>OY728123.1:1546407609-1551207609 GCA_963277665.1 Viscum album | reverse complement strand
TGCCACTAGGGATGGTGGTCTGTTCCACCCAGTGGGTTTTGATGCCCATAGAGTGTCCTGATGGGTAAAAAATATAGTCCAAAAGAAATAAATCCAGACCATTATATTTGGTATCAGAATAAAGGTTTAATTAATATTTGGAGACATGGATGAAAAATCCATAGTGAGAACCCTCAGGACATGTCTATGGATAAGTCTAATGGTAAGGAATGTATATAAAAAATTCATAGAATTTTGGTAATGTATAAATTGAGTGGTTTCCTTGAAATACATCCATGTTTGGATACTAAAATTGGATATCTCTCTGGAACAGATTTACCAAGGGGTAACAATTCTAATAAGGTCTGTCGGTCCGGACCTAATCGTAACATTGCACTAGAAAATGGTCCTTGTTGTACACCTGTTTTAACAATCTCTAGGAATATGATTTGTAAATTCCACAAATGTTTATGAACCATTATGAAGGATTTAAATAGAATTTTTCATTGAATATCCTATGATAAATACATGGTGTCATATAATAAGGAATCTGTCAAGACATTAAATCATATCAGTTGTTTTTTCATAATTATGTGGTTCCTCACTCTGATAGTCATTTCATTCTAATTGATTTACAATTATATTCAATGGAGGGAGCCAAAATGAACTAGATTTATCCTGAATGTGGTGGACAAGTTATTTATGATCAGTCAAATGAGATAATCACAGGAGTGAAGGATATTGTGATCATGCCTAATTAGATTTCACATATCATGATTAACAACATATACCTTAACTAACTCTCATACTAAACTAATATGATACGGAAGGAGTTTTATGATATTTTAGTTATTGTATACCATGGAAGAATGATGATTTAGTTTCCCTTCCATCTGTAATGTGTAAAGAATCAGATAATAGAATGTCTTGGAGGAATAATAAGTTGTTCATATTTTGGAAAATAAGGACACAAATCAAGTAAATTCAATGGAATAATGAAGGGTTTAATTAATGAAATGGATGGTAATATTGCACAAAATAATACATCATTAAAGGTTAATCTCTTTATGTTTGTAATGAATGGTCAGTATGCTAATCAATTTCTAGAGTGGAATGCAACTGAAGAGATTCAGAATGGTTGTATCAGTAACAGTTATATTGATTTTGATGGTGAGACTAAAGAATTAATTTTACTATAAAATGTTATTGATTAATAGGATGAGTTAACCATATTATGTATTAATGATGTAATGGAATAATGGAAGTTTTAATGTATTTATATTTAATAATTATGTTATATTAATTTTGAAATATACATGGATTGTTCAGTTTCTGTTTTTTGCTGGAGATTTATGTGAATATATTGAATGGTTCTAATGGACTAGATATGTGACGGTGGCATTTGAATAAGTTAATGATAACCATTAATAACTCCCTTAGTTTAAGATAATTATTTTTTAGAAAAGGATATGTTGATAATGAATAATTAAACTTGACGGCTCATGTGTTGGAGGAATTATGAGGGGCGGTGGCTTGCATCGAGACTGCTGGGGCTCGGTTCTGGTTTCCTTTAGCGCTTATTATGGACCTGGTAACTCTATGGGTGCAGAGTTTAGAGCCCTTCTTTCAGGTTTGATGGTCTGCAGGAGGAAGGGGCTCCTGGTGTTAGAAGTGGAAATAAGACTCGAAGGTTCTGGTCAGATCTCTGCAAGGCTATCAAGACATCTCATGGGCTTTAACGTATATATGTCGCCAGTGTAAAGTGTAGACCAACCAGGGAAGGATGGTTCACCATAGTCTGAGGGAGTCTAACTTTGCGGCTGATGAGCTAGCTCGTTGGGGCCGACCTGAGGAGATGCTGGTGGTTTATGACAGCCTTAATTCTCTGCCTTTGGAGTTTGTAAATGAGGTTCAGAAGGACTCTCTTGGCATTCACTACTTTCGTCCCCCGTGAAGTGTAATCTGGTTTTTCTCGTGGTATTAACAAAAAAATAACATTCAATCAGTAAATACTATCATGTAAGGATGTATTCATATGTTTGGAATGTGAAAACCAAAAACTGCCTTATGATATATAGGGGATAAATGATATGATTATTTAGAAAACATCTTTAAAATGTTTTTCCATTAATATGTATTTCATGGTTATCCATTTATAAAAAGGATTAGTTAAAATTTAGATGATGTTTTTGAGATTAATGTATTATATCGCCATATGTGGATTTATGCATATTTGATAACTTTTGATAACCTTTTTCTTATGATGACATAACATTCTATTTATGTGTCTCATTAACTATTAGTACTCAGAGAATATAAATATCAACGTTATTTTTTGGGATAAGAGTTGTAGTAGAAATTAATCAACTAAAAAAGATGATATTATGCTTAAATCAAGTTTGTATATCTTATATTAAAAATTCTTCAACATTAGGAAAGGAATTTTTATGTAAAATGTTATTTTTCTGTCATTATTGATAATATTAATGACCACTTACACGATTTTTTAGTTTATGGTATAATTATTGTTTACATTCTCTGGATCACCCTCTTTATTATGATTAGTAAACCTTATCAGTCTCTCTGATTATTTACGCTTTTCTTCAATTCCATAATCTTTACATATGTCTCCTAAGTAGAGACCTTATTATGATCTAATTTGGGTACTATTATTTCCGAACATTTCATTTTTTTTAAGTTTTAGAATTTATTGTTATGATGTAGGTTTTTATGAAATAAAATTAAATGTATTACAACTTTGAAAACCCAAAAAACAATTGAGGATGGAATTCATTTTTATGGGGGTATAATTTAGCACTCTGATATTTATCAAAATATATTTTTTTGAATGAATTTATTCTCTTTGATATTTTACATTTTACACAAAAATGAATAAAACTCATGTTATATGAAATAACCATTTTATTATTTCAATATAATCAATACCAATATAAGGATTCAAACATGTAACACATATATTATGTTGAAACATACTAAACATTATTCTTGGATAGTATTACACAAAATTTCAAGTAATTTTGATAAAATTAATTACACGTAATATTGAGTTTTATGAAACAATAATATATTATAAAATGTTATTTTTGAATATAATAAGATATAACCTTGACATTATGATAGATATTATGAATAATATTAACTAACTTATGAAAATATAGGGTTTATTTTATTAATTTAGTTTCTTTTTATTACTTTACAATGAAAAATATACATATATTGATTATAATTGAAATATGTTTATATTTAAACTCTCGAAGTAATTTTGTATTAATAAATAAAATTATTTAAATTTACTGAATATTATTAACAAAATAAATATTTTCTATATTCAATCAAATATTTCTAATATTCACCGAATATTTTTTTAATCATAATATAAGAACTAACCCAAATTTATGCATAAAGACCAATATTTTTGCCTAAAGTTAATTTATGGCCTTTTAATGGGTAACCCATTTTGAATCCAATTTTTTAAAAAAATTTAAATATATTTGAAAAAATAAAATTCAAATTTTAAAGAGAGATATAATGATTTACTTTGATTGTTTTTTTAGTTTTCTGATATGTTTGATGGTTTGATAAAAATTAAAAATATTATGTTTTAATCAAAAACAACTATTTTTACGTGAAATAATTGAACGTGTTAAATAATATTTATGATTAGATATAAATTATAATTATATTGAATTTCATCAGTTAATATAATTTATGTGATTTTCATAAATTTTATATTGAATTTAGATAAAAAATTGTTTCAAACATTCTGGATGTTTTAACATTAAGAAATAATTTCCTCACCTTATCAAAAAGATTAATTTAAAATCAATAACTACAACATCTCTGGTTTGAATTTTGAAAAATGGATTCCACATTTATAATAATAGAGTAAAAATTATTTTAATTGGTTTCTTTTATTTATGGGGATTATGAATAGTAACTTTAGTAAATATTTATTAAATACGGTTAAGGGTAAATCGAGTAGTTAATGGTTAAAATGCTATTATTATGTAATAAAGTTACACCGAACTTTTCCCCATTCAATTTTTGAGTTTATTTTGGGAAAAATATCCATATTCTAAAATTATAACCTTTTGTGCCATTTTTTCAGAATCTGAAATTTATTTTATTTTATTTAATGATTGGTTAAACATGTTGTAGTCAAATTTTTTATAAGTAAATAATTTTTAATAAAGGGATATAAAGAAAATAAATTAAAATATAAATAGTAATTTTAAATCAAATAAATTTATTTTCATTATGATAATTTATTTTTAATTTTTAGGGAAGAAATAATTTAATTAAAGGCATGTATAATGATGACGCAGTAAATGTTCAATTAATATAAATCTCAAATAAATTATATTAAAATTGTTAAAATAAATATAATGTATCATAATTAATGACATAACTATATTTTATTTCCATATTTGATATTTGATATTTCAATTATAATTGTTTTTTCTAGGTTACAATGTTTTTATGAAAATTTTAAATTGAAAAATATTTAACAGATTCAAAATTGATATAAATGATACTTTAAAATGATTTATATTTTATTAAATGATATAAAATTTTAAAAAGTTTATAATTCTCCCAACTAAGTATATTACTATTTAAAATATCATTAATTATATATTTGGTGTTTTTCATTCATTTTATAGTAAATATTTTACCCCTAAATAGCACAAATCTATGTTTTCATGGTAAAAGTTAAACGAGTTATCTAAGTGATAAAACCAAAAGATAAGGATAATATTGTAACATAAACATGTCTCAAAGTCATTGGATAATAGTATTTTGACACATAATCATCATAAAATCAATGGAAATCTGATTTTAGCTATTTTAAATCGAAAATCAATTTATGTTAATTTAATATTTTAAGAGTATCCTAAAGTGTTCCACACTTCAATTATTAAAGGGAACCTCCTCCCTCACTTTTTCACATCACTTTTAGACCTAAATAAGGATAAAAACCATACCATTTACATTATAAAACATCACTAGTAACATTGAATTGGTTTTGGTATTCTCAAAAGTCTATCTCTAGTGTACCTAGGAGGAGATCTAGAGGGATATCGTTGAAAAAGAGTCTATCTCCTTACTAGCTCTTTCAAAATTGTTTCTTCTTACACTTTCTCTTCGTGTATTTATTACATTATAAATTAATAACTATAAAATCAAATATATTATGAGATGTAATTATTATTCTTGAATATCCATATTTAATTTTTAATTCCTCCTATGAAAAATGAAATCACCATGTGTGCGTATGTGTGGCTTACCCTCTCAACATCGTGGGGTAATTTGGTTTTCATCAGTACATTATTTGGATCGATATAATAATTGATATAATAGATATAAAAAATAAATATGACATGATATTGATTTTTTATAATGAATATACCATCTAATTCCCCCCATTTTATCATTAAGAGAATGATATCCTCACTCGTGTGTACGTACGGTCTACCGTCTCCACAACACAATGAGATTCAACTACGTTGTTATCCATTTCAAAAATGATTATAAAAGTATATGTAATGAGTAAATATAAAATATATGAAACATTAATTCTAATTTAAATATATATATATATTTATATATTTATATATGTCATTTACCTTTGTCTTTTTAGAATGATATGAAAATGGAAATACCATTGATTCTTATGGTTGACATACCGTAACCCTGAACGGTGTATTCCACTTCATATATGTATCTTATTTATATATTTATAGAACAAATATATATGATAAATATATATATATATATATATATATATATATATCATTTTTTAAAGTTTCTATGTAATTAAATCATGATCTATTTTGTAGGAATATGAATAACAGTTCAAAACACATACAATAAACAAAGTAGCTATTAACCGAAACATTGCTTAAGCTTGGAATTATTAATAAACGGGTAATATAAAGTCACAAATGAATCATATATGTTATCATAAATATTATTAATAATATTTTATAAGTAAATAAGATGTTTTAAACCACTATACATTACTTTTAGACATATACTAACAGAATAAGACCTAAGGTAAGGGATTTTTGTCTCACCTTTACTTTTATGAGTCAAATATCTCGTACATAACTTATTTATTTTACGTGCTATATATACAACCCATGAATGTATTTTATGATTCATAAATGTATGATTGTGATATCTTTTATATCCATAAAATTTTCTTTCTTTCATGGTCCATACGAGTCTACTAATTATAAGATTGTAATGGTTAATTTTACAATCGTATTATTATCGGGATTATTTATACACAATTATCTACTAGGATATATTTATCATCCACATAAATGTTTCATAATAATTTATTTTAAAATATTAATTCTATTCTTTTAGTATTATTTAATTTCATTTTTATCGATGTGTGAAATTAATTTTTCTGATCTTTTCCTGTATGGTAACTTAAGTCTTTTCAAAAAAATTACGGGAATAATGTTTTTTAACATACATGACATTAATGGATTTTAATCTCTCATTAAATAATAATTCCATTAATATTCACTTATATTCTATAAATTTTATTTTTCATGAAAATATTTTCTTCTAATGTTGCATTTCATTTTATTAAAAAAATGGTTCAATGGATAAAGCATGTCTTCCCATGAACTATCATAAATGATTTTTCCTAATTCCTTTTTATGTTATCAATGTGGTTTCACATAAAATTGTTTTGAAATAGTTTTCGGTATTAAAAATTTATTTTTAATTAATATCTATTTCCATGTGATCTTCCAAAATCCATACCCATCTATGATGAGAAACTTTGTAATAGTGTAAGGATATCATTCATATAATTTCTCCGAATAGTTTATGTTTTGCTGAAGTGATGGTTAAAAGACAACATATTTTCATGGGTTATTATTTTTATTAAATGATTATAAAACCTGTATATTTTTCAAAGTTCATGAGATGATTACATGTTTATGACACCCATTTCATTTCATGGGTTATGATAATATTATTTATGATCATATAGAACACATATGTATAATTTCATTCTGAGATGAGTGAGAACTATATATCCATTCAATTAATTTAGTAAAGATTTATATCTCATGAGATAAATTAATATGGATTTTGAAATGATTATTGACTACTAAGAAGGCCATCGGAGCAAACCATGACATCAAATATTGTCAGTGGAGTGAACTCAAACTAGTAAGATATCCGTGGGAGTAAACCTTGACTACTAATATGATAAGTGTAGTGAAATCATACTAGTAATATGGTTGTGGGAGTGAACCATGACTACGATTTTGTTATGGGAAGTGAACCCGTACTACCATTGTGGCCTTGTTTGCGATTTCACAACCGATATGGAAATAATTTTTATATGTTTACAATTATTCCATATCTTATTCCTAGGTCACACTTTGCTGGATTATGTTATTAATATTGTTATGATTCATATATTATGAATAATAAATATTTATTCCATGAATCATGCATATGATATTTTTATATGTAAGGTATAATAATGAAATATTATTCTCATGTTTTCATACCATTATATTCTTGTAATGAAAACATATATTCCTTGTTTACCTTTATCGAGAATTTTAGGTCACCCCTTTTCTTAAGTTCATATTCCCCAAGTTTTAAGGAATGTTTTTAAATTGGATTACTAAATGAAATGATCATTTTGGTTAACATTGAAGATATTCAACTGAACAATACATTAGTGGTCCATGTTTCCAAAGGCGCTAAACTAATAAAATATTCAGGTGTGTGTTTGTGTAATGTATTAATTATTCCAAAAAAAGTGATGTAATTTCTGTGTATGATAAGACTGGGTCATTAGATGTTTGCATTGGGGATTATGGGTGTGTTGTATTTTCCAGTGAGTAGATGGAATTTTTTTTAAATTATTTTACTTGTTCATCTAATCTTTATAATTGTTATTTCCTTAGATATCTAATATATGGATTTATCATGATGAATTTATTGTGATAGTACTATTGAGATTTAACTATGATTTGAGTATGAAATTTTTTACATTGATTGTTTCAAATGTTGTAGTGACTTCCACTAACATTTGGGGATTAAGAATACCCATTAGGCCAGTAAGAGTCTAAGTCCTGAGTTGTTTTATGTGACACCCTAGGAAATTTTTTCACATGATGTATTATATATTCCGTGGTTGACACAGGGAAAAAGATCATGCATTTAGTTGGTGTATTGAGTTTATTCATTGATAATTATAGGATGGAACAATGGGATGATAGTGTATAAACTGTACAGTTTATTTAATACATGGTAGATCTGACACTATGACACATCATACCTAGTATGTTATAGTAGATTAAGGATACTACATATAAAAAATATATAAATAAACTTAATATAACTACTTACTATGTGATTACATATAATGATATGGTTGTGAGAAGGTTGTTAATAAATCAATCAATGGATTCATTGTCTATTATTGTAGATAAGTATGTTTTAGTAATGTGTAAAGGTGAAGTGTTTTTTTAATTGATGTTTTTATTAGATTAAGCTAGAATAATATTCATAATTGATCTAATATTATAAGATAAATCATGATCAATCATATTCAAAATCCATTTTTTCATCGATGTATGAAATAGATTTAATTGGAGTAACACATCATCTTAACTGTTGTAGAGGATGGGGTTTGTTGGATGTAAACATTTAGCAGGGATTAGAAGTTGGTGAATACTTTAACTAAATTTAAATTTCAAGAATGTTTAGATAAATGATTCATTTAAGTAGGTGTTATATGAATTAAGATCCTATTATCCTTGAATAATTAAATAAAATATGTAAATTTATGTTTAAAATGGGCATGGAAATTTCTGAAGACATAAAAGAATTTCTCGTATATAAGATTTTTAATATATATTTGAAAACATTGTTATTTCATTGTTTCATTAATCCATGAGGGTTTTATTCTAAAATAATATTTCAAAAAAATTGGTAGTGATATCCATAACGTTTTTCTTAAAATGGAATTCTTAAAAATTTATCAAATTGGAAATGGGGATATTTTTTTTATATGTGAATTATTCACTAAATAAATAGCTTGGGTTCATTTGTTCGTTACATATTTTATGGTTTCGATGATCCAAAAGGTGTCTTCCATCATTGCTATAATGTGTTTGAAAAAATGGAACATTTCCTCAATCACATATCTCGTAAATAAATTCATAGTTTGGGCTACTTATAATATGTTGGTCATTGTCATTTTTATGATTCCATAATGTAATCATAAAATGTAGTTCTATTTCCAATTGACAATGTACGTAACATGGAAACTTATACCATAACAATTATTATCTTGTTCATTAATAAATAATTTATGATTCAAATATATTATTAATTTTATAGAATAATGATTATTAATAGTGTTTAATGTTTATTATTTTATTCTAATGTTTTGTATTTCATTTTTATTTTATTTAGTGAGTTTTACCGGGGATGTTTCTTTCCAATTATGGGGTGTGGGTATTCTCAGTTTAGATACACTTATTTTTATAGGGTAATGACACTATAAAACATTTAAAACTTGTATTCATATTTGAGGTTCAGGAATTAGCATCCAGTTCTTTGCTTTCTTTCACAACAGAGAGATAACACCTAGTGAATCACCATACAAGATAACCCATTTTCTCAAAAAGGAAGGAATTTTACATCACGTTTTTATATCCACCAATCAAATTATCTTATTTTAGATAAAAAATGGAGCTACACATTCCTTTTACTCACATAGTAAATTCTATTGGAACTAACCACATAAAAGTTTCTCCAAATCAATATATAATATTGTTCGACCTAGAGTCGTGGGTGAGTTGTGGTGAGATATGTGTTCTGTCAGTGACGGAATCTACCTGAATCATATGCTAAGAAAGGAAAGAACTTGACATTCTCAGGGAATATTACATTTCAATTAATAATAATAAACTCAGTAACAATTAGGGAATACCCTACTTGTTATACATGAATTCCAACTTAAATATGTTTTTCTAATTTTCAATACATATTGAATTCCCACTTCACAAGACTATATAATCTGGATGATAATTAGATAATATATAAATACATTTATTGATACATCCTACTAGCCAATCTAAATACAACAATACATCCGGTTTCTATATGTAATTTTAATTAATGCTATAATATGTAACTCCATGCACACCGACTTTTATTTTCCAAGCAATTCATGATCATGTGTATCATAATTATAATGATAACACTTCCTTAGAAATAAATTCATTCTAATCATTCCTTGAAGTATTCCATAAGTTATTGAACATATGTGGGGAACCACTAATCCCTCTAATTTTTTATTAGTTGCTAATGGGAAATTATTTTTTAAATTATCAATTATCAATTCATTTACATTAATGAAATTATCAATACTTTCTGTTATATATTCTTACCATTTAATCATATTTATTAAATTAGTTTTTTGTATAAAATTCCATGCAATTCAATGAAATAAGTGGTCTTATTTTTTCATTCATGATACAATATTAATAATTAATCATAATAAAAAATTTATGATTCTCAAAAGATTATTATAAGTATGAAATTCACATTAAAATAAAACATTACATCATTTATACTTTAATCAAAATTTTGATGGTATACTTTAAGCTAATTTTTTTAAAATAACCCCTATTACATATGATTTAGGTGACATTTCGTATTCATATATTGTATATGATAAGAATTATTTTAACTAAAACATAATATGTTAATGGATTCATACTTTCCATCATATTTTAGAATAATCGTAAAATGGTTTAATGATCCTATTTCATTTAGAATATTCATCATCAAGAAATACTTGATTGTTTTTGGTCAATCTCATTTATATATGGACATCTATATTAGAAAATTGTAAAATAAACACCCTAATTCTATAATATTTAGGAATATATATTATTATTATCCCATAATAATATATATTATATGTTTACCATAGTGGAAATAATAATCTTTATTTAATTAAATTCATTCACTCCACCATCATAATTCTTAATTAACAATATTTGTGATCTTGTTAATAAGATTAGTAACAAGTGTGAAATTATTATTATCTCATAATAGTAATCTTATATATTTAATTGAACATAAATATCTAAATTCGTTAATTAAAAATATTCTTATTCAACCAAAAATGGTTTCTTTATATTTTGAGATATCTAGAGAGACCCAAAATAGTTTCTATGTCAAAATTATCTTATCAACAAGCCCACCATCAATGATACAATCATGGGCCATCCAGGGTTACAACATGGTACCCCCATGAACTCTAGCCCAAATTATTTTGAACTCCAATAAGGGATACTAAGTGAATGTGTGTTATATATTAGATATTTATTTTAAAATCCCAGTAGTCTTAGATTGACATAAGTGGCTCAAAATTTAAAATGGTTGATATGGCCATGGGAGTTTCATCTAATCAAAATTTTCAATTAAATATGTTTTTTAGGTTCCACATCTTTTTTATGCTATTTAGGTTGAATATAATATCAAATAAACATGACTTGATAATCGTGTTTTATATTTAATAGTGAACATATTACCTTAAATTTGGGTTAATGCTGAAAAATTCACACTAACTGATCATCAAGATTACATATTTTCATGTAATTACACATTCAACAATATATACACCACTGATCACCCCCTATAGGGATAGATATAACCATGTGATCCATAAAATATTTGATTGGAATACTATCACTCTTTTATCCCTTCAATGCGGCTACCACCATGGACCAATTCTTTATCACGGAATGTAGTAGAATTGTTGAGAGGGAATATTTCCACTTCTAGAAAAATTATAGGGGAATATTTATTAAATAAAAAAGGCCATTAAAATATAATATTTATCTCATGAATCATTCATTTAGTACAATTAAATATATATATAAATGAGAATTGTTAAAAATATATTTAAAAATAAAAATGTACATCATTCATTTGATCAACCCCATACTGGTAATATTATATTTATATTTTAATGCCTTATAGAGGTCTTTAAAACTCCATTATAATTCATTCTTGATTTTAATAAATGTATAAATTATAATTAATGAATCAATTTGTTCACTTTAATATATATAATTAATTGAATTAACAAATTTAACAAAAACAGTTTCTTTAGAATTAGTATGCTATATGTGATATCTTATATTAAACATGGATCATGAATTGTTGTTTTAAGCCAATGAAATTTTTTATAGAATTTTTGTGAGGTAAAAACTCTATTTATATTTTTATAAATTTATTTCATCATTTTTTCTCAATATATATTTATTTTTTTCCCTTATTTCCATATTAATATATTTTTTGTTTTGCGATATAATTTATTAATATTTCCTATGAAGAATAAGTGAGTGTATTGAAACTCAAAATGACAATGTTTGATAATAAAAAATTTTAATTAACCATATATTTTAAAATTAAACCCCTTTTGATTCACCATATTATCTTCCTTGAATGACCTCGTCAATCGACCTGGCCCTCTTATATATTATAACATCCTCCCAAATTCATCAAAATTTTGATTTTAATGTGGAGAATAAAGGTTAAATGGAACATGTTAATTATTATATAATCTTTATAATTAATTGAATACACCAAAAACTGATGTTAAAATGACTCATTAAAACAAAATAATTATATAAGTACTATAAATAAATGAACATCCAATTCAAGACACAACATTATAGAACATTTTACAATCAGACTGAACAACAATGTTTCAATTAAATATTTCCCTTCTTAGTTAGATATTATGATTTATTCAAAATATTGTATATTTGGATAAAACCATACCTATAAAGAGCATGATTTATTTCAATTTAGTGATAATTATTCTAATAATCCTTAATTTTAAATATAATTTGGAGAAACACTAAATTCATCCTCAGGTACAATCATATATGATTACCTCAAAGCCAATTTGAAACATCTCAACCTAAAAATGAATCAATCCACCAATATTCACTCCAAATTATGATACTGTGGTAGTCATAACCCCCAATAAATGATAACTAATTAATATAAGCGATGAGATATAAGGGAGTCAACCAAGATTACCATTGCAGTTTTTCAATATAGTTAGATCATATAAAGAAATTTTATTATCAATAATCCAACATTCTAAAAGATTGTCTTCTAATAACATTACATTCTTAATTAATTTTTTTGACAATAAATATATCCCTAAAAACCATTCCAATAAAATATAATATCTATCATAAAGTCTTATTACATCTTCTTTATTAATTATAAACAAAAATTGTCAACTTATCCAACTTCATAACAAAACAATTATAATATCAATTCAAAATAATTAGAAAATTTTCTTGAACTACCCATCTTTTTATATAAACTATTTGTTTCTTTAAAACATGACCAATGTTAACCAAACTCCTCATCCAGTTACACATCATTATAGTTCATTGGATTGTTTGTGTGACCCTAAATGATATAATTGATACGTAACCAATAAAACCTATGATCTCATCAAACATGAACTCTTATATATCCTTAGACACTTCTTTCATTTCATCATTAAATATAAATATGATTATGATTATGATTCAGTATGTCCACGTGAGTCTTTATTCTGAGCAACCCCTAACAAACTACCTAACAATAACTATAATCATACTAAATATATAAACTCCAATTATAGTAAGACACTAAAAACAACAATTTTACAACAAAACCATAGTAATAGTATATTTAAAAAATGCATAATCACATCATTCATTATAACATTATGACATTGAGGATTCCGCAATTCTAATATAAAATTATAGTCTAGTTAGATATTATCTTCCTAGGAAACAATTATCTTGAATGGTTTCAAATCAACACCATGTTTTCTATGGAACTATCCATAATAGTTTATATTTTGTCATAAATCATTCCAAAATATCAAAAGTGTAATTTACTACCCATGTAAATTTTTTATAAAATTATCATTCCTCGGATATAACTTTTTAGAATAATAGTTAGTGTGACACAAAAGATACCATTGAAGGAATTAAAATCAATCATTTTATGATCCTTTAAATAATATCATATTGAATCCCCAACTACTATAAATATCCATATCAAATAGATTTTATCATTATGAGTGATAATCCCCATAGAACATTTCGACACATATTCCCATCACCATGAACTACGAATAAATTAACCATTGACTTCACTAAAGGGAATTTTGTATTTTTTTATTTATGAACAAATAAATCTTGAACCAATTCTATACAAGTATATGTTGATGAAACTGAGATCCCCTAGCTTTCACCCAGTATCCATTATAATAAAACAATAAAAATTTTATCTATATTAAAAAATTCATTGGTGGATATTTTACAGATGAAAACATAAATGTATAGATCATGAAGTTACTCAGAATTATATGGAGATTAAAATTTCATTCAAGAAGGAAAAACAGTTTCCAATCTTATAAAAACATCATAATGGGGAATAAAGAAAACATTGAAAAATATATACAAAATTCAATGAGGATCTTATATCAGAACTAAAATAGAAAACTGTCATATATCGATAAGTTATGCATGATTTAATTTTCTATATCTATAAATCGACGCATAATTTATTTTTCTTCCTTAGGTTACCAATAATACCACTAATGCAAAATAAAATGTCCCAGTCATTTTAATTCATGTAATCTATTTTGTTGACAACATATTGAACTATACTTATAGAAAATAGTGATTATGCTAATGGATCCTGTGGAGATCCATCCCTCATATTTCATTGCGAATTTGAGGAAATATACCATGAAATAAAATATTCTGGGATTATACAATATAATGCATGATCACCCATTACAATCATGGTTCACATACCAAGATATCATACATTTTCCTTGAATAAAATTATTTCTTGAGAATATTTTGATAGTCACTTTAATTCTAAAATCATATAATTTGACCCCATGAACTATAAATACAATGTATGACTGAATATATACTAACAAAAAATTACTACCATATGTCTAATACAATACTCTATCAAAATTCGGCTAATTTATAATGTTCATGATCACCAGTAAGTGAATTCCCTCATGAAACCATAAAATATTTCAATCATTAGTGACCAATGCTTAGGTTTCTACACCTCATAGAAGGTATTAACTAAATATCTATCATAACACATGGTTTTGAACCTAAAATCAAAAAATTAAATATATTACATAAAATAAACAGTGATGTTAATTTATTTATAAAAAATAAAATACAATATATTTTGAAATGGCTTAAAATATAGTTCCGAAGACTCACAGATATTTAATATATAATATCCTAACAACTGAGGATTTAAAAATCTCAAAAATTATAAAAGAATAAATTTTTTTGATAGAATGTATAACACAAAACACCAATCATATAAATGAATAAAAACTCTTGATATTTTTGATAAATTTACTTTTTTTAATATATAAAATCTATTATATGACTTTAAATGCACAGATTACCAAGTTAGCTCGTTTTGTATGTAATAAAACGTTTCTTCGATAACTTATGTTACATTCATGATTGAGTTTTCACAAATACTAAATTTTTCCTTAATATCAAAATTAACTAATATATGTTAATCTACTGGTTATAGATATGATTAACTAACTTATGAAAATATTATTTAATTAATTAGCTACCAATTATTTATAAATTAATATAAAAATGTTTTTTAATAAAATGAAAATGTTTTTATAAAGAACTATTTTTAAGCGCCCAATGGAAATTCATATTAATAAATTAAATTTAGTGATATTAGGGAATTAATATAAATGAAATATATATATTATATATTAAATAAATTTTCTAATATTAATGAAATATATTTGACCGGAATAATATATAAAAAATCCAATTTTACAAATTAAAAGATGTATTTTTCTAAAGGAACATTTGCCTCCCACTAATGGAGAACTTTTTTAAAAAAATATTTATAATTTAATAAATTATATTCTGAAAAAACATTATTTCTGATATAATAATTTGATAAATTTTTTATGGTTAATTTTTTTCATTTTTCTAAGATGTTTCATTTTCAATGAATTGTGAAAAAATACAGAAATTTAATTGAAAACAACATTTAATCTTAAAAGTTTATAATATATAATTTTAGGTTAAATTGATTTCTAAGCATTATTAGGTACATAATAAATCTATTAATCTATAATAGGTCATTAGAATCATTTTTATATTTAATTTAGATATAAAACATAGTATATTTTGAACATTTGCACTTAAAACCCAACATTCTCATCAAATTTGGGAGATTAATTATAAATTAATTCATTAAAAATGTGATTTATTTATAAGAAGCTGATTCCATAATTTTAATCCTAATAAATTTAAATTTATACTCTGGTTAACTTATTTTTTATCCAAAATTATAAGAGAAAGAAATTATACTTAAATATAGTGAGTATGGGGAAAATGAGTCTACTTAGTCGTTAAAAATTAATCTGAAGGGTCCAAAGGACGCAGACACTTGTTAAGAAGACATTTTATGGAACTATTTCGACTATATATCGTATTTTATAAAAATGGGTTCAATAAATGAGGAATTTTAGGAAATAGAGACCACCCAATAGTATTTACCATTTGGTATTTTTAAAAATGTTACTCCTCCTCTGCTATAAATGGTATCCACTCCCCTCAGTTATTCGAACTTACAAATCCATTTTTAAAGACCAATAAATGAAAAATTCACATCAAGAGACCCCTAATGTCATCCTATTAGACCAACTCAGTGCATAAATCCAACCAATGAAGTCCTTTGGTGCAAATCCAAAATGAGTCACTTGAAGAAGATGTAACGTTATTCAATGAAAACTTTTCTTTTATTCATTTTTTAATGAAGTAAATTATTCTAATATATTTATTATATAACATATTAATTAAATTATAAATAATTATATTTTTTTGTTAATTTTATGACAAAAATGGACACAAAATTATATATAATGGGATATGAAATCATTATTCATGTGTTTCACGGCTACCACCCCGTGAATTGATTGTGTTCAGTTTTCCATTACCACCATTCATGGTTTGAAATTATTGTGGATTTATAGTATTTTTATAATATATATGATAATTGTTTTTATTCTTATTTAATTACTATATATCACATAACTTAATTATTTTCATTTTGGGGGAATATGAAAATTTCGTTTGTGTGTATGGAAGACTACCACCTCAAGAAGTGATGTGATACAATCCAACGTTACATGGAATGTATTAAGGATGATATTAATTAAAATATTATATATATATATAACATAAATATGATACTAGAATGAATATATATATTTATTATTTATATTTATTATTTCAATACTGTGTGAAAATGGAAACAACATTCATGTGTATGTATGATATGTCATCTCCATGAAACTTATAATCAATTTACTATCACTAAATTTTATGGACTCTTATAAATAAATATTTAATAAAAAATATAGGTTATTCAAATATTTAGTTACATTCTTGATATTTTTAAATCATGATCAATGTAATAAAAAAATAACATGCCAAACCATACTCAAAAAAGAAGTGGTTATCACCTGAAACAATGAAAATAATGAAATAATATTAATGAAAGAGTTATAATTTCTTATAAATGGATTATTTATTATATTATAAATATTAATATGGTTATACTAAACATTAATAGTATGATTAAAACAATTATACCGGAGGTTAAATTGTTTTCGACCAAAAGGAAGCTTATTTTAAGGGACTCTCTCTCAACATCATTTCATTGAGGAATATTGTAATTTAATGTAATTAGTTTATTTTATATGGTTTATATAGCACCACATTGAAATTTAATATCATGAATAATTAATCCTCATGATATTTTATGTTTAATGTCTAATTATTTTGTCTATGGGTATTTGAATTAAAAAATACCTTGTGGTAATGAATTCTATAACCCAATTCATTTTTATTGGGTTATACTACTTCTTCAAAGTTGTTAATATTATAGGATTATTCTTAATGCTGATTTATACTATATATTTCTATAATTAAATATTTTTGTAGGTGCATTTACTATTTATAATCATAATCGATTCCTTGGTTGATTCTCAATTCAATTTTATTATCTTCGTAGAGGTTTAATTCAAAATCCCATTTTTTTAGAGATTATTTACCCTTGAATTTCCATAGAATGAAATTATTTTATCATTTATTTATAAATACATTAATTTTATCTTCGTATATTTATTCAGGGACATTTCTATTTGATAGTACCATTTTTATACTCTTTGGTTCATAAATAATTAAGAATTGTTTTTAATAAAATATGACTTTATTTCCCTATTTGTTCAGAAATCTGTTCTCAAAGAAAACCATCTTTTATAAAAATGTTTTCAAAAATAATTTCTTTAACCTTTTGAAAATTATTTATTAAATAATCTTTAATACAATTTGTCATTTTTACTAATTTTTTTTTGTAATATTCTTTTTTTCTTTACAAATGTATGAACTTTCTGAAAATTTTTTCAATGAAAATGGAATTATATTTTTTACCTCTTATGTAATTCACTACTGTAATTTCTTTAAATAATCCTTTATGATTTTTTGGAGATATATTTAAGGGAAATTAATTTAAATTTTCTTCTCAATGAAAATTATTTTCAATGTTTTTCAAAATAAAATGTATACATCCTTAAAGAATATGTTTAGAGATCTTTTTTATTCCATCCATGGAAATAACAATTATTATTACTCTAATGGTTATGCATCATATTGATAACATCCTTATTCTTCTACTGGATCGTTTATGATTATTTTGACAATGGATAATATAGAGATTCCCTCCCTTGAATCATTTTCATAGTCACTAAATTCCTATAGATTTTTTCACATTGAAGATATAACTAATCAGTAAATTTGTTGTTAATACCCACATTATTTATCATGGATAAAATTATTTCTTAATGAATATTCAATGTTAACATACAATGTGAAATTTTAGAGTTATTTTATTATTTGTATAAATATTTTCAAAAAAAATTTCTTTCCTCAATATAGAAATCTGATAAGGTAAATTGCTTATGAATTAAATTGATTATTAGATATATGAAGAAAGCATTAGATTAGTGCAACATGGATTGGGGACCCATTAATTCAAGCCCTTTGATGCATAGATATTCAAATGAGATGAAAATAGTTAGGTAGAAACCCATAATGTTTGTAACCAATAACATTATAAGCTATATTTTTAATGTTCTTGAGTGTATTATGAAAAAATATCTTCTGAAATGTCTTAAAAGTAATGGTATTAGGTACTTGGAAACATGGAATCCAATAATTAATCATTACATTCATTTAGATTCATTTATTATTATCTAAGTAATTTCCACTATGAAAAAATATATGGATTGATTTTATTATATCATTATTGATTAAATGAACTGTGTTTTCAGTTAATTATCTTTCCAAAATTATTCATCCTTATATTATAATGATAGAAATGTTACTTAAATGTAAAGTGTTTTCATTTATTTTTGTTTCTTATATTTCTTACACACTTCCTTCTCGGTTATTTGATTATATGTAATGTTTGTTTATTTGTTGAAATTTTATTATTAATTATGATAATTGATTCATTTTTTATTCCATTGTACGTAACCCTAACATATCATTTGATATCACCCTTTCTTTCTTCCCTTCTCTATGATTAAATGGAGTTTACAATAAATAATATGAAAGGATTTTCTATATAGAATAATGTTGTTATTTTAAAAAAATATATTTTTTAATTTTTTTATTAAATTTTAACACATGACTCATGTATGTATATGGTTTACCAATACTACTAAAATAATCAGTCCTTTGGGATTTTAATCTTCTATCTATGATAATGTTTTGAAAGCAAGGAAATGTCTCTGAGTATCGTGGGTTGGGTCTCTACAATTGGTTTCATATAATGGTTAGTAGAATCCTTAGGATCTCGAATAATGAAAACATAGATTATGAAACACAATCTTATGACAGAATATCTGGATAATTATAGAAAAAAAATTATTGTTTTTTGAAAGGTAGAGATAAGGTGCTCTTTCTATGTAATAAATACCTAATGAGATAATATTCTGTTTTATGAGTTTTATATTTAAGATAAGTTGAATGAAATAAACACCACTTTTTTAGGTTTTACATGATGGGATTCTACCAAATATTATGTATATTCTAGATGAGATTTGTTACAATAAAACCCATTAGTATAGCATAGATTTTCGTTGAAATTTTTTAGCTGTAATTATTTTACATTTTAAAAAAATGTGATTAAGTATATTTATATAATTTATGGTTAATTAAATCATTTATAAAATTTTAATAACATAAAAATAATAATAATATTATTTTTAAAATATATATGTTTTATTTAAGATCCTAGTAAAAATGATATTTAATGATTAATTTAATTACAAGAAAGCTGATTTTACATTTCTAAAAAGTTATAGGAAATAAATTTTTTCAGTTTTAGAGCAGTACAACCCTTGTATAGGGTGAATTATATTTCATCCGGTTTGGCAGTGGGGCTTGAACCCATGACTGAAGGAAGAAATAGGCTTCACACCAACCACTGGCTTACATGATGTCCTAATTAGTTAGAAAATTAGATGAATAAATATTTATAATGAACCAATAATATTATTATTTTTGGTTTCAGGATTAATATATTATCCAGATAGGATATCAATTATTTTTGAAACAAACATAAATTCATTTCAGTAATTTGTGGATCTGAGGATATAAGTAAAGTGTTTTGATGCTCTCGGCGGAAAAAATCATTTTTTGATATTAATTTCATTAATTAATAGATGAACAGAAAATTAAATGAATCACGGCCAAATGATGAAATTATTTTTTAAGAAATATATCATGTATATCTACTTCCTTATACTATTAGGTAGTAAAATAATTACCCAACATTAGGAAAGTGATCTGGAAATAAAATTTTATCCTAATAAATTCATTTTTTTAACCCAATGACCCTTTAAATCATAAAAATTACTATTTTGATCCTTTTAAAATTCCATTAATCATTCACTTGTTTTTTATTAATCACTTAAATTATAACGTATAATTATTTACTCTTTTCCCCCAAATCTATATCTTCACTTTCCACTTATGTTCCCTTATATGGAAACCAGATTATATATTTTTCCATTTGACCTTAGTATTTCCCATTTTCTTATTTCAAAATGATTTTTTTAATAACTCCTACAATTATATGGGATTTAAAAAAAATATGTTTTATTATATTAGAAAGTTTATTTCCACGATCAAGTTTAACTCATAAGGACACAATTTATTTAATGTGGGGATAATGTAACACCGGAAAATTTTTATAATAATAAATACTTATTCAGCAACATGTATGACATATATAACACAGAATTGAAAGGTATAAAACCTATTAAAATATTATGATATATTTAAATTTTTTAAATAAATTTAACATATTAATCATTAAATACATGATACATAGATTTATCTTGTGTCACATGCAACAACGAGTTTCTTTGATAGCTTACTTTTCAAAAAATACCAAGATTTAATGAATTCTATTAATATTTTTTAAAATTCAAATTAAAACATGGACATGAAATTATAATTTATAAATATGACATACTAAATTATGAATATATGGATTAATTCAGTAGCTACCAATTAATTACAAATTAAAATAAAAACCAATTGAATATAAACGAATTGTTCTTATATAGAAAACTTTTTATGACCCTAAAGGTAATTTATCTTGACAATTAAATTATATACTATTAGTGAATGAATGTAAATTATATTTATATAATATATAATCAATTATATGTTTTTACATTATTGAAATATATATTTTTGACATAATATAAGATCAAATCCCATTTTAAACATAAAATCTCTATTTTTCTAAAGGTAGTTTTTCTACCTTTTAGTGGTGAAATTTTTTTGAAAATAAATATTAAAACACTAATAAATTATATTTGAAAAAAATTAATTAATTTATAATAAGGTATTTAAAAATAATATTTGGGTTCATTTTTTTGTGAAGTTCTATTTTTTATGAATAAGAAAAATACTAAATACTAATTCAAAATAGAATTTTCATCAAGATAATTTATAATGTTAAATTATATATTAAATTCCTAATAAATTAAAAATATTAATTTCAAAAAAATAATTAATATTTTTTTAATTTTAATAGTTTCGATAAATATTATATATATAAAATCATCGAAAACATTAAAAAAATTTCACTTTAAGAAACCACTTTCTCTTCTAGTTGGCGGGATTAATATTAAATTAATTTCTCCCACATATATGATTTTAATTTCAAAATTTTGATAAAATATTAATAATGAACATAATTTATAATTTATTGAATATTAAACTTAGTTGTTGAACAAAAATAATATTGAAATAAATTAAATATAATCTGAATGATAGTGGTTAAAATGATTAACTTAGAGGTTAAAATTTAATATGATAATTAAAAATCATTTATAAACACAACCAAAACCAATTGTATGGACATATTTCAATAATATACCCTCTTTGATATATAATGTTCCATTATTGGAGTCATGTGGTATAAGGGAGACCTCCCAATAGTGTTTATCATTTTTTTATTTATAATAATTTCACTCCCCATCTTCAAATGGGATTTCAATCCTATCACTTATTCACACCTTCTATGCCATTAAGATCGACTAGAAACTACCAGAATCACTTTTAAACATCACAAAACTAATTCTAGAATCCTAAATTGGGGAACCAAACCATACAAAGATGTCCTTTAATGAAAAAACAAAAGTAGTTTCCCAAAGGAGAGGGTAACTTTCTTCAATGAGATTTTTTTTCTTTATAGACAAAAAAATCATATTATATCTTGATTATATATTTAAATCATTATATTAAATATATTTATTTTATTTTATTTTAAGGTTATGACCAAAAATTACACAGAAATCCATCAAATGGGGTACACAATCATCGTTTTTTTGTGTGATAGACTACTAACTCATGAATTGATGTCGTTCGTTCTTCAATCACCACCTTTCAAGGCTAGGAAAAATGAGGAATTTATAGTTTATTTTTGATATATAATATATTTATATTGTTTTTATACATTTTTAATAATTATATAGAACACACCACCTGGATATTGGTATTTTCAGAATATGATAATGACATTCTTGGGTATGGAGGACTACCACCTTGTGAAGTGATGTGATTCGTTCACACGTCCCATGGAATGTATTAAGGATGGGTTCAATAAAAATATGTGATATATATATTATCATAATAAAACTATAAGGAAAAAACACACACAAGAAGACATATATATCTATATAATGTTCTTTCCTTTCGTTCAATACTGCAATAAAATGGAAACAACGTTCATGCGTATGTGTGAGCTATTGTCTCTATGGATGATGTATTTCATTTCCAGTCACAGAATTTTTTTGATAAATAAATAAATATATATAATGGATATATATGATATTTAAAAAATTATTCATATCCTAGAGAAGATGTTATTATGAATAAATTATGTGGAATAAAAACATAACAAGTCAAAACATACTAAAAAACAAAGTGGTTAACACTCGAAACAATTAAAATAATGAATTATAATTAATAAATGGGGTATAATATGTTATAAAAAGACTACATATGATATTATAAATATTAATATGGTTTTTTATAGCTTAATAATATTCTTAAAACCATTATAGATAAGTTTATAGTGTGTTCAACCAACAGGAAGTATAAGGTTAAGGATTCTGCCTCAATTTCATTTCATTGAGGCAGACAGTAATGTAACACAACTTATATATTTTATATGGTGTATATATCACCCATTTTACATTTAATATTAGTAATAATTCATTTTTTAGGGAAGTTTTAGTTTATATTGTAATTATTTCATCTATTGGTATTTGAATTAAATGGTACCTTGTCGTAAAATATTATCTAATCCAATTTCTTTTCATTGGGTTATATTTCTTCCTTATTGTTGTTAATATTATAAGATTATGTATGTAATGAATTTATAATTTATATTTATTTATTTCATCTTCTTTTAAATGGCTTTTTATTTTATACACATAATCTATTCAATGGTTGATTATCACTTCAACATTAAGGTATTTGTAGGGTTTAATTCACAATCACATTTTTTTTCAGGATTGCTTACAAATGAATTTACGTTGAAGGAAATTATTAGATCATTGATTAATAATCCCATTAATATTATTCTCATCTAGTTGTTTATGATATTTTTCATTTGATATTATGAATTTTACTCTATTTGGTACAATAAATTATTGATAAACTATTTTAATGAAATCCCCCTCTATTTTTCACTCTGATCAGAAATTTATCTTCTTAAAAATCATGTTTTATAATTTTTTTTAAAAATGTATCTATTATAATTTTTTAAATTATTTATTAAAATTAATTACAACGACTTATTCTTTTTTATAAATTTTTTTCAAGGGAACTTCTTTTGGAATTCCAAAAAAAATAAATTTCTTCACCATTTCAAATTAAGAAAGGATTGTTCTTTTTAACTCATATAGAATTAGACAATATCATTTATTTTATGTTTCCTTTTAAATTTTAGAAATATATTTTATTACATTTTACTTTTAAAAGTTAATTTCAATAAAATTTATTTTTGAAAATTATTTTCAAAATGAAAAGTATATTTTCCGCGTGATTTATTATGATATTATTTTTATTTCATCAATGATAATAAAAATTGTTCTTAATATAGTGGGTATACATCATATTGATACCATATTTATTATTCTTTTTTATGGATTATGATTATTTTGGAAAAGGATAGTATTTAAATTCCCTTCATTGAATAAATTTCATAGTTATTCACTTACCATTGATTTTTCACTTTGTGGTGATTATTGAAAATTAAATATCTTCTAAAAATACACAATTTATATCATGTATTTTATTATTTCTTAAGAAAATACCACTTTTACATATAGTGTTCACTTAGAAAGTTATTTGATTTTTTGGGGGAAAATTGATGAATATGTATTCTTCACTCAATACATAAATTTGATAAGGTGCATTTTTTATGAATTAAATTGACTATTAGATATATGATGAATAAATTAAACTAGTTGTACATGGTTTGGGAAATTATTAAAGTACTCCCCTCCATGCAACAGTAGTCTCAAAAGATGATATTTTTTAATAACAAAACCGTTGAGTTTTTAACAAAAAAATATCTAAAATGTCTTGTAAAAGATCCTGATAGTAGTAATCAAAAAAATATTATGAATGTTATTCAAGGTAAAGGTACCGTGTAACTAAAAACATATTGTCCAATGATTAATAATATCTTTTATTCAGATTCAACTATTATTATACTCAAGATTTTCAATATGAAATGAATATATGGATACTTTTCATTCTCATATTATTGTTTAAATGTTATGCATTTTTCAATTATTTATCATTACATATTGACTATTCCTTATCTTCTGAAGATATTAAAGTTAATAAAATCGAATTTTTTTAGTTATTTTTTTATATGTAATTTAAACAATTACATATTAGATTACTAATTACTTGTAATGACTGTTCAATTATTTAACATTACATATTTATTATCCTCATTGATTCATTATTACATATATTATACTTAACCCTTACCAAGAATTTTAGCTAACCTTTATTCTTTTCCTTTTCACATATTCCCATGATGTTTAATTTGATAGATATTAAAGGATATGATAAATAGAATAAAGTTTTTATTATAGAAAATATTATATGTTAATTTGTGTATTCATTCGTAATAACAGATTCGTGTATGAATCTGGTTTACCAAAACTAGTATATGAATATATATATATATATAGGATTAGAATCATTTATTTATGCCAATTTATTGGTATAAAGGAATTGGATATGGGATTATGGGGCTTGGCTGTCTTCAAATGTTAGATTAGTGGCCATATTGAAGATGTATTAACTATAAAAACTAATGAAATAGTTTTAATTAATGTGATCCATGATCCACCACCATCCAAACTAATTGATCTTTGCCAAAAATATTGAACAAAAAAAATTTCACACGTATTGTTGATTAAAATAATACCCAGTACGGATATTATATACATAAGACTATCCGCATAAACAAATAGTGTCAAATTTAAATAGAAATAATTAATTTTCAAACTATCTATATCACCAAAAATAATCAATATGAATGTAAATAATCTTAATAAAATGGGATAATTCTATACATGAATCACTATTACCTTATCCAATTAAAAACTATATTGTACAAAAGAAATGAGAATTCATAAAATTTCCCTATCAATAATAACACATTTTAATTTTACAATGTTCTAATAAAATTTTTCTTATAGGGTAAATACATATCTCCTAAACCATTAATGTACTAGAGGGAATACAAGTCATTTTTTATATCTGATGTTCTAGAGGAAATACATTTCTCTTATAATGATAGTATATACATGAGAAGATAAAGGTGAAAATCCCCATATAAGGGGATAAATTTTTATATAAATATACATGAATAAGAACACATATTCAAGGATTTATATATTTATCTATCCCAAAAGATACCTAGATATTTTTGTTGGAGTAGTGGTAGTTCTTAATGAATCACTAACCACCTTGATCCCATATATAGGATATGTATATATTATTTCCAATCAAGTGAAATATTGTTAAATGTATATATATATATATATATGATGATGGATTTCTAATGACACAATCCCTATGTACATGAATATTAAATTAATTTTAAGGATTAATTAATACAATACACAAACAGATGCCCATAGACGATATTTTTTTAGTTCCATTAGATTATTGGAATTCAATTTTCTAATTTGCAGAAATAACATAAAAATCACCCATAAGTATCTTCCCTTTTATTTTTCCAAAATAAAACCATTCCTTATATCATGGGGAAAAGAGAACATATGAAAAGGGTTAGCTCAGATACTCAGTAAGGGTAAAAAAGGAAAATATCAAACAAAACATGAACATAAGAATGTATAAGAAAGAATATAACTATTGAAAATAATCCCATGTATAACATATATCCAAATATTGAGTCATGAAATAAATCTTGGTTTTCAATAATGAATAAGTAATAATTGAACATTATCCATGAGAAAATTATATTTTCATAAAACATAGAATAATTAAAAACACATAAGAATGTAAAATAATTTCAAAATTAGTGAAGCCTCATTTCCTAGACCATCATTGAGGAAAACGTCATGTACTAAATCTAGTTATGTTCACATTCCATCCATGTATTACTGAACCTTGTTTACATGGTGTTCCATCCATAAACTATTTATCCATGATTATATTCCATTTCATCTCTGTATTACTCAACTAAGTTCATTTTCCATTCTAGTCATGTCTATTTAATTATATATAAATTTTCACCCAATGAATTTAATGGGGATATAGGTACCACAATCTCATAACTAAATCAATCGTATGTGTTACACAAAAAAATTAATCATTCAACATAGCATAACCTATGGAATAAAATTGGTTTCTTTGCATCATTCCCTCGAAACATAATCCATAGAAAAGAAATGGATTTCATAAATAGCATTCCATCATAAATATAATCAAACCATAGGTATAATAGGGATATTACGCTCCATACATCACCATATTAAATAATTTCCTCAAAGATGGAAAATATTTTTGATAGAACATTTGATATTAATTCTTGAAGAAAATACTCTCTATTCTTATAAAAGATTCCTTTTTCAAATTGAAATGAAATTTTAAAATGAAAGAGTTTAACTTAACATGACCTTGAAATACGATAAAGGATGATTCCTGTAAATAAGGTATTATGAAAATGTAAAAATCTATTTATTCTGTATAGGTTAAAATAAAACATTCTTCTCATACTTTTTTTTGAAAATTCATAAAGTTAAACGTATCAAGAATGAAAAAAGATTGATTTCATAATTTTTAATAAAAAATTTCCCCAACTAGTAAAAATGACTTTAAAACATAGTATAATAAAAAAAGGATATTTTATATTACATACTTAGGAAACATTGACATGGATGATAAATATACCCCAGTAAATACTTAGGTAAAACAATCTCATATAAAAATGACATTATGAAATTATCCCTTACCATTAGTCTAGGTTCGCTCTTATGTATCATATACTCATGTATAATGGATTAAATAGTGTTATTAATTTTATCCAGAACCATGTTTGTTTTATTATATCAAGTGTAATCATATTATCACCCGTTTAATAATAATTCATTTTTACATTTCTTTCAGAATTATTTGCTGCATGTTTTGTAATATAAATCTCAGTTCTTCTTCATGGGAATCATTTATATAATTCATATAATGATAAATAAGTAATATATATATATAATATTTTTTCATTATATATATATAATCATGATTTAAATCATATCATCTAGAATGAAGCGCATCACCTCATGGAGACGTTTGGCTATACGTATGTTTTCATGAGCGATGATACCATTCATTTAATAATCAAATGGTATGAAAGTGGATGGTATATTTAATATTCTAAGACAAAAATATTTTTATAATAACTATATTTAGTTATTATTTCCATAATTATACTCTTCTAAGTAATGTGGTGGTGAAAAACATATTACACCATGGTGTGAAGATGATATGTCGTACGTATACACATGTAGTGATTTTATTTTTCATACGATGAATAAAAGGTGAAATACGGATGTTATATAATCATAATATCATATAATAATATAATTTATATTTTATTTATTAAATTATAATGGAAACAAATCTTGAAGAGGAATTTGAAGAAGAAATAAATTTGAATGAATTCGTAGAAGAGATTATTCCTTTTTCAATGAGCTCCCACAAGATATCCTCATAGGGACACTATAGTTTTTTTTTCTCAGAAGACTAGAACCTAAAAATATAACTAGGGATGTTTAGAAGTGAAATGTGAAGGAAAAAATTCGTTCTTAAAGGATTACTGTGTAGTAAACAATTATGGTAGTAGGTTCCCTTTTATAATAGAGGTGAGCGGTACTTTTTGAATCTCCAATTAATTAATTTATAATAAAATAATACCATATCCCAAAACATCCAAAAGGTCATATTTTATAATTATAGATGACATAAGGTTTTAATATCATCAACCAATGAATTTTATATAATTTTTTGTATCAATTTAATCCTTATCAATTTAATTAACTCTTATTTATTCTATTTTAATTTTAATTTTGGTAACAAATTATTCAGTATTAAAATATTGTAATGTTGTATAATTTAATTTCAATTAGATTATAAATGAATGATTTAAAACATTTATGTCAGTATAATAACTAATTTATATTTTTGAAAATATAATATTATTTTTAAATATTTCAAGAAAACATTATTTTGATAAAAATAACAATAGTGTCAATTTTGATACTATTTGTTTCATGGATTTTTAAAAATTTCATGATAATTTGTTATTGTAACATCCCAGTTTCTAGTGATTTCAAAGGATCCGTATACCTAGTTGGTCACATGGACTCAATTACTTTTCCCCTAATTCCAGAGGCTTCCAACTAGTAGAGAGGGCCTTGGGTGTGATAGTAGGGGAATCTACACCCTTATTGACAGAGTAACATAGTGGAACTAAATAGTAAACAAGAGTGGAAGCAGTTATACAATACAATAGAATTAAATAGTGGAAGACTGATAGTATAAAAAATACATCATATATAAATAAATTATTCATGTCACATGTATCTAGGAAAGTATCCAATCAAGTCACAATGCTGGAAATACAATATTAAAACAAATGTACAGAAAATAATAAACTCCAACAGAATCACAAGGCTCAGTTTGGTCCCATGCTCTCCAACTCATTAAAAATCAAATATATGAGGAAGGAGGGTGATTTATCTTATCTAAAAATGTAACAATATAATCTATTTGGGTCCAAAAGCGTGACCTAAATATGGTGTTAGACAGATCCCATTAGGAAACCATCAAAAGATCTGTGCCGAACTCTTAGTGAATATACATAGCAGAAAGTATAAAAAATTAAACAAGAAACAAATTAGTACTCATAATTAAACAATCCAATAGTCTCCAATTACATTCAATTTTATTTAATATTGATTCAATATATTTCATAATGTAACCTAAAGATCTAGCCTAATCCATGTACCCCCTATATGAATGTAACAACAGATGTATCAGAAGACCATCTAAAAAACCAAGTAACACTGAGTCCAAGCTTGTTCTTTGGCATGGTAGACTCTTCACAATATTTTGAAATTTATAAACAGAACTCTAGGAAATATATCTTGGTTTGACCCCTTTGGTTTAAAATTTCAACAAACATCTACAAACGACCACCTAGGTAGATCTCTCTGTCAATACCCCTAGGCCAACACTACATACAATTTATAAATTACCTTCAGGTGGATCTCACAGTCAATACCCCCTAGGTCCACATAGCATAAATAATCATAAATGACCTCTGGGTAGCTCTCACTATCAATAACCCATGGGTCAAAGTATACACCAAGGCTCTCATAGTCCTATATAAATAATCATGGAAACCCCTACTATTTTCTTTGTCTAAGGCTCAAACATTCCATTAGAAGATCATAGTGCATACAACATTCATTAAAGGCCCTACATAAAATAAAAACTATTACATAGCTCAAAATTAGTCAAATAATAATCAAATGCATCACATAAAAACAAATCAACTGCATCCTAAACAACTCATGACATGGAAAAATGGTATTCCACATAGTCAACCTACGGAAAACAACTAATAACAATCAAACAAGGGAACACGCCCATTCGATGTCCCATTAAAAAGGGTATAAAATCTTATGTATAGGAAAAAACCCTTAATAAAACATTAAAACCAGAGTAGGTATTAAAATAAGGTAAAAATAAAAAAACATCAATAACCCAAACATGGGTATTCAACAGTTTTGGCATATAAAATTCAATGATGATAAATAAAGGCACCAACCACCTACATTTATCTTGTTAGACGAAAAATCATTAATGTCAGCCCTTGAATTGGCCTAGAATGATGTAGATCTACAAAAAGGTTAAAAAAAATTAAACCATGAACGACACATGAGATATGATTGACTAGTAAGAGAGGCTCTAAGGAAAGAGGGAACTCACAGGTTGGATTCCAACTCACCTGACAGCGTCTAAATTGAATTTTGGACCGAGGAATAGGATGGGCTTAATGATCGAAAATTTTACTTCATTCTCTTGTATGAGAAACGGGAAGAAGAAACTCATTCTGGAGATTGGACGCAACCTCGGTCTGATTAATGAAATAAAAAGAAAAGTACATGGCATGCTCATTTAACGTATACGCCGTGTACTAATCTCAAATTTCCCCTACATTAAGTGGCCTTCCATGTCACCTCACATTCCCATGAACTCACCTGTTACGTGGCCATTACAAGGCTATCAGGTACACGTTGTGTACCTAGAAGTACATGACAAGTACCTTTAAATTTTCACTTTATTTCTTTTTCCAAAAAATATCACGAAATTAAGATCCATACCTAAAAAAATATGGATTCTTACAGTTACCAACTAAAAAATATTTTATTATATCCCTAAGGGTTAAAGGTAATATATATAAATCATTGTATATATAAATTACCCAATACTATATTTATTTTTATATTTTTTAAAAAATTAATTTGATATTTCCATTAATAAAATAATTACAACATTAGTTTTGTATAATTATTTAATATATATATTTTTTGTGTAAAAATTCAAAATACAATTACAGAATGAATATAAATATTCTATATTTCAGAGTTGTATTCTTAGATGAATATAACTTATGGAAAATCCTATATTAAAAATTTAATAATTATTTAAACATGAATACAGAACCATTAAAATTACTTTAGATAAAATATTATAAGTTTCATAATCATTTCGATGTGGCTCTAAATGGTTATTATTTAGTCCCTTTTAAGGATTATTGTCTATATATACTCCTTATATAATAATTTATCATGTTTTTTGGACTTTTAATGTTTATTGGAATTTTAATTATAATTTTTTATTGATATTTCCTCAATTAAATAATTTACTTATCATCATTTTATAATCCTTTAAAGTAATAATTTATATCCTTCAAATAAAAATAAATTAGCATGATAATAAAAATATTTTAACTTTAAAATGAGATTTTTAGTGTAGTTTATCTTCTCTATATTCTTTTATGAAAAATAATATATCAATTAAAATTTGAGTAAGAAAACTATATCCTTTGTTTAAATAATATATATTAAATATATAAATCTCATCCAAGGGTCTTAAAAGAGAAACACATTTATCCCCAATGATGGTTTAGGTCAACACATATTTATCCAATGATATTCTAACAAGTGTTAAGGAAATTTTATAATATATATTTTACCATTAATTACTTGATTTAAATTTTACCCTTTTAATAAAAATAATAGAAGTTACTATTACAGTTGTCTAAAAATAAAAGTAACATATTAATATAATTTGGACACAATTATTTAAATAATGGAATACATTTTAAAAAATTAGAAATAAAAATATTTTACTAATTAATTTAAAACTAATCCAATCATAGAAATGTGAAAATGAGTTTTAAAAGATAAAACATCCAAAAGATTGAAATTCTTCTAAATCTATATTCAATGTAAAATTATTTTAATTGACCCAAACATATTAAATGATAAAAATATAATGTGTTTATACTTTAAATATATATAAATATATAATTTAACACTAAAAGTAAATTTTTTGAATAAGTAATTTTCATTTTAAATACATTATTTTTTTCCATTCATCGAAAAGTGAATGTTCATAAAAAAATTCTTAAAATTAAACCATTGAAAATTTTGATACCTAAATATCAAATAAAAAGTTTATTGTATCAAATAAAATATAAAAAAGTTTCCAAAACCAGATTTAAAATGGGTGTTCCATAAAAAGGCATCAAAACTACATTTTATTAAAAATACTTTTTTTATCTAAAAATTGAATCTATTCTTATATAATCTCTAGAAAACTTATAATATGATTATTAGAAATTATAATAAATATATTAAATTTATATTTAATTAATAAAATCCATCATGGTTGATTTTATTATTTTATAAACTCAGTTATTTGTATATAAATTTTTTTACAAAAATAAATTTCCTTTTATTTTAAAAAGTTTTTTATTTATAATTAATTATTTAAGAATATAAATAATTATATACACATGTGTAATACATATTTTCATAATTCACCTAACATTTTTCATACTAGACTTTATAATGGCTAGGTTGTAAGGTAATATAGTAATATTTATTTATTTTTGCTTAAACTCGGTCTTACGTGAAATGAAAAATATAAAACGAATATGATATTGAGTATAAAACAAAATAATAATAGTGTTATATATGCCGCAAGCTGGGATGATGTTAGATGTAGTGAAATATTTTCTTGGTGTAGTATATAATACAATATATCATTGAAATTTAAAAAAATATATGACAAAAAATATTAGGGTGTAATAGGATGAATTACCTATCTCTACCAAACCCACATTTATAATTCTTGAGGAGCTACATATCTTAAACTATGGCCTAGTAAATATATAATCAACCATATCCCAAATATATGTGTTATTAGATTCCAATTTCTATAATTTTTTTGTTATTTTTTTCAACCCTTATCATTGCTTGTTATAGTATAGGGAACATTAATCCCACTCTATCCATAATCATAGGGAGATCAATGGGCATAGTTTCATGAAATATAATTTCTATATATATACCACATGTCGTATAACATAAAATTTATTATTTAAACACAAAAATAAACTTAAAAATTTTAATGGAATCCCCTAAAAATTACGCATGAAATATTTTATAGTAATATTCATTTTATTCAATTAAAACTATTCTCATAATTTCCATGCCTATTTGAAGTGGTTGGTAATTCATTATACAATAAATGTTATAATTGAGTATCTAGCTATCTTAATCATTCAATAGAATACATAACATTTTGATGTATTTATTTTTTCCAATAATAAGTAACTGAAGTAAAAACAAATACAGTTCCATGGAGAATTCAAATATTGTCCTAATAATAATTATAATGATCCCTCTATTATAGAAATAAATTAAATGTCAAAATACTTTAATTTCATCCATTTTTTAAATATATAAACAGATTAACATCAATCACATATAGTTTTTAGTAATCACTAGGGGAAAATTATTTATATTACTTATATATTAAAATTTAAATTACTTTTATGTCATTCTCATTAGTAAGAGTTAGATTCCTATTCCATTTTAATAATTTTTTCATAGTAATTATCAATAGTAAACTCCACTACATAACTCAATATAAATTACAACATTTATATATCTTGGGAATATTTGTTGAGCATAAATCATGATAACACATGTAGGGTATGCACGGATTCTTTTATAAACTAATTTTTAGTTAAAATAGTAACTTACCAAATTTATAGTTTGTTTCAACACTTTGTAACCCTCTTTTAAATCAAAAGATTCACATAATATTTATTATTTAAATGTGTTGTCCTTTCTCATTCCATTATCGTTATTTAAACATTTAATTTTTTTAGAGAAATAAATTTTTATTAAAATTTTATATCGTTTGAAAATTATTTAATAGTCATCATAAAATTGTTTAATGAGGTCCCTTCATTGACATTTTCTACCTTGTAAGAATATTTTTATCTCCACATAGGTCAATATTATTCATCGTTGATTAATTATGTAGCTATATTAAATAATGGGGAATCGACATTGAATTATATTATATTAAGTATATTATTATCATTAGACAACAATAAATATTAACATTTTCTAAAACTAAAAGTCATTCTTATTCATTTGTAATTATTATCCCATTGGAGTCATAATTTCCACTAATCCAGTTGTTGGTGAATAGTAGTAATCATTCACTTAATGTTTTTATTAACCAAAATTAGAAAATTATTATAAATGAATTATAATGTTCCATCATTAATTGAAAACCATTACTTGAATACATCTCTTAAATACATATTATTTGACTAAGACGTGGCTCTATTGGATCTTAGAGGTCCAAAGGGGCCTAATAATGTTTTATGCATCAAATTTAACTTATAATGGCCTTGTTACATGTATTTAAATGCCCTTTTCATATATGGATACTCTATTTTACCCTTAAACACTGATTAGTAGACTCTAATCAAAATCAAGATGTGCCACTATGAGGATACATTCATGCCATCAAATCTCACCCGAAATGGATAGATTTTACTAACTATTCTTATGGAGACTAAATACCTACAAAAATGAAATAGATATTTGAGATTCTTGTTCATAAAAATGATTATATGTAAAAAAAATTAAATGGGGAGTTTACTAAATGGATGATTTAAAAATTAAATGTACCATATAATTATTATAAAAGGATGGTCATCGATAATTTGAAACAGTGGGAATGTCAAATTTATAGAGTGATATAGTGTTTTTATGTCACCAAATTTCATGGGAATATTTGTCTTGTTCCTTTCATCATAGAAATATTATTTATATCTCATGAATGAATCTGCAAGGAATTTACTATCTAAATGATAGGGGAAATTATTGAATAATAGTTTATAAAATACATTATAAACCATTCATGGTTAGGCCACAATTGTGATCGTTATACTTGAATTCAAAATATTACATAGGTTTATATTTATTCCTAGATAATTTTTATTTGTTTATATAAATTCAGAGATTTTAAAAAATGTATTACCTTAATATATCTAATATTATATATAGAGAAAACACTAAATCTAATAAACGTAGAATCAATATCTGTGTTGAGTGGTTTCCAATAATATAGATGAATTAGTTTTTATAAAATAAAGGTATGTTGAACCAAAATATAATATAAGATAAAAGGTTCTAGATATATTTCGTGATTTTCATCAAATAAATTCATCATAAATTAATGAATCCAAATCATTTATTGATATCTTGATTTCATGTTTCATAGAATTCAGTATCACTTACTAGTTCATTTAAATAAAAAATAATATTGACTATTTAGTAGAAATATTATAATGTATATTAATAAAAAAATTATATAATAATAAATTTTCATGAAACCCCATTGATTCTCTATCAGATCCCCCTTGAGTAGCCTAATCCAATGATATTTCTATCATCCAAAAAATTTTATTCCTCCCCCAATCTTGTAAACTATAAACATAAGGGTCTTAATGTTGAGATTTAATTAGCCATATATGTTTATGTTTTATTAATATTTTGATAGAAGTTAACACTAATAGTGTAAAGAATAACAAACCTATGATCTTTAAAAAACATATGTTAGGGTATGGACCCCATTACTAACCCAATAGTTTAGTTTTTTTATAATATTACAAACCATTGAAGGATATTTTACTATTTTAACATTTCTATAGAAAAACTAATTTATTTTCATAAATTAAAATTTAACAAGAAATAATCACCAAAAAATAACCACATTCAATTCGACGGAGGAATGATTTTTCAAAACACAGTAAATATTATCATGACAAACTTGAGTAATGTTCATAATAAATAATAACACATAAATATACTATTACATAATTTTTCAGATGAATATTCCTAAAAACTCTTATAACTATTGTGGTCTAGAATAAATAGATAATTTAGAATATATAAAATTCTTTAATAACAAACTATATAGTATTTAATTTCCATCATCATAACAATCTCAAATATGTCAGTGTACTCGAATAGAATAACATTATCTCCTAGGGACAATGATTAAATAAGGGGAGAACTATTAATAACATTTCTTTTTAAAAGAAATAGATAAGGATACAGTGAGATTTAATGAGATTCAACAATCATAACATGCAATAATGAACAAAAATCTAAAATAAGAGAAAATATCTTCCAAGGGAGTGGTAATCATGGGAAAATAAGATTCTGACATAATAATATTTCATATCATTATAAGAATGTTTCAATGATCCATATTAAGAGATAAAAAATATAGGTTATTGGTCAAATCCATGTCATCATAAACATAATTCATGGTATACTATAAAGACATCAAAATAAAATGGGAAAAACTAAACACAACATTCCTATATAAAATTACCTTATAAGATATAATGTATCATATATTTGATTTTGGAGAAGTATATATTTATCACCATAAATCATTATAATATTCAAGGCATATTTTTTCACATATAAAAAAATTAATTAGAAAAATAAAATATATCTATGAGAATAATATGAGTTACATAATGACATAAAAAAGAATAATAATGTGTATAGTAATATAGCTAAAAAATTAATATTGTAACTTATCAAACTAGTTTCTCAAAGATCATTATCAATATATTTTAAAGGGATTTAAACCATCAAAAAACATTATTAATGGTATAGGAATGATATATGAATAATGTGATGAAGTTATTTAATTTAATGACACTATTTTTTATTAAATAAATTGGAATGATTTAGTTAATAATTTATAATGTACAAGAGGAGTTTGAGATGTTTTCATGGTCATGTGAAGGGTTTTTTAGTATTGAAATTATTTTTACGGTATTTAATCAAAATTGGAAACATTGTGGCTGGGTGAAAGCCATAGTCTAGTTGGTGTACTTTAATGTGAATTGATAATTTAGGAAATGAAATGTAGGGGGAATACCCATGAGTATAGATAACTAAAACTAGACATTTTCTCTACATTTCAAGAGTCCCCGCCATGTGTGTTTTGGATGGTGTGGTGAGGGAAATTGTCAAAATCCACACGAACACTTCTTGGATGAGGTCATTTAACTTCATGATATCATGAACATTATGTTCCTGGTTAATCCATGGTATTGGTCAAGGGGATGGTTTATTTGAGATTCATAATAACTTATTCTGATGCAGGCATTTTGGGGAGTAAATGATTCAAATGGGAAAAAAATGTAACACCCCAAGGATTTAAAAATAAATTCAAATGAATAAAACACTAAGTCTCTACATAATGACACATTTTTAAGGAGATAATTATAACCTATCCGTTAAACAAAATGTTTCTAATTCTATGTTTTCAATTTCAAAAAATAGACATATGTGGTGGAAATCAATAAGAAAATTAGAGCATATTAGGATCAATTAATTATTTTAGTGAATAGTAACATACACTTATGAATAGTATTGTTATTGTTATGAAGAGTAAAATGGCCCTTATGTATAGTAAATTGTCTAAATTAATTTTAACCTCACCCATGAATATATAAATAAAATTTAGGCTTCTTATAAGTGACATCGTGATCAAAGTAGAAGTGTTGGTATTTGAATAAGTCATACATATTTATGAAAAAGTTTGTGATTAATTTAATAATTTAAATGAAAATTTATTTTCATAAATATAATAACAAATTATTATTTTATAATTTTATGGTTATAATATAAATTTATTATATATTGATTATTTTTAATGGTGTTCTAAAAGCAGTTATAGTTTTAATATTGTTGTTTTTTAAATAAATTATAATTTTATTTTAAAATTCGATTTATCATATTTATAAAATTATTTTTATATAATGTAAATCTTTTTTGAACTCCACATGTCAATAAATGGTTCTGGTGAATTTGTGGGATTTTTCTGAAATAGTTGAATTTGTGATGAATAGTGAAATATTGTAATTTATTGTATATATACAATATAAGTTAAATAAACTATTTCTAACATCATGGATTGTGTAAGTACTCTTGGATAAAACATACATGCTTTGATTACTATTTTTATTCACTAGAACCAATATAATTACTTTTCGTGATAAAAATAATAAAATAATGATTAAAATATTGGAGAAACCCCTATCTCCTCCACTATAAATACCACACCTCACCTCCTCTTCCTCACACACCTCTCATTATTTGAGAATTGTATAAATTATGTATAATACTCTAAAATATTATCTTCCCAAGAATAAATTCCTACTTCTATTACAAAAAGGCCAGAACCATAGGCCTTAAATGGAGAAAAGATCATGAGGTAAAAATCCTCTTTCTTATTCTTTTATTTTTTTTTAAATTCATTTTATATTAATATACTATCTTCATATCCCCTTTTCCAAGAGGTATGAATGATATATTCTCATAATAATTCTACTATTTTTCATTTTGTTGAAAATTTATTATCAAACTTCTTCTTCTCTCCCTCTTATTTTAAAAAATAAAAACATCATATGTGATGTGTCGATTTATCGACATCATTGATGATGTGTTTTCAATTTCTTTTTCTTCATTCAGAAATGATTATAAAACCATTTTAATGGTTGAAATAGATTTTAATTTTTATTATATATCTTTTTTTATGTTTTTTAATAAACACATATGCATAATATTATGTTATATAACAAAAATACTTTTTGATTTTTGAAGAACTGCAAAAAAGATCAAAAATAATATCATTAATGTTTTATCTAATGATTCCTCATAATACATGGAAAAAATGATTTATGGAATAAATTAATGTTATTAAAACATTTAAATACCATTTTATTCACCTTATGGTGTTTCACTTCCATGAAAAATGAAAATCCATTACGAACCGACCATGGAAACCATGTAAAGAATGTAGCGGAAATATTGGAAATAACAAATTGTAACTAAAATTGGGTGGAATGGTGTTATAAAATGGTCGTAAATGGTGTTATAAAAAACTTGTGTTTCTTTAAACTATTAATAAAACTATTTAAACCATTATATAAGAGGTTTTGAACACATTTTGAGTAAGACTAACCTGAGGTAAGGGAATTGTTAACCTAATTACCTTTATTTGGGTTAACCTTCTTCTTCATTGATTATGTGGTACTAAGATTATTTTGGTGGTGAATATTTTTTATAATACAGTGTATTATTTATTGTTACATTGAATAAACATATTCTTTTAATTATATTTATTTTCACTTCAATAATATTATATTTATAAGGGTAATTTTCATTAAAAATATACATTTATAATTCTATTTTAAAAAATTAAAAAGAATTGTTTTTAAGAAATTATTACTATTTTCTTATTGTGTTTTTATCACAAAAAAAATTCCATTTCAACATTTTAGCCAGTGCATGAACCATTCTATGGCACTTCCCAATGGTCATTCCCTATAACACCCCAAGACTTCATAGTATGTTATTTTTTTCAAAGTAATTCAATAACTTTCACTACACACAACACTGAGTTCAAGCGCACCACGACATACCAAACTAGCAGTTCAAAAGTGGTAATGACTAGTATTAAATGAATTTTGAAATTTTTATAATCCTTATAATTTTAGAATCCATATTTTGGGTTTCTTATACATAAAGTATGAAGAAATACATTTTTTCAGATAAAAGAAGTATTTTTCAAAAAAAATGCAATTTTATCATCTTTTAATGGAGAACCCTCTTTAAATACAATATTTGAAACATTTATATATTAAATTTTAAGAAATAAACTTCTTCATTAGAATTGGTATATATGAATTCAGTTTCAATAAATATTTGGTGTTTTTCTGATAACTTTCATATTTGGGTGAAAATAAAAAAATACTATATTTTAACTGAAAACAACTTTTTTAAACAAAATAATTTAGACTGTTAAATTATATGTTATAATGGTTTGGATTTATAAATAGATTATATTTTTACCATTTAATCCAATTCTGGTCATTATATGTAATTTCACTTTGAAATTGGACATAAACAAGTGTCGATCTTTTAATATTTATTATTTCTTAAATATAGGCTTTTTGGTTTTGACAATGTGAATTAATATTAAATTAATAAATGATGATTATATGTTTTGAATTTTGTAAAATTGAATTTATTTTTGAATTCATAACATCCAAATTATATTAGGTTAAATTTTTTGTATTTTTCTAAAAACATTCTATTTTTGATAAATAGAGAAAACACATATGTTATTATTTAAAACAAACATTTTATTTAAATAATTATTTATATTATTTAAATTTATTTTAAGTCAAAATATATTTACAATACCAATATATGTTAAATTTAATTCATGGTCTTCATTTTATAATAAAATAAGATGTACAAAATTTTATCGAACGTTTTACCATCTTTTACCCTCCTCCTAGGAGTATTTTCAAATTTTCATAAAACATAATTTTACCACATTTGTGAGTTGAATTTCAAAAATCAAAGAGAAATAGTTGATATCATTATGTAAAATGTAGTTCAATAAGATGCAAATAATTTTTGGTGAATAGTAACTTATCACTTTTATTTACCACGGTTAAAAGTAAATAAGGTAATTATGGGTCAAAATGATTTAATAATTACCCTAACACATGTAATAATGTTATTGGATAAGTTTAATTCGTCAAAAAACAACATTATGAATAAAATAGGATCCTTTAGTTACACTTGGATTAGATTAGGAAGTTTATTATTATTTAATTCAAAGAAGAGTTAAAAGTGATAAATTCAATGTTTAATAAATAATACATTTTTAATATAGGGTTACACATATTATAAATTCAACTATAAATATTCATTATAAAGATAAAAATATTTACTAAATAATTGTATTTTATTCATAATTTTTATACATTATATAATAAAATTTATTTATAAAACAATGATGATGCAGTAATTTCCTTATTAATGAAATATTAAAACAATTGATTTTATAAATACCCAAATAAATGTGATTTGATACTTTTTAGGAATTACACCAATTTTATAGGTTAATATTACATTATATGGTTTATTAAATGAATTGTTTTTGTAGTAATAATGCTGTTATGAATTTTGAAATACTAAATACTAAATTGTGTCAAAATTGACAAAAAAGAGTTTTTAAAAGAAATATTATATTATTAATTGGTATTCTATTCCTAACAATATAAGGTTCATCCAAAGGGATTAAATAATATTATATATTTCAATAATGAACCACTTGGGATTCTGTTGGATGTTTATAGTAATTTAATTAACCATATAATATAAAAATACAAAGAGACATGGAAAATGTCCAACTATTTAACAAAGAGTTAAATATAAAAGATAAGGTAAATATAGTAACCCAAACCAATTTAAAACCTATTTCTGAGTAGTTTTCGACCCATAACTACCTTATTTGTTAAATAATTCATTTTTGAGACATTAGAAACCGAAAATGATATTATTATAATGTAATATTTTATTTTATTTTCTAAGGTTCCCCTCACCCCTCTCATAAAAGGGCACTTACCCTTCTCTCAAATTCACAGCCCCAAGCCATTTGGCTCGGCCAGAACCTGCCCAAATATCCTCCCAAATATCCTACCTCTAACTTAGTGGTCTTACATTAGTCATAAAGCTATCATAAGAATCCCTCTTGAACAAATCAAAAGAAATAACCCGAAGAAGAGGTGATGATTTCACCTCCCTCTTTCATGTTCTTTTCTTCTTCCACTTACTCTTTCTTTGTTATTACCATACCAAAATAATACATCTAGTAAATTATATAAACTATGATTTTATTATAAATATGTCACAACCCAATTCATTATTCTATAAATCCTATGAATGATAATGTCACCATGCTTGCATGTGTACGGCTTACCGTCTCCACGTCGTGGTGTAATTTGTTACTCAACACTATGTTATTTGGATAGATATAATGATAAGTAATATGTGTATAAATAATGAACATAACATGATAATTTCTCTATAAAATTAATATACCATCCAATTAGACACATTTAAAGAAATTATATTTTCGCTCTTGTGTACGTATGGATTACCATCTCCATGACGTGGTGAGATTCATTTCCATGTTCACCAATCATCGCATATTATAAAAATATATATTACTAATAATTATGTAATATATGACATAATAATGATACTAGAAGAATATATATATATTTATGTACTTACATATATCTTATTATCTTACTTCCATTAAATACGATATGAAAACAGAAACATCATTTGTGCGTTTGAACGACATACCGTCTCTAAAAAAAGTGTTTTTCATTTCATATATCTATCTATTATAAATATTTATATTCTAAATATATATTATATATAAATCAAGGTTTATATTCTGGAATTATTTCAATTAGGGTCTAAATGATACGATCAAGAATAAGAATATGAAACACGTTTGATAAAGAAAATGATTATTATCTAAAATGTTAATTTAACATGGAAGCCATTATTAAATGGGTAGTATAATGTCATAAATGAATCGTTTATGACATAATAAATATGAATATGGATATGTTATAATTTAATAACATACTATGGTCATTATACATGAGGTTAAACTTACCCTCGACCAAAGGAAAGTGCATGGTAAGGGTTATTTTCACAATCTCTTTATTATTCGAGGTATTTATTACATAAGTATCTACTGGGACATCTTTATTATCCATGTCCATTTTTTATAAAAGAGTTTTCAAACGAAATATTTTTAATGTACTTTTTACTAAAACATAATTTCAAAATGTTTTGAAGATCTATTCTTCTAAACCATTCCCATTAATGGTGATGTTTGCAAAATGGTTTTAATGATTTATTTGTATGGACAAGAATGTTTTAAAATGTTAATTCATTTCAAAAGATTCAAAGTGGTTTTGTAAAATTTCATTCAAAACTATATTTTTAATGGATTCCATTATATATTATGTTAATTTTAAATTATTTCATGAAAAATGGATATTTCTCTCAAATATTTCTACTGATCATTTTCAACTATGTCAACAAAATTTACGAGATATTATTCTTGATCGAGGTTGATTTGTTATGATACAAATATTCCATATTTTATTTAAGGTTTTGAGATATATTAGATTTTATATTAATTATTTTTATTTCATTCATGATAAATGGTTAAATTATTGACATTTCTTATAATAGTTTTAATATGATTTTCTATGTTATATTTCAACCTTTTCTTAAGATGAATGTATTGGACTAGTACGTTCCATGTTGGGGACCATTAAAAGTAAAACCTCTGGGTTGGAGTTCGGTTACAATAGTCCCTCGGGGTTGGAGTCTGATTACAGAGGCTCTCTGGGTTGGAGTCCGGTTAAAGAGGCTCTCCGAGATGGTGTCCAGTTACAGCAGCTCTCCAGGTTGGGGTCCTATTACAGTTAGCCCCTAGGACCTGGCACGAGGCCTTGAAATAGAAATTAAAGTCTGGTATTATACATTCCCTTATTATGAAAATTATATTCATGGTTCATATGGTCATTCGACTAGTAGAATACTTATGATTATGTTTTATTATGGCATTATTTACTCAACTCGTATTCTGTCTATAAAGTACTCATATTTATTATCTATAATGTCATGTATTTTAAATTATTCACCATGTCTAATATTTATGTTGTCTTACACTATATTACATACACTTACTGAGTGTTTGAGATCACCCCTTTCTAATGTTTCATTTTCCTAGCATTACAAGAAGTGTTTTATGATTGATAAACTGGGTTAAGCAAGATGATCAATGGCATTCTCAAGAGATCATTTACATTTTGTATTATTTTCTAATTTGTTATGTAACGTTCATGTTTGTAATATGTATTCCAAGACTGCTAAACTGATTGGTCAATCGGGACATGATTCCTAGTAATCATGACAATGTATTAAAATAATTCACTGACTCGGGGAATCAAGGGATGGGGAGTTATAGTTGGTATGAGAGGAACTTTACCAGTAACATTGGAAACTAGATTTAGATAAACTCTAATTTGATCACATTACCCTGAAATTGAATATTAGGATTAGTATAGAATAAGTTCTTATATTTTTTTATAAGTTAGAGAATTTGTGAGTTTTCAATTTAATACATCCTAGTCTGGATACAAGCATGTAGAGGTGGATTTGGTACAGATGTACCTACAAGTAAAACCCAAATACACCACTTTGAGCGAGATTTGACTGGGAACTGGTGGACGAAAATGGTCTTTGCTGCACTCTTGGTTACGACACTCCTGAGGGATATGTATATGATAATTCACAATTTCATTATAAGACATTATGAAGGATTTTGAAGTAAATAATTTCTCAAAGAAATTTTTTTTATGATTATGGATTATATCCAAATACTGTTGAATTTACGTTATGTATTTTAAAAGTATGAAATGATAAATTGTGATTCATAAATTGGCCTAGTGTATTCCATTTTTATGAAATGGCACCTAGTAGAAGGAATAATAACTCCAGCAATATGTATGTTCCATAAAGTAAAAAGGATCATATCTTTTCTCGTATTAAGCCATCATATTTAAGGGAAATATTCTCCCATGTATTCTCTACATATGAATAAATAATATCATGTGTTAATATGATAAGTGAATAATTATCTGAGTCATATGGATTTAAAAGGAATTATGAGATGAAAAGGATGTTAGAGAGAAATATAGAAAAAGGGAAGAGCGTATTTTCCCATATGTGATAAATTTTGAAATAATCACCTTCGTAAATGATTGAAGGGAATGGGAGTTTGTTATAAGTGTGGAGAAAAGGGACACCAAGTATGTGATTTAATGGGTAAGAAAAAGGTTTCAAATGTAAAATTCTTCATCTGGAAGGCGTTTGAACATAACACGAATCAATGTCCCGATCATTAGAGTATACCTCAAATGATGTTATTGGATCATAATCAAGTTATTATACTACCTCATATGGAAAGGAATGAATAGTGTTCTTATGTTTTTATTACAGAATTATTTCATTTGAGTGTTTAACAATAATATTCTTGTTATATGAATTATGGAGATAAATAGGGATTGTACTGTAGTACAATTTTATTGAGCATTTAATATTATATGGTTCTATGAAAAGTGACTAAATATTAAGCTACCCTTTTTTGTGAAATACATCATTGAAGGAAAGGTAATCCTTAATATGGTCCTAATAATGAGGTAGTGATTTTTGAATAAGAGATGTTTGATTTGGATAAAATATATTGGATATTCATGACTTCCTTAGAACTGATTAAGAGTTTGTTTATATCATCTTTGTTGGAATATTCAAAAAATATGGATATAAGTAATATATCTTGTATTATATAAAGGATAAGGGATAATGAAGGTAATAAATAAATTTTATGGTTATTTAGTGTGATACCATGATTTAAAATAATACATGATGATGGTTTTCACATGTTATTACATGGAAAAATGATCTTCATTGTGTTTAACTTCCTTATAAATTTTGGAATGTGGGATTGGATAGAAGTATTTTGGATAAGTCTAAAGGTTGGAATGTATTAAGTTTGAAATTGGATACTATTGTTAGGGATATTTTTGAATTGTTATAAAAAGGACAACATGCAGACCGTGTGAAAATCTGTCACGTCAGGCAATGTTGCGGGAATCGAACCCACAACGATAGTGAGATTGGGATTTATCACCCACCATTGGACTATGTGAAGTCCCTGGATTTTATAATCTAGTTCTTTTAAAGGGTATAAATATTTAATTATAAATTCATTATTTTTTTGGATACCTGTATGATTAGGATAAATAAAATATATTTTTTTGAAATCTTTTGGAGTGAAAGATGAGTTGGTGGTAGAAATTGGTTGAAGGATGAACCCCTAGTTTTCATATATATATATATATATAATGTTTTCCCTCATATTCTATGGGTAAATTAGTTCTCAAAAATTAGGGAAGGGATCTAAAAACCAGAAATTTGTTATCTTAATACCTTATATTTTGTTGAACTGGTGGTATTTAAATCATTATAGATTGATGGATTTTCGGCCCTCAACTATACACTTGTTTGTGATTGATGGCCTCAATAACTCCCTATAAATGTTTACGTTTTTCCTATAATTATGTGTATCAAATTTACACCAACGTTCACCTTATCGATATCAAAATATGGTGGTGACCCTTTCATTTCACTTTTCCAATTTTTAAGACTAAATTTTATGAACCCAATTTCCAATGTGGGTTTTCCCACAAAGGTATTTTATATTTAAAAAATTTTATTTTCAAAAAATCTATTTCAAATTAAAAGGAAGGAATTTTTTGAAGGAGGAAAAAATGTAACAACCAAATTTTTTCATAGCACGTTATTTCATCAATGTAATTCAATAAATTGCACTACACACAACACCAAGTTCAAGCACACCATGACTTACCAAACTAGACGTTCAAAAGCTATTATGAATAGTATTAACAGAATTATGAACTTTATATATCCCTTATAATTTCAGAATTCATATTTTGAGTTTCTTAGACGTATGTAAGAACAAATTCATTTTTTTCAGATAAAATAATTATTTTTTTAAAAAAAAGAAACTTTTCTGCCATTTAATGGCGCACCCACATTAAATCCAATATTTTCATCATTTATATATTTAATTTGACGAAATAAACATCTTATTTATAATTAGTACATAATAATTTAGTTTTAATAAATTTTTTGTTTTTTATGATAACTTTCATATTTGGGTGAATAGTGAAAAATACTATATTTTAACTGAAAACAACATTTTTAATCAAAATAATTTATATTAATAAATTATACATTTTAATTGTTTGGAAGTATAAATAGATTATATTTTTACCATTTAATTTAATGCTGGTCATTGTAAATAATTTCACTTTGAAATTGGAACTAAAAAAGTGTCAATCTTTTGATAGTGATTATTTCTTAAAAATGTTATTTTTGGTTTTGACAACGAGAATTAATTTTAATTTAATAAATTCTGATTCAATGTTTTAAATTTGGTAAAATGGACCTAATTTACAAATTCATAATATCAAAATTAGGTTTTTGTAAAATTTTGGTATTTTTCAGAAAACATTCAATTTTTGATGAATAGTGAAAAACACTATGTTATTATTTAAAACCGACTTTTCATTTAAATATTTATTTAACATATTTTAATTAATTTTAAGAATATATATATATATATATATATAATATCTATATAAGATCAATATAATTCACTGGAGTCATTTTATAATAAAATTAGATGTATAAAAGTTTATTGAACATTTTACCATCTTTTACCAACCGCCTAAGAACATTTGCTAATTTGCATAAAACATGACTTTACTTCTTCTATGAGTAGAATTTACAAAATATGTGAGACATGGTTGATATCAGTAAGTAATATGTGGTTCAATAAGATGAAAAATATTTTTTGGTGAATAGTAACTTTTGACTTTTATTTATCACGGTTAAAAGTAAAAAGGGTAATTAAAGGTAAAAATGATATCATAATTACCCTAACACATGCCTTAAATTTATTGGATAAGTGTAATTCGAACAAAAACAACCTTAGTAATAAAATATGATCCTTTAGGTCTACATGGATTAGATTAGAACATTTATTATTATTTAATTCAAAGAAGAGTTATAAGTGTTAAATTAAACGTTTAATAACTAAACCATTTTTAATATAAGGTTACACATAATATAAATTAGACTAAAAATATTCAGTAGAAAGATAAAAATCATTCCTACATTACCGTATTTTATTTATAATTTTTAGACATTATATAATTTAATTTATTTATGACACCATGATGATGTAGTAATTACATTATTAATGAAATATTAAAATAATTGATATTATAAATACCAAAATAAATGTAATTTGAGACATTTATTGATTTCCACCAATTTTATAGGTCAATATTACATTAATGGGTTGATTAAAATGAATTTTTTTTAAGTAATAAAGTTATTTGGAATTTAGAAAAAACAAAATACAAAATAGTGTCAAAATTGACATAAAAGAGTTTTTCAAACAAATATTATATTATTAATTTTTATATATTCCTAAAAAACTAAGGTTTAGAAAAAGGGCTAAAATACTATTATATATGCCATTAATGAGCCACTTGGGGTTCATTTGGTTGTTATAGTATGTTTATTAACCATATAATATAAAAATGTAAAGAGACATGGTAAATGTCAAACGATTTAACTAATATTTAAATATAAAAGATAAGGTTAATATAGTGACCCACACCTCTATAAAACCTATTGGATGAGTGTTGTTCGACCCATTCCCCCGTTAGAATTTAAATAATTCATTTTTGAGATATTAGAAACTGAACATTATTTTATTATAAAATAATATTTTACGTTTTTTCTAACGTGCCCCTCACCCCTCTTATAAAAGGGAACTTCTCTTTCTCTCAAATTAACATCGTCATAGTCTTTTGGCTCAGCTAAACCCTACCCAAATATCATACCAACTATTCTACCTTCATTTTAGAGGCCTTACATTGGTCATAAAGCTAACATAAGGATCTCTTTTGATCAAATCAAAAGGAAGAACCTGAAGAATAGGTAATGAATTCACCACCCTCTTTCAGGTTCTTTTCTTCTTCCACATACTATTTCTTTGTTATTACCATAAAAGAATAATAAATCTAGAAACTTATATATATTGTGTTGTTATTATAAATATGGATCAAACATATTAATTATTCTATCCATCCTATGAATGATAATGTCACAATGCGTGCGACCGTCCGACTTACCATCTCCACGTCGTGGTGTAATTTGTTCTTCAACACTATGTTATTTGGATGGATATAATGATGAGTAATATGTATATAAATAATAAAAATAACAAGATATTGTATCTGTAAAATTTATATAACATCCCATTCCAAATAATTATTAAAATGATATTGTCGCTTGTACGTACGTACAGATTACAGTCTCCATGATGCGATGAGATTCACTTCCACATTCACCATTCATTTATGATTATGAAAATATATATTACAAATAAGAATGTAATATATGACCTAATAATGATACTATATATATATATATGTATTTATGTATTTATGTACTTATATATATCTTATTCACTTACTTCTGTTCAATAGGATATGAAAAAAGAAACTACATTTATGTGTACATACGACCTACCGTCTCCATAAACAGTGTTTTTCATTTCATATATCTATATATTATAAATATTTATATATTATAATTATATATGATATATAAATCATGGTTTATATTCTGTATCTATTTAAATCATGATCTAAATGATATGATAAAAAATAACAAGTTAAAACTTGTTCGATAAAGATAGTGATTATTAACAGAAATGTTAATTTAATATGGATATCATTATTTAATGGGTATTATAAAGTCATAAATTAATCATGTATGATATAATAAATATGAATATGGTTTTGGTATAATTTAATAACATACTATCTATACAACAGGTTAAATGTACCCTCGACCAAAGGAATGTGCAAGGTAAGTGTTATTTTCACAATCTCTTTATTATCCGAGGTTGTTTTTATGTGAGTATCTACTTGGACATATTTATTATCCATGTCCATGTTTCATAGAATAGTTTTAAAATGGAACATTTTATAGGTACTTTTTACTAAAACATCATTTTAAAATGATTTCATTATTTATTCTTCTAAACCTTTTTCATTAATGTCCATGTTTTCAAAATAGTTTTAAGGATATATTTGTATGAACATGAATGTTATAAAATGTTAATTCATTTCAAATGTTTCAAAGGGGTATGGGATACATTGATTTAAAACTTTCATTTAAATGAATTTCTTATTAAACTATGTGACTTTTTAATGATTTCATGAAAAATGAATATTTCTCTCTAATATGTTTACTGATCATTTTCAAATATGTCACCATTTTTTATGAGATATTATTCTTGATAGAGGTTAATTTATTATGATATAAATATTCCATATTATATTTAAGGTTTTGTGATATTTTTGATTATGGATGAGTTATTTTTTTCCATTCCGGGTTTATGGATTAATTATTGAAATTTCATATGCAGGGTTTAATATGAATTTTTATGTTATATTTCATCCTTTTCTTAAGATAAATGTATTGGACTAGTTTGATCCAGGTTAGGGACCATTAAAAGTTAGCCCCCTGGGTTGGGTTATTTTTATAGAAGTGACTCTGGGTTGGGGTCTAGTTACAGAGGCTCTCTGGTTTGGAGTCCAGTTACAGAGGCTCTCTGGGATGGAGTCTGATTATAGAGGATATCTGGTTTGGGGTCCGGTTACAGTTAGACCCTAAGTGCTGGCACGAGGCCTTGACACCAAGATTAAAGTCTGGTACTATACATTCCCTCATTATGAAAACGATATTGATGGTTTATATGGTCATTAGAATAGTAGAATACCCGTGATTGTGTTTTATTAGAGAATTATTTACTCAGCTCATAATCCTTCAATTACGTATTCATTTTTATTATCTATAAAGTCATTTGTTTTTAATTATTCAACATGCCTAACGTTTATGTTATATTCTGTTGTATTTCTTACCTTTACTAAGAGTTTGATCTCAAACCTTATTTATGTTTCATTTTCCCAGGATTCCAAGAATTGTTTCATGATTGATAAGAAGGGTTACGCTAGGGGATTAATGGAATTGTCAAAGGATCATTTACAATTTATTTTATTTTCTAATGTGTAATGTAACGTTCATATATGTAATCAATTTTCCAGGACTACTAAACTGATCGGACTTTTGGGACTTCATTCCATGTAATCATTCCAATGTATTAAAACAATGCTCTGACTCTGGGAATCTAGGGTCATGGCGTTACATTCTTGATTCCCATGGGCTGGTAAAAATTTCATTAGTATCAAGAATAAATAAAGGAATGATTTTACTCAAATCAATAAATGAAAAACAACTAACAAATAAATAAAAGAAGGTATAATTTCATAACCAAAATAAGGCATAACTAGTTTTTATATTTAATGTTTACAAAATTCAGAAAAAACCCAAAATGATACTATAAAAGGAGAAACCAAAATCCTACTCAAAAACCACCACATTGCAAGAGGAGCATATCCCTTAATCCATGTCCACAACACCGCACTAGGAATTCCGCTAGTAAGCCAAACCACAATCTCTAAATATTTTTCTTTTACCATTATCAAACACAATCATGTATAAAATCACCCAAATGTGTAATAATGGTGTGAGACAAATCCCAGTATGATGACATCCATAAAAGATTCCATTCTATAAACATTATAAGTTAAATAACTTGCAAGTTTTATAAAATAATTAATGGAGATACATTTTTTGGAGAACTATTTCAAAGAACCGCATGAATGGTTTTTAAATAAGCCCAAAATATACTTTATACTGATGGTAAGTGTAATATCACCCAATAACACCTAGTAAAATGAAATATCTATAAAAACTAGCTAATAGTGGGACCTAGTGGCTTCATATATTAGTGTAAATTTGTATAACAACCCCAAAAATCCCTGTTCGCATCCATGATCCACTATAGAAAAGAAACATCAAGAATTATAGTGGTCTCTAGTCATCATCAATTTTTAGTTACTATTTTCATTATCAATTCTTCTAGGTGAAACCATGCTAAATAAACATTTGAATCACAAGCATACTAGTCCTAGTCCACCGACCAAGTCAACTTGGATTCACTTTGTGCTAAATCATGTTTGGAATTTTATGTAACACACAACTCTCACGTTATACAAGACAAACAATGAAATACACAGAGAAACATTCACCACATGAACTCCAAAATTACATTTTATAATTATAATCACACCAAAAACTTCTTAAAACATCATTCACATCATTTTAATATCTTAAGAAATCTATTAAACAATTTATAAAACATTTCCAAGAAAAAAACAAGGCTTTATACAACAATTACACCCAGTTCCAAATAGAAACCCCAATTTCAAATCAAATTATTGTCACACACATTCAAAAAATAATTTTTCACCTCATAGATAAATCATATAACTTCAAAATTAATTTAAACAAGAATACTGAATTCACCAAACAATGTCTAAGCACAGAATCACCTACTACGGGTATAGAACTGTATAAAATCTAGTGTAAAACTCTAACTGCCCATCAAAGGAACCCTATAAAAGCACTATCAAACCCTAAACATGGTTATCATACCCAAAAATTATATATCAAACCAAAAAATCATATCTAGTGCTCCTGGAGAAGAGGAACACTAAGAAATTAGGAAGAAATGCCTCGGATTGGAGAGAGAAAGCATGGGAGAAACACACTTACATGATCAATCTTGATGATCTCCCACCAAATCCCCCTAAAAATGGACTTCCAAGGAATCAAAAGGGTAGATTGGAGGCTTCTAGGGTTGAAAATAACATTTGTGGAAGAAGAGGGAATAATTTGGTGTTAAATCTGAGAAGGGAAAAAAGGTAAAATCCACATTTTTAATGACATGGAAAGCATACTCATTTAGTCCACTCATTTTTTTAAACTATATGAAGACCATGTGGTTTCCACTTTTTACCTTGTACATGATACATAGTTATCCCACTAAACTTATTAACCCTTCACTTAACATGTGATAAGCCTCTGTCCAAAACCCCACTTGGCCACCCGATTTCATTGGAAGGGTGCACTCTTTCTACTAACTATGTGCCGATGGTACACAATAATATTTCCAACAAAAAAATTTTATTTTACCCCAAAAAATGTAAAATAAATCTATGTGGAAAAAGGTATACCAAAAATGAACGAAATATACCTTAAAATATTGTCATGGTTGTGATAATTTTCCCCACCATCAAATCACTTTGTCCCCAGAAAGTCATTTGGAATCACGATCAGAATACAAAGATATGTACTCAGGCATATCCCACGACATCTTCTACCATGTATCAAAAATATCACTATCTTGTTTCCAAATAATATGGTAAAATGTAGTGGAATTACCATCAAGAGCATTCTCTTAGGAATCCAATATCCTCACTGGCCATTCAAACGCTTATAAATCGTCCTCTAAATCCAATTAATTTTAATTAAACATATGGTTTGGGGCCAAATTATACTTCTTTATTAGGCAGACATAGAACACATCCTCAATTGAGGTAAACTAAGAAGTAAAATCTAACCTATCATCTACCTTTTCAATCCGACCAGTGATTAAAAAAGGACCGGAATACCTCGGTGTTAGCTTTCCTATATTTCCCAAACTACAATGACACAAACACATTGCCACATTCAAGAAAAATTGGTTACCCATTAAAAAGTCTTGATCTTAGTTCCTCTAATTAGAAAAATATTTTTGACAACACTGATCATTCACTAACCATTTCATGATCAACTTGATTTTCTTGGATGTCTCTTGCACACACCTCGGTACAAGAAGTGAGGTCCCACCAACCTCAGTCCAACACAAAGGAGACCGAAATAGTTGTCCATATAGTCATAAAAAGGATTATTTCAAATAGATGATTGGAAACTATTATTATAATAAAACTCTATTAATCCAAAATATTCATCCCAAGATCATTTAAAATGCCAAACACATGTACAAAGCATGTCTTCTAGAATCTGATTTTCCCAATCCTTCTGACCATCAGTTTGAGGATGGTATACCGTACTCATTTTGATCTATGACCCCAATGACTTTTGAATTCCTTCCCATAACAGATAGGTAAAAATGGGTCCCTATCAGAAATAATCATTTATTTCACACCATGGAGCCTTACCACCTCCTGAACGTACATTTGTCCCTACTCATCTAATTTTGATGAATCCTTGATCGGAATGAAATGGGATGCTTTGGTCAAATGGTTAATTACCAGTAATATGTATTTCCTTCCCAAAGTTGTATGAGTCATGATAATAATGAAATCTATGGTGGACTCTTCCCACTGATAGGTTGTAATTTGTAACTACTTAAGAAAACCTGAGGGCCTTTGATACTCTTCTTTCACCTACTGACATGTATAAATCCTTGATACAATGTTGTCTATGTACAACAACAGACACGTACAAAAAAAATGCTGATGAAAATCATAGAACATATTGGATGCACTGGGGTAAACAACCCATTTATCATGGAGGGTATGTTATATCTCCACTGTCCTCAAAGACAATTGCACCACACAATGGCCCTTAAAAGGAAAAAATCCCTCGGGAGACATCAACTATTCTGAGGATGTCTCCCCACCAGGAAGAAAATTCATAAACTACTAGAAAATATCATCTACTGGATCTTCCTCCTATATCAATTCCATAAAATAATGAGATAACTAATCACTAGCGAGGAACACACCTCCTCTATGCTCTTTGGTCTCCATGTCCATCTTGGCAAATAGCCCCATCAAATTCCACTCATCCTTAAACTTCTTCAATTACTACACAGAAACATTTCTACTCAAAGAGTCTACATGATCATTAATTCATTTTAGGGTTGTATATGATTTAAATGTAAACCCCCTATAGATACATGATGCAATGATGTTTCCTCAAGTTCAAATCCTTTTGGGAGTAAAGGAAAGATAATAATTTATGATCAGAATAGACCCAAAATTTCTCCTCAAAAAGATAATGACACCACAATTTAATAGCATGAATCGTGACATCTAACCCTATTTCATGTTTTGAGTAGTTTTTTATGTGTCCAGAGTTGGTGAGAATCATATGCAACCACATGATCATCTATCCTAAGAACACACCACATGCCCATGTTTAAGGCATCATAATAAATCACATACCCTTTCTCGATACTGGAAAGATCAACACAGCTGTGGTAGTTAACCTCTGATTCAACTCATCAAATGATGTTTGTAATTTTGGGATACATTCAATCATCACCACTTCCATGGTAATTGCTGTAATGGAAGAAGAAACCTGAGATAAATAGCAAACAAATTTCTTGTAATAAACTACCTTGACAAGGAAATTCTTGATTTCAAAGATGTTCTATGGATGCTCCTTCATAATAGTTATACTAATCTTCTCAAGGTCCATCAAAAACACATTTTTTGAGATTACATGGTATAGAAACTTCACTTAAATAATACCAAATGTGCACTTTGAGAAAATTTCATAGCGATGAATATCCTTCACAAAGCCCAACATGAATCTCAAATGATTTTCATTCTTTTAATCAGATCTAGAATGAATTAGGATTTCATCCACAAATACCACAATGAAGGAGTCAAGATACTGATGGATAAAAATATTCCAGATCTCCATGAAGACTACTAGAGAATTTTCCAATCCAAAAGGCATGACCATGTACTCAAAGTGGTCATACCTACTTTAGAAAGTCGTTTTCAGAATATCCACCTTTATTACCTAACTATGTTATAACAAGAATGAATTTCTATATTAGATCACCATATTGACACTTTAAAATAATTGTAAAAGTTATAAATTCTTGGAAAATGAAACATGTTTTTAATGGTTACCTTATTTAGCATCCAGTAATCGATACACAACTAGAGCGATCTATCAGCCTTCCATGCGAACTAGACTAGAGAGACCCAAGGAAAGATTCTTGTGTGAATGAAACCTTTGGATTCCAAATCATACAGCAGTACCTTTATTTCCAGCAGTTCAGTGGGGGACATAAGATATTAGAGAACAGATATATGATGTGTCCATACTGCCAAATCAAATGAAAAATCAACATCCCACACCATGGGTAAATATAAAATGTCATCTACAAAAAACTCTACCAACTCATCCAGAAAAAAATGGATTCCACACTCAAGGGTACCATCACTGTACTCCAACACAAGTAATGGTAACTAAAAAAATAATGGTTCCCAACTCTGACAGTGGAGGTAAATCATCACCCAACCAATGATACAATTCCATTTGAAGAACCTGATAACTCCCATCAGGTTCCAAAAATCATACCCACCACCTATAACAACACATATATTATTGAAAGTGAACTAGAATATCTATTATAAGGATTATATTAAAAAGGACCATATCCAAGACCAGGAAGTACAATTATAGCTCAACCCCTGACATAGAGAGCACACAAGATGGGATCCTTAGGCCCTGTTCTTTTGTCCTTCCCAACAATGTTACTGACTCCCTCACAAAATACATAATCTTAATTAACATGTTAAATACATTCTGAAGGTGGGTAGAGATAATAAATAATCACAAGAATCAAATAAAACACCAGCTATAGATGATGCAATTAAAATGGTATGTTAGACTACTGAAGGACCTGTTAAGTCAAAAGTTCCCTTTTGGCTTTTACATCGTGTTTTGGAAATCACAAATATATTCTGTCTTGTTTTGGAAATCTCGAATGTATTATATCATATGTTTGTAAAATAACAAATTGTCTTTTATTATGTTTATCGTATCGTACGATGTTGATCGTATCGACCAAAACGTATCGTACTGACTCTGTCAAACGTATCGTACTGACTCTGTCAAACGTATCGTACTGACTCTGTCGATCGTATCGTACTAACTACTATTCAGATAATCATTATTTGTTTTGGTACTTTGTCAAAAATACTCTCTCTGCATATGAATCATACTCATGTTTTACTTTTCTATATATCTCTTGTCCTAACAAAACGATGTCGTTGAGTTAGTTATATACTAATCAAAACGATGTCGTGCTTTCTGTTTCAAGATGACCGTTGGAGGCAATATGACCGTTGGAACCCGAGGCCTATAAATAGGAGGTCATTTGAAGCTGAGAAGATAACGATGAGCAAAGAGATTGACTGTGAACTCCGAAGATTCTAGAGAGAGAGACTCTGACTTCTCTCATCAGCTTTGTGCGTCCGATCATCGTATCGAGGGCTTTTCAAGTGATTGAAAGACAGAGGTGCCGATTACCTACAAAATCGAGGGCTGCCGGGGATAGGCAGACAGACGAGCCGATCATCGTATCGAGGGCTGCCGGGGATAGGCAGACAGACGAGCCGATCATCGTATCGAGGGCTGCCAGGGATAGGCAGACAGACGTGCCGATAATCGTATCGAGGGCTCACCAAGGTGTTGGTGAGACAGACCTTTTATCCTAGGTGAAAGGATAACCCTTCTCTTTGGGTCAAAAGAATTGTATTACTTTTACATTTCCGCTGTTACTGGTATTAGAAAGGAATTGTATTGTTTCCTTTCTTCCTTACATATTCAATTGTAATTGTTTCAATTACAATCTTTCTATTACATATTGTATCAATTGGTTCTATACGCTTTAAGGTAGAATCATTCATATTTGTATTACTCTGTTTATTGTGTTCATCTTGAATACAATTGTTTTACTTTACATTAGTATTACATTACATCATACCTTTTACATTCAATACAATTGTGGGTGTATGTATTTAAGATCATTTAAACTAAACTCTTTGTTTCTAAAACTCAAGTTTTTAAACCTACAATTCACCCCCCCTCTTGTATTGTTCCATCTAATAGACTTTTATATCTACTATTCGATCCAACAATTGGTATCAGAGGAGGTTTTCCACTGATTTGTATTACTAGCTCTATTTCTTATCTTAAATACTTACTACACTAACGTGTGGAGTGGAAAAGTTGTTTTTGTTATAGATGGCAGGAATGAATATCGGATCAATAGATAATCTGAATCCTTCTAGACCACCAATCTTTGATGGGAATGATTACGAATATTGGAGAGATCGTATGAAGACTTTCGTCATCAATACTGGTGTAGACAATTTTATTATGCTTACTGGAGGTTACAAAATACCTGACAAAGAAGTTAGTACTTTTACCAATCAAGAGAAGCAAGAATATCAACTGAATTACAAGGTACGCAATACTTTATTATGCTCTATGACCAGGAATATATATAGTCAGATATCTTCATGTGAAGCAGCCAACTGTATTTGGAAGAAATTAGAAGTCACTCATTTTGGTACATCCAAAGTTATAGAAACAAGGAGAGCAATGCTTCGAGCAGAGTATCATGGTTTTGTTTTTCCTTATGGAGAGCCAGTATGTAAAGTGCAACAGAGGTTTATGACAATTGTCAACAGCTTACAATCTATGGGAGAAAAGGGTCTTGATGATGAAGCTCTTGTTGACAAGATTATAGATATCATGCCAAATGAATGGGAGTCAAAAAGAACAGCTATTGATGAAAATAGAAAAGTTTCCCAGATTACTCTTGATGAACTCTTTGGAACTCTTCTACAACACGAGACAAGAATGAAAAGAGATGCTGATTTCAATAAGAAGAAGAATGGGAATGGAAGTGTAGCTTTTGCTTCTAAAGCTAAAACACCTGAAAGGGTTACGAGGTCTAAATCCAAGAAAGTTGTTGTATCTGATTCAAGTGAATGTAATTTTTCAGATAATGAGTTAGCTAATCTTGCTCGGAGGATGAACAAGATTGTGGGAAAGAAAGATTTTCAATATAGATTCAAAAAGAAAGACAGGAAAGATAGGAAAGATTCAGAGGTAACTTGTTATGAATGCAAGAAAGCAGGACATATAAGACCTGATTGTCCTTTACTAAAGAGGAGAGATAGAAAGGAGAAACATTCTGAAAGAAACAAGAAAAAGTTTTATAAGACAAAGAAGGTCTTGAAAGCAAATGATACGTGGAGTGCAAGTGGAGGTGATTCCTCAGATGATTCTTCAGAATATGAGACCTCAGGACAAAGGAATATTGGACTTCTAGCCAGACTACCAATTGAAGATCATTGTCTCATGGCTAAGGTACATAGTGCTGAAGCTGTTACAAATGTCTCTTTAAATGCAAATTGTGTTGATAATAGATATTATGAATCTTCAAATGATGAACCCTCATCATCAGAAGATGATACTTTACCTTCTTTTGAAGAAGTCTCTAGATTTGCTAAGTTACTTGAAAATGAAAATTCTAAACTCAAAAAGAGATTTGAAAAAGCAAACTCTAGAATTTCTATTTTGACTAAAGAAGTATCAGATCTTTCTAAAGATCTTGATGGGAAAACTTCTGATTTTGAAAGTATTCTGAAAACCCTTGAGAAAGTCAAATCTGAAAAGGATAAACTTTCTAAGGATCTTGAAACTGCTATTTCAAAGAAAAATATTTTAGAGTCTAACTCTAGTTCAAATTCAAATGTTTTAGAAAACAAGAATTTGGTTTTAAAACTAAAGTCAGAGATTTTATCCTTGAAAAAGTGTTTGTCAAACTTTACTCATGGAAAAGAAAACTTTGATAGGATGTATTCTCAAATTAGACCATTGAGAAATCGTTCTGGTCTTGGTTATACTTATTCCAAACCTGTTTTTAGTAATAACTATTTTGTTCCTCAAAAAACCATTTTCTGTTCCAAGTGTCAATGTGGTGGACATTGGAGAAGAGATTGTTCTCTTAACAAAACTCAATCCTTAGGATTTCATAAAGCTCATTTTGCAAAACAAATGTGGATTCCTAAAATTCTTTTATCTAACTCTTCTGGATCCAAACAAGTTTGGATTCCAAAAATCTAATTGTTTCTTTTTCAGGAAAATCAGAAGTGTACCAATAAAAACATTTGGTACATGGATAGTGGTTGTTCTCGACATATGACTGGAAACAAAGATTTCTTTGAAAAGGTTATCAAAACAAAAGGAGATATTGTTTTACAATTCATCGGAACACAAGAACAACTTGCTGACATTTTTACAAAACCCTTACCTTCCGATAGATTTGAATTTATAAAACAGAAGCTAGGAATGATTACATTAAAATAATCATTCATATCTACTTCCTGTTTTACATCTCTCCTAATAGTAAGAAACTCCTCGTAGAAAGGGGGAGGACATGTCTTTATGTCTTTATGTTTCTGATCCTTAAATATTTACTCTATATGTTAATATTTCTGTTTATCGTATTGACTATTTCAATATTTCTGTTTATCGTATTGACTATTTCAATATTTCTGTTTATCGTATTAACCATTTCAATTTTTCTGTTTATCGTATTGAAATTCTTTTCCATCGTACCTTTCAATAATTTTTTGAATCGACCGATGATACTATTGAAATTCTTTTCCATCGTACCTTTCAATAATTTTTTGAATCGACCGATGATACTATTGAAATTCTTTTCCATCGTACCATTCAAATAATTTTTTGAATCGACCGATGATACTATTGAAATTCTTTTCCATCGTACCTTTCAATAATTTTTTGAATCGACCGATGATACTATTGAAATTCTTTTCCATCGTATCATTCAATAATTTTTGAATCGACCGATGATAGTTTTGAGATTGTTTTCCATCGTAATGTCACCAAAACCAGCAATCACCTTACGATCTTCGACAGGTATTCTTTTTCAGTTTTTTTTTTTGTTTTTATTTTATTTCTAACCGTTAATCTGCTTTTCTTTAATCCTGACCGTAGAAGATCAACAGTCATCTCTTTATTGCCTATAAATACCCCCTCCCCTTCCCAAACCCACATCGTTTGTCCAAGGATTTGAGGCGAAGCTCTGCTCAACCGGCTATAATCAATCGTACGATCTTCTCAATCGGCATCATCTTTATGTCTCAATCTTCTGCCAACACTCCCGCTGATATGTCTTCAAAGACCTTTACTGAGAAAGACTTTCACAGAGAAAGGTTAGTATCACGAGAATTCTTTGATGCGTACGATTCTACAATCAAGAGGATTATTTTGTTTCAAGGATGGGAACATCTCTGTGTGGAAAAGCCTGATACTCAAGATCCAGTTCTGTTTGATGAAGTGTGTCAATTCTACAAAACCGTTTCTTTTGACAAGGATATGATTATTAACTTCGCTGTGTACGATAGGAAGTTATCTATGTCTGTGAAACAAGCGGCGCATTTTCTAAATGTTTCTATAGAAGGTGATGCATTCTGTCCATCTCATAAACTTCCAGAGGAAGTTGGTACTTTCAATAGAGAAAATGCTGAAAAGTCTTTGTTTGTTGTTAATGAGGGAAAGAGGAAAGTTTATCATCTTTCACCGGACAATAGGTTTGTAACTCTATGGATGAAAGGTTTCCTTGTTCCAAGGAAAGGGGATAGAGAAACCCTTAAAGTTTCTGATGTTTTTATGCTTGACTACCTCGTGAACATGAGGAAGGTAAATCTCATGGGATACATTTTTGAAACGATCAAGAATGTCAAGAAAGGAGGGATTAAATCCCAGATAATAATGTATCCAGCCATCCTCACGAAATTCATTCTTGAGAGTATGAAGTTCTGTAATATTCCTTTGAAAGGAGAACCTATGGATTTATGGCCATCTTTGATTAATAAGAGTACGATGAAAAAGCTGAATGTTTGTTTTGATTCAAATTCAAAACTTTTTGTCAGAGATGTAGAAGCTGAAGTGCCTGAAAATCAATCGGCACCGATGCCAGCCAAGGATAATCAATCGGCCGGTGTTACAAGAAAGTCTGATCCGCAGACTAGTTCAAAGCCAAAGAAGAAGCCGAAGTACAGTAAAGAAGTTGTTGCAAAGTGGAGAAAGGACAAAGAACAGAGAAAAGAGGGTGATCCGAAGTTTGGACTTGACCCTGCTGAGGCTCTTGCAGAAAGGATAAGGGTAGAAGAAACCCTTCAAGCTGAAAAGAAAAAGAAGACTATTTTGAAAAGGAAGGCTCAGGACTTTGATATTTCTAAAGTCTTGAAAGCAGTTGAAGAGGCCAGTGCTCAACTAACTGTGGAAGTCCATCAAGAGCCTATCGTACAGAGTTTACTTGAGAAAGAGAAAGGGAAACAAGTGATGGAAGAAGTGGAAGAAGAAGAGGATTTTCTTTTAGAATATCTTCAAAGTTCAAAGAAGAGTAAAGAGGAATCGCTTCAAAAGCTGAGTGAAGGAGTTCAACAAACTCCTCATGCCGATCAAGAAAAGTCACCGGACAGGATGTCATCTAAAGAAAAGGAAGATGCTCAATCTTCTCAGACTGATAAAATTGTTGTCATCAGTGATAAAGTAGAAGAAGAAAGGCAGAAAGTAAAAGCAAAAGGCAAACAGCTAGTTGTTGAATCAAGCAAATCACATGAACTAGAATCGTACGATGATGATACTGATTCAGAGCACACAATCTCTCTCAAAAAGAGTGATTACATTGTTCATGTTTTGAGGAGAATGGAGAAAACTATTCCTTATTTTCCAAGGCTGGAAGGAAAGATTGACTTTATTACTGAAAATCAGAGAAAGAAGTTTGGATCCGTGAAAGAGTTAAGGAAGAAAGTCTTGTCTGTAGAAGCCGATTTGAAAGTTCTTTCTGAAAGCTCAGTTGTTCACAGGAAGGCATGTAATAAGATGACTAAGTGGTCGTACAAAACAGAGAGCTCAATCAATGACCATGAAGTTGCTATTGAAGATATAAGGAGACTTTCAAATGATCTTGCAATTGCTTTCAATAAGCTTGATAAAGAAACGGTTGAAAGGCTGAATCTTTTATCTTCTCAAAGAACCGATGTTCCTTCAGTAAAAGACTTGCAAGAAAGGATGAATGTTTTCCAATCAGAAGTTTCGAAGGTTTCATCTTTCAAAGATGAAATGGTGTTTCTGAAGAAACAAAATTCTGAATTGTCTAAGGACAACAAAACTTTGCAAAGCAGAATTGATACCCTTGAAGAGGTAATCAGAGTTCAGGAGGAAACCATCAAAAATCAAGATCAGATTTTTGCGGATCAACAGGAGCTTCTCAAAACTCAGGGTGAATCAATTTCTGAAGACAAGAAGGAGATCAAGAAGATGAAAGCCGTGCTTCATGAGCTGATAAAGAAGGAGAAGGAAAGAGAGAAATGATTGTTGTATTTGTTTCTTTTGAAACTTTGTGTTGTAATAACTCTTATAATTCTCTCTTTTATCCAATTGTCTTGTTTTACTTTACTAATCCTTTCAGACAATTCGAGAATACTCCTTTCTTTTTGTAAATCACAAAGGGGGAGAATATTTACAAAGTTTGTTTTTACAAAGGGGGAGAATGCAATACAATGCTCTTAAGGAAAATCTATGAATACAATCCTTAGGAAAGTCAATACCTAAGGGGGAGTTAGTTGTATTCAAATTCTTATTCAGAAGAGTTTTCAATAACTCAGGGGGAGATAAGTATTTCTTGTTTCATTTACTTTGTGTGTTTGTGCTTTCCAAAAAGGGGGAGATTGTTAAGTCAAAAGTTCCCTTTTGGCTTTTACATCGTGTTTTGGAAATCACAAATATATTCTGTCTTGTTTTGGAAATCTCGAATGTATTATATCATATGTTTGTAAAATAACAAATTGTCTTTTATTATGTTTATCGTATCGTACGATGTTGATCGTATCGACCAAAACGTATCGTACTGACTCTGTCAAACGTATCGTACTGACTCTGTCAAACGTATCGTACTGACTCTGTCGATCGTATCGTACTAACTACTATTCAGATAATCATTATTTGTTTTGGTACTTTGTCAAAAATACTCTCTCTGCATATGAATCATACTCATGTTTTACTTTTCTATATATCTCTTGTCCTAACAAAACGATGTCGTTGAGTTAGTTATATACTAATCAAAACGATGTCGTGCTTTCTGTTTCAAGATGACCGTTGGAGGCAATATGACCGTTGGAACCCGAGGCCTATAAATAGGAGGTCATTTGAAGCTGAGAAGATAACGATGAGCAAAGAGATTGACTGTGAACTCCGAAGATTCTAGAGAGAGAGACTCTGACTTCTCTCATCAGCTTTGTGCGTCCGATCATCGTATCGAGGGCTTTTCAAGTGATTGAAAGACAGAGGTGCCGATTACCTACAAAATCGAGGGCTGCCGGGGATAGGCAGACAGACGAGCCGATCATCGTATCGAGGGCTGCCGGGGATAGGCAGACAGACGAGCCGATCATCGTATCGAGGGCTGCCAGGGATAGGCAGACAGACGTGCCGATAATCGTATCGAGGGCTCACCAAGGTGTTGGTGAGACAGACCTTTTATCCTAGGTGAAAGGATAACCCTTCTCTTTGGGTCAAAAGAATTGTATTACTTTTACATTTCCGCTGTTACTGGTATTAGAAAGGAATTGTATTGTTTCCTTTCTTCCTTACATATTCAATTGTAATTGTTTCAATTACAATCTTTCTATTACATATTGTATCAATTGGTTCTATACGCTTTAAGGTAGAATCATTCATATTTGTATTACTCTGTTTATTGTGTTCATCTTGAATACAATTGTTTTACTTTACATTAGTATTACATTACATCATACCTTTTACATTCAATACAATTGTGGGTGTATGTATTTAAGATCATTTAAACTAAACTCTTTGTTTCTAAAACTCAAGTTTTTAAACCTACAATTCACCCCCCCTCTTGTATTGTTCCATCTAATAGACTTTTATATCTACTATTCGATCCAACAGGACCTACATCCGACCAAGCCGGATCTCGATCAAATGAATGAAGATGATTTGATTCAACCTAAGCCTGAGAACGACCACTATACTGGGGATCTTCCCTGAATTGGATCTTCCCAGAATATGATCTAACTATTCTATGATGACAACAAAACCGAGGTGCCACTATCATGGAGAGATCTTACTAGGATAAAAATCCCCTGGAAGCCACAAATTCTTCTTCACTCTGATAAGAACATCTGGCTCTGCAAAATCACTATAGGTTCCCTATCACTCCAAAGTTATGACATGAGTTTTGAAGAGATGTGCAAGTAGGTCAATTGTGTCCCACCTTTATACAATTGTTTCACAAAATATACCCTCCATAAAAATCCATATATGAAGACTTTCATGGAAGATGTCATAAACTACCACTCCACATTCCCCCTCTACTCATCCAACTTCCTCTTTTTCTCAAATGAGAATCCACTTCCCATAGCTGAAACTACCTTGGATGACCTTAAATTTTCTTTCTGATCTATATAGACTATGAAATCATGATCAAACACCTCCACGTAGGACATTAGCTTGAAAAAAAACATATGATTAAATCATTGATCACGGCCTCATCTCAATACTATTCGAATTCATTTTCACTTTGGATATAATATTAGGTTTGCGTGACATTATCTCATAAAAAAATTGTCATACTCCATCACAGAATAGTCTTTCATGAAAATATCCATGAACACCTAGGATTTGGAATAATCAAATACCTTATGAAAATAATTCTTATTGAAGACGATCTTTAAATCCTGCCATCTCATCTACATAGTTTGTACCACTGAGTCCCAACACCTCTGACTAGGACCCTCTAGAATGAACAAGGAACAATTCACCCAGACCTCCTCGTGAGTGTCAAGAAATTTAAACTTCCTATAAATCCCCTCAAGACACTCCAATGCTTCCTAAGGCTCAACATTTCCCAAAAATAAAGGAGCCTTGTTCTTGAGAACCATCTGAGATTTTTCCTTACTGGTGTATGATTCAGTTATCTAACATGAGTAGGACTTGGTGTCAGTCCCCTCCCAAGGCCAAAACCACCTATAGGAAAGAATAAACTAGTCCTTGATAAATTAAGGATGTTTAACTCTCTCCAGAATTTTCCCAAAATTTCAAGTTCATTCTTTGTGTAGGTATGTTTTTACCAAAAGAAACAATCAAAAGAAAAACCATGAATAAGATTATCATGAAAATTAACAGGAAGGAAAAAATAAAAATTATATATACTCATCAAAAAAACACAACTACCATACCACTTCACTCCCACCCAATTTCCAAGTGTATTTTTTATCATAGATTTACCAGTTATTGGTGATGTAAATCATAAAACCCGACAACCCATGGAGACTCGAGGACTTTCACGAGGTGTGTTGGCTAGGAATCCTACTCACAACCAGAACTCCAAGCCCCAAAAATCCTAACTCTATTCTATCCAGACTCATACAAATAACACGACCCGAAGAGATTTTATAACCACTGATTCAATTGTATCATGAACCATGCCAGATCATCATCTGAACTGGTGTCTGACTAGGTCTTTGGTATGGCCTGAAGGGTGTTCCCGATCCCCACATGCATTCAAAAAGTGCCTAGGTATCAACAAAAAAATAGGGAATTGTAACAAATGAGACTTTTATGTTATATAAATCATCAAAGGAATATTTTTCTACACAACACTTTCTTGACTTGCTTTACAAGAAATCGCGACCTTCCTCGATAGCTTGCGTCGTACGCAATACTGAGTTTCACTAAACAACGATATACGATTAAAATATTATTAAAACTAGCCGTTATGAAGAGTAATAACCACTTTTTGAAATTTTATAAATTTTATTTTTTAAAATGGACATCATTTTTGGATTCGTAATATAGAAATTTGCCTCGGGTGAAATTTTGTTATTTTTCTGAAAACTTTCAATTTTTGATGAATAGTGAAACCACTAAGTGGTAGTTAAAAAACTGAATTTTTCATATAACTTAATTTTACCTCTTCTGTGAGTGGAATTTAGAAAATCCGAGAGACACGGTTAACATCATGGACTAAAATGTGGTTCAATGAGATGAAAATAATTTTTGGTGAATAGTAACTTTTTACTTTTTTTTAACATGGTTAAAAGTGAATAGGGTAATTTAGGGTAAAAATGATATTATTATTAACCTAACACTTGTCATAATTCTATTGGATAAGTTTAATTCGACCAAAAACAAACTTAGGAATAAAATATGACCATTTAGGCCCACTTGGATTAGATTAGGACATTTATTATTAATTTATTTAAAGAAGGGTTAAAATAGTTAAAATCAAAGTTTAATAACTAAATCATTTTTAATATGGGGTTATACATAAGTTAAATTCGACTATAAATATTCATTAGAAAGCTAAAACGATTTCCTACATAATTACATTTTATTTGTAATTTTTAGACTTTAAATAATATATTTTATTTATGACACAATGATGATGTAGTAATTATTTTATTAATGAAATATTTACATAATTGATGTTATAAACACAAAAATAAATGTAATTTGAGACTTTTTATGAATTACAATAATTGGAAAGGTTAATATGGCATGTTTTTATTGATTTAATTAACTATTTTCAAAATAATCATTCTATTATGATTTTCACAAAAATCAATTACTAAATAGTGTTAAAATTGACATAAAATAGTTTTGAAAACAAATATTATATTAGTAATTGTTATTTTATTCCTAAAAATCTAAGGTTCGGCCAAATGACTTAGATAAGATTATATATATTAATAATAAACAACTTGGGGTTCCTTTTTCTGCTTATAGTAAGTTTATTAACCTTATAGTATAAGAACACAAGAAAACACGGTAAAAGTAAAATTATTTAACTTAATGTTAAATCTAAATGATAAGGATAAAATAGGTACCTAAACTTGTATAAATTATGTTTCATGAGAGGATATTGACCCATACCCACCTTAGCATCTAAATAAATCAATTTGGAGCTATTTAAAACTGAATTTGTATTTATAATAAAATAATATATTTAGTTATTCCAAAAGAGCCCCACTCCTCCCTTATTAAAGCGCACCTCCTCCCTCTCTTCCTCACACCACTTTGAGCCTTAAAGATCGGCCAACCCCTAACAAATTCTCCTATACACTTCCCTAGTGAAATCCTAGAGGTCTTGGTCTTCTTAAAAGACCAATTTTAGTGCCCTAAAATCAGGTCTCAAAGAAGCACTTCAATGAAAAGGTAATGTCCGTTACCGATTCTTACCTCTTTTTTTCTTCTTCCACTTATTCTTCTTTAGTTGTTTAATTATGAAGTAATAACATCTGTATCACTCATATACTGATATGTTATTATAATTATGAAACAACCCTATTTCACCATCTATCCATCCTACGGAAAATGAAATCAGCGCGCGCGTGTACGTACGGAATACCGTCTCCACGCCGTGGTGTAATCTATTTTCCACCGCCACCTTACATGGATGGGTATAATGGTGTAATGAATGAATATATATTATTATTTTGAATTTATATTGATTCTGAAATAGTATTTATACACTCCAATACAATTCCACGATCATAGGAACGATATCATCACTCGTGCGTACGTACGGAATACCGTCTCCACGATGTGATGCGATTCGTTCTACATGATCTTCATTGCATAATGATTATATAACATAATTTAATGAATTAATATGATATATATTACACTAATAACATTCTGGAAATGAGGTATCTACATCGTAATAAAAGGATAAGAATTTATTCGACAAAACACGTATAAGAACAAAATGTAATAAACACCCAAATAAACAAGTAGTAATGAAATATTACTAATAAGAAGCTAATAATATGACCATATATGATATCATAAAAATAATTATGATTCTTGAATACGTCAATAAAATTATTTAAATCATTATACAGGAGTTTCAGACACCTACGAAGCAAATCGGACCTAATATAAGGGAAATATCACAATCTCATTTTTATCCGAGATTGTTTATGCTTGGTTATTTACTTGGGTGTATTTTATCATCCACATCCATGTTTCCTCAATATTTAATATTATTTCCATCCATCTACAATTTTTTAAATCCAATTTTACCCTTCGGTGAGTTTTTAGTAAAGGATATGAAAGGAATCTTTTGTCATTTTTTGTACGAGGTACTTTTTGACTTTTCTGACAAAAGTACGAAGAATGTTTTTTTTATATTATATGGCATGAATGGATTTTTAAAACATTATTTCCTAGAATCTTCCTTCACAAGTTTTAAAGATTATTTTTAATCAACTTCTTTTAGTTAGAATGTTATGACATGTTACGAAAGGAAAAGTGTTTTTGAAATAGAAAGGATATTTTCCTCAAGAATGGAGTTCGAGTGTTTTATCAAAATTATTTTCCATCTAATATAATAAAGGGTTCAGTTTCTATCCCTATTATTACATTGATTATATTATGTTTTGATCAATTATTTTTATGATTACTTTATCTTAAATTAATTGTTTTATGATGTCACGATGTTTAAGAATCCCATTTTATTTCAGGGGTTATGCTATGATGTATGATTTATGATTTTGTTGCACAAGAAAGAATGATTTCATTATGAGATGGGTGGGACCTATATATCCCTCCAATACATTGGGTAAAGATTTTATATCTCATGAGATAGACATGGCTAGAATGGTAGGTTATACCGGTTCAGTGAAACAGGACTGAAACGAGGAGTGAACTCGGTTAAGAAATGGACTTTGTCCACTAAGATAGTCTTGGCAATGAGTCTTGACTAATAAGAAATGATTCTTTATGATTATGTGTGTATGACAAAAAGTTTCATGTTTTAAGTTATGATTATTGGGATTATATTTCACAACTATGATTTTTCCCATGTCATGAAATTATGATCTCTTTTGCAGGTTAAGATTTCCAAAAGTTATGTTCTTATGTATACGATGTGATTGATATTTCTTTTGTTTACACTTACTGAGCATTTGAGCACACCCTTTTGTATGTTTTCATTCCCCAGGTCAGGAAGAAGGTTATTAAGTAGGATATGCCAAAAAGGGACTCTAGATATGATGAAATAAATGGGAGGCATAGTAGATTCTTTATGAACCAGTTTTTTATGTTTCCCACTTTCTAAAGACACTATACCTATACAATCCTTCCCTGGTTTTGTTATATGTTGTAATAAGAGCACTTAAATTTTGATGTAATATCAATGTATGTAACGTATGGGTCGTTATAGTTGGTATAAGAGGAAATGTATAGTCAAACTTTCGAAACTAGGATGTGAAAGCCTTAGTAAGAACCGTAAGGATAAGTCTAAGCATAGAACACAATTTTACTGTTTTAGAAATGACCATGAATAACCTAGGATGAGACCTTAAGTGTGAAATTTTATCCTTTATTATGTGTTTTCCTATTATAATTAGTGTGTCTCACACTATTCTTCTTGGTTTTAGTCAATGGATGAAACCCGATGGAACCCTGTTAATGAGGAATGTGACGCACAATGCAATGATTGTCCCCCTGAGCAACCAAATGTTATGGGAGATGGAATGAAAAATCTTGTGGCCATGCTCACACAACTTTCTCAAGCTATTAATCATGCAGGACATCCAAACGAGCAAAGGAAGGTGCAACATTCTATTGAATCCTTCATGAGGCAGCGTCCACCTTCTTTCACCGGGTCCACTGATCCATTAGTTGCTGAACACTGGATTAGTACTACTGAAAAGATATTTTCAGTTCTTCAATGTTCTGAAAATGATAAAGTCATCCTAGCAATATATCGTTTGGAAGGAGATGTTGTTCAATGGTGGAATATTATTAAGAATATGAATCAAAGGGATGAAATTGAGTCCATGGAAAGGGATGAGTTCAATAACATATTTTTCAATAAGTACATCCCTCGTATTCTCCGAACAAAGATGGAGAATGAGTTTCTTGAACTAAAGAAAAATGATGATGAATCTGTTGGTACCTATGAAGCAAATTTTACAAGACTTGCAAGGTACACTTCTTGTATTATTATCCAACCTGAGAGTAAGATCGATCGATTCTTTAGTGGCTTAAAACCAAGTCTTCGAAGGGTGTTAGCCATAAGGGACTTCAATAGCTACGAGGAAATCATTCGATGTGCCCTCAAAGTCGAGATGGAGATTGGAGTAACTCATCAGCCGTATGGGCTTGATAAGAAGAGGAAAATGGAATTTAAAGGAAAATCTAAAGAGCACATTAAATATAAGATGATATTTCCCTTATGCTCAAAGTGTGGAAAGAAACATGGAGGGAGTTGTCTTAAAAGGACAAGTAAATGTTTCAAATGTGGAAAGGAAGGTCATCGGGCATTTGAATGTCGTAATGATGGAAAGAAGATGTCTAATGATGCAAAAAAAGGAAGGGATGTACAGAATGAACCTACTACACTTCAATGTTTCAAGTGCAAGGAGTTGGATAATTATGCCAATCAATGCCCAAATCCAAGGGTTGATGATGATGGTCGAAGTCAAGAAACTCTTAAGGATAAAGACAAAGAAAAGTCACCTACAATTTCTATCAGCGATGTGGAGTACGATAACGATGTGGTGAAAGGTACAGTTACCATCCACTCTAAAGTAGCAAATGTTTTATTTGATTCTGGATCCACCAACTCTTTTAATTCTGAATAATTTTCTAAGGGTATCAACATATTACCTCAACAATTAGATGTTGAGTTAGCTGTGACAACAACAAATGGCACAATAGTCGCATCAAAAGTTTATAATTCTTCTCCGAATGAAGTTTGTGGGAAAGTGCTTCCTGCAAATCTTTTGATCATTCCTATAGTGGAATTTTATGTTATTCTTGTCATGGATTGGCTTTCTCTAAATGGAGCTCATATCAATTTCCAAAGAAGGGAAGTCACATTTCATATTCCAGATCAATCTATGATCGTCTATCGATGCAAGGATGAACATAACCTTCCAGTGGAAATTTCTTCCATTTTATGGGTATTGATTCCACTAAATGAAGGTTATTTATCTCAAATGGTTGGTGAGAAAAACACGATTAAGAATATTCCCATTGTACGGGAGTTTGTTGATGTCTTTCCGGGGGAATTACCGGGTCTTCCACCGAATTGGGAAGTTGAGTTTTCAATAGAACTCGTACTGGGTGATTTGCCTATTTCAAAGACACCTTATAGAATGGCCCCAATTGAGTTGCAGGAATTGAAGAAGCAACTCCAAGAGAATCTTGATAAGGTGTTCATACGCCCTAGTGCGTCACCTTGGGGAGCATTTGTTCTGTTTGTTAAGAAGAAAGATGTATCAATGAGACTCTACATTGATTATCGAGAACTTAACAAGATCACTAGCAAGAACAAATATCCTCTCCCGCGGATTGATGACCTATTTTACCAACTACGTGGAGCTCAATACTTTTCCAAGATTGATCTTTGTTCAGGGTATCATCAATTAAGGGTCAAAAGGGACGATATACCAAAGACGGCTTTCCGTACAAGGTATGGACACTATGAATTTATATTGATGCCATTTGGTCTTACTAATTCCCCTACTATCTTCATGGATCTAATGAATAGAGTCTTTAGAGACTATCTTGATCAGTTTGTGGTAGTCTTTATAGACAATATTCTTGTCTATTCAAAGTGCAAGGAAGAACATGATGATCACTTGAGAATTATATTAAAGACCCTGAGAAAGGATAAGATTAATGCCAAATTTTCCAAGTGTGAATTTTGGCTTCAAAAAGCTTCATTTTTTGGTCACATAATCTCAAAAGAGGGGATACCTGTGGATCCAGCAAAAACAGAGGGTATCAAAAGATAGTCGAGACCAACAATAGTAACTGAGATCTGAAGTTTTCTTGGTTTGGATAGATATTATCGACGTTTTGTGAATGATTTTTCACGATTATCTAATCCACTCAAAAAGTTGACTCGGAAAGGAGTTATGTTTGTTTGGACGAAGGATTGTGAAGAGAATTTCAAGGAGTTGAAAATAAGGTTATCTAGTGCACATGTGCTTACACTACCTTGTAGTGGAGAATGGTTTGTGATCTACAGTGATGCATCCAAGAAGGGACTGGGATGTGTTCTCATGAAAAATGATATGGTGATAGCTTATGCCTCACAACAGTTGAAAATACATGTGCAAAATTACTCAACTCATGATTTGGAGTTAGTTGCGGTAATATTTTCATTAAAGATTTGGAGGCATTACCTTTATGGTGAAAGGTTTGATATTTTAACTGATTATAAAAGTTTAAATTATATTTTCACAGAAAAAGAGCTGAATATGCGTCAAAGAATATGGTTGGAGCTGATTAAGGATTATGACTGCTCAATCCATTACCACCCTGGGAAAGCAAACAAGGTGGAAGATGCATTAATTCGACAAGACCATGCTAGTTTATCCATGATGAGGATCACAAAAGATCCAATATTTATGGATTTAAAAAGTTTGGATCTTGGAATTATAATGAAAGGGGAAAATAGTATCTTTCTCAAATGAATGTTCAACCATCTATACATGTGAAGATTAAAGAGGCACAGAAAGAAGATGTCAAGTTACAAAAGAAGGTGAGAAATGTTCCTGAATTAACCCTTTATTGTGACGGGATAATAAAGTTCAGGAATATGGTTTGTGTTCCTCTCATCCCCGAATTAAAGAAGGAGCTACTGGATGAGGCTCATAGTTCTTCATTCTCTATTCATCCTGGAATCACAAAGATGTATAGGGACCTGAAAGAGTACTTCTAGTGGGATGGCATGAAAAGAGATGTTGCTGAATATGTCTCTCGATGCTTGGTTTGTCAGCAGGTTAAAGCTGAGAGACAGAAGACTAAGGGGATGTTACAACCATTACTCATACTCGAATGGAAATGGGAAAACATCACTATGGACTTTTTCACTGGACTTCCTAAAACATCCAAAGGAAATAATGCTATCTGGGTCATAGTTGATCATCTTACAAAGTCTTCACACTTCATTTATATTAGAGATGATTTCTCTCTAGATCAGCTTGCCAGGATATATATGAAGGAAGTTGTAAGATTTCATGGAGTACCACTTTCTATTATATCTGATCGGGATCCTAGAAATACCTCAAAGTTCTGGAGAAGTCTTCAGCATACATTGGATACAGAGTTGAGTTTCAGCACTACTTATCATCCTCAGACAGATGGTCAGTCTGAGAGAACAATTCAAACTCTAGAAGATATGTTGAGAGCTTGCTCTACATATTTAAAAGGTGGTTGGTATCAACACCAACCTTTGGTGGAATTTTCTTATAATAATAGCTTTCACTCCAGTATTCAGATGGCTTCTTATAAAGATCTCTATGGAAAGAAATGCAGGACTCCAACTTGCTGGGATGAAGTTGGGGAAAGAAATCTATTAGGACCGGATCTCATTGATGAAATGGAAAAAAAGGTCAGATCTATTCAACAACACCTAATAGCAGCTCAGAGTCGACAGAATAGATATGCCGACAACCAAAGAAAAGAACTAGAGTTTGAAGTGGGTGATAAAGTGTTCTTAAGAATATCTCCCTAGAAGAGGGTCATTAGATTTGGAAAGAAGGGGAAGTTGAGCCCTAGATATATCAGTCCTTTCGAAATACTGGATCATGTTGGGAAGGTAGCTTACCGATTGGCGCTTCCACCGAATCTCTCTCAAGTTCACGATGTGTTCCATGTATCTATCCTAAGAATGTACATACATGATCCTTCACATGTACCCAGCTCAGAAGTTGTACCGCTGGAGCAAGATATTTCTTATGTAGAACAGCCGATAGAGATTCCGGATCATAGCGAAAAAGTCCTACGAAACAAGACCACTCGATTGGTGAAAGTTTTATGGAAGAACCACCAATTAGACGAAGCTACATGGAGTTTAAGGATTTGATGAGGGAGAGGTATCCTCATCTGTTTGTTACAAAGTGAAGAATTTCGCGGGAGAAATTCATTTTAAGGGGGGTAGAATGTAACACCCGAGATTTTTATGTTATATAAATCATCAAAGTAATCCTTTTCTACACAACACTTTCTTGACATTCTTTACATGAAATCACGACCTTCCTTGATAGCTTGCGTCGTATGCAATACCGAGTTTCACTAAACAATGATATACTATTAAAATATTATTAAAACCAGCCGTTATGAATAGTAATAACCACTTTTTGAAATTTTATAAATTTTATTTTTCAAAATGGACTTCATTTTTGGATTAGTAATATCGCAATTAGCCTAGGGTGAAATTTTGGTATTTTTCGGAAAACTTTCAATTTTTGATGAATAGTGAAACCACTAAGTGGTGGTTAAAAAAACTGAATTTTTCATAAAACATAATTTTACCGCTTCTGTGAGTGGAATTTCAAAAATCCGAGAAACACGGTTAATATCAAGGACTAAAATGTGGTTCAATGAGATGAAAATAATTTTTGGTGAATAGTAACTTTTTACTTTTTTTACCACGGTTAAAAGTAAATAGGGTAATTGAGGGTAAAAATGATATTATTATTACCCTAACACATGACCTAATTCTATTGGATAAGTTTACTTCGACCAAAAAAACATAGGATTAAAATATGACCATTTAGGCCCAATTGGATTAGATTAGGACATTTATTATTAATTTATTTAAAGAAGGGTTAAAATAGTTAAAATCAAAGTTTAATAACTAAATCATTTTTAATATGGGGTTATACATAAGATAAATTCTACTATAAATATTCATTAGAAATATAAATAAATTTCCTACATAATGATATTTTATTTGTAATTTTTAGACGTTAAATAATTTAATTTATTTATGACACAAAGATGATGCAGTAATTATCTTATTAATGAAATATTGACAAAATTGATGTTATAAACACAAAAATAAATGTAATTTGAGACTTTTTATGAATTAAACTAATTTTATAGGTTAATATGACATTTTTTTATTGATTTAATTAACTTTTTTTAACTAATAATTCTGTTAAGATTTTCAAAAATATCAATTACTAAATAGTGTCAAAATTAACATAAATTAGTTTTTAAAACAAATATTATATTAGTAATTGTTATTTTATTCCTAAAAATCTAAGGTTTGGCGAAATGACTTAGATAAGGTTATATATATTAATAATAAACAACTTGGGGTTTGTTTGGCTGCTTATAGTAAGTTTATTAACCTTATAGTATAAGAACACAAGAAGACACTTTAAAAGTAAAATTATTTAATTTAATGTTAAATCTAAATGATAAGGGTAAAATAGGAACCTAAACATGTATAAATTATATTTGATGAGATGATTTCGACCCATACCCACCTTATCCTTGAAATAAATCAATTTGGAGCTATTTAAAACCGAATTTGTATTTATAATAAAATAATATTTTTAGTTATTCCCAAGGTGCCCCTCTCCTCCCTTATAAAAGGGCACCTCCTCCCTCTCTTCCTTACACCACTTTGAGACTTCAAGCTCATCCAACCCCTGCCACTGTCTCCTCTCCACTTCCCTAGAGACATCCTAGAGGTCCTGGTCTTCTTCAAAGACCAATTTTAGTTCCCTAAAAGGAGGTCACAAAGAAGCACTTCAAAGAAGAGGTAATGTCCGTTACCGATTCTATCATCTCTATTTCTTCTTCCACATCATCTTCTTTAGTTGTTTCATTATGAAGTAATAACATCAGTGTCACTCATATACTGATATGTTATTATATGTATGAAACAACCCTATTTCACCATCTATCCATCCTACAGAAAATGAAATCATCGCGCGTGCGTACGTACGGAATACCATCTCCACGCCGTGGTGTAATCTATTTTCCACCACCACCTTACTGGGATGGGTATAATGGTGTAAATAATGAATATATATGATTATTGTGAAGTTATATTGATTATAAAATAGTATACATACACTCCAATACAATTCCATGATCATAGGAACGATATCATCACTCGTGCGTACGTACAGAATACCGTCTCCATGATAAGATGTGATTCGTTCTACATGATCTTCATTGCATAATGATTATATAACTGAATTGAATGAATTAATATGATATATATTACACTAATACCATTATGGAAATGAGGTATCTATAACCTAAAAAAGATAAGAATTTATTCGACAAAACACGCATAAGAACAAAATGTAATAAACACCCGAATAAACAAGTAGTAATGAAGTATTACTAATAAGAAGATAAGAATATGACCATATATGATATCATAAAAATAAGTATGATTCTGGAATAATTCAATAACATTATTTAAATAATTATACAGGAGGTTCGGACACCTGCGAAGAAAATCGGACCTAAGGTAAGGGAAATATCACAATCTCATTTTTATCCGAGATTGTTTATGCTTTGGTATTTACTGGGGTGTCTTTTATCATCCACATCCATGTTTCCTCAATGTTTAATATTATTTCCATCCATCTAAAATTATTTAAATACTATTTTTCCGTTCAGTGAGTTTTTAGAAAAGGATATGAAAGGAATCTTTTATCATTTTTCGTACGAGGTACTTTTTTACTTTTCCGACAAAAGTACGAATAATTTTTTTTTTTAACTTATACGTCATGAATGGATTTTTAAAACATTATTTACAAGAATCGTCCTTTACAAGTTTTCAAGTTTGTTTTTAATCAAATTATTTTAGTTAGAATTTTATGACATGTTAAGAGAGGAAAAGTTTTTTTGAAATAGAAAGGATATTTTCCTCAAGAATGGAGTTCAAGTGTTTTATCAAAATTATTTTCCATCTAAGATAATATAGGGTTATATTTCTATCCCTATTATTACATTGATTTTACTATGTTGTGATGAATTATTTTTATGAATTTATTTATCTTAAATGAATTTTTTTATGATGTCACGATGTTTAAGAATCCCATTTTATTTCATGGGTTATTCTATGATGTATGATTTATGATTTTGTGGCACACGAAAGAATGATTTCATTATGAGATGGGTGGGACCTATATCTCCCTCCAATGCATTGGGTAAAGATTTTATATCTCATGAGATAGACATGGCTGGAATGGTATGTTATACAGTTTCATTGAAACAGGACTGAAACGAGGAGTGAACTCAGTTCAGAAATGGACTTTGTCCACTAAGATAGTCTTGGCAATGAGTCTTGACTAATAAGAAATTATTCTCTATGATTATGTGTGTATGACACAAAGTTTCATGTTTTAAGTTATTATTATTGGGATTACATTTCACAACTATGATTTATCCCATGTTATGAAATTATAATCTCTTTTTCAGGTTACGATATCCAAAATTTTTGTGCCTATGTATATAATGTGATTGATATTTCTTTTGTTTACCCTTACTGAGCATTTGAGCTCACCCTTTTGTATGTTTTCTTTCCCCAGGTCAGGAAGAAGGTTATTAAGTAGGATATTCCAAAAACGGACTCTAGATATGATGAAATAAATGGGAGGCATTGTAGATGCTTTATGAACAAGTTGTTTATGTTTCCCAGTTTCTAAAGACACTATACCTATACAGTCCTTTCCTGGTTTTGTTATATGTTATAATAAGAGCGCTTCAATTTTGAAGTAATATCAATGTATGTAAAGTATGGGTCATTATAGGAATGAATTTACGCAACCTAATAAACAAAAATAAACTAAAAAATAAATTAAACAAACTTTAAATTTCACAACCTGACAAAGCATAACCAGTTTTTAGATTTTATTTATATAACAATGAAACCAATAAAAATGCTACTATAAACTATGAAACACAAATCTAACATAAAAACAACACATGGAAAGAGGAACATATCCCCCAAGAAATCTCCAGAACACCTCACTAAGGATGAACACTAAACACTCAAACAACAATCTCCAATTACCATTCCTTTACCTACAACAAACATTATGAATTCTACTTACACCCAAAGGTTTAAGAAGGGTGTGAGAAAAAACCCATTAGGTTTGAATGGAATTAAAATCCATTATATAAACATTACATGATAAATAACATGCAGTTTTTATAAATGAATATCTAAAGACTAATTTTATGGAGAAGGATTTTATATAAAATCACCCTTTATTTTAAAATAACCAAAATATTTATCGTATACTAATAGTAAGTGTGATATCACCATTGAGAACCAAGTCACCGGAAAAACCTATAGATAGTAGCTAATAGTGGGAACCTTATGATATCGTAACTCAATGTAATGTGATAAAGCAACCATGACAATCCACATTCTCTTGCATGATCCAATAGAGTGGAGAAACATCCAAAATTCTAGTTGTATACAATAATCATCAATATTTAGTTAGTGTTATCATTTTCAATCCCTCTAAGTTGAACCTACTTGAATCCACTTCCCAATAACAATCATACAATTCTTAATCTTCCAACGAAGTCACCTAGGATACCCTTTGTGCTAAATAAACTTCAAAATTTCACATAACACACCACACTCACATTATACAATAAGAACAATGAAATACACACACAAAATATCCTCAATTGCACACAAAAATTTCCTATTAAAATCAAACAAATGCAAAAATAACACTTTAATAAATCATTCCTATCACTTGAATATCTTAATTAATCTTTTACATAATTTATAAAACATTTCAAAGAAGAACAACAAGGATTTATACCATTATTATACCAAATTCCATATAGAAAACACTATTTCAAAAAATATGCTTATAAAATCCCTTCAAAACCCACTTTTGTATGTCAAACAAAATTCATAGAAAATAAAAAATTACTAAAGAAAGCTTAATGTAGTCACCAAATAATGTTTAAACAAATAATCTCTAACATTGGGTTTAAAAGTCCCCAAAATCTAGTGAAAAACTCCAACCACACCTCCATCGCACTATAGAGAAGAAATATCGAACCCTAAAAATGAATATTGAACCCAAAAATCATGATCAAACCACAAAGTCATATCCCAGGACATTGGATAAGAGGGACCCAATGAAAAAAGAATGAAACCCCAAGATTGGAGGGAGAAAACAAAGGAGAAACAAAATAACACAAATAATCCTAATGATCTCTGAGAAAATCCACCTAAAAATGAAGGTCCAAGGAAGAAATAATGAGTAATGGAGGCTTATAGGGGTGGGAATATCAAGTGGGGAGGAGGATGTGTGGATTTAAGGTTAAATTAGAGAAAAGAAATAAGGAAAAATCCACATTTTTAATGACTTGGATAGGTCGCACGATTATTCCATATAGGTTTTCAAACCATGCAGTTTCCACTACCTACCTAGGACATATTGCATGGTTAGGCCTAATCGTTTACAAACCACAATCTAATCATGTGAGAAGAAACCATCCAAAAAATCCACATGGCAAAGTGTTTAACAATAATGGCACATAGTTTCTTCTAACCACTCCCCGACAATTCTTTAAGGTCAGCACGCCCCAAATTTTTCATTTTATAGAAAAAACCCAAAAGAAATATAATGGAAAAAATGTATGAGGAAAATGAAATAAAAATAATGTAAAATAAAATCATGGATTTTATAGTTCTCTTTGGATTTTTTATGGTGAATGTGGGACTTATATCTCCCTAAAATGCATTAGGTATGTCTACGTTTGAGGTCAGCTATGTGGTTACTCTAAGTGTGACTGTGATGGTTACACCATAAGGTATCCATGAGAGTTTCATTATAAGGTATCTTTTAGGGTTAAAAATCATAAGGTTGTTGTGAGGGTTACAATATGAAGTAACTAATTCTCTATAAATCCCTCATGGTTTTATTTATCTTTTAGATGTTTTAGGGAAATCACATGTTTCAAAAAGTATGTATATGAAAATTTATTATTTAAATTTTTTTCTTTGTGATAATATTTACTTATGTTTATGAGTATTCATGTAATAAGAGTTTCTATCATTTTATTATATCCATTACTGATCCATTTGTTCTCATCCATATTTTTAAAATCTTTTTCAGATAGATTAAGGATGGGAAAGAGAAAAATAGAATCCAAGATGAATGTTGTGAAGACTTTTCAGGAAAATATTTCATGTTTTTAATAATTGATTATGTATTATGATGAAATCTATTCTGTTTTAGTTATACCCACATTGTATGAATGTTGGTAGATATGTATGAATTATGTATTAAAATTATAAAAAACTAAACTAAAATGATCATTGCGAATTTAATGATGTGAAATCTAGTTTAATAAACATGATTATGTATTGTTTAAGGTCATGTCATTACGGTTATTGTCATAGCATGGTTTAGATTACATTAGGGGTTAAGATGTTTTTAATATAATAACATAAAATAATTTTACTATATGTATTTGTTGAAATGACATGGAATTTATATATTGTAATACTTATTCAATTATGATATGTTTGTTCCAAATGGTTTCATGTAGAAGAAACTTGTAAGGTAATGTTGGTTGGAATCAAGAGTATACTATCTTTTTGAATCCATAACCAAGACTAGTAAGGAATGAAACTAACCAATTTTTGATTGTAATGGATAATCTGATTCATCCAATAAAAAATTATGAAATACATTCAAGGGAACAACTAGAGCTACCACAATGAAACATGATGATAGTGGAACATTTTCTCTGGAAAAACGCTCCTAGTTTTAGTGGATATTATGACCTAGGGAAATCTGAAAGATGGATTAAAGACCATGAAAAATATTCAATGTCATTGAGTGTTAAGAAATAAAAAGTATTGTCTTTCTATTTATCATTTTGAAGGTGAATCTGACGAATGGTGGTGAATAGTAATGAACATATGCGAAAACGAGGTGATTAATTCCTTTGAATTGGATGCAGTTAAAAATATTTTATTGGAAGAATATTTTCCTAAGGTTTTTTGAAATAGGATGGAAATGAAATTCATTTAATTAAAGAAACAGGATGAGGATTCAGTGGTAGTGTATGAAGAAACATTCACATGATCTGTAAGGTTAATATGAATCTCTTTTGGGATCTTGATAGGAAAATCAATCACTTTTACCCTGGAGTGAATCAAAAATATCAAAGAGCCTTAGTATCCCGTGAATTCAAATGTAATGAGGTACTATTCTGATGTGCTTAGAGGGAAGAAATAAAGATTATTTATTATCATGTGTACTTTGAAAACAAGTAGAAGAAGTGGTCTAGATGGAATGCTATAGGTAATAATCAATCAAAGAAATATGAAGGTAATAATGTTTAGATTCAAATTTATGAAATGTGTGGTAAAAACCCTAGGGAATGATATACGAAAACTGGGAAGTCTTTCTATGTGATAATTTTGTACATATGGCCTTATAGTTTAATGAAAAGGATCTTAATATTTATCCATATCATCAAACTATAATGTGATATAAATGTGGTGAGATGGGTCATTTTTCAAACACATTCCCTAATAAAGATCTGAATGATGAAAAACATGATATTATAAGTAGAAAGGTGCGGTGAGATCCTTTGTGTCTATGACAGTAGATGTCAATCCATCTAATGAAGTGGTATTAGGTATTATTTTCTATACTCATATTTTTCTAATATCTTATCTAATACTGAGTCCACACATTCCATTATTTCTTATAATTCTTCTAGTAAATTGGAAATTTCATATCCAGAAATGAGACATGAAATGTTGGTTCAAACAAAAGAGGGAAATATTATATGAAGAAGGAATTATAAGAATCTTTTGATTTTTGTTTGTGGAAAGAAATTACCTACAATCCTTGAATTTTTAACCTTAGTAGAGTTTGTTATCATTCCGAGTTTGGATTAGTTCTATTTTTATCATGCTATGATTGAGGGTATAGATAAAGATGATGTTTTTCAAAAATACTTTTAGTTTGTATATATTAATGAAGCCATACATTTGAAAACATATCATGATGTTGAGAAAAAAATTTAAATATTGATGTGAATGTTATCTTGCTCGTGTTTTTTTAAAATAAGGGAATTATACATATTAATAAAGCATGTGTTAAATGAATTCCTTAATGTTTTTTTGACAAGTTTCCTATTTTTAACCTAGATTAGAAAGGAGAAATTTTTATTGACTTAGTTCTTGATGGTAATACATTTTCAAAACCCCCGATTAAATGGCTCAAATGGATCTTCTTGAATTAAAAAAAAATCAGTTACAGGAGTTTCTTGATAAATGATTCATTCGTCCTAGCATATCTCCATTGGGTGATATTGTTTTTTTTGTTAAAAAGAAAGATCATTCCAGGATCCTTTTTATTGATTATTTTTCTTTGAAAAACATTTCAATTAATAATAACTATCCAATACCTCATATCGATGACCTATTTGACCAGCTCTAAGGAGCTCCGTATTTTTTTACAATTAAATTGATATCCAGATTACAACAGCTGATGGTGAAAGAGGATTAAATCTAAAAAGAATCTTATTATACTAGATATTGGAATTATGTTTTTGTTGTAATACCCTTTGTTTTGAAAAATCCTCATAATGAATTCATAGATCTTAAGAATATAATATCACTTACTTATTTGGATAGGTTTGTTGTTTTTTTATAGATCATATTTTGTTCTTTTCTAAAAGTTATGAGGATCATGAAAAAAAATTATGGATTTTATTGAAAACACTGAAAGAAAATAAGTTATATGGAATATTTAGGAAATTTTATTTTTGGTTCTAATAGATTTCATTTCTTGGGAACATTGTAAATAAGGATGCAATTCCTATTAATACTTCCAAATAAAAAGTGGTTGATGAATTACCACAACATAAATTTTTAGAAGGATTACAAGTTTTATTGGATTAAAATCTTATTACTAATAGTTTATTAAAATATTTTCCTGAAATTCTATCCTAAAAACTAATATAACAAGAAACATGGTTACTTTGGTTTGGACAGAAGAATTAGATTTTTGTTATTTTGAACTAAATATGAGATTGGTAATTTCTATAGTTTTTGTCCTACCATCCAGAAATGGTGAGTTTTTCGTATATATTGATGATTAATTTAAAGTAAATGGTTGTGTTTTGATGATGAATGATTAGGTAATTGATTATGCTTCAAGACAATTGAACCATCGTGAGTTAAATTATACCACAAAATTTTTGTAATTAGCAGGCATGGTTTTATCTTTGAAAATTTGGAAGAGTAATTTATACAAATACAAATTTTAAATATATAATAATGTCAAAATTCTAAATTTTATATTCACTCAAACATAATTAAACCTAAGGAATTGAATATTTCTTGAATTGATAAAGTATTATGATTGTATGATCAATTACCATCCTGGTATAGAAACAAAGTTGCATATGCCTTTAGTTTAAAACATCAGGAATCTTTAACCATGTTATGTTTGGAATTAGACCAATTGATTAATGATTTTATGATTTTTGGCTTGATTTCAGTGGTATTTGAAATTCGTCTATTTTGTTTTAGGTGTATGTGTAGTGGTTTCTTTCAGACAGAATTTAGCAGGCATATTGGATGAATACGAGTTAGATAAAAGGTAGAATTGGATATACTGTGTTTTTTTCTAGAATTTAACATTAATAAATAATTTCTATTAACATTAATGAATAATTTTATATGTTCCTTATTATTCCCAAATGAAGAAATCATTATTGTATGATACTCATAGTTATTTATTTTCACTTCATCCTGGATGTACTATGATTTATAGAGACCATTGATAGTATTACTGATGGGATGGTATAAAACGTTGAATTTTAAATTTTACTGTCAATTTTTTTTAATATAAACATGTTAAAGAAGACCAAAAATGACCAATGGGTATGCTTCAGCCTCTGTTAGTTCCTGACTGGAAGTGGGAAAATATATCATTGGACAACGTGGTGGGACAACCAAAATATTCTTTAGGTAATAATGTGATTTTGGTTTTTGTTGAATGACAGACTATATCTGTACATTTACTCTCTATTTTATATACTATGTCTTTGGATCATCTTTTTTGACTCTACAAAAAAGGTAATTCCATGTATCATGGACTTCCACTTTCTATTATATATATCCATGACTACAAGTCACCTATTACTTTTCGAAAGGCCTTCAAAAGTCATTGTGCATCGAATTAAGTATCAGAAATTCCTTTCATCCTCATTCTAATGGATAGACCAAGAGAATAATACATAAATTTGGGTGTATGGTTTGAGGATGTTCAATTGAATACTAGGGATGTTTGGATCATCATATTTATTTATTAGAGATTTATTATAATAATAGTTTTCATTCTAGTATACAGATGACACTTTTTATGTCATTGTATGGGATGTTATGTTGAACTACAAAATTTTGGGATGAAGTTGTGGAAATGATGTTTCTGAGAGAATAATTAGTAGAGGAAGTGGCTATGAAAGAGAAGATGACCCAATAACACATGAGGATAGCACATTATAGGAAGATAAGTTATACTGATAATAGGAGGAAATAAATTTCTTTCAAGGTAGGTGATTATGTTTTTCATAGAATCTCACCGTGGAATAGTTTTATAAATTTTGGTAAGAAGGGATAGTTGAGTACATGGTTCATTGGACCTTATGAACTCCTAGAAAAGTCGGACTAGTTTCCTATTAAGTAGATTTTCCTTCTTGTTCTTATTAGGTAAACAATATTGTCCATTTTTTGGTGTTGAGAATGTATGTTCCTTATTCATATATTGTTCTGAGCCTAGATGTATTTTTCTAGAATAGAACCTTTCTTATGAAGAGAACCCAATTAATATTCTTGATCGTTGAGAGAAAGTATTGCAATAAAAGGTAATTCACCAGGTTATAGTGTTGTAGAGAAACCACATGGTTAAAGAAGCAACATGGAAATCTAAAAATTATTTGAAGGAAAGGTATCCTCATTTTTTAATAATTTATTAATAATTACATGGATAAATTTTCTTGATGCTGGGGATAACGTGACACTGTATGGATTTCAAAATAAATTTAAATCCATGAATAACTAATTCTACATAATGAAACCTTTTTTTAAAGAGATAGTTATAACATATACATTTAACTAATTTTTTTCACTTCTATGATTTTAATTTGTAAAAACCAACACATACTGTTGCAATAAATAAAATATGTAGACTTTTTTGGACCAACATATTTTTTGTGGAGTATTAACATAGCCTAATGAATAGTAATGTTAAACTTATTTACTGTATATATACATTATAAGTTAAATGTACTATTACTAAAATAATAGATGATGTAAACACCTTTAGTTCAAAATCACATGCCCTCTTTACTGTTTTTATATACAAGAACCAATAATATTTATTGTCTTCAAAAAAATAATCAAATAGTGATTAAAATAATGCAAACCCCCCTTGTCCTCCACTATAAATACCACCACTACCACCTATTCCTCACAAACCTCCCAATATTATATAATTTTCTAAATTATATGACTTCATATTCTCAAGGTTCATCCCCATGACTATGAACTTCTGTTATCCCCAAAAGTCCAAAACCATAGACCTTAATGACGGTCTCAAGGAGATGAGATCATAAAGTAAAAATCCCCTTTCATTTTTCGTTTCAAATTATTTTTATTTTCTTATACACTCTTCACCTCCACTTATACAAGAGGAATTAAAGATATATTATCATATATGTATTTTAAATTTGTCATGTTTATGTAAAAATTTACCATCATACTTTTCTCTTCTCCCTCTTATTCAAAAAAATAAAAACACCATCTATGATGTGACAATTTACCAGCATCATTGATTATGTGTTTTCAATTTCATTTATATCCTTCAAGATAAATATAAAACCATTTTATTTTTATAAGTAACTTTTATAGTGTATGATATAATATATTTTATTTTTTAGTATTATAATATATACATAACATTACGTTATATAAATAATCTAGTTCGTGATTATCGATGAACCGCCAAAATGTTGTCAATGAATACCATTAATGTTTTATCTAATGATTCATCAACATATATAAAACAAAATATTTTGGGTATAATTTTATGTTTTGTAAACATGTAAATACAATTTCATTATACTTCTTATTTTTCTCTTCAATTTGATAAGAAAATCACATATGAACCGACCATGGAAACCATGTATGGAGCACACCTGAAATATTAGAAATAAAAATATATATTTAATATTTGGAAGAATTATTTTATAAAATTACTATATAAGGTGTTTTAAAAAAAATGTGTTTCTAAAAAAATATTAATAACACTATTTTAACCATTATAATGGAGGTTCAAACACATTTTCAGTAAGATCAACCCAAGTTAAGGGAATTCTTAACCCAATTACAATTATTTGGGTAAAACATCTACTTCATTTATTATGTGTCATTAAGATTATTTGTGTAAGTAATTTTGTTAATTTTATATTCTATTATGTGTATTTATGGTTTATGTACATATTTCATTCATTCTGTAAATTCTTACATTAATTAATTTATATTTCTAAAGGGAATTTTCTTCAAAAATCATTTTTTCAAAATATATTTTAAAAATATTCATAGTAAACATTTTCTTGCAATTATTCATGTTTTATGATTTTGTTTTTATTAATTGGAATTTTTTATGATAAAGGGTGGATAATATATCTTCATATAATTCATTCGGTTTTTTCAATTTGGAGTTCATCATATGGTTACTCTAAGTACAACTATGATGGTTACATCATAAGGTAGCTGTGAGGATTATATTTAAAGGAAGTCATTATGGTTACAAATCATAAGGTATCTTTGAGGGTTACAATATTAAATATGTTATTAACAAAAATACCCTTATGGTTTTATTTATTATTTCTATGTTTTATAGATATCTCATGATTTAAAATTTAGGTATATGATACGTTATGGGTGAGAAGTATGTCTTTGTGAAAATGATTTCATGTGTTTATAATTATTGATGCAAAAATGATTTATCTACTTTTTATATCCCTTATTGAGATTATTTTTATAATGCAATGTTTTAAATTTTTTTATTGGTTTTAAGTATGGGTAAGAGAAAAGGAGAACTCAAGAATAATATTTTGATAAATTTTCATTAAACAATTTCCTGTTTTTATTAAAATAATCTGTATTATGAATAAATGGATATTGTTTTAGTTGTACTCAATTTGTATTCATGTGGGTTGATATGTATGAAATATGTCTTAACATTATAAAACTGTAAAAATAAATGATCATTGAGATTGTAATGAAGTGAAATAAAGTTGAATTCATTGCATTATGTAATGTTTAAAGATGGTTCCTTATATATAAGTCCTTCTTTATGGGGGGATTTAAATAACTTTCATGTCCAATATTTCACCACCAATTTATTTTCCTCTTCCTCTGGGAAAATACATTCAAATATGGATGAATTTTAAAAGAACCATAAAAAATTTGGAGGAAATTTATATCCCATCTTCTTGTTGTTATTGTTGGAGGATTGACTGAACCATTATAGGATATTATTGGATGTGATATGCATACATGGTCCTATTAAATGATGGTGCATGGAATGGAGGATACTTATTACCAATAAAATGTTCTTTTAGTCTTTCTTGATCAAATCATGAAAATGTTTTCTCAACTATGTATCAAACCAAACGAGGGTAGGATATTTCTTTTTGTGGGTTAATCCTCCCTACATTGTTATTGAGATGAAAATGAATTAAATATTTTTAAAATAATTGGTTGATCATTCATGTTTTTCTTCAATAATTTTTTTCTCCTCGAATAATTACGAATCAAAGATTTATTTTTTATATTTTGTTCTATTTATCCTCCCCATTCTTTATTTTCTACTAATGATGGAAAAAACATGAAAATAATCGGATACTCACTTTTTGATGCCTGGAATTTCACCCTTAATTCATCATTTGTTCTAATATTTTGATTATTTAGTGACCAAAATATATATGGTAACCCATGTTACTTTTCATTTTATGATACACATCAATGAATTTTTATTTAGGTTTGATGTTTATATTGTGTATTTTAATGATGTGTGACATTGACAATGAAACTATAATGGTGTGAGGTTGGAAGTTGTTTTTTTATCATGTTTGCATCAGTTCTTCTTTATAAATGTGTGGTTATGATACGTCTAGATTATTCTACTTAATCAAAGGGTTTATCTGGTGAGACATACGACATAAGTATATGAGACAACAATTCGGGTGGTTATAAATGGAATATTTGATTTTTATTAGAAAGTATGACCATCAACATATTTATATTCTATTTAAACATATTTTACATAACTCTTCTAACAATGGATATATTTCTGGGCATAATAAATAATAATAAATTTGTACTTTAACTACATATCTTGTGAATCCATGTATGAATTAAGTATTGGGGAATATATGTTTCCTCAAATAGTTTTATCATGGGTGTGTTTACACTTTTCAATTACCATGATTGTATAATGGGGTATCCCCTCCTGAGTAGAAGATGTGAAATCACCTCTATGGGATGTTGTTAGATTGTGTCATATATCTATCAGAATAACACAAGATTTACTCCTCTATCCCTTCCTACCAAGGTTAGTTTAGGTATATTGTGACTAAAATCTTGGGAATATGATCCCCTACATAGTGGGTTATTATAGTTCGGGTTAGGTATCACCCGCAGGAACGGTGTGTGGTCACCTACATATGTTTTATTATATTGTGTTTTTCATCAGTACTGGTTAGATAAGTGAAGTGTGTTCTTATGGACAATAATTACCTTTTATAATTAATATTAATCCCCTATCTGGTAGTGATGACATACCACACCAGGATACATGGACTATCACACATAGTATATTGTGGTCTTTATTATCCATTCATATAGGGATGGATCTCTCTCTATCTCTCTCCCAATGATGATTTGTGTTAAGTGACACTGGGGTGTCCTATTATATTTGTTTATAATAAAACTAGGATGTGATTTTCAACAATATTTTATGTCTTATGTAAATGAAATATGTAACACCCTCAAATTTAAGAAAATAAATATTTTTAATAACATACAAGACATGTAATACTGTGTTTAAAAAAACAAAAAAAAATTATTGTTTAAAAATGACCTTTATAATAGAGTTTCTAAATTGGAGTTTATGAATAGGATTAAACAATTTAAAAATAAAAATAATGGTCATAGTAAAAAATTTGGGATTGATTTATAAAAAATAAAAACTCAATTGTTTATAAAATTATTTTATTCTTCAAAAAAATGTTTTATTATAAAATTATTTTTATTTATTTTTATTGGGGATTATTGTAATTAATTTCTTGAATGTTTAGAATGTTTATTTGAAAAAAAAATGATGTCATTTTTTTAATTATTCTATCAAAATTTCGTAAAAAGATGTTTTGGTACTTTATGAAAAGATTGTTTTTTAATGAAAAGTGGACAATATTAGTTTTATTAAAAATATATATTTTATTTTGAAGTATTTTTAATGTTAAATAATATATTTGTTTTCAATTATTCCATTTCTATTAAACGTAAACTGATTATGGTATTTGGAAGTAATTATATAGTTGATATTTGTAAAAAACATTTTTATACTTAAAAAAAATATTTTCTAAAAATAAATTTTCTGGTTTAATTTTAAAATAAAATTTTCCATATATGTTAATTTAATCAAGAAAATATGGATTTTATAATTTTAATTAGGAGGTATAAATTTAGTAAATATGTCCATTTTTATTTTTTTGGTATAAATAGTAAACCTAGTAAATATGTATCACCTTAGTAATGGTATATTGAATAATTATGTTTAAAAATAATATATTGTGCACTTAAAATTACTATAACACATGTATTAATTTAATTTTATGATTATATTTGATCAATATTCAAAAAAACATGAAATATATGTTCTTTTCATTCCATTTGGCTATTTTTTTTGGTTATATTATATTACGTAATGATAAATAAAAAACTTACAATTTTATTTTATTATTTATTCTACATTTTTGAAATTGTGATTATAGAAGTATATTTTAATTTTTAGAAAGTTACTTGAATGATAAATTATTCGTGTATCATTGTAATTTATTTATTTATTTTAGTGATGACCTAATTATCGTAAATTATTATCCAAAACCAATATAGTCTTATTTCAATTAAAAGAAAATTGAAATAAATGTTTCAAGAAACACTAAAACTGATATAATTTTATTGATAATATCTGTTCCCGGAATATTTTAGTTAGAAAAAACATTTTCGAGCTTTTTGATAGGATTATATTCAGATTCCTTTGTTTTCATTTTGTTTTAAAATTATAATAATTTGAATAGTATAAAAATGATCCAATGATATTATATATGAAAAATTAAGTTACTAAATTATATAAAAGTAATAAAAATATTGATAGAGGAAATTTTGATGTTAAATTTTCTAAAATATCATTACTAGCCCATTCATGATCCAATATTCATCTCATAGTTAAATATATAACAGATTAATTTCAAAACAGTCATTACCACTGTTAAGGATGAAAATGAATAAAAAATGGGTAAAATGAAATGATAAGGGTAAAAATGATATTCAAAACTATAAATGTTTTATATGATGATTATATTAAATCAAAATATTCCATATATTATAATATATGTTATTTTTGTAACTTTTTACATGAGTTAGATGCATATCATATTATAACATTTAATGTATTTCTAAATGTGACATTAATGATTTATTAAAGGAATAAAAAATACAAAAAAGTAAATCAACATCCTAATTATTGGTATATTTATTTATATTTTTTATGGTGCATTTATTGGATATTGTTCCTTTTATAATAACTCTATTTACCCCTAAAGAGATAAACACTTTGTTATCATTATAATAGCCAAAAAGGGCTTGCCTGTGTTCAAACTAAATAATAAGGGTAATATAGTAATATAAACTTGTCAATTTTTTGTTGGATTATATGGTTTCAACTCATAATAATTCTATAATGTAATTATGTCACATTGGATCTATTTTTTATAGGAAAATTTATTTTGGATAATTTTATAACTTATATAATTCCTAAAGAACCCCTACAATCAAGTATAAGTGCGCACCTCCACTCATCTTTTATTCGAAATTAATAATAATTTTAAATAGATCAATAAATAACAAAAACAATTACTAAAATCCATCCCCATATTCAATATGTATTATTTTAATCACAATACAAACCATTGATGACTTAAATTTCAAAGAAAATCTTATTTCCTGAAGAAGAGGTATAATTATTCACCGTGTGATTTCCTTTTATTTCAACTTAATCACCTTTCAAATAACCATAAAAAATACAGAAATATTAACACCGTTAAATTACATATAATGATATTTTAGTCAATTAGTTGAACAATCAATATTCATATCCTCTCCCATCAAATTGGATAAAAATTATTCATTCATGTGTACGATAGACTACAACCACAAGAACTGATGTTCTTCATTTTCTATCACAACCTCTTCCTAGTGGCTATAATGATGGATTTAGTAAATATATATTATCTTTATTAAATTATTATGAATCTTGGATGGTTTAATATTATTCACTTTATTTCATTCCATCCATAAAAAATGAACAAAATGTTCTTGCGTACCTACAACCTATTGTCTTCATAAATAGCGTAATTAATTTTATTTTTTATATATAAATTATTATTTATTGTAATGTAAGGAATAAGTAATATATAAGATATTCATAACATGGATAAAATTAAGGGTATTTTTTAATCGTGATCAGTTTATGAAGAATGAGATTTCCAAACCAAAACATGAATCAAAATATAAGCAATTATTTCCCAGAGTAATGATTTAATGAAGATTTATTAATCAAATGTCAGAAATATAATATAAGATAATCATATATCGTATGTTATATATGAGTATGTTTTAGTAAAATATTATTAATAAAACTATATTTATTTTAGGTGAAATTATAATTCATATAAAGTAGGACATGGCTAAAAATAAGGGATTTATATTCCCACATTTAATTTTGGGAGACATATTCCATATTAACCACTAATTTATAATGTATATACAAACCCTTGAAAAAGTAATATCATTATTATTATTATTTTGGTGGTATTTAATAATTCATTGGATTTTTTTTCATGTGGATTATGATTAATAAGTTACCAAAGTGGTGAGTTATTTTTGTTCTTATCTAATTTTTAATCAAGATTGTTTATGAATAATATTTGAATAATATAATTTTATGACCTATACCTCAATAATACAATAAAGTTTCCGTATAAAAATTTATTTTTGGAGATAATAGTTTTTCAATTCATTTTCTTCAATTTAGAACACAATAGATTGAAAGGTTGTGTTATTTCACGGGAAACCAGATTTAATTCATTCATTTGTCTAAAATCCCCTTTCAACCATATCAATAAATATAAAAATGTTTTCAAGGGTAATTTTAATATTTTCTTATAACTGTACAATTATTTTTTTTCTTATTTGAAATAAAATATTGGTTTATACTAAATATTCTTTATATTTTCCAAATGAGGTATATTTTCTATTTTTCTAAAAAAATTGGAAAAAAAAAATTTCCTTAAAAAGATTAAATATAATTATCCACTATCATAAATATTTAATTATTTTATTAATAATTTAAAATTTAAAATGTTTTATTCAAATTAAATTTTATCCTTAATTTTTTGCTATTTTGTTTGATTTTAAAATTTTTATTTCAAAGTGAGAAGATTATTCTATTTATGAAATGGTTCAGGGATCTTATTAAGGAATTTTACATCTATGAAATAATCCTTTGATGGTAAGGATTGATTATAAATTATATATATATGTGTGTCTCATATATATGTACCTATATAATTATTCCATTATTTTAAAGGTAAATGATTTCTTAAAATTCATTTCCTAAATTTATTATTTATAATCAAACCCGTTTAGGGGTTAATTTCTATTTTTTAACCCTTTTATATATACAAAATTTAATGTTTTTCCCAAATAAACACCTTAATTTTGTACCTATGATTGTGTGCATATATATGAATATTCATTATATTCAATCTCTTCTTACATTTTATATATTTATTAAATTCTCATCGATTATGATATAAGGAAAGATTATATAACCGCTTTCCTTTCATGGGTAACTTCATGATTATAAAATTTAATTGATTTCCTTTTGTGGAACACATGTTCATGAAAATTTTATGATGGTTGATCCTATATAGTGATCTAATTCCTTAAGTAATGTTTTTTCTCATTTATATTATATTGGGATTAGGGATTAAAACCAATATTATATATGAATTTATTAAATATGTGATGTTTTCAGGGAAGTTATCCCTATCATATGTTAATATCATGTTTTGTGTCTCTAAAAAATTACATATGCTTCAATATATTAATGATACCATGTTATTTATGATAACTGCTTATGTGATAATCTATGATCCTTCTATTTTATGATATCATGTTTCATCTTTGACTCACACATTATGTAACCTTAACATGTTTATTCCCTTACGTATCATTTAAGAAGACCCTTTTTGTCTATGTATTTCCAAGGTTATATAATGATATTTTAGAAGTCAAAAAGGATTTAAGATAAAATTATGGATATTAAAATAAATATGTTTTATTTTAGTCACATATGGATTCATGTAACTAGTATTGCAATGACACAAGGACTCTCAATCCATTGGTTTTATTTAATAGATATCTATGTTTTAAATATTATAATAATATGTGTAAATGGAATGAATCATTTCAATTAGTGTATGTGGAAATATTTAGTAAAAATTTTGAGATTAATGTTAGAAAAAATAAAAAAACACATGGGATATATAAATATATGGGATAACTTCTTAATGTTTTTGTAAGGAATAGATAACATTATTTATATAGAAATAAATCCCTATCATGATACTATAAGTGAACATGATTTTGTCAGAGGTGAATCTAAGGATAATTACAAAAAATGTAGTTGTTCGGGAATATATCATCCTTAATTCTTTTATATGGGGCATTTTTCCTTATTGTTTATCTAGATAAACACACTTAGGTTATAACCATAAGTTAATTAATATGTTATTTGTGACCTATTATAATGGATTTTATTATATATGATTGTTGATGATCTTGGATAATCAATGGGCATATTAGGTTAAAAATAAAAACTCATGACTTAGCAATCATTATAAAAATATTTCATGATTTGTCACTATGATTATTGTTTCTCACACCATACGTTTTGGTTTCAATCCATGGTTTGAACCATAAAGAATTTGGTTAACAATTAATATTATAAATAATGTGTTGATGGGAAATAAAATGGGGTGATGACTAGAGTGATGGATATTGTGATTATTTATAATTATTTATCGAGATATATTTTTTAAAATATGAACCGTAATTGACTCTTGGACTCACCAAAGAAGAGAAGGATATAGTTCTCTAAAGCATTGGGTTGTGGAGACCATAAAGGAATAATGATTATGTTTTCTATTTTTAACTAAAGTGGGATGAAAAACACAATGTAGTTTCTCAATGTAACATGGAGATATTTTATATGTAGAAAATAAAGTTATAAAGAAATTAATTTATGAAGAAAAATTATGTTTTAAATTTAGGAAAATGATGCTCATCATAAGGTACCATTTATATTTTATTAAAGTCAGTTTAGGGAACATGGGGACTATTTGAGTTAATTCACGAATTCAATGATTAATTTCCAAGGGAATATTTTACAAAAATCATTGATGTTGAATTATTTATTTTTTTATCAATGGTATTCACGTTTTAATAATCATGAAACATCTAATGATTTTTCTATAATAGTTTTTATTAGGCATTTTCAGTCATCTGTTGACTGGTATTCATGATCTAGAAATGTAAATTATTGGTAAGGTGATATTTTTTAGAAAACACATGATTATGGAAAAGGTATTCTTTAATATGTTCACCATTTTTAAATAATAATGTTTACATAATGTAAAGAGAAGATTTGGAAAATGTTGATGACACTGTAACTAATTAGTGATTTAATAATAGTGGTTCATGTCATAATTAATGTAAATTAAAATATTTTTTGGTATTATGAAATATATTTTATAATATATGATTTAATTGGTGGAAAATTGAGAGTGTTAATTTTTTTAATCATGTATGTTTTTTTGAGTTTTTGTGGTGAATCTTGTTTTTTTAGAAATGATTTTTATATTTTGGGGTTTATATGATTAGGGAATGTATATTTTTTTATGTGTGAATTTATGAGTGACTATGGTTGGAGGAAAGTGAATTTTAAATTTATCTCAAAAGTATATTTCACCAAATACTTCATTTTTAGGGTTTTATGCTCAACCTAAAATATTTTGGATAATTTAATTGTTTTTTATTTTTCAACAGATATGTGTAAAACTTTGTTTGTTTTTATTGAGTCTATGGATATCACAGTTGTATTTATAAATTCAAAATTATATTCATTAGGGATTCACTGTATTTTTTGCTAACCATTTTGGTTTTGTTAATGTCTAAATATAGAGGGAATAATATGTTTTCCTTTGGTGGATTATGTAATTCCTTGGATGTTTTTCTAGTGATTTAGGATTGAAAAAATCCATTGAAATACTCATCATTATTTGAAACAGATTATAATATCATGGAAATTGAATAATGGATGAAATTATACAAGTCATTTATGAATATTTACTTATTCTTTTATCTTATAATATAACTAAATTCAACTAATCAAGGAAATGGATCATAAAATATAATGTAAAACATATTCTTTCATTTATTTTGATTTTATGGTCCCTTTAACAATTTTATATTTATGTTTTTTGGTCATTAAATATCTCATAACCAAATTGTTTTACTCTATAACATTCGTTGGGAGTTATTTTTCTCTTACATGACCATAGTTTCAAATACAACAATTTTTCTCCTATTCAGAAATATATTTTTTTGTTATTTCATATGAGCATTATATTTCCATTTCCCTCTTTTTAAGAGGAAGTTATATTGAAACTTTATACAATGTGTGTTTTTAAAAATAGTATTTCCATATTTTGAACCATTGATTACCAATATTATATTCAAATTTGGAGGTTTTAATATTTTCAAGGGGGGGAATGAATCACAATGAGATTTTAAATGAATATTATGCTTGACAATGTACCGAACATGTAACAGTATTCTTAAATGAACATAAAAATTTTATTATATAAATATCAATATTATAACCATGATTCTAAATTAAAGGGTATGAATAATGTCAAAAAAATTATGAATAATATGAAATCATATTATTCAATAAAAATATATTTATTAATTCTATGTAAATAAACATTCAGTATTAAATAAATTCATTTTATTCTCCAAAAATATGTTTCATTAGAAAATGATTTTTATTTAATTTTTGTTGGTGGGTATTAGAATTTTTTTCTTGAAAATTTTTAAATATAAATTTAATAAAAGATAACGTTTTGGAAATTAGTATATCAAAATTATCATAGGGTTTATTTTGGGTATTTATTAGAAAAGATTGATTTTTTAATAAATAGTAAAAAAATATAGATTTTTATTGAAAACTGTATCTTCACATTAACTATTTATGAAGTAAAACTCTATCATGTGTTATAAATATTACATATAGATTAAAATTTATAAAATAGATTATTTTTAATGAGTATTAAACAAGAACATGGTATAAAATATGTTTATACATAAAACATACGTTATCTAAAAAACTGATTTAAAAAAGTGTTTTGTAGGAATAATCTTAAATTTTATTCAAACACTTATGGTGATTCAATATTGAATAATGGAATCAATATTTTGAAATCTACGATAAAAATATTGTATATATTTTTCATCCATTTTATTTATTATAAACAGTAACCATAATTAATATTTATTACCTAATTTAGGGTAAATTGAATAATTAAGGTAAATCATAAAATAATAAAGACTTAATATGACACTTACACTTTTAATAATTTAATTAGGTGAGTCTATTTCATCCATAATCATGAATAATTCAATATAAACCTTTTTCCATTTTTATGATTTTGACTTTTATGTTAAATTATTTATAAAAAAGTTAAAAATTTCATTCTCTTTGTTTTATTAAATACATTTTTTCTACATTGGAATAATAAGGGATTATGTTGATTAAAAATATTTATTTTAAAGATAATTATTTTTTTACCATGGTATCCTATTTATAATTCTTAGTTATAAATTATTTATAGTAAATGTTTACACATCATTGATAAATAATATATTTATTTAGATGGAAAATAAAACCAATTAATTTAAAAATATTATAAGTAATATATTTTTGATGAATTATTATTTAATTAGAATTATGTATATAAATATAACATTTTTTGTCTATAAAATTATTAGATCTAAATTTCATTGATCTGATACTGTTTTCAATGTAAAATTAAATTAATAGTGTAAAAATGTCATAAAGAATATTTCATGTTAAAAAAATATTTTTTTAAATTGTATAAAAGTAATAAAAATAATTGAATAAAGATATTAGAATGAATTTTGGTGTAAAATTTCATCCCTTGGAAATTTTTGTTCATATTTTCACCTTATAGGCAACATTATTACCCATAAATATTAAAAAATTTATTACTTGAATTAGTGATAACTTTTTTAACCAAGGGGTTAAACCAAATAATAATATTTTATATGATACCAAAAACAATCAAAATTTTATTTCATAATAGTCATTATGGAAATATATTCCATATATTCAAATAAATATCATTTTAGAACCATTTTTCATGACTGAGGCACATTTTATATTACCATATTTGTTTCATTTCGAAAAGTATAATTAATGTTATTTTATAATAAATAATTTTTTAGAAAATTATATAATAATATTAATAATAATATATTGGTTAAATATATTGGTGTGTTTCTTATTATATCATTTATCTTAGGTTTTTCGAGAATAAAACCTTTTATTGTAACTATTTGACCCAAAAGAGTAAAAATGATTCTGTCAATGAAATTGTAAAAATGGTTTAATGTGGGTTGAAATAAAGATATATGGATAAAAAAGAATGTAAACAACTCCAAATTTAATTTTCTTATAGGATTTAACACCATAATCATCATTTCCTTCTAATTAAATCTAGTTGGAGATTCTGTTCCCAGAAAATTAATTTATATTTTTTTAATGTTTTAAGTAATTGCAAAAGTTCCCCTCCCCTCACTTATAAAAAGATAACCTCTTATACTATTTTATAATATTGTCAAAATACTTTTAGTTCATTAAATCCATACCAAAACCCCTATTAATATCCATTGTGATTTTATTTCTATATCCCTTTCTTGGAGTCTCAGACCTATATGCCACTTCATGGGTACCCTAATAACGTTGTGCCAAATTCCATCAAGTGCATCTCCCCAAATACTAGAGGCTATCGACTATAAGAAAGGGCCCAAGTTGTGTCCATGGGGAGAAAATTACCTCATTAACAAAGCATATCACATTAGACGAATGTAAACATTGAGAAATAGTGGATGTGATATAGGTAAACATAATTCACAACTGAAAATTGAGAGAAAAAAGTAACAATAACGGAATCAATAAGAATATAATTCAATAACTGATGATATGTCATGATGTTATAAAACTAGAAAACCTGAATTCAAGACAGAAGACATAACATGTTCCCCAATGTATGACTGAAATCAAAGAATATCCCATGTATCCCGAGTTCCAACTCTATCCTCCACTATCGAGCTCCATACTAAACAATAAGAAATCATGTGTTCAAAGCTATATTCTCTCATTTGTCAACACATGCTACCATGTAATCGAATCAGAGTAGAAAATGGTGCCCAGAAAGGGTGTTAGATAAATATCATTGGGCCACCACCATTATTGTCTATAACATTTGGCCCATGTAATCTAAATGAAGTACTGTGCAAGCATGTGTATATAATGTACATAATTACAGTGTAACTAAATACCCAAGTACTAGATTTATCCCATGGAAAGTGTCTAAACATGTAAATAATTTATTATCTAATTATTAAAAATTTATCAATAAATCACCTGTTAGAAATTAAAAGGGTTTGATGTTGTAACAAGGCGATCTATGATGATATTTAATTCTGAAGTCTCAAGGTAATCACCAAGGTGATGTAGACCTCACGGGCCACCAACTCAGTAATAACTATATCCTATAATGGTTAAGAGTGTAATTCAAAGAAAATATACAATGGAATTCCACAACATTATTCATATTTAATCTAAGGTGATCATCCAAGGTAAAACAAGGATATGAAAAGACAGGGCCCTATGGGTTGTAACCATGGAAACTACTTGTCAATGCTTGATCCAATTAGTGTATCCAAGGAATACTATATTGATAATGAAGGTATCTTAAAATTCCATACCAGGAATCCATGGAATAGACAATGATTAGGATCTAGGTGTTTCTAAACCTAAGCAAAACCTATCCTTGAATTGGAATGTGGATCCCAAGTGCTCAGGGTATTACCATATAAGAATCCTTAGCGAGATCATTTCATGTCATTCCTATTTAAGTATAAATTAATGTAATATTTCATTTAGTTCAAGACTTCAATATCATTATCATGACATGTTCAAGTGGTATTCAACGGTTTAATCAATTCATTTAATATTGGAATTCTTTCCCTTAGAATGGTCCGTCCAAGACACAACCGAAAAATGGCTTAAACATATCAAATACTAAAAACCCACTTTTTGTAATAACATCCTACATGGGATAAATGGTTTTTTGGTCGTATCAACCAATAATTAATCTCTTATTTGGAAATGGAATAACCATACTGTTCTAATGATTATAATCATGGAATATAAATTCTATAAACATAACCTATTGAAATCAGTGGGACCCTCATGATAATTCCAAAATCAACATACTTGAGGGGTGAGTTATAGAGAATCCATCTCAGGCTTGTATGACTATCCTACATTGTTATTGGACCATAATTTGGCACGAATCAAATTATATATATATTTCATAGTTCCTTGAAACATGTGTTCTAGATATAAGAATCACTATTTCTAGGTGGTTTCCATTATATTAATTTATGGAACTAGAAACTTCCAATGGTTCTTCATTCAAAGAGGACCTTCATCCTAAAGGGATGAATTCGTTAGGTTTTGAACATTACGATACTTAAGAACATGCATTGTTCAAGAGGATGGGAGGTTGGACAAATCACACCCTATTGGGGGGAATTATTGTCTACTCTAGGACTCTCTTTGTAAAATTAAAATATTTTCATGAATCCTTATTAATTCACCAATTATATCATAAGTATCCCTTGGAATTTATAATCACTTATTGTCTACCATTTACCTTCTCAAAGAGAGAAGAGGTAACTATCATGGTTGATAGGTAAGACTACACGTGAATATCATGAAACTCGAGATGTAGCTCATAAAAGGGGGCCATTGAATTCTATTCATCACTAGATTCCTGTACAACCTATGTTTGAGTTTTCTAACTCATCACATCTACAACCACATTCTTATAGCATGTATATATGAAATTTAAAAATCAATGGAATCTATATATTCAACCCATATTCCATGTTGAGCTTCATGTCACATTTAGAAAAGTTATATTTGAGGCACTTGGGGTCTGTGTACACCAAAAGAAATCACCTAAAAGATAGTGTCTCCATCAATGTAAGGAATAGAGACTATAGCTACATCATGTTCATGCAACAGGTAATTCCTCTAATGGGTTCTCAACTAACGAGATCCATTTTCAACAACATTATCCTCCAACATCTGAACTACTCCTAGGCTGATGCATAATTCATTAAATAAGATGATGAAATCTATATCTGGCTCTGAAATATTAAGATTAGGTGTTGATAAAATCATCACTTTCCTCTCTAAAAAGGAATTCTCACATGCTTCAAACCATATGAACTTGACACACTTTTTTTAATACTACATAGAGGTCAGGGAAGACAAGAGAAGTATTTTATGAAACACCTATAATATCCATCCATCCCAATAAAACTCCATGTATCAAACAAATTTCTCGGATACTCCTCGGAAACTATAGTACTAACCTTGTCTGGTTAATAGACACACTTCATTTTGAGATAATATGACCCAAAAAGTGGAATCTGTCATTCCAGAAGTGGAACATAGAAAGATTGGTGTAAATATGTTTCTATATTAGTTTACATAGAATGATCTCGAGATTTTTTTCATTATTTCAATGAGTGTGACAAAATACCAAGATTTCATCCACAAATATCATGTTAAAAAAGTCCAAATAGTGGTGGAACACCATTTTCATAAGAGACATGAAAACAAAGACTGTGTTTGTATGACCGAACAATAGAACAATGTTCACATAAAGACTGTACCTACTATAGAATGTTGATAGATGTATTTGTGATGTCCTGACATGTACCTAATGAGAACCTGATATTATGTTGATCATAGGGAAGTCATTTTTTCCTTGGATCTAGTTGAACAGATAATCTATTTCGTGGAGGTGGTTGTAAGTTCTTGATCATAAGATGGTCCAACCATCTATAATACATGCATAGATGTATGGTTCTATCTTCCTTCTTGGAAAAAATAATGGGTGAACACTAAGAGGATGTAATGGGCAATATAAAATTATTCACCTCTAAATCCTCTAGTTACTAGTTGAGCTACTAAAGCTCAATATGTTCCATCTTTTATGGATGGATGGACAGTGTATCTTCTCATAGATGAATCTCTATTATAAAATCTACCTCTCTCTCTCAAGAGGTAAGATGGAAAAATCATCGGGAAATACATCTCTGAAATGATCCACTTCTGGAGGGAAATAAACAGTATGTAAAACCTAATCCTCCATGAAGAGGGTTGTAATCTGGGAAAACACTCCACCTATTTCATGATTCTCTGGTCCAGCTATTCTAGAATAGAAATCCAACTCAACCTTATTTAGATAACTACTTCCCTATGGTGATGTAAAAAATACTCTTCTATAATAGAATTCAAAAAAATCATTCTATTGAACCAACCAATAAATCCCATGTATAGCACCAAAGCCTTTAATCTCGAAAAAATGAAGTTCCACAAAAATGGTTAATGACCTACGTCATGGGGATAGTCCAAGTATTGGAGTATGGATTTTTTTGTACCCATAATGGAATATCTAGTGTCATTACACCATTTCAATAAAATATCTCAAGTCCGAGACATTCCAAAATAGATATAGAGGTAAAATAGTTTTATGTAATTTTATCAAATAAAGAAGATACTGTCTTAGATGACAGACGAATAGTACCTCACAATTTAGATCGTCCCACAACCTAATCCTCAAGCATCGACTTTATTGCATAAAGATGACCTGATCCTATACCATGTGAAATAGATGGAATACCATGATAATTATTTCTCTATTTCTGATACTGGTGATTAAGGGTCTAGCAACCATAACTATGACCTCCTCCTCATCCAGACCTACCAGTGCTATTCCAACGCCCCACTTGAGGTAGCATAGAAGAACCTGCTCATGAGGGGGGAGCTTGTGGTGATCCCTAAACACAAAAATATGGTGGTAAGGTATTACAGAAACACCGAAGATACCTCATATTTCCTCAATCTAAATGATCTAGAGGGTCTCTATCAAATTGAGGCTTCATGGGCCCCATCTGTCGACACTGATGACACTCTATCTATCTTTCAAAATGGGAACACTAGTAGTCACTTTCCTAATGAGAAACCTAAATAGAATGTTTCCTACCACTGGAATAACTACTTTCTTTCCACAAAACTGATCCTTTATACCTGATATTATTTCCACCCCTCAGGTTATGTTTAGTGCTAAAATAAATTTTAACTATTTTAGAAAAGGATTTATAGGAAAAAGACATTCACATGCATACAAATGGCATAATGGAGCCCATCCACGAAATGTCTACCACATGAAAGCTCATCACCAGCTAGAAGCAGTGAAAAAAACTATAAATCCATGAAATACATTAAATATTTCAAAAAAGACATATATCCCTACTATATATTCATGAAATCTCTAACTCATTCAACTCTCAGGGTCCTAAGAAAGAACTAATCTTAGAAGGCTGTCTATAAATCAACCCCTAACATGCCATGATGACAACCGGTCTAGGTAATCACATCCCACAAATAGTTTTCTGAATATAATAGAATGTATGTGGATATCTTGACACTCCACTCTGGAAGAATATCTATATGCTCTAAGATAGATAGGGTGGCTTCTAAAGTAGACTTAGCATCCTACAGACCACCATCCCTTGAGAAAGTAGGATGATGGTGATTCTGGAACTCATGAGTCAGATCAACCATCATAGGTGCACGTCGTGGAGCACCATTCATGGACTACATAATATGTATGAAACTGTCACAATCCAAGACATTTGTCCAAACAACAGGTATAATTGGCAGCCAAATGGGTAGCACTTTTAGAGGTAAGAATGGTCGCTAATGGACCACCATGTTTGGAGCATGGTCATCGCTACCCACCTGGTGTACGATTCGAGGACATAATGGTGGTTTTGGTCTAAAATTACCAATTACATTCCTCATTAAAATCTTAAGATAAAGGATAGAATCATTAGCGTATGATTTGTGTATGAAAACTCACTACCAAATTCATACTACCAAAATAACCTTCTTAGACACCTAGGTATCAGTAAGTGCTCAAGTATAAATTTCATTTAAATTTTCATTTAATTACTAGGTTATGTCCTTTACCTTTCATAAACATTAAAATTATGGATAAGGATGTGAAACCAATTCATTATAGATTTAATGATTCAAATATAATGGATACACATTTCCGGTGAAGTAGGAACCATACACCTATGATAAGAAACAAAACCCATTTATTTGTAGCATAATGGCTCGATCGGTAAATTAATCATCCCAACCCATGAGGGCCCATACATCTCATCGATTGAGAAAGAAAATAACTCAATCACAACAAAATTTAATACATGTATACACTAAATATCACTACAACACTAAACAATCACATGAATATTAATCAATTTAATGTATTGGAATTCACATATATGGCTTGGTAATATGTATGACATGTGAATTCTAGGATCCTATAATGAGGAATATAACAGTGATCATTACAATCATATCATCAGGTTAAGAATGAAATAAAATCATCAATCAATGTAATAATCAACAAATCCACACAGCATATGCATCACCCAATGGAAAAATAATATCAACTGTAATAGGAAAAATCAAAACAACAATTGAAATTTTAGACAACATGGTTTTTACCCCTAATATTGTTTCATGACACCCAGTCATGGATTATAACTAAGTCCCAAGTGTTTCTAATCTCTAATAAATTGTCTTCAAATATTTAATAATGAAAATAATCCCTTGGAAACCACATTGTGACGTCCTGGACCCGGATGCCACTTAATGGGTGCTTGATCCCCATGGGCCACACGGCCTCAACCATATCTCCCTGAATGCCAATGGCTTCCAAATAGCACTTAGGGACTAGGGTGTGTCTGTGGGGAGACACTTCCCTGATTAAAAAAGTTCAGCAAAATAGATGAATGTAAGCATAGATAAATAGTATAAGAAATATAAGTAAATAAAAGGAACAATAGAAAATGGAGAGACAACCATAACAGTAACTGAAACAACTTTAATAGAATTCCATAACTAATGATATGTAATGTCACTAAAAAATGAGAAATCATGGATACAATACAACAAACATAAAATTTTCCAAAAAGTATAAATGAAATAAATGACTATCCCGAGCATCCCAAGTTCCAGATCAACCCTCTAATATCAATCTCCATACTAAACAATAAGTAATCATGTGTTCAAAGCTGTTTGATTCCATTTTTTCAACACCTTCAACCTTGTAATCAACTCTGGGAAACAAATGACTCTCAGAGAGGGTGTGAGATAAATCTCTATGGGCCACCACCAATGATGTCTATAACATCCATCCTGTGTATTAAAAATGTAATAGTGTGAAAGTAAGCATAGATAATGTAAAGCATTATAATGTAACTAATTACCCATGTACCTCATTCAGCAATCGTCTGGTGGATAAACATGTAGAAAATTCATTATTTTATTTTTACCCATTTATCGATTATTCGCCAATTTGCAATATCAAAGGATCTAGGTTGTAACATGGAAACCTGTCATGAAATTTAATAGTGAAGTCCTTAGGTAATAACCAAGGAAACATAGACCTCAACAGTCACCTACTCAGTAATATATGTATCCTGGGAACGGTAAGTGTGTAATCCAAGGAGCACATTCCATGGAATTCCACAAAATTTGGATACCAAATCAATGGAGATTTTCCAAGGTTAACTGGGTCTATGTAGAGATAGGGGCCTATGGGATTTATCCATGGCTCCAACTTTTCAATGTTGTATCCATGGAGTGTATCCAAGGAATCATGTAATGACTTTGAATGGATCCTACAGTATCATATCAAGTATCCAAGGAATAGAAATGGACCATCTTCTGGGTGGATCTCAACCTAAGAAATACATATCCTTGAATTTAAATGGGTTTCCTGAGTGCTTATGGAATTCCCTAATAAGAATCCAAGGTGATCTCGAGTCAGGACATTCCTATTTAAGAATGAAGTCATTTCATATTCAATTTGGTTTGAGTATTTCCATTAATTTGTGTGATAAGCTCATGTATCATCAAAACTTTTAATCATGTCATAAAATATTTGAAAATTTACCCTTCGAATGGTCAAACCAAGTCACACTCAAACGGTTATTCAAACACATAACATATTAAAAACCCGACTATTTAATAACATCCAAAATGGGATGAATGTATTTCTTAGCTTAAGAACCAATAATTAATCACATATTTGGAAATATATTAACCATATAGTTATAATGATTATAAAAATGGAATATTAATTATATAAATGACACCCGATGAAATTGGATGTCCCCACAGGACAATTCAAAAATCAATGAATATGAGGGATCAGTTATAGACCACCCATCTTAGGCTTGTACAAATATAATCCTCCAGTATTAACCCTTGATTTGGAATGAATCAAAATAGATCTTGGAAAAAAGTGAAAAATTATAAAACCCCAACAACTAGGTCGAGAGGAAGATACCAAAAGTAATGCGTAAACGGACTTGAGTACTTACAATAACACATCCAACATGATGAGTGGAAGCATGGAAGGATCCTGAATGATAAAGATCTTTGAATCCCATGATTCGGCCTTTAAAATCTCTAAAATGTGAACCATAGATGTAAATACTACAAAAAATCAGATTAGGGAAGAAGGATGGATCTTATTAGACCATTATGGGAAAACTTGTAAAATTACCCATAAAATTAGCATGTGCATGGTTTGTTCTCATAGTTTTGAAAAACTGTGTGCAAACTATAAATGGGTACATAGGTGGAAGGGAACTTGACTAGCTAAACCGCATAGTTGTGCACCATCCATGTGTGGCGGCTCTATCTATAAAAAACCATACATAAGGTTTTCTAAACTGTATTTCATTCCTACAATGATTACTGTAAACTGTATGCCCGAATGTTTTTTCCAAAAACATTGCATTCAGGGTCCAAAAATTCCCCAGACACCCCTAAGGCCTTTACTAACCCATTTGGTATCCATTATAGGTACAAAATAAACAATCAGACCAATATTTAAAGGATCTATACCTAATTTAAAAACTATTTTCTTGCATATTTTTTCCATAATACCATCGTTATAGTACATACAGTTTAACAAAAATGGTAATTTTTTAAGAAGTGGTAAAATTATTTTCCCGGAATTTTCATTTTATTTCTTCACATAACTCTTCAAATATTAATATTACACTAATAAATAATAACACAAGTATATAAAATATAATAAAATTTTATTATTTTAATTTCATGATGTATATTCATCTATTATTCCTTCAAAATGGAAAACATTTGTTTATGTGCATGACAAATTATCACCTCATGGACCAAAGTAAATATTTTTCCATAACTCCCTATTCAGGCTAGTTATAATGATAGATTAAATAAATATATTTGTATTTTATAATATTATTATGATTTTGGGATTTTTAATTATTAATTTCATTTATCTCGTTACATTCAACAAAAATGGGAAACAAAATTCAACCATATATATGGCCTACAGTCTCTAAGAACGATGTAATTAATATTTTTGTCTCTATATTTTATGTGTTAGTGTGTGTATATATATTTAATTAATATAATCAATGTTAAAATATTTTTTTAACATTTTTTATACTATGGGAAAATGATCAATATATAATTTCCAATAATTATGAACAAAAACATGTATGAAAAAACTAAATAATTTTCATGTGGAATAGTTATTTTAATTAGAAATTGCTAATAAAGAGTGATAATATGTTAAAATAAAATCATATATGATATGATATATATTATTTTGTTTATTTTATATATTTATAATCAATCAATATTTATTATAATTTAGTTTCTAATTTATAAGAAGAATGAAAATACTTAAGATAAGTGATTTATATTGTCATTTTTAATTCATATAGGCATTTTCCATATTCACCACTCATTTTTCTGTGATCTATATACAACACCTTCAATAAATTATATCATCGGTATTCTTCTAGACGTTATATTTAATGATTTATTTGATGTTTTTTAACCATGGTTCAAATGATGCATACGATACCAACATGGTATAGGGTTTATATTAAAATATCATTGTTTATCCTAATTGATTATGATTAAGTTCTTGATAATTAAATTATATTATAAATCTCCAAATAATCACATAAATCTAATTTTTTAATTTTTTTTGGATATTACATATTTTCATTCATTTACCTATATTTAAAAATTTTATAGGATGAAAGAATTAATTTCTATGGAAATTAAATTTATTTCTCTCTTTTTTCTAAAATCCTCTTTCATCCATATCCATGAATTCAAAAAAAATTAAATAATGTATTAAATATTCTATCATGAATGTTAAACAATATTTTTTATAGTGATTTATTTTACTAAATCTATTGAGAATGAATCTTTCTTTTGTTTAATGACGGTGTAACTTTTTATGTATTTATAATTTTTTGAAAATAATATTTTATTTTAACGTATGAGGTGTGAACTAAATTTTCCACTAACATAACATACCAATTATTTAAAGATTTCTTTGAAATTTTCTAATGGTTTTTTGAAATAAAATTATTTAATTAATAATTATGAATAATTTTATATTTTAAAAATGTTGTTACAAAATGAAAGGGAGTTTTCATCAAGGAATTTTCAAGTAATAATTTAAAGTAATTTCTCACCAATTGTAACATAAATTGATCTTATGGATTGATTATAAATTCTTAAAAAATTACTCTTATTTATTTAGATATCTTATTCTTTGTTCTATTTTTCTGGAAACTTATTCCATTAATTCATAACTAAAATATATTCTTAAAAATTAAACTCGATGAAAAAGAACTTTTATATTAATAACTACTATTATTTAATGTTATTTTAATGTTCTTTTTTCCAAATGAACACATTATTTTGATACCTATTATTATGTAATCAAATATGAATATCCATAATATTCAATTTATTCTTCGCTGTGTATTTATTTTAAAATTTTTAATGATTATGATATAAAGAAAGATTTTCGAACTCATTTTGTTTCATGGGTAATTCAAATAATATTTCTATGTGATTGATTTCATTTGAATGAAAAACAAGCTAAAAAGAGTTATGATGGATGATCCCTGACAACACTCGAATAAAATGGGTACATTTTTTGTTTCATGAGGTGTTATGTAATGGATTAAAGAGTAATAATAATCCAACATAGGTCTTTGTTCTCTATGTGATGGTGTCTTGGTAGTTATACTTGACTTATTATTATGTATTTTCTATGACACATTTCTTATGTTTCAATGATATTATGATCCATTGTTACTTATGATTTGATCCCAAGTGATTTATCATGATCCTTCTCTTTTATGATATCATGTTATACAATTGAATCAAATGTTATGATTCTTTATTATGTTTATTCCCTTACAGGTATTTTCAGCTCAACCATTTTTATATGTATTACTAATGTTATCCAATGTAGTATTATCATTTGAATGGAATTTAGAATTCCGTTTTTTAGTTTAAAATAAAGGTGTTTCAGTTCAATGACATGTAATATTTTTCAGTAACATGCTATCCAAATCCACTAGGACAGTCAATCATTTGGTTGTATTTATTGGATATTTAAATTTAAAATCATATAATAATAAGTGATAAGGTATTGTAACATTATAATATACATTTTAAGGGACATATGGTTGGATCAAGAGAAGGTGATTTTTTCGGGATTGAATGACCCAAGAACGATACAAGAGTTTCTTTTTAATAGTAGTTTTATTCTTATTTGTAGGTTTAAATTTTTTATAGTTTTGGTGGGACTGATTCTAGTCATTTTTCATATTATTTTTTCATATTCCTATGTTGAACGAAATTTTATTCATTCATTTTCAATATCTGTTGTTTACTATTCTATATTATTATGGTTTTTGGAGGTTTTCTCATGTGTACCGTTATTTTATGCTAAGGCCCCCAATATGTTGGATATGCCTACCTAGTACTAGTGGATATCACATAGCCTATTATAGGTAGACGTAGATTTCCCCTCTCATTTTTACACTATCTATATTTTCTCTGGTGGTTCTGTTCTTTAAAAATAATGTGGAATAAATTATTACTTAAATGGTAGCAAAGAGGCATGCATATCTCAAATAATGATATTAAAAATTTCAATAAATGGAATAATTGAATAATATAATTATGAAATAAAAAAGAAAATAGATAGAGAGGAAGAGGGTTACATGGAACATAACTTTATAAATGATAAATTTAGGAAAATAACCATCACCCAAATTCCTTAATTAGGTTATATTTTCTATAATATTTCTGAATAGAAACATATTATTTTTTAATTACAATTTTCAAAAAGTTATTCAAATTTATTTCATCACATTTAATTTATGTTAATCAAGGTTTACTCATTAATAAAATTAATATGCAATATGTTCACTATTTTGAGTTTGTTCTTCTAATAATTTTGAAGAAGCTATGATGTGGTGTAAAAACTTTATGGACACTGTCAGTAATAACCACCTCTCTCCAAAGGTTCCCCTCCTAAGAAAAGTAAGGAGAATGGGTGATAATGAACCCTAAGTCCCACCTCCAATATGAACCAGGTTATTGGCTTATACCGAGTATATAAAGAATGTCACACTTATAGGATGCATTATCCTTGGAATAAATAAAACCAATATCGAGAGATAGGATATTAATAACCAATAAAATCCCTAACATAAGAAAATTTAAAACCAAAAATATCTCATCATTTATTTAATGGAATATGAATACAAGTATACAATATAAGTTAAACATAATGGAAAATCCTATTATAGAAACAAAACAATAGCTTTAATTTTCAATCTAGTAATATATATCTTAGTCCCTGAAGTCCTCTGTGAAATATAAATAATTGTTTATATAAACATATGGTGATAATATCATGTATAATGAGTTGGATAATACCCATTTAATCCCTTGAAAATTATTAAATACCATACTAATGTCCTAGTGGATAAAAAAATAATAAAAAACCAACTATTAGGTTAACTATACCCATAACCACACCAAGGTTCACTCACCAATTACACATAAATTCATATTAACATAATATGAATTACATAGAAAAAAAGGCCCCCACACTAATTTCCCACTAATTTTCCTCACTCTCATCTTAATATTGTACATATTCAAACTATTATCCCTTCCATAGAGTAATATTTCTTGAATAAACAATGGAAACTACATACCACCAGACAACCCATGTGAATGTGGCCATAACATCCTACCTATAGACAGTAAATCTACCACATGACATCTCATGATAAGACACTTGGACCACCACATAAATCTCAACCACTACTAAAACTAGAATAATTGGGTATCATAATCATGAGGGATATCAACCTTAGTCGCTCCACTTACTATGCACGACCACTACAATGAACAACATCACTTATCTTATAAGAAATCTTTACATGTTAAAATTTGATTTTGGGAAATCAAAACCCTTACATATCAATATTTCCTGGTTGAGACAAAGGGGATGATAGGATATCAACCTATCCTTCTTCACCATCTGGATGATGAAAAAAGCACCCCCAAATCATTTGGTTGAAAAAATATAGTTATCTACATGTGTGGGGTACATTTTTAAATCACCATAAATATTATATTATAGTTACACAAATGCCCAGCTTAAAGGTTCACAAAAACCAATACCATAGGTCCACTACAACCACCACACATCTACTTTCAGATGTCCACAAATATATCACAACTCATGAATAAAACTACAGAACTACTATAAACAATCCACAAAATCGCACATTCATAATTCTAATTAACCACATCAATTAGAGAACATTTTCACATTCATTAATCATATTTCCATTTTCAAATTAAACATCATTACCCCATTTAAAATGATTTTACTTTTCTCATATAAAAAACTAATTTATTTTTCATTCATTTTCATTTAATCAAATTACAAAAAAAAAAATTCATCCTAATATTATACTTCGTTTCAACCCATTATTATTAATTTAACAACCCATCTAATTTCTGTTTTATAATTTCATAACCATCGAGAAAACAAAAAATCCCATCAACCATCATTGTATCATCACCATATCCATGCATCATACTTCCCCACCATAACCCAAAATGTAAAAATCAAAAATAAAACACCCCCATAATTCCAAAAATTTAATATATTTGCACATTAATAATATTCACATTAAAGGGAAACCCAATAACATTTTTTTTGGAAAAAGAATACAATTTTCAGAAAACTATAATAATTCTAATTGGATTCTTTAACTTCCATACTCTCAAATTATAACACTTATTGAAATTCTAATTTTGTTTATCGAAATATAGGGAATATTAGTCATCTTATTATTATTATATCCTTCTATTTCATGGATAATCTTTCTATTATCAAAATTAACACAACATTTGATAAATGTAATATTAATTATTTAGGTTATAGATAACATTTTAATGGGAAAATTATATGAAACCCGAAGATAAAATATAAAAAATATGTGAAAATCCACATTCTAATAAATTATCATATGCTAGAAAAAATATCTTCATTATACTAACACTTAATATCTAGCCAAAATTCATAAAAATAATGTTAATATCACAAATGTTGAAAATTTAATTGTGAACTAAAATCTCAAACAATGTGATGGTAGTGACTATAAATATACAAAAGGGATAGAAGAGAGATACAGATTTCTCCATGCTTACAAAATTAAATGAAAGAATATATACTATGTGAAAAAGCATGCTGGCTCAAAGAGAGGGTCACGAGGTCATTTTGATTATAGGAAAATAAAATAATAATGAATGGAGAAGTTCTTAAATATTTTAAATTTAATAGAAATGTTTATTTAGAATATAGAAATATTAGTGAATTTAAATATTCAATTAAACCACCCATTAATTCATTTTTTAGGAAAAATTTATTTTATGTGTTACTAAATCTTTCAAAAATACTAGATTTTGGTTTAAATCGGACAAAATAATTAATTCCCATGATTTTATTTTCATAAATCTTGAAAAACAATTTAAAAATTAGAGGGGAAGGAGAAAATTGGATTTTAATAAAAAAATTGTATACCTAAAAACATACACACACTGTGTAAGGGTAACACGGTTTTACCATTATACAGATGGGTACCTTTACAAGTGATTCGTAAATGGAAGGGACCCTTTTGTAAGATCTTGGATCTTATGGTTATCTTTACACGAGTTGTGGGAACTCGACATTACCAATGCAATCCATGGAAAAATAATTCGATATTTATACATAGAGAGGGAGATACAATCACATGAGAAAAGGAAACATTGACCTACCCTAATGTAGTGAATATTATTAGAATCATTCTTTTACATAAGCCATATACACTGCAACTGAAACTAATGAAACTCCATATTATCCTTATGTAACTTAATAAAATAAAATATTAACTTCTTTCATGAAGGGATAAATTAGAATTACCCTTATGTATCTCAAATAAAACATCATATACCATTAAAAACATATTTAAATCTAATGGTTACATTTATGAAACATTTTAAATATGTGTCTTATGATTTGAAAACCTCAATATTAAATTTAAGGGGAAATATTCTATTGAAAATAGTATATTTTTTTGTTAATAAATATGATATGTAATTACAGAAATGAATTTTTATTACTTTTAATATTATAAAACCAATCAAAAAATATTTGAATCATTTCAAAAAACAATTAAAATAATTTCTATATATAAATTTAATACTTTGAATTTACATCAAGAATATCAGAAACATTTTTAAAAATACATTATAAATTAAAAAAAATAATTTTTTTAAAAATATTAATCATTTGAAACAAGTCCTAAACAAAAAAATACTAAAAAATTTTAAATGAAGGGATCATAGAAATATGAAAAATTACATTATATACCTCCAAAATAATTATTATCCTAAAAACCTAGAAGAAGGTGAACTAATGATTGATAAATCAACCACTCTAGGAGATACTGATCTAGGATCTCACTATTTATGGAACATAAAAACCACAAAAAAGAAAAACTCGAATGTAATATACCTATATAATATTAAATGGGATATCCATATTTCCATATAAAATCCAACAATAAATATGTAACAATTAAATAATTATAAGAAATTAACATAAAATATCATAACACCTTGATAAACAATCTCTATCACATTTATTTAAACTGTAACAATATATCATCAAATAAAATAAATAATTTATATATTTTTAACTTCAAAAAAATTACTAAGAAATGATATCAAATCAATAACTAAAAATTTATTATCCAAATGTATCATTAAACGAAATTTAATAAGTAATATTGAAATCATATCATGATCAATAGATCATGATCAAATTATTGAATCATTATTTCATAATAATTTACTAATGATATTATATATTCAAATATTAAAATATTTATTATTTATTGATTTCAATGGTATTTGAAAACATAATTTTTATCATAAATTGATTCTTTACTTATTGAAAATTAATCAGAATATGTTATGTTCAAAAGAATGTGTATAAAAATCATTCATCATGTATATTGTATTTAAAATAAAATATGATGATAAAAAAAATTTGAATAAAAACCCATCTTATCCCTTAACCTAATAAGGTTTCTATTTACTATCTTTGTTGGATATACTTTCATCTTAATTTTTAAAACTACATTTTAATTTAATTAAAATTTTAAAATAAAATTATTAATTTTCTATAAGAAAACCTATTGAAAAAGTAAATTTTTTTATGTGGGGCTCATGAAAAACTATTACATAGAATGAAGGTAACTTCCAAATATTACAAAAGAGAATTTAGTTTTTTTATTTCCAAAAACATTTCATTAATAATTGAATAAATAAGTCGACCCATGGTTTAACTATTTTATTTCATCAAACATTAAAAGCCAAAATTTAACCCCGACATTTATATTTAAAATTGTAAAATATTACCATGAAATCTCATTATAATTAATATTAATCATAAAAAACTATAGTAATGATATCTAACATTTTATACATTATATTCTTCCCTAAATAAATTATAGAAATATAATGGTTACATGCTTTCATCAAATCCTTCTACTTTAACTAAAACAAGTCTACCATGATTTTTAATAAAAAAAACCCAATAAAAACTGTCAAAATTATATAACTCAATTTTAAAAACAGAATAAATAACAAAAAATAAATTAGGATGTAATAGATTACTATATATTGATTTACTGTTTTATAAGTTTTTTAATAAAAAATTATTTACTAGGATCGCAGTCATGGAAAATTTAAATGGGATTTAAGGTTCCAATATTAATTTTCCATATGCACATGACATTACATCCCAAAATATTCTTGTAACATATGTAATCCAAAATAATAACTTATATCAATATAAATACATATACCACAAGAACTCAAATCAAATGATACACTTAACCACACCATGATATTGTTCACTTTGGGAAGCGCTGAATCGCTTGTACGATTTCTACAAATGATGAAATATAACATGTGTTGATATAATAAAGGGGTTTTCTCTCATAGTATGCCTCAATCCATAAAACATAAAAACCAATATATGGTCAATCAAAATAAAACAAACCAACAATGTATGATTGAAACTCTTCTATCACGATAAAATATTTTATGTGTGGAAATCAAGAAACCATTGTCAATATAAAAAATTTCCAAAAAAACTATTCTTTTCTTGTAGACTAGAAGTAATAAATTTTTTTTTGGTAAGGTGGGTGATTATGTTGACACAAAATATAGTCTTAGTAAGGTAAAAAATTAACAATAGTAATAAAAATTGTCTCTTGAATCAAAAAGTTTTCAATCATATGGAACGTAATAGTTTTATGGCATTAAAATTATTTTGGAAAATATTATTGAATTAAATTTAGATATTAATTTTAAAATCTTGTTATATGTTATCGACAAATAATATTATCTATTAAATAATAAAATTATTATTTTACCATAATGAACAATCAACATTTTTTTGTCATTTTTTTTAATATATCATTCAATGCAATTGAATCTATCAAACATGTGTCTATGTTAATGAAATAAATGTACTTGTTTTATCTCATTCATCATTCATAACATGATTAAAAAGCATTATAGTATAATCGTGCAACCCAAGAAGCATAATTCAAATATAATCTAAATTTTTTACATGATAGGAACATGAAATTAATTCAAATACCTGAATAGATATACAACATGATTTTATAAATATGAAAATAAAACATTTTTTAAAATAAAAAAATTAAACTAAACATGTTTTGTATCTATGTGTAATGAATATCATGTTTTAATTTAACATTTTTTAAACATTCCATTACTTTGAGAAACATTATTTTATACATCAATAAGGGAAACATATCTTTACTTCAATATTTTAAATATAACATAAACATAATATAACGTGCAGTCATATTTTAATTACAATATACTAAACATACTAAATTATAATGATTTTCAAACTATAAATATCATAATAATCTACACAAATATTTTCAACATTAAAGAATAAAAAAACTTTTTCGGTCAACAAAAGATTAGGTTCAATCGTGTGAATATTTTTATGTCTTGATATGTTAACACAAAACATACATATCATTTTCTAGGATTTTTAAAATAATAATCAATATACATTAAATAAATTCCAAACACATTCATAAATCATTTTAATAGATTAATATAATATAATAAAAATAATCCTAAATAGGATGGAGAATTTTATTCATGATAGTGGTTTCAAATATTAAATGAATTAGAAAATATATTTCTAAATATTTTATTATACTTTTAGGACTCAAATATCCTATATTTGTTTAAATATGTCCAAAACATATGACTTGATAAAATTTGAATGAAAAGAAAAGAATGGAATATTAACTATAATGGAAACTAGAATTATCTTAATTATGTATTTTAAAACAATTATTTCTTTATAGATGTATGAAATATACTCATGTTAACATTATGTATAAGGCTCTTCAAAAGTCAATAGATATTCACAAAAACATCAAATTTTGTATGATTTAGTAAAAATTTAAGAAAATTAGAAAATAGGTTAGGATGATATTAATTTTATGAAAAAAAAAGTAATTCATGAAGAATCGTGATATAATAAAAAACCTGACAAAAAATTATTGTATAAAAAATGACTCAAAAAATAGCTCATGACAGTTAATCACCACTTTAATCGTTCATTTTAGATTATGAAAATAATTCAGCAATAAATAATATCTTTTTTACAAACAAAACATCAACATAGTTAGTGAAACATCGATAAAATATAAAAATTTAATTATTTATGTTTATCATTGGATTATTTTTTTAATTTCCCAAAACACCGCTGTCACGACCCATCCCCTAGGGACCGTATCGTGACTTCCCCAAGCCTGCCTTCCATAAGTCTAGGGCTGTTGACTAGCAAAAAAGGTATAAATTACAAAATAAGGAAGGCATTGCCTTAATAATTGTAAACAAACACATCAGATTACACAACTAGGAGAAAATAACTATGTAAAACTGAATACAAGAGATGTGCTGTAAAGTAAAAAGGGGATGGAAATACAAACCCAACAGGAAAGTGAAAGTACAACTAAAAATTAAGTACACCTGAAGAAAATTAAGCAGCTACTGGGTCGTCCTCCAGGGTTTCTACCTGAAGGGTAGGTACCGATGGTCTCCTCATCACTCCATGTCCATCCATCTTCTCCTTGTATCATCACGCCGAGCAGTCCACCTCAGGGTACCATCCAGTCCAACTACTCTCTGCCTTAGTCAGCATTGTCTGTTGTCTTCAACCAAAACAACGAGGTGCGGGCCTAGCCCTTGTAGGGGTGAGTATAACGATACTCAGTAGGGACCCCGAGACCCTCACGGTTTCAAAAAAAAACCAACAAGGATAAACCAGAAATAATAAAATCAACAGAAAACCATTACTTAGGTATAAGCCCGTACATATACCTAAGTTATCTAGAAACCCATCTCAATCATGAGGAAAACACAAAATTCATTGACTCAGATTAACCAGGTTTTTTATTATTAAAACCAATACTACTGGAGAACTCCTCCTTGGTCGAATATAGTGGGCCTGTCACGACACCAAGACACATCTCACTAACCTTGGACTACTAATGTACTCCTTTTGTCGAGTATAGTGGGTCTGCATCCAACTACCAAGCACTCCTCTGTTGTCAGTCTGCCACCAACTACTAGGCGCTCCCCCTAATAGCCTACATAGGTACTCCTCCTGTCGAGTACCGAGGGTCTACTGCCAACTACCATGTGCTTCTATGTCATGGTTCTGCCGCCAACTACCAGGAACTCCCCACTGTGCTAGTTGAATTACTCTGTGTTGAAACAGTCAAGCATTCATCAGGTTTTCCAGCTACAAGGTCTCCACAGTCAGCCTACACTTCACCGGAAGGATCCGCACCAGGAGCTACTGGTTAATAATCTAACTATCTCAAAGATCCATGAAGAATTATCTCAATGGTCCGCCTCTCCATATGGGTCTCAACTCAACAGATGGTTCATCAATTAGATATCTGGTCTCTGAGTTATTTGTATTTCCGTCCCAATGGCCCAGTTGTATTTTTCTACAATCCAAACTGAATGTCACTCACCATTACCCCAAACTATAGTGGGGTATTCAAAAAGTATTGTCTTGCTCCTATCATTCTGCTTCCATAGGTGTTTCGTCGATAAGACACCCGTAGCCCAAGATATGGGAGAAAAGATGATTTTGGGTTAAATAGTTCAGAGTCTGGTCCGGCCTAGTCTGACCAACCCGGCCCAGCTCGGGGGGTCCAGTCTGCAGGTCCGACCCGGCCCGTGGGTCCGACTCGGCCTGAGGGGGTATCCCGACCATAGGAGCAGCCCGACCTGAGGGGGAAGCCCGGCCCGGGCAGGGTTAGGCCCACGCTGGGACCGCCCCTAGGGCCGCGTGGCCTGGCTGGCGGCCCGCGTGGCCTGCCTGGTTAGTGGCTGGCAGCGCCCTGTAGGGCCTGCCCTAGCTGTATTGGGAGGGGGGGGGGGTTTGTGCCCCCTGTCTTCTGAGCATAACCGATTCTAGGCACAGGTTGGGTGACCCACAGGACCAGGGAGGGTCCCGCCTTTTCCGGTTGGCCGAGTGGCCAGCCGGTTTGCTCCACCGACGGCTGGGCTGACGTCAGCCGCCCCTGCTCCTCTGCTGTGGCCCGCCCGGGTCTCGGTCTCTTCACCTTCGCACGGTGTGACGACGTCACGCCCCTCCGCCGCATCCTACCCCAGCCGCGACTTCTTCTCCACCACGCGATGTGACTGCATCGCACCCCTCTGACGGCCTAGTGGCCGCCCGTGTACATCGCCACAACCAAGGGCCGCAAACTATTCTTCCACATGCCATGACAGTGTCCCACCCATCGGCGACCCAGCGGCCTTGTGTCACCGGTTTCCTTCACGGCATCCATTTCTTCGCCACTATCGTCAACAATCAAGGAAAAATAGAGGTGGAGGGTCGGGCCATGTTCGTTCGGTCAGATCCCTCCACGTTGTAGTGATATCAATCATCAAATCATTAACCAAGATTTAATGATATATAATGGAAATAAATTCAAACTCAAATCCCTACCTTGTATCATTGTTCATTGATGATGTCATGGAATAGAGGATGTGGATTCGTTGATGTCAAAAATGAAGAATCCGAGGATGGTGTCTTCAGCATTCTTCAACGACGGTGCTCCCTACTTTGTTCGAGTTTAAGAGGTAAGAAGGTGTCTGTTTTTCTTCGGTATTCATTCCACGTTGGAGAGTTCATTCTTCCTTGGCATTCATTCTCCAAGAGCTCCTCTACTCTCCCTTCCAACAAAAGCAAGATACCAACCAAATGAAATAATCCACTGTCTATTATTCTAATTGTTGGCACGAATTCAAAATGTGGTGTTTAATTAAATGAGATAACTCACTTAATTAATGGGGTGGAGTGGGATCAATTAATTAGTGTGGAAGGTCAAGGATTTTCTCCACTTAAATGAGGAGTTAAAGGAGTTAAAAGCTCCGGTGGTCCCCACCAAAATTTATCCTCCCAATGGAGGTTATGTTAAGGTGGGCCCCACCACCATAACATCTCATGGGAGGTTAAGGTGTGGTGTCCCCCACGCCCAACCTCCATTTGGAGGTTTTAAACACAAAATAAAAAATAAGCTACAAACAATATTTTAATTTAAATTATTCATTAAACCCTAAAACTAACTTTCTTTATCGACCAACTTCCTTCGAGGTAGATGTCTTATTAAGGGAATACCAGCACTGCGAGTTCAAAATTACCCCCAGATTTCAATTCTGAGCACCAGTTCAAAAGTTATAAAATCTCACTCGTACGTTTACTGAATGTACCCGAACAAAACTTCAGAAATTTATTGTGGGCACACCAGGCCTCTAAATCATGTTCCGTAAAAATTAGCAGACTCGAAAAATTAAATTGTATTTAAAAAAATTCCATGGTATTTTCGGGTCATTACATTCTCCCCACCATAGGGCTTTACGTCCCCATAAGAAACAACTCAAACTATGGGAACAAATGGGGGTACTGATCACGCATCTGAGCCTCCCGATCCTATGTTCTCTCCTAGAGGTTCTCATACTGCCAGCGAACATGCACCAGAGGTATCGACCATCCACGTAAGACCCAATCCTATAGATCCTCAATCTCCACTGGAACCTCTTTGATGTTCGCCCCATCGTCGACGTCCATATCTCCATTGTCAATGATTTGATAAGGTTCATGCACGTATCTCCTAGGTTGGGATGCGTGGAATATGTCATGCACCCGACACAACTGAGTTGGAAGAGATAAGTGGTAAGATACCCCACCTACTCTTCTGATGACGTAGAATGGTCTGATGAATCGCAGAGTTAACTTTACCCCTTGTCCAAATCTATGTTCACCTCATCGAGATGAGACCCGAAGAAATACATGGTCACCATCCTCTAACTCTAGAGGTCTCCATCTACCGTTAGCATACGACTTCTGCCTACTCATATAGTTCTCATCTGCTCCTAGTTGATCTTCACCTTCTCTGTAGTAGCTCGAACCATCTTTGGTCCCACTAGTGCTAACTCCCCAGGGTCTATCCAACACAAGGATGATCTGTAAGGTAGCTTGTACAATGCCTCAAAAGGTTCCATCCCTATGGTGGGTTGATAACTGTTGTTTTAAGAAAACTCCACTTAAGGAAAGTAATCCTCCCAGATGCGACTGAAGTCAAGGACACATGCACGTAGCATGTCCTCAAGGGTCTGAATGGTCTACTCAAACCTACCATATGTCTAAGGATGGAAGGCAGTGCTCAAGTGAATTTGTGCCCCAAAATCCACCAGAAACCTCTTCTATAGCCAGTATGTAAACCATGCAACACAGTCGAAGACAATAGAGGAAGTTACTCCATGTAGTCACAAAATCTCATGCACATAAGGGCGTCCAAAGCACTCTACTAATCCGTTCTCTCTAATCGGTAGGATGTGGGAAAAATTGGTGAGTCGGTCGATGATCACCCAATAAGTGGCATGACCCCAGGATGTACATTGAAGACCCGTCACGAAGTCCGTGGATATCCCATCCCACTTTCTACTCTGGGACCTCTAAAGGCTGAACCAAGCCTGGTGGTACCTGATGCTCTGCCTTCACTTCTTGACCAGTTAGGCACCGTGTGATAAACATCACTACTACCTTATTCATACCTAACCACCAGAGCTGTCGTCGAAGGCCCTGCTACATCTTCGCCACTCCTAGATGTACCACTAGAGCGGATGTGTGAAACTCCCTCAACAATTCCTTTTAAAGTGCCACTGGTAACATGGTACGTCCTCTAAAGAGGATGACCTGCTCCCCACCTTCAGAAACTCCATCAAGTCCCTTCCCTATGGATATCTGAGCACGTCGTGTCTCACAATCAGCATCCCCATGCTATTCCTCCTTGACTTGCTGAAGAAGTGGGGGAGTGACCGTAAGAGACTATAGGAATGCTGATCCATCTCTATCTACAAATGAATATTTGTAAAGCAGCTAGTTGTTATGTCACTTATCCTAGATGTTTTATACCAGTCCTCCTGCTGAGCGCATCTGAAACTATATTCCCATTCCCAAGATTATAGACTATTTCAATGTCATAGAACTGGAGTAACTCAATCCAACATCACTATCTCATGTTCAGGTCCTTCTGAGAGAATATATACCCGAGACTCTTGTTATCAAAGTACGTGGTAAAATTCTCACCCATCAAATAGTGTCACCACATCTTCAAGGTGAATACCACTACTGCTAACTCTAAGTCATGGGTACTGTAGTTCTACTCATGTGGCCTCACCTTCCGAGAACCATATGCGATCACTACTCACTCTTTCATCAAGACACACCCAAGTCTAGTCCCAGATGCGTCGCAGTAAACTATGTACCTTACGCCTTCCTCCGGTAGTCTCATGATGGGGGCACTAGTCAGCCATTACCGCATCTCTTGAAAGCTCTTCTAGAAACTCTCCGACCACACAAAGGGTCACCCCTTCATTTTCAAGGCTAATAGTGGTGCTTCAACTCTGGAGAAAACTGGAAAGAACCTTCGATAGTATCCATCCAATCCTAGGAAACTCTGTACCACCATCACAATGGTGGGTTACTCCCAAGCAAGTACCTCCTTAATCTTCGCTAGATCCACTGCTACTCCAGCCTCCAAGATGACGTGTCCTATGAAGTGATCCTCTCGAATCCAAAACTAGCACTTCGAATGCTTACCATAAAGCTGGTTCTCTAAGAGTGTGTCCAGTACTACCTGCAAATGGTTGGAAGTTCCTCCTTAGTAATTGGTTAGATCAAAATTCCGTCTAAGAGGAATACGACAAAGCGATTGAGGTATGGCTGGAATATCCTACTAATTAGTCACATGAACACTGTGGGAGTGTTGGATACACCGAAAGGCATAACCAAGAACTCATAGTGGTCGTAACGAAACCTGAAGGCTTTATTTTTCACATCTTCGTCACGAACTCTGGGATAGTGATAGCCTGATCTGAGGTCTATATTAGAAAACCACCGTGCTCTCATTAGCTGATCAAAGAGGTCCTCGATCCTTAGGAGTGGTTACTTTTCTTCAAGGTCACCTGGTTCAAGTGACGGTAGTCATCACAAAGCCTCAAGCTCCCATCTTCCTTCATGGCGAATAGAATCGGGGCTGCCCAGGGAGAAACACTAGGCTGGATTAATCCATTCCCTTGCAAGTCCTCCAGATGTACCTGCAGCTCATGAAGCTCAGTAGGATCTATCTGATATGCTATAGTAGATATCAGCATCGTCTCGGAGTGCAGGTAAAAGTAGAAGTCCACCTCTCAACGAGGAGGTAGTCCTAGAGCCTCATCAGGGAAAACATTTGCGTACTAGTTCACCACTACATGATAGCTCAGACTCTCCACATCAAGTGATCTGAGGGTAAGGTAGTCCAACTGATTAGTGATCGGCTGCACCCTTCTCCAAGAAAGTCTTTCCTTGCTACAAAGGTTCACTTCTATCTAGTGATGGTAAACCTGGTCCCATCTGTGCAGACACACCACACTTTTTACCTAATACATTCAATCTGAGAATTGAATGTAGATAACCAGTCCATACCTAAGAAGACATCTTAAGGCCTCGAAGCCACTACTAAGAGATCTCAACCGAAGATCTTTCCTCCTACAGTAATCTCGCACTGCCAAAACCAGTTAATAATCATCGAATCTTCTCTCGTAAGAGTTTGTAGCCATAGGATCGAGCCATCAGCTCCATCGGAATCTCCAAGCTCCGAACAAGGGTAGTGGAAATGAATGAGTGACTGGGACGTGTGTCTATATGAACTGTAGCATTGGGGTAGATGACACATATCATACCTCAAATCATCTCCAGAGTGTCGTGATCGTAAGCCTCAATTGCTTGACGATTAGCTCTCCCCTATCCACCCACTCTCTACGGTCGGGGTGGACCTCCTAGTGGTATGGGTGGAAAAACCTTGAAACTTCGTCCACTACAAGATACATGTCCAAATAATTTTCCATGTCAACCTCCTCCCTATGGACTACCTCTATCGAACATATGCCTCTTCCTGGGAGGTTCCTCAACTATCTTCTGATCACCAGAACAGAGGGACAGACAGTCACAATCCATGTGACCAATCCCGCCGCATGATTAACACTGACCGCTCCTTGCATGTATGGCCCTGTCTCCACTCTGGGTCACCCACACTATCGATCCTAAGTCGTGCGGTAAACCACCTGTAGGTCTGGTCCTCTTGGTCCCCTGTGACATCTGTATCCTGCCATCTATAGATGACTCCACTGAGTGTCTTCTAGTAGTGGGTCTCACTGTTGGTGACAAATCAGCAAGGAAACTCTCTACTAGTAGGGCTCTCTCAATCACCCCCACCTACGTCGGGATGATAAGTGAGATCATCAGAGCTATGATATCTCACATAACCCCTTGATCGATGTTCTGGGCCCTAAAAAAAGTGTCTTGCACCATATATACGGAGTATCGTGAGAGGTCAATGAACCTTGCTGAGTACTGCGCCACCATCATACTACCCTGTTGTAGATGCAGTAGCTCTTGTATCCGCACTGATCGAATGGTAGATGCGACAAACTCCACCCGAAAGAGGATCTCGAAGTATGTCCAAAGTAGTGTTGACTCGTCATGCACTTAGAGCATCAGGCTCCACCATCTACCTGCTTCTGCCTAAAGGAGGCTGTCAATAATAATCACCATGAAGTATACATGTGTCCCTACTAGCCTAAAGACTCTCACCACATCCTCCAGCAAATCCTCAACCTCGTGTGGGTTGATCTCTACCCTAAACATGGATGGCCTCTAGCATAAGAACTTGTGCAACGTGATTAAGCAGCATGCATAATATGTTGCTGGAGATTGTGGCATCGGTGGCCCAACAGGGAGTGGTACCACTTGTGCCTCCGCTGGTGCCTCAACTAGAAGAGGCCCTACACTGGGGCCTCATCGCTCGGTGGGCTGTCAGAGCGTAGAACTCTCAAGGCTCTAATTGGTCATCTGTAGGGAGGCATCCTGAAGAAATCAGATGTGACACATTCAATAGATTATACCTGGTGAGCTGACCTAGTTGAGATGACTTAAAGTAAACTTTTGAATACATGCACGCAATTAGTGTATTCATGCACTAAGTCGGAAATCAGAAGTCTAGGTCCTATTGTATAGATACGTCAGCCGCCCACACCAACACTGGTCTCCCTGGACTAAAAACCACACTTAGTACCCTTAACACTATTTCTTTACAGAAAAGATAGATCAGAGTTCTATGTATTTTGGTAGAACCAACTCCTCTGATACCCATTAATCACGACCCGTCTCCCGGGGCCCGTATTGTGACTACCTCAAGCCCACCTTCCATAGGCCACAGGTTGTCGACTAGAACCAATGGTGTAAATCCCAAAATTGGGACGGCGTTACCTTTATAACTATAAACAAACAAATCAAAGTACACAACTAGAATCAAAACACTAAGTAAAATTGAATACAAGAGAAGTGCTAGAAAGTAAAAAGGGGATGGAAATACTATCCCAATAGGAAAGTACATGTACAACTGAAAAGAATGTACAACCGAAGAAAATTAAGCATATATTGAGTTGTCATCTGCAGTTTCTACCTGAAGGGTAGGTATAGATAACCTCCTCAGCACTTCATGTCCATCTGTCTTCTCTGTGTATCATCACGCGGAGTGGTCCACCTCTTGGTACCATCCAGTCTTGCTACTCTCTTCCTCATTCAGCGTCATCCTTCATCTTCAACCTACACAACGAGGTGATGGAATAGCCCGTGCAGGGGTGAGTATAACGATACTCAGTAGGGACCCCAAGACCCTCAAGGTCTCACAAAAACCAACAAGGGTAAACCACAAAGATTGAAATCATTGGATAACCATTATTTAGGTATATTCCCATACATATACCTAAGTTATCTAGTAAACCATCTGAATCATGAAGAAGACACAATAGACATTGAATCATATCAACCATGATTTTTATAATCAAAACCATGGCTGCTGGTGAACTCTTCCTCTATCAAGTAATGTGGGTCTGTTGTGACACCAAGGTGCTTCTCACTAACCTTGGATTTCTGAGGTACTCCTTCTATCGAGTATCATAGGTCTACTGCCAATTACCAGGCGCTCCTCCACTGTGGTTCTTCCACCAACTACTAGTTGCTCCCTCTAATATCCTGTAGAGGTACTACACCTATCGAGTACCACGGGACTACCACTAACTACCCAGTGCTCCTCTACTGTGGGTATTCCGCCAACTACCAGGCGCTCCCCACTGGGCTAATCGAATCACTCTAAGTCAAAATGGTCAAGATGTTGTCAGGTCTGCAAGCTACTTGGTCTCTGCACTCTGTCTGCTCGTCACCAAAAGGATCTACTCCACGAGATACTAGGAAATACTCCAACTATTGTAAAGGGCCATGAAGATGAATCTTACTGGTCTTCCTCGTCATAGGGGTCTCAACGCAACAGACGGTGCGTCAATCAGACGCCCGATAAGTGAGTTATTAGCATTTCCTTCCCGAGGACCTAGTTGTATTCGTGTACGATGCAACCAAACCGTGCGTCAATATTACCACGAACTCAAGCTGGGTATTCCAAATGAACCGTCTTGGTTCAAGGTTTCCTTCTCCATAGGCTATTTTTTAAACAGACACTCGTAGCCTGTGATATGGGTGAAAAGGTGATTTTGGGTTAAATGGGTTCGTGTCCGGTCTGGCCCCGTCGGACCAACCCAGCCTGACACAGGGTCCAGACATGGGTCTGAACGGACTGGGGGCCGACCGGACTGGGGTTCGATCGGACTGGGGTCCGACCTGGTCTGTGGGTCCGACCCGGCTCGCGGGTCCGACCCAGCCTGAGGGGGCAGCTTGGCCCGAGGGAGTGGCCCAGTCCGAGAGGGATCATGGCCCGTTCTAGGTCTAGCCCACTGTGGGTTCAGTCTAGCAGCCTGTGTGGCCTGGATGGAGGCCCGCATGTCCTGGCTGGCAGTCTGTGTGGCCCGGTGGGCCAACGGTTAGCGGAGCCCTTCGAAGCCCACCCTAGCCGCGTAAGGGGGAGGGGGTGTAGCACCCCTATCTTCCGAGCGGAACTGATGTTAGGCACCGGTTCAATAACCCACAGAACCCGGGAGGGTCCTGCATTGTTTGGCTGGCCGAGTAGCCAGCTGGTTTACTTCACCAGCGGCTGGCCTGATGCCGGCTGCCCCTGCTTCTATGATGCGGCCTGCCCTGGCTGTGGCCTCTTCACCTCTACGCAGCGCGTTGGCGCTGCGCCCCTCCTCTGCTTCCCTCCCTAGCCGCGGCTTCCTATCCTCCACACGGTGCAATAGGGCCGCACCACTCCGGCGGCCTTGAGGCCGCCTGTGTACACCACTGTGTCCAAGGTCCGCTGCCTATTCTTCTGCGTGGCACGATGGTGTCGCGCCCTTCCGTCGACCAAGCAGCTTTGCGCCGATAGTTTCCTTCACGGCCGCCATTGCTCCACCACCGTTTTCAACAAGTGAGGAAAAACAAAGGGGGAGGGTTGGGCCCTATTCATGCAGCCTGAACCCTCCACATTATGGTGATATCAATCAGTAAATCATTACCCATGATTTAATGACGTAGGACAAAAACAAATTCAAACTCAAATACCTACCTCGTATCGTTGTTCATTGATGATGTCGTAGAAAATTGGACATTGATTTGTTGATGTCGAAAATGAAGAAGCCACGGATGGAATCTTCATCGTTCTTCAAGGATGGTGCTCCCTCCTTTGTTCCGATTGAAGAAGGAAGAAGGTGTATGTCATTCTTCAGTAGTCATTCTTCATTTTAGAGCTCTTTATTCCTTGGTGTCAAATCTCCAAGATCCCCTCAACTGTCTCTCTTCTAAAAAAATAAAGATCCAACCTAATGAAATAATATATTGTTTATTATTTTAATTGTTCTCATGAATTCCAAATGTGGTGTTTAATTAAATGAGATTACTCACATAATTAATGGGGTGGATTAGGCTCAATTAATTAGTGGTGAAGTCCAAGGGTTTTCTCCACTTAAATGAGGAGCTAAAGGAGTTAATAGCTTGGGTGTTCCCCAACAAAATTTATCCTCCCAAGGGAGGTTATGTTCTGGTGGGACCCACAACCATAACCTCTCATGGGAGTTTAAGGTGTGTTATCCCCCACCCCCAACCTCCACTTTGAGGTTTTAACCACCAAATAAAAAAATTTCTACTCACAATATTTTTATTTAAATTGTTCTTTAAACCCCAAAACTAACATTCTTTCTCAGCCATCTTCCATCGAGTTGAAAGTCTTCTTAAGGGAATACTGGTGATGCTAGTTCAACGGTGCCCTCATAATTCAATCCTTAGCACCAGTTCAAAAGTTATAAAATCCTGCTCATATGTTTACTCATTGTACCCAAAAAAACTTCAAAAATTGATTCCAGGCATACCAGGCCTCGAAATAAAGCACGGTAAATATTTGAAGACTCGTAAAATTCCCATGTATTTAAAAAAATACATGTGCTTTTCAGGTCTTTACAACCTCATTCAATCACAAGATGAACTAACAGAAATAGTTGACCTCTCTTAGGTACTTACCCTACAAGTAGCACCACATCACATTCTCATTTGATAAGAATAGTATCCTTTTATGGGATCATGGTGGGCCTTAGAATCCTAAATCCTAGCCGGTATCCTGAGCCTATATCACACCTCAACATCAGCTAAAACCATTTCCCAACTGATCCATTCAATCTGAATTATGTGTTTCTCCAAAACCAATAATTTCTCTTATCCTCTATTTGTGTCCACTTTGTTAAGTCCCCCTTCCTACAAAGGTACAACTACTATTTTATCTTTAGATAAAGGGAGAAATTAACCCCCCCCCCCAACTAAAATTCCCTACTCCTATAGGACCCATGTTGGTGACTATCACCATGGGTATAAATTTCACACATATGAGAGACAATAAACCTCAACATAATGAAATGTAGAACTGTGGTATTGGATATAATCAACCAAAAAAACACTATAACATAAAGAATTATGAAATCAATAATATATCATCACGCATTTCATATCCTATTAAAATAATGATAGTCACCATGTAAAAAATGAATTAAAAACCCACTATATAAAACCAACAATATCTCTGGTACCTAGGCTACAATTTTATAGCGTACTTCATTAAGTCCTCTAAGATACATGAAAAACTATGTATATATATTTCATTAGAATTACATGTGTAGTATGTAGGATCAAACCGACGAAATCTTGGGAATAACTGAGAAGAGTATACTAATCATCTAGTAAAAAAAATATGCCACAAGAACCTATTAGGTAATGTGGTTCATAGCCTCAAAAATTACCAATCTCTATATAACACATATAATTATAGTAACATAATATGAAACATATAAAATAAGAGGATACATTAAGAAACTATCCCAGAAATTATCTACTCTCAAGCTCCAACATCATAGGTCCTAGAACTGTCATCCCTTCTATATAGTAATCCAGGATGAAGACTCATGGAATATAGAATTACAACAAGCACACAACAAGAAAATTTCCATAACATCCCACTTGAAGACTCCTAGACCACCATAACACATATTTCCTGAAGATACCTAGGAAATAAAATACTTCTCAACCACTTTTATAACAAGATATTAAAGTAGTTAGTGTTCGACATACATCAACCTCATTCCCTCCTCATACCATGAATGACATTGAGAAAGGAAACCCCATCAATCACATCATACATCATAGCTATTACACATTTTACTTTTGGAAATCACATACTAGGAATAGTAATCTCATATAAAAAAGAGAGTGGTAATAGGTGGTATTCTTCCATTAGTCCTTAAAATTTTGTTTTTTGGAAAAAAACTCTAAATATTTGGGTGTTGGATCATAGTGTCTTGTAGGGTATGTTTCAAAATCGAAATGAAAATAAACTATATAATATTTACACACAAACCCAAGATAAGGATTGAAAAAACCAGAACCACATAACCATTATATCATATGCATCCCGAATATCTCTTTTATATATATATTTAATAACTAATGCATCACACCAAAGAACTTCCAAAAACAATACACTCAATCCCAATTTGTAGTTCTTATTAACCACAATAATTACCAACCATTTTCTCACTTAGTAGTTAGCATTCATGTTTCAAAATAAACATCATTACCCAATTTACCAATTCATTCATTTTCACATAAATAAAACTCATTTTTTAATCATTTAATTAATTTATGTATTATAACAGACCCCAATTTCATCTATTGTTTATATTTAATTTAATCCCATTTTTTCACTTGTAGACCCATATCATTTCATTTTCTACCTTTCATAACTATAAGGATACCACCAAGGCAATATATAACAACATCAACCATTCCCATATCAACTCTGTATTCATGCAACACACATGACCACCACATCCCCATAAGAAAAAATTAGTAAATAACAAAACCCATAATTCCATAAATAAAATATACCATAAAATTAATCAACATCCTATAAAAGGGTAAAACTAAAAATATATTTCATGAAAAACAATATTAATTATAGCACTCTATAATAATTAATCTTAGATTTATTAATTTATTAATTATAAAATTAAAACACCACATAAAATTCTATATTATTATTTTATATAAACAAAACAATGTTAATTATTTCCATGTGGTAATAATTTTATCATTCAAAGATACTATTATTATTATATAATTTAACAATAAAGGTATATTAAAGATAATAATTAATTACACATGTGACAATATTTTTTATGAAAAAAATATATGTAATGTGATTGAATAATATAAAATATTGATAAAACGCTCAATTCCCAACAATTACATTATGTCTGACTAATTTTTTAATTATGTCATCTTAAACCATCCACCAAAAATATAATAAAAATAAGGTTAATATCAAATATATAGAAGGATTATAATGGAGACTAACATCACATACCAAGGGATGGTATTGGACTTGTGTTAAACACATAAGGGAAAGATAAGAGATAATTATATTCCAAAACATGAAAACTGTAGAGCATGTTTCAAGAAAATATATTGATGCTTTATTACTTAAATAGAGGGTCATATGGTTGTCTAAATGAGAGGAAAAATAAGGGAGAATAAACCGATAAATGTTTTTTATTAAAATTTTTAAGCAACACATATTAAAAATATAAAAATACAATAGAATTAATCATTTATGTAATATAATAATTTAATTCATTTTTTAATGAAATACGAAAGGGAAGAGTGTTTAAAAATTCTAAAAATATTACGTTTATGTTTAATCATTTAAAAAAAATTAATTCTCATGATCTAACATTATTTAGTAATTGAAGAAACAGATTTTTAAATATGGGAAAGAAGAAGATATATTTTTAAGAAAAATCATTACCCCAACACAACTCAGAGAAGTGGTTTAAGGCTAACCTTATTTTACTATTACTCAACATAGTCAATTTACACAAGCTTTAGAAAATCTAGGGTTCTCATACATATGAATTAGGACCAAATTATTACCCTTAAGTTAGACAAGGGAACATTACTATAACCATAGACACCCTTCAAAAATATTAGTCTAATTATACAATGTGATGGATCCATCTTCATGTGAGTAGAAGAAATGTGGAGAAATGTTTACATAGTGAAAAATATTAGCTTCTTACAATTATGAAAACATAAGAAAAAAGTAAATAGCACTTACATAACTAAAAAATTAACATAATTGAACCAAGAAAACCACAACTTAGTTTTATGCATGTTTGAGGAAAAGGGATTTGACCTTAGAATCTCAAAGAAAACATCTCTTTCACTTACACAAAAATGAAAATATCAATCTTTCTTTTTTCATCCTTATAAAAACAAGTCCACACCTATGAAACAAAAATCACATATATAAGAAAATAGATTCTATGGAATATATTTCATTTTTAATTGATCTAACTTTAATTATTTATAATCACAATTATTATTTCCCTCTAAATTCAGAGACACTTTTGAAAACATTAGAATAATTTTAAACAAAAAATTCAATTTTAAATTCAAAATTTGCATTTTATATTTTTAAATAACTTCTAAAATTTATAATTCAATTTTTAAACTAGTATAAAAAATTAAAAAAATATTAAAACAAAGTAAAAAATTTATGAAACTATTCGTAAACTATTAAGAAACCCCAAAAAATGAATGGTTTGGGGAAATGTGGACCCTTACACTGTATAATGAATCCCAAATCTCCAAAACCATTACATGGTAATTTTTCATGTCATTATATAAGGAATTCAATTAAAAGATTTAATTTATAGATAGAAATTTTAAAAATCAACTTAAGAAGCTAATTTTAGAAGTTTAAAATTTTTTATGTTCATTAAATTTTGGTATCATTCTTATTTGGTATATTTTAAAATTCTATAATCAATTTCATTGAATTATTTGTTTAAAAATGTTATAATATATCATGAAATATTATTTTGTGTGTACTCATGAATGTAATTAGGGAAATATAAAATGTCATTTTTCAATTTTGTTGCATAAAACACAATGTGTGAGGGATACAATATAGATGTGTTTAAATTTAAGAAAAATAATAAATATAATTGAGTTTAAAAAAACATTACATTTGATTGAAATAAATTTATTAAATGTTAATTTTAAATATAAATTATATTATATAATTAATTAGAAGAGAATTGATAATATATTTACTTGGTTTTGAAACTATTACCTTGCTCAATTCATAAACACCTTTGGATGGAGTTTAATACCTTTTTATGGATTTCACATATAATATTGCCTTAAATAATTATTAAGGGAAGTATAGAAAGGGATATGCGTATACATTTTTGATCTAATGTTATTTAGTTGTTAATAAAAAGGGTAGGAGGAATTTTTTTATATAATAAAAGACGAGTGATACCTTTGATATAATATTGAATATTTTAGGCTCAATATTATGAATAATATTTATTATTTTATATTTTTGAAATGATTAATAAAAAATTTATGTTTATTTTATAATTTACTTTTCCTAAAAGTAATAGGAATCTTGGAAATATTATATAAAATATAGATAATAAAATATAGTTTTTATTATAATTAAATATATGATAGGGTTTTAAATTATAATTTTATTTTTTGTAATTAATTTTTTTATTTTAAAATATACTTTTTTTCTAATTAAATGCATTTTATTTCAAGAAAAAGGGGATATAAATTTTTATGTCATATCTGTATCTTACTCATACCATAAACCTTATAGTTTTTTAATGATTTTTTTAATATTTATAAAAAAATAGTTTTTCAGCTAAATAACCAAAATTCACCCTTTGATGTTTTTTTGTGTTTATCCCAAATATTAATTCTCTTTTATCAAATTATATTTCAATGTTTTTGAAATAAACAATTAATATAAAATATATTAATTCATGAGAAAATTATTTTTTCTTAAATAAGGATCTCATAATTAAATTTATTATACCAAAATTATGTTTAAAAATTTGGGATGTCTAAAATTAAAATTTTAACATAAAAATGAATATTTTATTAAAATATGTAAAATATACATTATTAAAACTTGAAATTATTTATGGAAAAATTTGTATACTTTGAGAAATAATCATATAGAATTACAATATATATATATATATATATATATATTAGTTTTTCAATTTAAATATTAATGGTTAGGAATTTTTCTACCATTATTAGTCAGATTTCATTTTCAATGGTGCGATGTTATTCAAATTGTTTAATAATTATTATAATGATTAGCAAATTATTACACTCCCAATACATTCCTTTGATTTAATTAATTATTCAATCCATGTATTTTTTATCAAATAATTCAAAATTTATTCGTTGAATATAAATTTTATTTATAATTATATTCTTTTATATATTTTATTTGGGTCACATCTATGATAATCCTAGGTTATGGTGACACAACATTATATTAATTATTAGTTATGTTTTTTATATTTTCATATTTAACTATTATAAAATATTTATTTTTTATTTATTTTCATATTCCATTTGAAATTACTTATTTTTATTTAATTAATTGATGTTAATTTTGATTATTATTGTGTATAATTCATACTATAAATTACAACATGGAAGATGTATGTATATTTTTAGTAAGAAATTTTTTATATTTTAAAATATTTGACCAATACATTATCCCGTATATAAATTTAATATTAAAAATTTCATCTCAAAACCTAAAATAAACACAAATGAGGGTACGTTTTTTCATTACTTCCTTAGGTATATATGTTTTTGTACTGATTATTTATTCATAATAATTTGACTACATGGGTAGTTTTTCTTCATTTAACATTATATCTAATATCAATGTGTTTTAAGAGCTAATAAAAATAGTCACCATTCTCCAAATATACCACCACAAGATTTATTTCATATGAGGAACCCATAATGTACACTATAAAAAGTGATTGTGGAGCACATTATCTACTTCAATCCACTTTTGAGAAAGAACAACTAAATTGGCATTGTTTCCAAGAAATAATTTTTCTCAATGTGGACTTTTTATAGGGGAAATAACATTCCATTTTATTTCAAACCATATAGATAACAAACATCATGAAATAAATGGAATAATTTACCCATATCCTCAAACACATGGTCTCACTGATGATTGTTCGCATGGATAATTTTTTCATCATTGTACTACATTGTTCTGTTGTTAAATGTCATGAGTCTTCTGTATATTATATTTTACTAGATCTTGTATAAATTTCATTATTTATCCCACACAATCCATGTATGTTGTAGATCAATATTTTTACATATATAAAGATCTACTAGATCAATAGAAATTGTTAAGAAGAAGATTTTTGTTTAAAATTATACTAGAAGTATGTGTTGATCCCAAACTCCATTAATTTTCAAGGAGAGAAATCTAAATATATATTCTATTATTTTGGAAGGACCTTTCAGATTAACTATCATAATTGGGATGATATATAATATTAAAGTTAAAATATGTTCTTAATAAATTTTTAGTAGACATTAATAATCTTTATATTAATATTGTATTATGATCTGATACAATTAGTAAAGGTATGTAATGAAACCTCACCACATCATTGATATATATCGTAGAATGATTATTGTGTTGCAATTATTCTTGAGTTGTGTTGAATGGGTTACTCCTTTTATATTTATCCCTAAAATCTACTATTTAATTTTTTCTACCATTTTTCCTTAGATAACCTATAAATGTTTCCATTTTGAGTTTCTAATACTTCTATGTTGGTATATGTAATAGATACATCGTTCACTTGTACATATACTATCATTCGTTAATGTTATCGTATATAAAAGAATATGTTTATTAAAATTTCTCTTCCTTAATATTATTCTTAAAAAAATATCTTAGTGAACTCAACAAATCCTTGTGCATTCTAGATCTATAGAGAATGTTAAGATATGAGCATCATCATTAATTACATTATATTTTTCATTATAAGATAGTAAAACTAGTCATCTCCCAAATTCGATGACTCTGTAACTATCAATGTTTTAAAATAATATTTTGCAATTAAATATTTCTCTTGATTTTTTTGGTCTCTATATACCATCTATTGGTACAACATTAATCATTTACATGATAGATGATTGGGAAACTGTTAGAGTAATGAATCGTATAATTCATTTTTTTAAAAATCTATATTTATTCATTTTTTAAAATAATGAATTGAATAATTTTAATCCCCATATGGGATATAGTTTTTAAGATATTTTATTATTATAAAAATTGATTACTTTTTTCTATTTCAATGATGGTTAAGAATCTAGCTATCAGATAATTTTTTAGATCAATCCATATTCATTAGAGTATCTAGATAACCTTATTTTCAATATATAAATTAGTATTATTAATCAGTATATTTACACCCATTTATTTAAATATAAAATACCTCAAAATACTCAAGGAAATTATTAATAATACCAAATACAGATCACAGATCAGGAAAATTTTGTAATAGACCTCTAAAATTCATATTTAATAGTTTATAACATTTTTAAATTTCATGAGAATAAATCATATTTATTCTTTTTATAAATATTTATTATAAAATAACCTTCCTATGAAGATAAATTTGGGAGTATTGGTGTTTTAATTGAACATTCTTTTTAGATTATTAAATCCCTCTCCACATTCAATTTTCTAAAAAATTTACTCCAATTTAGTTTGACATGGATATTGGATTTTATAATCATGTATAATTTCATAAATGACATGAATAATACACAACTATTACAAGGAGGATATATATCTCCAAAACTAATATTTTTGTAGGTATTATTCATTAACCCTAGTAATTTATGATCTATTAAATATCTCTTCTCTTCTGATTACATTCTCATTCTTTTTGGCTTTCTCCAACCATAATTCACATTTATTGAACAATGTACAAGATTTTAGATTCTTTAATGTATGTTATGCAATTCAAAATACTTCTCCATTAAATTCATTAACTTTGGAATAATTAGAATATCTACTATAATTACTTCTCTAAAAATTTCTCAATGATAACTAATGAATATATTCATGGTATTAATTATATTTTCAGGAGAAGATTTATGTTTTGACAGAATCACTATGAATTCATAATGTTAATATATAATATAATGATATTCATGGGAATATTTTCCTTTTTTTCTAAATTCAGTTGATGTTTTCCTTATTTAATGTTCAACTTATTGAATAAATATACCCCATACCACTTATCAAAAATTCCATCAATCTATTATGAAGAATAATAGTGCCTTATTATAATCCTTTTATGATCATGATAATTAAAATATTTAATTTAACATATCTATGTTTTTGGAAAATATTCCTCAAGAGTTCCATTGATAGGTATTAGGTTAAATAAAACCCTTATCTAGATTTTAATTATTTTACTTCCTCAACTCTACATGTTCAATATTATATATTCTCCATGAAATTTTTTATATAGGTGGACCTCCATTAATATACACTATAGGGAACTCAGCCACTCAATCTTGATGATGTTAGGACAACTGTTCAGGAAATAAATTATTATATTCTCCAACACATATTATTTATTGAAGGGTGATAGTTTCCCTTATCTTAATGATTTAATATATATAGTTCTTCTCATAAGGAATTAATATTCATAAATTTTAATTATTAGAGAATTGAGATTCAAAACTGTCATGTAACCTGTATAATATTAATGAACATTTTATGTCATGGAATGATATTCATTTGTACCAATCGATAAGGTTTTGTAACACCTCGAGATTTTATGAAAAATATTCTTTTAATTTCATTAATGTCTTGTGTTGTATGCTACACCAAGATTACCTTGCGTTATACGTAACACCATATTAGCTTGCAGTATACGCAACACTATTCTTGGATCGTGTTACAGACAATTTTGATAATAGTTATTCTATGGAACATTGAGTATATATGTATATATTCAATGTATAAATGAAATATGTTTGGATTATGTTATACGAAACAACGGAGGATTATTTCACAACACGCAACCCTGTCTTGGCTTGCATTACACGCAATCGCGACCTTCCTCGATAACGTGTGTTGTGCGCAATACTGGGTTTTACTAAACAATGATATATTATTATAATATTATTATGAACTAGCCGTTATAAATATTATTAACTAAAATTTTAATTTTATAACATTATTATTCATCTTACACATTTTCTAAAACATGGTATGAGAACAAAATAAATTTTTAGGGTAAAATAACTATTTTTCAAAAAATGTAGTTTTTCCGCCTTTTGATGGCGCATCCACTTTAAATATAGTTTTTGACATGTTTATAAGTTCAATTTGACAAAATAAAATTCTTATTTGGAATAAAGAAATTAAAATTTACTTTGCATAAATTTTTTGTATTATTCTGGTAACTTTCATATTTTGATGAATAGTAAAAACACGCTATATTTTAATGAAAAACAACTTTTTTCATCGTAATAATTTATCTGGTTAAATTATAATATTGAATGGTTTTAAATTATAAATATAATATATTTTTACAATTTAAAATAATGTATGTTATTGTCATTTATTTTACATTGAATTTGTAGGTTAAATCAATTCAATCTTATGCAATGTTTTAAACAAAAACCCATTTTCATTCGACAACGAGATTAATTTTAATTTAATTTCTATAACTTCTGTGTATTGAATTTAAAAAAATGGATTCCATATTTGGAATTAGTGTGTCCAAATTATTTTTGTAGGCTACTTTATATTTTTGGGAATTATGAATAGTAACTACGGTAAATTTTATTTACCATAGTTAAAGGTAAATCAGGTAATTAAAGGTAAATTTAATATTATAAAATTACCCTAACACATGCCAAAATTCTATTGGATGGATAAAAGTAATCCCATATCAAATAAGGGTCATATTAGATTCATTTTATGGACTTTGACCATGAATATAATTTAATTATTATTAAAACCAAAGAAAGTGACAACATGTCACTCTCTTAAATCTTTTTAGTATAATATTTTTAATTTAGTGATAAAAATCATAAAACATCAAACATGAATAGTCTACAGAAAGATAATACAATTATCTACATCATGATAATTGATTTTGAAATTTTAGGGATTAATTAATTGTCATTAATGGTGATACATTAATGATACAAAAATTATTTATTAGGTGGAAAATAAGTAATATAGTTTTTATTGAAATAATAATACCCATTAAAAGGCCCAAAAACCTGACCAAAACTCTTTGGTAGTGCATATATACAACTTAATCATCCAATTACCTAATAGATAACCGTTTGGATCCTTATAAAAGTGATTATGACACTTATTTTATTTTATTTTAAATGATGCCAAAGTTGTCACCTTCATAATTTTATAAATATATCAATTTAAATATTGTGATTTTAAGGTTATAAATTCAAGTAAAAGTATTATTGTGAAACTTAATAGATTTATCTTCATCATAGGATTTTATTTTAAATTTTTATGCAACAAATCATTATATTAAATAATTATACAAAAATGTTGTAGTAATTATTTTATTAAGAGAGAAACGAAATAAATGATTTTAAAAATGATCAAATAAATATTATATGAACTATTTAATGTGGTCCACTAATGTTTTAGATACATTTGACCTTTTATGAATCTATTAATGCTTTTAGTTGGAAAATATCTTCTGTATATATTATATTTAAATTCAAATAAATGAATAGTGTAAAAATTGGCACTATTGTTATTTTATAAAACATAACATATTATAAAATTGTTTAAAAATCACAAAATATTTAAAAATTATAAATTTAAAATTTATATGGTCTATAATGTTATAAAGTAAAAAATTATGGAAAATTAACAAAAAATAAATAATTATTTGTTATAATTTAAAATTTAGAATTTTATTACCACAAATAAACTTAAATAGATTAAATAAGGATAAATCAAAATGATAAGGATTAAAATAAGATCCAAACATGTCTAAAATTGATTAGTTGATGATATTACAACCCTATATAATCTAATATTCGAATATGATTCATTTTTGGATGTTTTTAAGTGGGGTTAGATTTATTATAAATTAATATTTTTAAGAATTCCAACGGTGCCCCTCTCCTCCCTTATAAAAGGGCACCTCCTCCCTCTCCTCCTCACACCAATTTGAGCCTCCAATCTCGGCCAAACCCTGAAAAATTATCTTCTCCACTTCCATAGAAATATTCTAGAGGTTCTGTTCTACTTTAAAGACCACTCTTAGTGCCCTAAAATGAGGTTTCAAAGAGTCGTATCGAAGAACAGGTAATTTCTTCTCCCGATTCTTTCAAGCTTATTTCTTCTTCAACTTATTCTTCTTTAGTTGTTTCATTATAAAGTAATAACATAAGTATCAATAATATAAATTTTTTTATTATAAATATGAAACAACCCCCATTTCACCTTCTATCCATCCTACGGAAAACAAAATCACCGCGCATGCGTATGTACGGAATACCGTCTCCACACCGTGGTGTAATTTGTTTTTACACCAACACCTTAAATTGATGGGTATAATGATGTAGAGAATATCTATACATAGTTATTATAACATAATACTGACTCTTATATGTGGTATCATCCACTCCAATTCAATCCAATAATTATGGAAATGATATCATCGCTCGTGCGTACGTACGGACTACTGTCTCCACAACGCGATGAGATTCATTCTGCATGTTAACCATTTAAGAATGATTATAAAGTATATATTAGAAATAATAAAGAAATATATGACATTATAAAGATTCTGTATTTATGTATATATGTATGTCATCTACTTAATTATATTCAAATCAATAAGGAAATGAAAATAGCGTTTATGCGTACGTACGGCCTACCGTCTCCATGAACGGTGTATTTATTTCCATTTATAGATCTATTATATATATGTATATTATGAATATATATTATATATAAATCATGTTTTATATTCTGGAATTATGAAATCATGATCTAAGTAATCATATGAATAATTACAAGTCAAAACACGGACGACAAATGAAACAATTTTACCAAAAACACTCTTTAACATGGAATTTACAAAAGAACGGGTAATATAAAGTCATAAGTGAACCATATATGATATCATAACAATGAATATGATTCTGTAATAAGTAAATGACATTATTTAAATCATTATACAGGAGGTTCGGATATATACGAAGCATATCGGACATAAGGTAAGGGATAATTTTGCTAATCTCATTTTTATCCGAGATTGCTTATTCGTAAGTATTTACTAGGGTTATTTCTATCATCCATGTCCATGTTTTATAAAAGTGTTTTCATGTATGTTTAATGTCCTTTTTACCAATTTTTTACTTTTACTACATGTTATGTAAGGAATATTTCTTTTTTTTACGTTACAAGGTACTTTTTGACTTTTCCGGCAAAAGTACGAAAAGAATGTTTTTTTAACTTATACGGCACGAACGGATTTTTACTGTTTTATAAAGACTTATTTTCATGAAGATTAATCTAAAGGATTTCATGACTAATTTCAACAAAATCTCTTTCTTTTAAAATTGTATGATGATTTGTGAAAATAAATTGATTTTGAAGAAGAAAGGATATTTTCTTCAAGAATTCATTACAAGTGTTTTATCAAAACCATTTTCCATCTAAGATGAAATTATTTCATATGTGTATGTTTCAAGTTTAATGTATCTATGATTGAAATGGTTTCAATTTTCTTATTATGAAATTATATCCATTTATTTTATATGGATTATGTGATGATGGGATGATGTTTATGAAACCCATTTTATTCTTTGGGTTATTATGAATGATGTATGTTTATTTTGTGGCACAAGTAAGAATGATTTCATTATGAGATGGGTGGGACCTATATCTCCCTTCAATGCATTGGGTAATGATTTTATATCTCATGATATATACATGACTGGAACGGTATGTTAATCCAGTTCAGTGTTACAGGACTAAAACGAGGAGTGAACTCGATTCAGAATGGGTCTTTGTCCACTATGATGGTCTTGGAAGCAATGCCTTGGCTACTATGGAAATCATCACATGTGCTTAATGGATGCCACAATTACATGTTTTATTCCCATTCTATTTTGTCATGGTTGATCTATGCCTTATGTACTTCCATGTTTTATGTCGTTTCTCAAGATTTTAATGTTTAAGCATTATGTTTATGTTTTTAAGTTCCAATGTATATGGTATGTTTTATTTTATCCATTCTTACCATTAATGGTCATTTGAGATCACCCTTTGCATGTTTTATTTTCCCCCAGGATCAAAAGAAAGGTTTTTGGTCAGGAAACAATAAGTGGAAGATCTTTATGATAGATATTGAAGATCTTTCACTACGATTAGAAGATTACGTTCCAAGTTTCCAAAGACACTAAACTATTACGGTCCTTGTGTGTCTTTTTTTGTTATGTATTTTGTATTCTGTTAAAGTAATGTAATTTCCATATACGTCAAGCTTAGGTTCTCTATAGTTGGTATCAGAGGAAAGGTTTAGTCAACCTTTGGAAACTATGACGCAAAAACATTAGTGAGATCCCTAGAGATATTTCTAAGGTATGTCTAGGGATGTACTTAAGGATAAGAATATGTATAGGATATAGTCCAAGAACTACGGTAATGATCTTAGAATTTATCCTAAGATGTTAGATATTGAGGGTGCTCCCCCTTTACTATGTTGTTTTCCCTAGCATGATTTTTTCCTCACACTATTCTTTTTGGGTTTTAGAAAATGGCTGGAAAAAGGAAGATTCATGATAATGGAGGATATGATGGACAATGGAATGATTTTCTTCATGAGAAACCAAATGAAACAGGATCTGGAAGTCCAAACATCGTTATTATGCCTAATTAGCAATCTCATAATATGATCAATAATCCCAACTTTGGTATGTTTCCCGACTCAGATAATAAGAGAAATATGGAGTTTCATAAAGATCATAGAGGAAAGAAAGTTCAATTTCCCTCATTTAAATCATGTGGGAAGAGGCATCAGGGATATGGTTTCAAAGGAACTGGAAGATTCTTTGGGTGTGGAAAAGAAGGACACAAAGCCAGAAAGTGTAAAGGAAAAGGTTCAGTTAACACCATGGACAAGGATAATGGTATTTCTATGACATCAACAATGATTAGATGTTTTAAATGTGGAATGTACGGGCATTATGCAAACCAATGCCCTAATGGAAAATCTTATGAAGAGAATCAGCATGGTCATATGGGTAGTATTTATGTGGATGATGATGAGGAGTCTTCAAATGATATATGAGCTGAAAGAAGTGTAGAAGCTCAGTCAGTTGTTTTAGAAGGTAGTGGAATGATTGTATGTCTATCGAGAGTTATGTTGTATAGTTAATGGTACTATGGAATAAATAATCGTATAAGGATTGTTACACTATTGTTTTTCCTAAAAGTGTTTTAAAGTATATGTTGAATGGTACCAGTAACCACGGAATGTTATTCAAATATTTTTGTAATATATATGATATGTGTATAATGAATGAATAAGAAGATAATGAGATGTTAGATTGTATTCATGATCTCATGATTGATATAAGGACTAAGTGATATCATGGTTTGAGTATATAGAATTTTGAGGATTTTGGTATGTGGAAAGTGTTAACTTTTAACTGCATTCATGTTTTCACTAAGGTTCAATGGGTATTCATTTTTCAATAGAATACATGATTAAGGCCTTCGAACATTTGTAATGTGACCAACAAGACATATCTTAAGATATATGGGGTTCAACGATGGTATTAACATGCTTCTTATATGAAATCTCTGGTAATCGTTTTCACTATAATATGACAATGGACTACAATATTATGGACAAGCCTAAATATTGGAATGGATTATGTTGGACATAAGTTAGTATTGTTTAAGGATAGAACCTTTTTTCGATATTATTTATGGGATGATATAGTAATGTATTTTTAGAAAAAGGACAACCTGTAGGACAGGCGACAACCCATCACGTCGGAAAAAGCTGTGGGAATCGAACCCACATCCGAAGTGAGACTGGCCTTTATCACCAACCACTGGCCTACAGAAAGTCCCTGGTTAGTAGAAACTAGTTTTATTTTATTAAGTGGTATGATATATGAAGTATAAGTTCATTTTTGGAACCATATATGATTAATATAACCATAAGACGGACTTATAACTTTTTCTAACCTTTTATTTGAAGAAGATGGAATGACCCCTCATTCTATCACATGATTTGCTAACACATCACGAATAACAAATTCAACATCATTTCTTTAAGGGATGAAGTGGAAATTGTTCAATTCACGAACAATAGGGAGATTGTACCAAAATAATGCAAGTATTTATTTCAATTAATCAACTTTAGGGAAATGATCTTGAAAACCAAAAATGTTGTCCTAGTTCCCTTATATCTGATGAATCAGATGGTACCTTAGATCATCACAAATCAATAGCTTTGTGATTGTTGGCTTTTTCATAGCCATGTTCTCTACCACTCTTCATCAGAACATGATGGTTAGATTTTCTTCCATATCCATATTTTCACCTATGTTCTCATACGTGGAATCCTAGTGATGAGTTAATTTTGGTAACCGTTACAATTCATACTTTAGTTTTTAAAGCCATGTTTTGGTATTCATTTTTACGATGTGGGTTTCTATTAAACAAACTTTCGACTAGTAAACCATTTATAATCCCGACGAATTTCAAGGGAGAAATTCATTTTAAGGGGGGTAGAATGTAACACCCTGAGATTTTATGAAAAATATTTTTTAAATTTTATTAACGTCTTGTATTTTATGCTACACCAAGATTACCTTGCACTATACGCAACGCCGTATTAACTTGCACTATACGCAACACTATTCTTGGATCGTGTTACACACAATTTTTATAATAGTAATTCTATAAAACATTGAGTATATATATATTCAATGTATAAATGAAATATGGTTGGATTCTGTTATACAAAAAAATGAAGGATTCTTTCACAACATGCAACACTTTCTTGGCTTGCATTACACGCAATCACGACCTTCTTCGATAGCGTGTGTTATACGCAATACCGTGTTTTACTAAACAACAATATATTATTATAATATAATTATGAACTAGCTGTTATGAATAGTATTAAATAAATATTGAATTTTATAACATTATTATTCATCTTACACATTTTCTAGAACATTTTATAAGAACAAAAAAAATTTGGGTAAAATAAGTATTTTTCAAAAAATGCAGTTTTGCCTCTTTTTGATGGTGCATCCACTTTAAATATAGTTTTTGACATGTTTATAAGTTCAATATGACAAAATAAAATTATTCTTTGGAATAAATAAATAAAATTTTACTTTGGAGAAATTTTTCGTATTATTCTGGTAACTTTCAAATTTTGATGAATAGTAAAAACACGCTATATTTTAATGAAAAACAACTTTTTTCATCGTAGTAATTTATATGGTTAAATTATAATATTGAATGGTTTTAAAGTATAAATATAATATATTTTTACCTTTTAATATAATTAATGTCATTAGAATTTATTTTACATTGAATTCGTAGGTTAAATCAATTCAATATTTTGCAATGTTTTAAACAAAAACCCGTTTTCATTCGACAACGAGATTAATTTTAATTTAATATATGCAACTTCTGTCTATTGAATTTGAAAAAATGGATTCCATATTTGGAATCAGTGGGTCCAAATTATGTTAATAGGCTACTTTTTATTTTTGGGAATTATGAATAGTAACTACGGTAAATTTTATTTACCATAGTTAAAGGTAAATCAGGAAATTAAGGGTAAATATAATATTATAAAATTACCCTAACACATGCAAAAATTCTATTTAATGGCTAAAAGTAAACACATATCAACTAAGAGTCGGATTATATTCATTTTATGGACTTTTGACCATGAAAATAATTTAATTTTTATTAAAACTAAAGAATGTTATAACATGTTAGTCTCTTAAATCTTATAAGTATAATAATTTTAATTTAGTGATAAACATAATAAAACATCTAAAATGAATAGTCTCCAGAAAGCTAATAAAATTATCTATATCATGATAATTGATTTAGAATTTTTAGGGATTAAGTAATTGTCATTAATGGAGAAACATTAATGATACAGAAATTATTTATTAAGTGGAAAATAAGTAATATAGTTTTTATTGAAATAATAAAACCCATTAAAAGGCCCAAAAACCAGACCAAAACTTATTGATAGTGTATATATACACCTTAACCATCCTATGACCTAATATATGACCGTTTGGATCCTTATAAAAGTGAATATGACACTTATATTATTTTATTTTAAATTATGCCAAAGTTATCACCATCATAATTTAATAAATATAACAATTTAAATATTGTGATTTTAAGATTATAAATTCAATTAAAAGTATTATTGTGAGATTTAATAGATTTATCTTCATCATTGGATTTTATTTTAAATTTTTATGCAACAAATCAGTATATTAAATAATTATACAAAAAATGTTGTAGTAATTATTTTATTAAGAGATAAACCAAAAAAATGATTTTAAAAATAATAAAATAAATATTATATAAAGTATTTAATGTGATACACTAATTTTATAGATACATATGACCTTTTATTAATCTATTAAATCTTTTATTTCGAACATATCTCTGTATATATGTTATTTAAATTCAAATAAATGAATAGTGTCAAAATTGAAACTATTGTTATTTTATAAAAAATAACATATTATAAAATTGTTTAAAAATCACAGAAATATTTAAAAATTATAAATTTAAATTTATATGGTCTATAATATTATAAAGTAAACAATTATGGAAAATTGAAAACAAATAAGTAATTATTTGTTATAATTTAAAATTTAGAATTTTATTACCACAAATAAACTTAAATATATTAAATAAGGATAAATCAAAATGATATGGTTTAAAATAAGTTCCAAACATGTCTAAATTTGATTTGTTGATGAGATTACAACCCTATCGCATCTAATATTCTAATATGAGTCATTTTTGGAGGTTTTTAAGAGGGGTTAGATTTATTATAAATTAATATTTTTAAGAATTCCTAAGGTGCCCCTCTCCTCCCTTATAAAAGGGCACCTCCTCCCTCTCCTCCTAACACCAATTTGAGCCTTAAATCTCAGACAACCCCTACCAAATTATCTTCTAAACTTCCCTAGAAACATCCTAGAGGTTCTGGTCTACCTTAAAGACCAATCTTAATGCCCTAAGAGGAGGTTTCAAAGAGGCGTATCGAAGAAGATGTAATTTCTTCTCCCGATTCCTTAAAGCTTCTTTCTTCTTCAACTTCTTCTTCTTTATTTGTTTCATTATAAAGTAATAACATCAGTATCACTAATATACTGATTTTTTATTATAAATTTTAAACAACCCCATTTCACCTTCTATCCATCCTACAGAAAACAAAATCACCGCACGTGCATACGTACGGAATACCGTCTCTACGTCGTGGTATAATCAGTTTTTCCCCCAACACCTTACATGGATGGGTATAATGGTGTAAAGAATAACTATACATAGTTATTATAAAATCATAATTATTCTGATATATTGTTTCATCCACTCTAATTCAATTCAATAATTATGGAAACGATATCATCGCTCGTGCGTACATACGGACTACCGTCTCCACGATGCGATGAGATTCATTCTCCATGTTAACCATTTAAGAATGATTATAAAGTATATACAAGTAATAATAATGAAATATATGGCATTATAAAGATAATGGATTTATGTATTTATTTATGTCATCTACTTAATTCCATTCAACTCAATAAGGAAACGAAAACAGCGTTCATGCGTACGAACGGCCTACCTTCTCCATGAACGGTGTATTTCTTTCCATTTATCGATCTATTATATATATGTATATTCTGAATATATATTATATATAAATCATGTTTTATATTCTGGAATTATGAAACCGTGATCTATGTAACCATATGAATAATTACATGTCAAAACACGGACGACAAATGAAACAATTTTACCCAAAACACTCTTTAACATGGAATTTACAGACGAATAGGTAATATAAAGTCATAAGTGAGCCATATATGATATCATAACAATAAATATGATTCTGTAATAAGTCACTAACATTATTTAAATAATTATACAGGAGGTTCAGATACATACGAAGCATATCGGACTTATGGTAAGGGATAATTTTGCAAATCTCATTTTTATCTGAGATTGCTTATTCGTAAGTATTTACTGGGGTTATTTATATCATCCATGTCCATGTTTTATAAAAGTGTTTTCATGTATTTTTATTGTCCTTTTTACCCATTTTTAGTTTTATTACATGGTATGTAAGGAATCTTTCTTTTGTTTACATTATGAGGTACTTTTTTACTTTTCTGGAAAAAGTACGAAAAGAATGTTTTTTTTAACTTATACGACACGAACGGATTTTTATGGTTTTATAAACCCTTATTTTCATGAAGCTTGATCTAAAAGATTTCATGACTATTTTCATCAAAATATCTTTCTTTTAAAATTGCATGAAGTTTTGTGAAAAGAAATTGATTTTGAAGAAGAAAGGATATTTTCCTCAGGAATTCATTACAAGTGCTTTATCAAAACCATTTTCCATCTAAGATGAAATTCTTTTATATGTGTATGTTTCTAGTGTAATGTATCTATGATTGACTTGGTTTCAATTTTCTTATTATGGAATGATATACATTTCTTTTATATGGATTATGTGATGATGGGATGATGTTTATGAAACCCATTTTATTCGTTGGGTTATTATGAATGATGTATGTTTATTTTGTGGCACAAGATAGAATGATTTCATTATGAGATGGGTGGGACCTATATCTACCTCCAATGCATTGGGTAAAGATTTTATATCTCATGAGATAGACATGGATGGAATGGTAAGTTAATCTGGTTCAGTGTTACAGGACTGAAACGAGGAGTGAACTCGATTTAGAATGGGACTTTGTCCACTAAGATGGTCTTGGCAGCAATGCTTTGGCTACTATGGAAATCATTACATGTGCTTAATGGATTCCACAATTACATGTTTTATTCCCATGCTATTTTATCATGGTTGATCTATGCCTTATGTAATTCCATGTTTTATGTTGTTTCTCAAGATTTTAATGTTTAATCATTATGTTCATGTTTTTAAGTTCCAATGTATATGGTATGTTTTATTTTATCCATGCTTACCCTTACTGAGAATTTGAGCTCACCATTTTTATATTTTATTTTCCCCCAGTATTAGAAGAAGGGTTTTAGGCCAGGAAAAAAAAAGTGGAAGATCTTTATGGGAGATGTTGAAGATCTTTCACCATGATTAGAATATTACGTTCCATGTTTCCAAAGACACTAAACTATTATGGTCCTTGTGTGTCTGTTTTTGTTATGTATTAAGTATTCCGCTAAAGTAATGTAATTTCCATGTACGTAAAGCTTAGGGTCTCTAAAGGTTTTATATATATAAGAACAAATCATATATTAATAATATAAAATTGAATTTTACTAAAGGTATCATAACTTGATTTTAAGTAACGTAATCTAATTTTTTTTCAATAATGTTAAATACTTTGGGGGTAAGGAATGAACCACATAGTGTTTCCAATGATATGTCAACCTCTATTACTAGAGTACAATATTATTTTCCCCCACTCATATAGTTATCATTATATGTAAATAAAATTCTCATTAGTATAACATTAGATAGTTTTTTGTACTCTTTGAATAGAGTGTATCAATTTCTCCACAATTAACAGATCAAATTATTCTAAAATTGAGAGAGGGAATTATCATAGAAAAGGCCCAAACCATATTATGATCCTTTTTTTATGAATTTTGATACTCCATTTGGTTCATTTTATTTTTCATAACATTAGTTTTTCTATTATGTACCACCATTAGGTTTTCATCTACCACAACCATCTTATTTGAAATCTTTTTTATGTAATAATATCATTTCATATCTCGTTGTTAATTGATACAATTCATTATATTTGATAAATTTAATAAATTAAAAGAAATATAAGGATGTGACATTTCAAATTAATTATTATATATTTTAATGATAACTCTAGTAGAAATAATTATTCCTTCATTTCATATATATCCAAATATATGACTTCAAAGGATTAAATATGGGTTATAAATTGTACAACTACTATTGGGATCCATAAACCAATCAATATAAAAACATATAATATAACATAATATAATCAATGTTGACTTGTATGTAATAAATATAAGATAAAATCACTTTAAGACTAAATATTCATAAAATATTATTATAAATCTATGTATCTATTATTTTTATGAAAATTATAACATAATATTACACTATTTAAATAATGAATACAATCTCTAATTTTGATCATCATATCATGATTTTAAAGCTGACGGCTGTTCTCTTAATGTATAGTATGTATGTCCTTGGGATATAAATAAAATATTCTATTATTAATAAATATTCATAAGGGATCAAAAACACTGAAATATGGGGTCATACAACATTAAATTGAATATTAAAAACAAGAAATAAATCATATATATTACAAAATAAGAAGAATTTATTAGGATTAAGTTAATAATGATATACACAATAATGATAAAAAACTGAAAATCTTTGTTAACATAAAAAATATTCATGTATTTCCAATTAGAAATCATTAAAATTATTTATGTTTCACTACCTTGACAACAACTACTTAGTTTTAGGCTCATCAAAAGACATCATAAATATTGTTGAAGTCCCACCACAAATAAATAAAAATCATTTGTTAAAGAAGAAATTAAATATATTATAATCCAAATCCAATGCTTATTTACAATATATCAATACATAATCGAAAATGGTCCCTAGAATATTCATTTATATAATTATGTTATGAGATATAAAGAATTTACAAATTTGTTTGTGAAATATAAAAGTTTAATCACACCCAACATTCTAATATGTCACAAATATTAGTTAGTCACTGAAATAAACCATTCAATATTTCTTTAACATAAAATAAAATAATGAGAAATAAATGGGTAAAATAATTATTTCAACGTATTACTCAAATAAAGAATATTGTAAATGGAAACACTTGTAAGAGCACTAAATATAGACTATTGAATTCTGTTCTAACAAAATAATCTCTACATTTTAGGATTTTACCTAAATAAACAGGACCTATTTTATCCATAAAAAAAGTCATAAAAAAGGAAAATATAATCTATTACATAACCTAAGTCCTTTTCAGGTTTATACATTTATTAAATTAATACACACACATAACAACTTGGGTTCATAAACAACTTTCTCTTAATGGTTAGCACTATCTCCCAGTATACCCATCTCTTCTTATTTCATGTTACATCCTAAAAATAATCTATTTATAAAAATTATATACAAAATTACAAGAATATATATCTTCATAACCCAGAGAAAGAAAATTAAATAAAATGGTGTTCCCAAATTCTTATAATAGATTAACATTGGTATATCAATTGTTAATCAAATAAAACCATATGATTAAAATAAGGGATCGATATCATGACCAAAAATTAAAAACAGTAATACCAAAAGTACCAACGATCATAAATACTATTTATTTAATAATACATTATCATTTCAAAAACCATAAACCATAAGAATGATAAATCATCATTACTTGATCATGAACCATGAGTTCTTTTAATAAATTTATGTGGCACCATTATAAGTAAATTACCCATTTCATAATTGAAAGATATCTAACAAGACCATATGATCCAGAATAGATAACTATTTCCAATAGTATATGATGAACATTATCTTGTTTGTTATTTTATATCATGAAAATAAACTTGTTTCTGATTATATATCTAGAATATCTACCTTTTATTATTATAGGCAATGCATATCGACTTGTTTCCCATAACTATCACATGAGATAAAACACTTTTCCTAACGCATTGGAGGGAGATATAGGTCCAACCAATAAAATAATGAAAATAATTTATATGTGTTCTAAAATATCCTAAATCATTTATCATATCAAAACACATGGAATAATTTGGGTTTATAAAAATTTCATTATAGAACAACCCAAGGAATAGAAATTGGTTTCATAAATGTTTCATAACATCATAAAAACAAACAAACCCTCTAGAAAATTAATAAGGATGGTATTTTTGGTCGAAATACCCATTAATGATTATGTATCATCAAAGGATATCATCTTATATGTAAAATGAATTCTAAAGACCACTTGAAATATATTTTGAGGAAAATAACTTTTCCATTTAAAAAATCATCTCTTTTAAAAAAGTTGTGAACATATAAATGAAAACACCTTCTAAAAAATAAACATCAAAAATTTTAAAGGAAGAATGAAATAATTTTTGATTAATGATGGATGCAAAATATTATCATGAAATATAAATTAATGAAATACTCCTTCCTTGCATTTTTTAGAGGATTTATAATGAACCTCCTCTTGAAAATGATAAAACATATTCCTTCTAACCCATTTTGGAGAAAGGAAAAAATGGGAAAGAATGTATTTAAATAATGAATTATAATATAAAAAAATTATCGAAGTCATTTTTAGAACACTTAAATTTGGATATTGATGAAAAAGATATTTTTATGGGATACATTAAAAAAGATTTTTAAAAGAACTCCCCTTGACACTTTAGATACATTCCAACTAGAAGATATATGAAATAATAACATTAAAAAACATTAAATATCCCAAGGTTAGAGAGATTCATAATATAAAATGAGATATAGTCTATATATATGACTCGTAAAATTAAATAGGTGTATAACATCAAAATGTGCCTCCAAAATGGAAATTAAAATGATCCCCCTTATGACGATTATATAATTGATGTAAGAACAAAAAAAGAAGTAATTATGGGTGAAAATGATAAAACAAAATAAATGGAAATATTTAATAATTCAATCAATATTAATTTCACACATAATCATGGAATATTATAGTCAATGAAGTTAAATTGTAACTCAACAATGTGAAATTAAGGTAAGATATTATTAACCTCATGTCCAAATTCATTTGAATATGATTAATCCTTATGTATTATAAAAAAATTCTTATAATACATTTATTAAAGAACCAAAACAAGTATATATTTCTATATATTATTACTTATAGTTTTCTATCACTCGGTTATTACAAATTCCTTGTTAATGTTGTTGTTTTAGGTGGTAAATTCTTTATTTTTTCTTGTGTTTTTTGCTTGGGGGTTGTGGTACTTGTACATTAATCATGGTTAAATATTTTATATAATGTTAATTATGATATAAATTTCATATATTTTAATTATTAGTTTAATTATTGTAATACATAAAATGTAGAAATATAAAAATGAATAACATTGTTCATGGTGTTGATAAGACATACATATCTATGAATGTTGTTTTCATTAACCAATGAGTGGAAAAAAATAGTGGTAGATAATAATTAAACATTAATGAATAATTATTATGTCATATATATAATATATATCATATATAATAGTTATTTCTATATTCATAAAAATAATAAAAAAAGTGACAATGAATAATGAATTACACAACTACTTGGAGGCAGTAAGTTTTATGTACGCACATGAAATGTCATCAATTTTCATACAATGAAGAATAGATGTAAATTGGTTGACTCATTATAATAAAAAAATATCATTATATTTATGAAATTTTAGTTATTATTTATAGATGGTTAGAAAACAAGAATATGAATTAGAAGACGAAATAGATATAAAAGAGTCGGTATAAATGATTAACTCTTCTTCAAAAAATATTCTTTGTATAACAAGTATTAATTTGACACTATGTCCTATATAACATGAGGATATATTTTGGGAAGTTATATTGGTACTTATTTGATAGAAAAAATGGGATTTGAAATGTAAAGGATAGAGACGAAGAGGTGTGTTTTTATAAGAGAGGGCATGGATACTCTTGGAATTTCTAAAATTAATATATTAATATAAATAAATTATTAATAAAATATGGATCCAACATGATTTATTTACAATATATTATTAGAGTGGGTAATAATCCTACAATCCAATAAAATTTAGGAATGTTTTGTCTATATTTATACAATTAACTTTTGGTTTTAACCACTTTAACTATTGCAATGACAATAAGGATTTCTAGAAATTATAGTAATTATAGTTACAATAAAATGACCAAAAATATGTTAATAGAACATATTTGATATATTAATGTTTTTCATAATCACTAATCCAAATTTAATATTTTTTGTAATTTGATATTATTTAATAAAATATTAGTTTCTATAAAATATAATAATGTATATTTATAAAACTATTCATTACAATAGCATTAATAATTCCATGAAAAATTGTAAAATCAGAAGGAAAAAAATTATTATTTCTATAATGTTTCGTGGTTATTATGAAAATAAAATGATACTATTTATCATTCCAAATTTTATTTATTTTAATATTTGTAATATCATTTATTTTATTTTCTCATAACTGATAAATTAATACATCAGCATTATGTGAGGATTTAAGGATATAATTTTATTTCAAAAAATTTAAAATAAATTAACATCTTGATTATAAATATTTTATCTTTTAAATTAATATTTATAGTATAATTCAATATCTGTATTACCCCATATATGTAATATTATAGTTATTAAATATAAGAGTGTGACATTATTGAAATTTATTTATACTAAATATATTTATGGTCATAATTTTATCCATGTTCCCAAAAATGTTCATAATTAACCCCCATTGATAATTATTGTATATATATAACAATTAAATTGTTTTTCTAAAAGTTTTTTTGTAATTTAAATCTTTTATTAATTTTATTTTTAACCTAAATTTTTTGATTTACCTTTTACAATGGAAAAACAATTTCTACGGGTATTATTTATATTAACAAAAAATAAAAGAGATATATTTAATAATTTTAGACCCATGGATTTAAAATATTAAATATATTTTTAAAATTAAAATTCATTAAGGATTCTATATCTAATTTAGAATAAAATTGGAAAAACATAATGAAAAATATTATTCTAGAAAAGTTATATTTTTACCTATAAGATGTATCTATCAAACATTCTACTATATAATCCATTTAAAAAATGGAATTTCAATAAATCAAAAGGAACTAATTAAATTCTTAAACTAATCATTAATATAATTTTAAATTGTTTATTATTTAAATGAAAATACAGTTTTCAATGAACATATTTATTTTTTAACTGTATATTGAATGTTCAATGTTTTATAGAAATTATATATAATCAAATATAATAAAATTATTAAATAATGGATTAAAAATTATATATATTTTTTAAAAATAAAATATGAATAATTTAAGGAAATAAATTATCTTTTTTTATAATCATAAAGTAAAAAAATGGATTTTTGAATAAATCATTCCATTGAAGAATACAATGAATCTACTAAAATAGAGTTTTTATTTACAATGAATTAATATTTATTTTTAATAGATTATAACCATTACAAATATAATTGAAAAATTATTTAATACTAATCAAAGTAATTAATTTAATTAGTAGGTCGTAATAGTCATGCTTAATTAATAATATTATTTTGTTTGTTTACATTCATTGTTACGTATCTTGTACAATATCAAAAAATTTATTTCCTTTTGAAATATTAGGAGAATATAGTCTCTCTATATTTAATAAAATAATCCATGTAATTTGAACTCAATCTCAAAAGTTAGGGGTTTGAAATTTCCAAATACCATTGCTGATATCCTATATATTAAAATGGATAAAAAAACATCAACTTATAATAAGGGAAATTGAAGTATGAATGTCATCGGAAAGAACACATGATAGGATTCCATTTTGGAAACATTATTTTTAAATAAAAACATGGTTATGGAGGAAACGAATATCTCCCAATTACTATTAGGGAGTGATAGAGAACGTGGTTAGGAGAAATTAAATGAAAAACTAATAATAAATCTTTGATGGGTTAAGATACCATCGACTCATTGGAAATAATGGTAATATGATAACATTTTTATTCTAAATAATTTCCTTAAATTAAGGAAATAATGTTACTACTTATGTTAAAACATAAAAAATATACTTAACATAATATTAGTGTTTCTTACTTTAATAAATTTACACCAATGTTCTATAGTTTTCTCCAAACGAGGAGTATTAAAGATGAGTATTTATTTCCTAGATCACTAAAACTAACTTTCAATGAATCAAAAAATCCATATAAGAATAAAAATATATTCCTCCCATATTTAGGAATTAATGAAAACAAAAAATGGTTGTAAAAAGTAAGGTAACTAACAAAACAAATTAGTATCCAAAATTCAACAGTAGTAACTGAAGTTAAACATAGATGATTTGATAACTAACTATCCTCAATATTCCTTGAAATATTAATAAATTAGATTGAAACCAAAATATTATAATGATTACATCACATATTATTGATTGGATAATTTATCATTTATCTCTAAATAACACCAATCACTCCTGAAGTATCATATCAAAAATAGCATACACTCTAATCAGATATGTTAAAATATAGGACTATCATTTCCATAGATTTCTGAATTTACATAAAACCAAACTAAAATCATATATTCTACCAAAATATAATTAATCATTCATTGATAATGTAAAATCATATAATATTCTATTTACATTAATCAATGAGTGTTCCCCAAGTCAATATAAATATAAAAATAATGTCATGTTATCTTAGACATCACATAGGTCAATGGTAGACATTGAACCCTTTTCACCCCTCGGTTTTCAGCTAATCCCCACAACCTTTATATATTTTAAAGTGTAATGAATAGAACTACTATAAATAAAATTACACTTTTGGAATTATTTAAATGCCTTTTATGTAAGATAGTTATAGAAAAAACATGCACCCATTTAGTTTAATTATAAATTATCGAATTTAATTGACCATTAATAATCATTATGGTTGATATTATATCCACTGAACAATGGTCACATTATTAGTATAAATATAGGGTTTTAACAAAATATCCAACTGTCATATAAAAAATACATGATGAAATCAACCAGTAGGATTGTCCCCAATGAATTCCATTTATCAGGGATTCTGATGGAGATATACTTTTTGGTATTTCCCCTTGAACAATCCCAATTCGAGATCCAATAATTTGAGAATGAGAGAAACCATTTATTGGAGAAGTTCAATATCATATAGATTACGAGTAAAACAATATTTTTTGAACCACCCCATGAAGGTACCTCCATCATTCACCTTCTCTTAGGGTGTTTTCAGACATGTTAAAGGGATATGTATGAATAACCTAGAAATATGAGTATTTAAATTACATGGTATATAATGATGAATATATTTTCATCCTATTATTATTTTTATTTGTTAAGGATCTTTATTTTGATTTAATAATGCACAAATTTTATTTTTTTGATAATATTCACATTCAATTAATGTATTTATGTATTTTTTAAATAAATAATATTTTATTAAAATATTATTTATAATTTTTTTATAAAATATAAATGATCATATTATTTTTATGAAGTCATATATAATGGTTAATAAGGGTTTGATAACTACTATTGTGAAAATCCCAATATTTCTGAAAATATGTAATTTTTTAAAAAAGTGAAAATTTAAAAATTTATAAAATTATTTAGATAAAATTAATATTACTTTGTGAATCATAGAATTAGAATTATCCAATGTTGATGTTTTCATAATATTCAGAGATAGAAAAATTTTCAGGTAAAAATTAAATATCGTATAAATATACATTGTGTATTATACCAACATAATGACCCAAATGTTATGTAATAATTATTATAAATGAGAAATAAATATCATATATTTGTTTTAAATTGAAAATAACTTGATTTTATTTTTCTAATATTTATATTGTAACGAAATTATGAATCCCCCAAAACCTATATTATATTTTAATGTTTTAAAAATATTTCTTCAAAAGTTTTACTCACCTTCACATAATAATAGGAATTATTTTATTAATTTAGGCCATTGTCCTTATAATATTTTTGGAACAACATTTATTTTTTAGAAACCATAGGAAAACCCATGGGATGGATTTTGTTTTGTTTATTTTATTTTGTAGATTCCAAAATCCAAATAATTAAGTCATCCCCATTTATTCTTATATAAACCCACCCATGCTCCAATTTATCTTCATTAAAACAGATCATAGAAAATACATACTCTCCATTCCCCTCATTAGATTCCTCCCATGTTACCCCAATCTTTTAGTATTCCCTTACCATGGTTTTAGATTGAAACTCAAGTATGGGTCTTTGCTATCCTTTCAAATTTCACCAACATTTTTACAATTATTTCTTTTAATTTAATTTGGATATATTGTAAATTATTTATAATCAGTATCTTAAATTCCAGTTGATGTTATTCTAATGAATGATAATTTATCATCCATAATTTGGACCCTAACCTAAGTCGTTAAAATGCTTAAATTCTTTAAGGGATCCTCACATCCTCATCTTTATTCATGTTTCTTTATAAACTTATGAAATATACTTCCATTTGATAATATCGGGGCATATATTTAAATTTCCCTATTAATTCCCATTTTATTTGAAAATTATTATATTTTCCTGTATCTATCATCAACCATTTTTATGAATTTTTATGTAACATCATTATGCTGCTGAAATTTCACCACGATTTTCAATGCCAAAACAATTATAGACTGAATACCAACAACATTTTTATTTCAAGGGTATTCACATTTATGCAGATATACTTACTAAATGGGGACTTATATGTGTGTATTCTAAATTTATTGATCATTGAATAAACCATGATGATGAATTAATCCATGTTGGATGATCTATGTGTCACACATATACATGAGAATGAAATGCATGTGATAGGTGTGTCAAGAATTATATTGTTCTCCAATTCATATGGTATTTTTTAGTATAATGATATGTCATAGTGGAACAAGGAGTGATCATGATTCCTTTATGGGAATTTTTCCACCATAATGTCATGGAATATTTATACATGATATGTGTTTATGATGTTGTGTTTGAAGTCGGTTCCACATTTCCAATTTTTTGAATATCATTCTATACCAGGACATATTATTCATTTGACATTAATTCCTCATTGATATTCCTATTATATAACATTAATTTTCTTCTTCCTGTTATGCTTCAACTATTCTCTAACTGTGCTTTATATTTCAACCCTTTCTTTTGTTTATCCCATGTTCAATATATTATTCAATATTCCTATTACCAAAATACACTATAATTATCAATCATCCAGGTTGTAATAAGTGTAATTTTAGGTAATAAATCAGGTAAAATGTGTAATAAATGTAGGGTTTTTATTGTTGTAATTAAAGGAATTGTTTAGTTAATTTTGGGATTATGATTAGATTACTATTGATAAGTCCTTAGGGATAAGAATATGTATAAGAAAAATCCCTAAATATTTTATGTAATAGTTAAGTGGTTTATTAAGAAACAATATTCATATATGGATACTACATGTGGACTTGGATCTGGAACAGATATACCTAGGGGTAACAATTCTGGCAAGATGTCCTTAGCCTAACTCAAGGTAACTTGGTACACAAAAATTGTCCTTACTATACACCTAGTTAGACACTCTTGAGGGATATGGTTTGGTAAATTTATAATCTCATTATGAAAAATTATAAATGGAACAAAATATATTCACATAAGAATATATGTTAGTAAATAGATCTTGTATAACATAGATTAAACCCTATAAATTCATAAGTTAGGTAAATTAATGTATTTTATACGTCATCCATTTAATGTCATTGTATACCTTTTTATATGTATAGTATTTTAAAAATCATAATCCCTAATTATCCATTTATTCTAACCAATGGCTGGATATATGAGGAATCTGGAAAACAATCAATGCGACTAGAAATGTAATGACTTCCCCAATGAGCTACCCACCATGATGTAAGTAAGAATCATGAACATTATGATGATACTCTCTTAACTGACATAGGTTCAGAATAGAAACATGGATATAGAGGAGTTCCCAACCCCCACCCACCCATGAGAAAAAAAGATACAATCTAGAGCTTCATGTGACAAATGAATTTAACTTTCAATAGATAATATAATCCCTTAATCATAGACAAATATATCAATTCCATTGAGAATATCTTCTCTTCCCATCAATGTGCTGAGAAAGAGAATATTCTATTTTTAATTTATCAGTTTTAGGTAGAAGTTGATTACTGGTGGACATTGATGAAGAATATGAAGAAATAGGAACATATTGATGAAATAGAGTTAAAGGAATTCAATATAATGTTTTTCTAATAAATATTTTCTTCGAGCACTCCATTATAAAATAGAAAGGTAATTTCTTTCCCTTAAGAAAAATTTTGAAGAACTTATCAGGGATTATGCAGAAAAATTCACAGGACATGCATGATACACCACTATATTTTTTAGTACCCCTTCATTCAAGGTTTACATCTTCTATTGGAGGCTAAAACCTAGTTTACTAAAATCCCTGGATATCTATAACAAAGATAGCTATGAGAAATTTTTTTGATGCTCCATCAGTGTTCAAATAAAGGTCAGAAAATCTCATGGGTATCATGGGGATAAGAAGCATAATGTGGAGATTAATTCTAATGGCCTGATTGATAAATACATCATCTCCACAAAATTTCAAAATATAAATTATCAAATGTGATGGAAAAAGAAACCTTAAAATTACCCATGTGGAATAAATAAATGATTTTGAATTCAAAATAAAGGACACAAATATAGATGTTTCCAACATGGGGAACCAACTAATGTGATGGAGGAATGGAATGCTCCTCTAAACCCTCATTTCATTTTCCATTGGTCTAACTACATGTAAACATGTATCTTTTCAAAATAATGAACTACAACAAGGGTTTTTAGAGACAACCAAGAACCTCTAAGGAAGCAAGGGTTAGATTTTACCATCTCTATAACTACATTGGATCCTAAAAATGATTTGGTGATTGGTATTCTAGTTATTCATTCAAAAATTGGGATTTTACTTTCTGATTCGGGTTCTAAACATTCCTTGAAATCCCAAACTTTCAGTAGAATTATCCAAACACCACTGAAAATTATGGAAGTAGAGTTGTCGGTGAAAAATAAAAATGGGAAAATTATTTGATTTCAAGTGTATAACTCCTCCCCTACCAATCTTTTTATTCTGAAATATTTACAGATCCATTTAATACTCCCTTTGGGGGAATTTTATGTAATTATGGCCTTGGATTTTCTTTCCCTATATATATCCAACAAAAATTTCCAAAATAAGGAAATCATTCTCTCTTCTGTGAATCGACCCTTGACTCTGTACAAGTTGTGGTGGAGGATGCATCTTATTTAGCTACATCATCTCTAGAGAGGATATAATTTACCAATGAGAAATAATATATAGTTAAAATCATTTATTATCTCGAAGTAATCATCCTCAAAGATATTCCAATTTTGATGGAATATGATGATTTGTTTCCTGAGTAATTTGTTGTTCTTCCTCCTAGCCAAGAGGTTTAATTCTAAATAAATATTATACTTATGGTGTTTCTAGTATCTAAGAATATGTATAGAATGGTTGTTATGGAACTTGAGGAACTGAAGGAAAACATAATGAAGAATCAAGATAAAGGGTTCATATACCCATGTGCATGATCATGGGGTTCACAAGTTCTCTTCAAGAAGAAGATTAATGTGTAAATGTGTGTTTACATTAATTATCATGATCTCAACAAGATCATAATTAATATAAAGTATCCCTTACCTTAGATAAATGATTTGTGTGATCAGATATGTGGAGAAAAATACCTCTCAATGGTGGATCTTTGTTTGGTATATTATCATCCAAAGTTGAATAATGAGGATATCCCCACAACCAATTTTCATACAAGGTAATGGTATTGCGAGTTCAAGGTAATGCCTCTCAGGTTCAAAAATGCTCTAGAATAATTCAGACTTTATGAATAATTTCCGTAGATATTACCTCGAAAAATATTTGGTTGTATTTATAAATGATATTTTAATGTACTCCAAAACTAATTAGGATCATGAGGAGCATCTAAGATATTTTGTAAAGACCATATAAATAGAAAAGATCTAAGGCAAGTACATAAATGTGAGTTTTAGTTAAATAAAATATCATTATTGGTGAATATAATCACAATTAATGGGATATTGTTATACAAATCAATGATGAAAGAAATTGGAGGATGGTCGAGGCTAGTATATATGATAGATATATTTAGTTTCCATGGATTATCTAGTTATTATCACTGATTTTTGAGATATTTATTGTGATTTTTAAACTCTCTTACCATGATAAATCTATAGTGAATAATGTTTTCATGGAATATAGAATATGAATAAAGATTCATGGAGTTAAAAATTAGGATTATCACTATCATTGTGCTCACACTAACAAGAAGTCTAGAAATCGTAATAGTATTCAGATATGCATAGAAGAAGATATTTAGATATGTGTTAATGTATAATGAATAAGTCAAAGCCTATGGTTCAATGTAGTTTAGAAATAATTACAAAAAATATCCTACCCAGGATCTATAGATGACAGTTGTGATATTTTCATTTAAAATATTGATGCCTTACCTTTTTGTGGAGAAGTGTGAGATATATACTAATCACTATAGCCTAAATTATATATTCACATAGACAGAGATTAATATGAACCAATGAAGATAGTTAGATATCATCAGAGATTATTACTATTCAATCCACTACCATCCTGATAAATCAAATATTGTGGAATATTCTCTATATAGAAAAGATTATACATCATTATCATTGATGAGAATTCTGAAGGAATCAATCTTATAAGATCTTCCAAGGTTGGACATGAGAATCAATAAGAAATAAATATCAATAATACACTCTCAAATTATTACTCATTAATCCTTCATGGATAAAAAAAGGATGCTAAACAAAATGATATTGAAATTCAAAAGAAGGAGGAAGCCCTGAGATAGTATAAATACAAAGAGTTTAAAATTAATGAAGAAGGAATTCTAAGATTTGGGTCAAGACTAGGTGTTTCATCACATCTTGAGAGAAAGAAGGAACTGTTGGATAATCCATATAGTTCGACTTTCTCCATTAACCCAGAAAGAAAAAGGATGTAAAAGATATTTGTGATAACTATTTGTGGACCAATAGGAAAAATGTGATTTCTGAATATACATCGATGTGCCTCATATGTCACCAAGTGAAGTCTAAAAGTTATACGACTGAGGGAATTATTAAACCATTATATATACCGATAGGGAAATGGGAGAAAATCACCATGGACGTTGTTATTGGGCTTCTGAAGATATCTAGGGTAAACATTGCTATATGGTTTGTTGTGGATCAAATTACAAAGGCCACTCAAATTATTCAGTTCCAGAGGACTTCTCACTAGATCAAATTGGATGGATATACATTATATAAGTGGTATATATATATAGAGTACCAATACCAATAGTATGAAATCAATATTTTACATTCACCTCCAAATTCTAAAAATGTCTCCAAAATGATATAAACATTGAGATGATCATCAGTATGACCTATCACCCTAAACTAATGGATAATATGATCTGAATATTTAAACACATAAAAAAATTTAGTTAGAATGTTTTATAAACGTCAAATGTATATAAGAAGAACATCTTCCTTTGGTCAAGTTATCTTTCATCAAAAAATTATACTCGATCATCCAAATGGATCCATATAATGAACTATATGGGAAGATGTGAAGAAAACCTACATGTTAAGATGATTTTGGGAAAAGAAACATTCCCATTCCAGAAGTGGTAATGGAAATAGTGGAGAATTTTATGACATTTCAGCGACACGTTGAGGTTTCTTAGAATCGATAGAAGAGCTATGCTAATAATCATCGACAAGACTTAGATTTTGATTTTGGATACATTGTATTCATAAATATATCTCAATTATATAATGTAATGTGATTTTTGGGGAAGTTAAACCTTAGTCTAAGATAAATCATCCACTTTGAGATACTTGATCACATCAGAGAGGTGGCCTATCGACTAGCACTCACACTGAAACAGTCTGATGTACAAGATGTATTCAATGTATCCTTCATAAAAATGTACAAACTAGATCCCTCGCATGTACTCAATACAGAGGAAGTACCATTGGGAAATAATTTTTCCTCTGAGGATATTCCAGGGAAGATACTAGGTCATAGAAAAAAACTTCCACAAAATAAGACATTGAACCTTATCATAGTGTTGTGGGAAAACAATAGGTTTGAATAAGAGACCTGGGAATTGGAGGAGGCTATATAGAAGATTTATCCTCATCTATTTTATTATGGTAAAAGAAAATATCTATGATTAAATATCTTTAGGGTAAATATAATAATGACTCGAACTATTATAAATAAAATTCACCTTTTTAATTTGTTTGAATGTCTTGTTATGTAAGATCGTTATAGAAAAAATGAACTCCTTTGGATTTATTATATCCTATAATATTTAATTTAATGTTAAGAATCATTATCATTGATATTATAGTCATTGAAAAATGATCACATGATTAGTATAATTGTAGGGTTCTAAAAAATCCAATTGTCACAGACAAATGAAGTGATGGGATCAAATAGAATGATCGTATATTATGAATCCCTTTATTCGATGATTTTTAGGGATATATAATTTCTATTATATTATATGAAAAAAATTTAATATAAGATAAATAACTTAAGTATGAGGGAAACCATTTCTGGGAAAATTTCATTCTCATCAAGATCAAGACCCAATCCATAAATATTAATTAATTCTATAAGAAAATAAACATTTAAGTAAGAAACATATTCATTGAATAAGTGATGAAATAATTAAAAATATATATATTGAAAGTTGTGGCTCATCAAAATAAACCTCAAATGAAGGTTATTTAAATAACCAAAAAATCAAGCTCATTACTGATGAATATTCTATGACAATCCATGGTAACTCAAGATTGGAAATTTTTTTGAACTAACTCATCACCCATCCAAACATTCTTGATGAATTTAAATGGGCGTAACTACAGTTTAACAAAATCCCTAAGCTAAAACAAGGTTTCTTCATCACACTTTTTTCTGTGTATAAATTAGAAACCATTTTTTCGGAAACATCGTAGGTCGAGTCCAAAGCACATGATGAAAACAAAATTATTAAAAAAAACTAATAACGTAATGATAAATACTCCATGTATTATTAATTAATAATGAAAAAATGGTCTACATGAAGTGTTATATGATACAATGACATACATGGTCTCTATCTAATATAGTGATTCCTTGGTCCAAAAGAATACAAGTATCCTATGTCCATTCCCAAGTGACAATTTTTATCATTATGATTAATATAATATAAGAAAAACATTATAAAATTATATTTTTTCATTTCATTGAACATATAAACTTCATAAAAACCATTTTAAAGGAAAAACTGCTACAATACATTTTCTATCAAAATAGACTATCGAGTAAAAATTTAAAATTTATAATAACACCGTAAAAAAATTAGACCTATTATTTTTATATTCCAAAATCTAAGTATTTTTCAAGGATATTCACATTTTCCATGGGAAATATTCTATTTGAAAGAAACAGCATCCTCCCCAATGGAAGAAACATTGATTCCTTAGAATTAAATGATTGGAAATAAGAGATTAGATCATCATATGAGAATATATATAAATAGTACCATAAATTTCCCTAGAACCATAATTATTTTGAATGATAACCCCAAGAGTGTTCTAATAGAATAATGGGAAAAGTGATCTAGGATATATTTAAATATAAGAAGAGAAATAAGGAGGAATTTTGGGCATAACGTTAAAGGTCAAACAAAATCCATCAAGGTTCACCAAGGAATCATTGTGGGGAAATCATGGAAATAATGGTGGGGCCCATTAAATATTTTTATAGATTAAGATGATATTATTGTAAAACTAATCTAGGGGAATTTGTGTAATTTTCCATTTTATGAGGTTATGATCATATCTCATAGTTATGTCATATGCTTAGGCAAACCACGAACTAACCCTATGGTAGCCACCACCCCTTGAAAACTATGTTTGTGTGGTTTCTTTGGAGTAGAAACACAATTAGAATAACCATGGACAATTAATGATATATCTACCTAACATGAACTCAATCATTCCCATAATTTTCTTATGAGAGTTCACCATTAGACAAACTATAATCAAATCTTTAAAATATCTATTTGAACTATTTTTGCCATTTCATAAGGTTACCAAATAGTTACAACAAATCATGGACTAAACTATGTGCCTATACAATTTTTCTTAAAAATAAAAAATTTTACCCCCATACTCTACAAGAATATATAACCCTAAAATAGAAAACCCAAGCATAAAAATAATACATACATGTGACCATGAGTACATCACATCAATATAAAACCATTTTATTCATTCTAAACATTATATATAAATAATACAATGATAATTTTTTTCAAGTAACATTAATTATGTAATGAATTGAAAACCTTTTAACACTTACATTATATATATACATTTTATGATGTTTTTTACAATTATTTAATTAATATTATCTACCTCAACCATTTTGGGTTTTTTATTCAATATTATGGAACCACTTCAATGTAGTTTTAATAGAAAACTAATAATATCCAATAAATATATATTAAATGGATTTATCATGGAATTTCTAATGTAATTCCAAATTTATTAGATTTTAATAAGTTAGTATATAGTCTAACATTGTGGAATCCTTCCAGATATGTTTGAATTAAATAGTTGAAAACGATTATGACAGTTTAATTTTAATATCTCTATTTCAAATATTAATTTATAATTCTATAATAATATCCAATTATTAGTTTTATTAGTTTTATTATGTTAAATCCATATAAATTTTAAATAATATCAATGAATGACCTAGGTGAAAAATAAATCATCATCCTTTAGATAAATTTTATACAACAATAAAGGGTGAGATTTTTTTTTCAAAATACTTTAAATGATGGTGAATATTAATAAGTTTATGATTGTCACTAAAAAATGTATGTAACATTAAAATAATTTTCTATGGTTTATTCTAATTATTACTCATATTATAGAATGGTAAATTTAAGAATTGAATAGATAAAAATCTATTTTGAATATTTTATATTGAAATAGTAATAAATTATAAAAAGGAGTTTAGTGAGATATAGTGGGTAATATATTTAAAAAAAATTATAATAAGGTTAATAACAAGTAAATATTCTATTTTTTTCAATATAAGTATATGTTTAAAAGATATTTAAGAAAAAAATATTTCTACATAAAATGGGGGGAGAGAGTTAAGTAACTTTACATTACACATAATGTCACCCTATATGGATTGAATGTAAAGCCTTCAAAGGATGGGCTTATTGAATGAAAAGTGCTTTAGGGACAAGTTGGGTGGAGTTTTCAGAGGTATTATGATAGAGATACTAAAAAGGAAGATTTTTTATCTGAGATGACAGGTTTGGAGGAGGTTTTTCCTATATCCATCTCGGAGGGGTATCGTGTAATATAGTAGATATTACATTAAAATTTAATGTTAATATAATTAATAGTTTTTATAATTATAAAATTTATTACTTTTTTATAAACAAATATACATTTATTAATAATTTTAATACTACAAAAAATGAATTCAACATTTTATATATTTTATTCACATATAGAACAAAAAAGATTTCTTTTTTAGATTAAAATAGAAAACAAATTCTTTAATTTTTGTTATAAGTTCAGAAATAAATTATACTATTTTTCTTGAAATATATTTCAATCATATAATACACTTTTTTTCATCAAATGGGGTTTATTAATTTTAAGGAAAAATTATCTAATGATGATGTCATAAAACATACAATAATCCAATAAAAAGTATTTCCCTATTTAAAGAAATTAACACTTTAAAAAAATTATGTTAATTTAAATAATAATAATATAATTATGTTTATTAATATAATAAAAATTATTTTATTAAATTTACTATTTATATATTAAGAATTTATCTATCAAATAAATTCTTATAATATTTTGAACGAAATATTTACCATAAATAATGACTGTTTCAATCCTTATAATTTCTTATATTATTTTTTCTATTATTTTTTATATGATTGATAACTATATATATTATATCAAGAACCAAAATATGATTCTAACATAGTTAATTCATGTTATTAATTTTTAACATGAATGTTATAATTTTACTAAATAAGTTGAAACAAATCTTGTTGAAAATTATACTTATTTATGATTAAAGTTATTTAATTTATTAACTCATTAAATTAATTTATATTAAATATTATCAATTACTTTATTCAAAAAAAAAATTATATTTTAGTTAAATTATTTGGGATACCCAAATAGTACAATCCCAGATTGTGAAATTTTCCTTATATATGAGCCACTAACATTAGATGTACAATTTTGGATAGAGATTCTATAGTTTGTAAAAAAATTCTAAATAATAAATGAAATATCATTCTCATAGGATAAATCCTTTTCTAATATATAAGAATATAATTAATCTACAATATTTCTCAAGAATCTCCCATATTGTTCTCTACACATACTACTCATTTGGATATATCAAGTGTAACACGTTTTTTATTATACGGGTAAATGGAAACAAAATATCAAAGAACATAAATGATTAGTAAATAAAACCTATATAAAAATATATTAAGGAGTAAAAATATCATGAATAAAATTGAAATAATAAAATGATAACCCAATAATGTATAATAAATGATCACATGTGGTTGAAATAATGAAATAGTTAATAATATAAATAAACACATAAACAACAACAACTATTATTTTGATGACATAATGCATAATGTTAGATATCATCATGTTTACCATCATGTTATGACTAAAAACATTATTATTTTAGTTATGACCATAGGAAAGATATTATTCTTATCATCATGGTGACAACTAATTCATCATTCATACATTGGGTATGAATAAACCAAACAACAAACCCGTTTACCTCAATAAACCAACCAATTTATCATGGGGGAATGGGATATCGAGACCGACATATCATATCATTATGTCTAATACATTCAATATAGAATGATATTAATTCGCAAAAAATTTATAATCATCATTAATATAGAAAAAATAGGAAACTATATACAAAGGAAAAAAAAATAATGACAATACATTCTTAGTATATATGTTAGATCACATGGACATAATTTATGAAAAGAAAGATAGTGAGTAGTTAAAAAACACGTATTCCATGTGTAAAAAAGTAAACTCCCCAGGATATTAATTTCGAACAAACATCAAAATGATGACCATTAAAAAAACTCAATTCTCGGATCAGAGAGAGAATAATGAAATAATGTGGCAAATTGGTAGTATGTAAACTTTTTAAAACAAGGTATGTGTATCAATAAAAACATGTATAAGAGAAATTTATTTTTTGATGATACCCTTACAAAATTTATAACTCTTGATTAAAAACCCTATAAAAGTTGGGATATGATGTTTTAGAATTAATATGAGTAATAAAAAATAATCATCAGATGATACGTCGTAGAGGTGTTTGTTATACCTTAATGGGACACATAGTGAACATTATGATTCATGTCATAAAGAAATAATTCGTTTAAGAAAACAACCCTTATAGTAAATGAAATATAAAAAATGAACATACCATGATACTAAATTAAAATTAAATGAAACATATTTGTAATACTTAAAGTAAATAGGCAAGTGAAAACTCTATATAAAACTATTGATGGTGCATGGTATTAAAAAAGTCTATTGGAATTTAAAATAGTGAAAAATAACACTAACAAAAATAGAAACATTGGTATCAAACATCCTGAAATGATATAATTATAAATAAAACACTAAATACCACAAATAATGAGAGTATCAATATATGAAATATTAAAAGGGAATTAAAACAATATTAGAGTAGAAAATATGGTGTATAATAATAAAATATTCTCAAGGGTTTTAATTTGAGAGAAAAAATAGTTATATTAATTCCTTATTATCCAAAATAATAAAAAACCAAAAATATAAAAAATATACTAATTATCTATTTCAAAACATAAATAATAAATATTTAAAATTATAAACTAAATTTATAATAATTTATTATAGATATATAAGTCAGTTAATCATTATTTTAATCATTAGGTGCTAGAAACATTGATTGCTTATTCCATATTAGTACAATGGTCAAAAAGTTTATTCATACTTATTTGGTAAATTCTATTCAGCCATGGATATTTAAAAATTATAGAATAATGGTGTTTCAACGAATCATCAAACAAGATTTACTTTTTTTTAATAAAAAATTTCTGATTTGTGAAAAAGGAAATTTTGAAAAAAAACGTTTTGGTGTGTTATATGACTCAAAAGATATATATTAATAAATATATTAAATTTAAATAAAAAAATAAATAAATAATTCCATAAATTTATTTAATTATTATGACACTATATTTCAATATATAATATTTAAAAATAATTCAGGAAATCTATATTATAACATTGTTAACATGGGTGGTAAAACCAACCCAAACAAGAGAGTGAAATGTGAATTAGTTACTTATAAAACATTTTTATATAATGCTAAGATAAATTAAAAAAATCATAATTATTTTAATAAATATTAATTAATTTCATTATATACATTCTTATATCCATCTATGAAGGGTGGTTATAAAAAAGGAAATTCATCACTCGTGGAGGAAATATTCTACATGTGTACATGATTTACATTATCATTACTCAAAAAATGGAATGTAATAAATCTATATGAAAAATTAAAATTTCAAAATTAAATTTATATATATGAAAGATAATATTTTATCAAATTTATCCTCCAAATCATCCCTAATAGTTAGTGATGAAAACTGAACCACATCACTTCATTGAGGAGAAAGTCTATTTGTGCACCCGATCAATGTTTTGTTTTTTATAGTGGTTCATATGTATTGAATAATGGTTGGTTGATAAATGTAAAAATATTAAAGTATATTAATAATACTTGTTTCATTATAATATGGTATCTAGAAGTAGTTTCAAATTGAATGATTAACAATAAAAGGCCAATGAGTAGGAAATAATAATGTAGAGAAATTATGATTTTTCTTGGAAATCGCCATCACAATTGAGGCCTTATAAGTCATAATTAATCATATATGGTTCTTCTCAATATAGATAATAACATGAGGATAAAAATAGTATCTTTTTATCATAAAATAATTTTTTTTAGTATGGTAGGAAGTGGTAGAATTGAACCCATTTCATAACTGCAGAGAGGGAAAATTCATAACTACCCATTAAATTGTATTCATGAAATGTTAATATTGGGGAGGGTGTTTTAAAAGTGGTAAATTAAAAATTATAGTGTTTGGTAAGGTTTTTAAACACTATACCATTCATTCTAAAATTATATTAAACATATTAAAATCCTTCCACTATAATATTTTTTACTTTTATTATTGGAATTTACTTTTACCTAAAAAAATTTCATTAAATGCCTACATTTTAAAAAGATCTTAACAAATAATTTGGAATAATATATTATTAATTATTTCTATATTTTATTAAAAATATATATTATTGTGTAATAAAAATTCAATTTAACATTTTCACATTTCTCATGTTAAAACATATTTTAAAAAAGTATATTTTTAAGTATAAAATCTATGTGCTGGAAAAATTTAACAATGTATTTTGTTTTCAAAAGAAAAACTCATTTTTCAAAAAAATTAAAATTTATTTGAATTTAAATTATTCAAAAAACTAAATATAATGAATTAATATTTAAACAAAAGAGAAGACTAAATCTATTTATTTAACTAGAAAATATGACATCAATTTATAAAATGTTAATAATATGATTTATCAATAAATAATTTCATTTTAAATTTATAATTTTACTTTTTTTAATATTTTAAAAAATGTAATATGTTTTTATATGTATTTAAGTTAAATTTAATTAGTGATATACTCTAAAAATTATGGCTTTCGTAAAATCTATAATTTAAATATAAATCGTAAAAATATATTATTTTAGAAAAATAAAAAAATCATAATATAATATTATCATTATAATCCAGAAATAAATTCATTTTTTTCAAATTCGACATAATTATTTTTATAATTTTACTTTAAAATTAAAATAATAAATTTAATGAAAACTAAATTTATAAGAAAATAAATTTTAAATTATGAAATGTTTTAATTCTCATTTCCTATAAATTAAAATTTTAATTTTGGATAATATCTTCTTAAAATAAGAAAAATATTTTATTCATAATTTATTTCGTTTCTAAAAAACTTCATATAAAATGTTTTTTTGATGAATATATTTTAACAATATAAGGATTATATTAGTTATTTTTCATCATTTATTGAGTTTTATTAATGCCATAATATTAATAATGACCATTAATTTATTTCAAAAGTTTTTTGATAACACAATTAACATTATTTTTACCATCCAATTATATGGTTTAATTATAATGGTTATAAAATTTTATTCCATTCATTTTGGTTTGGAGATGTATACACCACAAAATATCAAACGTATTTAGTTTCAATATAAAATATATAATTCCAAAAAATCGGTTGTCTCATTATCTACCTTAAAGAATTTACTCACACATAATTTTATTTATTGACGGTTAATAATAATAATTAAGGGTTTCTAAAAGATTGATAGAGGAAATAAATATTCTAAAAGAGATGTCTTCTTTAATATATTTGGTTAAATGTGGAAAAAATTACATAATATTATCATGTTAACCAATTTTATAATATTCCGTTTAATACATTATTCTATCGAAAGAAAATTTTATATAGGAAATTCGATCTTCATTACTTCGACATCTTTTTCATCCAAATATTCATGCAACTCAATCCTTAAATTCTTTTTTGTGCTTTATAATTAAACTATGTTTTCAATTATAATCATACTTTATGATAGGTGGTTTTGAATACCCAAAATATTTTTCACATAAAATATTACCCAATTAGGTTTCTTGTAGGTACAACTCCACATTGTCCGTGGAATTATTATTTGTCTTGGTTGTTTTAGGATACAACTATTACTAAAACAAAAATATTTGATATTGGTGATGAATAATTTTCATCGTAAATTTTTTTTTCAAATCAAACATCATGTTTCCCAACTCTATGACTCCATATTGTTATCATGAATTTAATTTAAAATCATGATATATTAATCTTTGATCAAAGTATATTACATTATGTTTTGTTCTTCAATCCGCACCATCCTAAAAAAATAACAGTCCCTAATTACCATAATATTCATATGATATTACTAAACTAATAATCATTACAATCAATTCATATGAAATTGATCTTTACCATTATCCATAAAATCATATTACAATTAATATATACCTTAACATATGAATTTGTAAACATTAATCTCGCTTATGAATAGTCATTATCCTATTATGATCTCCAACAAATATATTTAAATCCAAGACTATTTTTTGTATGGTGTACGTGATTCATTGAAATCATATCCTTCTATGGTGTCTAGATAGGTGTGAATTCTTAAGCACATTCATCTTGCAATGATTAATTATAGAGTGACTAATAAACACACATTTTTCATGGTGGTTACACCTAGAATCATTTGTTTATAACCCAATATGGATTCTAGTACCAAGATGAGGATTTAGTTGTTAAGAGACCACTTACTCCATAAATTTTTAGATTTTATGAGGTTTTCAAACATATATACTAATCCCTTGTTTTGTCTCTAATGTTGTCTCAACTTATTCATTAAAAATTATAAATTATTTCATACTAAATTATGAAATCCAAAAAAAATTATAACATTGAAATTATGATCAACCATAATTTATTGATCATTGACGACATTTATAACTGACATGTTATCTTCAATAAGTAACAACCTAATCACTTATATTATATATTCCCTACATCAGTACTAACATTGATGCCCCAGATCTACAATCCTAGAATACACAGTGAAAAAGAACATTATTTAAATATGATATTTGAATTCAACCAAAAAGTACCAATTTTAATAATTGATAAATACAAGATAAATAAAAAATATTGAGATACTTATATTCAAAATTAATATAATGTACATGGTTTTAAGTAATTAATAAAAACATTTATCTATCATAGATCACATCTTTCTCATCAAATGAACCATTTTATAATTATACAAGAAACTATTTAATATATAATTGGACATTAATATGTCTCCAAAATTATCCACACATGTTATCTTCTAGGCAAGTCCTGTTAAATAATTTTCTCTATGACCTTGTAAAATTGAACCATAAGAATTTTGATATCAAACCCTAAGTAATGGGAAATGTATACCGTATGGTGTAAAGGAATAAACATGGAATGAATAATTCAAAAAACGATAATAAAATGTTTCTATATGACTGATCCCATTCGAATAAACAAATTTGTGTTTAACAATATAACTAAACACAAGAAACACAATAAAGGATTTCAAGGTGATAGAATGTATAATACCAGACATTATGATCCTTACTATCGGGGTCTTACTGAATCAAATATTGATTACATAAATGTTTCTTCCAAGAAATAACTATTTCAATCATTGTTTCAACCATGAAATCCTGATTTCATTGGGTAGGTAGACACCAAATAACCAAATATTTTGTGTCATGAAACTAACAAATGCATTGAGGTGATATATATAGTATTGGATTCCAATAATCATTTCATTAATTTTAATAAATTCACCATAGAATATATTTTAACTTAAATATTATTCATAATCAAATTGACTTAGGAAAAAATAATGGTATTTATTGAGATAAAAACACTAAAAACTTTAATATATTCATATTTAAAAAATGGGATTAAATGGATATATTCTATACCTTTAAAAATGGAATACGGTTGAACAACACATTTACCAAGTGTATCATAATGAAGTTCATTATATATTAAGGTAGATTAAATCAACTTTTCATTTGTGAACATAAAATTAAAATTCAAAACCAAAGTAAAGGGATAATAATTATATAATGTTTTAAATTGGAAGTATATACACCTTATAAAAGATGTTAGGTGAATAACAGAAAACAAATGTCAAATAAGATAATTTTAAGATACAACAGTTCAACTTTATTATCTATTTAATGAAAACTCAATTAATATAAAAAATGAATAAAAATTTGATAAATAATGCCCCATATAAAAGAAAAGATGAGTAACAGTATCAAACATGTATTATGGATTTTAAAATAAATACAGTCAAAATTAATAGATTTAGACACCTTAAAATTAAATAAACCTAAAGGATATAATTTCAATTCAAACACTAAATAAGATAAATAAAAAGAGGATAATGATACCGTATATTAATGGAAATTAATATACAGCATAAAAAACAAAACATGTTGTATAAAAAGAAATATGTGTCAAAGGGGGAAAATTTAGACAATAAACCCTTAAATTAATTTATTTTTAGTCAAAATGTGTTTTATGTCCTATATAAAAAATAATTATCTTAATCGTATATTTCAAAAAAATATTCCTATAAATATTATTGAATAAAATTAATTTATAACCATATATTTCAAATATATAAGTTATTTATAGTTTATTGTCTTTAGCATGTCCTAGAAACTTTGGTTTCTTGTCCTATTATAGTTCTATATTGATGGAGTTATTTTTAACTTATTGGATCAACGTTCCTCATTCCATGATAAGACAAAATTGTATAATCATTGTGTTTTATTGATTTATAATATCCAATTTTCTTTTGGTTAAAGGTATATATAGGGTTTTTGTAAAAGTAAATTGTGAAGAATAAGTTTTAACATATTTCATGATCCAATAGTGATATATTAATAAATACATTTATATCAATAAGAACATTCTAGAATCATTAAATAAAACTAAATAAATTTTTTTAAATGATATTACCATTATATAATTTTCCTTAACCATTCACGAAATAAATATTATGTATTTTTTATCTTGGGTGATAAAACCATCTCTTACATGAGAATATTATATTGATTTAATAATTAAATAAGATATTTTATGATACTTTAATATAATATATTGTGAAGATAAATCATTTCAAAAATAAAATTTAACTACATAAAATTCAATCTCAAAACTATCCATTGATGTCGGGGATGTGAAATTAAATTCGTTTTTCATAGAGGTACTATTTCACACAGACATGTAATTATTGTTTCTATTTCTAAATTCATGGGTTGTAATGGTTATATATGATTAAATACAATTGAAAAATCCAAAATTTGACATTTGAAACATTTTTTATTATAAAATAAATCCTACCTTCCATCCGAAGAATGTGGATTGAAAAAATGAACCCCATCACTTCATTGAGGTGGTAGAATGCTTGTATGCCTGATTGAATTTATTTTCATCATTTTTAGTTTATATAAATGATTCAATAATGGATATACATTTATATTATTTCATTTAATTATATAAATGATACTTTTGTCATTATATTTTTTTTGACTATAAGGATTTGGGAAGAAATTGATTGATAAGAAAATGATAAGGAATGGCATTACAAGGTGAATATTTTCATATGATTTTGGGTCTCCCATGGCATAGGTAGTGATGGAAGTAGATCTAGTCCCTCCCCAACTAATGGGTAAAGGATTTGTTAGTGACCATGAAGTTCCTTATCAAACTCCAATTTAACCCTTTGACTAACATTGACTATCTTCCTCCATTTCCATATATCAAATATTTCTGTAATGTAAAATCATAGGTTAATGACATACCAAAGCGTCATATCGAATCATTGGAGTTCATATAGGCCTCTGATCAAATGGATTGATCCATGTTGAGATGGATTTTTTTAATAAACCTTCTATTAAATCATTATATATGTTCATTTTCAATATTTTGACCCTTTAAAATTGTGTGTTTCTAAGTATACATGACCCCCAATACATTATCATTTGATTTTTTACCATTAATTTCATACTATCTTCTGGGTCCTTAAATAAATGATGTTTTAGTGTGTTTTATCTACCTATATATTTTTTTCATATGAGTTTCACTTCATGCATAACCCCCCACCCCTATAATGATGGTCTAGATTTTTTAACTGGATTTCCCCTTCCATTTCGAAATCTATAAATTTTTTAATTGATTAGAATTTTAGTTTTCTGTTTGTTATGATTTAATAATTGATTTTGGGGTAATATTTTTCCAATTTCCCACTATATTTTCAATGATATTTTAGTCCTGAAACATCCAATTTATATTGAAATAATAGAATTCAAATAATATTTCCTTTTTCTATACAATATTTTTGTTTATGTTACGTGTAGTTTTATGTTGTTCTTATAATATTCATGGTCTTACACTTTCTATTTTTTATAAATACAATTTACATCGCATAGATATTGAATCACTTGTAAATTGTGATGTATGATTGATGTATAGGGTAATTTTACACACAGAATGTGTAAATTGTATGAGTTCAAGAATATTGAACATTTAGATAAACAGAGTTTGATTGAAACTGGTGAGGCTAAGGAGAAAAAAATTCATAACACATACCATATATTGTTACTACAAAAACCATTTTGCATATTTCCTTTTTATGATGATGAAGTGATCTAGTAATCCTAATCACCTTTTTGAGATAGTAAAAAGTGTCTTCCATTTAGGTTGTACAAGAAAGGTTAGTAGGAATTTCACTATTTTAGATGGAGTGTGAAGCTGAGGTTTTGAAAATGATATGATATTTATAGTTTTTGGAAACATGTGTACATATTTCTATGAGATGTAATAATTAAAAAACAAAAAAAAATATTAGGGTGTTTGGTGATGCCATGTTAAAAACATTTGAGATATGGAATAGTGTGTGTGAATGAATAGAATGAAAATATCTTGAAAGAGTGTGAATTGGTTGAAACTGACATGGAAAAGTTTATAGACACCTAATAAAACCCTAAAAAATAAGGGGGAGGAGTATGTAATATAATTTAATTGATCCCTTTACAAGGAATTTATGAATATTATGGTGTACTCTAAAGAATTCACAATATCAAGGATGATATCGTGGGAATAGAAGAACCACACTTCAGTCCCAAGGCAACCAATAATAAGATCATATTGTAAAAGGATCATTCTTATATGGGAATGTAATAGATTATATAGAAATAAACAAGTAATATGAACATACAGGGTTCATTAAAGGCGTGTAACAAGATACCTAGAATAAAACAATATATCCTTGAAACATGGTAGGCCAATTAATGGAGTCTTCAAGAGGGGATTTTCATCCTTGAAATGGAATAGAGTTCCTTTATATTGGAACACCCTTTATAGGGTATTAATGATCAAGAACATGTAGTGAATGATGATGACATTATATAGAAGGATGAGAAATAATTTTTAAAGAAACCTATTCAGATTTCATTATATATTCTATAGAGAGTGTAGAAGATTGATTTACTATTAAATATTAAACTATTTATATTAAAAGTATCTATGAAATAAATATCCAATTTTACACCATTGTATAGAAATTAGAATAAATCGATAATGAAATATTAATCTTGACTTAGGTATTAAATGAATGTATTGCCATTCTAGATTAATATATTTAAACATAGGATATGATGGCTTCCCTCACTAATAATATCATTCATTATAAGACATAATCGTATATTATCATTTTTCAGTATGGTCACAAAATGGAAAATAGTTAAAAAAATATTATATTTATTTAGGATTTTTTAGAGTAATCATTCTGGATATAACATCTTTATAGGGTCTTCAATGTGGTTGTTTTTTATTTTTCAAGTAGGTTCAAACTAAACCTTTAAAAGTTTCATAGTGAATGTAATAAAATACTAACTTTCAAGGTTGTTAATAATTAATCATGTTGAGAATTGAATATTTGTGTCACAAATATCCTTAGAAATGGTGGCCTTATGGTATTTAATTCAAACATGAGGCTTATGAATAAGAAATATGATTCTATGTGGATATATATGAAGAGTTTAAAGGTTAAATTTGAATGCGTAAGTGTAGCATGAAGTAGTCAATGTGGTCCAAGTGTCCCCCTTTCACAATAAACAAATATGGGTAATTTTGGAAGTACCCATTACATTTCAATTATAAAAGAAAACTATACTAGGGTAAAAATATCCAAAAGATAGAAATAATTATTTATTTGGTTATATGTTATTGATAAACCCTAAAAAATATTTTTTTCATATAATTTTTAAATAAGTCATATGAAATTTATATATAGACTCTAAACTATTGGAGAATTTTTTACAGGGGTAATTCATATTTACATAATATAATAACTTTTAATGTCTAAAAATAAAACAGGGAAAATTAATAAAATTGAAAGAATAATTCTATAAATATGGTTCAATTTATCAAATATTACTTCTATGTTTATGAAAAATTAATTGTAATGTTTCTGTCAATTCATGTGTGAAAACCCATTTGTTGAAGATTTTATGTTTATGTTTAAAAGGTATGTTTTGGATAGCAATTTCAATGCAATAGATTCTCAGGATAAAAATTGGTTTATTCTAAAAAACTAATTGTTTTTTTAATACAAGCTAATATATAATTTTACCAAAAAATATGTAATTAAACCAAATATTAAAAAATATTGTTTTCCATTTGGAAATATTACATAAGTATATTTAATGTTAAATATTGGTGTACTAAATCATTTATAGTATTTAAAATTTAAAATTTTAATTTAAAAAAACATTTTTGTTGATGGATGCTTTTTATAATAATTTATGTTATTCTTACTTGATGATATTTCCATAAATACCACAACTTTAGTTCAAAATATTATTTTCACTATTCAAAAAATATAAATTATTTAAGTTAAATCACAAAATTTAATCATAAAAAATATCTATATTCTTATTAAATAAAAGAATTAAATTTTTCGGATTAAAAATTATAAAATTTTAATGTTTAATTATTGAATAAATACATGAAAATATAGGGAATATTATTTTCTAGGGAAAATAACTTTTAAAATAGTAATTTTTTATATTCTAATTTCAAATTCTCTATTATTTAATTTGGGGTCCATAATTTCTATATATATATATATAAAGTTTTTACATTCTCATTGTAGTGACACATGAATCACATGCTATCAAACACATCTGGTTTAAATATAAAATATATAATTTAAAATATAAGTGTATTTGTATCATCCTCGACCCCAATATCCCAGATTCAGTAACCATTTTATTAAAATGGAATAGATACAAGAGATAACATCACCAAGGATAAATTAGTATAGGAGTATTGATGAAACTAGATGCATACATGGTTTCCAAAATATGTTGGTCATTTATTCAAAGTACATAACAAAATTAAAAAACTACATCATTTCCCTTATTCAATGATTTCATCATTAATACATGGGTATGGAAAACAAATAAAAGGTTGAGCTCAAACACTCGGTAAGGGTTATATAAAACAATAATATGTAAATAATTTTCAATAAGTAATTGACATTATGTAAAGTTAAATAATATTAAAAAACACATTTCATCAATAAATTGAGAATGAAAATGAATCCATATATTCTGTCATAGTAAAAATCACATTGAAATTAATAAATAAATACTAAATGAAGAGAATGATAAATCATTGGATTTCATCAATATGGAACATAAAATATAATATCATTAAGAAGGTTTATGTTTATCAGTTTAATCCCATCTAATTCTACTCAGAAACAAACTCTATTGGTTTATTGACAACTGTTTTTATCTCATGAGACTATCGATGCATCGAGGGGCTATCTAAATCTAGGCCCCACCCTTAGGTATGGAATTATATAGTCCCCAATCCATAGGTATTGCATTAAATGGTTCCTAACCCTGGTCCTACCAATCCAAATAATTCCCCATATGTATATTTAGTTAATTATTAATGTTTTTTGTCATCATATATCTATATTAAATAAAAGATATTGATTTATAAATATCTCCCCATGTAATCAATTTATAATTAGGATTTAAATATTGAATATATGAAGAAATAGGTTAGATGTTCTCATATGGGATCAAGAATATGATTAATAAAATACTGTATAAATAGGTAAAAATAATCTAATAAAATAACTAAGAAAATCTTGATAGAAATACACTTTTTAATTTGGAAAGACAAATTATTTTGGAAAATAATTAGTATTAGTCATACAATTAAATTTTAACTTGTATATCCTAGAATATAAATTTATATATAATAAAATTAATGTTTATGCATAAATTATTTCGAACTGAATTAAAAATATATAAATAGAGAATTTCAGAAACATTAGAAATTGTCTGCTTTAGGGCAGTTTAAGGGAAAATTATAAAGAGTCTTTAAAATAGATAAAGGAATGATTTTTTGATAAAAAATAAATAAAGATATTTTTTATGATAAAATTAGTGATTATAAAAAACAATGGTTTCTAAAAATATATTTTAGAGTGGACTTGAAAATGGGTAAGAAATTAGGATGCTTTCTTAAATCAGGCGTGCATATCGTGATAAATTGAGAAGAGAACTGTTTAAAATAATGTATTTTCCATAAAGTAATGAAGAAATGATATAGATACATGAGTTTGGAGCATAAAATTTTAATTTTTCATAAGTATATAAAAGGAAATAAAAATTATATTGTGGTAAGGAGAGAGAAAGTGTAACCTGAAGGAAAAAATAGAGATTCCTGTAGAAACCCCTAATACTTTGCAAACATAAAAACTATAATACCCATAAAAATAATGATTATAAAATAATAAAATAATTACCAAGAATTAAAATAGATTCATAATATGATACATCAATGTGATGTAAACATAGACTAAATATAAGAAATAGTGGAGAATATGGTATATCTCATAGAAATAAAAGTGAGATGTAAAAACCCTTACCTTATATCTATAGGTGTTCTAAACATGTACTTACCACAATGGATTATAAAATTAGATTTATTAAAAAATTATATTAGAAAAAATTAAAAATTTATTTTATTTATTATTATTTTATTATGTTCATTTATGGCCTTTTTGATTAGTTACACTATACAATTTTATTGTTCAGGAGTAGTTGTTTCCATGGTTTTCATGATTGCTTTACTTGAATAGATGTATGTAAAATCATATTAAATGAGAATATTTGTCTAGAATTGAAATTATATTTTATTAATTAACTTATATAATGTTATATGGACTTATACATCATTGTTTATTCATATTTTATGATAATTAATTAGATAAAACATTAATGATAACAATTTAGATTATTTTTGTGTTTTTTGATCATCAAAAACAAGTTATGTTTTATTGATTAATATCATATATATATATATAATTATTCCAAAACATTATATAACTTATAAGATGTATTTTAAAATCTTAATTAACCTTAATAATGGGTTTATGACCATTCTTGAAGGTGGTAATGGAAAATGAAAGCACATTGTTCCTTATGGAGATAAATAGACACACCACAGATGATATATCATTTTTAGAATAAATGAGAGATGAGAGGGGATTTGAGGTTAGATTTTCTATAAAAAAAGATAAAAATTTAGCATATATAAGTTAATTTAGTTATAATTATTATTTATATATTGGATATGAGTGAAGGATAAAAAAATAAATTATATTTATTGAGAAGGATAAAGTGTTGTAGCTCTTGAAAGCTTCTTCTTGAGAAACTCCTTAACAAAATGTAGACCAAAGTTTATTCAAAATTTGGGAGATACATGGGAAGTGTATTGGGATGAAATTATACAAGCTTCAAGGATTTTAAGGTGCTAGGAAAATAAGTTTTGATGGGTGGTATTTATAGTGGATGAGAGCAGTGTTTTTTTAATATTTTATCCATTTGTTAATTATTTTTACTAATTAATAAGAATTGTTTGAGCATTAACAGTAAATATTTTAAAATAATAAAGATTAATTTGATATTGTTGGCTTAAATCAGCCCGAAAAAATCTATGTCTTAATACTTCATGTATTAAGCTTATACCATAAATTAACGTATTTCAATATTAACGAAAAATCAATTATTTTACAAAAATAAAAAAAATTCACCATAACCATTTTTTAAAATATATAATTCAAAAATAACTCTATTTTTTAAAATAATTTTCTTAATATTATAAATTATATTTTTAATAAAAATCATATTTTACTTGGAAAATACCAATTTTAAAATTATAACTTATTTTATAACACATTGAAAAATTTATTAACGTCTCACAAAATTATCTTTAAATCATAAAGAAACCAAATATTAATTTTTGAATAAATTTCTTGAAAATAAATATTATGTTAAATAAATAATTTAATTATAAAATTGGGAATAAACCTTTATGATTCAAAAAAATACTAATTGTTAGTTTATCATTTTTAAAATATTTATTTAATTATTCTAAGATATTAATATATTATATAATGATTTATAATATAAGTAAACATTGTTTATAATTTAATAAGTTATTTTACTATTCAAATCATAAATACGCTATTAATATAATGAATATAGAAGATGTCTAAAAATTGGGATTTTTCATTATTTGTTGTAAAATAATTATTTTTAAAAATAAAATAAAATTTCACTCTAATATAATTTTTAACATAATATTTTAAAAATGAAGTTTATATTTTCATTATATTTTAAAAAGATATAAAAATTAATTTTTAAAAGACTTGTTCCCTTAAAAGGATGTAAAAATGTCTTTATAAAAATATATTCTTTTATTAAGTAAAATTAGTTCATTCAGATTTTATGACTATAAAATCATTAAAATTAATGGCATAAAACATTGTTATATTACATAGAAATTTCATAAATTTTTAAATGCTATTAATTCCTTCCAATTTAATGGCTAAGTTATAACAGTCATTTAAAAATAATAATGTCTAATTTTATATCATTTTTTGTTTAGATTGGTGTTATTTGAAACTTATTCTCTCGATTAAATTAACTATCAAAATAAACAGACCATAATATATTTTGGTGTTACATTCTCTCTTCCAATAATAAATTTTTTCATTTCAATTGGAATGGTTACTCCAAAAATAAAAGGTTGGAACTTCAAAATCCCATTTTGGGAAACCCACATTGTAAATAGTGTTAATAAAATATCCACTTGATAAGAGGTAAGGGAAAATTGATGTTCATAAAAAACTGGAGTTTATGGTAGGAAAACATTGGTATAAAGTGATAACATATAAATGTAATAAATATAAATATCATTTTCTTATGGAGAGTGATATATAACATGGTCATTAAAATTTTCACCATCACAAAATTAAAAATGATGTGATTAGTTAAAAGAGCATTAATTTCTCGGAAATAAATGTAAAAGGATAACATTTTTTTCCAAAATTTTTTTCCTAGAGTTGAGGAATTTTTTTATTATTCAGATAAGAACATGAGGAAATAAACTATCTTGATTATGTTCCATGTCATAAGAATAAATTATTTTTTGTTTGTGTTTTGATATATTATAACTTCATTCCTTACACGTACAAATGAATGTTCCTAATGGCTTTTTCATACCTAAATCACTTTTAATGAATCATATAGTCATTAATTCATTACATAGACATTTAAATGCTTCGGAAAACCAAAAAGGTTATCACAATATCCAATAAGTAAAATTTTAATAATAATATAAAATGATCAACTTAATCATTTCCAACATTAAGACTCATCCAAAATACCTTTTTCTAAAATAAGAGTCTAGAAAGTTAGATTTAAGGGTATTTAATTTTCAAAATCAACCTAACATAAAATTTCCAAAAAATGTAGGTTTTATAAATACATACCAAACATATTAATATAATAATCTCATTTAGACCATTATGAAAAATTCTTGATTACATGATTAAAATCACATGTTTTTTATTATATTCCTCAAATCCAAACATTTAATAATTATAGTATAACATAAACCATCGGATCACTAACCACCAACATAGTCTTTAATATAGTCTTATAATTATCTATTAATTATTATATCAACATTAATAACATTTTTATGGTTGCCTTTCCAAATTAATTTCTTTTCAAGAAGAACAAATTGCAATAGAGTATCTTCTATGGATTATTATTTATAATCATCAAATGTTTCAATTTACTTAAAGAAGAAGTATTTTAGAATAGTCCTCATACATGTCATGATTTTATAACCATTAATTATTGAAATAAAATCAATTTAAATAATTCATCAATCCAAAAACGTGTATTTTAATCATTCTACTTCACCTGTGGTAGTAGCATAAGCTTAACCATGATCTATTATAATATTTCAAGGAATAATCATATGATACTTGAAACATTTGTTTGTATAGGGTCCTATCTCCATTAAGTTGAAACATTATACATTGGAAAAAAAATCCATACCCTTGAAATCACAACCAGGGAGTCCTTTCTCTCCAAACACAGAGAAAACTGTTATTCATTTAAAAAAAGTACCACTTAATTTCTTTGCACAATTATCACATGTGGGATTATTCTTCATTTCATTTTCCCCTTTATCCAAATCTTTCTCCACCACATTATTCATCTATTGATTTCCCGTTAATTAATATGGATTATAGAATTATTTCTCTGTAATGTCCTAGATCTGGGTGCCACACCATGGGTGCCCCAAACCCGGTTGGTCACATGACCTCATTCAAATTTCCCCAAATGCTAGTGGATTCCGACTAGAAGTGAGGGCCCAGGTTTGATAGTGGGGAAAATATGCCCCTATATGTCAAATTGTAGTTCAGCCGAAAAGATAAAAAACATTCAAAAGCGGAAGCAGTCAACAATATTTAACTAAAATGGACTACTGAAGTAAAAGAGAACCACCAGTTATATATATATAACGATGGAGCATGTCATTATTATATAGAAGCAGCAAAAAAAAAGATACAACACAATACAATAAAATACAACAAATGTAGAAGTACTACGAAAAAAACAGAACAGTCAGCAGCATCGCATGCCTAAGCTCGGTCTCATGCTCTCCTACTCGACAACAATAATCAAGTACCTGTATAGGGACACTTTCCCCTATCGACACCTGCAGAAATATACTCTTTTGGGATAATGAAATGACCCAAATAGGGTGTGAGAAATAAATCCCAGTAGGAAACCACCAGAGGCCCGTGCCCAACTGTTAGTGAAAAAGTGCAACAGCAGTGTGAAATAGTAAATGAAATAAACAAATCAGTACTCAAAAATAAATAAATAACAGTTATATTTCCATTTTAATATTCATTTAATCATTAAATTTTAGATATAAATAAAGTGAATATTCTATGTAAACGTTCATTGTCCTCATACATGCAAACTCTTACCCTCACGTAAACAGAATCTTGCCCTCAAGCTAATAGAATCATGCCCTCAGTCTTATCAGAATCACTCCCTCAGGCTAATCTGAATCATGCCCTCAAGATATTTTCCTCAATCATAATGACTATTTCCCTCAGGAACAGAAGTACTTTCCTCAGACATAGGAAACATAGACCTCAAAGAAATAGAACATTACCCTCAGGCTAAGCAGTACCTTGCCCTTAGGATGAAAAAAACTGTCATGAGTCTAAATAGAACACTGCCCCCAGGAGTAAGTAATAGGGACGAGCCCAAAATATAATCAAGAAATTATATACAATTCCTCTCAAGGAAATATAAAGCATGCTAAATTTATGGTATACCCTCGACTAACCTGGCCAAATGGCTAAACAGAGGAACGCACTCCCCAGTTTCTTCTGGATCCATGAAACAATCCCAAACATCGGGTTATAATTATATTAAAATACCTATAAAATTATAGGTATATAATTCATCAAGGCCTCATCCATACAACACCCCATTCATGGGCGGATATCACAATAGTACACAAATTCACCGCAGCAGTTGGAAATAACCACTAGACCTCCTACCTCGATCTGCGCTGATCGATATATGCGAACAACGCCTCTTGAAATGACCAAGAACGTTGTATATTTGGAATAAAATATTTCACATTCAAAAGTAAATAACTTTATCTTGGGATGGAATTTGAAGGAAAGGTTAAATAAGAGAAAAGAACTCACCCTCGTGGTTTAATCGATATCATTAGTGAAGGAAACCGAGTTCCGGTGGACGATTGGGAGCTCCTCCATGCTTCAGCCATCTCTCCCATGTTCTTAAAATGTTGTAAGCTTCCTCGGTCAATAGAAGAGGCTAATGCGCACTTTATGTGAAGAAAAACAAACTACACGGCATGTACTCTCAAGTACACAGCATGTACTTTTATTTTTTTTAACTATTCCTATGGTGGTTACTTTTCACCGCCGAAATTTTCATCTGTCGACATGAGTACAAAACGTGTATTTATGAATACACGGTGTGTACTATCACACAGCTGGAAGCTACCTCCACCTCCTTACTATTCACCTGCCAACTAATTACACAGCGTGTAAATACTAAGTACACGGTGTGTAGTCTGTTTTTACACCCTTCATCACGACAAGCCTACACGCCCTGTGTACTCATCCCACATGGCCAGGGTACACAGCATGTGGAAGAGTACACTACATGTACTTCGAAAAATTTGGGATTTTTCCCCATTTTCCTCATTTTCTCAAAAATACTCAAGGAAAATAAAAAAGAAGAAACCCATACCTCAAGAATAAGAATCGGGTTCTTAAAAATTTCCCACCTTAAAGAAATTTGTCGCCAAATTTCCCTTCCAAGGGTAGCGAAGATACAGCTAAGAATTACTCTGGCTACTAAGCATGTACATCGGTCTCCCTCTCCCAGGTTTCGTCCTGCACTCGTTCGTGCTGCCATAGAACCTGTATGAGAGGAACTGACCGGCCATGGGGAACCTTCAAGCTCTCATCAACAATACGAATCAGATGCTCCTCAAAGGATGCATCGACCAGAAGTTCAACCTCCTCGGGCTGGAAGATGTGAGATGGGTCTGAACGAAAACGGCGCAGCTGAGATACATGGAAGACGTCGTGCATGGCCCGGTAACTCTATGTTAATAAAATCGATAGGAAACCATCCCAACACTCTCCAGAATCTCTAACAGTCCCACATACCTTGGTGAAAGTTTTCCATGTCTCCTAATCTGCTCATGTCCCATCCTCGGCAAAATACGCAAGAAAACATAATCCCTAACCACAAACCCCAAGGGTTGTCTGTGTCAATTAGCATATGATTTTTGACGTGATGTTTTAGTATCCATCTGCTTCTGTATCAACTGGACTTTATCTGATGTCTCCTGCATGAGATGTGGTCCCAGTAATGCTGCCTCACCTGTCTCCAACTGGCACAGGGGTGATCGGCATGGCCTACCTTATAAAGCCTCGTATGGTGACATCTCAATAGTTTCCAAACAACTATTATTATAGGAAAACATATCCAGGGGCATATGATTCTCCCAAGAGCCCCCAAAATCTAGGAAACATGCATGCAACATGTCCTCAATAACATGTATCATATGCTTTGACTGTCCATCAGTCTAAGGGTGGTAAGATGTGCTCAGAAGAACCTGTGTACCCAGTGCCCTCTAAAAACCCTACCAGAAACGAGATGTAAAATGGGTATCCCTAACTGAAATGATTGATCGAGGGACCCCATTAATATGTACGACCTCTCGGATATACAACATCCCAAGCTCATCAACTCCGAAGGTCTCCTTGATCGACAAAAATTGAGTTGCCTTCATAAGTCTATCCACAATGACCCACACAACATCATTGCCTCAAGGTGACCACGACAACCAAGTCACGAAATCCATCGTGACATCATACCATTTCCATTATGGAATGGGTAACTGTTGTAATAGTCTGTCTGGCCTCTGATGCTTCTCATTCACCTACTGACAGGTGGAACATCTAGTAACAAAACCAGCTTCTACTCTTTTCATACTCGGCCACTAATACAGACGTCTCAAGTCACGATACATTTTGGTAACCCTAGGATAAACTGCCCAAGATGAATCATGAAACACCCGCATCAAATCCTCGTGGATGTCCCCTAGAACCCACACTCATCCATGGAAATTCAGTACCTCATCATCGCCTATCGTCCAACCATGAGGAGGGTCCTCACTTGCCACTGACTCCCGTAGAACTAGTCTTTCTGAATCTGATAGCTGCATCATCCTCACTCTATCTAGGAGGGTAGAAGTCACATATAAGGGAGAAATATATGTTTTCCGTTGACTACCATGCACCTCTAAATGCATCTCAGAGAACAAAGACAAAAGATTCCATTCACCATTGGCCTCATGAACTGCCTATGTCTGAGTCTTCCTGCTCAGTTCATCAGCAACTACATTACCCTTACCAGGTGTATAGGCAAGCTCAAAGTCAAAGGAATGAATGTATTTGACCCATATTCACTGTCTCATGATCATGTAATGATGAGTTCATATGTATTTGAGACTTTTTTGGTAGGTGAAAACCACAAAATTCCCTCCAATGAGATATTATCTCCAACAGTGAAATGCATGAACAACTGCAGCCAACTGAAGATCATGCGTCGGGTAATACCTATCATGTGGCTTCAACTGCCGAGACCTGTACGCAACTACTCGATCGCCCGACATCAACACTGCTACCATCCCAATACGTGATGCATCAAAGTTGACTATATAGTTATTCCCTTTCTCTGGATGTATCAGGATTTGTGTTGATGTCAGCATTCCCTTCATCTCCTGAAAGGCCGTCTTGCAAGCTTCTGACCAAACGAACCTCACACCCTTCTTAGTCAAACCCATCAATTCCGATAATAATCTAGAGAAGCCTTTTATTAGAAGCCTGTAGTAGGGAACCATCCCCAAGAAACTAAATATCTCAAACATGTTCTTAGGCTACTCCCAGGAAACTACTTCTCTCACTTTCTCTGGGTTTACTACTACTCTTGCCTATGAGATGATATGACTGAGGAAGTGTATCTAGTACATCCAAAAGTAGCACTTTGGGAGCATAGCATATAGCCGCTACTCTGTCAGTGTACTCAACACGATTTCAAGATGGGTAGCATGGTCATGTTGAGTATGAGAGTACACCAAGGAATCTTCCACAAAGACTAACACAAAAGAATTCATATAGGAGTGGAACAAACATTTAATAAAATCCATGAAAACTACCGGTGCGTTTGTGAGTCCGAACGGCATATCCAAGTACATGAATAGACCATATCTGCTTCAAAAAGCTGTAAGTGGTATGTCCGATGGTCTAACACGTAACTGATCATATCCATATCTCAAGTCAATCTTCGAGAACACTCTTTCTCCTCAAATACGATCAAAAAGGTCAACAATCCTTGTTATGAGATATCGGTTCTTGAACTATCAGCTGGTTCGGTTTCGGATAATCCACATAGAGTCTGAGGGTACCTTCTATCTTCTTAGTGAACAGAATAGGCGAACCCCAAGGAGAAGTACTGGGTCGGATGAAACCCTTTGCCTACAACTCCTCCAACTGCCTCTTGAGCTCCCTCAACTCTATTGTAGCCATCCTATTAGGAGGAATTGACACTAGTGCTGCTCTTGGAAGAAGCTCAATAGATAAATCCACATCTCTCTCTAGAAGTAGACCTGAAAAGTCATCCGGGAAGACATCCCTGAAACGATAAACTACTGGGGGGAAATCCTTCAGACATGTTCCCTAATCATCCAGATATAAGCTCACAATCTGGGTTGTCACTCCACCTCACCCACGAAGCTCGGGTCCAACTCGGCTCTCCAGGACATCCCATTCACCCCTATATAGAAACTCTTCGCCCCTCGAGACGTCAAACTCACCCTGAGATGGTAGTTATCGACGAAGGATCTAAATGGTACCAACCAGTCCATCCTATGAATGGCATCATAGATCGGAATCTCTAATACATAGAGGTCCCATAGAATTTGACACCCACCAACCTCTAGGGGGACTCCCTGTACTGACACACACCAGCTGTTCTAGTCCCCAACCGAGTGTCTAGCGCCATAACACCGTAAGAACAAAAAACACAGATCCCAAGGATCATCATAACGGGTACAGATATAAATCTATGTGTAGTACCTGTATCGAAAAGTGATGAAGATAAAACAGAAGCTACTAAAATATTAACTCTGAAAGTAGAAGGTCTGGGATCCTGCTCATGTTGGGGCTATTGCACTGCATATGTTTGCCCAGTGTCATTTCCATATGACACATCCTGGCTACCCTGAGTTGTTCTGCCCTACTGCCTCTGAGATCCTTGTGTTTCGCTACCATGGCCACGTCCACCATCTTGGCATGCACACCCTAACATATTCCAGTTTACCAACTGGTAATAAGCTGCTGGTCCTGCTCCCGCACAAGGAGTCTAAACAGAACCCTTCTCACAAGCCACTGGTAGAAACTCCCTGCAAAAGCACTGTAGATGACCCATCATGCCGCTATCTCGACACTCCATAGGGTCTTGAGGATTCTGAGGTTGCCTGTGCCCCTCTCTACTACACTGGTAGCAAATAATCGGGCCACCTGAAGTATTCATCTGCCTAGTACTGCCACAGGGAGATAATTCCATCATTATCTTCCTCTTACTAGTAGAAATAGTACCTACAAGTGGTGTTGAACTGCCCTGGCCCACACCACTAGCTTCCCACATGTTCTGCTCAGTAATCAGTTTTTGGTTCACTATAGCATGCACAGTAGGCAAGCTGAAAAAAATCACCAGTGCTTGAATGTCATATCGATTACCATCCTCAAAGCTTATGGCACTCAAAAACTCATCACCCACCAGAACAGGTGAAAAACATTGAAGCTCAGTGAAGCGAGATGAATAATCCATCACTAACATGGCTCCCTGCCGTAGATTCATGAACTCTCGATCTCGATCTTCCCACAACGTCACTGGAAAGAAGAATTCATAAAAAGATTCATGAAAATCTTCCCATGCCATGTCGCGGTAATGCTCGGACTGGGTGGTAACATCCCACCTCCTCTTGGCAGAATCATGCAGCATATAAGTCGCGAGATTGACCCTCTGCTCAAGGGGCATCTTAGGATACTCGAAAATAGTCTGCATTGAATCCATCCCTGAAACTGTAGCATGTGGTCCACCATCCCCTAAAAACGTATGTGGATTTTTGTACTGGATGATACGTGTCTTCTCATTCATAGATGTGGTAGCTGACGGTGCTCCCTGGAAAGTCTTCATGAACAGCATGAAGACTTCATGAAACTGCACATTAGTGCCTATGACTAGTATAATGGCTGGTGCCGCATCTGGCTCTACTGGAGGATCCATCAGTAGCCCATAGCCTATCATTTCTGGGGTATACTCATGGCCTCTCTCCTGGGGAACAACATGAGGTCATCTCGGAAGCATGACTCTACAAGTTCAAAAAACACCTCAGATTTAAGTATATCAAAGACTGAAAACTAGGGGACAAAAGAAAGCATTAAATATTTGAAAAACAAGACTAAACTATGTGTATATTTACTACACGGTGTGTTCTGTACTTTTCTTCCCCTACCCATGTCCTTATACAGGGCTTAACCACACGACTCTCTTTAGATCGAGATTACACGGCGTGTATAAAAACTACATGGAATGTACGGTTTAATTTCCAACCGCCTGTGTCGTTAGTGACACGGCTGGATACTCATCCGACACTACACGACATGTTACACCCGCACACGGCGTGTAAACCACCATTTTTCTCCACCCACATGGCCAATTCCACACAGTCTCTCACGCGTCAAGACTACACAACATGTCCCAAGGGCGCACGACATGTACTAGGTACGGTAACACTGACCCGTGTTGTTCATGACATGATCGGGTACCTGGATCAGACTACACGGCATGTACAACATTGACATGGAGTGTTCAAATAAATATTTCCTCTGTCTGTGTTGTTCGTTAAATGGCAGGTCTCTAGGTCAACACTATACGGTGTGTACAACCGTTACCCAGTGTGTTTCCCCAAGCAAAGCCCTACTTTGTGTCCCCACCCAGATTGCCTATAGCATGGGAAGAGACTACACGGCGTGTACTTAGGGTACACGACACGTTCTAAAAGAATTTCTTTTTCTTCCTGAACTAAAGATTTAACAGATTTTAATCATATACCTATATGGCATGTATCCTGGGTTTTCCAGACAACAAGCCTCTGAAACTACTCTGGAGCCTAGAACACACTAAAATGAACACTTAAGTGCCAAATTCCGATTCGTGAGGGACCTTACTCCCCACGAATCAATGTATGGAATCTTATACTTATTATAAACAAAGTAAACAGTCAATGATCCACCAAATTCCGGTCAATGAGGGCCCATACTCCTCAAAAACTAAAGTTTGGATTTTATTGTACTGACCTTACATAAAAATACCCTATCAAATAGTATGTAGTTATCAAAATAGCTATCACAACAACATTATTTTCTAGCACAACATCTATCACAACAACATGCAATTTCTAATGCACCTACATAGAATAGAAACTATGCAGGGCCGGTTGTTTCTAGGATGTGCCTAAATGATGTATGAGATGGTATACCCTCATCTAATCGGGTTGCGACTAAATAGAACCTATGTATAATACATAAACAGCACAATCACAAGTGCGTCACCCAAAGGTGAAATTAAAATCAACTATAAAAGTGAAAAATATGAAACATTGAAATACATGAGGTAGACTAGATTTTCCCTGTACATGGGTTAGCTACTCCCAGGAACAACTTATTACCAAATACCATTTCCGTCATGTATCTAACTATAGTCTCCAAATAGTAAGTCCAAAAAACCCTCGGATACCGCATTGTAACGTCCCGGATCCGGGTCCCACACCATGGCTTCCACGAACCTAGTCGGTCACATGACCTCAAGCGCATTTACCCAAACGACAGAGGCTGTCGACTAGAAGTGAGGGCCTAGGACTCATAGTGGGAAAACTATTCCCTCATTTTTCAAACTGTAGTGTAGCGAAAAAGACAAATAACATTCAAAAGCGGATGTAATAAACAATATTTAACTGAAATGTACAACCAAATTAAAAGAGAACCTGCAATTATATATATATATATATATATATATATAATGATGTAGCATGTCACTATTATATGGACGCAGCCAAAACAAGTTACACTGTAATACAATACAATGCATCAAAAGTAAAAGTACTTTGGAACAAAACAGAACAGTCAGCAGCATCGCAAGCCTATACTCTGTCTCATGCTCTCCTAATCCACAACAACAATCTAGTACATGTATGAGGACTCTTTCCCATATCGACACCTACAGCAATATAATCTATTTGGGCCAAAGACATGACCCAAACAGAGTGTGAGAAATAAATCCCAATAGTTAACCACCAATGGCCCATGCCCAACTGTCAATGAAAAAGTGCAACATCAGTGTGCAATAGTAAATGCAATAAACTAAGAATCACTAAAAAGTAACTAAATAATAGTTATATTTACATTTTAATATTCATTTAATCATTAAATTTAAGATATCACCATAGGTAATATTGTAATAAATCATTCGGTGTCCTCAGATAGGAAATCTATTACCCTCAGGTAAACAGAATCTTGTCCTCAGGAAAACAGAATCACGCCCTCAGGATAATCAAAATCACAACATCAAGATAATCAGATTCATTCCCTCGGGTGATTTCCCTCATTTATAACGCATGTTTCCCTCAGGCACGGAAGTACTATCCTCAGAAATAAGAAATATAGCCCTCAGGTGAAATAGAACATTGCCTTCAGGATAAGCAGTACATTTCCCTCAGGCTGAACAAACACTGCCCTCAGGATAAATAGAACATTGCCCTTAGGCGCAAGTTACAGGGCCGATCCAAACATATAAGCAAGAAATTATATACAATTCCTATCAAGGAAATATAAATCATGCTAAATTAATGGTATACCCTCGGGTAACCTAGACAAATGACTAAATAGTGGAACGCACCCCTGAGGTGGACATGGATCCAAGAAATTATCCAAAACGTCTGGTTATAATTAAATTCAAATACCTATAAAATTATAGTTATATAATTCTTCAGGGCCTCATCCATAAAACACCCCATTCATGGGAGCGTACCATAACGGTACAAAAATTCACCACAGTAGTTAGGAATAACCACTAGACCACCTACCTCGATCTCCACTGATCTATATACACGAACAATGCCTCTCAAAACAACCAATAATAACATAGATCTGGAATAAAATATTTTACATTCGAACATAAATATCATTCCCTTAGGAATGAATTGGAAGGAAAGGTTAAATAAGAGAAAAGAACTCACCTGCGCAGTTCTATCAAGACAGTCAGCGAAGGAAACTGAGTTTTGGTCGACGATCGGATGATCCTCTAAGCTCCGGTCGTCTCTCCCGTGTTCTCCATACGTCTTAAGCTTTCTCTGTCAATAGAGGACGATACTACATGTTTTAAGTGAAAAAACAAACTACACCGCGTGTACTCTCAAGTACACGATGTGTACATTTCAATTTTTTAACTGTTTCTCTGGTGGCTACTTTTCACCACCGCACTGTTTAACTATTGACATGAGTACACAACATGTTTTTCTGAATACATGGCATGTACTATCTCTCAGCTGGCAGCTGCCTCCACCGCCTTACTATTCACCTACTGACTGATTACATGATGTGTAAATAATAAGTACATCGGATGTAGTCAGTTTTTACACCCTTTATCGTCGACAGGCCTACACACCATGTGTACTCATCCCACAGGGCTAGAGTACACAACGTGTGAAAAAGTACACAATGTGTACTTCCAAAATTTGGGATTTTCCCCAATTTTCCTCATTTTCTCAAAAATACTCAAGGAAAAGGAAATGAAGAAACCCATATATCAGGAATAAGAACCGGGTTCTTACATTCTCTCTCTTGATATAATATGATACTATATCTTCATATAATGAGATTTATTGAGAGAATAATGCCTTTTGGAGAAATGGATTTATCCCATCAAATAAATGATCAATATTTCTGTTTAGATTATATATATAATGCATATCATGCCCTATTAACCTTTTAAAGTTGGATTCATTTGTAGAAACTTTTTCTTCCTCCTTTTTTGTCATATTCATGAATTTTCTCCTCATATCCTCTCACAATTTGTGAGGGAAATATTATTCCATGAAATTTTCTTTAAATCCTTCAATTCAATATTTAATAATTCTTCCAAATCCTTCATGTTTTTAATTTTCGATCACCACTGATATGTATCCCCCGATAGATATAAACAACCATTATAACCTCATACATTTCTTTAAAACCCAAAGTGAGATATAAATTCTCTAAATAACTTATTCAATTATCTACTAAAAATGAGTTTATAGTCCCATTGAATGATAGAGGTTTTTTATGATGAATTCATATAACATTGTTCATCCGTATTATTGATCTAGATTCTCTATATGGGTGAGGTTATTATTTATTACCTAAGAATGTTATCCCAGTATATATATATATATGTTTCTTATATTCAATGGAAACTCTAGAAGATACCTTATTATCTTTTATAGTATGTGAATCCACATATGGGATAAACATATTGATAATACTTCAATTCCTTCCACTACAAATTTTTTTGAAACATTGTTATAAACTAATTGAAAATATTAATCACAATGTATAATTTTGAACTAGAAACACACTTAATATAAATTTAAAATTCATGTATAACTAATATAATAATGATAAACATTGTTTCATTTGGGTCAAATTTACTTTTAATCCCATCATAAACGTTTTAAATAAAATTTTAATTATCCTAATCATATCCACATGGAGTAGAAAACCTGGTGTGCAGTATGTCTATTTATCATGTATTTGGTTATACAGAGTCAGGATCGACACAAATTTTTAGAGTTTTTAACCATAGGTACATATTTTCTTGAACCACATCAATTTATTGTATCTAAATAGGGATTTATTTCTAATACGGTCCACATAATCAGTAACGTATAAAATTTCAAGGATGTTATTAAATGCTTACCTGAAAATCCTGTATTTGTGTTATTTTCCCTATACTATGTTTCCTAAATATAATTCCCAATATTTATATGAATCGTTATTTGATTCCAACAATAAAAACCCCCAAACCTAGTGGAATGGTGTTAGTGGTTGATTTAAAATAATGGAATAGACACAGGAGGTCACATCACAAAGGATTGATCAGTTTAGAAGTCTAGAAGAAACTAGACACATACATGATTATATTATAACATTGTAAATTTAAGAATATCACATAAAAATATAATAAATTTCTTCGTGTAATCTATTCAATGATTTCATCTTCACAACATGGGGAAGGAAAGAAAATAAAATGGTGATCTCAAACGATCAGTAATTTTCATATAAAACAATAATATATGAAGAAAAGTAAGTAATGGATAAAAATTATTGTAAGGTAAATAAAATGAAAAACACATTCCATAAAAAAAATGATAGTTAAAATTAATCCATATATTTTTCATAGTGAAAGTCTCATGTAATGTGATAACATAATACTGAATGAATAGAATTCGTAATCATTAGACGCCATATATCTGGCATATAAACCTTATTACTGTCAAGAAGGTTTATTTTTTAGGGTAACAACCCATAAAATATTTCTTGAAACCAAAAAATAATGGATTTTCGCTAACTATTTTCATCTCATGAGACTACCGACGCATTGAACGGTTATCTTAAACTAAGACCTACCAGTATGGCATGCTTTAACCAGTCCCCTGCTCGTAGGGCTTGCATTAAATGCTCCACAACCCCTACCATACCATTCCAAATAATTTATTATATAATGATTTGGTTAATAATGTAATTTCCTTATCATCAAATATCCTTATTAAAAAAATATATTGATTCATCAAAATTTTCCCACATAATCAAATAATTTACAAGATTAATGCGGTAAGTCATATCTAAATAGAACATCCTCGATAATAATAATCATAATAAATTAAAAAATATGGTAGATGATAACATACGATGTACAACATAAGATTAAAAATTTGTCAAAAAATATATTTAAATACTCTAATAAAATCATTGAGAAATTCTGGAGAGAAATACGTTTTTTACATTAGAATGAATAGTTCATTATTAAAAATAATTTGTTTTTTTTATAAAATCATATTGCAACTTGTATATACTATAAATGAATAGGGAGTGATGTTAAAATAATATTTCAGTCATAAATGATTTCCAACTGAAGTGAAAATATGTAAATGGGCATTTATATAACATTAGAAATAAACGGCTTGAGTGTAGTTTTAGGGAAAATACTAAAGAGTCATTAAAATGGAAAAAGAAATAATTTTTGAATAAAACTATGAATGAAAAAATGTTATTTATGATAAAAAGAGTTATTTTAGAAATATAATTTTGGCTTAAAAAATATTATGGAGTACACTTGATAACGGGTAAGAAACAGTGAAGTGTCCTTAAATCAGGCTTGCTTATCAAGAATAATTGAGAATGTAACCTTATAAAATCATATATTTACCATAAAATATGGATCAAATGATATAGATAATTGAGTATGAATAATATATATATATATATATATATTATAGATAAATTTTAAATAATTAAATAAGAATTATATTAGGGTAAGGAGAGATAAAGTGAAAACCGAAGGAAAAGAATAGAGATTCGGGTAAAAACCATTACTACTTTGCATACTATATAACGATAAGCCCTATAAATTAATGATCATAAAATAAGAAAGTTAATAAAATGATGATAAATATGATAATTATATGATACATAAATGGTAATTATACTGACACTACACACATGAAATAGTGGTGAATCAGTGATATCCCACCTAAATAAAAGTGAGCAGAGAAAACCCTTACCATATGTCCTAAAGCATACTAAACATGCAATTAAAAACCTAGATAATGAAATTAGGTTCATTAGTAAATTAATTAATAACCAATTAAAAATTAATTTTACTTAGTATAATTTTATTAATTTTATTTATGAAATTTTTTTGGATTATAATATATAATTTTATCGTTCAGGAGCATTTGTTTCTTGGTTTTCATGATCATTATACATGTATACATGTATGGGAAAACATGTAAAAGGAGAACTATTGTCATGAATCGAAATTATATGTCTTTTTGAACATATATATTTTTAAATGGTTTTATTTATAATTGTTTTAGATATGTAAATGAATCATTAGACAAGACTTTAATGGTAACCGTTTAGATTATTTTGGTGTTTTTGATCTTCACAAACTAGTTTGGATTAATTAATTAATATAATGGATATATACTAGTTCAAGATCAATATATAACATATAATATGAATTAATAAATTTAAATAATGATAAATATTGGTTTTATGAATAGAATTGGAGGTGGTAATTAAAAATGAAAACCTATTGTTCATGATGGCAGTAAATGTGCATATCATAGATGATATTTGATTTTTAGACTAAGAGTGAGATGAGAAGGGGTTTCATGATGCATTTTACATTAAAAAAATATAATTATAGTGTATATATGGTAGTGGAGTTATAATACACATTTTTATTGATGATTTGAGGGAAGGATAAAAATATAAATGAAATTGATTGAAATTGAAGGAGAAAGATTAAGGCTTTTACCTATTGAATTATTCTCCTTGAGAACACCATTAAGAAACATGGGTTTTGGTATTTCATTATGAAAAATTCCCCAAGAAGTGGGTGTGATTTTTAAAAATAGTTTTGGTTAAAAATTGGACAATCTTTAAAGATATTGAGGTGTAAGGAGAAGAGGTGGTGATGGGTGGAATTTATACTTGATGAGAGGGGTGTTTTTTGAATATTTTATCCATTTGTTTATTATTTTCTATCATAACAATGAATAGTTTAAGAAATATCTCTGAATATATTAAAATATTAATTTATTTTTTTAAATTATGGCCTTACATATATCATACATCATCTATTACTCAATAATTCAGGTATTAAGCTTATACCATAAATTAACGTATTTCGCTATTAAAAAAACTGCTATTCTAGAAAAATTCCAAATATTCGCCCATACTATTATTTTATGTGTATAATTAAAAAATATAGTCCATTTTTTGAAAATAATTTTTTAAATATGATAAATTTATATTTTTAATTAAAATCACCATTTACATGGAAAATACCATTTTTAAAATTATATTTGATTTTAGATTAAATTTAAAAATTATTTAAGATCTCATGAAATTATCTTATAATAAAATGATGGAAAATAATATATATTTGAAAATATTTACTAGAAATAAATTTAACTTTAAATAATTATTTCAATTATAAAATTTTGAATACACATTTTTGTTTCACAAAAATACTAATAGTTATTTAATCATTTCTAAAACCTTTATTCACTTATTCCATGATATAAATATATATTATTTTCATTCATAAGAAACATAAATTGTATTTATACTTTTATAGGTTGAGTTACTATTAAAATCATAAATAAAATATTAATGAAACTTAAATGATATTTTTTTAAAAATCATGAATTTTTAATATTCACTTTAAAATAAATATTTTCTGAAAAATAAAAAATTTCATCCTAAGATAAATTTTAAATTCCACTAATTAATTTTTTCAATAGAACTTTTGAAATTATAACTATTTAGTTTTGAAATAAGTTCTCCATTATAAGTCAGTAAAAGTACCTTTACAAAAATATAGCCTTTTATTTTGTAAAATTTGATCCATTATTATCTTATACCAATAAAATTATGATGATGAATGTATAAAAATGATTATATAATATATAAATTTTGATATATGGTTGATACTATTTATTCCCAAAAAATTAATGGCTTGTTTATAATTATTATTTAAAAATAATTATATGTAGTTATATATGTCTGTTTATTTAATATTTGTGTTGTGCGAAAACAAGGCTATCAATGAAATTAAATTTTAAAAAGACATAGAATAAAATGTTGTCATGTTATATTATAACATTATTAATCCAATGGGTTTTATTTATATTTTAATGCTAATTTAATATTTAGGAGGTCAAATAATTTTCGACATAGATAAATATTTATTATTATGACTTTAATACAAATTTATTTACACTATAATTATTGGACTAAATTTATTATCTAACTAATTCAAATTTAATTTACTAAATTAAATTCTAGTTTTTAAAATTTTATTTTATATCTACCATGTTGTTTTCAAATATGATAATTATAAGAGATCATAACACAAAAAAATCAATTTGTAGTATTTTTTTATCAATTATTTTATTTCGATATTGAACTTTTAATATTTGGGGTGTATATTTAAACATCGCATATAATTTATTCAAATGATATAATAAAATGACGATTCCTTATATTATTTTAGGCATGTGATTTATTTTATGTGTATACATTAATTTTATGCTTGTATATGTATCTATTAAAATTTAACATATTTGAATTCTTCGAGGAAAGGTTTTTCTTCTATTTGAGGTTCGAAAATGACTACACCTATGTGGTTCTAATTTTTGAGGATATTAATGATATTTCTTAGAAAAATTAGTACTTTTGATATATACGTGCTCATGTATAAATATTATTCAAATATTGTTATATCGAATAATGTCATTTTTGTACACCTAAAAAAAATTATTTAATTTTAAATTACTAATTCCCTATATGCAGATTAATTTAGTAGTTTTAAAAGGAGTAGATATTGTTGAATATGATAAGGAAGGTCGTATTTTTTAGAAATAAAAATAGACTACTAGGCACACATTAGAATGGATTTCTCTTATAATTCAATGTGATATAGAATTAAAAAAATACCACTTATATCATTGATGTAATGAAATTTTTCGGTCATCTTATAGTTGATTAGGACCCAATTGATCATTTTATGGTTACCCACATTATGATGTTTCTCAAATCGAGAGTTTACTTATAGGTTGTGGATTAGTGGTCACTAATCAATAATCATATAATAAGGAGTTCACAATGAATTTTGATAAATATAAAGATAATTAACATGTTAATGATTCTATGAGTCATTGGTTTTTTACTTCAATACAAGATAAAACATCTAAAAGGCTTATTATGAAGGGTACCACTATTAGAGAGTTTTTAAGGCCGAAAATTGTTTCTTAAGGAGTGGAGTTGTTAAAGCTATATATTACCATAAAAAATAGACTAGTTAATATATATCAACCATTTACTCAATATTTATTCATAATAACTTTTATTAATAAAAATATATAACTTTATTGGATTTTTTAGTATTTATTTTAATTTGAGCATTTTATGGAAATCATCCAAAAGGGATCCTAGGAATCTAAATTCCTTTATTTTGATCGAGGATTATTTTGATCATTAATCTATAATTTTTTAATTTATTTATGATATAATAATTATTTGAGTATGAACAATTTTAAATAGTTAGATTTTATAAGTATTTTTTCTGGAATAACCTTTATATATTTAATTTCCTTTTTTAATTGAAACCACGAGTCTAAATGAACTGTGAAATTTTATACCATGACGACCGAGCCATTTGATAGGTGTGAATGAATATTATTAAACAAATTAGGAAAAATATGTATAATGATTTTACATAATTTGAAGGTGTTTATTAATTCATAATACATATGTAATCAATTTTCAATATATATTTTATGATTCAAAAGTACTTTTCATCAAAAAATGTTTTTATTTTATTTATTGTGTAGATATTATAATTAATATAGTACACTTTTAGAAATTGTATCATATCCAAAGGATACCATTTTAAAATTATAATATTAATATTAACATGAGGTAAAATTATGTGATTTTTCTTAAATGACCACATTCATAGTGAATATAGAAAGAATAATGATTTTATAGAAAAAAAATTCTTCATTTAAGAATTTCAAATTTCCAATTTTGATTTGAATTTTTTTAAAACATAATTATATTATTTGTATTAATATTAATGCAATGAATTTAATTACAATCATCATTTGGTCAAATTGTAGAAAATAATATTTTTATACTACATACTACAATTTTTAAGAAATGTGCTTTCATGTTGTTTTTCAGGTTTATATGAAATGTAATATCAACATATTATAGAAATTGGATTTCATAAAATGGATTCCAAATTTGGAAACATAATTTAAAATATTTTAATTAGTAATGATTAATTTTTTTTGAATAATTAATAGAAAAAACTCTACGATTTGTTTCCATCATTAATGATAAAATGGGTCTACTAGGGTGGGTTTAAAGTACGAGATTACATTATGATTTCCACATAAACATTTATAATTCTTATTATATAGATATATTAATAACTTACATTATATTAAATTCAAATTCATTCCCATTTGGATTAATTATACTCAACAAAAACATTAATTATATATAACTATTTTAGTTAATTCCAAAGGTACCCACTCCATTTATAATAAAAGGTAACCTCTCCTCCTTTCTTATTTATGAATTTAGAACCTTATAGATATGTAATTACCTACCCAAATAAATTTATGAATTCCATTCCTTTATCCTATATCTCTAGTCTTTATTTTAATAATAATATTTAAAAGATTCAGGTTTAATCCATATAATGTTTTTCAATGAAGAGGTGGTAAGTGTTGTTATGAAGAAAGCGAACTTACCGAAAGGGATTTTTATTAAAATATATTTCAAACAATGATTGGTTTTTATAAAATTAATTAATAACGAAATAATATGACATATATATCATAAATATTATATATTATCTTCGCCTTAATCTATTTCTTAAATTTTGATAGTGTTCTACCATTTTCCACTTTCTATGTACTCAAAAGTATGAAAGAATAATTTTAATAAGAAAGAGATTAATTTATCAATTCGTGTTAGAAATTATTTATCATACATATAGATTAATTAAAATATATTGATAATTGTTTTTATTATACTTCACTAATTTTTTAATTTATTTTTTCCCATGTTTTAATTTATACAAAAATGAACAAAATGGTATCTTATTTTTATTTTATAAACAAGAAATTTTTCTTGAAGTATTTAATGGAATAAATATATATTACCAATTAAACCATCAATTAAATTTACCACCATCATGATTAGTCTATGGTTTGAAACATCCTATATAAGTTACCATTATTATTTTAAATGAAAACAATTTCTGTGATATTTTTGTCTTTTTATTTCTAATAATTGACTTATAATTGAATGTATTTTTTTAAAATTTATATATTCATGTTATATTTTAATGTAAATTTTTATCCTTTATAAAATCATTTAAATTATTCATATTTTTTATGTGGATATGATCCTACTATACCATATTTTGTATTTCTTTGGGTGGTATATTAATATTATGATTAAATATCAAGGAAATTGATTTTTCTTATCATTGTTTATGGTGTGATTAAATGATAATTGTTTTCATGACCTTTTGGTAATCATATGAATGGATTATGGTTATGTGATTTATGTGTATAATATATCCCTCTAATGCATTGGATATTTATTAATGTTTTATGTGATCAAATATTCAAAAAGAGTTTATCCTAAGAGAAAAATAGGGTAGATGAAATGTTAACCCATGTCCAGAAATTTGATACAAAAGAGGTTATACCAATCCCAATGTTGATAAATTGTTTATTATACAAATCCTAATATGGAATAAAAATTTATTTTATTTCCTTTAAATATTATTTCTATGATTATTATTATTCTGTGATTTATTCCCTGATTTTATGAGATGGTCATTTAGAAATTTTAACCTCTCTAGTGTCATGTAGTTTTGGTCATTTTTTATTTTTTTCATTATGAATATCTAGTATTTTATTCATGACTCATGAAGATGATCTTTGAATTGATGGGTATATTTTTCAAATAATTTGACCACATTATAATACACTTATGACCATGTTATGGTTAAAGGGCCATTGATACATAAATTTTCTACCCAAACTGAGAATTTGATCTCGCACTTTCTTAAGCATCATTTTCCCCAAGATACGAAGAATGGTTTAATGTAAGGTATTTCAATAAAGGTTTCTAGTTTTGAAGAACTATATGGGAGGAGATATGGATCATTTATGTACTAGTTTTTTATTTATAAAATTCTCTCATGATAATAAACCATTAAAGTACTAGAATTGGTCATAAAGATATGTAATGAATATTAATATAATAAAATGTTATATTTCTTCTTGTATTTTTTGGGTATTTATAGTTATAATCAGAGAAAATTTGAATTACTTTTGGTAACTAGGATGATAAATAATTAGTAAAAACCATTATTAAAATCCAATGTATAGTATAACATCTTATGTTATTCAAAATAAATGAGTGATGTTTTCCTCAAAAATAAAACCATATCTGGGTTATAGTACGTGGATTCTTATATGGATGAGATCCACCTAGGGGTAACAACTTCAAACCAAGTTGATTGTGTATTTACTCGATTGTCACTAGCGCACATTGAGTGGGTATATATTGGTACACTGAGATAGAAACTCTATGTGGATATGTTTGGGTGAAATCAAATATTTTATAATCTATTATGACATATTTTAAAAGAAAATGGACATAGATTAAATATGTTATACCAATAGTTCCATATATTGAAAATAAGGTGTAAATATTTTGAAATCCTATAAATGGTTTCAATTATTAAATTATTTTCCACTAATATTACTATTAACCATACGTCTCTTTTTTATTTTAGTTAATGGATCAAAATAAAAATAACCATGTTTAAAATGAATGTTATTTTTAATTTAATGATTCAACTACTAAAAAATATAATATTATGGGAGCTAAAATGAAAAATATAGTTTCCATTTGTACTTAATTTTCACAATACACAAATTGAAATGATATTCATAATGATAAAAAGAGGGAATAATATACAATTGAGTCTCCAATATGAAATATCCACCTTATATTATTTGGTCCTCTGATCCACTAATTAATTAAGAATAAATTAGTACCACTAAGATGATATTTTTTATTCCCTAGTGAAAATTACAAGAAATGATTATTTATGACCAAAATTATTGAAGGGGAAAAGGATAAATGGTGGTATATTTTATAAAATAGGATGAAATGGTATGAAATCAAATATAATTATTGGGATTACAGTTGAATTTTATTTTTAAACAATACTTTAATTTTATTCATATTATGAAAATAGAAAAGTAATTTCTTGATCTAAAGTAGAATAATGATTAATCCATTGGAAATTATGAAAAAGATTTTATAAAAACATGTGAGGTAAAATTTTGGGATTATTATTTTACCTGAATGTATGATTAATAAATTATTAAGTATATTTAAACAATTTCTATCACTGGAGATATATATAAGGGACATAAATTTTAATAAATAAATCGCATTATGTGATATCATGGTAAAAATCTAGATTTTATTAAACCATTAATCATAAGGTTCGGATAGGAAAACAAAGATGGAATTCAAATGAATATATTACAATAAATTTAATGGATTAAAAAAAGTTTTCCCCTTTTCTCTCATAAGTGAAAAATTAATCTGTGATGGAATTCTTGTAAGGGGACTAGAAACTTATTTTTGTCCAAAGTGGACAGTTATAGATAAATTAATTTCTAATTTTATGGGAATAATTTGGAAAATAATCGGAAAGGATAGAATTATCCATAGAATAAACCACCCAGCATCTAGTGTTTATAATGTAAGGAGTATAAAAATTACACTTACCAATGCTCGAATTCGAGGATTAATGACAATAATTAATGACAAAAACCACTTAATCATTCATAAATAGGGAAATATCATGTGATCTTTATTATCTATATTGGTAATTATATATATTGGCAAAAGATACTAGTTGTGCCCAAATTTTCCCTACTGGTAAAAGCGGTCGATGTAGTACATGTAGGGGTCGAATCCCCAGGGACCAAAGAAGTAACCTTGAGACTCTATGATTTGGTGAAGGATGGGCTATGAAGTAGCCAACATTGGGTTTGATTTTGGATAGTTTAAGGAACACTAATAAACCTAAGTGAATTAAATTAAATTGAAATGGTTTGATCTTAAGATTATGATCGGGGTGGATTTAATGAATTTTACTTCTTTAGACAATTTTGGTTTTATTAATTCTTGATGAATCCATTCTTCAAAAATTACACTACCTTCATCATTTTCTAGTTTGGTGCTTAATAAACACAATTAATAATCCTTTGTACACATATAGAACCAAATTCATGATCTCTCCGAGGTATATGGTCATTTAGAAATTGAATTTAGTTTTCTCAAACACAGTATAGATGAAGAGTAGAAATTACTGAAGAATGGATGTCTTAAATTAATTATCCAATTGACAACAATTCGTTCATAAAATAAAATTCAATCCAGACTTTGCATCCTCCTAAGATCAACCCATTAAAGGGTTATCCCTACATTGATGGAATACTCTCAATTGTGGGAGGAAGATGACTAACAAGAATTGGATTGAAGAATTTAAAACCGCGGAAATAACGAGCACTCCTCCGTGTGTGTGAATGAAATTCACACCTATGTGTGAACTAATTCACAAAAACACATAGATGTAACTGTGCTTTTTGATAATAAAGTCTTAATAAATGAAATGGAAAATATATAAGAGAAATATGTTTATTAAGAACATAAAGATACAAAAAAATAAACTTACATGGAAATGGAAAACATTACAAAGGAAATTTGGAAACATAACCTTACAATGAAACAAGCAACAAAAGATGATAAGAAAAATATCCAACCACTATTCCCTTCACCAATAGCTCCTTATATAGGAATATTAGGATCCTTAGGTCCATCCCACAATAATTGATAGAGTCAAATGGAGGGTGAATAGTCAAAAGGAAATTCATGTTTCAAATTTGACCTGGAAAACTATCCAGATTCATCCACCATATTGACGTGTGAAGTCGCAATTGAAGAATGAAGAATCAGGAGGGGTTGTAGAAGAGACATATCTTCTTCCATCTATTCTCTATGAGCTGTAAAAATATCAGGAAATTTGGCTCAGCAGATTGGAAGTTATGGTCGACATGGTGGGACAAATTTCTGTGCATTAATGTCGGGTCTACCATTTAAATCTCAACTTCAGATCGCTTTATCATTATGAAAACATCAGAATTAGCTCCGGCCACAGTTGAATAAAATGATACTAATATTTTTATCTTACTAATTTATAAATTTGAGCTTCATTGGGCTTGGTTTCTGTTCCCCACATTTGTTTGATCGGCCTTAGGCCCATTATGATTTTTCCAGCAAGTTTCTTCCTTCAAGCACAAAATGCTACATCTTCCTTTGGGATTCATCCATCGGACCTAAAAGATAAAATGTTACAAACAAAGATATAAATCGTATCCCAAAATTTCAGATTCATAAAATAAATATAATGTTGTCCACAAACAAATGAATCACTGGTCCCAAATTTTCATTTTAAACATGAATTGCATTTCTGATGAGAAATGAAGTTCTATTTTTGTAATGCACTAAAAATAATGTTTATGGACTTTGGAACAATGAATATAAAGATATTAAAAATTAATATTAGAAACTTTCAGTGACTAATCACACCCCCCAACTTTAGTTTTTCAAGTCCCGAGAAAAATAAATTACAAATATGAAATTCAAATCCCCTTTTCCAAAAAACATTTTAATACACATTGCTCACCCAAATATCTAATACCAAAAAAGTATGAAAACCCATAAAAATAATTTAAAACAAGCTAGGTGCATAAGCATATCCCAATCCCAATCCCATTACTTTGTTCAAATTCATCAACACATTTCATCCAATTTCAATTAAGCACTAAAAAGTGTTGTGCATCACAAAAGATATGGGGCACATTTTGTTGTTCAAGGGGAAAAAATGGAAGCGTTAGGTGGGAATCACATTAAACCTTAATATGAGTATCCATTTTTTGATGATTTCTTTACCACAATAGATATGAAAAGACTAACTCTGGGCAAGACAATTATGGAGTCACGATCCCCAGGTGCTGGACGCCACACATATTGTCAATTTCATGCTCTACAATAGAGATATAAAGCCTAACTCTGGGCAAGACAACTATGGAGTCACGATCCCCAAGTGCCGGATGCCACACATTTGGAAAAAACATTGCTCTATGTGGTCAAAATTATTATTATTTTTTATTTTATTTTATTTTGTTTTTTTATGGATACTAAAATTAAACTAAAAGTGACCCCAGAACCCTATGATATAATGAAAGGGACCCAAGAACTCAAATTTACACCTACGATCAAGTAGATGTGCATTGTGGCATTTTTATTAAGAGGATTAAAATGTAAACATTGAAAAATCACATCGGACAACCGTACTTTCCAAAAACTATGCTCATAAACATAAACTTGCATTAAAATCAGTATGAAGTCATGCAAAATTTATTTGATATCCAATTTTAGATTTTGCAATGTGTGTTATCATGTTTATGGTTAATGGAATTTTTCTTTTCATGCATGTTTTTATTCACAAAATAATAAAATTATTTTCTATCTCCCCCCAACTTATAATAACATGTTCCCCAGTGTTTAAAGAAAAGAACAGTTAGAAGGGGGTGGGATAAGAGGTAAAAGATAGAATGATAAACATGGAACAAATTCACATGGTTTTTGAAGTTGAAGTTCATGATGCTCCAGATTACTCCTTTGATCACTTGGGGGATGTAGTCACCTCCTTGATTAAACATGTATCACCCAAAATAGTTATTGAACCATAAATAAAGGACAAAGCAAACAAAACAAACAACATAAGGATTTAATTCCTAGTATCATCATTTTTATGGGTTTTCATGTTTTTTTTAAATCAAACTAATGATACGTTGTCTTCTTTTAAATTTCTGGGTAAGGTATTACTCAGGGATCACACCACATGACACGGATGAATACGGTGCTCCCCTTTCATACCCATCCATACTCATAAAAGAAGAACAGGTCAAGAGTCTAATTTTTTTACCTACAAAAACATAAATAAAATAAACTGATGATACATTGTGTTCTTTATATTTTCTGGGTAAGGTATTACTCAAGGATCACATCGCGTGACACGGATGAATAAGGTGCTCCCATTTCATACCCATCCTTACTCATAAAATAATAAAAGGTCAACAGTATATATATATAAAAAATAACAAAATGAAGTAGAAGGAAACAAAAGATGATTCACAGTGAATGGAAACATGAAAACCACGGGTTTCCTCCCATGCAACGCTTTTTTTTAATGTCGTAAGCCCGACTTGTACCCAAAATCTATCAATTTTTCTCTATTTCATATGTTGGATCAGTTAAATCCTCCTTGGTTTCATGTTTATTGAATGATTCAATGAATGGGTTTAATCTATGACCACTGACTTTGAAGACTTCACCACTTGTGGGATCCTGAATCTCTATTGCCCCATGAGGGTACACATGATGTACTAGGTATGGACCAGACCATCTGGACCTTAGATTTCCTGGGTTTATGTGATGTTTTTAACTATACAAGAGCACAAATTTTCCCAGTTCAAAGTGTTTGAATTTGATATTCCTAGATTGGTAGGCTTGAACTTTAGATTTATTGATCCTTGAATTTTCATAAGCATCCATCCTAAGTTCCTAGAGTTCATTAAGATCTAATTTCATTTTTGTTTCAGACAAAGAAATGTCAAAGTTCATTTTTGTATTGACCAAAAGGCCTTATGCTCAATTTCAACAGGTAAATGACATGCTTTTCCATAAACCAATATATACGGTGACATTCTTAGGATAGTTTTGAAAGCAGTTCGATATGCCCAAAGGGAATCTAAGAGTTTATTGGACCAATCTTTCCTAGAGGGATTGACAGTTTTTTCAAGAATTTTATTAATTTCTCAATATTCCTACTCAGATTGACCATAGGTTTGAGGATGGTTTTCAGTGGAAACAATACGAGTAATACCATACTTAGACATGAGTGAAGAGAATGGGCGGTTGCAGAAATGGGTTTCACGATCACTGATTATAGCCCTAGGAATTCCAAATCGAGAAAATATATGCTCTTTCAAAAATCGGATCACAACATGGTGGTCATTGGACTTTGTGGGAATGGATTCAATCCATTTTGAGACATAATAAATAGCTAAGAGGATGTAGAGGTATCCCTTAGAGTTTGGAAAGGGTCCCATGAAATCAATTCCCCAACAATCAATGATTTCAATGACCAGAATGGGAGTGATAGGAATTTGATTCCTTTTGGTAATGGATCCTAATTGTTGACACTGAGGAAAACTATTGCAGAATTGGAAGGAATCCTTAGTGAGGTTAGGCTAGTAGAAACCACTTTGGAGGACCTTTGCAGTGGTTTTGTTTGTAGAAAAGTAGCCTCCACATGCCTCTCCTTGACAAAATTTTAGAATGGACTCTTGCTCAGACTCAAGAATACATCTCTGGATGATTTGATCAGGATAGAACATGAAGAGGTACGGATCATCAAACACATAGTGTTTGAAATCAGAAAGGAATTTCCTCTTAGCTTGGGTCCCCAGGAATTTTGGAATGTAACCCGTCACCAAATGGTTTTCTATGTCAGCAAACCAAGGGAAATCACTCACTGAATAGAGGTGTTCATCGGGAAATGAATCAGACACAGAGAGGTGGTGTGAGTTGTCTTTGAATTCCATCCTAGAGAGGTGATCAGCTACAATATTTTCAACACCATTTTTATCATTAATGGTTAAATCGAACTCTTGAAGAATAAGGACCCACCTAATCAATCTAGCCTCGGCATCTTGTTTTTGGAAAAGGTATTTTAGGGCTGAATGATCAGTGAAGACGATGATGGGTGATCCTAAGAGATAAGACCTGAATTTCTCTAAGGCAAAGACAACAGCAAGCAACTCTTTCTCAGTGGTGGTGTAGTTTATTTGTGCATCATTTAATGATTTTCTTGCATAATAAATGACATGTGGGGTTTTCTCACACTGTTGTCCTAAGACTACACCTATAGTGAAATCACTTGCATCACACATGATTTTGAAAGAAAGTTTCCAATTTGGAGATTTCATGATAGGTGGAGATATTAGAGTCTACTTCAGTGTAGATAATGATTCCTCACAGCTTTCTGTCCATAAAAATGGAGCATCTTTTACCAACAGAGCACAAACTGGTCGAGAAATAGAGCTGAAATTCCTAATGATCCTTCTATAAAAACCAGAATGCCCTAAGAAGGACCTAACTTACTTAACAGTTTTAGGATAGGGAAGGTGACTAATGATGTCAAACTTAGCTTTATCAACTTCAATCCCTCTAACAGACACCAGATGACCTAGAACAAGTCACTCCCTTACCATGAAATGTCATTTTTCCCAATTTAGTATGAGATTCCTATCCTCAAACCTTGAAAAAACATTTTCAACATTTATAAGGCATCCCTCTAAAGTATCCCCAAATATGGAGAATTCATCCATGAAGACCTCTAAAAAATCACCCACCATATCCGAGAATATTCCCATCATGCACCGCTGGAAGGTACCGGGGGCTTTACATAACCCAAAGGGCATGCGCTTGAAGGAAAAAAGTGTCGAATGGACAAGTGAAGGTTGTTTTTCCTTGATCTTCGAAGGAGACATCGATTTTATTATACCCTGAGAATCCATCTAGGAAGTAATATAATTGATGACCCTCCACTCGCTCGAGGACTTGATCAATAAAGGGTAAGGGGAAATGGCCTTTCTTGGTACAAGAGTTGAGCTTCCTATAGTCAATAAAAACTCTCCATCCACTACTGACCCTTTTTGGAAGCATCTCTCCGTCCTTGTTGGTTATTACTGTGATTCCAACCTTCTTTGGAACCACATGGATTGGGCTAACCCACTCACTCTCAGCTAGAGGATAAATGATACCTGATTTTAACAATTTCAAAAGTTCTTTTCGCACTACTTCCATGATATTAGGATTCAGTCACCTCTAAGGCTGACGACATGGCTTTGACTCAGAATCAAGAATAATTCTATGAGTCCTGATAAGTGGGATAATCCTAGGAATATCAGATAGGGTCCATCTAATGGATTTCTTGTGTCTCCTAAGAACATCTAGAAGCATCCTCTCATGATCGGCTTCAAGAGAGGAAGAAATGACAACAGGAAAGGATTGATGGTCCCCTAAGAACACATAATTTAGTGATGAAGGTAAGAATTTAAATTCAAGATCAGATTGGTCATGAATTTCCAAGAATGGATAAGACTTTGTATTGAACATAGTTTCTTTGTTCAGATTTCTTGACAAAATTGGTTCCTTGTGAAAAAAATTTTATCCACTAAATTTTCCAGAGTAGTTTCATGAATGGATATGGACTCAATTTTATTGATTTAAACCATGTTTTCATTGAATGGTGATTCTAGAAATTCATCAATAGAGCTGTCTGAAAGAGATTCAATCCAAGGAGACAAATTTCCCTCATGTGAATAAATAAAATCAATCTCTTCTTGACATAACCATCCTTCGGTAACTCCTTGATGTTCATTAAGTTCATTATCAACACTACCAATCCAATTAACCTAATGGATCTTTTTATCATCCCCAATTTGAGAGTTTTCATTGTAGATGTTCAAGTCTAGACTCATGTTCCCAAAGGTGATGGTCGTGTTCCCATTTCGGACTCGGATAACAGAGTCGATTGTTGCAAGGAAGGGACGACCAAGTATGATTGGGGTTTGCTCCCTAGGACTTAAGCTTGGGTGATTGTCCAGAACAATGAAGTCAGCTGGGTAAATGAAATTTTCAACTTTCACCAAAACATCTTTTAAGATCCCCTTAGGAACTCGAACACTACGATCAGCAAGTTGAAGAGTGACAAATGTGGGTTGGAGTTCTTCAAGACCTAACTGACAGTAAATGGGTTAAGGAATGATGTTCACACTGGCACCTAGATCACACAAGGCTTTGACAACTTTGTTCTCTCGTAGTTCAACATTTTTGTAAGGGCATCTTGGGTCTTTCATCTTAGGAGGAATGGTCCCTTGAATGGTGGTACTCACATTAGCAGCCAAAAGGAATTGGTTTTTATGTGAAATTTTTCTTCTAAAAATGCATAATTCCCTAAGGAACATTGAGTAGGAAGGTATGTTTTGGATGAAATCAAGAAGGGGAATGTTCAAAATGACTTGAGAGAAAATTTCCCTCAATGTGTCACTCAATTCAGGCTTGGTTTTCCCCCTCATGCGTTGAGGAAATGGTGCAGATTATGGAGTTTTTTATTGAAGTTTTGTTTCATTCACATTATTATCAGTTTCGTCAGTTTGATTTTGTAGTTCATTTTAATTTTCATTAGAGTTTGAAGCTTCATATGATTTCTATCTTATCTGTTCTGGTTTTTCAATTGATTTCCCACTTCTTAAAATGGTCACAACCTTTAGTTGTTCGTGAGTTGTTTGAGTGAAACGTGTCTCTCCCCTTGATATTTTTTGTGGAATGGCCAATGTGGGCATGGGTTACTTTCCAGTTTTTATGGATTGAAGTTTTTGTTTAATGGATGAGAATTCTGAGTTTATTTTGTCCATTTTTTGCATAGTTGTTCTAGTAGGCTTTGTGGATCATTTTGGGTTGGTTCTTGAGCTTGTGGGTTTATCCCAGGAGGATACATTGGTTGTTGGATAAGTTGTTGATATTGGACATGAGGAATTTGGAATTGGACCGGTTTTGGTTGGAACTGATTATGAGGTTGAATGTTTTGTTGAGGGTATGGGTTGATACATTGGTGTTGTGTTGGTTGTTGATTATGCTTCCAACGAAAGCCCGGATGGCAATTATACCTCGGATTGAAGGTGTTTATGAATTCTGGCTTTTGAAATTTCATTGCATTAACTTCTTCTGGTGGTCCTCCTAAAAGAACATCCCTGATAGAAGGAATTGTTGGGCAATTATCAATCTTGTGGTCATGTTTGTCACAAATTGTACAAACAATCTCAACAGTTTGGGTTTTGTGGACCTTCCTAAGATCAACCTCCTCAACTTTCCTTGTGAGGGTAGCAAGTTTTTTCCTAAGGTTTTCTTCTTCTCCAAGATTGTACATCCCACCAGATTTGGGCGGCATCTCATAGTATGGTGATGTCTCCCATGTTTGGTTCTATTCATGAATATTTTCTTGATACTCATAAGAATCATTTGGGGCCTTGTTTTTTAAGGTTCCATTACACATCATATCAATGAATTGTTTGTTTCCGGGACCCAACCCTTCATAGAAAATTCTCACTTGTTCTCGGATTAAGAAACCATGGTGCGGTACCATGTTTAACGTGTCCTTGAACCTTTCCCATGTTTCATAGAATGTTTCTTCCTATCTTTCAAAAAAAATTTGTATGATCTTTTTAAGTGCAATTGTTTTGTGATGGGGGAAGTATTTTTTATAAAATTCTCATTGAAGTTAGTCCAAAGAGTGAATGGATGCTGGTGTCAAATTATTTAACCAATTCTTTGCTCGGTACTTAAGAGAAAAAAGAAAAGTATCATTTTAGCAGATTCAATTTGATTTGGTGGGCACATGGTTTCGACAATGTCATTAAATTCTTTAATATGAAGGTATGGCATCTCAGACTCCATCCCATGAAAGATTGGAAGGTGGTTCAGGACATGGGGTTTGAAAACATATTGGGCATATCCTATGTTATCATGCCAAATGCATGAGGGTGCATTGGTCCAGGATGGTGTGAGGTAGTCATTCATGGTCGGGTCTACAACAATTCCCAAGTTAGGGTCTTGCCCGTTATTTTAATTCCCTCCCCGGTTTATGATTTGGTTTTGTGGGATATTCTCCATTGTATCGAACTCAACGTCTGAATTTAGAGTATTAGGAAGATTTGGATCTAAAGGAAATAGACCTCTTTTAGTGATTGACTCCCCAGCCCTTGGATTATCCACCCTAACTAATCTGTTTGAGTTATCGTGGGTGTAGGCGGACATGTGACAAAAGAAAAAAAAGCGAGAAAGGGAAATGATAAGAGAATTGGGATGAGAATAGAAGAATGGGGGTAAGAAAAGAAGGTTTTTGGTCTAAGGAACTTACTTGGTCCCCGGTAACGGCACAAAAATTTGTTTGTGCCCAAATTTACCCTACTGGTAAAAGTGGTCGATGTAGTACATATAGGGGTCGAATCCACATAGACCGAAGAAGTAACCATGAGACGCTATGATTTTGTGAAGGATGGGCTATGAAGTAGAAAATTTTGGGATTTATTTTGGATGGTTTAATGAACACTAGTAAACCTAAGTGAATTCAATTAAATGGAAATGGTTTGATCTTAAGATTATGCTCGGGGTGGATTGAATGAATTTTACCTCTTTAGACAATTTTGGTTTTATTAATTCTTGATGAATCCATTCTTCAAAAACAACACTACCTTCATCATTTTCTGGTTTGGTGCTTAATAAACACAATTAATAATCCCCTATAGACTTAGAGAACCAAATTCATGATCTCTCCGAGGTATATGGTCATTTACTAATTGAATTTAGTTTTCTCAAACACAGTAAAGAAGAAGAGTAGAAATTACTGAAGAATGGATGTCTTAAATTAATTATCCAATTAACAACAATTCATTCATAAAATAACATTCAATCCAGCCTTTGCATCCTCCTAAGATCAACCCATTAAAGGGTTATCCCTCCATTGATGGTATACTCTCAATGGTGGGCGGAAGATTACTAACAAGAATTGTATTGAAAAATTTAAAACCGTGGAAATAAAGAGCACTCCTCTGTGTGTGTGAATGAAAGTCACACCTATGTATGAACTAATTCACAACATCACAGAGATATCACTGTGTGTTGTGATAATAATGTTTTAATAAATGAAATGGAAAATATAGAAGAGAAATATGTTGATTAATAACATAAATATACAAAAAAGAAACTTACGTGGAAATGGAAAACATTACGAAGGAAATTTGGAAGCATAACCTTACAATGAAACAAGCAGCAAAAGATGATACGAAAAATATCCACCCACTATTCCCTTCACCACTCTCTCCTGTTATAGTCAATTAGTAGCCTTAGTTCCATCCCCAAAAAATTAATTCCCCACCCAACAATTAATAGAGTCAAATGGAGGGTGAATAATCAAAAAGAAATTGATGTTTCGAATTTGACCCGGAAAACTGTCTAGATTCATCCACCATATTGACATGTGATGTAGAAATTGAATAAGGCCAAATCCGGAAGTGTTTTAGAAGATCAATATCTTCGAACATCTGTCCTCTATGAGCGGTAAACATTTCATGAAATTTGGCTCAGCCGTTTGGATGTTATGGTTGAAATTGTGGGACGGATTTCTGTGCATTAATGTCGGGTCCACCATTTAAATCTCAACTTCAGATCCCTTTATCATCATGAAAACATCAGAATTAGTTCTGGCCACAGTTGAATAAAATGATCCTCATATTTTTATATTTCTACTGTATAAATTTGAGCTTCATTGGTCTTGGTTTATGGGCCCCACATTTGTTTGATGGGCCATAGGCCCATAATGCTTTTTCCAGCAAGTTTCCGCCTTCAAGAGAAAAATTCTACATCTTCCTTTGGGATTCATCCATCAGACCTAAAAGATAAAATGTTCCAAACAAAGTGATAAATAATATAACAAAATTTAAAATTCATAAAATGAATATAATGTTCTTGAAAAACAAGTGAATGACTGGGACCAAATTTCCATTTTAAACATGAATTGCATTTTTGATGAGAAATGAAGTTATATTTATGTAATGCACTAAAAACAATGTTTATGGACTTTGGAAAAATGAATATAAAGATATTAACAATTAATATTAGCCACTTTCAGTGACTAATTAGATACCCATACCAACATATATTAATTTGGTGATATCTTATTTGATTCAAGTTTTAACAGCTATTTTATTTTTGAATAATTTTCTATGGGTATAAGATTACATCATCAATAATTAGATTCCTAATTGGTAGTAAAAACTCATAATGGTATGGTTATTTTGTCACATTTCTATTATTATTCCTTGATTAAAGATTTTGGGAATTTATATCCTACAAATCATGTTTCATTCCTATTGTTGAATTTACTATTATTTGGGGCATGGATTGACATTCTTTATGTATGTACTATATAATTTACATAGGAATGGAATCCACATTCAATATTCCATAAAAAATAATGATTTCATATATATTATAGGATATGTATGAAAAATCAATCAAAATAACTTCAACTGAATCGGTCTTGATTCATTTTCAATGGGGGTACCTATCTCATATTGATGGGAAGTGAGACAACATTGAAGATATTTTTATAGTAATATAGTTTGATGATATATTTCTAGTAGAGTTTCATAGTATTCCTCATAATAATGAATTTATTTTTAAAAATAATTCACACATAGTTCGGGAATTATTTTATTGACACTATATATAATTCCCCTGATTGAGTTTCTGGAATTCAATAAGAAACCCCCAAAGAATCTTTACAGGGGAGTATTTATACTATGTGTGTCACCATCCAATGAATATGTTCTTTCCGATTAAAAGATAGATGAATCAATTAAACTATATATATATTACAAGGATAATAAAAACAAAATTTTAAAGAATAAATATCCTATACCTCATAATGATTATTTGATTCATCAATTTCAAGAAGCTCAGTATTTTTCAATGTTTGATCTTATAAGGGAATACTAATAGTTCAATGTCTATAGTTATGAAAAATAAAGAAAAAATTATTTATAAGAAATAGAAAATATAAATTTATAGTCACGCCATTTGGACTAACTAATTACATTTTTATCTTTGTTGTTTAATGAATAGAGACTTTATAGGAACCATGATTATTTTTTTTATCTTTGTAGATGATATTATTATATATTTCTATTTAATGGAGGAGTATGAAGATCACCTGATGATTTTATTGAAGACCCTAATTGGGGATAAGTTTCATTGTAAATTTACCAGTTATTTGTTTTAGATATATAAGGATTAATATTTGGTTCACATTATCTTAAATCAAGATATTTTGGTGGACCCTTCAAAGGAATATGTTATTGAACTATAGCACATACAAACCATGATTAATATTATCGGTAATTTTAATTGATTTAAATGATATTGTTGATTATTTATGAATAAATTAAAATAAATGTCTAATGAACTTCCCAAGTTAACTCAGAAGGTATATAGGTTTCTTTTAACTAATAATTGTCAATAAAAGTTCACAAAACTAATGGGATGTCTTTTAATGAAAATGTGGCCACAATAACCTACAGTTGAGAAGGGTTTATGATTTATAGTGTTGAATAATTATAGGTATTAGGATGTGTTGTTATGTTATGTTTTATGGAGAAAAATTATTCTTGATTCAAATTGATGTATCATGAGAAAAACTAATAAACTAATCTTTTTGAGTTATCATTGGTATTTGGTGAATTAATGATATGGAAAAAGTTTCACTGCTATGAAATGTGTGAAATATGTAAAAATAATAAAAAAAATAAAGAATTTATGCACCCCAGACTAGTTGAATATGTTCCAAAAAATACTATTTGTGTTGATTAATGAATATTACTACTCAATACATTACCAACATGGGGTAAAGAGTAGGGAGGCAGAAGCATTGATCACAGAACCAAAATTTATTTCGAATGATTTGGAACCCAAAATATAGAATATTTTGGGGTTCACAAAGAACAGACCATGAGATCATTATAGAAGGGGATAGATGTTAAATTTCAAGAATGAGTGTTCAAATATCTATAAATACGATTATTAAAAATCTAAAGAAATAAGATTTATATATCAAAAATAAGGTTATAAATAATCATGTGTTCAACATTTATTGTGAAGGAATGATAAAGTGCATGGACCATGTATATTTCCAAACAATACCAAACATCATGAAAGTGATATTGGATGATTCTTATAGACATTTATTTTCTATTCATCAAGGAACTGTAACAATTCATATATATTTGAAGTATAACTTATACATGGATAACATGAAGTGAGATAATAAAGAGTATATATTAGGGTTCTTGAGATGTTAGGATGGTAATGAATAGATAAATAATTCTAATTGATTGTTTTAACCATTAACCATACTCGAATTGAATAGATAATACATCACAATGAATTTCATTATTGTACACCCCAAAAAATATAAATACAATAATGATAGATTAGTTGTTTTCAATCACCATATTCTGTTATAATTTTTTTTATTTTCTTAGATATTATTTCTCTCTAGATCAACCTACTAATATATATTTTATTATGTGTTACAGTTACATAGAGTACCAAATTATGTAGTATCTGATCAAGATATAATGTTAAAATTGATGTTATGATGAATCCTACTATATTCATTAGGAAAAATATGTGTTTTAGTAAAAATAATCATCATTAATTATATGGGTATAATAAGGGGGAAATTCAATCCCTGGAGGATATGTTGATCTTGGTAGAAGGAATTTTTTAGGTAATGTTATGTTTCAATGATAATTTTTTGGAATGTTATGAAAGAATAATTATTTATTGAGTATTGACTTGATTTTTTATTTTAAAAAATAAATTTTATTTCAGAACATAAATAATTTCATATTTATTTGTTAAAAAGGTTTTTAAAGTAGTTCAGAATATCATTATAATTGAACAATGTATTGGGGAGAGGATTATCGATCATATATGATCAGTTGTAGATTAGTATTGATTGTTTACCCATGATTTTATACATATATGATGAAACAAAATTTTCAAATGATTTAAAACCAAAATTTCCCTTGTTGGTGTTAACGTAAAAATAATTTGTTTATTTAAAAATACTCATAATAAGAAGATTTTGTATAAAGGTGTATAATGAGTTTAGGGATTACGATGACGAGGCGCTATAACGGTAGAAGGATTCTGAAAAAAATGAAATGAAATTTTCTATTGAGATGATGTTTAAAGTGGTTTTGAATAGGGGAATATTTTAAAGGTGATTATTTTGAGTCCATACATAAAAAAAAGTAGTGAATAGTATCAAATAGTAAAAATCTTTCAAGATCCTTGGATGATATTTTACATGACCATCAAATAAAAGATTATTTTCATGAGTAAAAATTCTATCAAATGGGATTGTACATTTTTTTAAATTAATGTGATAAAGTATCCAAATAACTTTGATTATTTCTTTGATTAATCAAATAGAATTTATCATATGATATTCAATATTATATGTTTAATACATTAGGCAAGAGAAGAATCATTTTGATGCATGTCATTGAATATAATAAGGTCTTTGTAAAGGAATTATAACATTCTCATATAATGTTTTCTATGAATTATGATGTATGTTTCGTTGATTAAAATATGGTTATGGAGATTTATCATATATATGGTTTGACGTTTCAAGGATTATTATGAATATTTTATAATTATAAGAGATTTGATGATGCTGATATTATCATTAAATGTTATCATTATCATGGAGTAAGATTGTTATACTCTCTGAGTCATAAGGAAGATTGTAGATTAAGCTTGATTCCATGTCTTAAGGAACGTCCCTATATTTTTTGAGAATTGAATACAATACAAAAAATTTTGTTTTTGAAAAGGAATGTCATTTTTCGAGATGTAAGTTTGAAATTATTTTCATAATCCTCACTAAAATCTCTTAGTAACATTTTCTTTATTAAGGTAGTTGGTACACTGAGAATGTAGATATTCGATTTTGGTAGCATTGTGATGTGATATAGAATCAATGTGATAATTATAGGAATAGATTTTAGATTTATCAATATGAAAAATATAAGAAAAAAATTCATATTAGTTTGTATCTAGAAAATTATCGTTGAAGGATATCAATCAATAACTGTGAAGAAGCAATGGGATAATAGTGTACTGAGGCGATCAGATGAACATGTCATCAGATTGGTATTTCATTATTGATGGAATCATATAAAGAATACCATATGGATACAAAAAATATTGATTACCAGATTGACTTATCATTCAAACTATTATATGATAGTATAAGGTTCTTTCTCACTATAGTACAAGAAATTTATAAGGAATAATAAGTACATGAAATGAAGGAAATATTATAATAATGTTAAATAAACATTGTAAAAATACATCTAATAATTTTTATTATGGATTTTATAGTTCTTATAAAAAAATTTATATCATTAATCTATATGGAGATAACATAAACTATTAATTTATTATAGTTCAATGCAATCATAAAGAGACTCTTTAATTATTATAGCCACCAAATGTATTATTTTAAAGTAATTTTTAAATTTTATATTACTTATAATCCATTCTATGTTTTAGTTATTCTTATTGAATAGTAAACCTTCTAAATAAATTTTTCCCTATAGTTTTTTTTTCTTATTTTTTAGTAGAGACATTCATTAATATCTGGAAGTGAAGATTTTATAATAACTAAGAGACTATAAAAAATGATGATCACAATGTCACCCCTTCCACTCTATGTGATCCCACAGATCCTTGTTATCCATTTCATGTGGTATCTGATTACATGTTTATTTCATCGACACCATTCTAAATTTGGATATAAAGGAAAGTTTTCATTTATTTTTAGACCTAGGTGAATACTAGGGTAATTCCTAACTTTTATCAAAAGAACTAGCATATATTTATGGAAAAAAAATTCAATACCATATGTCAATTTTCTATGACATTCATGAATATTTACATATTATGATTCTCTACATGAATAAGGTTATCTATTAAAAACTATCGATAAGAATAATATTCACAATGATGGGTGTGCTAGATGAACCATTATTTCATCTCTCTATTAATGTGAATTTCTATGTCATAAAGGTATTAGAAAAGTTAAAGGAATTTGGGACCAAATGAAGAACAATTATGAAAGAAATATAAATGTGAAGAACGTAAAGGTAAAAATTAAATGTTTTAATTACTAATATCATATTATGGGTGATGATGAATTTATTAGTAATTTCATTAAACGTGTTAATGAAATTATAACACACCAACCCCAGTTACCCAGAGTCAGTGCATTATTACGTAACATTGGAATGATCACAAAAGATCAAGTCTCGAATGACCGATTAGTTTATTATCCTTGGAAACACTAGATACATTCATAAATGTTACATTACATCATAAACTGAAAAACTACAATAACATAGTCTCCATAATCCAGACTCATAACCCCTTCAGACTATCCCTACAGGTCAGTCATAAAATATTTCTTCACATCTTGGGAAAAATAAAACATAGAAAGGGGTGAGCTCAGATGCTCAGTAAGGATAATAATATAGAAGAAACCTTTATAAATAAGCATAAACATTTATGGAAATAAATAACTAAAACAAAAGCCTTTTAAACTTGAACTATAGTATAATATGGAAAAAGTAAAATGAAATAATTCCATTTAATTATTCACATTGATATTATACTAGTCAAATAATCAAATGCAATATCAATAACCACTTTCATAATGTTGGAATGCATAATGTCAGACTATCATAACCACATAGTCAAGGCCTTGTGCCAAGACTACAAATTATATTTTTTCAAGGCCTTGTGCCAAGACACTAATTTGTCTCGTGAGACCTACCGATGCATCGAAAAGCTATAGCGGGCTCCACCCGTCTCTTATTAAATCCAATTCATTCTTTATATGAAAAGTTTTAAACATATCATAAACCATAACATAATCGTATCACATAAAACATGCATAAAGGAAACATAACCTTTCCTCATTTCAATCACAAGATATCAATACAACACATTGATATAACAAAAAAATTATTAAAAAAATTTTCAATACCATAATAAAATAAAAGTAAAACATGGTATTTATTTTTCATTTAAAAAATATTATGTCTTGTAGAGGAAGATGAAACTCAAATAATGGTCATGGCGGCAGAGAAGTCATATTCGCCGCACACGTATGACAAAAATAACATTCCTGTTTGACATTTAATAAAACACTTCGTATAAAAAAAATTCCTTTTCAATAAAAGTAAAAGTCAAAGGGTTTAATACAATGTATAAAAGAAATTGTGTATAAAACAAAATATCCCTCAATGAAAGGAGATTGAGATGACGTCCCTTACCTCGTGTCCGACATGACTCTATCATTCTTTAATCTCCTGAATAATAAACTAGAGTTAATTTCTAATGGCTTAAGAACCTTTTTCATGTTCATTTTCTTTTTATATAACTTATTACCATGTTATGAACATTATGTAATTATTTAAGTTAATAACTGTCATTTTGTCGATCTTTGGTACTTGAGTCAAAAATAAACTTCTAATAATTACAAGTTGTTCATGTGGTAAAATATCCATTATATACAGAATTATATTCATTATGTAGATATCATATATATTATAAATATCATGTATATAAATTCATTTATAATATTACATAACATTTAGAAGTAAGAAATGAAATACACCGTTCATGGAGACGATAAGCCATACGTACGCATGAAGGCTACTTTCCTTTCTATTTCATATTTAATGGAATGAAATCATAATGATATAAAGGTATATTAAAATTCCAGTATAATATCATACATAATAACATTAACTCCATCCTTTATATGTCCCACATATGGTATTAACGATTCAAATCACTTTGAGGGGGCGCTAGTCCGCACTTCCTAAAATGAAATTATCATGTTTACCCATAATGGAAATCATAAAGCTATGAAATTAATGAAAAATATATAAGCATAAGGAAAACATAAACATAATATATATCATATATAAATATAGCGGCATCTTAATGTCCACCATGAGAGGTGTTAAAATAATACTGAACAATCATCGTTTCATGAGGCAGCAATTTGCCACCCACAGAAACAGTATGTTCTTTAACCGTTAGACGATAGTGTGTGTAAGTGTAAATAAATTCCTTCTCATTAAACCATATTTATAAATTTAAGATACTTATGTTGTTAAAAAATAATGTAATAAAATTAGTTTAAGGGGTTGGAGAAGCAAAATTAAACAAAAGAACATAAGGGAAGACATTACCTTAAAATCGGTTAACTCTTTTTGATTTGAGCCAAAGGATTCCTTAGAAGACTTATTCCCAAAGTGAGGCTTCTAGGAGTAGGATAGGGAATTTTAAATAGTATTTTGGCAGATGTTGGCTGATCCAACTGGATTTGATGGTGTGAATAAGGTGGTATAGGTGGGGGCCTTTTATTAGAGGAGAGGAGGGGCACTCTTGGAGAGTCAATAAATGTTACATTTTTATGAAATGATTTTAGGATTTTAAAGGTCCCACAATTATATATTTTTAGGATAAGGTGATAAGGGATAGAAATAAACCCATCCAATAGTCTTTAGACAAGTGTAAGTCTTATATTTTACCTTAAATTTTTATTGTATTTAAATCATTCATTAATGAGGTAATCGCTGCATCATCATTGTGTGATAAATAAATTTATATATTTAATGCCTAAAAATTATAAAACAATTACCATGATGTATGAAATATTTTTAGATTTCAAATTGAAATTAATACTCGAAAATATAACTTGTATAACCCATTTTAAAAATTATTTTAGTAAAATAATTCATGTTTGTGACATTTTTATTTTTACTTCAAATAAAAGGTATTAATGTCATTATCTTGCCCATGTGGGACCATGGGGTCCCACAAATTGACCCATGGATTATCATTCTCACCCATTAGTCATCTAATAAGAGTAGGACATGTTTCAAGGTAATCTCATATTATTATTACATTATTTTACCCTTAAATTACTTTAATTACCTATAATCGCGGTTAATAAAACTCAAAAGTTACTATTTATCAAAAATTATTTTCATCTCATTGAACCACATTTTACTTTTTAATTACAACCATGTATTTCTGATTTTGGAAATAAAATTCACAGATGAGGAAAAATTTCATTTAAACGAAAAATCAGTTTTTTAACTACCACTTAGTGGTTTCACTATTCATCAAAAATTGAAGTTTTTCAGAAAAATACCAAAAATTCACCCTAATATATATTTTATATTCCAAGTTAAAAGATGATTTATATTTTACCAATTTCAAAACATATATGTTTCGTTAATTAATTTTATAATTAATTTTCATTGTCAAAACAAATAGCATGTTTTTAAGAAAGAATATCAATCAAAATATTGACAATTGATTATATCCAATTTGAAAGTGAAAATAATTCTAATGACAAGCATTGGACAAAATGGTAAAAATATATTCTAATAATTCATTAAAACAACTAAATAATATAATTTATCACTATAAATTATTTTGATTAAAAATGTTGTTTTTAATTAAAGTTTAGTATTTTACACTATTCATAAAAAATTGGATGTTCTCAGAAAAAAATGAAAAATTAAACTTAAGATAATTTCGATATTCATAATCCAAAAATGAAGTCCAATTTGAATAATAAAATTTATAAAATTTCAAAAATTGGGTATTACTATTCATAATGGCTACTTTGATTGGTCGTGGTGTGTTGGAATCTCAAACTTGCGTACAATCCAATCTATTGCATTATTGAAAGATAAGTGTACCATGGAATATTGGGGTGTTACATTCTCACCTCCTTCAATAAATTGCATCCTCACAATTTGAAATTGGTCTTCGAAAATAAAAGGTGGAAAATATAAAATACCTTTGTGGAAAACCCATATCAGAAATATGGTTAATAAAATTTTGTATTAATAAGAGGGAAATGGAAATGATAAAGTCACCACCAAATTCTGGTTTCTAATAGGATAACATTGGTGGAAATTATAGACACATAATTAGGGGGAAAATGTAAATATTTATATGGATTTATTGAGGTCATTAATAAAAAACAAGTGTAAAATTGAGGTCCTCAAAGCCATCAATCTATGATGAAAATATCATCAGTTCAACAAAACATAAGGTATTAGGATAACACATTTTTTTAATATCACTTCCCTAAAGTTTATGAATTAATTTATTAATATAATTAGAGAGAGTTATATATATATATACTTCACAACTAGAGTTTTAACCCTCAACTAATTTCTACCACAATCTCATCTTTTACTGAAATAGATAATAGAACTAAAAAATATTATATTTATCCAAATAGTACAAGGTTGAAAATATTAACCCATACCATTTTGATTTGAAAAACTATTTTATAAAAATTAGGGACTTCCTGTAGGCTAGTGGTAGGTAACAAAGGCCTGTCACATTATGGTTGTGGGTTCGATTCCGGCAGTTTTGTCAGACGCGATGGGTTATCCTCTAACCTATAGGTTGTCCTTTTCCTAAAACTATATTATTATAATATTCCAAAAATAATCTTCAAAAATGATTTAAAAATAAACACTACTATCCAAAGTACAACTTAATTCATTCCAACTTTTATAGTTATCCAAAATACCTCTATCCAGACATTCTCTAAAAGGTATCTAAATTCCAAAATCAATTGTAACATTAGATTCCCCAAACAAAGTAAACTTTCTATTATTGTCACATATTAAAAATATGATTACCTTCATCATATTAAAACCTTAATGAAAAGAACAAGTACTACAATATAATCCTTATATATATCAAATTATTCTTATAACCAGAATATAATCCTTGAGTCTAAAACCACCAATACATTAATTATTCCACATCAACTGTAGTAACAGCATAAGATTTTCCTTGATCCCTTGGCCTTTTATGAGGTACGTTTCCATGGCGCTTAAGACATTCATTTGCATAGTTACCTATTTCCGTTCAATTATAGAACTCAACATTTATAGCCTCTTTTTTCCCATGTAATCACGAGCCTGGTGACCTTTTTCTCCACATTTATAACAAACTCTCAATCCTTTTAGGCAAGTACCGAGGTGATTCTTCCGACAATTATCGCATAATGGAAAATCCGTCTTTCCCTTTTTCCATTTATATATCTCATATTCCACCGTTCTCTTCTTCTCTTACTTTAATTTATTGTCATAATATTTATAGAATTCCTTTTCTGTCCTGATAGCACACGAGACAATATCTTCATACGTTGAGAAAGAATGTGATACTAAATCTCGACGGAGAAATGGTTTTAACCCATAAAAGAAATGATCAGTCTTACTTCTTGGGATACATAAATAATCTGTTGCTTGCCTCGCTAAACTTGTAAAGGTAGCCTCATAATTTGCGACATTATCATCCTCCTTTTGTCTCCGACTCAGAAATTGCCTTTCCATATATGATCGATGGTCATGAGGGAATTATTTTTCTAAGAAAATCTCTTCGAACTCCCTCCATTCCATATTTGATACTTCATCATCTTCATTTGTGTTCTGTATCATTGACCACCATTGATCAGCTTCTCGAGTGAGGTGATAAACTTCCATGACAACTTTTTCTCTTTCAATAATCCCCAAATCCTGAAATATTTTCTCTAGAGAATTTCTACATTGTTCAGCTACTAATGGATTTGTAACCACATTAAATATTGGTGGTTGTTTCCTCATTAAGAGATCTAACATTGATCCTCTATGTTGTGGATTAGGGTGCTCCATACGAGTAAGGTTATTATTCATAACCTGAGAGAGTTGTCCCAGTATGGTGATAAGTTGATCAGCACCCGTTGTATCACTAACTCCATTATAATTATCTTGAGCAGGAGGGAAATCTCTACATGGAGTGTGTTCGTTGATATGGTTTACATTCCTTCCACTAGGCGCCATTTCTAAATAATTTCATAAACTAGATTAGTTTATGAATCGAAATACATAATTCCATACTTTTAAAACACTTAACATAAATTGAACTATTAATGGATATAATCTATAATCTTACGAAAAATGTTTTATTTGAAGATGAATATACTCATAAACCCTTTATAATGGTTTGAAATGAAAATGGTAATTATCCTAAGCATATCGCTCAGGTGTTTTGTAACCAATAGTGCAGTAAGGCTCATTGTCGTGCACCAGTTCCTGTTTGAGTCTAGCTCGAAGCGGTGTTTTCGGGGTTTACACCTAGGTACATATGTTCTAGAGCTGCCACTACCTGCTCGTATCCAGACAGGGATGTATTTCTTGGAAAACTCACAAAATCACTACAATACCAAAATTCTAGGAAGTTATTCTATACTAATTCTAAAAGTCTATCTTAGGACTATGTTCTCTAATCAATGTTTATCTAAATCTAGCTTCTAAGGTTAGTACTAAATTGCCTCTGCTACCAACTGTAACACCCCAACCCCAGTTACCCAGAGTCAGTGCATTATTACGTAACATTGGCATGATCACAAAAGATCATGTCTCGAAAGACCGATTAGTTTAGTATCCTTGGAAACACTAGATACATTCATAAATGTTACATTACATCATAAAGTGAAAAACTACAATAATATAGTCTCCATAGTACACACTCATATCCCATTCAGAATATCCCTGCAGGTCAGTCATAAAATATTTCTTCACATCCTGGGAAAAATAAAACATAGAAAGGGGTTAGCTCAGATGCTCAGTAAGGATAACAATATAGCAGAAACTTTCATAAATAAACATAAACCTTTAAGGCAATGTATAACTAAAAAAATCCTTTTAAACTTGAACTTCAGTATAATATGGATAAAGTAAAATGAAATAATTCCATTTACTTATTCACATGGATAATCTACTAGTCGAATAATCACATGAAATATCAATAACCACTTTCATAATGATGTAATGCATAATTCCAGACTATCATAACCACATAGTAAAGGTCATGTGCCAAGACTACAAATTTAATTTTGTCTAGGCCTTGTGCCAAGAAACTAGTTTGTCTCATGAGACCTACTGATACATCTAAGAGCTATAGTGGGCTCCACCCATCACTTATTATGTACAATGCATTCCTTATATGAAAAGATTTAAACATATCATAAACCATAACATAATCGTATCACATAAAACATGTAGAAAGGAATCATAACATTTCCACATTTCAATCACAAGATATCAATAAAACATATTGATATAATAAAAAAATTATCAAAACCATTTTAAATACCAAAATAAAATAAAACTAAAACATGGTATTTATTTTTCATTTAAAAAATGTTATGGCATGTAGAGGACGTCAAAACTCAAATAATGGTCACGGCGGCGGAGAGGTCGTAGTCGCCGCATATGTATGAAAAAAAAACATTACCTTTTGTCATTTAGTAAAACGGTTTGTATAAAAAATATTCCTTTTGAATAAATGTAAAAGTCAAAGGGTTTTATACACCGTATAAAATAATGTTCTGTATAAAAAAAATATGCCTCAATGAAAGGAGATTGAGACGAAGTCCCTTACCTTGTGTCTGACTTCACTCGATCGTTCTTTAATCTCCAGAATAATATACTAGAGTTAATTTATACTTGTTTAAAACCTTTTTCAAGTTAATTATTCCTTTTATATCACTTACTACCATGTTATGAACATTATGTAATTATTTAAGTTAATAATGGTCGTTTTGTCAATCATTGGTACTTGAGTCAAAAATAAACTTCTTATAATTACAAGTTGTTCATGTGGTAAAATATCCATTATATCGAGGATTATATTCATGATGTAGATATCATATATATCATATATATCCAGTATATAAAATCATTTATTATATTACATAACATTTAGAGGTAAGAAATGAAATGCATCATTCATGGAGATGATAATCCATATGTACGCATGAACGCAACATTCATTTCTATTTCATATTAAATAGAATGAAATCATAATTATATAAAATTATATTATAATTAAAGTATAATATCATATATAATATCATTAACGTCTTCCTTTATATGTCCAACATATGACATTAATGATTCAAATCACTTTGAGGGTGCGGTAGTCCGCACTTCCTAAAATGAAATTATCGCGTTTACCCATAATGGAAATCATAAAGGTATGACATAAATAAAAAATACAGAAGAATAAGGAAAACATAAACATAATACATGTCATATATAAGTATAGAAACATCTCTATGGCCACCATGAGAGGTGTTAAAAGAAGATTGAACAATCATCATTTCATGAGGCAGTAATTCGCCACCCACAGAAACAGTATGTTCTTTAACCATTAGATGAAGGTGTGTGTATGTGTAAATAAAACAATTCTAATAAAAACATCCCCGTATGTTGAAGACATTGTTTTTTTTACAAATTAAATGAATAAAATTATTTTAAGGGTTTGGAGAAGAAAAATAAAATAAAAGAACATAAGGGAAGACATTACATTAAAATCGGGTAACTCTTTTTGATTTGAGACAAAGGCTTCCTTGGGAGGACTTATACCCAAATTGAGGATTCAAGGAGTAACATAGGGAGGTTTAGATAGTATTTTGGTATAGTTTGGCCGAGCCAAATAGCTTGGAAGGTGTGAATAAGGTGGTATAAGTGGGGGCCTTTTTTATGAGTAGAGGAGGGGCACTCATGGAAAGTCCTGAAATGTTACATTATTATGAAATGATTTTCGGATTTTTAAGGTCCCAAAATGATATATTTCTATGATAAGGTGATAAGGGTTCGAAATACACCCATACAATAGTCTTCATACAAGTATAAGTCTTAGATTTTACCTTATCTGTTCATTTTATTTAAATCATTCATTAATGAGGTAATCGCCTCATCATCATGGTGTGATAAATAAATTTATTTATATAATTCCTAAAAATTATAAAACAATTACCATGATATAGGAAATATTTTTATATTCCCAATTGATATTTATAGTCTAAAAGATAATGTGTATAACCTCTTGTAAAAATTGTTTTAGTAAAACAATACATGTTTGTGACATTTTTATTTTTACTTTAAATAAAAGGTATTAATATCATTATCTTACCCAAGTGGCTCCATGGGGTCCCACAAATTGACCCATGGATTATATTGGTCTTCAATGATTAATCCAATAAGATTAGGAAATGTTTCAACATAATCTCATATTATTATAACATTATTTTTGCCTTAAATTACTCTAATTACCTCTAATCGCGGTTAATAAAACTCAAAAGTTACTCTTCACCAAAATTTCTTTTCATCTCATTTAACCACATTTTACTTCCTAATTACAACCATGTATGTCAGATTCTTGAAATTAAATTCACAGAAGTGGTGAAATTTCATTTAAACGAAAAATATGTTTTTTAAATATCACTTAGTGGTTTCACTATTCATCAAAAATTGACGTTTTTCAGAAAAATACAAGAAATTCACCTTAAGATATATATCATATTCCAAATTGAAATATGATTTCTATTTTACCAAATTCAAAACATATGTTTTTCATTAATTAATTTTATAATTAATTTCCTTTGTCAAAACAAATAGCGTGTTTTTAAGAAATAATATCAATCAAAAGATTGAAAATTGTTTGTGTCCAATTTCAATGTGAAATTAATTATAATGACCACCATTGGATAAAATTGTAAAAATATATTCTAATTATACTTTAAAACCCCTAAATTATATAATTTATCTCTATAAATTATTTTGATTAAAAAAGTTGTTTTTAATTAATGTTTAGTATTTTACACTATTCATAAAAAATTGGAAGTTATTAGAAAAAACGAAAAATTCAAATTAGGATAATTTCAATATTCAGAATCCAAAAATGATTTCCAATTTGAATAATGAAATTTATAAAATTTCAAAAATTGTGTATTACTATTCATAATGGCTACTTTGATTGGTCGTGGTGTGTTAAAAACTTGAACTTGCGTACAATGCAAGCTACTGCATTATTGAAAGAGAAGCATACCATGGAAGATTGGGGTGTTACAGAAATTGTATGCACCATAAGATACATCAGTATAAATAGGAAATATTCCACTATTCATGAAAATATTCTCATAGATCTTCTGGGAGATTTCAGTTCCAAAGTATCATTATTAGAGTATATATATCCTGAGACTATATCATTCGATGATATATAAAGAATTCTCATAAAATACTATATAATATTGGAAATACCTCTCAAACATAAATAAAATTCTTATGTAGAAATTTAATTATTATATTCTATGAAAGAAAATCAATGAATATTCATGAGGAAGACGTTAGTGATTTCAGCACTAACTATGAGGTCAATAAAATAAATTTTTTTTTACTTCTATTTTAAAAATAGATAAATAATTTATGAGATATAACTATAAAAGATATTTAACATTTATGTGCTTCAGATTTGGAGGAATTGGAGATTTTTCATAAAACTATTCTTTACAAATTTAAGTCAATGAAAGTGATGAAGAAAATGGAATGTAGAGAATATCCATTAATAAAAAGGTATGTAAATAAAAACAAAATTCAAAGGTAAAGGATAACAAGGTCTCTAAATATAAAAATGGATTTTTTCCAAATGTGAAGAAGATATAGACATTGATTTGGAATCTAAAGGTAATAGTGATGATTCATAAGAAAAATGACTTATTAAAAAATTTAATGGTAAAATGTTCATGAGTAAAAAAAAATTTCTTAAAAATGAAAAATAAGATACTCTTCTTTTAAATATATAGAAAATTGAATTTCTAGATTACCATACAATGTATTTTATACATAATAACAAAAATTATATTTTAATGAAATATGATCATTCCACAAATAATAACATATATTTCCTTATAGAAATAAAAATATTTCAAAAATAGATTGTTGATTTGAATAAGCTACTATAGAAAAAGAAGAAAACCATCATCTAGATTTATGAAAGTATAAAAATAAGGAATATAGTGTTTTATCTAGTTCACCAGAAACATGTGGAAGTTGGGGATAGAACTATGATCTTCAAAAAATATAATTCTAGAATATGATAAATGATTTATGAAATTTAAACATCTAAAGGATCTATAAAAAATCATTAATGTTTAACAACAATATTAGATATGATCATAATAATTAAATTAAAAGACCGTGTATATAACCAAAAAATGTGTAGTTGAAATCCCAATAATTAATAGGGATTCAATGTCTAATCCAAAAGATATAGTAGCTCTAGATTCTATTAATGTTGTGATAAGAATGAAATTAGAAAATAAATCTATGAAAATGATACAAAATCATTTATTCATAAGAATGTGTCCAGATATATGGTAATAAATATAATGAAAAGAGTGGCTCACAACATAAAACATTATATATGTTACTTTGGAATATGGGAATTCAATAGATACTTCAAGTACTGTAAAGGATTTGGTCATACTGTTAAGATGAAATAGTTCAATCATCAACACTATAATGAATCTAATAACAACTAAAGATAGAGATTGTGGTGGAGTAAATCTACACAAAAAATATAACATCAGCAAGAATTCATAAATATTTAAAATATATTATAACATTTAGAAACTATTTTTGAAATATTTTTTTAGCTTGTATAACATGTTAAATAATGTATTATTATGTTACCAGATGAACAAATGTTATATGATAAATCTCAAAACAAGCATCGTTAGTGATAAATTAGGAAGAAAAATTCAGTAGTCAATAAACTTATTTAAAAGATAAAATAGAGAACGACCTGGGATACATGACCGTGGGTGTTCTTCATATATGAAAAGAAATTTTATGTTATTAATGAATGTAAAAGATTATAAATAAGGTATAATGAAATTTGGAAATAATTAATCACTCATAATCAGTGGTTTTGTATGTTCTATAATTGTATATGAAAAAAATAAAATCTTTAAGAGATTTATATGTAGATGGGTTCAAAGAAAACATGTTAAGTGTCTCACCAAATTTTGATGAATGTAACATATTTTTTTAAAAAAGTGATCTTTTAATGTTAACATACATAATGAAATGAAAGATGAAATGAGATGGCATAAACCCCTGGGAAACATGTTTTATGTTGGTGATGAATAGCATTAATGTGACCTTAACATGATGGAAGAAAAATAGTTATCCCATGAGTGGCTTAAAAATATTACCCAGGGAAATATTAGAAAGTTGAAAAATTTGGAATGTTTTTGTGATATTAATTACCTGATAAAAAGAATATATTATTCATGTTAAATTTTTTATATAGGTAATATTACAAACTGATATCACAATATTTATTGAATAAATTTTAATCATCCCTAAAAATAAATACATTATGATATATTCATGAAGATGAGGAAGAAATCAAAAAATGCATATAATTATTTATTTTACTTAAATTATATGTATTATGCTTTTGAAACATTATTCAATATATATAAAAATGTTTTAGAGTTTCAGGAGATGTTCTACAAATGAATGTCGTTATTCTGTGGGGAATATTTAATGATATTTTGTAACACCCCAAGATTCCACGGTACGTTTCCCTTCGAATAATTCAATGGCGTGCATTGTACGCAACTTCGAGATTTTAACACACCACAACCAATCAAACTAGCTGCTATGAATAATAATACCAACTTTTTGAAATTTTATAAATTCTATTTCTCAAAATGGACTTCATTTTTGTATTCGTAATATTGAAATTAGCCTATGGTGAAATTTTGGTACTTTTCGGATAACTTTCATATTTTGATGAATAGTGAAAATTACTAAATTTTAATTAAAAACAAATTTTTTAATCAAAATAATTAATAGTGACAAATTATTAATTTGAGTGGTTTTAAATTATATTTAGAATATATTTTTACCATGTAATACAATGTGAGTCATTGGACATAATTTCACATTTAAACCAGACATAAACAAGTGCCAATCTTTTGATAGTTATTATCTCTTAAAAACACGCATTTTGTTTTAACAACTGGAATTAATTTTAAATTAATTTCTGCCACTTCTGTATTTTGAATTTGGAAAAATGGATTCCATATTCTTAATCAGGATGTTCAAATTTTGTAAATAGGTAACTTTTATTTTTAGACATTTTGGATAATTACTTCGGTAAATATTTTATTTACCATGGTTAAAGGGTAAATCCGGTAAACAAGGGTTAAAAAATAATATTATAATAATACTAAATTACCCTAAAACGTGTCTTAACCCTATTGGTTAATACATGGTCGACCATGGGAATCTTTGGGTCGATTTTGGGACACCATGGATCCACTTGTAAGTGATAATAACACTTTATTTTAATTAAGCTAAAATAAATACAAAAATGACACAAGCATATATCTTTTAGAAAAACAATTGTTACATAGGGATATATATGTTGAATTTTAGACTATAAATATTCATTATAAAGATAAAATAATTTCCTACATAATTATATTTTATTTATAATTTTTAGACATTATATAAGTTAATTTAATTATGACACAATGGTGATGCAGTAATTTCTATAATAGTGAAAAATTAGAATAATTGATATTATAAATACCCAAATAAATATAATATGGGACTTTTATTGAATTACACTAAGTTTATTGGTTAATATGACATATTAGGATTGATTTAATTAACTTTTTTTGAAGTAATCATTCTGTTATGTGTTTCAAAAAAATCAACTATTGAATAGTGTCAAAATTGACATAAAAGAGTTTTTAACACAAATATTATATTATTAATTGATATTAAATTCATAAAAATATACGGCTCAGAAAAGAGACTTATATCATGATAGTTATATCATTAATGGACCACTTGGGGGTATCTTGGATGTATATAGTATGTTTATTAACTATATAATATAAAAATACAAAGTGACATGGTAAATGTCAAACTAATTAACTAAGAGTTAAAACTAAAAGATAAGGTTAATATATTGACCCAAACCTATCTAAATTATATTGGATGAATGGTTTTAGACATATCCCCACCTTAAATTTTTAATAATCAATTTTGTAGCCATTATAAACCGAATATGAATTTATTACAAATTAATATTTCTAGATTTTCCAACGGGGCCCCTCACCCCTCTTATAAAAGGGTACTCCTCCTTCTCATTTCTTCACACCGTAGAAGCCTTTTGGTTCGGCCAAAACTGGCACAAATACTCTCTCATCTTACCTCACTGAAACCTAGAGGCCTTATTTTGATCAAAATACCAACCTAAGGATCCCTTTTGATCAAATCAAAAGGAAGACCCCGAAGAAGAGGTAATGTTTTCACCACCCCTTTTCATGTTCCTTTCTTCTTCCACTTATTATTTCTTTGTTATTACCATTATAAAATAATAACTCCAGTATCATATATATACTGTGATGATATTATAAATATGTTACAACCGTATTCATTATCCTATCCATCCTTTGAATAACATGTCACCATACGTGCGTACGTACGGCTTACCGTCTCCACGTCGTGGTGTAATTGTTATTCAATATATTATTATTTGGATGGGTATACTAATTATGTGTAAATCATGTAAATAATAAATATATCATGATAATGATTCTTTATATATGATATACCATCCAATTATATATTATTTTAATATCAAAATAATGATATTATCGCTCGTGCGTATGTACGGACTACCGTCTCCACGAACGCGATGAGATTCATTCTCCATCATATCCATTCAAGTATAATTATAATTTGATGATTTAAAAATAGTATCTAAGGACTTGATATCATTCTGGATATGAATAATATACATCCCATTAATAACGAATATGGATTACATAACAAAGAATATAAAGTAAAATGAACCCGTTAACACCCGAAATGATGATAATTCTAAGATATTATTAACAAATAAATGTTAAAAGATCATATATGATATCATATTAAAGTAAATGATTCTGGTATAATTCAATAAAAATTATTTCACCATTATACATGAGGTTAACCTACCGTCGACCAAGGAAAAAGTACAATGTAAGGGGTTTCTTATCTCACTCTTAATTTCTTGAGAATTCCATTGTTAACCACTTATTTATTGCATGTGGTGTAAGTGTACGGCCCATGATTGCATTAATTGTTTAATATAATTTAATTTATGGGTATTAAAATCATCATTGTATGATCCTTATTTCATGGGTGCATGTTTCATAAGTTACCAAATCGATAAGGGAATTTGAGATTTCAATTTCCACTCATTCGGCTTTACGCATATTTCATTGATTATATTACTCCAAGATTATGTGTGGAATAACTATTAATTTGATTAATTCATAATTTCCACTCCCCTTCCTGTGGATATAATTTTGATACACATAATCACTCCATTGATAATTTCACAAGTCATCGATATGAATTTGATAAGAGTAATTTTAACTCATTCTCCATTTGTTCAGTTAATCATCCAATTCATTGGTGTCGTTTTTACAAGATTATGTGTGAATGTACTTTGATTGTTTTACACTAAATATCCAATCATATTTAGTGTATTTATATTTTTCACACATAACTATGTCGTTGATTTATCCTTAACCTAAGGATATGGCCTTTATGAGAGATTTCATCTCAACTTAAATTCTATTGAGACTTCTTTGTTGTTATACACCAAATCACTTTTATGTGATGTATATAATGTAATTTGACATAGTATATCATGAATCACTTTATTCTCATGATATTACAAAGTTTTGATTACCTCAACTATTTTTATTCAATTTTCTCTTTTTTGGTTATAATCTCTAACTAAAATACCATTTTTTAATGTTTTAAAGACTTATTCATCTAAATCTTTCTCATTAATGTCCATGTTTTAAAAATGGTTTTAAGGATTTATTTATATGGACATTAAAGTTTATAAATTAAAACTCCTTTTAAAAAGTTTCAAAGTGGTATGGGACACTTTGATTCAAAAATCTATTTTTAAATGGCTTCTTGACAAATAGTGTGACTTTTAAATGATTTCAAGAAAAAGGGGGATATTTCTCTCAAATAGTTTTGATGATTATTTTCATCTATGTCAACATCCTTTATTATTCTTGATTAAGTTTAATGTGATACAATACAATCTTCCATATTTTATCGAATGAGTTATGTTTGACTATGGATGTGCTATTTTTATACCATTCATGGTTTGTGGTTAATGTTTTGACATTTCGTATGCTTGTTTTAATACGAATGTTTATGTTATGTTTAAACCTATTCAAATGAGGAATTCATTGGACTGAATAAGTGACGGGTGGAGCCCGCTATAGCTCCTCGATGCATCGGTAGGACTCATAAGACAAACTAGTGTCTTGGCACAAGGCCTTGGAAAAATCTTATTTGTAGTCTTGGCATGAGGCCTTCGCTATGTGGTTATGATAGTCTGGCATTATGCATTCCATCATTATGAAAGTGGTTATTGATATTTCATATGATCCTTCGACTAGTAGAATATACATGTGAGTAAGTAAATGGAATTATTTTATTTTATCTTTGCCATTTTATGCTGAAGTTCGAGTTTAAAAGGCTTTTGTTTTAGTTATAAACTGCCATAAGTGTTTATGCTTATCTATGAAAGCTTCTGCTATAATGTTATCCTTACTGAGCATCTGAGCTCACCCATTTCAATGTTTTATTTTTCCCAGGATTATGCATAAGTAATTTATGAATGACCTGCAGGGATAGTATGAGGGGATATGAAGACAAGATGTTTTTATGATGTAATGTAAACATTATTAATGTATCTAGTTTTTCCAAGGCTACTAAACTAATCGGTCTTTCGATACTTGATCTTTCTTTTGATCATGCCAATGTTATGTAATAATGCACCGACTCTGGGTAACTGGGGTCGGGGCATTACAGTTGGTATCAAAGGAAGTTTAGTACAAACCTTGGAAACTAGATTTAGATAAACTCTGATTAGATCATGTAGACCAAAGATGAACTTTAAGGATTAGTATAGAATAACTTACTAGAATTTTGGTATTGTAGAGATTTTTTGAGTTTTTCGAGAAATACATCCCTGTCTAGATACGAGCAGGTAGAGGCGGATTTGGCACAGATGTACCTAGGGGTAATACCCTAAAACACTGCTTTGAGCTAGACTTAAATGGGAACTGGTGCACGAAAAAGGGCATTGCTGCACTCTTGGTTACGACACTCCCGAGGGATATGCTTAGGATAATTTACATTTTCTTTACAAACTGATTTGAAGTATTATATATATAAGATGAGATTAAATGACCTTGGTTAATACTAATGTGTTTTTCAAATTGAGAATATGGTGACATGTTAATCTCTAAATTATTTTATGACTACTGTTACTCACACAATGCTTTCTGGTTTTAGTCAATGGCTGGATTCCAAAGAAGTCATCGTGACTTTGAGAATGATGTACAATGGGGGAATTGTGGTGACAATGAGCAACAAAATGGAATTTTGATAGGTGTAAAAGATAGTCTTTATGACAAATCAGTTTTCCAAAAATATGATCAACAACATATATATTAACCAACTCCCAGACTCCACAGGGAAGAGAAAGGTGATGAATGATAAGAGCTCCAGTAATGGAGACCATGGAGAAAAGAACCCGCAATTTCCATCATGCAAGAAATGTGGTAGGAGACACCCGGGAAAATGTCTCAATGGGACCATGTAAGGCTTTACATGTGGGAAGGAAGGACATAAAGTGAAGAATTGCCGAAGAAAAACGAAGAGTACTATGGGAGAAGATAAAAATGGTCCCAAGAGTCCATTTACAGTCATATTCCGTAAATGTAGGGGACCTGGCCATTACCCGAGTGAATTCCCTATTCTATAGGATATTTTATTGGTCAAAGAAGAAGCTATGTGGAAATAAACGGTTGGAGAAATGTTTAAAAAAATTTAGTGCTCCTTGTTGATGGGTTTACATTGGAATAATTTTCTCTTGTATTTGTAACCCCACAGTTTTCCATGTGAGAATGATATTTGAGTAAGAATTATCTATTCTCTTATGGATATAGGTATAAATAACTATTTGGTTTTATCTGATCATTGGGGTTTGAGAGAATTATAAGTTATTATAATTTGGGATGAAAATGAAAGGTATGAGATAAGATTTGTGGTTAAATTATGTTATGGTATTTTGATGAATTTATCTCATTTTGGTAATATTATAAAATATTTATTTTGAAAAAGTATAACACGTAGACCATGTGACAACCCATCGCGTCAGACAAAGCTGTGTGAATCAAACCCACAACCAAAGTGTGATTGGGATTTATCGCCTACCACTAGACTACGTGAATTCCCTGGATAGTGTGACTAATTATTTTTAGTTAAATGATTGTATTGATCAATAATAAGTTGATTTGGGTTCTTATGTCTTATTAAATGAATAGCCTTGGTATAGGAAAATGATTTGGTGATTAAGTGATAAATGTTATTCTGGAAGCTGTTCACTTTGTTGGGAACACTATATGCCAAAGGAAAATAGAGTAGTATGGGATTTCATTTGAGGGGTAATGGTGGATTTTTATCTATGTTTTTATTGTGGATTTATAATGATTTGTGTTATTTATGGAAATGATTAGGTTAATTACTTTTAAGTATGTGACTTTAAGAGTAATTAATGTCATTTGGAGATACAATTTAACATGGGAGACTACATAATCAAATTCTTCTATGTTTTGGGTTTCAATATTAGTTTGGATTATATTGAAGGATTTTAAGGACAATTGATTATTGAATGGTATTTATTTATCTTTGGGGTATTATTGGATTAATTTTAGAAATTAAAATTAGTGTTTATTTCTATCAAGGAATATCCTTTTGGGGGATCATTAGATCTTATACTAACAATTTTGGTCTTGATTAATCTCTAAAGACAGTGTAAATATATAGTTTATCCTGCATGGATCATGTGATTCTATAAAATATTATTCTAGCTCTTCCACTCTGACCAAGTCTTCTTGAATACTCATCGTTTGAAAAAAAAAATTGATTTGTGGTGGAAATTTATTAATGAATGAAACTCTACTTAAAAAGTAAGTATAAATATTTATATTCTTAGTCAATATCATAAATTAATTCCTCATCCTTATGTAATGTAACTTAAAACAAAAAATGTTGTTCGTTTACTTTTCCTACTAAGAGAATAATGATCATTTGTCCCAACACAAGTTTGTGGTTTTCATATTGTTAACTTTATCCTGATCATGATTTATATCCATCTCCATCAGAACATGACACATATTTTATCATCCATATCCATGTTTTCCTACATGTAATCCGAGTATGGGTTATCTTAGATGACCTTTATACCTCTCTTTCTTTCTTTTAATGTTATAGTCTTATTGACTCTTTTTCCGATGTGGGAATTTCCATTATATTCCCAAGAACAATTTTAAAAATTGCGAGGATGAAATTTATTGAAGTAAGGGAGAATGTAACACCCCAAGCTTCCACGGTAAGTTTCCCTACGAATAATGCAATGGCATGCATTGTACGCAACTTCGAGATTTTAACACACCACAACCAATCAAACTAACCGTTATGAATAGTAATACCTACTCTTTGAAATTTTATAAATTCTATCTCTCAAAATGCACTTATTTTTTGGATTAGGAATATCGAAATTAGCCTAGGGTGAAATTTTGGTACTTTTCGGATAACTTTCATATTTTGATGAATAGTGAAAATTACTAAATTTTAATTAAAAACAACTTTTTTAATCTAAATAATTAATAGTGATATATTTTGAATTTGAGTGGTTTTAAAGTATATTTAGAATATATTTTTACCATGTAATATAATGGGATTCATTGAAAATAATTTCACATTTAAACCAGACATAAACAAGTGCCAATCTTTTGATAGTTATTATCTCTTAAAAACACGCTTTTTGTTTTAACAACGGGAATTAATTTTAAATTAATTTCTGCCACTTCTGTATTTTGAATTTGGAAAAATGGATTCCATATTTGTAATCAGGATGTTCAAATTTTGTAAATAGGTAACTTTTATTTTTAGACATTTTGGATAATTACTTCGGTAAATATTTTATTTACCATGGTTAAAGGGTAAATCTGGTAAACAAGGGTTAAAGAATAATATTATAATAATACTAAATTACCCTAAAACGTGTCTTAACCCTATTGGTTAATACATGGTCTACCATGGGCATCTTTGGGTCGATTTTGGGACCCCTTGGATCCACTTGTAAGTGATAATGACACTTTACTTTAGTTAAGTTAAAATAAATACAAAAATGACACAAGCATATATCTTTTAGCAAAACAATTGTTACATAGGGCTATATATGTTGGATTATAGAGTATAAATATTCATTAGAAATATAAAAATATTTCCTACATAGTGATATTATATTTATAATTTTTAGACATTATATAAGTTAATTTATTTATGACACAATGGTGATGCAGTAATTTCCATAATAGTGAAAAATTAGAATAATTGATATTATAAATACCCAAATAGATATAATTTGAGAATTTTATTGAATTAAACTAATTTTCTAACTTAATATGACATATTGGGATTGATTTTATTAACTTTTTTCGAAGTAATCATTCTGTTATTTGTTTCAAAAAAATCAACTATTGAATAGTGTCAAAATTGACATAAAAGTGTTTTTAAAACAAATATTATATTATTAATTGATATTAAATTCCTAAAAATCTAATGTTCGGCCAAGGGCCTTATATCATGATAGGTATATCATTAATAGACCACTTGGGGGGTCGCTTGGATGTATATAGTAATTTTATTAACTATATAATATAAAAATACAAAGTGACATGGTAATGTCAAACTAATTAACTAAGAGTTAAAACTAAAAGATAAGGTTAATATAGTGACCCTAACCTATCTAAATTCTATTGGATGAATGGTTTTCGACCAATACCCTCCTTAAAATTTTAATAATCAATTTTTGATCCATTAGAAACCGAATATGAATTTATTATAAATTAATATTTCTAGCTTTTCCAAAGGTTCCCCCCACCCCTCTTATAAAAGGGTACTCCTACTTCTCATTTTTTCATACCTTCAAAGCCTTCTGGTTCGGCCAAACCCTGCCCGAATACTCTCTATACTTCCCTGACTGAAAACTAGAGGCCTCAGTTTGATCAGAAAGCCTACTTATGGATCCCTTTTGATCAAGTCAAAAGGAAGAACCCGGAGAAGAGGTAATGTTTTCACCACCCCTTTTCAAGTTCCATTCTTCTTCCACTTCTTCTTTATTTGTTATTACCATTATAAAATATTAACTCAAGTATCATATATATACTATGATGTTATTATAAATATGTTACAACCATATTCAGTATCCTATCCATCCTTTGAATAACAAGTCACCATACGTGTGTACGTACGGCTTACCGTCTCCACGTCGTGGTGTAATTGTTATTCAATATATTATTATTTGGATGGGTATAATAATGATGTGTAACTCATGTAAATAATAAATATAACATGATAATTTTTCTGTATATATGATATACCATTCAATTATATATTATTTTAATATCAAAATAATGATATTGTCGCTCGTGCGTACGTACGGACTACCGTCTCCACGAACGCGATGAGATTCATTCTCCATCATATCCATTCAAGTAAAATTATAATTTGATGATTTAAAAATATTATCTAAGTACTTGATATCATTCTGAATATAAATAATATACATCCCATTAATAACGAATATGGATCACATAACAAAGAATATAAAGTAAAATGAACCCGTTAACACCTGAAATGACGATAATTCTAAGATATTATTAACAAATCAATGTTAAAAGATAATATAAGTTATCATATTAAAGTAAATGATTCATGTATAATTCAATAACAATTAGTTCACCATTATATAGTAGGTTAACCTACCTTCTACCAAGGAAAAAGTAAAAAGTAAGGGGTTTCTTATCTCACTCTTAATTTCGTGAGAATTCCATTGTTCACCACTTATTTATTGCATGTGGTGTATGTGTACTGCCCATGATTGTATTAATTGTGTAATATACTTTAATTTATGGGTATTTACATCATCAATGTTTGATCATTATTTCATGGGTGCATGTTTCATAAGTTACCAAATCAATTAAGGGAATTTGATATTTCAATTTCCACTCATTCGGCTTTACGTATATTTAATTGATTATATTACTCCAAGATTATGTGTGGAATCACTATTCATTTGATTATTTCATAATTTCCACTCCCCTTCTTGTGGATATACTTTTTATACAAATAATCACTACATTGATAATTTCTCAAGTCTTCGATATGAATTTGATAAGAGTAATTTTAACTCATTCACCATTTGTTGAGTTAAACATCCAATTCATTGGTTTTGTTTTTACAAGATTATGTGTGAATGTACTTTGATTGTTTTACACTAAATATCCAATCATATTTAGTGTATTTATATTTTTCACACATAACTATATCGTTGATTTATCCTTAACCTAAGGATACGGCCTTTATGAGAGATTTCATCTCAACTTAAATTCCATTGAGACTTCTTTGTTGTTATACACCAAATCACTTTTATGTGGTGTATATAATGTACTTTGAAATAGTATATCATGAATCCCTTTATTCTCATGATATTACAAAGTTTTGATTACCTCAATTATTTTTATTCAAGTGTCTCTCATTGGTTAGAATCTCTAACTAAAATACAATTTTTAAATGTTTTAATGTCTTATTAATCAAAATCTTTCTCATTAATGTCCATGTTTTAAAAATGGTTTTAAGGAATTATTTATATGGACATTAAATTTTAGAAATTAAAACTCCTTTTAAAAAGTTTCAAAGTGGTATGGGACACTTTGATTCAAAAATCTATTTTTAAATGGCCTTTGACAAATAGTGTGACTTTTAAAGGATTTCAAGAAAAAGGGGGATATTTCTCTCAAATAGTTTTGATGAATATTTTCATCTATGTCAAAATCCATCATTATTCTTGATTGAGGTTAATGTGATACAATACAATCTTCCATATTGTATCGAATGAGTTATGTTTGACTATGGTGTGCTATTTTTATACCATTCATGGTTTGTGGATAATGTATTGACATTTCATATGCTAGTTTTAATACGAATGTTTATGTTATGTTTAAACCTGTTCATATGAGGAATTAATTGGACTTAATAAGTGACGGGTGGAGCCCGCTATAGCTCCTCGATGCATCGGTAGGTCTCATGAGACAAACTAGTGTCTTGGCACAAGGCCTTGGCAAAATCTTATTTGTAGTCTTGGAACGAGGCTTTGGCTATGTGGTTATGATAGTCTGGCATTATGCATTCCATCATTATGAAAGTGGTTATTGATATTGCATGTGATCATTCGACTAGTAGAATATCCATGTGAGTAAGTAAATTGCATTATTTTATTTTATATTTTCCATTTTATGCTGAAGTTCTAGTTTAAAAGGCTTTTGTTTTAGTTATAAATTGCCTTAAGTGTTTATGCTTATCTATGAAAGCTTCTGATATAATGTTATCCTTACTGAGCATATGAGCTCACCCATTTCAATGTTTTATTTTTCCCAGGATTATGAAGAAGTAATTTAGGAATGACCTGTAGGGATATTATGAGGGGATATGAGGACAAGATGTTTTTTAGGATGTAATGTAAACTTTATTAATGTATCTAGTTATTCCAAGGCTACTAAACTAATCGGTATTTTGATAATTGATCTTTCTTGTGATCATGCCAATGTTATGTAATAATGCACCGACTCTGGGTAACTGGGGTTGGGGCGTTACATATTTAATGGAAGAGTATAGAAATGAGTGGTTTAGAAACTATCTTGAAAATCGTGACATTTTTAAATAATTTAGTGCACCATACACACCATAAATGAATAGTGTTGTTGAGTGATGAAATAAATGTTTTTTTTATATTTCTCAGATGATGATGATCAAACATAATACTTCTTTATATATTTTTGGGGCACCCTATTATAATTTTATTTCATATTCAGAATTGATGTCTCTATATTCCAAACAATGATATAAATCCTTACATGATGTATGATAAATAAACCCTATTTTATAAATACTAAAGAAGATATGTAGTCCTTGACTGAAAATTAACTTTTTATTGAATAAGGAGGGAATAACAAGTCATTACCAAAACAACACAATCACGGTGGCCTAAAGTGCTGGAGGCCTAGGGCATCTTCAACAATAACTTGGTAGATATTGATGTTCATGAAAATTATGGCAGAATGGTTCATATTTATTTGAAAACATGAAAGATGGTTGATATTAGTTTTATATTATTAATCAACATTAAAAATGATTCTAATAGAAGTAATGGTTTTGAAATATGATAAACTGATTTTTTTGATTCATCTATTTCATGAGATGATGAAAATTATCAATCATCTCTTACTAGAATGAGAAATAAATTGGAGGTCCGTAAAATTATTAGTTCACATGGAAAATATGTCCAGACTTAACGAACATGAAGTTCATTTAAACATAGTTCCTAATATTAATTGGTTGAACCAAGATATTTTTAAGAGGTGATCAAAAATGAATAATAGGTAGATTTAATAAAAAATAGTTGGATCAATTTATAAAAAATAAAACTTTTGTACTTTTACCCAAATGAATAATTTGGAATGTCATTGGTAAAATTTGATGTTCCAATGAAATAGTTTAATAAAAAGGTTAATTGATAAGAAGTTTGTAATTAATGGTTTTTAATGTTTAATCCTAAATTTATGGAATTCTCCTTGATGAGACATTTTATCATGTAGTGAGGCTAGAAACTATCAGAATATGTCTTGATATTGCTGTACAAAGAAGATGTGAGAAATTTTAGATAGATTCCATGTTGGTTTTTATTAATGAATACATCAACAATGAAGATTGTATAAAACAATAAGGTTTCCTTTTTATTGCCTAGTAATAAAATTATTTGTGTAGTTTATAAATTAATTTTTATGGGTTGAGGAAAGCATTGATATATTGGTATTCTAAATTGGATAGTTTCTTAAGAAAGTTTAATTTTTGGAAAGGAAGTGTTGATAAAAACCAATATAAAAGAGAAATCTTCGAGGCCTACCTCACATTTATTATTTAACCTAATGATGTTTTAATTTTTGGCAATGTTGATGAAACGTTTGAAAATTTTATTTTGGAGATATGGATGTTATTTCATGTTTACATTCTTGGAGAATGAAATAGTTTCATGGATTACAAAACTATCAAAATAAGTAAATTTCCCTATCTCAAGACTAGTAGTTTAAGAAAATTATAATTTTGTTAGGAATTAAATATTAATTTAATATTTGAAAAACATTTTTGGGGGAATATAGTTGGAATGTGATGGGAAAGGAAATGGGGTTAATTCTTGATTTCTCAAAAAGTATGGTAGAAGCATGTTATATCTAACGATATGGAAGCTTGAAATCATGTATACTGTTATAATTCTGCCACATATCAATGTAAACCAAAATAATATAATAACATAGAGTTTAAGTTGATTCATAGATATAGTAAGTGGAAAAAATATTTTGGGTGTAAATATGATATCACCTGAAGTGTTGATATTTTTTCAAAAATGACACGGATTAAGAATGAAGTGCTGATGATAGAAAATCCACATCCATTGGAGTGTTATATTCAATAGAATGATATGAGGGATTGAATAGAATGTAACATTGTTAAATGACTATCATAATTGAATAATATTAGTATATATATGATATTCTATATATATTATAAACGAAATTGATAAATTCATAGTTAGAATAATTTTTTGTCAATGTGATGTTTCCTCTTCTCTTAGGATGTGATCATGGATGTTCTATAAAACACTATAAGAATCAAATGTAACATTCTCAATAAAATCACACTAATATCAAATATCACTTCATAAAAGAGAATATGGAAATTAATAAATTAAATATTTTATTTTTTCATACAATTAATATTGTTAATTATATAATCCATAAAACATTTTTAACGGAAACATTTCATAACATAAAGTTGATTATTGGTGAAAAACCATAATTTCTATAAGGATAATTTCTGTAATTCCATATCCCCTCTCTACAATTTCATTGTATTATGTTTTTGAATTGTGTTAAATGATATAAAATATATCAACCCATTATTCTGTAGTTCTCCTATTAAAGAAGAGTACATAATTATTGTAAATTTTCATACAGGGTAAGTAGTGACTTCATCTTGTATGAACTACATTAACAATTTTTTTAAGTATATTTGGGATATTGTTTTTAGTTTGATTTTGTTTGTGATGATGAAACATATGAATATAAATAAGAACATAAAAATGTAATTAATAATTTTTTATGATCTGTGAGAAAGTATTATTAAATAACATTATATGGAAAACATGGAATTGTTGTTCAGTGATTATTTTTTCCTATACATAGTTCACTCGTGTAGGCTTAAAATCGATGGATTAGTTTTCTGTAAATTAAATCAAAATGTCTCAATGATATATGTTTCATACATGAAAAAAATTGAAGGGAAAAATTATTGGTACCATGATGTTTTCAAGATATTTTATATTAAGAAGATGATTCCAAGGCTTGTTATGAAAGAAGAAGGATGACATGCATATTTTATTTTCATGTCCAATGTAAAATACATAACATTTTTTGTGAATATAAATTTATTTATATTTATGAGTTATAAATGTATTTAGACTGAGTTTTTCAGATAAATGTTATTGAAAATATTCTATGAGACAAATCTTACCATCAATATGTGATCAACCTGAGATTAATATATAATTTTTATCTAGGTTTAATTATAAAAACCATCAAGCAGAATATTCAATGATGCAAAACTAGAGGATGAATTTCTATAATTAATGTGTGAAATTCGGATATTACATAATTTTCTCACAATTAAAGCTATATAAAAAGTGTGAGATTGATTTCGTGTTTTTGATGATGAGGTGACGTAGTGGTATGATAAAATATCATAAATAACATAATGGAGTCTACCAATACGATAATTTTTAAAGAGTATTCGAATTGATTAATATGGTAAATTTCTCTATTCTAAATGCATCAGTCAAAAAAATGTTTTAAACCGGACCAGTAATAGGTTAGGTTACTGTTTAATCATAAATTTTTGCACATGATCACAAAAAAACATTGTTATATTATATTGAAAATCCATTATATGGGATTGAAAAATTATAATGACCGGCTGTGAAGTATTATTAATATGATTAAGCAGATTCCTTTGAGTCATTGGAAGTATATTATCACATATAGTTCATATATATGTGGTTTTCTAGTGAAGGAAAAGATCAATGGTTTCTAATGCATGTCATATATGGAAGAAGGGTCTTGCGAAAGACTGCTGATATTTTCATTTAATGTTATAGAGTAATCCCTATATTAGTTTCAAAAATTTATTTTATTTTATGAATATATATATGATGGAAGGGTAAAAATTCCAATGTTTTTTGAGAAATTTCATAAAAATATTAAATTTTTTAATACTGAACTTATTATTGAATGTTTCTATAATCAATAAAGATGTTCATAATTATCAGAGATTCATAAGTATGTTTGTAGATGGATTATTAAAAAAACTCTTAAGGAATGTTCATATATTTAACGAGATTTAAATTTTATCAAATAAAATAACTTTCCAAGCCACCGAGTAGGTTAGTGAAGTGTTAGATGAATAGTGTGATGAGGAAATCAGACAGAGAGGTGTCATATTGGTTTCAATATATAGAAGAAACTAGATAGATTATAATATACTGACCCACTTGATAGATTATACCAAATGAATATACTAGAAGAATTTTTATCATAGTGAAGAAGTTTCTTGGTCACTACTATAAAAGAGTGTGAAAAAGAATAATAATTACTTTCGTGAAAGGAATGATTAATGAATGTTTATGTATTTTAGTAAAAATATATCTACGACTATTGGTGAAGGTTCTTATTATTTTTAGAAAAAAAATATAGTTTATTATTGGGAAGAGAACATATACAATTGTTTTAATATAATTCTATAAAAGTGAGAGTGTAATCCTAAAATTCATTAACCACCAAAAGGATTGTCTTTTAGAAATCTATATTTTCTTCTATTACATCCACACCACACCATGTAAAATCTTTTTTTTGTATTGAACCTTTCAAATCCCTATGTGCACATGATTTTTTATGTTTTATTAATTTCCAACTGAGTAATTTCTCACTAATTATAGGAATTGTTTTTCTAATTTATGAAAAAATGAATATATAATATCACTAATTAAAACCCTCCCCAACTCTTTAATCTTCATTTTCATGATTAGTCCTTTTAGTTGGGATATTTTTATATCTATTTCATAGGTGCTTGGGATCAATATCATCCAATTGTAGAATTACATCATAATTATAGCTTCCTTTAAATCATATATAAATCTCTTTATAAATGCATGTATGGAAGAATGTAAAAAAATAATAACATGATGAGATGAATATTGAAAAATAAATACATATGAATATGATTTAAGTGATGAAAATTAGAGAATGTATAATACATTTAGTACCATGTCACGGAAACTCAATGATAATATGGAATTTATATTGACAATTTTCGGGGAGATATGAAATTAATCCTTATTGAGAAGTTATTCCTATAAATATTTCCATGGATTATGGTTATAGGATTTAGAAATAAGGGAATTATAATCCAATTTAATATTGTCACATTTTATATTCTTAGTTGAGTAGTGACGTTTCCTTATTGCATAACACTTCCACCAAAACTCTCTCAGGATCACAATGTGTACCACATATCTCTACTGGTGAATTACATTCCTAATTATTCCCATTTACTAAAATTATACATTTTACTATAAGAGAATGATAATTCCTATAAATAAAAACCTATATAATTGCTGAATGGTAGATAAAAATGGATATAGAATAAGACTACTCTTCTTGATAAATTTCCTTAAGAGAATCAAATATTCAAAGATGCGACAGTGGAATTGAAGGATATAATGAAATAGAAATATCATAATTCTTTTATATTAGGGTGATGGAATTTCATGGTTGGAGATTAATTTTAATTTGGGTATAATGTACCAATTGAATATTTTTTATGTATATCCTTTTGAATAAAAATTATGTACGATATATTTTTCTTCACGTGAAACCTCAATTCTAAATGAACTATGATATAATTTACCTTTATTACAAAGAAATTGATTTTTCATGTATGAATAGGATTAAAATCATTAAGAAAATATTTATTAAGGGTTTTTATAATGGAAAAATATTTATTAATCTATAATATATAAGTGCTCAATTTCAAGTAAAGTCATTTTGTGATTCGAAAATAAGTTTTCATCAAAAACAGTTGTTTTGTAATTTGTGCATGAATAATATAATTAAATTCTTCCAATTAGAGAAATTTTATTTTCAAAAAATGATATTATTTTTTATATAAATCTATCCAAATTATCTTATTGTGATGTTTTTGGAATTTTTAAAATTGTTATTTTTTAGTGAATAATGAAAAATAAGGGTTTTATAGAAAAAAAATTGTTTTTTATTCACTATTTACAAAGTCCCAATTTTAAAAATCTATTATCAAATTTTATTATATTATTTTAATAAATTAAAATATAACTAATGTCATTATAGGGGAAATTATTATTAATGTATGTATAAGATAATTATTAAAAATGAAAATGTGCATTTTGGGAAAATTGTTTTACATCACACTTTGCATGATTTTTATAAACACAATTTATATGACTTATAGAAAATAAATTTTATAAAAACGATTAAATATTTTGAATAAAAATGTATATAGTTTTTACTAAGTCTACTTTAATTTAATGTCATAATTAACGGTGAAATGAATAACATTTCATTTTGTTGTTAAGGTTAAATATTGTTAATTAGAGGGTTAAACTAATATATAATGGTAAAATTTCCACATAAAAAAGTTTTTTTCTTATTATTTGACAATATTTCAGCCTTAAGTAGGATAAAATTGAATACATTCTTATTTGGAGGCATTATGACTAAGTTATATATTAATTACATTTTAATCATTATTGTAATTCAAAGTCTATCCTCTCATTCACATATAAATGGGATACTCATATCCTCTAGTATTCATGAATATTCAAGATTCTAGATTGACCAATACCGACTGTAATACATTTTTATATTCTTAAAAAAAATACTATATATCCAATTTTATCCTAAAAAAATATTTAAAAGCCTTAGGTGTGATCGAAATAATGTTTCATAATAAAGTGTAAGTGGTAGAATTTATTAATAAAGTCTAACATGAGGTAAGGGTTTTAAGTAATAGTCTCATTTATATTGTGATTGATTATAATTAATTATTTGATAATGAAATTAAATGACATATCTCTCATAAATATAATTCCTCGACTTTTCCAATTATTATTTATATATAATACATTTTTTCTTTCATTTTTCTCTCTCTATGTACTCAATAGATCCAAAATTGTTTTAATGTAAAATTAAGGTCATTTATCTCATTGATCAAAAATAATACTTATTCCATATTATATTTTACTAAAATTATTTAAATTATGTTTTTACTATTACATAATGATTATTTTAAATTAAGTTTACTATTTTTTTACTTTTAATACAAAATATATAAATTAATATTTTTTTTCTAAATGTGGTAATTTTTAATAAAAATAATGATTTTTTTGATTTAATGGTTATTGATTAAAATAAATTTTCCAAATTCATAAATTTTCAATGATTTAAAGATTAATTTACAGATTTCTATAGTTATTTTCAAAATAACATTTTTCCCAATATTTTTGAAAATATTGAGATTCTAAATAAGCTATTTAAAAAAAAGATTATTTTCCTCCAAAAACTATTGTAATATTATTTTAACGGAATTTTTCAATTATGTTAATGTCCATAATGTTAATTTCTGATTCATTAGGGATATGATCTTAAGATACCTTCCATTTTTATTCTATGTATTTTCTATGATTATAATGTTGAAATATCAATCAAAAATTATTTTCTATTTCATGGGTCATACTATCATTAAATGAGAAAATATTTTATCATATATTAGAATAAAATTGAATAGTTTATAATTATGTGATGAGATCCATTGTTTAACTCAAATTAATAGGGTAATTATTAATTCCTTATAAACTTATGGGGGACATTATAGATTATCCCAAGTCCAAAATTGGGTATATGGTATGGTACCCTAATCCCAAAAATAAGGTAGAATAATGTTTATCCCAATCCCTATGATGGTAAATGGGGGGATATCTAAATCCTAATATTTGATTAGTGGCATGGTGTTTTGACATGAAATAAAATTTCTATGATAATGGTCATTGCACTAATTATTATACTTTTTTATGACATTATCATTATATTGACCCGCGCATTACAAACAATAAGATTACAAAACATTTACAAAATACATAAACACTATAAAAACATACACAAGAAGGTTGTACTATTATAGTTCCTTTACATTCATGGAAAACAAAAACACTGATAGATAAGTGATCTAAATTTTCTCCCAATATGTTCTTCATGACTAGAACCCTTCTTAGACACATCAAACATAATACATTACTTCACAACCTCAAGAACTAATAATAAGAAGGGGCGAGCTAAAATGCTCAGTAAGGGTAAATAATGGGAGAAATTTAAACATAATCATCAGCATAAGGGTATGAAAACAAGATCATGAAGATATAAGATCATACCATGGAATTCAATGTTCATGAAATAAATATTGAAATCTCATAAGACATGAATAATAATTTAATATAGAGTATAGGCCATAAAAGAATAACATAGGAATAAGATATAGAATTTTGAAGACACATAATCATATACCGATTTCTAAACTAGCCAAGACATCACTACAAGGCCATATTAGTATAAAAAGTACATTACAGAGTCAGGTAACCCCCATTCCAGCCCTGTATTACTAAACAAAGTGAGAATATTTCATCCATGTATTAATAAACTACATAACCCTCATTCCAACCCAGTAAATCTAAGCTGACTAACTCTTATTGCATCCTTATTTTATCTTAAGAGATATAAATATTTACCCAATTCATTTTAGGGATATATGAGTCCTTCAAGTCTCATAATGAAGTCATATATACATGTTCCAGAAAATCATTAATTAACATATCATAACCCCTAAAATTAAATGGGTATAATCAACTTGTAAACATATTATTACCTGTCAAAAGAGACATATTTCATAATCATTTCATTATAAACATAACTTGTGAAAATAAGTGGGTTTCATAAGTATATAAACCGTGAAAGAGAATGAAATTTCATAACATCATTCTAAATAATCATAATCCTTTCAGATAATGAATAAGTATTGAGACATTGTATGATTTCCCATAAAGGCATGATTGACAGCAAATGATTTTATCTTAGATGGTTAAAAAAAATTAGAGATCCTTTAAAACCACTTTTTTATGAATCAATCCTTCCATATTTGTAAAATTATTTTTATTACATAAATCCTTATAAAAACATTATTCTTTAAATATTTTGTTGAAAATTATAAAGGAATCTTTAATACGATATAAAAATTATAAAAATCTATTTTCATTTAGATTTATCCTTAATGGTATTTTTGAATTTGTTTTTGAAAACATGTTATTCGAATACAATATATTTCCATCCAAAGAGAGAGGTTGTCATATTTTACTAAAAACATTATCTGATGTACCACAAGAGTAAAAAAATGTAATAAAAATGAGAATATATTGAATAAATAGATGTGGAAAATGTCTTGAATACTATTTAACAATGGATCATAATATTTCATAAAAGGAAGCATAAACATAAACAATCTTGAAATAATAAAAATATTTCCTCAACAATCTCTCATAACACGGTGTCTTGGGGTTATACTACACATTTAAAAAGGGATATTAAATGAAGATTAATATATCATGAAAATAATGGTATTCATGATATAATAAGTAATATGGAATTGTACACACCTCAAAGAAGAGTTTATGTGCATAAAAAATAGGAGGCTCAAAGAAGGAAAATTTGGACAAAACTATTTTACCGATTTCGTAAATTTTAAAAGTAAAACCCCATTAAGGAAAATATTATGGAAATGTGAATACCCATAAATTTAAATAAAATATACATAGAATACAGTAATGGTCAGTACACACACCACACCAATGGAAATAGTGGATAACATATCTTATATCTTTTATATATTAAAAGTGATATAAAATACTCTAACCTTATTTCTTGACACTCTGTGTACTAATAAATGATTCCTATATAATAAATATAATTTTATTATGAATATTTTTCATCAAAAAATTATTATACCAATTTATATATATTCTATTATTATCACCTTATATTACCCACTTGTTAACCACCATTTGTTAAGGTTTCACTTTAGGTAATATTCTCTTTAATCTTCACATTTTTCAGAATTTGATATATTGTGATCTTCATAGTTATATCATATTTCAAGAATTTATAAAATGATTTAAAAATAAATTATATCCATTATATTTATATTATAATAATATATATCATAATTAATTATATATTGGAATACACCATTGAGAGTGATGTTAAGCCATACGTACCCATGAACGCTATTTTCTGTTTTTATTGATGTATTAAAAAAATGTAAGTAGATGACATATATATATATAAATATATATTTATGCATATATATATAATTATTAAATTATAATTAATATATTATATATATCATATAATTTTACAAAACCCATTCTTAATGCATTTGTTGTGTTGTATAAACGAGTCACATCGCTTTGGGGGGGGGGGAAGTAGTCCACACATCCTCAAATGAGATCATCATATTAACAGCAAATGGAAGGTAAAAATAAGTTAATTATAAAAGGAATATAAAATCTTAATGAAATAATAAATATAATATATTAAATATATAAATATAATGTTATTAAAATGGACACAATGATTGGTGGTAAAGGAGAAATACACAATGATTGTTCCGTGAGGTAGTAGTTCGATATACGAGAAACAGTATGTTCAACATCCATTATATGGATTTGTGTGTAAGTGAATGTAAGAAACATGGAATTACAATATCCTGTTATATGGAGAATTTTTTTTCACATAATAATGTACTAAATATATTTTAAGGGGTGAAGATGGGAAATAAATGGAAGGAGTTTTTGGGAGGATGTTACCTCTAAATCGGGTAACTCCTTTTGGTTTGTGAAAAAATTTCTTACTCGAGAAGATTTCTCCCAAAATGTAGGATTTAATGTTTATGTGAGGAATTCTGGGAGGCTGATTGCGTAGATCATGGATGAACATAAAAGTTTTGAGATGTGTGAGGAATGGTTTGAGGTGGTGGAATCTTATTGCGAAGGAAAAGGACACATTTGGAATCTTTATAAACGAGTTAGGTCTTCACATGTTATTACCTAAAAAAGACTTACCAAACCAAAAAAACTAAATAATTAAAGTTTTATCGATCAAATATGTACAACTAAAGGGTTTTTGAAATGTTTCTAGGTAATTTGGGTGCTTATTTGTAAGGATTATCCCATTATTAATCTTAATTTGGCCTTAACTACTATAACTAATTTTAATCACCTTTATAGTTAATTTTGGTAAAAAGTTTACAAGGTATTATTAGACTAAAATTATTATAAATAATACCCTAGAGTATGTCTGAATTTTCAAATTTACTTTATAGAAGTGAAAAATTAAGATTAGTGCTGATCCCACAGACAAAAAAAAATAGGGTTTTAATGTAGGAAAACATTAAAATGTTTATTAATATTTTATATTCAGTTTCAAAGTGAAATTGAATGTCATGAATTTCATTGTTATAGTAGATGTAATATTTTTCTAATTTGACTTTAAAATTAATTTATATTATAAATTATTATTATTAATTAATTATACTAAAAGTTAATTTTTATAAAAAAAAATTATTTTTACTATCCATAAAAAAATGACGCTTCTCAAAAAAATACCATAAATATCATTAACTTAATTTAAACAATACGGATTCAAAAATGTATATTATTTAAGAAAATTAAATTTCATAATTTTTCTAAATTTACTTTAATTATTAGAAGTAGTTCATTTGAGAAAATGTTGTATTTAAACAAATAAGGAACATTACTAAAAATCAGATGTTTTATTATCAAAATGATTAATTTTTATGTAAACATTATAAATAATTTTTTAAATTAGATATCAACATTCATATTACTAAATTTAATTTAATTTTATTATTTCAATATTTAAAATAATAAAAAATATATTTCATAGAAACTTAGTGTTGCATGTATCGTATGCCAACTCAGTGTTCCATGCGTCATATGCCAAGTCAGTGTTACGTGTAACATACACCTAGTTTGTGTTTTGTTTGAAAGGAATCATTGACATAGTGCATTGCACAATATAAATAAATATTTAAATTTATTTGAAAAAATGTACTGTAAAAACTTGGGTTGTTATATTCTTCCCCCCTTAAATATAATTTCATGCATGAAATTCATCACTCGAGAAAAAAAATATAGGACAATTATGCTTCATCATATCCTCAGGTTCCCACATATCTTTCTAACATGTGATTTCTCCACAAAACATTAACTCGGTGAGTGCTCTTTTTTTATAACTTTTTCTGATCGGTACAACATTTCAATTGGTTGTTCCTTATGAGAAAGATCATGCTATAGTGGAATGACCTATGAGTTCTGTACATGTAAAGGGTCTGATATGTACTTCCTCAAGAGTGAAATATGGAAGATATTTTATATGTGAGAGATATTTGGAGAGAGTTCCATGCAATAGGCAATTATCCTGATACGATCAAGAATTTCAAAGGGGCGGTATTCCTATTTCATAGTTTCCCTTTCTACCAAAATCTCATAACATTCTTCCATGGTGAGATTCATAGAAATGATTTTTCACCACCATAAAACTCTAGATCATGTCGATGGTTATCATTTTATCATATCTACCATATTTTATTTGCCTTGATATACTACTAAATGGTTCTAACCTTCTCAACCGTTTCTTCAATGATTTTAGGTCCTAATATTTTTCTTTCTCTAACCTCCTTCCAACATGTTGTAAATCTACATTTCCTCCTAAAAATGGATATATACAGTTCCATATGAATTCTTGAGTGAAAGCTATTATTATAAAAAAACTCAACTATAGTAAGGTGTTGATCTGGAAAACCTATGATATCCTTACAAAAAGATCTCAATGTATCATTTAATGTTTGAATTATTCATTCAGAATTTCTATATGTTTAAGGATGATAAGCCATACTGAAACTCAATTCTATATCAAGGTACTTCAGAAGACTTCTACATATCATTGTAGTAAACCTCAAAACCCGATCTGATACAATGGAATGTGGTACTCTATGAAACCTTACCACTTCATTAATGTATATCCTAGAAATCTTATCAATAGATAAATCTTCTTGAATAGAAATGAAGTTTGCTGACTCAGTAAGGAGATCAAACACCACCCATATATAACTAAACCCTTTAGTGGTTTTCGGTTTCCCAATGAAAAAATCCATAGTAATGTTCCCCAATTTACATTCTGGTATGGGTAATGGATGAAACATCCCATTTTATAATTGACTTTTATCCTTAATATACTGGCATACAAAACACCAAGATACAAATTCTATGGTATCTCTCTTCATGATATCCCACCAGAAGTGTTTATTTAAGTCCCTATATATCTTCTTACATTCAAGATGAATAGAGAAGGAAGAACTATGATATTCTTCTAACATTACTTTTTTTTTAAATCTGGCTAGGAAGGAACACATAAATTGTTCATGAACCATATCATTCCATCTTGATCAATTTTAAACTCAAGACCATTGTTGGCCATCCTTTATAGCTCTTCATCTTCCTTCTACACATCCTTAAACATCACATGGATAGATGGTTGAACATTAAATTGATAAATATATTATTTTCCACTTCCTTCAATATTTTTAGATCCATCCTTTGAAAATAAAGAAATATTCAATGTTTTGGGATCCTCATCAAAGATATCATAGATTTATCTTTTCAACTCAAATCATCGACTACATTTTTCCCGTTCCTGAGGTGGTAATGTATTATGAAATCCTAATACATTATCTAATCTATCCATCTTATCTGGATCATGTTCAACTTCTTATATGTGAATCTGTATTTTAAACATTTATGATAAATATATAAATCACACTTTCGGTTATAATGTTAATGCCTCCATATCATTAAAAAAATATTACTATTGCTAACTCCAAATCATGTGTTGGGTAATTTGTCTCATGAATCCTCAACTATTATGAGGAATAGGCTATAACCATGTAATTATACCTATAAACACATCTTAATCCCTTAATGGGCTCATTGTTATATACTAAAAACCCTTCTATACTATAGGGTAATATAAGCACATGTGCACTGTCCAACCATTTTCCAGTTCCTTGATAATTTCCTCGTGTTCAACTATACATAAGAACTTGACACCTTTACGAGTTATCTTGGCCATAGGATGAGATATTTATGATATATTCACCACAATCCTTAGATAATACCCAGCTAAACCAAAAAATCTATAGATCATAGTCACTGTTGTAACACCTCAACCCTATAAGCCTGGAACCGGTGTATTATTTTAATACATTTACATGATTACAAGGAATCAAGTCCCAAATTATCAATCACTTTAGTAGTATTGGAAAGTATATTACATACATGAATGTTAAATTACACTTTCTAACCTAAAACATAGCATAAGTAATCCTTTGATAATTCCAATATTCCTCTATCTTAACCCTTCATATCAATCAAAAGTCACTTCTTGGAATCCTTGGAAAATAAAACATCAGAAAGGGGTGAGCTCAGATTCTCAATAAAGGTAAATAATTCAGCAGATGCTATAAACATTTAGGGAAATATGTATAAATAAATAGTTGCCTTTTAAACCTAAAATTGAACAAAATATGGAAAAAATAAATCAAACATTACCATATAAACATGAACATTGATATTCTACTAGTCAAACAATCACATGTAATAACTAATCTCATAATGAGGGAATGCATAATGTTGGAAATCCTAACCACTAATTAAGGCCCTGTCCCAAGACCATATAAAAATATTCCATCGAGGCCTTGTGCCATGAATCATGTTTTTCTCATGAGACATATCGATTCATAGAGGGGCTATAGTGGGCCCCACCCATCATTTACTATGTCTAATACATTACTCATATGAAAAGAGTGAAGCTTAACCAAATCATCTATATTAAAACTAGCATATGAAATGTCAATACTTTAACCAGAAACAAATAATGTTACAAAAATAGCACATCCACAATCAAACATATCATAACTCATTCAATATAATATTATATATTCTATTATAATAAATAAACCTCAATCAATAATAATTTTAAGTAAATTATTTTGGCATAGTTGAATATGATCAGTAAAACTCTTTGAGAGAAATATCCATTTTTCATGAAATCATTTAGAAGTCATAAAACATATAGTGGAATTCATTTAAAAGTTATTTTTGACTCAAAGTGTCCCATACTACTTTGAAATGTTTAAAAGGAATTAACATTTTAAAACAATTGTGTCCATATAGATAAATCCTTAAATTATTTTTGAAAACATGGACATTAATTAAATAGATTTAGAAAGAATAAATCTTTAAAAAATTTATAAAAAGGATTTAGGTAAAGATTCCCTTTCATAAAAAATTAAAAGATTCATTTTCAAATTTTTTTTATGAAAAATGTACATGGATTTTAAATATTTACCAATAAATACTTACACATAAACAATCTCAGATAATAACAAGATTGAGGAATTAACCATTACCTTAGGCATAATACTATTTTACCTATCCAAAACTCAGGTATAATGGTTTTAGTCCTATTAGTTACTTATATTAGAGTAATAATAATTATTATGATATCACATATGAGTATTTTATGACTTTATAATACTTCTTTATTAACAATTCCCTGTTAATGAAACATTTCGAATAAATAACTTTGATTATCGTTTGTGTTTTGATTTGTTATTCATGGTCTCATTACATAGATAATAATTTAAATAGTTCCAAAAATAAATATTTGATTTATATATTCTATATATTATGTATATAAATATATATAGTAGATAGATAAATAATGTATAACACACCATTAATGGAGATGGTAGGACATACATATGCATTAATGTTATTTCTATTTTCTTATCGTATTGAATAATATTAATTGAATGACATATATGTATATATATATATCATACCATTATAATTATTAAGTCATATATTTCATAAATATTAATAATATTTGTTCTTATAATCATTCTTGGTTGGTGAACATAGAAGTTGTGTCTTATCGCATCGTGGAGAAGGTAAGTCGTGCATACGCACAAGCGACCATATCATTTACTTAGTGATTAAATAGAATTGAATTAGATGTAATATGAATTTCAAAGAGGAAATATAATTTTATATGTATTATTTACATCGATTATGTTCATCATTATACCCATTTAAAGAATGTGTACATGAAAAACAATTTACACAACATCATAGAGACGGTAATCCATACGCACGCACATATGGTGATATTGTTTTTGTTGGGATTGGTAAAAAGAGAAATATGAATCCCCCATAATTATATAAACATATCATCATGTGGATGGTACTGAATTTAATATTATATTATGGAAACAATAGAGAAAAATTAGGTAGAAGAAGAAAATAACTTTGAAAGAGGTGATAAAATAATAACCTTTTTTCAGGTGTCTCCTTTTGTTTTTCACAAAAGAAATCATTATAGTGCATTTATACAAAAAGGTAATCCTCTAGAATGATATGAGTAATGTTGGGAGAGAAAATGTTAATGGTTTTGACGATCCAAAGGGCTTTGACGGTTTGAATTAAAGAGAAAGATAAGTTTCATTTTATAGGAGTGGTTATGGGCACTTTAGAGAGAGATTAAAATATTAATTTATTATAAGTTTATTTTCAGGTTATAAAATATAAAAAGTAATTAATTTCTATGATATGATGAATATGGGTCGAAAGATACTCAAAAACTACGTTTTATACATTCTTAGGTAATAAATCTAATCTTATCTTTTAGATTTAACCCTTTGTTAAAAAGTTTAACTCTTACCGTGTCTTATTGTATTTTTTTACTTTAGGGCTAATTTAGTTACCATAAAATTACAAGAGAACCCAAAATGTAAAATTAATGACATTTGTAACGATATTTAAGCTTGTTTTCTAAATCCTAGATTTTATGATTTTTATATCATTTAATAAAACAATATTTCTTTTAAATACTCATTTATGTCAATTTTGAAACTATTTAGTAAATGATTTTTGTTAAAGTCATAAATACTTCATTACTTAAATTTAAATGAATTAAATCAAAGATAGTATTTAATATTAATCCTTGAAATTATTCTATGGCATAAAAAAGTTCAAATTATATTTATTTTAACATTTATAATTTAATTTAATTGATTCTTCCATTAATAAGGAAAATACTACAGCATTATTTTTTTTAAATGAATATAATTATTTAATTTATAAAAATTACAAATAAAATACCATGACGTCGGAAATATTTTAATAAATATAATTAAAATTTATAATAGAAAGGATCACTTATATAACTACAATTAAAATTTTATTATAAAACGAAACATGATTATGATATATTTCTCTTTACTTTAAATTAATTCTAATAAGTTGTCATTATAACACCCAACTTGCTCCATAGGGTACAAAAATAGATCCAAATATTCCTATGGTCATAAATATATCATAAAATAATATTTTTACATGTGTTAGAGTAGTTTTATATTATTATAATAATTTTTTTAGAATTATTTACCTGATTTACCATTCACCATGGTAAATAAAAATATTATTGAAGTAACTATACATAATGTCAAAAAATAAAAAAGTACTATTTACACAATTTAGACCTTAGGATTCCAAATATAAAATCCATTTTTCCGAATTCAGTACACACAACCTCTAGTAATTAATTTAAAATTAATTCGCATTTTCAAAACCAGAAAGTGTGTTTTTAAGAAGAAAAAACTATCAAAAGATTTACATGTGTTTATGTAAAATTTAAATGTGAAATTATATAAAATGACCATAATTGGATTAAATTATAATAATATATTCTAATTAAACATTAAACCCACTAAAATGTAAATTTTAACACTATAAATTATTTCGATTAAAATGTTTTTTCATCAAATTGAATATATTAATGTTACAAATTAATTATTTAAAAAGGGTACTCCATTAAAAGGTAGAAAAAAATATATTTTTTAAAAAATAACCCTTTTATCTGAAAAAATAGATTTTTTCCTTATATTTTATTTAATAAATACTTAGGATTAATTTTAAAATTTTATACGATATATAAAATTAAAAATTTTGTTAAATCTATTAATAATTTCTTTTTTAGATGTCCAGTTTGTAGGTCGTGGTGTGATTGAACTTGGTGTTGCATTCATCGCACAATATTTAATTATTTAAAAAGGATGTGTATCGTGGAAGATTGCTGTATTTCATTATCCTCTCCTTTAATAAATTGTGACCTCACAATTTAAACATGTGAATAGAAACTAATGGATTGAAATTTCAAAATATATATGTTGAAATCCCACATAAAAAATGGATTGATGAGGCCTCTATTCCAAAATAATGGTAAGTTTGAAGGTTACCATAAATAACACATACTAGGGTTACGTGTAAGAAAAATTGGATATAGAAGAGAAAACATACCGTCATGTTCTGATAGATAGTGATAGAGAATATTATTAGGATAATGTTAACAATCTGAAATCAATGAATCTGTGTTGATCCAAGGGATCATTTGATTCCTCACAAAATAAAGTACTAGGAAAACATGTTTGGTTTTGTGATCCATCAAATAGTTTTTTAGAATTATTTTATTTAATAGACAAAGAAAACAATGATGCATACTTAATTTACATGTAGAGTTTCGTCCTTTAACTAATTCTCCCCATAAACAGATCCTTATCTCTAGAATCCTAAAATCAAAAAAAATTCAATTTATCTTAATCATATAAGAGTCCAAATATAAACGTATACCAGAAAAAAACAATGTTATAATGATTAGGGACTTCCTGTAGACCAGTGGTAAGTGATAATTACTTTTCTTACTTTGGATGTGGGTTTGATTCCTGCAACCTTGTCTGACACAACGGGTTGTCACCCGACCTGTGGGTTATTGTAACACCCGAGACTTTTATGTTATATAAATAATCAAAGGAATCTTTTTCTACACAATACTTGCTTGGCTTGCTTTACACGCAATCGCGACCTTCCTCGATAGCTTGCGTCGTACGCAATACCGAGTTTCACTAAACAACAATATGCTATTAAAACTAGCCGTTATGAATAGTAATAACCACTTTTTGAAATTTTATAAATTTTCTTTTTCAAAATGGACTTCATTTTTGGACTCAGAATATCGAAATTAGCCTACGGTGAAATTTTGGTATTTTTCTGAAAACTTTCAATTTTTGATGAATAGTGAAACCACTAAGTGGTAGGTTAAAAAGTGAATTTTTCATAAAACTTAATTTTACCACTTCTGTGAATGGAATTTCAAAAATCCGACAGACACAGTTGATATCAATAAGTAAAATGTGGTTCAATGAGATAAAAATAATTTTTTGGTGAATAGTAACTTTTTACTATTTTTTACCGCAGTTAATAGTAAATAGGGTAACTAAGGGTAAATATGATATTAATATTACCCTAACACATGTCCTAATTCTATTGGACAAGTGTAATTCGACCAAAAAAAAACTTAGAAATAAAATATGACCATTTAGTCCCACTTGGATTAGATTAGGACATTTATTATTAATTTATTTAAAGAAGGGTTAAAATAGTTAAAATCAATGTTTAATAAGTAAATCATTTTTAATATGGGGTTATACATAAGATAAATTCGACAATAAATATTCATTAGAAAGATAAAAAGATTTCCTACATGATGGTATTTTATTTGTAATTTTTAGACATCAAATAATTTAATTTATTTATGACACAAAGATGATGCAGTAATTATCTTATTAATGAAATATTGACATAATTGATAATATAAATACCAAAATAAATGTAATTTAAGACTTTTTATGAATTACACTAATTTTCTAGGTTACTATGATATATTAGTGTTTATTTAATCAACTTGGTTCGAACATATAATTCTGTTATGACTTTCACAAAAATCATATATCAAATAGTGTAAAAATTGACACAAAATAGTTTTTAAATCAAATATTATATTATTAATTGTTATTTTATTCCTACAAATCTAAGGATCGGCAAAATGACATATATAAGGATATATATATTAATAATAAACAATTTGGGGTTCGTTTGGCATGTTATAGTAAGTTTATTAACCATATAGTGAAAGAAAACAAAAAGACATGGTAAAAGTTAAATTATTTAACTTAGAGTTAAATCTAATTGATAAGGTTAAAATAATACCCTAAACTTGTCTAAATCCTATTGGTTGATATGATTTCGACCCATCCCCACTTTAGCTTCGAAATAAGACCCTTTGGAACCATTATAAACCGATTTTGACTTTAATATAAAATAATATTTTGAGATATTCCTTAGGTGCCCCTCTCCTCCCTTATAAAAGGGCACCTCCTCCCCCTCCTCCTCACACCAATTTGAGCACTCAAGCTCGGCCAAACCCTGACATTTTCTCCTCTCCACTTCCCTAGAATAATCCTAGAGGTCCTGGTCTTCTTCAAAGACCAATCTTAGTTCCCTAAGTGGAGGATTCAAAGAGGCGTTCCAAAGAAGAGGTAATATCCATTACCGATCTTTTCAATTTCTTTTTCTTCAACTTCTTCTTCTTTAGTTGTTTCATGATAAAGTAATAACATCAGTATTACTTACATACTGATATGTTATTATAAATATGAAACAACCCTAATTCACCTTCTATCCATCCTACGGAAAAATGAAATCACCGCGCGTGCGTACGTACGGAATACCGTCTCCACGCCGTGGTGTAATCTATTTTCCACCATCACTTTACAAGGATGGGTATAATGGTGTAATGTGTAACTATTTATGATTATTATAAAGTAATATTGATACTGAAATAATAGATATATACTCCAATACAGTTCCACGATCATAGGAACGATATCATCACTCGTGCAAACGTACGGAATACCGTCTCCACGATGTGATGCGACTCGTTCTACATGATCATCATTACATAGTAATTATATAAATTAATTGAATGAATAAATATGATATATGTTACACTAATACCATTCTGGATATAAGGTATCTATAACCTTAAAAGAAGAATAAGAATGTATTCGGCAAAACACGCATAAGAACAAAAGGCAATAAAGACCCGAGTAACAAGTAACAATGAAATATTACTAACAAGAAGCTAAGAATATGACCATATATGATATCATATCAATATGTATGATTCTGGAATAAGTCAATAACATTATTTAAACCATTATACAGGAGCTTCGGACATGTACAAAGAAAATCGGACCTAAGGTAAGGGAAATATCACAATCTCATTTTTATCCGAGATTGTTTATTCGTAAGTATTTACTGGGGTGTATATTATCATCCACATCCATGTTCCCTCAATATTTAATATTGTTTCCATCCACTTACAATAGTTTAAATCCAATTTTACCCTTCGGTGAGTTTTTAGTAAAGAATATGAAAGGAATCTTTTTTCGTTTTTTCATACGAGGTACTTTTTAACTTTTCCGACAAAAGTACGAAGAATGTTTTTTTTAACTTATACGTATGAATGGATTTTTAAAACATTATTTCCAAGAAACATCCTTTACAAGTTTTCAAGTTTATTTTTAATCAACTTCTTTTAGTTTAATGTTGTATGACATGTTAAGAAAGGAAAAATGTTTTTGAAGAAGAATGGATATTTTCCTCAAGAATGGAGTTCAAGTGTTTTATCAAAATTATTTTCCATCTAAGATAATAAAGGGTTCTGTTTTTATCCCTATTATCACATTGATTTGATCATGTTGTGATGGAATTATTTTTATGAATTCCTTTATCTTATATGAATTGTTTTATGATGTCATGTTGTTTAAGAATCCCATTTTTATTACATGGGTTATGCGATGATGTATGATTTATGATTATGTGGCACACATAAGAAAGGATTCATTATAAGATGGGTGGGACCTATATCTCCCTCCAATTCATTGGGTAAATATTTTATATCTCATGAGATAGACATGGCTGGAACGGAAGGTTATTTCGGTTCAGTGATACAGGACTGAAACGAGGAGTGAACTCGGTTCAGAAAGGGACTTTGTCCACTAAGATAGTCTTGGAAATGAGTCATGACTAAAAAGAAATTATTTTCCATGATTATGTGTTCATGCCAAAAAGTTTCAAGTTTTATGTTATGATTATGGGGATCTCATTTTCACTTCTATGATTTATTCCATGTTAAGATATTATGATCTCTTTTGCAGGTTTTGATTTTCAAAAAGATATGATATGATTTTTATTTCCTTTATTTGCCCTTGCTGAGCATTTGAGCTCACCCTTTTATGTTTTCTTTTCCCCAGGTCAGGAAGATGGATATTAAGTAGAATATGCTAAAAGGGACCCTAGATATGATGAAATAAATGGGAGACACTGTAGAAGATTTATGAACCAGTTGTTTATGTTTCCCAGTTTCTAAAGACACTATACCTATACGGTCCTTTGTGGTTTTGTCATATGTTGTAAAAAGTGTGCTTCAATTTTGAAGTATTGACAATGTATGTAAACTATGGTTCATTATAGTTGGTATCAGAGGAAAGGTATAGTCAACCTTTGGAAACTAGGATGTGAAAGCCTTAGTAAGAACCCTAAGGATAAGTCTAAGCATAGAACACAATCTTAGTGTTTTAGAAACTGCCTTGAATAACCTAGTATAAGACCTTAAGCATGAAAATTTTATTCTTGAATTATGTGGTTTTCCTATTATAATTAGTGTTGCTCACACTATTCTTCTTGGTTTTAGTCAATGGCTGGATCCCGAAGGAACCATGTTAATGCGGAATGCGATGGGCAATGCAATTATTGTCCCCCTGAGAAACCAAACGATATGGGAGCTGGAATGAAAAATCTTGTAGCCATGCTCAAACAACTTTCTCAAGATATGAATCATGCAGGACTTCCAAACGAGAAAAGGAAGGAGCAACATTCTGTTGAATCCTTCATGAGGCAGCGTCCACCTTCTTTCAGTGGGTCTACTGATCCATTTGTTTCTGAACAATGGATTAGTACTACTGAAAAAGATATTTTCAGTTCTTCAATGTTCTGAACATGATAAATTCATCCTAGTAGTGTATCGTTTGGAAGGAGATGTTGATCAATGGTGGAATCTTATTAAGAATATGAGGCAAAGGGATGAAATTGAGTCTATGGAATGGGACGAGTTCAAGAACTTATTTTTCAATAAGTACTTCCCTCGTATTCTCCGAACAAAGATGGAGAAAGAGTTTCTTGAACTGAAGCAAAGGGATGCTGAATCTGTTGGTACCTATGAAGAAAATTTTACAAGACTTGCGAGGTACGCTTCTGGTATTATTATCCAACCTGAGAGTAAGATCGATCGATTCTTTAGTGGCTTAAAACCAAGTCTTCGAAGGGCGTTAGCCATAAGGGACTTCAATAGCTACGAGGAAATTGTTTGATGTGCTCTCAAAGTCGAGATGGAGATTGGAATAACCCTCAGTCACATGGGTTTGATAAGAAGAGGAATATGGAATTCAAAGAAAAATCTAAAGATCACACGGAAAAGAAGATGAGCTTTTCCTTAAGCTCAAAGTGTGGAAAGAAACATAGAGGGAGTTGTCTTAAAGGGACAAGTAAATGTTTTAAATGTGGAAAGGAAGGTCATCGGGAATTTGAATGCCGTGATAATGGGAAGAAGATGTCTAATGACGCAAACAAAGGAAGGGATACACATAATGAACCTACTACACTTCAATGTTTCAAGTGCAAGGAGATGGGGCATTATGCCAATCAATGCCCAAATCCAAGGGTTGATGATGATGGTCGACGTCAACAAAATCTTAAGGCTAAAGACAAAGGAAAGTCACATGCAATTTCTATCAGCGATGTGGAGTACGATAACGTAGTGGCGAAAGGTACACTTACCATCCACTCTAAAGTAGAAAATGTTTTATTTGATTCTGGATCCACCCACTCTTTTATTTCTAAAGAATTTTCTAAGGGTATCACCGTATTACCTCAACAATTAGATGTTGAGTTAGCTGTGACACCACCTAATGGCACAACAGTCGCATCAAAAGTTTATAATTCTTCTCCGATCGATGTTTGTGGGAAAGTGCTTCCTACAAATCTTGTGATCCTTCCTTTAGTGGAATTTGATGTGATTCTTGGCATGGATTGGATTTATCTACATGGAGCTCATATCAATTGCCAAATAAGGGAAGTCACATTTCATATTCCAGATCAATCTACGATCGTATATCAATGCAAGGATGAACATAATCTTCCAGTGCTAATTTCTTCCATCTTATGGGTATTGATTCCACTAAATGAAGGTTATTTATCTCAAATGGTTGTTGAGAAACTCACGATTAAGAATATGCCCATTGTACGGGAGTTTGATGATGTCTTTCCGGAGGATTTACCAGGTATTCCACCAAATCGTGAAGTTGAGTTTTCAATAGAACTCGTACCGGGTGCTTTGCCTATTTCAAAGACACCTTATAGAATGGCCCCAATTGAGTTGCAGGAATTGAAGAAGCAACTCCAAGATAATCTTGATAAGGGATTCATACGCCCTAGTGCGTCACCTTTGGGAGCACCTGTTCTATTTGTTATGAAGAAAGATGGATCAATGAGACTCTGCATTGATTATCGAGAACTTAACAAGATCACTATCAAGAACAAATATCCTTTCCCACGCATTGATGACTTATTTGACCAACTACGCAGAGCTCAATACTTTTCCAAGATTGATCTTCGTTCAGGGTATCATCAATTAAGGGTCAAAAGGGAGGATATACCAAAGACGGCTTTCCGTACAAGGTATGGACACAATGAATTTATAGTGATGCCATTTGGTCTTACTAATGCCCCTGCTATCTTCATGGAACTAATGAGTAGAGTCTTTAGAGACTATCTTGATCAATTTGTGGTAGTCTTTATAGAAGATATTCATGTCTATTCAAAGAGAAAGTAAGAGCATGAAGATCACTTGAGAATTATATTGAAGACCCTGAGAAAGGAGAAGCTTTATGCCAAATTTACCAAGTGTGAATTTTGGCTTCAAAAAGTTGCATTTTTGGGTCACATAATCTCAAAAGAGGGGATATCTGTGGATCTAGCAAAAACAGAGGTTATCGAAAGATGGTCGGGACCAACAACAGTAACTGAGATTCGATGTTTTCTTGGTTTGGCTGGATATTATCGACGTTTTATAAAAGATTTTTCACGATTATCTAATCCACTCACCAAGATGACTCGGAAAGGAGTTATGTTTGTCTGGACAGAGGAATGTGAAGAGAATTTCAAGGAGTTGAAAAGAAAGTTATCCAGTGCACCTGTGCTCACACTGCCTTGTAGTGGAGAAAGGTTTGTGATCTACAATGATGCAACCAAGAAGGGATTGGGGTGTGTTCTTATGCAAAATGATATGGTGATAGCTTATGCCTCACGACAGTTGAAAATCCATGAGAAAAATTACCCAACACATGATTTGGAGTTGGCTGCGGTAATCTTTGCATTAAAGATTTGGAGGCATTACCTTTATGGTGAAAGGTGTGATATTTATACTGATCATAAAAGTTTAAAGTATATTTTCACACAAAAGGAGTTGAATATGCGTCAAAGAAGATGGTTGGAGCTGATTAAGGATTATGACTGCTCAATCCATTACCACCCTGGGAAGGAAAACAAGGTGGAAGATGCATTAAGTCGACAAGACCATGCTAGTTTATCCATGATGAGGATCACAAAAGATCCAATATTTATGGATTTACAAAGGATGGATCTTGGAATTATAATGGAAGGGGAAAAATCTTATCTTTCTCAAATGACTGTTCAACCATCTATACATGTGAAGGTTAAAGAGGCACAGAAAGAAGATTTCAAGTTACAAAAGAAGGTGAGAAATGTTCCTGAATTCAACTTTGATTGTAATGGGATAATAAAGTTCAGGAATCGGGTTTGTGTTCCTTCCATCCCCGACTTAAAGAAGGAGCTGTTGGATGAGGCTCATAGTTCTTCATTCTCTATTCATCCTGGAAGCACGAAGATGTATAGGGACCTGAAAGAGTACTTCTGGTGGGATGGCATGAAAAGAGATGTTGCTGAATATGTCTCTCGATGCTTGGTTTGTCAACAAGTTAAAGCTGAGAGACAAAAGTCCTAGGGGATGTTACAACCATTACCCATACCCGAATGGAAATGGGAAAACATCACTATGGACTTTGTCACAGGACTTCCTAAAACATCCAAAGGAAATAATGCTATCTGGGTCATAGTTGATCATCTTACAAATTCTGCACACTTCATTCCTATTAGAGAGGATTTCTCTCTAGATCAGCTTTCCAGGATATATGTAAAGGAAGTGGTAAGATTTCATGGAGTACCACTTAATATTATATCTGATCGGGATCTGAGATTTACCTCGAAGTTCCGGCGAAGTCTTCTGCATACTCTGGATACAGAGTTGAGTTTCAGCACTGCTTATCATCCCCAGACAGACGGTCAGTCTGAGAGAACAATTCAAACCCTAGAAGATATGTTGAGAGCTTGCTCTATGGATTTCAAAGGAGGTTGGGATCAACACCTACCTTTGGTGGAAGTTTCTTATAATAATAGCTTTCACTCTAGTATTCAGATGGCTCCTTATGAAGCTCTCTATGGAAAGAAATGCAGGACTCCAACTTGTTGGGATGAAGTTGGGGAAAGAAAGCTATTAGGACCTGATCTCATTGATGAAATGGCAGAAAAGGTCAGATCTATTCAACAACACATAAGAGCAGCTCAGAGTCGACAGAAAAGTTATGCCGACAACCGAAGAAAAGACCTAGAGTTTGAAGTGGGTGATAAAGTGTTCTTACGAATATCTCCCTGGAAGAGGGTTATGAAATTTGGAAAGAAGGGGAAGTTGAGCCCTAGATATATCGGTCCTTTCGAAATACTGGATCATGTTGGGAAGGTAGCTTACCGATTGGCGCTTCCACCGAATCTCTCTCAAGTTCACGATGTGTTCCATGTATCTCTCCTGAGAAAGTACATACCAGATCCTTCACATGTATTCAGCTCAGAAGTTGTACCGCTGGAGCAAGATCTTTCTTATGAAGAACAGTCGATAGAGATTCTGGATCGTAGCGAAAAAGTCCTACGAAACAAGACCACTCGATTGGTGAAAGTTTTATGGAGGAACCACCAACTTGAAGAAGCTACATGGGAGCTTGAGGATATGATGAGGGAGAAGTATCCTCATCTGTTTGTTACAAAGTGACGAATTTCGAGGGTGAAATTCTTTTTAAGGGGGGTAGAATGTAACACCCAAGACTTTTATGTTATATAAATCATCAGAGGAATCTTTTTCTACACAACACTTGCTTGGCTTGCTTTACACGCAATCGCGACCTTCCTCGATAGCTTGCATCGTACGCAATACCGAGTTTCACTAAACAACAATATGCTATTAAAACTAGCCGTTATGAATAGTAATAACCACTTTCTGAAATATTATAAATTTTATTTTTCAAAATGGACTTAATTTTTTGACTCAGAATATCGAAATTAGCCTAGGGTGAAATTTTGGTATTTTTCTGAAAACTTTCAATTTTTGATGAATAGTGAAACCACTAAGTGGTAGGTTAAAAACTGAATTTTGCATAAAACTTAATTTTACCGCTTCTGTGAATGGAATTTCAAAAATCCGACAGACACGGTTGATATCATTAAGTAAAATGTGGTTCAATGAGATAAAAATAATTTTTTGGTGAATAGTAACTTTTTACTATTTTTTACCGCAGTTAATAGTAAATAGGGTAACTAATGGTAAATATGATATTAATATTACCCTAACACATGTCCTTATTCTATTGGACAAGTTTAATTCGACCAAAAACAAACTTAGTAATAAAATATGACCATTTATGCCCACTTGGATTAGATTAGGACATTTATTATTAATTTATTTAAAGAAGGGTTAAAATAGTTAGAATCAATGTTTAATAAGTAAATCATTTTTAATATGGGGTTATACATAAGATAAATTCGACAATAAATATTCATTAGAAAGCTAAAAATATTTCCTACATGATGGTATTTTATTTTTAATTTTTAGACATCAAATAATTAAATTTATTTATGACACAGAGATGATGCAGTAATTATCTTATTAATGAAATATTGACATAATTGATAATATAAATACCAAAATAAATGTAATTTAAGACTTTTTATGAATTCCACTAATTTTCTAGGTTACTATGATATATTAGTGTTGATTTAATCAACTTGGTTCGAACATATAATTCTGTTATGACTTTCACAAAAATCATATATCAAATAGTGTCAAAATTAACACAAAATAGTTTTTAAATCAAATATTATATTATTAATTGTTATTTTATTCCTAAAAATCTAAGGTTCGGCCAAATGACTTAGATAAGGATATATATATTAATAATAAACAATTTGGGGTTCGTTTGGCATGTTATAGTAAGTGTATTAACCATATAGTGAAAGAAAACAAAAAGACATGGTAAAAGTTAAATTATTTAACTTAGAGTTAAATCTAATTGATAAGGTTAAAATAATACCCTAAACTTGTCTAAATCCTATTGGTTGATAGGCTTTCGACCCATCCGCACTTTATCTTCGAAATAAGACCATTTGGAACCATTATAAACCGATTTTGACTTTAATATAAAATAATATTTTGAGATATTTCTAAGGTGCCCCTCTCCTCCCTTATAAAAGGGCACCTCCTCCCCCTCATCCTCACACCAATTTGAGCACTCAAGCTCGGCCAACCCCTGCCATTTTCTCTTCTCCATTCCCCTAGAATAATCCTAGAGGTCCTGGTCTTCTTCAAAGACCAATCTTAGTTCCCTAAGTGGAGGATTCAAAGAGGCGTTCCAAAGAAGAGGTAATATCCATTACCGATCTTTTCAACTTCTTTCTTCTTCAACTTCTTCTTCTTTAGTTGTTTCATGATAAAGTAATAACATCAGTATTACTTACATACTGATATGTTATTATAAATATGAAACAACCCTAATTCACCTTCTATCCATCCTACGGAAAAATGAAATCACCGCACGTGCGTACGTACGGAATACCGTCTCCACGTCGTGGTGTAATCTATTTTCTACCATCACTTTACAAGGATGGGTATAATGGTGTAATGAGTAACTATTTATGATTATTATAAAGTAATATTGATACTGAAAAAATATATATATACTCCAATACAGTTCCACGATCATAGGAACGATATCATCACTCGTGCGTACGAACGGAATACCGTCTCCACGATGTGATGTGACTCGTTCTACATGATCATCATTACATAGTAATTATATAAATGAATTGAATGAATAAATATGATATATGTCACACTAATACCATTCTAGATATAAGGTATCTATAACCATAAAAGAAGAATAATAATGTATTCGGCAAAACACGTATAAGAACAAAAGGCAATAAAGACCCGAGTAACAAGTAACAATGAAATATTACTAACAAGAAGCTAAGAATATGATCATATATGATATCATATCAATATGTATGATTCTGGAATAAGTCAATAACATTATTTAAACCATTATACAGGAGCTTCGGACACGTACAATGAAAATCGGACCTAAGGTAAGGGAAATATCACAATCTCATTTTTATCTGAGATTGTTTATTCGTAAGTATTTACTGGGGTGTATTTTATCATCCACATCCATGTTCACTCAATATTTAATATTGTTTCCATCCACTTACAATAGTTTAAATCCAATTTTACCCTTCGGTGAGTTTTTAGTAAAGAATATGAAAGGAATATTTTGTCGTTTTTTCGTACGAGGAACTTTTTGACTTTTCCGACAAAAGTACGATGAATGTTTTTTTTAACTTATACGTATGAATGGATTTTTAAAACATTATTTCCAAGAAACTTCCTTTACAAGTTTTCAACTTTATTTTTAATCAACTTCTTTTAGTTTAAAGTTGTATGACATGTTAAGAAAGGAAAAATATTTTTGAATAAGAAAGGATATTTTCCTCAAGAATGGAGTTCAAGTGTTTTATCAAAATTATTTTCCATCTAAGATAATAAAGGGTTCTGTTTTTATCCCTATTATCACATTGATTTGATCATGTTGTGATGGAATTATTTTTATGAATTCCTTTATCTTATATGAATTATTTTATGATGTCATGTTGTTTAAGAATCCCATTTTTATTACATGGGTTATGCGATGATGTATGATTTATGATTATGTGGCACAAATAAGAAAGGATTCATTATAAGATGGGTGGGACCTATATCTCCCTCCAATGCATTGGGTAATGATTTTATATCTCATGAGATAGACATGACTGGAACGGAAGGTTATTTCGGTTCAATGATACAGGACTGAAACGAGGAGTGAACTCGGTTCAGAAAGGGACTTTGTCCACTAATATAGTCTTGGCAATGAGGCATGACTAACAAGAAATGATTTTCCATGATTATGTGTGCATGCCACAAAGTTTCAAGTTTTATGTTATGATTATGGGGATATCATTTTTACTTCTATGATGTATTCCATGTTAATATATTATGATCTCTTTTGCAGGTTTTGATTTTCAAAAAGATATGATATGATTTTCATTTCCTTTATTTGCCCTTGCTGAGCATTTGAGCTCACCCTTTTATGTTTTCTTTTCACCAGGTCAGGAAGATGGATATTAAGTAGAATATGCTAAAAGGGACCCTAGATATGATGAAATAAATGGGAGACACTGTAGAAGATTTATGAACCAGTTGTTTATGTTTCCCAGTTTCTAAAGACACTATACCTATACGGTCCTTTGTGGTTTTGTCATATGTTGTAATAAGTGTGCTTCAATTTTGAAGTATTAAAAATGTATGTAAAGTATGGGTCGTTATAGTTATCATTTTATGAAAACTATATTATTATAGAATTTAAGAAATATAAATAACAGATGTTTTAACCTTAATACTATCAAAATTTCAACTTAGTCCATTCCATCCTTTAGATTTATCCAAAACACTTCTATCCAAACTCTCTCAAAAACATCTCTAAATTTCCATAATAAATTGTCAAATTAGATTCTCTAAACAATATAATGTTGCTCTTATTGTCACATATTGAAAATATGATTACCTTCATCATATTAAAACTTTATTGAATAAAAATTATTGTAGTAAAATACTTATATATATCGAATTATTATTATGAAAAGAATATAATTATTGAATCCAAAAACAAAAATACATTAATTATTCCACTTCGACTATAGTAATACCCTATGATTAAACTTGATACAATTATTTCTTCTGAGATATATTTCCTCAATTATTTGGAAAATAATTTTCATAATTTCTCAATTCGTTACAATTGTAACATTGAACATTGGCATTATATTTCTTCCCCTTATAATCACAGGCTTTGTGGACATTTTCTCCACATTTTTAACAAAATCACATTCCATTTAAGAAAATACTAGGGTGTTTATTCCAACAATTATCACATAGGAAAAACTCTTTCTTTTTATTTTATCTTTTATTTATCTCTTTTTCTACCATTATATTTTTCTATTTCTTTAAATTAATATCATAATACATAGATAAGTTCTTTTTCTTCTTGATAGAAAACAAGACAATATAATTGTACGATGAGAAAGATAATGATACCAATGCCCATTGGGGTAATGGTTTTAAACCATCAATGAACCAATAAATAATTCTTCTTGGGTAACATATATAGTCTACAACATGACTTGATAACCTTATGATGTTAGCCTCATACTTTACAACATTACCATCCCCCTTTTTCCTCAGACATAGAAATTGTCTTTCCATATCAACTCATTGTTCATGAGGAAAGTGTTTCTCTAGAAAAAGTTCTTCAAACTCCATCCATTAAATATTTCCCATTTTCTCATCTTCTTTTGGGTTTTTAATTAATGATAACCATTGATCTAAATATCCTAAGAGAATATAGACTTCCAAAAAAACTTTATCCCTTTAGTTACTTTTCATAGCAAGAAATATTTTCTCTAGGGAACTTATCTATTGCTCAGACACAAATGGATATATAATCCTATAGAATGTTGGAGGTTGTTGTCTCATGAATTGATTTAACATTGATCCTCTATATTTTCGATTAGGAAACTTTATATGGGTAAGGTTATTGTTCATAATCCGTGAATGTTTTCCCAGTATGGTTATAAGAGTTTCAGTACCAATTGTGTCGCCAGCCCCACTGTCATTATCTTTCATTAGAGGTAAATCCATACATGGAATATTTGAATTGTTAAAATTTCCATTCCAACCACTAGACACCATTTCTAAATAGTTCCATACACTATATTAGGTTATGAATCAAAATTCAAAATTCCAAACTAGTAAAATACATAACATAAATGGGACAATTTTATGGATATCAAATCCATAATCTTAAATATGGTTCCTTTGAGGATATATTTAATCATACATCCTTCATAATGGTTTATAAAGGAAAAGATGAAATAACCTAAGAATGTACCCCCAAGAGTGTCAATCCAGGTGTGCATCAAGGCCCATTATCGTGTACTAGGTTACCCCAAGTCATGTATGGAACCCCTTATTAGAGTTTTCACCCCTAGGAACTTCTGTGTTAGAACCACATCCACTTGTAGTTTCTAAACATGGATATATTGCTTTAAATATCCCAGAAATATATAGTTTACCAAAACACTAGGGAGTTAATATATATTTTACCTCAAAGTCAATCAGAGGGTTATGATACCTAATCTATGGTTCCGAAATATATTTCATCATTATTTCTAAACATCCTATGATACCCATTATAATTTCCTAACCCCACAAGCCTATATTTTGTGCATTATTTTAATACATTGTTGTGATTATAAGGAATTGAGATCAGTTTAGAAATCTTAGAAAATAGATTACATACATGAATGTTAAATTATAATTTCTTAAATAAAAATCAACAAACATAATCCATTGATAATTCTAGTATTCCCTTATCATAAATCTCAGTATCAATTATAATACATCTCTTGTCATCCTAAGAATATAAAACATAAGAAAGGGGTGAGTTTAGATTCTTAGTAAGGGTAAATAATTCAGAGGAAGCTATAAAAATTTTAGGAAAGATTTATAATAAAAACTGAATCCTGCTAAACATAATCATGAACCTAATATGGAAAAAATAAATAGACAATTACCATGTAAACATGCACATGGATATTCTACTAGTCAAATAATCACATGTAATAACTAATCCCATAATGAAGGAATGCATAATTCCAGACATCTTTACGACTAAATCAAGGCCTCACTCAATGACCATACATAAATATTCTATCGAGGCCTTGTGCCATTTTACTAGTTTTTCTCATTAGACCAATCGATGCGTCGAGGGGATATAACAGTCCTCACACGACACTTACTAGGTCCAATACATTCCTCTTATGAAAAGAGATAAACAAAACAAAATCATTTGTATTAAAATGGGGATATGAAATTTCAATACATTAACCATGAACCATGAATGTTAGAAAAATACAACATCCACTCTCAAAAATATCAAAACTAATTCAATAAAATATGGAAGATAGTATTATAATAAATCAACACAAATCAAGAATAATATCTTTTAAAGGAAGTTATCATAGATCAAAATGATGTGTTAAACTCTTTGAGAGAAATATCCATTTACCTGATACCATTAAAAAGATACCCAATATAAAAAGGAATTCATTTAAAATATATTTTGGAATCAAAGTGTCGTATACCAATTTGATTTTTTGATAGGAATTTAAATTCTAAAACAATCATGTCCATATAAATAAATCCTAAAATCATTTTCAATAGATGGCCATTAATTAAATAGATATAGAAATAATAAATGTATAAAACATTTAGATTGATGCTCTAATTAAATATTAAATTCCATAAAACCTTAAAATATTATATTAAAAAATTCTACGAAACATGGACATAGATGATAAATAGATCCTAATAAATACATGCACATAAATAATCTCGGATAATAATGAGACTGAGCATTTAACCCTTACCTTAGGTCTGATACTCTTTATACATCTCTGAGACTCATGTATAATTGTTTTAGGCTTATTATTTACTTATATAAGAATCATAATAATATTAATGATAACATATATTACTTTTTATGACTTTATATTACCAATTTAGTAACAATTAGAAGTTAATGAATCATTTTGGGTAATAATCGCTTTGTATATCGTATGTGTTTTAACATGTTTAAATTGATTGTATTACATAGATAATAATTCACTTACTTCCGTAATGTAAAATATGATTTATATATCATATATATTCCGTACATAAATATATATAATGGATATGTAATTAAAATGGAACACACCATTCATGGAGTTGGTAGGTCTTACGTACTCATAAACGTTGTTTCCATTTTCTTATTGTATTGAATAGATATAAGTAAATGAAATATTTGTATATATATACATATATATCATACTTGTAGAATTATTATTTTTTATATTTCATACTAATTAATAATAATTTTTTCTTATAATAATTTTTGGATGGAGAACATGGAAGATGGGTCTCATCGCGTCGTGGAGACAGTAAGTCGTGTATACGCACGACCGACAGTATCATTTCCTTAATGGTTAAATGGTATGGAATTGGATGGAATATGAATTTTAAAGAATAAATATCATGTAATATTTATAATTTAAATCCATTATATTCATATTTATAGCCATATAAATAATGTTTACATGAAAACATTTATACAATGATGTGGGGACGGTAAGCCGTACGTATGCACAAAAAGTGATATTGTTTTTTATAGGATCTGTAAAAGGAGAAATATGGTTGTCCCATAATGATAATAACATCTTAGAATGAGTAAGATAATGTATTTGTTATTTTATTATGATAAAAATAGAGAAATATAATGTACAAGAAGAAAAGAACATTAAAAGAGGTGAGGAAACAATTACCTCTTTTGGGGGGTCTCCTTTTGATTTTCCCAAAAGGACTCAATAGAAGGACTTTTGGCCCAAATTATAGCATCTATTATGATATTATGGATGTTTTGGAGAGTAAATGTGTAGGGTTTGGCCATGATAAAGGGCTTTTGAGGAGTGAATTGAAGAAATGTATAAGTTTTCTTTTATAAGAGATGTGAGGGGTACTTTAGGAAAAGCGTAAAATATTAATATAATATTTATTTATTTTTGGTTTCTAATCGCTCTAATGTAATTTATTTAGAGGATAAGATATGTATAGGTTTAAGTCAATTAAAAATATCAGTTTTAGTCATGTTTAGGTCATAAAACCATGATTATCATTTGGCTATTACCATTAGTTAAACAGATTAACACTTACCGTGTTTTCTTGTATTTCTACACTATATGGTTAATTAAGTTTCTATAAAATGAAAATATAAACACAAGGTGGTAAATAATGACATTTTTAACATTATATAATTAATTTTTCTCAATATTATATTTTTAATATCTTTATATAATTTAATAAAATAGTATTTGTTTTAAAAACCCATTTATGTCAATTTTGATACTATTCAGTATTTGATATTTTTTCAAGTCGTAAAAAAAGATTCCTTTGAAAATAATGCATTAAATAAAATATATAATGTCATAAAAATCCAAAAAATTCTTCAATGGAATAAAAAAATTCAAATTATATTTATTTTAATATTTATAAAATCATTTCTTTGATTCTTTCATTAATAAGGAAAATACTGCATCAATATTTTGTCACAAATAAATTTAATTATTTAATGTCTAAAAATTACAAGTAAAATACCACGATGAAGGAAGTATTTTTGGATTTCAAATAAATATTTTTAGTGAAAATGTTAATTATAAAAATCTAATTAATTTTTTTAGTAAAATATACATGTTTAATATATATTTCACTTTACATTAAATTACTTTTTATCATGTGTCATTATCACAACAAAGTGGTTCCATGGGGTCCCCAAATAGACTCAATGATTCCCCTGACCAAACATATATCATCCAATAAGATTATTTCATGTTTTTGGGTATTTTTTATATTATTATAATATTATCGGTTCCCCTTATTTAATTGATTTTCCCTTTTACCGTTGTAAATAAAAATAATAACTGAAGTAACTATTCATAATGTCCAAAAATAGAAGGCACCTATTTAAAAAATTTGAACAGAATAATTCCAAATATGGATTCTTTTTTTCAAACTTCAGAAGACAGATGATATATAAATTAATTTAAAATTAATTCAAGTTCTTAGAAATAGAAAGTAGGTTTTTAAGAAGTAAAAACTATCAAAATATTAACATGTGTTTATGTACAATTTTAATGTAACATTACATAAAATGGAAGTAATTATATTGAATTATAAAATTATATTCTAATTATACTTTTAAATCACTGAAATATTTAATTTAGCACTATAAATTATTTCTATTAAATAAAATTCCATTAAAATTAAGTATTTTTCACTATACATTAAAATATGAAAGTTATTAGAAAAGTACCATAAATTCATCCAAACTAAATCTTTATATCCCTATTATAAATAATAATTTAATACAATCAAATATAATATATTATATTTTCATATATTTTATTTAAAAAGGATTCTTTATTTAAAGGCAGAAAAGATGCATTTTTTTACAAATAATTATTTTATTTGAAAATTTCAAATTTTCCTTATATTTTATTTAAGAAAAAAATAATGTGAATGTTAAAATTATTTGAGATATAAAATATTCAAAATGTGTTTAATACTATTCAAAAACGCATTTTAAATGGCTAGTTTGATAGGTTGTGGTCTGCTTGAACTCAGAGTTGTGTAAATCACATGCTATTGAATTATTTAAACAGAAAGGGATCCATAGAAGCTTGGGTTGTTACCACTATGGTTAGTCTAGGTAATATTTAAATAACCTCAATATTTGATGTATCTATTACTAGAACTTCTATTGAGATTAGGTGACCCAAAAAATGAAACATTTTCATCCATAATTCACACTTTATAATTTTTTCATAAATCTTCTCCTTCCATAGGGTATTTAGTACAATTATACAATTATTTTCAGGATCTTCCATTCTCTTTGAATAGAAAATAATATCATATATAAGGAATACCACAAACTATCCATGTTAATCTTTAAAGACTCTATTCATTAAAACTATGAATATAGAAGGGGAATTAGTAAGGAAAAAAGGCATAACTATATATTCATCGTGACCATGCCTTGTACGAAATCTAATCATCAGTATATCCTACTTATTGACCTTCAATTAATGATATCCGGAATTAAGTTCAATATGGGAAAAGTATTGAGCTCGACACTATTGATCAAACAAGTTTTCAATATGGGGAATATGATACTTGTTCTTAATTTTGATCTCGTAAAACCCCCTAAAAATCAATAATGAGTTTCATTGACCATTATTTATTTTTCGGAAACCAAACTAGTGCACCACAAGGTTACACAATTGGCCAAATTATTTCCATCTCATGGTTTTCATGGAGTTTATTATTTAATTCCTAAAACAGAATCAGGTCTATAAAATAAGTAGTCTTTTAAATTGGTGTGGACCTAGGTATAAGTTCTGTTGAGAACTCAACTTCACATTTTGGTGTAAAACATGTCAACTATTATAGAAAGAAATAAACAAAATCCATCACAATAGGCATATCATCAAGGTCGATATTCTCCCTAAACATTTGATATAAAAACCATTTTGAATGGGATTTATTAGAAATGCACTATATTTAATCACCATAGAAAGAATGAAATTATTTTCAGGTAGTACATTCACACAAACATCAACTTGGGAGCAATCATATACATGGGATGCAATCATCGTACAATTATGAGATTGTACTACTAGATCCACCTCTACGTGTTTCATAGGAATCTTAACATCCTTATAAAATTCATCAGATATGAAAGATTTGGTAGATATAGAATCAAATATGACATTAGTAGTTATGGAGTGGATGGTATGTGTACATTTCATCATGTTGTTATCGCACCCCTCATTATATATACAGATTACATGAGATTTACCACTTTCCTTCATCTTAAGAGGTAGCTGATGTCAATCATCATCACTAAGCCTTGGGTTTGGGCAGTTGTTAGAATATTGTACATTCTCAAAACACTATAAGCACTGAACTGGAGGAGGTTCACCCTGTGTGGATTTTTCTCTATTAGCATTTTGAGTAAACTTATTCCCATCACCTTGTAAATAGTTTTCATGATGTCTTTCCCTTTCACACTTAAGAAATTTATTATAACACAAAAATAATTTGATCCATGATTCATCCCACAGATTGAGAATAAATTATTGTTTATCTGCATTTCACCATGGTTTTTAGAGTTTACTTTAATCTCTATCTTCCATTTATTTTCAAATCTATTAGATTGATATGTCACTCTAGCATCCATTTCAACCTTTATTTCACAATGAACTATCTCTTCATAGCTACTAGAGCATGTTATAGCTATCACCATTCTACAACTCGGTTTTAATCAAAAAAATTACCTATAAACATTACTTTTAGGTTGGGCAATAATTCCCAAAGCATACCTCACAAGTATTGGAAAATTAGCCTCTTATATACCAACAGATTCATTATCCCTTTTCTTCAACTGATGTAACTCTTTCTCTATCTTAGTTCGAAGAATGCTAGAAAATTACTTATTTCTGTTCTTGAACTCATCCAAAACCATGGATTCAATCTCATCACGCTACCTAATATTCTTGATTACAGTCAACTATTTATCTATTTCCCCTTCTAACCAATATATATCCATAATGACTCTCTCATTCTCTATAAACTAAATAACAGAGAATATATTTTCAGTGGTTGTAATAAATTTTTCAAAAAAAGTGGATACTAATACCATCTGAAAGTAGGTGGGTGTTTCCTCCTGAAAGACTCAATATAATTTTTTCCCATCATTATAACATTTATAAGTCCATCATGATTCATAGGTTGAGAAATATGGGGAGGAATAGAAACAAGATTCATTATTCTAGATCCTATTGAATTTATTTGTTCAGGAGGACAATCGTTACATTTTCCTTCTCAATCTGCATTAATGTGGTTCATTTGGGTTCTATCCACTGACTAAAACCAATGAAAAGTGTAACAAATAGTTATCTTAATGAGGAACCCTGTACTCTTGAAAAACTACTTATATGATGTCTAACTTATCACACCTTTCATAATCTATGACATCTTAGGTTTATCTTAGGTTATTTATAGACAACCGATATTTAAATGATTTATGATGGTTCATGATGTGTTTTTGAATTCCTAAAGCATATCCCCCATGAGTGTCAAAACAGGTATGTAGAAAGTCCATTTTTCCTATACCTAATTACCTTATTCCAAGCCTGGAACATCTTGTCGGAGTCATTAATCCTATGTACATCTTTAACAGAGCCACATCCACTTGTAGATTCTGAACATAGACATATTTTTAAGAAACCACTCACTCTATCCTTTAGGAAAATTCCAAGACATGTTTCTATAAGTTTAATCTAACCTATACTTATCCTTAGACAAGTCCTTATGGTTATCACCATTGGTTTCTAATCATAGATTCCAATGATGACAAAACATTTACTTTGATACCAACTATAGCAGACCATTATTTACAAACATTTACTTTACAAAACTTTTGTGGAATACTTAAACATTAAACAAAGAGAAAAATGGAGACTATACTAGTATAGTAACTTTGGAAACATGGAATACATAAAAAATGATACATAAGTGAGCTAAATTATCTCCCACTAGGTTCTTCATGACTAGAACCCTTCTTAGACATATCAAACATAATACATACAGTCATAACATAGGGAATGAAACATAAAAATAGGTGAGATAAAATTCTTAGTAAAGGTAAACAAGGGATACATGTACGCATAATCATGAGAATAAAGGTATGAGAATGTGATCATGAAGATTGAATATCATAACCTACATTTCAAAGATCATGGCATAAGGATTGGAAGCTCAAAAGACATGAATCGTAATGAAATAAAGATAATAGGACACGAAATCATAACATATGAATAATACATAGAAATGCTGCAACACCTAAGATTATAATAAATTCTATAGTGGATAAGGAATCACTCCCAATACCAACATAGTTGAAAATATCCTTTACTAAATCGGGTAACCCCAATTCACGCCCTATATTACTGAACCATGTGACCCATAGTCTAGCCCAGTATTACTGAACTGAGTACCCCTCATTCCGAACATGGGTTACAGAACTGGAAAACCATCACTCTAAGCTTATTTTATCTTGTGAGATATAAATCATTGCCCAATTAATTATAGGGAGATATAGGTACCACCCACCACATAATGAAATCATACATACATGTGCCATAAGATCATAAATGAACATATCATTAACAATGAAATTGAATAGGAATCATAAACATGTAATCATATCAAAACCTAGGAAAATATATAGGAATAATAATCTTTTCATTATAAACATAACTCATTAAAAGAATTGGGTTTCAAAAGAATATACCCCTTGAAAGAGAAATGGGTTATAAAAAAATCCTGACATGAAAAAATAATACGTTTAGAGAAAGAAAATAAATGGAGACATTGAATAATTCCTTACAATGGAATGATTAATAACAATCTATGTTATCATTAATGGAAAATAATTATGAAATATCATTTAAAACACTTTTTGCGGAACATATCATTTCTTCAATGAAAATTATTTTTGTTACAGAAAACATTTCAAAATCCTTTTTCATTGAAATTTTTGTTGAAAATTTATAAATGAATATTTCAAAAAATTAAAAAAAAAATTAAAATCCAATTTTACTTGAGAATTAACTTCAAGGATATTTAGAATTTTTTTGAAACACTGTTTTTTAATATAATAGATCTCCCACCAAATTTATAGGTGGTCATATTTTACAAAAAAATCTTATCTTATGTACCAAAAGTGGTGAAAAATGGCACTAAAAATGATTATATCATTATTAAACAATGTAAAAGGAAATTCATTAAAATAATTCAACAATGGATAATAATATTTCATCAATGGATTCATAAACCTAAAAAACCATAAAAAAATGAGAATATAGTCTCAAAAAACACATATAACTTAGTGACTTGGGATCATACTCTCTATGTAGGAAAAAGAAATTAAATGAAAATTAATATATGATGAAAATAAAGGTATTTATGATATATCATTAAAAATGGAAGTATATACACCTCAAAGAAGATTTTAGGTGCATAATAAAATAGGAGTATCAAAGTAGGAAAATTGAGACAAAATCGTTTTACCAATTTGGTAACTCTTGAGAGTTAAACGGCATGACAGAAATTAAAAGTGTGATGAAATCACCTAATTGTGTTTCATGAATCTCTTTGTACTCATAGAAGATTCCTGTATAAAAAATATAGGTTTTTATCCATATGTTATAAAATAGTATTATTATATAAATTACCATATGCTCTTTTATTATTGCCATATATTACCTTCTTGTTATCAATCCCATGATAATGTTTCACTGCAGGCAATATACTCTTTATTCTCCATAGGTGTCCAAATTTGTTAATTCGTTGATCCTTATACTTATATCATTATTAAATAATGTATAACATGATATAAATATCAATTATATATAGTATATATATTATAATAATATATAGAATAATGAAATAGGTAAAGTAATACACTGTTCTTGGAGATGGTAAGTCGTACGTACGCATAAACATTATTTTCCATTTTTATTTCCGTATTGAAATGAAGTATGAAAATGAAATATATATATATATATATATATATATATGTATATATATATATGTATATATATATATATATTTATTATATTAGAATTAATATATTATATACATTATATAATTTCACTAAACCCACCCATAATACATTATATGTGGTTTGTGAATGAATTGCATTGCTTCGAGGGGTAATAATCCACACTTTCTCAAACAAGAATATCATCTTCACACCAACTGGAAGTGAAAAAGTCATAATTTTTAATAGGAATAAAGATGATTAAATACATAATAAATATAATTTATTACATATAAAAAGATATTTTTAATCATAATGGCCACCAAGATTGGTTGTAATGGAGAAATGCACAATCATTGTTTCGGGAGGGAGTAGTTCGCCGTACATAGAAAAAGTATGTTCAAAATCTATTACATGGAGGTGTGAGTAAGTGTAGGTCAGACCATATTCATAAAAATATCCTAGTATATTTATGAAATAGGTTTGGTCACCCAAGAATGGGATAAAGAGAGTTTAAGGGGTGAATAAGGAAATTAAAGGGAAGGGGTATGAGAGAAGACGTTACCTCTAAATTGGGTAACTGCTTTTGGTTTGTGAAAAAAGGTTTTTTTGTGATTCTTTCTTCCCAAAGGGAGGTTTCAAGGTTAATGTGATGATTTTTAAGAGGCAAATTTTGATTAATATGGACAAAAATAAATGGTTTGAGAGGTTTTAGGAATGGTTAGAGGTGGTTCCCTTTTATAGGGACGGATAATAACACATTTGGAATTTCTAGAAACAAGTTAGGGGTGATCATGTTATTACCAAATAAAAAGTATTACCAAACAATTAAAACTATGTAATGGATGGTTTATGTCCACAATTTAGGTATCCAATGGGTTTTGGACACGTTTAAGGGTCATTTAGGCATTTAATTCTAATTCTTAGTCCCTAATTAAGCTTAATTTGGCCTTGACAACTCTTATTAATTTTAATCATATTTACAAATAATTTTGGTAAAAATTATCAAGGCCTTATTAGACATTAACTATTATGAAGAATAACATTCTATATTTCATATTTTGGAAATTCACTTCACATAATCTAAAAAATTAACATTAGTGTTAATCTTATGAACAAAACAAAATAACAGAGTTTTAAAGTAGGAAAACGTTCAAAAGTTAGATAAGATTTTATATTCTGTTTCAAAGATAAATTTATTCTATTGAATTTAATTTTAATATTATATGTAATTATTTTCTAATATTACCTTAAAAATAATTTAAAATATCATTTATCATTAATAATTAATAAGATGAAAATTTTGTTTTTAATTAAATGGCAGTATTTTAACTATTTATTAAAAAATGAAGTTCCCCTGAAAAATCCAAAAAAAATTACCCTAAGTGAATTTCTACATTGTGAATTATAAAATTATATAATTTTATCAAATTAACTTTATAAATGATAGTAATATTACTTTCAATATTAGAATAAGTTGAATTGATAAAACAATGTTTTTAAACATAAAAAGGACTTTACCAAATATCATATTATTTATTATAAATATGTTTATTTCATCTATAAAAAATATAAAAAATATAAAAAAATTATATACTACAATTCATATTAATATTTTTACAATCTAGCTTTCAATTTTCTTATTTAAATAATTAAATCATTAAAAACAGATGTTTTGTAGAAACTCAGTGTTACGTGTACTGTACGCCAACTCAGTGTTTCATGCATCGTATGCCAAATCGGCATTGCGTGTAATGTAAACCCAGTAAGTATTGATTTTTAATATAGCGTTTTAATTAGTTTATTGCAACATATAAATGGAAATTTAAATTCATTAAAAAAACAGGTCCATGAAAACTCTGGGTCTCAAGATCTTATTCTAATATTTTGATTTTCTAGATCATGTTCATTAATTTAGTGGTGATTCATTACTTATGAACATCCATGTATCATACCACGACTCATGACTATTATTTAGTAATTTCTCGTTATGGTTTTGAAATGTTAATATGAAGTTCACATACTCTTATGTCCATATATTAAGAACTTTATCATTGATATCTCACATTTTTACTCTTAATAGGAATTTGATCCCACACATTCTTATGTTTTTAATTCCCCGTGATATGAAAAAATATATTTATGTATGATATTTCTATGATGGATTATATTTTTTATGAACTATATAGTAGATAATGTCGAACTTTTATAAAGGAGTTTTTAGGTATCTATGTTTGTAATGATACTAAACCATTATAGTTCTGGAATGGATCATATTTATACGTATTGAATATTCATATAATAATCTATAATATTTGTGTATAAAATTTTTGGGTCACTATAAAGAAAGAAGGTGTAATTATTTAAATTTTATTTTCTATTATATATGGATATTTTCAAGTAGATATATTCTATTTAGAAATTCATATTCTAGTGTGATGGAAGTATGAATTCTTTCATATTAAGTGGAAAATAATTATTTGTACATGGTTTTAATTTATAATTAAATGTGTGATATATGATATTAATAATTTTTATAGTTTTGTTTTAATTTTTTTATTAAAGATATAAAAGTTAATATAAGATATTATATTAATTTATATGTCATATTGAAAGAAAATAAAATATAATGTAATGAGAATCAAATTAGATTAACAAATGAGTTATATATACGTATTTATCTTAGAATGAATTGCTAAAATTATATGTAGTCATTATAAAAATGTTATATAATTTATAATTAAGTGGAGATAAAAATGATTCAAAAGATATGATTATTATAAATAATGATAATATTTATTTAAAAGATAAAATATATGTATTTATGATATAAAAATTCTATATTTTATTTGTGTAATATTTTTATATGTTCAAATTAATATGACATAATTTTTTGATAAACACTGAATTTCAAATTATATTTGATATATATTAATAATGAATATATATAATTTTATATAAAATAAATGTGAACTATTTAAGTGGTTTAGTGTTGGGTATTTTGTTTTACAAACATGGACTAGTAATGTAAAATATTAGGATTTATTAGTTTCTTTGGTATAATTTTTGTTCAAAAAATTACATTTTGAGTTCTGATGAAATATATTTATGTGTGAATATATCATTTTATAGTTTTAAAATTTTATTATATACTCATATTTTTGTTGATTTTTTATTTTCATTATATGATAATAATTTTTTTGAAAATGCTTGATATGATGAAAAAATTCACGAAAGGGAAACTAAATAAAAAGTTGTGTTTTTATTGTTTTGAAATTAGGGATACTAATTAACATTTTTTGATAAAAATATAATTAATAAATGTATTCTGTGAATAATATTTCTTAATATATAAGAATCATGTTTGGTAATTGATAAATAATATGTGAAATTCACAATTTAACTAACTAAACATGTTCTAGTTAAAAGTGAATATAAATAAATGATTAGGAGGAAAAGAATTATTTACGATTCATGAATAATATGTATTCATATTAAATTATTGATTTTTTAACTACAATATATAATTATATGATTCGTTTTATATTAGAGAACAATTTTTCATTAGGTGTTATGATTAATTTCATAAAGTGTTTATGATAATTGAATATATCTAATTACATCATGATTTACTGCTTTATTTCACCATTATATAGTATTTTTAAACATGTTTTTATTTAAAATTAAAAAAACTCTCCAATTTAACATCCCATTATATTTAATTATTAAATTATTATTACTTTTAAAAGGGAAATTACTATTTTTTGTTAATGTCATTGCAGGAGGGGGTGATTTGGAGGGTCGGAGATGATCCAGTAAAAAAATGGGAAAACCTGAATGGAATCCCAATGACATATGTTAACTTTTTTAAACATTAAGAAATATCAATATATTTAATGTGAAGAAATATTTCAGTCCATCCATAATGTCATGGGATACAACTGATCTCAAGAAGCCAATGCCCTATTCATATATTAATGGTGCCATCTAAACAAATCGGTCCAGGAGACATAATCTGCACGAGGTCAAAGATTGGGTTCTGTATTTCGGTCATAGCTCGTTCTATCGTCCTTTATTGGCTGCCACTATTTTCATGGAGAAATAAAAGAAGCTAACAGAAATCTTTTTTATTTTTTCCATGTTGATATAAATTCATTTACTAACCCCAAACTAAGACACAATTGGTATCTTGAAATCTGGGTTCCCAAAACCACTTCCCATTTAGGATATGAATTTACACCTTGGGAACCTCATTTTCAAGTTCAACCAAAGAGTGATCTACATCCATTTTGAGTTCTAGAGGAGTCATCTCATCGCATTGGAGGTTCTGGAACTTCTTATACTCAAAGGGGGGGCTGTTGAAGCAAGGATCCCTTCATCGAAGCCTTACACTCTTTCTGAGGTTGTAATGTTGGTGTTTTCATAATAAATTTATTTGGTCCTATTTTATTTATTCCCTATTCTTTAGTTTTGTTCAAATTTATTCTTCTCTTAATATTCATAATTGGTCTGGAAACATGAGTAGAATCGAGATTGGGTTTTACTATTTCTAAATTGTTTCACATGAAAAATGTTTATACAATGACTAAACTGCCCATAGAAGAGTTTTTAATTTTAGTAATCGATATATCTCTTAACATATTCATTCATTTATTTTGAATCAATGAACTAATTTAATTTACAAAATATGATCTATGTCATGAGTTTTTAATTAAATTTATTCTCAAAAAGAAATTGAATGATTCAAATAAAAATAAGCAAGGTTGAGTAATGTGTGAATTTTGAGAGTGTGATCCTAAGATGTAATAAAAAATCACATGTGAAAAAAAAATTAGAGTTCATATAAAATCACTAATCTCAATTAATAGTCATTTATATAGTGTTTATGAAACCTAACTCACCACATATAATAATTTATCATTGTAACATCAATAAATGAAGGGTGATAGGAAGACATTTACTAAAGCTATCTTAAGGTTTAATTCATTTCAACTTCGTGGTTTAGTTCATTCTCATAGGTTTTGGGGGTCAAAAAGTTGGGGAAAATAATTAATTGGATATCAATATAGATGATAATAATATATAATAGATTAAAGGGTTAGAGTTAGATCGATTGTGCCTTTTAAAATATTTTCTAAGAAAAAATTTTCTTGTTGTGTTTTTTCAATCGAACATCATTTCAAAAATAAAAACAAAAATTACAATATTCTTACAACAAACGTATTATAGTTTTTGTAAACAGTAAACAACCCCCCATTATTTCATGTATTATTCTCATTCCCTTTTATGTTATTTTTTAATACCTTTCTTATATTTTTAAATTTACCTCGTCCTTTGAGAGGTTGCCTTGGTCACCTACTCTATTTCCCCTATGTACCCAATAATCACAATTCATTTAAGAGTTCCCACAATAGCGCCTATAAAATCAGCCTCATTTTCCTTGGAGAGTAGTAATTATTTCAATAATTTATCTGTATTCCATTTCTTTTTAAATGTATTATCTTCTTCTCCTATTACTTCCTTCTTTACAAAATATTAATTTTTCTTCTTCTTTTATTTTCTCAATCTTCTTTTTTTGGACTGTCAACTAAAACATCTAATTTTTATTTTATTAAGTTCTAGTTTTCTTCATAGAATTTATATTTGATTTATTGGATGAATTAATACAAAGAATCTCATAGATCTTGACCCTAATACTGAACATAGCCTTTGGGATAGAATTATACATTCTCAGTCTTCATAATGTTTCATCATTCAACCATTTGAATAATTTTTCCATTCTAGGAACATGGAAATTGGAAAAAAATTAAATGAATACTAAAACAAGAACTAATGACCGAAAAAATTGACAATGAACTTAATAAAACCATTAGATAATTGGATACACCAAATATTAATTATCAACCAAATTGTAATGTATAGCAAAATCGTGAATCACACTTTGAACTGAAATCTATGTTAATTCACCTTCCTCCAATGATTCATGGATTATCTGGTGAGGAAAAAAACACCTTAAATAATATAATGTGTTTCCCCAACCATGTAACCAAGAAAGGAATCTTAAGATCAAATACAACTAAGAGCATTCTGAATCTCACTTGAAGGATCTGTGAAATATTGGATGTATTATTTACAACCTGAATATGCACCTTGTTAGAAAGATTTTCAATGTCTTTTATTGTAGATATTTTTTCCAAAATCAAGGACCACATCCATTAGAAAGTAGATCTATGGGATCAATAATGCATAAGGGGATTCAATGTAAATGTACTGGGAGCAATTCTAGAAGTATTATGCAAGCAACCCACATCAACAAATCAATGAGAATCTTCTCATACAATACTTCTATAAAAGATTCACATCTATGGAGAGAATCATGGTGGATTCCACATCTGAGGGGAATTGGTTGAAAAAATAACAGCAACTACAGGTGTGTTGATCAACAATATGGCACAAAACACCCAATAATTTTGGCAACCGAGGTACACCACAAGTTAGATGAGTAAATAAAGTATGTCCTTATTATCATGAAAATTATTTGATTGATACCATGTTGGAAGAATTGATGAATATGTTGAGGAATATTTCATTGGCTCAAAATACATCCCAACCAACTCTTATAAGTCTTTGTGGAAATTTTACTGAAACAGGCCAACCAACTGACTATTTCCCCCAATTATAAGTGTTAGAGGATTGTGAATTAGTATTCTCTGGGAGACCATATTTGTAGCAACAACAATTACATCTCCAAAGTATGAATGATTACTTTTCACCAACATACATCCAAGGGTGGAAGGATCAATTGGTCATAAGGTATGGCTCTGGACAACAACAGAGACCCCCTTTTCAAAAAAACATCCTATAACCTCCTCCTTACTAGCATGGTTTCAAACAAACAAAAAATATATTTGAATCCCAATAATCATAAAATAAACAACAAGTAAATTCTCAACCAAAGTTCGAATCTAACCCTGATGATATTTCGAATCAAATTTTTCTTAATCAACACAAAAATCTAAAGAGTCATTGTTCTGAGATAAGTGTGTGGTAGACTCAAATGAGCTAGATTTACACCACCCTCCATGCACTTATAATTAATTTTTTTGTAAATCTACCTTCACAACCTACTCCAAATCCCAAGGATAATGTCAGTTCCATCACATTGTGATATGGGAAGAAAACAACTAATACATCTTCACCTGTCATTCCACTAGAGTTCACCTTAAATCTAGAGAAGCCTCGTTCCATACCAACTGATTATATACCCATGCAAGAAAGTTAAAGGTAATAAAATGACTGATGATGTTCCTCCTAAACCCCTTACATTTCCAAACAGAGTTTTACAAAACAAGAATATGGATATAGAGGAAATCAAAATAGAAGTTTTGGGTACATTGAAGTTTTTAGGGATCCAGATCCCTATTCTCATAGTAATAAATAAAATCCCAAGGTATGCAAAATATTTAAAATAACTCTATACTAATCGAAGTGGGATAAATGGAAATGAGAGGATAAATCATGTAAGGAATGTGTCAACACTCATTACAACAAATCTATAAATGCCAAAAACAAGTGCAAGGATCCCAGGACATTCACTATACCCTACACCATAGGGGAGTTTCACTTTTCTAGAATTGTTTTTGATTTGGTAGCATCCATAAATGTGATGGCCCACTCTTTATTAACTTCTTTATAGGTTGGTGAGTAGAATCTAATGAGTGTAGAGGTATATTTTTGAAAAAGATATACAACATAGCCAATGGGTGTCCTTGACTATGTACTTGTTTGGGTTAGAGACATGATCTTTTCAGTATATTTATATGGGCTTAACATGGAGGATGATTAGGTAAGTTCCCAAGATCCCATTATCATAGTTAGACCATTTCTCAAAAACTAAAAAAATAATCATAAACGTTCATGATGGTACACTTTCCATGGAGTTAGGATTTTTTATTCTGATATTTAATGTTATGGACTCCATGAAGTACCCCTCAAAGGACCATTCGGTTTCTCTTGTCTCTCATTTTGAACTACCAAATAAAAAAATCCATGGAATTTTATAGTACCGTGATTAAGGAGATTATGAATATTGGTTCTAGTGTGATGTCTCAGAGTACTTCCACACATGTTTCTAATGCACAAATCTCTGTTAGATTTGATTTTGAAATTAATTCATATTCTAATTTTGATAACTATCACTCTGATTCTGACATGGATATTGTGTGTGTTGATGGATTTTATTATTTATTATCTAATATTGATGATGTGTATTTTGATATTGATGTTCATTGTGCACATATTTTAGTTCCTTCAATTTCTCCATCAATACATCACCCCCTAAACTGGTACTCAAGCCATTTCCACCTAATCTCAAATAATCATACTTGTTAAGTGGTGAGAAATTACCTGTTCAATTGCTAACAATCTTCATTTTGAACATGATGAAAAACATTTGAATCATATGAGGGAGAGAATCGGGGTAATCAGGTGGTCCGCGGGTAACATATCATGTATTAGCCCCTCTATTTTCATGAATTATATTATTTTGGAGGATGGGGCTTAATCGGTTAGGCAACCACAATAGAGGTTAAATCCAACTCTTCATGATGTTGTTAGAAAGTGGTTGAAAATTTCTCAAGGAAATTATAATTTATATCATTTATGATTCTTAGTGGGTGAGTACTATTCAGGTTGTGCCTAAGAAAATTGGTGTTAGTGTTGTTAAAAATGATGAAGAGAAGTTAGTTCGAATGACAGTGTAAAATAGTGGTCATGTGTGTATTGATTATAGGAAACTAAATCAGTCCACTCGCAAGGACCATTTCCCCCACCCATTTATTGAAATGATGCTTGAGAGACAAGCTGGGAAAACACACTATTGTTTCTTAGAGGGATTTTATCGATATTCTCGGGTTCCAATTACTCAAGAATATTAGGAGATGAAAATATTCACTTCTCCATTCAGTACGTTTTCCTACAAGATGATGCCATTTGGACTTTTCAATTCCCCAGTTACCCTCCAGAGATGCATGGTGAGTATTTTTTCATATATTTTTTGAGATCGGCATGGATGTTTTTATGGATGATTTTTTAGTGTATGGGTCCTCATTTTATGATTTTATATCTATTTTGGAAAATGTGTTGAATTGTTGTATTAAGAATAATCTAGTCTTAAACATTGAAAAGTTTCATTTCATGTTTGATCATGGCATTGTCTTATGGAATGTAGTGTCGAAACATGTGATAGAGGTTGATAGATCCAAAGTAGATATTATATCATCCCTACCATATCCTTCATGTGTGTGTGATGTTAAATATTTCCTAGGGAATGCAGGATTTAATTGGTGCTTCATCAGTGATTTTAGTAATATTTCTCTTCCTATGTCTTGATTACATCTAAAGGATTCTAATTTTTTGTTTTATGACTCTTTCATAACATACTATGATTTGATAATGAAGAGACTGGCCACTTCCGCAATATTATTGCTCCCATTGTTGTAGCTTCCTTTTAAGCTTATGTGGGATGCCTTCAACTTCACAGTTGGAGTTTTCTTATCTCAGAGGTTGGATGGATGCTCACATGTGGTTTCTGATGCATCAAAGACACTTGATTCAGAATAATAACACTACACAACCACAGAAAAGGAGTTTCTTACTCTTATATATTCTTTAGATAAATTCTATTCAAATTTATTGGGCTCTAAAGTGGCTTTTTTTATGACCTTGCATCTCTGAGGTACCTCTTGAAGAAGCCAGCTAAAAATGCTAGGCTAATTCAATGGATTGTCCTTCTTTAGAAATTTGATATTGAGATAAAGTACAAGAAGGGGTAAAAAACCTATTTCCATACCACTTGATTAGGCTTACTCAAACACTAGAGGATGACACTAAGGACCAGGTACCACTTTGGGACACCTTCCTCGACGAGCATCATTATTCCATCTCAGGTATGCATCCTTGGTATAGTGATTTAGTTAACTACCTTGTTTCCATTCAAATACCATACAATTTAATGAAACATTAGTCCAAAAATTTAAGAGAGAGTTTAGATTATATGTATGGGGTGATCCCTAACTATGGAACATGTGTAGTGACCATGTTATTTGGATGTGTGTTCGTGATCCTAAGTTTGATTCTTTTTTACCTTTTTTTCCAACACATGATTGTGGTGGAATATATATACCCCAATAGATATATAGGAAATTATAATACTCTATATTATATTAGCCAACATTATCCCTGATTCTCATGTGTTTTTCAAGTTGTGTTCCCATTTCTAACACACTGGGAAAATTTATTGGAGGCACGAGATGCCCCAACCACCCATATTATTCTACAATACTTTTCATGTTTAGGGAATTAATTATATGGGACTTTTTCTCAGTTATTTGGGTTTATTGTACATTTTGGTTTGTATTGATTATATGAGTAAATATGTAGAGGCTATGGCCACCTGGATTGATTATTCCCATGTAGTAGCAGACTTTTTCAAGACACAAATTTTTAATTCTGGAGTACCAAAGTCCATCATCAGTGAACAAGGGACATAATTTTTCAATCGGAATTTTGATTCTATCCTTCAAAAAAATTGGGTGACACACAAAACATCAACACCATACCACCCCCATAAAACAACCCAGGATGAGGTTTCAAATCTTGTGTTGAACTAGTTTTCAGAGAAAATGATGCAGCCGAATAGGAAGCATTGGAGAAATTTCTTGGATGTTGAAAATTGGGCTTATAGGATAACATACAAGATTCCCATTGGTTTGTACCCATTTCATATTGTTTTTGGGAATTCTTGTTATCTCCCTATGGAAGTTCACCAACAGGCTTATTGTGCTGTAAAGAAATGAAACATGGATTTCTCCCATGCTAGAATCCAATGAAATTTTAAAATTCAAGAGAATGAAGATATTTTATTATCATAATATGAGAATTGAAGGTTTTACATGTAAATATCAATATAATCTCATGATGCAACGATTTGACAAAGGGAGTTCCATGTTGGAGAGAATGTCTTACCCTACAGTTCACAACTGAAGCTGATGTCTGGTAAGTTGTGTTCAAGATGGATAGGTCCTTATATAGTATCTAATGTATTTTCATATGGTGTATTGGATATCAGACATGAGGAATGAAGAAGGATATTTACATTCAATGGTCAACATTTAAAGAAATACATTGAGAAACTTCCTACTGATGAAGTGGATTTCATCACACTACATGACCCCATCCTCACTTGAGCATATCATGTTGTTCCTAACCCTTTCACTTTTATATTATTTGAAATATTTTAAATTATAAACTTCATGTTCATTTTTCATATTATATGATCACATTGAGTACAATTCAATATTTTATGTGTGGGATAGGGAACCTTTTATTATTGTAATTTCAATTTTTTTAGTTTTTCAAAAAATATTGTGTGTTTTTATTATTTTTTGGTGTTTATGAAACTTTTAAACTGAAAATATTCTCATCACAATTTTTAAATCCATATAAATAAGTGAATAATTTATACCATGAAACAAATATAAATTGAATACTAAAAATGACTATGCTTCTTGATCAAAACTTCATTAATTTCGTGAAAATTACAATGAATTTTAAATATCATGCCTCATCTTATTGTCTTTATATTTGAAATCACTTTCCTATAAGGCTTCAGAACCATTAATTTCATATTATTTAAGTTTATCTCACTTATTGAGAGAACCAAACAATGCTTGATTTAGTTTTTTTATTTATTCCTGTAAAAACTCGAGGGTTTGAGGTAGTTGTGTTTTAAATGATTGAGGAATTTGTTAGGTATTAAATCCCATATTTCAAAGAATCCTTTACATAATGGAATACCTGGAAAATTTATTCCTCATAGAATATATAATACATGAATATCCCGTTATGATATCCATATTACAAGAAAATTTTACCTCTCCAACCAACTCCTGAAGTGAAATTTCATAATCTAGTAGAACATAAGTGTGGGGGAAGCTATCTATTCTTGTGATACCACATTTCTTGATACTTTGGGTGGAAAATTAAATCCTGAAGAGATGTGTTTTCTACTAAAAAATTTCATTTTAAATCTATTCTTTTCTAGAGCATTCATGATAAAATAGGTTATGCCTTTATCGAGCTTCCAATGAAGAAAGAAATTTGGCACATCTAGGGCATTCACAAAAAAAACTATTTTTGTGAATATTGACAGTTTTTGCGAAAATGATGAATGATGTAAACTTACTATGAGTATTCATGATGATGGAGATGGATTGATACTAAGGGGAGTGAGTAGGAGACTATACATGATTGAAAATTGTAATATTGAAATTTTTCTTCAAAAAGACTCAAGACCTCCTCATTTAGTCTCAAATGTTTTCTCATATACATCTAACCAACCCAAATCCACAAAACAGCTCTCAAAATTCATCATGATATATGAATATCATTGACACACATCATGTGGTGATGTAATAATTTATCAATCCTATTGTGACCCATGTATGAGTTGGATGAGAAAGACATTACTAGAAAATTGAAATTTGTGTGATAAGAGAAAAATCAAGTGAGGTATGTTTTTTGTGTTCATGGGAGGATAAATTAATTTGATATATATTGAATGATATTAATTAATAACTTGAAATAATGAAGTTTTTATAAGGCATTATATCTTCTGTTTCTTGTTCTCAAATTGTTGGATCTCTAGGATATGAGTTTTAAATTTTTTTTGTTTTTATATTGATGATTACATGTCACAATTTTTTTGTAATTCATTGTATGAGGATTTTCCCATGAATGAAAAATGGTACGTGTGGTGGTGTGATTGTATCCCAATTCACTGCATTATTTCACCCTTGCATCAATGTTTAAAACCTGATTTGTATTTAAAATTAAAAATATTATGTACAATTGAACATACTATTTGATTCAATTATTAAATTTTTATCATTGTTAAAAGGTAAATTATTCTTGTAATGGTGATTTCATTGTAAGAGGATGTTATATGGAGGGTCAGAGATGATCCAGATGGAAAATGGTCCAAACTGCATGGAATCCCAAAGATATATATCCACTAGTTTGGACATTAAAAATCATTCATTCCTTAAAATGGGATGACATTTTGTAGGCCTCTCTATAACTTCAAGTTATAAAAATACTCCCTAGAAACCAATGACCAATTCATCCACTAATTGATCTATCTAAACCAATCTATCTAGGGGATATAACCTACACAATGTCCAATATTGGGTTCTGTATTTTGGCCATATTTATCGTTGTCATCCTCTAATGGCTGCCAGATTTGACAAAGAGGAAATAAAGATACATGGATACATATTCTATATGTTTTCCAAACCTAGATAAGGCAATGTACCAACCCAAATCCTAGACATAACTGGTAACTTGAAATCTGGGTTCCCAAAAGCACTTCTTATTTTGGGTATAAAGTGACACATTGGGCACCATATTTGAATGTTTGAATAAAGAGTGAAGTATTGAAATTTTTGAGTTATAGAGAAGTTCTATTATCACCTATTATGTTATGTACCTTCTTATACTTGTAGTGGGAGATCTTGAAGCAAGGATCCTTTCATCAAATCCATCCTCTCTTTCTAATATTGTAATGTTTGTGTTTTCATAAAAAACTTATTTTTTACTCTTTTATTTCTTCTATTATCTTTTTTTTGTACAAATTTATTCTTATATTAATCTTAATAATTGGTCTCTAATCAATTTTATACATGAGATTGGGTTCTACCCTTTCTAATCCTTTACACATGAAAAAAATTTCTGTGATGACGACACTAGACATGGAAGAGTAGTTCTTTTTAGTAATCGATTTAACTCTAACCTTATTAGTTGATTTAGTTTGAATCGATGAGATAATAAAATTCACATAATATGATTTATTAATCGAGTTTTTAATTTAATTTAAATTAAGTATGAAATTGAATGATTCATGAAAAAACCTACGAGGTTAAGTAATGTGTGAATTATGAGAGTGGGATCTTAATCAGTAATGAAAACCCCCATGGGATAAGTTTTTAGATTTCATATGAAATACATAAACTCAATTAAACATCATTTATATAGTGGGTATTTTGCCTAACACACCATTGACCATAAGTTATCCTTATAACATCAATGAAAGTAGGGTGTTGTGAATGCATGCACTGAAGCTAGCCTACGGATTATTTCATTTTATCTTTTTTTAAGTTAATTATCATAGGGTTAGGGGTTAATAAATTAGGGGATCATAATTAAGTGGATGTTAATTTAAACTATAATGATTAATAATTTAGTGAAGGGTTAGAGTTAGACTGATTACGCCTTTTAAAATATTTTCTAAAAAAACATCTTCATGTAGTGTCTTTTTAATCAAACTTCATTTCAAAAAAATCACCCATCTACTAGAAAACTAAATATAGTTTTAAAAATTGTAACCCCCCCCCAAATCCTATACATTAGTGTTCTTGTTCCAATTTATATTATTTTCAAAATACCATTCGTATGTTGTAAAATTTACTTCCACCTTTGAGAGAAAACCTTGGTCAGCCACTATGCTGGACCTAAGTACCCAAAAATCAAACTTCATTTGAGATCTCCCATAAAAGAAACTTTTAATATAAATTTTTATAAAACTGACATATGTTTTCTAGAAATTATGTATGTGTTTCTATAAGATTTATTATATTTATATATATTGTATTGGATTGGAATTTTTCATGATTGTATACATGAAATTCCATGGTATAGAAAATTACATGATTTAAACAATATGTGGAATAAATTTAGGAATGAAATTAAATTTCAATGTGTTTTTTCAAATAATATATATGTTGTTTGTTATATAGAGATAATAAATGATCCACAAGAGTTTTTATGACACAAAATGATAGATGAACCAAAAATCCCCGAGAATTTTCTAAAGTACGCCTATTCTCCAGGTTATTAGATATAAATAAATATTGTATTATAGATGTTTATAATGATAAGTAAAAAATACATAGAAATATAGGAATCATAATAAAATTCATTAATCATTATGTTATTATCTAGGTCATAATGGTTTCTACTAATTTTTTATGGCAAAAATTATATATTAACCCCTCATAATTATATAAATTTTATGTATGATTATTAATGGAAAGAGACCATTATATAAGTTAGATATTTTTTTTTGACATCATGGATATTTTTGACATATGATTCTGTAGTCCATAAAAGTAGTTTTTTGATTGTATGTGAGTCATTTATATTCTAATATTTAAATATATTGAAGCATGTGTTATTGTTAAACACTTTATGATATAATATTTAGTAGGTGTTGTTGGGAAGCATTTTAAAGATTAGTAATGGTGAATATATTTTACTACAGTGATTGTGGATATTTAGATTATTAATTAAATATTTGTAATTTATTGTATAATATATTAGTATATAAATCCACATGTGATTTATTTAAAACCATTTTACAATTCCCAATCATTTGGTGATTGAGGACATAACTTGAGGCCATTTATAATTTCACCTAAATAATATTTTCAAATTATGTTATGAAGTTGAAATATTTTTTGCAAGCTTGATATAATAACCGATAAATGTGCAATTAGGTGGGAACTAATTCATGTCTATAATATAGTCTCACTGTTGTATGAGATCACATAGGTGATGGAGTGAATATTGTAGGTCTTTATAGTTAGATTATTATTAATTTTTGGTGGTTTATAGGAAAGTAGTATATATACCATAGTTTATGGGTTTAAACATGGACTAAATTTTTTAATATATATTATTTACTATCTACGTTAGTACAATATAATAATTACATTTCTCAAAATTGTAATTTTTCCTACATTAATACCTTATAAATTTTATTCGATATATATTTACATTCATTCATTATCAATTAAATATTTTTATACTAGTTATATATGTCATAATATATAAGGGTTTTTTATTGATTATATAAGATAGTGGAAACACATTCCATTTGGGATTGTATAGCTCATTAGTTATTTTCACGATCACCTATTATAATAGAGGTGTTCTTGGCAAGGAACACGATACCGTTTTTCCAAACTGGGTGGGGACCCAACATGATTGGGTAGTATCTGAGTGGTTTCATATTATGTTTATTAGAAGAAATGAGTTTACATTAACATAGATATGAATTATTTTTTGTAAGAATAGTCATTTACAATTACAATAATTTGAGATTATTTTATAATTTGTAGGAGGATGAAAATAGGGTATGGTGGTGGAAGCATTCCTATATAAAGAATTTACTAATCAAATGACTAAAATACTTCATGGGTTTTTTAAAAAAGTATATATATATATATATCTATATATTTATTTATTTATTCATCTTATAGTGACTAGTTCATCACTCAAATAAATGAATTCATGTGATGGGTGATATATTTGGGAATAAATATCTAGAAAAAATAAAATATAATTAATATAATTTTAGACTTTATTTTGGTATGAATTATTAATGAATTGTTACACTATCTCTAAATAGGAATCATTACCATGTGTAACATTTATGTGTATTAATTCTCTATGAATGATCTATTTTTAACATTTATATGTACACTAATGTTATTTTGAGAGTGTAATGGTGAAATCATATAGTGGTTCAGGTGTGGTAGAATTCAACATATTAGAATAATGCTTTTCGATTACACTAGGGTTTCTGAGTGTGATCATAAAATTGGCATCATATATATATATATAGATATATATTGAATTTAACACTACATATGGCATGTAGATATCCTAATTTAATGAATAGTATCAGTAGGTTTATGATATTAGATCATGTTTCCCCTGATGTGAATATCCTTATCAATAATACTTATTTTCATTATAATATTTATTAGTATATTGAAGGTAAATGGTGGGTTAATATTTTTTAGTTCATGTTTCGGGAAATCATGTAATGTAAGATTTTCTCATTGATTACTATTAATTAATTGATTTCACGAAAAAATATTATTATGCAAACTAATATATTCGATGTATTTGAGAGAATATTTTACAATTCTAATATATCAGGAATAATTATTTAATAAACAATACATTTTTAGTGAAAATATTAGTGATAAGACTCTTTCAACTCATTAACATTAACGAGACTTAATAATAGAGCTATATGATAATATTTTAATCCTTTATAGACTTTGGTATATGAAGATGAGTGGTTTTAATTATGATAATCATGATGGAATTAGAAGTTTTAGTACATTAGTCAACATGTTCGAATATATATTTCATCATGACCAAATTGTTGTCATTATTATACTTGATTGTAATTATATATGCAAAAAAAGAGTTTAATTTACTAGAATTTAACTATTATAATAATTGTACATATTAAATTATGAGATATGTGATATCATTTTTCCACTTTATAGAAGAGTCATCCACTGAGTATAATAGTGTCCCATGAATATGAACTCTTATATAATTCAGAGGTATAGATTTTATTAATAGATTGGAGTCGAGGATAATGTTAGAGAAAGACTATAAGATATGAAAAAAATGACCTTAGTAAAATGAATTTAATTCAATATATATGTAATTTTCTCAAAAAAAACAAATGTTATTATAAAATCTTCTTTCTCACAACCATTAATTTGGGATGATGATTAGTTAACTAAAAATTCAAAATAATATTAAAGAACAATGATTGATTTAAAAAGATAGAAAAATAATCAAATTAAAATAATATTATATTATATATAATTTAGAATTATTATTATTTTCATTAACAAAAATCACTCGCATATGTTTTGATTCCATTTAATGAGATTTCTATAACATCTAAATGTGGTGTTTGATTACTTTTATTGAATACAGGAAAGGTTGAGAAAAAATTGTTGAGTTAAAAATATTACCCAGTATTTTTATCATTGTAAAAAAAGAGCATTATATTGATCTTCTAGAGATTATTTGGTAATTTATATTTTTTAAATTGTATTGTAATATTATTTAATTGAAATGTATTATGCATGGGTAAGGGTAATATAGTTGTTTTGACCTTGTTATCACTGTAACTATCTTCATTAATCATGTTGGTATGGGGACCCTACATGATATTTAATATTTTTTATGAATAGTATGGGGAGGATATAGTGAGATATTGTATTTCCAATTTGTTCCTATACATTACATGAAGTCAATGATATCATAATTATTTTTCATGAATTCTATGGCAAGATCACTATCAATGGAATATAATTAGAGAAATAATAATTAATTATATATTGAAGATTGAGCTTCTTAATATTATAATTATTTTTTTAGAGATTTTTGGGTATTCATAAGTATAGTAAATTTTATGTGATAATAGTGATTAAAATTCATCAGTTGGTGTTTTATATCATTTTTTAAATTGATGATGAATATATGATGAAAATGATTTCTTATTATGGTTTAATATGATTATCCCATGATGTATCTAATTATATATACTCCTGATAAATATTTTATATTGTCATGTATTTATAATTATAACAATTATAAATAATGAATATTTATAGTATATAGATATTTATTTTATTATTGTTTATATTACATTAATTTTTAAATAAATATCCATGTGTTTAAGAACTGATATATATTTTCACCATGATCAGGATTATTATTTTGAGGGAATTGAATGAATGATAAAATAACTAGAAGGCTTGTTCCTAATTTTATTAAATCATAAAGATATAAAATAGATTAGATCGATATTATTTACATTGGAAGCAATTACATGTGTATGGAATACTGAAGTAGAATCCTTGAATGTATGGTATAAAAGGGTTACAAAATCAAAAATTGTATTTTTTTGATGTTTCACCTAAAACATGTAAAGTGTGATGTTTTAACCTATAATTGACCTATGATTGTAAATAATAACTAGAATAGATGTGAATGTGAAGTTTCCTAATTAAAAATTTTATATAATTTTTTATCATATATTATAATGATATTAATGATAATAGTGGTAAAATGGTATAAAATGTTTCTATTTGTATATAAATATATTTATTTCATATTATTTAGGTCATGATTTTTCAACAAGCCGATAATGAATATATGTTATAAATATTCATTATTTTTTAGTGGATGTCAAATAAAATAATGATTCATTTTGTGACATAGAATCTATGTTTTGTGTTTAGTCATGAATCTATCTATTATAACAATAAAATACTAATGTAGTATTGTTATTTTCTTATCTTATAGATATGTTTTGTGGTAGGAATGAAATTATTGTATGTATTTGAGATCATTTTGTGTCATGGTGTACTATTGATGAATATTATCTGGTGGAGGTAATCAGTTAATATGTTATGTATGTTAGAGAGAAATCATATTTTTTATGATACTTGGCCTAAGAAAAATGATTAATTGAACTGGGGTGTGAGTAAATTCAGTACACACAAAATATGGTCATTAATACATGACAAACATTCATGATATTTTTTTGAAATTATTTAAATATTTTTAGTGATATTTTTAATAGATTAATGAAACTATTGGGAATAATTGGCCCTCAGTCATGTCAGGGTTGTTACTTTGCCACACCACATGTATCCTTTTGGGATTCTCAATTTCCTTAGTGCACAATTAAAAACTATAATCTTGCCCTAAAAATTTAATGGCTGCCCCATATGATAAATAATGGATTAACAAATCCAATTGAATAGGATGTAAAATTATCGTCTTACCCAATTTTATTCTGGAATTCCTCTAAATAACAGATTACCATTACTTCATGCATCGAACATTCGATGCCCAGTGAAAACCATGGGATTCATTAATTTTATTTCTAGAGAGGATAAACCCTACCATCATTATTCACATTCAATGTCATCTTCCATAACTATGTTTTTTTAGCCCCATCTTCATGGGATACATAGGGATGCCCATAATTGTTTCCCTAGTCCCATCCACTAATTTTAGCATCTAGATAACATGACATTAAATTGTGTTATTGGTCTAAGCTTTAAGACCTTAAATTAAGAGACACCCACAATCCAAGCATCGTAACATTAAACTATGTGAAAACCTTATTAAGAATGTGTAGTGTGCTAGTGGGACTCCTTATCCCTTCATTCATGTTGGGATTATCATTATTTCATTCTCCACATATCCATTTGAGATGATTAAGACAATTCCGAACATTATTTCCTTAAACTAAGTGCTCATAGACTAATACTTAAAAAACTAAATTAATAGCCACCTGATAGTCCATTAAAAAGGATGTTAAACTATATTCATCACTATGGGTTTTTACCCAATATTCACCAGGGTCTTCTATTGTTGGTCAAATCATGTCCATAGTATGTCTTAGAAAACTCATTCATGAGACTGGGTTTGATACCCACTCTTCAATATTCTCCATTGGTGTGCTCAAATGTGTTGTTGAATGGAACGTATATTATTTAATCCCATGTGGATATTTAATCAATCCATATCCAAACATTGAATCATTAATTTTTTGGATTTCCATCATCCTTAACATCCTTATAGGCTTCTAATTATAATGGTTCCTAGCCAAAATGGATAACTTCCATCCTAGGCCAATTCCATGATGGATATTTGAAACAAATGAGTGTATCTTGTTATTTGATCTTGATTAGTAGTCAAAACTACATTTTCTCTTCCAATCCTTGACTGGTGTAATTTTTTTCCTTGTGTTTCGAACATGGTCAATAGTCAATACATACCCCTTTGTTAACCCACAACTACATCTCAGGAGTGTTGATCTACCTCATTTCTACATCCCTATATCTTAGTGGAATTCCAACACCCTTTTTGTCACCCCCAGTTCACCTTTCGGCATCGAGTAGGTTGGTCATTTCCATTTGAGAATTCTCAACCTCGTATATCCTCACATATAATATGTTATTCCAGGTTCATAAGAAACCCCTTACCATTCCTTGTCCCCCACACCAAGAATGACTCATGTGGTCTTATTAGTCTAGGTAGGGTGTGTCCAAACATAGTCATGGTACACATGACTTTTTGGTACTAACTGAAAAACCAATACATATGATCACAAGACCATGAATCCCTACACTGGAATATATTTATATCCTCTTAAGAATATGTTGTGAGGATCCAGACTTCTTAACACACATTTATGCCGGGATTTTTATTCCACCATGTTGAATATACCCAGATGAGATGATCATAGGGGAAAAATCATTTTCTATACACTAGGATACCAATTCAAATCATCGTGAAAATAAATTATATGCTAGTTTATATTGGGAATCTATTTTGATGTGCATGTATCCTTGTCTCTCATTCACGTCAGGTTAATCCAGTTGTTCTACACATATCCCATTTTTTTAAAATACTCATCCCAATTTCAAAACTCTTGGACCATAAACTAATATCTCAATCTCCAAGCATCCCGAATTTAGACTATATGAATGTCTCGTTAGGAAAGTGTTTTGTGGTGTTGGGCCTCCATTGTCCTCATTCATATCATGTTTTTCATGCCTCCACACTACACATGTAACGTCCCAAAATTTTGAATAAATCTTGTTTCCTAATTTCATGTGTTATTATATTTTATTTTTATACGCAACAAAAATGTTTTATTTGATAAACATGATTATAATTAAAATGATACCATTGGGTTCTGACTGTTATATGACCATCGGTCAATATGACCGCTTTGAACAAAATGTTTTGATTATTGTCTCTAAATACAAGTAATCTTGGTTAATTATTATAGAAAGAAGATTCGATGGCCTCACCTAGTAGTCTTGGACCGATCGAATCCCATCTAACAGAACATGGGAAGGAGGTAGCACCATTGGTCTTTGCTTTGGACCAAACCCAAGACGAACTTCATCATGTGAAGCTAGAATGGAATCGCCTTCGCGAGAAGTTCAAACTGATAAAAATTACTACTCGGGCAATGTTGGCCGAGCCTCCCTCGGACTCTCTCACCTTAGCACACCTTAGTCATGATGATGTCATGAGATATTTTAAGGGTTGGCCGGCCAAGGGTGATGCATTATTGTTTTGGGGGCCCCATGTGTCCTAACTCCATGGTAAATGCCAAGGGAGAGCACATGGGTTTGAGAAAAGCACATGTGAGGTGTCCCTTGGCCATTAATGCTTTGTCCCCTCATTTTCCCTATAAATACCAAGCCCTAATCTCATCCATTAGACTACCCACTCATCCCCAACGAAGTTATGGTCTCATTAACTCCCAAGGAGTCCTCCCAAGGTGCCCCCAAGCCCTGAAGGTCCCATCCTTTGAGGTTTAAGAGTTACATTTTAAGGTAAGGGATCTGACCCCTCTCTTTCTTTTCAAGTGATCTCTTTTATGTCATTCCTTTTATGCTCCATGTCCTTATGTTGGAGGATGTTCTTTTATAATCCTCTTACTGCCATTTTTATGTTCATATAATGAGATATCCCCTCTTACTCTCATTATTTCGTTTTATGATGTTTTATGTGGCGCCGTTAGGCTGCCGAAATTTTTGTAACAGATTCTTTCTCCCCTCTCATTTTTCAAGATCTATTTTCATGTAAAGTATTTAATGTTCCTTTTTATTATGTTGGGGTATGATATCTAAATTTATCATACTGATCTTTTATGACGATATGATGAGAGACCCCATTTAATATCTTCAACTCAGTATTTTGAAGTTTTAAGTGGCGCCGTTAGGCTGTCGAATTTTTAAGTGGTTCTTCACCCTTCTCGTTTTGAAGTTATACTATCATGTCAATTATATCAAGTTACTTTCTATTATGTTGGGGTATGATCTCTATATCTATCATACTGGACTCTTATGTTCATATTATGAGAGACCCTATTTGACCTTGTCAATTCAATTTTGTTGAAGTTTAAGTGACGTTGTTAGGCTGCCGAATTTTTAAGTGGTTCTTCACCCTTCTCGTTTTAAAGTTCTACTTTATTGTCAATTATTTCAAGTTCCTTTCCATTATGTTGGGGTATTATCTCTATATCTATCATACTTTAATCTTATGTTCATATGATGAGAGACCATATTTGACCTTGTCAATTCAATTTTGTTGAAATTTAAGTGACGCCGTTAGGCTGCCGAATTCTCACAAGAGAAATCTTATTTTTTTTCCTTTCATGTTCATCATTTCATATGGTATATTTTCAAATTTAATTACCATGTTCCTAAATCCCTTATATTTTGTCCCTATACTGTTTGATGGGTCATATATGAATGTTTGACCAATGTCCCCCCTCTTCTCAATGTTTTCTAAAACCATGGAACATAGCCGTTATGCTGCAGAATTTTCGTCTCAAAGTGCCTCTCTATCTTTTCTAAAAATCATTTTATGTTATAAAGTGAATACTCAAAGATCTTATTTATATAGGTGTATTCACATATATATCAAAATGTTCTATTTTAAATTCTGGGATTTACATACATGAAACCCTCTTTCCCTTTCTGTGGGTTTAAAGTGACGTAAAGATCATGTCTTTAAAGCAGTTTTTAAAACGTTATGATTAGGAAATGAAACCCATTTATTTTATTCTCTGTGGGTTATTTATGAAATGTTTGATGATGATATATGTGGGTCACATGATAATAAAGGAAAATTTAAGGGTGCGCCCTGATATCGCTCCAATGCATTGGGTAATGATGTAACCACTAGAGATTACAATTTTTACGATACCTTGGTGAATAAACTTGGTAATTTTCAAATGACACCTTGGGGATGGACCTTGGTGATATGTTCATGATTGTCTATATTAAATGATGTAGCCACATCTTCAAGTTATGAAAAATGTTATTTTTATTATGATATGCCTCACGATTTCTTTCTCATGCCTTAAAGTTCTTTTCATGGCCTTATTGAAGTATCTCAAGTTCACGTGTAAAATGTATCTCTTATTTCCATTATTGGGCCTTCTGCTCACCCTTTCTTTTGATGTATGTCCCCAGGTTATGAGATGCATTAATGAACCTAAGATGAACATGAGGAGAATCCTTCAAGTGTTTACGAAGAATGTTTTATGTTTTCATGTTTTATGTTCCTGGTTTCCAAGACACTAAACCCTAAAGATCCTAGGTTTTGTAAAATGTAATGAATGTTTATTTGATAAAAAAGGCAGGATTCTATAGTTGGTATCAAAGGATGGTTTAGTTATTTGTGGAAATTAGGATATGAAAACTTTAGGAAGAAGCCTATAGAAAAGTTAAAATATAGGAAATCTTCCTGGTATTTTGGTGAGTATTGAGTAAGGGGTTTCCAAGAAAATACATCCCTATCTAGATACGAGCAGGTAGAGGTGGCTCTAGCACAGATGTATATAGGGGTAAAACCCGAAAACACCGCTTTGAGCTAGACTCGAACGGGAACTGGTACACGACAACGGGCTTTGCTGCACTCTTGGTTACGACACTCCCGGGGGATATGCTTTTGTAAATTCATAAGCTTGGTATGAACCATTGTTAAAGGAACAAAGATAAAATAAAATAAAGATTCATATAAGAATATATGATCATGGATAACCTAGATTGGAACCTAGGGGATCACAAGTTAGGGTATACTTTTCTTCTACAAGTAATCCTTATATGCTTTCAGTTCCTTTTCATGATTATTGTCTAAGTACTTAAGCCCCTAATTATGCTTTCTCTTCTTAGTGAATGGTGGGAAATGGAAGAACATGTCCTAACAAACAATGTGATAGGAAATGCGATGGTTGTCGTATTAATATGACAGGGATGATTAGGGGATTAAAAAATGATTTTTATTTTGGAAGACGTTCACTATTTTGGGGACCCTATATGATCGAGGTAAATAGATTACAACGGTATTTTCATTGAGGAGTAAGGTTGACTAATATTTTGAAGAATCGATGAATTTAAGGTAGACTTATAGTAATTTAGGTTACTTATGGGAATGATTAACCTATCTTGGGTTAAATATGTTTAAGTTAGATACTTTTGTTATAAGATGTCAGGAGTGTTTGATGTTGTTTGGAGATGAACAATGAAGTTTATTTTGAAGACTATGTTATCAAATCCTTCTTGTATTTGGGTTTCAATCATAGTTTTGTTTATTTTGAGGAATTTTAAGGACCGTTATTTATGGAATGGACTATGATGAACTTTGGGTAGTACCATGGAACTTTGAAGATTTAAAAGTAGTTTCCATTCCTATGGGATTCTTTCTTTTTGAAGAGTTGTTTTACCTTACCCTTTCGGTTTTTGGGATAATGTTAAAAGATAAAAGAAATATATAGTTAATCTTTTGTGGATTATGTGATTCTCTAGAAGATGATTCTTGTGTTTTGATGAGACCAAGTAGTTTTGAATGATCATAGTTTGGAGAAAAGATTAGTTTTGGGAAGAAACTTATTAAAGGATAAACAATACATGAAGGTAGATATATTTCCTTATGTTTTTGTTCTATTTTGTAAATGAATTCCTCAATGTTATGAAAAGGAACATAAAACAAAAACGTTGTTGGTTTACGTTTCTTACTAGGTAATCAAAGACCACTTACACACATCATAATTTTGGGATTTTCTGGTGGTTAACTTCCTCCTAATCATGTTTTCTATCACTCTCCTTTTGGACGTGACCCTTTGTTTTCTCCTCCATGTCCATGTTTCCTACATGGAATCCTATTATGAGAAAACTCGGGTGGCCTTTGTACTTCCTTTTCTTTCTTTTAAAGTAATGGTGTCACTGACTCTTTTTCTGATGTGGTACTTTCAATGAAATTTCAAAACCCAATTTTTAAAATTACGAGGACGCAATTTCTTAAGGGGGGATGATTGTAACGGCCCAAAATTTTGAATAAATCTTGTTTCCTAATTTCATGTGTTGTTCTATTTTATTTTTATACTCAACAAAAACGTTTTATTTGATAAACATGATTATAATTAAAATGAGACCATTGGGTTCTGACTGTTATATGACCATCGGTCAATATGACCGCTGTGAACAAAATGTTTCGATTATTTTCTCTAAATACAAGTAATCTTGGTTAATTATTATAGAAAGAAGATTCGATGGCCTCACCTAGTAGTCTTGGACCGATCGAAGCCCATCTAACAGAACTTGGGAAGGAGGTAGCACCATTGGTCTTTGCTCTAGACCAAACCCAAGCCGAACATTATCATGTGAAGCTAGAACGGAATCGCCTTCACGAGAAGTTCAAACTGATAGAAATTACTACTCGGGCAATGTTGGTCGAGCCTCCCTCGGACTCTCTCACCTTAGCACACCTTAGTCATGATGATTTCATGAGATATTTTAAGTGTTGGCCGGACAAGGGTGATGAATTATTGTTTTGGGGGCCCCATGTGTCCTAACTCCATGGTAAATTCCAAGGGAGAGCACATGGGTTTGAGAAAAGAACATATGAGGTGTCCCTTGGCCATTAATGCCTTGTCCCATCACTTTTCCTATAAATACCAAGCCCTCCTCTCATCCATTCGACTCCCCACTCTTCCCCAACGAAGTTCTGGTCTCATTACCTCCCAAGGAGTCCTCCCAAGGTGCCCCCAAGCCCTCAAGGTCCCATCCTTTAAGGTTTAAGAGTTACATTTTATGGAAAGGGATCCGACCCCTCTCTTTCTTTTCAAGTGATCTCTTTTATGTCATTCCTTTTATGCTCCATGTCCTTATGTTGGAGGATGTTCTTTTATACTTCTCTTACTGCCCTGTTTATGTTCATATAATGATATATCCCCTATTACTCTCATTATTTAATTTTATGAAGTTATATGTGGCGCCGTTAGGCTGCTGAAATTTTTGTAACGGATTCTTTCTCCCCTCTCATTTTTCAAGATCTATTTTCATGTAAAGTATTTCATGTTCCTTTTTATTATGTTGGGGTATGATCTCTAAATTTATCATACTGATCTTTTATGATCATATGATGAGAGACCCCATTTTATCTCTTCAATTCAGTATTTTGAAGTTTTAAGTGGCACCGTTAGGCTATCGAATTTTTAAGTGGTTCTTCACCCTTCTCGTTTTGAAGTTCTACTTTCATGTCAATTCTTTCAAGTTCCTTTCTATTATGTTGGGTAATTATCTCTATATCTATCATACTGTAATCTTATGTTCATATGATGAGAGACCCTATTTGACCCTGTCAATTCAATTTTGTTGAAGTTTAAGTGACGCCGTTAGGCTGCCGAATTTTTAAGTGGTTCTTCACCCTTCTCGTTTTGAAGTTCTACTTTCATGTCAATTCTTTCAAGTTCCTTTCCATTATGTTGGTGTATGATCTCTATATCTATCATACTGGAATATTATGTTCATATGATGAGATACCCTATTTGACCTTGTCAATTCAATTTTGTTGAAATTTAAGTGACGCCGTTAGGCTGCCGAATTCTCACAAGAGAAATCTTATTTTTTTCCTTTCATGTTCATCATTTCATATAGTATATTTTCAAATTTAATTACCACGTTCTTAAATCCCTTATATTTTGTCCCTATACTGTTTTATGGGTCATTTATGAATGTTTTACCCATGTCCCATCTCTTCTCAATGTTTTCTAAAACCTTGTAACATAGCCGTTATGCTGCAGAATTTTCGTCTCAAAGTGCCTCTCTCTCTTTTCTAAAAATTATTTTATGGTATAAAGTGAATACTCAAAGCGCTTATTTATACAGGGGTATTCACATATATATCAAAATGTTCTATTTTAAATTCTGTGATTTACATACATGAAACCCTCTTTCCCTTTCCGTGGGTTTAAAGTGACGTAAATATCATGTCTTTAAAGCAGTTTTTAAAACGTTATGATTAGGAAATGAAACCCATTTATTTTATGCTATGTGGGTTTTTTATGAAATGTTTGATGAAGATATATTTGGATCACATGATAATAAATTAAAATTTAAGGTTGCACCCTGATAGCGCTCCAATGCATTGGGTAATGATGTAACCACTAGAGATTACAATTTTCACGATACCTTGGTGAATAACCTTGGTAATTTTCAAATGACACCTTGGGGATGGACCTTGGTGATATGTTCATGATTGTATATATTAAATGATGTATTCACATCTTCATGTTATTAAAAATGTTATTTTTATTATGATATGCCTCACGATTTCTTTCTCATGCCTTAAAGTTCTTTTCATGGCCTTATTGAAGTATCTCAAGTTCACGTGTAAAATGATTCTCTTGTTTCCATTACTGGGCCTTCTGCTCACCCTTTCTTTTGATGTATGTACCCAGGTTATGAGATTCAGTAATGAACCTAAGATGAACATGAGGAGAATCATTCAAGTGTTTAAGAAGAATGTTTTATGTTTTCATGTTTTATGTTCCTGGTTTCCAAGACACTAAACCCTAAAGATCTTCGGTTTTGTAAAATGTAATGAAAGTTTATTTGATAAAAAGGCGGGATGCTATAACACATATCCATTTGAGATACCCATTCTTTGATGCTATAAAATATTTATCATTTAACTATAAGAATATGGTCCAAAATATAATACCAGAAACTAATATCCCCTCCTTGTCCAAGAATTATGATCTTAAAATATATGTATCCCCTATAGTTTATGTTTTATGAATTTAAACTACAATGTCAGACATCCTCAATGAAAGCTGTTATATTGTGATCTTGCACCATTTTAAATAGGGATGCCTTGTACTATAATAATGGTATTTTCAACACACCATATCTATATGTTGGTTTATTTCAATAATTATGGGAAATATAAGGATTCCCTATCTTTTCATCTTTGAGACCATCCAAAAATACATTGACCCTTTTCCCCTTGGCATCAGTTATATTCCAAAAATAAGACCTTACACTATAATTAGTTCATATCAAGGCGTGTATGTGGTTGGTGGGCATCTCTATCAACCATTCAGGTTCGGTTATCTCTCTTACATGCCACACAGATTCCCATGAAATCAAACATTCATAGTCTATGCACCATGACTCTATAATATTTTCTATGGTACATATTGGATACCATTAAACTATGTGAAACTAAAATTAGGATCAATTTATGTGTTTTGGGGCCTCCCTAGCCGGTCCATGACATTTATTTAGTCTTGAACCGCATGAATATCCACGACCCCCCCCCCCCCTTCATCCTTTATTTAGGTATATGGATCATTCAATTACAATAATCCATCAGTGGGTTGGGATATCCTTGTAGCCTGATATGAAGAATGAACACTCTCTGTGATAAATGTTAAAATGCAATCATACCCCCAAAAAAGTTTATAATGACACAAGAATGATATTATTATACTTTTTATAAAATTATAATTCTATATTTGAAAAATATGGGATAAACAAAAACCAACATCCTTAGTACATGATGTTATCCTTACCTAGTATAAAGTTAGGATACCTCATATCCAGGCATGAGAATATTGAATACCCTAATTTGGGAAGGTAGTAAATTATTGGAATCAGGCATCAAATAAACCATGTTTCATGGTTCATGTAGCCCGAACAGAATATGTTCTTCACCCTCCGATTAAATTTTCCCTGGAAAGCGAGCCTTCCCATGCTACATTCACACCGAGTTAATAAACCTTCATAACACACCAAACACCTGAAGGGACCCCATTCTCCAAACTATATTTACATAAACTAGGAGTATAAGTACAATAATCATGACTCTAGATAATGTAAAAAATCCTCCTTGGGATGTGTTGTGTAGTGGTGGGCCTACTTTGCCTTTATTCAAATCAGGTTTCTTACTCTATCATGATATAAATATCCGTTTAGATCTCCCACTAGTAAAAAATCTTTGAACATAAACATGGAGTAGCCTATAGCCTATAAAACATGGATATAAACAATTGTTAATTTCACTGAAATTTAAGACCGTAAACTAAAATCCATGGTCCAGAAGATATGACCCTATACTATATACGACCCACCCTGGATTTTGTTTCATGTTGGGGAGTCTCCAATTATGTTACCCTCATTCTCCATATGCTCTCTTGGCCAAGGTGGTATCATTAATGTTATTTAACTATTTCATCCTTTGTATGAGGATAAAATGTGATTTTACCTCATGAAATTATCCTAGGATAACCTCTTGACCTAACATGAGGATGAAATGATTTTTAGGTTCACCTATATGAACCTTCAACTCCACATATCGGTCACAAGATGTTAAACTATTAGATGCATCTTGATCACATTATGTTAAACTATATAATTCCTTTTCCTTGCCATATGTTGTAAAAATCTGTGTCCAACATCCTGACATCATGATGTTACACTACAAGTTATCATAGGCCCTTGACAGAGAGTCCCTTTCCTTCGGTGTTGGTCATATACTGAATCATTAGTATGTTATACTAATACTCATCATCTGAAATGTTGATCCCATGAAAGATGTGTATCACTCTATTTCAGACCAATACCCCCACACAAATACTCTCTAATCTATAGTGGAATAATTCCATGAGTGTTGGAATCCATTTGTGATTTCCATCACATCATTTCAACTTTTTGTGTTCCCAACATTTTGATCCTATTACTCTTAGACATCTAAAAGGACCACATAATGGTAAGGTTCCTGGCCGTACTGGCTCACCTACCATCTCAGTCCAACATCTTGATAGACATTATATTCCATTCTGAGAATGGGTTTTTTTATATGTCCAGCGGTTAACCCTAGTTTATTTTTCCCCACTCCAAGAAAATGGTATGACTGATTTTTTCCAAACATGGTCAACATTTTTCCAGTATCTCCATGTCACCCACCATTTGTTCTATATTTTGGGCATTGTGATTCCCAATCCCTATTGGCCTTTCATTATGTATAATTCAATTCCATTGGTGTGACCCCATTCATGCACTTGAGAGCATTGGAAACGAATTTAGGTTTTTCAGAGATCTAGGTTTCCATGCCCTAGCCTCTATCATACCATACACTATCATATGAATGAGAAATAACATGGTAATACCTTGTTTTTTTTCACTGAACCTGACTCACGTGTTCTTAGGATTAGGCTATTGGTTTTCTTAGGAATATGACTGATGTGAAAAAAGTAAGAGTTGAAGAAATATATATGTCTATGCATACGTAAGTTTTTAAAAAATTATAATGTTTTAGAAATTTGGGAGGGTCATCCAAATATTTGATACACTCTTATGTCCTAGAAATAAACACATCTATGGTTCATCCCACGTAATAGAGAAATCCATCACTTCCAATCTCCAACACGTGGCCTTAAGAACCTTTTAACACCTCTTATTCTCTACATTATCTTTTTTAGAAACAATTTGATGTTCATAGACACTAAACAACAACTATTCGTGATCATCTAATAGCTCTGTTACATGAGAAATCACATAGTTCATCTAATTACATGCCTCCTCCTGCAAATCTATTAGACAACCTATCAATTATATAATAAATAGTTATGAATTGAAGTGAACTCATTCATTTTCTCCTCTAGATGACTGATTTATTGGTTAACCACATAGAGCTATATAGTGTTATTATACATATATGTATTCCATGAAAAAGTCAGACATTTTCTTTCCTCACTCACCCATTCAGAATGGAAATTATAAACCAGTGCATGGAGACCATTAGCATCCACACCTCTAGTGCCCTGGCTGTGCAACTAATAGTTGACGGACCCCATCCTTCATTCCAGATATGGTTCTGAATTCCAGATAATAAAACTCTATATTCTTACCCATTCCCTATCCCATATTATATGATTCTCTTTATCCACATTGGACCTAGAGTCTTCTTTCTCTCCAAGTGGAACATGATAGTACTCATGGAATGTAGAAAGGAAGGAAGATACAAGGTCCTCTGTAAAGAACCTCTCTTACATGTTTTCCTCCATTTTAAGAAGATGATCATCCTCATTTAACCTTCCCTACTATATGTCACCTCTTCCATCCTTGATTTATACTCCACCAGAGGAATCACCCACGGCCACAACATACTGTTCTTTAGGGTCTATGGTTGGTTCAGCTTTAGAAACTGTCTCCCCAAGGACTAGAATAACTTTTAGATAGGGGGAATTAGATAATACAGCCTCATCCATTTCCTAAGAACAATAACTTTGGATAATTTCTTGGAATAGGAACACATATATCAGTTTTATAATTAAAAGACTAATTAATATTATGTGAGAGTGAAATTCTTGTGGGATTTGATAATTTTTAGATTTATTCCTAAAGTCTGAGTAGGGTGAACTACAAAAGGAGACCCCTCGAAACTGGTCAATACTTTATTGTCCAGTACTAAATCGTCTTTCATTGATTGAGTTGGTGTTTCATAAAAATAAATGACCACATTGATTCAAAAAGATCTATGAAAGTTCCAATGGAGTTATGTGTATTGAGATGCAATCTTACCTTATGGAAGATGGAATTTGATTATGTGTTACCCCATGAAAGTTGCATCAAGAGTTGTGGGCACCACCATTATAATACAAGGGTGTGGAATCCCATAGATAACGGGAAGGAATTTATTCATTGAGGACATCACTTTGACTCCTTCGATTGGCCCACCTGCTGCTTCATCCTCAAAAATAGTCCTTGAGGCATTCTATGAGGCACCTAGTAATGCACCTTCTACCCCTCCAGCATGGGCTCATTTCCCATTTCCATGTTTCTTCTATAAAAAACATGATTCACTGAGAGGTTATGTAAAAAATAGGATAAGGGTTGAAATTAGTAGGTATGTTAGTGGACTTACCAAGAGAAATCAACCAAGTCATCTTTTGATGAAACAATTTTTCTATTTTCTCAAGGGATCCCTTTATTAGAAGATGATCCCAAAGAGTCCAGAGTACTAGAACCATGTGCATCCTTATCTACTAACTCCTACCCATATGAGTCATAAATATGTTGCGTCTCCTCCCCTCTGGAATTTCTATTAAGCATTACCCGCACTGGGGTGGATGTAGGATAATAATCCCCCACTAACATGTAACGGTGTCCATTGACGTCAAACACACATTATTATCATGGGAACTCATGTTTTTTGTGATATATTTCATAACAAAAAATTGAATCCTAAATCCATATTAGATCATCTCTTGGAAAATTTCCTCTTTCAATATTGATGTTTGCAGCATCCACTACTCCCTCCGGAGAGAGGGAAATACATCATCAGTATCTATCGATATCATATACCGCAACATCATCCTAGGATTATCTCTAGTTTGAAATCGTCTTATCTTGTGATCCCCCTAAATTCCCCTAAGATCATTTTTTATATCCCTCTCCTCAATGAAGTGGGGGTGAAATAATGCATTGCGTTATCCCCACTACAGCTCCAGCATGAGCTTCCTCCATTTCATGGATTCCTCCAAAAATTGCATCCCAACAACGACCCTAATGAGTTGGTGCCACACTCACAAGATCAATCACCCATATGTTTTTTCAATGGATTGAATTTGAGTATGATTACAACCAATTTTTGGCATAATCCTTTAATAGACCAATTTCGACATAGGTTGGTGGAAGCATTATCATCTCCCCTAGTGCAAGCCTATCATATTCCATGATAACATATGAAGGATATAATGATATTATTCCTCATTAAACCCATATATAAACACCTTACTAAGTAATGGATACCCCTATACTTCTTGAAAAACTAGGATGGTGTATACATTTCTTAGTAGAGGTGGCCATCGATCCTGCCAACCATCACACTACCCCAACTACTCTACAGGTGCTCCTTCAGTTCCCATAACCCCTACAAGTCATCCACCATAATGCCTAATAGGGTTGATATGGGTGGTAATTTGTTGTTTTAATGGGTTTTTATTACAATCATGACCCTATTATCATCTATCATCACTAGTCATACCCTAGTGATATTGAGTGGAGATGATCTTAGACTATTATTTGGGGGGGAAACTGAATTTAGAAACACAAAACCCAAAATGTATTCCACGGTATATACTCTAAATAACTATAATGATCCACATATTTACCATGGAATATCTCCCCTCAACACACAAACTAGTAGGTTGTAGATTCAAATCATCATGGGTACCTATAGGTTCACTCTATTGCTGTCATCCAAGATTTCCTCCATCATTAGTGTCCCCAAGTGTAGGCCCATCACGGTGTCCCTAACTATATGCTACCAACCACTAATAAATTTAGTAGGGAATTTGGTATATAAGACTAGTGTCTCCAAGCCTTCCGTCATACTATATCCCCACAACTCAAACTACCCCTCTTATAGGATTAACCAATATCATCCTGGCCTACTCAACTGTGGTGATAGTAGGAACTATTTTCCCCATCCTGACATTTTTATTGGTGTTTAATTATTTATAAACATATCAAACCAAGAATTTAATTGTATATCCTTATGTTTTTTGGGATCATGACCCATATTTTCCTTCAATTCCTCCAGAAGGTGTTGGGTTGGGATATGAGTCTGATGAATTTTCCCATAGGTGTTTTATGACTGAAGATACTCATTATACAAAAAAACATCTAATGGAATGCCTCCATTTCAGTGAACATACCAAAAAGAATTTCTACCTCCACATGATAGAGATTGAAGGTGTTGGTTTCTAGAGACCATCAGCTAAGGATCATCGGCACTATCTCCTGTTTATGGTAGAAAAGGAACTACAATTCCCATACTACATCAAACAGTCTGATGTGGTGTATCTTAGCCACATACATCATGATGGTATAGTTTACATAATATTCCAATGAAAATTGTTTGGTAAATTTTTCTCTATTCAATAAATCCTTTTCTTTGTACCCGCGTGTACTTTTTTCTCACATGATATTCTAAAAGATGTTGGCATAGTGGGTGGAGAATTCATCAAACTCTGTCTCCTCCCTGTGATCTTCCTTTTCCTCCCATTCAGCTTATATATGTGCATTTTTACATGTTCCCTAGTAGTGTTTCCATGGATAGTGATGTTATAATTATCGATCTCATCCTCACATGTGAACCAATATCAAGGTGTGTTGACCTCATAGCATGGGAAATTAGCCACATCCAATTGCCCAAACTTCAACAATGTAAGGTGATCTGTCATTGGATAGATCATATATGCCTCAGTTATAATGTACACAAACAAATGATTATTTAAAATGACCATCCTATCTTGAGGTATATGATTATTTCCTACCATTTATTCTCTTGGGAGGCAATAACAGCTTCCATCATATCTACATTTTTCTTAGGGAGAGTTTCTAGTGAGTCAAGAATAATTATGGGAGGTGCATGTTTAAAGAAGGATTACGTGTAAAAAGGAAAGGGTTAGAAATTTAAAAATAGTAAACCCAAAACAAATATTTATCCATGTTAAAGATGATTGAAATGAGGTTAGATGAAATATGTGACTGATTCTTGGATTTTTCATACAAAAGAACGAATTACACACATAGAAATATATCTTATTGTTGAAAAATTCTAGATAACCTAAAGAGGGTCCCATTAGGTTATTTTGAAATTTTGTCCACATGTTTTTACATATATTAAATCCTTCTTCATGAAAAGAGGAAAATTTTGATAGCACCATTCAAAAATGGAAAACTATCTTTAGTGCTTCCCTAAAAATGGGACCCTCTAGTCCCCTTTCAACTCATGTTTTGGTGAGGGGTGGGGGGGATTTTATGGTGCCAAAATTTCATCTAAAACCACAAACTATTGTTTTTTGATAAACCGAGAAAATAGACCACCCTAAAGGACCGTTATAGGACCAATTAAGGTGATGGAGGAATGTTCTAGATGTTGCGTGTAAGAACAACATTTTGTGAGTAAAGGCCATGGATGACAAAGAAAATGATAATTTTTATGAATTTCTCCCTTGAAAATAATATTTACTAGTTCAGTGAACACATTAAATAAAAAATTAATTCAATAAAATAATGGTGTGTTTAATAACCCCATTTCACACCAAATGCGACATCATGTTTCACCTTTTTGTGCGGCTAGATTCCCATAACAAAGGAAGAAGTTGTGAGAAAAGCCCCTTACATGCCGAAGACAATTCCTACTCACCACATAAGATTTCAACTCTAATTAGAATCTCAATCCCTTCTCTTAGAGAGGTCCTCTGGAGAATGAAACACTACTCCCATGGATCTAAGTACTTATTTTCTGTGAAAAAAATGGAACATGGATAATTAAGGTAGAGAATATCATGTGATCGACCACCTATGCAGCCAAACATGAACCGACCTAGAATGGAGTGTTTCAAGAAAAAATAACTCTTTGTCTAGTCAATGTTGTGCAAATAACCTACCAGCATGCAATTTTGATCATATTCACAACCCCCAAACATTACACACACATATTCCCCTTAACTCCAACACATCCCCTTGTTCTAGAGAACCTTCATCATGTATGTATTTCTAGAAAAGTTTCAAAATTGGGTGATAAATTTCATAAGACATGCACATGATGTCCCCTATTCCTCCATTGAACCTCTTACCTTACCTATGGATTTTTAGCATGGGAACTCTAACCCTTTTTCCTTCTGAGTATGGGGACTCTATCATGGACCTCATGTTTTCCCGCTCCTTTATGGAAGTTATAATGTTATGTTCCTTCCAATGGGACACGAGTTATGATCACATAATACATAGTAGAAATAATTGATTCACCCCATATATGAGAATCATGATGTAAAACTACTTAGTTCCACATACTTTTCATACGATGTTAAACTAAACAACAACATCCTCAGAACAAAACTTAAAACTATAGTCTTATCCTGTGCTATTAATATATGATGATCCATGTATGATTGTCATGGTAGGACCCACACACCACCTACCAATTATATATCTCATTTACCACTCATATAGATTGATATCCTCTAGTAAGTCACCATGCGTAATCCCCAAATCATTCAAACTAAGTGCAATCCTCTTCTAAAGGAAATCTTCAACATGTAAGCCCCAAATCACCCCTCATCGACAATTCTTTCTAAACATGAGCATTATTATCACAAGATCTTAACAGGAATTGTCCATTCCTATTACATGACAATAAACTTTGGAACAGAACTATGTGAGTTTTGATCTATGTCTTCTAAAAAGGTTATATAATAATCCTCCATGAGGTTTATTCTTGACCAACGAATACTTAGTTCTCCCTCCTAGGTAGAAAGCTCTATAATATTACTTAAGTTACTTTCCGATCAACCTCATTTTTCTTCCTCAATGTGTGTTCCAAGCAATGGTAAACTTATATAATCAATCTAAGGGACACACCTCCCATATCATCCCCAAGGGGCATTCTGACCAACATCTCGGGTTCTCTTGAAGGGGTTTCCTGATCAATGGTAAAATTAGGTTCTACTTACTAGGTGTGAACCTCCCTGATCCATGTGAAGGGTCTCTAAAATAAACACTTTGGTAAATCACAAGGGTAATCCTAACCAATGGTAACTTTATTTTCTCCCTCATAGGGATGCAATTCCTTGATATGCCTCGTGTGGTGTTCTGATCATCCTTCTGGATCCATCTCAAGGGGAATTATGATCTATCCATCCCGTTGTGAAATCTTCCCTCCTAGGGAATCAACTATTATATCATCCTCCATGGGGTATTCTGAAACAACTATCCTTTCCCCATGAGACATTAATCTTATGACCCCCTCCAAAAGGCTTTAAACTGGTCCCCCAATCCATCTCAAAAAAAAACACCAGATCTTTATTCACAAGAAATTGAACTTTGGACTGGACCCAAAATACCCACATCATGCATAAGTGTGGGATTATTGAGGTAAAAATACAATGAATAATCACACCCCTATAATCTTTACCATGTGATTGACCTGATATTTATCAGCTTCATCCCCTTAAGATGACTTATATGATATTTCCGTACAAGAGGATGGATGCATGTGTCAAATGCACCCAGTATCTAGACATACCTTGAAATGAAAACATACTACTCTACTGAATAAAGTTTTATGTCCTATATATATGAAAATATAATGTCCATATATATGTAGTATATTTAATTAACATTCATAATGGGAAAGAACTGAGAATTAATTCCACGAACATGACTCAAATATTTTTGGGATACAAAGACTAGGTGATGATCCCTAAGGATAAATAAATGGAAGGATAAACTACCATCTAATCATCCCATTCCATTCAAGGATCCTACATCATTGTTTAATGAAATTGGTGATTTCTACCATTAGAAAGTGGTAATGATGTGAAATAAAAATAATACAGTGTGGGTATCAGTGTCGACGCATAGGCAAGACCCGGAGAAAGCATAAAAAACAATTATAAATTATTTATAAATAATAATAAAGTATATTTTTGGTATCTAAATATATATATAGTGAGTTTAAAACCTAATTATAAATAGTTTATAACTATTTATATACATGTTTATGATATGGTTTTACTAAAATATTGAAAATATTAAAGGATAATTTTTATGATACCATTTATATACTTATTTGTCATAACATATGATGTTAAAATAATATATTTACTAAGAAATCATGTTTGTAAGTTTATAAATTATTATAAATTATAAAAGAATCATATAATATAGGTAATTTTATACTGAAAATTATGAATTTTCAAAAATAAATAACTCAAAATTGTTCAAACTAAAGGGGAATTTATATTGGGAAATTATTAAATCAAACGTGGTTCTTTTATGAATAATTTATTCATGGATAAAATAATGTTTAATGTTAATATGTTATAATTATTTAAATATATTTACAAAATATAGGATTATAAAATTAATTATAATTCATACAAAATATCATATATTTAAAAGTGAAAAATCGATATAATATTGAATATGGAATAATTCATATCTTTTTTGTAGAAAATAGACAAATTCAATAATTTTGAATTTCTTTCATGTTAGATAACTTTAAAATTACAATGGTTAAATATTAAATTTGCAATATTCATAAATGGTTACCTATTTTTAAATTTTTTATTTATTCATTTATTTTTGAGGTAATTCTTTTTTTTCATGTATATAAAAATATTTATATTTATAATATTTCATACTCTATATAATTACTATTAATATATACTATGGATATAGAAAATTTCATTATATTACTATTAAGACTCCACAAATTTTTTTCATTTTTTATGTCCTCATATTATAATTGGAGTTATTATCTCAAATACTATCGATGGACATGGTCTTTTTTATTTTTTATTTTAGAATTTTTCCTAACGGGATTCATTTTTCCGTAAAGATCAATAGGGGAGGACTTGGGATCAGATTGATCACCTTCATGGAGGCCTATGCCTTTTTTGGGTGGAAAATGGGGTGGTATATTTTCCATAATGGGATTACACTTGTGGTTGTTATCAATAAAAAATAATTATATTCCTTTATAGTAATATTCCATCAACCTTATGTGTATGATTAATTCATATATGTATAAATATGCCGGGATTTTATTTTTGGGTGAAAAAAACATGATAGTTTTATAAAGAGTAACATACTAATATGGCATGAATATATTAATTTAGTGGTTATAATGAGGATCCTAAAAACCAAATCATTATAAGAATGAATATATAGAATGGAGTAAAACATCAGATAAATTTTTTTTCTTAAATCCTCATAATCAATTAAGTGTTTGATTTCTTCTAAGGAGGAGCTTTTGAGAGATTCCATTCATTCAACTGAGTAATTTTACCAAATCATGTATCTACATGATTATCAAGTTTAAGACACTATTGAAGTAGGTGACTGTCCTTATGTAATATCTTCCAAATCAATGTTCTCATGGAATGTATTTTTTATGTATATTATTTTTTTTATTTAAAATACACTTAGTTTAGAAACACATTGAACGGATACTATAAAATGGTATTTTGTTTTTTCACATGATTGATTGGAAATTGATTTTTCTTATCAACCATCCACAAATTATATATCATGTTATTGGGTTGATACATGACCAACATAACTATATAGACATAGGAACATAGTATAGAATTAATTTCATAGAGAATATGAATCATAGACCACTAATGGGTATGGTGAATTTAAAATTATCATCGATTTAGTGAGACCCAATTTAATAAAGGTCTTTATTTAATGGTTGATAAAACATGATACTCATTAGATAAAAATTCTCATTATAAATTACTTGAATCATCATCATGCACCTATGGTATTAAAAAATCATAGATTAGAGAATTTTAATGTAAATTATTCCTAATATTGGTCACATAAGAGATATTGCGATGAAAATTTATCCTTGTTTGAGAAATAACCTTATTGGGTGAACATATGTTGGCAATATTTCAATATGTTAATCGAGATTCATATAGATGCATAGAGTGATTCACTTATGGTTTTGAATTAGTTATATTCTAAATAACCTATATTATTTGGTCTTTATCATATATTCAATATGATTATATGTACCTATAAATTGGTGGTACTATTTTTTTCCCTACGAATTGTTTGTGTTATGAGATTCCTTATATTTTCATTTATAGAAATATTTTTAAAATGATAATAAAATCAAGAAAAATGTACCATATATTCTAGAATTGTTGAAAATAACTGAGAATATAATTTCCTAGCTAATAAAAAAGTATTGAGAATATATTAATTAAAATATGATGATTTTGGTATTCTCAATGTGTCATGAATAAATGAACAAGGCATATGATGTCCAACACAGGGTACTTTAATAATTTTAGAACGATTCATTGTTTTATTTCACCCTTATTTCAATGTATTAAACTAGTTTTGTATTGAAAATTATAATTATAATATCAAATTGAAACGCATTATTGATTCAATAATTCTTTTATTTTTAATTTTAAAAATATAAATTTTACTTATTTTGATGATTTCAATGAATGTTGAGGTGATTCGGAGAGCACATGATGATGCAGAAATAAAAATGTGCCAAACTTCATGGAAGCCCAGGAAGACATGTCTACTATTTCACATGATTTGAGATATTTGTTCATCCAAATGGCCTAATATTATTTTGTCAATTTTTTTTCCATGGGCTATAAATTTAATAAAGTAAAAAAATCCCAATTCTTCCACTAAGAGGCCTAAAATAACAAATATTTCTAATAGAATGATTCATCCAAGAGTCAAAATTTTACCTCTATATTTTATACATATATCTCATTTTATTAATTATACTAATTCCAATTTTCACATGGAGATATTAAATATTTTGTTAACAACTTTTTCGTATTGACCAATGTTATTTAATACTTTATGGCCTCCAAAAATCATGGATCAAGAAGATTCTCAAAATTAGGGTTCCCAAATCCAGCTCCCACATTGCTTATAAATTGCTACCTTGGGCACACCATTTGGAGGATCATCCAAGTGGAAAGTTGAATCCATTTTGGAGTCTCAAATGAGTTATATACTCAATCATATATGTTCTATAGGCCATGGGGGAGTGCTACTTCAACATCCCATTCTTCCTCCCCTCCCATGGAGTTTTAAAATATTCATGATTACCTGGGGGAACGAGATATAATCCTGAGCATCATTTTTGTATTATTTTGAATAATATTTTTAATTACAGGTGGTATTTTATTTTTATTCATCCTCTCTACTTATTTAATTGGGTTATTTATTGGTATATCCAGCTCATACTCATATGACTGTGTTTTAGGGAATGCTTTCATGTGATGAATCACACATCATTCATACCTCTTTATTCCCTCTTTCAATTGTGGTGTGTGTTATTCATATTATTCAATTGAACTCTCATAAGAACTATTAAGGAAATTTACATTTATTTCATGTTATCGCAAATAAATAACATAAAAACCTAGATAGAACATCATGTTCTTCATGGGATTCCTTAGTGAGTTTCTATTTTATAGTCGACCACAAATCACTTAATCATCAGCGATATCCGGTGAATAATTTTTTATTTTAGACTAAAACCTAGGAGGTATCCCAGAATAAACTCATTAACATTATGTTACTAGGTGTTAAAAATTTTAGATTAAAATATCTATACCATTTCTATTGAACCGATGAAGGATGAGTATCATGATAATTAACCGGGTTGATCACGCCTAATTTATTTTGTTAATTTTCTATTTTTCATTATCACATTTTTTCTTTTTATAATATTAATTTATAAAACCCTATGTTTTCTATAATCCCATTAACTTAAAAAATTTAGAATCACAACTTAATTTTTGAATTAATGAACCATGTATCCATAAAGAGACGACCTAAGGTTACTGATATGCTACAAATATTCTATTATACTAAACATCTAATTTGACATGCTTGACAATTTTACCAAATTTTGACACTGTTACTAGTGATCCTAGACCGATTTTACCTTTTAATCATTTATTTACTTATTAAAACTTTTGTCATACCCTCCACCCCCCCCCCCCCCCAATTTACTATATTTTTTTGTTTTTGTTTGTTTTGGTGTGTTCTTTCACTCTATATCTTCTTCTCCTTCTCTCTCTATCACTATATCATTCTGTAGTATAAAATTATCATTTTTTCTTCATTCACTCTTAATAATTTATTATATTTTATACATATTCAATAATAAAATGAAAAAAAATAAAAAAAACGAAGAAATTATTTTCATTACCTGATCATAAAAAGAAAAACTACTTGAATTTGACCATGAAATTGAAAACACACATCAGTCACAAATCATCAAATATTAAGGAGGTCAATCATGTAACATTGAAGAACCCCTTGTGGAGCCTCAATTAGACATAAACCATTTAAAACTTGATCCCAAAGAAACCCATAAAAACATGATTGTAAATAATTTATCCTTAAAAGAACTGACCACCCTAGTTATGGAGTACCAACCTGTGTATATCCAATATCCAAAGGAAGAAGCCAACTTTGAGCTGATATTAGGTCTCATCAACCTAGTTCCCAAATTAGGTGGTCTTACAAGTGAGGACCCTCACAAACATATCGAGGAGTTTGTTTCCTCAGGAAATGGGAATGACCTCATTTATTTAAGGTTCAAACATTCCAAGTGGTTTCTAATAGGTTTGTTTGTAGAACCGTAAACATCCAATGATTCCATATCCATTTGGACCTACCTTCCAAAGGTAGGTTCTCATTAGTTATGAACCAATGTGTCTTAAGAATTTTCATTGGTCAAGAGGATGGGAGGTCAGACTCATCGCACCTTTTTTAGGGGAATTATTGTCTACTATGAGACTCTCTTTATAGATTTAAGATATGTTCATGAATCCTTATTAAATTACCAAGTATGAAAATGTTCTTTCCTTTAGATCTGACAATCAATGATTAATATGTATGTGATTTATAGAATATTTTATATGTATTTTAGGTTCTTCATTGATAGATAATCATCTGTATTTGTTAGAGATTCTTAGTCAATGGTATTCGTCAACACATTATAAAGAAATATCTTGGTCATTATGTTAACCATACTGGTTTTGAAGCCACTCAGCGGGGAACATGAAGTTTTTTGTCATTCATAAGGACATAGATTATATCAGAATTGGGATTGTACCCATAGATGGGCTACCTACATATACTTTGGTTTAGAAAAAGAATCATAACCCATGTAGTTTGAGTAAATAAGTATGAGGTTTATGAATGATTGATGGCTCCAAGAAAGATATCATAATAACTTTTACAGTCTAAGATCATGTGAGCCATGCTCGGTGTGAGAAACCAAAGGTATTGGTAAAATTAGACAATTGTTCCATGAAAGATGAAATTATAGGAAATGATGTGGGGCTTATGTATGTATGATTTCCCAGATAGATGAAGATTAGGATTTACTTCAGGGAAGAAATCCGAGAACAAGGTCCATAAAGGTATATGTGATTTATGGATATTTGGATACTTATATTAGGACATAATCCTGAGAAGGATTCCCAAATGAGAGAGGATTTATGATTGGGTTTTACTCCTGAAAAGGAATGAAAAAATCAAAAGTAAATTGAGACTTGGTAAGAGAAATTATGATTGGGGCTTACTCATAAAGAAGAGGCCCAGGTTAAAGGGAATTATGACTGGGTCTTACTCCTGAAAAGGAAGACCAGGTTAAGGGAATTTGGATTTTGTGAACATGGGGGTTACTCATAAGGAGGATTCCCATATTAAAATAATTATAGTTGGGGCATAATCCTGAATAGGATTCCCTAAATTAAGGTAACCTGAAGACTAGGTCTTACTCCTCAAAAGGAGGCCCATGTTAGGGGACTTGAAGACTGGGGATTACTTCTGAAAAGAGGCCCAGGTTAATGAAATTTAAGACTTGGGATTAATCCTAAAAAGGAGGATCATGTTAGGGGACTTGGGGCTTACTCCTAATGAAGATTCCCAAATTTGGGATTTTGAGATTGGGACATAATCCTGAGATGGATGCCCATGTTAAAGATCCTATCATCTTTAAAGGATGAGGTTAAATGAATGAAATATCTAACCTTTGTGACATAAAGATATGTAAATCTCTAGGTTTTGAGAAATGTTCCACAGAATTCCTTTCAGATAAGGAAAAAAACAAAGGAACCTTTCCATAAATGGTTTTGAAGAAGGTTTTGATGGTTAACTTTGGAAAAGGAGAGGTGGATTTGAAGAAAGTAAGTGAATAGGAAGGAGGGGCACCCAAAAAGAGAGATCCATGCAAGTCCTGAGTGGGCATGCAAGTCCTGGTCATGCAAGTATACTTTTGCAACACACGGGTACATGAGCGACGGTTAACACTTTGGGTAATACATGGGTGAGACTTGGCTCAAGCCCTTAGTATTTTCCCTAAAGGCTTCCATAAGAGTGGTGTGCAAGTTTTATTGAAGGGTTAAGGCAGTGTGAAAGTGTGGCCATTTCTCTTAAGGGGTGGCCACTTAGGCATGCTAGTGTTGATGAGTTTCAACACTTAGGCCTTGTTCCCTCCCTTTATACCTTCCATTCTATGTAAGAAGTTACCTTAGAAGTGTTCATAATGCTTTGAGAAGATACTAGGGTGCCGGTAGCTCGAATCTGAGTTTTGGAATTTTTCCGTCCTGAAATGAGGGGCCCAAAAGGGGTATTTATACGCTGCTAAAGACCCTGAGTGAAAATCAAAGAGGGCGGGCAAGTCACCTGTGTGACCATTATGCGACGCGCAAGTATACTTGTGCGACAATGATGAAACATGTGCGGCCCAAGTGGGGAGAAATACTTCATCATGCCTTTGTCGATTTTTTATGTTTCTTGAAAGGATGAATCACTTTTGATTAAGGTATTTCCCTTTTTCAGTAGTTAGACTTTGTGACGGAAAGGAGCGTCAACAAAAGTCCCCCCTCAAAGTTGGATCTGAAAGAAATGAGGATGTGACTATATGGTAAAGAAGAAAAACCAAGGAAAATGGGGCATGAAAGTGTTGAGCATGCAAATGGCAGCACACAATGGTGAGCTGCGTAGGCTTAAGCGCGCATAGGTGCAATGTTGCCTATATATAGGCGGTCATTCCTCGTGAAAAGTGCCGAATCTGAACGCTTCCGAGCTCTCGTCGCTCAAGTTTCCTTCATCGTGCAAGTTACCCAATTTTTCACTACTTATTTTTGTGTCACGCTACTATAAAGGTATTTGGACTTGCGTGGTGATACCTGTGCACCAAAACCTCTGTGACACACTTATACTTGTATGCCAACTTTGGAACTTTTGCGCCTAAATTCCTTCGCCACTTTTTTACTTTTCTTCACAAATTTTATGAAAAATAAACTTACTTATAAGTTAATTATTAGACCTTTGTGTAGATTAAATGGCTCCCAGTAGAATTGGAAGGACTGATAAACTATTTAGTAAGCGAATTGATGATATGATGAGCATAATTGGCAATGATTATTATGATATCTGCAACAGCACTCTCCCAGATTTGTCCAAGTACTTGAAGAAGTATCGTCTTAATTTTCTACAAAGCATCAACTTGCCTCTGTATGGTCATAGTCATCTGCAAGGATTCAACATTCCAGATGAAAATAATTATATGCCCGAGATGCATCCTAACTGTTACTCCTCTATTTCGGTTATGCTGTGAATTAATAGCAGCAACAATGGTGTGAAATTTCAAATTTTTCCTTCATGCCATTTCCCTGCAGATATGAAAATGGCTAACCATGTGATGATATGTTTTCTGCTACTGGTTGATGGAGATAAGACAATCATGACATTAGAAAAAATATCTGAAAAGATTACTCTCTCAAAATGGATCTTTACTTCCAATGCTCATTTCTCAAATCCATGTATCCATATTCCAAGTCTCTTGGATAGAAACAGAGTCACTATTTGTCAGCCGAAAATTTTCTCAAAACACACTCAAGAACATTCTTTTACAATTGTTCAAACAAGACCTGGTATCACTACATCTCTTATTGTATCCAGTTGAATGAATGAATTCCATGTGGTTTCTGATGATGATCGTTATGCCATAAATCAAATGAAGAGTTATGTTGAAAGCCTCTTGTAATTCCTAAAAAAGAGAAGAGAATCCAATCTGTGAATGTCCCTCTAACTCTTATTCATCAATGAAAAACACTTTCATCTTCAATCATTTATGTGTGACTTCTTTTTCTACCTGATTTAAATTTTTACCTAAGACAATGGTCCTAGTGAGTATAGTCTGATTTCTACTTGGATTATTATAAATAATCCTAAAAACATTGAAACTTTTTAATTTCTCAATATTACCTAAATCATACAAAATGTTTTTTTAGTGAGCCAGGACTTGACTTTTGTTCAGAGTTCCCTTCTATTTTGTGGGTTGTTTAAATTCGTGCACATCGGACATAGAAAGGAAAATGTTTAAGGTCGAAATAGCTTTGACTGAATGGATTAACATTGACTCAATTCCATGATAATTTATCTAAAAACGTTTTACCATGTTCATGTATGAGGTAAAATATGTAAATGATGACTTAAGAAATTTTAAATCTGAGGAATGATATGAAAAATGGTTAAAAGGCATTAGAATAAGTAGTTCCCAATAATGAAGTTACCACTATTTAACAAACCTGTTAGGGGGTTCAATTATACAGGGACACCTAAGGGCATTGGCTGTATAGTCAAATAATAGAATCTTTTGGGTGACAGGTCTGTTTTGTAGACTACTTATGCAAGGATGACTTAGGGAACGTGCTGCATAGTTCGGAAAATGAACTCTCATGAATTTACTTTTCTACTGCTAAAAACCAATTGGATGTTAATGGGGATTCAAATTTTCCAATGCATAGATTTTGCTGCATGGAGAGAGGTATTTGAATATGGAAAAGATATTCCCAAACAATATTGTCTAAGAACTGAATGAATGTCACTCCTACGAAGGTCTGACCCAAATGTAGGGAAGGAAAATATAAACCATAGACATGAATACTTTCAGATCATGAAAAAGAGTATGAGACAAATATGTTAAGGATGGCTATTTTTCGGATCCCTCCATATTGTCATTAAGAAAAATAAGGACAAAAGAGGTCTTCCTCCCAAAAATTAAGTTACCACTATTTGAAAAACCTGTTAGGGGGTTGAAATATGTAGTGCCGCCTATGGGAATTGGTTGCATAGTCAAATAATAGCATCTTTTGGCTAAAAAATCTGTTATGTAGACTGTTTATGCAAGGCCGCCTAAGGGCATGTGCTGTATAGTCAAGCAAAAGAACTCTCATATATCAGACATTTTGTGACCAGAGGTCAAGAAAAGGGTTATGTAGATCTGGAAGTATTTAAGGATAGGAGTTTGACGCATAAAAATCGACATTCTTTCAATGCATGTACAGATACACAAACCAATGCTAACCATAATCATGTTGTGGCTGGGTCCTGAATTAAAATGTTGGACTTCACTACGTATCCCATAAGGATAGGAATCAATCCATATGTAGTTCTTGAAATACAGTTTAACATCATGTGGGATGAGAGTACAGGAAATCTTAGTTTAGGGTTATAGAGCTCGGACCATTGTAATAATACATTGTGTGTGTTTTTATACGGACTTTTCAGCCAGGGGACTAAAAGTGGAATTTGTGGTTATGCCCAAAGACTTGGGGCGAGATTCAAGGGATTCTTGAATGTTCCTACGTATCCCATAAGGATGGGAACCAATCCACACGTAGTTCTTGAAATACCATTTGTACAGATTTGGTTCTTACATATGAAGGGTGAAAATGGGACTTTAGTGCAATGATGGTTTGATCCAAGATAAAAGTTTCATGCATTGCTAAGTATGCACATAGTATTTGGAATATAACATGATTGGAGATCAATGTAAATAATGATTCCATCTCAGGTGATGGTGTTAAATAATTTTGTAGTTTGTTTTCCTACAGGACAAAAGTGATTGTATAGTTTAACGTCATATAACAAGGGCGATGGTGAACCAATGTAAAAATTATTGGTCCTGGGGCTGCTTCACATATCAATATCATATGAGATGGGGGTGAACCGATGTGAAGAGATTAATTTTGGCCTTGAAACATAGGATGTTTCCTACATACCCTGCCTAGAAGGAAAAAATCAAAGTCTGCGTAGTTCAATTAAAGAATGAATTGGTGATCAAGTTGTTCTTGACGACAAATACCTAAAAAATGATGTCGGGACATACACATGGTTTGATGCATAAAGATGGTGTTATGGTTGATGTTTACTCTAAGCCCAAGTGATTCATACTTGGTGTGAGAAACAATAGGTAGAAACAACCTTAACGATGCACTGTTTAATGTCATGTAGGAAATATGAAGGGACTATGTAGTTTAAAGTCTTACAGTGGGGACTATTGGTGATGCACAGTATAGTGTCATGTAGTAGGGAAAAAATATAGTTTAATGTCATTTGGGACATATTTAAGTGACCTTGTCAGTTTTACATCATGTAGGACGAATGTAGGCACATAGTTTAACATCATGTTAGACATTATGGGTGTTGTACAATTTAGCGTCCTGTAGCTAGGACAATGGGGACAATACCGTTTAACGTCATGTTGGACGAAAAGGGGACTGTGTAGTTTAATTTCATGTAGTGTGGAAAAAAGAGAACATAGTTTAACATCATTTTGGATGTATTAGGGACTTTTTCACAGTTTAACGTCATGTTGGACAATGGTGAGAACAGTTTAAGGTCATATGCATGGTCCATTGATTCATCAGTTTAACGTTTTGTTGGACGTAAGGGACTTCTGTATAATTTAGCGTCATGTAGAAAGGACGACATCATTTAACCTCGTGTTGGAAAAAAATGTGAATATAGTTTTATGTCATATGCATGGACAATAGATGGTGCAGATTAATGTCTTGCTGGACATAAGGGACTATGCAGTTTAAAGTCTTGCTGCAAGGACAACACAGTTTAACGTCATGTTGGATGATATGGATGCAAATAGTTTAAGATCATATTCATGGACATGATATTATGTTGTTCAACATCTTGCTGGACGTAACGTACTTATGTATAGATTAGCATCATGTAGCTAGGACGATACAGTTTGACGTCATGTTGGACATAATTGCAAATAGTTTAAGTTCATATGCATGGACCAGTGATGATGCAGTTTAACATCTAGCTAAAAGATATGGATGCAAATAGTTTAAGGTCATATGCATGGACCATAGCTGTATTTGTATTATAAAAAATACTTCTTTAGAAATCGAGCATTGGTTGGAGTAGTGATGAGTTCTCCATCCATTGAGATTAAAGAATAAGCTCTGTTGGAGTAGACCTTATATATTGAATAAGATCCTTCCCATTTTGGCTCAAGCATGGGAGGTTTCTTTCCTGGTATCATTGGAGTTCAAATAACCAATACCAATTTTCCATGAATGAATGAACGGATACAAATTTTTTTCTTGAAATCTCGTGTTATTCGATTATGATAGACTTCCAAGTGGTTCAAGATGCACAATATCTTTTCATCTAAACGTTCCAATTCATCCAATCACTTTTGAGATTTTTCATCTGTAGATGACTAATCACAAATGGATACTCTGAGAGAGGTTAATTGAACTTCAATGGGAAATATTGCTTTTGTTCCATATACCAATTAATCTAGAGTTGACCGCATTGCAGTACGGGTGGGGGTCCGATAAGCCCATAAATCATGAAAGAGTTTATCAGGGCATGATTTCTTATCTTTATCCACATTTTTTGTAGTATATTTGAAAGAGTCTTATTGAAGGATTCTATCTAGCCATTGGCCGCTGCATGATATCTAGATGAATGATTGGATTTGATATTGTATTCTTGATACAACATCCTCACATCAGATGAATAGAAGTTGGTGCCATTGTCTATCAATATGGTTTGAGGTACACCAAATATGGTAATGATGTTAGACTTGATGAAGCTAACAATGAATTTAGAACTGAATTCTTTGAGAGGTATTGCCACTTCACATTTGGAAAATAAGTTAGTAGCAGTAACAATGTACATAAACTTCTTGGATGTAGCTGAAGGATAAGGTCCCACTACATCCATTTCACATGTGCAAAATGGCCATGAGTATTTAGCTGTATTAAGAAACTCTAGGGGGTGATGAATGAAGTTGTCATGTACTTGTCAAGAATTTCACTTCTTTGTGAAATCAACACAATCTTGTATCGTTGAAGGCCAAAAGTATCCAAGCCTTCATATTTGATCAGATAGTCTATGTCCAGACTGGTGGGCACCACCGACTCCTACATGCACTTCTTTCATGACAGCCATAGTCTCTTCACCGTCAATGCATCTGAAGAGAATTCCATCAAAACCTCTTTTGTAGAGAATTTTATCTATGTGGTCTGGGCTATCATAAAGAGTAAAATTGACCACAAGTCACCAGATTTGTTCTTTCCTTACTCTATCAGATAGAACTGTTCCATTTTGAAGGTATTCCTTGATAGGTATCATCCATCCTGTAGTATGACCATACGGTTCAGGAATGGTACTAATTTTATTGATTTCCTCTGTTCTAGTTTGAACATATGGTGAAATTGTATGACGGTGGGAAATACTGATGGATGTCTGATCCCAATTTGGATCTTTCAGAGCTGTGGCTATATTATCCAGTGCATCATCTTGAGAATTTTGTGATCTTGGGACATAAGAAAATGTCAGTTCTGAAAGAAAATTATGCCATTAACTCTCTAACATAATCATACAAAGTGATTAGTTCTACTTTTCTGATTTGATAATCCCCATTGACTTGTTTGATTACCAGGTCTGAATCACCTTTCACCTTTAAGTGAATTACATGTGCTTGAAGTGCCAACTCTAATCCTACGATGAGATCTTGATATTATGCTTCATTATTTGTACCGCCTCCCAAGAATGAGAAGGAATAAGGTAGAACTACCTTTTCCAGTGAAATGAGTATAATTTCTAACCCATCCTTGTTGAATTTAGGATCTTCCATTTTCTTCCCTGTTGGACTTCTGGAAGCACCATCAAAGTACATTTCCCATATTTGAAGATTGTCTTGAATAGAAAAGACTTCTTCATCAGGAATTTCAATATCTAAAGATTTATCTTCTACTGAAGGATGACCAATAAGGAAATCAGCCAGAGATTTTCCCTTTATTTCCATTTGAGACACATACTGGATATCAAATTGCTGCAAAATAACTGCCCACCTTACTAGACGTCCTATAAGCATTGGACGACTAAGGATGAATTTGAGCGGGTTATTGAGAGATAAAAATTGGTCCTCATTATGTTACAGGTAGTGTCTCAACTTCTGAACTGCAAATATTAATGCTAGGAAGCACTTCTCTATATTTGAATATCGGGTTTCTGCTTCATTCATAGTCCGACTGAGATAGTATATGCTATTTTCATTCCCAGCATCATTCTTCTGAGAAAGAAAGGAACTCAATGATCACTCTAAGGCTGTCACATAGAGGATTAGTGGTCTTCCTTCAATAGGTGGAATTAATACTGGTGGACTCAAGAGATATTTCATGAGAATATAAAATGCCTCTTTACATTCTTCAGTCCACTGGTAAGTGATTCCCTTCTTCATCAATTTGGTGAATGGTAAACTTTTTCCTGCCAAATTGGCGATGAAACTCTGAATATAGGCTAAGCGTATATGAATTCCTCTCAATTATTTCAAATTCCAAGGAGGTGACATAAAAAAGATTGAATTTTTATTCTATGGATCGACTTCAATACCACGATGGCGTACAACAAAGCCGAGAAATTTTCCTGAGGTTACCCCAAAAGCACATTTCTAGGGGTTCATCTTCAAATTATGTTGTCGAAGATTGTGGAATATGACTTCTAAATCAGCCAACTGATTAAAAAATTGTTTGGATTTGAAAACCAAATCTTCCACATAACATTCAAATAATTTCCCTAAAAAGGGTTTGAAGATGCGGTGCATGGCACACTGATATGTTGCGCCATCATTATTTAGGACAAAGGGCATTACCCAATAGAAAAACAGACCCTGAGGGGCTCCAAAATCTGTATATTCTTCATCTTCTAGAGCCATTCAGATATGATTATAACTAGAATATCCATCCATGAAATAATTTTCTTCATAGGCAGCTGTTTCATTAATCAAGAGTTCTGTAATCGGAACTGGAAAATCATCCTTAGGGAAATGTCGATTAAGATCTATGAAATCATTGAAAACTCTAATTTGTCCGTTCTTCTTTTTCATAGGTAAAATATTAGCCAACCACTTAGGATATTGAAATTCACTGATGAAGTTAGCTTGGATAATCGTATCCACTTCAGCATCAATTTTGGAAGCATAGGTTGGGTGTGTTCTTCTTGCGGCTTGCTTAATTCCTCGATGTTCTTTTGGAAAACCAAAACGATGAGTAGCAAAATCATGATCAAGCCCTCGAATCTCTATATTGTTCCAAGAAAATATATCTCGATTTTTCTTGAAAAAAGAAATATACATATATTTATCTTCAATAGTCATGGCCGCACTAATTAAAGTGGGGTGTGGATCACCTTTTGTACCCATATTTATTTCTCTGAGTTCATCTACAGTAGAAGACATACCCTCTTCAAATGTTTGAGGAGTGTAACAGCCCAAGATTTTATAAAAAAAATATTCTTTTTAATTTTATTAATGTCTTGTGTTGTACGCTACAAGGAGCTTGCACAACACACATCCTTGACTTGACTTGCATTACACGCAATCACGACCTTCCTCGATAGCGTGTGTAGTACGCAATACCGAGTTTCACTAAACAACGATATGCTATAAAAATACTATTAAAACTAGCCGGTATGAATAGTAATAACCACTTTTTGAAATTTTATAAATTTTATTTTTCAAAATGGACTTCATTTTTGGACTCAGAATATCGAAATTAGCCTAGGGTGAAATTTTGGTACTTTTCTGAAAACTTTCAATTTTTGATGAATAGTGAAACCACTAAGTGGTAGGTTAAAAAACTGAATTTTGCATAAAACTTAATTTTACCGCTTTTGTGAATGGAATTTCGAAAATCCGAGAGACACGGTTAATATCAAGGACTAAATGTGGTTCAATGAGATGAAAATAATTTTTTGGTGAATAGTAACTTTTTACCTTTTTTTACCGCGGTTAATAGTAAATAGGGTAACTAAGGGTAAATATGATATTAATATTACCCTAACACATGTCCTAATTCTATTGGACAAGTGTAATTCGACCAAAAACACACTTAGGAATAAAATATGACAATTTAGGCCCACTTGGATTAGATTAGGACATTTATTATTATTTAATTCAAAGAAGAGTTAAAAGAGTTAAAATCAAAGTTTATTCACTAAAACATTTTTAATATGGGGTTATACATAAGATAAATTCGACTATAAATATTCATTAGAAAGCTAAAAAGATTTCCTACATAATTATATTTTATTTATAATTTTTAGACTTTAAATAAATTAATTTATTTATGACACAACGATGATGCAGTAATTACCCTTTTAAGGAAATATTAACATAATTGATGTTATAATTGCTCAAATGAATGTAATATGAGACTGTTTATGAATTAAACTAATTTTCTAGGTTAATATGATATATTAGTGTTGATTTAATCAACTTGGTTCGAACATATAATTCTGTTATGACTTTCACAAAAATCATATATCAAATAGTGTCAAAATTGACACAAAATAGTTTTTAAATCAAATATTATATTATTAATTGTTATTTTATTCCTAAAAATATAAGGTTCGGCCAAATGACTTAGATAAGGATATATATATTAATAATAAACAATTTGGGGTTCGTTTTGCATGTTATAGTAAGTTTATTAACCATATAGTGAAAGAAAACAAAAAGACACGGTAAAAGTTAAATTATTTAACTTAGAGTTAAATCTAATTGATAAGGTTAACATAATACCCTAAACTTGTCTAAATACTATTGGTTGATAGTATTTCGACCCATACCCACTTTATCTTCGAAATAAGACCCTTTGGAACCATTATAAACCGATTTTGACTTTAATATAAAATAATATTTTGAGATATTCCTAAGGTGCCCCTCTGCTCCCCTATAAAAGGACACCTCCTCCCCCTCCTCCTCACACCAATTTGAGCACTCAAGATTGGCCAAACCCTGCCAAAATCTCTTCTCCACTTCCCTAGCAACATCCTAGAGGTTCTGGTCTTCCTCAAAGACCAATTCTAGTGCCCTAAGAGGAGGTCTCAAAGAGGCACTTCAAAGAAGAGGTAATTACCGTTACCAATTCTTTCATCTTTATTTCTTCTTCCACTTCTTCTTCTTAGGTTGTTTCATTATGAAGTAATAACATCAGTATCAATCATATACTGATATGTTATTATAAGTATGAAACAACCCTATTTCACCATCTATCCATCCTACGGAAAAAGAAATCACCGCGCGTGCGTACGTACGGAATACCGTCTCCATGCCGTGGTGTAATCTATTTTCCACCACCACCTTACATGGATGGGTATAATGGTGTAAAGAATAACTATACATAGTTATTACAACATCATATTGATTCTGATATATTGTATAATCCACTCCAATTCAATTCAATATTTATAGAAATGATATCATCGCTCGTGCGTACGTACGGACTACCGTCTCCACGACGCGATGAGATTCATTCTCTATGTTAACCATTTAAGAATGATTATAATGTATATATAAGAAATAATAATGAAATATATGACATTATAAAGCTACTGGATTTATGTATATATATACATATGTATGTCATCTACTTACTTCCATTTCAAGACAATAAGGAAAGAAAAACAGCGTTCATGCGTACGTACGGACTACCGTCTCCATGAACGGTGTTTTTCATTTTATTTATCTATCTATTATATATATATATATACTGAATATATATGATATATAAATCATATTTTATATTCTGGAAGTAAGTAAATCATGATATAAGTAATAATGATGTCAAGAACAACAAGTCAAAACACCTACGATAAATGAAACGATTTTACCCAAAACGCTTCTTTAACATGGAATTTACAAAAGAACGGGTAATATAATGTCATAAGTGAACCATATATGATATCATAACAATGAATATGATTCTGTAATAAGTCAATAACATGATTTAAATCCTTATACAGGAGGTTCGGACACTTACAAAGCAAGTCGGACCTAAGGTAAGGGAAATATCACAATCTCATTTTTATCCGAGATTGTTTATTCGTAAGTATTTACTGGGGTGTATTTTATCATCCACATCCATGTTCCCTCAATATGTAATATTATTTCCATCCACCTAAAATTTTTTTAAATCCAATTTTACCCTTCTATGAGTTTTTAGTAAAGGATATGAAAGGAATTTTTTTTTCGTTTTTCGTACGAGGTACTTTTTGACTTTTCCGACAAAAGTACGAAGAATGTTTTTTTTTAACTTATATGGCACGAACGGATTTATAATGTTTTATAAAGCCTTATTTTCATGATGCTTCCTCTCATAAGATTTCATGACTATTTTCAATAAAATCTCTTTCTTTTAAAATTGCATGATGTTTTGTGAAAAGAAATTGATTTTGAAGAAGAAAGGATATTTTCCTCAAGAATTCAATTCAAGTGTTTTATCAAAATTATTTTCCATATAAGATAATAAAGGGTTCTGTTTATATCAATATTTTTACATTGATTTGACTATGTTGTGATGGAATTATGTTTATGAATTCCTTTATCTTATATGAAGGGTTTTATGATGTCATGTTGTTTAAGAATCCCATTTTTATTACATGGGTTATGAAATGATGTATGATTTATGATTTTGTGGAACACATAAGAAAGGAATCATTAAGAGATGGGTGTGACCTATATCTCCCTCCAATGCATTGGGTAAATATTTTATATCTCATGAGATAGACATGGCTGGAATGGTAGGTTATACCGGTTCAGTGAAACAGGACTGAAACGAGGATTACTCGATTCAGAAAGGGACTTTGTCCACTAAGATAGTCTTGGCAATGAGTCTTGACTAACAAGAAATGATTCTCTATGATTATGTGTGTATGCCACAATGAGTAATGTTTAAAGTTATGATTTCATTTCACTACTATGATTTATCCCATGTTATGAAATTATGCTCTCTTTTGCAGGTTAAGATTTCCAAAAATGTTATGTTCTTATGAAAATTATGTGATTGATATTTCCTTTGTTTACCCTTACTGAGCATTTGATCTCACCCTTTTATGTTTTCTTTTCCCCAGGATATAAAGAAAGGTTTTAGGTAAAAAAAAAGGAAGATCTTTATGGGAGATGTTGAAGATCTTTCCCCACGATTAGAAGATTATACTCCGAGTTTCCAAAGACACTAAACTATTACGATCCTTATATGTGTATTTTTGTTATATACTAAGTATTCCGCAAAAGTAATGTAATGTCCATGTACGATAAGCTAGGGTCTCTACAGTTGGTATCAGAGGAAATGTTTAGTCAACCTTTGGAAAATAGGATGAGAAAACGTTAGTGAGATCCCTAGAGATATTTCTAAGGTATGTCTAGGGATGTCCCTAAGGATAAGTGTACGTATAGGATATAATCCTAGAACTACGATAACGATCTTATAATTTAACCTAAGATGTTAGATATTAAGGGTACTCCCCCTTTACTATGTTGTTTTCCCTAGCATGATTTTTTCCTCTCACACTATTCTTTTTTGGGTTTTAGAAAATGGCTGGAAACAAGATGATTCACGATAATGGAGGATATGATGGACAATGGAATGATATTCTTCATAGTGAAATGGGATTTGGAAGTCCAAACATCATTATTATGCCGAATCAGCAATCTCATAATATGATCAATAAAGTAAAATTTGGTAAGTTTCCTGACTCGGCTAACAAGAGAAAGATGGAGTTTTATGATGATCATAGAGGAATGAAAGTTCAATTTCCCCTATGTAAATCATGTGGGAAGAGGCATCAAGGAGAATGTTTCAAAGGAACTGGAAGATGCTTTGGGTGTGGAAAAGAAGGACACAAAGCAAGTAAGTGCAAAGGAAAAGGTTCAGTTAACACCATGGATGAGGATAATGGTATTGCTACGACATCAACAATGGTTAAATGTTTTAAATGTGGAATGTACGGGCATTATGCAAACCAATGCCCTAAGGGAAAGTCTCATGAAGATAACCAGTATGGTCGTATGGGAAGTATTTATGTTGATGATGATGAAGAGACTACAAATGATATGTGAGATGAAAGAATTATTGAAGCTTGGTCAATGGTTTAATAAGGTAGTGGAATGATTACATGTTTATCAAGTGTAATGTTGTACTATAGAATAAAAAGACATCTAAGGATTCTTACACTGTTGTCTTTCCTTAAGTTTTGAAAGTTTATGATGAATGGTATGAGTAACAATGAAAGGTTATTCAGATATTTTTTTTTTTTGGAAAGTGGATGATATGCGCATAATGAAGGGATAAAAAGAATCTAATATGTTTGATAGTATTCATGAGCTCATGATTGATATAAGGACTAAGTGATATCATGGTTTGAGTATATAGAATTTTGAGGATTTTGGTATGTGGAAAGTGTTAACTTTTAACTGCACTCATGTTTTCACTATGGTATTCAAGAGAATACACGATTAAGGACTTTGAATGTTTGGAATGTGACCAACAAGACATATCTTATGATATGTGGGGATCAACGACAGTATTAAATCTCTGGTAATCGTTGTCACTATATTATGAGAGTGGACTGCAGTATTATGTATAAGCCTAAAGATTAGACTAGATTATGTTGGACATAAGTTAGTATTGTTTAAGGATAGAAGATTTTCGATATTATTGATGGGATGTTATATTAACGTAGTTTTAGAAAAAGGACAACCTGCAGGACGGGCGACAGCCCATCGCTTCGGACAAGGCTGTAGGAATCGAACCCACAACCGAAGTGCGACTGGCCTTTAAAGCCTACCACTGACCTACAGAAAGTCCCTGTTTAGTAGAAACTAGTGTTATTATATTAAGCAGTATGATATATGAAGTATAAGCCCATTTTAGGAACCATATATGATTAATCCCACTATAGATCGACTTATGTATATAAATTTTTCTAATCTTTTGAGACAGATGGAATGACCCGTCATTCTATCACATGATCTGCTAACACTTCACGAATAACAAATTCAACTTCATTTATTTAAGAGATGAAGTGGAAATTGTTCAAGGCACGAACAACAGTGATATTGTATCAAAATAAAGTAAGTATTTATTCTAATTCAAATTTTCAACTTTAGGGAAATGATCTTGAAAACCAAAAATGTTGTCCTAGTGATCTTATACCTGATGAATCAGATGGTACCTTAGATCGTCACAAATTTATGGATTTGTGATTACTGGCTTTTCCATAGCCATGTTCTCTACCACTCTCCATCAGAACATGATGGTTAGATTTCTCTTCCATATCCATATTTTCACCTATGTGGAAACCCAGTGATTAGTTTATTTGGGTAATCGTAACATTTCATACTTTAGTTTTTAAAGCCAAGTTTTGGTATTCCCTTTTACGATGTGGGTTTCTATTAAAGAAACTTTCAAATAGTAAACCATTTATACACCCGACGAATTTCGAGGGCGAAATTCATTTTAAGGGGGGTAGAATGTAACAGCCCAAGATTTTATAAAAAAAATATTCTTTTTAATTTTATTAATGTCTTGTGTTGTACGCTACAAGGAGCTTGCACAACACACATCCTTGACTTGACTTGCATTACACGCAATCGCGACCTTCCTCGATAGCGTGTGTAGTACGCAATACCGAGTTTCACTAAACAACGATATGCTATAAAAATACTATTAAAACTAGCCGGTATGAATAGTAATAACCACTTTTTGAAATTTTATAAATTTTATTTTTCAAAATGGACTTCATTTTTGGACTCAGAATATCGAAATTAGCCTAGGGTGAAATTTTGGTACTTTTCTGAAAACTTTCAATTTTTGATGAATAGTGAAACCACTAAGTGGTAGGTTAAAAAACTGAATTTTGCATAAAACTTAATTTTACCGCTTTTGTGAATGGAATTTCGAAAATCCGAGAGACACGGTTAATATCAAGGACTAAAATGTGGTTCAATGAGATGAAAATAATTTTTTGGTGAATAGTAACTTTTTACCTTTTTTTACCGCGGTTAATAGTAAATAGGGTAACTAAGGGTAAATATGATATTAATATTACCCTAACACATGTCCTAATTCTATTGGACAAGTGTAATTCGACCAAAAACACACTTAGGAATAAAATATGACAATTTAGGCCCACTTGGATTAGATTAGGACATTTATTATTATTTAATTCAAAGAAGAGTTAAAAGAGTTAAAATCAAAGTTTATTCACTAAAACATTTTTAATATGGGGTTATACATAAGATAAATTCGACTATAAATATTCATTAGAAATCTAAAAAGATTTCCTACATAATGATATTTTATTTATAATTTTTAGACTTTAAATAAATTAATTTATTTATGACACAACGATGATGCAGTAATTACCCTTTTAAGGAAATATTAACATAATTGATGTTATAAATGCTCAAATGAATGTAATTTGAGACTGTTTATGAATTACACTAATTTTCTAGGTTAATATGATATATTAGTGTTGATTTAATCAACTTGGTTCGAACATATAATTCTGTTATGACTTTCACAAAAATCATATATCAAATAGTGTCAAAATTGACACAAAATAGTTTTTAAATCAAATATTATATTATTAATTGTTATTTTATTCCTAAAAATATAAGGTTCGGCCAAATGACTTAGATAAGGATATATATATTAATAATAAACAATTTGGGGTTCGTTTGGCATGTTATAGTAAGTTTATTAACCATATAGTGAAAGAAAACAAAAAGACACGGTAAAAGTTAAATTATTTAACTTAGAGTTAAATCTAATTGATAAGGTTAACATAATACCCTAAACTTGTCTAAATACTATTGGTTGATAGGATTTCGACCCATACCCACTTTATCTTCGAAATAAGACCCTTTGGAACCATTATAAACCGATTTTGACTTTAATATAAAATAATATTTTGAGATATTCCTAAGGTGCCCCTCTGCTCCCCTATAAAAGGACACCTCCTCCCCCTCCTCCTCACACCAATTTGAGCACTCAAGCTTGGCCAACCCCTGCCAAAATCTCTTCTCCACTTCCCTAGCAACATCCTAGAGGTTCTGGTCTTCCTCAAAGACCAATTCTAGTGCCCTAAGAGGAGGTCTCAAAGATGCACTTCAAAGAAGAGGTAATTACCGTTACCAATTCTTTCATCTTTATTTCTTCTTCCACTTCTTCTTCTTAGGTTGTTTCATTATGAAGTAATAACATCAGTATCAATCATATACTGATATGTTATTATAAGTATGAAACAACCCTATTTCACCATCTATCCATCCTACGGAAAAAGAAATCACCGCGCGTGCGTACGTACGGAATACCGTCTCCATGCCGTGGTGTAATCTATTTTCCACCACCACCTTACATGGATGGGTATAATGGTGTAAAGAATAACTATACATAGTTATTACAACATCATATTGATTCTGATATATTGTATAATCCACTCCAATTCAATTCAATATTTATAGAAATGATATCATCGCTCGTGCGTACGTACGGACTACCGTCTCCACGACGCGATGAGATTCATTCTCTATGTTAACCATTTAAGAATGATTATAATGTATATATAAGAAATAATAATGAAATATATGACATTATAAAGCTACTGGATTTATGTATATATATACATATGTATGTCATCTACTTACTTCCATTTCAAGACAATAAGGAAAGAAAAACAGCGTTCATGCGTACGTACGGACTACCGTCTCCATGAACGGTGTTTTTCATTTTATTTATCTATCTATTATATATATATATATACTGAATATATATGATATATAAATCATATTTTATATTCTGGAAGTAAGTAAATCATGATATAAGTAATAATGATGTCAAGAACAACAAGTCAAAACACCTACGATAAATGAAACGATTTTACCCAAAACGCTTCTTTAACATGGAATTTACAAAAGAACGGGTAATATAATGTCATAAGTGAACCATATATGATATCATAACAATGAATATGATTCTGTAATAAGTCAATAACATGATTTAAATCATTATACAGGAGGTTCGGACACTTACAAAGCAAGTCGGACCTAAGGTAAGGGAAATATCACAATCTCATTTTTATCCGAGATTGTTTATTCGTAAGTATTTACTGGGGTGTATTTTATCATCCACATCCATGTTCCCTCAATATGTAATATTATTTCCATCCACCTAAAATTTTTTTAAATCCAATTTTACCCTTCTATGAGTTTTTAGTAAAGGATATGAAAGGAATCTTTTTTTCGTTTTTCGTACGAGGTACTTTTTGACTTTTCCGACAAAAGTACGAAGAATGTTTTTTTTTAACTTATACGGCACGAACGGATTTATAATGTTTTATAAAGCCTTATTTTCATGAAGCTTCCTCTCATAAGATTTCATGACTATTTTCAATAAAATCTCTTTCTTTTAAAATTGCATGATGTTTTGTGAAAAGAAATTGATTTTGAAGAAGAAAGGATATTTTCCTCAAGAATTCAATTCAAGTGTTTTATCAAAATTATTTTCCATATAAGATAATAAAGGGTTCTGTTTATATCCATATTTTTACATTGATTTGACTATGTTGTGATGGAATTATGTTTATGAATTCCTTTATCTTATATGAAGGGTTTTATGATGTCATGTTGTTTAAGAATCCCATTTTTATTACATGGGTTATGAAATGATGTATGATTTATGATTTTGTGGCACACATAAGAAAGGAATCATTAAGAGATGGGTGGGACCTATATCTCCCTCCAATGCATTGGGTAAAGATTTTATATCTCATGAGATAGACATGGCTGGAATGGTAGGTTATACCGGTTCAGTGAAACAGGACTGAAACGAGGATTACTCGATTCAGAAAGGGACTTTGTCCACTAAGATAGTCTTGGCAATGAGTCTTGACTAACAAGAAATGATTCTCTATGATTATGTGTGTATGCCACAATGAGTAATGTTTAAAGTTATGATTTCATTTCACTACTATGATTTATCCCATGTTATGAAATTATGCTCTCTTTTGCAGGTTAAGATTTCCAAAAATGTTATGTTCTTATGAAAATTATGTGATTGATATTTCCTTTGTTTACCCTTACTGAGCATTTGAGCTCACCCTTTTATGTTTTCTTTTCCCCAGGATATAAAGAAAGGTTTTAGGTAAAAAAAAGGAAGATCTTTATGGGAGATGTTGAAGATCTTTCCCCACGATTAGAAGATTATACTCCGAGTTTCCAAAGACACTAAACTATTACGATCCTTGTATGTGTATTTTTGTTATATACTAAGTATTCCGCAAAAGTAATGTAATGTCCATGTACGATAAGCTACGGGTCTCTACAAGGAGTATCCCTGAGATCTTCCTCTTCTTCTTTAACATGTGTTATTTCTTCTATTTCTACTTGCATAGTAGATGATGAAGTATAATATCCATAATTAGAAGATATGTTAAAATTTGAACATCTTGAAGAAGAAGCTTCCATTTCCGACCCGATTGATGATGAAGGGTCTTCCTTGGGTAATGAATAGGAGATGAAGGATAGAGAATCGACATCATCATTCACCTCTGACATTGCTATAACTTCTTCTTTCCTGGTTGGTGAAGTATAGACTTGCTAGATTTTAGAAGACGAAATGAATACATCCCCATTTGAGCGTTCATCATTTCTTGGTAAATCACCAATTTCTCCCATGATGCCTGGATTGATTTCCGTAATTGACATTATGGAGGTTTCTGTAAGAGTATTTTTATTTGGGTGTATCCTATCAATTTGACTAATAGGAAACACATAATCTAAACTCACATTTGTAAATGGATTTACTAGAATATTTTCCAAACCAAATGGATCATTAACCTTGGTAACCTCTCTTGGTTTGTATTTCTCCTTACCCTTCATGTGATAGAATTATGCATCAATGTATTGAGATTCACATATTTTTAAGGGGACTTTATCACCATACAATGTCCCAATTTGACCATCGAAACAATATTTGAGACATTGATGGTATGATGAATGGATAGCCACATGCTGATGTAGCTAGGGTCTTCTAAGCATGACGTTGTGGGTTGTGTCATCATCAACAACCATGAAATCTGAATTGGATACAAGATCTCCAAACTGAGTTCTGAGTGTAATCTCACCTAATGGTTCTTGTTCATTTTTATCATATCCTTGTAAAATCAATGTAGAAGGAGATAAATCATATTCTGTGAGGCCCAATCGATGAAGTGTACGAATGGGGATAAGGTTGACTCATGAACCATTATCAATGAATGCTCTTCAGATGTCTACAACATTGACCTTTCCAGATAATTATAAAGGTCTAATATGTCCATGCACGACATCATATTCATATTCATCTTTTAATGATATCACTGCATGACATTCTGTAGGATTATTCTATACTTGGTAGACTTTTGCCATATAAATTTCAGTTTCAAACTCATGAGGACTTGACAAAGCCTTAATGAGTGCCTTCCGAAGATCCTTGGATAGATTCAAGGAATCCAGAATTGATAACATGGCCGGTACTTGGGCCCAATGTTTCAAAATGTCATATTTTTTATCCAGAGGTCTGCGTTTTCCAACAGGAACATGTGGTTTCGTAGGTGCCTTAGAGGTTTATGCTTCTTGTAACGGGGTAGGAGTTTAAAATACTCCTGGATTTGGAAGATTAGACCGAATAGATCTATTTACTTGCTGAGAGGATGAAGGTGGGACCTCTAATCAATCCTCCAGAGTAATTGTACGAGGACTGAATCTTTTATTGGTCGAAGAATTTTCTCATTCTTGTTGAGACCGCTAAAGGACTCTGCCACGAATTTCTGCTGCATACACAGTTCTAGTAGGGGTAGAATTTGAATAGTGGATTCTGTGATATCCACATCTTCTTCTATATCCCAGACCTCTGGAACTCCCTCTAATTCCTCTGTTTGATACAGGGAACTCAGGCTCATTAAGATTGAAGCTGTGACTGGCATAAGAATCTGTTAAGTGAATCATATTAACAGAACCAAGGATTAATTCATCGTCTAATGAAGATTCTGCATGATTATCCTATTTAGGCTGTGCCATTAGGCAGGGAAGTGCCCGTTTAGGCTTTGAAGTAGACGGAATAAAATCTACCTAAGTCAAATAAAATTCAGGCTTTGACACGATCTCATCTTCTTCTAATTTCTCTTCTTTCTTTGAATTATGTCGTTTCTTTGATGATTTTCCCTCTGATGTAGAGGGTTTTGCTGTGGCATTCATGGTAGAAGACATAATTGGCTTCTTCAATTGTGTTCGCTATATGGAATGAGTTCAGTTGATTGTTTTTTCTGACCATCCAATAATCATATTTTTGTGCATTTTTGTTCTTGACTTCCTTCCACTCGCCTTCTTCCTCTAGATTTGTAGCATTAACACATGCTACCTGACCTGAAAAACCATTTAGTTTGACTTGTCCCGAGTACACCATCTTTTGCAGAAGTTATTTGAAGACAAAACACACATGAATGGGATGCCCCAAAATCTGATGAAATGGGATATAATTTGGATAGTCTTCATCTCCTTCCTTGTTCGGCCTCTTGGGCCTTGGAAATTGAACCAAATTATTTTCCATAGCCGTAATGAAGTAACCATGAACTTTTTTATTTCGGAAAGAGTAAACATTGCTCTTTAAATCCTCAAATTGTTTTCTTATTTGATCTATTTGATCATCATGATGAAATTTCCTATTTTGTTGACGCTCAGGATGTGGATCCCTTCGAGAAGATGGAGGTCTTGAAGTAGAAGTAGGTGCATGTGCTTGTTTAAGCATAACTGTCGCAATCTCTACTTTACCCATTCTCCTTCCTAGAGTTGATTGAATTACATGAGATTTATCCTTAGTCGTTATAAGAGAGTCTTAAATCTGTTGAGAGATTTAAGTAAGGTCTCTAAAACCTCTGTTTATTTCACAGTGATCAATGGCGTGCACAACTCATCACGCAAATTTTACACAGAAATTGGCAACAATTCTTCTTGAGGGAGTGATAAGATCAGGGAATATGTAAATCCCTTCTAGTGAGCAATGAAATATGAAACCCTTTCATTCTCCCATTGATTACCGTTTGTAAGATGAAAAACTGTTGTCTTTGTCAACGTTGATCTGAATTGAAGAAGGAATTGTTGACACAGATCCTCCCACCCAGTAATTGATCGGGATTGAATGCTTGTATACCAGACAAAAGCAGGCCCTTGTAATGACTGTACAAAACACATGAGCTTAACTGCTTCTTTTTTCTAAGGGGTTCCCATCATAGGATCACAATGAGAAACAAAATGTGTTTAGTGTTGCTCTGGGTCTCCTGAACCATTAAAGATTGGGAATGTGGTACATGAAAAATTTGATGGGGGAGGAATTGTGTCTACCCATTTAGGGTAAGCTCTCATTTCCAGTTGAATTGGTGCACACTTTCCTTACATATCTTCCAACCGAGCTATTAATGACTCTATGTTAGTCATTAACTTTTGAGAAACATCTGGTTGAGCTTGGACTTGTGCAGGTGCAATAACTGGAGCTTGGATAGGTGTGGTGACCGGGACTACCACTAATGGTAGTATTGTCGGTTATTGTTGAATATAACCCATAGGATTATACCTCTGAGGTTATACTGGTAAAGTAGGATACTCATGATCCATCTCAGTAGCCGCAACAAATTCCCTTAGCTGATTGACTCCAGCACGGTTAGGAGGAAGACTACTTTGAAGCAGTTCTGCACTCAACCTCATTAATTCCTTCATCTCTTCCTCTAGTTGTGTGAATCTTTTCTCTAATTAGAGCGATTGGCCTTCTCCAGAGGAAGGGTATATGACCTGATTCTTCCCTTTTCCTTTTTTGGACCCCTTTTGGAGAGGGGGAAGTTGGTTATTTGATGTAATACCCAGATTCTGTGTAAGCCTTTGATTTCTTGTACGCACACCTTCTTCATTTGTATCTGTGTCTACAACTTCTTGAGCAGGAATGTCTTCATATGATTTCTTTGATTGAGCCTCATCTGGGGAATTAGAAACAACTAAATTGATGATATTAATTGATGCATAATGCATTGCATCTCTTTTATCGGCATTTCCCCCATATTGTCTTCTTCCATATCCTTGTTGAGACACTACCTTTTGCTTATTTGATCCCTCAAGAACTTCTTAATGAACCATAATTTGGAGTGAATCTCCAAATAATTTGGCTCTTCGTTCCGCTTGTGAATTCATCCCTAATCAAGAGAAGACTGAATTTCTTAGAGGAAGTGATTGAGGATTTGAAAAACTCCCCAATCTGGTGGAATGGGGTTGTTCCTGGTGTTCCTTCTCAACTCCTCGAATCCTATTTGTTGATTATGAGGGTTGGGTTAAAAGAGTCCACATTCTGGAATGTTGGGGTGGTTCTTGATTTTCTATATCTGAGGCCTTCTAAAAATCTCTCTTGATCTTATGGACTTTAGTCTAGAAATTGGTTGGATGCATTAACCTACATCCACTTTTATCAACCGGCTCAAAAGACTATTGTATGATTTCTGAAACTTCTGTAACTTGATGATGTGCACGCTCCAAAAGATAATCTTGTTCAATATTCTCATTTTCCTAATGCAAAAGTAATTAAACAACTTGTTATCTATATTCCTAATTTTGAGAAGAACTAGTTGAGGCATGTTCTTAAGAAAGTATTTGATTACAAACAAATCCAATTGGTTGTGGCTGGCCATGGGAAATAACATTGCATGAAACCATTTTCGGTGGGCTTTGCTGACTGGAGAGTACAATGAAATGTAGTGCTCCATGGACACCCCATCCCCTGATATGAATACCAGATAGGGAATTGGAAATTAACTGGCGCAATATTCTTAGTGCGCTAAGGCATGAATGCTGAAGGGCTATCTACTTCTTTTCATCCTTCAGATATCGAGAAACTGAGAGATATGCCAAATCAATTTGGCATTGTAACCCATCTATTATCTTGACATGATTTTCATATTCTTCATAAGATAATATTTTCTATTTCAATTGACAAAGAGTTTTCCATATGTTTAGAATAATATCATGAATTCCATCTTCCATCAACATCTCTGGAATGTCATATTGAGAGTCAGCCAAAGGCCAAATCATAACTGGCACATTTCTCTAGTTGTTTTCTCATATTCAGTACTTCCTCATTATCATTTGATAAAGATTCTTCTACCTGTTTAGACCAAAGCTGATGCTTATTTTTTTCTTCATTAGATTCATCAAGATCAGTAGATAATTCACTTATCAAACTAGAAGATGAATGAATCAGTGGTGGTTCGTAGAATGACCAACACCCTAGGATATCTTCTTATTGAGAATGTATTTCACCTACTATTGGAAAAGCATCAGACATGACTGGATTCACATTTGCATGTGCCTCAAGATAAGAGGGATTTCCCATCACTAAATTGTGCTTTGGAGCATTTTCCAGGAAATGTGAATTACTACTTCCGAGAGGACTTTCACAGCTAAATTCATCATCATGGGGAGGAACAACATGGTGGGTTATAGAAAAAGATGAAACATTTTTCTCCTCGATCTTATGGCCACACAGAGTGTTCTTGTGGCTCTCATCCAAAGATGAAACTGCGAGATCAACTGAATTGTCATGAAGCAAGCCTTCATGAGGATGTTTCCGATGAAGACTTTTGGAATTAATGTTCCCACTATTGGGAACTGAAAGAGTAGAATCCTGAGTTGCAACAGATAATTGTCTGAGTGCATCAAGAACTCCAGCATCGAGTAAGGCCTTGTTACAAATTATCCCTTAATTTATTGACTGTGTTGGACGAGTCTTTTTCTTAGACGCCTTATTACTCACTTTGGGAACCAATTGTTGAATAAAGTGGTTATTGTGTGTCATGACCCGACCCTACCCGAGCTCGAGCCGCAACTACCCCAGGCTCGCCTCTATAGGCCAGGGGCTGGTGACTAGAGCCGAAGGCACATTAACTCAGGGAGGCCATTTCCTAAGTACCAGTACACACGCACACAGCAAACTCAATGAAAAAGTGCAGAGTAAAAAAGGAAAAGAAAAAGGGAAACTGTTATAAATAAACCACAGTGTGCATCGACCTCTAACAGTACAAGTACAGTGCTGAAAGGAAAAAGGGGCAAAACACGCGCCCAACTGAAAAGGTGCCACAACCCGGTAACAGGTAAACAAAAAGAAACAGTTGACAGGTCTACCACCTGGAACCCGGACACGACCACCTCACGCGGTCTAAGCTCCCAAGCTCCTACGCTCCACTGAAGTCATGCTCCACCTGTCCATCGTCTGCAAGGACACACCAAGTGCGGGAAAAGCCCAAGCAGGGGTGAGAATAAAAATACTCAGTAGGATACCCCGATGGCTCGAGGGAGAAACAAAAGGAGGTACCGAATGGTGAGCAGTAGAACGAACAGAAAAGTATAGGAGTACAACAGAAAGTGCAGTAAGGAGTAACAGCTCAACCCAACAAAAGAAAGGAAGTAGACTCGTCCAGGCACAAGGAGCTGGAAACGGTGAGAAGATGAACTTCCCGTCGAGTCTTCGCTACCTATAGCAGGAGAGTAGACTCATCCAACCACGAGAAGCTAGACACGGAAAGCACGTGGCATACCCCGCACGTCTTTGCCTCTCCTGAAAGGAGAGTAGCCAAAACCCAAGAAGTGGGTACCCAAATCATGGTATATACATATATATGCTCTGCCAAGAAGCCCGAACAACGTCGTAAGGGAATCTCCGTCCCTTAGCTCAGCCCAAGAAAAATGAGTAGCCAAAAGTCCCAGACATAACCATCGATGCCCAGCATCCCGCACGTCTGTCCTGAACCGCAAGCCAAGGGGCTTAGTCACCGCACCTTGATACTATCCGCTTTGGGCGGCACTGACTCGCCCGCACGGTTTTAGATCGTGTCACAAGAACGCGTCTCGGTAGGGAAAGCGCCCCTCGTACTTGAGAGTTCTAGGAAAGTCAAACCACACCTCGTCACTGCCCCGCAGTCGAGAGGTCTCCCCAAAGTCAAACTATCACAACACTGACCCGCACAACCAAGAGTCCCGCTCCGGTAATCATGGAGGAAAGCCACAGACTAGCCTAGACGAGAGGACTGAGTCTGGAATGCTAACAAGTGTCCCACTGCCTAGCCCCGCTGGAGGGTAATACATAACCAAATTACAGGTGACCCACTGCCCAGCCCTGCTGGAGGGTGAACCATAAGACATCATCAGGCAACCCACTGCCCAGCCCCGCTGGAGGGTAGACCTTAATAAATCATCAGGCGACCCACTGCCCAGCCCTGCTGGAGGGTAGACCTGAAATAAGTCGACAGGTGACCCACTGCCCAGCCTTGCTGGAGGGTAGACCTGGAACTAGACGACGGGTGACCCACTGCCCAGTCCTACTGGAGGGTAGACCCTAAGAGGTCGTCGGGTGACCCACAGCCCAGTCTATGCTAGAGGGTAGACCCTAATAGCGTCGGGTGAACCACTGCCCAGTCCCTGCTGGAGGGTAGACCCTAAGTGCATCGGGTGACCCACTGCCCAGTCTCTGCTGGAGAGTAAACCCTAGAAGTCAGTGAGCAACCCACTGCCCAGCCCAGCTGGAGGGTAAGCCCGCGGAAGTCGATGAGTAACCCACTGCCCAGCCCCGCTGGAGGGTAAAACTCATAACTGCCTTAGCCTCATCCACTGAAGGGTACAACACTGGCCAACCAGACACAGAGTGGGTATCGTGCAACCACCCGACTCCAGAACAACTCCCCTAAAGGGGGTTCAGCGTCTGTCCCATCACAAGGTGCCAGTAGCACTACTACTGGCCGATCCATCGAGAAAGAAACCAGGGGGAGACCACTCAACCCCACTAGTCAACAAACGAGCACCGATCCAGGGGAAAACTCCACCCTGGTGGTTAAACAAACACACCGAGGGACCCTCTACGTCACAAGAGGTCAAAGTACGTAAGGCAGAACACGGCACGCACATGGGGCCCACACGACATGTGGCCCCAATTCAACCCCAACTGAGCGCACAAACGTCTCAAGTACAAACCACACGTACCTCCAAGTGCTCTCGTATACTCCCAGAGTATACCTCATCTCCAGCCCAAGGTTATAATGCACCTGGCACCCAACGTCAGCGCGAAGGCATGATGTAACAACTCCACCTCAAAGTCCAAGGCACGACCAACCACGTACCCTCAAGCATTTACATCACTCACATGGGAGTGCACACGATCACTCGCCAAAGGCCCGCTACAAGCAAAGTAGGGCGAACCACCACTAGAGCACCTTCCGTGCTTCCACATTTCTCACGATCGCGCAAGAGGCTCCGTATAGCCAAACAGATCATACCATTGTAATCCTTTTGGAAAAACATGCGAGTTAGACTACTCACTCACCTGAAACAGTCAACAGGTGGAAAAGATACTATTCACCGTGACCAACCCGCGTGGGGCCCACACCAGAATCCCGAAACTGAACCAACGGATCACGCCAATGGGACCCCCTCAGAAAAACACATGGGATTGACTACTCAATCACCCAAAACGGCCACCCGGTGAAAAAGGAACTATTCATCGTAGCCCGATCGGGTGGGGCCCACTCCACATCTCTGAATGAGGTCGTGCGGACTGCACCATCTTAAATCTCTCGGAAAAGCACGTCAAATTGACTGCTTACTTGCGTGGAATGGGTACCCAGAGAAAAAGATGTGTTCTGGCACACCGCACACGGGCGGCGCCCCGTGGGACCCGCATCCCTGTCCAGAAACTCCACAAACGGATCGCACCATTGAGATCCTCTCGAAAAAGCACACCGGATGGACTACTTATTCGTCCAAAACGGTCGCCCGGTGATAAAACTGGAAATCACCGTCAACTCACGAAACGGCCCTCGTGGGCCCCGCACCATCGTGCCGAATTAGGGCGGGCAGACTGCGCATACGCGATGCTCTCCGAAAAACACCCAACAACGGCTGCTCGCACGCCCCGAATGGACGACCGAGGAAAAAGTCGCTAGAAGCTGCACGCAGCTCAAAAGACGGGTCGTGGGGCCCACACCTCAACTCTTGCCTCAACTCCTGGAACCGCACTGGAAACCTCCACCTTAGTGCCAGAGTCACAACGCCGCTGACGGCGCTCAAAACGGATGTCGGACGCGTCCGCGCCGTCCAAAACAAGAATCCCGGGAAAAGCGCTTGTCCACTTAAGGACGCGTCGCACCTCTGAGGCCCCTCGTTTCGGGAACTAAAAAATTCCTGAAACCATCTCAAAAGCTTCGCCTCGACGCAAGCTCCGCACTGCCGCAGACGGCACGCAAAACGGACGCCCGTAGCCCGAAATACAGGCGTCCGAAAATTTAAAAAGAGGGGGGACCCTATTCTGCCGGACCGGCCCGGTCCGGCTGGTCCGCCCCGCTCCGGCCGGCCCGCCGGGACGGCGGCCCTGCCGCCTCTCGCGGATCACACCGCCCGCGCCGCGCGGGCGGTTCCTCCGCCGACCGGCCGACGGGCCGGTCGGCCTTTCCACGCGGAGACCCGCGTCGCGCGGGTCTCTGCCCAGCCGCGGGGTCGCACAGCGCGACCCCGGCTCTCCTCTCGCCGGCTCCCGCAGCCAGCGCCCGCGGCCGGCTTCTGCCAGCCGCCGCCGATCACCGCCGCCGCCTCTCGGAAGCCCGGCCAACCGCCCTGCTGTGCCGCGCTCCGCCCCGCGCCGCCGCCGCCGCCTTCGGCACTCGCCGGAAACCAACCTCATGGCCGGAAAACTTCCATTGTCTACCGGAAACGATCCGGTGGTCGAATTTTTGATCTGAATAGCATTCCGAAAACCTTGGGATGGGATCTACGCAACCACTGGATTTTTTCGAGGATCCAACGTTGCGATTGAGCATAAATGAGGATACAAAACGGGGAAGGGGAGAAAACTCAAATCCGCCTACCTCATTGGGCTTCGCCCGACGCTTCCCGCGCGATCCGCCGCGCGCCACCGTCTCGCCGGAGCCACCTCACCGGAGCTCGCCGGAATGGAGGAGGGAAGGGGGGAGGTTTTGAGGAAGAAGAAGGGGATGAAGGGGGAGGGGTGCGTTTAAGTAATAACGCTTAAACACCCCCGCCCGGCACGCCCCCGACCCTGCTCTCGAAGAAGACAAAAAGGATGGCGTCCCTGGGGTAAACACGACCTCTCGAGCACAACGGTGGTCTCGTAATTTTAATCCGAGACCCCGTTCAAATGTTATTAAACTTAGTGCCCGAGGCCGCCAAATTACGAAAACGCCCCTGGGGTCATTTTCCACAAACGGCCCGCGCCCGCAAAACTTATACCCCTCCTAGGGTAAACAGCACGCTCCGAACTCAACGGTGCCCTTGGTTTTCCAATCCGAGCCACCGTTTATGAGATACTAGCGTTTCTCCATGAAACGATTTAATTAATTAATTAATTAATCCATTTAACGTTCCAGAAGTGGGCGAGGGGTCCAAACATCCCGCACCGACAAGTTTTATGTCCTCTCTAGGGTAAAACCCCATTCCGGACCCATCCGTACACTCGGATCCCTGATCCGGCACTCTGTTTAGTAGTTATCTCATTTATTTAGCGTTTCCAGTGTGAACGCACTGAAAATTTAATTCCGGCCACTCCGGGGCTCGGAATAGCACGCCGTCTGAAGTCACTGCTCTGGAATATTATCAAGAATATTCCAAAGTCTTTCTCAGCAAAAACCAGGTTCTTACATCATTCCCTCCTTCAAGATTTTAGTCCTTGAAAAGAAAAACTAGGGAGCAACACAGGGTACTAAGCCTACACATGGCTTTCCCATACCTAGAAGAACCCACGCACAGCTCTGTGCCACACACACAGACCAAAGGATTGATTTGTTCATGTGAGGTCGGCCCTTGCTGATGTCATGCACCCACTCTAGACTTTGGGGATAGGGTAAGGCGGTAGGGTACCTCGCCATCCCTTTGCACGGTCTCAAACGACCCGAAGGCCCTCGGGGGTAGCTCACCTCCCCGGTCAGACCTCTACGTCGCACACTGCGACTGGAATCACCGCCCGCACCTCGAACAAGGTCTGGTGATTCCCTCCTTCAGAATATCCATATGGTGAAACACCCAAGGATATCTGGTCACGCTAGAGGCTCCACAATCGATTCTCTCTTACACGCTCAAAAGGCGAAGGAGCCAACACCATCGACTAAAGGAAAAGGTCTCGCACCTTTCTCCTTACCACCACAGGGTTACACCCGACGCCCTGCGTCACCCTGTTAACATCTCAAACAAGGATCCAGGAGAGAAGAATTTCACACGCAGAGCCTAACAATTCTTTTGTAAGAAGTAGAAGAGTCTCATGGGGTACCTCTCACCATGCCATGCTCTGCAGGATCGTGGACATCCAACGCTCGCGGCTATCCCCAGGCCCTACCGTCAGCTTCCGGAGCCTGACGTGCACCGTCGAGTGGTGATGGGGAGATCTCGTAACGTCGTCCCCCCACCTCCAGCTCCTCCCGCTCCTCTGCTAGCACCACCTTTCTGGCCACTACTCTGATCACGGCGCTGCCTCTGCCGTGGTGGGGCGCCTGCTGCCTGCCCGAAGCTCTCAGCAACTTGGGTCGGGCAGTCTCATGCCAAGTGACCTCGCCCGTCGCAAGCATAGAACCGGCACTCTCTGGGCTTCCCTGGTGTCCTCCGACGCCACTGTGGTGTACAACCACGGCCCGAGATCCACTCACGAAAGGGCATCCTCGACTGAGGCCCTGCGCCTTTTCGTCATAGTGGTATACAACCATATCTCCGGAACCGGCAGTGGAAAGGCCACCTGCATCGAGATCCTGTCCTTCGGCGCCTGCTAACTATGGCAGACGTCCCAGCTCCGTTGCGCCCACTACCACTACCAACCGCAAAACATGACAGGAATCCCTATTTCACCAACATCTTCTCTAGCACCCCGACATATGTGGGAATTCCCAAGGGTACTATGACAGCACGAATCTCTCAACGGAGACCATGTTCAAATTTCCGCGCTCAGAGGTTGTCGTCATGGACCAAGTCCGGGTATAAGCGTTCACGGTCTGAAAAACTAGTCGTGTACTTGGCTACCATCATCCCTCCCTGCGGAAACTGCAGGAGCTCCTGAATCTGAACGGAGCGCAAGCAGGAGGGGAAAAACTCCTCACGAAACAACAACCGAAATTCGTCCCACGAAAGCGATGACTCGTCAAGAAACTGACTCACTAGACTCCACCAAAGCCAAGCTGCTCCACAAAAAGGGCGGGCTGCCAAGGCCACTCTCTGATCTGTCGGCGTCTGCACAAGCCTGAAAAGGCGAACCACTGCCTCGAGCCAAACCTCTGCTGCCTGAGGGTCTGGCTCACCACTGAAACTCAGCGGTCTCCGCCACTGGAACTCACGGAGCGCACTCAACCTGTGCTCATGCTCAGCCTACTCTGCTGAAACTGTCTGCTGCTCAACAGGTGGGGGTGCTGCCACCAGTCCACCCAAAAAAAGGGCTCACACGATGGGTCCTGGACTATTCCCTCGTAGCTCATAGGGTCGTCGTCACGAACCAAAGCTGGTATATTGGCTGGCTGTCCTCATGGAGACATCCTGAACATTATCAAGGAGTGCCGCGGTCAGGTGAGCATATATGTATATACCAATACAACAACAACGATGGGGAGCTGACTCAAGAAGGACGGTCAAAGACTCGATCCTATGTGATGCACAAACAAATTTCCCTACATCAAGTGCCTCAGCATGCCGAGTCAACAAGTGGGTTATCAAGGTCCTGGTGAATGGATATGTCGGCCGCCGCACCATCACTGGACTCTCTGGCCTGAGAGCCGCTCTCGAGACATGTTAACACTGTTGCCCTAAAACCCAACCAATTCCTCTTTTAGGGACGTCCGCACAACGTCCCAAGGAACGAACCATCTCTAATACCACTTTGTCACGACCCGACCCTACCCGGGCTCAAGCCGCAACTACCCCAGGCCCGCCTCCATAGGACAGAGACTGGCGACTAGCGCCGAAGGCACAACAACTCAGGGAGGCCTTTGCCTAAGTACCTGTACACACGAACGCAACAAACTCAATGCAAAAGTGCAGAGTAAAAAGGAAAAGAAAAAGGGAAACTGTTATAAACAAACCACAGTGTGCATCGACCTCTAATAGTACAAGTACAGTGCTGAAAGAAAAAAGGGGCAAAACACGCGCCCAACCGAAAAGGTGGCAGAACCCGGCAACAGGTAAACAAAAAGAAACAGTTGACGGGTCTGCCACCTGGAACCCGACCACGACCACCGCACGCGGTCCAAGCTCCCAAGCTCCTACGCTCCACCGAAGTCACGCTCCACCTGTTCGTCGTCTGCAAGGGCACACCATGTGTGGGAAAAGACCAAGCAGGGGTGAGTATAAAAATACTCAGTAGGATACCCCGAAGGCTCCAGGGAGCAACAAAAGGAGGTACCGAAGGGTGAGTAGTAGAGAGAACAGAAAAGTAGAGGAGTACAACCGAAAGTGCAGTAAGGAGTAACATCTCAACCCAACAAAAGAAAGGAAGTAGACTCGTCCAGGCACAAGGAGCTGGAAACGGTGATAAGATGAACTTCCCGTCGAGTCTTCGCTACCTATAGCAGGAGAGTAGACTCATCCAACCACGAGAAGCTAGACACGGAAAGCACGTGGCATACCCCGCGCGTCTTTGCCTCTCCTGAAAGGAGAGTAGCCAAAACCCAAGAAGTGGGTACCCAAATCATGGTATATACATATATATGCTCTGCCAAGAAGCCCGAACAACGTCGTAAGGGAATCTCCGTCCCATAGCTCAGCCCAAGAAAAATGAGTCGCCAAAAGTCCCAGACATAACCATCGATGCCCAGCATCCCGCACGTCTGCCCTGAACCGCAAGCCAAGGTGGTCAGTCACCGCACCTTGATACTTTCCGCTTTGGGCGGCACAGACTCGCCCGCACGGTTTTAGATCGCGTCGCAAGAATACGTCTCGGTGGGGAAAGCGCCCCTCGTACTTGAGAGTTCTAGGAAAGTCAAACCACACCTCGTCACTGCCCCGCAGTCGAGAGGTCTCCTCAAATTCAAGCTGTCACAACACTGACCCGCACAACCAAGAGCCCCGCTCCGGTAATCACGGACGAAAGCCACATAATAGCCTAGTCGAGAGGACTAAGTATGGAATTCTAACAAGTTTCCCACTGCCCAGCCCCGCTGGAGGGTAATTCATAACCAAATATCAGGTGACCCACTGCCCAACCCTGCTAGAGGGTGAACCATAAGACATCATCAGGCGACCCACTACCCAGCCCCGCTGGAGGGTAGACCTTAATAAATCATCAGGCGACCCACTGCCCAGCCTTGCTGGAGGGTAGACCTGGAATAAGTCGACAGGCGACCCACTGCCCAACCTTGCTGGAGGGTAGACCTGGAACTAGAAGACGGGTGACCCACTGCCCAGCCCTGCTGGAGGGTAGACCCTAAGAGGTTGTCGGGTGACCCACTGCCAAGTCTCTGCTTGAGGGTAGACCCTAATAGCGTCGGGTGACCCACTGCCCAGTCCCTGCTGGAGGGTAGACCCTAAGTGCGTCGGGTGACCCGCTGCCCAGTCTCTGCTGGAGGGTAAACCCTAGAAGTCAGTGAGAAACCCACTTCCCAGCCCTGCTGGAGGGTAAGCCCGAGGAAGTCGATGAGTAACCCACTGCCCAGCCCCGCTGGAGGGTAAAACTCAGAACTGCCCTAGCCTCACCCACTGAAGGGTATAACACTGGCCAACCAGACGCGGAGTGGGTATCGTGCAACCACCTGACTCCAGAACAACTCACCCAAAGGGGGTTCAGCGTCTGTCCCATCACAGGGTGCCACTAGCACTGCTACTGGCCGATCCATCGAGAACGAAACCATGGGGAGACCACTCAACCCCGCTGGTCAACAAACGAGCACCAATCTAGGGGAAAACTCCACCCTGCTGGTTAAAAAAACACACCGAGGGACCCGCTACGTCGCGAGAGGTCAAATTACGTAAGGCAGAACACGGCACGCACATGGGGCTCACACGACGTGTGGCCCCAAGTCAACCCCAACTGAGCGCACAAATGACTCAGGTACAAACCACACGTACCTCCAAGTGCTCTCGTATACTCCCAGAGTATACCTCATCTCCAGCCCAAGGTTATCGTGCATCCGGCACCCAACGTCAGCGTGAAGGCGTGACGTAACAAATCCACCTCAAAGGCCCAGGCACGGCCAACCACGTCACCTCAAGCATTTACATCACTCACACGGGAGTGCACGCAATCACTCGCCAAAGGCCCGCTACAAGCAAAGTAGGGCGAACCCCCACTGGAGCACCTTCCGTGCTTCCACATTTCTCAAGATCGCGCAAGAGGCTCCGTACAGCCAAACAGATCATACCGCTGTAATCCTTGTAGAAAAACACGCGAGTTAGACTACTCACTCGCCCGAAACGGTCAACAGGTGGAAAAGATACTATTCACCGTGACCAACCCGCGTGGGGCCCACACCAGAATCCCGAAACTGAACCAACGGATCATGCCACTGTGATCCCCTCGAAAAAACACACGGGATTGACTACTCAATCACCCAAAGCGGCCACCCGGTGAAAAACGTACTATTCACCGTAGTTCGGTCGGGTGGGGCCCACACCACATCTCCGAAAGAGGTCGGGCGGACTGCACCATCGCAAAGCTCTCGGAAAAGCACGTCAAATTGACTGCTTACTTGCGTGGAACGGGTACCCGGAGAAAAAGATGCGTTCTGGCACACCGCACACGGGCGGCGCCACGTGGGACACGCATCCCAGTCTCGAAACTCCACAAACGGATCGCGCCGTTGCGATCCTCTCGAAAAAGCACACAGGATGGACTACTTATTCGTCCAAAACGGTCGCCCGGTGATAAAACTGGAAATCACCGTCAACTCCCGAAACGGCCCTCATGGGCCCCGCACCATCGTGCCGAATTAGGGCGGGCAGACAGCGCCTACGCGATGCTCTCGGAAAAACACCCAACAACGGCTGATCGCACGCCCCGAACGGATGACCGAGGAAAAAGTCTCTAGAAGCTGCACGCAGCTCAAAAGACTGGTCGTGGGGCCCACGCCTCAACTCCAGCCTCAACGTCTGGAACCACACTGGAAACCTCCGCCTCAGTGCCAGGGTCACAACGCCGCTGACGGCGCTCAAAATGGATGTCGGACGCGTCCGCGCCGTCCAAAACAAGAATCCCGGGAAAATCGCTCGTCCACTTAAGGACGTGTCGCACCTCTGAGGCCCCTCGTTTCGGGAACTAAAAAATTCCTGAAACCATCTCAAAAGCTTTGCCTCGACGTAAGCTCCGCGCTGCCGCAGACGGCACGCAAAACGGACGACCGTATCCCGAAATACGGGCGTCCGAAAATTTAAAAAGGAAGAGGGGGACCCACTTCGGCCGGTCGGCCCGGTCTGGCCGGTCCGCCCCACTCGAGCCGGCCCGCTTCGGCCGGCCCGCCGGGACGGCGGCCCAGCCGCCTCCCGCGCCACGCGGGCGGTTCCTCCACCGACCGGCCGACAGGCCGGTCGGCCTTTCCACGCGGAGACCCGCGTCGCGCGGGTCTCTGCCCAGCCGCGGGATCGCACAGCGCGACCCCGGCGCTCCTCTCGCCGGCTCCCGCAGCCGGCGCCCGCAGCCGGCGCCGAGCACCGCCGACTCCTCCCGGAAGCCCGGTCGACCGCCCTGATGCGCCGCGCTCCGCCCCGCGCTGCCGCCGCTGCCTTCGGCACTCACCGGAAACCGGCCTCATGGCCAGAAAACTTCCAAGGACCACCAGAAACGATCTGGTGGTCGAATTTTCGATACGGATAGATTTTCGGAAACCTCGGGACGGGATCTATGCAACCACTGGATTTGTTTGAGGAACCAGTTGTTCGATTGAGCATAAATGAGTATATAAAACGGGGAAGGGGAGAAAACTCAAATCCGCCTACCTCGTTGGGCTTCGCCCGGCGCTTCCCGCGCGATCCGCCGCGCGCCACCGTCTCGTCGGAGCCACCTCGCCGGAGCTCGCCTCGCCAGATCTCGCCTTGTCGGAGCTTGCTGTAATGGATGAGGTAAGGGGGGAGGTTGTGAGGAAGAAGAAGGGGAAGAAGGGGGAGGGGTGCGTTTAAGTAATAACGCTTAAACACCCCCGCCCGGCACGCCCCCGACCCCTCTCTCGAAGCAGACAAAAAGGAGGGCGTCCCTGGGGTAAACACGACCTCCCGAGCACAACGGTGGTCTCGTAAATTTAATTGGAGACCCCATTCAAAAGGTATTAAACTTAGCGCCCGAGGCCGCCAAATTACGAAAACGCCCCTGGGGTCATTTTTCTCAAACGGCCCGCACCCGCAAAACAAATACCCCTCCTAGGGTAAACGGAACGCTCCGAACTCAACGGTGCCCTCGGTTTTCCAATCCGAGCCACCGTTTAAGAGATACTAGCGTTTCTCCATTAAACGAATTAATTAATTAATTAATTAATCCGTTTAACGTTCCAGAAGCGGGCGAGGGGTCCAAACATCCCGCTCTGACAAGTTTTATGTCCTCCCTAGGGTAAAAACCCCATTCCGGACCCATCCGTACACTCGGATCCCTGATCCGGAACCCAGTTTAGGAGTTATCTCATTTATTTAGCGTTTCTAGTGTGAACACACTAGAAATTTAATTCCGGCCACTCCGGGGCTCGGAATCGTACGCCGTCTGAAGGCACTGCTCTGGAATATTATCAAGAATATTCCAAAGTATTTCTTAGCAAAAACCAGTTTCTTACATTATGGGTAGGTTTACGTTCCTGGTCTGTAGAAAGGACCAGGTTAGGATGATTATCTTCACTCAATTCAGGTGTATATTCCTGACTTGGTTGTCCGTATGACATGGGGGAGTATGCCCCACAACCCTCTTGAATTGGAAAAGAGGTGTGTGTCTGTTCCAGAGTGAACTTTTGATGTGTCACTCCACTGGTAGGGATATATTTTCATTTCTTTCTCTATGATGCTTCTGAAGCTGTTATGATACCGTGACAGGCATCCAAAATATGAGTAGGGATTTTCTTATTCTCTTTCACCATCTTCAGAATGTGTTTTGTGCGTTCAGCTGACAAAACATGAATATACATCCATTCCATGCTTGGATTAGGTGTGTGTTCCTTCTCCTGTCCTCCTTTCCCTATAAGTTAATTCTGAAAGTACTCAAGTATGGGTTAGAGAGTTGAGTCTGCCTCCTGTTTGTCGCCGGAGATTTCCGACTGACTACTCCAGGTGATACCAAACGAGACTGCTGCTAGGCAGTATTAATACTGGTAGGTGTATGGGCCTTCTGATTGCACTCTGCCGAATGTGGATGACGATCATCCTTCAATACTGATAGACGAGGCTGCTGGAAGGATTAATGAATGTAAGCAGGTGTATGTGCCTGTTTACCAATTTCCAACACATTGGGTTTGCAAGCTTCATTGTATGTAGTCAGACGAGACTTCAGACAAGATGATTACTTATAAACAGGAGTATGTTCCTATCTATAGTACTCTGCCAAAATTTCTTGGCGGGATTTCCATGTTGCTGCTAGACGAGTCTGTTGGACATCAGAATTAAAACGGATGTGTATATGTGGCCGCTCGTTGCTTTCCACCAAGTTAGGTTGGTGGACTTCTTCGGAGATGGCAGAGATAAGAACCTGCTCGCTGTTGACTGTTCGTCACCTCTGGTGGTTCATCTTTCCTGCTAGGGTTCAAGGAACCTGAGCCGAACACCTAGAGACGACACCTTCATCATGTTGACAGCGCACTGACGCACGAGTCTGGAGGCGATTATTGGTGGGATCCCTCAGGAAGGACTCCTGTTTACTTGAATTCAGGCCTTGAGTGACCTTCTCATTCACCTACTCTGAATATTGGATGGAATAGTGATTGTGTTCAGGGGATAACGACATGAAATGGTTGGAGACAGTGGTTAGCACCGCCTTCTTCTTGATCGTTGGTCATCGCTGTCCGGACGACCAGGCTGAATTATTGACTTGGAGAGCTTGTCGAGTAGCCTCTAGAGTCCGAATGGTAACGTTTTGATGGTATTCCTTAACTAACACATTTGATACCCAGCGTTGAATATTCTGAATAGGTGATTTCGTCCTCGAAGTGGTCGGTGATCCAGTAGGAGTAGCTGTAGAGGTATTTAGAGGGGTGAACTTTAAAGAATCCATTTCTGTAACATAGAAGATCTTGGAATAGAGTTCATATTTGATATAACAGAAATAATCAAGATATGTTCGCCTAGTACATCTTTTGGATGAGCACATATGTTATTGATTGTTCTATTGGCCCTCTCATTGAGTATAAATAGGGTACTAACAAAATAAGTAAAAAATCATTTTAACTTGTTTAAGGATTCATACTGGGTTCACCATTTTCTATTTCTTATGGAAATGGGAATGACCTCATTGATTTAAGGTTCATACTTTTCAAGAAGTTTCTAATGGGTTTTTTCATATAACTGGAAACATACAATGATTCCATATCCATTTGGACCTAATTTCCAAAGGTAGGTTCTCATTAGTTATGAACCAATGAGACTTAAGAATTATCATTGGTCGAGAGGATGGGAGTTCGGACTCATCACACCTTTTTGAGGGGAATTATTGTCCACTCAGGGACTCTCTTTATAGATTTAAGTTATGTTCGTGAATCCTTATTAAATTACCAAGTATGAAAATGAGGTTTCCTTTAGATCTGACAATCAATGAATAATATGTATGAGATTTATAGAATCATTTATATGTATTCGAGGTTCTTAATTGATAAAGAATCATCTGTATTTGTTAGAGATTCTTTTTCAATGGTATCCTTCGATTCATTATATTGAAATATATTGGTCATCATGATAACCATACTAGTTTTAAAGCCACTAAGCGGGGCACTTGAAGTTTATTTTCATTCAGAAGGACATAGATTATTTTAGAATTGTGATCGTACCCGCAGATGGGCTACCTATGTATCCTTTGTTTTAGAAAAGGAATCAGAACCCACGTAGTCCGAGTAATGAAGTATGAGGTTTATGCATGATTGATGGCTCAAAGAAATTTTTCATAATTACATTTACACTCTAAGCTCACGTGAGTCATGCTCGGTGTGAGAAACAATACTTATTGGTAAAACCATACAATTTTTCCATGAAATATGCAATTATAAGAAATGGTGTTGGGATTATGTATGTATGACTACCCAGATAGATGAATATTGGGATTTTTTTAGGGAAGAAACCCGAGAACAGGGTCCATAAAGGTATATGTGCTTTATAGAGATTTTGATACTTAACTTAAGAATTAATCCTGAGAAGGATTCCCAAATTAGAGAGGATTTAGGATTGGGTTTTTCTCCTGAAAAGGAATCCCAAATCAAAAGTAAGTTAAGACTGGTTAAGATAAATTATGATTGGTGCTTACTCTTAAATAAGATACCTAGGATAAAGGGAATTATGACTGGGGATTACTCCTGAAATGGAAGCCCTGGTTAAGGGAATTTGGATTTTTGGAACTTGGGGTTTACTCATAAGGAGGATGCCCAAAATTAAGGGAACTTGAAGACTGGGGATTACTCCTGAAAAAGAATCCCAGGTTAGGGGACTTGAAGACTCGGGATTACTTATGAAAAAGAGTCCCAAGTTAATGAAATTCATGACTGGGGATTACTCTAGAAAAAGAGGCCCAGGATAGTGGACATTGGGCTTAATCTTAAGTAGGATGCCCAAATTTGGGATTTCGAGATTGGGACTTACTCTTGAGAAGGAGGTACATGTTAAAGATCCTTTCATCTTTAAAGGATGAGGTTGAATGAATGAAATCTATAACCTTAGTGACATAAAGATATGTAAATCACTAGGTTTTGAGAAATTTTCCACATAATTCCTTTCTGATAAGGAAGACAACAAAGGAACCATGCCATAAATGATTTTGAAGAAGGTTATGAAGGCTAAATTTTGAAAAGGAGAGGTGGATATGAAGAAATTAAATGAATAGGTAGGAGGGGCACCCAAAAAGAGAGAGGCGCACAAGTCCTGTGTGGGTGCGCAAGTCCTGGTCGTGCAAGTATACTTGCACGACATAAGGGTACTTGTGCGACGGTCAACCCATAGGGTAATACCTGGGTGAGACTTGGATCAAGTCCTTTTTATTATCCCTAAAGGCTTCCAAAAGAGTGGCACGCGGGTTTTATTGATGGGATAAGGCGGCACGCAAGTGTGTCCATTTCCCTTAAGGGCTAGCCACTTATGTGCACAAGTGTTGATGAGTCTCAACACTTAGGCTTTGTTCCTTCTCTTTATATGTTCCATTCTAGATAATAAATTACCTTATAAGTGTTCGGAAGGCTTTGAGAAGAGACTAGGGCGCCAAGAGCTCGAATCTGTGTTTTGGAATTTTTCAGTCCTGAAATGGGGGGCCCACAAGGGGTATTTATAAGTTGTTGAAGACCCTGAGCAATAATCGAAGAGGGAACGCAAGTCACCTGCGTGACCACTATGTGGTGCGCAATTATACTTTCGTGACCATGATGAAACCTTCATGACCCAAGAGGGAGGAAATTCTTCTTCATGCCATTGTCTATTTTTGATGTTTCTTCAATGGATGGATCACTTTGGATTAAGGTATTTCCCTTTTTCAGTCATTAGACATTGTGACGAAAAGGAGCATCAACAGAGTTTCACATACTTTTCTCCACAATAAATACCCAAAATATATCTGAGGATATCATTATGAATAGGGCCTTCCCATTCTCCCTTGATGGTGTAGCCAACATCTAGCTATATTCTCTACCAAAAACAATTGGGAGATGGAATAACCTTAAATGACTCATTATAGATAATTTAGTCCCTTCCTCCCAAAAATTATCAATTAGAAAATAAATTTTTGTAATTAGAAAATCAATAATAGAATCCCTATATCAATGTTGGGAGAGATTCAGAAGATTTTTCTCAAGATTCCCCTACCACAAAATTAGTGAAAAATTACTAATTAAATAATTCTATGGGGGACCTGTACCCATGGATCATGGAATGATAGATGAATTAACTAGTGGTTCCCTAGTTGATAAAACTCCTTCCACAACTTAAGACTTAAGACCCAACATGGCTCAAAATATACAATAATTTGGAACACAAGTAATTACACCAACCTGAGCAGTTCATGAAGTAAGTCATTCTAACCTAGATGAAAAGTTAGATAATAAAAATTATGAGATACATACCCTTCTAAGGAAATTAGATCAAGAACAACATAACTCACATTTTTCTTCTATTATATTATATTGTGGTATTTTTTATCATAACAAAAAATTTCTGATTAGTGCCACAACATCATGATTTATCTGATTTTTGTGCAGTAGTATTCCCTGAGCATCCTTTTTGGAAAGCACCACCCAACAAGAAAAAATCATTTATTCCAAATCCAAATCCCGTGTGGAATACACAACTGCAATAACAATAAGGAGGAAACCTGAGAAACCCCACGAAAAATTGGTATCAACCAGGCCATGGTTTCAAATCTTCTTATTCATCAACTTCTTGGAACAATCCTCCTTATCCTCCCAAATCTGAACCAAACCTCAATGATATAGTTAAGTAAATGGAAACCCAAAACCTGTAGTTCCAGTAAAATACACAATCAAATATTAAAGACCGACAAAATCAATTGGGAAAATTCTCAAATATCATCGGGGAGATAAATATTCAATGTTATGGAGACCTGTTATCCCAACATATTGCTAATTTAATAGAAAAAGGTAATGTTTGTGAAATAACACAACATAGTGGTAAAGAAGTTTCTTATTCCAATGATTCTACCCAAAAGGTATACCCCCTCTTGAAATCTCTCATTCCCTTCACATAAAATAATCTAATGTTGAAAAACCAAAAAAAATGCGAATAAATTTGTCATTGAGAATTCCATTGAACAAAACATTCTAATTCCTTTCAAATAAAGACTCTCTAAATCTGATAAAATTTTTGATATTGAGATTGATAAATAAATAATGGATACACATGAAAAGTTACATGTTAATAATTTATTACTATAAGTAGTTACACAAATACCATGATACACCAAATTTCATAAAGAACATTGAACCCGTAGATGAAGGAGAAAGGGGAATGGGAGAGTCAACTTAGCAAGGGATGTATCATCCTTTATTCAACCAACAATTCCAACCAAATACAAGGATCCAGGAAATTTCATGATTCCTTGAAACAAAGGGGAGATATTCTTTTTAGATGTCATAATAGATTTAGGTTCTTTAATTAAGGTAATTCATTTCTCAATGTACACATATATGCTAGTCAGAGAGATTTAACCAATAGGAATCATAATACAACTTGCTAATCAGAGCACAACATGACAGTCATAAGTGGATAAGGATGTCCTTGTAAAAGTGAATAATCTCATCTTCCCCACCAACTATTAAATTCTTGAGGTGGAGGATCCCAAAACCCAAGGACATTCTCCTCTCATAGTTTGGAGTCCCTTCCTAAAAAGATAAAATATGATCATCAATATTCAAAATTGTATAATGTACATGGATTTCGGTGGATAAAATGTATGTTTTAACATTATTTATTCCATAAAACACCTCATTAAGGGGCACTCAATTTTTTCTATCTATTCAGTGGAAAATCTCTCTACAAAAACACACACACACGAAATCCTATCCTTGACCCATGCATTGATTTATTTTTCTATTCCTTATCCTTGGATGATTGGAGATTTTATTCATTCTTTTAGAGGTTTGTAGATTCTAAAAAGTGTAAATTTCTTGCATCAATTAATGAGTGTGTTCATTCTAAGGTACCCTTTACTATCTATGATATTAAAAATATCATTTCAATAAATTATCTATACTTAGAGAATAAACATGACCAGATAGATAGTTTCATGGACATTAGTCCCCCTAAATCTCCTCAATCAATCCAAAAACAAACTCTTTTGGAATGAAAACAACTTTCAGCTAATTTAAAGTATGCCTATATTGAGTGTATAGACAAATTTCCAAACATTATTTGCAATAACCTTTCTCTACAACAGAAAGAAAAACTGCTTGACGATTTCAGAGAGTGTAAAAAGTTGATAGGATAGACTTTTTATATATTACTGGGATTATCCCATTTATTTGTATCCACCATATACTTTTGGATGATGACTCTAATCTTATAAGTCGGTCTCAATGCTGATTGAATCTAACTCACCTTGAAGTGGTAAAATTTGATGTTAGTAAATTAATTGTTATTGGGATAATTTATCATTTATATGATAGAAAACTATTTAGCATTGTTAAATTTATGCCTAAAAACATGAATAATAGTAGTGTTCAATTAAAATAATGAATTGGTCGCCACATGTGTGAAAAATAGTTGGTGAGTCTATATTGACAACCATAGACTGAACAAAGTCCCGTGAAAGGACCACATTCCTATACCTTTAATTTCATTGATGATAGAATGATTGAATGGTAAGTCCAATTATTGGTTCCTTGATGTCTATTTAGGTTATTTTCAAATTTTTATTTCCCCTGACGATCAAGAAAGAGAAATATTTACCTATCTACTAGGAATATTTACGTACAGACGGATGTATTTTGGTCTATGTAATGATCCCGATACTTTTCATCAATATATTTTGAGTATATTTTTGAATACCTAGAGAATTTAATGGATTTTTTTATGTATGATCTCATGGTTTTTTTTAACATCATTTGATGAATATTGGGAACACATAGGTTTTGTCGTCCGCCGTTGCGTTGAAAAAAATCTCTTATTAAATTATGTGAAATTCCATTACATGGTTTAGTGGGTGATTGTTCTTGGGAATGATATTTAAGTATATGTATTTAGAGTGGATAAATAAAAAATAGAATTAATTACTACCCTTCTATATCCAAAATGCGATTGGGAGGTGTGATCACTCTTGTGTGATGCTGGTTTTTACCACTAATTCATTAAAGAATTTAGAAATATTACACTTTCATTGTATCTATTATTAAAAAGGATTATGAATTAGTTTTTGATAAAAAAATTTGATAATTATTTCAATTCACCAAATATGAGTCTCCAATCAACTCCCATAATCCAAACACCAAGGTGGGATCTTCCTTTTGAAATTATGTGTGATGCCTCTAACTTTTCAGTTGGGGAAGCTTTATCACAACGGGTTAAGAAGGAACTTTATGTCATTACATATGCCTCACGTACTGTGGATCATATCAAATTAAATTACAAAACCACATAAAAGATCTTATTTATATTCTATTTTCCTTGGAAAAATTATATTCATTAATTATTTGGTCCAAAATCATTGTCTTTTCTAATCTTGTTTCCCTTTATTTTCTTCTAAGTAAACCAAAAGCTAAATCCCACCTCATTCGGTGGATGTTACTCCTCTAGGAGTTTGAAAATGTTATTAGAGAAAAGAGAAGAGTATAAAATGTTGTTGCTGGAAACATTTGTTATATTTTCCCACCACTAAACCATCATGTTGACTCACCCATCCCCATTGGAGAATGATTCCCTCATGGGAACGTTTCGGATGTTGTGGAACTTACCCGAAGGTATATAGACATTGTAAATTATCTAGAAACATCTATGGTCCCTTTTTATTTCATCACTTCATGATCCCAGAAACAGAAGCCTGATTATCATTGGTGCATTTTGGATGACCCATATTTTTGGATAATTTGTACTGACCATGTTGTTCATTGGTGTGTCCCTGGTCATGAGTTCACCTCTGTTTTGACCTTCTAACACAGTTTGGCCTATGGGGGTCACATTGGATATCAATTTATGGATCTAAATGTCATTGACCCCAGAAATTATTATCTAAGATTGTATATAGATTCATATTAGTTTTGTATGTTGTGTACTAATTGAAAATTACTAGGTAATATCTCAAATAGGAATGAAATTCCCCAACATCCTAGTTCATTTTGTGAGATCTTCGATGCATGGGGTATTTAATTCATGGAGAATTTTCCAAATTCATTTTTATTTGGGTATATATTATTGAATATGGACTATGTATCTATATGGGTGGAAGAAAAGGCTAATGTGACCGACGACTCCCGAGTGGTTTTTTATTTTTTGAGGTCCTAGATTTGTATTGGATTTTATTTAGATTCGTAATTAGTGATTATCATTCACATTTTTTACAATCACAACATGAAAAAGTTTCTTCTTATGTATGGGGTAGTTAAAAAAGTCTCTACGTAATATCACACCCAAACTAATAGACAAGCAGAAATCTAAAATAGGGAAGTTAATAATATATTGGAAAAAAATGGTACAACCCAATACGAAACATTTGCGTTTTCTCTTAGATAATGCACTTTGGGCATACTGTACATATTTTAAAACCCCAATTAGAATTTCAAAATATAGAATTGTGATAGGAAAGCCTTTTCACTTCCTGATATAGGTAGAACTACATGCATATAAGGTATTTAAACATTGTAATATGAATCTCTAAGATGCATGTGAGTAATGAAAGTTGAAGATTCAGGAGTTGGAATATTTTCGATGGGATGCATATAGGAATACAAGAATCTGTAAATATAATAAAAAGGCTATCCATGATGGGTTGATTCATCAGTATAATTTCCATGTAGTGAGAAGGTTCTCTTGTATTATTCTAGGATAATTTTCCACCCTAGTAAGCTCCATTCTCGATGGGTTAGTCCTTATTGTATTAATGATGTTTACCATTTTGGAGACATAAAATTTTTTCATGAGAAGAGTATACATAAGATTATTTTCAATGGGAAGAGGAACAAACACTTCTATAATGATTTTCCAAAGCCTCTCTTAGAGGAAATCTAACTGATAGATTCCATTTATGACACCACATAGTAGGATTTCCCTTTTCCCTTCCATTATATACTTGTATATTTATTTTAAATATATTAATTGTGGAAAATGTAATTTTTAGGATTGGGAAAGGGTTAAAGGTGATTGTTAGTATTACAGAAACAGAAAAACAACAAAAAACAACAAAAAAATGGGTTTTCATTTTTGATTTATTTTTATTTTTAATTTTTTAGATAAACATTGATCTTAAAATGAATATCCAAAAACATTTTTCATGAAAGATATGATTGTGTGGAAAATTAAATTGTTTTTGGAAAAATGTTTTTCAAATAAAAGATCATATGGAATCTTTTTCTAGAATTTTTATTTTCAAATAATTCAAATGTGTTTAATGGATTTTGGAATACCATGCCCCATTAGCACTGACCAATATTTTAATCCCTTACTCGAGTGACATTCTAATCCCATTATTTAATTTTCTTCCTTTTAATGACTTTATTGAGTCTCGGGTCATGTAGAGAAACTAGAACATTCCAAGATTTTGTTTGAAGTCTTGTGATTCGAGTATAAAATATTCATGATAGTGGCAATCATTAAATGAAAATTTCATTGAACAATTAACCACTATTTCATCCCCATTAACATTTTATCCTTGTTAATCCATAAGTAACAAGAAATGCCTTTTAGGTAGCCACATGATAATCTATCTTAACCATACCTACCTATCTCTTAAGTATATTATTGTTTTATTTTAATCAAGTGTGGTAGAGAGATAGTTTCAATGGAAATTATTGGGAGGGAATCATTTTTATGGGTTGATAAAAAGGGTGCCTACATTTTATTTAGGGATGAGGTTCACAAGACATATTGCATCATTGTATGAAAAATGGTACCCAATTATCTCTAAGAATTATGTTAAAAAACATATTTTTGTACAACGAAAAAACAAAACAAAAGAATAAAATGGATAAAAAATGACGTTTACTCATTAATATTCACTGCATGGTTGTTACGCACCCAAATGGAAAATGGGGATAGTAATTTAGAGGTGATATACTTTTTTAGGGGGTGAGTATGTACAGTCATTGTGAACACTTTCAAATTTATGACATTTTTTTATGTAACATATTAAACACTCCTTTTATACCTCAAATTGTTAAACAAAAATACTGCCAACTAGTAAACCTCTAAAAAACCTGTTTGATGTCTTCTTGAGTAGCACACTAGATTCTGCCAGTACAGAATTGAGAACATTAGAAAGTGTATGGTAAGATCACGTGAACTACGGGAAAAGATAACAACTCCACTTCAATATTTTCTTTAAGGGAATTAAAAATATCTAGGAGAGGGATGATGTGACATGTTGTATTGGTGATCAAATAAAGTTGAACAGTTTTGAATGAGGGAGAAGAAAAATTATAGGAGAATTGTTTCATAAATGATACATGATGAATTAAATTTAAAAATAATCTTTGATTTTGTTCACACCTTTGATTTAAGAATGGGTTATGATTTGGATATTTTACATTTCCCAATAGTGAAAATGTTTATGTGTGGGGGTGTGATTGTACCATGATTCACTGGTTTATTTCACCTTTATATCATTGTATTAAACTGGTTTTGAATTGAAAATTACAATTATTATAAAAAATGAACATCATTATTGATTAAATAATTTTGTTATTTTCAAGGTTAAGAAGGGAAATTTTAAATTTTTTGATGATTTAATTTAAGGTGGCGGTGATTCAGAGAGCATACGATGACATGGAAGGAAAACGGGACAAACTACATTGAATCCCATGAACACATGTGCACTATTTTGAATGATATGAGAAATTAGGGCATCTAAATGGACTAAAATATTCTGATCCAATCCATTTTTCATAGGATACAACTTTAATGAAGGAATCCCATCCCAATTATTCTATTAATAGACCCACAAAAATTGATATATCCAATAGAATGAATTTTCAAAGAGTCAAAAGTTTTCCTACGTATTTTAGTAATATTTCCAATTATATTGATTATATGTATGCCATATTTGGCATATGGATTTACAAGATGTCTCATAAAAACTTTTCATTTTTGAAAAATGTTATTTAAGACTATATAGCGATAGAAAATAGTGCCCCATGCAGATTCTCACAATCAGGGATCTCAAATCCAAATCCCACTTTGCCTACAAATTGGAACCATGGGCACCCCATTTAGAGGTTCGACCAGGAGGCAAGATAATTCTATTTTTGAATCACAATGGATTCTTCTACTCAATACAAGAAGTTATGGAGCCTATGGGATGTTCTAATTCAATATTTGTTTCTTCCTGCCCTCCCAAAGAGTTCTAAACTCTGCTTGATCACCTGGGGAGAACATGATGTAATCCCGAGCTTCATGTTTTTATTATTTCTAATCATCTTTTTAATTCCATTTTTTTAATCATTATATATTTTTATTTAATTGTATTATATACTAGTTTGTCATTATCATACTCATATGATCATGTTTGGAGATACACTTTCATCTGATGTTTCACACATCGTTCACCCCTTTTTATTTTATCTCTTAATTGTGATGTTTATGTGTTGTTAATATTGGTCAATTGAACCAATATAACAACTATCAAGTCTCTGTATATTTTTGTCATGTTATTAAAAATAAATAAAATAAAAACCTGGATATCACATTGAGTTCTTCTTTTTTTCCTTAGTGAGTTTAGGTTATGAGGTTGAAAACAAATCACCCAATCATCAATGGTATCTAATGAATCATTGAGTGTTTTGGACTGAACCCTATGTGTAATCCTAACATAAAATCAATAAAATTATTATACAACATGTTAGAAACCTGAGATTAAAATATTTATCCCCTTTATCTTGAATATATGAAAGATGTGCATCAGGAGAATACCTCAGGTTGATCATGCTTAATTAATTTTGTTAATTTACACATTGTTTTGTCACGTTGTTTCTTTCACATGGCCAATTAAAATATAAAACCCCAAATGTTTAGAACTCCTAATACCTTTCTCCTTTTTAATCACAATAATATTTTTTAATAAATGATCTATGGTTCCATCTAGGTACAACCTAGTGTTACTTTTATACTACATAAATTCTAGTAAACTTAACATCTAATTTGACAATCTCGACAACGCGATCATGTATACAAAACATAACGAGGTTCCAATTTAGATTGAAATAAAAAAATTAGAAATTGTAATAATGATTATTAATAATTCAAGTTAAAATTATTTTAAACCATGGGAAATTATTAATAAATTTAATTAATCCATATTTAGGGATTATTTAGAAATTATAAAGTAGTTTTAGGAAACATCATTTAAGGTCCATGTTAGATATAAATGTTATAGAAATTGATTCCAAAATTTTGAATGGTATGTAATACCGAGTGTATATTTTACATATAATTTAAATGTTTTAAAACAATGGAAATAATTTAAAGTTATTTTAATTTTAATTCAAGTATTGATGAAATCAATTGTTACATAATATATTTAATTTTATTAGAAGTTTAAATGAATATATGGAAAAAATTGTATTGTAATCTAATTTATATTTCTTAATAAGGGATGATTCTTCTTGAGGATTGAATTTTATAATAAATATATGATGATTAGAAATAACCTTGTTCTAAGATTCATTACATTAAAAAACTTGTTTTAAAAATTGATATAAGGAAAAAATGGTTTATATTGGAACAAGTATTTACATTGTTGTCCATTAAAATATAAGGTGATATATTAACAACACCAAAAAATGTTAAATTTTAAAAATTTATTATTTTTAAATTTTAATCTAACACTTTGAAAATTATATATGGTACAGAAATAATAATTTACTTTTCAGTTATTTCTACTAAAAGTGAATAAATGTTATATAATAAAACACAAATTAGTATATGTTGAATATTAGAATAACATTTTATAAGGAATATAGTGTTTGAGACAATATTATGAGTATGATTGAACCTAGAAAAGATAAATAGTTATCAAAAAAGAATATACCATTCTATAATTATGGTGATTCATCACACAATTTCAGAAATAGTTTTGAATGTATCAAAAAAAGAAAAAATTGTTGGGGGATTATATTGAGTTATCATAAGTGAATATCACTATTTTTTAAAAGGATTTTACTTTTAAAAATTATAAAGTGAGTAAATTTTGACAACCTAAAATAATTTATGGTAAAACAATAGATAGAAATATAAATAGTAACCCACATAATAATGATATAACATTATCCTAAATAGGTCTAGGTAGTTCTAGTAAATTATTAATGTAAATAGTTATATTATTGATGATATGATTTCAAGGAATACGTTTCATGGAATAAGATATTTGGATACTTATGATATTCTTATAAAGTGTTCTAGTTATAAAAAATATGATAACATCATAACATTTGTTATTGTAAAGTTATGGGTTTTAAATAAGTTCAGTGGGTTGGATATTTGGAATACGATTCCTATGTCTCCCTATAATTACAAATTTCTTTTTCAAAGATTTTACGCAATAAATAGTTAGACATATGGTTTTATCATATAGTCACATAGAGATGTGGATGGAATTGCTTATAGATGTAATGAGTAAAAAACTCCTGAAAATGTGACATAAATAAGGTTGATCTGGATGTTTACCACGTATGATTTAATATATAGGATATTATGTTAGGTTTTTTAGAATTCATAATATTGTTTTCGAATATAAATTATATCATATATAATTAATAAATAAAAATTAAAAAGGATATATATTTTTTATTATATCATATTAGACCGTCTAGTGTCTGTGTGTGTGTGTAAATTCTATAATGTGTAAAGGTAATTAACCATAAAAAATATAACGTTGAATTATCCTTAATAGATGTTTGTTTTGGCGTATTATTGGATTTAATAAAATGTTATTGATAAAATGAGTAGGATTATTATATAAAGATATCATATATACACACGAGGTAAAAATGCTTTTTATGTGGGGGATGAATGATTTAGTATACCATACATATGACAACCCTGCTTTTTATTACAACTTAAGCATGCTTTATTACATAAAACAGCACTTGATACAACAAAGAAGATCGAGAGGTTTAGTGTCTTTGGGGCTTAGGATCATTACATAAAAACATTAAGCTTGAAATACAACATCTTTATTGAAAACATCCTTTACATTACCACTACATTCCTTCGTACCTAGCATTGCATGGGATAACCTGAGGACATGCATAAGAAAAGGGTGTGCTATAAAGCCCAGTAAGGGAGTACACAATGAATAACATGAAGAGTACCATACATGTTAGGCAATATGCATATAAATAGAGCATAATATAAACATGAACATAAAGGCATGATAAAGCATGATAATCATAACATGGAAATGTGTCAACAACACTTAACATGGAATTAGCATGAGCCAAGGCTCATTGCACATGGAGCATGAGTAAACCCTCATTGCACTTGAAGCACGAGTAAACCCTCATTGCACTGGAATTAGCATGATTCAACATTCATTGCACATGACGTATCATGATACTATACTTTACCCAATGCATTGGAGCACTATAAAGGGCGCACCCTTCTTAAACATTTCATTTCATGCATAAGTGTGCCACATGGATCATAAAACATGGATTCATAAAAAATAATAATTTCTTCCACGATAAAGGAATGTGGAATTCATACATGAAACTTTACAATCAATATGCAAATGTGCATAAAGGTGAATACCCTTGATGGAGAAATGGGCATGGTATTCACTAAACAAAGATATTGGCTTAGAAAATCGGTGCGATTTCGGCAGCGTAACGACGTGACATAAGAATTCATAAAAAAAGGATGATGAGAGAGAAAGGGGTTACTCATCATATTTACATGTAATGGACAGTAAGGAGGTCATATATATACATGTCCCAACAATCAAAATGGAATTTAGATTCATGATACAAAAGTATTGCTTGAATGTAAAAGAAAAGAGAGAAGTTCCTTTCGGAATTTCGGCATAGTAACAGGTGTACATGGGAGGAATTTAATGAGAGAGAAAGGGGTATCCCATCATTCAAACAATAAGAGGGAAGTATGGGAGAGGTGCTAAAACATACCCCAACATTCATAATTGAAATTAAAAGGGCAATACAACTTAATGAAAATTGACAAAAATGAGAAAGGAAGAAAAAACCCTTACGTGGAAGTGTGCTTCCAAAGGCTAGAGAGAGGCTTGTGAGAGGCTTCTTGGGAGCTTGGGGCACCTTGGGAGGATTCTAGAGAGATTAGGGCAGAGGTTGGACGAACTCCAAGGGATTTTAGGGAGGAGGAAGTGGGATCTTGGGTGGGTTTATATAGGAAAGGTGAGGGAATTTATTATTATTTAGGTTTGGGACCCCTTATATTAAAATAATCCAAACCAAAAACCATCCCATGGTATTTTACCATGGTTTCTGGAAAAGGAAAGAGGAAAAAAATATTTTACAAGGCCAAGGTCCGAACTTATTAAAAAATTAGGGTTTCTTATGTGGAGGTGAGTCACACTCCCATGGAAATTAATTTAAAAAGGCAAAGTGTTGAATAAGTCTTGAGGGCTCCATTAATGTTTTTAAAAGTAAGCCAAACAAACCCAGAACCTCATTATTTTAATGATAAAACACATATTGGCCGAACAAAAGGATTATGGTATTTTATTACATCACCATTGGGTCATTATGATGTCATAAAACACATTATATATTTAAATGGTATTTAATTTTTACCCAAAAATTTGACTGTCTCAGAAAATTATGAAAAAATCACCGTTGGATAATTTCGACGTCCTGATTCCAAAAATAATATTTATTTTATCTAAATAATTTTCTAAATATGTGAATTTTTACTTTTAAAATAAAAACTGACATTTATAAAAAAAATCACGGGTTTTGACAGAAATGGCTTTCAAACCTTAATAAAATTTTTAATTGCATTCATAAAATTATAAGATCATTTATATTTAATAAAAATTAATTTAATATTAATAATAATATTTTATTAAAATATTATTTAATTCAAAAAACCTTTAATTTAATAAAATATTATTCTTAATTAAATAATAATTAAAAACACCATTTGTACTTTAAAAACTAATTACAATGTATCAAAAATGACTAGAAATTATATTCATTATTATATACAAAAATAATGTACATGAACATGGTGCTACTTATTTGTTACATAACCCCTTAAAATAGCCGCATAAGACCTAAGGGTAAGGTTTGCGATGGTGACAGACTCTTGGGCGGCTCGGATAACATCGCTCGAGTGGTAATTTTAATCAACATCCACTTTTCCCATAGACGATCACGTTCAAGCTTGACTTGATGAATCTCAGCTTGGGCTTGGTCAAGGGCAAAGCCCAAAGACACCACCTCTTTTCCGACCTCTGACAAATGGGCTTCGTAAGGGGCAATTCTACTGGATGAGGCCATCGATTCCTTTGTCTGAGTAGAAATGGGTTCATTAAAGCCTTATATTTATACTACTCAGATGATCACTGCTCAATGGCTAAAAAGTAATGGTCACAAATCTTAACGTAATAATAAAGAAGTTGACATCTTATAAAAACATTTTTCATAAAGAAAAATTTAACTGGATCAATAGGGATTTTCCATTAATGAAACTTTGGGTCGTTACAACATTCCCCCCTTAAGAAATTTCGCCCTCGAAATTTTCCTTTTCCCACACTAAAACAAATGTGGGTAACTTAGCTTCATCATATCCTCCGACTCCCAAGTTTCTTCTTCAAACTTGTGGTTTCTCCACAACACCTTGACGAGGGGCATTGTCTTATTTCGTAGAACTTTTTCTCTACGATCTAAGATCTTCACTGGTTGATCCTCATAAGAAAGATCGTCTTATAATTGTACCACCTCGGAAGAGAGTACATGTGAAGGGTCTAGTATGTACTTTCTTAAGAAGGATACATGGAAGACATCATGCACCTTGGCCATAGTAGGTGGAAGTGCTAGTCGATAGGCCACAGCCCCAACACGATCAAGAATCTCGACGGGGCCGATGTACCTTGGACTTAACTTCCCTTTCTTTCCATACCTCATGACCTTCTTCACGGAGATATGCGTAAAAACACCATGTATCCGACTTTAAACTCAAGGTCTCGTCGACGATTATCTGCATAACTCTTCTGTCGACTTTGGGCTGCCTTGATATGCTGCTGAATGGTTTTCACCTTCTCCACCATTTCTTCGACCATTTCTGGTCCAAGCAGCTTATGTTCACCGACCTCATCCCAACATGTCGGTGTTTACACCTTTTCCCATATAGGGCTTCATATGGTGCCATTTGGATGCTCGAGTGGAAACTATTATTATAAGAGAACTCAACTAGAAGAAGATGTTGATACCATCCTCCTTTAAAGTCCATTGAGCACGCTCTCAACATATCCTCAAGTGTTTGGATAGTCCTCTCGGATTAGCCATCAGTTTGAGGATGATAGGCCGTACTGAAGTTCAGTTCAGTATTCAGAGCATGTTGAAGACTCTTCTAAAACTTAGAGGTAAATCTTGGATCTCGGTCAGACACAATAGATAGTGGTACTCCATGAAACCGTACCACTTCCCTGATATATATTCGTGCCAGTTGATCAAATGAGAAATCCTCTCGAATAGCAATGAAGTGTGCAGTCTTTGTAAGACGATCCACAACAACCCAGATTGCATTGTTGCCTTTGCATGTCCTTGGAAGTCCAGTGACGATGTCCATGGTGATTTTCTCCCATTTCCTTTCTGGTATGGGAAATGGTTGCATCATCCCCTTAGACTTCTGCCTCTCTGCCTTCACTTGCTGACACACCAGGCACTTTGATGTATATTCAGCGATCTCCATCTACATATTATCCCACCAAAAGTTTTCTCGGAGATCTTGATACATCTTTGTGTTCCCTGGGTGAATAGAGAAATTTGAACTATGTGCATCATCCAAAAGTTCCTTCTTCAGCTCCGAACATGATGGAACACATAGTCTTTTCCCAAACCTCACAATTCCTTCTTCATTAACATTAAACTCTGAGGATTTTACCTTTTTGATATCTTCCACTTTTTCTTGGATTCCCACATCATCCTTTTGAGCATCCTTTATCCTTTCCAAAAGAGATGGTTGAGCAATCATTTGTGAAAGGATTGATGATGTTCCCTTATTTATGATTCCCACATCCATCTTTATCAAGTCTAAGAAGATTGGATCCTTCTCAATTCTCATCATTGATAGAATAGCTTGATCCTTTCTACTTAGGGCATCCGCCACCTTGTTCGCTTTCCCAGGGTGGTAATGTATTGAACAGTCATAATCCTTGATGAGCTCTATCCATCTTCTCTGGCGCATATTAAGCTCTTTCTGTGTGAATATATATTTAAGATTCTTGTGGTCAATATATATCTCACATTTCTCTCCATAGAGATAATGCCGCCATATTTTCAAGGAAAATATCACCGCCACCAACTCTAGATCATGCGTTGGATAGTTTCTCTCATGGATTTTCAACTTCCTTGAGGCATAGGATATCACTTTATCATTCTGCATCAGCACACATCCTAATCCCTTCTTCGAAGCATCACTGAATACCACAAAAAGCTCCCCACTTGTGGGTAAAGTGAGCACAGGTGCAGTGATAAGCCTCCTTTTCAACTCCTTGAAGCTTTCTTCGCATTCATCACTCCAAGAAAACTTTACTCCCTTTCGATTTATCTTGGTAAGAGGGTTGGACAATCGTGAAAAATTTCTCACAAATCGTTGATAATATCCAGCTAACCCCAAGAAGCTACGGATATCAGTTACCGATGTTGGCCTCAGCCATCCCTCAATTACATCTGTTTTGAAGGGGTCCACAGATATCCCATTGCATGTGATGATATGGCCCAAGAATGAGACCTCCTTCAACCAGAACTCACACTTGTTGTACTTGGCATAGAGCTTCTCCTTGCGCAAAGTCTCGAGTATAGTTCTTAAATGCTCCTCATGGTCCTCCTTGGTTTTGGAGTATATTAGAATAGCATCTATAAAGACTACCACAAATTTCTCTAGGTAATCTCTAAAGACTCTATTCATCAAGTCCATGAATATTGCTAGAGCATTGGTGAGTCCAAAAGGCATTACTATGAATTCATAGTGCCCGTACCTTGTACGAAAAGCAGTCTTGGGGATATCTTCCTTCTTCACCTTTACTTGATTATATCCCGACTGCAAGTCCACCTTGGAGAAGTATTGTGCTCCACGCAGCTGATCAAACAAGTCATTGATTCTTGGGAGAGGATACTTTTTCTTTATCGTGATTTTGTTAAGTTCACGATAATCGATGCAAAGCCGCATTGACCCATCCTTCTTCTTGACGAAGAGGACTGGTGCATCCCATGGTGATGCTCTTGGGCGTATAAACCCTTTATCCATATTCTCCTGTAGCTGTTTCTTCAGCTCTTCAAGCTCAACAATAGCCATTCTATATGGAGTCTTGGATATTGGTAGCACCCCAGGTATAAGTTCAATTGAGAACTCAACATCTCTTCTTTGAGGAAGACCAGGAAATTCCTCGGGAAATACTTCAGCGAATTCCCTCACAATAGGAATTTCTTCAAGGGTGGTTTATTCCTTGGACTCAATCATCTGAGCCAGGTATGCGTGCTCATAAGGCAGTAATATCCATGCTTTAGATGATGGAGCTAAAGGAGATTCATCTTCTTCCTGACACTTGTAATGAATCGGGGGTCGATTCTCCATGTGTAGTGTTATTTCCCTCTCCCGACAATTTATGTTGGCTCTATATAAGGAAAGCCAATCCATGCCAAGAATTGCATCAAATTCCACCAAAGGGAGTATGACAAGGTTCGCTGGGAAATTCAATCCACATATTATAACAGGGGAGGACTTATACTCATGGGATGCAATGATTGCCCCATTTGTCGTACTCACCGACATATTTACTTACAGGATTTGTGGTGGTGTTGTGATTGTTCTACTAAACATTCGAGATATAAATGAATACGTAGAACCTGAATCAAAAAGTATGTTCTCTATTCTTGTATGAATAACTATCGTACTTGTCACCACTTCATTGTCGGGGTTCACTTCGGCAGAAGTGATGGAAAAAGTTCTTCCTTGATGTCTTGGAGGTCGCTGGTTGCCTCCGATAACCCTTGGATTAGGGCACTGATTTGCAAAATGACCTGGTTCTTTGCATTTGTATCATTGAACAACGCGTTGAGGTTCGAACGGAGCGTTCCTCTCCTCTGTCGCAGCCGCGGGTCCTTCTTGCCCACAGTTAACAGCTAGGTGCCCTTCTCTTCCACACTTGAAGCATTTTCTTGTCCCCCTAAGGCAATTTCCAGGGTGCTTCTTTCCACACTTTTGGTAAGTGGGGTGCTGGAATTTCTTAGCACCGTTGGATTTATCCATCGGACCACCAGCATTGAAGTCCACCTTACGCTTCTTGTCCCCATGATACCCCTGTGATTCTCTGATCTCCATTTCAACCTTGAGGGAACATCGGACAATTTCCTCATAGCTGTCGAAGTCACGGATCGCTAATGCTTTCTGCAAGCTAGGCTTCATCTCACCAAAGAAGTGGTCAACCTTGCATTCGGGGGTAACGACAAAGCCGGAAACGTATCGTCCAAGCCTTGTGATGTTTTCCTCGTACGCTCCCACATATTCTTCATCTTTCTGTTTGAGGGAAAGGAAGTCCCTTTCCATCTTAAGACAGAGGGTGCATGGAAAATATTTATCGAAAAACATCTTCCGGAATTCCTTCCATTCCAATGCCTCGATCTCCTCCTCGGGCTTCATATTTTTGATCAACGTCCACCATTGATCAGCTTAACCCTCCATACGATAAGCCGCCAGGAGAACCTTCTCTTTTTCAGAGCATTGGAGGATGGAGAATAACTTTTCAATGGAGTTGATCCATTGTTCAGCGATCGTGGGATTGGATGATCAACTAAAAGTGGGAGGACTTTGTCTCATGAAGCTTTCAATAGCGACTTGTTCGTTCTTAGGGGGGGGGGGGTTGAACGTTCCTCTTGACCAGTGTTTCTATTCAAAACTTGAGTTAGCTGAGAGATAAGCGTGACAAAGTTCGTGATTCCCGCTCCCATTGGATTGGGAATCTCATAAGTACAATCATCACACTGATCTTCACAACGGTTGTTAGCCCGAGTTCTCCTATTACTTTCCATTGGCTGGAATAAAAGGAAAGTTAGGGGTAACACATAAAGTGTAATCCAAAGACAAAAGTTGATGACTTATAAATAAACTTTAATCTCTTTAACTCATGAGTCTATAGGATTCAATCCAGGCTTTTCATGATCTTCCTTCTAACATATATTCTTAGGGGCATTTTTTCCCTTAATAAGGGTTCATACTAAGATTGTAAATTTATCAAAACATATCCCCTGGGAGTGTCATAACCAAGAGTGCAGCAAGGCCCGTTTTTGTGCACCAGTTCCCGTTCGAGTCTAGCTCAAAGCGGTGTTTTCGGGTTTTACCCCTCGGATACATCTGTGCCAGAGCTGCCTCTACCTGCTCGTATCCAGACAGGGATGTATTTGTTTGATAAACCACTTACATAGTATTTACCAAAACATAGGGATGTTTTTATTATTCTTAGTCTTGTATCTAAGGCTTTACTAGGGTTTCCTAATCCCAAAAATAACTAAACCTATCCTCTGATACCAACTATGACAACCCTGCTTTTTATTACAACTTAAGCATGCATTATTACATAAAACCTCACTTGATACAACAAAGAAGATCGAGAGGTTTAGTGTCTTTGGGTTTTAGGATCATTACATAAAAACTTTAAAATTGAAATACAACATCTTTATTGAAAACTTTCTTTACATGACCACTACATTCCTTCGTACCTAGCATTGCATGGGATAACCTGAGGACATGCATAAGAAAAGGGTGAGCTATAAAGCCCAGTAAGGGAGTACACAATGAATAACATGAGGAGTACAATACATGTTAGGCAATAGGCATATCAATATAGCATAAGAGAAACATGAACATAAAGGCATGATAAAGCATGATAATCATAACAGGGAAATGTGGCAACAACACTTAACATTGAATTAGCATGAGCCAAGGCTTATTGCACATGGAGCATGAGTAAACCCTCATTGCACTTGAAGCACGAGTAAAACCTCGTTGCACTTGAATTAGCATGAGTCAACACTCATTGCACATGATGTATCATGATACTATACATTACCCAATGCATTGGAGCGCTATAATGGGCGCACCCTTCTTAAACATTTCATTTCATGCATAAGTGTGCCACATGGATCGTAAAACATGGATTCATAAAACATAATAATTTCTTCCACGATAAAGGAATGTGTAATTCATACATGAAACTTTACAATCAATATGTAAATGTGCATAAAGTTGAATACCCTTGATGGAGAAATGGGCATGGTATTCACTACACAAAGACATTGGCTTAGAAAATCGGTGCGATTTCGGCAGCGTAACGACGTGACATAAGAATTCATAAAAAAAGGTTGAAGATAGAGAAAGGGGTTCATAATCAAATTTACATGTAATGGACATTAAGGAGGTCATATATATACATGTCCCAACAATAAAAATGGAATTTAGATTCATGATACAAAAGTATTGCTTGAATGTAAAAGAAGAGAGAGAAGTTCCTTTCGGAATTTCGGCATAGTAACAGGTGTACATGGGAGGCATTTAATGAGAGAGAAAGGGGTCTCCCATCATTAAAAAATTAAGAGGGAAGTATTGGAGAGGTGAAAAACCATACCCCAACATTCATAATTGAAATTAAAATGTCAATACAACTTAAAGAAAATTGACAAAAATGAGAAAGGAAGAAAAAACCCTTACTTGGAAGTGTGCTTCCAAAGGCTAGAGAGAGGCTTGTGAGAGGCTTCTTGGGAGCTTGGGGCACCTTGGGAGGATTATAGAGAGAGTAGGTAAGAGGTTGGACGAACTCCAAGGGATTTTAGTGAGGAGGAAGTGGGATCTTGGTTGGGTTTATATAGGAAAGGTGAGGGAATTCTTTATTATTTAGGTTTGGGACCCCTTATATTAAAATAATCCAAACCACAAACCATCCCATGGTATTTGCCCATGGTTTCTGGAAAAGGAAAGAGGAAAACAATATTTTACAAGGACAAGGTCCGAAATTATTAAAAAATTAGGGTTGCTTATGTGGAGGTGAGTCACACTCCCATGGAAATTAATTTAAAAAGGCAAACTGTTGAATAAGTCTTGAGGGCTCCATTAATGCTTTGAAAAGTAAGCCAAACAAACCCAAAACCTCATTATTTTAATGATAAAACACATATTGGCCGAACATAAGGATTATGGAATTTTATTACATCACCATTGGGTCATTATGATGTCATAAAACACATTATATATTTAAATGGTATTTAATTTTTACCCAAAAATTTGACTGTCTCAGAAAATTATGAAAAAATCACCGTTGGATAATTTCGACGTCCTGATTCCAAAAATAATATTTATTTTATCTGAATAATTTTCTAAATATGTGAATTTTCACTTTTAAAATAAAAACCGACATTTATAAAAAAAAATCACGGGTTTTGACAGAAATGGCTTTCAAACCTTAATAAAACTTTTAATTGCATTCATAAAATTATAAGATCATTTATATTTAATAAAAATTAATTTAAAATTAATAATAATATTTTATTAAAATATTATATAATTCAAAAATCCTTTAATTTAATAAAATATTATTCTTAATTAAATAATAACTAAAAACACCATTTGTACTTTAAAAACTAATTACAATGTATTAAAAATGACTAGAAATTATATTCATTATTATATAGAAAAATAATGTACATGAACATGGTGCTACTTATTTGTTACAAAACCCCTTAAAATAGCCGCATAAGACCTAAGGGTAAGGTGTGCGATGGTGACAGACTCTTGGGGCGGCTCGGATAACATCGCTCGAGTGGTAATTTCAATCAACTTCCACTTTTCACGTAGACGATCACGTTCGAACTTGAATTGATGAAGCTCAGCTTGGGCTTTGTCAAGGGAAAAGCCCAAAGACGCCACCTCTTTTCCGAGCTCTGACAAATGGGCTTCTTAAGGGGAAATTCTACTGGATGAGGCCATCGCTTCCTTTGTCTGAGTAGAAATGGGTTCGTTAAAGCCTTATATTTATACTACTCAGATGATCACTGCTCAATGGCTAAAAAGTAACGGTCACAAAGCTTAACGTAAAACTAAAGAAGTTGACATCTTATAAAAACATTTTTCATAAAGAAACATTTAACTGGATCAAGAGGGATTTTCCATTAATGAAACTTTGGGTCGTTAAAATACAGAGGTTAAAGCCGAATTTATTTGGTACACTTGGGGTATACGGATCATATTTCAGTTACCAATACATAATTTGGAAAGATACCTCACAAGATAACCTTCATACATTGATATCCTACATACCCATGTTAATATATGATCATAGTTACTATCGGTGGTTTAGTATGTTCCTGATCATGGCATCAACTAGAGTATAAAATGATGATATTTTTTCGTTAATACAATGATCATAACTTATGGTCCCTTGATTATGATAACAAATGGATAGTTATACCTAAACAAGAAGGAAGTTGTGATGTACTTATCAATCTTGATACATTCATCGACATTGTTATTCAATATTCTTAGGATTGAGAATGTATATGTAACAAATTTGGGGTTAACATACTCTATGTTCCATGTCCACTCGATGTCAAGCAAAAAGGGAAAACATGATAATGCATATGAATGTGCTACAACTATTTGACATGGGTATATAGATACATGTGTATGCTGAATATTATGGTATACCCCTTTATAGATTTAGAATTATTGATTATCTGATACAGACCACACATTGTTTACATTTTTTTGTTTGTTTATTGTCAAATTATTTAAAGTCTATTGGGGTAACACTTTATTTTTGAATGAAATTAAATTGAGTATGAATTAGGAAAATTCTATAAAAAATATTTTAGAATTTATATAGAAGGATTTATTAGAGGTTATTCCCAAGGTATAACATATGATGTTAAACAATAAGAAGAAAATGTTATTTTTAATAATTTCTTTTCTATGATATCCCAAATAGTTATGTATTTCATTTCATGGGTTATTTTATATGATATAATTTAAGATTAAATAAAAAAGTAACATTTAGTTCCCATAAGATTTCAATGGAAATATGATATAAATCCTTATGTGTATATATATATATTATAGATATAATTTTTATCTTAATGCATTAAAATTATAATTTCAAGGCATGGGGTATATCATTCTAGGAATTTATTTTGTTTTCATTAAAATCGGTTACCATTAGGATAATATATCATTATGTATACTACCACTTAATGGTTCATTTTATATAAAAACTCATAAGATATTCCATTGTATATCTGAAAGGCTATCATGTATTTTAAGATATATTCATCCATTTTAGGTATGTATTGAGAATGTATTCGAAAACATTCTATAAATTTATATGTTAATGATGAAAAAATCCTTAGATATATTTGGAGGATGAAGCTATTAAATTACATGTATAGGGATATATGTTAAAGGTCTATATTATTTTATTATGTATGACTGAACGAACGACTAAACAAAATATCACTTTCTTATACATCCTTTGTTCCATGATATTATTGAACACCATGGGAGATAGATTGTCTAATTCACAAGATGTGTGATTGAGTTTATCCAACTAATACCTATATAGGTGGGATGTATTTTGGGTTTGATTTTTTTGACCACCCTCAAACCATGCAATGGATATCAATTTTATGCAACTAAATCCTTAGTTAATGGTATACATTTTAGTTTATTTCAATATTTTCAATTACAATATATTTTTTTAATTCGATCATGGGTGATCATGGTAAGGGGATTAAATCACTTCTATATATTGTTGTAATTGATTTAAATCCCATATAATTCCCATCAATTATTTATATAAATAGTTTTAGAACATGAATCCTCTATTCATTTCCATTTAGTTTTAAATAGATTTTATTATTGAGTAATACATTTCATAAAATTATTAGAGATGTGGACTGCCTTATTTCACCTTCCACACACATCTTCATTAGATTTTAACATTGCATTCATGGGAAGCATCTTATCTTCTTATCATAGAGTGTCATCCACTAATCTAATATTCCTAAATCTCTATTATATATATTCCCATTTGGATTCAATAATTCCTTAATTTTTCTTGAGATTTGTGATAATTTTTCAATAGTATATAATAGAGTCCTTATAACCACACTAAAGAAACATTTTATTTATATGAATGGAACCCATTTCATCTTTCTACATTTTATATAGGATTTTATTCTATATCACGCTTTATTAATATTTTCCCTAGAAAATACGTTCATTCCCCTTTCAAATAGTTTCTAGTATATGGTTGTTCTTTATTTACATCAGTATATTAATAATAACTTTAAGGGTTATACCGGCATTATTCATAGTATTGATCAATTTTTTTACATTTTAGAGAAATGTTCATTGAATTCAAATAAACTCCATATAGATAGATTTATCCATTTCATTGTGGATTGTCTCAATATAACAGGTTTCAAATTACTTTTACCTTTACTTCCACAGTATTTAGAAAATATTTAACTTGTAAACTTTGAAACATTACGTAACTAATAAATGGATTTATACATGAATCTCAAATAGTTCGAACTTCTTCCATTTTTTAAGGATGTTCTTTTTGTTAATCATGAGATACTTTTTATTCTTGGTCATGAATTGTAACATGTTTTGATCTATTTGACGTGAAAATTTATTATACATGCTCAAAGCCTTCAACATAATATTTTTGAGTTTCCCCACATATAATTCTTCTATAGTTGTATATATTAAAAACCTTGTGAAACATATCTATAAAACCCAAATTCAATATTAAAATATATAAATAGTATGTGGTTTGCCTTTTCAGTATGACTGATGTTGATGCATCTGTAACGTCCCAGTTCCTGAAGCCACCCTGAGGCACCATGTACCCGGTTGGTCACATGGCCTCAAGCGCATTTCCCCAAACGCCAGAGGCTGCTGACTAGCAGCGAGGGCCTTGGGTGTGATATTGGGGAAACTATGCCCTCATTGGAAGAATACACATCGAAAGAGGAAACAAATAAAAACAATACTAGAAGCAGTAGACATACATACAAGCGTAAACAATAAAAAGTGGAAGACAAACAATAAAATCTAGAGAAGAAATATAGGTAAAGGATGCATGATACATATATGTCTAAAAAACAGCCAAATAAGTCGCAATGCTGAATACAGTACTAAGCCAAAGTACAAAAGAAAAACAGATGAGCAACTCCTTAGCATCGCAAGCCTCAGCTTCGTCCCATGCTCTGCAGCTCCAGTGAAATCAAGAACCTGAAGTAGAAGGGTGCTTTCCCTTATTTATACCTGTAATAATATAATCTGTTTGGGCCAAAAATCATGAGCCAAACAGGGTGTGAGAAAAATTCCCAATAGGAATCCACCCAAAGATATGTTCCTAACAGTCAGTGAATATATGGTAGGTAAAGTAAAGTAATTAGTAAACAGTAAGCAGAAATCGAGATAATAAACAGCAGTAACAATCCAAAGTTTCTAACATATGATCTACAAACAAGAAATAAACACTCAAGAAAGTAGAACAATAATGTAACCTCTGGGTAGTTCTCATAGTCTAACCCTCAGGGTTTAACCTACAAGTACTAGCAACCCTCTGGGAGGCACACACAGTCTCACCCCTCTGGTTCAGGTATAGAATTGACTCTCTAAGTAAGCACTCAACATCAATTCCCCCTATAGTCTCGTATTGTACTAAAGGCTCTCTGTGGAAGTACTCAATGTTAATTACCCATGTGGCCAGCGTCGGGGAACTACAAACTCTCTGAGTAAGCACTCAACGTCAATGCCCCATGTGGTTTCACATCTTAAATTTTAGTCACTCTGGAGAAGATCTTACTTCCATTCTCCCTATGGTACACTACCCTAGATTCTTATATCCCTGTGTAAAACAACATGAATAGCGCATGTATCGGCCCAAGTAAACCTCAAGAACTACTTGGCTATTATTCTAAGGCACAACAGCATAACAGTACAATAGTTCCACTATCCTAAAACTAGGCCTGGAAACTGGAAAAATGACAAACAAGCAAGAAAGCATGGCACACCATCCAGAGTATAGTACAATTTACCCTATGCACAAGAAATTACCTCTACTCAAGCAATCAAGAAAATCAGGAAAAGAATAAGGGAAAAATAGAAACACACAATACCCTGTTTGAGTGTATTGGTGGAATTTGCACAAAATATTCACAGACTTCCTACAGAAAGGCACAAACCACCTACCTCGATCCTAGGATATCGATAAACTTGAACCATGATGATTGATTCTCCTTATAACGTCGAAGATCAGAGAAAACGTCCAAAAAGCTCAACCCATGATAACATGAAAATGAAGAGGAAATATGAAATAAGGCTATAGGAGAAAAGATAACTCACCACAGTGATTCCAACGCACTCACCGATGTTCGAATCGGAGGACAGACAGAGGTTCTGGTGCTTGTTGAAGATCTGTGGCCGTACGGAATGCTCTCGGTTGAACGAGACCTAATAGAAGTGTGTTCTTTCCATCAGGCACGACCTCAGTCCATTTAATGAAAAAAATACACGATGTGTACTTCTGGTGTATATGGTGTGTACTCTGTTTTTCCATACTCCACTTTATGGGACTTCCACATCACCCCTACACACCATGTGTGTGGCCCGGACAGGGCCAACACACTGCCTGGCATGGAAAGAGAGTACGTGGAATGTACTCAGAAAGTACACGACTTGTACTTCAAAATTTTCCAGAAAACCCCACTTTCTCAAAAACACTATGAAAAGAAAGACTTACCTAAAAACGAAGATCCAAGTTCTTACAATCTTCCCCACTTAAAGAATTTTGTCATCGAATTTCCTTAACAAGGCGGAGAAGGAGTAACCCCGAACAGCTCCGGCCACTACGATCGTACATCGTCTTCCCTTTCCCAGGTCTCATCCTATACTCTCCTGTGTTCCCATAGCACACATACTAGAGGAACAAACCACCCACGGAGAACCTTCATACTGTGATCAACAATCCAGATAAGATGCTCTGCATACTATGCATCCTCTTCGAGCTTAACCTCCTCAGGCTGAACGACATGAGATGGATCTGAAAAGTAATGTCATAGATGAGAGATGTGGAAGATGTCGTGCATGGCCTGTACCCCTGAGGTAACAGCAACTGATAGTCAACCGGCCCAAATCTCTCCAATACCTCCAATGTCTCAACGTACCGTGGTGAATGTTTACCCTATCTTTGAATCCAATTGTGTCCCAACCTCGGTGCGACACACAGGAAAACCTGATCTTTGATCTCAAACTCCAGAGGTCATCTTTGCTGCTCAGCATAAGACTTCTGTCGAGATTGTGCTGTATCCATCCTCTTCTGAATCAACTCTATCTGCTCTGAGGTCTCCTAAACCAGGTGAGTTCCCAATAAAGACACCTCTCCTACCTCCAGCCAGCATAATTTAGATCGGCATGGCCTATCGTACAATTCCTCATAAGGTTCAATCTGAATAGTCACTTGAAAACTGTTGTTGTAGGCGAAATCCTCTAGAGGGATATGCTTCTACCAAGAACCTCCAAAGTCTAGAATGAAAGTTCTGAGCATATCCTCAAGCACCTGGATTGTATGCTCGGACTGGCCATCAGTCTGGGGATGGTATTCTGTACTCAGATGTACCTGTGTACCCAAGGCCTTCTGAAGTCCCTTCCAGAACCAAGAAGTAAAGTGCGTATACCTGTATGAAATAATGGAGTGGGGGAATCCATGCAGATGCACAATTTCTCAGATGTATAGATGTCCCAGATAATTAACAATTAAGGTCTCCATGATTAGTAAGAAGTGAGAAACCTTTTTATGTCTATCGACGACAACCCAAACAACATCATTCCCTCGAGGCGACCTCATCAATCCGGTCACAAATTCCATCACGACATCATTCGACATCCACTCTGGAATTGGTAACTACTATAAAAGGCCCACTGGTCATTGATGTTCCGCCTTCACCTTCTGATAAGTTGAACACCTCAAGATGAAACCAGCAACATCTTTCTTTATACTTGGCCAGTAGTACTAGCGATGAAGAATCCGATACATCTTGGTAACACCAGGATGAACTGCCCAAACTGAGGAATGAAAATCCCGCATCATCTCCTCACGTATGTCTACTAGCACCCATACGCGTCCTTAGAAACACAAGATCTCATATTCTCCCACTGTCCTTTCTGGAATAGGGTTCTCTCCTGATAGACTCTCCCACAGGATTAAGCCTTCTGAGTCTGATAGCTGTCTCATCCATACCCAATCAAGAATTATAGAGGTAACAACTACAGAAGATCGGAAAGTCTATCCCTGTCTATCGTGAACCTCCAGATGCATCTTATAGAACAAATTCATAACATGCCAATCACTACTGGCCTCCTGAACAACCTGAATCTGATTTCTCCTTCTCAGTGCATCTACCACTGCGTTTCTCTTTCCCGACGTATAGGCAAGATCGAAATCGAAGGACTACAGATACTCGACCCACCTGCGCTATCTCAGATTCAGATCACGCTGGGTGGAGATGTACTTAAAACTCTTTTGGTCAGTGAAAACCACAATGTTCTCTCCATAAAGGAAATGTCTCCAATAGAGAAAGGAATGAACAATAACTGCCAACTCCAGGTCGTGCGTCGGGTAGTTCCTCTCATGTGGTCTCAACTACAGAGACCCGTACGCAATTACTCCATCTCACTGCATAAGAACAGCGCCTAGCCCGATACCTGAAGCATCACAATAAACTTTATAGCTCTTGCCTTGCTCTGGCAAGATGAGTATTGGTTTTTACATCAACCTTCCCTTCAGCTCTTGAAAGGCTGACTCAGAAAAATATGACCATTAGAACTTCACCCCCTTTTTGGTCAGACCTGTCAATGGTGCTTCTAGGTGTGAAAAGTCCTGAATGAAGCATCTTTAGTATCTATCCAGCCCTAGGAAACTATGAACCACAAAAACGTTCTTCGTCTGCTCCCAGGAAACTACATCTCTCAATTTCTCTGGGTCCATAGATACTCCTTCCTCTGAGATGACATATCCCAAGAAGTGAATCTAATCCATCCAGAAGTGGAACTTCGAGAGTTTATCATAAAGTAGATGCTCTTTCAGTGTAATTAGAATGATCTCAAGGTGGGTATCATGGTCGTGTTGAGTTTAAGAGTACACCAAGATATCATCCACGAAGACCATGACAAAAGAATCCAGGTAATGATGGAAAACTCGATTCATCAGTGCCATGAAAATAGCTAGAACATTCGTGAAACTGAACGGAATAACCATATACTCGTAGAGACCATACCTACTCCTGAAGGCTGTCATTGGTATATCTGATGGTCTAACGCGCAACTGATGATAACCGGACCTCAAATCGATCTTCGAGAACATGTGGACTCCTCGAAATTGATCGAAGATATCATCAATCCTAGTAAAGGGATATCGGTTCTTGACTGTCAACTAGATCAGCTTCCGAAAATCCACACAGAGCCTAAGAGTACCGTCTGCTTCTTCTCAAACAGGAAAGGCGAACCCCCCGGAGAAGTACTGGGTCAAATGAAACCCTTTACCTGTAACTCCTCCAACTGCTTCTTGAGATCCTACAAATCAGTTGTAGCCATAATATAGGGAGGAATGGACACCAATTCCACTCATGGCATGAGCTTGATATAGAAGCCTACCTCACGCTCTGGAGGCACACCTAGAAAGTCCTCTGGAAATAAATCTCCGAAACGATCCACCACTGGAGGAAATTCCAACTGTGAAGTCCCCTCATTATCCAAATAAATACTAGATATCTGGTTTGTCATCCCTCCTAGCCCATGATGCTCGAGTCCTGCTCGACTTTCTCGAACATCCCATTCACCTCTATGAAGGAAAGACTCACCATATGGTGAGATTAAACTCACTCTAAGGTGATAACAGTCGAAGAATGCCTGGAAGGGAACCAACCAGTCCATCCGGAGAACGAAATCATACCCTGTCATCTCTAGGACATAGAGATCCCATAAGAAAAGATACCCTGAAACCTCGAGAGGGAACTCACTACACAAATGTACACTATATTTCCACATCCCCAAAGGTGTCTCTAGTGTCAACAAGTCGGTAGAAGAAAAGATACAGAGCCCCAGGCTCTCCAAAACAGCAATGGAGATAAAGCTATGCATAGCACCAGTATCGAAAAGAGATGAAAATAAAACTGAGGCTACTAACATCGTACCTCGAACTGTAGAAGGTCTAGGATCCTACTCTAGAAAGGTCTGCTCCACCGCAAAAGTATGGCCTTCCTCATGGCCCTGTAACCCTTCCTGACCACTCTAAGATGATCCTCCTTACTGACACTGAAATACTGGTGACTGACTTTCACGTCCTTGACCACCACCTCATCCCGAATGGCTGGAAGAACTCTTGTTCCCCGACTGGTGAGAAACTAGTGGTGCTGCTCCTGAATGAGGAGTCATGGACGAAACCCTGTCATATGCTACTAGTGAGAAAACATGGCAGAAACGCTGAAGGTGACCCATATTTCTGCAAGATCATCACTCCACTAGGTCTCTTTGGTACTGCGGCCTCGTGTTCCCTGCCCTTCCACACTGGTAGCAAAAAACCTGGCTACCTGAAGATGTATCTCGCCTCCTCGAATAACCTCACATAGAATCCCTACGGTGCTTCTTGTTGTTAACTGGAGGAACACTGGTTCTTGAAGCAGAACCGCCCTAGCACGCAGCTCCAGAGTCTCTCATATTGTGCTCCGCAATCAGTGCCTAGTTGATGATGGATGTGATAGAAGTCAACTGTAAGATATTCACCTACGAGTGGATCTCCCACCTGATACCATCATCAAACATCCTTACTAAGAACACTCCACTTCCATCCCGGAGGGGTGTGAAATGTTTTAGCTCGGTGAAATGATAGGAATACTCCCTGACAGAAAGAGTACCCTTCTCTAGACTCATGAACACCCAGGGTCGATCGACCCTCAGGGTCTCCAGGTAAAAGAAGTTGTAAAACATTTGCTGGAACTCCTACCAAGCCGTAACCTGCTGATGACCTGCCTGTGAGATCACGTCCCACCACCTCTTGGTAGAGTCTTGTAGAATATAGGTGGAGAGCTTGACCTGCCTCTCTGGAGGTGTTTCTACATGATCAAAGATAGTCAGCATGGCTTTCAGTCATGAATCTGCAGCCTAGGGTCCCCCTTCCCCCGAGAAAGTAGGAGGATGCTGTTGCGGGAAAACTTGCGTCATGTTTGTTATAGACGTGGAAGGAGGCGGTTCTTCTTGAAAGGTATTCATCATCCTCATAAATCATTCCTTGAACTATGAATCAGTGCCTGCAACTAGTATAACAGCCTGTGCCAAGGCTGGCCCGACTGGAGGATCGGCTGGAAGTCCCTGATCAGCCATATCTGGCGTCTGATCACTATCCTGCAGATGACGTACAACCGGAGGACGTCTCAGAGGCATAGCTCTGAAAGATTAAAATCTTACCTTATATAATGAAAAAAAGGATAGAGAACAAGGGAGTACAAAACAGAAATAGGGGATAGAAACACTCATGTTTTACAAAACATGACAACATTGCATGTATAAGCTCTACACGACATGTACATAACTCTATCCCCCTGCCTATGCATCCTTGCATGGCTAACGTACACTGTCTTTTTAAATTGAGACTACATGGTATGCTCACTGTGGACATGGTGTGTAGTGGAAAAGGTTTCAACAACCCGTGTTGTTAGTTACAAGGCTGATCACTTGGCTAAGACTACACGGCGTGTTCCGAACAAACACAGCGTGTAGAAGAGGAGAGAACACAATACCGTTTTGTTCATGACACGGCCGGGTACTGGGAACAAGGACACATGGCGTGTTCATACAAAACACGGTGTGTATGACACGATCTTCCTCGAACCCTGTTGTTGGTGACATGGTCAGGTACACAACACACTAGTACATGGTGGGTACCTACCTTACACGGCGTGATCCTGGAGATCTTTAACAAACCGTGTTTCTTCTCACACGGTTAGTGACACTGCTTTAAAACTACACGATGTGTATATATAAAGTACACGCCGTGTATTCTGGGTTTTTCGGGGATGTAGCTCTGAAACTGCATTGAAGCCCAGAAAACACTGAAAAACAAGCAAAGAGGTGCCAAATTCTTGATCCGTGAGGTTCCATACTACCCACGAATCAAAGATTGGCATCAAATATAGTCACATATAAGAAAAAACAGGTCAATTATTCACCAATTTCTGATTCATGAGGGCCCATAACACCTCAAGAACTGAAATTTGGCATTCATTTAAGAAAAGTAAAAAACAAACAATTTCTCTATCAACCAGTAGAGATTCAATCAAAGCATTTATCACAACATCATGCATAATCTATATAAAGTCTATCACAACAACATGTAATCGCTAATTCTACCTATATGGAATGGCAAGAATTCATGGCATGTGATTTCTAATATGTTCCTATATGATGCTTGAGATGGCATACCCTCATCTCATCAGGTTGCAACCGAAATAGAAGCATAATAGCAACAAAAATAACAACACAAGGCATGTGGATCACTCTAGGTAAAATCATATCAACCGTCAAATCTCAAAACAAGAAACTAAAATAAATGAGGTAGTATGGCTTTTCCCTATACATGGGTTAGCTACTCCTGAGAACAGCTCAATACCAAGTACCCAATCCATCCTATCTCGAGCTAATGGTTCCAAACAGTAAATCAAGAGAAAAAACCTCCTCTGATACCACTTTGTAATGTCTTGGTTTTGGAAGCCACCCAGAGGCGCCCCGTACCTAGTTGGTCACATGGCCTCAAGCGCATTTCCCCAAACGCCAGAGGCTGCCAACTAGCAGCAAGGGCCTTGAGTGTGATAGTGGGGAAACTATGCCCTCATTGGAAGAGTACATGGCGGAAGTGGAATAAAATAACCACAACAGCGGAAGTAGTATACATACATAAAAGATCAAACAATAAAAAGTGGAAGACAAAGAAAAAACAACTGGAGCAGAAATATTTGTGAAGGATGCATGATACATATATGTCTAGGAAAATAGCCAAACAAGTCACAATGCTGAATATAGTACTAAGCCAAAGTACAAATGAAAAACAGATGAGAAACTCCTCAGCATTGCAAGCCTCAGCTTGGTCCCATGCTCTCCAGATCTAGTGGAATCAAGAACCTGAAGTAGAAGGTAACTTGCCCTTATCTATACCTGAAACAATATAATCTGTTTGGGCCCAAAAGTATGACCCAAACAAGGTGTGAGACAAAGTCCCAATAGTCAACCTCCCAAAGATCTGGGCCTAACAATCCGTGAATATATGGTAGGTAAAGTACAGTAAGTGGTAACCAGTAAGCAGTAAATAGGATAATACACAGGAGTAACAATCCACAACTTGTAACATATGATCTACAAACAAGAAACAACCACTCAATCCTGTAGAAAAAAAGGTAACCTCTGGGTAGTTCTCACATTCTAACCCTTAGGTTTCAACTTATAAGTACTAGAAACCGTCTAGGAGGCACACACAGTCTCACCCCTCTGGTTCATCTAAGAAATAGACTCTCTGAAGAAGCACTGACTGTCAATTCCCCCTATAGACTCGTATCATACTAAAGGCTCTCTGGGGAACCACTCAATGTCAATTCCCACTTGGTCCGCGTCGAGGAACTACAGACTCTCAGAGGAAGCACTCAATATCAATTCCCCCTATGGTCTCGCATCGTAAATTTTAGACACTCTGGATAAGCGCTTACGTCCATTCTCCCTATGGTCTACTACACTAGGTTCTCACGGCCCTGTGTAAAACAACATGCATAGTGCACTTATCAGACCAAGAAAACATCAAGAACTACTTGGATATCATTCTATGGCACAACAGCATAATATTACAACAGTTCCACTATCCTAAAACTAGGCATGGAAACTGGAAATATGCCGAATAAGCAAACAAGCATGAAAAACCATCTAGAGTACAACACAATTTACCCTATGCACAAGCAATTACCTCTACTCAAGCAATCAAGAAAAGCAGGAAAACAACAAGGGAAAAACATGAACACACATTACCACGTTAGAGGGTATTGGAGGAATTTGCACAAAATGTTCCCAGACATCCTACGAAATGGCACAGACCACCTACCTTGATCCTAGTAGATCGATATACTTCAACCACAATGATTGATTATCCTCATAAAGTCGAAGATCTAAGAAAATTTCGAAAATGCTCAACCAACGTTTACATGAAAACAAGGTGGAAGCATGGAACAAGGCTCTGGGAGAAGAGAGAACTCACAACAGTGATTCCAACGCACTCACCGATGTTCCAATCAGATGACATACAGAGGTTCGGGAGCTTATTGAAGATCTGCGGCCGTACAGAATGCTCTCGGTCGAACGAGACCTAAAAGAAGTGTGTTCTGACCATCAGGTGCAACCCTAGTACGTTTAATGAAAAAAAGAAAGTAAACAACGTGTACTTCTAGGGTACATGGTGTGTACTCTGTTTTTCCATACTCTACTTTAAGCAGCCTCCACATCACCCCTACACACCATGTGTGTGGCATGGACACAGCAAGCACACGGCCTGGCGCGACAAGGGAGTACACGACGTGTACTCAGAAAGTACAAGGCGTATACTTCAAAATTTTCCAGAAAACCCCACTTTTCTAAAAAACAACAGGAAAAGAAAGACATTCCTAAAAAATAAGATCTAGGTTCTTACAACATCCACACATACTCACTAGAATAAGAACCCTTTCAAGGTAAAATAATATATGAAACATGAGTGGGAGAATATTTCTTATCAGTTAATTTTTAAGCTCCACCATGGAATGGTTCTATATATTTTTAGCTATATTTCTTGATCTAAACACTTTATTTTTATTGAATAGTTTTAACCATAACATACTTCTATATATCTTCCTTATTATTCTTCGTCTTTTCAATTTTTTCATGATGCATATTTTATATCTATTGATGAGAATTTCCAGGCTCTTTCACCTTCATATCTATTAAATACATCTATGAATCAATGGAATTCATTGTTACATTTTATAGCATCTATAATCAAATTAATACTTAATAGTAATGTCTTTAAACACTTTCATATAAAAAACTATTCTTTTTAATTTTTTATCAATTATTGACATGTAATATTTATATTGTGAGGATTTTTATATATACTAATTCACCAATTTTGAAAGCATGTTGCATCTACCACCCTATTTTACCAATTCATTATACATGGCATTAGATTAAACCTCCAGTTATTATTATTTTTTAAATATATTCCTAATAAAAACATTCAATTAAGAAACAAAAATATCAGGAACATATTTCATGAAACCATTAACATGTTATTAAATACCTTTCCTAATTAATATCTCCTTATATTCCACACATTCATCATACCTCTTACATGTTTCTTCAAACTAGTCATAATGAATAGACTCAACAAATTATCACATACAACATAGTGTAGATTCATATAGTGGGTCACCCTTCTACTTCGTTTTGTTTTTCCTAAATTTACCTACATATTTCATCAACCTATTTTTCATTATCGGTCAGGAAACTCCCATTTCTACTTTTGTATGTCTTGATATAGAATTATTTATTTATGCCTCCTATTTAGAAATAAAAATTGTTTATATCATAGTGATCATTTTTGATTCGGGATCTTGGATATCATGAATACTTTTTAAATATCCAAAGGATCGGAAAACCATATATAGGGTAGAGGAGAATTAGTGGTTGATTTAAAAATTCATTATATCAATTTCTATTCCAAGAGTAATTTATTCTTGATCAACTTGCCCTTGTTTTGTATATACATAACCAGACAATTCAGTTTTTTAATAGGTATAACCTTTTATTAGAAGCAAGAAAATGAAAGTACCAAATGAGAAGGGAAAGGGAAAACATGGAACACCCAAAACAAAAGAAATTATTTGTATATCATTTTCAGAAGTCTCTCGGTAAGCTTTCGTTCTTCATATCTAATAGTGTCCAGCTTCTCCCTTCCATGCCTGCATCCCCAACCTCTCATCTTCCCTCTACTAACACTTGCCCTATTCAAGAGATCTTGGAGTATTTCATGAATTTTTTCTACATCAGTGCTCTCAGAACCTGATCTATCCTCTAAATCTTCCTTTCATTTGACAGAAGATATATTTTTCGAAACCGGCTTCTTCATTTCTTCTGCAATAGGTAGCTCAACCACCATTGGGGAAACAACCGGGGATGAATTCTTCTTGTATGAATCAAGTTATAAGCCCTCATTATCCACAATATGATTTGAAGAAGAGTAGCAGGCCTTAGATATGACCGGGGAGTCCAAATCTAAATTTTTTTTACCTTTTCGAATCACCGAATCAACCATGTTTTCCTGTAGTGGTGCTTCTTCTTCCCTAACTTGTTCCCTTCCAGGAGAAGCAACGACATGATGTTTTTCTTCTTCTGTGAAAATATCAACCCAAGATTTCATTTTATTTCTAGGAGAGGGGGAACATACCTTGGGGTCTGGGCAGTCTCTCTTTGTTTCAACTTTATATGGCTCTTCATGAGTGGAAAACTAGAAAATTCAATGAATGAAGTAAAAAAAAATACAATGTTTACATCTATATATACTCACTTCCTTGGTTATTTGTACTTCCCAATGGTTTTTTCCAAATATATACAATGTGACTACAATAGGTGGTTTATCTCACTCCTATACTACAAGATTCTTACAAGACATAGAAATTACTATTTATCAAAATAATTCTTCCAAAACAATTTTCATGTATCTAAGGAGTCTCACTTTGATCTTCCACCATAGCCTATGTCCCAAACATTCTATGTAGTACCAACATATACATATATTTGTTCATTTGAGTTTCTTCTTGTAATTTTACCTATAGTCTACAAATTATTCTTCTTTATCTATAAGGTATATCTCATTTTTCTCAAATGAATTTTATTTTAATATTATATTATTTTCAATAAAAATACATACAAGTTGATCATGACTATGTCTCAACTTTACATGCTTATATCAATCTTACTTTCTGGTTTCCATGATCAATTTGAGATCCTGGTATGTTCTTTATCTAGTTAATCCTCACTATTCAAGAATTATATCATTAAAGAATATAAAGACCATATAGTAACTCTATCTTGGATTCGATCAAATTATTTTATCTTCTACTTCTCACATCTTAAGAATTATATAACTGATCAAAAAATAATGTCTATCTTATTCTCTAATTTTTAGCACTGATATGTAGAATATTATTGGATTCAAAAACCACTTGGAAACATCAGGTTATTGTCCTTGGCGAGTGTTATTTAATATTTTTATCTATTCAAAAAATTATATCAAATTAGGAAAATAAAATATCTCTCCATAATTTTAATTTTTCTTATATATCATATGGAACTAAAATTTTATTTTTTTGAATAAATAATATCACCATGAAATTAGGGGATGGTGGAATCTATTTTATTCCCCATGATTTTTCATTTCTATGTTTTCCCATGAACTAATTAATCAATTTTCCTCTATAAAAAATTATATATTGGTAAATTATGGAAATTACCTTAATTTTATCCTTTATAATTACTTTTCCCATTTCTGTTGGTCAGACTTCATTTATTCCAGACTCTTTTAGTTATCACGAGCCTTCAACATTTTACATTATTCAACTAATATTCGTATTTCACAATATAAAAAATTTAAAAAAAATTATTAATGGTTATGGACATTCATAGATGCCTAAAATCAATCTAAAATAGAATGATAGATTCAATGAGTATTAGTGAACACATTAAAATAAACATCATAAATAGTAATAGAACAAATCCATCTCAGATTTCTATTCTTTTTACCTAATTTTTTTTCTCATTTATGATATTTTAAATAATTAGAACTGACTCCCACAAGGACTTATTATTTATGATGAGTAAAAATATATTTTGAAATAAATATCATTTAATTATATAATTTATCCCGCTATATACATTCAAGATATTCGACAATTTCCATTATTATTTGGTCCTTTTATCCAATATTGAGGTTCAATTTCTCTTGATGTAACTAGCTAGTATCATAATAAAAACATTATCCTTTTTGTTTTTTTGTCTATTGTCAAATTACACTTGAAGAATTCAAAACTATTTCATGTAATTTACATATTCAATCTGGATACTCATTTTTTTAAACTAGTAGATTTTTTGAAAATTTATCATAGTCTAAAAGATTTACATTCTACCTATGGGTGTCTATAAATCATTTTTCTTCAGTTTATATTTTCAACAATTAATTACTTGTAAATTAAAAATAATATTATCTTTATTAGAATTTTTAGAAATAGCTATAAAATGTTTATGTTTCACATATTTTCAAATTTCCTACCTCTGAAATGACTTTAAATAGATCCATTTTCAAAATAAATATGATGAGATTTGTTTCATACGATCTGGGATAAAATATTATAATTAATTATAATTTTTGAAAAAAAATTAATATGATGCATCAATATAGGATTATGATAGGGATTCCAGATTCTTACAGTCACAAAGATTCAAGATGATTACATTCAATCCAAGGCCTAAAAATACTCTCACATCATAATGATGTATGCGAAAATTAAAATAATATTTATTGTATTTCAAAAAATCAACAAAAAAACATAAGGGCTACTTCGAAGTTAATGTGTCAACTCTTAACCATACACAAACACCTCAAAAAACATTTTGATTTTATCAAACATTATTAAATACATATTATTCAGTCTTAATCCCTCATGTATCATATTAAAAAAACTAGATTTTTCCCAAATAACTGATTCACTTCATTTTGAGATTTAATATCAACCTTAAAAATAATATTACAAGTTCTCTAAAAAAATTATACAATCATTGGATAATAGAATCACACTAGAAAAACATCTTGGAACTCTTATGTTTTAAAAACCCCTAGTAAGATAGTTATTTAAACACTCATAACAACCCTTCAAGATATTCACTACAACCATCCCCACACTTATCATGAGACTGATATAGATGAAAATTATATTATAATTAAATTTTATTCTCAAAAATTATATTTCATTCAATCATTAAAAGTTAAAGGGGTTCCATTAAAAACATTCTAATTATATTTTCCATGTTTTTTAACATCTCTTCCCATTTTACATTTAAACCAGGTGAAACTTCCATAAACATTCAAGGGATGTCATATCTAGTTATTAAATTTTAATTTCCCATAGTTCTTAGGAAGTATCTTTTCAATATCAAAGCATATGGTAAGTACATTCAATCTATGTTTTATTACTGGATACTCAATCAGTAACTAAAATTTTCCAAAACAACTATTAACATGAACAATGAAAAAATACATAAACATAATCCAAATAATCCTCACATTATAATAATAATATATAATGAAAAACGTTATACTCCTCAGTGTTCATAAATTACTGATTATTCAATGAAAATAATTAGGGGATCTGATTATTCTTCCATTCATGTAATATTGATTATAACACACATGAATGAATGACAAAAAAAATCCTTTATTAAAAATTACAGATAAATTTACAACCATTTAGACTAATATATAATTTTTATCATCTACATATTATATATAAACCTCATATTATGGTTTTGGTAATGATTTTTTTAATAGATAACCAAGACTGTCCTTTGTATCCATCCAACAGTTATTAAATTTCCCTTATCTTATGATCTCTCATATGAGATGATATTTTCACAGGATTTTTTTGATCCTATAATAGACTATGATTATTTATAAATAGAAGAAACAATATAGTAGTTACAATAAATATTGATTTCTACCATGTTTCTAGTAACCACTACATTTTCAGTAATGAACTTCTTGATCCAGATAGCTTATTTTGAAACATCTAATGTAATGATATAATCTTCCATTATTTTATAGTCTATAATGGTGATTAATTTGGAAAATTTATAACTGAGAGCTCAGATATTTATAAAAAACTAAACTATATTGATACATAATGTCATATCTATCATATTGGACGCCAACATGAATATAACAGTTTACAATAATATATTCCTCTATCCTAAAGAGAATGAAAAAATTGTATGTCCTTCTAAAGTACATAATTAGGTTATTTAAATTAATATAGTGACTCTCCCCAAGATTATATTTTCATTTAATGATTATTATAATATCAAATTTTACATCAGTTCAATTATAGGATGTAAAATATATGATGGATCCTATGGAAAACACATAGAGAATTTTATACATCCTTTCTAAATAATCATAATGAACAAAAATATTCATAATATTCATTAAATTATATATTTTTAAAGACACATTATATCAACCCATAATTTTCATAAATAGGTATAATATCTTAATAAATGGATTTTGATTACATTTTATATAAAAATATCTCGGGACCATTAAGGATTAGTGTCTTTGGAAACATTGATACAAAAAAGAACTCGACAAAAATTTACTATGTAGTCTTTTACTAAGTTATTCAAAAACAACACCCTTATTAGACACATCCTACGTAATACCATTCTTCAATTCCAATAGAAATGTAGACATAAGAAAGGTTGTGTTCAGATGCACTGTAAGGCTAAACAAGAGAGGTATACAAGACCACAAGATAATAACATGATCATAAGTGTATGAGAACATTGTATTCAAATTATAAAACCATACATTCCATATCATAGATCAATAATAATGATTCACAGTTTAAATCATTGTATTTTGTATGAAATAAATCAAATCATCATCGAAGAACAGGATTCATAAGATTGTGACATTGGAATAAATCAAAAGTGTTTTGCATGCACATTAGCGTAGAAAATCATTTCCTTAGTAGTAAAATATCACTACCAGTACTATGATTGTGGATTGAGTACACTCCCAAAACCATCTTAGTGGTCATGATTCCCACTCAAGACTATCATATTGGATAGAGTCCATTACTAAACTAGAATCAGTCACCATTCATTCCTTGTTAATCTCATGAGATATCAATATATAACTAATGCATTGTAGGGAAATATAATTTTGGGATCACTAATCACATCAGGAAATTATTACATTTTTTTCCAAAATATCATAACCTACATCATATCATAACCTATGAAATGGGAATGGGTTTTATAAATATTTCATTACTTCCTCATAGTATAACATGTGGAAAATTATTAGGTTTCATAAATATATATATTTAAAATAATCACAAAGCATCCAAGGAAAGAATAAGTATGTAATAATTGTAATATATACACATTAAAATAATAACAAACATCAAAATATGGAATCTTATATTATTTTTTAAAAAATATATGTTGTCAAATTTTCTAACGAAAATAACATTTATCTCATTGGAATCACATATGTAAAAGCTAAAAAATTTCACAAATATTTTGAAAAAAATATTCCATTCAAAATAAAGCCGAAAACATGTAAAATAATCATTAAATATTTAAGTGTTCGTCAAAGTGGGAAATTCCATTCAATTAGTATAGGTTAATGTAATGATTCATTTTACATTGTTAGAGAAATTTATAGACTACATTGTTCAGGAAATGATAAGAAGGATTATTTATTTTTTTATTTATTAATAATGGGTAAAAAAATTTTAATCCATAATTTTATAGTAGTTAAACCATTATTCAAAACATTTGTAGAAAACATAGATATGCCAGAGAAAGGATTTTCAACTGTTGAGATAAATTAAGACAATTTTCCAAAAAATAATCCCTTTACTATCATGAGTTCTAAAATAGAAGGGAATTAAATAAAAACATGTATTCTCTAGAAATTACTAAAGGAGAGTAAAATTTAAGAGTTTCTAGAGAATAAATAATAATATTTCATTACTGGAAAATTAATAATAAACAATCTCAATAAATAATTTTATTATAACATAAAACCCTTATTGTTGTCATGACGATTGAGTCTTAAACCCCATGAAAGAATTACTCCAAATAAAAAATTTAACACCATGAATATAAGGATAATAAAGATATAATTTTTCAATGTGTAGTATACACATCTCATAAAATTATATTTTTTCATAATATAAATTACTACCAAATAACGATAATTTGTTATTATATACCCTTATCTAGAGTCTCACATGCATCAAAATATCTCAAAACTAGTGTATAATAAATATAAATACATTATAAATCTATAATATAATTATGTACATACTTATAATTTTTAATATTCCCCCTGTATAAAAAATTTAAATCCATTTATCAATAATTCATTAGTAAAATCGATGCTTAAATGTGTTACTTGTTTTTTTATTAATGATAATTTCAGTTCAGCGTCCATATACATTTATCATGGTTCCATCATATATAGAATATTAATCCAAAATATTAATAAAATATATATCTATTAAATATATATTTATAAAGTTTATAAAATATTATAGATAGAAAAATTATTTATATAGTTATTGAGGATGGTATGTCGTACATATGCCTGATACTATTTTCACTTTTTGACATGTTGAATGAAAGAATGGTAAATAATTAACCACATTTAAATAATTATTATAATATAAAATATATAAAAATATTTATTAAATCCATACTTATTAACATAAAACAAAATATAAATGAAAAATATAATAACACTACATGAAGGTGGAAGTCCATACATACGTATGAGCAACATTTGTGTTTTCCATCAGTTTGGAAGGTAAGATGATAGATGTTATATTTTCATTACATATGTTTGACTCTTCCATAGTTATAAAATATAAATATTAAACCCACCTTTAAATACATATTTATAAATGGTGATGAAAAATAATAGTATTGTTATGGGAAGATAGTAAGCCATACGTATGCACTAGCAATATATTCACTTCCCATTTGACGGGAAATATGGTGGGTAGTGTTGGATTCATAACAAAAAATTAAAATAGTGTTTTTAGGATATTTATTAATTATTTATGATAAATACCATAGATTTAGAGGTGATAATTATTATGTCAAGAAACAAAGTGATTGGTTAAAGCAATTAACTCTTCTTTAATTGAACTGTATTAGATATCTTCTTAATGATCCTTGGTTTAGAATTTTGGGATGATAAGAAACTCAAGAATTATTGTAAGGGATAAGATATGGTATTTATTTATTTTATGGTAATGATATATTTATTAACATATAGTAAAAAATTGAAAGGATTATTAGGGATGGAGAGGAAACACATGGAATATATAAAAATCTTCAATTATAATAATGTCTTTCTAAAGAAACATGATTCTAAATGGACATGAAATATTATAAAAGGTTCTTAATGTTTAAATAACATCATAAAATTATATATAAATATATAGGTTTAGATTTTATTATACACATTTTGTATCTGATTAATCTTGTTGTAAATTATTTTTAACCATAACTACGGTAACAACTATTTTAACAACAAAAGGTTAATAATGTTAACATAAATGGACAATTGAATCATAAATGAACCATGTATAACCGGGTAAACCATATACTATATAGATGGATGATCATATGAATTTAGTTAATTATGAATCTTTTAATAAAGTATTATTTATTATAAATATTATTTGTGTCGATTTTCTAGATATTCATTTAATTTGACATTAATGACATGAATGAAAATATTAAATTGGAATATAATATGATTAAATATTAATAATAAGTAGTATATTACGGTAAAATTTTCATAACACAAAAATTCACTCATATTATATTACTTGTAATATTTTTAAAATCATTTATTTTATATTTATATTAATTTGAGAAATATTGTGTAGGTGTTCCATAAGAACTTAAGTTAATTATTTATTTACTAAAAAATAGAGAAAAAATTACTTCATTAATAAAACCTAATTATACTAAAAATGTATATTAATTTTGAACATTATTAGTTTCCTTGTGTGGATGTATTGTATATATTTATAAGATAATGACATTTTTTATTTTAATTTCCATTAAATATTAAATTGGTTATTTTAATGTAAATTTCCCCATAAAAGTTAAATTTCAAGACAAATGTCATAATTATAGAATTTAATTCATATATTTAGAATTTAGATGAAAATTTGTGATTGGGACACATAGTTTTAACATAAATTAAATCAAATTACCGTTTTTAGAGGTGATAAATTTTACCATAGTTTCTATTCATAATGCCTCAAAAATAAAATTAACTGATTTCCCATATTTTAACATCATGATTATAAATATGGAAACTATTTTAGCAATTTAAATTCAAATATGCGTTATAGTTTAATTTAAAATTCAACCCACCAAACCCAAGGATAATGGGTTTTAAGAAAATTGCATTTTTAAGTACAAAAATATTTCTATAAAAAATTAAAATATAAAATTAATTAAAAATAAAATATTTGGATGAGATTAATAATGAATATATATTGATATTTTAAAACTACTCCAAAATATAATTTTAATTTTTAAATACATTAAAATAAAACAAATGTATTTAAAATAAGTATTTTTATTTTTCACTAACAAATAATTGTTTTCCAAAAAATCACAAAAATCAATCAAAGATAAATTGGACGTGATGATTTCTAAAATTATATCATTTATATAAAAAGTCTAAACTTTCTAGAAATTCATTATAATTTTTTATCACATAAATAAATAAAATCCATATTTGAAAAAAACACATTATTGAAGACTGAAATGATGGTTCTAGAAATTAATAGTTTATTTATTAAAAAAATATCAACAAATTGATATTGAGCAGGACCATTTTGTATAACTTATATAGAATTTTATCTTATTAATTCCCACCAATTTATATTTGAGGTTGTAACTTTCATATTTAATAAAAAACATTTTATTGTATATGATGGTTTATTTAACCTTAGTCTAGTGTGTAACACAAGATGTCGAATAAATTAAATTTATTTAAAAAATATATATTTCTCGAAATATAAGGGTGATAGTTTATAAGACCCCTAAAATGAATTTACATGTTCAAATTCATTATATGTGGTATAAATAATGAGGAAATATCTATTTCATCACATCCTCTGGTTCCCATGTTGCTTTATTAAATTTTTTAATTCTCTATAGAACATTAACTAGATGGTTAGTCTTTTTACATAGAACATTATCTATAAAATAAAGGATATTTATCTCTTTTACCCCATAAAAAATATCATCCTTTAATGTTATAACATATGAGTTTGGTATATGGGAATGATCGGGTATATACTTCCTTACTGGAGATGCATTTAACACATCATTAACACGATAGAGGTTCGATGGGAGTGATATACGAAAATATATATTCCATACTAAAATAATAATAAGGAAGGGTAAAATATACCTAGGTATTATAAATACCTTATTTATTTATTTTATAACATTCTTTGGTGGATAAATCCATATAAAAACATCATCAATAACTTTAAATTCTAGAGAATACTGACTATTTCTAGAATAACTTTTAAGTTGACTCTGAACTTCTTCTTTGTTTCATTGAATTAATCTAACCTTAAATTATATCTCCTTAGGTATATCATAACACAAAAGGTTAATTTATCCTTATTATCCCAACAAATTTATGTTATATAATTAAATATATATATGGATTCATAAGGAGACATCTAAATATTCTTGTGAAAGATACTCTTGTAAGAAAACATAACCAAAGGTATATTTTGATCTCAACCACATTTTAAGTCCATTGAATAAGGTCTCATAATTTCCTATAAGGATTGAATTGTTCTCTCAGACAAGGAATATATCAAAGGATGATATTTCATTCCTAAACACAACTCTTTTTCTAGAATATGCCAAATATTTTAGTAGAACATCTAGGTAAACCACATATCTTAATAAGAAATAATAGTGTGTCGTACTCCATGAAACTGTACATCTTCATTGATATAAATTATGTAAATATGGCCAATAGTGAAATATTATATGATAGTAATTATGTTTTATGATATTAAAATGGGAACCTCTATAACCCAAATAGAATTAAATCCTCTAGATGATTTGGGGAGTCCTATAATGAAATCCATGGTGATTTTTCCTATTTCCATCAGGTTATGGGTAGTGGTTATAAGAAAATATTATACTTCTATCAATCACAAATAACATAATTACATACATAGAACTATGATATATACATTGAAATATTCTACTTCTTGTTTTCCAACCATAAATACTCTTTTAGATCTCTACACATCTTCAAAATCCAACGATGAATGTAGAATGATGAATTATAGGTCTCATATTATAGTTCCATATTCATGAATGGTATGGTTGAAACATATACATTGTTCCTAATCATTATCATTCCATCACAATAATTTTTAAACTTGATAAATCTTATAAATTTCTTATATTGGTCTACATCATCATTCTACACCTCTTTAATCCTAACTAGGATATATTGTTAAACACTATATTTCAAATTATAACATTTCCCTCCTCACTTTATGATTTTAAAGATCTATTCTATAAAAACCATGAAAAATTAGATCACTTTTTATCCTCATCATAGATAATATATAATGATCATCTTGACTCATAGAAATATCCACCTTTATCATTTTTTATTTATGGTAATTTATTAAGAAGTCCTAATATTCAATTATCTCAAACCATATTCTATAGATAATATTGAAATCTTTCTATATGAAAATATACATTTAAATATATTGAATAGAATATATATCCCACCATTTTCAATAAATAAAGTCCATATATATAATTATAGAAATAAATTACAATATTAACCTCTAAATTACAGTTGGATAATGATTCTAGCAAACCTATAGTTATCATCAGCTATAAGAAATAACCATATCATTATACATAAGAATTCATACAAGTCCCTTAATTGATACATAAATATAAATTATAAAACATTATCTATAATCGAGTATTATAATCAAAAGTGAAATAATTAAACATCCCTTTTCTTCTTTGAAATTTCTATCACAATCATCTGTATAATGGAACTTACAACCCTTCTAAGTTGGCAACATTTTTTGATTATATAGTCATTAATTTTTTTTTAAAAAGAATCTATAAAATATATAAAAACCATAAAAGCATTATATCCAAATCATAGTGTTTGGAATATTCTAATGCTCAATAAATTCTATCATCGAATAATTTACTAATATATCATCCATTGAGATTATATAACCCAAGAATGAAACATTCTGAATCCCAAATTCAAACATGGTAGATTTTTCATAATAATTCTACTTCATCGTGTTCTTTTTCATGATTCTCAAATCCTATTAATTATCATACATTCTATTTAAATATATATGTAAATATAATATATAAATAATAACAGAAACTAGTCAAGGTAATCCCTAAATACTTTACTTATAAAATCCATGATGACATCATCTGAATAATTAAAACCAAAGGGAATCACTATAATTTCATATTGAAAAAAACTTGTAAACAATTTTGTCATGGGAATATACTCCTTCATGAATTTGAATTTTTGATATCCAAAATAAAGGATAATTTCAAAAAGGTATTAATATTCTTGTAGTTTATAAAACAAGTCATATGTACATGGAAGATGATACATTTTCTTGATTTTGATCCCGTTAAGTTCCCAATAATCAATATAGAGTCACATTAATACATATTTCTTCCTGAAAAAAATAATAGTATCACCCTAAGGTGATGAACATGGATGAATTAATTTATTTTCATGATAATTTAAGAGTTTCTTCTTCAATTATTACTATATAATCATCACCATTTTCTATGGAGATTCCAAATTAGGTGTATCACTATGTCTGAGTTCTATTGAGAACTCAAATTCACCATTTTCTAAAATATAATGAAATTATTTCATAACTACATTAAAAAACTTCTATACATCAAGAATATCATTGATTGTGATTTTCCGCAAACCATCTTCGATAAACAAACTTATTATAATAATAAAGACCAAAATATTTGAAATGATATCCATATCATGGTCATATTTATCATCAGATCAACATAGAATTATAGTTTGGTTCAGAATATCAGATATGGATTATCTTCCTTGATAATTGTTGTGGTATTTAGGTAAAAACACATTTTATTCTATAGAATCAAATTCAACTAGAGTTAGAATAAAAACATTTCTAGGAAATTCATTACCACAATCTTAAATTGAAGAAGAATTTTATATTTGAGATGCAACTATCATACCAATAGGGTTGTCACTACTAATCTAACATATAATTTTTGGGGTTTAATTTTGATACCCTTATAAAATACATCATATATAAAATAGTGGGTAAAACTTGTGTTAAATATGAAATTATTTGTTTTATCATGAATAGTATGTGTACATTTCAACATATCATTATAATACACCTTCTAAAGAATTGTTGTCTCATGAAATTTCCTAGTGTCTCTATTTTAGGCAGTTATTGATGATGATAAACTAAATTATTAACCATTATATTTGGAAACTAGTTATCATAATTCCAATACTCTTTGAATTTGAATCATTGGAGAGTGGGTGGTAAATTTTGAGGAGCTCTCTCCCTATTCACATCACTAGCTAACATCTTCTAATTATTTCATAATTATATTTCCCAACGATCTTCCCATAAACACTTAATACTTTTTCATGTCCCATAAATATAATTTACACCATGTATCCTTCCAAACTTTTAGAATATAGGAAATCTCATATTTATCTCTCCATGATCATTTGAATCTACATTGAATTTAATTTTTCATTACTTATTAAATATATGAGACATATATGTAACTCTAATATTCATTTCCACGTTTATAAAATATAAAATAAGTTCTCCAGATATATTAAAGTCTCTAATTGATACTTCTCATTAAAGACTTGGTTTTAGGACATTATATAATTGATCAGCCTTTCATTTACGTTAGATGACAATGACAAAATCATACCATAAATTCCTTGTCAAATAGTCCTAATATGTAATAATATATTCATAATCATTTAGATTTATAACAAGAAAATAAATTCCCTATTATTATATGAAAAAATATGGGATGTACCTATTGAAGAATAATATAATAAACATGTCCCACTCCATGGAATAAATTACTTCATATTGCCTCTTATTCTTGATAAGATTCCTCCATTGATATACTTTTCCTTCAAAATAAAAGAAAAATGGATTTTTTATTATATAAACACTAATGAATAGAAAATATCATTTAATAAGTACTGATTCATTGCTCAAAAGCTAGCGGATCAGTGGAACCATTAATAAAAGGTATTTGTTTCCTTGTGATGGACTTAGTAGAACATTATTTCCCACTTTTTTTAGATTAGATTGGTATCATGATTCATTCTTTGATAATGTAGTGTAATTTTAACAATACTATTTTAATTATAAATCCGATTTCATTTAGTTACTTAAGAATAAAATCTATTCATTTTTTATAACATTAAGTATTAATAAGATTCATTTGGGTTGCTTCTATTGACTAAAACATGAAATCATAGATTGAGAAACCATAATAACAGTGTGAAAACCACATATGTATGAAAAAAAACTACTGGATATCTAAATTGGGTCACGTTGTTTCAATATATGACTCCTAATTTTTAACCTAGCTAAGACCTAATTATTTAAAAACATTATGATTCTTTCAAATACAAAGAACTATCCTTAGTATTATCAATATTTTATTATGATACTTTATTACAAATGATAATTAAACTTATCCTATTATACCAACTATAAAAATATATACTTTTCATACAAATACATTACATCATAATAGATGAATATTCATTAAATTTTACATTAACATGCCAAAGGACCATAAGTAATTTATGTACTTAGAAACATTGATAGATTAAAAACTAGACATTAAGTGAACTATATCATCCAATAATAATTTATTAATAAATATGATCCTTCTTAGAGATATCATACTTAATACATTTATTCATAACATTGTGAGAATAAAATATCAAATGGGAGAGCTAAGTATCTTAGTAAAGGGTAAAGAATCGATATATCAGTTATAACTTGATAATAAAATTACTATAATGTTTTGAAACTTGAGAATAACATTTGAAAATAATACCATTCATGTCATATATCATAATCTTGATTCATAGAATAAATAATTTCATTTCAGAAGACATGAATCAAATAAAAATCAATGAAAATCAGCCATGAGGTCATAAGAATGGAATATTTCATAAGAATTTGGAATAAAAATCCTATAAAATAATTTATTTAGTATTAAAAGATCACTCTCAAGACCATGAGAGTGGATTGGGTTCACTTCCCAACCCATAATTGTAGTAAAGTTTTACTCCCAAAAATATTATATCAAACATAGTCCCATACTAAACTGGGTTCACTCCCTATACTGTCCCCTTAATCTCATAAGATATAATTCATACCCAATTCATTGGTGGGATAAATAATTTTGGTCCCACACATAAAAAAATAAAAATATTACATATGTTTTTCAAAAGATCATTAAAAAATCATAATATAATGTCCTATGTAAATAAAATGGTTTTCAAAAATATTTCTTCATTTCATTATATTAAAACCCAGAAAAAATAAATGGGTTTCAAAAACCTATTTTCATAATAACCATTAACAATATGGGTAAAGAATAAATTTTGAATCATCTGATCATTACCCCAGTAAAATAAAAATCAACATAAAATGATTTAATTTTAGATTAAAATGTTTTTAAAATATTAGTTATAATATATCTTAATGAAAATATTATTTTCTTTTTAAATAGTTTTTTTTATTGTGAAAAAATATACCAAATATTAAAAAATAAATTTAATTTGAATAGAATCATGAATTCTCTTAATGAAATCTTAGATTATTTAATTGGAAAAAATAGGAACTTATTTACTTTTTTTATTCTTTAAAATAAATATTTCTTCTACATTTTCAATAATAAATCAATACTACATCACTCAAAAAATGATACATAGATTCCTTTTAAACCATATTATTAAAATTGAAATAATGTGTAAAAATTTATTTATTTAATCACTAGTGAGTAGTAAAATAATTCCAAAAAATATTTTTAAAAAACATGGATATAGAAGAGAAATTTATTTTGGCCAAATAGTGAAATTTAATCAATTTTCCTTATAAAAATATTTTTGGTATCTTTAGATTAAAAAGAATAGAAAATAAAAGAAAAACATGTATTATCCATAAATAATTCATATTTAAGATAATAAATTAGTTTCTTGGGAAGTATATCATAATATTTTATCATCAGAAATGTAGCTATAAATAATCAATATAAACAATGGGATTTGAATAGAATCTCTTACAACATTGGTAACATTTGTATCCTAGGACCCATAAAATAATATATTAAAATAAAAATAAAATATCATGAACATAAGGATAATAATTATTTAAAATTTCAAAATTAAATATATACACCACATAAAATACGATATGTTCATAATATAAAACACATCCAAAAGATGATATTTTGAGACGATAAACCCTTATCTCAAGTTCCGCTTGATTTGAAATCACTCCAACCTCCTATAAAGTTAGTTTGACTAGGTTATAATTTTATAAATGAATAATTTAAATATTTATAATATTATATTTGATCCCTTAAAAACTTTTCAACTCTAATTTATCAATAATTCTTTATTAAAATTTTCATTTTCTAGTGTTAATTGTGTCTTTTTTCATAAGAATATCATTTTGATATTCACTCTACTTATAAATTGATATGGGTTCCATAAAATATAGAATAATGATACTGATATAAATAAAATATATATCCATTATACATAAACATATAATCATTCACAAAATATAGATTCTAAAAAATGAATTACAACATTCATGAGGACGGTAAGACAAACATATTCATGAATGTTGATTTAAATTTTAAATGGGTTAAATATAAGAAATTAAATAATAAATATCCTATGAAGAGTCGTTATTATATCATATATATCCTATTTATTCACTAAATCCATCATTATCGCCATCTATTTAAAATAGAAATTAAAAAATTACATCACTTCGTGGGGTGGAAGTCCATGCGTGTGCACTATCAGAATTATCATTTTTTAATGGTTTGGAAGATAATAAGGTTGTAGTTATATTATAATTATAGAATTATAATTATTTAATATAACTTTAGTGAATAGTAAACCAATAATAATAATCATCAATAAAAAATGATGATTAAAGTATAATAGTATAACTTCGTGGAGATGGTTGGTCATATGTATGCACAAGTGATATATTCATCTCCCATTTGTGGAAAATTTGGTGGATTAAATTTTTATCATAATAATATGAAAATAAAATAATATTAAGGATTAAAAATGGTTTATTTCATGAAAAATACCATATATTTATATGAGGACAAAATAAGTAAAAAATTTGATGGGTTGAGGTGTGTACCTCTTCTTAGAAATAACTCCTCTCGATATCACCTAAAAGATCTAAGGGTTGGCATTATAGAAATAATAGCCCATCTAAAATGTTGAAAAGTAACATTAGATGTTATTTTTTCATGGTATGGTTAATATATATATATTAACTTGTTATAAGGAAAAGGAAAGAAGGGTGTCCTTTTATAATGGAGGAGAGGTCACACATGAATTTTCATAAAGAATCTTAATAGTATAAAGTATTTCTCCAAAACAATCTTACAAATGGACCTCAGGTCATAGGAAAATTGATTAGTTTTTAAATATTATCACCCAATATAATTTAGTTAGGCATTGGTGTAATTTTAATCCTTAAAATTTTGATTAATTACCTGGTTAATTGTTTTTAGCCTAAAAAGTGGTAACAACTGTTTTAAAAATATTGTGTTAAAATGATGAAATAAATAAATAAATCGCTCATAAATAGAACTTGGAATAATTTTTCAACCATATTCCATTATAATTCTAGAATATAATATTTTTATTAAATTTCATTCATTTAAAATAATGATATTTATTATATAATATCAATAATGTCAATTTTGGAACTATTTATTTAAATTGACCATAAAGACACAATGAAAAAGTTATGATTATAGTATAATAATTTTCCCAAAAATAATATGTTATATTTATATAATAATCATATATAACTCTTTAAATCACTTGAATTATATTATTTTTAATATTTTTAAGATCATTTATTTTATTCATCTACTAATTGGAGAAATACTTCATCAATGTTGTATAGGAATTTAATTTATTTATATTATTACAAAAAATTAGTAATTTGTTTCCATAATTAAAATAATTTATTTATAATGAAAATATATATTTATAGTCATTGATTATATGATATTTTCTCTTGTTTTAGACATAAAATATATTTAAAAGAAAGGGGGTGACATATTTTACAGTTCATTGCTTTTGATATTATGTAAGACATTTTCAGGGAAATATATCTTGAAAACAATTAAATATCAATTCAAATACTATAATGGATGAATAAACATCATATAATAGGATTTTAGATCAAAATGGTGACCTTGAAACTTAGGTTTGACAAATACTATCTCAATTTACCCTTTACAAAGTTTAAAAATGTTATTGTGATCACTATTCATAATCGGTAAAACTAAAAAGAACATATTTGAAAAATATGAAACTATGAATTTGAAATATTTAATAATATTTAACAAATTATTTTTGTATATGATAAATAATTAAATTTAATATTATTCCCACAAGATGTGATGAAAAATGGAGTATCATAAAAATGAATCTTAAATTTAAAAATAATTTTACAAAAAATTCAGTTATAAAATTAATTCCATAGACCATAATTGAATTAATAATTATCAAAATTATATAATTATGTTTTAAAACTACTTTTTTATATTCAAATTGTTTACAAGAAGATACCCTTTTCAATATGGAATGATATATTTCTCTATTCACTGGAAATTCATTTTCTTCAGAAAAAATACCAAAAATTGAATAAAAGATAAGTTTGAAAATATGATCATAAAAATGATATGTTTTTCATCAAATAAAATTTTTTAATTTTCCTAAAATTATTTATAATTTTATATCAGAAAATAAACCAAACTCATATTGAAAAAAATTAATGAATCAAACGTGTTTTCTAAAAGTGAGGTATTATTTATTAAAATATGTCAATATAATTATATTAAATAGGAAATTTGTATATAAATCCTAATTTAGTTAATTATATTCATTAATTATAAATAATTAACTCATTTATAACATTCATATTTAAATAATATTATCTTAAAGTTATATAAAGCTTCATTTAGAACATAATTATTCCTATAATGAAAGATATAAAAGAAACAAATTTTATTTTAAAAAAATAAAAAAAATATCATGGTGTTAAATGTTATTTTTTGTGTAATAAATGATAAATTTTTTTAACTATATGGTATCCTAAAACCAGACACACAAATCTGTTACTAAAAACATAATATTTACATAGTAATTTCAATACTAAGTTAATTGACCACGTTGGACCATAAATAATTACAGAATAAAAGATTTAATGAGAAACTAACTTAGCCGATATTTTTTAGGAATATATAATTAGAGAATCAAGAAACTAATTATTTAAAAATCCCATATTTATATCATCATATAGAAATTTTTTCCAATATGACCATAGATACTTATTCCAAAATAAATCTTCAACATCTCTTATATAAATATCCATAAATGAAACATATTTATACATATATTACATAATATAATTATTCATAAACTATGGAAATTGAAATATAATTTGGGTGATCTCAAATTCATATTAATGAAATCAATATAATAGAAGGTATCTTAAAACAAACAATAAATTAACAATTTTGGAAAAGTAAGTAATTTGATATTGATTTTTAGTTATAATAAGAGCATGAATTATTTCCAGGGATTACATAACAATATAGATGATCACATTAAAAACTTCAACTCATTTTTTAAATATATTATGAATAATTTAAAAAAACACAATTTTATTAACAAATACTTGTTCTGATATATAATAATTAGACCAGAAAGGACTCGTGCAATGATGTTATAAATAATTATATTGGAATACAGCTAATACTCGGGCCAGTTTTTATAACATTTGGAAAAAATCCATAATGTTAATTTTTCTTTGTTTATTGGCTGATTATTTTTGTTAAAAATGATGGTTTCTATGTTTATTTGTGTAGTTCCAGAGATATTTTTTGATAACAAATTTTTATTAACATCCAATAAAAAGTAAGGGGTTCACTATAAGCATTACAAAAAAATGCATGTACTGGGTGGCATTGGTTCCTAGTGCATTCTAATTTTTTGGGGTCTAAATTTTTTTAGGAAACATTATATTTGAAAAGAGTTATTTCAAGGTGTGCCTCACAAAAATATAGAAGAGGCATGGAATTCATGATGTTTTTTATTTTTATCAATGTCTTGTTATTCATAAATGTTTAGTGTTTCATGATGTGTTGGAGAATTTAAAAAATATTGAGGATTCGTAAAGGAAATATTGTAAGCTATGCGACTTCAAGAAGATTCATGATTGAAAATGATACACCAAAACTTTGAAAATAATGTTATGTTTAGGAACAATAATGTAAAACTTCACAAAAATATGGGGGCATGGTTGAAAGATTCATGATGTTTAGGAAACATCTTTAAATAAGAAGGTACCCACACATTTGAATGGTAGAATCCAATAATTAAATTCTAAATGATTTGAATTCATGGAGGTAATTCATGAATGATTTTTGCCCTGCAAATATTATCATAAAATTATACATTTTCATGATGATAGGAGTTTCAATGAAGGTTATCTCAGCTTCATGAATGATGTTAGCATTTTAAAAGTTGTGGGAGTCACAAAAGTAGTGAGCATCATGAAATTTGTCACCGGTGCCAATGTAGTGACCCTCGTGAAATTAATTTGTTTTATGAAAGTAGTATAATTTATTTTATAAATGGATATTTTCTTAGAGGTTGAAAAATGGGTTTTCATTCGAATTAAATCTTCTATGAATGGGAATGTATTTCTGAATAAAATAATGGTAATGTGGTATTCATAAAGTTGATTGAAGTGGAACATAATTATACACCAAATTAGGTGTAAAAAATATTAGTTAATGTGATAAAATAATATAGTTTTTAAGGAAAAATTATTATTCTTGAATTTAGAGATAATTGAGAATTTAAATTTTTAGTGGTTTTAAACCAGTAGGGACACTTAGTCTGCAACGAACGCTATAAAAATAGTGTGATTTAGTGGATTTGACACAAAATAAAATTCACTTCTTATGCTCCTTAGACGTAACCGATTGTGGCTAAACTAGGTAAAATTGATATGACTAATTCATTTTTTAATTTATATCTATAAAATGCTTTGGTAAAGTGAGAGAAGTGTGTTTTTTATGACGAAACAAGATTTGTAGGGAAAGTTGTTTAATATGGCATACCTTGATTCACACCTACCTCTCTATCAGAATATTTTATCTAGTTGGGATAACATATCATGAGACCTAATAATGAATCAAGTGGATATATAATGTTCTTTCCCACCTATCACAAACATATTCCAATTCACACTTCATATAAAATAAATCAATAACTATTCTATACATAATCAACATCACTTAATAATAAATTTTTTATTTTGAAGACTATCATAAGAAATGTGAAAATATCACAATTACATATAAAAATTAACTTATTAGTAAATACTCATTCCTATAGTCCCATGATATATAAATATTATCATTTTTGTCCAATTGATAAATGAACTATAATTTATGCTAAAAACCTATAATCTGATTTATATAAAATTGTTTGTTTACACCGTACAAAATAATATTTATATGTGTAAGTAATAATTTAAAATAATTTAAAATTCATAATTGATAATATAGACCATGAAAATTAATAAGGAAACATATTCTATAGAAAGTATGTTTTTTTTTTGGAAATATAAACCCCATGGGATATACAGAGTAAAATGGAATAAAAACATTAAAAATAATCTCTCTCAATGATTTTGTAATAGTGTCATGAAAAAAATTTAATAAATCACTTAAAAACTCATTCTGAGCAACATCAACAGTATTATATTATTTTTATTTTAAAAAATTAAAATAATTTAACCTTGTAAATAAACAATACTTATATTCAAAAAAATTATGGACATGAAAAAATTATTCATAACTGAGTAAAATCATTTTTTAAATTGATTGTGAAAATAATATCGATTAAATTTTTTAATTCATTGAATAATGGGAATATATATTACAATATTAATCCATAAAAAATAATAAAGAAAATTAAAAAATAATGGTCATGATGGTGGAAAACCTGTCTATTTTGAAGGAATTTAAAATAATTGTTTCTCACAATAATAAAAAAACTAAAAGATTTTCTAGTTTCAAAAATGATTAATATATTCATTTTAAAATTTTTATATAATATAAAGGTTAAAAATTGAACATATGAAATCATTATGTTATTAGAAAAAAAAATTCCTAAAAAATAATGAATATGGATAAGGAAGATAATGGTTCCTCCAAAAAAGATAAATGATGTCATTTTTTTATGAATATTGTGTCGAGTAATTTGAGTACCAATATGAGAAAAAATTGCAAGAATTCCTGAATAACATAAATATGAACATAGGAGTATAAAATAGGCATATTTTGATAATTAAATATAATATAATTCCCAGAAATAAGAATCAAGCATATGAAATATTGATTTAAAAATAGATTGAATAATAAACCCTTACAAATTTGGTGAATTTTGAATCAAAATCCATTCAAAACTGTTACATGATATTTATTTTAAAATTAAATTAATTACATAAAATTTTATGTTAAATTATATTTATGTGTTAATAATTAAACAATTTTAAATAAAACATTGATAAAAATATAAAACATATATCAAAGAATAAAAATTGAGTTTAAAAAACCTTTATAGATATAATAAAATATTAATTAAACACTCATAAAAGAGAATAAGTTATGTGTAACATAAATTAAAATTATATAAAATTGTATCACAACATAATATTTTTTATTGGTATTATACACATCAGTTAATGAAAATTTATCATTAATTCAAAACAAGGCTCACAGAAGAATATTTGAAATGATAACTCCATACATTAAATTATTCCATGGTCGAACTGCTTCAAACCTCCTATATCATAAAATTTTATTATTAATTCAAAAAATTAAACCAATATTTGTATCAGTCATTATAAATAACATTTGTTTGTATCTTTTTACCTATTTAATCAGAAGTCTTTTTCAAAATCAATAATTTAGTTATTAATTTTTCATGTTTCCATATATTCTTTAATTCAACAGTTTAGATCATTATACATTCATAATATATTAGTCATAAAAATAATACTAAAAGGGTTTTATTTTTATGTTTATACATTAAAAACACTTATATATCCATCCATTGAAAATTTTCATGAAAAATAAAAAACATCGTTTCATAGATATGGTAGTATTTATGTACCCACAAGCAATGTTCTCACTTTTTTATGAATGAGAAATAAATTAGAATAAGTATTAAATTAATAGAGAGATAATAATTAATATTAAATAATATTTAATAATTAATTACATCTTGAATTCCATTAATGTTGTTGGATAATGAAAAATAAATCACATCACTTCTTGGAGGTGGCAGTTTACATATAAAAATGAGCAATGTTATCATTTTATAATATATGGAAGGGTCGGATGGTATATGATATATTGTTTTTATAAATTCCTAATTAGCTCATATATTTCATATATATTACTTTATATAATCTTTATATGAAACTATATGATTCAGTTTGGGAAAATAAAATACATTAGTTCACAGAGAATGTAGTTTATACATACACATGCTTGATGTTTTCATTTTCCATTAGATGAATATGAGAAAGAAATAAATTATACCATAAATATAATAATATTTAAATATATTTAATAAACATATTTAGTTATTATAGTACTATTTTAAATGAGTTTGAGTTTGTATAGAAATAAATAAACATAATGTAGATCTGTAAAGAGAATTATCTCTCCTTTGGGTATCCATATTTTTATTGAATTTAAGGTTGTTTCGGTAGAGGTTTATCATAACCTTAGATGATTAGTAATGTAATATGGTATGTTTTGAGATGTATTTGGTCATATTTGTTAGGGAAAATTAAACTTATTTGTTTTTTAATGGGTAATATTATGTAACATTTTATTGGAAACAAATAAATGGTATTTTCATAAACAAATAATCATTAATGGTAAAAATTGTAATATAAAATTTTCAAATTGTACACAAATAGAATTTAAGCGGTTGTATTGACCAATTTTATATATATTTGATTCATTATATTATTTTTATGATTTCTAATTGAACTTATAAAATAATATTAAACATTAAATATCCAAAAATTTATTACTTAAAGTGTTCATATAGATTGACTTTAAATACCATAAGATAAAAATGTATTTAAATTATTTTTATATTTTGAAAATTAATTAATTTTCATATTGATCAATAAAAAACTTGAAAGAATCAAAAATTTCACAAACATATCACTTTTAATATTTGAAATACTATTTACCTTTTTTTCTCACCCTCTTCCACAAGAGCTTCATCAAAAATGTGTGAGAATTCTCTATGATTACACCATCATAAAAAATTAAAACATTACTATATTAAAACTAATTATTTCATATTAATACATAAATTTATAACCATTCGTGTAATTTTTTAATGATTAGTACAAAATATTTAGGAAATTGAAAGAAAGATAGTGACATTTCGTAATTATTCATTCCCTAAAATATTATAATGTGCATTATCAAAATAATATATCACCATATTTTCATTTTTTTAGGACTGGATGATATTGGTTGAAATTAACTAATAAATAGTAATAAAATAACACTTTTTATATACTTGGATAATTTATCCCATAGTTTTAAACATGTTTAATCCATTTTACCCTTAACCATGGTGATAGACCCATTCAGTGGAAACTATTCACTATGTGAAATAATGAAATTTACATTTTAGAAAAAATTGATCAGTATTATTCCAAATATAAATAAATATGTCACTCTTTCTATAATTTTAAACAATTATCTTTAATATAAATTTACAAGGCAAAATAAAAAAATATTTTTAGAAAAATCCCTATTTGAAACATAAATTTGATTTTGTACCAAAATCATGTATAATTTTCATTTATATTAAATTAATTGAATTATAATAAATAAATGGTGACAAATTTTCATTTAATAAATTAATAGATACTTTATAAATCATTATTAAAATAAAATTACCTAAAATCCTTTTTTTGGAAATAAAAATTACTTCCAACCCAATCCATATTTTTTAAATTTTCTGAAAACACCTTTAAATGATAAGTATGAACCTTGACAACTTTCAAAACAAGTGAAAATCAAGTAGAAAAAATTAAAACAGGAAAACAACCAAAAAAAAACCAAAAACTATCACTACAAGCTAATTAAACACATATTATAAATTCAAAATCATTGGAAACACTTTCCCCCCAAAACTTCTTCATTATAAAAATCCATCATCAGGTCAAGAATTTAAATTTCATTTAAAGAACCAAACCAAGCATTGAAACCCATACCACAAAAACCTCAGGTCATGAAATCATCATCATTAGCCTCGAGTTGTGTCATGAGAAAGCACCGCTAAAACACTATAACTGATGGAAGTGAACTATCACTGGTAACTGGAAACCAAAATAGCCACTATAATCGTCATCAAGATAGACCAACCCAAAGCAAAGATAAACACCACCTAAAATTTTCATAACAAAACCAGGTTGTGAAGTATACGAGTCTTATACCAAAATCTCCTCCTATAATTTTGTTGGCCACTTAATCCACACCTCTCTAAACTCAATAGGCACCATTGCACTGATCATAACACTGAAATAAAATGACAACACCGGTGTACCATCTACAAGAAATAATAGGTGAGAACAACCAATAATTAGACCAAAGACAACAATTTGTGTGCCACCTGGAGCACCATCAAAGAAACAAACAACACTTTCTAAAGCCACATTTAACCACCATAGAAACCTAACTGGGACACCAGAGAAGGAACAAAGAAGGTAGGGCAGAGTGTGAGTGGAAGGGCGTCCCCAAAAGTCATGATTTAGCCTGGACTATTGATCCCTACCAATGAAGTCACTGCCAAGAGAAAACACAAAATAAAAAACATGAATTTAGGAGCAGGGAAAACGAGTAAAAAATGAAAAACAAAAGAGTGTGAGGAGGAGGAATTAAAGTTGGAAGCTAAGAGAGAAGAAATATAGAATGATAGAAGAAATAAGAAAGGGGGAATGAGAGATGCTACCAAAATCAATGCAAAGGCCTCCCCCTCCTGAATTGCCGTAGAAAGAAACCCTAGCACAACAAACCTTACATAGATTTAAAAAATATCAAACATTGATATATATATATATATGTTCTACGTTATATTTTTAAATGAATTATATTACATATTTAATATATATTTCATTTATATGAAAACTTTTGTGAACTTCAAACTCAATATTATGGAATGTTAATGTCATAGAAGTGACCATATTTTAAAAATATATATTTTTAATTTTTAATAAAAATTTAAACTATTTAAAAATAACAATATATTATCCGTAAGAGATTTTTGATACATGGAATATAAAAATGAATTAATATTTTTCATTTAGAACTACAACACTTTTAAAAATTCCCTTTTAAATGAAAATAAAAAATATGCATAGTAAAATTTCATTTATTGAAAAATGATTTTTTTTAACACACATTTGTCTTATTGTTATATCATTTAATTATTATCCTAAAAACTTAATAAATTATTCATACTCACTAATAAATTTTTTTTTATTAAAACATTTATATTTGTATTCCATAATTGATCTACTCATATTCATCCCCTCTGATCCAATAACTAGGTTATAAGAATAATGTTTAAATAATAATATTTCTATATTATATCATAGTTTGATTAAATTCATCGATGAGTGTGGTGTATGATCTTGAAAAAAGTGTACATTTAATTGAAAATTACTTATTGTAATTTTAGGATGTTTTATTCTCCCCTTCATACAATATTATTAATCATCACAATTATAATTTTTTCTCACTAAAAATGAATTTATTTTGACCTAGGTATAATCTTAGTTATAGATATTTTCATGATAAATAATTTCTATATTAATACTATGAAACATATAATCTCTTAAGTATGTATAAACATTGTGTGTTTCAATTTTATATTCATAGTTAGTAATATGATTACAAAATAATAAGATACTAATTGATATATATTTTCCACTTAGGTCTCAGTAGATTTATCTTATAATTTTTTTGTTGAGGAATTATTTCACCATAAAGGTAGAGAATCAGAATACATACTTACACAATTTTATTCTATTCCATGAGAAAAATTGTGTCATTTTTTTGTTTCCTGAACCTTTCCCCCTCTACCACATCTAATATTATTAGTGAAAAATATCATGATGAATTTTTCATGCCCGATGCAATAAATTAACTTTTAATGGGTTAGAATATGCACAAAATGGATAAAACATTATTCCTCTCATTTCAAAAAATTTTCTAAAAAAATGGTTAGAAAATGTTAAGATTGTTATCAACATGAATAATCCTCTATGTGAAGAAGTAAAACATTAATCCTTAATAACACCCTATATTCCAATAAAATCCTTCCAAAATTAAAAAACCTTAAAATATTTCAATATATTCTAGATCAATTTTGAGACCTAGAAAATATGAAATATTTGACTAAATACTCTTCAAAAATATATAAAATATTTATCTAAAAAAATATTAATCACTCATAACATCAAATTCCAAAAACTAATGTTCCGTAAAATTATTTTCTATAAAATATACTAATATATTACCTAAATAACCAGAATCACAATGACATAAAACCACTACAATATCAAATATTCCTCAGAAAGTTAACTACAAAATTATTCTTCAAATAATATCAACCTCTTTGACATAAAATCCTATATTATACAATAATTTCAAAATTATCATGATTCTTATAAATTTTCCAAACATGTATTATTCTTTTTAAGATATAAAATTAACCCCTAGTCAAAAACTCTAACTTTTTACTATTCCCAAGGCCATCTGTACGATAAAAAATATGTTCTTAACAATATTATATCCTTTTATGGATAATTACTCTAACATCAAATTTTAAATTAACCCTAATGATCGTCATTAACTCAAAAAGTTGACCACCTGTAAAAAAATTAATTCCAAATAACTATAATTGTAAATATCATGTTAAATCTAAGGTTAATATATTCCTATGTCATGTATTATTAAAAACCCCCAATAACGTTCTCTATAAATGTTTGTATTCACAATTAACACCCATCATGTAAAAACTGAAAATAGTATCCATACCATTAAACATATAATAAATATTATACATTTTGAACCATGATGGTAGGTAAAGCATTAAAATGATTATCATTTGATAACTTCATATCCTCATAATTTATCAAATCATTACTATGATAACAACTTAAGTATCCCTGAACTAATATAATAGCTTGCCCTTAAATCTTACAAAATCTTGGGTTTTATTCAATAATGTGACATTATTATACATTGAGGATCTGTTTAGGTTTAGATTTTTTGATAATTAAGTCATAACTCATATATAACTAAACCATAAATTACTGAATGGACACATTATTCGAATAAAAAACATTCATAATAAATCATGTATTATTCTAATAGAAAATATCCATGACTTATAACATGACGTATTCCTTTCTTGTACCCATCTATATACCCTCTAAAAATATTTTAATGTCTTGTTTTGAGAAAAAAATATCAGAAAAGTATATAAAAATAATGCAAACCACTAGTTCGGTAAAAACATGAAACCTCTTATAATCTTCACTTTAACCTTCATTGTTATTTAAGAATTTTAAATTAAAAAAATTTGCATAAAAAATAAACACACATTTTTCTCAAATAATTTCATTAAACCTTATATTATGAAATATGACCTTTTTTCTGACTTAAAGCATTATATCCATTAAACCCTTTTGAAGACATTTTAATTGAAATATTTATACGAACTACATCAAAAAATTTAACTCTCATAAATTGAATGGTCATATGGTTAACATTCTTACACAATAAATTGGAGATCTATAATAGAGATCACCCCTCTATAAGCTATATTTGGATCACCTATGATATATTAGGGTGATTAACCCATCATATAATCTATATCAGGCCCACTTATATCATGAAATGCATAAGTAAAATGTCTTGATAACACTTTCACCATAAAACCCTATTAAAAAAAATCTTAATTAATCATATGAAAAATACTTTTATTAATGAATTCCATTTTATTTTAATCTTTAATTTTGAATACCAAAAAAAAAATTCCAATGAAAAAAACATTTTCAATTCCAAAAATAAAAAAATTAAAGGATATATCTATTTATATTTAACTAAAACATGTAATATATTAATTTAATAAAGAAATCAAATTAATGTCATCATGATATGAAATTTTATTATCACCATACATTAAAAATTGGGCATTTAATTTTCAGTTTTATATGATGTTCTATATAAAAAATATAAAAATCAACATTTTTAAAAATATTGAATGAAACAAAAAATTAAATAAAATTTTAATTATAACCCTTTTATAAACATATAAATTAATACTTAAAATAATATAAAGAATATTTTTTTCCTGAAAAATATTTTAAAACAAATCTTTAAATATTAAATGTGTCCCATAACACATTGAAAATGTAAATCATAAGCCTTATGAAAGAATAACATTTATCAAAATAGTAAATATAATGATAAAAAGTAAATTCATAATACTATATGTTAAAGGGGTTGTATGTAAGCCTCATTAAAGAATGTGGGTTTATAATATAAAATTGTTGTAACACCCCAAGCTTCAACGGTACGTTTCCCTTCGAATAATGCAATGACGTGCATTGTACGCAACTTCGAGATTTTAACACACCATAACCAATCAAACTAGCCGTTATGAATAGTAACACCTAATTTTTGAAATTTTATAAATTCTATCTCTCAAAATGGACTTCATTTTTGGATTCGTAATATAGAAATTATCCTAGGGTGAAATTTTGGAACTTTTCGGATAACTTTCATATTTTGATGAATAGTGAAAATTACTAAATTTTAATTAAAAAGAACTTTTTTAATCAAAATAATTAATAGTGATAAATTATGAATTTGAGTGGTTTTAATGTATATTTAGAATATGTTTTTACCATGTAATACAATTTGAGTCATTGAACATAATTTCACATTTAAACCAGACATAAACAATTGCCAATCTTTTGATAATTATTATCTCTTAAAAACACGTTTTTTGTTTTAACAACAGGAATTAATTTTAAATTAATTTATGCCACTTCTGTATTTTGAATTTGGAAAAATGGATTCCATATTTTCAATCAGGATGTTAAAATTTTGTAAATAGGTAACTTTTATTTTTAGACGTTTTGGATAATTATTTCGGTAAATATTTTATTTACCATGGTTAAAGGGTAAATCCGGTAAACAAGGGTTAAAAAATAATATTATAATAATAAAAAATTACCCTAAAACGTGTCTTAAATATATTGGTTAATACATGGTCGACCATGGGCATCTTTGGGTCGATTTTAAGACCCCATGGATCCACTTGTAAGTGATAATGACACTTTATTTTAATTAAGTTAAAATAAATACAAAAATGACACAAGCATATGTCTTTTAGAAAAACAATTGTTACATAGGGCCATATATGTTTTATTTTAGACTATAAATATTTACTAGAAATATAAAATTATTTCCCACATAATTATATTTTATTTATAATTTTTAGACATTATATAAGTTAATTTATATATGATTCAATGGTGATGTAGTAATTTACATAATAGTGAAAAATTAGATTAATTGATATTATAAATACCCAAATAAATATAATTTGAAACTTTTTTTGAATTACACTAATTTTATAGGTTAATATGACATATTAGGATTTATTTAATTAACTTTCTTCTAAGTAATAATTCTGTTATGTGTTTCACAAAAATCAACTATTGAATAGTGTCAAAATTGACATTAAAGAGTTTTTAAAACAAATATTATATTATTAATTGATATTAAATTCCTAAAAATATAAGGTTCGGACAAGAGACTTATATCATGATATATATATCATTAATGGACCACTTGGGGGTATCTTGGATGTATAGAGTATGTTTATTAACTATATAATATAAAAATACAAAGTGACATGGTAAATGTCAAACTAATTAACTAAGAGTTAAAACTAAAAGATAAGGTTAATATAATGACCCAAAACTGTATAAATTCTATTGGACGAATTTTTTCCATCCTATCCCCACCTTAAAATTTTAATAATAAATTTTTGAGACATTATAAACCGAATATTAATTTATTATAAAATAATATTTCTAGCTTTTCCATAGGTGCCCCTCACCCCTCTTATAAAAGGGCACTCCTCCTTCTTATTTATTCACACCTTCAAAGCCTTTTGGTTCAGCCAACCCCTACCCAAACACTCTCTCAACTTCCCTCACTGAAACCTAGATGCCTTAGTTTGATCAGAAAGCCAACCTAAGGATCCCTTTTGATCAAATCAAAAGGAAGAACCCGAAGAAGAGGTAATGTTTTCACCACACCTTTTCAAGTTCCTTTCTTCTTCCACTTATTCTTTCTTTGTTATTACCATTATAAAATAATAACTCCAGTATAATATATATACTGTGATGTTATTATAAATATGGTACAACCATATTCATTATCCTATCCATCCTTTGAATAACATGTCACCATACGTGCGTACGTACGGCTTACCGTCTCCACGTCATGGTGTAATTGTTATTCAATATATTATTATTTGGATGGGTACAATAATGATGTGTAACTCATTTAAATAATAAATATAACATGATAATGATTCTGTATATATGATATACCATCCAATTATATATTATTTTAATATCAAAAAAATGATATTGTTGCTCGTGCGTACGTACGGACTACCGTCTCGACGAACGCGATGAGATTCATTTTCCATCATATCCATTCAAGTATAATTATAATTTAATGATTTAAAAATAGTATCTAAGGACTTGATATCATTCTGGATATGAATAATATATATTCCATTAATAACGAATATGGATCACATAACAAAGAATATAAAGTAAAATGAACCCGTTAACACCCGAAATGACGATAATTCTAAGATATTATTAACAAATCAATGTTAAAAGATCATATATGATATCTTATTAAAGTAAATTTTTCTTGTATAATTGAATAAAAATTATTTCACCATTATACATTAGTTTAACCTACCGTCGACCAATGAAAAAGTATAAAGTAAGGGGTTTCTTATCTCACTCTTAATTTCGTGAGAATTCCATAGTTCACCACTTATTTATTGCATGTGGTGTATGTGTACTACCCATGATTGTATTAATTGTGTAATATACTTTAATTTATGGGTATTTACATCGTAATTGTATGATCCTTCTTTCATGGGTGCATGTTTCATAAGTTACCAAATCGATAAGGAAATTTTAGATTTCAATTTCCACTCATTCGGCTTTACGCATATTTCATTGATTATATTACTCCAAGATTATGTGTGGAATAACTATTCATTTGATTATGTCATAATTTCCACTCCCCTTCCTGTGGATATACTTTTGATACACATAATCACTCCATTGATAATTTCTCAAGTCATCGATATGAATTTGATAAGAGTAATTTTAACTCATTCTTCATTTGTTGAGTTAAACAACCAATTCATTGGTGTTGTTTTTATAAGATTATGTGTGAATGCACTTTGATTGTTTTACACTAAATATCCAATCATATTTAGTTTATTTATATTTGTCACACATAACTATGTCGTTGACTTATCCTTAACCTAAGGATACGACCTTTTTGAGAGATTTCATCTAGACTTCAATTCCATTGAGACTTCTTTGTTGTTATACACCAAATCACTTTTATGTGGTGTATATGATGTACTTTGACATAGTATATCATGAATCACATTATTCTCATGATATTACAATGCCTTTCTTACCTCAATTATTTTTATTCAAGTGTCTCTCTTTTGGTTAGAATCTCTAACTAAAATACCATTTTTAAATGTTTTAAAGACTTATTCATCTAAATCTTTCTCATTAATGTCCATGTTTTAAAAATGGTTTTAAGGATTTATTTATATGGACATTAAAGTTTAGAAATTAAAACTCCTTTTAAGAAGTTTCAATGTGTTATGGGACACTTTTATTCAAAAATCTATTTTTAAATAGCTTCTTGATAGAGAGTGTGACTTTTAAATGATTTCAAGAAAATGGGGGATATTTCTCTCAAATAGTTTTGATGATTATTTTCATTTATGTCAAAATCCTTCATTATTCTTGATTGAGGTTAATGTGATACAATAAAATCTTCCATATTTTATCGAATGAGTTCTGTTTGACTATGGATGGGATATTTTTATACAATTCATGGTTTGTGGTTAAAGTATTCACATTTCGTATGCTAGTTTTAATACGAATGTTTATGTTATTTTTACACCTATTTATATGAGGAATGCATTGGACTTAATAAGTGACGGGTGGAGCCCGCTATATCTCCTTGATGCATCAGTAGGTCTCATGAGACAAACTAGTGTCTTAACATAAGGCCTTGGAAAAATCTTATTTGTAGTCTTGGCACGAGGCCTTGGCTATGTGGTTATGATAGTCTGACATTATGCATTCCATCATTATGAAAGTGGTTATTGGTATTGCATGTGATCATTTGACTAGTTGAATATCCATGTGAGTAAGTAAATGGCATTATTTTATTTTATCTTTTTCATTTTATGCTGAAGTTCGAGTTTAAAAGGCATTTGCTTTAGTTATAAACTGCCTTAAGTGTTTATGCTTATCTATGAAAGCTTCTGCTATAATGTTATCCTTACTAAGCATCTGAGCTCACCCATTTCAATGTTTTATTTTTCCCAGGATTATGAAGAAGTAATTTATGAATGACCTGTAGGGATAGTATGAGGGGATATGAAGACAAGATGTTTTTTATGATGTAATGTAAACTTTATTAATGTATCTAGTTATTCCACGGCTACTAAACTAATCGGTCTTTCGATACTTGATCTTTCTTGTGATCATGAAAATGTTATGTAATAATGCACCGACTCTGGGTAACTGGGGTCGGGTCGTTAGAGTTGGTATCAGAGGAAGTTTAGTACAAACCATGGAATCAAGATTTAGATAAACTTTGATTAGATCACGTAGACCAAAGATGAACTTTAAGGATTAGTATAGAATAACTTACTAGAATTTTGGTATTGTAGAGATTTTGTGAGTTTTCCGAGCAATACATCCATGTCTGGATACGAGCAGGTAGAGGCGGCTCTGGCATAGATGTACCTTGGGGTAAAACCCGAAAACACCGCTTTGAGCTAGACTCGAACGGGAACTAGTGCATGACAACAGGCTTTGTTGTACTATTGGTTACGACACTCCCGGGAGATATGCTTATGATAATTTGCATTTTCTTTACAAACTGATTTGAAGTTTTATATATATAAGTTGAGAGTAAATGACCTTGGTTAATCCTAATTTGTTTTTCAAATAGAGAATATGATGACATGTTAACCTCTAAATGATTTTATTACTACTGTTACTCACACAATGCTTTCTGGGTTTAGTCAATGGCTAGATTCCAAGGAAGTCATAGTGACTTTGAGAATGATGTACAAGGTGGTAACTGTGGTGAAAATGAGTAAAAAAATGGAATTTTGATAGGCATAAAAGATATCGTCTTTATGTTAAATCAGTTTTCCAAAAATATGATCAACAACATATATATTAACCAACTCCCATACTCAACAAGGAAGAGAAAGGTGATGAATGATAACAGCTCTAGCAGTGGAGACCATGGAGAAAAGAACCCTCAATTTCCATCATGCAAGAAATGTGGTAGGAGACACCCGAGAAAGTGTCTCAATGGGACCAAGAAATGCTTTACATATGGGAAGGAAGGACATAATGTGAAGAATTGCCGAAGCAAAATGATGAGTTCTATAGAAGAAGATAAAAATGGTCCCAAGAGTCCATTTATAGTCATTTTTCGTAAATGTAGGGGAACTGGCCATTACCCGAGTGAATGCCCTATTCTATAGGATATTTTCTTGGTCAAAGAAGAAGCTATGTAGAAATAAATGGGTGGAGAAATGTTTAAAAAGTATTAGTGCTCCTTGTTGATGGGTTTGCTTTGGAATAATTTTCTCTTGTATTTGTAACCCCACAGTTTTCCATGTGAGAATGATATTTGAGGAAGAATTATCTCTTATCTTGTGGATATAGGTATAAATAGAAATTTGGTTTTATCTGATCACTGGGGCTTGAGATAATTATAAGTTATTATAATTTCGGATGAAAATGCAAGGTATGAGATAAGATTTGTGGTTAAATTATGTTTTGGTATTTTGAGGAATTTATCTCATTTTGGTAATATTATAAAATATAGTTTTTGAAAAAGGATAACACAAAGACCGTGTGACAACCCGTCGCGTCAGATAAAGCTGTGGGAATCGAACCCACAACCAAAGTGCGATTGGGATTTATGGCCTACCACTGGACTACGTGAAGTCCCTGGATAGTTGTGACTAATTATTTTTAGTTAAATGATTGTATTGATCAATAATAATTTGATTTGGGTTCTTATGTCTTATCAAATGAATAGCCTTGGTATAGGAAAATGATTTGGTGATTAAGTTTTAAATGTTATTTTGGAATCTGTTCGCTTTGTTGGGAACACTATATGCCAAAAGAAAATAGGGTAGTATGGGATTTCATTTGAGGAGTAATGGTGGATTTTTATCTATGTTTTTATTGTGGATTTATAATGATTTGGGTTATTTATGGAAATGATTAGGTTAATTACTTTTAAGTATGTGACTTTAAGAGTAATTAATGTCATTTGGAGATACAATTTAACATAGGAGACTACATAATCAAATTCTTCTATGTTTTGGGTTTTAATATTAGTTTGGATTAAATTGAAGGATTTTAAGGACAATTGATTATTGGATGGTATTTATTTAACATTGGGGTATTATTGGTTTAATTTTAGAAATTAAAATTAGTGTTTATTTCTCTCAAGTAATATCATTTTGGGGGATCAATAGATCTTATACTAACAATTTTGGTTTTGATTAATCTCTAAAGACAATGTAAATATATATTTTATCCTGCATGGATCATGTCATTCTATAGAAGTTTATTCTAGCTCTTCCAGTGTAACCAAGTCTTCTTGAATACTCATCATTTTAAAAAAATTTATTTGTGGTGGAAATTTATTAATTAATGAAACTCTACTTTAAAAGTAAGTATATATATTGATATTCTTAGTCAATATCGAAAATTAATTCCTCATCCTTATGTAATGTAACTTATAACAAAAAATGTTGTCTGTTTACTTTTCCTACTAGGAGAATAATGATCTTTTGTCCCAACACAAGTTTGTGGTTTTCTTATTGTTAACATTCTCCTGATCATGATTTCTATCCCTCTCCATCAGAACTTGACACTTATTTTATCATCCATATCCATGTTTTCCTACATGGAATCTTAGTATGGGTTATCTTGGATGACCTTTATACCTCTCTTTCTTTCTTTTAAATGGATAGTTTTATTGACTCTTTTTCCGATGTGGGACTTTCCATTATATTCCCAAGCACAATTTTAAAAATTTTGAGGATGCAATTTATTGAATTAGGGGAGAATGTAACACCCCAAGCATCCACGGTACGTTTCCCTTCGAATAATGCAATGGCGTGCATTGTACGCAACTTCGAGATTTTAACACACCATAACCAATCAAACTAGCTGTTATGAATAGTAATACCTAATTTTTGAAATTTTATAAATTCTATCTCTCAAAATGGAATTCATTTTTGGATTTGTAATATCGAAATTAGCCTAGGGTGAAATTTTGGTACTTTTTGGATAACTTTCATATTTTGATGAATAGTGAAAATTACTAAATTTTAATTAAAAACAACATTTTTAATCAAAATAATTAATAGTGATAAATTATTAATTTGAGTGGTTTTAAAATATATTTAGAATATATTTTTACCATGTATTTCAATGTGAGTCATTGAACATAATTTCACATTTAAACCAGACATAAACAAGTGCCAATCTTTTGATAGTTATTATCTCTTAAAACACGGTTTTTGTTTTAACAATGGGAATTAATTTTAAATTAATTTCTGCCACTTCTGTATTTTGAATTTGGAAAAATCGGTTCCATATTTTTAATCAGGATGTTCAAATTGTTTAAATAGGTAACTTTTATTTTTAGACATTTTGGATAATTACTTCGGTAAATATTTTATTTACCATGGTTAAAGGGAAAATCCAGTAAACAAGGGTTAACAAATAATATTATAATAATACTAAATTACCCTAAAACGTGTCTTACCTTTATTGGTTAATACATGGTCGACCATGGTCATCTTTGGGTCGATTTTGGGACCCCATGGATCCACTTGTAACTGATAATGACACTTTATTTTAATTAAGTTAAAATAAATACAAAAATGACACAAGCATATATCTTTCAGAAAAAAAATTGTTAAATAGGGATATATATGTTGTATTTTAGACTATAAATATTAATTAGAAAGCTAAAAAAATTTCATGAATAATGATATTTTATTTATAATTTTTAGACATTAAATAAGTTAATTAAATGATGACACAATCGTGATGCATTAATTTCCATAATAGTGAACAATTAGAATAATTGATATTATAAATACCCAAATAAATATAATTTTAGACTTTTATTGAATTAAACTAATTTTATAGGTTACTATGACATATTAGGATTGATTTAATTAACTTTTTTCGAAGTAATCATTCTGTTATGTGTTTCAAAAAAATCAACTATTGAATAGTGTCAAAACTGACATAAAAGTGTTTTTAAAAACAATATTATATTATTAATTGATATTAAATTCCTAAAAATCTAAGGCTTCGCCAAGAGACTTATATCATGATAGGTATATCATTAATGGAACACTTTGGGTCTCTTGGATATATATAGTATTTTTATTAACTATATAATATAAAAATACAAAGTGACATGGTAAATGTCAAACTAATTAACTAAGAGTTAAAACTAAAAGATAAGGTTAATATAGTGACCCCAACCTATCTAAATTCTATTGTCTAAATGTTTTGCAACCTATACCCACAATAAACATTGAATAATCAATTTTGGAGCCATTATAAACCGAATATAAATTTATTATAAATAAATATTTCAAGATTTTCCAAAGGGCCCCCCACCCCTCTTATAAAAGGGAACTCCTCCTTCTCATATCTTCACAAATTAAAAGCCTTTTGGTTCTTCCAACCCCTGACCAAATACTCTCTCAACGTCCCTCACTAAAACCTAGAGGCCTTATTTTGATCATAAATCCAACACAAGGATCCCTTTTGATCAAATCAAAAGGAAGAACCCGAAGAAGAGGTAATGTTTTCACCACCCCTTTTCATGTTCCTTTCCTCATCCACTTCTACTTTCTTTGTTACTACCATTATAAAATAAAAACTCCAGTATCATATATATACTGTGATGTTATTATAAATATGGTAAAACCATATTCAGTATCCTATCCATCCTTTGAATAACATGTCACCATACGTGCGTACGTATGGCTTACCGTCTCCACGTGGTGGTGTAATTGTTATTCAATATATTATTATTTGGATGGGTATAATAATGATGTGTAACTCATGTAAATAATAAATATAACATGATAATTATTCTTTATATATGATATAACATCCAATTTTATATTATTTTAAAATCAAAATATTGATATTGTCACTCGTGCGTATGTACGGACTACCATCTCCATGAACGCGATGAGATTCATTCTCCATCATATCCATTAAAGTGTAATTATAATTTGATGATTTAAAAATAGTATCTAAGTACTTGATATCATTCTGTATATGAATAATTTACATCCCATTAAAACGAATATGGATCACATAACAAAGAATATAAAGTAAAATGAACCCATTAACACCTGAAAAGACAATAATTCTAAGATATTATTAACAAATCAATATTAAAAGATCATATATGATATCATATTAAAGTAAATGATTCTTTAATAATTCAATAACAATTATTTCAGCATTATACAGGAGGTTAACCTACCGTCGACCAAGGAAAAAGTACAAAGTAAGGGGTTTCTTATCTCACTCTAAATTTCGTGAGAATTCCATTGTTCACCACTTATTTATTGCATGTGGTGTATGTGTACTGCCCATGATTGTATTAATTGTGTAATATACTTTAATTAATGGGTAATTACATCATCATTGTATGATCCTTATTTCAAGGGTGCATGTTTCATCAGTTACCAAATCGATAAGGGAATTTGAGATTTCAATTTCCACTCATTCGACTTTACGCATATTTCATTGATTATATTACTCCAAGATTATGTGTGGAATCACTATTCATTTGATTATGTCATAATTTCCACTCCCCTTCCTGTGGATATACTTTTGATACACATAATCACTCCATTGATAATTTCTCAAGTCATCGATATGAATTTGATAAGAGTAATTTTAACTCATTCTCCATTTGTTGAATTAAACATCCAATTCATTGGTGTTGTTTTTACAAGATTATATGTGAATGTACTTTGATTGTTTTACACTAAATGTCCAATCATATTTAGTGTATTTATATTTGTCACACATAACTATGTCATTGATTTATCCTTAACCTAAGGATACGACCTTTGTGAGAGATTTCATCTCAACTTAAATTCCATTGAGACTTCTTTGTTGTTATACACCAAATCACTTTTATGTAGTGTATATAATGTACTATGACATAGTATATCATGAATCCCTTTATTCTCATGATGTTACAATGTTTTGATTACCTCATTTATTTTTATTCAAGTGTCTCTCTTTTGGTTAGAATCTCTAACTAAAATACCATTTTTAAATGTTTTAAAGACTTATTCATCTAAATATTTCTCATTAATGTCCATGTTTTAAAAATGGTTTTAAGGATTTATTTATATGGACATTAATGTTTAGAAATTAAAACTCCTTTTAAAAAGTTTCAAAGTGGTATGGGACACTTTGATTCAAAAATCTATTTTTAAATGTCTTATTGGCAAATAGTGTGACTTTTAAATGATTTCAAGAAAAAGGGGGATATTTATCTCCAATAGTTTTGATGATTATTTTCATCTATGTCAACATCCTTCATTATTCTTGATTGAGGTTAATGTGATACAATACAATCTTCCATATTGTATCAAATGAGTTATGTTTGACTATGGATGTACTATTTTTATACCATTCATGGTTTGTGGTTAATGTATTGAAATTTCGTATGCTAGTTTTAATATGAATTTTTATGTTATGTTTAATCCTGTTCATATGAGGAATGTATTGGACTTAATAAGTGACGGGTGGAGCCCGCTATAGCTCCTTGATGCATCGGTCGGTCTCATGAGACAAACTAGTGTCTTGGCACAAGGCCTTGGTAAAATCTTATTTGTAGTCTTGTCATGAGGCCTTGGCTAAGTGGTTATGATAGTCTGGCATTATGCATTCCATCATTATGAAAGTGGTTATTGATATTGCATGTGATCATTTGACTAGTAGAATATCCATGTGAGTAAGTGAATGGCATTATTTTATTTTATCTTTTCCATTTTATGCTTTAGTTCGAGTTTAAAAAGCTTTTGTTTTAGTTATAAACTGCCTTATGTGTTTATACTTATCTATGAAAGCTTCTGCTATAATGTTATACTTAATAAGAATCTGAGCTCACCCATTTCAATGTTTTATTTTTCCTAGGATTATGAAGAAGTAATTTATGAATGAACTACAGGGATAGTATGAGGGGATATGAAGACAAGATGTTTTTTAGGAAGTAATGTAAACTTTATTAATGTATCTAGTTATTCCAAGGCTACTAACCTAATAGGTCTTTCGATACTTGATCTTTTTTGTGATCATGACAATGTTATGTAATAATGCATCGACTCTGGGTAACTGGGGTTGGGGCATTACAAGTATTCCTCAATAAAAGGGGGTTGAGAATAAATATGTTACCATTAGTCTAACAGACCATGTGTTTCATAATATTCTTAAAAAATATACTTATTTTAATTATTTATTATCTTCAAAACATTTTTAAAATTTTTCATTACTTTTATTTCAATTATTACAAGGTTTTAAACATCCCCTTGAATAATGACATTTCTGTTTGGTGTTTTGACTCTTCGGTTTATGTGTCAAAAAATGAATTTGATAGGTCAACTATAGTCAAAGGGGGCATCATTAAAAAAAATAGAGATAAATAATAATGATATCATTTTCATATTAAAACATAAATTATTTTTCTAAAATAAATCATGAAATATGGTTATGAAAATTTAACCAATGTTATGATCATGGAGACGGTATGTTGTACGTATGCATGAGTAACATTCCCATTTCTGAAATATTGTTATAGAATGATGGAAAGTAACATTTATCTTTTCCAAATTATAATTATATCATATATAAAATATTATTTAATCATATATAGAAATATATATAATTATTTTCATGTAAATGGAATCACATCACTTTGAGGAGGCGGAAGTCCACATGTCCATGAATGTCATTGTCACTTTTTCAGTGAGTGAAAAAGTAATAAAGAAAATGATATATTATATTTATAGAAAGTTAGTTATTTAATTAATATATAATATATGTTATTTATTTAAAATATTCTAATTAAACCTATCTTTTATAAATTCCACATAATGTGTGAATGTATCACATAACTTTGAGGAGGCAGTAGTATAAATGCCAAAAACGATGTTTTCATATTTACTCAAAAATGGAAACCATGAATGTTTTTGTTATATAATATCAATATAAATATTTATTCACCATAAATATCATATAAAAAATAAAAAATATTTTCCATTATAATTACCTTGAATGATAAGCGATGAAGGAAAAAATGAATGACATCATTTTTTGAGGTGGTAGTCCTTCGTACATAATAATGATAATTTCATTGCTGATTGGATGGAATTTTGGGATAGTGTTGTTACAAAAATTAAAATAACAACATATGAGTATATTTAAGATAACGTTTATATTATATTATCACTGAATAAAAGGAATTTAATTGGTGGTTAATGAAAGAAAACTTTAATGCACATTGGAGAATGTTACCTTTATTTGTGTAACTCTTTTTAGTTTTCACCGGACAGATTCTATGGTTAGATTTATACATAAAATTTTCAATCAATGGTTAGGTGAAGTATGGTCGGAGATTATTCATTCTGTTTTTGGATCACCCAAATTTCTTGAGAGGTAGTACGAATTGGGGATTCTGATTGCCTTTTTATAGTGGAGGGGGAGTGGCATTCTTGTAAATAAAAAAAGGTAATCACTATTGAGACGTCTATGAAACAAAATTTATTTCCCATAAATAACCTAATTAGATAAAAGTGGTGATACGGATGATCCATGGTCATTAAATTTGTTTTTTACAAGTTTCAATGTCATTTATACTCTTAAGATTAAATTTTATCCACTAAGTAAGCACAATTCTACCTTAAACGCGATAATTAATTTTAATTGATTCAGCTGATACTTTTATTCAAAACTAATTTCCCATTATTAGATGTTGTAAATTATTATTCTTTCATATAAGGAATATTTTTCTTTAAATTATAATACTATTGGTGTAAATATTAATTTAAAATCAATCCCATTGATAGGATAAGACTGCAGGTTTTTAAAGAGAAAAGTTCAAAAGCATAACCAATTTTAATATCTAATTTCAATGTGAAACTGATTACAATTAGATAAATTAGATTTATATTTGTCAAATTAATCCAATTATTGATTAAAAATAAATATATTTTATAACTATATAATAAAATTTAATGAAAAGGAATTTTTCAATTAAAATTCAATGTTTTCACTATTCATAAAAAAATGAAACATCTCAGAAAAATAACAAAAATAACCCAAATTAAATTGGGATATAATTATCCGAAAAATGAAATTTATTTTTTAATATAGATATTATAAAATGTTAAATTGTTTTTTTTTAATATTTTCTTCCATTAGAATTCATCAAAAATACTATATTAAATAATAATATTAAAAAAATATTATTGTTCAGTTTAACTCTATCATGCATAGAACAAAAGATTTTGAACACAATCTTGTTTTTTGTTGGTTACACTATTGAAAATATAATCCTTTAAAATTACTATCCAATTGATAAATAATAATAAATATGTAAAAGCAATATTCTATCATTACCTGGGTTGCTACATCTTTTATATTAAAGTAGTATTTACATTCATTTATAATTTATTTGTATCCAATGATTTCATATTCAATATTTTGGAAACTGTTATCTAATAATTCAGTTTATCACATCAATTCCCCCATTCAAATGTCTTAGAGATAATAATCTGAATATATTAATATTATATTTTAGTTCTGTAAGATTCATTATTGTGTGTAACACAAGTCATTAAAGGATGTCGATATTGTGTTCAATGAAGGATTAATTTCGTGTTACATGGGGTAAAATATATATTATTTATATTATTTAAGTGAATATATTAAATAAGTTCAATAAATGTTAAAGAAAATATTTCACCAAATCACAGTTATTACATCCTACCCCCCTTAAAGTAAATTTCACTAATGAAATTCATCTAGGTTATCAGAGGTTTGATACATGAAATTACATTCTTATAAACCCACATTGTAAAAAACGAATAATAAAAAATCATTTAAAAATGGTAAGTTTGAACCAAATCTATTACCCAATGTGAATCATAACTATGTTTCTATATAGGATGACATAGGTTGGTAGTGAAGATTGGACCAGGAAGAAAAAGCGTAAATAATTATGTAGAGTGATAATGATCCTTGATCACTAGTAAGTGAATGATCAATAAAAATTTAAGGACATTAAATACATAAATATATGATGATTTATGATACCATCACTTTAACATAAATTAATTTTTAGGATAAATATTTTTCAATAGATTTTTCATAGAATTGAGGAATTCTTTTACAGTCGATGAAGAAATGGAAATATATATAATTGATTAGTACATATTCTTCCTTTCATAAAGTTCTACCACAAACTTATCTCATTCTCTAATCAATGAGTTTAAAGACGAATTTTCTTTCCTAAATCACAATAATAGAATTTTATAGACCACATAATCCTCAAAAGGATTACATGATATTCCTCACATCATTAGTTATTAACCAAAACCAACATAGTTAGTACATATTAAGTTAATTTAAGATTTCATGTACATTAATATCTAATGTTTAATAGTAATAACCAAATTTTAAACTGAATAATTCATTATATATAACCATAATGGCCATGAATAACACTAAACTTATATTAAAAAATAGAGGTATTCTTCCTCAAATAACTTTTGAACATATACCATTGACATATATAGAAAATTAAAAAAAATTCCCAAGGTATTTCCATTATTTAAAACATTAAAATAGGGGTTCCTAAGACATTCGGTTTATGATAAACCTTCTAAAAATATAGATATCCCTAAAGAATTAATTAGTACACCAGATGGCGCAACATCAACTATAGAAGTAGAAAATTATTTCCCCATATCTTGTTTCTTCTAAACATGATGATTTACAACCTGAGAATGTTTATTAATTCACACATTATCATAGTGCCCCAACTCATTTTAGTTGACTCATCTCACTTTTTATTGTCTCTATGTTATCTCATTTTTTTAATTTCTCATACACTTTTCTTTATAGGCTCAAACCTTGTGACCCAACATACCAAAATAGTAACACTTTACATATATATAAATAAATTCACCAATATGTATTTTTTTCATACTCAGAACAAGTTTTTGTCTAACCAAAAGAATTCATAATTTTATATTTCTCTATTTCCTTCCACCTTGACCATTTCTTTATCGTATCATCTTGTGGTATTGTATTTTCAAAAAAAAATTCTACATTATTATCACTATAAAGAACATGTTCATAGCATTAAAAATATCATGAGTCCAATACCCTTCGTAGATTTGGTTTGAATACTATATAAAATCAAATAATTTTACTATCAATGTCTCCAATAAAATTCAACACGTACCTGGCCAATCTTGTCATTTTTTCTTTATATGTGACAATGAAGTAATGATGACATTATTTTAATTCCAATCATTGTTTCTCCGTCCTTTGAAAAACAATAGTTGGGATATATTCATTAAGGATGATATTCTTAAATGTTTCCCATTATGTGAAATCAGGATAATATTTCTCTCTAGTATTCCTAAGAATAATTACACCATCGATTAGATTCACCTTCAAATGATAAATAAAACATGTCTCCTTTTGATGTTATGAATAACTCATGACATCAAATATCTTCTCTATGTAATTTATCCATCATACATCTACCATTGTGTAAGATGATCCATTAAATAATGAGGATTCTTCCTCATATAATATTAATCTATCATCATGTTCCTGTATAGTTGGTTGGGTTCCACTTTATCATGGATTACACCACTATTTTTATATTTTTTCATCTATTCCATCATTATAAAAAACTACTCACTTTCAATTCCAAAAATCTCCAGAAGCTAATTTGGAATATTTTCCCCTTCATGCCTTTCTACTATGTATTTATTGCTTCTTATATGAAAAATTATTCTAAACAAGGATACATTATATAAATAAACATGGAACGATGAAAGTATATATCATTTTAACATAACTATTAAGTAAAGCCTTGTAAGGTAATTATATCAACAATATATTAACCTTTAAAGTTATCTAAACCATTCCTTTGATACCAACTATCAGCACCCACCCTTATACATTACATATTCTTCTATTTTATTTAATAATTTTATACTCCTACACATTTTGGATACTTTTAGGTTTATATTATTTTACAACTATGCCATAACACATACATAAAAAATCATAAAATACAAAGTGGACACTTTTAGTTAGTGTCTAATTTTCCCATAATTGAAAAAATTAAAATAAAGCATGAATTATTATCAGGAAAAATCTCCCCAACATCCATATTAACTTATTCCTTTCGCATACCCATCCATGAACCCAATTTATATTATTTAAAAACTTTTTATGATTAAAAAATCATAATGAGGGATATAACTGAAAATTAACCATTAGTTCAGTAAAATAATGAAATATCATATAATATTTACCTTTACCATCAATGTTCCTTGAGAATGTTCAATAAAAAAGTTCCAAACAAATAAAAAACTCGAATTTTTCTCGAATAAAATATTTAAAACCAATACCATGAAATTAAACAACATTTGGTGACATAGAGAAACGTATTCACCAAACCCTTTCAAATCCCTTTTACATGGATTAGTTATATGGACAACATCCAAAAACACCACTCTTACATATGTAACAACCTAATGGTCAACATTCATACACAATGTAATGGATATATATAATGATAATCACCCTTCGTATAAGATATATCATGATCTCCCATGAGGTATATTGGGGCTCAAATCAACTTATAAGTTATAATGGTCTCAGACATTTCTCATGAGCTATAATGGGGATCAACCCTTAATATAAGCTATATCAGGCTCACACATAAGCTATGATGGGGAGAAACCCTTTATATTAGCTCTATCAGAAGAAACCAAATCATATAATGCTCATGTACCATATCATTATAACACTTAGTTTTTTTTAAACACATTAAAAAACTCTTTTAATCTCAATTTAAAAATATTTTTGGGTGGAAATAACATTTTCTTTTAAAAACATATTTTCATTACAAGAAACCATTTTCATTGAAAACAAGTTTTTAATACCAAAATAAAAAATAAAATTTAATAGCAGTTTTTCAATTAAAAAAACATATAAGCTTTCAATTTAATATCAAAATAAAATAAAATTCCTGATTACGTTGAATGTTATTATCATTGTGCTCTAAAATAAGACATTTTATTTGTTTTTATTAACGTTTTATATAAAATATGAAAAAGGATTCATTTTTATAACCATAAAATTAAATTCAAAATAGATATAAAATTTTCTTTATAATCCTTTTATATCAATATAATTATATATGATAAATTGCATCAATACTGACAAGGATAAAAAGACATGAAATTAAAGCTTTAACCGTTAATGTGTCCCATACCACTTTGAACACTAAAATAATAATCCCCGAGAAATTATTAAATTTAACAAAACATTAAAGAAAATATGAATAAATAATTTCATAACATGATATGTCAATGTGTATGTATGTACACCTAATGAATGAAGGTGGCTGTATAACATCAATGTAGACCTCAATGAAATGATATTGCCACAAGATCCCTTACCACGAGTTCAACTTGTCCTTTGTGTATTTATCTTCACGTGTAATACAATTATGTTAAATATTTACTTAATTTGGATATTTTATCAATTTTATCAGTTATTCTTTTTCAATTAATAAAATTTATTAAACAACCAATAAAATATTTATGTTTATGTTGGGTGTTTTGACCATATTCTATTTATGTGTCAAACAAAACTTTGGTAGGTCAACTATGATCAAATGGGTAACCAATGAAACACATACAGAATATTAATGATGACATAATTATCATATTTATATAAATTTTATACTTTTAAATACTGACATGAAATATTTTTTTTAAATGAACAAATCTTATGATCCTAGAGATGGTATGTCGTGTGTATGCATGAGTAATGTTCTCATTTCTCAGTGATCATTATAGAACAAATGTAAGTAACATTTATTTTTACATAATGATAATTATATAGAATATAACATATTATTTAATAATATATAATTTTATATATAATTATTATGATGTAAAAATAATCTCAGCACTTCGAGGTGGTGGTAGTCCATACATCCACAAAAGACATTATCACTTTTTTCAGTATGTGAATAAATAATAATGAGAATTATATATTATATTTACATATATCTAATTATGTCATGAATATAATAAATATTATATATATGTCACATATTTCTAATTAAAATATCCTTACTACATTCCATGTAATGAGGGCATGTATCATATCACTTTGAGGAGGTAGTAGTCCACATGTCCAAAAACAATGTTATCGTACTTGTAAAAAAATGGAAAGAATAAAGTTATGTGTAATATTAAAATCAAATAAGTATGGATACGACATAAATATCATAAATATCATATAAAAACATTGTGTTTTTCAAAATCCCAATACTGGAGAGGTGGTAAAGTAAAAAATTATTGACATCATTTTGAAAGGTTGTAGTCGATCGTACACACGAATTTTAATTTTGTTAGCCATTTTATGGGTGTGTGTAGGTTTAGGTAAAACCCTTAATATAAAAAAATTTCAAAATATTTATAATACTATCTTTATTATGTAATTATGGAATAAGAATAATTGAATGGGTGTAGTGATAAATAAAAAATAAATTCAAGTTGAAGAATATTACCTCCTTTTCAGGTAACTCCTTTCGGTTTGAACTACAGGGATTCCTTGGAAGGTTTTTTCCCGAAGTGTAGACTCTAGTATTAGTGGAGGTATTTGTGGAGAATATTTGGGTTGTTTTTGGACAATTTAAATTTCTTTATAGTTTTGAATAACTGGGTATGGTGACTAACTTTTTATATTGTAGGGGTAGTGGAAGCCTTGTAAATATAAAAAGGTAAACACTAATGAGAGGTATCCATTATATCATGTGCCTAAAATAATTATACAAATTCTATAAAATATGGTATATGGTTAATTAATTTCAGTGAATGTTTTTATATAAAATATTCCAGGTCATTTAGATTCATAAGATTAAGTTTTTACTACTAAGTGATCACATTTTTATATAAATCAATCTAATTAATTTTAATATATTTCACTAATATTTCGGATAAAACCTTGTTCAATTTATTAGAAATTATATATTTTTGTAAATAAAAATAGTTAATCCATTTTTGGAAATTTGAATTATGGATGTGGAAGAAATTAATTTAAAATTAATCCTACATACAGGATGAGATGATGAGTTTGTTAAGGGTAATGTTCACAAGATTGATAGGTTTTTATAACTAATTTAAATGTGAAATTAATTCAAAAGACTTAAATTAGATTGACTAAGGTATAATTTTTATAATTATAATTTAAAACCAATTATTATTATTTAACTATATAGATATATTAGATGTAAAATATGTTTTCAATTACGATCAACTTTTTACTATTCATAAAAAATGAAGCCTCTCGGAAAATATAAAAAAATTGACCAATGTTAATTTTGGATTTAATCATGAAAAAATGATTTTTTTGTCATATAAAAATTATAAATGTATAAAAATTTAGTTTTAATGAGATTATTACATAAAATGTCTTCAAAAATGTCATGTTAGATATTAATATTAATAGTACATTATTGTTCAGTATAACATAGTCTTCTGTGTGATGAAATATTTCTAATAAAATCATGTTAATTTATGTATATTCAATTGATACTATAGTCACTTATTAATTACTATCTAATTCATGATTATTAATAATGAAGAAAATACAAATTCTATCATTATAATGGTTGTTATATCCTTTATATTCAATTGGTCTTTATTTTTATTTATAATTGGACACCAAATCAAGTGACCCAATTTATTATATCCTCAAATAAAACATAAATGAAATTATTGAATAAATTATATACACAATACTATTCTTGCATTAAACAAAAAGAAAATTAGGTAAATAATTACCTTACTGAACCTATATCTTTATAATCAGATATAATTGTTTATACTATATAATGATTTTCTTATTCCATGTGAATGATTTATCATCTCCCCCATAATTGTTTAAACATGGAAATCATCAGAACATAAATTACGTAATATAATTATCCATATCATTAAGATACAATAAATGATAAAGGGTCAGATGAAATTCATTGTAACAGAAATCATATTGTATGATCTATCATATAATGGACAAGGCATAATTAATATGGATATAGTATGTAATTATCGAATGAATATTTTTGTAAAACCTCAATCTTTTCCATATTGTTTCAATGAGAAAAAAATTGAATATTTGGTTTGAGATGATTTTGTGGGGTAAAATGTTACTTTTTTCCTAAAAATATGATATATTAAATATTTTATGACCACACTATTTGAAATTGAATAGGTTTTTAAACTATGATTAAAAAATTACTGATATCCCTATATTTTTGACATTTTGTCGAATATTTAATATTTAATTTATTAAATAATAATTATTTGAGGCTGTTTTTAAGATATTTCTATTGATTGTAGTGTTGGAATGAGACTCATTCTTCGTGGTTAAGTATGAAATGTGGACGGGGGTTTCCATGGAGGTAAATAAACCCAAGTCTAATGGTAGGGTGAGGACTGAGTACCTTTTCTATTTCCTTATTTATTTCCTTTTCAAAGTTCATTTTCCCATATTATATTTCCTTTCCTTGATTTGGTTCCTCATGAAAACTCCATAAGGATATTTTTTCACATGAAAATAGAGGTATAGGGATTGGGGAAGAGGAGGAATCTCCTAGGGAATCCATCTTGATGTTGATTGGTGGATGGTGGGCATATGTAATGGATCTGAGCTTGATGATTTAATTTATTATACTCTAATATTGGATCCATTTAATATTTTGTTATTTATATAAAGATGAATTTATAGTTTTTAATTTAACATTCAATATATGGGTTTTTGTGTACTCCATGATGGTTAATATATTGGTGTTATATTAAGAGTCACGTGTTCTGGGTGACTATAGGGGTTTTCTGTTTGGAAAAATTGGATCACATGGTGTGTGTTTTTGTCTCACATGTATTAAGTTATAGATTTTCAGAGAATCATTTAAGATGATGAAAAATGATGTGTGTCTAGGACATTTCTTTTAGAATTACTCGAGGTGTGTCCAAGGGAATGACTAAAATTTCCATTTTAGGGAACAAGGTCATTTAGGGAACATGGTTAGAGATCATGCTAGGTATATTGATAGTGCTTTTTTATTGTAGTTTTCTATAAATGATATGTGGTATATGGATGAATTCCTAGTTTTATACCCCTAATATGGTATAATCCATGTATGTGTAAGACACTTATGTACTTAGGATTAGTACACACTAAGTGGGTTTTCACCCAAAACCAAGGATGTTCTCTGGGGGTACACATCATTTACCTAGGGTGATTATCGTGTACTATCCCTTCACTGGTATGTTTCTCCTTTTTTTCTCTATCATCGAAAATTTAGTTTGTATATATTCTGTAATATGATTTTTTTATGTAGTATTTGATGGTGAGATTCTTTTGGGGATTAATGGACATATAGAATCTGGTTTTCATTGTGTGAGTGTTTTTTGGTGAACTTAATTGAGGTTTACATTCATAATCCCATATCAAGGTGGGTTGTGAGTTGTGAGAAATGAGTGGAGTTAATTTTATTAGTGAATGGGATGGATTTAGTTTTTAAATTTATTATATTTTTATGTCCATTATATATTTCCAAGATATGGGAACGATCAATGTCTTGCACATAGTCTTTTTAAGTAATTTTTGTAGGTTTGAGTGGTCGATGTTCTAGATCACTCACTTTTGGATTAAGATTTGGTGTTCGATGATCAGGTCATTTATAAATTTAGGTAGGTTTTAATTCATGGGATATAGGTTATGACCATGTCACGTTTAGTTGATGTCAATAAGAGTGTAAGGGACACATGAGCACTCAATTTCTGGAAAATTTCTGAACAATTACAATGCACCTTCTGTTTATGATTGTCGATAATGCCCTTTGAAAAATGACGCTCTAAATTCAACTTTATTAGAGGTAATACATGAATATGGGTTTTATAATGATAATTTTATTGAGGCTTTACAATAACCCAATCTTTTATAAATTAAAATCCATTTTTGGATAAATTTAATTTCATAGTAAGTAGTAAATTTTAGAAAACACAAGTAATTTATGGTTTTTTGTGTTCTTCGGGAATATTTTATCCTATAATATTTAAAAAACATTAAAAATATTAACCCTTAATAATATACTTTTTGATTTTTAATTTAATGATTACTATATTAAGGGTTATGAAAAATCCAACTCACACAGGCAAAGGAAGTGACGGCCTCGACTAGAATGATCATACCATATGAAACCCATATATTAGATCTTTTTTGGGAGATAGAATCTAGGGATATTTACATTAACTAATCCCAATACATGATTCAATAAATAATAAATGTGAATAATCATTTGAAGGATAAGTTCATTCTCATCGAGATCATAGCTGAACCATGTACACAGAACCACCCTAAGAATATCTCACCGTTAAGCACCATAACCCTAGAGATTTTTCTAGTGTAATAAAAGGTTATGACTCTAGATCCTAGTAGTACGAATTTGTATATTCTATAATTTAGTTAAATTAATTATAATATATATTCAATTTTAAAATTAACAAAATATCAGGTTTTAGTAAAAATAGATTTTGATATGACAAATAACAAAAAAACTATTTGTGAAATATATCATATTAAACAAGACACTTTTGGAGTAAATCGGTAGTTTTTGAAGTAAAATATATTTTAGTAAAATAATATTACCAAGTAATATTTATTAAATATAAATTATCATTTAATTTTTTTGAAGTCAATTTAAATTGTTATTGGAATCTAAGAAATGTTATTATGAAAAGGGAAAAATTTCCCAATAAGTAGATATTTTAGATTTAGATGTAAAAAAGTCCCATTATATAAATTTATTTAATAAAAAAATTTAGTTTTAGAATTCATTGTGTAAAAATTATATTATTGTGTATTTTTTCTAATTAATTTTTATAATAAAATTTGTAGGTAATAAATAAATATGTTATAATTACATGGTTTGTATTCTAACATCATAAATTAAAAAATATAATTTAATAAATAAATAAAAGTGTTTTTTAACCAAAATAAAGACTATACTTTGAAATAATATGTTTCCATGATATTTTATTAATTTTAAAAATCCCTTAGGAACCTCTGAATACAATATTATATATTATGGTTTTAAAATCATTTCTTTAAGAGCATGACTCAATTCCACATCACCAAGAAAAATATTTTAATGAGTTAAATTAATAGACATAAAAAATAGTTAAATCCACTTATATTTGGTAGAAAACATGGGAATAACTATGTGAAGTTTTGAATAAAATTTTATATATATTTCAAAACATAAGTTGAAGAAAAAATATAGGCCTCTCAATTATTTTCCTATATAAACCCACCCATAATCCAATTCTATATCACTCAATAACTATGTAGAATGTTCCTACTCTTCCATTCAATATCTATGTCCCCCCCAAGATTCTTCCAATCTCTAAAGAAGTAGTTAGCTATAATTGAAAACACACTCTAAAAGTAAGTTGAATTCTTCTCTACTTTTCCATTAATTCATATTATTTGTAATTAAAACTATGGAATTTCAGTGATTTATATTGTCATGTATTTATAAAAAACAATTTAATATAAAATTTATATTATAATAGTTAAATATCATTAATCCCCTCTCATTATGACCTTTACCGAAGACATTACAATATCTAAATAAAAGGATCTTATCTTTATCCACATTATTCAAGCTCTTTTTTATGTGATGCATTTCATCCTTAAATTCTTATTTATGGTATATGATTTTTCACATCCCAATTACTTCCCTTATGTTATACATGTAATGAGAGACACCTTTAAATATCACTATTCCCTTCAATGATTCATTATATACCCCTATTATACTGCCAAAATATCTTGTGATTTTTTCATGAAAAACCATTTGTATTGTGAATACCATTTATGTTTCCACTCAAGGGTATTCACCTAGATGTACCCGAACTCTTTTTATTGTGTACCTCAATTTATGTATTCAAAATTCCTTAATTTTCCTATTAAATGGGATGAAATATGATCCTTTTCTGAATGATCCATATATAACATATATTCATGAACATGATATGATTGTGATGAATTTACACAGATAGTGCTCCAATTCATTTTATAATATATTAGTCTCATGATATTCCATGTAAGGTGAATTTTAGGTTATCTTAATCACGCTATGTTATAACGTCTTAGTGGTTTAACATTACATATCATTATGATGACATGCTTTATGTTGCTTCCACATTCCCAGGTTTCATGTATGGTATCATATTATATCATGCCTCAATGTTAATTATTAGGTTCCTCACCTCCTATAGCACATTATTAAAACTATTGGCTCAAATGTTTTTATTTGCGCTTTTCAATTATTCTTTTATTCCCTTACTATTATTTATATCTTTCCCATTTTTATGTATGTCTCTAAGTTATATCATGTTTTATTAAAATCTATAGAATTTTAGAAGCATGTTAATGAAGTTTTAAATAATAAATTTATATCTAGGTGTCATGATGATATATTATCTACCTAATTTCTCAAGGATACTAAGATTATAGATCATCTAGGTTGTACTAATTCTATCATTATGTAAATTTTAATTAATTAATGTGTATTATTGAAAAATATTTCCATAGTTTCTATTAATAAAAAATCATGTTATTTGAGGGTTAGGATTTTAGAAATATTCAAATAAATAGGGATTAAACTAAACATACAAAATCACTAATTTTTGTTTACAATATAGATTAAGTAGTTTCCAATAAAACATTTACATATATGGATATTAAAAGTGTATGTGGATCTAATATAGATTTCTGTAGGGGTAATAACCCCCAAATAGACTATATTGATCTTGATTTTATCAAGAGGTGGGGAAAAATAATAGGCATTACTACACAACTAGTTTGACACTCTAAAGGGACATTATTTGGTATGTCCATAAACACATAGTGAACCATTATTGAGAAAAAAATTCACATAAGTGTTTATGTCAGAAAATAGATAATGAAAAACATAGATTAAATCCTATAAATACTTTAGTTAAGGATTATATGTAATTTATGAGTTATACATTTAAATCACATAGTTCCCCTTTTTGTGTAATTTTTTTAACAATTATCATCCATAATTTTTTAATTTATTCTATTCAATGGAATAAATATAAGGAATAAAGTTAACACAAAATGTGAGGGGAAATGTGAGGAATACCCAAATGAGATTGCTAACCAATGGGAGAAGTAATCACAAACATCGTGATGTTACTTTATCAGTTGAATCATCTTCTAAATAGAAACTTGAATTAATAGAAATTCCCAAATACCCTTATAAATGGAAAAGCTTTAATTTAGACCTTTATGGGACAAAGGCCTTGGACCTTCAATGCATCATCTGATCCCTTAATCATAGAATAGTGCATAAAATCAATTGACAAGATACTCTCCATACTTCAATGATATGAGAAATATAGGGTTTTACTGGATTTATATCATATAGAAGGAGAAGTTGATAAGTATTTTACATTGTTCAAAAATACGAAGCCTAAGGGATAGATCAATGTGATGGGGTGAAAAATGTTCTTGAAAATATTTTCCAACAAATATTATCCTCATAATCATTGTATTAAAATGTACAGATATGTACTTCACCACAAAAATAATTATTAAGAATCATTATGGAGTACATGTAAAAAATTAAAAGACATTCATGATACACCTTCAAAATTTTCATTATCCGCAAATTAAAGTTGGCCACTTCTTTGGTGGTATGAAAATCCATTGTGATTTTGGACAATGATATCCATGTGGTGATTTTCTAATGTACACTAAAAGTCTAAATAGAGGTTTTAATGTCTCAAGTTATTGATGGGGATATGAAGATGAAAGATAAATTTAATTTGGTTATTACATTGGATAAATCCAATGATGGAATGAAATTCCATCGTCCCGCCTGTCAAAACTATGGGATGTAGATTCCTAGAAATTTTCATAATGGTGTGTGGAAGTTATTTAGGTTTAGAAAGGAAGAAAACCATGAGGGTGATTACTGGGAAGAGAAACCCATTAGTATGATGAAAGAGATGAATTATCTATTAATCCTTTATCCTATTGTCTAATTTTTCCAATTCAATGAACAAGGAAACTGTGAAAAACTCTTCCCTAAGACAAGAGTAATTGAAGAAAATCATCTCCAATAACCTCCATATTAGTAAGGGAGATCATATGACATCACAACTGCTGGGGTGTATCTCAACAATAAAGTGGTGATAGGTACACTGGTCATTCATTAAATAATAATTAATGTACTTTTTGATTTTAGATCTATATATTCTTTTATATATTATATGTTTAGTAGAACTATTTAAAAACAACTACAAATCATGGATGTAGAGCTATAAGTGGAAACAAGAAAGGGATAAATTATTGAATCCCAAGTACATAACTCCTCCCCTATCGAAATTTTTAGTATGAACATGCCATTGATCCTTTTGACTATCCCTTAAAAGGCATTTGATCTTATTCTAGGAATGGATTGTATTTCCTTATATATCTAATAGAATTTTATAGGGGATGGAAATCACCATGCATATTATGAATCACCCTCTTATTCTATAGAAGTGCAAGGAGGAGGATGAATCATCGTTAATACCAACATATCAAGCATATATATTATTTCCTTCTGAGAAAGAACATCTGGACCAAATGATTAATGTTAAACAAAATATCATCCTCAAAGACATTCCCATTGTGAGGGAATATAATGATATGTTTCTTGATAAATTTTATGGCATTCCTTATTTCTAAGAGATTGAAGTTCAAATCACGCTTATACCTAGATATTTTCTAATATCGGAGATTCTATATATAATTGATGTTTTTGAATGGGAGGTGATGTTGAAAATACTACCCAATAATCTTGGTAAAGGGTTTATAAACCCTAATACTTCATGTGGGGAAAACCATCCATCTTTATAAGGAATAGTTATGGTTCAATGAACCTTAGAAATGATTATAACGAGATAAAATATTTTATGATGAAGAACATGTATAATCATCCATTGATTGATGACTTATTTGATTAACTACATTGAGATAAATACTTATACAAATTGGACCCTCATTTGGGACATTTTAAATTATTGGTGAGTTAGGAGGATATTACCAAGACCACTATTTATAAAAGTAATAGGAATTATGAGTTTATAGTGATGTTTTTTGGTATCAATAATGCCTAATAAATCATCATGAACCTATTTAATAATGTATATAGATATTATCTTGAAATATTGTTCGTAGTTTATTAACGATATTCTGATATACTCTAAAATAAAGGAGGACCATGAATTGTTTTTTTAGTAATGTTCTAAAGTGTTTATACAAGTATAAGATTTATGAAATGAATATAAACTATTAGTTCTTGAAGAAGGATGTATAATTCATTGGGATTATTCTCTTAATAAATATGATATCTATGGACCCTTATAACAAAATGGAAATCAAAGGAAGGAAAAGATTTATATTTGTGATGAAAATTCATAGTTTTGTTCGGCTAGAAAGGTATTATCAATGATTTTTGCAAAATATTTATAGATTGTAAAACTTGATAAAAAAGATAAGACAAAAGGGGGTAATGTTAGATTTGTAATGGTGAATGTGAATAAAACTTCATGGAGTTTAAAATGAGGGTTATCACTACACCTGTAAATACACTACCCCCAATTGTGAAACTCATGGTAGTATATAGTGATTTTGTATATAATATCTTAAATTGTGTAATGATAAAAAAATGTAAAGTTGAGGGCCAATGCCTTAAGGAATTCAATGGTTCATGAGAAAAACTATCCAACACATTATCTGTAGTTAGATGACATGATTATGACATTGATTATCAGGAAGAATTATCTCTATAGGGAGATGGGTAAAATAAATACAATTAATAAAGACTAATGTATATATTCACACATAAAGAGATAAAAATATTCCAAAGAAAAATGGTATAATTGATTAAGTACTATGACTACTCAATCCCCTACCATCTTCTGAAAGAAGATAAAGTAGAAGACGATCTAGTTATAGTAAATCCTAAAAACAGATCACTAATGTAAATTAAAAAGAATTAAATATTTTTAGAATTGAATAGTTTAAACATGGGAATCATAAAAAAGGGGAAACCATCAATCCTTTTAAATAAAATTTCTCAACAATCCATTATAGAGAATATATAGGGATATCCAATAGATGATATGTAAATTTATAAGGAGGGAGATATAAAAAATTGAAATACGTAAAGTTCAAAATTAATGATGTAGGAGTTGTAAGATTTGGTCATGAATATGTATACTAGAAAATTCCATGTAAAATAATGATTTATTTGATGATGCACATAACTTGACATTTTCCATCAACCAAGGTAACGTGAAAATGTAGTGATATTTTTTAGAGAACTATTAGTGGGACAATATGAATATAGAGCTCCTAAAATATACATCATGGTTTCTTGAATGATAATTAGTGAAGGATGAAAGGAAAAAGTACAAGGGGATGAAACAACCATTATCAATACCTACATGGATGTTTGAAAACATAACAATGGAATCATTGAATTATCCTTAGAAGACATAAAGAGGAAATAATACTCTATGGGTTATGGTGGATGTTATTATACGGACATATAAATTCATTTCAATTTTAGTGGAATTCTTACATGATTAAATTTTTTTGATATATATAAGAGAAGTTGTGATGATTCATGTAACACAACTGAAAAATATATTCGATCATGGTCCATGATTCAACTCCATGTTCTATAAGATTGTCCAGTATTCACTAAATATTGTGTTGAAAAATTGTATGGATTGTCACCTGCAAATTAATGACCAATATTATTGGACTATTTTGACTCCAAAAGATGAGTTAAATAATGTTTAATGGACTTAAAAGTAGTAAAAGATAAATATAGTCCTCAGGTCAAATTATTATATATTAATAGTTTCCACTCTAAAATCCAAATGGATCCCTATAAATCCCTTTATGTGAAGATGTGATGAAAACCTACATGATGGGATGATGAAGGTAAATTGAAAATGTTGGTTTTAGATGTTTGGAGAAATGGTGGAAAATTAAAAGACCATTCAGTATCACCTCAAGGAATCTAAGAGTTTATTATAAAGTTATACTAACAATAATCGATGGGACTTGGATTTTAAGGATAGAGATATTGTATTTAGATTCATATCTTCATTGAATAATTTCATGATATTTGGGAGGAACAGTATTCTATGTCTTGTGTATATTTTCCCCTTTGAGGTTCTCAATCACATTAGTGTCACGACATGTTGGCTAGAACTCCCAAAACCCCTATATCTTGTATAATATGTATTACATGTATCCCTATTTAGGAGATTCATGAAAGATCATTCACATGTACTGAATTGATAGGTTGTAACAATGGAAAATTGTCCGTCATAAGGGGAGTAGTCAGTGGTGATATTGAAACATAGAGAAAATAGTCTATGAAATAATTCAACATACCTGGTCATAGTGAAAAGGAGGAACTGCATGTTTGATGAAGTGATGTAGAAGGTCGAGGATGCGATGAAATAAAAATACCCACATCATGTTAGTGTATGAAAAGAAAATATTAGAGGATATATTTTTAATGTGGAATAATCTAATGACTCAAACATTTATAAATTTAATTACCTTTATAGATAAATTAAATTCATTATTATATAAAGATGTTATATAAAACATATACACTTCATTATTTTTTAGGAAACATAAATCCTATCATTTTTAAAAAATAGTTAATAATCGTATCGATTAATAATATACTCATTGAATACTGATCTTATAATTAGTATATTAAGGGTTTTCACAAATCCAATTGATATTGAAGAATGAAGTGATGGCCTCAACTATTAGGATCATATCCAATAAATCCAATTTATCAAAGATTAAAAGGGAGATAATATATCTAAGATATTAAATTATCCAAGACCCAAATGATATTCAACAACCAAATCATGGGAAAAATTTTTTACGATTAATTACAAACTCAATCATTCCATGACCCAAACAATGTATGGTGAACCACCCCAAGAAAATCTCAAAATCGTGTATCATACCCTTAAATAATTTATGGTGTAATAAAGGATTATATATCCAGAACCTAAATGTATGAATTTTTATATTATTGTTATTTGAATAAAATAATTATTATATTTATTCATTTTTTTTGTAATTTAATATAATGTTTGAATAAAAACTAAATTTTTATACAATGAAGCAAAAACTGTACTTTTTTAAAATATATAGGATAAATCCAAACCTATTTTTGGGGAATTTTGGAGTTTCAATAATAAATTAAATTTTAATAAAATAATATTATAAAATAATTTGTATTAAATAAAAATGAAAATAAATTTTTAAAGAAGATAATTATAATTTTTATAAGCATCAAAAAACTGTTATTGTCATCAAACTAGTGTTCCTCAATAAATGGATATTTCTGCATTAAAATTAAACATTATAATATTTAGAGATTTATATTGATAAAAAATATATATTATCAATAATATATTTGAAATTATCCAATGTTGATTTTTTCATTATTTTATATGACAGTGGAATTTTCCTGTAAATGTTAAATACTATATTATTAAAATTTATATATTATGAGATCATAAAATAAAAAAATATATATATAATAAATACTATAAAGTGTATTAACGCACTCGCATGCATCGTCTAATTCATGAGGGATATGGTTATATTAGAATTATAATGTTTTCCCAAACATTACAAGATACTAGGGCATTTTATAGAGAAATTCCAGACCTGATCCCACATAGAACATAAGATAGAGATTGAAATTAATGGATCAGACCTTTTGGGTAGGATTCCATTTGAAATAGATTGTGTTAGGGAGTTCTATACCCCTAACAGTTGATGGTTTTCTTTAAGAATTGGAGATATATTGAGGCCAATTGCGGGTATCTGTATAAATGATGATATTAATTCAAACATGGTAGGATCTTATGGTTTTGGTTGTGAATAAATAACAGGTTTCTAGATGATTTTTGTAAAATCAACTAGTTATACTTAAGAGGAAACTATTATTGGATTTAGACATAGTGACAACCATCATGATTTTTTCATGGATTCTAAGGAAGAAAGAATTTTAGGCTATTAGACATAGCCTAATCTACTCCAACTAGGAGAGGTTCTTTCACATGAATACCCTTTGGTTGGGGTTGTTAAAATTAATTTGATAGAAAATTAACATAAAACCTGGTTAATATCTCTTAAGGTTATCATGTCTAGAATTAAATATTTGTTATGTTTAGATACACATACTCATGAACCATACCCAAAGTGGTTTAGACACTCACGGTAGGAAATAATGTAAACAAATGAATAATAGAAATCATTTTTAACAATCTAAGAATAAATAAATTTAAATAGTTTTCATATATGTGATGATTCAAATTTAAAAAATGATAAAACCATGACATAAATATTAAATAGATGTAAATCCCAATTCAATTATGTACATAATTGGAATGAGAGTGGAAATGTATTTAATATGATTTCATTGATGATAGAAGATGAATGTTGGTGATGATGAAAATGAGATTAAAGGTGATGCTGAAACACAATCCATGATGCTCATATTAAAATAAAATAATGAAAAGAATAAAATAAAATTGAGTTTAGAATCAAGGGAACAAAAGGAATGTTAAAGGAATGAAAAACACAAAATCCAGTACTCTAGAAGGTCTCCCAAATCCATTATCAGGCTGCATTATTTATAGTTGAAAAATTACACATTGATTAATAGGATTCACATCTTGTAATACCCGATCCATGTATATGTCTGCAGATTTTGAATCATACACATATCTCATGAATATCTTGTCTGAGATATAATGTTGACTTCTTTCACGTCGCGTAACTAGATTTCATGACATGTTATGGCCTTCCTACTATATCTTCCAAACAAATTTCTTGTTCAAATGGTTAATGATGTTTATAGGCCATTCATGACGTGTACTAGCTTATTGAATTTCAATTTTTATTACATGGTTTATTACATTGTTCATGACTTTATGGATGTCGTGAAATGTTATTATATGTTGTGAACTGTTGTTTTATGATGTGAAATAGGCAACTTCTAATCTTTTTCTGCATTTCCTCCTTTGAACCCTTGAAATATTTATTGCTAGAAAATTCAACACATACCAACTGAATTATTAAATAATTAAATAATAATTCTTAAATTAATGAAAAAAACGTATCTATGATTTTAACTTATGAAATTCCCCCACACTTGAACAATTTCTTGTCCTCAAGAAAAAAGTCTCAAAAGTGATTTCAAAAGGATAAGGAGTATTTAAAACATAAAACATTAATTATGTCCAGGAAAATAAAACTATGTGAATGTAGAAAAGCTTAGGCTCTAGAATCATCACTGCATATGAAATTAGTCATTCCATATAACTCAGTTCTTTAAAAAAAATCTAATCTTTTAATTATAATATTTTCTTTGTTCTTTAAATTATATACCCATTTTCAATTTGTCTCACAATTAATTTTCTCTCATCACATAGGGTAAAATTAAATTGGAGTTATGCTCAAACCTTGATCACATGCTCCTAACCATTTTCTTTCATTTGTTCTATCATCTGAAATTTATAAATACAAGTACAAAATTAATCATGAGGGCTTCGTCAATTGGGTTATAATGACTCTGAGGATGTGTATAGGTGGGTAATTAGTAAAAAACAAATTCAAAAGGTGGGTTTGCTCAGAATTATAATACATTAATTTCATGAAAAGTATAATACAATTAATCCCCAAAGACAATCATTTCCACACTCCCAAGACCTCAAATTGGATCCACGTATAAGTCAAATAAATGCAAAAAGTTTATCATGTTCCTTTCCTTTGAATTTTGTATTTTTATTTTCTAGAAGCCATGCATAGTCCAGATCTCGCATCCATAAACTATCAAAATATTATCTTTTATGGGATTCAACATTCTAGAAATTCTTATTTTTTACCTTCCAAATACATGTCCCATGTCAATATTTCTTTTCTCATATATTTTGCAAAGTAACATAATAGTGGTGAAATGGTACAAAATATTCATGGATAAAAACCAAATAGTATGAAGTGTAAAAAAATACCTCTCTGTAGTAAAATCTTCTTGTGATGTATAAAGCACTCACCTACACTTGTTCAATAGTAAATTAATGTATTATATATAGAGCAGGGTAGGAATGAAAAATCTTCATGGAATAGATTCCTCCAAAAAATTTCATTCATGTAATCTATGGGTTTAATTAAAGAAATATTTTTGGTGGGTCTCACAAAACATTTGGATCCGAAAATATTTCCTCAATCATTTTAAATTTTTACTTGTTTAGTCATACCCTCAATAAGATCTCAATGCATGTTATTATAGGTTTATATGTCTTAGTTATCACTCAAGAAATATGTTCTAAAAGAATATGAAATTGTAGGCTTAAAATCCTATTGAGTAATGATAATAACATTATAAACTTGTAATCACTAGGGGTATTATTCCGATTAGTAATCAAATTAACAAAAAATTCAAAAATGATGAATTTGAATTAAATTTCTCAGCTCAAAAATCATTCTAATATTCTAAATGGAGACAAAACATGGATTTTGACAACTCCAACTTTGTGTTTTTCTTTAATTAAATGGTCATGATGATTTTTATGTTAAAAGAATACTACAGATTATAAAATGTCTCATATACAGATGAGACCATGCAATTTTTCAAGAGCATCTAATGTGAAAATAAAAAAAACTATGCCACGCATAGATGGAGAAATTGTATTCACAATCCAAGGAATTATTATTGGAGATTTATGGAAATTAAATCTTAGGTAGAATTGATATTTAATTTAATTATTAGAAAAAATATGGAATCAATAGTTTCTTGTAAGAGGTGTCATGCAATGAGATACTTGGGTTGTCTTGATGCTGATTTTGGGTCACCTGCAAAAATGGGTTACAAAACAAATCCTACACTAGATGAAACATTATTCTATAGGTTCAAAACATGGATAAGTATAATAATTAAAAGGTTCACAATATGATGAACATGGGATATTAATTTTATTTAAATTTATTATAAATTTACAAAAATGTTTATTGACACTAAAAATGAATAATAAAATAGACTCCAGCAAGTCCAATCAATATAGATAATGATAAAATATTGGTTGCCTCCCATAAAGTGTTAATAGTATGTCATTATCTAGACAAATGGACCATGAAATCATGTAGTGTGGTCCATCATCTTAGTTTCTCATCCTTAATTTATAGCTAATTGTGGTAGTGTCCTCCATCTTTTCGGGTCTCTTGAATGGATTGATGACTATTGGGGATGAATGGGAATGAAACAGATATGGATGTAATGGTATCATAGCTCGAGTTGACTGATGTTGGGCATGAATCTATAGTGAATGCTCCTGAAGTTGATGTTTAATTTCTACAACGTGTTGTGTCACCCTTTATACCAAAACAAATTCTGGTACTGAGACATCGACAATCATAGATGACACATAGGATCTAGACAGGGCTATTTAAATTTTGGAATATATAAAAAAAGAAAATTAGAAGTGATGAATAATAAATTCCATTATATATAATTGTGGAGTACAAAAAAACTGGCCATACATAGATGAAAAAATTAATATAACCAGTCGTATAACAAAAATAAAAAATAAAAACTACGAAAATTTGCTGGAAAAGTTCAACCAATAGAACCAAAATTATCCTCCATCGTCAATCAACCAATTGGTGGTGATGTTGTTAGCCAGTTTAGTCATCATGGATGTAACTTGAGTGGGTGGATCAGGGATAGAGGGTGGAGTTGCAGGGTTGTATATAAGATTTGGGGTACTTCATAGAGATATGTAGATATGTAGTGTGGTTATAGATGTTGTATCTAGATCGATGAAGAGAATATCCATGGATGGAGTTGTGGTTTGACCATTAACACACTGAGCTTTCTCAGGTTGGCACATATACTTGAAAATAGGGTAAGTGGTATCTTTGTTAGGTGAGGGTGGCTTGTGGGTGATGCGGGAATAGTTGAAGAGAAAGGGTCAGTTGGGATTGGTGGTGGGGGAGTGGTCAAATCAAGAGGCTCAGAAAAAGGAATGTCCAGATGGATGGAGATCCAGTGTTGGTTCTCCAGGATGTAAAACTACATAGTCTAGAGATGTGTTAAGGTGGGATTGGTGAGTGGTGGGATTGTAGATGTGGTTGTGATAGGGGCTTGAATATGGGTGGGTTGTGGAGGTGGAGATGTTCTGGATGGATCATATAATGGGTCTTTTTCTATAGTTGGAGGTTCCTTTTCTAGTGCTTCCAAATGAACACCTAGTTCCCAATGGTACAAATATTCCTCCCTCACCAATAGCTTCATCTTACAAAGATTTTGGAATTGAATGATCTAAATGGGTCCTAGAGAGGTAAGTGGTAGGGATGTATTGAAAACCATGAGGTTTCTTAACATATGGATAAAGAAAGATCTTCTCATAAATGTACTTTGAGTCCTTTGTACATAGGCCTTTTAATAGTGGTTGAAATGTGTAGACATGATGATAGTGGGGCCACCCATAAATGCTGCTAGAATTATCACATATTCCTAGATGACGCACCCATGGGACTCAACCCTAGAAATCCACCCATGTGTTAATGATCTGTGATGAATTCATATGGTGGTGCTTCGTTACTCGGTGGACTTCATTATTTGTGGGCCATAAGGTATTTGTTGGTCCCAAGCAATAATCTTTCATAGATACTACGGATCATCTTAGGGTGGATTCAACTGAATGTTTGGAAAGAAATATGACATGAAAACTCATCTCTATAGATGTCAAGGACAATAATGAACTCGATGAATTAAATATCATGTGGTCAGTCTCTCAAAAGAATTTAAGGTTGTCTATGGTTATTTCAAATTTATATAGAAACTTCTAGAAAATCTCCCCAAATGTCTCCTCTCATACATCAATAATTCATTCAGCATGTAGTTTTTCCTGGAGGTCGAGGATGGAATAATTACTATTAACTTGGGCTAGTATAGGCATGTTTATAATCTAGTTTTTCCACATTGGCGTTTCTTGTAGCTTGATGAGGTTTACCTAGTTATTTTTGTTGGATAAGAAAAGGACATGGTGGAGGTGGAGGTTTTCATCACTATATGACACCTTAGAGGTGGATGAGGAATCATCCTGAGTATCTAGTGGAGCACAGGTGGTAGCAAGAGGGGATGAAGGTTTGGGTGGTGTGGTACTATATGGGCACTTTTCATTCTCATACTTAGTAGGGTTGGACAACAACTCTGATGGTTGCAGACATAGCATCGTTGTCCATGAAATTGTAGGAATGTGGTAATTGGGGTGGGGTTTAGGTGCACTGTTGAGAATGGATGAGGGGTTTTGTAGGTCATGGAACTAGATAGTGAAAGAGGAGTCAAGTCGAGGGTGGTTGGGTGAGGGGAAGGAGGGGGAGATAGAGTAAGTGAGTGGGTGATAGAGGAGGAGAAGATTGGGTGTTTTAAAGGTGAGCGGTCGAGGGGGATTCTATGTCATGAATGTAGGGTTTAACACATTTGTTTTAAATAATATATACCAGGTGAGTTACACAACATGTAACAGGAGTTCACGTCATGTACTAGTGTCTTAAAAATGAAATTGTTATTGAAAAAATGTACATTCCATATAATAGAGTTACACTATGTGTAATTTTCTATTTTATCTTATATATGAATTCTTCCAAAATATTTGGATACTAGTAGAACATAAACATTATTAAGGCTATCCAAATTTAATCTATCCTATGATGACCTACCCTAGGATTCCTCATAGTCTACACATCCTTTAACATTGAAAGATTGACCCAATTGAGGCTCAATTTGACTTAAATCTAATGACACGACCATTATGGAAGGGTGCTTGAAGGATTTTTAATCATTTTACATTAACATAAAAAGGTGGTCTACCATATCTTTGAATTTGTATAGTCCCATAATGGAAAACATGAACGACTTTAATAGTGTAGGACCATCAAGATTTCTTCTTACCAAGGAATAGTTTCAATCTTCAGTTGAACAAGAGGGTGTTATTCCTTAAAAAAGATACTCCCTGAAATGCATTGATCATGAAATTTCATTATTATTTATTTAGAGATCCTATAATTTTTATAGGAATCATTCTCAATTTTTCAACCTTAGTAAACTATATCATATGAGCTTCCATATCTTTCTTAGAATCAAAATTTTGCTTCTTGATTTCCCAATGTGAGTGATGGTATAGTTCAAATGGAAGATGACATGGTTTCCTATAACTGATTCTGAATGGAGTTTTACCTATGGGAGATTTTCATACAATGTGGTATACCCATAGGTCTTCATCTAGTTTAAGACTCCAATTACATTGGTTGGTGTTAATAGTTTTCTTTATGATTCTCATGATCTCCCTATTTGGAAATTCAACTTTCCATCTTGTTTGTGCTATGTAGGGAGTTCATATGTAGTAATAGATTCCATAATTTCTAGGTAATACCATCACATATTTGTTGGTGGAATTTTTTCCTCAATCACTAATGAGTAATCATGTAAATCTAAATCCTAAGAACACAATTTTTTTAGGATGCTCATGACCATTTTTGTGTCAGTGGTTGTTGTTTTAGCTTCTACCGATTATGATAAGTATTCAATGGGAACCAAAATGTTGGATTTTCATTATGATGTGGGAAATGGTCCCATGAATTATATTCCCCATACATTTAATATTTCAACTACCATGATTTTATTTTGAGTCATTTCATTCCTTTTTCAAATATTCCCAATTTTCTAGAACCTATCACAGCTTTAATAGAATTCTTGTCTATCTTCGAGTATCATGGAATAGAAATTTCCACATTGTATATTCTTTACTACAGTATTATATAGTCCATGATTTCCTCTTATTGGTGACATAAGACTCATTTCTATCACAATCAGGATTTCCACTTTTGGAATAAATCATCACAAAATCCATAAGTGCAACACCTGAATAGTAGTGGTTCATCCCAATATTAATGTTTTACTTCAACCAAAAATTATTTACTTTGTTTATATGAGAGGTCATGATGAAAAAATCTTGTGGAATTAGAATTTGTAATATATAAGTATTACAGTCTCACATTAATTCATAATAGGGTCTCATCAAGGATATCGACTTCGATGTTAGTATCATCTTTAGCTTTCATGATGGGAAGAGGAAGCCAAGAAAAATGATCATCAATTAAATTTTATAAGGCTTTAGTATATTCGATCATGAAATCAAACTCTTATATAAGGAGGATCCACCTTATTATCCTTGTCTTAGAATCCTTTTAGTTCATTTGGTACCTTAAAAAATCATGATCATTATGAAAAATTACTTTAGATAAACCAGATAAGAATAGAATTTCTCAACGAAATACACAACAGCTAAGAATTAATTTTCTATTATTGTGTAGTAGACTCGGGATTCACTCAGTGTGTGGGTGGAGTAGCAGATAAGTTAAAATAGTTTACCATCTCTTTTTCATGAAACAATTAAAATTGATAAGTGTTTGGCATTAATCATCAACTTGAATCCATTGTCCCAGTTCGGTGCTATGAGAATAGGTGATGATATCTAGCTTATCTTAAAAATATTGAATGCATTTTGACATTGATAGATGAATTAAAATAAAAATTATTCTAACAATAGGTGTGTCAATGGGTTGGAAATTATTTCAATGTCTTTGAAAAATCTCCTATAGAATCTATCATGGCCTAAAAACATTCTTAAAACCTTATCTATTTATTGATCTATTAAATCCTTGGTGACCTTGATTTTGGATGGATTCACTTCCATGCCTTCTCTGTAAATTTTATTTTCTAGGACTATACCTCCTTGAATTATAAAACAACACTTCTCTCAATTTAGGACTAGTAATTTTTCTTCAAATTATTATAGGATAAACTCTAGGTTTAAAAGGTAGACATTAAACGATCTTTTATACACTAAGAAGTCATCAATGTAGATTTCTAACAATTATTCAACCATATCATGGAAAATATGCATCATACATCATTGAAATGTTGTCAGGGAATTACACATTCCAAATGACATACACTAGTTGTTGAAAGTGCCAAACACACAGGTGAATGGGGTCTTTGAATAATCACCTATGATAACTACAATTTGATTATATGCTAAATATCAGTCCAAGAAATATGATTTTTCATATCCTACAAGAATTTGAAACATTTGTTCTATAAATAAAAAATTAAAATGATCTTTTCTTAGTGTTTCATTAAAAAAAATTAATCCTTGCAAAAACTTTATCCAGGGATGGTGCATGTTGAAATCAATTCATTTTCATAATTATTCTCTATGGTAAAACAATGTTTTTTTGAATGAAATTTAGAGGGATCACACATTCTCAATCAGATATGGAAAATATTATTCTTCAATCTTGAATTTTCATAACTTCCTTTATAACAACATCCTTTAATGGGGGTGTGAGCCACCTATGAGGATAACGTTTCATCTTTTCATCTTCTTCATATAAAATCTTATGAGTTCATAGAGTCATGCTAATTTTATAAATGTATTCCACTCCCCATACAATTGATTTCTTATATCTCTGTAAGACTTCCAAAAATTTTTGTTCTTGTGCCAAGGATAGTTCATAGTTGAGGATTACTGCCAGATAAGTTGAATATCTTATGTATGAATACTTAAGAGTACTGGGTAGAGGATTTAAATCAACTGTTGGTGATTGAATGATTGAGGGATGAAGGGAGGGAATTTTTCCCTTGTGAGACATTCTTTTAAAATTACTTCTTCAAAATCATACTCTTCTCCCATTTCTGAGAATGACTCTATAATATCTTCTTCTATAGACATGAATTCATTTTCATTTTAGGGGATATAGATTGTGTTACAATTAATGGAATATGATGATTGTTTAGTATCTTTGATCACATTGAATATTACATGTTCTTCTCTAACTATAATGATTAGATTCCCTTGATTCAATTCCATCAGATCATTTACTGTGGATAAAAATGGTCTTCTGAAAATGATGGGGTATTCACCTTTTTATTCCTTGTCTAGAACTAAGAATTATTCTAGAAGGATTTAATTTACATCTTTGAATAAAACATATTTGATAATTCCTTTTGGATTATTCATTGATTAGTTTGAGAGTTATAGTGATACTCACATTGATTTGATCTATTGAAGTCCAAAATTTTGCAATAAACTTATTTGCATTAAGTGGATGTTCGATCCAAGATCACATAGAGATCATCCAAAGTTGTATTCTCCAATAGCACATGGGATTGAGAAACATTCTCTGGTCACTCATATTTTTTGGGAATTTCTAATCAACCAAAATAGATAAATCATCATTCAATGAGTTGACAATAAGATATTACATTTTTCTTTTGTTGGATAGTAGCTCTTTCATGAAGATGGCATACATTTTAATTTGAGAAATATCATCTTGAAATGGAATATTGATATGCAGTTATTTGAAAATTTCATAAAACTTCTTATATTTTTCATCTTATCTTCCTTGTATTTCTTTTTTTCATTGAAAAGGAAAAGGTGGCATGTATGGTGGCGGGGCAACATAAATTGGATCTTTGGGATGTTCAAGAGTTTGGATGTTTATTGCTTATAATACTTCATTACGTGTCCCTTGTGTGGTTTTATAAACATCATCTTCTAATGGAAGTTTCTTCTTAGGTTCCTGAGGTTTTATTTCATATATAACATCTAGTTGATGAAAATCCAAAATCATTCCAATTCCTTTCACTGCAACTTTGGATTCTTCCCTTGGGTATGTCTCTGTATTACCATATAGAGTACCTAGTAATCTATCAGACAATGTTTTTGATATTTGACACATTTTAACATAGAGTGTTTTAAATGATTCTCATTGGTTCATCATATTTTTCTCATGATTATTCATTCAATGGTCTTCCTTTTGAAAAAATAGTAGCCATGTGTTTTATTAGGTCACTTTGGAGAGGTTTAGGTTACTGTAATAGCCATGCCTGAGTTAGTTGAAAATGTTGTTGTGATCTTTGTGGGAGATATTGTTGCTACACTTGTTGTTTTGGTATTGGAACATGGTTCATGGGAGGATACTCTGGTAGTCCTTGATTTCAAAATGGTGCTTGGCCACTTCGCTGTTGATAGTAGCCTGATTATTATGAGGTGGCTACTAAACTAGACTCTATTGATAGTTCTTCTACTACAGTTATAATGGTGGGTTTTCTGATTGTAATTTATGTAATTAAAATCATGATATTCTGGTTCATTATCTCCTTCCATACAGTCTTGGAATATGTATAGGACACCACACATCTCACATGACTATATTTCCATAATAGGGGCAGGAGGGGTTGTCATAGTAGGTATTTGGAATGATTCTATCATTATTTTAGTGCTTCATCTTGTGCTGCTAGTCTTGTATTATCATCCACATCGTGGATACCACACCAAGGTGGTCCAAGATCAATTTTAAATAGGATTTAATTGTGTGTGAATTCATCTAAGAAGGCTCTTATATCTTCTAGTGTCTTGAAAATCAGTCCTCCATCAGTGGAAACATCGATGGTAGTGTGTGAATCTGGTTAGAGTCCCTGGTATAATTTTTGTAGCTGGATCCATATGCATAAACCATGGTGTGGTAACTTCGTCATCAGCTCATTGAATCTATCCAAAACATCCTGTAACACCCCGAGATTTTATGAAAAATATTATTTTTAATTTCACTAATGTCTTGTGTCGTACACCAAAAGGGGCTTGCACAACACGCATCCTTGATTTGTCTTTCATTACACGCAATCGCGACCTTCCTCGATAGCGTGTGTAGTACGGAATAACGAGTTTCACTAAACAACAATATGCTTTTAAAATATTATTAAAAATATCCGTTATGAATAGTAATAACCACTTTTTGAAATTTTGTAATTTTATTTTTCAAAATGGAATTCATTTTTGGATTCGTAATATCGAAATTAGCTTAGGGTGAAATTTTGGTGATTTTCGGATAACTTTCATATTTTGATGAATAGTGAAAATTACTAAATTTTAATTAAAAACAACTTTTTCAATCGAAATAATTAATAGTGATAAATTATTAATTTGAGTGGTTTTAAATTATATTTAGAATATATTTTTACAATTTAATACAATGTTGGCCATTGGATGTAATTTCACATTTAAACCAGTTATAAACTAGTGTCAATCTTTTGGTAGTTATTATCTCTTAAAAACACGCTATTTTTTTGACGACGAGAATTAATTTTTAAATTAGTTAATGAAACTGAGATGTTTTGAATTTGTTAAAATAGACATAATTTTTGAGTTCATAATATCAAATATAGCTTAGGCCTAATGTTTGGTATTTTTCTGAAAACTTTCGATTTTCGATGAATAGTGAAACCACTAAGTGGTAGTTAAAAAAACTGAATTGTTCGTAAAACATAATTTTACCGCTTCTGTGAGTGGAATTTTGAAAATCCGAGAGACACGGTTAATATCAAGGACTAAAATGTGGTTCAATGAGATGAAAATAATTTTTGGTGAATAGTAACTTTTTAGTTTTATTTACCACGGTTAAAAGTAAATAGGGTAATTAAGCGTAGAAATGATATTATTATTACCCTAACACATGTCCTAATTATATTGGACAAGTGTAATTCGACCAAAAACAAACTTAGGAATAAAATATGACCATTTAGGACCACTTGGATTAGATTAGGACATTTATTATTAATTTATTTAAAGAAGGGTTAAAAGAGTTAAAATCAAAGTTTAATTACTAAAACATTTTTAATATGTGGTTATACATAATATAAACTCGACTATAAATATTAATTAGTAAGATAAAAAGATTTCCTACATATTGGTATTTTATTTGTAATTTTTAGACATTAAATAATTTAATTTATTTATGACACAATGATGATGCTGTAATTATCTTATTAATGAAATATTGACATAATTGATGTTATAAACACCAAAATAAATGTAATTTTAGACTTCTTATGAATTACACTAATTTTATAGGTTACTATGATATATTAGTGTTGAGTTAATCAACTTGTTTAGAACATATAATTCTGTTATGACTTTCACAAAAATCATATATCAAATAGTGTCAAAATTGACACAAAATAGTTTTTAAATCAAATATTATATTATTAATTGTTATTTTATTCCTAAAAATCTAAGGTTCGGCCAAATGACTTAGATAAGAATATATATATTAATAATAAATAATTTGGGGTTCATTTGGCTTGTTATAGTAAGTTTAGTAACCATATAGTGTAAGAAAACAAAAAGACACGGTAAAAGTTAAATTATTTAACTTAGAGTTAAATCTAATTGATAAGGTTAAAATAATAACCTAAACTTGTCTAAATCCTATTGGTTGATAGCCTTTCGACCCATCCCCACTTTAGCTTCAAAATAAGACCCTTTGAAACCATTATAAACCGATTTTGACTTTAATATAAAATAATATTTTGAGATATTCCTAAAGTGCCCCTCTCCTCCCTTATAAAAGGACACATCCTCCCCCTCCACCTCACACCAATTTGAGAACTCAAGCTCGGCCAACCCCTGCCAAAATCGCTTCTCTACTTCCCTAGAATAATCCTAGAGGTCCTGGTCTTCTTAAAAGACCAATCTTAGTTCCCTAAGTGGAGGATTCAAGGAGGCGTTTCAAAGAAGAGGTAATATCCATTACCGATCTTTTCAATTTCTTTCTTCTTCAACATCTTCTTCTTTATTTGTTTCATGAAAAAGTAATAACATCAGTATTACTTACATACTTATATGTTATTATAAATATGAAACAACCCTAATTCACCTTCTATACATCCTACGGAAAAATGAAATCACCGCGCGTGCGTACGTACGGAATACCGTCTCCACGCCGTGGTGTAATATATTTTCCACCACCACCTTAATAGGATGGGTATAATGGTGTAATTAGTAACTATATATGATTATTATAAAGTTCTATTGATACTGAAATAGTATACATACACTTCAACACAATTCCACGACCATGGGAACGATATCATCGCTCGTGCGTACGTACGGACTACCGTCTCCACGACGCGATGAGATTCATTCTCAATGATTAACCATTCATGAATGATTATAAATTATATATAATAAGTACTAATGAAATATATGACATAATAATGATAATGTATTTATTTAAATTTATATGTATGTCATCTACTTAATTCCATTCACTTCAATAAGGAAACGAAAACAACGTTCATGCGTACGTACGGACTACCGTCTCCATGAACGGTGTATTTCATTCCATTTATCGATATTATATATATATATATATATATATATTCTGAATATATATTATATATAAATCATGTTTTACATTCTGGATATAAGTAATCATGATCCAAGTAATCATATTAATAATTACAAGTTAAAAACACGAACGACAAATGAGACGATTTTACCCAAAACGCTACTTTAACATGAATTTACAAAAGAACAGGTAATATAAAGTCATAAGTGAACCATATATGATATAATAACAATGAATATGATTCTGTAATAAGTTAATGACATTATTTAAATCATTATACAGGAGGTTCGGACACTTACGAATCAAATCGGACCTAAGGTAAGGGAAATACCACAATCTCATTTTTATCCGAGATTGTTTATACTTTAGTATTTACTGGGGTGTATTTTATCGTCCACATCCATGTTTCATAAATATGTAATATTATTTCCATCCACCTACAACTGTTTAAATCCATTTTTACCTTTCATTGAGTTTTTAGTAAAATATGTGAAAGTAATCTTTTGTCGTTTTTCGTACGAGGTACTTTTTGACTTTTCCGACAAAAGTACGAAGAATGTTTTTTAACTTATACGGCATGAATGGATTTTTAAAACATTATTTCAAAGAAGCTTCCTTTACAAGTTTTCACATTTATTTTTAATCAACATCTTTTAGTTTAGAATTGTATGACATGTTATGAAATGAAAAGTGTTTTTGAAAGAAAAAAGGATATTTACCTCAAGAATTCATTTCAAGTGTTTTATCAAAATTATTTTCCATCTAAGATAATATAGGGTTCTGTTTTCATCCCTATTATTACATTGATTTGATTATGTTGTGATGGAATTATTTTTATGAATTCCTTTATCTTATATGAATTGTTTTATGATGTCATGTTGTTTAAGAATCCCATTTTTATTACATGGGTTATGAAATGATGTATGGTTTATGATTTTGTGGCACACATAAGAATGGTATCATTATGAGATGGGTGGGACCTATATCTCCCTCCAATGCATTGGGTAAAGATTTTATATCTCATGAGATAGACATGGCTGTAATGGTAGTTTATACCGGTTCAATGAAATAGGACTGAAACGAGGGTTACTCGATTCAGAAAGGGACTTTGTCCACTAAGATAGTCTTGGCAATGAGTCTTGACTAACAAGAAATGATTCTCTATGATTATGTGTGAATGCCACAAAGTTTCATGTTTTATGTTATGATTATTGTGATTACATTTCACTGCCATGATTTATCCCATGTTATGAAATTATGCTCTCTTTTTTAGGTTAAGATTTCCAAAATGTTATGTTCTTATGAATATGATGTGATTGATATTTCTTTTGTTTACCCTTACTGAGCATTTGAGCTCACCCTTTTATGTTTTCTTTTCCCCAGGATATAAAGAAATGTTTTAGGTAAAAAAATGGATGATCTTTAAGGGAGATGTTGAAGATATTTCACCACGATTAGAAGATTATATTCCGAGTTTCCAAAGACACTAAACTATTACGGTCCTTGTGTGTGTGTTTTTGTAATGTACTAAGTATTCCGCAAAATTAATGTAATGTACATGTACGTCAGGCTCCGGGTATCTACAGTTGGTATCAGAGGAAATGTTTAGTCAACCTTTGGAAACTAGGATGCTAGAACTTTAGTGAGATCCCTAGAGATATTTATAAGGTTTTTCTAGGGATGTACCTAAGGATAAGTATACGTATAGGATACAGTCCTATAACTACGGTAACGATCTTAGAATTTATCCTCAGAAGTTAGATATTGAGGATACTCCCCCTTTATTATGTTGTTTTCCCTAGCATGATTTTTGCATCTCACACTATTCTTTTTGGGTTTTAGACGATGGCTGGAACCCAAAGGAACCGTGTTGATCAATGCAATGGACAATGCAATGATTTCCCTCCTGAACAAACAAATGTTATGGGAGATAGAGTGCAAAATCTTATTGCTATACTTACACAAGCTATGAATCATTCTGTACTTCCAAATGAGCAGAGAAGGGAACAATATTCTATTGAGTCCTTCATGAGGCAACGTCCACCTTCTTTCAGTGGGTCTTCCAATCCACTTGTTGCTGAACAATGGATCAGTACCACTGAAAAGAAATTTTCAGTTTTTCAATGTTCTGAACATGATAAAGTCATCTTAGCAGTATATCGTTTGGAAGGTGAAGCTGATCAATGGTGGAATCTTATCAAGAATACGAGGCCAAGAGATGAAATTGATTCCATGGAATGGGACGAGTTCAAGAACTTGTTTTTCAGTAGGTACTTCCCTCGTATTCTTCTAACAAAGATGGAAAAGGAGTTTCTTGAGCTGAAGCAGAAGGATGATGAATCTGTTGGTATATACGAAGCGAATTTTACAAGACTTGCAAGGTATGCATCTCGCATTATCATCCAACCTGAAAGTAAAGTTGATCTCTTTTTCAGTGGCTTAAACCCAAGTCTTCGAAGGGCATTAGCTATAAGAGACTTCAGTAGCTATGAAGAAATTGTGCGTTGTGCTATCAAGGTAGAAATGGAAGTTGGTGTTACAAATCCATCTCATGGTTTTGACAAGAAACGAAAGATGGAGTTCAAGGAGAAATCTCAAAATAATGGTGAAAAGAAGATGAATGTTTCCTTATGCACAAAGTGTGGAAAGAAGCATGGTGGATATTGTCTTAAAGGTACTATAAAATGTTTTAAGTGTGGAAAAGAAGGTCATCGAGCAGCTGAGTGTCGAAGTAATGGAAAAAGGGTTTCTAATGATGTGAATAAAGCAAACACTGCAGAGAACGCACCACCAACACTTCAATCCTTCAAGTGCAAGGAAATGGGGCATTATCCTAATAAATGCCCTAATCCAAGGGTTAGTGATGATCGACATGAGCAACCGCTTAAGGCAAAGGATAAAGGGAAGTCACATGCGATCACTATTGGCAATGTTGAATATGACAACGATGTGGTGGAATGATTAAGTGTTTATGTAATGGGATTCCAAAATAATGTTGTATCATGGAGTATTGGAATATTTATGTATTGGTCTAATGTGGTATTCAAAGTGATTGAGATATTTTTGGAAATAATACGATATGCCCATAATGAAGGGAAAATGAGAAAATGAAATGTTTAACAGTATTCATGAGCTCATGATTGATATAAGGACTAAGTGATATCATGGTTTGATTATAAAGAATTTTGATGATTTTGGTATGTGGAAAGTGTTAACGTTTAACTGCATTCATGTTTTCACTAAGGTTCAATGGGTATTCAAGAGAATACATGATTAAGGACTTTGAATGTTTAGAATGTGACCAACAAGACATATCTTATGATATATGGGGATCAACGATGGTATTAAATATCTGGTAATTGTTTTCACTATATTATGAGAGTGGACTGCAGTATTATGGGTAATCCTAAAGATTGGAATGGATTATGTTGGACATAAGTTAGTATTGTTTAAGGATAGAAGTTTTTTTTCGATATTATTGATGGGATGTTATAGTAATATAGTTTTAGAAAAAGGAGAACCTGGAGGACGAGCGACAGCCCATCGCGTCAGACAAGGCTGTGGGAATCGAACCCACAACCGAAATGCGACTGGCCTTTATCGCCTACCACTCTCCTACAGGAAGTCCCTGTTTAGTAGAAACTAGTTTTATTTTATTAAGCGGTATGATATATGAAGTATAAGTTCATTTTTGGAACCATATACGATTAATCTAACCATAAGATGAACTTATAACTTTTCAAACCTTTTGTTTGAGACAGATGGAATGACCCATCATTCTATTACATGATCTGCTAACACATCAAAAATGACAAATTCAACTTCATTTATTTAAGAGATGAAGTGGAAATTGTCCAAAGAACGGCCAATGGTGAGACTATACCGAAATCATGAGAGTATTTCTTCTAATTCCAATTTCATCAACTTTAGGGAAACGATCTTGAAAACCAAAAATGTCATCCTAGTTCTCTTATATCTGATTAATCAGATGGTACCTTAGATCGTCACAATTTTATGGATTTTTGATTGTTGGCTTTTCCATAGCCATGTTCTCTACCACTCTCCATCAGAACATGATGGTTATATTTTTCTTCCATATCCATATTTTCACTTATGTGGAAACCCAGTGATTAGTTTATTTGGGTAATCGTTACATTTCATACTTTAGTTTTTAAAGCCATGTTTTGGTATTCCTTTTTACGATGTGGGTTTCTATCAAAGAAAATTTTGAATAGTAAACCATTTATAACCCCGACGAATTTCGAGGGCGAAATTCATTTTTAGGGGGGTAGAATGTAACACCCCGAGATTTTATGAAAAATATTCCATTTAATTTAAATAATGTCTTGTGTCGTAAACCAAAAGGAGCTTTCACAACACGCATCCTTGATTTGCCTTTCATTACACGCAATCGCGACCTTCCTCGATAGCGTGTGTAGTACGCAATAACGAGTTTCACTAAACAACAATATGCTATTAAAATATTATTAAAACTATCCGTTATAAATAGTAATAACCACTTTTTGAAATTTTGTAATTCTATTTTTCAAAATGGAATTCATTTTTGGATTCGTAATATCGAAATTAGCTTAGGGTGAAATTTTGGTGATTTTCGGATAACTTTCATATTTTGATGAATAGTGAAAATTACTAAATTTTAATTAAAAACAACTTTTTCAATCGAAATAATTAATAGTGATAAATTATTAATTTGAGTGGTTTTAAAGTATATTTAGAATATATTTTTACAATTTAATACAATTTTGGTCATTGGATGTAATTTCACATTTAAACCAGTTATAAACTAGTGTCAATCTTTTGGTAGTAATTATCTCTTAAAAACACGCTATTTGTTTTGACGACGAGAATTAATTTTTCAATTAGTTAATGCAAATGATATGTTTTGAATTTGTTAAAATAGACATAATTTTTGAGTTCATAATATCAAATATAGATTAGGCCTAATTTTTGGTATTTTTCTGAAAACTTTCAATTTTCGATGAATAGTGAAACCACTAAGTGGTAGTTAAAAAAACTGAATTGTTCATAAAACTTAATTTTACCGCTTCTGTGAGTGGAATTTTGTAAATCCGAGAGACACGGTTAATATCAAGGACTAAAATGTGGTTCAATGAGATGAAAATAATTTTTGATGAATAGTAACTTTTTAGTTTTATTTACCACGGTTAAAAGTAAATAGGGTAATTAAGGGTAGAAATGATATTATTATTACCCTAACACATGTCCTAATTCTATTGTACAAGTGTAATTCGACCAAAAACAAACTTAGGAATACAATATGACCATTTAGGCCCACTTGGATTAGATTAGGACATTTATTATTAATTTATTTAAATAAGGGTTAAAAAAGTTAAAATCAAAGTTTATTTACTAAAACATTTTTAATATGGGGTTATACATAGGATACACTCGACTATAAATATTCATTAGAAAGATAAAAAGAGTTGCTAAATAATGGTATTTTATTTGTAATTTTTAGACATTAAATAATTTAATTTATTTATGACACAATGATGATGCAGTAATTATCTTATTAATGAAATATTGACATAATTGATGTTATAAACACCAAAATAAATGTAATTAGAGACTTTTTATGAATTACACTAATTTTGTAGGTCACTATGATATATTAGTGTTGATTTAATCAACTTGGTTCGAACATATAATTCTGTTATGACTTTCACAAAAATCATATATCAAATAGTGTCAAAATTGACACAAAACAGTTTTTAAATCAAATATTATATTATTAATTGTTATTTTATTCCTAAAAATATAAGTTTCTGCAAAATGACTTAGATAAGGATATATATATTAATAATAAATAATTTGGGGTTCTTTTGGAATGTTATAGTAAGTTTATTAACCATATAGTGTAAGAAAACAAAAAGACACGGTAAAAGTTAAATTATTTAACTTAGAGTTAAATCTAATTGATAAGGTTAAATTAATAACCTAAACTTGTCTAAATCCTATTGGTTGATAGGAGTTCGACCAATCCCCACTTTATCTTCAAAATAAGACCCTTTGGAACCATTATAAACTTATTTTGACTTTAATATAAAATAATATTTTGAGATATTCATAAAGTGCCCCTCTCCTCCCTTATAAAAGGACACCTCCTCCCCCTCCTCCTCTCACCAATTTGAGCACTCAATCTCGGCCAACCCCTGCCAAAATCCCTTCTCCACTTCCCTAGAATAATCGTAGAGTTCCTGGTCTTCTTCAAAGACCAATCTTAGTTCCCTAAGTGGAGGATTCAAGGAGGCGTTTCAAAGAAGAGGTAATATCCATTTCCGATCTTTTCAATTTCTTTCTTCTTAAACTTCTTCTTATTTAGTTGTTTCATGACAAAGTAATAACATCAGTATTACTCACATACTGATATGTTATTATAAATATGAAACAAACCTAATTCACCTTCTATCCATCCTACGGAAAAATGAAATCATCGCGCGTGCGTACGTACGGAATACCGTCTCCACGCCGTGGTGTAATCTATTTTCCACCACCACCTTAATAGGATGGGTATAATGGTGTAATGAGTAACTATATATGATTATTATAAAGTTATATTGATACTGAAATAGTATAAATACACTTCAACACAATTCCACGACCATGGGAATGATATCATCGCTCGTGCGTACGTACGGACTACCGTCTTCACGAGGCGATGAGATTCATTCTCAATGATTAACCATTCATGAATGATTATAAATTATATATAATAAGTAATAATTAAATATATGAAATAATAATGATACTGGATTTATATAAATTTATATGTATTTCATCTACTTAATTCCATTCACTTCAATAAGGAAACGAAAACAGCGTTCATGCGTACGTACGGACTACCGTCTCCATGAACGGTGTATTTCATTCCATTTATCGATATTATATATATATATATATATATATATATATATTCTGAATATATATTATATATAAATCATGTTTTACATTCTGGATATATGTAATCATGATCCAAGTAATCATATTAATAATTACAAGTTAAAAACACGAACGACAAATGAGAGGATTTTACCCAAAACGCTACTTTAACATGAATTTACAAAAGAACAGGTAATATAAAGTCATAAGTGAACCATATATGATATCATAACAATTAATATGATTCTGTAATAAGTTAATGACATTATTTAAATCATTATACAGGAGGTTTGGACACTTACGAAGCAAATCGGACCTAAGGTAAGGGAAATACCACAATCTCATTTTTATCCGAGATTGTTTATACTTTAGTATTTACTGAGGTGTATTTTATCATCCACATCCATGTTTCATCAATATGTAATATTATTTCCATCCACCTACAACTGTTTAAATCCATTTTTACCTTTCGTTGAGTTTTTAGTAAAAGATGTGAAAGGAATCTTTTGTCGTTTTTCGTACGAGGTACTTTTTGACTTTTCCGACAAAAGTACGAAGAATGTTTTTTTAACTTATACGGCATGAATGGATTTTTAAAAAATTATTTAAAAGATTCTTCCTTTACAAGTTTTCAAGTTTATTTTTAATCAACTTCTTTTAGTATAGAATTGTATGACATGTTATGAAAGGAAAAGTGTTTTTGAAGAAGAATGGATATTTTCCTCAAAAATTCATTTCAAGTGTTTTATCAAAATTATTTTCCATCTAAGATAATATAGGGTTATGTTTTTATCCCTATTATTACATTTATTTGATTATGTTGTGATGTAATTATTTTTATGAATTCTTTTATCTTATATGAATTGTTTTATGATGTCATGTTGTTTAAGAATCCCATTTTTATTACATGGGTTATGAAATGATGTATGGTTTATGATTATGTGGCACACATAAGAATGGTATCATTATGAGATGGGTGGGACCTATATCTCCCTCCAATGCATTGGGTAAAGATTTTATATCTCATGAGATAGACATGGCTGGAATGGTAGGTTATACTGGTTCAGTGAAACAGGACTGAAACGAGGGTTTCTCGATTCAGAAAGGGGCTTTGTCCACTAAGATAGTCTTGGAAATGAGTCTTTACTAACAATAAATGATTCTCTATGATTATGTGTGAATGCCACAAAGTTTCATGTTTTATGTTATGATTATTGTGATTACATTTCACTGCTATGATTTATCCCATGTTATGAAATTATGCCCTCTTTTGTAGGTTAAGATTTCCAAAATGTTATGTTCTTATGAATATGATGTGATTGATATTTCTTTTGTTTACCCTTACTGAGCATTTGAGCTCACTCTTTTATGTTTTATTTTCCCCCGGATATAAAGAAAGGTTTTAGGTAAAAAAAAGGAAGATCTTTATGGGAGATGTTGAAGATCTTTCACCACGATTAGAAGATTATATTCCGAGTTTCCAAAGACACTAAACTATTACGGTCCTGGTGTGTGTGTTTTTGTAATGTACTAAGTACTCCGCAAAATTAATGTAATGTACATGTACGTCAGGCTCCGGGTCTCTACACATCCCATATAGATTATCAATCAGTCTGAGTGATGTTTTGAATGTCGTTTGGGAGCTTCATGTGTAAATCAATGGGAATTATTTGTCTAATTATTTTTGGGTAGATCATCCCAAGTCATGATTTACATGGGAGCTTCAATTTTGATCCAATACCTAGATCATTATCTTAGATTTAATGGGAATACACAGAGTTTGACAGAATCTAATGATACTCTCTGGTTGTGAAAGATATCACGTACTTAAATGGAGTTAAATTTGTGATCATGAGGATCTTTACTCTGATGTTTTCTAAACTACACCATGTGAATGAGTCCTGGTTTGATTTCAAAAGTATGGGCTTTAATGGGAGTACTCACTATGGTTATTATAGAACTAGGGATTTATGGAAAGATAGAATCCATGATTGTTTTATAGTAATTCATTGTGTTCTTTCCAGGAACTATTGCTTAATGTTCTTAGGGTTTAGTGGGTTAGATACCTGTTCATGGTGTTTATCATCCATGTTTGATAAGCAGTATGAACATAGGTACTATTACATATCAAGATCAAAGGATAATTTATCTTGTTTCTCAAGGCTCCTTGAACTTGTTGTAGGGCCTCGGGATGTGAAATATTATTCAATAAAAGAGAAATAATCAAAGGGGTTGAGGAAATATAAATACTAGGTCCTTGCCGATGGTTTGACTGTATGATGAACATGATTAACTGCTCCCTGGAAACATCACAAAAATTTTATGTGCACTCATGAGTCAATGAATTCTTATTGGATACCGTTATACTATAAATGTAATATTTTTCCAAATATGAATTTATAATAGGGAATAATATATAGAACATCAATGGTGAATCCCACAGGCAATGTAAGATGATAAAGACAATCAATGGATTCAAACTTTTTTGGTAGGATTCCTTTGTAAAGGGTATGATTTTTTGATTTTTATGTTTAATGGTTGATAGTTTGCTTCAAGAATGAGAAATAGGTTGGTGAAAATTTTGTGTATCTACAAAAAGGATTATTTAATTAAATCTTGGAAGGATCATAGTGTTTATGATGTGAAGAAAGCAGGGGTTACTAGTTGATTTTGGTCAAATTAACTAGTAATACATATGAGGTAACTATTCCTTGATTGGGAGATAGTAGAAACTTATATTAATTAAGATTGGATTCTAAAGAATAAATCATTTTATGATATTGGTCGTATACTAATCTACTCTAACAAGGGTAGTTTCCTTCACTTCAATACAATGTGGTTGGGAATGTTCAAATGAATTGGATAGAAAATTATCTTTTATCAAGATTATTATCCCCTAAGGTTAAAAAGTTTCAAATTAATGATTTATTATGTTCAGAGTCATCTATTCTAAACCCCTAACCATGGTGGTTTAACCACTAATGGTAGGAATGAATGTAAATAAATGAATAATTGAAACTGTTTATAACATAATAAGAATATTTTAATTTAAATAGTTAACAGACATATAATGATTCAGATTAACAAAAGAAGATGATCATGAAATCAGGATTAAAGAGATGTAAAAAAAATTCAATTATGTATATACATTTAATGAGAGAAGAAATGTATTCAACATGATTTCACTAAGGATTAATGATGAACGGTGATGGTGATGCGAAAAGGGAATTTAGGGGATGATTAATCCCTCCCAACAATTCTCATATTAAAATAAAATAATGAAAATAAATTAATAAAGATTAATTTACAATTGAGAAAAAAAAATTATAAGGAATGAAAAACAAAAAATCATCTTCATTAGAAGATCTCCCAAATCCACTGCCAGACTTCATTATTTATAGGAAAAAAATTACATGACGTGTAATAGAATTCATGTTGTGTAATGGTGATCCATGTATATCTCCATATATTTTGATTCTTATATGTATCTTATGTGTATATCATCTGAGATAAGAATTTTGAAAACATTCATATCATGTATCTTGATTTCATAATGTGTTCTGGCCTTCGGGATATATCTACACCACAAATTTCTCATTCAAATGGATCATGTCATGTATTGTCCATTCGAGATGTGTACTATATTCTTCACTTGAAATCATCATTATGTGGTTCCCAACTTGTTTTATGATTGGATCGATGCTGTTGAGTCCAATTACATGACATGAAGTACTATTTCAAAACATGGAATATTCAATTTATTCCCTTTTTCTACATTTTCTCCTTAGAAATCATGGATGCTTTATTTCTGCAAAATTCAGCACATACCAATTGACTTATCCAATAAATCAATAAAAATCATTAAATAAATGATAGTAATAAGTATATATGATTTTATATTATCATTTATTATCATCCAAAACTATGTTAGACATTAAAATAATATATTTTTTAGGTTATTTGATTCATTTTATTAATACTATATGATTAATCAAAAACCTCTGTTACATTTTAAGGATCTAAAATATTTTCTTTATGGGACTGACTCACTTCAACATTACAAAGGGAAATATTTTAATGGTTTCGTTTCATGGACATGTAAAATAATGAAATTGCCTCCCCTTTGGAAGAAAACATTATAACAAATGATCATTTTTTAGTGGTTTGGATTAATTTATTTTATAGAGTCCAAAACTTATTTTAAGAAATAATAAAGATTTTCCATCTACTTTCCAATATAAACCCACCCATGATCCCAATAATCTACACTAAAAACCTTGTATCACATCCTTTCTCTCCACTTAACTAACTTGATCCCTCCTAAGATTCCCTAAAGCTCTCTAGAATCTCCACCCAATCTATTGAAAACACCCTGCCAAGGTAAGGGATCTTCTTCTTCACTCTTATCTTATATTCAAGTCCTTTTTTGTGAAAATCCATTTTAATATGTTTTTGTTAAGTGCTAATGCCTTTATAACCATACCATTACTATAAAAATAATTTTCTATTATTGAGAGATCATGTATCTTCTTTTTTAGGGCCATTACCTAAGTCGTTACCATGTCAAAATAAATGGATCCTCTCATTCCCCTCTTTATTCAACCATGTTATTTATATAATCCTTTTTTCATTAATTTAATATTTTTCTGGATATGATTCTCTATATCCATCTTATTGACCTTATGTTGTCCAAGTGATGGGAGACCCATTTCACTATCATTATTCCCTTCTATGATTTATTATGAACCAATTCTATGCCACCTAAACTTCCCTGATAATTTTCTATTGAAACAATTATGTATTGTTGTTACCATCACCATTTCCTTTTAATTATACTATCATTGACATAAAAAAGATACTTTTTATTTCCAAATAAATGTATGTATTCTTAAATCCTTTATCAAGGAATTAAATATGAAGAAATAGGATCCTATTTTGAATGATTCATATGGTACACATATAAATGTATATGTTATGACTATGATGGGTACGCCCAAATAGTGATCCAATGTTGAGGGTAATGTTCTATTCTAATTATATTACACGTATGGTGCTTGAGATCTTATTTTATGCACACTTTGGTTTGATATATGGGTGTTTAACCATGAGTAATACATAATATTACATGTTTAAATTTGTACCCACCTTTCCCATGTTTCCCTTATTCTATCATTTTATGTCATTCCTTATTCTATATGATTATGAATATCACACATTATTTTACATTTTCATTCTTCTTGGATCACATATTTTCATATACACTCTACATTTATTCCCTTACTAGTATTTATACCTCACAAATTTCTTATATATGTCCCTAGGTTATCCTAAGTAGTTTTAAAAGGAGTTGAATTTTAGAAGCATGTTATAAAAGTCTTCAATAATTCTGTTATATCAATGTATCTTGTTGATGAATTATATAATTAATCTCCCAAATAAAATAGGATTATAGATCTTATGGGTTGAACTAAGTGTTATTTTATGAAATAAATCATGAAAAAATGTGTAATAACGATGAGGGTTGTCATCGGCTTTCTTAAGATAGGATTCAACCCAATATTTTTCTGGTGTTAAGGAGCCCCATGTTTGGTTTCCATCTACTGAATTCATCATGAGGATGGTTAATAAAATAACTTCTAGGCATGTCAGTGCTTTTTGGATTCCAATATATATTTAGTTTTGATTGAGAATCTGAGTGGGTCGTGATGTGATATCCTAACAAGGTTCTTTTGGTAGGGTCTCATGGAGCCTATAATCTATTTGGTCTAGTTATCTATAGAGGCATGGATGGTCTCGTATACAGACGTGATCTTGGATTCATGGTTTTGATACATATAGGATTATTCAATTGATAAGAAAAATACCATTCGGTGTTTATTTTATACTATTTTGGGAAATCATAGATTGAATCTAGGATGTTGGGATCATCATATGGTATATCATTAGGGGACTTTTGATAGGATTTCATAGATAATGTGATCTATTAGGGTCCTTCTATCTACTAGGAATGGGATTGTTTTATATTTTCGAATGGGGTAGTATATGATACTTAAAATTATTCCATATATGAGAAAACTACCATAAGGGTAGGTATGTCATTCATATTTTGTATATCATTGGGTCACCAAGGTGTGTTAAACTATATTGAATAATTATGCTACATGATCAGTTATACTATGGTATAAGCCAAAGAAGGTTTGGGTCGATCAAGTTCGCCTACAAGAGGATTAGTGGTGATTTTAGTTATTTTTTTTTCATGTCATTCCTTTTATAGTTTGGGAATATTTCTGTATCATGCACTAAGGACATCATATTAAAGATTCATCATTGGGGGTGTCCTACTGTGATTTATTACCCACCTCCTTTATATTTACATTAGTGTGTTTGAAGACCCTATATCTACTTTTATATAGATCAAAAATTCCTAAAGGATTGGGTAGAGGAACCATATTGAATGATTGAGATAGAATACTCTTGTGGTGACTCATGATTGAGATAGATCATCTAGATAGGGTCCTAGATATCTAGTATATGGTATGGAATAGAGTCTTTAGTTTAATCCTATAATTTGTTTTCATTTTTTTTATCTTTTATTTGTGGTCTACCTGTTGGGTGACGAACTGATGTGTACAACATGATTTTTTGGGTATGTAAGAATGTTTTTATTTTATTATAACATAATTTATGATTGTTATTTAATATATCATCCCTCCTTTTATCACATAAACATTCATTACATTTTACAAAACTGAGGATCTTTAAGGTTTAGTGTCTTGGAAACCAGGAACTTAAAACATGAAAACATAAAACATTCTTATTAAACACTTGAAATGATTCTCCTCATGTTCATCCTAGGTTCATTATTGCATCTCATAACGTAGAAACATACATCAAATTAAAGGGTGAGCAGAATGCCTAGTAAGGGAAACAAGAGAAACATTTTACATGTGAACTTGAGATACTTCAATAATGTCATGAAAAAGAACATTAAAAAATGAGAAAGAAATTGTGAGTCATATCATAATAGAAATTACATTTTTCATAACTTTATGATGTGGCTACAACATTTAATATTGACAATAATTTCGTTTCACCAAGGTCCATCCCAAAGGTGTCATTAAAAAAATTACCAAGGTTATTCACCAAGGTATCAGTCTAAATGGTCATCTCTAGAGATTAAGTCTTTACCCAATGCATTGGAGAGCTATCAGGGTGCACACTTAAATTTGCCTTTATTATCATGTGATCCAGATATATCATCATCAACATTTCATAAATAGCCCATATAGCATAAAATAAATGGGTTTCATTTCATAATAAAAACCTTTTAAAAAACTGGTTTTATGACATGATCTTTATGTCACTTTAAACCCACAGAAAAAGGAAATCGGGTTTCATGTATGTAAATCCCAGAATTTGAAATAGAAAATTTTGATATATATGTGAATAAACCAGTAGAATAAATATCTTTGAGTATTCACTTAATAACATAAAATAATTTTGAGAAAAAGAGAGAGGCATTTTGAGTCGAAATTCTGCAGCATAACGGCTATGTTACAGGGTTTTAGAAAACATTGAAAAGAGAGGGGAAATGGGTCAAACATTCATAAATGACCCATAAAACAGTAGAGGGACCAAATAGGAAGGATATATGAACATGTTAATGAAATTTTAAGTATATGCCATTTGAAATGAAAAACATGAATGTAAGACAAAAATAAGATTTTTCTTATGAAAATTCGGCAGCCTAACGGCGTCACATAAACTTCAATAAAAATGAATTGATGAGATAAAATAGGGTCTCTCATCATTTTATCATAATAGATCAGTATTATAGATATATATATCATACCCCAACATAATAAAAGGGAACTTTAAAGACTTGACATGAAAATAGAACTTCAAAATGAGAAGGGTGAAAGAATTTGGCAGCCTAACGGTGCCACTTAAAAATAAAAAAAATGAATTGGAGAGATCAAATAGGGTCTCTAATAATATGAACATAAAATATCAGTATGATAGATATATATATAATACCCCAACATAGTAAAAATTAACTTGAAAAACTTTACATGAATGTATAACTTTAATAAACGAGAAAGGTGAATGAATCCCTTAAAAAGTCGGCAGCCTAACGGTGCCACTTAAAACATCAAAATACTGAATTGAAGAGATAAAATAGGGTCTCTCATCATACGACCATAAAATATCAGTATGATTTATTTATAGATCATACCCCAAAAAAATAAAAAGGAAGATGAAATACATGACATGAAAATAGAACTTGAGAAGGGTGAAAGAATTTGGCAGCCTAACGGCGCCACTTAAACTTCAACAAAAATAAATTGACGAGATCAAATAGGGTCTCTCATCATATGAACATATAAGTTCAGTATTATATTTATAGATATCATACCCCAAAAATAATAAAAAGTAACTTGAAAGACTTGACATGAAATTAGAACTTTGAAAAATGAGAAGGGTGAAAGAATCCCTTAAAAATTCTGCAGCCTAACGGCGTCACTTAAACATTCTTAAAACGAATTGATGAGATCAAGAGGGGGTATCTCATCATGTGAGAATTAAAAGGGCAGTAAGGTGAATATAAAATAACATCCTCCAACATAATAACATGGAGAATAAACGAAATGACATTAAATAGATTAATTGAAAAGAAAGAGAGAGGTCGGATCCCTTACCTTAAAACGTAACTTTTAAAACTCAAATGTTGGGACCTCGAGGGCTTGGGGTCACCTTGGGAAGACTCATTGGAAGGTAATGAGACTATAACTTCGTTGGGGGAGAGTGGGAAGTCTAAATGTATGATAGTATGGCTTGGTATTTATAGGGAATGTGAGGGGACAAGGCATTAATGACCAAGGGAGACCTCACAAGTGGTTTTCTCAAAAGCATGGGCTCTCCCAAGGTATTTCCCATGGATTTAGGCCACATGGCCCCCCCCCATACAATAATTCATCACCTTTGGTCGTCCAACCCATAAAATATCTCATGAAATCATCATGGAACAGTTATGATGTCATTAAACATACCGAAACCCTAAAACTGTATTTTTACTATTCACTGAAAATTCAGCTTTCTCAGAAAAATCCCAAAATTTCACCTTAACCAAATATCAATGCTTTGATTTCAAAAATGAACTCCATTTTATAAAAATAATTTTCTAAATATTTTAAATTTATTTTTTAAATAAATATACTATTCACTGAAAATTCATTTTAATTAGAAAATTCCACAAAATTTACCTTAACAAAATATTGATGCTCTGAGTTCAAAAATGTATTCCATTTTATAAAAATAATTTTCTAAATATTTTTAATTTAATTTTTAATTAAAAACACTATTCACTTGAAAAAACAAATACTTGAATAATAATTTATGAAACTGTTATTTAACCATTTTATTGAATCACATTACTTAATCAAGGTGCCTAGATTATATTAATACATTCTTTAAGTGAGATTACTAATCCATTTGGTCACATTATTAATCCTAAGATTAAAATCACTATTCAAAATTTACTATTTATAAAAAATCAATTTGATCTTATTAGACTCTAAATTTCGTACTTAACATAATTTTAGATGCCCATTTTTTGAATATCATTGAACATTTTTAGTTATTTAAGGTATAGATAAACATTTTTAAAATATCCATTTTCAAAAATTCATCAAAAATATGCATACAATATTTATCCGGCCATTTGAAAATTCATAAACTTCATTATAAGAAGAAATCCAAATTTTTATTTAAAATAAGGGATTACACAAGGCAGTTACAGTCTCCTTACATAGCCCCTTATCACACCAGCATAAGACCTAAGTGTAAGGTGCGCTAAGGTGAGATAATCCGAGAGAGGCTCGTCCAACATCGCACGAGTAGTAATTTCTATCAGTTTGAACTTCTCGCAAAGGCGATTCCATTCTAGCTTAACACGATGAAGTTCGGCATGAGATTGGTATAGAGAAAATCCCAGTGGTGCTACCTCCTTCCCAAGTTCTGTTAGATGGGCTTCGATCAGTCCAAGACTATTGGGTGAGGCCATCGAATCTTCTTTCTATAATAATTAACCAAGATTACTTGTATTCAGAGACAATAATCAAAACGTTTAGTTTACAGTGGTCATATTGACCAATGGTCATATAATAGACAAAACCCAACAGTCTCATATTAATTATACTAATGTTATCAAATGAAACACTTTTGTTGAGTATAAAAATAAAATAAAATAACACACAAAATTAGGAAACAAGATTTATTCAAAATTTCAGGTCGTTACAATCTTCCCCCCTTAAGAGATTGCGTCCTCGCAATTTTAAAAATTGGGTTTTTAAATTTCATTTAAAGTCCCACATCGGAAAAGGATTCATTAAAACTATTACTTTAAAATAACGAAAGGGAAGTACAAATGTCACCTAAGTTAACCCACACTAGGATTCCATGTACGAAAACATGGACATGGAGGGAAAAAACAAAGGGTCATGTTCTGAGGGAGAGTGATAGAAAACATGATTAGGAGAAAGTTAACCACGATAAAATCACAAAATTATGATTTGTGTTAATGGTCTTTGATTACCTAGTAGGAAACGTAAACCAACAATGTTTTTGTTTGACATTACTTTTCAAAATTTTGAGAAATTCATTTACTACATAGAACAAAAACATAAGGGAATATACCTACCTTCAAGTAGAGTTTCATCCTTTAATAATTTTCTACCAAAACTAATATTTTCTCCAAACGATGAGCATTCAAAAATACTTGGTCTCATCAAAACACAAGAATCATCTTATTGAGAGTCACGTAATCGACAAAAGATTAAATATCAATTTCTTCTATCTTTAAAAATTATCCCAAAACAGAAAGTTTAAGATAAAAAAACTCTTCAAAAAGAAAGAATCCCATAAGAAGGGAAACTAATTTTAAATCATCAATGTTCCATGGTACTACCCAAAGTTTATCATAGACCATTCCATAAATAATTGTCCTTAAAATTCCTTGAAATAAACCAAACTATGATTGAAACCCAAATACAAGAAAGATTTGATAACATAGGCTTCCAAAATAAACTTCATTGTTCATCTCCAAAAAACATAAACCACTCGGAACATCTTATAACAAAAGTAACTAACCTAAACATATTTTCCCCAAGATAGGTTAATCATTTCTATAAGTAACCTATATTACCATAAGATAACCTTAAATCCATTGATTCATCAAAATATAAGTCAACATTACTCCTCAATGAAAATACCGTAGTAATCTATTTACCTCGATCATATAGGGTCCCCAAAATAGTTAACATCTTCCAAAATAATAATCATCTTTTAATCCCCTAATCAACTCTGTCATATTAATATGGAAATCGTTGCATTACCTATCACATTGGTTGTTGGGACATGTTCTTCCATTTCCCACCATTAACTAAGAAGAGAAAGAATAATTAGGGGCTTAAATACTTAGCCAATAATCATGAAAAGGAACTTAAAGAATATAAGGATAACATGTAGAAGAAAATTATACCCTAACTTGTGATCCCCTAGGATTCAAACTAGGTTATCCATGATCATATATTTTTATGTGAATATTTATTTTATTTTATCTTTACTCCTTTAATAATGGTCCATACTAAGATTATGAATTTACCAAAGCATATCCCCCAGGAGTGTCAAAACCAAGAGTGCAGCAAGGCCCGTTGTCATGTACCTATTCCTATTCAAGTCTAGCTCAAAGCGGTGTTTTTGGGTTTTACCCCTATGTACATCTATGCTAGAGCCACCTCTACCTTCTCGTATCCAGACAGGGATGTATTTTCTTGGCAACCCCTTACTCAATACTCACCAAAATACCTGGAAGATTTCCTATATTTAAAATTTTCTATAGGGTTATTCCTAGAGTTTTCATATCCTAATTTACACAAATAACTAAATCATACATTGATACCAACTATAGCATCCCGCCTTTTTATCACATAAAATTTCATTACATTTTACAAAACTTAGGATCATTAAGGTTTAGTGTCTTGGAAACCAGGAACTTAAAACATGGAAACATAAAAAATTCTTCTTAAACACTTGAAAGGATTATCCTCATGTTTATCCAAGGTTCATTATTGCATCTCATAACCTGGGGAAAAACATCAAACGAAAGGGTGAGCATAAGTCCCAGTAAGGGAAACAAGAGAAACATTTTACATGTGAACTTGAGATACTTCAACAATGTCATGAAAAAAGAATGTTAAGGCATGAGAAAGAAATCGTGTGGCATATCATAACAAAAATAACATTTTTAATAACTTTAAGATGTGGATAAAATAATTAATATTGACAATCATTTCGTTTCACCATGGTCTATCCCCAAGGTGTCATTAAAAAAATTACCAAGGTTATTCACCAAGGTATCGGTCTAAATGGTCATCTCTAGAGATTAAGTCTTTACCCGGTGCATTGGAGCACTATCAGGGTGCATCCTTAAATTTTCCTTTATTATCATGTGAGCCACATATAACATCATAAAAATTTCATAAGTAACCCATATATCATAAAATAAATGGGTTTTATTTCGTAATCATAACCTTTAAAGAAATTTCTTTTAAGACATGATCTTTATGTCACTTTAAACCCACAAAAAAGGAAAGAGGGTTTCATGTATGTAAATCCCAGAATTTAAAATAGAACATTTTGATATATATGTGAATACACCTGTAGAATAAATAGCTTTGAGTATTCACTTAATAACATAAAATAGTTTTGAGAAAATGAGTGATGCATTTTGAGACGAAAATTCGGCAGCATAATGGCTATGTTACAGGGTTTTAGAAAACATTGAAAATAGAGGGGACATGGGTCAAAAATTCATAAATTACCCATAAAACAGTATAGGGACCAAATACGAAGGATATATTAACATGGTAATTAAATTTTAAGGACATACCATTTGAAATAAAAAAAGGAAGTAAGACAAAAAATAAGATTTCTCTTTTGAACATTCGGCAGCCTAACGACGTCACTTAAACATAAATAAAAATGAATTGACGAGATCAAATAGGGTCTCTCATCATATTATCATAAAATATCAGTATTATAGATATAGATATCAAACCCTTAACATAATAAAAAGGAACTTTAAAGACTTGACATGAAAATAGAACTTGAAAATGAGAAGGGTGGATGAATTTGGCAGCCTAACAGCGCCACTTAAACTTCAACAAAAATGAATTGACGAGATAACTATGGTCTATCATCATATGAACATAAAAGATCAGTATTATAGATATAGATATCATACCCCAACATAATAAAAAAAACTTGAAAGACTTGACATGAAAGTAGAACTTTGAAAAATGAGAAAGGTGAACAAATCCCTTAAAAATTCCGCAGCCTAACGGAACCACTTAAAACTTCAAAATAATGAATTGAAGAGATAAAATAGGTTCTCTCATCATATGAACATAAAATATCTGTATGATATATTTAGAGATCATACCCCATCAAAATAAAAACAAACTTGAAATACTTGACATGAAAATAGAACTTGAGAAGCGTGAAAAAATTTGGCAGCCTAACGGCACCACTTAAACATCAATAAAAATGAATTTACGAGATCAAATAAGGTCTCTCATCATATGAACATAAAATTTCAGTATGATAGGTATAGATATAATACCCCAACATAATAAAAAGTAACTTTAAAGACTTTACATGAAATTAGAACTTTGAAAAATGAGAAGGGTGAAAAAATCCCTTAAACATTCGACAGCCTAACAACGTCACTTAAACTTTCTTAAAACGAATTGGTGAGAGAACGACGGGGTATCTCAACATGTGAACATGAAAAGTGAAGTAAGATGAATATAAAAGAACATTCTCCAACATAAGAACATGGAGCATAAAAGAAATGACATAAAAGAGATTACTTGAAAAGAAAGAGAGAGGTCTGATCCCTTACCTTAAAACGTAACTCATAAAATTCAACGGTTGGGACCTTGAGGGATTGGGGGCACCTTGGCAAGACTCTTTGATAGTTAATGAGACCATAAATTAGTCGGGGTGGAGTGAGGAGTCGAAATGGATGAGAGGATTGCTTGGTATTTATAGGGAAAGTGAGGGGACAAGGCATTAATGGCCAAGGGATACCTCACAAGTGGTTTTCTCAAAAGCATGGGCTCTCCCATGGTATTTCCCATGGAGTTAGGCCACTTGGGTCCCCCCATACAATAATTCATCACCTTTGGTTGGCCAACCCATAAAATATCTCATTAAATCATCATGACAAAGTTATGATGTCATTAAACATACCGAAACCCTAAAACTATATTTTTACTATTCACTGAAAATTCAACTTTCTCAGAAAAATCCCAAAATTTCACCTTAACCAAATATCAATGCTCTAATTTCAAAAATGAACATTATTTTATTAAAATAATATTCTATATATTTTTAATTTATTTTTTAAATAAATACACTATTCACTGAAAATTCATTTTTTTTCAGAAAAATCCTCAAATTTTACCTTAACATAATACCGATGCTCTGACATCAAAAATGAAATCCATTTTGTAAAAAAAAAAATTTAAATATTTTCAATTTAATTTTTAATTAAAAAAAACTATTCACCCAAAAAAACTAATACTTGAATAATAATTTATGAAACTGTTATTTACCAATTTTATTGAATCACATTACATAATCAAGGTGCCTAGAATATATTAATACTTTATTTAAGTGAGATTACTAATCCATTTGGTCAAATTACTAATCCTAAGCCTAAAATCACTATTCATAATTTATTATTCATCAAAAATCAAGTTGATCTTATTAGACTCTAAATTTCGTACTAAACATAATTGTAGAAGACCATTTTTTGAATATCATTAGACATTTTTAATTCATTATGGTTTACACAAACATTTTTAAAATATCCTTTTTCTAAAATTCCTCAAAAATATGCATACAATATTTATCCGGTCATTTGAAAATTCATAAACTTCATGATAAGAAGAAATCCCAATTTTTATTTAAAATATGGGATTACACAAGGCAGTTATGGTCTCCTTACATAGACCCTTATCACACCAGCATAGGACCTAAGTGTAAGGTGCGCTAAGGTGAGAGAATCCAAGGGAGGCTCGGCCAACATCGCATGAGTAGTAATTTCTATCAGTTTGAACTTCTCGCAAAGGCAGTTATATTCTAGCTTCACATGATGAAGTTCGGCTTGGGTTTCATCCAGATCAAAGCCCAATGGTGCTACCTCCTTCCCATGTTCTGTTAGATGGGATTCGATCTGTCCAAGACTACTGGGTGAGGCCATCGAATCTTCTTTCTATAATAATTAACCAAGATTACTTGTATTTAGAGACATTAATCGAAGCATTTAGTTTACATCGGTCATATTGACCAATGGTCATATAACAGTCAAAACCCAACGGTCTCATTTTAATTATACTCATGTTATCAAATGAAACATTTTTGTTGAGTATAAAAATAAAATAAAATAACACACAAAATTATGAAACAAGATTTATTCAAAATTTCAGGTCGTTAAATTTAATCTGGCTACACTTATTATTATGGATGTGGATATTTTTTGGTTTATTTATCAATTATTTCATACACTGATATGGTGGTATAGTCTCCTCACAGATTCTCCATAAAATCTTATTTCTAGATAGTATCATCTACCCTTTGAGGATACTCACCTGATGTACGTAGTGAAATGATTCTACTACTATTCATATAGTGGGATATGTTAGGAAGATACAAATGTTTATTAGAGTTTTCATTTCATATTTCATAATCTTTGGGAAATGGTATATAGAAGATAATGTAATTTGTCTGATCATATGACAGATACTAGGATAGTGTGTCATGAACACTTTCACTAGTAGGAATTCTTGGTTTCTCTTGTTGAGACTGATGTACCTGATTTGTGATGTTGTATTATTATATGAATTTCAATTCATATGATTCACATGGGGTTAAGAATTATGAGTTTTTGGATTATTGGATATTATCTCATTAGAAACATACTAGATAAAGATTTTACTCTTAGCTCATAGTTGTAATAGGGACCTCATGCATCATTCTGTGAACAAATGATTCAAATCAAATGCAAGGGTATTATCATGTTAATCTCATCTCAAATGAGGAACATTTAAAGTTTCAGATATTATTTATAAAATATTTTCCCATATAATTACTTGGTATAATTATATTAAGTTGTACCATTATGTATATTCTTTGTTAGGATTGATTGTTATATGGATCCATGGTATGATACATGATGATGATGATGATGATACATTCCCTCAGTGTAGGGTACATGAGGAACCTATAATAGTCCACTAAGTCACATAATGTAATAGTGAGAACCCCCTTTTTCATTTATTTCACCCTAATATGGTTAAATAATATACAACTAACAACCTATATACAATTTTCCCATATAATTTGGAATATAATAATACTTTGTTGATCTAATGGTAGTAATTACCCCTGATTCATATCATCTTAGAATATATCTTTGGTTGTGGTAGTGTTCACTGATAATATCAGATTCATGATGGAGTAATCTTATAGGTGGATGTTTGGTGTGAATCTTTTCCTAGAGGGCTAATATTTTTTGAATGATATGAATATTCTATGTATATAAGACATGTTAGTGGGTGGGTTGGAATTTGAGTTACTTTGAGTGAATCCAATGATGGAATGATGTTTTTAGTGATATATTTCTTAGTGTGAGACCTGAATTTTGTTCTTGGTGGAATCCCTAAAGACCTTAAGATGTGACTCCATGTTTAGTGGTGATTTTGTGATGATAAAGGTAAACTTTTGAGTAGGTCTTCCCCACATTTTTGGGTTATATTGACACTGTAAGAACAATTATGTGATATCTTTTGACATCCATGAATATGAGGTTCCATTAAGGTTACGATGAAGACATGATGATTCCATCAGTTCAGGTGGAAAACCATTGAGTAATTTTAAATCGTGTATAGTTTCAATGGGGATCACTATTTGGGTGCCAAAACGTATTGTTTATAAATGTTTTTTTATAAAATGGAGCATAGGTGGACATCTTTGATATTGATAGGCACCAGATAGTATCTAAGAATATGCTTAAATTTGGCATATTAAATATGTCCAAATTTGAAGAGGAGTAATGAGGGTGGTTTAATAAATTCAAAATGACCAACATAAGGATCACGATGAATGGGATTAGATGTGTTAGCCTAGGTTCTTGATTCTTTAATTGATTGAGTGTTCTAACCTATGATAGTTTTCTATGATTTAGTCATACTTGACCAGGATACTGTTGGTTGTGGTGGATTTTTGGGATAAAGACTTATTGTGTAAGGTAATGAGCTTGTTTGTTATGTGAAGTGGTGTTATACTATGTTTTTTCCACTATGGTTGTTTATATTTAAAGGAAATTTCTATCAATGAAGTCATGGTCGACATTTTGATGTTATTACTCGGGGAACTATGTAAGTTAATTTATTATGTGGAGATATCACCGTGGGCTATTGAAGGATGTGATCACCATTGCAAGTGGATTGTTCCGTCTAGAGAGTTTCGTTCCCCTTAATATGATAATGGATAGTTGATGATTCTATTTTTAATGTAAGTGTGATCGTTTTTCCATGTCCAATCAACGTGATTCAGGATAAATGGTGTGTGTTAGTTGAACATGATGTCTTTATGTTAGGTAGTGAGAAAGATAAACTTATATTATGGATCATCAAATTAGCCATGGTTGAATGTCTCTTTATTTGGTATAGTTGAGGGAATTGTTTGATCATACATTGGATGTCCAATATACAACTTTTGTTCCCATATTTTAGTGAGATATCAGAATTTATTAGACCACTGATACTTTCCAGGAAGAGAAGTGTTATCATCAGTATTTTTTATAATTGTTTTTTAGGTTGTGAAAATGAGTAGAAATTTTTATTTTTGGTTTGGTTGATCATGAGTGGTGGAATAGAGATTTTACCCTTTTAGATGATCTCATAAATATTTTTTTTTGACATTTTATTTGTCCACGAATGGGTTCTCTAACATAGGATGGGAGTATAGTGAAATTCTTGAGGCATTTGAATGTTGGTGGAATATTTAATATTTAGTTAATTTTATATTAATTTTTCTTGTATGATTATTCAATGATATTTTTGTAATATATTTGTTCTAATAATTTATCACTATTTTTAATTCCATGATGGAGGGTCCTAGGCAAGTAAAAATACTACATCAGGATCTAGGGTAGAGATTATGACCCTTTTTTCCATTTTTCTTTCATTTTTAATTTTACACATGTCTTTTTTCCTCTTTAATTTTACTTTATTCCCTATGAATTAATTTTTAATTCCCCTTGGGATCTATTTTTAGATGTTAAGGAGATATATAGGTACAAAATAAGAGGATGAAGGAGGAGGAGCCACCTGAGAACCTCATCTGTAGGTAGATTGAGAAATGATGGGTTCTTGGAATGCATACTAGATTAAATATACGTTATATTTTTCCCCACATTAGGTTTGTTATTTTTGAATAAAATCCCAAAATATTCATTGTTTTAAATTTTCGATGCCTTATATTTGTTGTTGGGGACCCCGTGATGGATGACCTATGGGTGTGTTATGAGGAATCATGGGTTCTATTAAATTATAATGATTTATGTTTAGAAAAAACTATGGGTGTTTATTTCTTTGTGTTAATGGTTGAAAATATAACCAGAAAGTGTTTTTGATTTGGACAAACCATTTAGGGAAACTCGATGTTTAGATTTCAAAATGACCAGAAGCCCCATGTCAAGGAACATAGACATATAGCGATCTGGTATTAATCCCATGTGTGTTACACAACTAGTTGTTGTGTTCTATAGTTGGGCAGGCCTTTTTTAGGTGTATATCTCAAATTTCATGACTAGGAACCCCATCTAGGTTGCAAACTTATTTGACATGTGTATGCCAGGGTAGTCTGTTTTTAGTTCCTTTAGAGAGTTCCTAGAGATAGGAACTAGTGATATATTAGATAGAGGACATTTATCTTAGTTGTTCATGGTTTGAGTGGTTGAGGTTCAAGAATAATATTTTGAGGTTTTAAATTCAATGTTCAAGGATAATCGTGAATGATTCTTCGGAATGGGTGGATACAATGGTTGGTTGTTAGACCAGGTGTGGTTGAGTTGATGTTGAGATGGGTCTAAGGGTCTTAGGATGATTCCTTAGTGGGTTGGTTTCTGATCAGTTGAGTAGTCGATACCATTATTATCTATTGATAATTTCCATGTAGAATGGTGTTTCCCTATATAGGCTTTTGGGTGCAGTAATACTTATTTTATGGGTTTTTTACTGATAATTCCAACTGAATAATTCTTTTCATGGGATTTTCCCAAATGTTGTTTTTTTTATGAGAAACTTATAGGGTTTGATTCATTTGAGGTAGTCAGGAGGACTGTTATGAACTATACAGAATTTATTATAGTTATTTGGGATTTCCTTTAAGCAGCATTGTTGATCAAATATTAGAGTGGGACGTCATGTTCCACCCTATTGGGGGATCTTAGTGTACGTCATCCTTTTGGGGTGTACACACCATGAAATGTGTGGCATGCACTTCTCTGCAATTGAAGATGTATTTCCATGTGTCGCGACTCAAAATGACCTCAACTGGGCTTAAAACACTTGTGGTGAATCTCTTCATTTTTATCGGGGTCTGTGATGGTAGCGAAGGCACCGACCCGAAAGGGCCAGGAGCACAGCCCGGAACAGACCCCAAGCATGGGCGCGGGGGCTGCACCCTAGCGGTATGGTGCAATTATATGGTTAAGTCCCTAAAGTGGTGCCTAAGGTACCTACGCCCCACCATGATGGAGCTGATTGATGTGATGATTTTGGATAAGTCCTGAAGGTGTTTCCCTAGCCTATCCAAATCACTAGAAGTGAAAAAATATACATGGAAACCACCCATCTAGCATGCATCCACTTGGACACCACATTTCATCCATGTAGCCTACTTGCGGACCCAATCTCCTTTTTCCCAGGGTCCTATTTTTTCCTATAAATAGACCTATGGGGCCCTCATTAGTACGAATGAATTTCCTTGAATCTCAATTACTACTCTAGTCACCCTAGTACTTTTCTCTAGTCTTCTAAAACATTCAAGGTAGTTCTTCAGCACATTGATAAAAGGATTTAGTGGAGGGTCAATGGACTTATGTCTTTTTGTGTTTGAAAAACATAACACTTGTGCACCTAAAGTGCCCAACCTCCCCAATTTAGAAATACATGTGTGCCACGTATTCCTTTCCTAGGAAATTCATCACCCTACTTTAAGGATCACCTTTTAATACTCTTTAATGAATAATCATGGTCACACCCATGTATTACTATACAGGTTGTTCGTCGCTTAAGTGAATATTAGGTCTCCCAAGCCTACTTTCTTGCCCATACTTGTACGTCATTACCTACTTGGGATCCCCTCTTTGATTCACTTACTCTCTTAAGTCTATAAACCATCAATCCTTCTTCTAATAAATTCATGGAAATGATTATTTTTTTTATTAGCTCCCTTGTATGAAAGGTATTCTATTGAGACCTCCACCAAAACCTCCTGACATTTCAAATCATTGGGAAATTCACATGATCTTTTCTTTTATTTGGGTTTGTGTTTCCGTAGTAATAGTTTTCCCACATTTGTTTTTCAATCAGGTTAGGATTCATGGAATGTATTTGGGTTTGTATATCCACAGTCATGTGGACCTTTCTCCCATAAATAGTGTTGGGATGTTCCCGGACTGGAGGAGGGTTGGGTCCTGGACTCTCCCTTCTCTAAGAGATGGCCTGAAACCATATGTCTTTTGTAGGGAAGGTAAAGTTCACACTTTCTTTTCACCCTTTAAAAAAGGATATGTCTCCCTTCCTTACTAGGATCAATTTTAGGGAAACCATCCTAGTGTAATCCCCTATCTTTTCTTGCAAGAGGTTGCATCATTTCTCCTCCTCTCTTATTCAGTGAAAAAGATAAGAGGGGAGATGGGCATGAGGAATCTTATTACCCTTTCCCTCTCCTGTTGGGCTTTTCCACCATTGGCAGCCATTCTGGTGTAAGCCCCTAACCTTCATCCCTTCTTCCTTCCATGGGACCCTTGTTCAATGTAAATAGAATAGAAGGATGGCTTCTCGCCTCACCCTTTTCCCGGGTCGCCTCTCCCTCTTCCACTAGAGGAGGAGGAAAATTTTAAAATTTAAAGTTTCATTGTTGAATATTTCACATCCTCTTGTTTCTCACACCGAGCATGGCTCATGTTGGCGTAGAAATTCTTAATGATTACATCATATACACAAACACACATAGAAAAAGAACTATAAGAACTCTGAATCCAATTCGATGTATGATATATAGGAAGCTCTTTATGGGATCATTCTCACAAGATATCCTTTTCAAGAATCCAACCATAATTCCCTTGATCTCGGCATCCTCATCATGAATAATCCCTTTATTAAACCCCCAAATAACAAAGGAATCCTTTTCATGATGTAATCCTAAACTGATTTCTCTCAAAAAACCATACTCTCCTATGAGACTAGTCGAACTACGTGGGTTTCATTCCCATCCACATGGGATATGTAGGAAGCCTCTTTGAAGTTCAAACCCTACATTTCAAATAAACCCTATTCTCCTTGGGCCAAATTTTCTATTGTGTCTAATCTAACATGAAAACCCATATCCTTTCCATGTTCATTAAGTTGTTTTCGGCATAAGTCCCATACCACACATTGACTAAGCACCTTCCACTTAGATTTCCATACCACAAGTCATTAAACTGTATGGATAGGACCTTATAACATTACCTTAAAAGGTATGATATGTCCCATTTAGTGGCACCGAACTATGATATTTTTATTCCCTTTACAAGGAAATGGAGGTAGTGCATTTTATGGGCACGATCCCTAGAGAAAACTAAGGCTCCGTCTCCCTGGATGAAAATAAATTCCACAGTTCCTCGCTGAGTGGTTTGAAAACTAGTAACATCATAATGATTATTGAAATAATCTTTAAATAGTATATTAGAGGGCACCATTAATAGAGAACCTCAAAAACATACGAATTTCTCCATTGATGATGAACCATGAATACATACCGATGATTCTAAATTTTACACATGTTAATAAGTGATTGAAAATTCCAATGGAAACTTGTTCCATACATTGATAATTAATAAGGATTCATAAAAATATCTTAAATTTTTAAAGTGATTCCCAGAGTAGACAATAATTACCCCCCAAAAGGGTGTGATGAGTCTGACCTCCCATTCTCTTGGCCAATTAATATTCCTAAGTATCATAACATTTAAACCTAATGAATGCCTACCTTTGGAAAGTAGGTCCTTTTTGGATAAATAAATATTATAAGTTTCTAGTTTCAAAAATAAATCCAATGGAAACCACCTGGAATCTTTGATTAATGAAACTATAATACACGATTCAAGGAACTACGAAACAAAAAAGGTGAACCCAACGTGAATCCTTAACCAAGTTAATAATGTTACCCACCAATTAGGAGGCGATCAATTGATAATGGAAGGACATAAAATGGATTAAATCACACATGAATCGATCTAAAAAGATGTTTCTTTAATGGAGTTTGTTGTTATTTCAAGTGTTTCTCATAATTTATTTCAATCCCAAATGGCTTTCTTCAAAACAACTTCTATGAACTTTCTGACCACTGCTAAAGCTGGATCACCAACCACTAGAGGACATCATCACAAACCCAACATCATCAAAGTTGGGTCTATAATGTACTGGTAAAGTAATATTTCTGACACAATACCATTTCGACTTTGGATGCAATCCGTCTGGCCCTCCAAGACCATTTCAATCCTCGATCATCAGGTCAACAACGACTAATGATCAAGAAGCAGACGGTGCCAACCACTGTCTGCAATAGTTTCTGGTCCTTATCCTCAGAATTCAACAATCAATCCCTCCAATACTACAGGTAGGTGGATAAAGAGGCCACTCAAGGCCTCAGTTAAAAATTGCAGATGTTTTTCGTGAGGACTCTCAACAAAAATTACTGATAGAATCACATGGTAGTGGTCCCCCAACATGATGGGGATGTTCCCTATGGATGTTCATCTCAGGTATCTTAGACTCGAGGATTAAATAAAAACAACTGAAGATAAATTTTGATTAACAGGGATCAGGTTCTTACCTCTACCCCTTCCGGAGAGGCTCATCAACCTACCTTAATGGAAATAACGAGTGGGCACACACACCCATTCATCCTAATTTTTCTTCTTAGTATACATGTCTAGAAGAAACCCACCAATACCACCAGATAAATCCGGTAAAGGACTAGGAACACGAACATACACCTTCTTACAAGTTGTCATCCAGTTAGCAGGCTCATCTGATAGCATTTATAGAATCCTGCCGATCTAATGTGGTGGAAACTGGTAAACAGGAAGATAAACCTAATCAAAATCACCAATTATACCAGCAATCTCATCTTCCAAAATTGAAGAAAGTTTTTCAACCATACATGATGGGAAATAGTCAGCATAACCATACACCTACCAATATACATTAAGTCTGCCAATAGTCTCATTTGGTAGCACCTCAAGAAGTCAGTCGGAAATCTCCGATGAAAAATATGAGGTAGACTCAACTCTCTTCTCCCTTGCATGAGTACTGTTAAAACCCATTGACAAGAAAAGGAGGACAGAAGCAGACACATACACATATTCCAGATATGGAATGGATGTGCATTCCAATTTTGTTCATCGAAGTCATCAAACACATCTTGTCTATGGTGAAAGGGAATGTCACGACCCATCCTCAAGGCCCGTGCCGTGACTACCCCAAGCCCGCCTTTATAGGCCAGGGGCTGGCGACTAGTACCAAGGCGTAAATCCCAACAAAAGGGAAGGAATTGCCTTTGAAAATTAAACAAGCACCATAGAGTAAGAAAGCGGAAAAGTAAACACTATGTAAAACTGTAACAAGCTGTACTGAAAGTAAAAGGGGCCGGAAATACAAGCCCAAATGTAAAGTACAACTGAAAGGAAAAAACAGCAACTGAAAAGAAAAGCCGCAGCATCGAGCCATCTGCTGGAAGTGCCACTTGAAGGGTGGGTACAGATAGCCTCCATAGCTCTTCGTTCCAGCCGTTCGCTCCGAGTGCGTCCCGCCCAGTGGTCCACCTCCAGGTACCGTCCTGCTCTGCACACCTCCACCACGATCAGTGCTGTCCGTCGTCTGCAACCAACACAACGAAGTGCGGGCATAGCCCGTGCAGGGGTGAGTATAGGCTACTCAGTAGGGACCCCGAGACCCCCGAAGGTCTCCCGGAATCCAAAAAGGATGATCCAAGAAGGAAAGATACAATCACGAAGTAACAACCGACACTGCTTAGGTATATGACCATACATATACCTAAGTCATCAATTCTCGTTCGGCTCCAACGTCCAAGCCCAAGCACAACCCAGTCCACACAGGAAAGCAAAATGTATACCCACACAGGATAGCACAACACAATCCACAAAGGAGAGTAAACAGTAAATCCACTTAGGATAGCTCAACACAATCCACAAAGAGAGTAAACAGTAAGTCCACACAGGATAGCTCAACACAATCCACAAAGGAGAGTAACATAGGATTCAGCTCACACATGTATACTTCTTGTATGATGATAAAGATGATCACTGATCCATCTAAGTCGTCGGACCCACAAAGGATCGATAGGTAACTATGCCCCACAATGACCCACACAGGATCAGGCCCACACAGGACCTGTAGGCGCTGGCTCACACAGAACCGCTGAGCGCTGACCCACACAGGATCGGGCCCACACAGGACATGTAGCACTGATCCACGTAGGATCGTTGAGTGCTGTAGTCGTCGTAGTCCATTGAGGATCTCTGCACTTTCGTCGTTGCAGTCCACTCAGGATCTCTGCACAGTCGTCGTCGCAGTCCACTGAGGATCTCTGCACAGTCGTCGTCGCAGCCCACTGAGGATCTATGCACGGTCGTCGCTGTCAAAGTAGCAGTCGCAGCCAGCTCTAGGGTTCCCGCACACAGCAAGCTTGTTCGGGAGGGTCCGCTCCACGAGCCGAGAGGCTGATACATCAACTGACACAAAGTCCGAAGTTGATGTATCCAAAAGTTCTGTATCGTCAACAGGAACTCAACGTCGCAGACGGCGCGTCAATCGGACGCCCGGTATGAGAGTTATTGGCTTTTTCGTCCCAGGGGCCCGGTTGGTTTTTTAAGGCAAAACCAACCCGACCGTACTCCACCAGCATTGAAACCTCGGGCGGAGTATGCCAAAAGATCTGTCTCACTTAGAGTAATCCACCAAAGCTGACAGCACGACAATCGGACGTTCGTAGCTCAAGATATGAGCGTTTGCGCTCCGAGTGCCCGGTTGGTTTCGTGTACGAACCAAACCGGACAAACCCAAAGTGTTCCGAAACCTTGAGTGAGATATACCAAAACGACCGCCTCGATCCAAGGATCGCATTTCCGCTGACGGCGCATCGTTCGGAGTCCCGTAGCTGACATTACAGGCATTTGACCGAAAATGGCCCGAAGACGGGGGGTCCGGGCCCGGGCCGACCCAGCCCGACCCCCCCCCCCCCCCCGGGTTGGCCAAACCGGGTCAACCCAAACCGGGTCGACACGACCTGGTCCGGCCAGGGCGCGGCCCAGCGTGTCGGACCGGCCTGGCTCGGTTCGGCCGAGTGGCCAAACGGCCGTGCGCCGCGGGGTGCTACCCTCGCGGCCTAAAGATGCCGCGACCCCGTGTGGGCCGCGCTGGAGAACTGCGGACGCGGATTCTGCCACGTCCCGTGTGGGAAAACTAGACCCGCGCGGCCGCGGTTCCATTGGCCGCCGCCGCACCAGCGACCCGGGTCGCCGGAATCTTCCGTGGGCCACCGGAGTTGCTCCGGTGGTCCGTCTTCCTTCCCGTCTGCGCCGATGCTCCTCCCGGGTTCCGTTATTCACTGCGGAATCAACAAACTTCCCTTGCGTCACGATTTTCAGTCACCCTCCAAATCCGCACAACCACGAAGAACGACGGAGGGTTTTCGGGCCATGTTCGTTTGGCCCGCCCCCTCCGCGTTAGATAAAAACAACGGGATAAAATAAATCAACACATAATACAACAATTTTAATAAATTAAAATTGTTCACTTGCATCTGGTTCTTTAATTTTAATGAAACTTTCACGGGAATAAGGGAATTTCCAAAACAAAAATCCCTACCTCGTAGTCATCGTCGTGCACACGTTCTTCGCGGATTTGCTCATCGCGGAAGGAGGGGATCGTCGCGTCGTCTCAGAAAGGCGTCACGTCATCGCGGAATCCGGCATTGCGTCGAGGAACTCAACGGACCAAGAAACAACAGATTTAATTATAAATAATTAAATCCGTGTTTTGTTAAAAACCACAAAGGAGATTTAAAGAATCACAAACACTCACCTCAAAGGAAGATCGAAGGATCATGTCGTGGAGGAAGGAATGTTGCCGATCAACGTCTCGGATGAAGCGTCGTCAAACTCCGACGGTGACGGCGTTCTTCGCATTCTTCGCGTTCTTCGCGTTCTTCGTGAAGGAGGATGAAGGCTCAAGAATTCCGTCAAGCCTCTCAACGTGTAATCCTCCAAATTCCGTGTTGGTCTAATTTTATTATTACGCCAACAAATGAAAAATGTAAGTAACGACCCATCAATTCGTTGAATTAATTCAACGAAAGAAACCGCCCATTTAATTCATGAAATAAACCACCCAATTAAATGGTGCGTTAAGGATTTAAGAAAACGCGTCAGTTGACTTTCATAATGATGGGTTTTCGCGGGTGCATTATTTAGCGGAAAGAAATGGCGGGGCTCGTGCGGGCCCCACCTCACAAATATCCTACCAATAGGGTAGGATATTTCCGGATAGCACCCTATCCATTTAAACATAGTTTAAGTGGCTTTCAAGTGTCTTTAAGTGGCTTAAGTGAAATAAAATAAAGTTTGTCGAACAAATTAATTTATTTCTTAACTTTAAGCCCAAAAATTAAAAACCACACCCAAGAAAATGCAACTCCGGAAGAGGCGTTTATAAGCAAATACCGGCGCTGCGATTTCATCGGTGCCCTCAGAATTCGATTCCGGGCACCGGTTCAAAAGTTAAAAAAACCCGCTCATCCGTTCACTGAACGTACCCGAGCCAAACTTCGGAAAATGATTCCGGGCACACCGGGCCTCGGAATCAGGTGCCATCAGAAACTACGTTCTTGTAAAATTCCAAAGAAATTTAAGAAAAACATTTCCTTGAAATTTACGGGTCTTTACATTACTCCCACCTCAGGTCTTTACATCCCCGTAAAGATACATCATAAACTAGGGAAACAAATGTGGGTACTGAGCATGCATCTGAGCCTCCCGCTCCCATGTGCCCTCCTGGAGGTTCCTGTGCTGCCATCTGATGCGCACAAGGGGAATCGATCACCCACATAGGACCCGCTCCTCTCGATCCTCTATCTCCACTGGGACCTCCGCAAAAGTCGCCCCATCATCCATATCTAGCTCCCCATGGTCAATGATGTGTGTCGGGCCATGCACGTATCTCCTCAGCTGAGTTACGTGGAAGACGTTGTGAACCCGGTGCAACTGGGGTGGTAGAGCCTGGCGATAAGCCACCTCGCCAATCCTGCTGAGGACCTGGAAAGCTTCGATGAAGTGTGGAGACAACTTGCCGCCTCGGCCAAATCTCCGTAATCCACGTCGAGGTGAGACACGCAAGAACACGTGGTCGCCATCCTCGAACTCTAGTGGCCTCCGCATCCTGTCAGCATATGACTTCTGCCGGCTCTGAGCTGTCCTCATCTGCTCCTGGATGACCTGGACCTTCTCTGTCATGGCCCAGACCATCTCTGGTCCCACGAGTGCTGACTCCCCAGGGTCTGTCCAGCACAAAGGAGATCTGCAATGTCTATCGTACAACGCCTCGTATGGTGCCATCCCGATGGTGGAGTGGTAGCTGTTGTTGTACACAAACTCCACCAAGGGTAGGTGGTCCTCCCAGCTGCGACCAAAGTCGAGGAGACATGCGCGGAGCATGTCCTCGAGAGTATGAATGGTCCTCTCCGTTTGACCATCCGTCTGTGGGTGAAAGGCGGTGCTCAGACGTACCCGCGTCCCGAACGCCTCCTGCAACCCCTTCCAAAGCCGGGAAGTAAAACGAGCATCCCGATCGGAGACGATAGTCGATGGAACACCATGAACCCGTACAATCTCCTGAACGTTGAGACGCCCCATGCTCTCCACTGATCCCTGCTCTCGGATGGGTAAGAAGTGTGCCGACTTGGTGAGTCGGTCAACAATCACCCAAATGGAGTCGTGACCTCTGGAAGTGCATGGAAGCCTAGTCACGAAGTCCATAGATATCCCATACCACTTCCACTCTGGGACCTCCAAGGGCTGTACCAAGCCTGCTGGTACCTGGTGCTCTGCTTTCACCTTCTGGCAGGTGAGGCACCATGAAACGAACTCTGCCACAACATTCTTCATGCCCGGCCACCAGTGCTATCGTCTGAGATCCTGGTACATCTTCGCCACTCCAGGATGTACCTCTAAAGGAGAAGTGTGAAAATCTCTTAGCACCTCCTCTCGTAAAGCGACTGGTACCATGGTACGTCCTCTGAAAAGGATGTCGTGCTCTCCTCCAAGGGAGAAACCATCAGGTGCCTGTCCCGAGGATATCTGTGCACGCTGCGTCTCACAGTCAGCATCATCACACTGTGCCTCTCTGACCCGCTGTAGAAGTTGAGGAGAGACTGTGAGAGACTGAAAGTAGGCGGCTCTGTCTCTATCCATGAAGGATATCTACAAAGCGGCTAGCTGCTCTGTCGCCTCCTCAAGTAGCTGGATGCTCGTCCTCCTTCTGAGGGCATCGGCTACCACGTTCCCCTTCCCAGGAGTATAGACTATCTCAAAGTCATAGTCCTAGAGGAACTCGAGCCATCGCCACTGTCTCAGGTTCAGGTCCTTCTGTGAGAAGATGTACCTGCGACTCTGGTGGTCAGAAGAGACTGAAAAGTGCTCGCCCATCAGATAGTGTCGCCATGTCTTCAGAGCGAAGACCACTGCTGCTAACTCCAGGTCATGGGTAGCGTAGTTCTTCTCATGCGGACTCAGCTGATGTGATCCATAGGCAATCACGGCCCGCTCCTGCATCAGGATACACCTGAGTCCGGTCCCTGATGCATCGTAGAAGAATACGTATCCAACTCCCTCCTCAGGCAACCTCAAGATAGGTGCACTGGTCAATCTCTGCCTCAGCTCCTGAAAGCTCTACAGACATCTGTCTGACCACACAAAGGGTTTCCCCTTCTTCGTCAAAGCTGAGAGTGGCGCCTCAACTCTGGTGAAGTCCAGAACAAATCTTTGATAGTATCCGGCTAGACACAAGAAACTCCGCACCTCCATCACACTCCTGGGTGGCTCCCAAGCTAGCACTGCCTCGATCTTCACGGGATCCACTGCAACTCCCACCTCAGAAATGATGTTCCCCAAAAAGTGGACCTCATGTAACCAGAACTAGAACTTCGAGAGCTTTCCATAAAGCTGGTGCTCTCGGAGTGTGTCTAGCACAACCCGCAAGTGGTAGGCGTGCTCCTCCTCGGTGGTCGAGTACACCAAAATGTCGTCGATGAAGACCACGACAAATCGATCGAGGTATGGCTGGAAGATCCTGTTCATGAGGCTCATGAACACTGCTGGAGCGTTGGTTACGCCGAAAGGCATTACCAAGAACTCATAGTGGCCATACCGGCACCTGAAGGTCGTCTTCTGCACGTCCTCGTCTCGAACTCTGAGCTGATGATAGCCTGACCTGAGGTCTATCTTCGAGAACCATCGTGCTCCCTTGAGCTGATCGAAAAGGTCATCAATCCTCGGTAGCGGATACTTGTTCCTCACTATCACCATGTTCAGGCGACGATAGTCGACACACAGTCGCAAGCTCCCGTCCGCCGTCTTGGCGAACAATATCGGGGAAGCCCAGGGTGAATCACTAGGTCGGATGAACCCCTTGCCCTGCAAGTCCTCCAACTGTACCCGCAGCTCTCGAAGCTCAACGGGGGCCATCCGATATGCTGGAATGGATATCAGGGCTTTCTCGGGGTACAGATCAATATAAAAGTCTACCTCTTTGTGAAGAGGTAGCCCTGGAACGTCGTCGGGAAAGATGTCCGCGTACTGATCCACCACTGTAGGAAAACTGGGACTCCGCACGTCCACTGCTCCTAGGATGAGGCTAGACAACTGATGAGTGATGGGATGCACTCTCCTCTGCGTGAGTCCATCCTGTGCTGCAAAGGCTCCCTTCTCGCCAGTGAAGGTGAACCTGCTCTCGTCGGTGCGTACACATCGCACCTTGCGCCTAAAACAGTCAATCTGAGCATGGACTGTAGATAACCAATCCATGCCCAATATGACGCCGTAAGGCCTCGACGCCTCTACAAGAAGATCTCATCTGAAGCTATCGCCTCCTAGAGTAAGCTCACACTACCGGCACCAGTGTGTAACTGTCGAGTCTGCTCCCGTAGGAGTCTCTAGCTGTAAGGATCGAGCAAACGGCTCTGTCGGAATCTCCGAGCTCCGAACAAGGGAAGCGGCTATGAAAGAGTGACTTGCTCCTGTGTCTATAAGAACTGCAGCAAGGGTGTAATAGACACAGATCGTACCTTGAATAATCTCTGGCACGCCGTGGTCGTAGGCCTCCGCTGCCTAGAGCTGTGCCTGTCTCTACCCGCCAGCTCTCTGTGGTCGGGGTGGACCTCCTGGGGGTGGTGGTGGCAGAGCCTCAAAGCGTCGCCCACCACCCGCTGCTCGGACAGCTCCTCTGCCTCGTCCTCCTCCTCCCTGTGGACAGCCACGGTCGACCCTCTACGTCTGCCTGGGTGGACCCTCCACCATCTGCTGCTCCTCGGTACGGCGGGTCAGGCAGTCACGAGCCATGTGGTCCTGCCCGCCGCACGCGTAGAACTGCCTGCCTCTCGGAAGACTGGCTCTGCGCTGTGTGCCCCGCACTGCTGAGCCAGTGTCCTGAGGTCGCCTACAGGAAGGTCTGGTCTGCCTGGAACCATGAGTCATCTGTCCGCTACCAGCTGCCGAAGACTCTGCTACCTGCCGCCCTGTGGTAGGTCTCGCTGTGGACTCAGCCAGAAAGCTCTTGATCAGAAGGGCTCGCTCCATCACTCGTGCCTGGGTCGGGATGCTGAGAGAGATCAAGGATTCCCTGATCTCGTGTCTCAATCCCTACTCGAAGGTCCGGGCCCAGAAGAAGGGGTCTCGTACCACGTCGGTCGAGTAGCGAGAAAGATCGGTGAACCTCACCACGTACTGGGCGACCGTCAAGCTGCCCTGCCGCAGCTGAAGAAGCTCCTGAATGCGCACCGCACGGAGGGTGGCCGGGACAAACTCTGAGTGGAAGAGGCTCTCGAAGTCCATCCAGAAGAGAGAGGCCTCATCGTGCACCTGGAGCATCATGCTCAACCATCGTCCTGCTTCTGCGTGCAGTAGGCTCACCGTGAGGATCACCATGAGGTCTGCTGGTGTCCTCACTAGCCTGAAAACTCGAACGACCACCTCCAGCTAGTCCTCGGCTGCCTGGGGGTCCATCTCCCCACGAAACCTGGGTGGTCGCTGGTGCTGGAACTCGTGCAGAGCTCCAAAGCGACGTGCATCGTCAGCGATCGGCGCTGGATGCATCGGGGGCTTGGCGGGTAAAGGTACCGCCGGTGCCTCTGCTGTCAACGGGCCCTGTACCGAGGCCTCGTCGCTCGGCGGGCTGTCGTCGCACTCTACTCTCAGAACCCTAGCTGGCTGCTGTCGTTGGGCCATCCTGAAAAGGAATCAAGTGCGCCACAGTCAGAACAGTATACCTGGTGAGCTGACACAAGTAATCACAAAGAAAACGTGAAACACACATGCAATCAATGTTTTCGTGCATTAAGTCAGAAATCAGGAGTTAGGGTCCTGGTGTATGGATACGTCGGCCGCCACACCAACACTGGACTCCCTGGACTGATAACCACACCCAATACGCTAAACACTATTGCTTCACATGGAAGAAAGATCGGAGTCTATGGTAGAACCGACCGCCTCTGATACCAATTTGTCATGAACCGTCCTCGGGGCCCATGCCGTGACTACCCCAAGCCCGCCTTCCATAGGCCAGGGGCTGGCGACTAGCACCAAGGCATAAATCCCAACAAAAGGGAAGGCATTTCCTTTCAAAAGTAAACAAGCTCCATAGAGTAAGAAAGCGGAAAATTAATCACTAAGTAAAACTGTAACAAGCTGTGCTGAAAGTAAAAGGGGCCGAAAATAAAAGCCCAACTGTAAAGTACAACTAAAAGGGAAAAACATCAACTGAAAAGAAAAGCCGCAGTGTCGAGCCGTCCTCTGGAAGTCACACCTGAAGGATGGGTACAGATAGCCTCCACAGCTCCTCGGTCCAGCCTTTCGCTCCGAGTGCGTCCCGCCCAGTGGTCCACCTCCAGGTACCGTCCTGCTCCGCACGCCTCCACCACGATCAGTGATGTCCGTCGTCTGCAACCAACACAACGAAGTGCGGGCATAGCCCGTGCAGGGGTGAGTATAAGCTACTCAGTAGAGACCCCGAGACCCCCAAAGGTCTCCCGGAATCCACAAAGGATGATCCATGAAGGAAAGATACAATCACGAAGTAACAACCGACACTGCTTAGGTATATTCCCATACATATACCTAAGTCATCAATTCTCGTTCGGCTCCAACGTCCGAGCCCAAGCACAACCCAGTCCACACAGGAAAGAAAAACGTATACCCACACAGGATAGTACAACATAATCCACAAAGGAGAGTAAACAGTAAATCCACACATGATAGCTCAACAAAATCCACAAAGGAGAGTAAATAGTAAGTCCACACAGGATAGCTCAACACAATCCACAAAGGAGAGTAACACAGGTTTCAGCTCACACAGGTATACTTCTTGTATGACGATGAAGATGATCACTGATCCATCTAAGTCGTCGGACCCACAAAGGATCGATAGGTAACTAACCCCGGCAATGACCCATACTGGATCGGGCCCACATAGGACCTGTAGGCGCTGGATCACATAGATCCGCTGAGCGCTGACCCACACAGGATCGGACCCACACAGGATCGGGCCTACACAGGACCTATAGCACTGATCCACGTTGGATTGCTAAGTGTTGTAGTCGTCGTAGTCCACTGAGGATCTCTGCAATGTCGTCGTCGCAGTCCACTGAGGATCTCTCCATAGTCATCGTCGCAGGACACTGAGGATCTCTGCACAGTCGTCGTCGCAGCCCACTGAGGATCTCTGCACGGTCGTCGTTGTCGAAGTAGCAGTCGCAGCCAGCTCTAGGGTTCCCGCACACAGCAAGCTCGTTCGAGAGGGTCCGCTCCACGAGCCGAGAGGCTGATGCATCAACTGACACAAAGTCCGAAGTTGATGTATCCAAAAGTTCTGTATCGTCAACAGGAACTCAACTTCGCAGACGGCCCGTCAATCGGACGCCCGGTCTGAGAGTTATTGGCTTTTCGTACCAGGGGCCCGATTGGGTTTTTAAGGCAAAACCAACTCGACCGTACTCCACCTGCGTCCAAACCTTGGGCGGAGTATGCCAAAAGATCTGTCTCACTTAGAGGAATCCACCAAAGCTGAAGGCACGTCAATCAGACGTCCGTAGCTCAAGATATGAGTGTTTCCACTCCGAGGGCCAGGTTGGTTTCGTGTACGAACCAACCAGGCCGAACCCAAAGTATTCCGAAACCTTGAGTATGATATACCGAAACGACCGTCGCGATCCAAGGATCGCGTTGCCGCTGACGGAACGTCGTTCGGAATCACGTAGCTCAGGTTACGAGCATTTGATCGAAAATGGTCCGAAGACGGGGGGTCCGGGCCCGGGCCGACCCGGCCCGACCCCCCCTGGGTCGGCCGAACCGGGTCGACCCGACGCGGTCCAACCCGGTCCGGTCCGACCAGGGCGCGGCCCGGCCGGTCGGACTGGCCTGGCTCGGTTCGGCCTAGCGGCCGAACGGTCGTGCGCTGTCCCCGCAGCCTGGAGATGTCGCGGCCCCGCGTGGGCTGCGCTGGAGAACCAAGGATGCGGCTTTTTCCGCGTCCCGTGTGGGAGAACCGGACCCACGCGGCCGCGGCTTCAGCCGCGGCGGCCTCGTTTTGCGGCGCGCCGCCGGAATTTTTCGCGGGCCACCGGAGTTGCTCCGGTGGTCCGTTTTCCTTCATGTCTGTGCCGGTGCTCCTCCCGGGTTCCGTTCTTCACTGCAGAATCAACAAACTGCCCTTGCGTCACGATTTTCCGTTGCCCTCCAAATCCGCACAACCACGAGGAACAGCGGAGGGTTGTCGGGCCGTGTTCGTTTGGCCCGCACCCTCCGCGTTAGATAAAAACAACGGGAGAAAATAAATCAACACATGATACAAAAGTTTTAATAAATAAAAATTGTTCACTTGCATCTGGTTCTTTAATTATAAAGAAACTTTCACGGGAATAATGGCATTTCCAAAACAAGAATCCCTACCTCGTAGTCGTCGTCGTACGCACGTTCTTCGCGGATTTTCTCATCGCGGAAGGAGGGGATCGTCACGTCGTCGTGGAAAGGCGTTGCGTCGTCGCGGAATCCGGCGTTGCGTTGACGAACTCAACGGACCAGGAAACAACAGATTTTATTATAAATTATTAAATCTGTGTTTTGTTAAAAACCACAAAAAAGAATTAAAGAATCACAAACACTCACCTCAACGGAAGATCGAAGGATCTTGTCGTGGAGGAAGGAACGTCGCCGAAGAACGTCTCAGATGAAGCGTCGTCAAACTCCGAGGGTGACGGCGTTCTTTGCGTTCTTCGCGTTCTTCGTGAAGGAGGATGAAGGCTCAAGAATTCTGTCAAGCCTCTCAACGTGTAATCCTCCAAATATTGTGTTGGTCTTATTTATTATTACGCCAACAAACAAAAAAGGTAAGTAACGACCCATCAATTCGTTGAATTAATTCAACGAAAGAAACCGCCCATTTAATTCACGAAATAAACCACCCAATTAAATGGTGCGTTAAGGATTTAAGAAAACGGTTCAGTTGACTTTCATAATGACGGGTTTTCGCGGGTACGTTACTTAGCGGAAAGAAACAGCGGGGCTCATGCGGGCCCCACCTCACGAATATCTTACCAAGAGGGTAGGATATTTCCGGATAGCACCCTATCCGTTTCAACTTAGTTTAGGTGGATTTCAAGGGGCTTCAAGTGGATTAAGTGAAATAAAATAAAGTTTGTCGAACAAATTATTTTATTTCTTAACTTTAAGCCCAAAAATTAAAAACCACACTCGAGCAAACGCAACTCCGAAAGAGGAGTTTCTAAGAAAATACTGGCGCTGCGATTTCATCGGTGCCCTCAGAATTCGATTCCGGGCACCAGTTCAAAAGTTAGAAAAACCCGCTCGTCCGTTCACTGAACGTACCCGAGCCAAACTTCGAAAAATGATTCCGGGCACACCGGGCCTCGGAATTAGTTGCCGTTAGAAACTGCGTTCTTGTAAAATTCAAAAGAAAATTAAGAAAAAAATTTCCTTGAAATTTAAGGGTCTTTACAGGGCACACACAAAACCCTACTCATATTTTAGAAGCATGCTAGTATATTATAACAATTACTTCAGCATTATTGAGGAAACAGACATATAAAACTATCCCCACACATGGGATGAAGCATCGACATTCCATCTTGATGTATATACGTATCTTTTTTCCAGTTTAGGAGGGTCTGAGGGCATACTCCCTCATATCATATGGAAAATATTTTTTGGAACATACACCCTTTCTAATTAGAGATAATTGGTTTGTTCTGGTAACCACTCCAAGGTAGGAAAATACACCTACCCATGGTAACCACTTTTCCCAGAATGTTTCCCCAACTAAGTATAAAAGAACATCTAAGAAGTAGTCTCACCCAGAACTATTGGAAATCAAGATTCAATCCACGATTTGGCTCGTGTTAATGATGGGGTTCTTGAAGCCCTCATACATTTATCTGTTACAGCTCAAGATCATACCCTCTCATTATTAAATTATGAGAGTGGTAGTAGTAATTATTATGTTCCTCACTGGAAACTTCATCATCCAGACTTTATTTATAAAACTTCAGTCAATTTAGAGTGCCTATCTTTGTATGAGATCCACAACAACCCTTTGTGTTCTCATAAGACCAAAGAACAAGAATATTTATCCCTTTATATAATTCATCATGGTGTTCCTCCCCATGATGTCATTTTCTATGAAATTCCTCTTCACAGTGGTATTTCTCATTGTCAAAAAAATTCTAAAATGGACAATGTAGCAATGAGAAATCACTCCTATCTCGAGGCACTTGCAACCATTAGCCCAGTCATCTTTGATGCCTTATCATTGAATGGTGAAACACATTCTCAACAAGAATACATTTTAAGGGAACTCTCCTTCTACAAACCTCCCTTGGTCATTTTTCTTCTAATACAGAGCATCCACTTTGGTCATACCAAGTGGAGAAACCTATAGTGAATGATAATGAACACGTGTTAAACATGAGGAAACAATTAGATAAGTGAGATGTACCAGTCATGTTTTGGCCATTGTAAAATTAACATTATAACATTCAAGAATTGATTATAGAGGATTACATTCTTGATATCTACCACAATTTATGGAAGAATATTCGTCATTTGAAAACTAAAATATTACCATTTGAAGAATATCAAATTCATGTAAAGGTAATAGAATGGTTGCAATGCCAAATTGAAATGGTGTCACTATCAGTTTCCCAACATCCAATGGCTGAAAAAAAGTAGAGAACCCATCAGCGTGAATGCCTCAATGATATAAAGAAGCTAAACTAGTTAATTTATTATTCCCCATCTAGTGTCTGTATCAGAGTATGGGTTGCAAATGGATAATTTCATTTCACTTCACTCCAAAATCAGAAAACTCTTCCAAAAGTGGTATCATGCAATGTTATTTCCCATGGTCAGTCACAATCAATAAATATTTTATAGAATCAAATATACACTCAGGAACAAGCCTTAACCAGCTCTCATATGATTCAGGCCAAAAAAAAAATATGTTTATGAGTTACATTAACATTAAGAATCTAAGAATATTTAGAGGGAGTCCATCTTAGAGGATTTTGGGTGTCAGAGAATGCAATTGTCTATAGTAGTAAAGAGATTTTCTAAAACAGGTGATTTGAGTGGTTGTCGGATAATGCACCCAGCTATTGTTCTATCCAAATTTCGCAAATTGGGAGAGCAGTTGCACGAATTTCATCCATAAAAGTTCATGAATCACCCCATATTTCCAGGATGGTGGATTATTTAACTCAACCTTTATATTCATTAAACAATGTTCACAAATTTGAAGAAGAAGAACAAGAATAGCCCTAGCCTACAAGACTGTGGGATTTTTCATACTTTCAATCCCCTCTTCAATGGAAATTAGTTTTCTCTCGATTAGGGAAGAATCCAAAAGGAAAGCGTACAATTGAACTATCCAAGGATTCCCTTTGAGTTAAAATCTTCCAAACAGTTCACTGGAATTTTTCATATAGGAGAACAAAGTCTCATGGAAGATATAGAGGGAATTGATCTTACAAAAATACAAATAGAATGTCATAGATGCATTATGCATTAGTGAATGTAATTAACACCACTACATAGGATCGTTTAGAAAATGTGTCCAGTTAAGGGGAATCAAAAGATTCATTTCTTGTCCATAAAATGGTACACATTGAGGAAAATGAAGAAGGTGTGCATACCCAAAACTAGAGGGTTACCCAGAATCTAGGTATACCTTCAAAAAACCAACTCCCGCCCCTACGAAAGGTATTTAACAAGGTGAAAGTAAAAAGTCATATTCCATCTCACTTTTCCACTAGATAAGGTCAATATTTTTTTCATGAAGAAATATTTTCATGACAAGAAGGGGAAATGAAGGAGTTCAAAAGAATCAATAAAGAGTTACTTTGAAGAATAATTTCGGCTAGACGTTCTCCCTAGGTATGTCCTCAACTTGCACATCCTATAGTTGTTCCACAGAAAATTGAATTTGTAGTAACTATAGATGTGTATATTTAATTCCCTCTACTAGGCACACAATCAAGGAAGGATCTGATACATCCTGACAAGAATGTTCTTGTGGGTTATACAAGGAAAATATCAGCATCAACATTAGTGGTTTTTCTAGTCGTTGCACCAGCTCAAGCTCTATCTTATATGCTTGCATAGGTTCCTGCTCATCATGAAATTCCCCAAATTCTTATGAACATAATTGAGGTATTAAGAACTCTATAAGAATCTAAGGAGGAATGGTGTGCACCAGTTCAGTCAGAAAATAGTTCTTACCCTGAATGGGTGGATTTAATTCCTCCCCCCACCAAATTTTGTGAATACCACAATCCCAATCATTAATAGTTTAGGAGATCAAGAACAAAACATGACACATTTCTTTTCACTTTTTGATCCTATAATGGGAACTTCTCAACAACAAGAAGTAGTAAAGCTAAGGTTTTTTTTTAGTCAATACATGGAACTGCTTTTGTCTGGAATTCAAGTTTACAATATCAATAAATTATTGGATGGGAATATCTCTGTCAGAAATTACTTCTTCAATTTAGCTCAACACTACAAAAATGACATTTTTTTATATTAACAATTTTAACCAAATGGATAATGAAATATTTTTATATTTCATTGCGTGACGGAATGGATTAACATATTCTTTAAGTCCATCACTCCCTCAAGTAGTGTTGATGCCAATCTGTGTGGAAATTTGTCTGATGAGTTAAGCACACTATTGATCCCTATGAAATACATAAGAGTGTTTCGAGACCTTAATAAAATTTCTTAACAGATTATAGAATCTATTATATAAACTAAGGCTAAAACATGTGTATTTCCATCAGCTCTGGGGAGGAGGATAGGAAAGTCAGAACCTATTACAGTTATACTTAAGAATGCACTTGTACCTACTTCTACTTCAAGACCTTCATCATACCAAAGGTCTCTGCTTCCTGAGCACCAGTAGCAATGAACGCCTTTTCATGATTATCACATATATTAAAGGTAGAAATATTTTGAATAATTAAATAACCATTTATATTACTTCTAGAATGAACAAGTTTATGGTTAATTCATCTAAACTCGGGAAAAAAAATTGGTTTAGTTTCCAAGTCTGAAGAAACAAAATAAATAATGATATGAAGATCTTCGAAATTATTGTCTCATTCACCATATTTTTGGTAATCCCATCCAGGTGTGTTTTGTTTTCATGGACCTCCTGTAAAAGATGGTAGAATCTGTACAAGTAAAACTGAAAAGTTTGTCAGATCATGTATCATGTGTTACTGCTACTGGTCTAGAGGGAGAAAGATAATGGAATGAATTTAAAAGTAAAAAATGTGCAAAAATATGATGTTTAGATGATCAGTAAAATGATCAACTGGACTCATGACATTTTACGAACATAGTTGAAACAACCAATTGTTTCTTCTTCCACTTCTACCACTGTAAAACCACCTTCATAAAAAATTCATTCCACAAAAAAGCAAAGAGATCATAAGGAAAAATAGAAAATAGAAAAATATGGGCTCACATTAAGGCCAAATTTTTCCTTGACCCAAGCATATTTCATTCCACCTGTTTCAAAAACATGACCACGACCCTACAAAATGGAACAATCAAAATTAACCTATCAAGAAGAGTCTTCTTCAGATGAAAAAAATTTATTTGGTTCTGTTAATGTTATCCATTTAATGTATCTTTATGCCAAAGGTGATTCTAATTATAATGAGCTAGAATTCTGTGTACCTAGTTGGGTAAATAGAGGTAGAGGACAAGGTCGAAGATATAGGGAAAGATGTGGAAATTCTAGTCACCACCATTTTAACTCTAAAACTGATCGAATAATAAATGCCACAGAAACTCATGGAAGAGCCCTTCTGTTGGATCAATGAGAACAAGGAGTTTCTTCCATGAATGAAAAGATTGGTTCTGACACAATTATTTTGGATGAACTATTAGAAGATACATTATATTTTTCTCAGAAAGTGAATAGACCTAGTCAGTTTAATCAACCAAAGCCAAGAGTATTTTCATCTTTTACTCTGATATACCATACAACTACATCAGAAGCATCAATTTCCAAAGCACGTACGAACCTGCATCTCCATGTGAAGAAATGGATACCTTTGGCCCAAAAGTAAGATTTCTGGAAACAATTGGCCCATGTACCAGCCATGTTATTAATTTTTGATGCTTTGAATCTATAGAAAGATATATGAAAGGAACTGATTGAGGATTTTCCATGTCCTCAAGAGTATGAAAAAAAAGTTGATGCTGCGGAGGTTTACCGTATAAAGAATGATCCAACAAAATGTCATAAAATCCTATCTTTTATAAGTGAATATGAATATTATGTTGTACATAGACATATTATATCCTCATATTTGTCTAGCTCGATCAATGACATAGAAAACTGACAAGCCTTCATTGATAATGGCTCCAGAGTCAACCTTATTCTTGTTCGTAAACTTCGACGTTTAGGCCTGACTAAATCCGATTTATCTTCTTCCCCTTTATTGTTTCAAGGATATGAAATAAAGAGCAAAAACCTCTTGGTGAGATTATCTTTAGATCCCAGTTTGGATAACTTTTGTCCTATTCAGATTTTAGGGTTGTTCATGAGGAAACAGCCTTCAATATTCTACTTGGAAGACCTTTGCAACATCAACATGTATCCATAACTTCATCATACCACATATGTCTTATGTACTATTTCAATGGTCAATTAGGTTAATTATATTGTGACAAGGCTCCGTTCAAAACATGTGAATCTCAATACTATGAGGTAGAATTTTATCACAAAAATGTAACGAAGTCTATGATAGAGGAAATAACCAGATTTAATGCATTGAATGGATTGGAAAAGATCCCAACAAATCCATTCATACATTTGAGTGTAGATTATGTGCAACCCATCAATCAAACCAAAAGAGTAAATCCAAATCCAAGAAATTTTCCAAGAACTTACATAATGTCAATTGTGGATATTGAGCCTGATATCATGGGAGAAACTGTTGATCCACCAAGAAGTGATGAAAGCTTAAATATGGATGTCTTAATTTCATCCATTGAACTACATAAATCCTCTACTTCATAAATCAAAGTAGGAAAAATTGTTTCAATTCTATAGAAAGATAAATGCATTGATTCTCAATCCATAATATATAATTTATTAACCTAGGAAGACCCTCCATTGTCAGTAGGGTTAGATATGGGGGCCTCTTCTTTCGGATGTTCAAATACAAACTCCCCCTCTAAATCTGGTAGTTTTTATTTTTCATAAACTATGCAAGTAGAAACAGAAGCGGTGACACATAATGGAGAAGACGAGTAAGATCCCAGGGATGCTCATACAACATTTGAGGAAGGTGTCTCTACCACTATTGATGATCTCAGATAAATAAATCTGGGTATAGAAGAAGATCCACACCCCACTCTAATTAGTGTGGCCATGGCCTGTGAAGATAAAAAAATTTATACTTCATTTCTAAAGAAACGTCGAGCTATATTTTCATGGAATTAAATAGAAATGGAAGGTCGTAGTCCTAATATAGCCACTCATAATTTGGGTTTTCTAGAAGAACATCATTGATTCAAGCAGGCAGCAAGAAGAACACGCCCAACTGATGACTATAAAATTGAAACTGAAGTAGATAAGATTATAAAGGATAACATTTTCCAGGAAGTTCAATATCCAAATTTTTTGGCCAACATTGTCCTGGTGAAAAAGAAGAATGGTAAAATTAGAGTTTTCCTTTATTTCAGATATCTTAACCGACATTGTCCAAAACTTGATTTTTTGAGTTCTAATTATAGAGATTTTAATTGATGGAAAGACTGGAAATGAAGATAATTCCTTCATGGATGGATACTCTGGGAATAATACAATATGTATAGCCCCAGTGGATGAAGAATCTATAGCCTTAAGAGCCCCTCAAGGTCTGTTTTTATATAGTTTAATTCCCTTTCTCTTAATGAATGTCGTTGCAACATATCAATGTTCTATGCATCATATCATTAAACCTTTATTATAAAAGTTTTTTGAATGTTATGTGGATGATTTGGTGGTAAAATCTAGACAACGTTCTAATCACATGGGAGATTTGGAGACAATATTCCATAAACTTTTTCAATACAGTTTCAAGATGAACCCCTTGAAATGTGCTCTCAGAGTAACCTCAGGAAAGTTCCTTGGAATTATTTTACTCCATTATGGTATCTAATTTTATCCCAAGAAAAAAAATCAATCCTTGGTAGTTTACCTTCATGAAATTTGAAAGAATTAAGAAGACTCAAATGACACTTTTCCCATATTAGGTGCTCTATCACTAATTTGGAAGGCAAATGTTTACCCTTCACTAGATTAATGAAGATTTGAGTCTCTTATCAATGGACTGAAGACTGTCAAGAATCATCTTATGATCTCAGTAAATATCTCTTAAGTCCACCAATATTAATTTTTCATGTTGAAGTAAGACCACTTATTCTCTATGTGACAGTTTTAGAGTATTCACTAGGTGCCTTCCTCGACCAAAATAATGATGATGGGAATGAAAACAGCCTATAAAATCTCAGTCCAACTATGCTTGATGCAAAAACTCGATATTCAAATATTGAATATTGCTACCTAGAATTAATATTTGATTTTCATAAATTGAGGCACTACCTACAACATCATGTGGTCCAATTGGTATCTCACAATAACCTGCCCAAATTTATCCTCATTCGTCCTATTCTTATAGGGCTTCTAGCACGGTGGTCGGTTACTGTGCAACAGTTTGATATCCATTTTGTGCCTTAAAAGGAAATAAAATTCCAAACTCTAGCCGATTTCCTTGCTGAGCATCTATCTATGGAAGATAAATCATTAAATACTGAACTTCCTAATGAATAACTCTTCATTATTTAAGATCATTCCTAAACATGGGAAATGTACATTGATGGAGCTTCCTGAAGTCCAACAGGGAAGAGGATGTAAAACCCTAAACTCAACAAATTTGTGCTAGTAATTTTCTTTATCTCCCCAGAAAAGGAATTATTTCCTTATTCTTTCCCATTATTGGAATGAAGAACCAATAATGAGCCAGAATATCAAGCTCCCATTGTAGGTTTGGATTTGGCCCCTCATATTCAAATGAATCACATAATGGTAAATGGTGATTAGGAATTAATAATAAATAAAATCATTGAAGAATAATCTCTCAGAAAGGAAGAGTTAATCCCTTTGTGTGATTACGGAAGAGGTTTAATGGCTGAATTTTCCTCGACGTCGACATTGTCTTATGTCCCATGATCATAATGTTCCCAAGTAGATGCACTGGCTAATGCAGCTACAGCCTTGACAGATCCAAATCGGGATGAGAAAGTCATTAGAATAATTCATTGTTGTGTGGTCTCACCTTTTATTCAAACAAGAATGGACAAAATTAATGAAATCATCCCTATTTCTAAACCATACGGTCATACCATTGTTTGGAGAACATCCATCATTTGTTATCTTCAATATGGGGTACCTACACCAAATAGGGATGAAAAATAACAGATACGGTGATGAGCAGACAATTTTACTCTTTATGATAGTCCATACCACCCAATGATCCTCTACAAGAAAGTCTTTGAAGGAATTATTTTCAGATGTACTGATGGAGAATAGATTACAGCTGTCGTGAAAGAAGTACATTTAAGAGCTTATGGTTCCCACCAGTCTGGGCACAGACTCTCTATTCGGATCAGAAGTCTTGGATACTTTTTTCTTCAATGGAACAACATTTAGCAGATAACACTATAAAATATCATCCTTTCCATGTGCATTCCATCTTCATTCATCATCCCCCAGAGTTTCTACATACATCTAAATACTCATGACGATTTTCCATATGGGGAATCGACGTAGTAGGTCCTTATCCTCCAGCCATAGCTAATAAATTCAATTATATCCTTATTACTACTGGCTTCTTCTCTAAATTGCCTGAGGAAATACCTATCAAAGAAGTCAGATCCTAAAGAATTGATAGTTTTGTCAAAACAAATATCATCACCAAATTTTGTGTCCCTCATACTATTTTGATGGGGAACGACACCAATTTTTTTCTATTGAGGTAAAACAGTTGTATGATGAACATAATATTAAATCCAACCATTCATCTTGCTATTATGCGATATCCAATGGACATATAGAAGCCTTTAAAAGAAACCTATCAAATATGCTCTAGAATATAGTGGATAAAGATAAGAAATCATGTCCTGATAAACTATTTAATTATTTATGGGCTTATTGGACCACTACATGTACTGCCACCCAAGAAAATATTTATTCATTAGTATATGAAACTGAAGTAGTTTTTCTAAAGGAAATGCAATTTCCTTCCATTATTGTTGCAATATGTGATCAGTTTCCTATAGTAGAGAGGTCTCCAAAACAGTTAAATGAACTGGAATGATTAGACGATAAAAGATTGCATACTTTGCATCATTTATAAGTATATCAGAATAGAATAGTGAGAGCTTTTAATAATAAAATTTTACTCTGTTCATTTTTTCAAGGAGAATTGGTGTGGGTATTTAAGACACCAATGATACAAGGGAAGAAACCTCCAAAGATTGAGCCAAAGTGGGAAGGACCATATTCCATAAAAAATTTCTATTCAAATGAATATTATTCCTTAATAAAAATGGATGAATAGATTGTTATAACTCTAACCAATGCGAGATTTTTAACAAAATACTTTCTATAGTTAAACACATCATCCTCGGTGATAGACTTTCAACTCTATAGTACAATGTTCTTACTAAAAGACATTAAACTTCATAAAAACCTTAAGTGTTCATGCTGCATGATGTTGAAATGTGTAGTGTCTTCATCTTAGTCGCATGACGTTAAACTATATGACATCATTTGTACAAATAACTTTTTCTAAATTTGATAATAGAATATTCCATATGAAAACATTTTTAATATCATAATTACTCTTTAGTGGTATATGTGTCCATCTCTTTCCTATTTCTATGTCAGATCTTCATAGAGACCTTATTTCAAGAACTATGTATGGATTGATTCTAATTTTCTTTGAGATTCTTAGAGATGCCTAAATATCTAATTTTAGTCCTAGAAAAAGTTAAAAAATATTCATATTTTCTTTTCTCCTCCATTATATGAATCAAAATATATAGAGTGTTTTATTGAGATATATTATTTGGTCCTTATTCAATTTTATATCTTAAGATTAATCGTTCTCTCCGAACATGTCAGAGCCACCATTCTTCATGGAAAACATGATTGGCGTGAGGAATTATTGTTTAAAGAACTATGTATGGCTTGATTCTCATCTATTTGAGATATATAAGGATTCCTAGATATCTAATATTAGGCCCAGCTACAATAAAAAATCCCTTTATTCCTTGTATAAGAATCAAACCTGCATAAGGAATGTTTAAAGAACTTTGTATGACTTGATTCTTTCCCAAGTAAGAAACATAGTGAAATTTTCGATTTATCCCTTAATCTGGCTACAATATAATTTTCTCTTCACATCAACTCATCATCGTCCTTTTTTCATGATGTTAAACCACTTGGAAATCTAACACCCCTATTCTTCACTTGTGTCACCTTTTCATTGTAAAATAAACCCTTATTGCTCCTTGTTTCTCACACTGATCATAACTCACGTGGGCTTATGAGTTGAGTAAAATGATTATTTTTATAAATAAGGTGTTTAAATTTATTATGGGGTTATCAATTTCCTCACTTCATGACTTAAAACTACATAGTATAATGTCCACATTTCATGACATAAAATTGCACATCAAAATATTAATTCATAGGAAACAAAGAAAGTCTCCATTTTACATATGAGTCATATCTATGTAACAGACGTAAAACTCATGGTCAATATTGATTCAAATATTTCTCATGTGCATTGAGCGAAAACCCCTTCCATATTTCACACACTTAATATTAAATATTTCAAGATCGACTTAATCTTTCTTATGGTTTCTGGTGACATATTTTCTAATATTTAATAACTCTTTTTCTTGACTATCCAATATATTCCCTTAGGTGTTCTTTCATAAGTTTCCTACATAACAGGCTTGTCAGCCCAAATATTCCACTATTTGGCTATGCATTGTATTCCCGAATTGTACCGACATAACACAACCCCCATAATAGGGTTTTCAAATAATGGTAACATCGTTCTTGGTTATAGTATTTTTGTTCCCTTCAAAATTTTATGACCATATGAAAGAATCTATATTTTAAAACAGTCATTCAGGTATACTTATCACATTACCCTTCTATGGATCTAAATGTCTCAAGACCATGGTTTTCACATTTCTCCCACCATGTGTTCAATGCAATATGAAATAACCTTAGAATCACTTGGCCACATATCATATACTATTTCCATTTTTGGTCTTAGTTGTATGACCTAAAACTGCAAACATCATAACTCCGATGTTTAGGTCAAATCTTCTTAGAAGTCCTATTCTTCCTATTCATTTGAAATCATGGTTGAAAATCATCTTTCCCTATTCATGTACCTTTCTCTATAGACCAAAATCTGTGCTTCAGAAAATATGAATATCCATAAACTTACTTTAGAATTTAGTGGTAGAATGTCATATTTTTTTGAGATATCTTTTTCCTAACTATGCATCAATTTCCCTTAAGAGGCCTCGCATAAGTTTCTTATATAACAGGCATGTCAGTAAAAAGATGACACTATTTGGAAATACACTATATGCCACAGTTGGCTCGGCATAATACAACCCCCATATGGGTTTTTCATGAAATGGTAACTTCATTCTTGTAAAAAACTTCCTCTAATGATTTTATGCATTTTCGCATATCATTCCCCAGTTCTAGAAATTCCCAAATCACAGTTTACAATTTTCCCTTCTATATCTGAATATGATAGTATGATTCCAAAAAAATTATCAAGAAATATTGTGATTTTTGTACAATTGGTCAAAGATAATGAAATTATAAAAAATCCCCCCAATGTCCTCACTCTATGACTTAAAACTGCACAGTACCAATTTCCTCATCACATGACTTAAAACTGCGCAGTACCAATGTCTTAAATGCAAGACATAAAACTGCATTGTACGATATTAAAAATTTCCATTTTTGATAAATCATAACCAATCCTCATACAAAAAATTTGTATAGAAATGGTTTTCCTATCCATGACATATGTTGGTGTAAAATATTCCTTTAATTCATAAAATTCCTTTTTGTGGAAAAAACACCCACTGTGGTCTTGAGTCACCCAAATCTTATTTTTCCCTTATCTATTAACAAAAAAATGTTAAATTCCCAAAGAAAACTTTTCCATGACTATACAGCATGTGCCCTCAGGTGGCCTTTCATTAGTTGCCTACATAATAGGCATGTCATCCAAATGATGCCACTATTTGGCTATGCAGCATATGCCCCAGTTGGCCCTGCATAATACACCCCCAATAATGAGTTTGTCAAAATAATGGTAACTTTGTTCTTAGAGGGGACTCCCCTTATGTTGATAAAAGTTATAGATTTTTTGTCCCTAAAAATCATCACTCAAGATTCCCATTTGAAATATTTATATAATATTAAATCAATTCTTAGCCACAGAGTCTTTTTTGGGATCTATTTTCAAAATTTATGGTCAAAGTTATTCGGCCATAAATACTAGCCTTTATAGTCCAACAGACATGACTCCAAACTACCAACAATAAGAGACATGGTACTCACAAGACTAAGAACCCAGAAAGATAAATCTGAACAAAAGTTGAGTCCTAGCTCACCAAACGTACATTTTTTTGGTTTAAGTAATATGGACATTTGAAAATTCTTAAGATTTAATGTTTGTGCGGTTCTCTATATAGCCCTAGAAAAAAATCAAACTATTTTTTCCGTCCCCATGGATTAGGAAAAAATAAAAGCATCCTTCCATACAAGGAATAACTCCATATATAACCAAAATTTGTTGGAATGTGTCAACATGTCATACTGTTACTGTAGAACTAGAATCTTTTCGTTTTGAACAAATCAAATTCTAAGGTAGGTCTTTTGTAGACACCATCAAATTTGTTACATGCACTTCTCCGAAATTGAAGATGTATTCCCCTGTGTTGCAACTCAAAATGAACTCAAATGGGATCAAATATTTCGCGGTGCGTCTTTGCATTTTTAATGGGGGTCAGTGATAGTACCGAAGGCACCAGCCCGAAGGGCCAGGACCGCAGCCTGGAACTGACCCCTAACAGGAGAGCAAGGGATGTGCCCCAACAATATGGAGTAATTATATGGCTATGTCCCTAATGCGTTTCTCAAGGTACCTACACGCAAACACATATGTTCCACCATGTTTGAGCTGATTGAAGTAATATTTTCAGATAAGTCCTGAAGGTGTCTCCCCAGAATGTCAAAATCATCAGAGGCATGTAAGAATTCTTGGGTGCACCAATCTGGTGTGCATCCATTTGCGTTCCACATTTCTATCATGCAGCCTACTTGCGCGTTGAATCCCCTATTGCCCAGGGTCCTGTTTCTACCTATAAATAGACCATTGGGGACCTCATTTGTATAGACGAATTTCCCAAAATCCCAATTACTACTATTGTGGCCCTAGTACATTTCCTTAGTATTCTGAAACATTCGAGGTAGTTCTTAAACCCCTTGAGTGGAGGATTTTAGGTAGGTTCATTGTAATTTAGTCCTTTAAGTGTTCGAAAACCATAACACTTGCACCCCTAGAGTGCCCAACCTCCCCAAATCAAAAATACTTGCGTGCCACCTAATCATTTTTTAGGAACTTGAGCACCCTAATTTTGGGATCACCTGTGAATACTCTTGACGCCTTGACCATGGTCTCTCCCAAGTACTCCAATAAAGGTTAGTGGTCACTTAAGTGAACATTTGGGTGCTCAAGACAACTTGCACACCCATACTTCTGGTCCCTTACCTACTTGGGTGATCCTCTTTGATTCACTTACTCTCATCAGTCTATAAGCCGTAAATCCTTCCTCAAATCCATTCATGGAAAGTCTTGTTTTTCCTTGGATCCTTTGTCTGAAATGAATTCTTATGAGTCCTCCACCAAAAACTATTGACATTTCAAGTCGTTGGGAAAGTCACATCATCGTGTCTCATATTTGGGTTTGTATTTCCAAAGTTGGAGGTTTCCCAAAAAAAATTCACAATTGGGTTAGAATTCATTGAATTTATGTGGGTTTGTATATCCATAGTCACATGATCCTTTCTCCCAAAAACAGTGTTGGGAAGTTCACGGTTTGGAGGACGGTCGGGTCATAGCCTCTCCCTTCTCAAAGAGATGACCCATAACCTCATGTCTCTCATAGGGAAGGTAAAGTTCACAATTGTTTCCCTTTTAAAATAAGTGTATGTATCCCTTGCTTACCAGGATCAATTTTTGGTCAACCATCCTAGCATAAGCCCCTAGATTTTCGGGCAGGAGGTAGCATCATTGCTCCTCCTCTCTTCCTCGTTTCCAAAGACTATAGGAAAGATAAGCACAAGGACTATTGCTACCCTTTCCCTCTGCCATTGGACTTCCCACCATGGGCAGTTATCCTAGTGTAAGCCCCTAACCTTCATACCTCCTTCAATACATTGGATCCCTGTTCAATGTGATGAGAACAAAGGGAAGTCTTGTCACATCACCCTCTTCTTGGGACACCTCTCCCTCTTCCACCAGCAGAGGAGGATAAATTTGAAAGCTCGTGTTTCATTGTTGAATATTTCACATCCTCTTGTTTTTCAAACTAAGCATGAATCATGTGGGATTAAGGATTCATGATGATTAAAAAATGTATAGAACCACCCATGTAAAATGAACTATGAGAACACTGATTCCTGTTCCAATTACAATACGTAGGAATCTATTTTAGGGTCTGAGATCCCTGGATATCCTCTTCAAGTATTCAACCCTAATTCCCTTAATATGGGCATCCTCCTCATGAATAATCCCCAAACTGAACCCCCAAATGAAAAAGGCATCATTTTCAGGATGTAAGCGCAAACTAATTTCCCTTAAAGGACCATACTCTCCTATGAGAATAATAAAACTACAAGGGATTTGATTCCCATCCACATGTGATATGTAGAAATCCTACATGAGGTTCAAACTGAAAATTTCAAATCTACAATATTCTCCTTGGCCCATATTCCAAATAGGGTCTAATCTAAATTGGAAACCCATATCATTTCCAGTTTCATTGTCTATTTTCTTCATAAGTCCCATATAAAACATTGAATAAGAACCTTATACTTAGATGTCCATACCACATGACATTAAATAGTATGTCTAGGTCTATATCACATGACTATAAAAGGAATGATATGTCCCATTCAGTGGCATTGAATTATGAGGGTTATCATTCCTTATACAATGATACATAGGTAGCCCATTTTATGGGCACAATCCCAAGAAAAAAACCAAATGTTTGTCGCCCTAGATGTTAATAATTTCCAATGTCCCCCACTGAGTGGTTTAAAAACTATTATCATCATACTGATGATTGAATGAATCTTAAAACAGAATATTAGAGGATATCATTGTTGGAGAACCTCGAATACATATAGATATCTCCATTGATGAAGAACCTTTCATACATACTGATGTTTTAAATTTTAGACATGTTGAAAAGTGATTTAAAATTCCAATGAAAACTTATCCACACATGGTGAATTAAAAATGATTCATTAAAATATCTTAAATTTATAAAGAGAGTCCAAGAGAAGACAATAATTCCCACCAAAATAGTGTGATTATTCTGAACTCCCATCCTCTCGACCAATGTACGTTCTTGAATATCATAATGTTTAAACTTAACAAATTCCTTCCATTTGAAAGCTATTACTTTTTTTATAATGAATTATTTTATATTTCTGGTTCCATTAATAAATACAATGAAAACCACATGGATGTATTGAATCTTAAAACCAGAATACACATTTCAAGGAACTACGTAATAGGGGGCACAGTCTTTTTGGGTGTAGATGGCTTGGATTACTATGGTGTTCTTGGATATATGTTAGTGACACTTAGGGGATTATTCCTCAAATGTGAAAAAACCCATATATAGGTCTATGATTTTGGTTTGGGATGTTTTGGATAGGTTCTGGGATATTAAAATCGTCACATACTATCCCCATGGAGGGTTTTTTCTTGGAGGTTCATAGAGACTATTATATTATTAATGTATACTATCAGTAGAAGCATGGATGATCAAGAATATGACAATGAGGTGGTTTGTGATACATGACCTTATACCGTTCCTATGAAATGACTCATAAAAAGGTGTTTTATAATACATGTTTTTTAGGATATTGGGGGACCATGGGTTTTTATATTGGTTAAAATAATTAACACAACATTAAAAGAGATACTCAAGCACAAAATAAAGAAGGATCAGGACAATCAAGGTTACATACCTATAGATCATCAGTGCATTTATTTATTTATTTTATTCGAGTTATTTCGTTTCTTGTGTAGGCATGTTTCATGAACATGAATTTATGATGACATATTATTTGTTTACCATTGTTGTTGGACTACTGGAATTTTTTTCTCACACCCCAAGTACAATATCCTCCTGTGTATCCAATCCTTATATCTGAATTTAGGTTGAGAAAAAATTCATGACATGTTTGGGAGAGAACCAAGGTTACATGATCAAGTTGAGTCACTCTTGGGAAGTCTGATAATATGGATTGAGTAGATCAATGGGGTTATGAAGATGGGGTATGCAGTATGACTCAAGGTTGTAATAGGATCAATGAACATTTAGTTTTTGTTTTTTTATCTTCTATATGTGGTAATTCAATTGGGATCCAAATGATCTATATATCCTGATTGTTCAGATTATTTTATATCTACTCATTATATTAAATAGTGTTTTATTTCAGTTGTTTTTATGGGTACTCTAATTCTTGTGGTTGATAATGATATTTTATTTATTTATCTCTATTTTAAACTATAATATTGGGTTATAAGCTGCTCATAGAAAAACATTATACCTCCACTGTAATTTTAAAGCCTCTAGAAAATGAGGAGGTGTTTTTTAAGGCATTTGGAGAACTGTTTAGTTTACTATTGTTAATGTAATCGTTACCATGGTTTTACACATTAAACATTAAAAAATGGGAATGAATTATCTCAATTTATAACATAACAAATGATCACAGAAATAAAATTACTTATTTCATAATGATTGAATTACTAATAGCTACCATTGTAGTTTTATTGTCAAATCCTTCTTCCATGTCATTACAAGCATAATGATAGGGCCTCTCACCAAATATTATAAATAATAGGGTAGGTATAAACTAAATAATTATGCCATTTTTATCATGATACATATCGATAAATTAAGGTATATCTCACGTTAGGACCAACCAATCACTTACTAAATCTAATTTATTAACAATACAAATTATTTATTAACTATTAAATTCATTATCAACATATCTTAATAATTAAATTTATATTGGAAAATTGGTATATAAAATGTCCATTTTTTCCTAGTGCTCATTCAAACTTCCATCATAGTCAATAGTCATCCTTATCATACCAAGAATTATATATATTTTCAATGTCTCCCCAATTAATATATGAGCTGTCAATATTGTTAGATTCACACAATCTAATTTATATTAAATTGGGTGTTTACACTATATTGAGTAATCGGCATAAAAATAAGTCAATATTTGAAATTATGTTGAATATGACCACAATATTAAAGATCATGGATATAAATAAGACCATAAACTCATCATAAATCAATGTGGTGATGCATATAGAATTCACTTGGGAAATATAGAGGAATGTTGAATAGAATCTTTTAATGTAATTTCTCTAAATGGTTTTTAAAAATAATTAATAATGATTTTTTAAATCACATCAAAATCTCGATCATTTTTTTTCAATAATTATTTTAAATATTACTATTAAAACTTATATACAATAATATAATCATGAAAATAACCAATTCTTAATTAAGATAACATGTTGTCAAAGATAAAAATACTCCTAAGTGTAGTGAAATCCCTTTTCCAAACAATTATAAAAATAGTAAACTTTATATTCAAAAAATCCACTGAATAATGGGAAGATAAATTAAATTATAAGAACATAAAAATATGCAATAGAAGGAAAATCAAGATAAAGGGTGAAGAAGGTGGGAAATTTTTTAGAATATTAACACGTTTAAAAAGTGAGTAATTTCAAAAAATTCTTAGGAAATTCCAAAATGAATTATTAAGAAAATGATAAAAATATTCCATGCAATATTTTTCATAAATAGTTATACATTATAGAAATTAACCATTATAAATCATCTATGTATAGAAAACTAAATTTATTAAAAAAATAAATAAATAATATATATAGGGAAGAGAATGTTTTCTAACCAACATGGAGAAATAAGGCCTGATTTTTTTATTAACATTGTCTATGTCGATTTGAGTAACAAAGATAGAAAAAAAAGGAATTCCTAAAACCCATAGAAATTAAAATTTGTTGTCACAAACCATCCTGGGTAATTAGGTAACCTCATAACGAGACAGGACCTAACATAACCCGAAGGGCCTTTCCAAACCTCACAGGTTGGCGACTAACACCTAGAATTATACAACATGCAAGTGGGAATGATTATTCCACTAAAAATGTGTATGTTAAGGATGTAAGCTAGTATGAATATAAAAATTGAAATCCACTATAATTTTAGTTCTAGAATATAATATGTCATAAATAATCCCAATGTACAAAAACAATGTACATAAAATTGGGAAAAATAAAACCCAGGTCCCTACGAAATCAACTCCCCGAGACCATGGATCAATAGCAAGAACCACCTCAAAGTGATCCTTTACATTTGATAAAACCTAAAAAAAGATAGTTATTATAAAATTAAAATAGTCCAATTATTATAGAAATAATCCATATATATATGAAAATATTTATCAAACGATAATTTCATTATCAATGTATACTTTGATATATATATATATATACATGAATACATATATTTAAAAAATCCCATAATACGACATTTTTTTGAAAAAATATTTTTGGGATATAATTATCGAATGAGGTTTATAATTATTCTTGTGGATATTTATTTTGATTGCATGAATTAACATAAAACAATAATTGAGAAATTATCTAGGAGAGAGATAATGTAATCGCATGTAATATTTTATTTTCTTATGAAATAAAATAGATATTTTGGTTTTGGGAAACCTTGATGAACTTAGAGCATGGTGTATTGATGATTATGATAATAAGGCCATGAAAAGTTGTATTTAACCACAGACAGTGGTTTATCATTCCGCTAACACCGACAACCTTGAGGTAGAATCTTCTCTCTTTATTCCTAATTTATATTAACCCTGATATAATTTTTTATGTTTCGATTGATTGAATTAAACTGAAATTATTTTATATATGAATATTATAGAAATCAATTGGTTTTTTTGGAAAATCCCAATTCCGATGAATTAGGGTTTTTAGAAAAATTGGTTTTTTACATGGGAATTTGGTTAATTTAAATTGATTAATTTAAATTGTGGATTGATGGAATCGATTTCAATTATATTTTCAAATTAAATTGTGGGAAAGAATTTTTAAATTGATGGAATTAATTTTGAACTGATTTCAATCTTGTTAAAATGTCTTAAATTTTTTTGATAGAATCCTGGTGGATTTAACATAGAAAGAGTAATGTTATTGATTACATTCTGTATAGGTTTTAAATGGATAATTTTTATTTAAATAGAATATTGGATTAATTGTATTTTAAGAAGTATTAAAATAAATTGGCCATCATTGATTGTGTAACAGTACCTGAAACCCATGGGTAGTTGGTGGGTTATTTGGACACACTATACGATTACTACAACATTCTAAAACATGCATGGAGTAGGTCAAATCCCTTAGGCGATGGTGATTATTCCTCCCTAAATGATACCCAGAGGACGTATGTGTACACATATTACCCTGATCAATTAGAGAGTATGGAGTCCTATAGCCAAAAATACCATCGTACATATTTTCCAGATGACCATGTTGCACCTTAGTTTATTTATATAAGAGATATAAATGTATGTCAAAGCTTTTGAACTACTTTATATTATTGCTGATATTACATAAACTATTTTATGTAACAATTTTATTTAATCCATTGTTTGAGAAATATTTTATCATTTATAAATTCTTTTCTTAAAGTATTTTTGGATAATTTTTAATGTCTTTGCTTAAAGTATTTTTCCATCATTTGAACAGTATAACATGAAATGTTTAATTATGCTTTAAAATGGAAAAACAGTTTATTTTGGAAATTGAAATCATTCGATTGGTTAATTTATTATTGGCATCTGTTATGTAATACAGGGTGATACCCTACTGGGATTTTTATCTCACACCTTACTTGTTCATTTGGTTGTTTGTATATTACCTTCTTTCAGGTTGAAGAAGAGGGAAATGATCACTTGGAGGTGGATCTCGCTGCTAAACTGTGGTTGGGTAAAGTTATTTCCTTAGTTACTTAGGTCATATTTATTCATGTTTTATGTTCCTGTGTTATAGTACATTGGGATTTTTTATGCCTTATTATGTTCTGGAACAATACTTCTAGGGGATTTTTCTTTTTATATTCATACATACTTTCTTCTTTTACTTCTGCTTTGTTAGTGGAAAAATCATTCCCACATTCTGGTTATATGATGCCAGGTTCTATTCCCCAACCCATAGGGATCAGTAATGTCATTCTATCTATGTTAGGGACAATTCAATTATAGGGTTACCAGGGTACTAAGGTTGGTTCATGAAAAAATTGTGTCAGATAGAGGTTGATCTTTTTTGTGAAGACATTATGAATTTTAGAAATCTTTTTTTGACTTAAGTTGTATTCATGATATAGTGTGTTCCTAGATCTCACTAAAATGAACCTTAAGTCATCATGGGTGGTTAAATAAAGATGTATTATGTTGTTTTTCAAGTATATTCCCTATTATGATATGGATATAGTAAAATCCAAATCTTATTTGTTCGTTTTGATGAGAAACATTCCACTCGTAGCTCATTCTGAGTGTTAATCAAATGTTTTATTACTTAATTCATATATTTTATTACATTATATCCTTGAGAAGACATGGGAATCAGATCTAGGAGGAGGATTCTATTGAACCTCACTGAGTTAATCATGTTTTGGATCTGAATCTAGTGTCGGTGATGTAAATCCCTGACCCCAGTTACCCAGAGTCGGTGCATTATTACATAACACTGGCATGATCACAAGAAAGATCAAGTATCGAAAGACCGATTAGTTTAGTCGACTTGGAATAACTAGATACATTAATAAATATTACATTACATCATAAAAAACATCTTGTCTTCATATCCCCTCATACTATCCCTACAGGTCATTCATAAATTACTTCTTCATAATCATGGGAATAATAAATCATTGAAATGGGTGAACTCAGATGCTCAGTAAGGATGACATTATAGCAGAATCATTCATAGATAAGCATAAACACTTAAGGCAGTTTATAACTAAAACAAAATCCTTTTAAACTCGAACTTCAGCATAAAATGGAAAAGATAAAATAAAATAATGTCATTTACTTACTCACATGGATATTCTACTAGTCGAATGATCATATGAAATATCAATAACCAATTTCATAATGATGGAATGCATAATGCCAGACTATCGTAACCACATAGCCAAGGCCTTGTGCCAAGACTACAAATAAGATTTTGCCAAGGCCTTGTGCCAAGACACTAGTTTGTCTAATGAGACCTACCGATGCATCAAGGAGCTATAGTGGGCTCCACCCGACACTTATTAAGTCCAATGCATTCCTCATATGAACATGTTTAAACATAACATAAACATTCATATTAAAACTATCATACGAAATGTCAATACTTTAACCACAAACCATGAATGGTATAAAAATAGCACATCCATGGTCAAACATAACTCATTCGATACAATATGGAAGATTGTATTGTATCACATTAACCTCAATCAAGAATAATGAAGGATGTTGACATAGATGAAAATAATCATCAAAACTATTTGAGAGAAATATCCCCCTTTTTCTTGAAATCATTTAAAAGTCACACTATTTGTCGAGAAGCCATTTAAAAATAGATTTTTGAATCAAAGTGTCCCATAACACTTTGAAACTTTTTAAAAGGAGTTTTAATTTCTAAACATTAATGTCCATATAAATAAATCATTAAAACCATTTTTAAAACATGGACATTAATGAGAAAGATATAGATGAATATGTCTTTAAAACATTTAAAAATGGTATTTTAGTTAGAGATTCTTACCAAAAGAGAGAAACTTGAATAAAAATAATTTAGGTAATCAAAACATTGTAATATCATGAGAATAAATAGATTCATGATACACTATGTCAAAGTACATTATATACACCACATAAAAGTGATTTGGTGTATAACAACAAAGAAGTCTCAATGGAATTTAAATTGAGATGAAATCTCTCATAATGGTCGTATCCTTAGGTTAAGGATAAATCAATGATATAGTTATGTGTGAAAAATATAAATACACTAAATATGATTGGATATTTAGTGTAAAACAATCAAAGTACATTCACACATAATCTTGTAAAAGCAACACCAATGAATTGGATGTTTAACTGAACAAATGGAGAATGAGTTAAAATTACTCTTGTCAAATTCATATCGATGACTTGAGAAATTATCAATGGAGTGATTATGTGTATCAAAAGTATATACACAGGAATTTGAGTTGAAATTATGACATAATCAAATGAATAGTTATTCGACACATAATCTTGGAGTAATATAATCAATGAAATATGCGTAAAGCCGAATGAGTGGAAATTGAAATCTCAAATTCCCTTATCGATTTGGTAACATATGAAACATGCACCCATGAAAGAAGGATCATACAATGATGATGTAAATACCCATAAATTAAAGTATATTACACAATTAATACAATCATGGGCAGTACACATACACCACATGCAATAAATAAGTGGTGAAAAATGGAATTCTCACGAAATTAAGAGTGAGATAAGAAACCCCTTACTTTGTACGTTTTCCTTGGTCGACGGTAGGTTAACCACATGTATAATGGTGAAATAATTTTTATTTAATTATACAAGAATCATTTACTTTAATATGATATCATATATGATCTTTTAACATTGATTTGTTAATAATATCTTAGAATTATCGTCATTTCGGGTGTTAACGGGTTCATTCTACATTATATTCTCTTGTTATGTGAGCCATATTCGTTATTAATGGGATGTATATTATTCATATCCAGAATGATATCAAGTCCTTAGATACTATTTTTAAATCATCAAATTATAATTATACTTGATTGGATATGATGGAGAATGAATCTCATCGCGTTCATGGAGACGGTAGTCTGTACGTACGCACGAGCGACAATATCATTATTTTGATATTAAAATAATATATAATTGGATGTTATATCATATATACAGAATAATTATAATGTTATATTTATTATTTACATGAGTTAAACATCATTATTATACCCATCCAAATAATAATATATTGAATAACAATTATACCACGACGTGGAGACGGTAAGCCGTACGTACGCACGTATGGTGACATGTTATTCAAAGGATGGATAAGATACTGAATATGGTTGTACCATATTTATAATAACATCACAGTATATATATGATACTATAGTTATTATTTTATAATGGTAATAACAAAGAAATAATAAGTGGAAGAAGAAAGGAACTTGAAAAGGGGTGGTGAAAACATTACCTCTTCTTCGGGTTCGTCCTTTTGATTTGATCAAAAGGGATCCTTAGGATGGAGTTATGATCAAACTAAGGCCTCTAGGATTCCATGAGGGAAGTTGGGAGAGTATTTGGGCAGGGGTTGGCCTATCCAAAAGGCTTTGAATGTGTGATGAAATGAGAAGGAGGAGTGACCTTTTATAAGAGGGGTGAGGGGCACCATTGGAAAAGCTAGAAATAATAATTTATAATAAATTCATATTAGGTTTATAATGGATCCAAAGTTTATTATTCAAAGTTTAAGGTGGGTATAGGTCGGTAACCATTCAGACAATAGAATTTAGACAGGTTTGGGTCACTATATTAACCTTATCTTTTAGTTTTAACTCTTAGTTAATTAGTTTGACATTTACCATGTCACTTTGTATTTTTATATTATATAGTTAATAAACATTATATATACATACAAGAGACCCCCAAGTGGTCCATTAATGATATATCTATCATGATATAAGTCTCTTGGACGAACCTTAGATTTTTAGGAATTTAATATCAATTAATAATATAATATTTGTTTTAAAAACTCTTTTATGTCAATTTTGACACTATTCAATAGTTGATTTTTGTGAAACACATAACAGAATTATTCCTTCTAAAAAGTTAATTAAATCAATACTAATATGTCATATTAACCACGAAAATTTGTGTAATTAAATAAAAGTCTGAAATTATATTTATTTGGGTATTTATAATATCAATTATTCTAATTTTGCACTATTATGGAAATTACTGCATCACCATTATGTCATAACTAAATTAACTTATTTAATGTCTAATAATTATAAATAAAATATCATTATGTAGGAAATAGTTTTTTATTTCTAATGAATATTTATAGTCTAAAATCCAACATATATATCCCTATTTAACAATTGTTTTTCTAAAGGATATATGCTTGTGTCATTTTTGTATTTATTTTAACTTAATTAAAATAAAGTGTCATTATCACTTACAAGTGGATCCATGGGGTCCCAAAATCGACCCAAAGATGCCCATGGTCGACCATGTATTAACAAATAGGGTTAAGACACGTTTTATGGTAATTCAGTATTATTATAATATTATTTTTTAACCCTTGTTTACCGGATTTACCCTTTAACCAAGGTAAATAAAATATTTACCGAAGTAATTATCCAAAATGTCTAAAAATAAAAGTTACCTATTTAAACAATTTGAATATCCTGATTAAAAATATGGCATCCATTTTTCCAAATTCAAAATACAGAAGTGGCAGAAATTAATTTAAAATTAATTCCCGTTGTTAAAACAAAAAGCGTGTTTTTAAGAGATAATAACTATCAAAAGATTGGCACTTGTTTATGTCTGGTTTAAATGTGAAATTATGTTCAATGTCTCACATTGTATTACATGGTAAAAATATATTATAAATATTATTTAAAACCACTCAAATTAATAATTTATCACTATTAATTATTTTGATTAAAAAAGTTGTTTTTAATTAAAATTTAGTAATTTTCACTATTCATCAAAATATGAAAGTTATCTGAAAAGTACCAAAATTTCACCCTAGGATAATTTAGATATTCCGAATCCAAAAATGAAGTCCATTTTGAGAGATAGAATTTATAAAATTTCAAAAAGTTGGTATTACTATTCATAGCAGCTAGTTTGATTGGTTGTGGTGTGTTAAAATCTCGAAGTTGCGTACAATGCACGCCATTGCATTATTTGAAGGGAAACATACCATGGAATCTTGGGGTGTTACATTATCCCCTCCTTCAATAAATTCCATCCTCGCAATTTTTAAACTTGTGATTGGGAATTAATGGAATGTCACACATCAGAAAAAGAGTCAATAAAACTATCACTTTAAAAGAAAGAAAGAGAGGTATAAAGGTCATCCAAGATAACCCATACTCGGATTCCATGTAGGAAAACATGGATATGGATGATAAACTAAGTGTAAAGTTCTGATGGAGAGGGATAAAAATCATGATCAAGAGAAAGTTAACAATAAGAAAACCACAAACTTGTGTTGGGACAAACGATCATTATTCTCCTAGTAGGAAAAGTAAACGGACAACATTTCTTATTTTAAGTTACATTATATAAGGATAAGGAATTCATTTATGATATTGACTAAGAATATAAATATATATACTTACATTTTAAGTATAGTTTCATTCATTAATAAATTTCCACCACAAATCAATTTTTTTTAAACGATGAGTACTCAAGAAGACCCGGTCACACTGGAAGAGCTAGAATAAACTTCTATAGAATCACATGATCCATGTAGGATAAACTATATATTTACATTTTCATTAGAGATTAATCAAAACCAAAATTGTTACTATTAGATCTAATCATCCCCCAAAAGGATATTCCTTGAGAGAAATAAACACTAATTTTAATTTCTATAATTAAACCAATAATACCCCAAAGTTAAATAAATATCATTCAATAATCAATTGTCCTTAAAATCCTTCAATATAAACTAAACTAAAATTGAAACCCAAAACATAGAAGAATTTGATTATGTAGTCTCCCAAGTTAAATTGTATCTCCAAATGACATTAATTACTCTTAAAGTCACATACTTAAAATTAATTAACCTAATCATTTCCATAAATAACCCAAATCATTATAAATCCACAATAAAAACATAGATAAAAATCCACCATTACTCCTCAAATGAAATCCCGTACTACTCTATTTTCCTTTGGCATATAGTGTTCCCAACAAAGCGAACAACTTCCAAAATAACATTTATCACTTAATCACCAAATCATTTTCCTATACCAAGGCTATTCATTTGATAAGACATAAGAACCCAAATCAACTTATTATTGATCAATACAACCACTTAACTAAAAATAATTAGTCACACTATACAGGGACTTCACGTAGTCTAGTGGTAGGCGATAAATCCCAATCGCACTTTAGTTGTGGGTTCGATTCCCACAGCTTTGTCTGGCACGATGGGTTGTCACACAGTCTACATGTTATCCTTTTTCAAAATCTATATTTTATAATATTACCAAAATGAGATAAATTCCTCAAAATACCATAACATAATTTAACCACAAATCTTATCTCATACCTTGCATTTTCATCCCAAATTATAATAACTTATAATTCTCTCAAACCCCAATGATCAGATAAAATCAAATAGCTATTTGTACCTATATCCACAAGATAAGAGATAATTCTTCCTCAAATATCATTCTAAGATGGAAAACTGCGGGGTTACAAATACAAGAGAAAATTATTCCAAAGTAAACCCATCAACAAGGAGCACTAATACTTTTTAAACATTTCTCCAACCGTTTATTTCCACATAGCTTCTTCTTTGACCAAGAAAATATCCTATAGAATAGGGCATTCACTCGAGTAATGGCCCGGTCCCCTACATTTACAGCAAATGACTGTAAATGGAATCTTGTGACCATTTTTATCTTCTTACATAGTACTCTTCATTTTTCTTCGGAAATTCTTCACTTTATGCCCTTCCTTCCCACATGTAAAGCATTTTATAGTCCCATTGAGACACTTTCCCGGGTGTCTCCTACCACATTTCTTGCATGATGGAAATTGAGGGTTCTTTTCTCCATGGTCTCCATTGCTGTAGCTCTTATCATTCATCACCTTTCTCTTCCTTGTTGAGTCTGGGAGTTGGTTAATATATATGTTGTTGATCATATTTTTGGAAAACTGATTTTCCATAAAGACGATATCTTTTATGCCTATCAAAATTACATTTTTTTTCTCATTGTCACCACAGATCCAACCTTGTACATCATTCTCAAAGTCACTATGACTTCCTTGGAATCCAGCCATTGACTAAAACTAGAAAGTGTTGTGTGAGTAACAGTATTCATAAAATCATTTAGAGATTAACATGTCACCATATTCTCAATTTGAAAAAAACATTAGGATTAACCAAGGTCATTTACTATCATCTTATATATATAATACTTCAAATCAGTTTGTAAAGAAAATTTAAATTATCCTAAGCATATCCCCCGGGAGTGTCGTAACCAAGAGTGCAGCAAGGCCCGTTGTCGTGCACGAATTCTCGTTCGAGTCTAGCTCAAAGCGGTGATTTCGGGTTTTACCCCTAGGTACATCTATGCAAGAGCCGCCTCTACCTGCTCGTATCCAGACAGGGATGTATTGCTTGGAAAACTCACAAAATCTCTACAATACCAAAATTCTAGTAAGTTATTCTATACAAATCCTTAATGTTCATCTTAGTTCTACATGCTCTAATCAGAGTTTATCTAAATCTAGATTCCAAGGTTTGTACTAAACGTCCTCTGATACCAACTGTAACGCCCCGACCCCAGTTACCCAGAGTCGGTGCATTATTACATAACATTGGCATGATCACAAGAAAGATCAAGTATCGAAAGACCGATTAGTTTAGTAGCCTTGGAATAACTAGATACATTAATAAAGTTTACATTACATCATAAAAAACATCTTGTCTTCATATCCCCTCATACTATCCCTGTAGGTCATTCATTAATTACTTTTTCATAATCTTGGGGAAAATAAAACATTGAAATGGGTGAGCTCAGATGCTCAGTAAGGATAACATTATAGCAGAAGCTTTCATAGATAAGCATAAACACTTAAGCCAGTTTATAACTAAAACAAAGGCCTTTTAAACTCGAACTTCAGCATAACATGGAAAAGATAGAATAAAATAATTCCATTTACTTACTCACATGGATATTCTACTAGTCGAATGATCACATGAAATATCAATAACCAATTTCATAATGATGGAATTCATAATTCCAGACTATCATAACCACATAGCCAAGGCCTCGTTCCAAGACTACAAATATGATTTTGCCAAGGCCTTGTGCCAAGACACTAGTTTGTCTCATGAGACCTACCGATGCATCGAGGAGCTATAGCGGGATCCACCCGTCACTTATTAAGTCCAATGCATTCCTTATATGAACAGGTTTAAACATAACATAAACATTCGTATTAAAACTAGCATACTTAATGTCAATACTTTAACCACAAACCATGAATGGTATAAAAATAGCACATCCATAGTCAAACATAACTCATTCGATACAATATGGATGATTGTATTATATCACATTAAACTTAATCAAGAATAATGAAGGATGTTGACATAGATGAATATATTCATCAAACCTATTTCAGAGAAATATCCCCCTTTTTCTTGAAATCATTTAAAGTCACACATTTTGTCAAGAAGCCATTTAAAAATAGATTTTTGAATCAAAGTGTCCCATACCACATAGAAACTTTTTAAAATGAGTTTTAATTTCTAAACTTTAATGTCCATATAAATAAATCCTTAAAACCATTTTTAAAACATGGACATTAATGAGAACGATTTAGATGAATAAGTCTTTAAAACATTTAAAAATGGTATTTTAGTTAGAGATTCTAACCAAAAGAGAGACCCTTGAATAAAAATAATTGAGGTAATAAAAACTTTTTAATATCATGAGAATAAAGGGATTCATGATATACTATGTCAAAGTACATTATATACACCACAAAAAGTTATTTGGTGTATAACAACAAAGAAATCTCAATGGAATTTAAGTTGATATGAAATCTCTCATAAAGGCCGTATCCTTAGGTTAAGGATAAATCAACGACATAGTTATGTGTGCCAAATATAAATATAGTAAATATGATTGGATACTTAGTTTAAAATAGTCAAAGTACATTCACACATAATCTTGTAACAACAACACCAATGAATTGGATGTTTAACTCAACAAATGGAGAATGAGTTAAAATTACTCTTATCAAATTCATATCGATGAATTGAAAAATTATCAATAGAGTGATTTTGTGTATCAAAAGTATATCCACAGGAAGGGGAGTGGAAATTATGACATAATAAAATGAATAGTGATTCCACACATAATCGTGGAGTAATATAATCAATGAAATATGTGTAAAGCCGAATGAGTGGAAATTGAAATCTCAAATTCCCTTATCGATTTGGTAACTTATGAAACATGCACTCATGAAAGAAGGATAATAAAATTATGATGTAAATACCCATAAATTAAATTATATTACACAATTAATACAATCATGTGCAGTACACATACACCACATGCAATAAATAAGTGGTGAATAATGGAATTCTCAAGAAATTAAGAGTGAGATAAGAAACCCCTTACTTTGTAATTTTTCCTTAATTGACAATTGGTTAACCTCCTGTATAATGGTGAAATAATTATTATTGAATTATACAAGAATCATTTACTTTAATATGATATCATATATGATCTTTTAACGATGATTTGTTAATAATATCTTAGAATTATGGTCATTTCGGGTGTTAACGGGTTCATTTTACTTTATATTCTTTGTTTTGTGAGCCATATTCGTTATTAATGGGATGTATATTATTCATATCCAGAATTATATCATGTCCTTAGATACTATTTTTAAATCATAAAATTATAATTATACTTTAATGGATATGATGGAGAATGAATCTCATCGCGTTCGTGGAGACGGTAGTCCGTACGTACGCACGAGCGACAATATCATTATTTTGATATTAAAATAACATATAATTGGATGGTATATCATATATAAAGAATCATTATCATGTTATATTTATTATTTACATGAGTTACACAACATTATTATACCCATCCAAATAATAATATATTGAATAACAATTACACCACGATGTGGAGACGGTAAGCCGTACGTACGCACGTATGGTAACATGTTATTCAAAGGATGGATAGGATACTGAATATGGTTGTACCAAATTTATAATAACATCACAGTATATATATGATACTATAGTTATTATTTTATAATGGTAATAACAAAGAAAGAATAAGTTGAAGAAGAAAGGAACTTGAAAAGCGGTGGTGAAAACATTAACTCTTCTCTGGGTTCTTCCTTTTGATTTGATCAAAAGGGATCCATAGGATGGCTTTCTGATCTAACTAAGCCATCTAGGTTTCAGTGAGGGAAGTTGAGAGAGTATTTGGGCAGGGGTTGGCCGAACCAAAAGGCTTTGAAGGTGTGAAGAAATGATAAGGAGGAGTTCCCTTTTATAAGAGGGGTGAGGGGCACCTTCGGAAAAGCTAGAAATATTAATTTATAATAAATTCATATTCGGTTTCTAATGGCTCAAAAATTGATTATTCAAATTTTAATGTGGGGTTAGGTCGAAAACCATTCCGTCAATAGAATTTAGACTGGTTTGGGTCACTATATTAACCTTATCTTTTAGTTTTAACTCTTAGTTAATCAGTTTGACATTTACCATGTCACTTTGTATTTTTATATTATATAGTTAATAAACTTATTATATACATTCAAGAGACCTCTAAGTGGTCCATTAATGATATATATTGTGATATAAGTCTCTTGGCCGAACCTTAGATTTTTATGAATTTAATATCAATTAATAATAAAATATTTGTTTTAAAAACACTTTTATGTCAATTTTGACACTATTCAATAGTTGATTTTTGTGAAACACATAACAGAATTATTACTACAATCAATGTTAATTAAATCAATCTTAATATGTCATATTAACCTAGAAAATTTGTGTAATTCAATAAAAGTCTCAAATTATATTTATTTGGGTATTTATAATATCAATTATTTTAATTGTTCACTATTATGAAGATTACTGCATCACCATTGTGTAATAAATAAATTAACATATTTAATGTTTAAAAATTATATATAAACTATAATTATGTAGGAAATCTTTTTATCTTTCTAATGAATATTTATAGTATAAATTTAAACATATATAGCTCTACGTAACAATTATTTTTCTAATATATATATGCTTGTGTCATTTTTGTATTTATTTTAACTTAATTAAAATAAAGTGTCATTATCACTTAAAAGTGGATCCATGGGGTCCCAAAATAGACCCAAAGATTCCCATGGTCGACCATGCATTAACCAATAGTGTTGAGACACATTTTAGGGTAATTTAGTATTATTATAATATTATTTTTTAACTTTTGTTTACCGGATTTACCCTTTAACCATGGTAAATAAAATATTTACCTAAGTAATTATCCAAAATGTCTAAAAATAAAAGTTACCTATTTACACAATTTTAACATCCTGATTAAAAATATGGAATCCATTTTTCTAAATTCAAAATACAGAAGTGGCAGAAATTAATTTAAAATTAATTCCCGTTGTTAAATCAAAAAGCGTGTTTTTAAGAGATAATAACTATCAAAAGATTGGCACTTGTTTATGTCTGGTTTAAATGTGAAATTATGTTCAATGACTCACATTATATTAAATTGTAAAAATATATTCTAAATATACTTTAAAACCACTCAAATTCATAATTTATTACTATAAATTATTTTTATTAAAAAAGTTGTTTTTAATTAAAATTTAGTAATTTTCATTATTCATCAAAATATGAAAGTTATCCGAAAAGTACCCAAATTTTACCCTAGGCTAATTTCAATATTCCGAATCCAAAAATGAAGTCCATTTTGAGAGATAGAATTTATAAAATTTCAAAAAGTAGGTATTAATATTCATAACGGCAAGTTTGATTGGTTGTGGTGTGTTAAAATCTCGAAGTTGTGTACAATGCACGCCATTTCATTATTCGAAGGGACACGTACCATGGAAGCTTGGGGTGTTACAGGTGATCATGCGTATTGTCAATGATTTGGGGCAGGCACCACCACTAGTACCCATTCAAGATCAAGTTGTGGATCCTTATGGGTGTTGTTCGTCAAAATAATTCTCAAGATTTCAATCACCAGTAACCAACTATTTCAAGGTCTCTACCAATCCTCAACATGCTGATGAATGGTTTGCTCTAATAGAATGTTTTTTTGAGTTCTGGGAGACAACAGACGAGATCATTATGAAGTGTTCCACCTTCATTTTGGAGGGACCAAGAAGAAGATGGTTGGATACGATATTAACAATAACGAAACATGTGCACTTAGAGAGGAATTAATTCAAGGTTATTTTCAATGACCACTTCTCTCCATATATAATAGTGTTGGATAAGGCTATGGTGTTTTTTAATCTTGAGTGGACTAACAAAACTGTCCCACCTATACATGTTTATGGAACTTGTGGATGTTCTTCCACAACTCTTTCACTCCAAATAGTGTCACAAGATACTCAAAAACTTTAAAAACTACGGTGATATAAAATTATTCATGTAAAAAGGGCTCTCACTACATGCATCTTGAATGAATGTTCTTCATGCAGTGTAAGAGTCTCCAAATGAAGCTGATATAGGTCCAGTGAACATGATAAGTATCATTTTTTATAGCTTCATTTGTAGTGACTATTCTATTTGATACTGGTGCATCTCAATCATTTATTAAAATACATATCATTAATATTATTAATCTTCCTTTGGAGATTTTATCTTGGGAAATTTATATTATTACACCCCTTGGTGTGATGGGAGAGCAGGGTTTTTGTATTTTTTCTTGTGTCTTCTCTCTATTAGATGTCAATCATTCTGGGTGTTTTTTGTTTCACGACATGAAATCTCTTGACATCATTTTTGTAATGGATTGGAACATTACTAAAAAATAATAGATTAATTGTTATCATAGAATGGCCTATCGTAATACAGCTAGTGTGCTTATTTTCCTTCAAGTAGAATGAGACCTAAGATCATGCAAATCTTGACCTTCTTATCTAGTGTAGGGTATTGTGATATCAGTATTTGGTTTTGCTCAGGGCAGAGAATCAATGAGTGGAGATCTCCCCCAAATCATGGTTGATTTTCCCAACATGTTTCTTTATGACTTATCTAGTTTTCTACTAGTAAGGGATGTTGAGTTTTATTTTTTGTCTTAAGGCCTGGTACTCAACCATTTTCAATTATCACTTACCACATGAATCCCTCTAAACTAAAATATTTGAAGTCCTTGTTGGATTTTTTTCATATGGATATGATTCACTCATGTGTTCTTCACTTTTCTAGGTCTTGGGAATATATTTTGTGGCTTCTTTAGTTTAATAATAATAGTTACTAGTTCGTGATCAGAATGGACCCTTTTGAGACATTTTATTCCATCCTTGTAAATCTACATTGTGTTTGTTAGAGTTTTCTAAAACATCCTTGGTTAGACTGTGTTTGGTTCAAGTGACGATAAATAAGATTCAGTTGATTAATCAAAGAATGTTAATGGCACAGATTTGATACATGTTTTATGTTTATCTTAAAATTATTCCATTGGAGTATTTAGTTGGTGACCAGGTATTCTTAAAGATTTGACCCTAGTTGGGTTATAAAAAATATGGGATTCAAGGGATATTTTTTCCTCATTATGTGAAAATTTTTTAGGTTTTTGATCAGGTGAGAAAAGTTTCATATCATTTGGAACAACCACCACAGCAAACATCAATACATAATTTGTTTCATATATCTCAACAATAAAGTTTCTCTTTGACCCATATCATGTTTTTATTTGGGATGATCTTGAAGTCGAACCTGGTTAATTTGTGATTGAATGACTTGTTAAGGTTGTTGATTTTGATTCCAAGGTACTTCATGGGAGGAATATACCTCTAGTCACTTTGTTAGGGAAAAAGTGTTTTATTTATAATTAGAAGTGGGAGAGGGAGGCACTGATCTGAGATTAGTCGCCTCGTCTTTTTGACATGGAGGATTCATTGTAAGATTTATAGGGATAGAATGTTTCTCTAGTGGTGAGTTTGTAACATATCTTTACTTTTTAAGATATTTATAAACCCTCTTGTGTTAAATTATTTACATCATATATAGAAAATAATTATTTGTCAGTGAATTTTTTGTAAGGTGTTAAAGGTATTAACTTCTGATTAATATCTTGGAATATTCAATTGAATATTTTTTTGGTTTGATGATGAGTTGGTGTATGATTCAAACACCCATAAAGACTCGGCGAATATGGAATAATATTATTATACATAATATAATAAATTCATACTTTTTATTCAAAATAATCGAATAACTCCAAAATAGTGCATCGTACAAGAAAACTGGATCTACTGTTATATATGAAATGTGGTGTTTACCCTATGTGGGGTATAACATTAGAAGGGGTCATATATTTGGATGCCTCACTTGTGATATAGTGTTATAAAATAATATATAATATATTATTTTATTTTTAATAATTATATATCTCCAAGATGGTGCATTATATGGGAAATATGAGTTCATCGATGGGTTTATAATGAGGGGATTACCCTAGGTGGGGTATAACATTTGACATTGTCGGTCATTTGGATGCCTCAAATGAAAAAAAACCTTTTGTGTTAATTAATTATTTAATCCAGTTTTTAAATAATAAATTATTAATATCTCTCAAATTTTCTTTCATATGAGAAATATGAGACCAATGTTGGGTTCAGAATGGTGTTTTTACCCTAGGTAGTGTATAACTTTTATACGTACGAAAATTTTGTTCTATTATGATACATTACTCCCAATGTAATTTTCTTTTGTTATCTATACGACATTTTCTCTTTTATTTACACTTTTTTAGTGTAAAAATCATTCCCACGTGAACTTTTTATGATGTCAGGTGCTAGTCACCAACCTATAGGGATCATAAATTCCCTTCATGTTATGTCATAGTAAGATCATTTAGCAGGTTACTATGGTACCCGAGCTGGTTCGTACAATATATTGAGATTATTTATGTGGTTTAAAATTTAAATAGAATATTATTCCCCAAAATAATATTCAAAATATAAAATAATAATTAAAAATTATATTGAAACATAATCTATTATAAATATGGTGACTTTTGAGTAAATGGGAATCAAAATTTATTATAAGATATGGTCATATAAATACTATGAATTATATAAAATATTATATCATAATATATATATTTTTCTCATATGTACACTGTATAAAATAAAACATGGTTCGTATTATGAATTATGTATCAAGGAATCAAAATCGTGACCAAGAACCCTCACATATATTATAACACTTGAATAAAAACCTCTTGAACGAGATAACAAGAACAAAATCATTAACTACCATTATATAAAAGTGGATCATTGTATAATATATCAATGAATAACCACATAAACTATTTATTAAAAATATTTTCATAAATCAAAACATATCTCAAAGAAGAAAATTTGAGATGAGAAACCCATGCTATGGGTTTTCACTTAGTAAGACAACTTCCAAACTCCATTATAATGAGTTCATATTTTTTAAAATCTATATTAATATCTATCATGATGGATATAATTTATTCATAACTTCCTTTTTCCCCATTATCTCATAATTCATTGTGAATAATATTTATTTAGGTGTTTATTATTATGTTCTCAATATATATTTCAATTTGATGGTCTCAATCCTTGCTCCTTTGTCATATATTTATCAAATCTAGAATATAAAATTGTTTTCATTTTTATTTTTATAAATTCAGTATAATTTTTTTAAACATATATTAAAAATGATCATGAAATATAAAATCATCATCACGTGGATAAGGTATTCTGTACATCTTCATGGGTGGTGTTTTCATTTTTATAATGTATAAAAATGAAATAAAGTAGATAATGGTTTAATTTTGATTAATAATAATAATAATGTAAATAAATTATTTTCTTCTTAAATATATCCTTATTACCGTCTATTTTGGGTTGAAATGAAAAATTAATCACATGCATCGTGGATGTGTTAGTCCACATTTATACACAAGCGATGTTCTCATTTTTATATTGTATAAAGGATAATAAGTGAGATTTTATATTGTAATTAAAAATTCATAATCATGTCACAAATGTCATATCTACTAATAAATTTTCACTTTATAACAATCCAAGTGAAGTAGTGAGGAAAAATAAAATACATCAAATAATAGAGACAGTAGTTCATACATACTCATGAGAGATTATTTCATTTTACATTATACGTTTAAAAGATTTAAAATTGGTGTAGAAATAACATAAAAACATTTTGTTATCATAAATAAAATATTATTATAATAATATTACTTTATATAATACTTGGAGGATATGGTAGAAGAAATAACCAAGAAATAAATTGATGAAGAAAATTGTCTCTTCCCAAGGTATCCTCCTTTCGATTAAACTTCATTCCTATATGGGAGAAGTTTATGGTAACCAAAGGGGATTCTTAATGTGGTATGGGTTGTTTTTAGTGAGATTTGGGATGATATGTGAGATAAAATTGAACTGATATGTGTCATTGAAAGGGTAAGATAATGATTAATTTTCTAAGAAATAATCAATTATATTTTCATTAATACTTAGTCATTATGAGCCAAAAATGAAATTTAAAAGGCACAAATCATTCATAAATTGAATATATGTGGTTGGATAAACATTTTTATCTATCTACATGAACAATAATAGGATTTTTATTATTTTTCATTTAATTTATTTTTTATTTTTTAAAACTAAATTTCCTTTTACTCATATATAGAACTATTACGATAATTCTACTATAAAGAAATAATGACAAAAATGGTGATTGAATTTGAAAAATTTAAACATTATATACATATAATTTGGATCCATATAAATTATTAAATACCATAAGGTATCTAAATTACCACCATTTATATTTTTAGTTGCATTTTTTTGAAATTTCAGTTTCCTGTAGAAGCAGTACATTGATGATGCATAAGCATTCATGGTAATAATACCATCATCTAAAGTAAAAAAATAAACTACTATCATAAGAATAATGTAATAATCATAAAATTTTAATTTTATTACCATTCATAATATAATTTTAATGTTTTAAAAATATTTGATACATTAAATGAAATAGAATGATATTTAGTACATTAAATAATATAATTTCACTTATCAATGTTAAATGGAACCATACTTCAATATATTCAAATATAAGATGTAGTTAGAAAAGCAAAAAACATAAAATAAAATAAATATATTTATTTAATATATTTTGAGACTTTATCCTATATTTTAACACTAATAAAGCTATTTTTCCATTTACTATGGTGGTAAAATTTTACCATGGTAAATAATAACTATGAGAAAAAAAAGAAATTAGCATTATAATTTAATTTACAAAATGATTCACAATATATAAAACATTTTTTATGATTAAATTTCACTAAATATGAAAAATAGGCTTAATATATGTTCTCAAAATTTAATGAAACACCATTTTTGGAAAATTTTCAATTTTGAGTATATTGATGATTTTATATGAAAATCATGTATAATATTTATTCTCATTTAATTAATTGGATTTTGTAAAATCAAAGGATAATTATTTGAATATAAAACCAAACCAAAACTAAAATTAACATTCAAAAAATAGGATTAGAAGATAAGTAATCAATGTATATTTTATTTTAATAAAAAAAATATTTAAATTTCTCAAATGTCAAAAAAAAAATATTTATATGTTTCGTATTATATTTCTAAAACAACTGAATAAGTTTTTAAATATTTATTTTTTCTATGAAAAATATTTCATTTCCATTTAATTCCTTAATATGCCTTGATAATTACATAATTGTATTGTTTGTAAAATAAGTATTTTTCATTATTCACCTAAAAATATTCCTTTTAAACAGAAATATTTTGTAACATTATATTATTTAATTCTTGTCATCAAAATTTGAATACATATTTTCTATAATCTCCTAAATAAATTTTTATTTGTTTACATATTAATAATATGTTTAATTATGTTTTAACTTCTATTCATACCTGAAAATTCAGAAAGTAGATTATAAATATCATATTTGAATAATAATAATTCTAATTTATATTATATTTTTTACAATCACTATGTTTTCTATGGTAAATTATATTTTATATAGTATTCCTGCATACAATAATTTCATATTGAAATATCGGGTTGTTAAAAGAAATTTACCTATATATTTGTTTCCGACTCAATTGAAGTGACCTCTTAAATTAATCATTATAGATATTTATAACTGATATGTTTGATAATTTTCCAATGTATTTTTTTTATAAATATGTGTCTATCCTGATCTTTACAGAATTGGTTTTTTTGATGTACTTTGGAATAATGAGTATTTTATCTATAAACGATATTGGAAACACTATTTTTCTCCCACTAATATACTAGTGAACACAAGATTCATCCTAGTTATTTATAAAACGAAACTTATTCATTTCATCATCAACTCTTATTTACCTACTCTAAGATGATTGATTTCTTCCATAAATGGATTTTTTTACATTCATATTCTATGAGCCCATTCGGGACATAAACCCCCATGATATAAATTATATAAATTTTCATAACTGAATTCCAATTAAGGAAATTGGTTTTAATGTTCATAGGATAAATGTAAAATTCAAAATGATCTTGTATGGATATCAAAATCAAAATAGCCTTTATCATTGATGCATTGCATGTAGTTGTGTTTTCTTTTTTTTTCTTTGTACCATTCCCACACACCATGTATTCACATCATAAACGGCCAATGCCATATGGTGTTTAATTAGTACTAAACGGCGTGTAACCCCTAATTCTAGTACTCCCCCCAAATTTCTCTTGTTTTCTAAAAAAACTCAAAGGAAAAAAAGAATAAATGAATCCCATACCTCCATATAATTATTGGGTTATTACAAACTTCCCCCCTTAAATCAATTTGTCTTTCAATACCCTTCCAAAGGAGGTGAAGGAATATCTAAGACTAACTTTGACCATTGAGCATGTACGTTAGATTTCCTCTCCCACATCTCATCCTATACTCGAATGTACTGCCATAGATCTCATATGAGAGGAAATGACTGGCCTTAGAGAACCTTAACCCTTGTATCAACTCTATGAATCAAATTCTTCTCAAAGGATGCATCAACCAAAAGATTAACTTCTTTAGGGTCAAAAACGTTTGACAAGTTGGAGTCATAGCAGTATAGAAAAGATACATGGAAGACTTTATGCATAGCTCAATACCTCTGATGTAATTTTAACTGAACGAAAACAAGCCTAACTCTCTCCAGAATCTCAAATATACCAAAATATCTTTGTGAAAGCTTACACTATATCTTGATCCTTTTATGTCCCAACCTTAATACGACAAGTTGGAAAAGTTTATCACCAATATGAATCTCCCAAGGTCATATAAAACAATAATCATTTGATTTCTGACAATACTACGCAGTATCCATCCACTTATGAATCAAATAAACATACACAGTGGTCTCCTTAACAAGATGAGGTCCTAACTTTTCTTCCTCTCCTACCTCAAACCACCACATGGTTGATCATCATGGACTACCATACAAACCCTCATACGGCTCCATTGGAATAGAAGCTTGGAATTTATTATTATAGGATAACTCAACCAAGGGTATGTGTCTCTCCAAATAATTATCAAAATCTTGGAAGCATGCTCAAATAATGTCCTCTAGGACCATAACTGTGTACTTAGACTGGCTATCTAACTAGGGGAGTTAAGCTACGCTCATAATCACCAGTGTACCTAAATCCCTCGGTATCCCCTTCTAGAAACAAGATCTGAATTAAGTATCCCAATCTGAAATGATATAATTTGGGACACCATGAAGTTGTATAATATCACAGATGTAAAATCTCCCAATTTCATCAACACTAAAGGTTTCCTTCATTGGAAATAAACGTTAAACCTTTGGGAGCATGTCAACAACAACCCATATGACATCATTTCCCTGAAGAAATCATAACAATCAAATCACAAAATCTATTGAGGAACCATTCCATTTCCACTTTGGAATGGATAAATGTTATAAGAGACAATCTGGTCTTTAGTGTTCCAGATTCATCTGCTGATAGGTGGAACATCTCATGGAAAAATTAGCTACATCTCTCCTCATACCTTTCCACCAATACTGACACAGTAAATCCTGATACATTTTGGTGACACGAAGATTCACTACCCATAATGAGGCATGAAAATCCCACATCAGATCCATGCATATGTACATTATAACCCAAACGCGTTCATGGATACACATGATCTCATCCTCACCTACCATCTATATAATATGAGGTTCCTCACTTTCCAAACTCTCTCGTAGAACTAGGTGTTCAAAATTTGATAGTTGTCTCATCTTCACTCTATCCAGTAGGGTAGAGGTAACATCCAAAGTGAATGAAAAGTATTCCCTTGACTGTCGTGCACCTCTAGATGTGTCTTAGGGAACAATGCCATAAGCTTCCACCCACCACTAACTTCATGCACTATCTGTATTATATTCCTCCTGCTTAGTGTGTTGGCCACTACATTGCCTTCTCTCGGCATATAGGGAAGCTCAAAATCAAAATACTTAAGGTCTTCCACCATCCTTCATTATCTCAAATTCATATCCCGCTAATTAATGATATACTTAAGGCTTTTGTGGTCTGTGTACACCACAAAATGGTATCCCAATAAGTAATGTATCTAACATCGCAAGGCATGAACAACCTTAGCTAACTCCATATAATCCAGTGGGTAGTTCCTATCATGTGGCCTCAACTGTCGAGACCCCATTTTCAACAACACGATCCTCCTACATAAGCACTACTCCTATGCCAATACCTGATGCATCACAGTATATGGTGTAACACTTTCCTAGCACAATAAATATTAGTATCATCGATGAGGTGAAACACCCTATTAGCTCTTGAAAGGATGCCTCACAAGAATCCGACAACACAAACTTTAATGCCTTCTTAGTCAAGCTTTTCATCTGTGCTTCTAATGGTGGGAAGTCTTATATGAAATGCCGGTAGTAACAATCAAGCCCCAGAAAACTCCACACCTCAACGGAATTCTTGGGTAGCTCCATAGTAACTACTAATCTCACATTCTATGGTCCATTGATACTCCTGTCTCTAATATTGAGTGACCCAAGAGGTGAATCAGATCCATCCAAATATGGCATTTTGTGACCTTACCATATAACTAATGCTCTCTCTGTGTATTGAAAATGATCTCAAGGTGCATTTCATGTTTGTGTTGATTGTGAGAATACAAGAAGATATCACCAATAAAAACCACCACCAAATAATCTAGGTAAGGATTGAGATCTCAGTTCAGTAGAACCATAAAAAATAGATGGCATGTTTCTGAGACCAAACGGAATAACCAAGTACTCATAGAGGCCATACATGTAACAAAATTTTGTACAAGGTATATCTTTCAGTCAAACACATACCTAGTGATATCCTAACTTTAATTAAATCTTTAGGAACACATGAGCTCCTCGAAGCTGATCAAACATGTCATATATTCATGGAAATGGATATTGGTTTTGAACCATTAATTTGTTCAATTTATGATTTTACACTGATCACCTAAGAATATCATCCACATTTTTGGGAAAATGTCCTGTGAACCCTAAGGAGAAGTATTGGGTTGGATAAAACCCTTTCCTTCCAAATCTTACAACTTCCTCTTGATCTCTTGCAACTTCATCGTTGCGATCCTGTAAGGAGGAATGGATACCTGTGCAGCTCTTGGCACTAGTTCAATAGTAAACTCCACCTATCTGATTAGAGGAAAGTGTGAGAAGTCATCCAATAAAATGTCCCTAAAATAATCAACCACTGGAGAGAAATCTTCTATACATGTTCCCTAGTTATTTAGATACAAAACCGACATCTGGATTTTTATCCCTCACAACCCACGATGCTCACATCCAGCTCTTCTTTCTAGGATATCACATTCACCCTTGTGTAGAAATGACCCACCCCCTAGTGATGTGAAACTCACCCTATGGCGATGGAAATGAACAATGTCCTGAAAATATACCAATCAATCCATTTTGATAATGACTTTGAAGCCTATAATATCTATGATATAAAGGTCCCAAAATAAGTGACATCTACTAACCTCAATGGGGAACTCCATATGGTCATGTACACCTGCCATTCTTATCCAAAATGGAGTGTATGTAATCATGATGTCATCAAAAGTAAATACACAATTCCCAAGGCATTCCACAATAGAAACTGATATGATACATTATGAGGAACATGTATTGAAAAGTGTAGAAGATAAAACCGATGTGACTATAATAGTACCTCTGAAAGTAGAAGGTTCAGCATCATGCTCCTGCTGGGTCTGTTGTACTACATATGTTTGACCTTTATCGGGGACCCGTGATGCATCCTAGATACACTGAGCTATCACACCCTACTATCGATGAGATACCATAGTCTGGCTACCATGGTCATGACCACCTCCATGGCCTAAATGGCCTAACCTATTCTAGTTTCCTGACTTGTGAGAAGGTACTGAACCCACTCATGAATGATAAGTTGGTGAAGCCCCTCTCTTAGTAGATGGTGGTGGAAGCTCCATGTAGTAATGTTGTATATGGACTATCCTGCCACATGCTCAAAACTAGACTAGGTCTATCAGACACTGTTTTCATAGGATTTCAAATCTTCAACAATATTAGCACCCAAAATGACTTTCATTACAATAATTTTGACTACTATTATCCCAATGAGAAAACTCCATATGATTCTTCTTACTTCCCATTGAGATAATAACATATCTTGTTGTCAAAAAACACTGGTTCACACATCCAGATTCCTATAAATTACACTTGAAAATAAAATCTAGATTCATGATAGTAGAGACAGATGGAAGCATGAAGTCATTCACTTGTGATCAGATTTCAAACACAAGACCATCCACAAGTTGTCTACCTTTTATTTTTTTCGTCAACCTTCTAAATAGGTGTCAATCGCTGAAGCTCAGAAAAACGGGTAGAATAGTTTGTAACTAATAGTGTGCCTTACTTCAGAAGTATGAACTCTTGTGCTCAGTTACCCCTCAATGTCTAGGGGAAATAATAATCATAGAAGGCCATATAAAATTCTTCCATGTCATATCCTAAAGGTTCCCTTTCTGAGTGAAAACATTCCACAAACTCCTGGAAGAATCACACCACATATAAGTAGAAAGTTTGAACCTCCTCTCAATAGGAGTCTCTAGATGCTCAAAGACAGTTAGTATTAATTCCATCCATGATTCTGTAACCAATAGTATGCCATCCCCTAAAAAAGTAGTTGTATGCTACTACTGAAATATATGTGTCTTCTCTCCCATAGATGTGATAGCCTATGATGCTCCATGAGATGTCTGCATGAACCTCAAAAATCCTTCACGGAACTGTGCATATGAACCTATGTCTGGTATAATAGATGGTACCGTAGATGGAACAATTGGAGGATCCATTAGTAGCTTGTGGCCTATAATCACTGGAGTATGGTCATCACTACTCTCCTGGTGTACAACTTGTGGTCGTTATGGTGGAATGAATCTACAAGGTCAAGAAAATGCCTTAGTTCAAACCCATTGTCATGGTTTTCTATTCATGACTTCCAAAATAGAATAGGAAAATACCCACAGTGTTTGGAAAATTGTATTACATTGTGTGTAGAAAAAATACATGGTTTGTACCCTTAAGTACTTACATGGTCATGTTCTACTACCATCTTCGGTATGTATCAACCATAGGTACACGATGTGTTCCACGTGTACATGCATGTGGACACATGTCTATCCTCTTGGAAAGGTACTCTTATATGGCCTGGTCCACAAAGTCTCTTCCTAGGTAGGCTATATGACATGTACCTAATGTATGAAGTGTGTTATAATAAAAAATCAACATCACGTGTTTCCTCTCAAACATCAATTTAAATGGTCAAATACTACACGACAGGTAAACATGGTACAATGCGTGTTCATCTTAAAACATAGAGTATCATCTCCCCTAAACAAGAAGAATGTATGAAAAGATAGGCTAAAAAACATGTCGGTATACTAGGTTATTCAAGATATAAACTATAGATTACCCTGAAAACCCCTATTCTGCCTAAAAACTAACCAGTGGGATGCCGAATTATGATCCATGGGGGCCCATACTCCAAGTGAATCAATTTTTGGCACCCAAGAAGAACATATCTCCAAAAACATTATTTTAACATCGAAATTCTATAAGCGTGTCATTTCCCAATTCATAAGGTCACATACTCATTATGGATTGAAATATGACATCCCACCATTATCTACTTCACCTAACATGAACATTTATCACATCAAATACTACAACATCAGGAAATATCTAATGCATCCTAGATAGCATGGAATAATGCATGTAATGTGATTCTAAAAAGTATATATATGATACATGCTATGGAAAATTCTTATCTCATTGAGTTGTGACTGAAATTAAATCCACAATTGTATCAATAGTAATATCATAACTCTAGTGAATCACACAATGTTGAAATCAAATCAACTGTAATAGCTCAAAATCCAAAAGAACAATTTAATTCGAGATAATTTTTATTTTTACTGTACACAAGGTAGCTACTTCGCGGAACAACTAATTACCAAATTCCATATCCTTTACATTATCTCCAAATATTAAATCAAATAAAAAAATAAACACATTTAATACCACTTTGTAACATCTCAAATCTAGAAGCCACTCAACTGGTGCCCCGTACCCAATTGGCAACATGGACTCAAGTGTATTTCCCCAAACAACATATTTTTCCAACTATAATTGAGGTCATAGGGTGAGATAGTGTTGAAACTATGACCTCATTGGTAGTTAGTAACATAGAGGAAAAAATAATTACAATTACAGAAGTAGTAACCAGCATGCAACTGAAGTAAACAATAGAAGACTAAAAGATAAATAGAACTAGGAGTCGTATAATATCAAATTGATGCAGCATGTCACATTTTCTATGGATTTAAAGAAAATAGGATACACTTCAATCATTTAAAATACAATAATAATGTATGGTAACACAAAAAATAAACTCAGTAGTATCGAAAGCCTTGGCTTGGTCCCATTCTCTACTGATCCTAAGCAGCAATCAAGTACTTATAAAAGGGTCATTTACCTTATCAACACCTACAACAATATAGTGTGTTTGGGCCCAAAAACCTGACCCAAACAGGGTGTGAGAAATTAATCCTAGTAAGAATCCACCTGTGTTCAGTGCCAATCCATTAGTGAGTATACGATGTAATAGTGTTCAAAGAAGAATGCAGTAACTTGGAAGTACTCAGAAGTAAAAAATCTTACAAGTCTTATTTCACATTTTCATTCATTATGTTCAGTCAATACATTTAATAATGATAAATTATATATGTTTAGATATCCGGCCTAATCCTCTTAATCCACCATAAAATAAAGCTTAACAGATAGCTCATAAGGCTATCTAAACAATAATGTGAAGATCGAATCCAAGCTTGTGCTATGTCATGGAAGACACATCATAAGTCATTCTATTCTAATATACAACTCAAATATATTTCTTACATGAATAGAAAAACCCTTCCTGTAAGAATAATAAAATCCTCACCCTCAGACCTAAAAAATCCTTTCCCACAGGCATAACAACTCCTCACCCACAAGCGTAACAAATCATCGCTTGTAAAAATATCACAATCTCACCAACAAGCTTATCACAATCCCACCTTCATGATTTTTACATAACAAGTTCACATGTAAATAAAACTATTACATGGAAAACATTGATCAATTCATGTGAGAATCAACCATATCACATGACTACCATTAATATAATCAATTGCAAGGATTAAACAAACATATGCCCACATGGGAAATTTATGTAACAAATGAACCATGTGAATTAAAATATCACATGGAATAACCAATAATTATATCATGTGGAAAAACATTCAATACACCAATTCTAGTTTTAACAACCCATAATATGGAATACAATGATTTCTTTAAAGGAAACCTAGGCAAAATTGTTAAACATTGGTCATTCAATGGAAACACACCCACTAGGTGGCCCTTAATCAAATCATGAAACCTCAAACATGATTTATATCATCTAACCAATTACCCAATCACCATTAGGAAAAAACATGGGTCATATTATCCATAAAATAGAACCCCAAAATTAGGTGTGTTGTACAATGGCACAAATAAAAAATATTACATTAACCTATAATCACGAAACCACCTACCTCGTCATAGTATAAATCTCTTCGTCTAGCCTCGACATCCATTTCATTCTAGAATAATATAGATCATTTAAACAAGAACATTCCATCATCCTTAAATAATATAATCAAGAGAAAAAATCATCATAAATAGCCTAGTATTAATTGTGAGCATATCGATTGTGTTCAAATGAGATCGACTGTGATTGTTCGGAGTTTGGATGATAAACCGAGAAGTAATTGAAGTTCTGGAGTTGCCTATTGAGTTGTCTTGTTTATCCCACTATCTAATCTGATGAAAGCTAAGTTTACTACCTATTTTAAGAGAAAAAACAAAATACATGATGTGTAGGTCCATATGCACGATGTGTATATCATTTAACTATTCATTGGGTGGATGAATTTTTTCGACTTACATTCTAGTGCCTGCCGACATGACTATAAGGAATGTACTCGGAATTACAGGACATGTAGTTGGTTTTCCCAAATTTTCCATATTTTCTCAAAAAACAACTCAAAAGAAAAGAAGAAAAGAAACAAATCCCTCCATGTAAGAATCAGGTTCTTACATAGACAAATAAGCATAACCTCATAATGAATTTAGATATTTACACTAACTCTTTATTGACTAAAACATGTCTTGAAGGGCATGATTTAACCTCTCATACACACCATTGCATAATTATGTTCTAGGAGGAGTGAGTTTTGAAAAAAAAATCCACAATGTCTTATATGATCTGTGAATTCCTTCGTCATGTATTCACCACCCCAATATGATCAAAGTGTATTAATAAATTTTTCTATATGATTCTATAATTCATTCTTAAAATATTAAAACTTTTCAATGTGTTCTTACTTTTGTTTCCATAAAAATGCATAACCATACCAACTAATGTTTTCAATAAATGTAATGAAGTATCTAAAACCAAAACCATCATCAGTACTTATTACTCCAAATATATCACTATTTATGTGATCCAATAGTCTACATTCACATTCAGTTATTCTCCTAAAAATTTCCTTATCCCTTTCTAAAAAAATATTCACATGATTCAAAATATGTATAATTGAATGACTTAAACAATCTCTATATAAGGAGTCTCTAATAGCATTTGTCATTTAAATTTCCTATTAGATATTTCCAAAAAAATGTGAAATTAGAATCAACCCTATTCGTATTATTTATTAGACTCCATACATTATTATCAGTATCTTGAATATATAAACCAATACTTGTATTCCCACTCCCATAAAACATTTATTTCTTATATATAGAATAACTCTTATTCTTTATAATGAATGAAAATCCTTTCTTGTGAAAACAAGATATGGATTTTAAATTATTTGTAGAGATAACATAATAATAGTTATCCAATTCATAGATGAATCCATTGGATAAAATTGGCTATGAATTATCGACCACTAATATAGAAGTTATTTCTCAATTACTAACACAATTATCTACACGTCCATTCATCAGATCCCTTCTATCTCTAATTTCCTGTTAATCAAAACAATTGTGTGATGAACTATCAATATTCAATAATCAAGAGTAATATTTTGTGGAATATATTTGTATTAAATTACCTTTTCTATACTGAAAATGTGTATCTTTGAGAAAACATCCAAAACCTTGATACCAATATATAAATGTTTTATAGTTCATACCAATATGTGATCTCAATATGATTATTATGATGTATAAAATAATCTAAAAAATAATATATTAGTGGTTTAGTATAATGTATTATACCATCTTATAAATTACATAAAATTAATGTTGTCCCACTAAAAATAATTACCTCATACATCATGTCATATTAGTGATCTAATATCCAAATTTCACTAAGTAATGACCCCAATTTGGTTTAAATATCATAATTCATTAATTTAGGTAGGGATTTATCATAATCAAAAATATTTTTATTGTTGTATATTTGAGTGGATAAAACATTTATCATATATATGATATAGATACTACTCACCTATATTTATATATTATCCCAATCCTTTGGGTTACCAGTTTACTATAACCAAGAGAAAATGTAAAAATGAGCTAGAAAAGTTATTCAAAGGGTACGCCTCTTTTGCATGAAACTACCTAGTTGTATTTTTTATCGGTTAACCATTACCTTCTTACCTTACACAATATAATCCTATGTAAACCCTTGGTAACAGGATACTACATAATTGGGTGATTTATGTCTTGATAAGATCCACTTTGGAAGGAATTTCACTATTAGAATTTGATGGGTATTATTTTTATTTTCTTACCAGCATAGTATACATCATTTTAATTTTACATTTACAATAACATAATGACCCAAAATAATTATATTATCTTATTTTATCCATTCAAATGTAGTTTTTAATAATGATTTAGTGTTTTAATATTCATTCCATCAACCGAATTAATATCTCCATGTTATATTAATGTAAAAAACCCAACACAACCAAAAACTTGTTTTACTCGCAATAATATAGGAGAAAAACTTATTCATATATATACAAATATAACATATAATTATGGTACATAAATTGTTCATATAAAATATTAGAACTCTATGAGACTTACAAACTCTATATGAGTATTCCTAAACAGCAGATAGTTAGCAATCATCTCCCAATAAAAACAAATAAACCTAAAAGGAAATGTGAATTCCAACCCATATTCCCTCTACCCTAGGATACATTACTCAAGGGAGAAAAAAAATCAAAAAATTTGTAAAACATGATACACACAAACTATTCCCAATAACTATATTCGATCTCATAAACTAAATTAATAACTAAGGTTAATGTAGATGAAAACAGAATAATAATGATCTGAACTTGGCACGTAATGCATGGATATATCTATTAGTATAAATTTATCACCTAAATATAACATGCTCAATATTCTTATTTCATTAAAAATTTAATAAAAATAAATATTAACAGATTTATTAAATAAATAAACATTTTATCTATTTTCCAAAACATGATATACAGTTCTGATTTTTTAAAACATGACAAATAAAAATTTACAAAGTCAAACACAAATCATTTATAACCAAATTATAATACATATGTTAACAATATAAAAAATCACATTCTTAAAATCTTAGGTACCACCATGGGGACACCCACATCAGGGTGATGGTATGAGTCATTTGAAAATCATAGTTTTAGACATTTGATTCTTAAAAAAAGGTGTTGATACAACTGAGGGGTTATATGGGATCAACATACCATCTTTGGAAGTGGATAAAAAATTAAAAACAACATATTATATAATTAATAAATAAAACATGCAATGAATTAAAAAATAATACATACATAAAATGTGTGAAGAGACACATCTATTTCATTTCATTCATGGTTTTCATGATGATGGTTACCAAAGTAATAGACAAAAAACTCCATCCTCTATGTGTATTTCCCCTGCTAGTAGATCTCAAAATATTTTTTTAGGTCCCCTATATTCTAAAATGGTTCTAGAAATTAAAAATGCGTGATTAAAATAGATATTATATGAAGTATGCAACAGAATTTTTTTGTGCATTTAGTTATTCATAGATAAATTAGATAATGGTTTTTCCCTTACATAGGCATAATTGACACATTTCATTTAATGAAATGCATTAGAAATTTTCAATTTATAGTATTTTATCCCATGAATTACTCCAATTCAAAATAAATACATTTAACTCTTATAATGTTTTCAAATTATATTAATAATCCCTTAATAATTAATGTTATATTTATAAAAACTGTGTGAGGAGTGTTGTGGAAGGTTCATGAATCCCATGAATGGAAATCATATGAATCATATAGATAAGATTTTAAGTGAATATCCAATAATATTTCTGGTAGTTATGATGTGTAATGAGACAGTGATCATTTATATTTCAGTTATGAAAATATAAAATTGACTAAACTACCCCATTATTTATATAGATATGGTTGTGATAGTGGAAGTGATGATTATTTGGTGTCAGTATCATCTAGGTAAGAGTTTCTTTAGGTATAATTACCATAAGAGCATCAAATATATTTTTTTCACATATTTTCCTAAAACATTGTTAGATGAGGTGGGTCATGTATCAATTGTAATATGATTTTTTGAAAAAATATTCAACAAGGTAGTTTTATATTGTTATTGATGCGTTGAGTATATGGAATCAAGATTAAGTGGTGTGCCTAGAGAATAGCGAGTAATATGTGATAATACGCTTCTATAATATGTTCCATGATGTAGTTGAGTGTTAGGAAAGACTAAAACTTATATATATGATATCCTCACTCCTAGAGATAGTGATGGAGGCCTCAAGATCATTCTATAGTTACTAATATGGTTCCCTATTTTTGGGGTCTCGTGGTAATCCCCACAAACATGTCTTGGGAGTTGATGAATCATTCACATGCCTTGAGATGTGATGTTCAACAAAGACATACTATGATTTAACATGATATTTATAGATTATAAATTTTTCTCATGATAAATAAGAAAATATCATGGTTCAATTAATGATTCTTTTCCTATCAGTAGGTAATGGTTGAGAATCCATAACCCATACACCTTCTATCAAAATTCCCCATTATTGAGTGGAAATTGGATGATGTGTCTAGGTATTTTATAATTGGATTTCAATTTTTTTCTTATAATAGTATTGTGGAATTGTTTATTATAGATAGGTTGATGGAGGTCGTATAGATCCTACTGATATTGGATACCTCTTATTCAGGGAGAAGGGTAGGATATATTTTTGAGATATAGTGAGTATGTATGGAATTCCTTGAAGTATAATTTTTCATTATGATGTCTATTTTATAAGATATTCATTGGGATGGTAGCATACAAAACATGATAGAAAAGTGTGTTTGAGCACTTTATACCATCCATCGACTATTATATAGTATGAGTATATCATTTAAGACTTAGAGGATATATTGGTGAATGTGTAATTAATTATGGTGGTTTATGTGAGACCTGTTGATAACGTACAAACATCTCATAAAATAATGGTTATCAAGAATCAGTTCAGATAGTTCCTTCTGATATTTTCTCTAATACAACATGTTAAATTGTCTCAATATTAGCTAGTGGTCAGTGGTTCAGTTGTCATCCAGTTGGGTCTCATTAGTTATACTTGATAGAATATCCATTTTATTTAGAATTAGGTTGAAACTACTCAAACATGGAATACAACATATGATAATGGGTGATGACATCCACTATAGTTTGTGTTGGAAAAAACATAACGTTATAAGTGGAATTTTACTTGGACACATGTATAATTGGAGGGAGAAGAGACTATTACCTAGGTCCACAAGGAAATTTGATATTGTTGATTAGATTAATATGTGAGTATTAAAATTTATGTCCATAGAGATATTGTTATATTCATGAATAAATTCATTTATCTCATCATCAGAGATACCATATTGTCCCTTATAATACTATTATTGTCAATGTAATTGATCTAGATCTTAACATGTCATTTGAGGATTGACCGAATCATGTAGTGGATAAAGAAGATTTAAAACTATTATTGAATTGTTTATCTCAATGGTTGGTAATCTTATGGCATTGAGGTAATATGGACATGTGGGAGTTCTAGTATGATATGTTGGTAAAGTTTCTAGATCATTTTATCCTTGAGTATTGTTGATTCTAAAAGGTATAACTATAATATTTTTTAGTATATAATACAAATTTTGTAATAAAATACATATTTTAAATGTATGATTTTAATTTAATTTTTCTCTTATCATTTCATATTGTAATCTTTTGGGGTATTTAGAGATATTATCAAGGTCCTAATAGTCATTTTTCATAGATTTTGTGTTTTTATGGAATGGTTCTACTGCAGGAGTCTCATCGCATTGTTTTATAGATAACTATGGTGTGTTTTAGGTCATTATAAGAATAATTTTTAGGACTGTTATGATAAAATATTTCAAAGGGTCAATAGTCATACTACTGCAGAATAGTGTTATTCTATGAAGTGATATTAATATGATTAACATTATAGATTTATGTGTTAAATTCATAAAAAGTTGTCTGATCATACTACACCTGATATTTTTCATTGTGAATGAATTCTTAGGAGAAAGGTTTCATGAAACAAAATGGTGGTAATTGTACTATAAACCTTACTAGGATGGGATACCTACACTATGGAGGGGGTTCTCTATAATGGATTGGGTCTTGGTTTTCTAGTGTTTTTCATGAATTAGGGTACTATTCAATGACTAAATAGGTTACACCATGAGGGTGAACCTATTGCGATTATTGTACCCTGGCCATTGTTGTCACGCTTTAACAATTATTCCTTAAAATTATTTTTCTTTAAATTAAATTAATTAAAATTATAATATATAAAAATATGGGGGTGATTGTTTCCATACATTCATCATTGATTCCTAAGGGGTATATAATCTATAAATTATATTTTAATCATTCTAACATATAACTTAATGTGAATAGTACTCAGTATGTTTGAGTTAGAAACCATAGTGATAGTTGTAGAAAAATATTTGGGAAATTAATGTTAATTAGAATGGTGAAGTTAAATAGAAATGAAACAAAATTAGAGAATAAGTTATAGAAATTTTATATGTAGGGTCATGTTATATTGAGGAAGAATTATACATTAACTAGACAATTTTCTTTTCCAGATCTGATTATAAGGATTTCATTGGTCTTTGTACTTTATTTCTATCTTGAATGCGATGGTTTTCTCATATTGTGATACTTTAAGTAACTCAAAACTTAGTGAATCAGTACCATGTATATTTATATCATCCCAAAATAATAAAATATCAATTCATGGTTATTGTGCCAATGTGATTCATTAAAATACACCCCCAACCAAATTAAATTATAAATATTCACAAAATAAGAAAGGGAAGGGAAATATAAAATATATTGAGTTAAATAAACCAACAATGGATAATAATTTAATGTATAATTAACTAACATAATTTTCCATCCATACTTCTCCTAGAAAAAATACTTACCTCCTCATTCTAATCATGATATAATTTAAAACTATAAAAACTGGAAATGAAAACAATAGATTCTTTTCAATGACTTAGTATCAGACTCTTCCAATGGGTGGTATAGTCCCCCCTTATTATTTATAAGAATCATATCTCCCAAAGGGATAAAAGATACATTAAAAATCATCCCCTAAATCATGTAATAACTTTCATGGATAGTGTTTCCTGAGGTCCACTGATATAATCTATGAATATTATTAATTTGTTGACTAAAACCCTTTTGACATGTGGTACATCTCATGAAGCAGCCCAACATTGTATAAAAGTATACATGTATGAATTTTATTCATACCCATTTAACCATGGTGTGAACCTATTTAATCTTGAGCTCCCACTCTCTATAAAAATATATTTTACACTCTCTTAGACATAAATTTCATGTCTGTGATATGTGAAGCCTTTAACTGAGGGTAAAACGCTCCTTTATATCTACATTGATAATTTAGTTTCCTGAATTCCTTTAATAATTTTTTCAAACTAACCCTACCATGTTCTAAATAATTTTATCATGAATATTTAGTGTATACTGCAACATGAAGTATTATCTAAACTAGATATCATAATGACTATGTCCTCCACTATCCAAACCCCCATCCTCCTTTACAATGAATCCATGTATATCTACGATGTGAACTATTCCACGGTATCCAAACATGGAATTCACGAATAAATGAATAATAGATAATCTATTATATATATCCATTTTTATATATCATTGCTATCTTTAAACATACAATTCCGAAGTCAAGAAATTGGAAAGGGCTCTAATATTTCCAAACTCAATTCCCTCCAAGTCTTCATGCCCTTGAAATGAAGGAGTGGGATGTAGAATGTATTTGATTTTCATAGTGGCGTGTATGAGATATTTTTCAGTTCCCCAAGAAAGCATGGTATGGCATCAATTAGAAATATTTTTCATGAGTTAACACTATAGGAAAATATCACAACTTTATGGAACAAACAACTCACACCTCACCATTTCAGAAAAATATATACAATTCCAACTAAAATACACACTACACATAAAACAATCTTATGGAATGAACATATAAATATATATACAGGATCACCATTCCTCTATATGGAATTATCATCACTATAAACCATACCCCACCCCTATTAGTGTCATCATGAAATTAATTTTTCCATTATATCTCACTAGAACTGACCCAAACACTCTCATTCTCTCTGTCTTTATATGCCTTCCCACACACTATTCCAGCCATAGTACAACATCTTCATCTACCCTCATGTACATCCAAATTTCATAATTTGAATTATATTCACTAAAACATATTTATGATCACTTCCTCAACAAATTAGTTTTCCAAAATTCCACTTGCTTTTAGGCAGGTTTTCTCCTCCATAAAATTTTCTTTATTTTATCCTTCTCAAATTAAAATCCAATTCTAAAAAACTATATTAAAAGTAAATTAATTGAAAAAAATGTATTTTTTAATTTACTTAATTATACAATAATTAATTCACAAAATACAGAAAACTAACCCCCCACATTTAATATTTTTCTTATCCTCACTCATGTAATCTCAACACATCAAAAAGTAGGTCCCATATTATTGATATTCAATCCATGAGGATAAAAAAATAAAACAATTATCAATAAGAGTGTAAACATTATAGAAACACATATAATTATCTATTTAACACCTCACATTTTATAGAAACCATGTAAATCAAGTATTTTACTTTTTTGTATTTGAATTGAAAATTTCCATCTTTAATTTCAATTCATATTTCCCAAAAAACTATTTTTATGAATTTCAATTTTGATATACCAAACCATAAAAATGTGTTATCACATCACTAAAATATATATATTTTTATTATATCAATTATATTATCATAGGTACATGGTACCAAACCAAAGGGTTATAATGAATTTCCAATCACCACCCCATAAATAAAAATATCATAATCAATAATTAAGGATTCACACATGGATAAAATGACTCTAATGTTAGAGGTTATTGGGTAATTATGGTGAAACAAATAATTATAAAAAATCAGTTTATCTCTCAAACACATTATATGAATACCAATATAAATTATCAATTAAACCATTTCATACCAAAAATGATGTCATATCTAATTTCCTAATAAAAGTAAAATCATAGATTCATAGAAATATGTTTAATGAAGAATGCGTCCACTTTTTTTAGTTTTCCATTTATTTTTTATTTTTCGGATAACACAAGGGAGAAATATCATTTTCATTACCCAGCCGTTTTTTGATATCATGATGGAAATACTTTAAATAGTTGTAGAAAGACGATAGGATGAGTAACAGTGGATTCTGACCTACCCTAAACACAGAAAATATTCTTTTTTGGTGTATTTAATATTTTTAGATTTTAAATATGAAATATAATGATGAATAATTCATGAACCATTCCCTCATCCCCAAGATTGTACCCCACATTTTATATCAATATTTAGCATCACCTTACTCCATATAAAACCTATCCCCCACACTTTACCATTTAATAACATGAAAAATACAAAGGGTACTGTAGGAATTAAAAAAAAGTCTTTGATGTAGATCCCCTAATCAAGGTTATTCAAGGATTATATAAAATTTAAAAGTATTCGATTTAAAGGTATATATTATGGTTTATGGTATTAACAAAACATATTTTTGTTAATAATTTTATTTTTTCCATTCCTTGATTAAATAATATATCAATTTAAGTTGTATTATATTCATGTTCTAGAGTATCTCAAAATAAATATAAACAGGAATTAATATGAAAAAAATTGTATATAATCGTCTATGGAATGGTAAAAATAAAATTCATAAAATTTCATATAGCATCATAGTAATAAATTACTAATAAATTTAAACCTCCAAAAATTAAAGCATGAACTATTTCAAGTTGAATTTTTATCTATAGATATAAACTATTCCTAAAAAACACGATTATTTAAAATCAAAATCAATTCTTATCTCTACTGATTAATTATAAATATTACTCATTCAATCTAATATTTAATGAAACCTATAAGAATAAATAATAGGGATCCAATATAATTTTCCCATCACCAATAAAATGTAAATATAGCTTCCAAGTGTGTGGTGTATTTTCCCTAAAACACCAAAATAAAAAATTCATCAAAAAATTAGTAGTGAAAAAATGATATATATAAAAATAAGGCAACACAACCAAACATTTAATCCTCTTTCTTTTATTCTCTTTATTGTTTCTTCTTCTTTCCCCCTTAAATAATCCATCATTATGAAAATACATAATGATTGAATGAAATGACTGTGAGAGGTCCATACATTAATCCTCAAGAGAATAAATGGTATCACTTATGTTTTATAGTATAATTCCCAAAAAACAATGTCCTAAGAAAGAATAAAAACATCAGTTGCCTCCTTAAAGTGAGTTTTATGCTCTTTAAGCTAGCTCTTACCTATTTTACACTGATAAGATATAAGGCTGAAAACATGTTACATGTTTTAGTTCGATGAATGATCAATGTTGAGACACTTACATGTAAATAGTATTTTTTACTTTTCTATGATTAATTTTTTTACTAGATATAATACCTCTCCACATCCATATATCTAATCCACTAGTTATTATACAACCCTAAAAAATTAATATTTTGATTCTGAACATACCAAACCTACATTCCAACATAGAACTTTTCATGTACAATAACCTCTCTATTTTATTCCATTATAGCTTGTATATTTCTCTCCTTAATTAATATACCATCACAATAATATTTCTTAGAAAAAAATACTACATTTAACCTCTCATTTAGGTCTACAACATCCCCACTATCAGACATTACATCATCAAAATGATCTTTATATTTTTTTCAAAATAAATTATACTCATCTGGTGAATGTAGATCATCACCTTCTCATCACAAACTAGATAAATAACCCAATTTTTGAAATCAATTACAGATCTTACAATTTCAAAGAATAATCTCCATGAGATGAAGGGATTCCCCTCTTCACTGATGACTTATAAGAGGAAGTCAACCTAAAAATAAAAGATATCCTATTTAACAAAAATCACTTCAATAAAACATCCTGAATTATTTATAATTTAATCTATCAATTAACTAGAAATTTTTTGATCTTAATATCCTCCAATCCTAAGATCAAAAAATATGAGTGTGAAATTATTATCATAGTTTCACCTTGATCAAACAAATCCATTCAAAACACATCATATACCACATTGAATTGTACTAAAAAACTAGCTAGATCCTATAACTTATGAAATAGATTACTTAACACTACAACTATGTATTTACCCATGAGTATTATCATTCCAAATTCTTTAATATAACTCTAATTTTAAATGACATCTTTAATGATATTTGTCTAGGTGATCATGTATGTTGAATTTTTAGAAAATTTTCATTGACATGTGATTTATTAAAAGTTTCAAGAAACCGTCCACAATGAAATTCTATTATTATTGATTTAATATATTCAAAAAAATGTTATAGTGGTTTTTATATTATTGGGGATTCTTCCAAGACTTATATCTATGATAGATTCTTATTTAACATAATCTTATTTTCTATACTTTACATTTCTTTTTTTCCTCCCTTGTTGTTTCCTTTATTTATTGTTTTTATTGATAGTTTTATCACTCCTGATGGTGAAAACCATTTGTTTTGTTCTAGTGGTGACCTATGTTCCACCTAGTTATATCCCTCTAAGTCATTTACTAGGTTGTCTGTAAATTTAATATACTATTAATTCTATGTTTCTTTTGGAAAACATTTTATATTTTCAATTTTATCCCAATTATATAGTGGAAGAACCATTTTCTATCATAAACAATGAAAAGAAAACCAATAATTTATTGTAATGAAATTAGGGAGAGGTACATTTTGGTGTTTTAACCTCTGTTCTTTTGAGTGGTACCCTTGACAATGTTATTACAGACTCTTCCCCTAAAAATTATTTTTATCTATTAGATGATCACAATTACTTCCTCAATGTATAATCCTTGGCATAGTTTATGGATATAATTGTATACATATTCTATATCATGAGTTTTATTAAAGATACATCCCTATGATGTTGTCTCCCATGTGAAATCCTCACTTTTTTATTAGTTATTATTACTATTAACTTTTTTCCTTACTATCTCTCCCAACAATTCATATCCTTCACTGAGAATTCTATTTATTAGTGAAGCTCCAGTAGTGTCGTCAATAATTAATCTTTCTCCGATGAGAGACCCCTATAGAAATATTAAAATAATAATCAAATTTCAATTAATTGATGTGGGTATTAACATAACATGTATTCATAAATATCTCATGATTTTTAATGTTTTTCATAATGTAATTTATTAAAATTTAGTATTTTGACCTATGTTTTCATGGATATAAAATGGATTAATAATGACGTTAATAATTTCCAAAACAAATCATCCAATATTATTATATTTAGAGTTTCATATATATGAATTTATTATCCTTGTATATATCTTAATTACAAATGAAATTATCATAGAACAATTGCATCATAAAAGTAATTATTATATTCAGATGCATCACAATATTCAATATAACATCATAGGTGTTTTCGGGGGTTTTATAGAGAAATATATTAAACTAAATTCATTTCGACATCATTTACATGATTTATAGTTTGATATTGAAGTTTTTGAATCTACTAGTGGAAGTTGGATTACAGGTTGTACCCCTATATCCCTAGGTCTCTCTTAATGACTATATCCCTATGTCTCTCTCTGGAACCACTATGGTTATTCCTTGATCCCTTTAAAAACAATCCATGTCTTACTCATGTTACTTTTTCCATATTTTTCTTTTCCCCAAATCACAAACATATATAAAACACTATTTCATTTCCCCTAACATCATTAATCATGCATTATTTTATTTTTATGGAATTTCATTACAAATAAAACATGTCATCAAAACAAAAATAATATGTAAACTAAAAGAAAAAGGAAAATACATAAAAGATATGTATTCTAAGAGACAATCCATGTAAATGATGTTAAAACATTTATTACCCATAAAAAATTTTAATTGGAATGAGACAACGAGTTTTGAATTAATATTTCACTCATCCTAACTACTAACTAAATTGTTTAGTACTCATTTAGTTTGAGGTCAAACAAAGAGAGATTATTTTTTAATTTATTTTCAATATTAATGACAGTTTGAATGAAGGGGTAAAATTTAGAGAAATATTATTAAATGTGATGTTCCAAGATAATTATATTTGGGACTATGTTTTAGTGAAGTGAAAATACCAGTTTATTAGCAGTTTTTTTCTATAGTTAATCCTATGAAGCTCACCTACTGAGGTAAATTCTCATTAACTAAAAAGTACCCATTCTCTCATGGATATATAATTATGGAAACTTTAAATATATAGAACAATACTTTACATACATTGTTAATACTTCAAAATTGAAGCACACTTATTACAACATATGACAAAACCACAAAGGACCGTATAGGTATAGTCTCTTTAGAAACTGGGAAACATAAACAACTGGTTCATAAATCTTCTACAGTGTCTCCCATTTATTTCATCATATCTAGGGTCCCTTTTAGCATATTCTACTTAATATCCATCTTCCTGGCCTGGGGAAAAGAAAACATAAAAGGGTGAGCTCAAATGCTCAGCAAGGGAAAATAAAGGAAATAAAAATCATATCATATCTTTTTGAAAATCAAAACCTACAAAAGAGATCATAATATCTTAACATGGAATAAATCATAGAAGTGAAAATGAGATTTCCATAATCATAACATAAAACTTGAAACTTTGTGTCTTGCACACATAATCATGGAAAATCATTTCTTGTTAGTCATGACTCATTGCCAAGACTATCTTAGTGGACAAAGTCCCTTTCTGAACCGAGTTCACTCCTCGTTTCAGTCATGTATCACTGAACCGAAATAACCTTCCATTCCAGCCATGTCTATCTCATGAGATATAAAATATTTACCCAATGCATTGGAGGTAGATATAGGTCCCACCCATCTTATAATGAATCCTTTCTTATGTGTGCCACATAATCATAAAACATACATCATCGCATAACCCATGTAATAAAAATGGGATTCTTAAACAACATGACATCATAAAACAATTCATATAAGGTAAAGGAATTCATAAAAATGTTTCCATCACAACATAATAAAATCCATGTAATAATAGGGATAAAAACAAAACCCTTTTATTATCTTAGATGGAAAATAATTTTGATAAAATACTTGAACTTCATTCTTGAGGAAAATATCCTTTCTACTTCAAAAACACTTTTCCTTTCTTAACACGTCATACAATTTTAAACTAAAAGAAGTTTATTAAAAATAAACTTGAATACTTGTAAAGGAAGCTTCTTGGAAATAATGTTTTAGAAATCCATTCATTCCGTATAAGTTAAAAAAAACATTCTTCGTACTTTTGTCGGAAAAGTCAAAAAGCACCTCGTATGAAAAACGTCAAAAGATTCCTTTCATATTTTTTACTAAAAACTCACCGAAGGGTAAAATTGGATTTAAAAAAATTGTATTTGGATGTAAATAATATTACATATTGAGGAAACATGGATGTGGATAATAAAATACACCCCAGTAATTACCAAAGTAAAAACAATCTCAGATAAAAGTGAGATTGTGATATTTCCCTTACCTTAGGTCTGATTTGCTTTGTACATGTCCGAAGATCCTTTATAATGGTTTAAATAATGTTATTGACTTATTCCAGAATCATACATATTGATATGATATCATATATGGTCATATTCTTAGCTTCTTGTTAGTAAAATTTCATTGTTACTTGTTACTCGGGTCTTTATTGCCTTTTGTTCTTATGTGTGTTTTGCCGAATACATTCTTATTCTTCTTTTAAGGTTATAGATACCTTATATCCATAATGGTATTAGTGTAACATATATAATATTTATTCATTCAATTCATTTATATAATTACTATGTAATGATGATCATGTAGAACGAGACGCATCACACCGTGGAGACGGTATTCCGTACGTACGCACGAGTGATGATATCGTTCCTATGATCGTGGAACTGTATTGCAGTATATATATATTATTTTAGTATCAATATTACTTTATAATAATCATAAATAGTTACTCATTACACCATTATACCCATCCTTGTAAAGTGATGGTGGAAAATAGATTACACCACGGCGTGGAGACGGTATTCCGTACGTACGCACGCGCGGTGATTTCATTTTTTTGTAGGATGGATAGAAGGTGAATTAGGGTTGTTTCATATTTATAATAACATATAAGTATGTAAGTAATACTTATGTTATTACTTTATCATGAAACAACTAAAGAAGAAGAAGTTGAAGAAGAAAGAAATTGAAAAGATCGGTAATGGATATTACCTCTTCTTTGGAATGCCTCTTTGAATCCTCCACTCAGGGAACTAAGATTGATCTTTGAAGAAGACCAGGACCTCTAGGATTATTCTAGGAAAGTGGAGAGGAGAAAACGGCAGGGGTTGGACGAGCTTGAGTGCTCAAATTGGTGTGAGGAGGAGGGGGAGGAGGTACCCTTTTATAAGGGAGGAGAGGGGCACCTTAGGAATATCTCAAAATATTATTTTATATTAAAGTCAAAATCGGTTTATAATGGTTCCAAAGGGTCTTATTTCGAATCTAAAGTGGGGATGGGTCGAAAGCCTATCAACCAATAGGATTTAGACAAGTTTATGGTATTATTTTAACCTTATCAATTAGATTTAACTCTAAGTTAAATAATTTAACTTTTACCATGTCTTTTTGTTTTCTTTCACTATATGGTTAATACACTTACTATAACATGCCAAACGAACCCCAAATTGTTTATTATTAATATATATATCCTTATCTAAGTCATTTGGCCGAACTTTAGATTTTTCAGAATAAAATAACAATTAATAATATAATATTTGATTTAAAAACTATTTTGTGTCAATTTTGACACTATTTGATATATGATTTTTTTGAAAGTCATAACAGAATTATATGTTAGAAACAAGTTGATTAAATCAACACTAATATATCATAGTAACCTAGAAAATTAGTGGAATTCATAAAAAGTCTTAAATTACATTTATTTTGGTATTTATATTATCAATTATGTCAATATTTCATTAATAAGATAATTACTGCATCATCTTTGTGTCATAAATAAATTAAATTATTTGATGTCTAAAAATTACAAATAAAAAACCATCATGTAGGAAATCTTTTAAGCTTTCTAATTAATATTTATTGTCGAATTTATCTTATGTATAACCCCATATTAAAAATGATTTACTTATTAAACTTTGATTTTAACTATTTTAACCCTTCTTTAAATAAATTAATAATAAATGTCCTAATCTAATCCAAGTGGGCCTAAATGGTCATATTTTATTCCTAAGTTTGTTTTTGGTCAAATTACACTTGTCCAATAGAATTAGGACATGTGTTAGGGTAATATTAATATCATATTTACCCTTAGTTATCCTATTTACTATTAACTGCGGTAAAAAATAGTAAAAAGTTACTATTCACCAAAAAAATTATTTTTATCTCATTGAACCACATTTTACTTACTGATATCAACCGTGTCTGTCGGATTTTGAAATTCCATTCACAGAAGCGGTAAAATTATGTTTTATGCAAAATTCAGTTTTTAACCTACCACTTAGTGGTTTCACTATTCATCAAAAATTGAAAGTTTTCAGAAAAATACCAAATTTTCACCCTACGCTAATTTCAATATTCTGAGTACAAAAATGAAGTCCATTTTGAAAAATAAAATTTATAAAATATCAAAAAGTGGTTATTACTATTCATAACGGCTAGTTTTAATAGCATATTGTTGTTTAGTGAAACTCGGTATTGCGTACGACGCAAGCTTTCGAGGAAGGTCGCGATTGCGTGTAAAGCAAGCCAAGCAAGTGTTGTGTAGAAAAAGATTCCTTTGATGATTTATATAACATAAAAGTCTCGGGTGTTACATTCTACCCCCCTTAAAAAGAATTTCGCCCTCGAAATTCGTCACTTTGTAACAAACAGATGAGGATACTTCTCCCTCATCATATCCTCAAGCTCCCATGTAGCTTCTTCAAGTTGGTGGTTCCTCCATAAAACTTTCACCAATCGAGTGGTCTTGTTTCGTAGGACTTTTTCGCTACGATCCAGAATCTCTATCGGCTGTTCTTCATAAGAAAGATCTTGCTCCAGTGGTACAACTTCTGAGTTGAGTACATGTGAAGGATCTGGTATGTACTTTCTCAGGAGAGATACATGGAACACATCGTGAACTTGAGAGAGATTCGGTGGAAGCGCCAATCGGTAAGCTACCTTCCCAACACGATCCAGTATTTCGAAAGGACCGATATATCTAGGGCTCAACTTCCCCTTCTTTCCAAATCTCATAACCCTCTTCCAGGGAGATATTCGTAAGAACACTTTATCACCCACTTCAAACTCTAGGTCTTTTCTTCGGTTGTCGGCATAACTTTTCTGTCGACTCTGAGCTGCTCTTATGTGTTGTTGAATAGATCTGACCTTTTCTGCCATTTCATCAATGAGATCAGGTCCTAATAGCTTTCTTTCCCCAACTTCATCCTAGTAAGTTGGAGTCCTGCATTTCTTTCCATAGAGAGCTTCATAAGGAGCCATCTGAATACTGGAGTGAAAGCTATTATTATAAGAAAATTCCACCAAAGGTAGGTGTTGATCCCAACCTCCTTTGAAATCCATAGAGCAAGCTCTCAACATATCTTCTAGGGTTTGAATTGTTCTCTCAGACTGACCATCTGTCTGGGGATGATAAGCAGTGCTGAAACTCAACTCTGTATCCAGAGTATGCTGAAGACTTCGCCAGAACTTCGAGGTAAATCTTGGATCCCGATCAGATATAATATTAAGTGGTACTCCATGAAATCTTACCACTTCCTTTAAATATATCCTGGCAAGCTGATCTAGAGAGAAATCCTCTCTAATAGGAATGAAGTGTGCAGACTTTGTAAGACGATCAACTATGACCCAGATAGCATTATTGCCTTTGGATGTTTTAGGAAGTCCTGTGACAAAGTCCATAGTGATGTTTTCCCATTTCCATTCGGGTATGGGTAATGGTTGTAACATCCCCTTAGACTTTTGTCTCCCAACTTTAACTTGTTGACAAACCAAGCATCGAGAGACATATTCAGCAACATCTCTTTTCATGCCATCCCACCAGAAGTACTCTTTCAGGTCCCTATACATCTTCCTGCTTCCAGGATGAATAGAGAATGAAGAACTATGAGCCTCATCCAGCAGCTCCTTCTTTAATTCGGGGATGGAAGGAACACAAACCCGATTCCTGAACTTTATTATCCCATCACAATCAAGGTTGAATTCAGGAACATTTCTCACCTTCTTTTGTAACTCGACATCTTCTTTCTGTGCCTCTTTAATCATCACATGTATAGATGGTTGAACATTCATTTGAGAAAGATAAGATTTTTCCCCTTCCATTATAATTCCAAGATCCATCCTTTGTAAATCCATAAATATTGGATCTTTTGTGATCCTCATCATGGATAAACTAGCATGGTCTTGTCGACTTAATGCATCTGCCACCTCGTTTGCTTTCCCAGGGTGGTAATGGATTGAGCAGTCATAATCCTTAATCAGCTCCAACCATCTTCTTTGACGCATATTCAACTCCTTTTGTGTGAAAATATACTTTAAACTTTTATGATTAGTATAAATATCACACCTTTCACCATAATGGTAATGCCTCCAAATCATTAATGCAAAGATTACAGCAGTCAACTCCAAATCATGTGTTGGGTAATTTTGCTCATGGATTTTCAACTGTCGTGAGGCATAAGTTATCACCATATCATTTTTCATAAGAACACACCCCAATCCCTTCTTGGATGCATCACTGTAGATCACAAACTGTTCTCCACTACAAGGCAGTGTGAGCACAGGTGCACTGGATAACCTTCTTTTCAACTCCTTGAAATTCTCTTCACATTCCTCTATCCAGACAAACTTAACTCCTTTCCGAGTCAACTTGGTGATTGGATTAGATAATCGTGAAAAATATTTTACAAAACGTCGATAATATACAGCCAAATCAAGAAAACTTCGGATCTCAGTTACTGTTGTTGGTCTCGACCATCTTTCGATAACCTCTGTTTTTGCTGGATCCACAGATATCCCCTCTTTTGAGATTATGTGACCCAAAAATGCAACTTTTTGAAGCCAAAATTCACACTTGGTAAATTTGGCATAAAGATTCTCCTTTCTCAGGGTCTTCAATATAATTCTCAAGTGATCTTCATGGTCTTCCTTGCTCTTTGAATAGACAAGAATATCGTCTATAAAGACTACCACAAATTGATCAAGATAGTCTCTAAAGACTCTATTCATTAGATCCATGAATATAGTAGGGGCATTAGTAAGACCAAATGGAATCACTATAAATTCATAGTGTCCATACCTTGTACGGAAAGCCATCTTTGGTATATCCTCCCTTTTGACCCTTAATTGATGATACCCTGAACGAAGATCAATATTGGAAAAGTATTGAGCTCCGCGTAGTTGGTCAAATAAGTCATCAATGCGTGGGAGAGGATATTTGTTCTTGATAGTGATCTTGTTATGTTCTCGATAATCAATGTAGAGTCTCATTGATCCATCTTTCTTCTTAACAAATAGAACAGGTGCTTCCCAAGGTGACGCACTAGGGAGTATGAATCCCTTATCAAGATTCTCTTGGAGTTGCTTCTTCAATTCCTGCAACTCAATAGGGTCCATTCTATAAGGTGTCTTTGAAATAGGCAAAGCACCCGGTACGAGTTCTATTGAAAACTCAACTTCACGATTTGGTGGAAGACCTGGTAATTCCTCTGAAAAGACATCATCAAACTCTCGTACAATTGGCATATTCTTAATCATGAGTTTCTCACCAACCATTTGAGATAAATAACCTTCATTTAGTGGAATCAATACCCATAAGATGGAAGAAATTTCCACTGGAAGATTATGTTCATCCTTGCATTGATATACGATCGTAGATTGATATGGAATATGAAATGTGACTTCCCTTCTTTGGCAATTGATATGAGCTCCATGTAGAGAAAGCCAATCCATGCTAAGAATCACATCAAATTCCACTAAAGGAAGGATCACAAGATTTGTAGGAAGCACTTTCCCACAAACTTCGATCGGAGAAGAATTATAAACTTCTGATGCGACTGTTGTGCCATTAGGTGTTGTCACAGCTAACTCAACATCTAATTGTTGAGGTAATACAGTGATACCCTTAGAAAATTCTTTAGAAATAAAAGAGTGGGTGGATCCAGAATCAAATAAAACATTTGCTACTTTAGAGTGGATGGTAAGTGTACCTTTCACCACTTCGTTATCGTACTCCACATCGCTGATAGAAATTGCATGTGACTTTCTTTTGTCTTTAGCCTTAAGATTTTGTTGACGTCGACCATCATCATCAACCCTTGGATTTGGTCATTGATTGGCATAATTCCCCATCTCCTTGCACTTGAAACATTGAATTGTAGTAGGTTCATTCTGTGTATCCCTTCGTTTGTTTGCGTCATTAGACATCTTCTTCCCATTATCATGGCATTCAAATGCCCGATGACCTTCCTTTCCACATTTAAAACATTTACTTGTCCCTTTAAGACAACTCCCTCCATGTTTCTTTCCACACTTTGAGCATAAGGAAAAGCTCATCTTCTTTTCCGTGTGCTCTTTAGATTTTTCTATGAATTCCATCTTCCTCTTCTTATCAAACCCATGTGACTGATGGGTTATTCCAATCTCCATCTCGACTTTGAGAGCACATCGAACGATTTCCTCGTAGCTATTAAAGTCCCTTATGGATAACGCCCTTCGAAGACTTGGTTTCAAGCCACTAAAGAATCGATCGATCTTACTCTCAGGTTGGATAATAATACCAGAAGCGTACCTTGAAAGTCTTGTAAAATTTTCTTCATAGGTACCAACAGATTCATCATCCCTTTGCTTCAGTTCAAGAAACTCTTTCTCCATCTTTGTTCGGAGAATACGAGGGAAGTACTTATTGAAAAATAAGTTCTTGAACTCGTCCCATTCCATAGACTCAATTTCATCCCTTTTCCTCGTATTCTTAATAAGATTCCACCATTGATCAGCATCTCCTTCCAAACGATACACTGCTAGGATGACTTTATCATGTTCAGAACATTGAAGAACTGAAAATATCTTTTCAGTAGTACTAATCCATCGTTCAGCAACTAATGGATCAGTAGACCCACTGAAAGAAGGTGGACGCTGCCTCATGAAGGATTCAACATAATGTTTCTCCTTCCTTTGCTCGTTTGGAAGTCCTGCATGATTCATAGCTTGAGAATATTGTGTGAGCATGGCTACAAGATTTTTCATTCCATCTCCCATATCGTTTGGTTGCTCAGGGGGACAATCATTGCATTGCCCATCGCATTCCGCATTAACACGGTTCCTTCGGGTTCCAGCCATTGACTAAAACCAAGAAGAATAGTGTGAGCAACACTAATTATAATAGGAAAACCACATAATTCAAGAATAAAATTTTCATGATTAAGGTCTTATCCTAGGTTATTCAGGGCCATTTATAAAACACTAATATTGTGTTCTATGCTTAGACTTATCCTTAGGGTTCTTACTAAGGCTGTCACATCCTAGTTTCCAAAGGTTGACTATACCTTTCCACTGATACCAACTATAACGACCCATACTTTACATACATTGTTAATACTTCAAAATTGAAGCACACTTATTACAACATATGACAAAACCACAAAGGATCGTATAGGTATAGTGTCTTTAGAAACTGGGAAACATAAACAACTGGTTCATAAATCTTCTACAGTGTCTCCCATTTATTTCATCATATCTAGGGTCCCTTTTAGCATATTCTACTTAATATCCATATTCCTGACCTGGGGAAAAGAAAACATAAAAGGGTGAGCTCAAATGCTCAGCATGGGAAAATAAAGGAAATAAAAATCATATCATATCTTTTTGAAAATCAAAACCTGCAAAAGAGATCATAATATCTTAACATGGAATAAATCATAGAAGTGAAAATGAGATCCCCATAATCATAACATAAAACTTGAAACTTTGTGGCATGCACACATAATCATGGAAAATCATTTCTTGTTAGTCATGACTCATTGCCAAGACTATCTTAGTGGACAAAGTCCCTTTCTGAACCGAGTTCACTCCTCGTTTCAGTCCTGTATCACTGAACCGAAATAACCTTCCGTTCCAGCCATGTCTATCTCATGAGATATAAAATCTTTACCCAATGCATTGGAGCGAGATATAGGTCCCACCCATCTTATAATGAATCCTTTCTTATGTGTGCCACATAATCATAAAACATACATCATCGCATAACCCATGTAATAAAAATGGGATTCTTAAACAACATGACATCATAAAACAATTCATATAAGGTAAAGGAATTCATAAAAATGTTTCCATCACAACATAATCAAATCCATGTAATAATAGGGATAAAAACAGAACCCTTTTATTATCTTAGATGGAAAATAATTTTGATAAAATACTTGAACTTCATTCTTGAGGAAAATATCCTTTCTACTTCAAAAACACTTTTCCTTTCTTAACATGTCATACAATTTTAAACTAAAATAAGTTGATTAAAAATAAACTTGAATACTTGTAAAGGAAGATTCTTGGAAATAATGTTTTAGAAATCCATTCATGCCGTATAAGTTAAAAAAAACATTCTTCATACTTTTGTCGGAAAAGTCAAAAAGCACCTCGTATGAAAAACGTCAACAGATTCCTTTCATATTTTTTACTAAAAACACACCGAAGGGTAAAATTGGATTTAAAAAAATTGTATTTGGATGGAAATAATATTAAATATTGAGAAACATGGATGTGGATGATAAAATACACCCCATTAATTACCAAAGTAAAAACAATCTCAGATAAAAGTGAGATTGTGATATCTCCCTTACCTTAGGTCTGATTTGCTTTGTACGTGTCCGAAGCTCCTGTATAATGGTTTAAATAATGTTATTGACTTATTCCAGAATCATACATATTGATATGATATCATATATGGTCATATTCTTAGCTTCTTGTTAGTAATATTTCATTGTTACTTGTTACTCGGGTCTTTATTGCCTTTTGTTCTTATGCGTGTTTTGCCGAATACAATCTTATTCTTCTTTTAAGGTTATAGATACCTTATATCCAGAATGGTATTAGTGTAACATATATCATATTTATTTATTCAATTCATTTATATAATTACTATGTAATGATGATCATGTAGAACAAGTCGCATCACATCGTGGAGACGGTATTCCGTACGTATGCACGAGTGATGATATCGTTCCTATGATCGTGGAACTGTATTGGAGTATATATATATTATTTCAGTATCAATATTACTTTATAATAATCATAAATAGTAACTCATTACACCATTATACCCATCCTTGTAAAGTGATGGTGGAAAATAGATTACACCACGGCGTGGAGACGGTATTCCGTACGTACGCACGTGTGGTGATTTCATTTTTCTGTAGGATGGATAGAAGGTGAATTAGGGTTGTTTCATATTTATAATAACATATCAGTATGTAAGTAATACTGATGTTATTACTTTATCATGAATCAACTAAATAAGAAGAAGTTGAAGAAGAAAGAAATTGAAAAGATCGGTAATGGATATTACCTCTTCTTTGGAACGCCTCTTTGAATCCTCCACTTTGGGAACTAAGATTGGTCTTTGAAGAAGACCAGGACCTCTAGGATTATTCTAGGGAAGTGGAGAGGAGAAAATGGCAGGGGTTGTCAGAGCTTGAGTGCTCAAATTGGTGTGAGGAGGAGGGGGAGGAGGTGCCCTTTTATAAGGGAGGAGAGGGGCACCTTAGGAATATCTCAAAATATTATTTTATATTAAAGTCAAAATCGGTTTATAATGGTTCCAAAGGGTCTTATTTCGAAGCTAAAGTGGGGATGGGTCGAAATCCTATCAACCAATAGGATTTAGACAAGTTTAGGGTATTATTTTAACCTTATCAATTAGATTTAACTCTAAGTTAAATAATTTAACTTTTGCCATGTCTTTTTGTTTTGTTTCACTATATGGTTAATACACTTACTATAACATGCCAAACGAACCCCAAATTGTTTATTATTAATATATATATCCTTATCTAAGTCATTTGGCCGAACCGTATATTTTTAGGAATAAAATAACAATTAATAATATAATATTTGGTTTAAAAACTATTTTGTGTCAATTTTGACACTATTTGATATATGATTTTTGTGAAAGTCATAACAGAATTATATGTTCGAACCAAGTTGATTAAATCAACACTAATATATCATAGTAACCTAGAAAATTAGTGGAATTCATAAAAAGTCTTAAATTACATTTATTTTGGTATTTATATTATCAATTATGTCAATATTTCATTAATAAGATAATTACTGCATCATATTTGTGTCATAAATAAATTAAATTATTTGATGTCTAAAAATTACAAATAAAATACCATCATGTAGGAAAGATTTTTAGATTTCTAATGAATATTTATTGTCTAATTTATCTTATGTATAACCCCATATTAAAAATGATTTACTTATTGAACTTTGATTTTAACTATTTTAACCCTTCTTTAAATAAATTAATAATAAATGTCCTATTCTAATCCAAGTGGGGCTAAATGGTCATATTTTATTCCTAAGTTTGTTTTTGGTCGAATTACACTTGTCCAATAGAATTAGGACATGTGTTAGGGTAATATTAATATCATATTTACCCTTAGTTACCCTATTTACTATTAACTGCGGTAAAAAATAGTAAAAAGTTACTATTCACCAAAAAATTATTTTTATCTCATTGAACCACATTTTACTTACTGATATCAACCGTGTCTGTCAGATTTTTGAAATTCCATTCAAAGAAGCGGTAAAATTATGTTTTATGCAAAATTCAGTTTTTAACCTACCACTTAGTGGTTTCACTATTCATCAAAAATTAAAAGTTTTCAGAAAAATACCAAAATTTCACCCTAGGCTAATTTCGATATTCTGAGTCCAAAAATGAAGTCCATTTTGAAAAATAAAATTTATAAAATTTCAAAAAGTGGTTATTGCTATTCATAACGGCTAGTTTTAATAGCATATTGTTGTTTAGTGAAACTCGGTATTGCGTACGACGCAAGCTATCGAGGAAGGTCGTGATTGCGTGTAAAGCAAGCCAAGCAAGTGTTGTGTAGAAAAAGATTCCTTTGATGATTTATATAACATAAAAGTCTCAGGTGTTACATTAAATGTATATAACTCAATGCCATGTTAAATAATAGAACCCTAAATAATTCAATGGTCATTAATAATTGATGCAACTAGTTGATGAATTAATATACACCACTGAATTCAAATAATATATCTTATTCAATAAGACAAATGAATAGATAAAGAAAAGTTATTGAATGAAGAAACACATTTATAAACTATGATTAAATGGATCATTCAGTAACATAATTACACTTCCATACATTACATAGAGTAAGGAACATACCCACATATAGTAGTCAAAATTTATTTTTAAAAAATAAAAAACCTAAAAAAACAAAAAAGGTTGTTGTTGAAGACCTTGTAGAAAAATCCTCCCATGTCTCATGAAATCCCTCCTTCATTATTATAGGAATTATATCTATCAAAGGGGTTTTATATACCTTCTTAATTCATACCTCCAATTGAGAGAGGTTTGTGGTGGTAAAATATTCAAGAAATCCACTTATAAAATTACATGATTATATATATATATATATATATATATTCTGTTGACTAAAACCCTCATGAATTTTATTGTATCTTTAGGTGGAACAATGATTCAAATATATATGTTCTATAATAACCATGAAATTAACACCGAAATGATTAGACATGGTATTTTTTGATGTTACAAATTGAAATTATTTCTTAGATTCATTGATTCCATTAATAATCTCTTATTACATGTTATTTTAACCTTATTTTAGTTTTATTTTTCACATAATTTATTGTAGCGGAATTGTTAATTTATTTTTCTTCCATTTTGTATGGAATATTTTAACCATACTGATCATTTATTATAAATAAAATCCCATTGAGGTTAAGGGAGAACCAATAAGTAGATCATGCCCCCAATGAGTCGTAATTGGGTCTGGCCAAGGAACCCTGACCAGGACCAAACCCACCAAAAAAACGAAAAAAAACAATGAAATAATCTTCCAACATCATTTCTCCACCCTAAACTGTGCCCACGTAATCATTCATGTACAGGAACACTCACCTTCCAGTGTCGTCCTACACACTACCCAGAACACCCATCCCATCACTCATCAAGATGACGCATTGACATACCACCTTGAGCAGTGACATCACCAAAACCACTGAGTCCAATACATCATTATTCCCCGAACCATGAGCTGCTATAAATTTGTGAGTCAAAATATGTTTCACCTTGAGAGAACTATAAGTAGACCTTTGATGAGTTTCAACAAATTAGGCCACCAATAAGTACCATAAAAGATCTACCCCACCAATTCTTCTAGTATAGTCCAAATAATCATGGAATCTATCACAACCAGATGATATAGGGTTGTGAATAAAGGATCATGACAAAATTCCAGAGAAAATCAATGAGAGGAATATTTTAACCATACATGATTGTAGTTTACCTCTATATTAGGTCTATTTAACTTTATATGAGGTATATTTTACCCTTATATAAGTGGATAATTATCTGTGTGTGGATTTATTTTTTCATATATTACCCTTATATATGTGGGTATGTACCGTATATATGTTTTTATATGTAGGGTTTACCTTTAAATATGAGTTGTTACACCCTTACATAGCCATAATTATATGTTTTCTACATTTAAGTGAGATCGATAAAACCATTATATGGTAGGGGACTGGTGTTGGATAACCTTAGATGGGAATAAAGATAACCTTAGGAGGGTGGATCACTAAGTGCTTAACCATATGTGTGGACCATCGTACCCTCAAGTTGTTGTGGTTTTGGTCAAAGGAACCTTATGTAGTTGTTAAAAACCATTATGAATCAATGGTCTTCCCTCACACAACTATTAGGTGATCCTTAAATATTAATGAATTGAACCATAAATAGTAGTATGTGGGACCTCTTTGTGGGGATTTTTATGAAGACCCTTATAATGTTAGTCTATTTGGGATTTTTTGCAATAACTTATTCCCAAATCTACTCGACTAACCTTATCTACTGATGTTGTTGCTTCTTATTTGGGGGGTTTATTTATTTTCTTGTGTTTGATATCTCATCTTATGACACGATATATTTATTAAAAATCTTAGATAAGTTTGAAGATTATATAGAGTGATCAAGATAATGGAATGATATGGATCATAGGTGAGGGATAGTTTATGTACCTATTAGCGATAGTCTTCATGCTTCTCTCTAAGAATATTGTTCAAGATTAGATTTCAATGATTTTTAGTATAGATATTTATTATTTTTATGGAAGTATATTACTTTTGTGGATATTTTATATGTGAGATCAAGAAAATGTAAAGTCGTCTTTTTCTAGTTTTATTTTTCTAGTTCTAGTTGATTTTCTATAGCTAATTATCATTTCTTTCCTACTTCTATTTTAAGAGTAGTGTTTTTTCTTACTATGGTTTGAGTCTGGTTTGATGTTTTCCTCATTTTATATTCATTTTTTGATAAACCATTAATTTTATTTTATTAATAAAATAAAATGGTTGTGGGTGGTTTTTGTTCCATGGAGTTAGACCAAGTGGCCCGAACCATGTAAATTCACATGTTCTCTTTTCATTCTATCATTTTTATTCTCATTTTTTCTTTTTGGTATACTATTGGGTCCTTAAATATATTTCTCTTTTTGTATATCTCATTTGTTTTGAATAGTTTTCCTGGGAATGTATCCTATTTCAATTGTTTGTTGTGTGGTGGGTTGTGTGATATAGACTCCTCCCTTGGGAGACTTTTGTCTTTCTTGGACTATCCTCCCCATAACTAAAACCATAGTGATATCCTCATCATGTTTTTGATACTAATTACTATTTTCATTGACATTGAAATTTTATATATATATATTTTGTCATAATTTTCTATGAAACCATCAAGTTAAGTTGCAAAGGTCCTTCATATCTTTGTCGAATATATTGTATCTATTATACTATGTCCACTACAGCACAACCAAACCTCCCATCAGGTGAAAAATATTATCAATAATCATTGATGCTTGAAGCAACAGGTATCATTGATTTAACTAGACCCTATGAGTAAAATGACTACCACATTAGCAACCACATACCACTTTGTGATGTAACTAAGATTCCCTATAGTATAAACTATTACATGAGAACAAAACGTAGTGCACATAAATCCAAAAATTGTGTGAACACTGGTATATGCATATCCTGATATCTATATCTTTTATATTATCAATCTCATGACCTAAATTTCATTAACACAGAAAAATGTCTAATTCCTAAGAACTGATCCTACTTTCTATCATCATTCTTATGGTACATAGAAGTAGTATGTGACAAGTCATTCATTTCCAAATAGGTTGGATACAACACCCCTTCAGTCTCCTATATTGGGTTGGTGTAATGTGAAAATGAGACAAATTAATCAATTTCAAAACTAGTGAATCCCTATAATCCTTGTGAAATCAAATACTTTCACGTGATAATTTTTGTTAGTTTGAACAGATTCATCTTTAATATACATCATACATTGAATAGTATATGATGGTATATAAATTTCCATATGGAATTTTCATGTTACCAACCCATAAATAACCCCATGTTAATAATTTCATACCCCACATATCTTTCTACACTATTTTTATCGTGTTACTATATTGGCCATTCATCTCAATCTTCATATTCCTTGTTACTCCCAAGCCAACTATGGTTTTGCTCGGTCGATTACCCTCTAGCATTTGGTTGATTCTCTTTTTATTATGTTGAAGTTGATAGTTTTTATTTATCATTTCATAATTTAATTCCATTACCTATATTAAACTAATTTAAAAAATCTATCCTCATTCATACCTTCTTCAATTTTCTCTAATTAATGTTAATTACTTTAAAAATTATATTTAAATGCAATTTATTTTGTAAAAACAATTATTTATTTATTATAATTAATAAAATTAAAATGTAAAAATTATTTGAATCAAATATAGATATAAGTTTATATTTTAATTTTCAGAGTATGATCTTTTCCTCCTTTATCTGTGGTTTTATATTTTTCCATCATATGATCATGAACATTCATAAAAGGAAGACATTATTTTTTGTCATAATATGTCATCATAGTTTTACAACTAATGTTCTTCAAATATATCCCATGTACATTAGTTATAAATGATCCAAAGTAACCTTCATATCTGAGAGATGTTTTTTATTTTTATGTTTTTTATTTATGTTTTTTCATTATTTTAGTTCATTATACATAAAATTATATTTTTTGGAAGTTTTATGAAATTTATCCAATGTATGAGAAATTGGATACATGAAAAAAATAACTGCATGTGAAATGGTGAAATTTGGCGTATAAATATGTGAATCAGCTATGAGAAATAAGTACCTATGTAAAATAATCATTTTTAGAAATTGGAGACGTAGAAATAATTTATAATGATGAATCTCCTCTGTGATCAATCATCTACATAGATCAAATGGATTCATGAATCAATTAAATGGAGTAATTGACAGTGGGATTTGGGTCCATTGTAAATATAGCTAAATGATTCGTAAGGGCTACATATTTCACTCATATACTCTAGTTTTATATTTTTGATCATGAAGACTATGTGAAAGAATTAATCTATATGAAGAATTCATATCCAATTCAGCTACATGGATAAATCAGTTACATGATGAATGGTTACAATGATCCCTTGGTTACATCAATTCATATAAATGGAAATAATATATTTGGTGACAAAAAATCATGTATGTCAATATAGGACATGATATTTCTTATTTTCCATATACATTAAGTATAAATAAATGTTATAATTCATCATTTAATAGTTTATTTTATTTTAAAAGAATAAGTTCCTACATGTTCTATAGATGCGCTATCAAGATAGACATTTTTTATAATTACCTCAATGAAATTGGTTTTATTACTATAAACTATTTTTAATATTAATTCTCGCATTTATTATGTATCTTAAAACTGTGGGCCACATTTTTAAACTCTGATTATTCTCTCTGTCAAAAAAAAGGTTCTTCGAAAAAAAACCATTCAAGGATTATGTTTGAAAATCCTTGTCAGAGCCAAGTTAAATTCTAATTTTTTTTATTTTAAAAACTTTTAATTGTGTCAATAAATCATTAATTCCCTAGTAAAAGAATTCTAGTCCTTAATAAAAGAACAGACTACTTAAAATCAACAATCTATTGGAGTTGAGCATTAGATGGGTGGACTAGGTTATTTTTGTTCCATGAACCATGATAAATTTATGGCTTATGATCCCTTGTGTTATTTTATTTTATTTTATATATGTAAATATTTTGTAAAAACAATTTATTGGTAATCATATCTATAAATAGGGTGGTTCTCTATGAGAATAAAATTTCAAGATCTAATTTCACCCCCCTCTTGAGTCTTTGTGAAATCATGATTTGATAAACAATTTGGTTAAGAGTTTATGAATTGTGAGTTCTTTTATGAAATTGTTCAAGTATAATGTTTATCTTCAAAATTACTTATATGACTAAGATCGGTGATGGCATGTCAATAGTAAGAGATCCATTCTTTAAAAATATGAATTATGGTTACAAAATGGCACGAATGATAATATATTTGATGAATCATGGTATCATGGTTTATTTAAATGATGTAATGCCTTATGAAATTCCACATACATAACCTAAAACAAGGTATTATGATTCTGAAGAAGGATATGATTTTAATTCAAAATAAATGATTATTATCTTATGTAGACTAGTTCCATGTTAGTTTAACATATTTTCAAATTGATCCATATCTTATGAGATGTGGAAAAATATAAAAATTTCCTATTAAGGTACTGATAATGTTAGACAATTGAGATATAACACCACTAAGATAATTTTTAATATGTACAAATTGGTTAAGGGGTAAATAATAAATCAGATAAATATGAGGATTACAATGATATCTAATAATTCTTCTTTACTGAGATGACTAATTATTCAGCCTTATCAAGACCAAAAACATAGAATAGTTCTATTATCAAAGTGGGGTATAATTTATTATTACATTAGGATATATAATAATGTTAAATATTTCTAGATCATAAATATCATTGGAAATATTAAGAAGTATGAGGAATAAATGGAAGAAGCTGGTGAGCATAAAATTATTCATATGTAGAATTATGCATTGAAATACGAACATAAAAAATTATAAGTAATGTGAAGGAAAATTTTTTTGAGTCATATGTTAGGGAATATACAAATAATTATTCTTCTTATAGTGATCTTGGTAGTTTTTCTAAGAAGTTAAAAATGTTTTATAAAAGTAAATAGTGTTTAATATATTTGTTATTAATTAGAAGAAATTTTTTGGAAGTTCAAAAGAGGTTAGATACTATGAATCGAAGACTTTTTGACACATCAATCCATATTTCACATTTCTAAAACACATAAAAATAAAATAATGAGTTTATTAATAAAAGTTTCTATATAATTAATGCTAAGAAATCTATGAATAAAAAATAATGTTCTTCATAAGATCTCTAGTTATGGAACATCTTTAAATTTAGAAGTTGAAATTTCTAATAAAAATACAATATGTTCTATATGGCACACAGTAATGAGGCACATTATTATTATTCTTTTATTCATGAATGTCAATCTGAAAATAAAAATAGTTCTTAAGATAAATTAAATAAATATTGTAGCATACTAGATACCAGATATGAATCATAGAAAAAAACATAATTCTATCAAAACATAAATTTATTTTTTCATAATTGAAAAATATGAATTAAATATATAGATTTCATATTTAAAGACCATTCAAGGAAATTATGATGCATCTTATACTCAACATGGTAAAAAGTTTAAATCTTATAAAAAGAAGTTCAAGATCTCAAGGATACCCTATGTGTTTTCCAAAAAGATTATAATTACTTGAATGAAATTATTAGAAACAATAAATATCATACAATTATGTTCATAATACAATTTCAAGGTGAAAATAAAAATTTTTATAAAAAATATCTTATGCCCAATCCCAAGAATAACAACTTATCAAATGTTGCTTGTATTACTATGGATTATTATAAAACTAGTATAATAATTATAGTTTAATAAACATATAATTTTTTAATCATATAATCTTTTCAATTAATTTTTTTTAAAATTATGTGCGGGATATTATGAAGATCATAAATAGATTTTAGTTCCTAAATATTTTATGGTAAAATTTTTATACTAAAGAGAATATGGGAATAAATATTTTCTTGTTTAATTTTTACTTTTTGGGGAAATAGCCCAAGAGAAACTGTTTGAAATGGTATATGGAAAGTGGATTCCTATGACATGTGAGTGTATATTTTTATAATTTTCACTCTTTCTTAAAATCATTTGGAGGTTCTATGAAATTTGGTGACAATACCAAAGGAAAGATTATATGAGTTGGATGAGTTATAGATGTAAACTCCATCCACATCACAAAAGTTCTATATGTGGAAAGAATAAAGATTAATATGATATATATTTTAAAACATTATGATGGATATTATAATATAGATTTTTCTATGAATGTACTAAATTTAAAGAACCAATAACATAGAATATCTCTAAAATAGATCTTAATCCCTTTTGAAGGAAAAAGTTAATTTTAAAAATGATCAATTAATTGAATCATAGATTGTTCATAGAAAACTATGCCATAATAATTTTCATTTTTTGGGAATATTTTCCCAAAAGATTTTAGTTTCATATTTTCCTCAAAATAATTGAGTAAAAAAGACACCATGTCATGTTTTCCTAATTTAAAAGAATCAAAGGCCATATTTTAACCCAATTAAAGATGTTTCTACATAAATATTCTTATAAATTATTCATAGCTATCATTTTTGGAGATCTATAACTTCTATTCTATGGGTAAAATATTTTTATGTATGTTTTAAAAGACTATTTTTCTAGATTTATTGGGGTTTTATTTTCAATTATTATGGTGGAATCATAAAATAATTTTTTCATGTTTTTGTAAAAATTTTAAAAATTAGATGCATCTAGAAATTTGGTCCTTAAGAAATGACCATGGAGAAATTTTTGAAAACCAGGAGAAGAAACCATATTTTTCATGACATAGAATAAAGTATATATTTTCCCCTTGGTCACCCAGATAGAATAGTGTAGTTAAAAGGAAGTATACTACTCTACATGCAATTTATAAGAAAACATTTTATCAATATAATGTGCCTAATCATTTTTGGGCCGAATCTGCAAAACAAATTGTCATAATAAGTGTTTTAATTTGGACTATTTTGAGGAAAAAACATTATGGCCTATGGAATTACACAAATCCAAAATTATAATACTTCAATATTTTTTATTAAAAGTTTATATTCTAAAAAACATGGACAATTATTGATATTTTACTCAAATTGCTGATGATAGAATCCTCCTCAGCTATTCTACTACTTATAATGATTATAGTGTTTTCAATAAAATTTTATTTATTATTGAATAATAAAATCATGTGAAATTTGATGAAAGTGGTCATATTGATCAAAAAAATTTCAAGTTGATGAGATAATGGATTCTTATGAAATCATGATACCAGAAACTCGTATTGAAAACTAAAAGGATGATGATATATACATTTATTTTCGTGAACCAAAACATTAAAATATTAATACTGTGGAATGAGATATTTTCCTACCAAGGTAGATTAGAAACTTTAATAATCATTATTTATAAAAAGTTATAGGATTTTCGCATAAAGGAAATGGGACGCTAAATAGTGTAGTAAATCATGTACAATTTTCTACCTTTTATCTCAACTAGAAGCTAAAACTATATAATATTATCTAGTAGATGAAAGATTGGTTTTATCGATACCAAATAAACTAAACCACTTCAAGAATAACACAATATGTGAATAATATATTAGACCCTCTAAGTTAATTTTTATTGGAAAAATGATTTTTAGGAATATATTGTATGATCATGGTTTGATCATTATGAATAATTATATACTGGTGGATTATGGTTATAATCAAGAGTAAGGTATAGATTATGAAGGGAACATTAAACATAAATCTAGACTAAATGTCATTAAGATTTTTATAGCCTATACATCACATATTCATTTCCAATTTATCATTTGGATGAAAAATATGACTTTTTTAATAGAATTATTATAGTGTAAGAATATATTGAACAACCGCATTATTTTAAAAATTCTATTTTCTCATTGTTAATTTTCAAACACACCAATTCTCTTTTCAGCCTTAAACAAGCACCTATTTATTGGTATGAATGTTTAAATTAATTTCTTATACTAAATATATATTTTGTGGGAGTGGAATACCATTATATTTTCATGATAACTTCATATTCAGATAGTTTTTAGTTTTAATATATATTTATTTTTCAATTTTTAGTTTAACAAACACAAATTATTTAGTTGATCTTGAAAACTCATGTAAATTTTAAATGTTCATGATAGGTGAGTTAAATTATTATATAGGTTTTGAAATTTATATTAAGTAATTTGGTAATGTTTTTAGTCAATTTAAATACATAAATGAATTAACTAAAGGTTTCATACTCAAAAAATGGTAACGTAAATTTGCCTATTATGAGTTCTAATGAAAAACATGACCTGGATGAATCTAAGAAACTAGTTGAAAAAAATTTATACATAGGAAGAATTGGAAGCCTATTATATTACACTCCTAAAAGAACATATATTATATTAATGAAAAATTGTATTTTTAATTCCAATAAAATTCCAATGATTCTCATTCGAAAGATTCCAAAATGATTTCATGGTATTTATAAGGAATAATTTCAATTTTCTTACTTCTTCAAAAAATTTCTAATTTTAATTTTACTTATTATTTGAATACTAAATTTAGATGATGTGTAACATATATGAAGATAAATTCATTAACCTTTTATTTTATAGAAAAATCTCTAGTATCCTATTCTAGTAATAAAAACATTATGTTTCACTATCTAATGATGAAGTTTAATATACAGCTACTAGTTGTTGTTGTGAATAGTTATTGTGTATGAAAAAACTTTATTGGATTTTAGATATAGTTATAATGAAGTATCAATAAAATTTGATAACACTAGTTCAATTATAATTATAATTATTATAATGATTAATTCAAAAATAATATTATAGAACTGAGGCACCGTTTCTTGGGAGATCACACTCAAAATGGTGATAGCACTCGTGAATTTATCACTACATAATATAATCTAGCTAAAATTTTTACTAGTCCCCTTTATGTGAACATTATAATTATATTTGAATAGGATTAAGGTTATTTTAAACTATGTGATTTTAAATAATAATTTCTAAAAAAAATATTTAATTTCTACACTATTTTTATAATGTCTTATTTTAATGATTAATGGAAATCAAATTAATTTATTCAACTTTATTACTAAAATTATTCTTGATGTTCATTTAGAAATATTTTACTATTATTTATTATATTTTAGTAATTTCATGATATAATTGACCCTAAATTATAAATAAGATACACGCCCTTTTTAAAATGGAGTACATTGCATAATAGATAAGTAGGTCTTCAACCTTTTCGCCTCTTACAAATGATTCTTCCTACAGAAGTTAAACCATCATCCCACACCTCTTTCCTATCTTTTGAATAAATTATTACATTTTACTGTCCTTATTCAATTGGAAATTAAATCCACTGAGATGATGAATGTTTTTTGTATTCTATGAAAGAAAAGTAAGCTGGTGCAATGCGAAATGATCTACCTAGAAAAGTCATGGATATTTATTTCTTGAAGAATATAGAAATTATAATAGAAAAATAAGTATTGTATAAATGATGGGAGTTCGTTTTTTATGAAAATAATTGAGGATTTCTATTCGAGGGTGGAGAAAACATGTTCATGATAAAAAAGAGTAACATTTTAAAAATGTTGAGGTCATATATGGGGAAGTAAAAATTGTGTAATTTCATGAAATGTGACTCTTATATTTCTTAATAAATAGTGTAAAGTTGACTCATTAATGTTATATAAAGTGTATTATGCTAAACATTTTAAATGTTAATGGAAGGATAAAATATTAATATTTTTTAATACTCATCTCCCTATATTAAAGAAGAAATGGTTTGATCTAAATGGGGAAGAACTTGTAAAGTTATATAGAATTAATACCCTTTTAGTAATGATTTTGACATTAATTGCCTACTTGGGGGATACTTATCAAAATTATTTAAGGTAGGTTGGATAGAAATTTTTGGCTCTAGGTGATCCATCTCATCCCTCACTGCCAAAGGATGCATCACCTATTAATATGGTGCCTACTAAGGAGTCTAACAGTCAGTCATCATAATACTAGAGACTCAGTTGTATGAATTGAAACTTTCAATAGATGAGCCAGACCACAGAAACAAAAATAGATTTTTTAGATTCTAAAAGTTCTCATCATTTTTAGGTAGCTATTATAGCTTAGGTAAAGATTCCATCTGAAAATGTTCCTATTGTTCTTGTTGTAGTAGATTGAATAGAATCTAATTTGGAGCACCCTAAAGTAGATCAATTTTTTATTGGATCACTTTCTTATAGGGATAGGGAATGGGATGTTCTGATTAAGTATTCTTACCATTATCACAATCTAACAACTATTACATCACCTCCTCAATTTCAAGAGGAGACACCATTAGTTATTAAGATATATCAATATTCTAATATACAGACCATTTCTTCATCTATCATGAATGATTTTGAAAATCTCAAAGGTGATAATAATGATTTTGAGAAAGATCGTATATCCTTTAATGTTGAGATTAGACAAATCAACTTTTTTTCTTTATCAAAAGTTGATTTGGATATGTTGTATTGGATTATTATAACCTAGAAAACATTAGTTCATGAATCATTAGAAATTTGTTTGAAAGGAACAAGTTTTTTTTGGTACAAGTGATAAATCACTTTAGGTGATGAAAGCCCAAGTGAGTAGGCTAAAAATGAATGTTATATCATTTCATAGATTATTAAACATAGTGTTCTTGTTGTATCACATAGTGAAATAATTTATAATCATCCAAAAATTCAATCTAATATATAAAAATATTTAGTGGATGAGATAAAAACTTTTCTGTCTGAGATAAAGGGGGTCCAAAATACCTAGATGAGTATTGGGGTATGTCAGTTTCAATTCCATTAAATGGTATAACTGACTACCAAATATTCTAAAATTGTAAAACCTATGTATATAAATATGATATATCAGTATGATAAAGGGTTTTTAGATCTTATTTCACTATCTTATAATTTTTAACCTATTTAGTGTTCAATTCACAACGTTCTTTTTTAAGATTTTATTAATGATCTTTTGGATGAATTATAGATCACAAGAGAAGATTTTAGAAAACATATAGTTTTAATTGACATGTATTTAAATTAAATGGTGAGTTATCATGGGGAATACATGGTTATAAATTATTATGAACACATGGAAGATTCCATGAATATTCAACATATGGTTTCTGGTATAATTTTTCTAGTATTCAAGATTCATTAACGGATTATAGATTTTTCAGTCATCTTTTACTGGGATGTTGAATAGTTATATTCTAACTTATAGAAGAGTGTTATAGTTAATCTATGTCCAATAAAATAAAAACTATTCTAGTTTCTACAATAAGAAGAGATTTCATTTTTTATAAGGCTCGAAGGATAATTTTTTCAGAATAACTAGTTGTTTTACATTCACTTTCATTTCATGTCCCTATTTTACCTACTATTGCTTCTATTACCTATGTTCTTTGACCTCTATCCAATTAATTTTAGAAATTTGGTCATTTTTTTGAACAACAACTAGACAATGTGGATAATAATCTTTAATAAATGAATGACATATTGATTAGTGTGAATTGATCCCTCCCCCATACTCTACTCAAGTAGGTTTAAGAGCTAGTTTATTCATCTATATCTTATACAATTGTATTTTAATGTTCTCATCAAGATTCTACTCTATAAAGATTGATTCTAATAATGTAATTCATAATAATGATTTAGAAATAGAATCCAATATACATAGACATGCATCTACTTCTATTATAGAGTTTGTTATGTTATATTTTCCAAAGGATTAATATGTGTAAAAATTATTAATTTTATATAAATTTTAGAAGGAAACTTAGTCCAGATTCTCTAGATACATTTAGAGGTACTAAGAAAACAATTGATACATTTTATGATCTAAAAATCATTTATTTTTAAAGGAAATCAACGGTGTATTCTACCATATAATATGAAATATCTACTCAATGAGGTACATCTTCAAGACCTCTAAAGAAGTAATATTGTGGGAGATATTCTTTCTAAAATTTTAGTTTCACTACAAGAAAACTTGAAAAAATAATGGGAAAACCTTTTAAAAATACAAGAGATAGGTATTTAGGTTTTTCTATAAACCATGATGGAATAGAAACTAGGAAACTAATGATACCACCAATAATGGGACATACTTGTACCTATTTCTCCACTTTTACCTAGAAAAAACCATTAACAAAACTGACTTTTTAATTTGATCATATCTATAAGCACGAGTATTATGACAAATGTTTGGTATGTATACTTGTGTACATGTTTAGTGAAAGGATGTTTTTTATAAAAAAATATTTATATTTTATTATATTTTTCTTTAATAACTTTTTATTTGTTTCATAGAGTTTTTTCTCAATTAATTTGTCTCTTAGTGATTATCTTTATTTAATGTTTTGTTCCATTATTTATGTGTTATTTCCTATTTTTTTAATTTTTTTTCTCCAAAATTGTCATTATGTTTCAACAATATTCTTATTCAATTCATTACTATAAATGATACATTAAAATTTTTTCTTTCTTATATACCTTTCCCTGCATTTGTAGTAAAATAAAAGGGGGAGATGATTAAACAAATAAATTTATTAACCATGGGGGAGAATTTTCATAAGAGGGGAGAACCCCAAAAGTGAAAGAAGTGTATAAATATAGGGTTGATGAAAAGGATAATCAAAACATATTAAAATTATTTTACATATTTTTGTTTTTTTAAAAATCCTTTAAATTATTTTAAAACACATAGGTTTAATCTCTTTTGGGTTTTTTGATCATGTAATTGGGGAGATTATTGGACAATAAATTTTTGAAAACAAATTCTATGTATGATATGTATTTATTTTTTTTCATATTCCATTCATATGTTACTGATTTGTTTTAGTGTATTTTTTAATAACATATCATTATTTTTGTTCATTCAATTGAAATATTTAATAGTTTTCTTGAAATTTAATTAAGTATCAAAAATAAGTTACATGGGGAAAATGACTAAATGGATAAATAGCTAATGTAAGATACCAACTGCATAAATTAGTTATATGATGGAAACACTTATTTGAAATGGATAATTCATGGAATTAAATATGTATAAATTGTATACATCAGTTAATCAACAATGTAAGAAGTTATCTATACAGATCAAATGGCAATGTAAATCGGTTACATTGAGTAATCATCTATGTGATTTGGATTTGTGGTGAAAATAGATGTGTTATCCCAAAAAGTTATATATTTTATTTGGATTTGAAAATTTTGGATATGGAATAAATAATTTTTTTAACAAATTTGGAAACAAGGGGAATACCTACATAATTTTGATACATGGATAAATCGATTATAGAAATAATGAATATGTCAATCAATTATCTATGTGAATTTAAATCAATGTAATTCTACTATGTAGTGAACCAAAATGATCTATGTAGATCTATAACCTAAATTTTATTATTTTTTGTTCTGCACTTAGTGGATATAAATAATTTCATGCAGCCATTTAATGTTGTATTATCTCATTATGTTAAAGATGATTATCAAAAATTTCATGTTTTTAGAAAAAAGTACAAGGATTATTTATTATTCAATAATTTTACCTAAAATTTTATTATAAAATGATGTGTGTAATTTAATTTCATGTCTAATTTTATGGATTTAAGGATGATTGATTAAAATAGACATTTTCATTCTTTTTATATGCTGTTACAAAGATAATAATTTTACGAACAGAATAAATTTCACCTTTTTGTCAGAACACTATCTTGATGCTCTCTATGTGTGCCTCTATCTTGTTGAAAAAGAGTAATTAGTTTCATATTATAGTATTATTCTAAAAATATAATCTTTTTTATGTCTAATAAATCACTCTTTTAGAAAACATTTATTCTTATCATCTCTAATTATTATTCCTTCACTTCTTCTCGTTGTATCTTCCAATTGTGACACTCATTTTTAACCTTTGTATTTATTATCTCTCTCTCACTCTGAAGGATCCTAGTAAAAAATATGTTGAAGTATTGTGATTATAAATTCTTGTTTTGGATAAATTAACCACTGTTAATATTATTTTACCAATTTTCAACTACTTAAATTATTCTTCCATTCCTAGAGAAAAAGGATGGGTAGGCCTTGGAAAAAGAAATGGACTATTGAAAATCACCAAGCTCTTGGAGTTGATAATTGGAGTGGAATATGGTATTTCTATTCCCTAAAAAACAATAAATATTTTGTGTATCATATATTTCCATTGTTATATTATATATTCTATCTGAATGTCTTAAAAAGGATCATAAGTATTCATTTCCATGGAGAGGGTGGTTTACAAAGTGAATAGAATCTCACAAACTAAATTCACCACCCACATTGATTATTAATGCAGTAAATCTCTGCATAAGGACCAAAAATTAAATATTTTTATGATATTTATAATTTATAATTTTTGAAAATTGGATCACAACACATAAATAACAAACCAATATTTTACCAAGTGAATACTTCTGAGTAGTATCCTTTTTTCAAACAATATAAATGTTTAAAAGTAAAAAACATTTCTTTCAATGAAAAATATTCATGAGTTTTGGCTTAAGTTGTTCATTTCTCATAACCATCCTAAACCCTATAAAAAATTAATATTTGGGATGAGAATAATAATCTTAGTCCTGGAAATAAAAATAATGCAATTCACTAGTCCAGTGAAAAAATTAAAAATCCTCAAAAATCATTTAATTTATCATCATATTCTTTGAGTGCAGTAAATAATTATTTTTCATGAAAAAACTCAATAATTTTTAATTAAAATCATTAAATATAAGGAATGAAAATAAAAACTCTTTCAAGAAACATAGATAATCATATTTATTATACATGTAAAAAATATCTGGATCCAAGTTAAATCAATAAGAGAAATCAAACCAGTTAACAATATCTTTCTTGCCTATAAAGATTGGGAAAATTTCCTAATTAATTGAAGAGCTATAATGGGGCTCACTCATCATATAATATATATTTTTATAAACCTTTATCAAGATATATAATGGTTCACATACTATTGTAAAAGCTATAGTGGGATCCCATATTTCTATTATATAATTATCAAGTACCATATCATGAGTAAAACATTTTACTACTTAACCCTTTCATCATAAAACCTTTTAAAAACACTTTTTAACACATATGGAAAACACTTTCTATTATAGAAATACTATTTCCATTATAAAGTTCCATTTCAAAACTAAATTTCCTATAAAAATGTTTTTATTTGAAGAAAACATGGAAGACTATAATTGAAACCAAACATAAAAAAATAATTATAATGTTGGGGGAAGGAATTGTTTCCAAAATACATTTAAATTAATCATTTTTCCCTTTTCAATGAAAGAAAAAAAAACTTTCCATATTAAATATGTAAAAAATTACATTTAACAACATTTTAAATAATGTAAAATGATTCATAAAATTAGATTTATAACTTATTTCATTTCATTGAATTTAATCTATAAAATAATTTTATAATTATGGTCATAGACTAAATTTTTTTAAAAAATAAATCATTAAAATATTTAATTTTTGGTTTTTTAAATAGTGGGTTACTTATGAAAAAAGAAAAAAATATTCCTTCAAAAAACATCATAGATAATGTTAATCAAGGTAATAAATTATCATCTGAAACCATTGGGGGAGAAATAATAATTTTTCAAATCATTTGGAATAAAATGTGCATAGAATAGAAAAAAAATGTTTCAAGAGAAACAATAAAAATGATTTTTAAAAGAATATCCCTTACCTTGAGTCTAACTCATCAAACACATTCATTAAATTCTGGAATAATAATCTTATATTCATTATATACCTTCTTAAAATAAATTCACATTTACTATTCTTTTTTTCCATGTTATTATCAACTACTAAATCAATTATGTTCTTTTTGTATGTTTTTTAGGAAACTAGGATTATATATCCAAAATGAATTTGGTAAGTTTACTATAGTGAAAGAATTAATTATTCCATCATCTCCAAAATAGTAATAACGAAATAATTATAATATAACTAATGACATTAATGGTATTATTAGGATATGGATTTAGGAGTGGGAACTAGTAATTTTCAAACCTTCAACAATGATGATCTTTATTTATATTCTTGATCATGGGATCATTTCATCCAAATTAGGAATTTTCTTTCAAAGATGTGTCACTCCAATCTTCTCACACTAGAGAGAAGGATACCACTAGTTTTCATCTAAGGAGAACATGTGTTTATTTTGTAGAAGGCTTATCATGTTTTCCATAATTGATTAATGATGGTCCCCCTCAACTCTTGAATATCAATAGGCACAGTGATAGTTTATTTTCATTAGTTATTCATCCAATAGCTCTTTATTAAAGTTTTAATATCTACAAATATTATCTTCTTTGTCCCATTATTTATTTTCTATGGGATAATCCCTTATCTTAGGAAAATATCATGATTCAAGATTCTCAATGTTGGAGAAATATTTCATGGAAACTTATTCTGATTTTTAGATTGGTTTTCTATATTATATTCTAATGTGGAAAGGATATTTCAGCAGCAAGGAATCTACAAAATATATAGCATAAATCGGTTAATTTTTTCATCAGGTATTGGGTTATTAATTTCAATCCCTTAAATTAGAAGAAATCTAATCCCCAAGTATGGATTCATTTATATGGGTAGAATTAGGTGTATTTCCATCCTAATATCCTTAATAATCTGGATTATTGTTTTAGTACTCCGATCAAAAATTCATTAGCATACTCTTATAGGTTATCATGGTTTTATTCCTCATATTCTTATAGATTTGAATTTGGAATATAAACTTCCAAATAATATTAATTTTCCCCTCAATGATAATAAAATTGATGTAAATTAGAGGATGATTATGTGCGTAACTTTTATTATATTTGAAAAATTTTGGGTCACACTATTGAAAACTATAGAGTGATTCAAATAAAGGCTATAAAATCTCCTAAAACCAAGTATTCGAAATAAGTGAAAAAACAATCTCATAAAAAAGGTACTGTTCTTGAAAAGAGGGTGTCTTGAAGGCTATAATGGATATATTTCCTATAGAACCCCCCTGCTATTTACTCATCTAACTAAAAAAGGTTAGATATTGATTAGGAGGATGATTCTCATCCCTATTCTCATTACTCATCAAATATTGTTGGGTTTGAGGTGAATTTTGAAAAAGAAAGATCCTCTGAGGATCCCTTGTTATCCCTGGAAATTTTAGTGGACATCAATGAGTTGGTCCTTAACCTACAAAGTGACATTAATGAAATTATCATCTTTATTGATAATAAATAGAATGATAGGGATATTGTTCTCTCTATAAAAAATAAGTCACATGTTTCAGACATTATTTTAGAACCTTTTAGTTAGGTTATTTAATAACAAGAGGTTCAGTTAGTTATGATATTTCTATTACTTAGGATCATTCCCCATAAATTACAACATCTCCATGTGATGTAGGATTTTCTGACACAAAGGTGAATACTCAAATGATGTATCCAGATTTGGGAGATCCATCCATTCTACTTAAATCTATTGTTCACCTAAATAATACATGCCCCTTATAAAAATGGGTTGACCCTTCTTTTTTGAATGTTTGTGACATCATCTCATTAATTCATTGTGATCATATACCTAAGAGGAAACCTGGTAGGACTCATAATTCCTTTTTTGTGAAAGTGGGTGCAAAAAAGATGGGAAAAATTAACCCCAAACCTATGTCCAAATGAGGACCCTTTTCAAGAATTTCCCCATGTAATCCAATAATGAGATATCCAGGTCCCCTAGGCTCCATATTAATAAACATAATCCTTTTTTAATTAGGTTGGATGAACCTAAAAGTGTTTTATCTCTTAGAATATCTAATCTTCAAAATTTCATTTTTCAGTTATTGGATACTAATATATGTTTTGTTAATGTTAAATATTTTTGAGTCCTCGCCCATTTTTCTTTAGTTAATCCAATTTTAGAGGCCTCTAATTATCAACATGTCACTTGTTCCTTTAATTTTAATGGGATTAAGTATTTTTTTCTTTTTTAATTATGATCATAATAAGTATCAGGAACATAGAATACATTGGTTAGAGATTGATTCTTTTTAAAAAAATTAATCTATTCCTTGGACCAATATTGTATATTTTAATTATATTATAAATATTAGTGAGAAATTGTGTGTTGTGACCTATAGTATTTCCACAAATAAATTTAGATCTCTCATTGAATGTAAAAATTTTATTGGTAATAATATGGATTGAGCCAAATATACATGGTATTAGAAACATCTCAGTGGTATGATTTCCAGTAAACATGACACATATTTTGATAATGATGTTGTATTGGATACCTCAAACCATATATCACCACAACATCATCAAGGATTAATTTTTAACATCATTTGATTCTACCAAATTCTGTTATCATGGATCCATGCCTTATTTTACTTTTAGATTCAATAGCTTTTGGGTGTCTCAACCATAATGTGGTAAACATGTTCTGGAGGTTTAGACCTCTATTGATTTCTAAGGTGATGATTTATCTTGTATTATCAAATTAAATTTATACAAAATGAGTCTTAAATTTTAGAGAAATGATTAGGTTTTTTCCTGATAGTGAGGTATCCTCTATTTAGCTTTACCCCAACTCATTCAAGAACACAAAACCTCAAATGAAATTTATGATGGTATTATGATTGAGTTTGATTTTTCTATAAAGATCATTATTCATCATAATATTAAGGAATAATTTTTTAATTGTGACTTTAAAGCTAAACAGATCAAAGATGGTGATAGGAACTCCAAATTCATTAATTCCATTCAATGCGCCAGAATGATTTCCTGGCCTTTATCGATTCTTAAGAATAGTGACCTGATTGTGGATACCATGCATGATATATTTAATTTTTTTATCTTATTATATGAGTCTTTTAAATGGTTTATCTTTCATTTATCAGTATGTGGATGGAATTATTACACATCTTTTCAATCTGGATTATAATTTTTGGCTCATCTCTATTCCTTTGACTTCAAATATTAATGAGGTTTTTTGTCTTAATTCTGAAATATCTTTTACCCTAGATGTCTTTGGTAACACTTTATTCCAATATTATTGGGATATCATTCATGCAGAGGTTTTCTAGATTCTACTTTTTGTAAGGGTGGTTCTCTTCCCCATGGATTGAATTATTATGTTCATTCTTTGATACTAAGAGAAGAAAATGTCATTGAAATTCCTCTCATCAGGCTGGTTTCTTTGGACAACACCATTTATAAAATAATAAGCAAATTATTAGATAACTGGTTGGTCTAAGTTTCATATAAAATAGTCCCCTAATCAATTTTGATTCATTAAGGTTAGGTATATTTAGTATTTCATGTTACTACCTCTGAATGTGTTAATATTCTCAAGAATCCCATTTTCGATGGTGATATTTCCTTCAACCATGATATCATAATGGATTTTTACATGATTGATTAGACCTTAATCTATAAGGTCATTTCCTATTTTGGGACTGATAGCTAATTTATAAATTGGATTAAAATAATATTAGGCTTAGATCATATTTCAATTCTTATTAATGGTTCCCATAATGCTTATTTTGAATCCACCAGAGTTGTCAGAAAATGTGAATCTTTTTCTTCTTTGATTTTCTAGATTGATAATGATTATCATTGTAAGATTTCATCTATTGTGGTTAAAAATGGGAAATTGAAATCCATTAATTCTAGTGGAGGAATATTTTGTAATTTCCCTATTTAGTATTAAGATAACATTATTCTCTTCACTGAAGTGGAAAAGACCAATATAAGAAACATCAAGAAAGCACTACTGCATTATGAAGAAACCTCTAGTCAGGTTGTCAACTCGAATAATTCTTTTGTGTATTTGGGTAAGGTGATATTTTCCTCCATAAATCAAGACAATGTTGGGAATTTGGGAAAATGAGTTGGGTATTTCCTTTTGTTTATCTCATTTTTCATATGTTCTAGGGATGAGAAAAGGATTTTTATTTTGTTGGTATTATAATATAGATCAGAAAGAAGCTTTCTTTATGGAAAGGTAAATTCCTTTCTATAGCCAGACATACTTGTTTTCTATAATCCATCATCACATAAATGTTTTATTATTTATTTATCATTTATGAATCTCCAGTTTCACTTATTAATAACATATATTTCTCTGTTAAAAAAATTATTCGGAGTGATAGTATACTAGAAATTATGTTAACCATTGTGGACAGGAAAAATCGTTTCAAGTCCTATGATTTTTGGGGTCTTTGAATAAAAATCCTACTGTTTTTAATGAGTCCTCGCAAGATCATTTTATATAGAGATTACTAAATGGTAAATCTGTTTCACTTGACTTCCTTCATTCAATATTTTTTTCATAGACAAAACTATAAATTTTCATCATATGACCTCCTCTATTTTCCTTGTCCTCAAATCCATCTTCCTAACTATTTATTTTCATTCAAGGTGGTCAGTATCTAGAGATACATCAATGAATTTTATAACTTCATATTGGATGGGTTATCCCGAAGTTGAATCTATCAAGGACAATGAGGTGAATAAATATTTATCTATTTTAATTTTAAATAAATTTTCTAACATAGATTCCCTTCAATTAAATATTAGATAAACTTTTAATAGGTATCAGGTTTCACCCATAATTAATTTTTGGGTTTGGGAACATGATTAAAATGATATATTAACATAAAAATAATGATATAATCATCTTGTTGGCGCAAAATTAGATTTTTAGAGGTCTATAATTCTTGAAAATAACTTCATTAAACCTTTGTGTCAATCATTTTATTGAAATTGGTGCACGAAAATTTACCGACTAACAATTTTTTATAGAATTAAAATATTTTCCAATTTTATTCCTGTTCCCCATATCATATAGATAGAGATGATGTTGATTATTTATTATTATGTTGTTCCCTAGTTTCTTTAGTATGGTTTTATCTTTCAGAGATGTTGGAAATCATTTTTCCTCGTTTTTATAGAAATTATGACCTCTTAAATATTTGGAAGTCACCCATACATTCCCCTCAACATATGAATCTTTTTTGGCCTGCTTATATAGATTTAACTATCATCATCTTGAATTCATGAAAAAATGGCTATAGGATTTGGTTTTGTTTGTACCTAAAACTACTCTTTCAAAATTATTGGTTACTATTAGATATATTAACCCATTATTAAATGGTTTTTATTTTAATTTTGTACATGATATCTTGGCATTGAGGTGACATGTTATTAGTGATAAATTTCATCCCTCTCATTGGACTTTTTAATTAATTTTGTTATAAAATTTTAAAGGGGGACTAAATTTACTATATATGGTTCTTTGTGGGGTAATTTGGATCCTTTGGGTTACAAGGAAATTTTCAGAAATCGCCATAGGGTTTTATTATGTTTTCATTATAGATATTGTCATTTTTCATCCACACATGAGGTAGAAATGTTGTGTGTAATTCAACGCATTGAACATGCATCACTTCTTGGATGGGGTAATCATTGGTTGTAATGTGATTCTTCAATTATTTTTTAGTCTATTAGAGCTAGTTCTGAGAATATTTTATAGAAGGTAAATTCTCCATTGAATAATTTCATTGATTATCTCTCTTCCATAGATTACATAACCACTCACATATATAGGGATTAAAACTCACTTGTATGTGGTATTTCCCACAACGGTACTGATGTAAATAGTTTTTCTCGGTCTAATTGGGTTCCTGATGATCTTTTACCTCTTCTTCTGTTGGACAACATAAATTTCATATTTTTAGTTTTTTGTAATTTTGACTTTCTTTTAAAAATATACACAACTTTATATTTAGGGAAAGGTATCAGCATTCTCAAAAAATGAAATAATTATAATATTTATACATCAATTATACATTTAATACCAACCACAATAGATGGTTATAAAAATTAACTATATTACGGTAATGGATATGGAAGGTTATACGTATGTATGAGTAACATTTCAATTTTTCAGGATCTTTATGGAATGAAGGTATATATTATTTTATCATTATATAATTATCATAATATAATAAATACCATTTATTTAACTAAATATTATTATATATATCTTCCTTGTGATTTGGTGAGGAATAATGAATCATATTACATCTTGCATGTGGTAGTACAAATTCGTACATGAATGAAATTATCATTATTTCTGGAATGAATATTTATGAAAATAAAATATATATTACTTATAATGAATCATAAATATATCCCAAATTTCATATATATAAATTATATCTAACATTATTACCATCTGTGAGAGGAGTTGATGGAAAATTGATTACATTAGTTTGTGAGGTGGTAGTCTGTCGTACACATGGAAGATGGTTTCGTTTCCAATTTATAGGAAAAATGATATGGATAAAGTATATTACATCAACATAATAACTCTTAATTATAAAAAAAACTTATTTTACAATTTAAACATGGTTGAAGAAGGTTTTTAGGTTATAGATTATTAAAAAATGAAAACACTTTATAAGGAACTATAACACTTCTTAGAACAACCTCTTTAGATTAATAAAGAAATCAATCATATATTTTTTTCTAATAAAAAGGAAAAATGTAAATCATGAGGATTGTAAGTAAGGTATATATTTTGGGTTTTTCTGAAGTAGATTTTTTTATATGTGATGAAAAAATGAGAGGATGTGTCCTTTTATAACTGAGGGGAGGGACACGATTCAAAATTTGTAAATTATTAAGTTAATATAAATTAATTTTCAAACTAAAATGGCTAAAATTTTATAATAATGTAATATAAATGTAGGGTTATTTTAAATCCTATCATTTTTTAAAATTTTAAGGTGATTTTTTCACACTTATTCTTTTGTTTTAACTAATTCAAACCCTTTTTGAAAATTATTATTATGTTATTTTTTTAACAATTTTGGGGTCAAAAAGTTAAAAATATGGACGAAAGACTCATAAATGGACCATGGTTGATATTATAAAGAATAACCCATTTAATTGGATGATAATATTATTTATAGGAATTTTAAATCATTTTATAAAGCATTATTTATTATAAAATATCATCATGGTTGATTTGGACATGATTCAACTAATTCTACATTAAGAACAAAAAGAAAAAGAAGAAATTTTAATCTAAAAATTTCACACAAGAAAAATAGGTTGTAATTTTATAAACAATTTTTAACACACAATAATTAATTCTAATCATATTATTTTTAATATTAATAAAATCATTTATTTTATTTCCAATTTATTTAAATAAATACATCATTACTGTTGAATAATAATGTTAGGTAATTATATATTTACTAAATATTATTAACAAATTACCATAAGTAAAGAATTTCCATTATTCACAAAATAATCATTAATATTAACCAAATACATTCTTTTGTCCCTTTTTGAACAAATAAGATATATTTAAAAGCAAGAGGGTGAAATTTTTTCTTTTTAATTAAATAAAATATTATATTGGTACCTTTCATTAAAAAGTGTCCTCTATATAAATAAATCAATAATAGGGGGAAAGGTATATATAATTTCATACATAAAATTTGAAGATGAAAACTGGTGACCTTGTTATATAGTTTAACATAAGATAACACTATTCTCACTTTACCGTGGTGAAGACTTTTCTTACTATTTTTAATATACATTTTGAAATAAATAAGGCTAAACTTATTAAATATTATTAATTTCTTTTATTCTAGATATGGATTAAGTTTTATAAAATTTCATTTCATTAATTTTTTTAAACACGGTTTATTAGTATCTAGAAAAGTGTGATGAAAATGGTTTTTTGAAAAAACAATTCCTTTTATGTATTAAATATTTCTAAACCTAGATCTCATATATTGTTTATTATTATGTAATTAATTATATGATATTAAATTTAGTTAGTATTATATTAATTTAGGATCTAATTAAATATATTATGTGTTTTTTTCAAGGAAAATAAATAGTGGAATTCAAAAAACAATTATTTTCCTTATTCACTTAAAAGACAATATTTTCATAAAATTATTAAAATTTTATCGTAGGATTATTTTGAGATATTTATTTCAAAAATGATATATTCTATATCAAATATTTTTTAATAAATTCAAGAAATTAATTATAATAGTTTCACTTAAATGATAAATTAGATCCATTTTTGAGAAAACAAATTTTTGAAGAATAAATTGATATTTATAAAATTTGAGTAATTATTTTCTATGAATTTCATGGTATATTAATATAGAGTTATAACTTCATATATATATATATATTATAGTATAAAATCCTATTAAATTCCACTAATTTAATAGATTGGTTAAACTGGTCATATTTAAAAAATAATATGTCATGGTTTGTTAATGCTCATTGTACAATGGATGATTGCTTATCAAATAAAGCTTTATTTTGAAAAATATTGGGGTGGTAAATTCTATCCCCCCCTTTTAACAAATTACAACCCACTTTTATAATGTTCCCTCTATAATCAAAGGTTTGATATTTGAAAGTACTTTTATTATAATCCCACTTCATAGGGAGGGTTAATAAATTATCCTTGTGATAAGAGAGAAATGAAAATATGAAGTTCTTCTCAAATAACATAAGAATGTTCTTAAAAATAGGAGAACATTTTTGGGATGTGATAAAAGGTACATGGAAGAAAAGTGTAAGAATTGAATAATTATGTAGATTAACAGAGATGATGAGTCAAAGTAATGTAAGTAATCTAGAAAATGTTCACAACCCCCAAACCATAAACAAATTAGTTTTTTAAAAATACCATTTATTCATCAGAAATGAGAGTAATATGATAAAATTTTACTTTTAAGATCATTTTCCTAGTTTTTTTTAATTCCTTTCCATTTAGAGTAAAAACAATAAAAAAATATTCTAACCAAACAATTATAATTTGAACCATTAATATATTTCTAGAAAAATCTCATATTCTACACCAAAACATGAGTATTCAAGTTGAATATTATTTATTCATAAATTTTTTAATGGAACCCCTAACAGAAAACGTAATCAAAGGATTATAATATATTCTTTATATCATAAGATATTAACCAAAACTGAAATGGTTAGTATAATCTAATATAATTCCCAAAATGAATAAAACTTAATAAAAAAAGTAACACATTAATCATCAAGATTCAATAGTATTATCCAATGTTCAAAATAAATAAATATAACAATAACTATACTTAAAATTATTCAAGATATTTATATTTTTGATTGGAGAAAAGATATTATAATGATTTTATCATGCGTTCTTCCAATATAATTTTACAATTATCTCCAAATCACATCAATCACTCCTAAAGAGTCATAAAAAATATATATAACCAGTTATATAATCAACAAGATATATGAACCATTTCATTAAATATCTAGAATCACTAAAAAACATTCTTAAAATTATACAAACATCTAAAATTTAATTCAAGCATTAATCCTCAGATAAAATCCTATAATATTCTATTTACTTTAAACATGTAATGTTCCCTAAAATATAATGATCTTATTTTGAAATAAAATTAATCACATTTTTAGAAAATAAATTTACATAAATATGGTCATGTATATGTTAAAACATATGTTCTAAAAATTAGCTTAATATTTATCATGAATGTAATTTAAAAATTTTAATACTTTATAGGACATCATATCGTCTAGTGGAAGGTATTTCACCCTCATCAACCTTTGGTTGTGAGTTCAAGCCCAATGACCTTACCAGATGAAACAAAAAATCGTTTTTACTAAAACACTATCAATATAATTTTTATAAGGGTCCAAAAAATGATGAACAACCACAAAATATCATTAATTACCAAGTCACATTTCAGCCTCTAAGGTTATCTATATAGTTCATTTGTTCATAAAATAAATTAATATTGATTGAACATCATTTCCATATCATCAAGTAAATATTAAGGTAATGGTTTATTTATCCCTTTATAAAATTTTATTCAATGATTTTATCCAAAAATTATCACATTTTAACTAAAATAATTTTCTAATGTATTGATTCTATCATATTTGTCTAAATATTTAAATCCACTAATTTTATAGAATAATAAATTGGTGTTTCAGGATTCTTATAATATTTTAAATATATCATAGTATCTTTAATAATCACATCCATAATTAAAGTAACTTCTTAAGCCTATAAAAATGATTTTTCTCTTATTTTTTAATACATTATTCCAAAAAAACAAAAAAAAATAAAATTCATAGAGAATTAATTTGTTTCAAATAAATAAAGTCACATACTTTTAACATAAAAAATTAATTCATTTCATTAATCCAAACATTAGGGTCTTCCATTATGTTGTTGATATTACCTTTATCTTCCATAATTAATTCTATATCTCCATAAAAGAAGTAGTCAAGTCTATGGTGATATTTACCTTGCTGAATGAGATTGACAATTTAAAATGTTTGAATTCATATAAAAAATCTATGATACAAAGAAATTTTAGAAAAATAAATTGTTTTTGGATAGGTTATATAGTTTCTTGAAGTTAATTTTAATTTTCAAAAGTCATTTTAAGGAATTTGAAAAATATTTGTCTATCGGAGTGATAATTACATCACCTGGATAGTATAAAAATATTGTGTGAGATCCTTTTCCATTAAACTTGGTAAAAAATCATTAATCTATATAAAGAAAAATCCTTAAAATATGGAATTAATTATCACAAGTTAACATGAAAATAAACCTTATAATGAAAATACCCATAGAAATTATTGAAATAAATAACCATTAAATCCTCTAAAATATCCACAACAACATCAACATTATAGTATATATTAACGTCGAGGGTTTTCTCCTAAAATTCAACTTTTATCTCAAAAATATGTACTACAAATATTCTAAAATAATCCTTTAAATTAAACATGAGGGTTTCATACACCATAACCTAATAAAAAATGTATCCTTGAAATCCTCAAGAAAAAGTGTTTATTCCTTTCAACTTATGATCAACCATAGACTTAGTAACCAATGATAATTTCAATACCGCTTATGTTAAACTCACAAAAAAACAATCTATTATTAAATGTAATCTAAACTATTCCGCATATACAAACTCTACACCCAATCATAATAATTTGGAGGACCTTTATTGTTTAGCGAATTTTTTAATCTAGTCATAAATCTTACAAAAATATTCCATATTTTACAAAGTGGTAAGTTCTGAGTAGTATCATTTTTTTCTAGAATTTTAAACTTTTAAATAGAAAAATTTTTATTTTCATGAAAACATCATTAATTTAACTTTAATTATTTGTTTTTTTAACCATCCACAAACTATGTAAAAAATATTTTAAAACAAATTATGAGTACAAAAATCATAGATAAGGACATAAAAACAGAAATCCATTAGTCTAGTGAAAAATATGTAAACACATAAAATATTTACCATTATCGCTATATTTTTTTAGCAAATGATATAAATAATATCCACATGAAAAACACACATGGTTTTTATACTAAAACCCTTTCAAGCATTTTAAAAAAATTAGAAAACCTATAGAATTATATTCATAACATGTTTTAGAAATAACTAAATCCAAGTTAAATATATAGGATAAATTACACCAGTTAACTCCCTACATATTTTCTATAAATACAAGGATAACTAACCAATAGACTTAAGAGATATAATATAGATCTCACTTAACAAAACATATTTTGTTCCCACTCTCCATTGTGTGCTATAATGTGGATCAAACCATTATATAGGTTATTTAATGCTCACCAATTCCTATTAAATAATTCTCAGGTACCATATCATGAATTAAACATTTTATAGTTTCTCCTTTTCAATATAAAACTCTTCAAAATATCTTTTGATCCCATATTTAAAACAATTTCAGATATCAAAATAGACATTCCATTTTAAAAACAAGTTTCGAAAATAATGTTCTTCGTAAAGAATCATTTCATTGAAGGAAACATGGAATATAATAGATTGATTCAAACAAATAATAACATTAAATCTGGTGGGAAAAGTCTTTTTCAGTGAATATGTTAAAATATAACATTCTTTTTTCTCTTTTGTAATTAATGTGAAAATTTTTAATATAAAAACGTAAAATTTTTACTTTTGAAACAAATTTAATGATTTTTAAATGAGACTTAAAATGATTTTTATAATTTTTTTATGTCTATATAAATTCATCCCTTTAATAATTTAACAAAATTAAAAACAGTTATAAAATAAATAATTAAAATATTTAAAATGATGTTTTTAAAATAATGTATACCTTATAAATACCTTAAAATGTTCCCATTTAAGAACCTAGTAATAAAATTAAATTACATTCAAAAACTAAATTTTTAAAAATTTGGATAATAAATAATAATATTATCAAAGTATTTAAAAGTTCATCGTCATGAAAGGAAAAAATAATTTTTAAGAAACGTTAAAAGATGGTTTTTAAAAGAAATTCCCCTACCATGAGATTGACTTGTCATGTACATTTTTATCATACTAATCAATTGAATTATGTCAATTATTTACTTTATTAATAACCTTTTAAATTTAATTCTTCAATTTTATACTTTATAATCAATTAATTAATCAAATATGTTCACATCATATATTTTGATGATATTCAGCTCATATTTTTAAAATGACTATTGTTGGTGGACTATGGTCAAAGAGTACATTATTAAATAATATATCAAAAATAACTATTAAAAAATAACATTCGTAAACATCTATTATACATTGAAATCTTACCATGAGATATGGTTATAATAATTGAACTGTGTTACAATCATGGGGATGGTTGTTCATACGTACACATGAGTAACATATATATTTTTCACTGATCATAATGGATATTAAGTAATTATTATTTTGACTTTTTTGAATGATAATAATATCATAAATAACATTTTTTATTAAATTTACTTATTTATACCATATGTATGATGTGGCACTGAAAAAAAAATAACATAGCCTCACAGAGGTGGCAGTCTGCACATAAACATGAATGAAATTTAAAAAAATATTTAAGAAAAATTTAATCAATTAAATGTTATATTATTTCTAGAAAATGATAAATATTTCACGAATACATACACACACAAATATATATATATATATATGTTAAATCCATTATTAAAACCATCTCTAAAATGCAGTGGTGGAAAACAAAATACATTTTTTTGCAAGGAAGTAGTTCATCGTATACACGAATGATGGTTTCGGTTACCATCTAATGGATGGAGAGTTATACAAAAATCACTAAATCTACATAATAAAATTTATTAATATAATATAAACTTATTTTATTATATAATCATGTTTTAATATTGTTTTGAGGAGGTAGATGATGAAATAAAAGGAAAACACTTGATTAGGAACTATAACTATTATATGGAAAACCTCTTATAGTTTTAACCAGGAGAATTCCTTAGATGGTTTGAGGATAAAACCAAGGAATCAATGATTTTGGGAGGAATTTAAATGAGTTAATTAAGAAGGTATTTCCCAAAAAAAATATTTTTTATTTTTTAATAATAGAGGAATTAAATTTCCCATTTTTAAGTGAGGGGAGTGGAACTCTTGATAATTCTTAATGTATTTAATTAATATAAAATAATTTAGATATTAAGATTTCTATTAAATTATACTATTCTAATTTAATATTTGGAGGATTAAAAATAATCTCATAAAATAAAATTTGGACATGTTTAGGTGATTTTTTCACCTGTAATTTTTTTGTTTAAACCCATTTAACAACATTGTCACAATAACCTAAGTATTAAATTTAATAATCATTAAGGGAAAATAATGTAACTATGAATTCCAAAATGTCCCATAAGTGGATAATGGTTGCAATTATAAATCATGTATAATTTACATGTAACAGTATAATTGTTTAGGGATTATAAATCATTTAATAAAAAATCGTTATTATAAATTATCATTAATGTAAATTTTAAAACTATTCACTTAATTGGACTTTAAAAATATAAAAATATTGTAATTCAGATATAAACCATTAAAATAACCAACCATGTTATAATTATTTAAAATTTTTTCTATCACAATAAAGAATTAAAATTATATTAAGGGTTCTACCTCACCCCTTAAAAGATGGATTACAAAAAATCAATAAAAACTAAAGTCCTTCGGGCCATTGGAGGATGTATATTTAAAATCAATAGGGTGGGATTTTACTATTTTTATAATATAAAATATTATATAGGTCACATTCATGGAAAACGTTTTCATAAAAAATAAATATCAAAAATTTTGTGGAATGAATCAAAATAACTTTATAAGATAAATTTTAATGCGAAAAATGGTAGCCTAATTAATTAGTTTTAACATAGTTTAACTTTTACTTTTTTACACAAGTGAAATATTTTTACTCTTTTTAATATTCATTATGAAAAAAAAAATTTGTATCATATTAAATAATATCAATTATTTTGATTCAAAATATATAATCCATATTTCCAAATTCCATCTCTATAATTTGATGATGTTCATTTTATAAGTTACCCTCAAATCATGATGAAAACATATTTTCCAAAATTAAAAATGTATTTTAATGTCTAAAATTATTTTTATACCAATATAATGTATAATGTTTATTATAATGTAAGTAATTATATTATTTATAAATAATTTGTTATTGTATATAGTAATGTTTATATCTAAGTTATTATGGTTCGTTTTCAATGAAATGAAAGGAATTTTTTACAAAAAAAATGGTACTTTTCACTAGTCATAGAAAAATAAATATTGTTAGAAGAATGCCAAAACATTAATATTAGGATAACATCGACATGAAGATGTCGAAAATTATATAACTTTTTCCAAATAGAATTTATAAAATATCAAGTAATTAATTATAATATTTTCAATATAAATAAATATTTATTATTTTTTAAGATAACATATTTTTAAGAATAAAATGAATTTTCTAAAATTTTAGTGATTATTTACTAATAATTTATCAATAAATTTATATTTACTAAAAAATATACGAGGTTATTTTAGTCATATTTGAAAATTAATATTTCAATGTACCTTATGGTATGATGTTGCTTGTCGTATACACTGTTGAACATAGTTTTATTTTTTTTTAATATCATATTTGTGCACTACAAGACACATCACTATTATTTATATGAATTTTCTTCAATATATTCAACATTTTTTGATTAATTCAATTTTTTATGGTTATGCACTGAATTTGTGTAATTTGGGTATTCTAATTTATTCCATTTGAGGTTGAATTGGCCATGGATCTTTAATATACAAGATCCCGGTAGTCCTATGAAGGTGTTACTTGACATTAATTATGTTATATACTCACTTTTAATGTGTCATATTAACTATGAGAAATTGTATTTTGTTTCTCATTCTAATTATTTAAATTTAAGATATTTTCTTAACATCTTGTAGTGTGATTTGATCCTAATAGGCCATGACTATCCCATGTCTATTGTTTATTGGTACCAATGTTCATAATTTATTAGTATTTATATAAAATTGAATATGGGATCATTATTATTTAATACATATTGGTTTATTTTAATGAGAATTAAATCTTTAACATAGTTTTATACACCATAGTATGCCTTAAGAAGGATTGGACATAGTATTGTCTTGTCTTGAAATGACGTATAATAATAATGGTTCATTGAAATAGGTGGGTGGATTAAGAGAAAAACATGATATGATTGATAAAAAAATTATTATTAATGAATTTAAACGATATATAATAAATTTATTTTTAACATTAGATATGGTGGTTCCTCATACATAAACAACTAATCAATGGTGTTATCTCATCTACTTAAATAAGAATAGTGATCCATCACTAACTGTGAGGATAATATATTTGGGGAATATACTCATCCTTCAAATTTGATATTGTGTTATATCTTTCACACGATGTATCTTGTTAGTTAGGAATCATCCACTAATGAGAGATTTCCCAATGGTGTATCCATCATCCTTGGGACATGCAATGGTTGTATACTATAGAATAATTATTTGATTATAATGGTGTATTGAAAACATGAAAAATTTTATTAATGGTACATAATGAAAATTGATAATTGTGTGTTGATTTAGAATTCACTTATGGATATAATACCAGTGCTGCATTAACTACATTTAATTTTGATAATTTGGTATATCATCCACCCTGGGAGTGATATTGATGGTATATCTTCCTACAAGGTGGGATTTTTTTGTGGATCAATATCCTCAAGAGTATTGAAAGGATGACATATCATCAACCTAAAAAGGTATAATGGTGGTTTATTATCTATGCAAGATTGATTATTCCCCATTCACTAGGTGATGGATAAATCATTAGGGGTTGTATATTGATGTGGGATCATTCACCTGGTTTGACAGAAATGGTGTTGTGTTTCTCAAGAAGAATACTTATTAATCATATATATTTCATCGTAATTATTATAAAAGTTTTAATATATCATTTATCCTTAAAATTTGTATTCCAAAAAGTTTTATATCACCTTATTATATCATTTTCCCAATAATGTATCATAAATCATGGTATGGTGTACGATCTCCATGTGGTAGTACATTTTTTTATTTATTATTACATACATCATTAGAAATATTAATCAAGAATGAAACTTTATTTACTAAAAATCCTAGGGACATAATTGATGGTGTCCTAGTAAGTGTTACTTAATCTATTCTTGGGAATTGTGATACTGATGAATATATTTAGTCACGTGTCTTAGGTAATAAAAAGGGACATGGTTTTTGGGATAACTAAACCTATAGATCATTGATGGTTTTTAGAAATTTTATTATTCCATGACTCGAGACTAGTGGTGGATGTCTTTATTACATAGATTTATTTTTGAAACCTATTGTATATGTATTTCTCATGTGAGATATAGTTTCTATTTTATGAGTTTTTTGACATATAAAATAGTTTATTTTTATTTTTATTTATTATATATTTATTGTTTCACAGTATTTAAATATGATAAATATTGTATAATATTTTTCTATATTCTTTTGTTTGATTTTTTTTCTCCAAAAATGTTTACTATAATATCTATATTAATCCATTATATTCCCACTTATAATATGATGGCCATAATAATTATTTATTACCCACTTTTATACATCGTGGATATTTTTAGGTATGTGATACTCAAGTTTTGTCACAATATAGGTGAACCAAACTACATATTCAATATCGTGGTATGAATACCTTTTCCATTTTTGTTCTCCTTTTTTAGATATAGTATACATGAGATAGGATGTTTTCAAGGAATTTGAAAAATCATATAATTTTGAGTTGATAATTAATATATTAGGGATGAAGAAGTTACTAGGAATGGGAGTGTAAATGTGGTTTTTTAATTGTTGGGATATATTTCTATGTTTGATGCATTTTTATTTTGATTTATAACTTACTAGTTTTTAAACATGGCCAAGTAAAATAAGAGGGTTGGTATTCATGAATCATTGAAATCACATACAGATCACATGAGAATTATATTCCTGGTTTAAATTTATATCTTTGGGGTATTCTCGCAATATTATTTAGGTTTATGGAATTTAAATATTCAATAAAAACATATAGAGAGTTTTCTAATATGATTTATTTTTTGAACTCAATAATAACATCCTATTATTACTAAGTTTTACATTGAAATTATTTGACTTTTATGTTACCCCTTTATTAGGTCATACTTTACCCCTGAGTGGGTATGTTTGGATTAACTTGAATAATGTATTGTGGAACATCTCTATTATATGTTCCGTGTTTGGGGAGAGTGGTGTTTGATGGTGCTTTCTTTTGAAATATTGTTATTTTTTGTCTTTGATATAAAGATCCTACTTTTTAGGATAATTAGATTATTTAGATATGTCATTTTTGTGACCTCTAGTTTAGTTATAGTAGTGTGGGTATGAGCATTCCCCCAATGTTAGTAGAGAAGGAGTCACCGGTTGTACTTGTTCCTCTAATTGACTATAATCTCAAAAAGAGATTGATTCTAGTCTTGTATTATATTGGTAATGGGTTAATGAGGACTATGATGACCATCTCATACTATACTAGTGATTTCAAGTCAAATTCTCCACCATTCAACAATGGTAAGATTTTACTAGAAGCAATAGTTTTTTAGATATGTTAAATGAAAAATATATTTGATTAGCTTGGGATACCCCATGAGAGGTGGGTAACTCTTACCACATATATGGTATAAAGATCAATTAATATAAGATGAGAAATCCCACCAATAGAAAATCATACAGAGATGAATATGAAGTACTTTCAGTCATATTTATTTATAAACTTCTTTAATTTGAACTGATGTAATGAACATGGTTTTTATTAAATATTCATCCTGAAATAAATATTGTGTTTAAAATATTTTTTCAAACAACAAAAAAAACTACAATGATCCATGAAATATTATATAATAGTATTATAATAAGAATAAAACATATAATATATAAAAATATAGTTATAAAATATAAATGCATACAAAGTTTGAATCAGAACCATTAAAGTGTTAATAGTAATTTTTCAATAATGTAGTTTTATTTATATATTTATTTAATTTAAAACATCAAAATTTATATATTTTGGAGTTTTATTTGGAAAAAATAATATTATTTATTAATTCATCTTTTAAAAATTAACGTACTATCAATTTTTGAGTTATTGTTTTCAAATAGTTAATGTTTGGGGAAGTTGTAAAACATATATTTTTCACTAAAAAAGTTAATCTTATTATCCTTTCATTATATAAAAAATACATAAGAGCTTATAAAATAATTTAATACATTAATTTTTTAAGGAGTAAAACTATATATTTTGGATTTAAAAAAACCATTCTTAATATTTTATAAACATACATATTATATTTTAAAAAATGAATTTTTTTATCTATTATATGAATTAAATACTATTTGTGTAAAAATAGTTTTCGGAATTATTTTAATGACACAAATACTTTTTTTGTTTTATAAAAAACTGATTTATATTAATATAATTGAATGAATGGATAATATTATTGGATACATAACTTTTAGTTTAAAAATACACTTTTATTTGTAAATGGTGTTTTGTGCACTATAAGTGCTAATGATATAATTAATTAATCCAACACATATAAATATTAAATTATTAAAATGTTATAAAATTTTAAATAATTAATTATAAATTATTTAATAAGGTCCAATTTAGTTTTAGTTAACAAAAATCAATTAATTATATGAAATGATCTAGCATTGAAAAACCAAAAGAGGTAAAAGTAAAATTTTTAATAATATAAGACTTAAAATCATGTTTCCAAAAAGGCTCCAGAAGTATATATGAGGTATTTTTTAAATTACGTCATTATATACTCTATTTGTATCAATTTCTTATTCTTTTATCCATGTGAATCATTTTTTCTATTAATGTTAGGTTATAAATGTTTCTAAATTATATTCTTATAACATATAGAATGTACCTCTCACCACCCCACTCAATACCACACAAAATAATTATTTTCCACCATAAAATCTTCCCATTATTTTTTGAGGAATTTTTTTTTCGTTTTACATGTTCATGAGGTCATAAGATATTAGCTTATGACCTTTATTTCTAAAAATTATTCCATGTAAAACCTAATAATTTCAACATGTCAATTAAAACTTTATAAAATATTTTCATTTATATGTTAATTTTTAAAATTTAATTACCTTATTCAAATATAGTAAAATAATTATTGTTTTTATAATTAATTTTATTAAGATATGCTAATAATTATTAATCACATTTTCCATTTTAAATTTAGGAAAATGAAACTATAATTTGTGCATTCAACAGAGTACCACCTCTTCTAAGTGATGACTAAAATTTTTTATATCACCTCCTATTTTATGAATATAATTGTGAAATTAAGAAAAATATGATGTGTATAATATAAGAATTATTATTAAGAGAAAAATAAAAATCACCTTATTTCTCTCTCATTATTTCAAAATTGGAAATATTAACCTTGTGTTTTTTTGCCTATTCCCTCCATGAAGTAATGTATCTCTTTTTTCATATGGTTTCTTTAAAGCTAATTAAAAAATATTACTATATTAATCAAAAATATGAATTTATCAAAAAATATATTTATTCTTATATAATAATTATATTAGGCTTAATTAAAAAACATTCAAAAACAAAATCATCCATAAAATATGGTATGATCAGTTTTGGGTCTGTCTAACCACCAAATTGAATAATTTTGTAAAATTATATCATGGATGACTATAAATATTTAATTACAGATTATGTATGAAATAAATAAGTAAATAATTGTTTTATTTTGGTATTATAATGGGAAAATTAATATTTATCTCTATAATTGAAGAACTAATGTCTATTCGTTTAAAATTAAATAACGTTATACACCACGAAATTATACTTTATGGATTGTATCAAAAACATCAATAGAATAAATTTATAGAAAATTGAATAATTAAAAATATTAATATCATGTACATTATATTACATTATATTGATTATCATTTGGATAATCATTAAAAATGGATCCACTATTATGAAACTAGTTCAAAACAGTAATTATTACTCACACCTAATATTGAAAATAGATAATAAATAAATAACATACATGTTGAGAACAATTATAAATGAATTGTATAACATGTTATATATATGAATAGGTTCTAATTTGGGTGATTAAGAAAATTATTGTTTCTATATAAAATAGTTGTAGTGTGATCTACTAATCATGAGTTCAAGTTAAGGAATTTATTAACTCAGTTTTTGATTCATTGGGACATAACCATTATTACATAAAATCAAATTTACAATATTTATTTAATCCAATAGTTTATTTTTTTATATGGTATTTTCTGTTATTATATATAAAATTATATATAATCATTAGTAACCACGTCTCTGATAAAAATATTTCTTGAATAAAAGCATAATGCTAGTAAGAAAATCTCTATTTATTACCAAAGACTCATTCAAACAAGTAGAAGTTTTTCCAATAGAAATTTTTTTTATTTAATTAAATGAGAATACTTTTTTTATTACTCAAATTTTCCATTACCTATTTTATGAAATAAATTTCTTACAATGTTTCAAAAATATTGGTATTTTCCATTAAAACCATATATAAATCATAATAATTTCATTTCATTTCATTATTTACCCCTTTAGATTTAATAGATTTATTTTTTCCATTTATGGATATTCTAATTGGAATAAAATTATAATAATGTTTTAAAAAGTATTCACTTTATAAATAAAATAGTTTTTAAAGGAATTTTTGTTGGATTTGGTTCCCCATAAAAAACATCTTTTGTAATTTATGCTAAAAATATATTCATAGGATGGATATTAATAAACTCTTTATCACATCATGATTTTTCATCTACATTAAATTGTTTGTGATAATGTCTTAAGAGTTTCTGCCACACCAAAAAGTCATAACGGATCCATGCAATGATGAGGACTTGGAAGTGCCATGACACTATTCTTGAACATATGTTCTATAGCTAGATGATATCATTTTAAGGAAAACATGATACAAGATATTAGGGGTGGATACTCATAGCACTTTGACACACCTTTTAATGGTGTACATCCATGGTAATGTCTAAGAAGATATTATGATAAAAATGCCCACCATTTGTAAATCCACATTCATATGTGTCATTGGATGTTCCTTTCTACAGCTATGTATATTGTAACATAGAAATTAATATTATTTTTAGTGGGTATTATGACTTGAACACTTTGATTTATTAGAGATAATTGTAACGATTTATGTTCGCAACAAGGTTTGATATGTTGTCTGTGTCATGAGTAATATTGCATTAATAAATAATGCAAGAAAGGATTTGTCCCTTCTGTTTCATAACTGAAGTGGATATCTCGTTCCAATAACAAAATAATTCCATGTTCATCATGTTCTATAATAAAGATCAAATTCAAAGAAGTCAAAGAATGAGAAGTCAAGCACATGGGTTCATGGAACTTTCATGCAACCCACTTGATTGGAGATATTGAAATAAATGGATTATATTACATTGTAACAATTCATATGAGCTGACATGTCGTTGTGGAATTAACTTCTTTCTCCAGGGGTTCCTCAACATGTTTTTAGATGCTAACATTGGACATTAGGTTTCTCCAAATAATTCCACTATGAAAGAGGCCATGAGGGTCACAAACTAAGTGTATAGAGTATCTAAGTTAAATTACATATTATTTATTAGTTAATAAGTAAAACATAGATTATTCCCATTTAGGGACTCATCATTATTCATGGATGCATGATCACAATTATTTTGAAACTATTTATTCAAATGAATATAATGTGGGAAGAATAATTAGTAAATATTTATTTTATATTTAGTAATTTTATTATTTATATATTTATTAGTGAATAATTCAGGGATATTTATTTAATAAGTAAATATTCATTATTCAAAGTTCAATAAATATTTCGGAGGATTAGAGGACTGAGTTAAGGGTTTGGTAAGAAATAATATTTAATATTATTTTATTAAATAATATTTAATTATAACTCGCAAGTTAAGCACGTGTCAAGAAATAATAATTTTGTTGTTATTATTTGACATTGGGGTTTCTCTTGAATTTATAAAATAATTAAGGCACTTGTGAAAATTATTTATTATTACCCAACTGAATTAAATACTTGGTTATATTATTCTCTTATAAGCCAGGCTCTAGCCAAGAGAAAATTATTGGTATGAAAAAAAAATTAGAGGTAAATATCTCAAGACTTGAGAGTTCATCCCTCTCTAAGAACTCTCTCCAAAACAAGAGAGATCCTCCTCCACTGGATAAAGGAGTACACATTGTAATTGGTTCTCAAGGATATCGATGGTAGACATCACAAGCGCAAGGATCTTCTGTGCTAGCACCCGGAGACTCTTTCAGTGATGTCTGGAGATATGTGTAATATGTGTGGATCACTGCTAATGTAGATATACCCTTTATATCTACAATGAAATGAAGTCGCACTATAGATATTAAGTCGTACACATCTAGGAGGAATGAATCACCATGGAGATAATTATTTAAATAAATTAAATTAATTATAAACAAAAAATTTTGATCCTCTTTCTTGGTTTCATGTTCCTATTCCTTTGTATAAATCTTTGATTAAATTTTTTGGTTGTTGGCATTCATCATTGTATTGATCCCGCATTTCTCATTATATATGGAAGAAATTAAAGTTGGGCATCATCCCCCCACACTTTGGTTGTGACTGAAACCTACACATGGTATCAGATCAGGCATATTATTGTATATATTTATTTAAATAATTTGTTGATTATTGACACTTTAAAAATTTACTTTTCTAATTCATGTTTAATCATTCCTTTTAATCTAAATTATGAGATATATTACTTCCTTCATTATTTGTCATAGATATACTAGAAATGATAAATTTTATGAATAATATAAAATAACGGAACTCATCTAGAGGTTCCAAGGATCCAGACCATACAATACCAGACTACACACTCTGTAATTGGAATTACATTTCGTGTATTATTGTTCAACGCATCAAGATTTGGTTCGGTAATCTCTTTGAGATCTAGTGTTAATTGGTCATTAATGACACCACTAATGAATTTAATGAATGTGGTGTTCACCAAGATTAATTGGCACATGTAAACTAAACAACACTCGATGTGGCCCACTCGACATGGCATGTAGTCTATTTGGGTCAGGGTTGAGTCATGTATCACTTACCTGGATTTCCCATTTGGTGACCATTTAACACCTGGTCTACACTACGTGTGGACCACTGGACAAGATGTTTACTCAGAAGATTTATAAAGTAAACCTCATACTCCATTCCCCATGGCATGTACTTTTGATGGATAGTGAGGAGGGTACAAACATTGTAGTCAGATCTACACTCTGTGTTATTTTTCCATATTATGAAAACTTATAATTTGTTATTATATTATGTAACCACTGAAACATGTACATTTTTTGGCATAAATCTGGGAAACAACATGTGATTGGTGATTGATATGTATACATATATATGTGTGTGTGTTTCATCAACATCTACGTAATATTCAATGATTTACACATCATGTATGTGATGTATTACAATTATAGTTATGTGTGAAAGCAACATGTAATAATGAATAATGTGTATACATGTATGATACATGTTGGTTAATTTCCACCAAAGTACAATTTATGTAAAAAGTTATTTTTAATTGATTTCTAATATGTTTATTATTATAATGGATGAGAATCTCAAGAAACATCTGAAAAATATTAAGATAAAAGGATTGATTAATTATAGATAATAATTAATTGATTTTAGGGTTATTTATCTTAAATGATAATGATTAAATAATTTAATTCTAGTTTTACTAAATACATAATTCATTGCATGCATGTGGATGATCATGATCTAGACCATAACATTTTATGTGATTGGATTCCCTTTTAACATATTATTAAATTAAATTATTGGAATGCATGCCTTCTCTACTCATTAATTTGTAGGCCTTGTGTTCCCTTGTTTTCTTTTATGTAAACCCCCTTTTACCCCTCACTAGTGTGTGATTAAAAACATTTGTAACAGATGGAGCTTTCCATATATTAGAGGTGGTTCAAGTTAGGATTCAAGGAGAAACCAATCCAAGGAGATACAAATGTAGATATGTGGAATGCTATAAAGATGCACCTAATTGGTTCAAGGTGTTTCACCCCTAGGTCAGTGATAATTTTATCAACCACTAGATAAAATACCCATTAATACAAGCTCATGATCATAACCTTTATTTTATTTCTATTGGTTTCATGGTTTATTCATTATGGATGAATTGTTGCAATCACATAATTGATGAATTAAACAGGCATTCAATATGGAACAAAAATAAAATGACCTATGCATAAAAATTATCTAATACATTGTTAATCACTTAAGCTTATCCCACATAATATTAAAAATTATGTAAAAATTTAATAAATGGTTGTTTATGCACAAATGATAAAATCCCTCAATAAAATATTAATTCAGTATAGCCCTCGATTTCATCTATTAGAATCAAATCATAGTTCAAAGTGCTTGACCAGACATAGGTGGGGTGATTAAAATTATTTTTGAATGATAATTTGAGGTTTTGGGTTTACTGGATGTAGTTTACATCATGGTTTGACTACCAAAGCTGGATTTGGGGTAACTGAGAGGGAAAGTTTGAAGAAATCAAAAATTAAGGTTTTCAAGATTGGGGATTCCACTAAATGGATCAAGGAGATTTGACTTAATGAAGTTTTTATTAGTAATTACTATTTAAAACCTTTCAAATTCCATGACAAAATAAATTTGGTGTAATCCGAAGGGAAATATAGATCCATGTTGCAAGAATATCAAAGCGATATGATATTCTGAATCCAATGGTGTGGGATATTGGGTTTCAATAAAATATAGGGAGACTATTGATTATTTATTTATTTATTTTTCATAATTTAATTAGATAAATTATTAAAAAAAATCATCTTATTTATAGAAACAACATTAAAAATGACACCAAATATATTGTCATGATCCATAATCAGGAAGGAAAACCTTCTCACTTTAAGTAATTTCTAGGAGTGGAAAAGGCACCTTCAGTTCATCCATCACCATGAAAAGAAACTATATGTGCTTGAAGAACCTTTACCAATTGCACCTTGAAATGAGTTAAGTGATGAGGATCTCTCTATGTATGAGAGACATCTGAATGATTTTCCATATTTTCAGTGCCTGATGCTATCATCCATAACCAATGAGTTCTTGAAGAAACATGAGAAAATAGATGCTTATTGGCTGATATCTCGCTGTTGGGGTCTCTATTAAAATACATTGAGATAATATAGGTATGAGACCGAAAATTCATTTTTCACCAATAAGATTATAGTTTGTGTGCTAGCTAGGCCATGTTTAGGTAAGCTTATTACCTACATTTAGAATATGAACATATTAGGGATTAAATTTCTCAATGAGTTGTATAAATATCTCATAATATCATAAATTTCCAAGACCTTCTCTATTTTTATTATGAATAATAATATGAGCAATAATGAGAAGAATCTACTAGAACATCTGACCCAGATTAGCCATGTGAATAAGGGAATGGGGCATGAAAAACCTATAGTTCTTATGGTGGATAATAAGAGTAAGGGAAGGAAAAGGGACTAAGACCTATAAATAGTCCATATCCCCTATGTATTATCTGACCAAGAAGATAAAAAATACAAAGGGAGGTTAAAAAAAATAGGTAGTATTCTTTTCATGTGGTAAGTCAGGCCACATGAAGAGGAACTCCACCTAGAGGCAAGGGGATGCCAAAGGTGCATTCCTAATCGAGTAAACCCTTTCGATTTCTACAAATTTTCTATTATATTCAACATATGGTTCTCACATCTGTATTAAAATCTAAGAACCAAGTAGATTATATAAAATTTCTAGATGAGAGGTGGGACTGTGAGCTGCCAATGGTGTGAGGTTAGATGCTCTGTCCATTAGTGACTACAACTTCACATTGCCAACGGTAATGATTTTGGTTTTACATGGATGTTATTATGTACCTAGAATTACCCAAAACATAATTTATGTATCATGTTGATACAGATGTGTTTATTTTAATCTTCATAAATAAAAGGAGTTTCGTTTATAATCAAAACATATGTTATGGTATAGATCATTTAAGTAACGTTTTGCATTTATTAAATTATGCAAACCAGATTTTGAAAATTGATAAAAAAAATAAACTTCACATGACTCATATAACGCCCAATAATGGAATCACCATCTTGGTCATGTAAACAATAATAATTTCACAACACTCTATAAAGATGGTTATTTATACTATTCTGAGCTAATACCACTTTATAGATGTCATACTTGTTTACACAGGAAAATGACCAAAATTTCATTTGGTGGATTGGGTGAAAGGGAAATATAGCTTCTAGGATTGGTACACATTGATTTGTGTGGATCATTTATAGTAGAAGCTAGATTTTGGTGTCCTTAATACATATATTTTAAAGATGACTTGAGTATACGTGGTTATATTTACATAGAGAGGTATCTGTCTAAGTACTTTGAGAAATTCATGGAATTCAAGAATAAAGTAGAGAATCATCTTTGTTAAAAGATAAAGAATCTTTGATCAGATTGAGTTGTAAAATATCTTAACCAAGAGTTCATAGACGTTTTACAAGAGTTTGGGATTCTATCTCAATCCACTTCACCTTATACACCATAGTTTAATGGTGTTAGTGAAAGGAGGAATCATACCTTGTTTGACATGGTAAGGTCAATGATGAGTAATGGAGATCTTCCATTATACTTTTGGGAATATTCATAAAAAATGTGGAATACACATTAATTCAAGTACCATATAATGTAGAAAATTGAATTCCATTTGAGCTATGGAGTTGAAGGAAACCCATTTTATCACATACAATTTTATGGGGATGTGACTCATTTGTTAAGGATTTCTCAGGCAAGAAATTAGCACCCCAGGGCTGGAAGTGTTTCTTTATAGGGTATCCCAATGAAACAAGTGGATACTACCAATAAAACCCCTCATATAAGAAAGTGAATATTTCCATACAATCCATATTTCTTAGAAGGGAACACATACTCAAAATGGATAGGGGAGAAATATTGAATTCGATGAAGTTGATGCTCAAGATACATAGGAGTTGGTACATGGACAAATTCCATAGTTCCCCATGGAAGAAGTTGTTATGGAAACAAAATTACTACGCATGAGTGTAAGAGAGGTAAGGGAAAAAGAGAGATATGATTTTCTTTTCACCAAGGATGGTGACTCATTATTGTTGGACAATGATGAACATATCACCTATATAGAGGAAGTAGAGAGTTCAAGAAATGCAATATGACTAAAAGAAAATGAATTATGAGATATATTCCATGTATTATAACCAAGATATGGTTTTGGTTGATGAACTAGTTGATGTAAATAATGATGGATGTAAATTGTTATTCAAGAAGAAACTGAACATGCAATGTAAAATCAGTACCTATAAAGCTATTTTAGTCGTTAAAGGTTTTAAATAGAGTCAAGGAATTGAATACGATGAATCATTTTCTCTAGTTTCCATTTTTAAATATAGTAGAATCATACTTTTCATAATATCCTACCATGAATATGAGATTTGGAAGATGAATTTCAATAATTCATTCCTTAATTGGACACATAAAGAATATGTCTATATGACATAACCAGAAGGGTTTTTTAAACCGGGTGATGCGAAAAGTGTTTGCATGTGGAAAAGGACCATTTATGGACTGAAGCAGGCATTAATCTCATGGAATATTTGATTTAGTGAATACATAATGGAAGTTGGTTTCATTAAGAATAAATGTGATCCATGTGTTTACAAAAGGATTAATGAGAACATGGTCATTATCATAGTATTATATGTTGATGACATATATTTTTTCCATAGGACATACCAGTCTAACAATTTGTTAATGAATAGTTATAAAAGTGATTCTCCCTGCAAGTATTAGGCGAAGAATCCTATATTCTAGAGATCAAGATCATTCATGATAGATCCAAGAGTCATTACAGACTAAGTCAAAGTAGATATATTTAGCATATACAAAAGATATTTAGTATGGAACAATCCAATAGGGTATTGGTTCTAGTGTGAAATGGTTTACATCTTTCTAAGAAAATGTGTACCCAAACACAACTAGAGAAATATATAATTAGTAAGATCCAATAAAATTAAACAATGGGATATATTACGTATTCCATGGTATATACAAGAATTGATGTTTCATACACAATGATCATGGTTAGTAGATATCGAAAAGAACTAGGAGAACAATAGTGGATTGCTGTTATGACTGTCCTTAAGTAACTTAGAAGAACAGAGTATATGTTTCTGATATATGGAGTATACTAGGATCTTGTCATAAGAGGGTATGTTGATGCTGGATTTATGATAGATTGAAATGATCTAAAGTCACAATCAGGATATGTTTTCTGTCTCAACGGATGATTTGTGAGCTGGAAGAATTCATATAAACTAGTTTTTGATTCAATAGTGTAGTTTGAGTACATAGTGGATTCTAATATATCCAATGAATCCTTCTAAATTAATAATTTTGTCTATGAGATTTATGTGGTACCCAGTAGTAAAGACCCTATCATATTCTATTATGATAATACCACAGTGGTGGATCAATCAAAAGAAACAAGGTCGCATCCAATGTCATAGAACATACTATAAAAGTATCACTTCTAGTGGGATTTTTATGAAATGGGTGAAGTTGCAGTGACATTATTATCCATATAAGAGAATGTGGTTGACCCCTTCACTAAATTAATATCTCAGAAGAAGATTAAGTTTCATGTGAGAGCTAGCGGATTGAAGTTCATAAGCAGTTGGATCTAGTGCAAGTGGGAGTTTGTTAGAGTTGGTACCCTAGAGTTAATTTATTATTTACTTTATGATAAACATAAATTCATTAGATATATATTAATAAACTCCTTATAAAATCATGAGTGTTCATTTTCATGAAATTGTATGTGATAATTTCTTAAGAGTAGTTATCGCACTAAAAGATCAAAATGGATATCTACTATGATGAGAAACTGGAGGGTCCATGAAATTATTCTTAAACATATGTTTTATAGTAGGATGATTTCTATTAAATGATCAAAAATGATATAGGCTATCAGGGGTGGAGACTCATAGGTATTTGAGGCACCTACTCTTGGTATACACCCTTAGTAATGTCCAGGAGGATATAATGAGAATGAGAACCGCCAGTAGGAAATCCACATTCATAAGTTTCATTGGATTTTCCTATCTACAGATGTGTGTATAGGCCCCTAAACATTAATATTATTAATAATGGGTATTATGGCTCGTACACTAAGATGTACTGGAGAAAATTGTGATGACATAGGTTTGCGACGAGGTAGGATATGCTGGGTGCGTCACGAGTAGTACTACATTAATGAGTAATGAAAGAAAATATTTTTCCCATATTTTCCATAATAGAAGATGTTATCTTAGGACCATTAATGGAAATTATATATCCTAAATAGATCCTTTCCCACGGTGTTCTATTGGAATGTACAAATTCTAGGATGTCAAATAATGATAAATCGAGCACATGGGTTGATTCCACTTGCATGAAACCCACTTTATTAAAGATATAGAAACAAATGTATTATATTACATGGTAAGAATTCATCTGAGGTGGAATATCATTACAGCATTAACTACTTTCTCTTCGGGTGCCTTGGTGTATTGCTAGATGCTAACCTTGGATATTAGGCTTCTCCACCTAATTCCATTAATAAATAACACTATAAGGTCACATACTATGTGTATTCATAATCTCAATTAAATAATATATTATTTATTAATTAAAAAGTTTAATAAAAATTATTATTGGTTGTGGATTAATAATTACTCATGGATGCTTGATTGTATTTATTTCGAAACTAGTTATTCGGGATACTATAATGGTGGTGGAATAATTAATAAATAATTATTTTATTTTTATTGAATATATTATTTATAAATTTATTGGATAATAATACAGTGATATTAATTTAATAAATATATATTCATTATTCATGTTTCAATAAATATGGTGGTGTATTGGTGGACTAAGTTAAGGGTCTAGTGAGAAGTAATATAGAATATTATTTTATTAAATAATATCTAATTATGACTCTCAAGTTAACCACATATCATGAATAAATAATGTTTTTATTATTATTTGACATGGGGTTTTGGCTAGGATTAATAAAATAATTAAGTAACATGTGAAAATTATTTATTATTACACTAGAGAATTAAATTTCTTGTTATAATATTCTCTTATTATCCAAGATCTAGCCAATCGATTATTGTTTGTGTGGGGAAAAATTGGTGGAAAATAACTTAGGCCTATAGTGTTTATCCTAATCCTAGAATGATCTAAATAATGAGAGAGTTCCTTATCCACTTAATTGAGGAGAACACTTTTCAAATAGTTCTCAAGGTGATCGAGGGTGAACATCTCAATAAAAAGGATGTTCTGTTCTAGAACCCAGAGACTCCTTCTGTGACATCCGAAGATACATTGAACACATGTGGATCACTACTAAAGGAGATATACCCTTGATCTATACAATGAAACGAAGCTGCAATGCAGATATATAGTTAAACTCATCAACTAAGAAAGTATCACCTTTGTGGTAATTATTTAATATAATTTAATTAATTTTTAACAAAATATACTTATCATATCTCTTGGTTTTGGGTTTCTATTCATGTGTCTAAATCCTTGATACATTTACTTTGATAATATTGTTCCTCTTCATATTGCTCCCAGATTGTTCTTTCAATATGGAAAAAAATTATGTTGGGAATTCTCCCTCCTTCACTTATGCTTCTCCTGAATCCTAAAATTTTCAATTCATCCTTTAAAATAATTTAAATTATTTCGTGAAATATTGGGTACATTAACTTTAATTTTCTTCCAAGAATTATCTATCATGAGGTGTTGTATTGTTCAAGATATTTATTTTATTAGAATAAGTTTCCTTTTTCAAAAGTGATATTTTTTACATACTAATATTTTTTAATTTAATCTTAAGTAATATGTTTAAGAAATGAATTATTTTTCCACTTGTTATTTTTTATATGCTGATGAATTATTGTATGTGGAACAAAAATGTATGGTTGATAATCGGTGGGTTCATATATAAAACTCCAATTCATTAATTTAATATAAAATCTCATGAGATAATTGGACCAAGAAATACTTTTTTTCACATAAGTTTTTGTATAATGAGTTTTCTCATATTTTAAGGCATTGAAAAACTTAATTTCTTCACATTTGTATGTCTATTGTGGGTTTAATAATGATGGTGTTCTTATGCTTGTATTTTTTTACCCTTCCACGTTGTTTGTAATATTTTTCTACATTTATAGACTATTTTTTATTTTCATTATATAACATGTTTTCATGTTATATTATACTTTTTAGATATTTCTCCCCTAAATGTCATTATTTAATGTTGTTTGGTTATTGAGATGTATTTTGAATAATTTCATAACATTTATGATTCCATTGTTTACATTTTAGAATACTGTATTTATATATTTAATTTCCATAGTATCATCTATTATATCCTGATAATTTGGGAATTTTTTTACCTCTACTTCATGTTCTCCTTCATGATTATAGTCTAATTCATTATGATATGTTTTTTCATTAATAAGTGTCTGAGGTCACCACTTTTTATGTTTTCATTCCCAAGGTTATGATGAATATTATATTATATGATATATATAGAAAGGGGTCCTAATGAGAATTATTATTGAGAAATGATTGAATGTTTTATAAAATATATTTTTTATATAGCTAATATCAAGGCCACTAAATCTTTAGATCTAAGGGTTTGGTGAATATTTGGGAGATGTACTATTAAAATCATGAGATTAAGGCATTATCTAAGTAATTTTTACCTTAAGTCTCTTTATTTTGTATAATATAAATTTTTATTTATATTGGAAATAAGTTTGTAGAACTATAGGAAAAACTATAGGTATTAGTATAAGGGATAACACTAATTATAGTATAACAACATGAAATGATGGTAAAGTAGAATTTTTATGTTTTTCATATCAATAAAACCTCCATATATATACTAGACATGGATAAAAACTTTTACACATATATACCTCGGTGTAATAACACTAAATATTTAATGTTGGGTATTAACTCAATCGTCGCCTGATGGATGAAAATAAGCATAACTACACAACTTGTTTGACAAACTTTGGGGACAAGCTTTGGATCATTCACATTATCTTTATAAACCATTAAGAAGTATTTGAATATATAACTTGTTACGTTAGAACCCAAAACATGGATAACAGAGATTGAAACCTAGATCATAGTAGTTTATCTTAATGGTTTCATTTATGAAATCATCTTTAAGGTTTTTAGTTTCCATATATATAAATTTATTAATTTATGTACACTCATTAACAATGTTTGTTTAGTCCGGGTAATATTGGGAACCTGAAAGCACTAAATTAAAATTATCTACAATGTTAAATATGGATATTTTCCCAATGGTAAACCTAATAATATTGGGGTTGGGATGAATAAAATCAAGGAAATTCTCACCCAACTACCTCATGTTTTGAGTAACAACAAAAATCATGTGGTCTTAATAATACACCAATGAAGGAGTAGCTCACTATCAGTTCATTCCGGAGGAAAAATATACCCTATATTTATGGGTATTTGAATACACTTCTTTCTAATTGTTTTTTCACCGTTATGAAATTTTTATTTCCATTATCTATTTCTCAGACTATGAGAAGGGATATTTTCTATCAATTTGATGGTTTTCTTACTAGTTTTGTATTCTCATTAAGAATACCATGAAAAATGAGAAAGAATACTCTATGAAATGTATTGAGTTAGAGAGGATATTATTCAATGAGTATTTTCCTCTAACTCTTCACATTGAGTTGGGGAAATAATATATATAATTTAAAGAAAAAATATGATGAATCTATTGGATATTTTGAAGAAAATTTCACTGCAATCGGGATTTTTTCCACTGGTTTCATCTCATATACTAAATGTAAAATTGATTTTTTATTTATTAGCTTAAAAATGAGTATCCAAATAAAATTAGATTTAATTTACTACATTAGATATATAGATATTTTTTATGTGATCTTAATGTAAATATAGATACTATATCCTATCATTTTTCTTGGGAAAACAGGAAACAATTGTATCAGGTAATCTTCAATGATTGGACACAAGGTGGGATTAATGGAAAAAAAAATTATATGTAATAAATTTGGAACAAAGTACCCCATTAATATCCCTAGGTGATTAGGGATGTTTTTTTATGTTTATTACAGTAGGAAACCAATTCCATAACATTAAATTTATATTCAAGAGGTCGATTAATGAAATAGAGGAGAAGAAGGTCTCACTTAATGATCTACCTTCACTACAATGATCCAATTTCAAGTAATTCTAAAATTATGTGAATAAATGCCAAAATCCTTTTTAAAATGAATAAAATAGATCCCATAAACCTCCCAAACTAGGGGATTATGTAATAGAATTTAAGATCACTTCCACTAAGGTAGATCATGATAACGAGTTGATGCGAGGTACACATGATAATTTTCATAGAACTATTAATACCATATTTGATTCTACTTTATCACATTATGTAATATAACTCATTTTTTTTAAAAATTTTGAATCACCAACTAATGTAATGTTAATTGAAATATCTATGATAATCACTAATGGCATAATTACAAGGCTTATGATATATAAGTATGACAAAATTAAAATTTCTAGGAGGATACTTCTACTGATCTAATTATTATTTCTTTATTTGAATTTGAAATAAATTTTTTATATGGATAGGTTTTCTTTACCTAAAGAACATATTAATTTTCATGTAAATAAAATATCATTTTATATATAGATTCATCCTATTATCAAGTATCTATTTGGGAATAATCTGGATAAATCTTTTGAATAAATGAAAATAATATGGGTTATCATTCCCAACAATGAGGGTCTATTAACACAAATGGTCAAGTATTAATCCCACATATAAGACATGGTTATTTTATATGGTTATACTTATATGTTTTTGGATGAACCATTTGGCCTATACCTAAAGGGTAGTGTTGTGTTTTTAATCAGATTTATACTAGGATCATTATCTATCATAAAGAGACTATACAAAATAGCTCTTATTAAACTGGAGGAACCAATGAAACCATAGTAAGGGAATATATAAAATGGTTTTATAAACCCCAATTCACCATCATTGTGTGAATGATTCCTCTTTTTAAAAAATAAGCAAGGATCAATGTTTCATTTACTTGATTATCATGAGATTAGAAAACCATGATCAATAAAAAATACTCTTTACCCAATATCGGTGATCTTTTCGATCAAATAAGAGGTTATTTTAATATATTTATAATTTTCTATCAATATAGATACCATAATTTAAGGTTCATAATGTAATATATGACTAATATAACATTTTTTATGAGGAAAGGACACTTTGATTTTATAATGATTCTATTTGAACTTATGAATTATCTTACCATCCCCATTAATCTGACAAATAGATTCTTTACAGGATGTCTTGATAAATTTATGGTTTTCATTATAGAGGTTATTCATATATATTCAACATTATAGGAAGAGTATGAAGATCAATGTTTAATTATTTATAAAAATGAGCATGGAGAAACAGAATGAAAATTTTATCAAGTGTTAATTCTTGCTACTAAAAGAACCATTCGTGGGTCATGTAATCATATGCAATAAAATATCAGTTGATCTATTGAAGATGGAATTTATTGATCAATAGAAAATTTCAACCACTACAACTAAGATCCATAGTTTTCATATATTGGAAAGATGTTACAAATGCATTTTGCAAAAAAAATACTATGAAATATAATAATAATGTTAAAATATAAGAAATTCAACATACCTTGTGTAGCATAATATCAATAAAGTGACATGAAAAAAAAATATTTTGATACCTACTCTTATTAATATATTACCTTAAATGGGGAATGTTTTATAATATAAAATTATTCGTCAAAATAGGGTTCGGTTTACATCCTCATTCATTATGATAAGGCATTTTGTTATTCCTTTCACTAGATAAATACCCATGAGAATATTTATCAAATGCATGATTTTTAGTTGGATATAGTGATAATATCATTAATTATTTGGGAATATTATCTCTATAGAGAAAATATTTATATATATAAATAAATCACAAAATATTGAAATATATATTCATAGACAAGAAGCTGAATATTTTTTAAAATATGTTTTTTTGAATTCATAAAATAATATTTATTCTCAATAAATTACAACCTCGGGAAGGAAAATACTTTATCAAAATATATGATAAGAAAATATCATTCTAACCTATCCATGATGAGGATAGAAAAATACCTTGTACAAAATATTTTTGAATGGATTAATCTAGAATTTATAATTAAAAGTAATAAATATTAGCTTTCAAAAATATCTACTCAACCATATGTTCATGTAAAGATCAAAGATTCCATGACAGAGGATGTATATGTACCTAAAAAGGTAATGAATATTCTGAATTTCAATATTAATAAATATTGAGTTATATGTTTTGGAACATGAATATTTGTTCCACCAAATCACAATTTAAGAATAAATATATGGATTATGCACATAACTCATCAGTATCTATAAATCTATGATGTATGGATTTGTATAGTCATCTAAAGAAAAACAATTGTGGGATAGAATTAAGATATAAATTCAAGATTACATATATAAATTCATAGTATTATCAGATGTTATGACTTAATGAAAATTAATATGGTTATATTGAATCCATTATCCATACTAGTTTTAAAATAGGAATAAATCACTATGTATTTCATCACTAGACTCTAAAAAATTTCAATGTTTCATAGTTCTTTTTTGTTTTTAGTTGGTCACACTATGAATTAATATCATTTTCTTACCATTAATAGCAGATTTATTTTATATGACCAAAAATTCCATATAAAAATTTTCAACATCTTTACTGAATATTAATTACATATCATTATGATCAACACTGGAACCAAAGAGCTTTAATATCTTTCTATCTATGAGTACAAAAATAATAGGTTTATAAAAAATCAACATCTCTCATAAAGTTCTTCTTCCATATAACTCCACTTATAAAAACACAATTTAAAACCATTATTCATATCCTAAGTAAAATTGTACATAATAAATAGTGAGCTATGATACTATATATAGACAAATATAAGGTATATCAATCAATGATTATATGTGAGTGTAAGGGTATTTTTACATGATCATGATATAAGAATGTCGTGCATAATCAAGTAAATATATTTAATCATGATTCATCAAATAATTTTTTGTCCCAAAAAATCAAAAAACATTTATAATAGTGTGTAATAATCAAATATCAATCATGATATATTAAATAATATCCTTATCATTGGAATGTGGTAAAAACAGGAACCTATATAATTTTGAACATATAAAAATATTTATTTTTTACACTCTTTATGTTAAAGACAAGAAATAAGGTCTGCACATAAATATATTGCCATGAGTGAACTTCCATGAAATAACATATGTATAAGAATCTTGGTTCATGAATTAACATATAGAGTGAAAACAAGTTGAAAACATAATTTTTCAAACAAGAAATCAGTTTCCTGTAAAAATAGTTATCTAATGAGTTATCCATATTTACACAATGCATTGTAGGACTATGTTATTCTTGGACCACCAATCATGTATCCTTAAAAATTAAATGTACCACAATATCCAAAAAAACATTCATCAAATCATTATATAATAACCCATGGAGAGGAAATAAGTTTAATTTTAATATTTCATTTTAGAAAACCCCATGGAATTTAAACAGGTTTTATGAAATCATCCTTAAATCATCATCACCAAATTTTATCTATAGAAATAATTTGGATTGTATCATAATATAGTATCCCAATTAATGAATATAAACTATAATGGTTGATTACAGTGTCAAAAAAATACATTTAATAATTAATATGATAATTTTTTAAAAAAAATTGGGGAAATAATCTTTTCATAATTTTTTTACTAAAAATTACTAGAATATTGAGAACATAAATTTATCTAAAAATGAACAAGTATTGTATTAAAGGAATAATTTAGGTAATAAATATTAATGATTATGAGAAACCCTATTTTTGTCATACAATTTCATATATAACATTATTTTAATGCCATTTTCAACAGTAAAAAATAAATACTTCGCAAAAATGAATAGAAAAAACCTATTGAATTTTTTTAAATAAATTCAAAGAAATTTCATTAAAAAAATTTAAAACATTTTTGGCATAGGATATAAAATTAATAGTGTTATTTATAATAGTATAGACATTGAATAAAATGTTTATCCAAAAATAGGATTTAAGGTCGACATTTCATTGAAATTAGTTTCTTGATTACATGAATTACAAAATAGGGTATAAGTGAACTAATATATAAAAATTATTAGAATATCCTATGAAGGTAAAAATATATTGGGTTGAAAGGATTTAATGCATTTAATTTTTTTTTTGGAATTTATAATTAATAATCCTGAAAATAATGATATTGTAACATAAATTCCTTACCACTTGGGTGACATTTAAATTATAAGCCCCATGAATGAAATAAAATAAAATTAATATAGTGAGTTAATTATAAATCAAATCAATCTAATAGAATATATACAACATAAATTAAACAACTTGTGAATATAAAATATGTTTCACTATGAAAAAATGAGATGATAAACCCTTGCCTCATGTTTATTTCTATATCATATGTGTTAAAATATAGTATGTAAAAAATAATTATTTTATATACATATATTCTATAACAATATTCATAAATATCATAAAATATATTCTTTTTTTAACACATATTATCAGTTTTTTTGATAAATCATTATTAAAATAACTTTTTCAGGTGATAAGTGTGTTTCTTTCATGTCTATTTCGATTATAAAGTTCTAGTCCTTATACATTGACCATGATTTCATCATCCCGAAAATTTCAATAATTTTATAAGTATCATATGAAATCATTATTTATAATTTTATAACTTGTACTATTATGTGGTGATTATAAATTATTCAAATCTCTTTATGGAGATGATAATTTGTACATACACATGAGTGATGTTTCCACTTTTTGAGGGATGGGATGAAAGAAAGGTAAATAACAATTAAAAATTATAGAATAATTATTTTATCATAAAATATTATATATTATTTTTAATATATATCTATCACCATCAATATAAAGAATAAATGAAAAAGTAAAAACATCATTCCATAGAGGTGGATGTAGTATGTACACACAAGTGATGTTATCATTCAAAAATAAATGGATTTTTAATAAGATAGATTATAACATATAATTATATATTATTAACTATGTCATAAGTATGATTTATTAATGTTAAATCTATCGTAATAACCACCTATGAATGAAGGTGATGTAAAATGAATAATATAATTATGTGGAGATAGTTGTCCACACCTATGCACGGGTGATACTTCCACCACCCATTTCAAGAAAAAATTAATATGAATAAGGTTATTAAATTAATATAATAATATATTCGTAATGGGAGATAATGATGATATTTTATTGTAATTGATAGGGTATAATTTAATATTTCATAAGAAGAAGTAAAATAATAATGCCCCATTATGATAATTACTTCCTCTTTGATGAACCTTCTTTGGATCCTTCAATATGGACTATAGGGTTGATCTATTAACAATTGACAAAACTATATAATTTATTTAAGGAAATTATTAATTGTTTTCTATGGGTGTTTTCAAGAAACTTTTCTCATGATTTTTGATGGATATAGGTGAGGTGGTTCCCATATATATGATAAAAAAGGGCCACCCCTGGAATTTCTTAAAATATTTAATTAATATGAATTAATTTGTATCTTAAAGTGGTTCAAAATTTATATATTTATAATCATGGATAATGATAGTAATAAATAATCTCGTTAAATAATATTCATAAAATTTTAGGTGATGTTTTTAACTATTATATACATGTTATATCCCCCTCACATTAAACATTTTGATAATTATAGTGATATTAATGTTATTTTCGTGATTAAGGGTAAAGGTTGGTACTATAAAAGGGAAAGTCACCCAGAAATTGAAAATAGTTGATATTATCAACCACATCCCATTTAATTGGATAAAAAAATTTTTAATTATTTTTAAATTATTCATCAATATATTAATTAACTTAACATGTGATTAAAATCATATTCGTGGTTATTCACATAATTTGAATTTCAAGAAAAAAAGATAGAAATGGAATTAGAATTAAAAAATTTAACACAAAAACTAATATGTTATATTTATATAAAAAATTATTTGAATAGAATAATTGATCCAAATTGTATTATTTTTTAAAATTTTATAACAATATTTTTATTTCTACTACATATAGAAGCACTACATCGGTGTTGTGTAATCATTTAAGTTAACAATTCCATAACTAAAAAATAATAGAAAAATACTTAGCTAAAAATAGTAATTCATATTTAAAAATACCATTTAGAACAAAAAATATCATTTTTTTCCAAATGAGAAAATAAATATATATATTAAAAAAACATATATACATTTTGTATTTATTATTTATTGAAAACTTTATGGTTATATTAAAAGAACAATAAAACTAATTAGATATATATATCAAAATTTTACATGCTAATTCTAAATATGGAATCCATTTTATAAAAATCAATATCCATAAGAGTTATAAAATAATTTTAAAATATGCCTGAAAATGAGATAAAAACTATTGTAAAAAATATTAAGTATAAAAACATTTTTACACCCATATTAGGAATACTATTGATTCCAATGACATTAATTGGATATTTTTAATCAAAATGAGGGAATGAAATTTTAAAAAAAATTCAAAAAAATGGTACTTTTTATATTCTATCATGGAAAATATTGTTTCTTATGAAATATATATATTTCTACACAATTCACTAAAAAATAAATCTTATCAAAAAAGTCACAAAATTTCACATTAAGATAATTCTAATATGATGATTAAATATCTATATTATTTTTATATAATAAAATATCAAAAAAATCTGATTATAATATTTACTCATAAAAGGTTAGAAATAAACTATAAATAAAATTATTTTTGAAGTATAAAATGATTTCACTAAAAATTATGTTATTATTTTTTTAAGAATTAGGAAACATGTTTCTATTGAGTAGAAACATTATAATTATATTTGAAAATGAAGTTATTCATATTCCTAACCCCCAATTAAATTACTAGTTTGTAATAGACACATTAAAATATTAGTATTTTTATAATATATTTTAGTTCGTTTAAAGTTCAGTATTGTGTGTTTAGAAATATATTGGGTTTATTACTGTATTAAACCAAATTTTTCTAGTGTAAAATTATCCTACCTATAAATAATGATCATCGAAAAATATTTAAATCATTTATTAAAGATAATTTTTTTTAAATACCACTTTTTAATATCCATATTTTATAAAGAAATATAAAAATCCTTTTAAAAGTGGAATTATGAAAAATAATGGTCACTTGAAATAAAACATAATGTGGTTCCCAAATAAAGAGAACATTTGTGATATGTTATAATATATACATAAAGGAGAAAAATAAAATACAATGACTAATAGATATGTACAATTATTATACTCATGATAATGTTATTGACCACAAAACCATAAATCCATGAGAGGTGAAAATACAATCAATTCTTTAGAAATATAGGTAAAATAGTAAAATACTTATCATAAAATAATTTTCCTAATGCTGGGGGATTATTTTACCATCAATATAGATAACATGATAAAATAAATATTCATTAATTCATTCAATTTGATAAGAAAAATTTCCTCCTTTGGATGTGCTTCAATCAATTTCCACTTTTTCTCTTACTCTATTTATTAAATATTCAATACGAACATTTCATGAAATAAGAAGTAAAATTAAACATTTACCAATAATAAGATACAAAAATGAATGAAAATTCACTCTTCATATCTCTAGATATTTTCAAAAGCCCAAAATTTTTACCATATGTTTCTCAATTTGGATAATCTTTATATAATGAAACTATTCATTTATCTCAAAAACCATATTAATAAAACCCAATGTATATCGTAAACTATTTTATAATTTGCTGACCTTAATACTCATTCAAAATATGTCTAACCAAAATAATAACCCGTAAATTTAAAATTACGTTCACTAAATTTAGAAAATATACTTGACTTTAATCCCTAAACAATATATAGTACCACATAATGTTACATAAAAACATGTGAATACCATTGTCATATATTCTCCTAAAACATGCTGATAACCTTAATAAATATAAATTCTAAATGGAAACTTATATTCATCCAAAAATTAATAAAATCCATTTTCCTAAAACAAAATCGCATACAATAATATATATTCTATAAATCAGTAAATAAAATAAACATCATCATAAATCACATTTTCATCCAATCACTAATCACTTTTATGTTCTCCTACATAATCAAATATACATTATCAATATCAATCACCTATATATCATAACTAAACATTATTATCTCCAAATTATACACATATAAAGGGTTCTTTATCCTTCAATCATGTGTTTTCCTAATAAAATATCCTTACCACTAAATCACTTCTCTGCTGAAATAAAATTGTTCATGGAACTTATACCTACTGAAACATTTGTGTGTTCATTCATTTTGGAAGTGAAGGTTTGGGGGTTTTTTCCCTTTTATAGTTCTATTTTCTTATAAGAAATGTTTGTTTTTTTGCTCTTTTGTTTGATGTTGATTGAATGAAGTTTTAGATAGATCTTGTATTTTATTTTTGTGGATTTGAGGTCTAAATTTCAACCCTCAGTGCTGAACCCATGCATTTTACTTTCTATTTGATGTGATGTTTTGATGATGATTTTTTCTTTAAGTTTTATGGTAGCTTCATCATGGACAAATTTTGAGGTCATGACTACTCTTACGCTTCTATGGATTCCTGGTTCATTACTCCTTTTCAGTTCAGTTGTGTGAGGTGGTTTTGAATAATGTTTTTGGATGTTCTTGTGTGAGCGGTAGGGTGTTCCTAAAGGAATTAAATGTTGTGGTCTTCCCCTTGTGGTTTTAAAATTTTCATTTTGATCTTTTGGGGGATATAGAGATAGTATCTATTGAGGGCTTTGTTTGTGCATTCCTCTGTGCTTGCTACGGAATTCTATCAATCTCTTTGATGCAGATCTGAGTGGTGGTCTTTAGGGTGCTTTGAGATGTGAGGGAAACCTATTGCAAGTTTCTTACGGTGGCTCTATATCTGTTGGATCTCTATATTTTTCTTTTAAGTATTAAATTTTCTATTGAGGTTGATGTGTGGATCAAGGATTATATTGGTAATCCTTTTAACTTTTCATTTTAAATTTTAATCCTTCATATGAATGACTCTTTATAGTTTACATTAACATGATCGTTTTTTGGTGGTTTTGTTATTATTGAATGTGAAATATACTAGACAAGATAGAAGGATCCACTTTAGATGAGGATCCATAGTAGGAATCATTCACTAGACCTTGGCCATCCAGTTTGGATGAATGAGAGGGTATGGATTTTTTCTACTGGTACCAGGCCCATGGAACCCAACATGGGACAGCTAGTTTAGCGGTCATGTAATGGTGGAGGCTTGACATAATTATTCAATCACAATAGTGGGGTTATTCTTGTAGTATTTATCTGTGATTTATTTCTTTTTAATGGTTTTTATTGGTTGAAGATGATTGGTTTCAGACATATCCTTAAAAATTGTCATTTGAAAAAAATGGATTCTTCCTTAAATAAGAATATGATTAAGAAAAAATAATTCTAGAATATCAATACACAAACACTTATATAATTTAACTTTACTTGTTTATTTTTCATTGTCCCTTCCATCAAATAGAATTAAACCCTTATACTAGGGAATTTACATAGATTATTCCAACGTTCCCCACACATAAGTACTTTAACTATATACTTTTCCATGTGATGAAATTCATTTTTCCCCATATAATACATCATTTTTCCTCTTTAATTACATACCATATGCCAATATGTTTCAAACAAGAAATATATTCTCATTTATTTGATACATTTTATTGGGTCACTCTTTCCAAATACATGACATGTAGGAAGGAAAATCTCCATCCATTCAGGGTCTTCAACATCTAAACTTCTATAAAAATCCATTTTCCTAATATTATGTGGGTTTTTTAACTCACCCTAGATGATTTTGTTAACCATATAATAAGATAACTAATTATTATTAAAAACCATGTTTCACATTCATCCCATTTTCATTTTGTTTATCATGTCGAAAATCATTCCAATGATAATCATATTTATAATTAACATGATTCCACAAGGTTTTATTCATTGACTAAAACAAAAAAAACAAAGTGTGAGAAACTATTATCATAGTGAGATACAACATAATCATGAAAATCATTTAAAGGATTTATAAATCAAGACACCATATTATTAATATAACACCCTCAATCATTCATTTTCATCATCTATTCAAATCAATTATAAGGGTTCGTAATGAATATTTGAATTGACCAATGAATATTCCCCAAGGTTATCAATCTCTGTGTATACTGTTAGCCCCACTAATTGTTCCCCGATAAAAATTTAGTTAATACCCAATCCTCTACTTTTTATGTTTTTACCCCTAGGTGAATCTATTCCACCACCGCATCCACATCTGTGTATCTAGACATGGATATATTTTCTATGAAAATGACTCTTATATCATTATGGTAAAATAGGATGTTCTCCTATATGTGGGTTTACCCTATGGGTTTTCAAAAAATTACTATCATTGTATACTGAGAAAATAACTAAAACCTACTCTTATATAAACTATAGAGTCCCAAATATTACATAAATAAATATTACATCTTATTAAATAGGCATGTGTTAAATATCATTATGATCTCATCTAGAACTGTAGAGGTTTTGTGTCTTTGGAAACCTAAATACATTAAAATATATTTATTAGATAAAATCATAAACTTATCTTATAAAGTTATTCTATCACAGAACTCCTCTTAGACATACCCTATATAAAACCATTCTCTAGAACCTAGGGATAATAGAACAAAATAAAGGGTGAGATAAGATTATCAGTATCGTTAAATATATGAGATAACAACCAATGATCATATGTTTGAATAAGAATATGTGTAAATAATTAAATCATAATAAAGACAAAACAAATCATGCAAATATCTTAAATCATTTTTTCATATCCTAAGTCTTGGATATAGAAAAAAACAATTCACAATAGGTTGTAATCTTCAATATTAAATTATAATCTATTAGACCATAACATAAATGTAGAAATGTGGAAAAACCCTAAGCATATTTCATTGTGAAAATGTATTATTAGTAACATGCTCACTCATTATGTTTTGGATATGAAATTTGTTCCTCCCATAAATTTATGGACATGAAACCAGGATCATTCATTAACTTATGGATAGGAATCCAAGTCCACAAATTAACATAGGTGCATCAAAATAGGTCTATACATAATGTTGTAAACCTGGAATATGGTTAATGCGTAGAGTAGTTATCTAATGAGTTTCTGAAAATTACCTATTATATTATAGGGATAATAACTCTAGTCCCACTCATCACATAACCTTAAAAAATAAAGCCTCCACACACCCATAAAAATATTAATCAAGTTATCATATCATTACACAATTAAATTATACATGTTAAATTATATCATTTCATTATAGCATAACCGATGGAAAAGGAATTGGTTTCACAAAATAATCATTGAATCATAATATTAATAAGTCATGTTGAGAAATAATTTTTATAGTTTCATAATATCATGTCCCTAGTAATGTATAGAACTCTTTAATGGATAAGGAAAACGTTAAAATATACCTTTAAAAATCATTTAAATCATTCATTTAAAACATGATGAAAATAATATTTTATTTTAAAACAAATTTACTAAATATTTCAAATATATTGATAAAAACCTATCATTTGAACATTTCTTATAAATCATATAAATTATTCTTAAAATATATGAATATTAATGAGGGAGAAAAAATATTTTCATGTTGTATGCATTAAAATAAAACATTCATTTCACAACATTTTAAAAAAACAAAATTGACATGTATAAAAATAGCTTCAGATATATATAATTTTTAGAATTTCTAAATAAAGAAGATGGTAGTGAAAATTATATTATTGATATATTTCATGAATTTTGAAGAAAATTCTTTGTTTTTTTAGGATTATGGACATTGAAGAATAAGTTTATTGAACGAATATGAAATAAGTTCAGATTATCCTTAAAAACATTTCTCCATCATCTTAAGTACCAAAGTGAAGAAAATATATTAAATAAATAATAATTATAGGAATATTAAAATAATAATAATATATATAGAATTTATTGTATATGGTCTTTATAATTTCTCTCTATGGAATATTTTCATAGACAATTTTGAAAAGAAATTTGATTTTAACATAAACCACTTAATGATTTTATAACATGTAAATCATAACCCCAATGAAAGGAATAAATTGAAATGAAACATTAAATACCCAAATATAAATGTATTTGTGGTATATATTATCAATTTATATGTTTATAAACCATAGTAATGAAATAATTGGTGAATACAACATATGTTTCATGAAAACAAAAATGAGACAAGTTACCCTTACATCTTGTTTTATATTTCTTTATATGTGTCTTAAAATATTATATAATAAATTTATATGTGTTATAAATTTATCATATAAACATATTAATACATATCATACCATAAAGGATTTACTGGTGACATCTTATCACCTATTTATAAATAATTATTTGGTAAAATCAATGTTTCGGGTGATAATACTTTTCTTCTTGCATGTTTTGATTTAGAAGTTCTGATCCAATTACTTTGATCAGAGTTCCATAATAAAAAAAATTCTATCAGGTCATACATTTCAATTAAAATAATTATTTATAGTTTTATAACTATTCGTATAAATCAGTGATAAAAAATAATACATGACATTTCCAGGAGACGGTAATCCTTACATCACAACAAGTGATTTTCCACATTTTGATCAATGGAATGATAGAAATTTAAATAATAAAACACATATATAGTATTAAAATTATATTATGAATATCATATATAGTTATCAAATTTATCCTTTCTACTAACTATGTAAAGAGTATATGAAAAACTAATCGAATGTCTTTAAATAGGTGGTTGTCCACACATTTTCATGAGTGGTGTTATTAATTAAAAAAACAAATTTAAAGGTAATAAGGTGGATAAGATAATATTATTATAGAATAATAATTATTTAATAAATAAAAAATATAATAATTAAATCAATAAAATAAAAAAAAACCTAAAATATGGTGATGGAAAATGAATCATTTCACTACATAGAGGTGGTAAAAATCATGTATTCACAAGAGATAATTTCCCTTGCCATTTTAAGGGAAAATGATATAAATTAGTTTATTATGTTAGAATAATAATGTATCAATATAATTGAGATATTTATTTTATTATATTTTAATAGTTAGGAAATAATTTAATGGTGTAGAAAAATAGAAAAATGAAAATGTTTTGTTAGACGATTACCACTTTTATGAAGAACCCCTTTACATATGTCCTTAAGGACCTTGGGATGGTATTTTAAGAAGACTAGAACCAAAATCATTTTTAAAAATAATTTAATAACTGGTTTCAGTAGTGTTTGTTTGATATTTTTTTCTCGATGATTTTTAGTTAGAGAGGAGAGGTAGTGCCCTTATATTTGAGGAAATATGGGCACTCGTGGAATTACACTGAGTATTAAATTAATATAAATTAATTTTCAAGTTTATGTGTATCAAAATTTATATATTTATATTCGAGGATAAATATAAGTATTAATAACCACACTCAATAAAATTTATAAAATTTTAGATGATTTTTTTACCCTTATCACATGTTTTTAACACCCATTATCCCTTGGACGATTAACACGATATCCACTTGTTTAACCCATTATGGGTCATGAATGTTACTATAAAATAAAATTTGACACCCAAATTGAAAATTTATGACATGATACACCATATACCAATCACAATGCTGAATATAAGCTTTTTATAAATTTAATATTATTTTAAAAAATATTAGTTAACATAAGATACCATTAAATTCAGTTTCAAGATTATTCATAGTGTTTGATGTTAATGGGGAAAAAATATAGAAATGGAATTAGAAATTAAAGCTTTAAAAATATATAATATCTTTTTTTAACTACTAAATTCTTGGAATACAATAATTTATCCCAATTTAATTACTTTTAACAATTATAAAATTAAATATTTTATTATTCTACTGCATTCACAAGCAATCAGAGTTGCATAAAATTTTAATGAAATTATAACATCATAAAAATTTTAATTATTAACTTTATGATGAATATCAATTAATATTTAAATTAATATTTTATAACTTAGCATAAACTCTTTTTATCCAAATAAAAAAATATTAGTTTTTTTAAAACAAAGAGAGTGAAATTTTCTATTTATTCATGGCATAAAATAATATGACTATCATAATCAATGAAAAATGCCACCATGTTTCTATCTCATAAAATATTGGTTGAGTTTATGTGAAGTAATCCAATAAAATAAAATTAATAAAATATGTTCAAGAGCTAGGTAATACCATTCTTAAAAAATTATTATAAAATAGTAAGGTGGCATCGTAAGGGGGTTTACATAGGATATAATTCATAACACCATGTACATTCAAATTAACAAGATGTGAACAAAAATATAATATAATAAAAGACCATCTCAAACTTTCCTCTTCAATTACTCTTTTGGATAATTTATAAGAAACAATATTATCTCCCTATAAGTAAGAGTGATATCTACGTGGGGATTCTCAGAATGCTAATGACACTCAATCCATAATGGATGAATTCTATATGGAACATCCCTATAATGAGTATTCAATAAGTGGACCACAACATTAGATTCATATTCCACACAAAGGTATCTCCCATCATGATGAATATAATATTTTATATCCTTGATCATCCCCCATAATATAGCTTTAACGGAAGTTCTGTTGCCAATGTAATGACATAAGCATTCTTTAGACAAGCCTCTAGGTGTAATAAAGTTTCCACAATAGCCTCATGTTCCTAGTTCACCTGGAGTCACTCCAACCACATTACGATTAATCCAAAAATGAATTTTAAGGATCCATATAAGGGACTTATAAACAATATGCTTCTTGACCCTGCCAATAAGTCCAAAAAAATCATGTTGATAAGATGAGAAAAATAATTTTGAATGGAACCTATCTGAATTTTTGAGGTAGCTATTACATCCATATAAATTAAATTAAAAATATCATGGAATGATGGATTTTTATTTTCAAAAGAACATACATTCCTTTTTCTAGATAAAATCAATTATATAAGCCACTACAGTGAGAAACATTTCTTGAACTTCTTCGTTATGACCTACTTCATTTACTGATCCCATCATATGTTCAAGACTATCTATAAACAAATGTATTTCAAAAATAGCTTGAATATAATCCTAAAATCTTCCTGAGAAGGAACAATAGATAAAGAAAATTTCAATTGATTCATCATACCTCAAACAGAGAAAATAGTTCAGGATAAAAAAACCAAACATATTGAAGGATTCGATGGATTGGAAGCCTTTATTTCCAAATTTTACGAATAATTAGACTATGAACCCAAGGAATAAACGGATTTCAGATAGCCTGAAACCTGGAAGTAATAAAGGAACTACCATTATAGTGGAGTCTATAATACTCCATTGAAGTTAACCTTCAAGCAGAATATGGAGTCTGGATTAGCATGCCAACATCAATGAATAAGTACCTATGGATGTGGAGTTCTATTTGACGATCCAACTACATATGTAGCTTTCCATTACATATAAATTCAACAATTGATATGCGTTAAATAGGATAATTCACATGCATATCATGAAATATTGGCTTGTCTACCCATGGAGTAGTTGAAAGGTTGAGATAAGATTGTTGGAAGAACCATATGTTTGGAGAAAATCATAAGATTATTATAAGTGTATTTAATGAAAGGATATACTATTTAATAAATATACATTTAATAACCATTCTACAACTTCTCTAAGAATATATTTTAATGGAGATCCAAGGAACTGTCACTTGAGGTGACCAAGTTCCAAGTGAATTTTCAAAGGAGGGAATCCTTGAAGATTCTAAGATATTTAATTCCCAAACATCCATTTTTTATGGGATTAATACACTCCCTAAAATACGTTGTGATAATTTTCCTTTCATGAATTGATCACATCAATATAAAATTCTTAATCATGACCTGAAGCTTTGTAATCAGATTTCCAGGCCACTAGTATATTGAAAAAGAATAAAAACAAATAGGTGATCATAAAATTAACAAGACATATTCTCTCATCTTGTGAAATGGTTTTCCATTTCCAATAATACATATGAAAAAGAAACATGCAGTATATATTTTCATGGTAGGATGAATATTAAATATTCCTCAGAAAATAGGTAGCCTAAGATAGTTGAAAAGAAGGGACCCTTCTTTCACTCCAATTATCCTAGAAATCTTGTTCTATTTAGAGGTCATGATTCTTTTCAAAAACACCCAAAATGTTTTATTTAAACTCACATATTATTGATAGATCTCCCCGTAATGAAAAAATATATTTTGAATAGAAGAAATAGTGGTTATATAATCATTTCCAAAAACCAGGATGTCATTAGCATAGAGAAGGTGTGAAGGTTAAAAATATCCCTTCCAGAATTGATTTTCTTGCAAAGACCAACAGACATATGGTCATTAAGAAATACACTATGATAATATTTATCCATTTCAATGAGAAGTCCAGATAAGGGATCACCTTACCTAAATCCTCATGATCCATGAAAAAAACATATAGGATATCCATTGGTGAGTATGCATAAACTAAAAATCATGAGAGTTCCATTCACCAAATTTATGTAAGTGTGGTTAAACCCGTAATTTTTGATAATTACACATATGAATCTCCAACAAATGGTGTCAACGGCCTTATAAATATCATTTTTTAGACAAAAACTCTAATTTTTTACTCTCCTTCTAAAAAATTTAACACATTCTATGGTAGTGAAAAAGTTGATTTTGAATTCTCCTTAGGGAAAAAATAAAATTAATTTGGTGTAATGAGTCCCTTAGTGATATTTTCCAATTATGAGGAAATTATTTTCATAATGAATTTGTAAACTATGATTATAATGGAAACTGGACTAAAATCCCTATTTTATAATGTATTGTCTCTTTAGAATAAGATAAATAAAACTAGTATTAACATAATGGGGCATTGAGGCATGAAAGAATAAAATTCATAAAACATTAGTGATTTCATTATGAATGATTACCCAATAAAACATAGAATTTTTTTTGGTAAATCCATTAGGAACCACCACACTATCAATATTCAAGGAGAATATGGTAGCCTTGATTTCCCACTCCAATGGAGCTTCAGTCAACATCACATTATGATGCATGTCTATTGTGGGTGGAATATTATAAACCATCTTGTGAGTCTGATGAGCCCCTTGTTTAGAGTAAAGGATCTCAAAATAGGTTACCATGACATTTATTATTTCATCTTGTGAGTTAAATTTTTATGCATTGATTTCAAAGGAAGTGACACCTTGGGAAATTTTATTCTCTCAATGAAAATAGTGAAATAATCTAGAATTTGTGTCTCCTTCTCGAAGCCATATAATGTAGTATTGATTCTGGTTTAACCTTTCATTGAGAGTAATCATTTCATAATTATCATATAGATACTAAATCTCTTCCCTATATGGGGAATCCTAATTTTTTTTCTCATTTTGGCGCTGCAAAATGTGATGGTCAATAGACTTAATATCATTATCCAGGTTGGAGAAAGAGGCTTTACTCCATTCCCTCATCGTTCTTTTTACATGCTTATTCTTAGTGTATAAAATGAATAGTGGACTGCCTAAGGGATTTATCTTCTAATAATTAGTGGAAACCTCTATACTACCTGATATAGTAACCTAAGAATTACTGAACCTAAATATATGAGGAGTTGACCTTAACATTCCAGTATATATATCCGCCAAGAGAGGGTTGTGATGATAATCAAATTTGGGTAAAGTTATCCTAGAGAAATTATCTGTATAATTTCTATCATCAACCTATACAATAATTCTATTCAATTTTCTATCTTGACTTACAGTAATTTTATATCATTCCATGTATTATTTACACCCATATTGGGGTCTTCGACCATCATGGAAACATTAACAAAAGAGGAGAAATCAGAGGCATCCAACGTAATAAAGTGAACACCATTTTTTCATCTGGTCTCAAAATAGTGTTAATATCACCTATGTCCACCAAACTATGAAACATTTTCTCAGATTTCACATCTGTATCTCTTCATATATCTCTTCATTTTCGATAATAATTGGAAACATAAATGTATGATATGGAAATAACCTCTCTCTGAATGCCAATATCAACATAGATAACATCAAAATTCCTCGTAAATGAGTGAAAGTGGATAATTTCATGCTTTAAAACCCAAAGTGTCTTTGAATCATTAATATTTCAATTTTGGGATAAAATAAGTAACCTAGTGAGACCCACTTTAAAGCATTCCAATTTTCAAACATCATTTTTAGATCATCAATACCAATCATCATTGGCTTATTGGACATAATGAAATGTATAAGGGCCTCAACCATGGGAGAGTTCCCAAGACCATGAAAATTACATCATAGAATAATAATTTTATGAGATATTATTTTATCCTAGTGTGAGGCCCTCCCTTAGGTGTTGATCCGACTTTGATCTTATTATTATTTTCCCATCCCATCTATTTAGCATTATTTATGCACAAAAAAATATCCATTGTAATTGGGGGAAATATAAGAATAGGGAAGAACCCCAATGCCATCATTCACTATGTTTCCACTCTATGGGGTGAATTTATATAAATTATAAACAACTTCCATAGGAACATCTATATAAATCTTCCTACTGGAAGATATTTGAGGTTGAACTTGAGAGAAAGGCACATCCTTATCATTCTGTTGGGTTAGGTCTTCATTCTAAGGAGCATTAGAAGTGATGAGATATAATCTAAGAGCTCCTTTTTCATCTTTTTGGGAGTACTTGACAATAGATATTACCATAAGGTAAGAGGAAAAATTATCTTTAGATGGTAATATAGAGTTGTCTAATAGAGTCTTTAGGATAGGTGATTCCTTTGGAGAAGTCCTCAGAATGAAGGCAAATTGAACATCCATAGGACCTCCATCATAGGTAACAATCCCATGACTACCATTTCTATCAGGGAAAACATCAGTTGAATCCACTCTAGGAATAATCACTAGGATGGAGAAACAATATGTGTGATGCTACATTAGAGGCACCCTGGTCACCAGGAGCCTAATTCAAAGTACGGAGATTTCCATGCTGAAGAATCCCCTAACTCAAATCACTCTTCACATATTGGATTTGTCTTCCTAGAATCTGTGACACTATAATTATATTATCATTTAAACTATTACCATTATCATGGTCTATATAGTTTTCATTAGTGGTGACATCCTCTTGAGGTATTTGTGCATTCACAACAGGATGATCAGAGGCCTCGTTTCTATAACCTAAATCATTTATCTCCTAATTTTTAAGGTTAACAACCTCATACAAAAAGCTAATGCCACCCTTTTCAACTATTATAATAGGGTAAATTACCTACTATAGATGAGAGAAATTCGTGACCTATTCTAGTTCAAAAAGACTAAAATGGAATGAATCATCATCATGTAGCTTAAGGATCTCCTCATAAGGTAGTGTAACATTACTGCCAGTAGACTTTTGGGATGTCTCAATCACCTTGTTAGTTTAAAAGTAATTTACCATATAGGAAATCCATTTAGAGTAATTGGGGTCAATTGAGGGAATATAATTCCACTTCCAATTATTAGGAGCATTCCTTTAGGAGTCATAACCATTACCTTAGCATTTCAAATGCTACAAATTTTGTCCATGCTTCATTCAGATTCCAAATTATGAAAGAAGTTTCAAACACCCCAAAAAAATTGGTTTTCATTTTTAAATTATTTCCAAATAAATGTTATCTTCTGAATTGGTGAGTATCACCTACCCAAATGGGGTGTCATCCATATCCAATTCATCCTAAACTATCACAAAGTGAACAAATATTTGATTGTTCATTTTCCTAATAACTTTGATTGGATTTCAAACTAAGGATGCAATATCCCATAGAATTTGGGGAATCTAATAAAACCAGTTGAGCCTATATATATGAATCCAAATATGTGTATGTTTATTTATAACATTAAAGGGTTCAAAATAATGGTCCCACTACTATATCTTAATAATTCCTTGCCTCAAGGGGATAGAGCCAAAGAACCATGCATTCTGCTTGAGTTCATTAGATGGGGAGGTGATATAAAAATAACATGTTCCCATAGTAGTCATCTTCCAATCCTAGAATCCCCAAGACACAACAATATTGTTGATTGGATCATTGAACTTACATGTCTTCTTCCATATTAGAGTCAAGGAATGGGTGATAATGTAGTTTTTTTATATGTTTATCCTTTCATAAATAGCCTCATTATTATCATAAATATGTAAAATGTGGCCCTTTTTTTGAATCTTCCTTGAGAGAGAATTCCAAAATTAGAGAATCTTGTCACATATTGAACAAAATCCACAAAACTCTTCTTCAGTTTAGACACCTCCAAAGTCACTACATGAGTCGAAGGTAGTTTGTTATGTGGAAACAATATAAGGAAACAGCCCATAAGAATAATAATATTAGGTTGAATCACAACCAAATATGGTCCATATCACCTTAAATCATCCTCAGATTCTTCTTCAACACAAGATCCATGCTTAAAAGAGGTCCCCCATACTCCACCATCCTCTACACAATAGAAATAGTTTAGTTATTAAACTTATTTTTAAAGAATTATCTAATTATTTTTTACCTTAATAACCCAATTTACCTTTACCATGGTGATAAATATTTTCCATGATCGCAATTATTAATGAGTGAATCTAAAGTTGAAATTTTTTCCAAATATTAGCATGATGATTTAAAATATGGAATACGTTTTACCTAATTAAATACCTATAAGTGTTATAAATTATATTTAAAATAATCCTTCAAAATTATATGAATGTTGGTTTTCAAGAAAAAAATTATTTTTTACAATTAAAAAGTATTATATAAAAATTTATCATAATATTTATTTTAATGACATTAATTGTATTATTTTCAATCTAAATGAACTATCTAAATTTAAAAAACATTTTATAACTATAGGATTCCATATTTTTCGGGTACTTCTCTCTTTGATTTTTTTTGTTAATCTTTGGTGGTCTTTTCTTATTTAGACTCATGGATCCTTTATTGGGGGAAATTTCTTAAAGATATATGTTTCATATTTATTTGATTTAATTATGTCTAGGTAGAAAATTTTTAACTAGTATTATGATGGTTTTATGTGGGTTTGTATCGATTTGAAGGTGGTTCAGTCACTTTCACAGAAGCTTGGCTGAAAACATTTCACTAGATAATTACATGTTGTGTACATGTTACACAATGTGTAATAACATCCAGACGTTGGTCATGTAATGGTACATGACATAAAGTGGATACATGTGGTGAACCTAGTTCATTTCATGTAGGTTTCTATCAGATTAAATATTAACATGAGATGATGTGTTTTTTAGTGAAACATTAAAATAAATAAATACATGATGTGAAGGGTTTAAACATAATGAATTCCTTGGATTGATTGGATTTTTGTGTTCTGCATGAATTATTCACTCATTATTTTGATAAAATCATTCATCCTCTCAAATGAGGTTAAATTATAGGTGATTTTTTCCCTTCACTCTATTATAGACATCTCAATTGTGCATATGATCCATGGTGAGTTTCTTTTATCATGTTTCCCTCTTTGATCATATCATCCTTTGTCATTGTAGTGTTAATATTTTGATTGTGAGTTTATTTAGGGTTCTGAACATGACTATAGTTGATTAAGATTCTTCTTGAAATTTTATACACCATTATCCTTTGTGGTTTTTATCGTTGAATCGATGCATTAATATTTAGTTAATGGTAGGGGGTCTAAACCTAACCCTATAATCTATTTAATTACAATGTATATTCAATATATGATTTCACTGATAAAACCTACACTCAAAAAAATATTCCTTGATAAATGGTCTATTCTGTTTTGAAATATGGGTGGATCCATTCTGGATAAATTGTTGATGTAGTCTATCTTATGTCTTTCATAGGGGTGAGAAAAAAATTGAATAATAATAATTTAGTTGTTGATGTAAAGTGTGTTTATCATTGTATGAGAACATAGGTCATTTATTAATATATAATCCCTTGTAAATGGAATATTTCTCTATGATATTACTATTGATAATTTTAGATATAAATGAAGGTTTAATTTAATGTAAAATAGAAATTCACATAATAAACCATTGATTCATATGATGTGATATTATAATATCCTTATTGTTGTGACATGTGTTATCATATTTTAATTCTTATATTAAGTGGGTTATTTCCAATACCATGTTGTAATTCATATATTGATGAGTTTATTCATAGTCTCATACTATAATTCTTATATTTAGTGGGCTCGGCCCACACCCATGTTGTCTTTTTTATATAAAGAGGGATCTACCCATTCACATCTTGTAATGCGTATATTGAGTTGGATTTTCCCATTCCCATGCTGAAAGGCATATATAGAGGGATCAACTCAGATTTATTATATTATAGAATTTTTTGATATTGTTTGTTTTAAATTAAAAAATATTTATTGTTGGCATAGTTGTATTACATGTTTAGAGACCATTTGGTATGGTGCCTATGTAGGACAATTGTTATATGGTATTAGTGGAATTATTAATGAACCTATTTACTTCTTATTGCATACACTTATTATCAAACTAGTTCAATTTATACATGGTGGTGCCGACCTATTAAGTTATACTCACACCCTATTCCTTCTCCCTTTTAGGTACTGATATTTTTATATGGTTTTAGGTTTGGACAAGGAAAACCGAAATTATTATTGATTCTTTTGTTTCTTACTTGATGGGTCAAATCATAGAGATGAGTCCATAATGGGGTTAGATACCATGGTATTTTGGGATTATTTAGTGTCATTATTTTATTTTGTTTTTGTTTTTTCCATTTTTACATTTAGATATATCTCATATTTCTATTACAGTATTTTTCAATTATTAGTTTATTGGTCTCTCCGTTATTTTGCCAGTCATATTGTATTGTTTCTGTTATGTCTATAACTCTAATTATGGGTATTCATGTTCTTTTTTCACTGATATTTGGCTCCATACTAGGGTGTATTATCTCTCCACTATACATATCACACCCCTACTGCTGGTCGGATTCCTCTGGAATATGCTGAAGTGCACATGCAATCTCATAAATGACCTGTTTCAGCAACATGTGAGACTGGAAGATTAGGGGATGTTACAATGTTCTATCAGAGGTGTATGTTTTTTATTTTTATTGCTTTACTAATTTGGAAAGGTAGAGAGGATGAAAAGATGTTTCATGACATAGTACTGAGTTTGTTCGTGGGACTAGTTAGTCTATGTATGGGTGGAAATTGAGTTCCTATGGAATGGATTTGGTTTTATGTTGTATCCCTATCATAGTTGATATTATTTCACCCAAGGTGTTTAACATGTTTTGGGATGTTATTATTTCATCAAGAAATTATTTAATCATATTTATACTCATGGCCCGGTATGGTGCAAGATGAGTATTAATGCATCCTGACAGGTACATATGGATATATATATTAGGATACATTGTTCATGGAAGTGACATATTTGTTACATTTATTATTTACATTCCTATATGAACTACGGTATGAGACACCCGATATATATAATAATGGAATGAAATTAATTTTTATGTAATTATAAAACACTTTTATCCCTTGTTTAGAGAGACCCAAAGTAGTGTTTTCTTATTGTAGTTGGTTGTGGAGGTTGAACTTGTTGTTATTGCTTGTGTCTTAAGGAATTTTTTTATCTTGTAGAGAAACTTTATCCTCATAAACATAACGTTGAGCATTAGGATACTAGAAAACATCATTGTCCTATCATATCTGACCTAGAACATCCAATATATTATGATGGTCATATACATTTTCAGGATCACAACAAATTATTGATGTTCGGTCGACCTATGGAAAGGGAGATTGTTATAACCATGTCGTCAATGTATACATTTAAGATAGAGTTCTAGCTAAAAAATATACCTATGTTTATTGGGGAGGTATTCCCTTAGACATCAAAATTTTGGATTGAGTTAGTCTATATGATCTTAAACCACCTTTAGACACCCACAGATAGAATGGTGGAGCTTCTTGCATATATGCTTCATGGACCATCCAAGCTTTGGTGACATATACAATAATAGGATGGGAATTAGGAGGAATTATCTTTGATATATTTTGAGGTAAGTTTATTGGGACACTTATATCTTGATAAGTTAATGGATGATAATTCTCATGATTCCATGCATCCATCATAAGAGGTAATGTCGTTAAAGGATTATTTTAGATGTTTCACTGACCTATACTGCTTCAAATCATCCTTAACGACTGAGGAGATCTCCAATGTGAGATTCTTTCATGATGGGATTCTCTATAAGATCAGTTAACATATTAACACTTTTAATTTGAGTAGTTTTTTAGATGTAACAAATCTAGGTGTCATCACATATGGTAATCTGAGAGAGGCCCTAGGTAGCGGCTAGATTATTTCTGTGGGGTGAACTATGAGATCTACTTATAGTGGAAAGAAGCACCTCCAAGATAATTTACACAACAAAAACAATGGACCGGTTATTTATTAAGGTATCCTAGGACCATATTCCATTTTTTCAATGTTTCGTGTTAGTCCATGAGTAGACATTATGCTTTTACACCACTTTTCAGTGTCATTATGGTGAAAGGATGGTCCATATGTAGGTGTTTTGTTAGGGCATGAAGTAGTAGAGTATTGGTAGGGGATCGGGGAAGGTACTAGAGTCTGGTAAGGACTCGACTACTCCGTAGAAAATTGTTATGTTTAGTTTTGTAGGATATTCAGGTCGAGTGAGCGGATGTGTAAACCAAGTGCAGAAGCAATAGAATCAGGAGGGGGTAATGGATTAGGGGCGGTCATTCTAGATCTCAGGGTGAAGGTACCTATCAGCAATGTAATATGAAGACCGTTCTGGATGTTTTATATTTATTACTATCTACCATCATGTTGGAACCATGGTTTTTCATTGCTAAAAATAGTGTTTGTTTTTGTCAACCCAAGTTATGGTCTATTAAATAGTTTTTACAACAAGTGATGTTATGGATATTCTTGATTCTGTTATGAAGGTGGTGTTATTTCCTATTGTCTACAAATTTTTTGGAGCTCAAAATTAGTATGATGGAGCAGTATTTATAAAGGTTACATTTCCGAAATTGAATCATTATAAATATGGTAAAGGAATATGTTTCATAAAGAATAGGTTTCTTGATGGTCAGGTATCATGAAATTAGGGTTTTCATAAATTTTTGGTGCATCATGAACACATTATTGAAATATGGTGTTCTCATGTTTAGGGGAAGCTTCTTGAATGTAAAATGGCATAATTATAAATCAACATGACTATGAAAAAGTTTTGAAATTTATAAAATATTACATGATATTAAAAAATAATGGATCTTTGCGAGCAAGAAATTAGATTTTCATGAAAAATATGGTGAGATCTTAGCATATTCATGAAGGTATAATTTTATAAATAGGTTTCCCCACCCACTTATTTTTACCCGAAAATAATTAGAGAAATGTATTGATCGCTATGATTTCCTAAAGTTCTGCAAAATCAGGAAATCTTTTTTAATGGAGATTCATTCAAGAGATTATACATCATGAATGGAACTGATATAAAATTATTGATTCTAAGGTATATAATAAAATGTTGTTTCACAAATACTATGGGGTTTTCAAAGACTTATTTTTCCATTATTATTGGGTAATTTTTTAAGGAAGGAATATGCCATGATGGATGATTTCTTCAAGAAGACTGGAAGCTTCAAAAAAGCGTATGGGCTCATGAATGTTTATTTTTCATTGAAACATAAAGGGTGTCTTGAAAATGATGGGAGAATCCCAAATAGTATTTTTTTAACATCTTGTTTCAGCGAACAGTTCTTTCAAGTTCATCAACTTTGGACTACGGTGCAAGAACAGTCTCGTACTAATTAGGGAAAAAGACTAAAATTTAAAATTTACTGGAGTGACATTAAATTATTTTAACTATGTAAGACATCAATCATGGAAGTGAGTTAGGGGGTGTCTATGGATGTGTTCCAAGAGAGGAAGTGTGTTATCCCTAAAATTCTAGTAAAGGTTCTATGTCTGACACAATGTGACAGTATTTGATATTATGTCTTCAACAATAACTAATGAATATGAGTGAATCTAGGTCTGAACTACACACTATCAGCATATGGTCTTTTGACTATCCCTTATAGGTGAACCATGTAAAACTATATTTTTGTTTATTAGAATGTGAATGATTAATTAATACATAGTCCCATCAAATAGATTTAATAGGTTACTACCAATATGGGAAATAAATCTGTTTCATTAAAAGAAATATTTTATACCCTGATTCACCCCTCCCCACTAATGGTGTTCTGGGATCCATCTTGTTAGAGGTATGATTTTGGTATCATTTAAACATTCATGAGTTTTTTTTTACACAAGAGCATCACATTCCTTTTTTCTCCAATTTATATCAAAGGGTTTGGACTTAGTTGTGGAAAGAATTGATGTTTCTTTAAACAATGATACAACATTGGAATTGGTGTTTGGGATATCAAATTTTACAAGGAATTCTCTCCAGATAGAAGAAATTTCCATTTCTTATGGAAACTAATTATTATGGAAATGACATGTTTTGATTTTATTCTTAGTGAGGATTTTTTATTCTTATGCCCAGATCATATTGATTGTTACCATATTATATTTACCTTTTTATCTCTAGAAGAATCAATTATACTCATCGGGGTGAGAAGGATTTTCAAGATGTTCCTACATTACCAATTTAGTGATGATTTAAATATCTCACAACTTAGATAGAAAGACTAGATTTGGATGATGTTGAATTTTGTAGGAATATTTTCCTCTAGTGGTAGAAAGTTTTTAGGACACTTTCCCTGATGAGTAGTATGACTTACCTCCCAATTGAGTGATCGGGATCACGATCATGTATGTTTCAGAAGAAGAACTAGTTTATTTCCTTCCTTATATAATGGAACCAGAAGAGATTCTGTAGTTGAGTGTTCATTTAAATTATCATAATGATAAATGTTTCATATGGCCTAATATGTCTCCAGGGGGTTATCCAATTCTATTCCTCAGGAAGGATGATTGTACATTGCATTTCTGTGTGGATTATCAGATATTAAACAATATGACAATCAAGAATTGGTATACCCTTCTACGTAATGATGATATCCTCGACTAATTGAGAGGTTCTAATAACTTCTCCAAAAATTATTTGTGATCTGTATATTAGAAGTTTAACTAGATACCTTTGGACATACCTCAGATTTATTTTAGTATTAGGTATGGTTTTTATGATTTCATAGTGATTCCATTTAGATTCACTTATGCACCAGTGGTATTAATGGATTTCATGAATTAGATCTTTTTTCCTTTTCTAGGTCAGTTTTTGGTGGTTTTTATCAATGAAATAATAGTGTTCACTAAGTTAGTGTATGATCAATTAATACATGTTGATATTAGCTTATGTACATAAATAGAACATCATCATTACACCAAGTTAATGATTTATAGTTTCTGGATTAATAATGTGAATTTCTTAGACCATTTCATCTCTAGTATAGGAGTTTTAATGGAACTATAGAAAGTTGTAGCTGTGGTATCTTGGGTGTGACCCAAGAATGCCTTTTAGATTTCTAGATTTTTGGGTTTTGATAGTTATTTTCATTGTTTTATCAAAGAATTCTCCCATATGTCAACAATAGTGTCAGGCCTGACTAAGAAAGGGGTGAATTTTGTTTGTTTGGAATCTTATAGATGACCTTTTCAAGTGTTAAGTGGAAAGTTGGCCTCATCACCTATTCTCACTTTAAATGGGTTTGGTGAAGCACATACCATGTAATGTGATGTATCTAGGGTTGTATATGGATCTGTTTTGATCTTGGATGAATGAGTGGTTTCTTATGGATCTAGACTATAGAGACTGCATGAGAGGAATTACCATACTCATGATCTGGTGTTAGTTTTGGTGGTACATTCTTTGATATGTGGGAAACACTATATAATGGGAGAGAGGTTTATGGTGTACATGAACCATGATATCCTTATATGCATCTTTTTATTGAAGGGCATGAACTATCAGTAGTGTAGGTGGGTTGAGTTTTTACAGTATTCCAACATTTAGTACTCCGACAAACCGGGTAAGAGTAATATTATTATGGATTATTTATGCTAGAAAGAAAAATATAGAGGTAGTAAAAGATTCTTGAGATAAGTGTAGGACGATGGAACACTTTTTAGACATGCATCTACATTCTTAGGAGTATTAGGGGTGAATATATCTATCATTAAAATCTATTATACTAGTGATTTTGGAAAAAAATTAAGAATGATAAGTTATATGATATAGGGTTCTTAGTTATACGAGAAAACTTATATGGTAGGGATACACCATTAGGTTGGTATCTTTTCCATGGTAATTCTCATCTTTTTCCTGGATAAGTCTGGGTTTCTATGTGATTTTGTAAATATATGATGAGCGAGTTTCATGTTTATCGATGGGAAATACATCTTCGTTTGACCTAGATGTGTTGTTATTTCCATAGACATTATTGCTGTTGAATAATTAACAAATAGGTAGACTTATTTGTGATGAGATGTTTTTTCTGTCACCAAGTGAAATTAGATAATCAGAGGTTAGGTGGGATTTTATCACCTTTTCCCATTCTAGAGTTGAAATGGGATGATTTAACATTGGAATTTATAATAGTATTACCCAGAAAAACTCTTAAGAATGGTGAATTATGGTTGGTCATGGATTTACTGAATATGGTATCACACTTTTTATATATCATGGAGACCTTCACTATTGATTTTTTTGGATAGTCTTTAAATGGGTGAGATATTTCGATTGTGTGATTTTCTGAGGAGTATCATTTTAAACAATGATCTTAACTTCACATCACAATTCTAAAAGGTCCATAAAAAGGCTATGGTATCATGGTTTATTTGGAGAACAACCTATCATCCACAATATGATGATCAATCCAAGAAGACTATTCAGGTTCTAGAGGATATGTTATGCACCTATGTTTTTGGATTATCATGTGTCATGGAAGCAGAAAATGTCACATTTGTAGTATGATTATAATAATATCTTCCATGAATTGATCCAGATAGAACCTTTTGTGCTTTCGTAGTGTATAAAATGCCATTTTCCTCTTTTCTGGTTAGAGGTCGGTGAGTTAGTTCTAGTTGGTCCTCATATTGTGTAGTAGACTTATGAATAGGTTCAGTAGATCTGGGGTAGTTGGTGACCACACATATCCAGAAAAAATCATTCACTGATTTTCAGAGATGTTCCAAAGAGTTCAGGGTTGGTCGTCTTATTTTCCTTCAGATGTCACATGGTTCAGGGAAATAGTAAATCAGGAAATATAGAAAGCTAGCACCATGGGTTTTGGGCCATTTGAGATAGTGGATAGGGTCAATCCAATGGCATACCAATTATACATTCCATGACACTAAAGATCCATGAATGACATGTTTCATGTTTCGTATATTAATATATATTATTTTAACCCTTATCATGTGTTATATGTCAAGGAAATATATATTTAGGTTGATGTATCTATTGAGGATCATTTGATATTGATTGTTAACCATAGTAAGATGTATTAGTGAGGTAGGAAAATATATATGGTTCTAGTGTTGTGGAAACATTGGAAAGTTTAAAAGGATACATGGAAAGGAAGTTTGAAATGCATCCACACTGCCCTAACTTATTTATTGTGACCCTACAATGATTCATGGAGCATACTAGGGACGTGCTATTTTATGGTGGGGAGGATGTAAGATGCCATATTTGTTTAGGAATGTCCCTCTTCATGTTTCTCCGTTGACCCTTGGTGGAAAATTATTTTTTGAAGACGGAGATCATTTTTTGATAAATTAGAATAATTCTCAAGGTTCTATATTTATTTTAATTAATGGATTTTTGGTATAGACATGTTAAATGGTTTTATGACGGTTTTTTATGAGTTTTTAAGGCATCGGAGGTGGTTTAGAAACCTTCAATTATGTAGGGATGAAAAGTGTTCATTATATAATTAGACACCATGTATATGTTACATGATATGAAACTGTTTCCCTAAATATTTTATAAACTATTACCTGACCTGAAGTGGTTCCACATCATGAACCAAATTGACAATGTTTAAGTGTTTATTGTGATAAATATTAACATGTGACAATGGTTTATTCAGTGTAACATAGAAAATTAAATGATTTTAATATATTACACATCATGTATTCCTCTAACATAGTGGATTTATCTGTTCCTTTCATATAATTCCAAATTTCATTCTAGAAAAACATTCCTCCTCTCCAACTAGGATAAAATCTAGGCAATTGTGGGTCTATTTCCTATATTCCTTAAATATTTATTCTACATCTGATCCCTGGTAATATTCTTTTCATAGGTATCAATCTTCCCTAATATGTTCCCATGTAGTTGCAGTGTTAATCTCTTGATCATAGGTTTTTTTAGGTTTTGATCTTGACCTTGGTTGATCGAGGAATTCTTGTATTTTTTTAGCCATCATCCTTGTGGGTGATTAACATTGGAAGTATTTCATCAATAACCATTTAATGTTAGGGGTCTATACATAAGCCCTATTATATTTATGAACATAATATACAATATTGTGATTTCACTAATACAATATTTTCTCAAATAAATTTATTCATTGAGAAATGGTAAATCATGGATTGGATTAGGTGTTGGAACCGATTTGGATAATTTTTTGATGTGACATATCTTATGGCTACTATATGGGTGAGAAAAACATTGAATAATATGAATTTGGATAATGGATAATAGTTTATTTAGCATGATATGAGACCATAGGTTATTGGTTGATATAAAATCCCTATGTAATGAATCATTGTTTAATGATATTATTGTTGATCATTATTTATTTTAATGAAATTATAATTGAAAGGAAAATAGTAATTTGAAAAATTTAACATATAGGCTTATGATGTTATATTTCGTTATCCAATTTGTTTTAACTTGTTTTATTATCATGATGTAATTATAATATTTAGTGGGGTATTCCTAGCCCAATGTTTTAATGCTTATATTGAGTAGGATATTCCAAGACCCATGTTGTAATGCTTTTATTGAGGGGCCACTTCCTAGTACCATATTGTAATACTTATATTGAGTGGGATATACCTAGTATCATTATGTAATGATTATATTGAGTTGTAATTTCTTATTCCCATTCTGAAATTATTATATATAATGCATGGCCCATATTTGTGTGATTATTAAATGTTTATGGATATGGGTGATTTTTCAATAGATATGTGTTAATGGTATGAGTGGTTATTATGCATTATTTTTGATATTCTATCATGGTGGAAAAGCTGGTTGTTTTTTATATGGTATTAGTTGATTATATAATGTACATATTTCTCTCTTATTTCATGCACTTATTACCAGAGTAGTTATATTTAGACTTGGTGGTGTCAACCTACTGAGTTTTACTAACAGCTTATTAGGGACTCCTTCTCAGAACCTAAGAAGAATATATAAATGTTGGGTTAGAAAATGGAAAGGGAACTTTATACTAATTATTTTTTTCTTTTTTGATGGGCCAATGTTTGGAGATGGGTCTGACATGGGGTTTAAGACAGGGGTCTTTTGGTATAATTTAATGTCATCTATTTCTTTTATTTTTATTGCTTTCAGTTCGACATTTAGATTCATGTCATCTTGTCATTACATGATTTTTTAATTAACATTTGTATTAGTATATACATTTTTTTCATTGTCAGATAATATGGGTTCTATTGTGTCTATTACTTTGATTATGGTAATTTATGTTTCTTTTTTTCATATACAAAACTCCAAACAAAGGTTATAGTCTCTCGACTACACATATCACACCCTTTCTACTAGTCAGCAGCCTATAACATATAGGAAGGCATGCTTGAGGTCTCTTAACCGACCTATTTTGGCCATGTGGGAGTGTTCTGGATTGGGGGATTCTGAAGAAAAATATACAACTTTTTAAATACATGAATTAAAAAGAAATTTTTTTATAAAATATATAATTATTAACTATTCACTAAAAATAATATTTTAAAAAAGTACCCAAAATTTAAAATTAATATATTTTTAATATACTCATTTCAAAAATGATATTATTTTTATAAAATATAATTTATAATAGTTGAATAATTTTATTATAATATTTAATCATAAAAAAAATTAAACACATTTTTTAAGAGAAATTATAATTAAATTATAAAATGACATCAGTAAAAATTAGCTAATTATTATTTCATAATTATTTAATAAATTTTTAATTATAATGAAAATTGTGTATATATGTTAAATAATTTGATTACTCATATTCATGCCCGCCAATTAAATTTCTAGGTGATAACAGTCACATATAAATAATAATATTTATATAGTATATCATAATAGTGTTTTGTATTGTGTGTTAAGAAATGTTTCCCTTAGAACTCCCTCCACACATTTCTCAAGTTAATGATTTTTTTCATGTTTATCTTATGAGTAATTACATAGAAGATCAATCACATATACTAATCTTGAAAGCAATATAATTGGAAAATGAAAATTCATTTGAAGAACAAGCTAAGGAAATATTAGATCAAAGAGACAACATTATAAGAAACATGAAAACACATATAGTCAAATTTCTACGTAGAAATCTTATGTTTGATGAGAATACATGGGTCCCAAATGATTTGATTTAATAAATGTTCTATACCTTATTTCATCAATAAAAAATTGTATTGATGATGAAATTACTTTAATGGGTTGTACTTCAACAAGATATGTTTTTAGTAAAATTTTATTCTTAACTAAAAATGGTGTCTAAAATATTATTTCCCAATAACCAATGGACTAATATAATCTATGAAATATTAGATAATAAAATTATAAAAATAATAAAACCCATTTTTTAAAAAAAAATATAGTGCTCGATTATAAATTGATATGAAATGTGGTTGGCATCCAAAAATATTATATTGTATTTTTAACAATACCCAAAAAGTCAGGAAGCTGGATAGAAACTTGCTCCTAAAAAATATTTTAAGTAAAAGTGAAAATACATAGGAAAACAGAGTCACATAATAGATCAAGAAAGGTGGGTATAAACCACACCACAAATATCATCATGGACAAGGTCATTGAAAAATTCCGGCAAGGCGCAGGACCAATTAGAACTAACCTGTGAGATTTCTCTCTTAGACAGAGCATCAGTAACACGATTGGCCTCATGATAAACATGTGTTACTTCAAGAGAGATTACCTTATCAAGACACAGACATTCAATCCAATCAGGTAAGATCATCCATGGTACATTTTGGGATCAATCACGAAGAATTTGAATAGACATAGTCTAGTAAAACTCCAACCATAATTGGTGCCAATTAAATTGAACATAACACTTGATTTCTTTAATCATATCCCAAAGTTCTTCCTCAATTGTAAGACCATTTATAATAAATTAAAAGATTAATCCTTTCACAAATATACAAGAAGTTCGGAAAACGCCATCGCATCCAGTTGGGCCTGGAGCACCCGTGGCCACTCCATCAACATTGACTTTGCCCCAACTAGGGATGGGTGGTATCCATCGCACATACATCATCATTAACAGTTTCCTGGAAATACCATGCACACCAAGTGATCTCAAAAGCACAAGATCAGAAACATAATTATTCATAGAACCTTTTTGAATAAGGGAGGCAGTCTGAATTGCACGATGGATGACAAAAGCACCATTATGAAATGATGGATTAATGTTGTTGAAGGCCATATCATTCCTCTATTTTCAAATTATGGTGAAGACACTCACAGTAGTATCCAACCGGAGGGGGTGGATCTGTTCACTATAATATTTCATGAAAATGGACGGTAGAAGATCCTCCAGAGATTGGAAATTAAAACAGCACCTGAAAATATCTTACAGATAAAGCCAGATCATGTTCATGAATCTGCATGATATAAACAATTGTTGATGTGTTTCATTCGCTTCAAGATAGAGAAAGAAGGCAGGGGCCCTCTAAACTCCAGTGCGCTGCAGCAGGTGCTGAACCGGGAGGCACTATTTCCCGATTTTCCAGATGATAATTGTTAATGTAGGTGTAATAAAGGTAGTCTGAACACCATTGATCTAAGCAGGAGGATCCATAGAAGTTCTATAAGACATCCCATAGCACTCTTAAGTGTAAAATGTTCCATTTAAATTTGGAATTCATACAATAGTGTTAGAGTCAGCATAATTTTATCTTGAAACCTATAGGCATAGGTGATCAGGTAGTAGATCATTCATATTGAAAATACCACGGATATCAGCAATATAATAGTTTGTTTGGGATGTAGGAATAGAAATAACATCACAGATGGGCTGGGACAACCAAAGAGATTTCTAGAGGTTCAGATAGGAGTTCTCATAATAATATGTGATGATGATGTAGTTACCAATGATTGGGATTCAAAATGGGTATATTATTTTCACCATTATGTGGTGAAGGGTGTATCTTTACATGATGTATAGATTTCAGAAGAAATAATTATAGTGAAGACCAAACAGTTCATGAATTATTTCATAGTCACATGTATCTATTATAAAACATGATTCTATATTGATGAAATTGAGTTTGGAGGATTAAGCATGTGAATATAATAGGGATTAAATTCATGTTGAAATGTAGCCTAAATGCATACATAATGAATTTATGGTTGTGGTTATTGTATAATCATATGGGAAGTTCAAGAGTGGTTATGGGTGGTATTTATATCCAAATTTTTTTTTGATAAATGTATGTTTTTGGTTGCATGCCCTCTCAATTTAAAGAGGTGGATTAACTAGAAGTAACAATGAAGATAGAAATATAGACATGAGGAATATAGAATATTTGAATCACTGAGTGATAAGGGAGTACTAGATGATGGGCCTAAAAAATTTAGAATAAGTTTGAAACCACTTATTATCATTACAAGGAGGAGTAATGATCACTACTATGAAGTTAAAGCGATATTAAAAACATCTTTGTAAATTAGAATTGTTGTAAAGAGAAATTCATAAGAGATCTTTGAATGGGAAGTGACAAAAGAATATAATTGTGAATCTATCTTATTATTAAAGATTCAAACCATGAATTTGATGTAATATAAGGTAAAAATATGTACATAATGTGTGTTATGGTTATCCTTACGATAGGAAGTGATCACTGGATGAAAATTTGAGGCTTCCACCCATAGGATGCAATGATTTGTCCCTAAATTATTTTAATTTGAGTAACCCCTCTAAAGGGTAATGAGTATTATAATAATTTATTTCATGGTACACTACAAATAAATTATCCTAGGAGGGGCCAATTAGGGTGAACTAATGAATTTTTCATGTCCCAATTTAATTTTGGCATGAACACTAAAAAGAATAAAAAACTCTAATGTGTACTGAATAAAAGGGAATAATAAGAAACTATGAAGGTTGAATGGTAAGATAAATATAGTCTAATATATACATTGAAGTATATAGAGATAAAATTGGAGAATACATCCCTTACACTAATTCACCCCCCCCCCCCCCCCGATGTAATCTCATATTAAGCCCCTGGTAGGAACAAATAAGGGGGATCAAAGGGAGGGTTTTTCTTTCCTGGATTTTTTCTTTCTATAACATGATCTAATTTATTTTCAAGAGATATATATTCATATTGAAGGTTCTAATTTTAGAAAACAAATAATATCAAAGAATAAAAATTATTTTCCATTGCCTACATTGATGATTCAATTCTTTCTCCCTAAGAGGTTATGGAAGAATGAATTATTCTGCTAAACTAACATGAATTTATCATTATAATAAATCATATAATGAATATGTTCTACTCTTTAGTGAAAACAATTAATGCATTCCCTTGAAGAATATGAGTTTCACTAGGTTATGACTGGAATTTTCTTCAATGACATGTTTACGAAATTGGATTAAATCCATTTAAAAGATAATGAATAGTCTCTTATGTCTAAAGGGAAGAACAAAAATTACAATAGGAAGTCATCTCTATATATGTATTCTCACAAAAAGAATAAATATTTTTATTCCAATTAATAAAATAATTATAAATATAATGGAGATAAATAATGTCAAATTTCATACTCATTTTTAGATATAAAAATGAAAAGTGATGAAGAAGTAGAAAAAAACATCATGCTTATAATAAAGGATATGAACATACAACAGTCAAGAGGAGATCCCAATTCTATATGAGTTGTAGAATCATGGGATTTCATGAATTATTTTCATTTCTTCTATGATTAATGATTTTTAATTATAGAAAAAATGGATAATAGAAAAGGGGTTACCTTGAATTTATGTATCAATAAAATTGGTACTATGATAAAGTTAAAAAAAATTAAATGATTGGTTTTATTTCCGTTGAAATCATAAATAAAATTTCCATAGAGGGGTAATTGAAAGAAATAGTCATTTCACTCAAAATTTTCTTTGATGTAAATGCAAAAAAAAAGAATGTTATTTTCAAAATGTTTAAGGTAAATGGTTTCTAAATTGAAGGAGGTGGATGAAAAGGTAAAAGATCTCATGGAGAGGATAAACACCTAAAATGAGAAAATGAAAATACCTCTAAAATATGCCTCAATAAGGAGAAGATTTCTATATATGAGAAATGTATGAAAATAGAATTTATCTATTGAATATTATTGAGGTGTTCTAAAAAATAAATACACACCAAACTACAACTATTTTGGAAGGTTTGGTCACATCATGAGTGAATGGATCCAAACCAACATGCCCAAATATGTGATAAAAACACCATTTATGCCTATATCAATGAAGGAGAGACCAAATTATGTATTATTCTTATGGTATACATTACATTTTTTCAATCCTCTATATCATGGAATGATATTTTTTTAGAGGAATGTATTGGATAGTAAACTTTTCATATGGAGAAACTACACTCCTCTGACATGTGAATAAAGCTTTTTGTCTAATATAAATGAATTTTAGGAAGGAAAACATTTATAGTGATTTGGAGTAAGAGAAATAGCCCCAATTATGGGGTGATAAAACACTAATATCTTTATACTCACAAAAATTATCTTTTATGTAATGATAAAAAATCTAAAAAAATAAATAGTTTGAACAAGATGTGAGAGACTTGTTAGTATAGGATAATCCATGAATATATAATAAGTATTCCATGATTTCTCTTGATTTTTTTATATAACGGTTCTTCTAATGTGGTTCCATAGAAACATGTTAAGGTAAAAAATATAAATATTGAATAGAATGAAAATTTGGATGTGAGACCCATGTAATGATACTTTTCAAGAAGAAACCAGTTAATGTTTGATTGATTCCACAATATTTAAAAGATACTATACAATGAAACATGACAATTTTGGAATCCATGAATAGATGTTTTAGACTAGTATCACAGAAGGTAGATCCTTTTAGAAGAGTTTCAGGTGTCTGTCTACATGATAAGATGTGGGTGAGGTTGAAATGATGATGTAATTCCATTCATGGATTATGATAATGTGTAAAGGAATAATGAAAGTCCATGAGGGTACAAATCATGATCATTCCAATTCATCTACATGAAGAATTTTAGGTTTCCTCGTTCTCTTTTACTTTATTGTTTCAGACCCTTTTTGATGAGGTGAATAATTAAGGGGGATACACTTGATTGTGGGAGTTTGATAGAAAATAACATGTTATACATCTAATATAATATATGATAAAACTAACTAAAATGGTGTCCTGAATATAAAAATAAACCATTGGTGTCAATAGTTAAAGAGATTGGGGAATTATTGAAGAATATTCAAAGGATAATTATTTGGAGTTCAAAGGTTCCTATGAAGAATCCACTGAAAATATGATTCAATTTGTATTAATGTGTATTAAAATTTTGTATTACTTTAGTCAATATATATTAACCTCAGTAAAAAGTGTTTTAATTAGAGTGAATATGAGATATAGATCACATAATTTGTTTTGAGATATAGAGAAGATGATTCAATTATGATTTTTTCATTGGTATTCATGAGTGACTTTTAAATACATTTTGTTTTATATAAAAACTCTTAATTACAAAACTGATCTTAGGCTCTAGAATAAAGGAATTATTGAAATCCAATGTTCCAAGTGATAAATTCACTTAATTAATCACTAGAGAAAATAAATTAGGAATAGATTTTTGCTTATGGGATTTTTCTAGAGTTGGGCTTTCCAACCAAGAATTTTTCTTTTATCGTTATAGGATCTGGTTAATATATTGGTGGATAATTCTATAGAAATTAGACAAAGGTAGATGTAATAAGATAATTAATTCCTTCTTATCCTCATAGGGGGAGTTTAATCCCATCAATAAGGAATCTTGGAATATGAAGAAAAATGGGGATTTGATCAATCTTGGAGTTTCTCCTTGCACATCATGGGGGATAAATGATTGGAAATTAAAAAAGATGATCCAATTAAAATGGGAGATTTATCCTTAATGGAAGATACTAACATTTGAATAAAATATTAGTTACCTATTAATTTATTTACCAATTATGGGGGTATGATTATATATAATTATATGTGATGGATATTGTCAATAAAATACAAGGAAGCATATTTTTAGGAATCCTAAAATATTCTATTAGATGTGTTTATTATATTTTTTTTAACAATATGGATGTTCAAAATAATGATCTTTATCATGATGAGAATAAAAAAGGATAATGTAATTCTTTGAGTATTTTTAAAAATGAGATGGATTACTTTATATTTTATTTTTATTAATAATGAATCTCAAAGGTTGTTGTGTTGGGATCACTGTGTACCCAAAAATAATGGTATCAGGAAAAATTTCAATAGTGTGAAGGATGTCTAGAGGTAATCTAAAATATAATTAAATGTATGGAATTTTCAAAAAATTGTAACATGGACATCCAAATAATACAAAGATATAGTGGTTGTTATGGTGAAGGATCGAAAGGATATTTCCAAGGGCGGACATGCCTATAGTTTAGGGTGTCTTGAGAATAAAATAAAAAAACTGGGATGCTAGAAAGGGACAATATCATTGTGATCTTTATGAAATTATTCCATGTCACATTTGAAACATGTCCATGCCCATAATTTGCATAGAAAGGAAAGAGTTGTCAGGTTTATGTATTGTGGATGCTAAAATGACCATTTATATATTATGGTGAACTGTTTTGTAAAATATGGAGTAACTAATAAAAATGACCAAAATTTGATTATTGTAGTGGACATAGTTGATATGAAGAAATAAATTGAAGACTTACAATCCAAGAAGGTAAATAGTATGTGTACAACACTATATAGTAGGGTGTTGTGGTATAAAATGATACATGTGAATCATAGGGAAGACAATTATAGGAATGTTAGTGTTTGATGGTGGTCAGGGTCATCTTTTGGATATAATTGCTAAAACTCCCAATAGGTGGTATTATGTCATGGTGACCAATTTTTTGGATTCAAAATAAGAAATGATTTTCACCATGTTTATGTGAAGGGAATCTAAATGGGTGAAACAAATATTATTGAAAAGTTATTAATCTAGTGCTTAAACTCTCTTTGAATGATTCCAAAAAATATTTCATAGTTTTAGACCTTGACTCCAACCTAATGTGAAAGAGTTTTCAGTGTAACTCATTTGAATTAAATGTATATTTAATTCATGATACGATGTATAATAAATCGATAAATGAAATAATTATGTATGAGATTATGGTATAAATTGGGGAGGATGTTTTTGAGAAGTTATGGATGGTTTTTATATCCTAGAATGATGATGAAAAGTTTTCATTTGATGTGTTTTTGTCCTCCCCACTTAATGTGGTGTAAATATTGGAAGCAATAATATGTAGAGAAATATAAACAAAAGGAACATTGTATACTTGAATCTATAAGTCATTGAGGGGTTCCAAATGAGGGGATTGAAATAAAATCATGATGTTATCCACAATTGAGGATATTTCCAAAGGGGACTTGTGATAATTATTATGTAGTAAAGGACTTATACTATAATTTATCTAGAAAGAATAAGTGATGTAAAGAGGAATTAATAGATAACATGTGAAGGAGAAACCAAATGTAACTTCAATGGAGAATCTACCATATTTTTTATGATGCATAATGTTTAAGTGATTTTGTAGAAGGTAATTCCATGTACATAATATATTTTTTAGGTGATCCTTTCAATCAATAATGGGAATGGGAAGGATATCTTAATGGATTTACCCTTGGTAATCTATTTGATATCCCTAAGACATTGTAGGCGGAATATCCCCTTTGATGAGAGGTGAGCTTTAAAGTGATTTGTTGTACATCACATTATTGATGAAAAATCCATAGAGTAGCCCATTTCGATTGATCAATGTAAATTCCAATGTCCCTATTTACATTAATAATTCAAAAAAAATGGATCAAGTAATATAAATAATATTCTATAAGGGAGAGTAACAATTGACCTCATGGTTGAGATGTCATGATGCATATAGGACATATGAGATAATAAAATATAAATAATTTTATAAGAAATTAATTACAACGATTCACCCCTCCCTCTCGGTTTAATCTCATATTACAACCTTAAATGGAACTAAAATATAATATTAAGAGCACGTATATATTATATAGATTATTTTCAATAAAAGAAGTTTTCATTATATATTTTATATTAATTTAATATAATAATTTTATAAATTTCAAATTATAAATTAGTAAAAGTATTCCATTTTTTGGAATTTAAAATTTCAAAACAATCTTAGTATGGATTTTTTAAATTTTTTAGATAAAAGCTTATTTTTTGGTAAATAGTGAAAAATTCAATTCTTTCCAATACTGAAATTTTTATTAACCATTAATTATATAAGAAATAAATAGGATATTTTCAATAATTTTAAATGATAAAATATATATTATAGGATTATAGAATTATATTTTTAATTTATAAAACCATTGTTTGACATTTAATAAACCCAAGTAATATTTTCCAACAAATGAAACTATTTTTGGTCAATCCTTTTAATCAATATTTTTTTGTAACAATAAATTTCTTATATACTTGAAAGGAAACTATATATTAATTACATTATAATTACCCAATTTATATCATTATATTAAATGAAATTTATTATTTTACTATACATGTAAATTTTTATCTTAACGACAGTTTTTTATAAAAATTTTGTTTTACGTGTTACATGTGGTATTGATTAAATTAATTTTTCATAGACAAATAAATTCTATATGATAAGATTTATTTCACATTTTGAGTCAGCAGAAAAGAATTGTGTAATATGTTTAATTTTATTTATATTTTTTAATATTTAATTAGATGGGTAAAACTATTTTCCACAGTAAAACCAAAAATTGAAAAAGTGAAATTTATAAGACAAATATACATAAAAATAGGCATAAAACATGTTTGAAAATGGATAGTTATGGAATTATAATCCTTATATAATTATCTCATCCATTGTTATCTATTTTGGAGTGTTATTGAAATGTAAATAATATTTACTCTTTATATTAAGTTGAAATATTTACAAAAGATTGATTCTTTTCACTTATATAAGGGGGTCGTCACCACCCCTTAAAGACCAAATAAATAATATTATCTGTACTTAAAACATAATCAATTCACCTTCCTCTATAATAATATTCTTTATCAATGATCCTTTATTCACAAAAGACAACATTAAGACCACTATTTCTGATAAATCTATAAAAAATGCAATGATTTCAATGCGAATACTCATTTTTCGTAACTTCAATTATTTTATATCTTATATTTTCAAATTTAATTTTCTAATTATTATATAATGTCATCATATGTTAAACCCCAAGATTTTAAGAGGAATATCATATTATATAGTGTTTCTTGCATGAAACACCATGATTAAAAGATAATGAAACTCCTCAAGAAATTACAATATAATTCTTTCTAAATAAATTCAATTTATCCTATATCATGTAATGAAAACAACACCAGGTATGATCATAGCACAATACTCCCTTAAAATATTATAATTTAAAAATAAAAATTATAATATTACTATTAATTTTCCATGTATAAATATCAATTATTAAAATATTAAAAGTATATTTTTTAAACATATATAAAATAAATTAAATGGGTATATATTTATTATAAACAAAATAAGAACCATTTTAAAGAAACAAGACATGTTTTTTATAAAAAAATTATTTTTTTAAAAGGTGGATTAGTCATTCTTTGCGTACATAATTTAACCAAAAAAAATTCCACATTTATAAAGTAAATTTTAAAAAATCATTTTTAAATTATGTATGTCAAAATTATCTTTGGCTTATTTTTTATATTTAATGGTAAAAAATAATTTTTTATGAATAGTGGAAAATTGTTATTTTTATCGAAAAGTATCTATTCATTTAAACTATTTTCAAAGTTGAATTACAATTTAAATTCATTTTAAAGTGAAATTAATTCAACTATATTTAAGATTTACTAAATTATGACACTGGATTCAATTTCATTTTGAAATCAAGTACTGAAACATTTTAATATTTTCAAAAAACAATTATGTAAATACAATTTTCTGACCCACTTATGCGTTTAATTTTAAATAGGATTATACCACATTATTTAATTAAATTAGGAAAAATTGATTTTATTTATTTAATCACAATTATTTATATTATTTTTCTATGTTCAACTTAATTATTGACCACAATGAATAGTGAAAATAGTACAAATTAATTACTGAAGTTAGGGTACTAATGAGTTTATCATGGGTTAAACTAAGAATAAAATAGTTAAAATGACCAAAAAAAATTTCAAATCCAATTTTATAGACATATTTAGAAATTATCACCCATAAGGTTTGAAAATTATCCACGTTTTAGGCTTTTTTTATGATAAAAACGTGTGTATCACTTTTTATTTTAAAAAATATTGAGTGTGTCCTCTCCCGCACTTATAAAAGGCTACCCCCTCTTCTCCCCTATACACACTTATAGAACTATTTGGTTCAACAAATCCCTACTTTATTTCTTTATTAAATCATATCTCAAAATCTTGGAGGACTTTTTATATCATAAATATAATCTAAGAATGTGTCAGGTATAAAACTAAAATCATTGTTCAAAGAAGATGTAAAATTCATAACATGCGTATTTGTTTTATTTCATATTACACTTAATTAGAATAATGTAAAATCATGATAAAATAAAAAAACCGATATATACCATATATTTATAAGTCATTATGTTAATGGAATAAACAATATCTATTTCCACTTGAATCTAATGGAAAATGAAGCTGTCGATCATGTGTACGGAGAACTACCAACTCGTGAACCAATGAAATTAATTTTCTATCACAACCTATTCTAGATGGATATAATGATTGATGTAATATATTTATATGATAATTATTAAATTATTATAGTTCATTAATTATTATATCACATATACCTTCTTACTTTTCATTCTATGGGGCGTACAATAACGACAATCATTTGTATGGAGAACTACCCCCTCATGAAGCGATGTGATATATTTTCCACTTATCCATTGCCCAAAAGTTAGTAAGGTTTATTTTAATGAAATATATTTGATATTTATTACCAAAATGAAATTATATTTATATAATATCACATCTACCCTCTTACCTCCCAATCTATTCAAAAACAATAACATCACCCATGTGTCCTTGTGGACTACAAACTCCATGTAACTATGTGAAATGTTTTCATATTTTTACAAGGTTATTAATAAAGAAGGATCTTATAAATATATATGATATATATAATATTATAATGATTCAATAATGGTAAATTAATATTTATTTTCATTTTTTTACCTATTAAGAAATTTAGAAACATCGTTCGTGCATACGTATGACCTAACGTCTCCAAGAATAGTGTAAATTATTTTATATATCTATAATTTAAATATTATACAAAATACATATCTAATGAATATATTGAATATTTATATAGTTTTTTAAATTTAAGATATGTTTTAACCATGGCTTATATAAAAGGACCAAAATTAAAAAAACATAAATGAGAATCATAAAAATTTTAAACCATAATATTGATTTTAAAAAAATATTTATTATTAAATAGTTGATAAAATATTATGACATCCATGTCCAGATAAATTGGTAATAGTAGTCGAACCAGCTGGCTACATTTTCTTAATTTCACCTTCCCATGTGCCATAGACTTATGGCTAGCAGTGAGGGTCTACGATGGTAAGATGGGGAGACTATACCCTCATTATTATAGAGGATCATAGTGGTGAACAATATATGAGTAAATAAATGGAGAAGTATTAATGAAATAAGATATAGAACATCATGTATAGACTATTTTCACTATCGTTTGGATATTAACCACATTATCACATAGTATGTTTAGGAGGTAAACTCACTGGAAGATGGGATTTCCAATAAAGGATTCAACCACAGCATCACATCGTCAAATGATCTCCCTATGGAATTGCTTAACTTTTGTGAAAAAAAGGAAGAAAAAAACTTATCTTTTATACTTTTGTAACATTTCTAATTTTAATATAATGTGGCTTGGTTTTTTACAAACTAACCTCCCTTAAAAAGGTATGTGGAACATGTGTAAAAATAAAATCAATAAATAATGAAATCAAAAGATAAAATAAATACCATAACAGAAATGATGTTAGGTATATAAAAGTGGATCAAGCATACATTTCGTAAAGAATATAGAATATGATATATTAAGGTTTTTAAAGAACAAAAAATATATACCAGAATCATGAGCCCTAGAACGGTCATCTACTACCAATCTCAAATACTAATACAAGAAGTTGTGCATCAATAATTGGATACTTCCCATTATTTACGTCTCTAATAATATAATGTACCTGAGTACCTGTAGAATCCTGGATAGGGTTTGAGATAAACTCAGTAGTCCATTGTCAAAATTGTATATAAAAATTCATTCTAAGAATATAAACTATAATAGAGTTTAATTTTAGCAATGTAAACAAGAAATTATTAAACCCATGTAGGTCTCAATTCCCTCATAGGACACCTAGATGACCATATCAGCTTCAGCCATAGCTTGATGTCTATGTGCATGTGTTCATTTAGTAATTTAGTTCGCGGTTAAGAAATAAAATATATGTGATCATGGATTGGTAAAAATGATAATAATAGTAGAGTATCAAATGAGGAAAAAGGGAACATTGTCATTATGAATTTGGGTAATCTCAAGTTTCACTACCATACATCCTTGAAATAAGGGATAAGTGTAATGAAGGGGGTACACCTATGGAATTACACTAATAATATCTCTAAGAGAGTCTAATGGTCTAGACCATGTTAAATCCCAATATAATAATGACCGGATCCTAATGATAGTAATCCAATGTGTTTCATGTCTTAATGGATCATGATGAATCTAAGGAGCACATCCAAGGAATTTTGATATTTTGGAGAAGGAAAAGGGATCCTATGGGGCCATTTTAGTCATCTACTAATAGGCACAATGTAGAGGCCCGAAGCTTGATGTACATGGAAATTACATTACTTTTTTAGAATACTTAATACATAACAAAAACAGAAACACAAGGATCGTAATAGTTTAGTGTCTTTGGAAACTTGGAACGTAATCTTCTAATCGTGGTGAAAGATCTTCAACCTCTCCCATAAATATCTTCCCCATTTTTTTTATTAACTAAAATCTTTATTTATATCCTGGGGAAAAGAAAACATAAAAATGGTGAGCTGAAATCCTCAGTAAGGGTAAGCATGGATAAAATAAAACATACAATATACATTTGAACTTAAAAACATGAACATAATGTTTAAACATCAAAAGCTTGAGCAATGACATAAAACATGGAAGTACGTATGGCATAGATCATAAAGAAACATTAATAATGATAAAATAGCATGTTAATAAAACATGTAATTGTTTCAACCATTATGCACATGATATGATTTCTATATTAGCCAAGGCATTGCTGCCAAGACCATCTTAGTGGACAAAGTCCCTTTCTGAATCGAGTTCACTCCTCGTTCCAGTCCTGTATTACTGAATCGGTTTAACTTGATGTTCCAGCCATGTCTATATCATGAGATATAAATCTTTACCCAATGCATTGGAGGGATATATAGGTCACACCCATCTCATAATGAAATCATTCTTACTTGTGCCACAAAATAAACATACATCATTCATAATAACCCAACGAATAAAATGGGTTCATAAACATCATCCCATCATCACATAATCTATATAAAATAAATGGATATCATTTCATAAAAAGAAAATTTAAACCATGAAAATCATAGAGACATTATACTTGAAACATACACATATGAAATAATGTCATCTTAGATGGAAAAATAGTTTTGATAAAACACTTGAAATGAATTCTTGAGGAAAATATCCTTTCTTCTTCAAAATCAATTTCTTTTCACAAAACGTCATGTAATTTTAAAAGAAATAGATTTTGTTGAAAATAGTCATCAAATATTTTGGAGGAATCTTCATGAAAATAAGTTTTTACAAAACTATAAAAATCCTTTCATGTTGTATAAGTTAAACAAACATTCTTCTCGTACTTTTACCAGAAAAGTCAAAAAAGTAACTCGTAACGTAAACAAAATAAATATTCCTTAAATAACATGTAGTAAAAGTAAAAAATGGGTAAAAAGAACTTTAAACATACATGAAAACATTTTTCGAAAACATAGGCTTGGATGATAAAGATAACCCCCGTAAATACTTAAGAATAAACATCCTCGGATAAAAATGAGATTGATAAATTATCCCTTACCTTAGGTCCGATATGCATAGTATATATCCAAAACTCCTGTATAATGATTTAAATAATGTCATTGACTTATTACAAAATCATATTCATTGTTATTATATCATAAATGGTTCACTTATGACTTTATATTACCCGTTCTTTTGTAAATTCCATGTTAAAAAGTGTTTTGGGTAAAATCGTTTCATTTGTCGTCCGTGTTTTGACTTTTAATTATTCATATGATTACTTAGATCATGATAACATAATTACAGAATATAAAACATTATTTATATATAATATATATTCATAATATAGATATAGATAATAGATCGATAAATGGAAAGAAATACACCATTCATGGAGACGGTAGGTCGTACGTACGCATGAACGTTGATTTCGTTTCCTTATTGAATTGAATGGAATTAAGTAAATGACATAAATATATATATACATAAATACAGTGTCATTATTATGTCATATATTTTATGATTACTTATTATATATACTTTATAATCATTCTTGAATGGTTATTATGGAGATTGAATCTCATCGCGTTGTGGAGACGGTATTATGTACGTACGCATGAGCGATGATATCATTCCCATGATCGTCGAATTATATTAAAGTGTATGTATAATTTTACAGAATTAATATAACTTTAAAATAATCATATATATTCATTACTTTCACCATTATACCAATCAATGTAAGGTGGTGGTGGAAAATAGATTACACCACGGCGTGGAGACGGTATTCCGTACGTATGCATGCGTGGTGATTTCATTTTCCATAGGATGGATAGATGGTGAAATATGGTTGTTTCATACTTATAATAAAATATCAGTATATTAGTGATACTGATGTTATTAATTCATAATGAAACAACTAAAGAAGAAGAAGTTGAAGAAGAAAGAAAATTCAAAGAATCGGTAACGGATATTACCTCTTCTTTGACCCACCTCTTTGAATCCTCCTCTTAGGGTACAAAATTGGTCTTTGAAGAAGACCAGGACCTCTAGGATGTTTCTAGGAAAGTATAGAAGGGAAATTTTCAGGGTTTGGCCGAGCTTAAAGGCTCAAATTGGTGTTAGGAAGAGAGGGAGGTGGTGCCCTTTTATAAGAGAGGAGAGAGGCACCTTTGGAAATCTTAAAAATATTAATTTATAATAAATCTAAACCCACTTAAAAACCTCCACAAATGACTCGTATTAGAATATAAGATGATATAGGGATTTAATATAATCAACCAATAAAATTTATACATGTTAGGAAATTATTTTAAACAATATCAACTTAATTTATCCTTACTTAATCAATTTAATTTTAATTGTCGTAATAACATTCTAAATTTTTAATTATAACAAAAAATTACTTATTTGTTGTGAATTTTCCATAATCGGATACGTTATAACATTTTAGACCATAAAAATTTAAATTTATAATTTTTAAATATTTTTGTGATTTTTAAACAATTTTATAATATATTATTTTTATAAAATAACAATAGTGTTAATTTTGACACTATTAATTTATACGAATTTAAATTAAATATATACCAAATATATGTTCAAAATAAAAGCTTTAATAGATTCATAAAATTCCATATTTATCTAGAAAATTATTGGATCACATTTAATAGTTCATATAATATTTAGTTTACTATTTTTAAAACCATTTATTTGGTTTATATCTTAATAAAATAATTACTACAACTTATTTGTATAATTATTTGATATACTTATTTATTGCATAAAAATTAAAATTAAAATACTATGATGAAGATCAATCTATTAGATTTCACAATAATACTTTTACTCTAATTTATCATCTTAAAATCACAATATTTAAATTGTTATATTTATTAAATTATGAAGGTGACAACTTTGTCATCATTTAAAATAAAATAATATAAGTGTCATAATCACTTTTATAAGACTCAAAACGGTTATAAATTAGGTCATTGGATTCTTGTGGTATATATATACACTAACAATAAGTTTTGGTCAGGTTTATGGGCCTTTTAATGGGTATTAGTTTTTTAATAAAAACTATATTACTGATTTTTCACTTAATAAATAATTTCTGCATCATTAATGTATCACCATTAATGACAATTATTTAATCCATAAAAATTATAAATAAATTATCATGATGTAGATAATTTTAATTATCTTTCTTTATAATATTCATTTTCGAAGTTTTATGATGTTTATCACTAAATAAAAATTATTATACTTATAAGATTTAAGAGAGTGACATGTTGTCACTTTCTTTGGTTTTAATAATAATTAAATTATTTTCATGATCAAAAGTCCATAAAATGAATCTAATATTACCCTTAGATGATATGTATTTACTTTTAACCATACAATACAATTTTGGCATGTGTTAGGGTAATTTCATAATATTATATTCACCCTTAATTATCTGATTTACCTTTAACTATGGTAAATAAAATTTACCGTAGTTAGTATTCATAATTCCCAAAAATAAAAAGTAGCCTATTAACATAATTTGGACCCACTAATTCCAAATATTGAATCCATTTTTTCAAATTAAATACACAGAATTTTCAGAAATGAAATTAAAATTAATCTCATTGTCAAATGAAAACGGGTTTTTGTTTAAAACATTGCAAAAGATTGAATTGATTTAACCTACGAATTCAATGTAAAATCAGTGCTAATTACATACATTATATTAAATGGTAAAAATATATTCCATTTATACTTTAAAACTATTCAATATTATAATTTAACAACATAATTTATTACGATGAAAAAAGTTGTTTTTAATTAAAATATAGTGTGTTTTTACTATTCATTAAAAAATGAAAGTTATCAGAATAATATGAAAATTTTATCCAAGGTAAAATTTTATATCCTGATTCCAAAGAATAATTTTATTTTGAAAAATTGAACTTATAAGATTGTCAAAACCTAGATTTAAAGTTGGTCCACCAACAAAAGGTGGCAAAACTGCATTTTTTGAAAAATACTTATTTTACCCGAAAAATTTATTTTGTTCTTATACCATGTTCTAGAAAATGTGTAAGATAATAATAATGTTATAAAATTAAAATTTTAGTTAATACTATTCATAACGGCTAGTTCATAATAATATGAAAATAATATATCGTTGTTTAGTAAAACTTGGTATTGCGTACAACACATGCTATCGAGGAAGGTCGTGATTGCATGTAATGCAAGCCAAGTCAGGGTTACGTGTAGTGCACGACTCCTTTGTTTCTGTTTATAACAAAATACATTGAATATATATATATATATACTCAATGTTTTGTAGAATAACTACTATCAAACAAACATGAAATTGTGTGTAACATGATCCAGGATTAGTGTTGTGTATACTGCAAGCTAATACGATGTTGCGTATAGCGCAAGATAATCTTGGTGTATCGTATAACAAAAGATATGAAAGAAATTAAAAAGAACATATCTTATAAAATCTCAGGTTATTACATTCTACCCCCCTTAAAATGAATTTTTCCCTCGAAACTCGTCGGGGTTATAAATGGTTTTCTACTTGAAAGTTTCTTTAATTGAAACCCACATTGTAAAAAGGAATACCAAAACTTATCTTTATAAACTAAAGTATGAAACGTAACAGTTACCCAAAAAAACTAATCACTGGGTTTCCACATAGGATAACATAGGTGAAAATATGGATATGGAATAGAAATCTAACCATCATGTTCTGATAGAGAGTGGTAGAGAACATGGCTATGAAAAAGACAACAATCACAAAGCCATAGATTTGTGATGATCAAAGGTACCATCTGATTCATCATATATAAGGTCACTAAGACAACATTTTTGGTTTTAAGGATCATTTCCCTAAAGTTAATGAATTAAAAGAAATACTTACATGATTTTGGTACAATCACACTGTTGTTCGTGAATTGAACAATTTCCACTTCATCCCTTAATGAAATGAAGTTGAATTTGTTATTCGTGATGTGTTAGCAGATCATGTTATATAATGATGGGTCATTCCATCTGTTTCAAACAAAAGGTTAGAAAAAGTTATAAGTCCATCATATGGTTAGATTAATCATATATGGTTCCAAAAATGAAATTATACTTCATATATCATACCGCTTAATAAAATAAAACTAGTTTATACTAACTAGGGACTTCCTGTAGGCTAGTGGTAGGTGATAAAGGCCAGTCGCACTTCGGTTGTGGGTTCGATTCCCACTGCCTTGTCCGACGCGATGGGCTATCGCCCGTCCTGTAGGTTGTCCTTTTTCTAAAACTACATTACTATAACATCCCATCAATAATATCAAAAAAAAGTTCTATCCATAAACAATAATAACTTATGTCCAACATATTCCATTCCAATCTTTAGGCTTATCTAAAATACTTTGGTCCAAGCTCAAAGTATAAAGAAAACGATTACTTGAAATGTCATCAACCAAGCATGTGAATACCATCATTTATCCCCCATATATCTTTTTGGTCACATTCAAATCATGTTAATACCTTAATCATGTATTCTCTTGAAAAATGAATACCCATTAAACCTTAGTGAAAACATGAATGCTATCAAAAGTTAACTCTTTCCACATATCAAAATCCAAAAATTCTATATACTCAAACCATGATATAACCTTCTCCTTATATCATTCATGATCTCATGAATACTATCAAACATTTAATTTTCTCCTTATCCCTTCTTTATGTGCATATCATCTACATTCCAAAAATATCTGAATAAACATTCATGGATACTGGTACCATTAATAATAAACTTTCAAAACTCTAGGAAAGGCAACAGTGTAACAATCCTTAGATGTCTCTTTATTCTATAGTACCATGAGATTACTTATAGAACATTACACTTGATAAACATGTAATAATTCCACTACCTTCTTACCATTGACCGAGATTCAACAATTCTTTCATCTCACATATCATTTGTAGTCTCTTCATCATCATCAACATAAATACTACCCATACGACCGTACTGATTCTCTTCATGAGACTTTCCCTTAGGGAATTGGTTTGCATAATGCCCGTACATTCCATATTTAAAACATTTAACCATTTTTTATGTCGTAGCAATACCATTATCCTCATCCATGGTGTTAACCGAACCTTTTCCTTTGCACTTACTAGCTTTGTGTCCTTCTTTTCCACACCCAAAGCATCTTCCAGTTACCTTGAAAAAATCTCCCTGATGCCTCTTCCCACATGATTTACATGAGGGAAATTGAACTTTCTTTCCTCTATGATCATCATGAAACTCCATCTTTCTCTTATTATTTGAGTCGGGAAACTTACCAAAGTTGAGATTATTGATCATATTATGAGATTTCTGATTAGGAATAATAACGATGTTTGGACTTCTAAATCTCGTTTCATTAGGTTTCTTATGAAGAATATCATTCCATTGTCCGCCATATCCTCCATTATCATGAATATTCCTATTTCCAGCCATTTTCTAAAACCCAAAAAGAATAGTGTGAGAGGAAAAAATCATGCTAGGGAAAACAACATAGTAAAGGGGGATTACCCTGAATATCTAACATCTTAGGTTAAATTCTAAGATTGTTACCGTAGTTCTAGGACTATATCCTATACGTATACTTATCCTTAGGGAAATCCCTATATATACCTTAGAAATATCTCTAGGGATCTCACTAACATTTTTGCATCCTAGTTTCCAAAGGTTGACTAAAACTTTCCTCTGATACCAACTGTAGAGGCCCGAAGCTTGATGTACATGGACATTACATTACTTTTGCGGAATAATTAATATATAATAAAAACAGACACACAAGGACTGTAATATTTTAGTGTCTTTGGAAACTTGGAATGTAATCTTCTAATCGTGGTGAAAGATCTTCAACATCTCCCATAAAGATCATCCACTTTTTTTCTTACCGAAAACCTTTCTTTATATCCTGGGAAAAGAAAACATAAAAAGGGATAGCTCAAATTCTCAGTAAGGGTAAGCATGGATAAAATTAAACATACCATATACATTTGAACTTAAAAACATGAATATAATTTTTAAACATCAAAAGCTTGAGAAATGACATAAACATGGAAGTATGTATGCCATAGATCATAAAGAAACATTAAGAATGGTAAAATGTAATAGGAATAAAACATGTAATTGTGGAAACCATTAAGCACATGATATGATTTCCATATTAGCCAAGGCATTTCTTCCAAGACTATCTTAGTGGACAAAGTCCCTTTCCGAATCGAGTTCACTCCTCGTTCTAGTCCTATATTACTGAACCAGTTTAACTTTCCATTCCAGAAATGTCTATCTCATGAGATATAAATCTTTACCCAATTCATTGTAGGTATATATAGGTCCCACCCATCTCATAATGAAATCATTCTTACTTTTTCCACAAAATAAACATACAGCATTCATAATAACCCAACGAATAAAACGGGTTTTATAAACACCATCCCATCATCACATAATCCATATAAAATAAATGGATATCATTTCTTAATAAGAAAAGTGAAACCATCTAAATCATAGAGACATTATACTTGAAACATACACATATGAAATAATTTCATCTTAGATGGAAAAATGGTTTTGATAAAACACTTGAAATGAATTCTTGAAGAAAATATCCTTTCTTCTTCAAAATCAATTTCTTTTCACAAAACATCATGTAATTTTAAAAGAAAGAGATTTTTTTCAAAATAGTCATCAAATATTTTGGAGTAATCTTCATGAAAATAAGGCTTTATAAGACTGTAAAAATCCTTTCATGTCGTATAAGTTAAAAAAACATTCTTCTGATACTTTTTCCAGAAAAGTCAAAAAAGTACCTCGTAACATAAACAAAAGAAATATTCCTTACATACCAGGTATTAAAAGTCAAAAATGGGTAAAAATAACTTTAAACATACATGAAAAAATTAGAAAACATGGGCTTGGATGATAAATATAACCCTAGTAAATACTTACGAATAAACAACCTCGGATAAAAATGAGATTGATAAATTATGCCTTACCTTAGGACTGATATGCTTCGTACATATCCAAACCTCCTATATAATGATTTAAATAATTTCATTGACTTATTAAATAATCATATTCATTGTTATTATATCATATATGGTTCACTTATGACTTTATATTACCCGTTCTTTTGTAAATTCCATGTTAAAGAGAGTTTTGGGTAAAATCGTTTCATTTGTCGTCCATGTTTTGACTTGTAATTCTTCATATGATTACATAGATCATGATTAATTAATTAAAGAATATAAAACATGATTTATATATAATATATATTCATAATATACATATATATAATAGATCGATAAATGGAATGAAATACACCGTTCATGGAGACGGTAGGCCGTACGTACGCATGAACACTGTTTTCGTTTCCTTATTGAATTGAATGGAATTTAGTAGATGACATAAATATATATATACCTAAATCAAGTAGCATTATTATGTCATAGATTTTATGAATACTTATTATATATACTTTATAATCATTCTTTAATGGTTATCATGGAGAGTGAATCTCATCGCGCCGTGGAGACGGTATTCCGTACGTACGCACTAGCGATGATATCATTCTCATGATTGTCTAATTGTATTAAAGTGTGTTTATAATATTACAGAATCAATATCACTTTAAAATAATTATATATATTCATTACATTCACCATTATACCCATCCATGTAAGGTGGTTGTGGAAAATAGATTACACCACGGCGTGGAGACAGTATTCCGAACGTACGCATGTGCGGTGATTTCATTTTCCATAGGATGGATAGATGGTGAAATATGGTTGTTTCATACTTATAATAACATATCATTATATGATTGATACTGATGTTATTACTTCATAATGAAACAACTAAAGAAGAAGACGTTTTAGAAGAAAGAAAATTGAAAGAATCGGTAACGGATATTACCTCTTCATTGACACGCCTCATTAAATCCTTCTCATAGGGTACTAAATTGGTCTTTAAAGAATACCAGGACCAATAGGATGTTTCTAAGGAATTTGAGAAGGTAAATTGTCAGGGTTTGGATGAGCTTAAAGGCTCAAATTGGTCTGAGTAAGAGAGGGAGGAGGTGCCCTTTTATAAGGGAGGAGAGGGGCACCATTGGAAATCTTAAAAATATTAATTTATAATAAATATAAACCCACTTATAAACCTCCAAAAATGACTCATATTAAAATATAAGATGATATAGGGTTGTAATCTAATCAACCAATAAAATTTAGACATGTTAGGAAATTATTGTACACATTATTAACTTGATTTATCCTTACTTAATCAATTTAATTTTATTTGTGGTAATAACATTCTAAATTTTAAATTATAACAAAAAATTACTTATTTTTTGTGAATTGTACATAATTGGATACTTTATAAAATTTTATACCATATAAAGTTAAATTTATAATTTTTAAATATTTTTGTGATTTTTAAACAATTTTATAATATGTTATTTTTATAAAATAACAATAGTGTCAATTTTGACACTATTTATTTATATGAATTTAAATAAAATATACAAAGAAGATAAGTTCTAAATAAAAGATTTAATAGATTCATAAAAGGACAAATTTATCTAGAAAATTAGTGGAGAACATTAAATAGTTCATATAATATTTATTTTAATATTTTTAAAACCATTTATTTGGTTTATATCTTAATAAAATAATTACTACAACATATTTGTATAATTATTTAATATACTTATTTGTTGCATAAAAATTAAAAATAAAATACTATGATGAAGATAAATCTATTAACATTCACAATAATACTTTTACTAGAATTTAACATCTTAAAATCACAATATTTAAATTGTTATATTTATTAAATTATGAAGGTGACAACTTTGGAATCATTTAATATAAAATAATATAAGTGTCATAATAACTTTTATAAGACTCAAAACGGTTATATATTAGGTCATTGGATGCTTATGGTATTTATATTAAATACCAATAAGTTTTGTTCAGGTTTTTGGGCCTTTTAATGGGTATTATTATTTCAATAAAAACTATATTAATGATTTTTCACTTAATAAATAATTTCTGCATCATTAATGTATCACCATTAATGACAATTATATAATCCCTAAAAATTTAAAATAAATAATCATGATGTAGATAATTTTATTAGATATCTGGAGACTATTCGTGTTCTATGTTTTATGATGTTTATCAATAAATGAAAATTAGTATACTTATAATATTTATGAGAGTGACATGTTGTAACTTTCTTTGGTTTTAATAATAATTAAATTATTTTCAGGGTAAAAAGTCCATAAAATGAATCTAATCCATCCCTTAAGTGATATGGGTTTACTTTTATCCATCCAATAGAATTTTTTCATGTGTTAGGGTAATTTTATAATATTATATTCACCCTTAATTACCCTATTTACCTTTAACTATGATAATAAAATTTACCGTAGTTACTATTCATAATTCCCAAAAATAAAAAGTATCCTATTAACATAATTTGGACCCACTGATTCCAAATATGGAATCCATTTTTTCAAATTCAATACACAGAATTTTCATAAATTAAATTAAAATTAATCCCGTTGTCGAATGAAAACGGTTTTTTGTTTAAAACATTGCAAAAGATTGAATTGATTTAACGTATGAATTCAATGTAAAATCAATGCTAATGACATACATTATATTAAATGGTAAAAATATATTCTATTTAAACTTTAAAACCATTCAATATTATAATTTAACCACATAAGTTACTATGATGAAAAAAGTTGTTTTTAATTAAAATATAGCGTGTTTTTACTATTCATTAAAATATGAAAGTTATCAGAATAATATGAAAAATTTATCCAAGGTAAAATTTTAAATCTTGATTCCAAAGAATAATTTTATTTTGTAAAATTGAACTTATAAACATGTCAAAAACTATATTTAATGTGGGTGCACCATCAAAAGGCGGCAAAACTCCATTTTTTTTAAATACTTATTTTACCTGAAAATTTTATTTTGTTCTTATACCATATTCTAGAAAATTTGTAAAATAATAATAATGTTATAAAATTCAAAATTTAGTTAATACTATTCATAACGGCTAGTTCATAATAATATTATAATAATATATCGTTGTTTAGTAAAACTCGGTATTACGTACAACACACGCTATCGAGGAAGGTCGTGATTGCATGTAATGCAAGCCAAGTCAGGGTTATGTGTAGTGCAAGACTCCTTTGTTGCTGTGTATAACAAAATACATTGAATATATATATATACTAAATGTTTCATAGAATAACTACTATCAAACAAACATGAAATTGTGTGTAACACAATCCAGGATTAGTGTTACGTATACTGCAAGCTAATACGGTGTTGCGTATAGCACAAGATAATCTTGGTGTATCATACAACAGAAGATATGAAAGAAATTAAAAAGAATATTTCTTATAAAATCTCGTGTTATTACACACAAACCATGTATTAAGATGGGTTTCTACCTTGGAAACTAGCTTAATGAATCAGAATGGAATCCTATATGTGATCAAATAATTCACTTTGGAAGCCAAGTTGAACTCATTTTTGACCATTATTTAAAATAAGAAATGGTCCATATACAATAGGAATCTTTTACATTTAATATATGATAAGTCATTTTTATTTCATGTAATACTCATGCCAAACATAAAATTTAATATGTTCTTTCCATCACCTTTCACTATAAGTGACATGGTTAGAATATTCCTGAATCTAATTATTTATTCACTCATAATTCATAAATTAAAATTGTTATTTATATAAATACTTATGTAAATTACATTTAGTTATCTAAGGATTCAATTTTTATGTTTTAATACTAAAGTTTCCAATGATCTAGATAAATTAACTCAAACAGTGTCTCGAGTAATCACAATATTTGTCATCGAAGGCATAATAAGAATCACACCTTATATGGGGTTCTTGAAATTTAGCTCCCAATATCCAATATTGTAATGAGGGTTTAATAGAGCATTAGAATAAATCATAAAAAAAATTAATTTAAAGAAGTTCAATTTCATAGGAAATGCATGGTTAAACTAGTGTGCAGATCATCAAAAATAATTAATACATGACGAGACCTTGAGGGAAAAGTCATAGAATTCATACTTATTATTGTAGTATTCTCTTACTCTAGTATCACTCATTAGTATAGATAGAGTCATAAAAATGGAAAAATATAGAACCACCCTTAAAATTGAGCATGTTATCTCATACCAAATAGTGTGGAAGATGGATAGGATAGGTCTTTATGGAATATAAAGGTTGAATGAGTAATAGGCTTACAATCCCAACAAGTGGAGAGGATCGGTCTTTATGGAATTCAGTCTACTAGAATAATAGTGGGAGGAAGAAATGGTTATACCCTTTAAATGAATGTAGGTGAAAATGTATTTTCATCCAAATTATAATTGTTGTGTGGTGTAGTTTCATAGATGGCCAAAATATCAACCAACTCTGTTCCCAACTCTACCCAAATACACCCCTTTCATGGGATAGGCAAATGGATAGACTAACTATTCCCAACCCATGTGAAACACCTCTATAATCAGACCTACAAAAGACCTATGGTCATGCATCCAAGGCTCAATGATTAAGGATAATCTAGAATCCTTTCGTAGATTATTGGACCACTCTACATGGTTTCAAAAAATCATGTGAGTCAGGCCACATGGTTTGTACTAATTGTGAGGATAAGATATTTTCTAGATTTTTCAAGAATTTGGGCTTTGGAAAATCCTCAAACACCCTCAAAAACTACGTTCCAAAATTAAGAATTACAATAAGGATAAAATTAAAGAATTTAACTAAACAAATAAGGTACCAAACCCCTATATAATTAATGGGATATTACATTCTTCCCCCATAAATCCAATTCTTCAAAGGTTACCCTCCAAGGGGGGGAGCATCATCTTTGTATAACTCTCGAAACTGAGAATATACATCAAACTCTCTCTCTCATGCCTCATCCTGAAAATGGTTGTACATCCATAAACATGTAATATATGGATAATCATACCTCATTTATCCTTCATTTTTACACTACAAAAAACTACTTATACCCACAAAAATTTATTAATAGATAATATATATGTTGGTAAAAATGGGAAATTACAACAGATATTATGTTTTATTTGTATTGATTTTAAATACCAATACTTGTTTTTACCAATGAATACATTTGTTGGTATTGATCATTTACCACCAAAAAATATTTTACCAATAGTTAAATCTATTTCCTAATCATACTAAGACCAATATTTGTTTAATAACATATGATTCTGTTATTAATAACAACTATTATAATTTTTTTCCATCAATAAAAAAATTTACAATAAACTATTCAATACTAATAATTATTTTATCAATAACCAATTAATAGAAACCAAGTGTTTCTTTATATATATATTATTATTATTTTTACAAAAAAAAAATACATTTTCATTTATTAGGGTCCAAATCCCCTTTATTTAGTCTTCCAAATGTTCTGCCCGGCCTGTCTGGCCTTTGAGAGTCTGGCCCATCCCGCCTGATCGTGTCTGCCTTATCCCACCCTTATATACCTGGGATAGCACTCTACCGACATCTCCCCACCCGGTATGGCCTACTCCACCATCTCACTGACTTTCACCCGTTCTGTCACTGTCAAAGCACATCAACATTTCCCGACTCACAATGCAGTATCACCCCCCACCCCATCTGCTGGTTGTCCTTACCCCTATCGTTGAGCAGGGTACCCACTGTATCATTGTCTATGTCTGTTGGTGCAGGTTGTGCTTCTCCCTGGTCTCCCTTCTCATGTTTTACCCTCCTCTCTGGTATTTAATTTTTCTCTTCAATTTTAAAGAACATTAAATCATGGTCATCCTTTATTTTAATTTAATATTAGTTAGGGTTTCTGGGAAACTCAGATGGAAAAATTACCCCAAATTATCGATCTGTTAATTCTTGAAGTCATTCTCCTATCAATTCTGATGTTGAATAATAATGGAGTCAATCGAGGATAAAATATATTTGGGTCGTTGTATCTTATTATGTAAATAAGGTATTTGGTCCATGAGATTAAGGATAGATCTATGGGTATGCTTTGTTCAGGGTTATTTATCTCTGTCTTTGGATTATTTTTTCTTTTACAATGCTTCATATGGGTTGATGCTAGTTGTTGATTTTTTAAAAACGTGAATAGGGATTTTATTGTTGTTGTTAGTTGTTTTTGATTCAATTATTCTTCTTGGAATATTCTGTAAGGGTTGGAAACTTGCATAATATTGAGGTCGTGTTTCCTTATGGGTACTTGACTTGAGACTTGACCCTGCTACATCTTTATTTTTCATTGATGTTCCCTAAAACACAGGACAAGGATTGGTTATATTTGTAGCCATGGTTATTAACTTGTTGCTGATGTAGATTCATATTCATGGTATGCTGTCTTCTATTATCTAATAGTATTTACTGATATTGCGATGGTGCGGTTTATCAAGTGAAATCTGAGTTTTTGAAATTTGGCCTGGTCATATTTAGGTTGTGTTTGGTTCTAGAAAATGTTTTCTATTTTTATTTTGTGAAGAGGTAAAATACCCACATTCTTGTTTTCACTACAATCCATAATATTTTGACATGTATTTTCATCATATTTTAAAAAATAAAAACAATGTGTTTTCTATAACCAAACATTGCCTTAGTATTTTGATTGTTATTTTCAATTGATTATAGTTTTTTTGGGGTGTGTTTCTTGATGCCTGATGACCATAGGCTGTTGTGTCAACCATGATCTATTGGAATGATAGTAATATAGATATCATACTGATTTTAGTATCAAACTATGGTGTAGATACTCAACATACAAGAGGGGTGAATTGTATACTTTAAAAATTCATCAAAGAATTTTTGTATAAACAAAATTTACAACACCTCTAAGTTCTAATAACTTGCTTGGTTCCAAACATGTAATTCCAAAAAGGAGATTCTGGAAATGAAACATAACAAAATATTACAACAATAAAGATTCTACATTAAATTATATAGAATTCTATTTAATTAGAGTACGAGTATAAGGAAGTATAATATAGTTATACTTTCCTCAACAACCAAAATTACAGCAGAAAAAAAACATGAAACATTATAAGTAACAAGTAGTAAATCTTTTAACCCAAATAGAAGGGTATCCAAAAACCTTGGATAAAGGTCCCTTGATTTATACTTTCAAGAAATTCTATCTTACCCAAACCCAGGTAATCCCCCAGTCTGAAGATCAGTATCTGTCTTCCTATCCCTGCAAGCCATCGACTTGTAAGGAAATTGTCACCTCTGACTTCACAACCCGAAGTCTCGGATTTTAAGGAAACTTCACCTCTGCAAAAATCAATTTTTCATGAAGTAAAGTTTGAACAAGATGTTCAAACATTGTTCATGAAGCCTGAGAGTTTATAAGAGCCTCTCCCTCTAGAAATCACTTCAATAGCATGTAAACTCTAGTTTGATCAACTTATTTTCAAAAGTTATTTAAGGTTATGAGATCTTTCAAATGTGCACCTATTTATAGGCATATCTCCATTGGTCGGATCCCTCCCCCAATTTTCATATTTTTCTTTGAATTTTGAAGGGACCTGTACACGTGACACTCAAAAAACGGTTAGTTAGTAACATAATGCAAGACATCGTTTCATAATCAAAACATGAGTAAGAAAAAATATGGTTACTTAAGAAAATTTATTTTTTCAGAATGTAAGAAAAAAATGAAAGTTCAAAGCCTAAAAAAATAAATTCAGTAACTATAATATATTTATATTCAAATTCTGTTTTCCAAGGAATTCGGATCCTGAATTCTTAGAATTATGGAGTCTGAATTTCAAGTAAATTCGGAATCTGGAATCAGAACAATTCAGAACCTGAACTTAAAAAGATCGGATTCTAAATTCATAAGAATTCGGAGTCTGAACTCAGAAGAGTTCAGAGTCTGAATTTAGAGAACTCGGAGTCTGAACATAAACAATTTTGAAGTCTGAATTCATGAGAGTTCAGAGTCTGAAATTACAAAGTTTAGAGTCTGGATTCAGATAGTTTGGAGTCAGAAATCATAAGAGATCGGAGTCTGATTTCATAGATTTCATATTCATAACTCATAGGAGATCAGAGTTTGAATTCAAGGAACTTGATTTCAGAACTCAAAAGAGTTTGGACTCTGAAATCAAAGAACTCAGAGTTAGAACTCAAAAGAGTTCGGAGTCAAAATTCCGAGAACTCAGAGTCAGAACTCGTATCCTAAAAACAGAATGCTTTATATCTATGTATATATACTTCTGAAGTTTTGGATTTGAAAACGAATTTTACACTTAGACAAATTTAACAATGAAAAACATGGTATGGATAAATTTCCTTGGGGAAGGAAAATTATCCTTACAAATGTAAAACATAGGGTAGAGTGAAATTTTTCTTAAGATAATGTGTTTGGGATTTTCAAAACAAGAAGGAATGGTAAAGTCATAAGGAATCCAAATTAACACAACAATATCCCCAAACATGAATGAATGGAAAATTCATAAGGAAATCTTATTGACTTAACAACCTCCCCCTTTTTAGAAAGCATAAACATTCTAACGAATAAGAATATAAGGTCTTAAAAAATATTTTCTTATACATTGAATAAAAAACATTTCTCCATTATGACATGGGAAATGATGAATATGACAAACTCCCCCTTAGGATTTGGATCACTAAGGATCGTATTCTTGAATTATAGAATGAGATTTTTCATTATCTTGAATACGGAAATAATTGTAATTAAAAATACCCCTTAGATGAACTCCCCCATACTTAGGGATATTTATTCTTTTCATAGAATTCTTTTTCCATTCTCCCCCTTAGTTATTTTCAAAAAGGAATTTGAGGGAATGGAAATTAAATTATTGTACTTGATATATTAGTACAATACATCCAAAATACAAGAAACCAAACATTTCATTATGATATGAAAATTTTTATTCAACTAAAATACAAAAAAATATCGGAATGGGTCTATCATCCTTCCTTTTACTTGGGCATCAGCTTCTTCACAATTGTTTTGTGCTTCTTAACATCCTTGTGGTCTTCCTATTCTCATTTGAGAATTTGATCCTAATCCTCAGATTTCTTCTCTAAAGCTTTGATTTAGTCTTCCTGAGCCTTCAGGACTTCTTACTGTTTAACAAGATTTTCTTATATCTCAATCCAAAGATCCCTTTATCTCTTCCAGCTTTGGGAAACTGAATACAGTTTCCCATTCAGATCATTTACTTCTTAACTCCTAGAATTTTGTTAAAGAGTCATATTTTCTTCAAAAAATCTTGTGAGATCTTTTATCTTACCATATTCAATTTCAAATGCCTCCTAGACACTATCGTGGAACTCATCATGATCTCTCAGATCTTCAACTGTCTTCTTTGACCAGCTAACAATTATCATACAAGACCTTTTGTGGTCATCATAGTTAATGAAAGCATTCTTGAAATTAGCCACAACATTTACACACTTATACATCACTATGGATAATGAATCTGATTTCTGGTACAAGGTGTGTTGAAGCATATGACATCTTGAGTCAGTGATTGGAAAAATCGTAATAGTCCCAATAAGCTTCTTTAACGACTGAATAATGAAATCATGTCCAAGAGATGATGTTTTCAAATCAAAAACTTTTCTATGTGGGGACTCTTTCTCTAGCATAGAAATTTTCCTCTTTGAAGATCCATCAGCTTCCTTCTTCTTTACAACAGCCTTAGTAGGTGTATCAACAACCGCCTGTTTACCCTTATCGGTTTTCGGAATGGCTTCCTCATCTGGAGATTCATGTTCTCTGTCAGACATTTGAACAATTTTATCTTCATCTATCTCTTATTTCTCATATCCTACCTCAACATCCTTAGGATGAATGAAATATCTATTAATACTTTCTTCTTTAGATGGATAATTTTCTTCATCCTCATCCATTCCATCATCCTTCCCAGGAGTATCCATCTTTGAAGATTCAGATTGAGAAGTTCAGATTAAGTGTTTCTCATATGGACTCTCCTTCACATGAAACTCTTCTACTTGCTTAATCAACTGTTCAGTGTCACCAATGCTTTCTACTTTGTCTTAATCTTATTCTACTTTAACTTTTTGAACTTTTTCTAGAGTCACAAATTTCTTCCCCAGAGTTTTAGGTAATGATTTTACCAGGAAATATTTTGGTACTGGGATACTCTCGGATGCATTCTCAGTATATCTCAGAAGGAATTGCACAATCCCTACTTCATTAATCTTCTTCTTTAGCTTTTTTTCTTTATCTTTATTTTCAATATCATCAGATGTCTTCTCTTTTAAAGATTGTTCTTCAATAGGGTCTAGTCCAAACTTGGGCTCCGCTTATTTTATGTTCTTCTTATCTTCCATCCACTTAGCAACTATATCATCCTGAAAGGTTTTTTGCTTCAAAGGTTTTGGAGGTGCGAATTGGATTTCCTTCTCCACAGGAGATTTTACCTTTTCTTTTACTTCTTTACTTATTATATCACATATACCTTCTTACTTTTCATTCCATGGGGGGGGGTACAATAATGGAAATCATTTGTATGGAGAACTACCCCCTCATGAAGCGATGTGATTTATTTTTTTACTTATTCAATGCACAAAAGTTATTAAGGTTAATTTTAATGAAATGTATTTGACATTTATTTCCAAAATGAAATTATTTTAATATAATATCACATCTACCTTCTTACCTCCCAATATATTCAAAAACAATAACATCACCTGTGTATCCTTGTGGACTACTAACTCTATGTAACTATGTGAAATGTTTTCATATTTATACAAGGATATTAATAAAGATAGATTTTATAAATATAGATGATATATATAAAATTATAATGATTCAATAAAGGTAAATTAATATTTATTTTCATTTTTTATCTATTATGAAAAATGGAAACATCGTTCATGTATACGTACGGCCTATCGTCGCCAAGAATGTTGTACCTTATTTTATATTTCTCACATTTACATATTACACAAAATACATATCTAATGATTATATATAATATTTATATAATGGTTCAAATTTAAGATATGTTTTAACCATGACTTATATAAAATGACTAAAATTAAAAAACCAAAACATAAATGAGAATCATTAAAATTTCCACCCATAATAGTGATATTAACAAATATTTTTTATTAAATAGTTGATAAAATATTATGAAATCCATGTCCAGATAAATTGGTCATAGTTGTCTAACAAGTTGGATACGTTATCTTAATTTTTCCTTCCCATGTTACATAGTCTTATGACTACCAGTGAGGGTCTACAGTGGTATGATGGGGACACTATACCCTCATGATCATAGTGGATCATTGTGGTGAACAATATATGAGTAAATAAATGGAAGAAGTATTAATGAAATAAGATGTAGAACATCATGTATAGACTAGTTTCACTCCCTTTTTGATATTAACCATTTTATCACATAGGATTTTTAGGAGGAAAACTCACTAGAAGATGGGATTTCCAACAAAGGATTCAACAACCACATCACATGGTCAAATGATCTCCCTATGGACTTGCTTACCTTTGGTGAAAAAGGAATCAAAAAACCCCTCTTTTATACTTTTGTAACATTTCTAATTTTCATATAATGTGGCTTGGGTTTTTACAAATCAAGCACCCATAAAAAGTTATGTGGAACAAGTGTAAAAATAAAATCAATAAAATATCAAATAAAAAGATGAAATAAATACCATAACAGAAATGATGTTAGGTATATAAAAATGTATCATGCATACATTTCATAATTATGTTTTGATAGAACAAAGATATATACCATAATCCTGAACCCTATAACGGTCATCTACTACCGATCTCACATCCTAATACAAGAATTCATGCATCAATAATTTGATACATACCCTTATTTATATCTCCAATCATATAATGTAACTGAGTACTTGTAGAATCCCAGACAGGGTTTGAGATAAACTCAGTAGTCCATTATCAACATTGTCTATAAAAATTCATTCTAGGAATATAAACTATAGTAGTGTTTATGATTATCAATGTAAACAAGAAATTATAAAACCCATGTTGATCTCAAATGCCTTGTGGGACCTCTGGATGACCATACCAGCTTCATTCTCAGCATGATGTCTATGTTCATGTGTTCATTAAGTAATTTAGTTTGCGGTTAAGAAATAAAATATATGTAATCATGGATTGGTAATGATGATAATAATAGTAGAGGATCCAATGAGGAAAAATGGAACATTTTCATTAGGAGTTTGGTCTAGCTCAAGTTGAACTACCATACATCATAGAAATAAGGGATAAGTGTAATGCAAGGGGTACACCTATGGAATTCCACAAATAAAATATCTAAGCGAGTCTAATGGTCTAGACTATATTAAATCAAAAGATAATAAGGACATGAGCCTAATGATTGTAATCCAATGTGTTTCATGTATTAAGAGATCCTGATGAATCTAAGGAGCACATCCAAGAAATTTTGATATTTTGGAGAAGGACAAGGGATCCTATGGTGCCATTTTAGTCATCTACTAATAGGCAAAAACCATGTATCAAGAAAGGTATCTACCTTAGAAACTGGATTAACGAATCGGAATGGAATCCTATATGTGATCAAGGAATTCACTTTAGAATCCAAGATGAACTTATTTCTGACCATTATTTCAAATATAAAATGGTCCATATATAATAGTAACCTTGTACATTTAATATATGATAAGTCATTTTTTTCATGTAATACTTATTCCAAACTTAAAATTCAATATGTTCTTTCCATAACCTTTCACTATAAGTGACATGGTTAGAATATTCATGAATCTAATTATTAATTCAATAATAATTGATAAATTATCCAATAACCTTGGATAATGGTCCGTTGATTTATACTTTCAATAAAGTATATCTTAAACAAAACCCAGGTAAGCCCTCAATATGAAGATCGTTATCTGTCTTGTTATCCCTACAAGCCCTCGATTTGTAAGGAAATCGGCACCTCTGACTTCACAACCTGAAGTCTTTTATTTTAAGGAAATTACACCTCTTTACAAATCAATTATTCATGAAGCAAAGTTTGAACAAGCCATTCAAACTTTCTGCATAAAGCCATAGAATTTATAAGAGCCTCTCTCTCTATAAATCACTTCAACAGCGTGTAAACTCTAGATTGATCAACTTATTTCAAAAATTTATTTTAAGTTATGAGCTCTTTCAATTGAGCTCTTATTTTATATTAATAGATCCAACGGTCAGATCCCCCTCCAACAGTCATATTTTTCTGTTAATTTCGAAGGGACCTGTACACGTGTCACTCAAAAAATGGATAGTTAGTAACTGAATGCACGACATAATTTTATAACCAAAACATTAGTAAGAAAAAATATGGTTACATAAGCAAATTCATTTTTGGAAAAGTAAGAAAAAATGAAAGTTCATAGTCTGACAAAAAATAAATTTGGTACCTATAATATAAGGATATTCGAATTCTATTTTAAAAAGGAATTCAAATCCTAAATTCTATAGAATTATAGAGTCTGAATTTCAAGGAAATTCAGAATCTGGAATCACAAGAATTCAAAATCTTAACATAGAATGTTCAGATTCTGAATTCAAAATAATTCAGAGTCTAAACTCAGAGGAGTTTAGAATCTAAAATCAGAGAACTCAGAGTCTGAACTTACACAAGTATTAAGTCTGAATTCATGAGATTTCAGAGTCTGAACTTAAAAAGTTTTGATTCTGGATTCAGATAGTTCGGAGTAAGATTTCATAAGAGTTCAGAGTCTAAATTCAGAGAGTTCGGAGTCAGAACTCATAAGAGTTCAGAGTTTGAATTCAGAGAACTCATAGTCAAAACTCAGAAGAGTTCAGAGTCTGAATTCAGAGAACTCGATGTCAGAAGTCAGAATATTTCAGAGATAGAATTCATAGAGCTCAGAGTCAAAACTCATATCCTGAAAAAATAAAGCTTTATATCAATGTATATATACTTCCTAGGTTTTGGATTCAAAACTGGATTTTACATTTAGACAAAATAAAAAATGAAAACCATGGAACAGATAAATTTACTTGGGGAAGAAAAAATTTCCTTATGAAAGTAAAACATAGGGTAGAATTAAATTTTTTATAAGATAAGGTGTTTGTGATTTTCAAAACAAGAAGAAATGGTAAAGTCATAAGGAAACATTATTAACACAATAATCTCCCCAAAAATAAAAGAATGGAAATGTCATAAGGAAATCTTATTGACTCGATAATCTTCCCCTTTCTGGAAAGCACAAAAATCCTTATGAAAAAGAATATAAGGTCTTAGAAAATATTTCCTATACTATGAATACAAAACTTATCTCCATTATCACATGGGAAATGATAAATATGAAAAAATACCCCTTAGGCTTTAAATCACTAAGGATCATATTCTATATTTTTAGAATGATATTGTTCATCATCTTGAATACGGAAATCATTGTAATGAAAACTCCCCCTTAGATGAACTCCCCCATACTTAAGGATATTTATTCTTTTCTTAGAATTATTTTTCCTTTCTCCCCCTTTGTGATTTTCAAAAATAAATTTGAGGGAATAGAAATGAAATTATTCTACCTGATATATTAGTACAACACATCCAAAAGACAAGAAACCAAACATTTCATTATTATAGGAAAAGATTTATATAAGGAAAATACACCAAAATATCGTATTGGGTCTATCATCCTTCCTTTTCCTGGGGCATCAACTTCTTCACAGTTGTTTTTAACTACTAAAACTCCTTGTGGTCTTCCTCTTATCATTTGAGAATTTGATCCTGATCCTTAGATTTCTTCTCTAAAGATTTGATTATATCTTCTTAAGGCTTCATAGCCTCTTCCTGAGCCTTCAGGACTTCTTCCTTTTTAACAGGATTTTCTTCTATCTCAATCCGAATTTTCCTTTCTCCCTTCCAGATTTGGGAAATTGAATACAATTTCCAATTCAGATATTTTACTTCTTGACTCATAGAATTTTGTTTTAGAGTCAGATTTTCTTCAAAACTACTTGTGAGATCCTTTGTATTACCATATTCAAGGTCAAATGCCTCCTTGACACTATTGTGGAACTCATCAAGATCTCTCAGATCTTTAACTGTATTCTTTGACCATCTAACCATTTTATAACAAGACCTTTTGTGGGCATCATAGTTAATGAAAAAATTATTGAAATCAGCCTCAAGCTTTACACACTTATACATCACTATGGATGTTGAATCTGATTTCTGGTTCAAGGTGTATTAAAGCATCTGCATTCTCGAGTCACTGCTTGGAAAATCGTAATGGTCATAACAAGATTCTTCAATGACTGAACGATGAAATCATATCCAGGAGATGATGATTCTGAATCTGAAACATTGCTAGGTGAGGACTATATATCTATCTTAGTAAGTTTCCTCTTTGAATATCCATTAGCTTCCTTGTTCTTTACAATAACTTTAGTAGGTGTATCAACATCCACCTGTTTACCCTTATCGGTTTTCGAAATGGCTTCTCCATCCATAGATTCATGTTCACTGTCAGGCAGCTGAACAATTTTACCTTCATCTATCTCTTCTTTCTCATCTCCTACCTCAACATCCTCAGGATGAATGAAATCTCTATGAATAATTTCTTCTTCAGATGGATTATTTGCTTCATCATCATCCTTTCCTTCATCCTTCCCAAAAGCAGCCAGCTTTGAAGATCGTCTTGAAAAGTTTGGATTGAAATTTTCTCAGATGGACTCTCCTTCTCATGAAACTCTTCTACTTGCTTAATAAACTCTATGGTGTCACCACTGCTTTCTAATTCGTCTTCATATTCTTCTACTTCTTTAACATTTTGATCTTTTTCCGGAGTCACAAATTTCTTCCCTAGAGATTCAGGTAAAGCTTCTACCAAGAAAGCCTTTGGTACCAGGATACCCTCAGATGTTTTCTCAATATACCTCAGAAGGAATTGCACAATATCTTCTTCATTCATCTTCTTCTTTAGCTTCTTTTATTTAGCTTTCTTTCCAATCTCATCAGTTGTTATATCTTTTAAGGATTTTGCTTCAACAGAGTCTATTCCAAACATGATCTCCCATTCATTTCTGTTCTTCCTATCTTCCAACCACTTAGAAACTACCTCAGACGGATTGGATTTTTTCTTCAAAGATTTTGGAGGTGCGGATTGGATTTCCTTGGCCATAGGAGATTTTACCTTTTCTTCCGCTTCCTTCACATTCCACTTCCTTCCTCCCTTTTTGTATGGTTCATACATTTCTTATTTTTTTGGAATAGCTTCATCTTCTTCCTCTGGTAATTCATAAAATTATCTGGAGTCTATAGAAAAACCAATGTTCATCCTCATCAAGGTATCATCACTGACTAACATGACTTTTCAATTCTTCGGCTTCGAGCTACAAGGACTTTTAAAAGACTCTATGAACCAAAAAATTAACTTGGAGAGTATTTATGGATACATGATGTTCTTAGCATTCATGTTTCCATTTTTAATATTCTCAATTTTAATGAGAATATGCTTAACCAAATTGATCTTCCTTTGGTTCACCAAAAAATTCATGATATACATGTCACTCTTCATCAATGTATCTTTGTCCCATATTCTTGGAATGATGAATCTTTGAACCCATAATTTGAGAATATGATGATTTGTAGATAAGTGAGCGATCTTTGGAGTCTTTACATTTGTAAGGTCGAGGCTCTCCACAGCTTTCACCTTACCAAAACTTCCTTTGACATCTGGAAGCTTGTGAGAATAGAACTTAGCTTCCCCTTCGTATAGAATAACAACCAAACTAGCTTCCTTAGTATATAAAAGAGCATAATTCATTCCATATCTCTTGAACGAAAAATTCTCTCTGCCTTCTTCCTTAAAGAAACTAATCGATTCATAAAATTCAACTAGAAAATCCAGATACACTGAATCTTGAGCACCTGGATTTGATATGAAAACATTATCCCATCCATTGACCTTGATGTTTTTTGAGATTATAGAATCATGTTTGGTGAAGAAATTAGAATTCACCAACCTTTCTCTATAGACCTGCCACTCTGAGATTGGCTTGGCAGTAGATATATCTTTCTGAGAGGATTCTTCTACAGACTTTCGGAATGGAGAAGCCTTTGAAAATCCAGAATGAGCTAATGTAGAAGTGTAGCACTAAAGCACACGAGAGAATGATATTCGATGTGGGACAACCATCAGGGGTCCTTTATATAGGCATTTGATGCGATGGTTCATATTCCAAACTCAATAAAATGGCTAAAAATCCTTCTGATCAGATCTGACGGTTGATATGATAGTCGCAAGGAAATATTGGATCAGATATTTTGAGGTTTTTTTAATAAAAAAATTCGGATTTAAGGAAAATAGAATTCGAAAAATTTAAAAACAAAAGAAACTACCAAAAAGTAAAGGATGATTATGAAAACTCATGAAAGGAAGCATACCTTTTAGATTGCTAGGAATATTATTCGTAGTAGGGAAAATTCTTCTTGAAGAACTATGGATTCCGAAAATTTTTTATTTCGAAATAATTCGAAAAACCTTCATTACAAAAAAATTGGAAAATCTTCTTTACGAAAAATTTGGAAAATCATCAGTATGAAATATTTGGAAAATCTTCATTATGAAAATTTGTAAAATCTTCATTACGAAAATTTGGAAAATATTCTTTACGAAATTTTGGAAAATCTTCATTATGAAAATTTTAAGATTATGAAAAAAATTATACTACGAAAAATTTTAAAACTAACAAGAAAATGAACTCCCCCTATGAAAAGGGGTTTATTACTGTAATGAGATTGGATTAAAAATAATGTTAAAAAGTGATATTACCTTATGGTTATCATTCCTAAATTATTTTTAATGTATTCAAATCTATCAGAGGGTAAATATTTTTTGAAAATATCAGCAAGTTGATCTTGTGTTCCGATAAATTGAAGAATGATATCTCTTACTAGTGTGTGATCCCTAAGAAAGTGATGCCTAATATCTATGTATTTTTCACAAGAGTTATGTGAAGGGTTTTTACTAAGGTAAATGGCACTAGTATTATCACACAAGAATTTTTGTTTTGGTAAAACTCATACCATAGTCTATAAGTGTGTGTTGCATCTACAACACTTGAGCACAATAACATCCACCTACTACATATTCATCTTTAGCAGTGGAAAGGGCTATTGAGTGTTGCTTCTTGGATGACCAAGAAACTAATGAATCTATTAACAAATGACATGTTCTAGATTTACTTTTTCTATCCATTCTACGTCCACCAAATTCTGCATCCAAAAACATTAGAAAATAAAATCATTTCCAGATGTTTCAAATATTCCTAAATATGTGGTTCCTTTTAAGTAACGAAAAATTTTCACTGCCTTTAAATGAGATTTCTTAGGATTGGATTGATATCTTTCACATAAGCATACTAAAAACATTATGTCTGGATAAATAGATTTCAAGTAAAGTAAGCTTCCTATCATACCTCTAAAAGATGTTTGATCTACTGGTATCCCAGCTTTATCAAGATCAAGTGAATTTGAGGTACCGATGGGAGTACTTATACTCTTAGTGTTGTCATATCCGTACTTTTGAATAATATATTTAATATACTTATGTTGGGATATATAGATTCCTTCTGGTTTTTGAGAAATTTGAAAATAAGGGAAAATAGTTAAATCACCCATCGACCTCATTTAAAAATCATATTTCATTATATCCACAAAGGAATCAGTTAAAGATTGCTGAGTTGAACCAAATATAATGTAATAAACATAGATTTGAACAATAAAAACATTTTTCTTATCATTTTCTATAAAAAGGGTTGGATCTGAATTTCTCTTCACATAATTATTTTGAAGAAAAAATCATGTAATTATATCATACCAAGCTTGAGGGGCATACTTAAGTCTATAAAAAGATTTGGTAAGTTTATAAACATGTTCAAGATGTTTTGTATCTTCAAAACCAAGAGGTTTTTCAACAAAAACATCCTCTTGTACAAAACCATTAAGGAAAGAACATTTAACATCCATTTAATAAAATTTTAAAGTTTAAGAATGGTGCAAAGACAAGTAAAATACGAATTGATTCAAGTCTATCTACTGGAGAATAGGTTTCTTCATATTCTATTCCTTCTTTTTGATTATATCCTTTACAAACCAGTATAGCTTTATTTCTTACTGTGATTCCATTTTCACCAAACTTCTTTTTGAAGACCCATTTTACTCCAATAATATAAGTTTCCTTGGGCCTTTCAACCAAGGTCCAGACTTTCTTCCTTTCGAATTAATTTATTTCATCTTGCATAGATTTTATCTAATCATCATCACCTAAAGATTCATCTGTGCTTTTTGGTTATAATTGGGAAAGGAATGTTAGATTTTCTACTTTATTCCATAAGGAACTTCTAGTCCTTACAGGTTGATTTTTACATCACCAATTATATTATCATTGGGATGATTCTTAAGAAACAACTAATTTGGGTTTGGTAAAACATGTTCATCAACATAAGGTAGGAAATATTCTGGAGTAGATTCTTCACAAACATCATTTTAGAAATATTCCTTATCAGAAGGATCTTCTAACAAAGGATGAAAATTAGTTTTTGAAAACACATCTACAGATATAGGTTGGGGTTGTTTAAAAATGAAATGATCAGTTTTATCAAATTTGACATGTACAGTTTCTGCATCAGTACAAGTGTTTTTATTTAAAACTCTATAATCCTTACAAGGTGTGGAGTAGCTTAGGAAAATTCCTTCTTATGATTTTTGTGTGAATTTGTGTAAATTATCTTTAGTATTCAGAAGTAATACCATGAAACCAAAACCCTTGAAGTAGGAATGTCAATATTTTCTACCATTACATATCTCCTAAGGAGTTTTATTAAGAAAAGTTCTAATCAAAACACGATTTATAGTATAACAAGTAGTACATACAGTATCAGCCCAAAAATTTTTGTCTATAGAATATTAACTCAACATTGTTCTTGTTATATATTAAATAATTCTATTTCTTATTTCAACAACACAGTTTTGTTGAGGTGTTCTAGGTGCTGAGAAGTTATGAGTAATGCCTTTTCTACTAAAAAAAGTTTCAAAATCAGAATTTTGAAATTATCCTCCATTATCACTATGAATAGTTATTAAAGGATGGTTTTTCTTATTTATAACTTGGGATCAAAAACTTTTGAAATAATAAAAAACTTTAGATTACTTTGCTAGAAAATAAACCCATGTAAATCTAGTGTAATAATCAACTAAGACAAATACATAATATTTGCCTCCAATTCATTTAGTTTGTGTCTGGCCAAAAAGATCCATATGCACTAACTGTAATGAATCAGTGGTTAAGACTTCACTGACTGGGTTGAAACTTGATTTATGTTTCTTACCAAATTGATAAGAATCACGATCTTTTGAAGAATCAAATCTAAGCTCTAGTAGATCCTTAAATAGTCTTTTCTTAGAGAGTTTTCATAGGTTCCTAAGGTTACAGTGTTCTAACCTTCTATTCCATAACCAAGAATGATCTTCCATTTCACTATGGAAAGGTATGTCTTGGTTCCTAAGTTCTTCTAAGTTTAGTGTGTAAACATTCTCTTGCCTACTGGCAGAAATAATAAACTCTTCCTTGGAATAGTGTACTAAGCACTTGCGATTCCTAAAATTCACAAGGCAACCTTCATCACAGAATTGACTTATGCTAATGAGGTTATGCTTAAGACACCTTAACAAATAAATCATTTTAAATCAAATTTTTTCTAAGAAGAACAATGTTACCTATACCAAAGATCTCCCCGTTAGCATTATCTCTGAAAGTTACTTTTCCTCCTTTTGTCTTGATAATATTTTCAAAGTAGTTTCTGTTACTAGTCATATGTCGGGAACATCCACTATCCATCTACCAAGTATTGCTTTTGGTACTTTATGTGTTTTCCTGAAAATAAGAATGTTAGACTTTTGAAATCCAAACATTATTGGATCAGAAATTTCTAGACAATAAAATTTTGGGTGTCCACATTTGATTAGAAAAATAAGATTTATAAAACCCAAGATATTGAACATTATTTAAAGAGTGTTTTTTCTTCCAATGCCCTCCACTTTGACATTTAGTAAAAAAAGGGGCTCCAAATGGAATAAAATAGGTGTTTTTTAAAACATGTTTTTTGTGAGTATGACCTACTCTAGTAATATACCCTTGAGGTTTTATTTGAGAATACATCTTGTCAAATTTTTCTTTACCAGAAGTAAAGTTTTCAATAAGTTTTGTGAGGGAAAATATTTCAGATTTTATTCTTATGACTAAATTCCTATCCCTAGGAATTATTTCCATAGAGTTAGATTTTTCCTCAAAGACATTTATTTTTAAAATCGCATTCTTAAGATCAATAAAAAGTTTTTCCTTTTCATAATTTACTTAATTAAGGTCTTTAAAATGTTCTTCTAGAAGCTCATCCTTATATTCAAGATCCTTAGAGAGGTCTGAAATCTCTTTTTTAAGAACTTATTCTCTAGTATTTGCCTTGCCTAATTTTTTATAAATTTTACAATTTTTTTCTTCTAACAACTTGGAAAATCTCGATACTTCTTCATAAGACGTTATTTCATCACTATCTAAAGGTGAAGTATCTTCATTAGAAGTAATATCTTCAGAATAGTAATTCTTATCTAGAGATAAATTCTTTAATGCCTCGACAGAGTGTACCTTGGCCATAAGACATGTATTTGGAAAAGAAGTAGTAGTAATGAACCCAATATTTTTTTTGCTGATGATTCATATTTAGAAGAATCACATCCTGAAGTGTCTCCATAGCTATCACTCCAAGTATCGTTTTCTTTAATAATTTTCTTGTGCTTCGAGTGATAGAACTTCTTCTTGTTTCTTTCTGAACACACACCCACAAAAAAAATTATTGGAAAAATGAAATTAAAATGTTATAAAATAAAAGATAACATAAAATTTTATTGTTAAAAATATGTAACTGATATCCAAAACGAAAATAAAAAGGTTAAGAGAGAGTAAAACAGAAAAAATAATAAATATACAATATATATATAATAATTTACATGAAAGTATCAATTTGTGAAAAATATATCACTCAGAAAATGCTTATAGTAAATTATTAGAAATATTTCATTTTTATTAATATTGTATCTTCTTGCACTAACATTTTTTAAATTCACCCTCCTAAGATGGTAATAGTAATAAAATGTGTACGATTATCAAAACCATGCCTTTCCATTTTCTTTTTCATAATTATTTAAATGCATAATTAAATTTCATTTTTTCAAAATACCAAGGAGATTTAATATGAAAACAAATACAGTGAAAAAATTAATAAGAATACAATAAATATTGTAAATAAAGAGAACCGGGCATAAAGATTCAATATAAAAGCATATATTAATTCAATAGACAATAAAATAATAATTAAAACAGTTTTTTTGGTAAAACAATACATGTAAAATTAAAATAAAATGGTACAGTAAATGAAAATAGAGATTAAGTCAAAATATTACTAAATAAGACAACCCGTGAAATAGTAAATAAGCTATAAAATTAAAGAAACCTAAAAATGAGGTCTTTGGTAATGGTTTTTTCAATGAAGTTAGTCTATGTAATATGAAAAGAGGTTAATGATTTTATGTCCGTCACTGAAATAATAGGTATGATAAAATGTTTACCCAATGGAGGTCACTATGATACAACAAGCCCACCATGAACATCTACAACCCCCTAGCATCTCTTATTCTTTGTAATGTAATTCACTTAGTATCATGCAGTTTTGATAATGTTGACATATTTCCAAGGTGTGCTCAAGGGGAAAATTATTCTAGGTCGAATGATCATTTTTACGGCTCGGAATCTACCATTGATTTTGTAAATAAAATTCCACCTTGTGAGGATTGACCATGTTTTTCCATTAACTCCATCTTCATTATCTCCTATGATGTATCACATTCCTGTATTCTCACTGCACAGAAAAAAATAGGTTAAATGACTATCAATAATTTGATAGATTCATCAATGTATAATCCAATCACAACCTAACTTGTGTGTTTCCATCGTCAAGTGTACCGGTTGTTAGGAAGTAACAATACTCAAATTAGAGGGAATAGCAGATGAAATTTAGGGATTGGGGAGAACTAATGTCTGACACTTAGAAGGAGAACCAATATAGATAGGATCACCAATGCCCAATGTTGATGTAATAACTTATGGAAATCAAGGGATTAGTGATAATTCTCCGTTTTTTAAAACCCACTTTGGGGTTTGGTAGTGAAATTTTATATATTTGTAAATTTTTTCACTGCAAATTTTAATTGTGAATTACATATTTAAATGTATGAATTTGTTCTTTGGGATTATGAAGGTACTTCAAAAAATATATTTGGGACATATGGAGTAGTTCAATATATCATCATTATGATATTTTTTACATGATCAAATTTATTCAATAATAATTTAAAATCATTTTTCCCAAAATGCACATTTACGATTTCAATATTTAGAATCAAATTTATTTTCTATATATTATTTTCTAGAACTAAGTGAATTACAAGAACCGACCATTGAGGTATTATTAAACCCATTTTGTTTAAGATTATATCAGTTTATGAAATTAAAATTTTAGATTAACTGTAATTTCTTTTCATAAATTAATTTTTTTTTCTTTTCAATTACTCAAATTTATTTTCTTGAGAGATTATAAATTTTTCTTTTAGGGGAACTTATGGATTTGAATACCACAACGGGTTATTAGTTTCTGTATCTTTCGTTAATTTTATTTAAAATCAATGTTCACATTATCAAATATATTTATGGGTTTATTTTTATCTACATGTTGTGCCCAACATCACTTTCCATGCTAGGAACATGGTATGTGCTATTTAATTTGTTGGTTTTATGTGATTCATTAATGAATATTAATATTTCTTTGTTTTTTTAATTAGATTTAGTGTTTTTCATTGATTTTTTATTCAATTATTGACTATTATTATTTTGAAAATTATTATCACTTGTATATATCATTGAAGAAAAATATGATAAATAGTATGTGTTATACTTTCATTGATGTTTGATGTGTTGATGAAGATATATTTTTTTCTTTCATGTGAATCTAATGTTCCTAATGGGTTACTGTAGTTTCTTCTACCCTCTAGGAAGTTGTAATTCCTAAAACTGAGTTTTTTCTGCTCTAGACACATGAAATGACACTTGAACTATGTTTCTTCCTCTATAGACTTTAGGAATTATTTGATATCACTTTGTTTTCAGGTTCATCATTAAGGCGTTGGTTTGTGGACATAATTGAGGCACTAGTTTGTTATCTATCATGGCCAAAATATGTTTCACGAAAACTGATTATCGGTTCATTAGATATGGTTATGAAGCTACACCTCACATTAACACAAATGGAGGATCAGTGTTAGTGGGAAAGTTGCTGGTTATGAATGGGGTTCAAGTTGAATTAAAGTTGGGTTTTGTATCTTTTATATAAAGACCTAATCTTGGTACATTTTTGTTTTTCCCTAGATAGGATTTCTAGTTTAGGTTCTCCACACGACATGATGAAGGAATTCACAGGAAGCGGGATAAGTTACCATCATATCTTATCTATGACGAAATATTAAAGGGGTTTCACTATGTTGATGTTACACTCACTAGAGACCAACAATTTTTGTAAATGCAACTATTTTGAGTTAGCTCATTAGAGAATGGGTTGGCACTTGAGTTGACTCACTGGAATGGATTGAGTGGTGCTTTTGTAGGCTAGATGGCATGGATGGGCTACTGCTGGTGGTTGTGGGGTGCTGTGTGGGTGGGGTTTTATGGATCCTATTGTATTAAATTTCATTATTAGAATAATATTTTTTTACAAGTTTTAACATGTGTTAAAATCATTTTAGGTTTAATATTTAATGCTGCTAAATTATATATGATAAATTAATAAATATAATATAAAAATTTTCTAGTAATAAAAATTTATAATTTTTATTCAAATGTAATTTTGAAACATTTTTTTTATGTTGGTAAAATTATTACCAATAGAAACATTTGTCATTAGTACCTATTGAAAAACAATATATCCAGCATATATATTATCCCTTGGTATTATTATAATTGTAACATAACTATTTTATCTGTCACAGAAACATTTAGCGATAGAGATTTTACTAATAGTTTAGTGATATGGAAATATATGTTGTTAAAATGTTTTACAAACCGAAAATATACTTTTACCAACATATATGTCCTTATTGGAAAAAGTGAAATATTTTGTAGTGTTTGATCAATGATATGAATAGGATATTCCTCAAAATAATAATTGTCCCACAAATTAACATCATCAAGATAAAAAGTATGAATGGGTTGGAATGCTATTGGAAAATCTATGAAACATGGAAGACAGTGTACATGGATCAGTACCTCGGAGGTAATTCTATATGATAGGCTATTGACCTGACCCTCTCTAACATCTGAAAATCATTAATGAACATAAGAGTTAGCTTCACTTACATCTGTAACCACCTATTCCCTAGTCTAGGAGATACATGAAAGTAAACATGATCTCTAACGTCAAACTCTATAGGTCATTGATAGTAGTTAGCATTAGATTTGTGTCTAGACTAAGAAGTAATTGGACACTTCCAAATACATTGTACCTTATCCAATGTCTACATAATGATATGTGGTACTAGTAGTTCTACCTCCACTACCTCTATCTAGAAGAGAGTAGAGCATCATTTCCATCCATATAAGGCCTCATAAACAGATATTTATATTCTCTCATGATAACTATTAGTTTAGGAAGACTCAAAAAAGTGGTATATATTTCCCCCAATAAACTACAATTCCATGGATACATTCTCAAATAATGTTCTTTAATGCATGTATTTTCAATTCTAATTGGTCATTATTCTGAGGATGGTATGTCTTACTCAGAAGTACCTATATAAACAGTTCATTATAAAACCCTTTCTAGAACATTGATGTGAATAAGCATCTCTATCTGAAATGGTATCATGAGGGACCATATGTAGTAATATAATCTCATGGAAGTACAATATCCAAAACAAATTCACTGATAAGGTATCCTAAATAGGAAGGATGTGGGATTCCTTTATCATATTATTCAATACATCCTAAACTTTATAGTTACCTCGAGGATCCTTGGAAAACCAATCAAAAAATCCTTTATAAAATCATCCCATTTCAATTTAGGAATTTGTAGTAGCTTTAACAAGAGAGAAGACTTCTGGTTCTATAACATCACCTATTTATAGGTGGAAAACCTAGTGATAAAACTTATAAAATGGAATTTCATCCTAGTCCACCAGTACTGGTGGCACATGTGACCATACATCTTGGAAATACCAGGGTGCACTGACCATTATGATACATTATATTCAGGCCTCAATTCTTCTTGATTGTTGGTATGAACCTAGATACACCCATATATATGTTTTATATTATCTCTATCGACCAACCAATCTTTTGTTAGATTTGTACCTAAAAACTATCTCTTAGGTACAATCCATCAATATCTAAGAGATTCCTCCTCTTCACTGTATCAAGAAGTGACGGGGATATCACAAAGTACATAAGAAAAGTCAACTACAAACTCTCTCGAACCTATAGATGCATATTATAAGTAAGATCCATCTACGTCTATTATTCACTACCTTACTGAAGAGTATGCATCCATGATTTCTAGCTCAAATCATCAAAAACTGTATTTCCCTTTCCTAAAATATAGTAAATCTCAATGGTGATGGAAATATGGTATTAAAACCATATTCTCTCTCTAAGTTTCAAGTCACACTGTATGAAGATATAATTGAATAATTCATTGTTTGTATTCATCATAATTGGATATACTAGAAAATTGTGTCTCGAAAAGTGTAAGGCATGGACAACTACTACTATATTATGGTGATTTATTGGTTAATTACATTCATGAGGACTCAATTGTTGAGACTAATATATAACAACTCGATCACCATGCATCATAACTACTCCAAGACCAATTGTTTATGCATCACAAAACACAGTATATCCTCAATCATTCTTGGTAAGTATCAGGATTGGGGAAGAGTTAAATCTTCCCTTAAATTCCTGAAAAGCATTCTCACATGCTTCATACCAGATAAACCTTACACACTTTTTGGTCATTCCTATATGTGGTGCCTCAAGATAGTATAAATCATGTATAAATAACCAATAATATCCTTTCATGCCTAATAAACTCTATATGAAAAATGCATTATCGGTTTTCTTCTATTAAGATCGACCCCCACCTTCTCGGTATCAATTGATACTCCTGATTCTGATAAGGTATGACCCAATAAGTGAACACTATCAATCTTGAAGGGAAATTTGGTTAGTTTGGAATAAATCATATACTCTCTTAGGGAACTCAAAATGATATCATGGTGTCTCAAATGATCATTTTGTGTCAGTGAATACACCATGATATCTTTCATGAATACCACAATGAAGGAATCCAAGTATGGGTGGAAAACCGAATTCATCAAGGCCATAAAAATAGTTGGAACATTCATAAAATATAATTGCATAACCAAATAATCATAAAGATAATATCTACTTCAAAATTTAGTATGGGTTATGTTGAAATTCCTTACACGTACTTGCTGATAGCGTGACCTCATATTATTCTTCAAGAATGCAGTAGATCCTAAAAATATTTTGAAAATATCATATATGATAGAAAAGTATATTAGTTCTAAACTGTAATTTGGTTCAAATTTCACTAATACAAGCTAAACCTAATGGTTACTTCTTCATTTTTGGAGAAAACTGTTGTTAGACTCTAAGGTGAAGTACTAGGTTTGATAAAACCCATAGATGTCATGTCCTCTACCTACCTTTATATCTCATGAAGCTCAATATTAACCTTACTATAAGGAAGAATGGATACTTGTGGTGATCCTAGAACTAGATTAATAGATAACCATACCTCTATCTATAGATATTCCCTTAATTTCATCAAGGCTCCCTATAATGTTCTAATCCTTGAGATAAATCAGTATGAAAAGTTCCATGACCATCCATATAAAGGATTACAATCTAGATGTCACTCCACCCTAACAAAGATGTTATGGCCTAGCACTACCTTCTTGGATATTTCATTCATGCCTGTGAGTAAAGATACATAACTTTGGTGACATCAACGATACCATAGAGTGATAACCTTCCACATAAGTCTGATAGGAGACAACCCAATCCATCCCAAAAATTACAGCAAATCATTTCATCTTGATGATGAATAGATCCCATAAGAAACAATAACTACCTACCTCAAATGGGGAAACATTAATTAAAATTCACTCTCTAACGATACTCCCATCATAGTATCCAAGGTCATCAACCAATTGATGTACGGAATGTCTAGCTCAGGAATTTACACAATTGATACAGAAATAAAAGAGTTTAAGGCAACTTTATCAAATAAAGAAGATATTCTAGTTGAAGATACTAAAATAATACATCATAGAATAGATGGTGTTTCACACTATGCTTCATGTATCAGTTTTACTACATGAAACTATGTAGATTTACTACCATGAGATATAGCTAGACTACTAGAGTGAGTCTTCTCTATAGACATAGAAAACTTGAATCTGGAAAACCTCAGCCATAACCTCCTCCTCATCTTGGTTAACTGATACTACTCCTTCTCCTTTCCTATTGTGGAGCTACTGGTCTCACTCTGAAAATTGGATATTCTATAGATCCTCTCCCACTATAAACATGTCATAATTTATAGTAGAATAATTGATGATAACCCATTTCAATGTATGATATACTCTCAGTTGGGATTTTTAACACTAAGGATTCATGTGGGCTTTCCCCCCACACTAATGGAACACTAATGTAGATACCTCAGCCACCACTATCATGGTGAGAATTATTGTGATGGTGTTTCCTACAACTGGAGGAACTCCTACACTTTTTTTGTCACAAATCCACTATGATATACACCATCAGATCCCCTAAGATTGTGTTCGGTGATAAGGTCTTGTTTTAAAATCCAAAAATTAGGATTTAGCCTGAATACATTTACCTAAGATCAGATGGTGTACCTAGTCTTATCCTTAAAAATTATTTCCCTATTCAAATCATCCCCATCTAGGGATGGGGAAAAATACTATAGCATAATAAAATGAGTTAAATAGTCTATGAAAAACATGGTTCCTTACTCTATGTAAAGGAACTCTCTAGATGGGTCTTCTGTTAGTGTCTCTATGAAATAAAATTCATTGAAACTATTTTGATAATTACACCAAGTCATTATTTTTTGTTGATTAAACTAATTTAGAGCATTCCACCTGTGCTTGGTTGAATCTCTATGCATTTAAGGAGATAGATTCAATCTTATATTAGGATGTGTCTTAAGAAACTCAAAAATGGATAGCATAGCCTCGGTCTATGACTCTACGAGCTATGGTGCACCATCCCCCCAAAAATATTGGTTAAAGTTGTGGTTGGTAAAACTCTTGATTCATATCATACATTGAAGAAGTATGAATCAAAGAGGAATTCATGTACATCACTAATGACAGAAAACCCTCTTGGATTTGGGTGTAAATTCCCAATCATGGTATAGTGGGTGGTTCCTCAGCTAACATTACAGGAGGTATACCAGGTTGGTAAGAACCTACTATCTCTAGAGCATGCTCATCGACCCTCTCTTGGTTCAGGAATCGATTCCATCAAGGAGTAAAATATGAACAATTCTAAGAATACACCTAAAATATATATCAAATAAGGTAGATACAAATTTTAATGTAAAATAAAATGGTGTTCAAAACCTATCATACTACCCCATCTACCCACAATGAAGTTAAGTGTATTGGTAAGTGTTTCAGTTATTATTTACAAAGATTTAAGTATATGAGGGTCAATCAAAAGATAAAGAGGAAAAAAAATATTTTATTTCACTTTTCCTCCCCATTTACCAGAAAAAAATTCAGTAATATGTCATAATTTACAATTTATAAGTCCATATATGATTATATAAAAAAGATTCTATAAACATGTATTTCCATTCCCTACATTATATGGTCATACATTTTAAATTATAATATTGTGATTCTATGTAACTAGTACTGGTCTATTACATCCTGTCTCAGAACCTGAAAAGGTAATGATTATAGCTCAATTAGATTGATCACTAATCACTATTTATGAAAGTAATATATTTTAAAATTTTAATTTACATCTATGTAATCATCACTAACTCATTTTTATCACATATAACGTCAGTCGTAGAGATAAAACATAAAATAATTGGTTATTTATGGTGTGTTCATAAAGCTATACATGAAAACAACACTTATTTTGGGGTAGAAAAATTATTATCCAATTATTATATCTATTAACTATATGAAAATGCAGTGGAATATAAATACAAATAATATCAAATGAACAGTCAATAATTACACACAGTTGAATAAATGAAATCAATAAAACACACCTATATGGAATGGAATATACATGGAATGTGAATCTATAGGTTCATATAATGATTCAAGTATAAATTCTCCTCAGCATAATGTGCCAAGATCAAATAGCCTTAAATCCTAAAAAACTTCATAAATATCATGTTTCACCCAATGGTGAAAGTATATAAATAGTAATAAGTGAAATATAAGATGAATATTTCCCATTCCCAAACAATTTTTCTTTTCTCATATGTTTGACCTAGCTAATCCCATGCATAATCTCATTATAAAATTCTGACACTTTTTTATCTTCTTTCTTCGATAAAAAATAACCATGAAATAAATAGAAACCTCTGATACCTCTTTGTGATGTATCACCTCAAATCACCAGGTAATAGTAGCAAAACTGTCTGGACGCATGGCCTCAAGCGTGCCTCCCTATATTCCATAATAAAGATTTTATCATCGAATATCTAAGGTGTTATTATGGGGATATTATACACTCATGATTAGAGTATATTAAAATGATGAAAAAATATATGAATAAATTAAAAAAATCAATAATAATGATATAAGAAGAGAAACAAGTATAAAAATCAATGAAATAAATAATCAAATCAAAAGATAAAATCAGTAACATATAAAAAATGATTTCAAGTCATTAAAAATTCATCCAGAATACATATAAAATTGAATATACAATATTTTATATGAATGAATAAAAATAAGGAAAACTATCTCGGCATCCCAAGACATGGTTTGGTCATCTTCTACTAATCTCCAAACCTAATACAAGATGTCATGAATAAATAATGGTACATTTCCCCTTTTCCACACTTGAAATCATATAAGTTGATCATGCACCAGTGGAGGTCTAGATATGGTGTGAGATAAACTCAATAGACCACCACCAATGGTGTCTATATAAATGTAGTTTATGGGGATAAATTGTAACACTATTCAAGTATATCAAGGTATATGGGAAATAAACAAAACATATTTCGATCTCATGTTCTTCTTGGGACACCAGCTTAAAATACATCCATCATCCAATGATAGATGCATATGAGAATGTGTTAATTTAGTCATTCAGTCAACGGTTATGAAATATAAAACCAGTGATGTTATAGTAATAATTATAAAAATAATAATAGTGGTTTCAAGGAGAAACCAATGTACCCATGACCATAGGGAGTTAGGAAAGATCACAATACACAACCATGAATCCTGGAAATAAGGGTAAGGTGTAATCCAAGGATTATTCCCATGTCATTTCACTGATAAAATATCTAAATGATTCCAATGATTGTGTCAAAGTATAATCATAGACTAAGCCTAACGGGAGCCCGAGGAGAGTAATCTAAGGTGTCATATGTCCGGAGACATCACACAAAATCCAAGGGGTGCATCCAAGGAATTATAATATTCCATAGAAGGACAAGGTATCCTATACTGCCATGCAAGACAACCATTAATAGATAAGGACCAAGTTCAAATGTGGATGTCTCCAATGGAAACCAAATCAGTTAATTGGAATGGAATCCTTATATTGTTCAAGGAATTCCCTTAGGTTTCCAAGGAAAGCTTAACTCTACCCATTCATATAAATATGAAAAGTTCCATATGAAATCTTCAACTTATACATTTATTATATCATAATTCATTTTTTAGTCCACATAACACTCCATACAACTTTACAATTCATTTGGTTCTTTCCAATACCTTTCAACATAGTGTGACAAGGTTAAATAATTCATTAAACCAATTTCCAATTAAATAATAATTGGCCCAGTCCAAGAGGTATATGTATATATATACATACATATGTATGTTCCATTTAATTATTTATGTATTTTTATATTATATTGGAACACATAATGTTCAAAAGGTAAAATTAGGCATACCCGAATGGTGTCTCATGAAATCACAATATAGGTGACCAAAGCCATAACAAGGAACTCACCCATCTTAGTTTGGTTCAAATTGTGGTCCCAACCATCAATGATTTAAATATATTTCATTAAGGCCTTATAATACAACCTTGAAAAATTAATATAAATATGTTGAATTTTTTAAGTGACTCAATGTTATGCCAGCGTGTGAATAAATGACAATAATTCATAAATTGTGAGACTTTTAGGGAGAAGTCTTGGACTACCTACCATATGCCCATAGTAGAATCATCATCCAGTATCATCCCTTGGTTAGTCCCAAATCATAATAAAAGTTAATAATAGTTAAACTCCCTAAAAATAGGTCACATTATCTGGAACGAAAATAATGATGATAAAAACAAAATATATCAAGTAAGGACTACAATAGAAAGCTCTTACCAATGGGGATCCAACATTATAGATGGCATCACAAATAGAGGTTGGATAAGGAAGAAGATTAAAATCCTTATAACAAGAGAGGATAAGTCTCCCTAACATGAACTATGCACGAAAAAAAAGTGAGGAAGAAAGAATTATACCCAATAAAATAATGGATGGGGAAATGTATTTTTATTAAATTTTAATGGTTCCTCATTTGTTCCTCGTTATTTTCAAAAACGTGCACTGACCTTGTCCCAAGATCAGCCCAAATAAAACACTCTCATAGGCTATTCATAATTTCATACTAACCATGCATAGCTTGTGTGAAAAAACCCTAGAATCTGACATATAGAAGTCACACTATTAAGCGGCATGTGTTGCATGGTTAAGAAAAACCATTTATCCTTTGGGAGAGCAATAGACCACCCTACATGGTTTAAACAAACTATCTAACCTAGGATGCACAGTTCGTATAAATAGTGTGGACCAGCTATTTTTTTCAAAATCTGGGGCTCTTAAATATATACAAGCCTCGAAGACCCTCAAAACCATTATGATCTCATTAGCCATTACAAAAAGTATAAAGTTAAATAATTAAGCTAAAAATAAACATTTTTGTGCCTCATATAAAAATAGGGATCTTGAAAATACTATAATAAATCATATATGGTATGAGATATATGAGTATCATTGATATATTTATAATGAAACTATATTATTATACAAGTGGTTCAGACACAAATGAAGAAGTCCAAACCTAAGGTATGGGTTTCTCATCTCACTTTTACTTCCCCGGGCCATATGTCATTTTCACCACTTATTCTTTTATGTGGTGTATATTCTACCCTTTTTGATATTTTATATCATGAATATATTTATATTCCATTTATATAATGTTTAATGTGAACTTATGTGATTTATGGGTAATATGATTCAAATGTTACCAGTGTGGTAATGGTGTATTTCATAATCACATCATTATTTAGGATTGTTTATTTGTAATTCTCCCTTGGGGAAGTTATTTAATATTTCAATAAAAATCTCAATAAATTATTTTATCCATTAGTTATTCCTGAAAATTTAAAATTTTATTACCATTTTACCAATCCTTGGTATATAAATTGATTGAGAAACTTTTTCTAAGAAAATCCACCTTCATTTATCCCTTTTGTAGAAAATTATTTTTCTTCAAAAACCATGTCTTCAAAAAATATTATTAAAAATGTTTTTATTTTTCCTAATTTATTTATCAAATAAATTTTTACACATTTTTTACTTTTTTACAAAATTTCTTTAATGAAATCCTTATGTTATTTTCTAAACAATTAAAATATAGATTTTACCAAAAAAAATATGAAAGGAATATTTTTAATAACATGTGTGACATGAACAAACTATTTCACTATCATTACCACTCAATGTTTTGTAGATTAATTTATATGTTTTAAAAGGTAATTTTTAAATAAATTAATTTTGATACTATGTTGTGAATTTTTTCTACAAAAAAATCAAAATGAAAAGGATATTTTCTTCCAAAATGATTTTAATTAAATTTTGAGTGTATTTATATTCATAAATGACATCAAACCTTTACAATACATAAAATCCAACGGTTTTATATTTTATTGATATCATCTATATTCTTTATTTGTATGAATTATGATTATTTTGACTGAGGATGTAAAATTTTATTACCATTCACCACATTACTCTAGATGATTTATGATTATTTTTATATGATTATTGTAAGTATTAAAATTTAGTGTGTTGTTTTTTTAATACAAATTTTTATATTTATTATGTTTCATCCCTTTTATATGAATAATTAATTATACAAAGTAAGTTATGTCTTGGAACTAGTTATTAATATCCCTATGTTACATTGATAGGTCTCATGAGACCAATCAGTTGGCCAAAATAGACAAGTTTTACCCATAGATTCAAATTTTCCTGTAAGAGATCATAACATTATGTTTTAGATGTCGATAATTAGGCATTAACTTATTACGATATTAGTTATTGATTTTTATGTCATTATTTTATTAGTTCAAATATATTTTGACATGTTTCAAGCTCATGTTATTTTGGATATAGATTTATTTTATCATCATTTATTTAGAAAATATTACCATATTATATTAAAAAAATTTCTAAATAGTAAGTGTTTCAATTATTTATATTTATTTATTGATAATCTTTATTTATTCACAATATCATCCAAAATAAAATTTTCCATATTGAATGTCTAAGATCACCCATTTATTACGTTATATTTTTTATAGGATACCATTAATTTTTATTTAATTAATATACATTGATATTCTAGGGAGAATAATGGAATTCCCAAAGAAAACAATTTGTGTATTTTATGTTTTAAAATGTATATGAAGTTAATGTATGTTTCAACTTTACTAGGATAACTAAACAAGTTGGTCCCTCCTGATTTGATTCCTTTTTTCTAGTTCCATTGTAATAATGGAACCCACCAGCTATAAGAAACTAGGGTCGAGGTTTTTACAATTGGTATCATATGAAGTTTTGTAGAAAGAATGGGAACTATATTTAGGAAAACATAGATTATGGAATATACCCTAAGGAATTACTCTAAGGATATAGAAAATTATAGGATAACATTCAATATTTTTTTTAAGGATGATTTTTTTGGCCTTTTAAGTGATGCATACCTCTTTGGATACTACAAGTGGATGTCGTTCTGGAATACATGTGTCTAGGGGTAATAACTCTGAAAAAGGAATGTTCGGCTTTATTCGAGTGTTTAATCATAGATGAAAAATGGCCTTACTATTCCCCTAGATTGACACTATTATGGGATATTCTTGCATTAATTTATATTCACATTACAAACCATTAAAAATTATTTGATAATATTATTTGGTTTGGAAACCATTTTGAAGAAAAAAAATTTATGACTATGAGATTAGCCATGTGTAACATTTTTAATTTTTTTTATATTTTTTTGTTGGTTTTGGAATCATACATTATAATACATAATTTTATGATCTAATCTGAAGCATTCCCATATTTAGATATGGAACCAATTAGAAGGAATGGGGATTGTATCAATTCAGGTATTCCAAAGAGTAAAAATGATTTTTTCTTTGATGAGCTTTTGTAAATCTTTAAAAAGAAAGTAGTCTCCAAAATATTCTTATCCTATGTGGGAATAGTATCATGTGTAATAAATATAGAGAATTCAATCTCTAAGTATTATACATTTTATGGAAAGAATGAGGATAAGAGGATGGTGGAGAAAAAAATAGATAAGGTGAAGAAGGGAAATAATGGTTTTCCCATATTTCATAATTATGGAAAAACATCATGGTTCATGAATGAAGATAATGAGAGTCTACTAAATGTTTTCAAGGAAAGGAGATCAGTAATGTAAATGAAATTGAAATAAATAAATCTTTTATGTTTAGTTATGTAACTGTTAGTATATGGGTAACTACAAAAATGAATTCCAAAATCATCAAGGGAATATACCACATAATAAGCTAAGGGACTGAGGTCAATCTTATGATATTACTACAGATGAAGTGGGATGATTAATGAACTTTTGTTTAGATTTATAAATTATTTAATATGAGTATTTTATTAGTGATATTCTCAGTATAAGAATCATGATATATATATATATAAGTATTATACTATAGCACCTTATCTTTACGGATTAGAAATCATATGATAAATAGTAATGATTACCAAGAAATGTGATTCTTTAGAAATTTTATATTTTTGGAAAACACTTGATTAAGGGAATATGATCATTAATATATTGACTATGTTGATAAAAATTATAAATATATGTTTTTGGGATAGTATTGGTAAAAATGAAATTGTTAAGAGATTTATTTTATCATTACTATAATTTACTTAATTTTTTTATCTGCTTAATATACTTGAAAAACTAATATTTTTTTTGGAGTCATACAAATTTTAAATAAGGTTATATAATTATCAATGTATTCACATATTTATAATGAAAAATTAAGAGACATTTTATATTTTTTGTGAAATTTAATGTTGATATAGTGACCTCCCTTCTAAAGTTTTTGACTTTGAATTGGGTCCGATATATTTTTGATGAATCTTAATGTTTAATATTTATGGAATGGATTAAGTTGGAATTATGATGTCAATGGAAAAATTGGACTAACCATTTTGGTCTTAGAAAATATCTAGAGATATGAGGAATGGTCAGTCATTCTTTTACTGAGCTAATTATCATTAAAGGTTAATTTTAGTGATTCGGGCAAAAATAATTCCTATTGGATATTCATTTAATGGTGTTATTTATGAAATGATAATTGATAAAATCACATAAAAATGAAGAAATTATTCCTATGAAATATTAATATACTATGTTGCTATATTTTTTTATGCTCTCGTTCTATATGATAAAGGAATTCCTCAACTCTATGAAAATGATCTTGAAACAAAAAATATTTTCTTGCACATTCATTTACGATAAATCAAATGGCCATTTTATTAATTGTGTATTTATTAAATTTTTTTAGTAAAATTATATACAACATTATGTTTCTTGTGATAAATTATATCTATCAATCTCCCTTAAACCTTGTGTTCTTGTATTTTCATTCATGTTCATATCTTCGCTTGGCACCAATTTTTTCCTATTTGGAAACCTAGTATTTGTTATTATAGATGGACATCATACATATATTCTTCAATTATCAAGGGTTTTTTATTAACCATTTTTATGAGTTGGGGTATCAATAACTATACATTAAATATTTCAAACCCATAATTATAGAGATCAAGATTAAATTATGAGGATGCAGTTTATATAAGTGGGTAGAACGTAACACCACAATATTTTAAAAGTGGAACATCATAATCGATAATATATATGAAATGTTACACCAACATTATAATAGAATGTACCACCCTAATATTTTTTATATTTTTAATTTAAATTAAATTCAATCTCTTTGATATCATTCAATACATGCAATACTGCACTTGAATGAAACGTGATACTCAATTGAAATATTTTTTTATTTAAAATTACCTTTATAACCTAGATGTCATGTTTGTTTGTATCAATAGTAATGACTAGATTTTGAAAATTATATTCTTTAAAAAAGTATAAAATCAGTTCAATTGAAATATATGCATTATAAATAAAATAATGTTCATTTGAAATAAAAATAGTTTTTTCTAATTAACTATATTTTCAAATAGGTTGTGGTGTCACTCTTTGTTCACATAATATAAAATTTATTTTTAAATATTTTAGGAAACTTATTTGACCAAACAATCTTTATTTATCAAAAAAATATTTAAAAATTATTTATATGGGAATTTTTTATATTTTTTTGGAAATATTAATTTCTCGATGAGTATTTAAAAATTTCGATTTTTATCAAAAACAATAATTTATTTTATATTATTTATATAGTAAAATTTAATTTAATTTTTTTAAATATAAATTAGGTTTATTATATAAAAAATTACTAATTTAACTCATTTTAATAAATTTAATATTTAATTGTGATATTAAAACATTTCAATCCTTTGGACTTTTTACTTAGAAAAACTCATTTTTTACCCTCCTATGGGTATTATTTAAAATGGTGTTCTACCACTTCTATGAATATAATTTGAAAATATTTATTCCATTTTATGAATAATAAAAATTTCTATTATCTCATAAGTTCAAATTAAATTTTTACCATAATTAATAATGAAAATAGTAAAAAATAATTATAGTGTTTGAGGTAAAAATTGGTTTATTTGGGGTTTAAATAATTAGATACGGGTTAAACTAACTAAATCATACACAAAACCCATTAAATGGAATTATCTAGAAAATATAAAATATAATTATTTATAATAAAACATTTTTCTAAGGCATTTTTCATGCTAGAAATTTTGATATCACTTTTTCTTCTAAAACATATCACTCATGTCCTTTCTCCCACTTAAAAAATGAGACCCTCCTACTCTTCTCTAAATTTTTTTTAAACCATTTGGATATTCCAATACCTAGAAAAATAAATTAATTACTTATATCAATACATCCTATATTCCATATTTTGAGAATAAATCCAATCTATAAATCCTTTAGGCATAAACCCAATAGAGTTATTCGAAGAGGTAGAAATTTTAATGTGCGTATTTGTTTTATTTCTTCTTCCACCTCCATAAAAAAATTATTCAATCATTATAATATATAAATATAAGTATATGCCATAAAATTATATTTTATTTCTTTAATTTCATAACATATATCCATCTATGAATCTATCAAATATAAAACTAAACTATTGAACATGTGTTCGACGGACTACCACCTCAGGAATTGATTTATTGTGTTTTCCAACACCGCCATTATAGGATGGATATTATTGTTGATTTAACATATTTATATGATAATCATGAAATTATTATTATTTAATGATTATTATATCATATATATACCTTCTTAATTTCAATTAAACTAGGAGATACTATAAAGGTGCTCGTGTGTATGGAAGACTACTGCCTCGCGTAGCGATTTGATTTATTTTACACTTATTATTTTTATGGAAGTTAGTAAGGATGAATTTAATGAAATATATGTGATATTTCTGAACAAACCATACTTCATTAAATATAATTTTACATATAACTTCTAACATTCTAATCTTTTGGATACAATAACATTGCTTCTGCATATGTGTGGACTATCACCTCTACGTAGTGATATGAAAGGTTTTTCATTTTATTATTATATGTATGATAATAAAGATATATATGATAATTATAAATTATATATATTATTATTATTATTATTATCATTATAATTATTATTATGGAATGTTTAATTAATATTCATTTTCCTTTCATTCTATCCATCAAGAAAAACAGAAATAACATTCATTTGTATGTATGTTCTATCGTCTCTATGAATGATGTATTATATTTTTTATCTATACATTTATAGATCACTATAAATACACATATATATTTAAATGAAAATAAATTATATTTGTATCACTGTTATGATTCTGGAAAAGATATAACAATGATTAATGGAAAAGGACCAAAATTACTGGATCAAAACATACATGAAAAACAAAGCAATTATCACCTGAAACATATATTTTAACAAAGATGTTTCTATTAAACAGGTGATAAATAATTATAAATAAATAATATATTGTATTATATATGTTAATATGGTTCTATAATATATTTATAATAATCCAATATTTATCAAATATGTGTTTTAGACACATACAAAGGGATTCAAACCAGAGGTAAGGGATTCTTGTCTCACTTTTACCTTAATGAGACATATGGAATATGCAAGAATTATTATTTTTTATGGTTTAAATACATCCCTTTCTATATAATATATCATTATTATATTTCTCTTCCTAGTAATGAATTTTTCATTTTATTTTATTTATTTGAGGTATCTTATTATTCAAATGTTACCAAGGTGGTAAGCGTGTTTTTTATAGTCTCACCATTATTCAAGATTGTTTATGTTTAAGTCTCCCTTGTGGGAATTATTTGATATTTATAATATAAACTCAATATATTAAAATATCCTCTTTTTATTTATTAAATTTTAATGTAATAGTACATTTTTGCAACTCTTTTTAACTTAAAATGATTGAGATTATGTTTTTATGAAAATATGACATTATTTCCCTATTCAGTCGAAAATCCTTTTTCTTCCAAAATCGTGTTTTCTAAAAAAATATTCAATTTTTTTTAACATTCTCTAAATTATTAATTAAATAAATTTTATCCCACGTATGACATTTTACAAAATGTTTTGAATTTAATATTAATTTCATTTTCCAAGTAGTGCATATTTTTATTTTACCAAAAATGTGAATGGAATCATTGTTTTAACGTGTATGACATGAATATAATTTTATGAAAACATGGAAACTAAATATTTTAAATAATATATAACAATTTTAAAATTTTTAATTTAAAATAAAATTATTTTTAATTTTTTTGAACATTTTATTTTAATAATATTTTCAAAGTGAAATTTTGATTTTTATCAAGAATGTTTTTAATGAATTTTTATGGTACTTATATTCATAAATAACATCAACACATTATTGGACTTATGATCCACTAGAAACTTTTGTATTAAAATCATCCTTATTTTTTCTTCGGATTATTTATGATGAGTTTTACTAAAGATGTACAATTTTATTACCATTCACTATATTACTCTCAATAGTTTATTATTACATATATTTGGTTGGGGAATATTTTAACATTTTTATTTTTTTTAATATGAATTTTTATGTTGATTTTTATTTTCCCATTTTATATGATTAATTCATTTGAATTTTTAATTGTCAATTAAGGTCTTGTTAATTAAAATATCTTGATTCCTCAAGAGGTTTCATTAGACAAATCAGTTGGAAAAATAAGATAGGTTTTTACTCAATGATATAATTGTCTTGCGAAAATTATTGATAGAATATTTTTGATTTATGTAATTGTACATTACTTTAGTAGGATATTAGTTATTTATTTCCATGTGATTATTTTATATTTTGTAATATCCATGGATACATTTCAATCTTAGATTATTATTGATATGAACTTAAGTTATCATGAGTTATCCATGACATATTAAGTTCACGTTATTTTATAAATGGCATGTGTTTTAGTTATTTACCTTTCTATATTGATTTTACTAATTTATTAATGACTTATTCCCTTGTATTCTTACCCTTTCTAGGTATCTAAGCTCACCCCTTTCTTGTGTCTTATTTTCCCTAGGATACTAGGAATTGATTTGTGATTGATATGCGGGGATATTATAAGGATATTAAAGGCATCCTCAATGAAAAAAATATGTGTATTTTATGTTATAAAATTAATATAAAATTTAATTATATTTCAACTTTTCCAAGACTAATAAACTATTATTTCCTTCGATATATGATTCCATGAATCTTGGGCCAATTAAATTAAGTAACCATTGACTTTAGGATACAGTGATTAGTTTTTTTAGATATGTATTGCATTAATAATTAGTATTATTTGGATAATGGAATAACTATTAACAACCTTCACACTTTGTATTATGAAAAATGAAATCTGCATTCTTGTTTTTTTCGAACTATCACCTCCCCCTAACGATGACTGTTATTTTTTAATGACCTCTTCTTTTCATATTATAAGGTCAAAATTGAAGAATAAATATTATTTATATAATATAATTAATATTATGAATAAAAAATACTAATCTACCTTATTTATCTGTCATTCATAAATATATTGAAATTTTATCTCTGAGTTATGTAGGCTACCACCTCCATAGAGTCACATATCACATTTTTCATCTAGTTTAATTATTATTTATTAAAAATAATAAAATATGATACAAGAAATAAATATTATCTAAATAATATAATTATTAATATGTAGTAATGATATTATTCCAAAATAAACCTCTTTCATAATCATAATTATCTATGAATTATAGAATATTCATGTTTGGTTTGGTTTATCCACCATCTTGAATAATTCTATACAATAATATCATGGATGGATATATGAACTTAATTACTAGTATTATTTCATATAAAATGTAAATAATTATTTTTCTTCTGGATTGGTAATATTAATTTAAAAATAATTAATTAAGACACAAAATTTCATTCCTCAAAAATCACCAAAACATGCTCCTTTGAAAATTTATCTTTAAAGATCACAAAAATATCCCATATAATTAGATTATAGATTTTTAAATAATTATAAAGAATCAATTCCAGTAGTTTTTTTTCTATGAATTATGAACATTAGAAGAATAATGATGAATAAAGCCTTTGTTATGAAACTACTTCCAAATGATCAAGAATACTCACACATTATATGAAACATAAATAATAACTAACTAATAACCATGTAGATTAAAATAAAAAATGTCATTTATATATTTTTATGGATATCAATAAGGTTCTATAATTGTTTATTAATATTTTTATGTTTGATGTGCATGATATTAGAATGTGAATAACTAAGAAAGAAATATGGGTAAGAGTTTTATCCACACAATTTTAAATTAATTGGTTTATAAACATTATTTCATGAATATATTTGTACAGGATTTATATGATCACAAAATTTTCAAATTTTATATTATATATTATCTCCTTATCTGGTGTAATTAATTGTCATCCTAAATAACAACTTCATTGAAAAATTATTTTCCCAAGTACAACTATAATGTTAGAAATAATAGCACTCATTATTACCAATGTGTATTTTTCATCCATATCCCAGTTTTAACAATTAAAAATTTTCCATTTAATGGAATAAAAATTTATTTTTATTAAAAACATTAATCTATATTTATTTTATGAATTTATATTCATTTAACATTTCTTCAAATTTTTCCTTTTTCTTTTCAACAACCCAAAGAAATTAATAGTGGACTTTATGTTCATTTTTAGAACTCCTTAAATATTATATTAATTTTTTTATTTTATAGGATTCTTTATTTAAAATAATTTATAATAAGGTTTCCAAAAAATCACTTTCTCTTTAAAGTTAATTTGAAAGTAATTTTCTCTTTATTTTTTTTAATTGAGAAACCTTTTATAATTTATTTCATCGATTCCTCTAATATATTTATCATATGGATTTTTATTCCTTATCAGTAAGTGAATTTTATTATGATTCTATTTCTTTTGTAATTATGATATCTTTTATAAAATATAGTTTCTTATTTTTAATATATCTGATATGTTTAAGAAACCCATTCTTTTTCCCTGGATCCTTTAAGATATGATAGTGATTTATTTTATGTGGATCTTATATGTATCGATAAGAAGTGGCGGGGACTTATATAAACCCCAATGAATTTTATTATATTGACATCTATTGATATAGTAATGTTTTTACAAATTAATATTGTTTACAGTGGCATGTTAACAATGAGTTTTCTCAAATATTTTGGCGTGGACAAACTGAGATTCTTCACAGAGGTGTAGGCATAATGAGTTTTCTCACAGATATTTTCTTATACTTTTGTTTGTTTCACATTTCCTATTTTTATCATGGTTTTATGCATTTTCTAGTTGTCTTACACTCTCATGATATTCCATGTTTTCATGTTACATTTTATTTTAAAAATATTCCACACCTTTATATCATTCTATCATGTTTTATGACTACATATATGTACTTAGAGAAATTTAAAAACTATTATGATTACATAATGATATTTTTTATCTTATTTTTCTTTAAAAAATTATTATTATCAACTATTGTCTCGTGATATTTTAATAAGATATTTAATTCCCATTCATTTTCTCTTTAATTTTTTTATTTGATACAATATGATGTTTTTTAACTTACTGAGATTTTTAGATCACACCATTCTTGTGTTTCAATACCATAGGTTGTGATAATGATTATATCAAGTGATATTTGTAAAAAAAAATCTAGAGTGTTATTTTGAAGAACTTTTTTCAAGTGATGTAAATTAATATAATTATGTGTCTAATATCCAAGGAACTAAACAATTAGGTCCTTGGGTTATGTGATTGTTTGTGAGGTGTATTATTTATATCATGGGATTAATCTATTATTTAATCCATGTTCATCTTGGGTGTCTTTACCCAATAGACTAAGGAGTCTATGGAATCCATTCATTTGGTACTTGGGGAATGTCAGTAACAGATTATTCTACTTGCATTATCAATTTTCATTGATTATAACATGATTTGGTTATTGATGAGATATTTAGGTTTAAGAATTTTGTGGTTGATATTATGAAAACTATTTTATGAAAAGTGAATACAATATATTATATATCATTTTCATTGAATATAAAATAGGCATTCACTACTCAACAGAACTGGATGTAAAGTTGATCATAAAGGAAAAATCATTCCTCTACCAGGGAAAAAAGAGACTACAAGATTTTAGGAAGTGCAGGTTTTAGAAGTATATATAGGTTAGTTATGATCTAAATAATGATATTTGGTGTTCTTCACTACCATGTATAGGGATATAATTTATCAATTATACATATCATGGCTAAAAGCGCTGCATCTAGACTGATTATGATACAAATATAATGGAATTATACTCCTATGGGAAGATAGGGAATCTATAGAGGTAATATGGTAACACACCATGAGTATATATAGGGTGTGGATTTGAAAAATATTATGTTTCAAATTTGGATCTATGATCATAATGATATTTAGTTATATAGGGATATTATAGTCGTTCTGATTGTGGGGGAGGTTATGGTACTCATATCCAAGGGTAACGGCTCTAACATAGTTATGTCCCTATGGGTATTTGGGTGGCAAGAGCCTGAGTATTTTATTCATTCCATTGATCAAACTAGTTTTATATATAATAGGGATCCTTCAGAAGTATATTATAATATTTTAATGGAATCATCCATAGAATATTTTATACTTCATTTCCAGTTCATGAAACTCATTCTTATATTCTCAGTAAGTAATTGATTTAGGGAATGAAAAAGAGTATCTATATGGGTAATTTTCTATAGATACACCCTATTTGGAACATTTATTGGGTATATGGATATTTAAATTGTGTTCTATAGTGATAAATGGATGTATAATTCATGATGATTTCTTTATGATAGATATATCTAGAATCAATGTGATCTTATGGATGGATTGGTTGAATAATTATCAATATCACATAAACTATTATAATTAATCGGAATGATTCATGTCTATAATGTGTCATTTTTATACCAATGTTTTTGAGTGGGATATGCAAGAAGGCCATTATGGACTAGGCCATCAACAACTGGGGGTTATTACAACCCATTTTATTAATGTTTTTAAGATAAAATGGTACATGTCGTGAAGTATTTAGTCCAATATTTGATACAAACCATGATTTTTTTGTTAATTTTTATATTTACAATTAATAAAGAGATCATGTTTATAATATTGTATTGGGATTTCACAAATACAAAATTTTTAACAGGTTTTGGGATGGACTATGTAGAGAATCATAAGATGATATATCTGGTAGAGTACATGGTACTAAATGGACTTATTCATCCGAGAGTGTACCATTAGGGCACTCATGTAATATTCTCCATAATGGTTGACAGATCATTACTTATATATTTGTATTAACAATGGATGAACCAAGTGATGGTTATGTATTTTTACCCCATTCCACCTATCGATGAACTGTTCAATTAGCTTTAAATTTCTATGTGGTTTTCTTAGATCGATATACGATTGGGATTCCACCAGTTAATGGTGAGGCCTTTTAATATTTAATGTACTAATTTTAATTGAAATCATATTCTATATTATTATCTTATGAATGTACTCAAATTCATGAACATGGAATTATTGTTTTGGACATGTTGAATAGGAAATTCCATGATTATTAGGATTATTTCATCATCATGTTAATATAATACATTCTACAATAATTTCGATCAATATCATTGAAACCCCTTTATCTATATATTATTATGTTTATAATGAGATAAAATCGGCTATATTCAATTATATTTAGGTGTTTGATCATGATTATCATGATTCCCTTCTTGGTCCATGTGATATATAAGTTGGGAATATCATCTCACCAACACAAAGAAGATTTTTTGGTTTCAATGGATCAAACAAACAATGTTTAAATGAATCATTATTTTCTAGGGAATGTAATGTTACTTCTATGTGATTTCCCAAGACTTATCTCATTCAGAAATGAAAATATATTCCCATGAATAGAATAGTGTGCCATTATCATGATCAAAATTTAATGTGGCAGCCATTTTGGAGTTGAAAGATAACTTGGTTTCTATGCTGGCCATTTTCAATATTGATCCAGATAATGATTATACATTGTATTATGATGTATGTTGAGTAATAAATTGAGTAGTTCTTTTGTATGTTGAGTAATAAATCTATTATGGATCCAATTTTGACATAAAACATGGTTATAACTACCCAAACCGAAATCTAGATATATTTTTTATGATGCACACATTATAATATCAAAATCACTACACTTTGGCAGTTTGATTAGAGGAGTATACCATCTATAGTAGCCTTAGGTATACCTTTTCTTAGTGTGATGTGAACCTTTCATAGAGGATGCGGCTATACTACTTGAATACATTTGATAATAAGATGATATATACCCTATGGAATTCCAATATTTTTATCAGTGTTCTATGTAGGAGGAATCAGGCATTTGTGGGGTGGGTGGTGTGTTGAGAGTGGTAAGTGATGAGACTATTCACTGAGATGCTCCTTCACATTATGGAAGATCTTGGTAGAGTAACAGTTCCATGATTTAGTGACACTAATTTTATCATTTAAAGACTAAATTGGAGTTAGTTAACTGAATCAAACAATATATTGATGAGGGAGAGTATATATAGTTGGGATCCACCCCCAGATTTGTCCCTAGCTTCAAATGAGGTTCTAAATGTATAGGTTCAAGTGGTATTCCCTATGATAATAAATGATTAGATATTATGAAATTGAAATAACATGATATGGGTTGTTCAATCATGAATTCCCAAGATATACATTGATTTTTGTACTTAGTGCGGGTGGATAAATATTAGAAAGGGCATAGTGGGGTTTATTTTATGATGATTTACCTTCCAGAAATAAAATGTGGGGCATAAGTGAGCTGGAGGCCTTCATACACCATAACCCATCCTCAAGTGGGTATCAGATAATGTGAATAAAAATTTCTTGAATGTAATGTCAAATTATTTTTATTTTAGTGATTTATTATGAATGTAACACCCCAAGCTTCTACGGTACGTTTCCCTTCGAATAATGCGATAGCGTGTGTTGTACGCAACCTCGAGTTCTAACACACACCACAACTAATTAAACTAGCCGTTGTGAATAGTAATACCTACTTTTTGAAATCATATATATTCTATATTTCAAAATGGACTTTATTTTTGGATTCGGAATATCAAAATTAGCCTAGGGTGAAATTTTGGTACATTTCGGATAACTTTCATATTTTGATGAATAGTGAAAATTTCTAAATTATAATTAAAAACAACTTTTTTAATCAAAATAATTAATAGTGATAAACTATGAATTTGAGTGGTTTTAAAGTATATTTAGAATATATTTTTACCATTCAATTTAATGTTTATCATTGGACATAATTTTACAATTAAACCGAACATAAACAAGTGTCAATCTTTTGATAGTTATTATCTCTTAAAAACACGCTTTTTGTTTTGACAGCGGGAATTAATTTTAAATTAATTTCTGCCACTTCTGTGTTTTGAATTTAGGAAAATGGATTCCATATTTGGAATCAGGATGTCCAAATTATGTAAATAGGTAACTTTTATTTTTACACATTTTGAATAATTACTGCGGTAAATATTTTATTTACCATGGTTAAAGGGTAAATCCGGTAAATAAGGGTTAAAAAAATAATATTATAATAATACAAAGTTACCCTAAAACGTGTCCTAACCTTATTGGTGGACACATACCCGACCATGAGCATCCTTGGGTCAATTTGGGGACCCCTTGGAGCCACTTGTATGTGGTAGGGACACATTATATTAATAAAGTTAAAATAAAAATAAAAATGGCATAAGCTTATAGCTTTTAGAAGAACAATTTTTACATAGGGTTATACATGTTGGATTTTCGATTATAAATATTCATTAGAACGCTAAAGAGATTTCCTACATAATGATAGTTTATTTATAATTTTTAGACATTTAATAATTTATTTAATTTATGACACAATGATGATGCAGTAATTACTATAATAGTGAAAAATTAAAATAATTGATATTATAAATACCCAAATAAATATAATATGAAACTTTTAATGAATTAAACTAATTTTCTAGGAAAATATGATATATTAGGATTGATTTAATTGACTTTTTTTGAAGTAATCAATCTGTTATGAGTTTCAAAAAAATCAACTATTGAATAGTGTCAAAATTGACATAAAAGAGTTCTTAAAACAAATATTATATTATTAATTTATATTAAATTCCTAAAAATCTAAGGTTCGGCCAAGAGACTTATATTATGATAGGTTAATCATTAATGTACCACTTGGGGGTCTCTTGAATGTATATAGTAAGTTTATTAACCATATTATATAAAAATACAAAGAGACATTGTAAAAGTGAAACTAATTAACTTAGAGTTAATACTTAAAGATAAGGTTAATATAAGTACCCAAAGCTGTCTAAATTCTATTGGATGAGTTGTTTTCGACCTCTCCCCACCTCATCCTTTGAATAGTCAACTTTGGAGCCTTTGTAAACCGAATATGAATTTATTATAAATTAATATTTCTAGCTTTTCCAAAGGTGCCCCTCACCCCTCTTATAAAAGGGCACTCCTCCTTCTCTTTTCCTCACACCTCTCAAGCCACTTGGCTCGTCCAAACTCTGCCCAACTAAGCTCCCCACATCCCTCTCTTCCTCTTTGAAGCTTCCCCTTAGGCAGAAAGCATTTCAAGAAGTCCTTTGGTTCCAACCAAAGTGAGTTACCTAAATTAAAGGTAACAATTTCTCTTAAAGTATCTTCATTTATTTTGCTTCTCCAACCCCCAAAATCTTTTTATTTCCTTTCTTTTGTAACAACACCAGTATCCTAAATATACTAGGATGTTGTTATAAGAAGGATTCAAACTACACATACACACAACTCCATCTAATGGATGACGAACATAATGTTTCTGTGGATGGCAAACTAACGCCTCACGAAACGATGATTGTTCAAATACATCTTACCACCTCTCATGGTGGCCATTATGATGGCAATGTAATTAAATATGATATTAATAATATATATTGTATATATAAGCTTCTGAAATTCCATTTTATTTCATACCATTATTCGTTTCATGTTGTATATACATACGATAATTTCATTTGAGGAAGTGCGGACTACCGCCCCCTTAAAATGATATGACTCGTTCATACCACACATGGAACGTATAAAGGATGGTGTTAATGAACTTAAGTAACATATATAAAATACTATACTGGAATAGTAATATACCTATGTATCATTTGGATTAGATTCTTTTAAAATAAAAATTAATTAAATGGAAGTAGCGTTCGTGCGCACGTACGGACTACCGTCTCCACGAACGCGATAAGATTCATTCTCCATCATATCCATTCAAGTATTATTCTCATTTTGGGGTTAAAAATAATGTTAATATCATTCTGATTATGAATAAGATATAATCTATCCATTACAAACATGTCTTACGTAACAAAACATACAAAAGAAAACAAGAAAGTTCACACCCGAAACAACGATAATACTAAGATATTATTATCAAATCAATATTAAAAGATCATATATGATATCATATTGATGTATATGATTATTGTATAATTTAATAACAATGTTTTAATTATTATACAGGAGGTTAACATACCATCGACTAAGAGAAAGTTCAAGGTAAGGGGTTTTCATCTCACTCCTTATTCCCGTGAGATTCATGTCATATTGCCACCATCACCTTTTGTGTGGTGTATGTACTACCCATAATTATATTCTTTGTGTAATAAACTCTAATTTATGTGTATTTACATATTCATTGTATGATACCTCTTTCATGGGTTGTATGTTTCATAAGTTACCAAATTGGTAAGGGTTATTTCACAATCTCTTCATTATCCGAGGTTGTTTATACGTAATAATCTACTGGGATTTCTTTATCATCCACATCCATGTTTCTTCGAAATGTATTTCAAAACATATTTATTATCTAAAAGAATATGGGTTAAATTCATTTATACCCTTGTTTGACTTTTTGTAAGAGGTTTATAAAGGAATCTTTCCGTCGTTTTCAAAACAAGGTCCTTTTTGACCTTTTCGACAGAATTAAGATAAGAATGTTTTTTTTACTTATACGGCGGGTGCGGTTATTTTCCGTCGTTCGTCAAAGCTTTCCTTACAAGCTTACAAGAATATTTTCAAGAAAATGTTTTATTTTATATGGCTCTTAAATGATTTCAAAAATAGAAAGATATATTTCTCTAAAAAGTTCTTTGATTTCATCTATGTCAACATCCTTTAATGGATTTTACGCTTATTTGAAGTTGATTTATTATAATAAAAAACTTCTATATTTTATTGAAGGTTTTGTGATATGTTTGACTGTGGATGTGCTATTTTATACCATTCATAGTTTATGGTGAAACTATTGACATTTCGTATGCTAGTTTTATTCTGAATGTTTATGTTATATTTCAAACTTTTCTTCAGATGAATGTGCTAAACAAGTATGTTCCGGGTTGGGGACCGGTAAAAGTAAGCCCTCCAGGTTGGGGACTGGTAAAAGTAAGCCCTCCAGGTTGGGGACTGGTTAAAGTAAGCCCTCCAGGTTAGGGACTGGTAAAAGTATGCCCTCCGGGTTGGTGTCCGGTTATTAGAGGCACTCCGGGTTGGTGTCCGGTTATTAGAGGCACTCCGGGTTGGTGTCCGGTTATTAGAGGCACTCCGGGTTGGGTTCCGGTTAGAAGTAACCCCTAGGTCTTGGGATGAGGCCTAGACAAAGAAATTAACGTTTAGCATTATGCATTCCAACATTATGAAAGTGGTTATTGATATTGCATGTGATTATTCGATTAGTAGAATATCCATGTGAACAAGTAAATGGCATTATTTCATTTTACTTTTGCCATACCATGTTGAAGTTCATGTTTAAAAGGCTTTTGTTTTAGTTATACATTTCCTTAAATTTTTATTCTAATTAATGAAAGTTTCCGCTATATTGTTATCCTTACTGGGCATTTGAGCTCACCCCTTTTCTATGTTTTATTTTTCCCAGGATGTGAAGAAGTAAGTTATGAATGTCCTGCAGGGATTTTATGAGGGGTTAATAGTGTGGATTGTGGAAACATTAGTATTAGTTTTTCATTTTATGATGTAATGTAAAACTTATGAATATATCTAGTGTTTCCAAGGCTACTAAACCATTCGGTCTTTCGAGATTTGATCTTTCTTGTGATCTTGCCAATGTTATGTAATAATGCACCGACTCTGGGTAGCTGGGGTCGGGGCGTTACAGTTGGTATCAGAGGAAGTTTAGTACAAACCTTGGAAGCTAGATTTAGATAAACTCTGATTAGAGCACGTATACCTAAGATGAACTTTGAGGATTAGTATAGAAGAACTTCCTAAAATTTTGGTATTGTAGAGATTTTGTGAGTTTTCTGAGCAATACATCCCTGTCTGGATACGAGCAGGTAGAGGCGGCTCTGGCACAGATGTACCTAGGGGTAAAACCCGAAAACACCGCTTTGAGCTAGACTCGAACGGGAACTGGTGCACGACAACGGGCCTTGCTGCACTCTTGGTTACGACATTCCGGGGGGATATGCTTAGGATAACTCTCATTATCTTTACAAATCATTATGAAGGGTTTATGAGTATATACTTCCTCAAAGAAAACATTTTTATGATTATGGATTATATCCATAAATAGTTAAATTTATGTTAAGTGTTTTATAAGTATGGGATTATGTATTTTGATTCATAAACTGATCTAGTTTATGCCATTGTTTAGAAATGGCGCCTAGTGGAAGAAATGGAAACCGTATCAATGCACGCACTCCATGTAGGGATTGCCCTCCTGCTCAAGATAATTATAGTGGGGCTGGTGATGCAACTAGTGCTGATCAGCTAATCACCGTACTGGGACAACTTACTCAGGTTATGAATAATAACCTTACCCGTATGGAGCACCCTGATCCGCAGCGTGGAGGATTAATGTTAGATCGATTCATGAGACAACAACCACCAACGTTCAATGGGAGTACAAATCCCTTAGTAGCTGAGCAATGGATATTTTCCTTAGAGAAAATATTTCAGGCTTTGGGGAGCAGTGAAAGGGAAAAAGTTATCATGGCAGTTTACCGCCTCACTGGAGATGCTGATCAATGGTGGTCATTGATTCAAAATACGAAGGAAGATGATGAAGTATCAAACATGGAATGGAGGGAGTTCAAAGATCTGTTTTTAGAAAAATACTTTCCTCGTGACCATCGAGCAGATATGGAAAGGCAATTTCTGAGTCTGAGACAAAAGGAGGATGAGAATGTCACAAAGTATGAGGCTAACTTTACAAGGTTAGCGAGGTATGCTGGAGATTATATTCGCAACCCAAGAAGTAAGATTGATCGTTTCTTTGATGGGTTAAAACCATTTCTCCGTCGAGCATTAGTCTCACAATCCTTTTCGTCGTACGAAGACATTGTCTCATGTGCTATCAAGACCGAAAAATAATTCTCTATGTCTTATGACTTTAAAGCGAAGCAAGAGAAGAAGAGACCTGCTGATCAATCTGGGAATGGAAATAAGGGGAAGAAGGGAAAGGTTGAATATCCATCTTGTGGTAAATGCGGGAAGAAACATCCTGGTGCTTGCCTGAAGGGAATGGGAGTCTGTTACAAGTGTGGTGAAAAAGGCCACCAAGCTCATGATTGCAAGGGGAAGAAGGAAGCTACCAACGTTCAGTGCTACAATTGCAGGGAGATGGGGCATTATGCAAATGCATGTCCTAAGCGTCAGGAGAACTTACCTCAGAAAAGGCCAAGGGATCAAGGCCAGGCTTATGCTATCACTACTGCTGAGGTAGAAGCTCCGAAAGACGTGGTGGCAGGTAATTTAATGGTTTCCTCAAGTTTAGCAAATGCATTATTTGATTCTGGATCATCGCATTGTTTCATATCATCCCAGTTTGCTAAGAAAATTAGATATTTCCAATTTGATTTAATAAGGGAGTTGTCAGTTAAAACTCCTAAGGGAAGTATCGTTGCAACAAAGTTTTGTGAATCAGTCCCCATTAGAGAACATAAATTTTCTATATCTGCTGATCTCATCGTCATACCTATGATTGAGTTTGATATAATCCTCGGTATGGACTGGCATTCGGACTATGATGCGAAGATTTATTGTAAGAAGAAAGAGGTTACGATTCTTGATGATAATGATAAGGAACACCTTATTTTTAGAGCAGAATCGTCACCACCTAATTCTTATTTAGATCCACCCCCAGTAGCTCAACTTAATTCAATTATTGGGGAGGAAGAGAATGAAATAACTGTCGGTGAGGAAAGGAATGTTCAAATAGAGGATGTACCTGTTGTGAAAGAGTTTGTAGATGTATTTCCGGAAGATTTACCTGGACATCCTCCAGAACGGGAAGTAGAGTTTTCCATTGATTTGATTCCTGGATCAAGGCCTATATCGAAGACCCCTTATAGAATGGCTACTGTAGAATTAGTCGAACTAAAGAAACAACTAGAGGAATTGAGTAATAAGGGATTTATTCGCCCTAGTGTTTCTCCATGGGGAGCCCCTGTTCTTTTTGTTAAAAAGAAAGATGGATCTATGAGGTTATGTATCGACTACAGGGAGATCAATGCTATAACGATAAAGAACAAGTATCCCCTACCTCGTATTGATGATTTATTTGACCAACTGCATGGAGCTCAATACTTTTCAAAGATTGACCTTCGATCTGGATACCATCAGTTGTGTGTGAAGAAGGAAGACATTCCGAAAACTGCATTTCGAACCAGGTACGGGCATTACGAGTTTACTGTAATGCCGTTTGGATTGACTAATGCACCCTCTGTATTCATGGATCTGATGAATAGAGTCTTCAAGGAGTATCTCGATGAATTTGTGGTGGTATTTATTGATGATATCTTGGTATACTCCAAAACCTACGAAGATCATGAAAATCACTTGCGCATTATCTTGAAGACTCTGAGGAGGCATGAATTATATGGGAAGTTTAGCAAGTGTGAATTATGGCTTCAGGAGATTTCTTTTCTTGGCCATATTGTCTCTAAAGATGGAATCTCTGTTGATCCTTCTAAGACCAAGGCAATCCAAGAATGGCCAGCACCTACGAGTATAACTGAGGTACGTAGTTTTATTGGTTTGGCAGGTTATTATCGACGTTTCGTCCAGAATTTTGCCCGATTGGCTAACCCATTAACGAAGCTCACACGTAAAGGGGTTAAATTTGTTTGGACAAAAGAGTGTGAAGAATGCTTCGAAGAACTGAAGAGAAGATTAGTCAATGCTCCTATATTGACTCTACCATCGGGGAATGATGGGTTTGTTATTTATAGTGATGCATCGAAGAAAGGACTTGGCTGTGTCCTTATGCAGAATGATAGAGTTATTGCCTATGCATCACGACAGTTGAAAATTCATGAAAAAAACTATCCTACTCATGATCTTGAGTTAGCAACTGTGATCTTTGCTTTGAAGATATGGAGGCACTACCTCTATGGTGAAAAATGTGAGATTTATACTGATCACAAGAGTTTGAAGTATATTTTCTCACAAAAAGAACTCAACATGAGGCAAAGGAGATGGCTTGAATTACTCAAGGATTATGATTGCACGATACACTACCACCCGGGGAAAGCAAACAAAGTAGCAGATGCTTTGAGCAGAAAAGACCATGGAGTTCTGAACATGATGAGAATTGAAAGGGACCCAATTTTCATGGATCTAGAGAAGATGGACATGGGAATAACCAGGGAAGGTGAAACATCAATGCTTTTTCAAATGGTTGCCAAACCATCTTTACTAGAAAGGATTAAGAGTTCTCAGACCGATGATGAAGAATTCCAAAAGAAGATTAAAGCTGTGAATGATGGGAGATTGAGAGACTTTGTGTATGAAGATGGAATTTTGAAATTCGGGAAGAGACTTTGTGTTCTCGATTTACCTGATCTAAAAAGGGAATTGTTGGATGATGCTCATAGTTCCAATTTCTCTATACACCCTGGGAGCACCAAAATGTATAGAGATTTGAAGGAACATTTTTGGTGGGACAACATGAAGAGGGAGATTGCTGATTTTGTGTCAAGATGTATGGTTTGTCAACAAGTCAAAGCTGGAAGGCAACAGCCTGGAGGAGTCATGCAACCTCTTCCCATACCGGAGTGGAAATGGGACAATATTACGATGGACTTTGTCATGGGGCTACCAAAGACTCCTAGAAGGAACGATGCAATATGGGTTATTGTTGATCGTCTTACCAAGTCAGCACATTTTCTTGCTATAAGAGAAGATCTACCCCTGGAACGTCTAGCAATACTATATATTAATGAAGTTGTGAGACTTCATGGAGTACCCCTATCGATTGTTTCTGATCGTGATCCCCGTTTTACTTCAAGATTCTGGAAAAGTCTTCAGAAATCCCTGGATACTGAACTTCATTTGAGCACTGCATACCACCCTCAGACAGATGGACAGTCAGAACGGACTATTCAAACCTTAGAAGATATGTTGAGATCTTGCTCACTTGACTTTCAGGGTATGTGGGATCAATATTTACCACTGGTAGAATTTTCCTATAACAATAGCTTCCATTCGAGTATTCAGATGGCACCATATGAAGCGTTATACGGAAAGAGATGTCGTACACCAAACTGTTGGGATGACGTTGGTGAAAGAAAACTTGTAGGCCCAGAACTGGTGGAGGAAACGGTGGAAAAGGTGAAAGTAATCCAAAATCACATCAAAGCAGCTCAAAGTAGGCAGAAGAGCTATGCCGATAATCGAAGGAAGGATTTGGAATTTCAAGTCGGTGATCATGTTTTCCTGAAGGTATCTCCATGGAAGGGAGTCATACGTTTTGGTAAGAAAGGTAAATTGAGTCCCAGGTACATCGGACCTTTCGAAATTCTAGAACGAATTGGGGTTGTAGCTTACCGATTGGCAATGCCGCCAAGTCTCTCCAAAGTTCACGATGTGTTCCACGTATCTCTATTGAGAAAATACATGCCTGACCCAACGCATGTACTCACCTATGAGGAATTAGAACTGGAACCCGATCTGTCTTATTGTGAAGAGCCTGTCAGGATTCTTGATACAAGAGAACAAGTGCTGAGAAACCGGACGACGCGTCTGGTAAAAGTTTTGTGGAGAAATCATAAGATGGAAGAGGCAACGTGGGAACCCGAGGAACTTATGATGAAGAACCACCCGAGTCTTTTTATGCAGTAATACCCTAGAAATTGCGAGGACGCAATTATTTGAAGGATGGGAGAATGTAACACCCCAAGCTTCTACGGTACGTTTCCCTTCGAATAATGCGATAGCGTGTGTTGTACGCAACCTCGAGTTCTAACACACACCACAACTAATTAAACTAGCCGTTGTGAATAGTAATACCTACTTTTTGAAATCATATATATTCTATATTTCAAAATGGACTTCATTTTTGGATTCGGAATATCAAAATTAGCCTAGGGTGAAATTTTGGTACATTTCGGATAACTTTCATATTTTGATGAATAGTGAAAATTTCTAAATTTTAATTAAAAACAACTTTTTTAATCAAAATAATTAATAGTGATAAACTATGAATTTGAGTGGTTTTAAAGTATATTTAGAATATATTTTTACCATTCAATTTAATGTTTATCATTGGACATAATTTTACAATTAAACCGAACATAAACAAGTGTCAATCTTTTGATAGTTATTATCTCTTAAAAACACGCTTTTTGTTTTGACAGCGGGAATTAATTTTAAATTAATTTCTGCCACTTATGTGTTTTGAATTTAGGAAAATGGATTCCATATTTGGAATCAGGATGTCCAAATTATGTAAATAGGTAACTTTTATTTTTACACATTTTGAATAATTATTGCGGTAAATATTTTATTTACCATGGTTAAAGGGTAAATCCGGTAAATAAGGGTTAAAAAAATAATATTATAATAATACAAAGTTACCCTAAAACGTGTCCTAACCTTATTGGTGGACACATACCCGACCATGAGCATCCTTGGGTCAATTTGGGGACCCCTTGGAGCCACTTGTATGTGGTAGGGACACATTATATTAATAAAGTTAAAATAAAAATAAAAATGGCATAAGCTTATAGCTTTTAGAAGAACAATTTTTACATAGGGTTATACATGTTGGATTTTCGATTATAAATATTCATTATAAAGCTAAAGAGATTTAATACATAATGATATTTTATTTATAATTTTTAGACATTTAATAATTTATTTAATTTATGACACAATGATGATGCAGTAATTACTATAATAGTGAAAAATTAAAATAATTGATATTATAAATACCCAAATAAATATAATATGAAACTTTTAATGAATTAAACTAATTTTCTAGGATAATATGATATATTAGGATTGATTTAATTGACTTTTTTTGAAGTAATCAATCTGTTATGAGTTTCACAAAAATCAACTATTGAATAGTGTCAAAATTGACATAAAAGAGTTCTTAAAACAAATATTATATTATTAATTGATATTAAATTCCTAAAAATCTAAGGTTCGGCCAAGAGACTTATATTATGATAGGTTAATCATTAATGGACCACTTGGGGGTCTCTTGAATGTATATAGTAAGTTTATTAACCATATTATATAAAAATACAAAGAGACATTGTAAAAGTGAAACTAATTAACTTAGAGTTAATACTTAAAGATAAGGTTAATATAAGTACCCAAAGCTGTCTAAATTCTATTGGATGAGTTGTTTTCGACCTCTCCCCACCTCATCCTTTTAATAGTCAACTTTGGAGCCTTTGGAAACCGAATATGAATTTATTATAAATTAATATTTCTAGCTTTTCCAAAGGTGCCCCTCACCCCTCTTATAAAAGGGCACTCCTCCTTCTCTTTTCCTCACACCTCTCAAGCCACTTGGCTCGTCAAAACTCTGCCCAACTAAGCTCCCCACATCCCTCTCCTCCTCCTTGAAGCTTCCCCTTAGGCAGAAAGCATTTCAAGAAGTCCTTTGGTTCCAACCAAAGTGAGTTACCTAAATTAAAGGTAACAATTTCTCTTAAAGTATCTTCATTTATTTTGCTTCTCCAACCCCCAAAATCGTTTTATTTCCTTTCTTTTGTAACAACACCAGTATCCTAAATATACTAGGATGTTTTTATAAGAAGGATTCAAACTACACATACACACAACTCCATCTAATGGATGACGAACATAATGTTTCTGTGGATGGCAAACTAACGCCTCACGAAACGATGATTGTTCAAATACATCTTACCACCTCTCATGGTGGCCATTATGATGGAACTGTAATTAAATATGATATTAATAATATATATTTTATATATAAGCTTCTGAAATTCCATTTTATTTCATATCATTATTCGTTTCATGTTGTATATACATACGATAATTTCATTTGAGGAAGTGCGGACTACCGCCCCCTTAAAATGATATGACTCGTTCATACCACACATGGAACGTATAAAGGATGGTGTTAATGAACTTAAGTAACATATATAAAATACTATACTGGAATAGTAATATACCTATGTATCATTTGGATTAGATTCTTTTAAAATAAAAATTAATTAAATGGAAGTAGCGTTCGTGCGCACGTACGGACTACCGTCTCCACGAACGCGATAAGATTCATTCTCCATCATATCCATTCAAGTATTATTCTCATTTTGGGGTTAAAAATAATGTTAATATCATTCTGATTATGAATAAGATATAATCTATCCATTACAAACATGTCTTACGTAACAAAACATACAAAAGAAAACAAGAAAGTTCACACCCAAAACAACGATAATACTAAGATATTATTATCAAATCAATATTAAAAGATCATATATGATATCATATTGATGTATATGATTATTGTATAATTTAATAACAATGTTTTAATTATTATACAGGAGGTTAACATACCATCGACTAAGAGAAAGTTCAAGGTAAGGGGTTTTCATCTCACTCCTTATTCCCGTGAGATTCATGTCATATTGCCACCATCACCTTTTGTGTGGTGTATGTACTACCCATAATTATATTCTTTGTGTAATACACTCTAATTTATGTGTATTTACATATTCATTGTATGATACCTCTTTCATGGGTTGTATGTTTCATAAGTTACCAAATTGGTAAGGGTTATTTCACAATCTCTTCATTATCCGAGGTTGTTTATACGTAATAATCTACTGGGATTTCTTTATCATCCACATCCATGTTTCTTCGAAATGTATTTCAAAACATATTTATTATTTAAAAGAATATGGGTTAAATTCATTTATACCCTTGTTTGACTTTTTGTAAGAGGTTTATAAAGGAATCTTTCCGTCGTTTTCAAAACAAGGTCCTTTTTGACCTTTTCGACAGAATTAAGATAAGAATGTTTTTTTTTACTTATACGGCGGGTGCGGTTATTTTCCGTCGTTCGTCAAAGCTTTCCTTACAAGCTTACAAGAATATTTTCAAGAAAATGTTTTATTTTATATGGCTCTTAAATGATTTCAAAAATAGAAAGATATATTTCTCTAAAAAGTGCTTTGATTTCATCTATGTCAACATCCTTTAATTGATTTTACGCTTATTTGAAGTTGATTTATTATAATAAAAAACTTCTATATTTTATTGAAGGTTTTGTGATATGTTTGACTGTGGATGTTCTATTTTATACCATTCATAGTTTATGGTGAAACTATTGACATTTCGTATGCTAGTTTTATTCTGAATGTTTATGTTATATTTCAAACTTTTCTTCAGATGAATGTGCTAAACAAGTATGTTCCGGGTTGGGGACCGGTAAAAGTAAGCCCTCCAGGTTGGGGACTGGTAAAAGTAAGCCCTCCAGGTTGGGGACTGGTTAAAGTAAGCCCTCCAGGTTAGGGACTGGTAAAAGTATGCCCTCCGGGTTGGTGTCCGGTTATTAGAGGCACTCCGGGTTGGTGTCCGGTTATTAGAGGCACTCCGGGTTGGTGTCCGGTTATTAGAGGCACTCCGGGTTGGGTTCCGGTTAGAAGTAACCCCTAGGTCTTGGGATGAGGCCTAGACAAAGAAATTAACGTTTAGCATTATTCATTCCAACATTATGAAAGTGGTTATTGATATTGCATGTGATTATTCGATTAGTAGAATATCCATGTGAACAAGTAAATGGCATTATTTCATTTTACTTTTGCCATACCATGTTGAAGTTCATGTTTAAAAGGCTTTTGTTTTAGTTATACATTGCCTTAAATGTTTATTCTAATTAATGAAAGTTTCCTCTATATTGTTATCCTTACTGGGCATTTGAGCTCACCCCTTTTCTATGTTTTATTTTTCCCAGGATGTGAAGAAGTAAGTTATGAATGTCCTGCAGGGATTTTATGAGGGGTTAATAGTGTGGATTGTGGAAACATTATGTTGTTGTATTAGTTTTTCATTTTATGATGTAATTTAAAACTTATTAATATATCTAGTGTTTCCAAGGCTACTAAACCAATCGGTCTTTCGAGATTTGATCTTTCTTGTGATCTTGCCAATGTTATGTAATAATGCACCGACTCTGGGTAGCTGGGGTCGGGGCGTTACAATGAGTTATCCTAGACCATCATTAGAGGGTTGAACATTTCCTACTAATCATGGAGACTTATTACATCAATGATCTAGTCCAGATATATAGTGACAATATATTGTGTCTTTGTGGGGTTTTTAGAAGCATAATTTTTGTTTGGGATTCCTATTTGAAATCATTCCTATGGCGATGTTTATAGAATTATCAACACCCATAAATGTTAGAATGAATATTTCAGTGGATGATGAATGGTAATTTTTTAAATGAATGGAATTTATAAAAAAAATTGGAATCCTAATTTATATTACTACATCATGAACATAAATTTATTATGAATTTACATTTTTTATAGGTATAATAGTAATAAAGAAAAATAACACATGTTTCTTATTAAGAGAATACGTTGATACATTAAATTTAAAAAAATCTATTCTTTTGTAAATTATAGTTGAGGATTTAACATGTATAGGTAAATTAATATTTAATGGTCTATAGATAGATATTGTAGAAAACCAATACTAGGGGATACAAATTCTAAAGGAATAAGTTGTATATTATAGAATTAAAATATGCTAAATATTGTAATAATGAGAAATTATTAAATTTATTATTTTAAAACATATCATGTATGAAAAATGTAAATTAAATGAATGGATAGTTATAATTATTGAATGTGAATATTTAGAATCGACTAATGATTTATTTGGATAAATAGAGAGAAATTAATTTATCTAAGAATATAGAAAAACAAACTAGATTCAAAATATTTGATAATATATATTATTTTTTCAAAGATATGGTTTATAATGGAGATATGAAAATATAATATATTTTAACACCATATTATATTGCTATTTCTTCAATAAAGGCTATATGAGTGGATAAATTTGAATAGTTAATGTTGAAAATTCATGTTATGACTTTAACTCTTAATAATGATATTTTTTTATATTTCCTATATCCAATTGGATTATATTATTATTGGTTGTGAATATTACTACACCTATGACACTTCACTTATGATATACTAATTTTTTTATAGAGAATAGTTATAGGCATTCATTTTGACTAAGGGGGGATGAATCAAGTTCATTAGAAATAAATTTCTTGTAACTGAGAAATAGAAATATCTAAAAAATTAATTTGACATGTATTATGTTTTTTGTGTGATTCAAATTGAGAAGTAGTTTTATTTGATGAATATTGATTATTTATTAAGTTAACAAAAAAAATAAAAGGGTAATATCATATAATCCAATAAATAGTTGAAGGATTGTTGCATTTTTTTCTACAATATCTTAGATGTTTTATGTATGATATTAAAAAATGTAATCTTATCAGAGATGAATGTATTTTATTAGGTATGACTTTATATGTCAAGGATTAATTATATATGATTCTATTCATATGTAATAATAACACCATTTCTATTTAATATCTCAGTCTTAGAAAATTATATTGGGAATTGTAATGTGTTACATCTTGAATAGTTAAATATGGAAATTTATTAGGATAGTTATCAGTAAGATATGAAATAATTAGTCTATAGTAAAGTGAAGATTAAACTTTTGCACATAACATACCTCTTATGATATTTAATATCATTAAAAAGCATAATTTATAGTTGGTAAGAATAACTAAGGGCATAAAAAGATTAATATAGTGACTCATAAGATTAAGTCATGTGTTTCATATAGTATAAATGATTGAAATAAGGATAAAAATAGTAATTATATAATTCCAGAGGATGTGTTAGACGAATTTTATATCATGTCAGATTAACATTGAGGATAATTAAGAGTAACATGTGGTTTCTTCTTATACATTTGATCATTCATTTGGTTGAATAAGTTTAAACATGGTATATGTAATATTAAGTTTTATGATATTATATTTTTCATGATTGATTAAGTATAATGATGTTATTTTTTAATCCATGATTCAAGATGATTGTTAATGTTGAAATACACATTTCATAGGAGTATAAAAGGAAGGAATCTTCAATTTTAGGAAAATATAAGCAAAAATGGCCCTAAAACCCCTCTATAGAACTATTTCATGAAATTTTATTCTTTTAAAATGGTAGGATCTTACAAATCTCTAAAGATGAGAAGATACTTTTTTAAATCATTAATGCTTGATGTTACTATTTAATGACAATATTTGCTGTCTTGGAGTGCTTCACAAAGCCCTAAACGGTTGACCATATCTCTATGAAAGTGACATTCAGAATCACATAGTCGCACCCAATCAAAAAGATTATAATTATTTTTAAGTGCATTCAATATTTGTAAAACCCCCACTTCTATAAATACTACCACAGTTCAAACAATTTAGGGACATATAGAGACCTCTTGACTACTTAAAATTGATCCTTATTCATGAACCACATTAGATTCATGAAAAAAATAGAAAAAGGATCAACCAAGGTGTACAATAATCATGAAACAAACTCCCTTGAATATTTAATATTCTCCACATAAACTGGAGTTTCCTTTCATGAATTCACAATTCTTTAATGAAAGCAGAATTATCTCTAAAGAACATCAGGATTCACAAAGAACTCAGTCTTTTTTAAGCACACTCCTTCTGAATTTGGTCTTTATTATGAGGTATGGGCACCTAGTTTCAGGAAGCATACCCCTTTTTAAATCTCCCTACCTCTACGAGCCACCTAATATTTGTGAAGAACCTATCTATAAGGACCCAATATTATTAAACCCTCTCTTCTAAGCCTCTCTTGGGTACCTCCCTTATGTTGAAACCTCTCTATGAAGTTCATGTTCATGGGAACCCATACCAATCCAATACTAGTTCATCTACACCTTATATCCCCATGTGACTAGTTCCACCCACTCCAGCCTCTATACACCAAAACTCAAGTGTGTCATGGACCTCTATCCTACTTGTTTCTAATAATAATAGGTACTCTAACATCTATTCCTTCTAAGTATAGGGACTATAACGTCGACCTCATTATTGACCACTCATCTTTGATAATTCCCACACCATGCCTTGATAAGAGGTGCATGATTAGTGGTAATGTAAGACCTAGGGGTGAAGAGTGAGTCCTCAAATTCTTGAGTCGCATGACGTAAAATAGTGTAAATCCACATCCTTGTCGAATGATGATAAATTTTCTGACAACATCCTCAGCACATGATGTAAAACTATGGCCTTACCTTGTATGATAGGAATAGGATTCCCCATGTATGATCAGTATAGGATTCTACCCTCATCAACCAGAGAGTGCAATCCACCCCTAGAGGGAAACTTCCATGTGAAATCCCCAACAACATCTACACTACCCCCAGTAGCACACGGGTCATCATCCATGAGAAGTCCCTACACCATTCCCCAAACAGAGATCATATTATGATGGTTAGTGTCCATATAAAATCCATGCACCATTCCACCAAGATATATCCTATTGAAATGGGTAACTTCTATGTAAAAACCCCACATCATACCTTATAGATTCTTCTTTCGTGACATGTAAATCCTTAACATATGACATTAAACTGCATGGATTGGTCCTATCAAACTCCTTTAAACTACATGATTGAATTAAATGGGATTTTATCCATGTCTTATAAATACGATATGTAAGAAACCACTCTATGGATAAATCCCATCAATGGTAATCTATTTAGGTGAGAAATGATCCCTCATAGTGACACACATCCTTGATCTGCCTCTAATGGGTGTTCTGATCAACTAATCTCCTCTCCACAAGATGCTAAAATAGTTCCCTTGATCCAACTCCAAATGGTGTTATAATCCATTTGTAAAATATATAACTTTGACATCTTCCCTCTTAGGGACCTAATATTTCTCTGTGGGAAAGTTTGATAAAACAATCATCTCTTCACAAGATTCTAAACTCGTTTCAAAGATCCACCTCAACTAGGTGATCTAATCCCTTGGTGAACTATATAGGTGTGGCATCTTCCATCTTAGAGAAAAACCTCCTTGATCCAAATCCATTGACGGTTCTGATTCACATCCTCAGATCCACCTTTCTATGGTTTCATTATCCATTGGTAAACTATCCAAGTTTGACATATCCCCTCCTATGGACACACCTCCATGAATGCCTCCATGGGGAATTCTGATCAAAAACTCTGGATCCACCTATAAGATGAACTCTGATTCATTGGTAAACTATCCATGTGTTACATATTCTCTTCTAGGGACACACCTCCTTGGTCTAACTCTATGGGGTGTTTTGATCCATTAATATCGTTTCCATAAGATATTAAACCCATGCTTTGATCCATCTCAACCAGATGTTCTGATCCATGTATATAGGATGTAGAACATCTGACATAACCCTGAGTACTTATCCCATGTAATACACATGGGATTTCTAAGGTATAAAAAGATTGGGAAGACTTTTGAATTAGGAAATAATTACCTAATGATTGACATGGGATGCCTTGGATTCCACGGTTAAGATGCCTCATATAAGATGGCCTCCCGAGAGGAAAATTTATATGTGACCAATGATCCAAACATCCAGACATGCCCGTATATTCCAAAAATGACTACTCTCTAAACATAAGTTTTCTCCACTATCAAGATAGAAGTAGAGTAATTAATCAGTTTCTAGAAACTGATTTCGTTGAGAATGAGTTCCTCGAACATGACCCCAACATGGGAGGGAGACCTGGACTAGAAAATGATATCCATGGAGGTATCCATGGAAGGAGTCACTGACATTTCATCATCCTTTTTGATCAATTAGAATACATCTCAGATAAAATTGATGAGTGTTTCTCACCTCTTGAAAGTGGGAATGTGGGCCAATAGAAGATAGTACACCCACATAATTTGTAGGTGATCCCCATTGAAAAAATCATAACCAAATATGGGACAACCAATGTGAAACTCTTCTCCACAACATGAGGACTAGTAGCATTAGGGAATCCACATATTACCATGTCACTAGATCCATAAATCTAGTAACAGGTCCCACCAAGAAAATGGTGGTCCCATCATGAATCTCACATGCACATTGTTGAAAATTGGATTGGGAATCCTTGCACTATGACATTTTTAGTGTCGATACATCCCTATCCTCTAATGACTAGAAGAAGTTGGGGAATTGGGAATCACTTTCATTTTAAGTGTATCAGTTGTCGAATCCAATTTCCCTATAAGACAAATGCTATATGAAATAAACAACCCAGTTCTTACCAACACTAGGTCAGTAGGAACATTAATGAATGAATTGAAAAAAAAACTCATCTTTTATCATATCCTTGATCACTACATTGGATACAGAGTTCCCACACTCTATCTCATCATCTAGGAACTTCTAAATGAGGGTGATTGACACCTTAGTATGTTGTAAGGATCAATAGGGGTCATTCCAAAGAGGTATATGGTATTCAAAGACCTAGATTCATAATTTTTTAATCAAAACATCTACCCACAAGGGCTATGTAGGGGGAAACCAATCCCTGTTTTGATGATGAATTAATTTGACAGACTCTCCCTAGGGCATTGTGATTACTCAATCCCATATGATGAGGAGTTGGGGGATGCTTGAGTCATACCAACAGTGACTACTAATCTAGATCTACCTAGGAGGGATCCCTCTAAGAATCACCAATTCCACCACAAACATTATTAACATTCCAAAAAATGCTTGTACTTTACCACTATGCCACTAGCCTCTATCTAAAGCACATGACACCGACATTGAGGGTAAGCCCAGGATGATACTTGAAAAGGGGAATCATCTATGGCTCAAGTGGCCTCGACCACCACTAATGAATCATGTTAGATAATTGAAATGTTTGATTGGGTATCCACCTTCCACAAATTTGAATCTATATCCCATCCACTTCATAGGTAGGTCAATTTGATTTATTTAATCACTAGCACCACTAAAAGAAGTTACGGGCCAACCCATGATGAGGAGACTTGGTGTAGAGGTCTTCCTCGCACCATTGATAACCCAAGTGGAGGTCCTACACACTACTTCAACAACCATAGTGGAGGTCTTATCTATGCAATCACCATCCAAAGTAAAGGACCTCCCTGCACCAACACCAATTCAAATGGAGGTCCTCCCTACTTCATCGACAACCAATGCAGAGGTCATCAACGTTCTTTCAAAAATTAGTGTATAGGTCCTCCCCATTCTCTCACTTCTCAACACAGAGGTCCTGTATGTATCTATACTAACTATAATAGAGGTCCTACCCATGTTCCAGCTAATTAGAGTAGAGTTCCTCCATTCATTAGAACCTAACAGGGTAGAGGTCCTCCCATATATAGAGATAGTAATCATGGAGACCCTCCTCCTATCCCAACATACCAGAGTGTAGGTCCACCCCATATAACAAACCATGAGCACAAAGGTCCTATACATACAAAATTGGTACCCTTACCTAATGAATTATCCCAAGGCATAATCGAAAACACTCACTTACAAAGGTGAAATCCTAGGAAATTCAATTTCTTCATTATCCTCATTATTCTCTTATATTGTGAGGAGAAAAATGACTCAATAATGGTTTCTATACTACAACTCCCAGAGTCTAGAGGAGGATAAAAATAGTTAAAGTTCACCATTCTTAAATTTGGAATCCACATGATCTGAAGAAACCTCTGTATGAACTTGTTGGTGAAAAATGTTTTGGCCCTCTTCCAGGGGCTTATAGTGTCTCCATAACCATCAACACCAGTTTCCCTCCTCTCAACCTCTACATAGGTTGAAGGAAGTATGTTAGGTTATAGGTTACATACTTAATATGGTGATCATCCTATTGATCAAAAGATTATTTTCTATACCCTCTCACAGTAGGTAATTCTAAATATCCCATCCTAGAGGGATGTAATGATGCGGTTAGAAATTACCCTGAGAGACGTCCAAATATATACTAAACATTTGAATCATGTAATGACACACCTAAAAATCAAAAATCCATATAATATCTCCACATAATTTCTACCACACATCTCTTGACCATCAGTGATCAGAGCATGGTCCATTCAAGTGTAGGACCCTTCCGTTGATCAAGTGGGCTTGTGGGAGGTTCATCCACCGATAAATTTTCTATTATGTTATCACCACCTGAAACTCCAAACATTTACATCTCGGAATCCATTTTCAAGGGCCAAGTTGTGTGTTTCCACAATAGAATCTAGGAAACTCTCAACCACCATTTTGATCATCATTTGGAATATCCTGAAATCCAGGAGCACCTTGAGGTTATAGACCAAAAGTAATAAATTGTTGAGATCTTGGAACTTTGGGTTACTCAGCACCCCACATTATTGTGGTATCACTAGATTATTCAACAAAACCACATCAAGAGCCACATAGTTCTCTTCCAAGTTATGTATATTTAGATCAGAAGATGTTGGATGTATGTTATTCTTCATATTATCCCTATCATAAAACAACGTGACCTACCCACTAATGATGAGGGTTCCCCTCCATGTACTATTACAGAGAATATGGATGTATCTAACCTAATATAGGATCATGGAATAGGGTTAGTGACACAAATCATGGTAGGAAAATCCCACCATAAGTGGAGAATTAGTACTGGGAAGTCCCTCTCACATGTGTCCTTACTAATCAACAGAGGCATTCATTTGGCCTTGGGGACCCCACTAATGAGACACTACTACCCACCTATCAACATAAAAACAAGGGGAAGGAGCAGGTTGGGAAGTCTGAAACCATTGATTATTCCAAAAAAAAGAGTAAAACCCATGATATCATCCTTGATCTAGAATATTGAGGTGCATAAGAAGATCATTGTTGATCTCTTCGCTGATCACCACCCAAATTATGACACTGCCCCACGGGACCCCATTTCTCCTCCAATGAGGAAACAATTCCACCCTTTCCTGATGACCCTAGTCATGAATAATAACCCTATACATCTAAAAAGTCCAAATTCATAAGTATATGGAATGATTATGATGTATGAGTCGTTGAACCCACTAGAGTAGTGTAATTATCCTCCTAGAGACCCAGTCATGCCAATATACAATACAATGTTTATGCTCAATGAGTTGATGAGTCTATAAACACATTTTTGGGTAGGTAACCTCACCAATATGACCTGATATCCATTCTTATCACCATCCATGAGGCCCTGGAGATGATATAGGTGGCAGTCCTATAGATAGAAAGTCGTAAGTAGCATGGGATGATAATATCTTATCACCCTAGAAAATTTGGAATCCTAGCTTCTCCCCGTTCAATGTGATGGGTGAAAAGTTGAAGCAAATTTACCTCTTTATCTCCATGTGTGGAACTGTGTTGGGAACCCTACAATTTCATGATTCCACCATGAATTGGAGTTTTGATTAGAAAATAGAAGGAACTTCATTTGTTTAGTACATCTAGCTTCCTAGAGTGTCCATTGATGGTTGGTAAGACCTCTATTGGTAGTTCCTCTTCAATTTGAGATCTACCACGTGAAAGATAAGTATGTTCATACACTTAAAGTGAATGAATATGCCTTATGAGAGAATCACATATTGTGTCACCTTGTTGAAAGGCCTCACATAACCACTTGACATGTTGTTCGCTCAAGGGAAGCTATTAACGATGAGTGTGGACAATGTCAAGACTAAGCTTGTCAAATCCCTCATCACTCGAAATTATTAAAAGGCTATTGAGAGATTCATTTGATGAGTCTTGGAATTTGGAAGAGTCCCTTAAGAATAATATACTACCATTCTTATTTCAAATTCCATTCCCCCTGAGAACGCCTTCCAATGTAAAGACTTTTGTCACCGTACTATTATAAGATATAGAGATAGTGGAGTTGATGTACCTTTGTCCATTTAATATTCACTAAGTAAATAATTAACAATAATAGCCTTTCCCATTCTAGAACCATATGAAATTACCTCACTAAATGCAGCCACTTAGATGAGAGAATGTGATCCAACCCCTCATTAAGGCCATGATACCAGAGTACCCCTCTCAAAAAGGAGAAAATGTACATATTTCTTAAATGATTTACATTTTTGACGCTCCTTTTTCATCACAGAGTCCAAAGGAATGTAAATGGAAATGACTTAGCACAAATTGATTCATCCTTTGAAGAAAATATCAAAAAAATCGACAAAGGGATGAACAAGGAGAAGATTGCCCATAAGTCGCGCAGGTTTCCTTATAGTCGCCCAAGTCCACTTGCGCGACGCATTTTGGTCGCGCAAGTGACTTGCGCGACCTAAGTGATAACCGCCCAGGGTCTTATTCTGCCTATAAATAGACCTTGTGGGCCCCCTATTTCGGGAGGAATTTTTCCAGAAACCCAGATTTAAGCTCCCGGCACCCAAGTCTCTTCTCAAAGCTTCCGAAACACTTCTAAGGAAATTTCTTACCTAGAACGGAAGATCTAAAGAGGGGGAGGAAGGACAAAGTGTAGAAACTCATCAACACTTGTGCGCCTAAGTGGCCAGCCCTTAAGGGAAATGGCCACACTTGCGCGCCGCCATACTCCTTCGATGGAACTTGCGCGTCCCTTTTCTGGAAGAACCTCAAGAGGATTCTAAAGGCCTTAACCAGAGGTTGCTCAATAATTACACTGCTGGTTAGCCACCGCACAAGTACCAAACATGTCATGCAGGTATACCTGTGCGACCAAGACTTGCGCTCCCACGCAGTACCTGCATGCCTACCATGACTTGCGCGCCCCTTCCTTTTTGGGTTCCCCTCTTGCCCATTTTACCCCTCTTAAGCCATTCCACCCCTCCTATTCAAGATTTAGTCTTCAAGACACTCTTCAAAGCTATTTATTGCATGATTTATTGATTTGAATTCCTTATCTGAAAACAATTCTATGTAATATCTCTCAAAACATAGTGACTTACACATCTTTATGTCACTAAATATTGAGATTTCATTCATTCAATCTCATCCTTTAAAATGAGAGAATCCAACACTGGGCTTCCTTTTCAGGAATAAGTCCCAATCATAATTCCTTTAATTTGGGCTTCCATTTCAGGAATAAGTCCCAGTAATAAATTTGGGCATCTTCTTTAGGAGTAAGCCACAAGTCACCTATCTTGGGCATCCTTTTGAGGAATAAGTCCCAGTACCTTAATTTTTCAAGTCCCCTATCCTGGGCCTCCTTTTCAGGAATACGTCCCAGTCTTAATTTATCGTAACCAGTCCTAATTGACATTTGATTTGGGATTCCTTCTCAAGAGTAAAACCCAATTATCAATCCTCTCCTAATCTGGGCCTCCTTTTTAGGAGTAAGACCCACGTTAGAGTATTCAAATCTCCATGAAGCACATATACCTTTATGGACCATGTTCCTGGATTTCCTCCCTGAAGTAAATCCTAATATTCATTTATCTGGGCAGTCATACATACATATGCCCCACATTATTTCTTATGATTGCATCTTTCATGGCACAATTGTATAATTTTTACCAATACCTCTTGTTTCTCACATTGAGCAAGACTCACGTGAGCTTAGAGTGTAAAAGTAATTATGACATCCTTCATTGAGACACCAATCATAAACATCATACTCCCTTACTCGAACTACGTGGGTTCTGATTCCTTTTCCAAAAACAAAGGATATATAGGTATCCCATCTGCAGGTTTGATACCAACTCTAAAATAATCCATGTCCTTATGAATGACAATAAACTTCAAGTACCCCACTGAGTGGCTTCAAAACCAGCATGGTCATCATAATGACCAAGAGACTTCTATATAAATATGTCAAAGGGTACCATTGACCAAGAATCTCTATTAAATATAGATGATTCTCTATCAATGAAGAACCTCGAATACATATAAAAGATTCACTAAATTTCCTACATATTTGATCATTGCTTGTCAAAATCTAATGGAAAAGCTTATATTATACTTGGTAATGTAATAAGGATTCACGAACATAACTTAAATCTATAAAGAGAGTCCCGGAGTAGAAAATAATTCCCCTAAAAGAGTGTGATGATTCCGACCTCCCATCCTCTCGACCGATGAAAATTCCTAAGCCTCATCAGTCCACAAACTAATGAGAACCTACCATTGGAAATTATGTCCAAATGGATGTGGAATCATTGGATGTTTCCAGTTCTACGAAGAAACCTGTTAAAAACCGATCAGAATGTTTGAATCTCCCATCAAGGAGGTTATCCCCAAATTCTGAGGAAAAAAAATGGTGAACCCGACGTGAATCCTTAACCAAGTTAAAATGATGTTTTACCTATTCTTTAGGCCCATATTTAAAAACTCAATAAGTGGGTCAACAAAAAAACAATCATTGACATATGTGCTCATCCAAGAGATGTAGTAGCTGAATTTATCTTTATTACGTCTGTTATATCAAACAGGCACTCTTTTCCAAGATCTTCTGCATTTCTAGAATGGTTGATCTTACGTTCACACCTATGAATACTACTGTCGTAAATGCCACTGATGCTACTTCTGTTGGATCATTGTCCGCTCTAAAAATGATATCACCTACTCAGCTTCTTCAATGTTGGGTATCAAACGCGCTGCTTAAGGAGTACCGTCAACACGGTAGCATCCCAACTCTGGAGGCTACCCGACAATCCATCCAAGCGAACAACTCACACCGGTCGTCCAGACAACGACGACCAGTGATGAAGAAACAGGCGGTGCTGACTACCGTCTCCAACCGTTTCGGGTCGTTATCCCCGGAACGCAATCACCATTCACTCCCTTATTCTAAGGAAGTGAATGAGCAGGTCCCTCAGGGCCTTAATTCAAGAAGACATGAGTCCTTCCTAAAGGCTCCCACCAAAAATTGTTGTTAGACTTGTGTGGCAGTGCACCCTCAACATGATGATGGTACCGACTCCAAGCATTTGGATCAGGTTCCTCGAACCCGAGTAGGCAAGACGAACCACCAGAGGCGGAATCCGGTCAACAGTGAGCAGGTTCTCATCTCTTCCATTTCCGGAGAATCCCACCAACCTAACTTGGTGGAAAGCAATGAGAAGGCACACACACCTACCCATTTTAATTCCACTGTCCAGTAGACTCGTCTGGCAGCATCACGCCAATCCTACAAGGCAATTTCAGCGGAGTACTATAGGCCGAAACATACACATGTTTATACATCATCAGCTAGTCAGCAGGCTCGTCTGACTACATATGATGGATCTCATCCACCACGTTTGGCGAAGTGAAATCAGAAGGCACATACAACTGCTGGTATTAATCAAGCCTACCAACAGTCTCGCTTTGTAGCACACGGAGAAGTCAGTCGGAAAGCTCCGGTGACAAACAGGAGGCAGACTCAACTTTCTGCCCCCACACTTGAGTACTGTCAAGATTCACTGATAGGAAAAGGAGGACAAGAGCAGGCATGTACAACTGCCCCAAGACCGGAATGGATGTATATTCCCATTCCCGCAGCTGAAGTCACCTAGCATATTCTATCAATGGTGAAAGAGCAGAAACAAATCCCTGCTCATATTCTGGATGCCTGCCCGGATATTATAACAACTTCAGTGGCATCTCATGGAAAGACACATAAATCTATCCCTGCCAGTGGAGTGACACATCAATAATTCACTCCAGAACAAACACATACATCTGTTCCAGTCCAAGAGGGTTGTGGGGCATACTCCCCCATATCATACGGACAACCACGCCAGGCACATACACCTGATTTGAGTGGAGATCTTCAGTCTATCCTAACCATCTTTCCTGATCAGGCACATACACCTTCTCAGATCAGCCACTTTCGTTAACAAGTGGTTTCCAAGGTGAGTAATATGGCGTCTAAGAAAAAGACCCTCCCAGCACAGTCAAGAGATCAAGGTCCAATCTGTAACAAGGCCTTGCTAGATGCTGGAGTTCTTGAAGCCCTCAGACAGTTATCTGTTGGAATTCAAGATTCTACTCACTCATTTCCCAATAATGGGAACATTAATTCCGATGGTCTTCAATAGACACTTCCTCATGAAGGCTTGCTTCATGACAATTCGGTCGATCTCGGAGTTTCATCTTCAGATGGGAGCCACAGGAACCCTCTGTGTGGTCAGAAGACCAAGGAGCAAGAGATCTCATCTTTTGCTGTAACCCATTTTGGTGGTCCTCCCCATGATGATGAATTTCGCTGTGAAAGTCCTCTCCGTAGTAGTGATGCACATTTCCCGGAAAAGGCTTCAGTGGACAACGTATTTCCAAGAAAGCCCTCTTATCTTGAGGAACTTGCAAATGTGAAACCAGTCATGTCTGATGCTTCATCGCTAGAAGGTGAAATACTTTCTCAATCAGAAGATAGTCCAGGGTGTAGGTCATTCTCTGAACCACCCCTAAGTCATCCATCTTCTAGTTTGATCAATGATTTCTCTACCAATCTTTTTGAATCCGATGAAGCAACAAGGAAACACCAACTCTGGTTATATCAGGTAGAAGAATCTTCATCAAATGATAAAGAGGAAATGCTGAACATGAGAAAACAACTGGAAAAAGGTGAAGTACCAGTCATGTTTTGGCCTCCGGTTGACTCTCAGTATGACATTCCAAAGATGTTTACAGAAGATGGAATCCATGATATTCCTCTTAACATATGGAAAACTCTTCGTCAATTGAAGAAGAAGGTATTATCTTATGATGAATATGAAAATCATCGTAAGATAATAGAAGGGTTACAACGTCAGATTGATTTGGAATCTCTATCAGTCTCTCGATATCTGAAGGCTGAAAAGCAGCAGAGATCCCTTCAACATTCATGCCTTGGTGCACTAAGATGATTGCATCAGTTAATTTACTATACCCCATCTAGTATTCATGTCAGAGGGTGGGGTGTTCATGGAGCACTACATTTCACAGTGCTCTCCAGTCAACAAAGCCCGTCGAAAATGGTCTCATGCAATGTTATTGCCCATAACCAGCCACAGTCAATGGACTTTGTTTGTAATCAAAAGATTTCCCAAAAACAGGCTTCAACTAGTTCCTCTAAAAATCAAGAATACAGAGAAAACGTTGTTGAATTACTCTTGCATCAAGCAAATGATAATATTAAACAGGCCTCTCATTTGGATCAAGCACGTCACCAAGTGACATAAGTGTCAGAAATCATCCAATGGTCTTTTGAACCGGGTGTTAAAAGCGGATACAGGTTAATGCATCTAGCTAATTTCTGGACTAAGTTTCATAAGATCAGGAGGACTTTCAAGAAAGTCTCTGACATAGCATGTCAAGAACCACCCCAGCTCGCCAGACTGGGGACTCTTTTAAACCAACCCTCGAAATCAACAAATATGTTTTGAGGAGTTAAGAGGGAATAGCAGGTACAGCCCCAGTCCACCGGACTGGGGACTTTTTCAAATCATCAATTCCCTCCTCAGAGAATGTCGGTCTTTTCTTGATTGGGGAAGAAGCCTCAAGAGGAACGAAGATTCAAATTATCAAGAGATTCCCTCCAAATTATGGTTCGTGAAGAAATTCCTGAGGGATTGAATCAACAAAAGGCATTGTCTCATCAAAGACATGGAAGAAGATGATATCACAGAAATTCTAATAGAAGGGATGTGATGCGTTATGCATCAATCAATCTCATCAATGTTATTGTTGATGATCCATAAAATGAGGCTCACTTAAGGGACTTAGATGAAGAGGTTCCTACTCAAGAAGATGTATGCACCGACACAAATGAAGAAGGTGTGCATACACGAAGTCAAAGGATAACTCAGAACCTAGGTAATCCTTCGATTAACCCGCTTCCCCCTCTCCAAAAAGGATCCAACAAAGGGAGGGAAAAGAATCAGGTTACAAATCCATCCTCTGGAGAAGGAAAATCTCTCTCACTAGAGCAAAGCTTTTCACAACAAGGGGAAGAAATGAAAGAATTAAGATGGTTGAATGCAGAACTACTTCAGATTAGTCGTCTTCTTAATAATGCTGGAGTCAGTCAGGAAAAGGAATTTGTTGCAGCTATTGAGATGGATCAGGAATATCATCCTCTTTCAGTATACCCTCACATGTCTAATCATATGGGTCAAGTACAACAACAGTTGGCAGTGCTACCATCAGTTGCAGCACCAATTGCCACATCTTTCCAAGCTCCAGTCATTGCACCTACCCAAGTCCATGTTCAACCGGATGTTTCTCAAAATTTAATAACTACTATTGAGTCATTAACAGCTCGGTTAGAAACTATGGAAGGGAAACGTGCACATGTTCAACCAGAAAATAAAGTTTACCCTGAATGGGTAGATTCAATTTCTCCTCCATCTAGTTTTGGGAATCCTGTATTCCCTATTTTCAATGGATCAGGTGATCCTGAGCAACATTTGACGCATTACGTGTCTTGTTGTGATCGTATGATGGGAACTCCGGAGTAGCAAGAAGCAGTGAAACTCAGATTCTTCGTGAAAAACTTGCAAGGACCAGCTTTTGTTTGGTATACAAGCTTGAAATCCCGGTCAATTACCGGATGGGAGGATCTTCGTAAAAAATTCCTCCTTCAGTTCAGCTCAACATTTCCAAAGACAACAATTTTCGATCTTACAAACTGTAAGCAAAGGGATAATGAAAGAGTCTCTGATTTCATTGCTTGCTGGAAGGGATTATCATATTCCTTGAGTTTAGCACTACCTCAAGAAGAATTGTTGCCAATCTATGTGGCAAATTTGCGTGACGAATTACGCACGCCATTAATCCCTATGAAATACACAAGAGGGTTTCAAGAGCTTACTTCAATTGCTCAGCAGATTGAATATTCCCTTATACAGGCTAAGGCTAAATCGCGTGTAATTCCATCAGCTCTAGGAAAGAGAATGGGTAAAGCAAAAACTGCTACAGTTATGCTTAAACAAGCGCCTGTACCTGTTTCTACTTCAAAACCATTATCTTCTCGAAGGGCTCCACCTCCTGAGCGCCAACAACAAAGGTCATCTCGTCCAGATGGTCAAAGAGATCAAAGATGAAAACAATTTGAGGATTTGAAGAGAAAAACATACTCTTTCCGAAATAAACAAGTTCATGGTTACTTTATTTCGGCTCTGGAAAATAATCTGGTTCAATTCCCAAGGCCCAAAAGGCCAAACAAGGAAGGAAATGAAGACCGTCCCAATTATTGCCCTTTTCATTAAATGTTGGGGCATCCCATCTAGGAGTGTTTTGTCTTAAAAGACCTCCTTCAAAAGATGGTCGACTCGGTACAAGTCAAATTGAAAGGTTCATCAGCTCAGTTAGCATGTGTTACTTCTACAGTTCCAGAGGAGGAAGGTGAATGGCATGAAGTAAAAAAGAAAAAATACACAGAAATATAAATATTGGATGGTCTGAAAGAAAATCAATCAAACTCATTCTATTTTGTAAACACAATTAAAGAAACCAGTTGTGTCTTCTACCATGAATGTTGTGGAAAAACCTTCTTTGTCAGAGGGAAAGTCCTCAACGAAACAGCATAATTCAAAGAAGAAAAAAGAATCAGAAGAAGATTAATATGTGTCAAAGCCTAAGTTGTCTTTGACTCTGGAAGAATTCATGCCATCTACTTCAAAGCCACAGGCACTGCCCCATCAAAGGGCATAGCCTAAACAGGCTAATCAAGTAGGGTCTTCAAAAGACGAAGAGTTTATCTTTGGTTCTATTAATATGATTCAATTAATAGATCCATATTCCAGTTGCAGTTTCAATTTTGATGAACCTGAATTCCCTGTATCAAACAAGGGAATCAAAGGAAGTTCTAGAGGATCAGGATATAGGGGATGACGGGAATCTTTCAGAAACCACTACCCCAATTCTACCCCTGCTAGAACAGTGTATACAACGGAAACTCAAGGTAGAGCCCTTAAACGAGCTCAGAAAGAACAAGCAAGTTCTTCTACCAATCAAAAATTAAGTCATGGAACAGTTATTTTGGAAGACCGATTGAAGGTTCTATATTCTTCCTCTCATCAAGTAAATGGATCTAATCGGTCTAATCTTCCAAAACAAAGGATGTTTCCAACTCCTATCCCAATACAAGATGCATCAACTTCCAAAGCATCTGCTTCCAAGGTACCTTCTAAACCACATATTCTTGTTGAGAAACGCATACCTCTAGATCAAAAGTATGATATATTGAAACACTTGGCCCAATTACCATCAAAGTTATCAATTTTTGATGCTTTGAATCTATCAAAAGATCTTCGGGAAGCACTCATCGAGGATTTGTCAAGTCCTCAGGAGTTTGAAACTGAAATTTCTACAGCTGAAGTTTATCACATAGAGAATAATCTGACAGAATTCCATGCAATAATATCTTTTTCTAATAAAGATGAAGATGATGTTGTGCATGGGCATATCAGACCTTTATATTTATCTGGCAAGGTCAATGGTGTAGACGTCCGAAGAGCTTTCATTGACAATGGTTCAGGAGTCAACCTCATGCTCATTCGCACACTTCGTCGATTGGGCCTCATGGAATCTGATTTATCTCCTTCTACCATGATGTTACAAGGATATGATAAAAATGAACAAGACCCACTGGGTGAAGTTAACCTTAGAACTCAGTTTGGAGATCTTGTATCCAATTCATATTTCATGATTGTTGATCAAGACTCAGCTTTCAACGTCTTTCTTGGAAGACCCTGGCTATATCAGCATGCGGTTATCCCTTCATCATACCATCAATGTCTCAAATACTTTTTTGATGGTCAAGTTGGAACATTATATGGTGATAAGGCCCCATTCAAGACATGTGAGTCTCAATACATTTAGGCGTAATTCTATCACATGAAGGGAAAGGAGAAATCCACAATAAAGGAAATTACCAAAGTTAATGCCCCATATGGTTTGGAGAAGATTCTAGTAAATCCATTTACACATGTGAGTACAGATTATGTGTTTCCTATCAGTCAAATTGAAAAGGTACACTCAAATCAAGATACTCTTATGGAAAGATCTGTAATTTCAATTACGGTAATTGAGCCAGACAGCATGGGAGAAATTGGTAACCCACCAAGCAGTAATGAAAGCACAAATGGTGACGTCTTCATTTCATCTGCTGAAATCCAACAAGTCTATGATTCTCTAATTAGGCTAGAATAAGTTATAGCAACATCAGAGGTGAACAATGATGTCGATTATCAATCCATCATTTCCTCTTTATTACCCAAAGAAAATTCTCCATCATCAATAAGGTCAAAAATTGAAGCTTCCTCTTCAAAATATGAAAATTTTGACATCTCTTATGATCATGAAAATTTTGCTTTGTCATCTAGTATGAAAGTAGAAACAGAATAAATAACTCATGATGAAGAAGAAGAGGAAGATCTCAGAGATTCTCCTCCGACATTTGAAGAGGGTATCTCTACTAGTGTGGATGAACATAGAGAAATAAATCTGGGTACAAAGGAAGATCCACGCCCAACGTTAATTAGTGCGGACATGAACCTTGAAGAGCAAGAGATGTATATTTCTTTTCTAAAGATAAATAGAGATATTTGCTTGTAACTATACAGAAATTCCTGGGCTTGATCCTGATATTTCTACTGAACATTTGGGTTTACCAGAAGAACATTGAGGATTTATGCAAGCTGCGAGAAGAACACACCCGACTTATGCTTCCAAAATTGATGCTGAAGTCTATAAGATTATCAAATCTAACATTGTCAGATAAGTTCAGTATCCCAAGTGGTTGGATAATATTTTCCGTTTAAAGAAGAAGAACAGACAAATTAGGGTTTGCATCGATTTCAGAGATCTTATTCGGCATTGTCCTAAAGATGATTTCTGAGTTCCGATTACAGAACTTTTAATTGATGCAACAACTGGCTATGAAGAACTTTCCTTCATGGATGGATATTCTGGATATAATCAAATCCAAATGGCCCCAGAAGATAAGGAATCCATAGCCTTCAGAGCCCCTCAGGGTGTGTTTTGTTACCGGGTAATTCCCTTTGGCTTAAAGAATGCAGGTGCAACATATCAGTGCGCCATGCATCGTATCTTCAAACCCTTCTCAGGAAAGTTTATTGAATGCTATGTAGACGATTTGGTGGTTAAATCCAAACAACATTCTAATCACTTGGCTGATTGGAACGTCATATTCTGTAAACTTCGACAACATAATTTGAAGATGAATCCCTTAAAATGTGCTTTTGGGGTAACCTCAAGAAAATTTCCCAGCTTTGTTTTACGCCATCGTGGTATTGAAGTTGATCCTGAGAAGACCAAGTCAATCCTCGGTATGTCACCTCCTCAAAATTTTAAAGAATTAAGAGTACTTTAATAACACTTAGCCTATATTCGGCGTTTCATCGCCAATTTGGAAGGCAAAAGTTTACCCTTTACCAAATTGATGAAGAAGGGAGTCACTTACTAGTGGACTGAAGAATGTCAAGAAGCATTCGATATTCTCAAGAAATACCTCTTGAGTCCACCGGTACTTATGCCACCTGTTGAAGGAGGACCACTTATCCTCTACGTGACAGCTCTAGAGCGATCATTGGGTGCCTTTTTTGCTCAAAAGAATGATGCTGGGAAGGAAAACAGCCTCTACTATCTCAGTAGAACTATGCTTGAAGCCGAAATCCGATATTCAAGTATTGAGAAGTGCTTCCTGGCATTAATCTTTGCAGTTCAGAAGTTGAGACACTACTTGCAACATTACGAGGTCCAATTGGTATCTCTCAATAACCCGCTCAAATTCATCCTTAGTCGTCCAATGCTTACAGGACGTCTAGCAAGGTGGGAAGTTATTTTGCAGTAATTTGACATTCATTATGTGTCTCAAAAGGCGATAAAGGGCCAAGATCTGGCTGATTTCCTAACTGAACACCCTTCAGTGGAAGACACATCTTCAGATATAGAACTCACTGATGAGGAAGTCTTCTCTATTCAAGAAAGTCCTCAAGCATGGGAAATGTATTTTGATGGTTCTTCTAGAAGTCCAATAGGGAAGAAAATGGAAAATCCTAAATTCAACAAAGTTGGCTTAGGAATTGTTCTCATTTCTCTAGAAAAGGAAGTGTTACCTTATTCCTTCTTATTGTGGGAAGGTGGTACCAATAATGAAGCCTAATACCAATCTCTTATCGCAGGCTTGGAATTATCGCTTCAATCACAAGTGAATCACTTAAAGTTGAAGGGTGATTCAAACCTGGTAATCAAACAAGTCAATGGGGATTATGCCATCAGAATAGAAGAACTAATCCATTTGTATGATTATGTCAGAGAGTTAATGGCAGAATTCCCTTCAGAACTGACATTTTCTTATGTCCCAAGATCACGAAATGCTCAAGCTGATGTGCTGGCTAATATAGCCACAGCTCTGGCAGATCCAAATCGGGACGAGACAACCATCAGTATTTCCCACCATCGTGCAATTTCACCTTATGTTCGAATCAGAATAGAGGAAATTAATGAAATTAGTCCCATTCCTGAACCATATGGTCATACTATAGGATTGATGTCACCTATCAGGGAAAACCTTCAAAATGGAACACTTCAACCTGATAGAGCTGAGAAAGAACAAATCCGGTGACGTGTGGTTAATTTTACTCTTTATGATAGCCCAGATCACCTAGAGATAATTCTCTACAAATGTGGTTTTGATGTAGTTCTCCTCAGATGTATTGATGGTGATGAGACAATTGTTGTCATGAAAGAAGTGCATGCAGGAGTCTGTGGTACCCACCAGTCTGGACATAGATTGTCTGATCAAATTTGAAGGATTGGATACTTTTGGCCTTCAATGATACGAGACTATGTTGATTTCACAAAGAAGTGTCATTCATTCCAAGTACATTCCAAATTCATTCATCAACCTCCAGAGTTTCTTCATACAGCTAAATACTCGTGTCCATTTGCCACATGGGGGATGGATGTGGTGGGACCGAACCCTTTGGCTACAGCCAAGTAGTTTAAGTACATTCTTACTACTACTGACTTCTTTTCCAAATGGGCAGAGGCAATACCTCTCAAGGAAGTCAGTTCTAAATGTGTTGTTAGAATCATGAAGTCTAACATCATTACCAAATTTGGTGTCCCTCGTACCATATTGATGGACAATGGCACCAATTTCTGTTCATCCGAGATGAAAAAGTTGTATCAAGAATACAACATCAAATCCAACCATTCATCTCGGTATCATGCAGCGGCCAACATCCAGATAAAATCCTTTAACAAGAATATTTCAAATATAGTGCAAGAGATGGTGGATAAAGATAAGAGGTCATGGCCTGATAAACTCTTTCATGCTTTATGGGCTTATCGGACTACCACCCGCAGTGCAACTCGGTCAACTCCATATTTATTGGTATATGTAATGGAAGTCGTCTTCCCATTGAAGTTCAATTACCCTCGCTCAGAGTAGCCATTTGCGATTAGTAATCTGCAGATGAGAAATCTCAAGAGTGATTGAATGAATTGGAATGGTTAGATGAGAAATGATTGTGCACTTTGTACCACTTGGAAATCTATCAGAATCGAATAGCTTGAGATTTTAACAAAAAAGATCGTATTTGTTCATTCACTTAGGGAGAATTGGTATTAGTTCTCAGAACTCCAATGATACCAGGAAATAAACCTCCCAAGCATGAGCCAAAATGGGAAGGACCTTATTCAATACATAGGGTCTACTCCAATGGAGCTTATTAATTAATCTCGATGGATGGAGAACTCATCACTACTCCAACCAATGCTAGATTTTTGAAGAAGTATTTTGTATAAATTGCAAAGTACCTTTAATTTCCCTGCAACATGACACTAAACTGTGCAGCACCAGTTTGTCCTTGCTATATGACGTTAAACTATACAGCAATGGTCCAGTATAACCTTAAACTGCAAATTCGTCCCACATGACGTTAAACTGTGAAAAAGTTCCCTAAATGGTCCAGTATGACCTTAAACTGCAACTAGGTCATGTATGACCTTAAACTGCACCATCCACGGTCCATGCATATGAATTTAAACTATTTTCACTTTCGTCCAACATGACGCTAAACTGTGTGAAAAAAAACCCCAATGCGTCCAACATGACGATAAATGGTATACTCTTTTGTCCTCACTGCATGACATTAAACTGCACAGTCCCCCTTTCGTCCAACATGACGTTAAAATGTATTGTCCCCATCATCCTAACTACATGACGCTAAACTATACAGAATTTCCTTGATACGTCTTACATGATGCTAAACTGTACTTTGTCCCTCCTACATGACATTAAACTATGTCGCACCAATAGTCCTAACTGCAAGACTTTAAACTGTATAGTCCCTTCATATGTCCTACATGACGTTAAACTATGTATCATTAAGGTTGTTGCTACCTCCTTTTTCTCACACTGAGTATGAATCACGTGAGCTTAGAGAAATCCTCAACCATAACACTCTCTCTGGGCTACTAACCATGTGTAAGTCCCAACATCATTTTTTAGGTCGTTGTCCCCAAGAACAACTTGATCATTAATTCATTTTTTAATTGAACTACGTGGACTTTGATCCTTGCCTTCCAGGCTGGGTATGTAGGTAACCTCCCAAGGTTCAAGCCCAAAATAAATCTGTTCACATCGGTTCACCTCCATCTTATACGATGTTAATTCGTGAAACCGCCCCTAGAATCAATATCTTTACATTGGTTCACTTTCGTCCTTGTTATACGACGTTAAACTATACAACACTTTTTTCCAGTATGACAATTAACTACAATATTCTTTGATATCCTCACTTGAGAGGGAACCATTATTTACATTGATTTTTCAATCATGTTTCATTTCAAAAGACTATGTGCATTCATGGAAATTCCTAAACCTTTTATCTTGGCTTAAACCATCATTGTACTAAAGTCCCCTTTCACCCTTCACATGTACGAACCAAATTTGTACAAAGGGTATTTCTAGAACTACGTGGGCTTGATTTTCATCTTTATGGGATACGTTGGAACGTTCGAGTGTCCCTCGAATCCAGCCCCAAGTCTTTGGGACTAACCCCAAATTCCACTTTCAGTCCCTTGGTTGAAAAGTCCCCATGAAAACACACAATGTGTATTTCTTAAAATGGTCCAAGCTCTATGACCCTAAACTAAGATTTATAATCCTTTTGTCCCACATGAGGTTAAACTATAGTTTAAGAACTACGTATGAGATTGATTCCCATCCTTATGGGATATGTAGTGAAGTCCAACATTTCAATTCAGGGCCCAGCCACAACATGATCATGGTTAGCATTGTTCTGTGTATCTCTGTATACATTGAACAATATCCATATTTATGTGTCATAATTCTAAACTTAAATATTTTTAGATCCTCATAACCCTTTTCATGACTTATAGTCACAAAAATGTCAAACTTCTGAGAGTTCTTTTTTCTAACTATGCAGCACATTCCCATAGGCGTCCTTGCATAAACAGTCTACATAACAGACTTGTCAGCCAAAAGATACTATTATTTGACTATGCAGCCAATTCCCTTAGGCGGCCCTGCATAATTCAACCCCCTAACGGGTTTTTCGGATAGTGGTAACTTCATTCTTGGGAAGAATGCCTCTTTTGTCCTTATTTTTCATAAATAACAGTATGTAGGGATCCACGAAAATATCCATCTTTAATATATTTTTCCCATGTCCTTTTTCATGATCTGAAAGTATTCAAGTGTATGGTTTATATTCTCCTTCCATACATTTGGTTCAAACCTTCTTAGGAGTGATATCTATTCAGTTCTTCGATAATATTGTTTGGATATATCTTCTCCATATTCAAGTACCTCTTTCCATACAGCAAACTCTATACTTTGGAAGATTTGAATCTCCATAAACTTCCACTGGATTTTAGCACTAGAAAAGAAAATTTCTAAGAGTTCTTTTTCTTGACTATGCATCACGTGCCCATAGGCAGCCTTGCATAAATAGTCTACATAACATACTTGTTAGCCAAAAGATACTATTTTATTTAACTATGCAGCCAATGCCCTTAGGTGGCCCTATATAATTCAACCCCCTAACAGTTTTGTTAAATAATGTTAACTTCATTCATGGAAACTACTTCTTCTAATTCCTTTTATCTCTTTTTCATGCCATTTCTCCGATTCAAATATTCTTAAGTCATAGCTTACATATTTTACCTCATACTTGTGTATGGTAATATGTTTTCAGATGAATTTTCAAGGAATTGAGTCAATTCTAATTAATTCAGTCAAAGCTATTTCGACCTTAAACATTAGCCTTTTTATGTCTGACGTGCATGACTTTAAACTGCCCACAAAAGAGAAGGGAACTCTGAATAAAAGTCAAGTTCCCATCTCACTAACCATACATTTTTTATGATATAGGTAACATTGAGAAATTAAAAGGTTTGAAGTTTGTAGGGTTATTTACATTAATCCTAGTAAAAATAAAACTATGCTTACTAGGCCCATTGGCTTAGGTAAAATCTAAAGCATTTAGAAAAAGAGAATGCAGGTACAAATGAGTGAAGGTGAAAGTGTTTTTCATTGATGCACAAGAGTTAGAAGTACATCCACAGACTAGAGTCTCTTATCTTTTTCAAGAATTACAAGAGGCTTTCAACATAACTCTTCATTTGATTTACGGAATCCTAAGCTTCATTAGCAACCACCTGGAATTAATTCATTCAACTGGATACAATAAGAGATGCAATGATACCGGATCTTCTTGGAACAGTTGTAAAAGAATGTTCTTGAGTGCGGTTTGAGAAAATTTTCTACCGATCAAACAGTGACTCTCTTTCTGTCCTAGAGACTTGGAAGATGGATACATGGATATGATAATGGAGCATTGGAGGTAAAGAGCCATTGGGAGAGAGTACTCTTTTCAGATATTTCTCTAATGCCATGTTTGTCTTCTCTCCACCAACCGGCAGCGGAAAACATTTCAACCCATGGGTTTGCCATTTTCATATCTGCAAGAAAATGACATGGAGGAATTTGAAAGTTCATACCATTGTTGTTTCTCTTAATGCACAGCATAACCGAAATGGAGGAGTAGCAGTACAGCTGCATTTTAGGTGTATAGTTCATTGTATCTGGAACATAGATTCCTTGAATATGACCATGACCACACAGAGGAAGATAGATGCTCTGTGGGAAATTAAGATGATATTTATTCAAGTACTTAGAAAAATATGGGAGAGTGTTGTCACAGATATCATAGTAATCATGACCAATGATGTTCATCATGTCATCAATCCGCTTGCTAGCCAGTTCATCAGTCATTCCAATTCCCTTGGGAACCATTGAATCTTCACAAAGGATGAATAATTAACTCTTTAGTAAGTTGATTTTTCATAAAATTTGTGAAAGAATTCGAAAAAATGGCAAAGGCATTAAGGCACGCAAGTCTAAAACTTGGCGCGCAAGTACCACCGCGCAAGTCAAGATACCTTGACAGCAGCGAGCCATCAAGGAAACACTGGAAAACAGAGCAACCTGCACGGCTAAGGTGGCCTGCGTAGTGATAGCTCGAAAGTTTGAAGTCCTGAAATCCGGATTATTTGTATGGAAGTGAGGCCCTCTATTTATAGACATGGCCAGAACCCTGCGTGTCGTACCCTGGGCGACTAAAGTTCGTACCCCTGCACGCCAGACTCTGCGAGCATGAAGCTCATTTGTGCGACCAAACTTGTGCGCCACCTTTCCTTTGGATGTCTTCTTTTTTCCTCAGAGTCACATCCTCATATCTTTCGGATCCAACTCTGAGGGGGGACTTTTGCTGACGTTCCTTTTTCTTCACAGAGTCCAAAGGAATGTAAAGGGAAATGACTTAGCACAAATTGATTCATCCTTTGAAGAAAATATCAAAAAAATCGACAAAGGGATGATCAAGGAGAATATTTCCCATAAGTCACACAAGTTTCTTTATAGTCGTCCAAGTCCACTTGTGCGATGCATTATGGTCGTGCAAGTGACTTGCGCGACCTAAGTGATAACCACCCGGGGTCTTCTCCTACCTATAAATAGACCCTGTGGGCCCCCCATTTCGGGAGGAATTTTTCCAGAAACCCAGATTTAAGCTCTCGGTGCCCAAGTATCTTCTCAAAGCTTTTGAAACACTTCTAAGGTAATTTCTTACCTAGAACGGAAGATATAAAGAGGGGGAAGAAGGCCTAAGTGTTGAAACTCATCAACACTTGCGCGCCTGAGTGAACAGCCCTTAAGGGAAATGGCCACACATGCGCGCCGCCTTACTCCTTAGATAGAACATGTGCATCCCTTTTCTGGAAGAACCTCAAGAGGATTCTAAAGGCCTTAACCAGAGGTCGCTCAAAAATTACACTGCTGGTTCTCCACCACAAAAGTACCAAAAGTGTCGCGCAGGTATACCTGCATGACCAAGACTTGCGCGCCCATGCAGTACCTGCGCTCCTTCCAGGACTTGCGCACCCATTCCTTTTTGGGTGCCCTTCTTGCCCATTTTACCCCTCCTAAGCCATTCCACCCCTCCTATTCATGATTTAGTCTTCAAGACACTCTTCAAAGCTATTTATGGAATGATTTCTTGATTTTACTTCCTTATCTGAAAAGAATTCTATGGAATATCTCTCAAAACATAGTGACTTACACATCTTTATGTCACTAAAGATTGAGATTTCATTCATTCAACCTCATCCTTTAAAATGAGAGAATCCAACCCTGGGATTCCTTTTCAGGAATAAGTCCCAGTCATAAATTTTGGCATCTTCTTTAGGAGTAAGCCCCAAGTCCCCTATCCTGGGACTCTTTTTCAGGAATAAGTCCCAGTCTTAATTTCTCTTAACCAGTCTTAATTTAACTTTGATTTGGGATTCCTTCTCAGGAGTAAAACCCAATTATCAATCCTCTCCTAATCTGGGCCTCCTTTTCAAGAGTAAGCCCCATGTTAGAGTATTAAAATCTCCATGAAGCACATATACCTTTATAGACCCTGTTCATGGATTTCCTCCCTGAAGTAAATCCAAATCTAAATTTATCTGGGCAGTCATACATACATAATCCCCACATTATTTCTTATGATTTCATCTTTGATGGTACAATTGTATAATTTTTACCAATACCTATTATTTCTCACATCGAGCATGACTCCCGTGATCTTAGAGTGTAAAAGTAATTATGAAATCCATCTTTGAGCCATCAATCATAAACATCATACTCCCTTACTCGAACTACGTGGGTTCTGATTCCTTTTCCAAAAACAAAGGATATGTAGGTATCCCATCTGCAGGTTCGATCCCAACTCTGAAATAATCAATGTCCTTATGAATGACAATAAACATCAAGTTTTCCACTAAGTGGCTTCAAAACCAGCGTGGCCATCATAATGACCAAGAGACTTCTATATAAATGTGTCAAAGGGTACCATTGACCAAGAATCTCTAATAAATACATATGATTTTCTATCAATGAAGAACCTCGAATACATATAAAAGATTCTCTAAATTTCCTACATATTTGATCATTGATTATCAAAATCTAAAGGAAAATCTTATTTTATACTTGGTAATGTAGTAAGGATTCACGAACATAACTTAAATCTATAAAGAGAGTCCCGGAGTAGACAATAATTCCCCTCAAAAAAGTGTGATGAGTCCGACCTCCCATCCTCTCAACCGATGAAAATTATTAAGCCTCATCATTCCACAAACTAATGAGCACCTACCTTTGGAAAGTAATTCCAAATGGATGTGTAATAATTGTATGTTTCCGGTTCTACGAACAAACCCGTTAGAAACCGATCAGAATGTTTGACTCTACCATCAAGGAGGTCCTCCACGAATTCCGAGGGAAACACACATCTCTAAGGATATTTAATATATCATATGGATAAATATATTTTGAAGTTGGAAGAGTGAAAAATACCTATAATACTAAATGCACTGACTGTCTTTACAATTTCCAATAAAAGAGGATCCATGGAAATATCATAAATTAATGTTATCTGTTCAAGGATTGGACCTATGACCAATTATATCTTTTTTTGATGAAGTTTTATGTTGTTTTGGAATAGGTGACACATATATCCACTAACCCTAGCAAAGAAAGTTGGGGTTTTGGTGAATTTCAACTAGATTCTAGCTATGGGACCCATAAGTTTGCTGAATAGTTGGATCATAGAGTAGTTAATCATACCCATGGTGTCATTTGTTCCCAATTAGGTAGACCATAAACTATTTTTGTTTTCAATACTACCTCTTCTACAAATTATACATCTACATCACATCCCTCCAAATATTAGGAGAACTGGTGTCGATAGAATAAGGGAAATCAGAATCCCCTATCGGGGCCAATGTCATCTCACACAATTAGTGATTTCTTGCCTCCTAATTTGGGAACTGAGCCTTGGGTCCCCCAAACACTAGTATAATTTTCTAATTAGAAATGAAGTATAACTCATTGAATTCCATTGAGCTAGTATACCACTTCACAATTATTGATAGCGAGTAATACCTTGAAAAACCTCCACCATGGATGTCTCAATGCAATGTCAAAGAAGGAAGGTTCAAGGACATAAGAGACACTAGAATACCTTGTTAGATCCCTCAAATTGTTCGATCCATGCTACCAATACTTGGAAGCGAGTTTCTCATGGTTCAAAATAAGTGTTGTCCTCTCAAACCACTTTGTTAGGTATGCCTCCATAAGCAACATTGTTAGTTGACTAAGAGGCTCAGTCATGACTACAATTTGATCAGAAGTTTCAGTCCAAAACTAAGCCTAAACCATCTATCAGTAATATGAAATTGGTTTAGATTATGCCATTTAGTCAACAACATGATACTTCCAACATTGTCTGGAACCTAATGGTACAGCCAGAATCATCATTTTTCACCATTCCAAGGAGATACACCCTTCCAGAGAAAATGTTTCTTTGGAATGGGAGTACGATGTGTTTAATAGCCACATAAGAATACTCATAAGTATCTTGATCTTCAAGGATCACTGTGTAATAAATAAAATTTATGAGGCCCCTGAAAAAATCCTAGAAAATAATTATATATTCCAATTTTAGTTTACTTCACATAGGTCTACTATGTAGAGGTAGTCAAGTGAGGGGAATGATAAGTTTTCTTATCATTTTCCAGGTAAATTAAAGGAATCATCATGTAGATGAATATATGCCCATTTTAAATTATAGTCCACTTCAATGGAATGGATGTATACCACTTCATGTTGGAAATGGGTTTTTTGGATTAAATTCATCCCAAACTAGATACGCCATAAGTTTGGCCTAACCAAAGAACGTATGACTCCCTCCCACCTTATAATTCAGGGTTACGTTAGGGTCGAGAAGAAACTATAAAGTATGATTCAATTGAATACCTAGTCTAGATGGATTCTATCAAGATCTAAATTCATTGTAGTCTCATAGGATATAACAAAGAGAAAGCCTTTTCATAGGTCGTGACTGAATTTTCATGCATTAGACCCCTATTCGTATCACAAGTTCATCAAGTACTCCCTCAACATTCAAGTAGGTTTACTCCATGGTTATGTATCTCCCTTAAAATCTTATGAATATCACAATATAGATGTCGGATACTATATGATAGAGTGGTTGTAGGTTTAGACCAATAGGGTTGAGTGAACTCATGATCTGGAAACCTCTATCCTTATAGTCTCATTAGAGCATGTACCACTCGGTGGAGATTCCATGTCTGCTCATGTGGGAAATAGTGCTCTCCCTAAGCCAGCTATCCTTAAGTAACTACATCTTCATACTAATAAACTCATGTCAAAAAATAATGGGGATTTGGGATATTCCCCTACTTTATTTGAGTATGGTGTCTCCACCACCGTTTATGAGTTTATTCACGTGAAACTTGGTAGAAAGGCAGATCTGATGCCAAAAGTAATCAGTGTAGCCATTCCTCTAGAGGAGAAGAAACAATATTTGCAGTTCCTACAATATCATCTAGGTGTATTTTACTGGATCTATGATGAGATGAAAGGGTTGTATATTTAGGTGTTAATCCTTCATTTGGGTCTACTAGTGATTCACCATAGTTTCATGAAGCCTCCCAACAAGATACAACCATACCATAATGTTATGTTCTATACCAATGTTGAAAAATTACCTATGCCTTATGTATTAGGGAAATCTTGTACCATAATTAGCAAGCTAACATCGTCCCAGTTAGTAAGATAGAATGGGAAGATCAGAGTATTTATCAACACTGGGATACCAACCACCATTTCTATAAATACGATTTTCCCCTTCTAGTGGAGATGTTTTTTATGGATTATATATTCCAGTTCTTGGCCCTCTCCTTCATGGATGGATACTCTGATTAAAACAAGATCCAAATTTTCCTCGAGAATGAGGATTCCACCACCTTTTAGAAACTGAAAGGGACATTGTGATCTTAGGTGATACCCTTCATCATAAAGAATGATGTATCCATATATTAGTGGTCCATACATCACATCTTCAAACAAATTATCATGATATTAGAGGAATTCTACATGGAAAACATGGTGATCAAATCCTTCCCACATCAAACCCATCTCAAAGTCCTTGATAAAGTGCTAAAATTCCTAGACTCATTGAATCTGAATATTAACCCATTGAAGTGTGTAGTCAGGGTTACCTCAGGGAGGTTTCTCATATTCATCATATGATATAGTGGCATTGCGATCATCCTGGACAAGATCAAGGCCATTATCATAATGCCTCCCTTGAGAAACCTCTCTGATCAATGAGTCCAATAAGGAAAATTATCCTACATAAACATATTTTTCAAAAAAAGTATTTGTTATTGTAATACATCTTTGAGGATCATAAGGATAGGAACTATTTACCAATGGGATAAAGAGTACCATCCTACATTTGAGGAAATGAAATAGTATATGTTACATCCTCTGATTTGGATTCCCCTCATCTTAGTAATTCCTCTAGAACTCTACAATACCACCTTGGATGCGTCCCTTACATCCCTTCTCAGCCAAAATAATGATCCAGGGGGATAAGATAGATTATATTATCTCAGTCGTATTCTCCTCAACACAGAGACCATATACACCCCTATAGATAAGAGATATCTCTTGTTAGATTTTTGTAGTGTAGAATTTATGACATTATCAACATCATCAGGATATATAGTTGATATATTTTGTATAAATCTTGAAGTATATCTTAAATAACTCAATATTGACTTGATTATCAACACACTAAACATTTATTCTTCATTAGTTTGATATGTGATTTGTTTCAAATATGTCCACCAAGGGGAAGGCGTTTTAATTCTTTTTAAACACCCACCCATACTATGAAGAGCTGCAACTAGATGTTGATTACCCAGATGAGACCATCCTATTTGTGTGTCAGGCTATGCCATTTTGGAAAATTCATTTCGAAGGTTCCTCCGAGATCCTGACTGGTATAAGGGTCAAAAATCCCAAACTCAACATAGTGTCCCTTAAGATCATCCTCATCCCCAAAACATAGGTTGTCCTTCCATATTCATTATTTTTGTCATTAGGCTACACCAAAAATGATGTGGAGTATGAGGATTTAATTACTGGTCTTGAACTGTCCCATGAGTTTCATGTCTCTTCATACACGTGAATGGAGATTATGAATTATTCATTAAAAAGAAAAATTATGACTATATTGTCATAAAGTAAGAGCTTGTTCCTCTGATGAAGCACACTACTCATATAATGGAAAATATTCCTACTCATGTGGAAGTGAATCATGCCCCTCAGTCCAAGAATGTTCACATAGACACCTTGGATAATATAGCTATGTATTTTATAGAACATTACAAGGATGGCCTAATCATTCATGTGACAAATTAGATGGTTGTCTCTTTTATCATTTTAGATGATGATGATAGTAAATTGGTAAACCAACTAGATATCAATGCTTCTGGTTGAGGACCCCACTAGTTTTCCCACATCATAGGAGACACCTGATTAGATAAATACCTTCACTGAGTACCTCCAGCATGGCACCCTCGTACAAGACTAGGCCAAGTATAAGTGAATCTATTGGCACACATTGATGTTTACCCTCTATAGTGGCCCTAACCTTGACCAGACTATCTAAATATGTGGGTTGGATGTAATTATCCTATGTATCATTCAAGGAGATGATATTCCCTCGGTTATAATGTATGTTCATATCGAATCTTCTAGTTCCCATATGGTGATATTGAAGCCCTCCCACAATATTTAGATACTAGGATAACTCTATCCCAACATGGTCCGTGACTACATCAAGTTTTCTAAGAGTTTCATTCATTATAGATTCATTACAACTTTTTTCATCGACCTCTATATATCCTCCACAACACCAAATATTCTTGTACTTCGATAGTATCAGTAATAAATGTTATGGGGCCATATCCACATGCAAAATCTCTCTGTAGTAGGTTCATTCTGAACGCAATGGATTTATTATAAAAGTGGGAAAATTGATTCCCCTTATGGAATTCATGGAATAATCAATGATATAATTCATGAGATCCCATTTCATCCATCTATTTGGGGTTCCTTGAGCTTTTCACACCAAAAATAGAACCAACTTCCAAGCTCCCAAGAAAGAAGAAATTTTACCTCAAGTAAAAAATCTCATACAACCATACTTCTTACTACAATGTATAGGAAAATGGATAGATTGAAAATGTCAACAATAACCACTCTATCATTCTATATAATATGGTTTTACAGAATAAGAATCATTTTAAATACATCCTCCCCATTCCCTCTAGGAATATCAGATGACTACCCAGAATTCCAACCAAGTGATCTCATTCCCCCTATTTTATGGAAAATAGGTAGTTTATCCCATGGAGGATTAATTTGCATCATTATAAACATCTATCTATGACAAGAAGAATCAATAAAAATTTGAATACGTCTCTCCAAATAATCTATAATACCTTGGATAGAAAAGGATCCATGACATGGACAATCGAGAGAGGCACTAGAATAATATAGAGAAAACATTCAACAAGAACGTTTACCTATACTACTTTCTCTAGGGTGACATGGTACTGGCTCTATGAATTCCATTAATACCTGTAATGAAGCCTTAAATTATGGAGCCCAAGTGGTAAGGATCATGCATCATTCATAAGGTCCATTTCGATGGATCATACTCTTTGGTCACCATTGAGGGATAACATGTCCCACCTCTCACCGAATTCAAGCTTATCAAGTAGTAAATCACATGAAAACCCTAGTCCAAGAATCATGACTCTATACTATGTTTGTGTCTTCCCAAGAATGTGTTTGTTGGTGTTGGGCCTCGATTTACCTCAAGTCATGTTAGGTTTTTCACTCTGACACACTATATATATCTGTTTGAGATGCTCACTTATTTTCGAAACTCTATTACTTTAATCTATGATCCCATAGTCTAAGATTTAATATCATAAACTAATAGCCACCTTATACTCCATGAAACACAACCCTAAACTATAGTTTTTAAGTCCAATCACTAAAAACATAATCAATTATCATCCCTTATAGTCTAAGTTGTATGACTATAAACAATAAAAGAACATCCTCTATGCACAATGTTAAAATAAAATCATACCCCATATAAAACTATGATGAATCCTAATGAGAGATGATTTTACCCTAGAAAATCTGGATTCCTTGTATGGTAATTATTGGATTTTAAAAAACCTTGCCCTATGATTTGTACATGGGATTCACCATAAAAATTTCGGGATGACTCAATTCCCACTCTAGAGTGGATTATCCCCATCGATGTCTGCTTTTTACCAGACCATGTTTCATAACACCATGGGTAATTATTCATATACTCTTGGGATATATAGAGACACCATTAATTTTCTCTCTATTGGAAGCAGCATAATTATCAACACCTTCAGTGCCTTAGCACATTTCTGGTCAAAGTATTAAGAACCTAAATTGTGCAATATTCATCCCAAGGTGTTCCCATGGTACGATATCCTCTTTGGCTCCATTCACAACATTCCATTTCTTTATCATGACACAAGGAAACATTGATCCCAAGATGGAAAAAGTCTAGGAATCATGAATTTAAACTATTTTCCACTTTTCTCTTAGTTCATTAATTATACCCTTAATATTTGTGTTCTTTTAATCACCAATGTGGTAAATTAGCCTCTTTTCGCTCTATTCGTGTCAGGTTTATCTTTTTCATGCCAAATGAGTACTGTAGAAACAAAAACATATTCAATTAATGTGTCACAACATTAATATGATCACCCATATTCCAAGAATCATTACTTTACACAGTTTTCCATGGTCCATGTTGTATGACCCGAAACTATGTAAAAATAACTTTAGGATCATTTCATGTGGTGTTGGGCCTCCACATATCGCTTTTTTAGGCTATTTATTAACTCTTTCACCATGATAAAATCCACAAATTACCCTTTCCTTCAGTCTAAGAGTAATGAACATAAACTATTTGTCATTGGTCCATGCTCTATGAACTCAAACAGTGTGGGTTCACTCTACTTTCGTATGGTTCTCTTCATCCCTACTGTTCTATCAGACCTATTCATACACCTCATTCTAGAACTATGTGTGGCTTCATTTCCATTTTCATGGGATACATAGTGAAGTCTATACATAAGTAGTCTGGTCTGAGTTATATATTCACTATGAACCCCTCTGTTACCTGCGACGTTATCACCCCAAAATGTCACATGGTCCACCTTTTATGTATAAGGCCCATTTATTTACTTAGGTTCATCAACAAGTTGAGATTACCTAATATCCTGGCATGAGGAAGGAAAGAACAAGCATCTTAATACACAATACCTCTACGTATACATGGCACATGATGTTAATTTTTTATATTTCCCCATATAAATTTAGGATTCCTCTTAAAGATATATGGATTTAATCTTTATCAAATAATAATTCTCCATATAAAATATATCGTATAAAAACTATCAAACATCCTATGAACACGATATTAAACTATACCCTTTCCCCATATAGATTCTTCATTACTCATATCCTAATATAAGATGATTTTGTATAATCATTCGAGGGGATAGGCTCTTATCGACATTGTTATTCTACCATACCATAATATATAACAATGTTTTTCTTAATTCCCATCCTCATGGGATATATAGTGGCACATACTAATTTAAACTCAAGTAAATCCACTTAATTGGATTGTTGTAGGGTTTCCCTCACATTTTAATTTCATGATGTCAACCCAGGGTATATTTTGTACTCATTGTTTATTGAAGATGGTCAGTTTTTCCTCCATTCACATCAGTTTATCATATTTCCATGTCACATATAACATATTTGAAAATTATACCACCGGATCAAAGCTATGTGACCTTAAACTAACAATATTCCCTATATTCCAAGCTTCGTTCCTATTAAATAGTATCATCCCAATTTCATTTTTTACAACATTAAACTACCTAGCCCGACATATATAATACATGATTCTAAACTAAAGTCCAACCATATACATTGAATGTAGGATGTCGTATACAGTATGTATGGGATGGTGATTTACCTCATCTAACATTTGGATGCATCCTATGAGAATTATAACATGAATCAGACATAACCCCATATAAAATTAGGATGACTCCCAATGTGAGATGATCTGATATCCTCCCCAGAAGGAATGCCTCCCTAATTTTTTTGGTCTCCTACCATTCCATGTATAAGAACTACATTTGAATTGATTCACATCCTCATCAGATACACAGTGACCCCCAGATAATCTATCACAAGCCAATCAATAATTTAATCATGTTTTTAGGATATTCCCCACTTCTTCTTCAACAGTTCATGATCTCCTATATTTAGAAAACCATAATTCTATGAATATGATTAGGCTCCCTAAAAAAATTATATGTCACACTGCCTCATCTACCATCCTGGGCTCACACCTTGAGGAAACTTGGTCAAAAATAGTGACTCTTGTTATTTGAACTCAGTCAACGGTCATGTATTCATTGGCTTGCATCATCTCTATATGATGTAGGTATTGGACCTATTTTTTGAGAATTTTCAAAAGTTTTCCTCCATCTATCAATAATTCCACTTTCACTATCTGGGTCAAGAAATTAGAAATCCACCTCATGAAAGTTTTCATCCACTTAAACCTCTTTTTTTCTCCCCTATGAGCAACTGAATATTCAGACCATTCCTTGTTTCTCACACCGATCATATCTTCTGAAGGCATAGGAGTTGATATGGGGTTTTACAAGAAAGTTTGAGACACACAAAAATATGTGGGTCCGAACTCTATAACCATAGACTATGATTCCATGTCCAATAATTATCAATAAAAAACCTTTGGAGATTCTCCTCAAGAAAGTGTTGTGGCAGAGGGACTCTTATTTCCCTCTACTCAAGCCAGGTTTGTCAACTTGTCACACTAAACATATCCATTTTACATACTCTATGGTCCAAGATTTATGACATTAAACTAAAGACCACGGTACAAGTAGTATGATGGTAAACTATATTTCCATGTTCCTAACTATAAGACCTTAAACAAAAAGTATATCCCAATTCCAATAATACTGAATCTAAACTATATATGAATCACCCATGGAATGGGTTGTGTGGAATTGGGCATCATTGTCCGTTTATTCACATCAGGTTGTCACATTTCCATTCTATACATGTACTTCTAGGGTACCCACTTGAGGTCCAAGCTTTATGACCTTAAACTAAAATCCATGGTCAAAACATAAAGACTATAAATTGTGTATGATTCGTTGCTGGGATAATTTTTTCATAATCAGGTGGCCTCCTAAGACCATCCATTCTTAATAAATAACTTTTCATCAATTTATAGCACATTTATTTTAGAAACACCACATTTCTCTAAGTATTATGACCCTAAACTATTTGAAATAGGTTCATGATTTAAGAATATAAATTAAAAGTCAAGTTCTAAACATTACACCCTTAAACCTTGTACATACAAGGACTCTCTGGGGTGTTCCATATGGAAGGACCTCCTATGATCCCCACTCAAACCCACAAGTCACATCCTTTTTCATGGTGTTAAATTGTAACCATACTCCGTGAAATCGAAATGGGATTCCCTCTTAACCTGAAAAGGGAAATAAATGATGGGTAGCTCAGTGCATAAGCACTGCACACCACATCCTAACCACATGAAATTAAACTATGAGATGTAACTATCCTCACCATATGATATTAAATAGTGTGTCCAAAATCCTCATGGTATAATGTTAAACTATGTATCCAACATCCTCATGGAATGATGATAAACTACATATCCATACTCCTCATTGTATGACGTTAAATTTCATGTTCATCATCACTATTTCACAACATAAAATTTTGATGTGTCTTAGACCCTTTCCCAAGAATCCCTTTCCTCAAGTGCATGTCACATATCTCATCATTTAGGTACTCCAACCAATTAATTGAATCTGAGAAGAGTTTCCCTATAAAAAGAGTTTGAATTTTTTCTAGACCAATACACCCACCCCAATGTGATACAAGCCACCGTGGCAATGTTCTAGGAGTGGTGTAATCCATTCAAACATTCAATAACTTCATCAACATGCTTATTCAATGCCTCTATATTAATCACCATCCACCTTTACATTATAAAGGTCCTCATAACGGCAGTGGTTTTGGACCAATATGGTTAACCTACCGTCCTGGGAAAATGTCCCATTGGAATATGGATGATAATTTGATATAGGTTTGGTGTTTTAAACATGTTCATTGGTTGACTATAATATATTTTTCCCCATTATCATCTAAAAGAATTGATTTTTTGTGTTTCTAACTCAATCAAAAATTATCATGTATATCAATGCCACTCCCCTTGTGTTATGAATTTTAGTCATCATGATTCATGATGTCCCTTACCATTTGTTTTGATATAATTCAATTCCAACGGAATTACCCCATTTATGTACTAACACACATTGGAAAAAGAAGGTTAGATATTCTATACCCACTATCCAGCTAAATCCTCTCTCGACCTGAATACTCTTGGTGGTCTGCAAGTAAATACAGACACTAAGTACTCGATGATTTCCTAACACTCTCATATGAATGAGTGATCACATGGTAGTCCCCTGTTTCTCACACAAATCATGACTCCTATGAAGTTAGGGATTGTTCAGTGATTATCTCATGAATATGATTTTAATGTTATGATAAAACCAAAGGAATAGTGGTCAAGATATATGGGTTTAGGGTAAGAAAAAAATTCATATGTTCATACACATATTGGAAACTCTACTTTGCAAAATACCCTTAATGATAAACTATAGTGATTGAGTGCACAAGATCATCCAGCCTCTTTTGAGTAGCCTCTAGATACTGAAGTCTCTCTTGTAGGTATTATTTATATAAATAATCTTTATGGAGAACTTATTTAGCCCTGATACTGATCTGGTTATTCTATATATGTCATTCAACCACCATGTATATCGCATTTTCCACCTTGTAATTTTCGTCCACCCGACGAACCTTTATACTATTGATGATATTTTCTTGAGTTACGGTGACTACCATGTGCTCCTGTGACAACACTTCTATGTGGGTGACCTTCCATTTAGCTACCTCAAGAGTCTTGGAGTCCTCATCATTTTTCTTTTTCTAGGAATCATCAAGCACCTGACATTCCACACATTCCCACTCCACTAAGAAGTATTGAGCTAGTGCATGATGATTTTTTGAGGCCACCCCATTTGTCCATAAGATAAATATCCAGTGTTAGAGAGATCCTACCGAGTTTGGTAAGTCAATTATCTTGGAAAGGGTGGTGAATTTCTACACATGCCTTTATGCATTGTGATGCATGCACCAGTTCATCTCGACACTATCCGATCTAGAATATTCGATGTATTTTGGTCGTACAGGCTCATAAAGAGGGAAGACCATCAGAACGTGAATGGATGAATAATATTTTGGAATATCCCCTAGAGTGGGTAAGCTAAAATCCATAAATAGATCATCATCAGCCTCTCCACCTATGAAAGAGGCCTCATTTTTTCCTTCTGGAACCTCTAAGGTGGATGAAACCCTCTCCGCTTCTTAAGCTACCCATATTGGTGGAACGACATCATGTTTGGTCCTTATAGCCATCACCATTGGAAATTCCCTGTAGACACATCCAATAATACCCCTTTCATAATTTTCTCTTCCTCTATCATGTCTTTAACCTCAACACACACTTCCAGTGGTGCCTCTTTGACAGGATTGACCACCACAATTCCATCAGCTAGCCTTGCCATGGGAACCATCTTTCCCCCCTTCATTAGGGTCAAGATCTCAGTGGTCCATTCAAATGGATCCTTCATGGTTGACCTAGAAAACATAGTCTCCTTGTCCATTTTTTTCAAGATAGTGTTACTTGCCATTATCACCCAGCCATGGGTTCCATTAGAGCATATGTTCATGTTGGCGATTAATACATGAACATAGTTTGAACATTCGTTTCATAATGCATCATCCAATCATAAAAAAGGATATAAGAAGTGATAATTATTTAAAGGGAAAAGTGGATTAGTTTAATTTTACATCCTAGTGAGGATCTTGTGGAGGTTCATAGGTGATTCCCCTTGAAATGAAATTCCCTCCATGGTCTTTTCCTTACTCTAAGTCACCACCTTAACTAATGGTTGGTCACCCAGGACTTTAAAGTCACAGAAGCCCCCAAATATTCACCTTCATGGGTTAATGTTACCTCACCCTCTGCCTAAGGCTCCTCATGAACCTCCCCCTATTATGTGTTTACAAATTCCTATAAAATTGAATGATGGAATTAGTCTTTATATTTATGGTATGGGTGATGCCCTTAATTTCACAAAGATTAGAATATTTATTTGATAGAAAGTAGGATGTATATCTGTAGTTGAGACCTAATAGGCTTTACTTCCCTAAGACTCTCCTAATTATTCACCTTCGGTTGCACCAGTAGTTGTGAGACCTACATATATGATCATAGTTGAATACATGAATAGTATAACCATCACCTACTCAGTCATTGGATGAAAAATACCACAAGTGTAACCTAGTTATTCCAACTCTACCATGTATTGAATCACCTCTCCATTGGTGATGTGGAAGCCTTACCTTAAATTTCCCATCCAAGTGAGGTATATCTTGTTATTTATGAGATAATTCCACACCCCCATGAACTGTGGTAATATTATCATGGAGGCCCCAACACTCTTAGAAAATCATAAAGAGAACGTCACCAAGAATGTCTGTGTGAGGTACTCGCTTCCCTGGACCTTGGACATCCACCCTTGGGATAACCCCAGAGTGATTTCCTTCATCCCATACCTAAATTCTCTAGATTTATAAGCCTAATTTGGCTTCTAATCTCCCTCCATACTCCACTTATGTTGAGTCAGGAACAGATGCATGTGTAATTGTATCCTACCCATTAGACCAGTCTAGCCTCCATTGTGTCCTCTAACTAGCACTCTCCCTCAGCCCCATAGTTGTATGACTTATTCTTCACTGGTCCAAGTAGTCTAGTGCATAAGTATTTCCCTAGGATATGCACTCACATTTTTTAATTCAGAATATTGGGTGGGTCCATGTACAAATGTGGGCAATGGAGGATCACACTTCCCTTTCCCATCCATACATGTAAGCATGTGGAAGATCATGGTAAAAACCTAAGGATGGGTTTCATGACACACCCATACATTGACCATTAGTGTAAATTGATATAATCATCTTCATAGCCTTGTGAACTGATGTAGGTTTTATGGTTCGCATGTCACGTTGCAGTCGACTCTTTCCACTAGTACCCCTCCATGGAATTCTAGGTAGTCTGATCACTACTCGATGGATCCCATACCATCATTTGTCACCATCCACATTGTATAGAGACCTTGGATTAACATACATGGATATTACATCAATTGAGATGAATACTCATCACATTAGAAAATTATATACTCAATGATTAGTGTATTTAATTTCTTATGAAACTTGGAAAAAAATCTTCTATCATTGTGAAATATAATCAACAGTTCCCTTAAGGATCTTCCCCTTCAGTATGTCTACTTAAAACCATTATTCACCTAGGGAAATGAAACATAAGAAAGGGTGATCATATGTTCTCAGTAAGGGTAAATAAATAAGATATGTAAGCATAACATGACCATAAGTGAATGAGAACATGATAATATCATTTTTAGATCATGCCCTAAACATCAAAGATCACATACATGAGTCATGGAATAATGATTTGATGCTCATAACACATGAATCATAAGGAGGATAAATTATCATAAATCAATCATGAACCAAAATCTCATGTCATATAATTGTGGAATCATCATACATATAGTAAACCATTTCATATGTCAATGTTAGCTATTGAGACCATCAGTATTGTGGATCAAGATGCACCCATTTACCATAGTGGATTAGGATGTACCTATTTCCCATTAGGGATCAGGACACACCTATAATCCAGTTTGGATCTAGATGTACTCATTCCCCATTGTGGATTAGGACAGACCTATATCCCATTTTAGATCAAGACCCATTAATTTCTAATTTTGGATCAAGCTCATCTACTTGTTTCTCATTATTATATCAAGATATATAAATACTCACATAAAGAATATGAGTGGTATATAGGTTCCACCCATCACATTATAAATTCATACATACATGTTCCACAAGATAACAAAACATTCCTCAAATAATGAGTCATAAAAAGAGATGTGTTTCATAAACATCATACCATAAACCATAAAATGAAATAGGTATCATAAACATGTCATTATATCATAACCTATATGAAAAGAGATATTTTTCATAATCATTTCATCAAATCATAACATAGGAAAAGAAGTGGGTATCAGAAGAATATAACCCATGGAAGAGAAATGGGTTTCATAAAGAAATTTTCGTATTAAACTTAACCCATTCAATGAAAGAATAATAAAGTTTTGCTTGTATTTTATCTAGATTAAAGAATAATCTATTTCAAATGATTTCATATTAGATAGAGAATAATTTTGAAATATCACATGGTAAATATCATAATAAAATTATCCTTTCATTGAAAATAAATTTCATTAAACATTTTCAAATATTTTTATCTTAAAAAAGAATGATTTAAAACTTCACTTAAAACATTTCTTGAGAAAAATATATTTTCCAATTTGAAAAAACACTTTAAACCATAATTCATTTTGAATATATTTTTCTTTTAAAAATTGAGTTGAAAACTTATTAAGAGGGATTGAAATAATTTTTTTAAAAATCTTTTAAAATAAGTTGAAAAACATATAAAAATGCTTTATAACCTTTTGAAAACCTTTTTCCATAAAAACATATAATGAAAGATTAAAAATATTCATAATGTTATCATTGAAAACACATTTTCAATATTATAAAAGAATATTTTAAAAAAATGAAATCATTTTCATTGAATATAATTTTAAAATATCACTTAAACCCATTTTTGAAAAAATGGTTTTTTTAATAAACAAGTTTTTGACAGAAGCGATAAATATGTTTGGGTTTTCTTATAAACATTTTTTAATCATATAATGTACCAAATAGAGAACAAATTGTAACATTAAATAAATATATCATAAATATCAGTTGGAGAATAAAATTCAAGTTATTTATTTAGATATGGATCATAATATTTCCTCAATGTAAGCATAATTGTAAACAATTCTGGTAAACGATGAGACTGTAGCTTCTAACTCTTACCACATTGGTAACATTAAATAATAATACCCAATAAAAAATAACATTATATGAAGCATGTAAAATAATTAAAATAATTAGATTCATAATATATAATCTAAATTGGATAGTATATACACCATGTAATAGAATATAGATGTATAGAAAAACATGTGTCTCAAAGAAGGAAAATTAAAACAAAATTACCTTATTGATCTGTTAAATTTTAAAATGTAAACCCCTGAAAATGAAATAATAAAATGGATATATGGATAGAATAAATGTAAGTACATTAATAATAGAATATATTCAGGGGAAGTATACACACAACATAAAATAAATGAAGGGTAAATATAGCATAAGTCTTACTGGAATAAAAGTTGAGACTAGAAATCCCCTTACTACTTGAGTATCTTTTGAATCACGATACTTGTGAAAAAAACATAAATTTACCTTTTAATATCATGAAATAAATGATATTTATGATATAAAATTTGATAGGGTAGTATATACACCACATAATAATAATAAGTGTTGAATATAACATATATCTCAAATAAATAAAATTGATACAAGAAAAGTCTATCATTATGTATTAACTTTTTCCATGCATGTTAAAACCTTATATATAATATATATTAGTTTATTATAAATCTAAAATATAACCATATTATTATATATCATACCATAAATTATTTACATATGACTTTATAATAATTGATTATTAACTACTCCTTGTTATTATAATGTTTCAGGTAATAACTACTCGGTTTTTCATACATATATTGACCTGTTATTCTTGATCATATTACTTAGATCATTATTTAATTATTTAAAGAATTTAAAACATTATTTATATATCATATAAATTTGGTATATAAATATTTATAGTAATATATAAAATATATAAATATGAACTGCAATACCCCGTTCATCGAGACGGTAGGTCGTACGTACGCGTGAACATTGTTTCATTTCTCATGTCATGTTTAATGAAAAGGGTAAATTATGTGTGTGTATATATATGTAAATTATAATTTATTTATATTTTTTATTTAATATATATCATATATTTTTACTAAAACCATCCATTATAAATTCCATTTAAAGTGTGAAATAATCACGTTGCTTTGAGGAGGCGGTTGTTCAAGCGCCCACAAACGAAGTTATCTTATTCTCAAAAAATTGGAAGAATAAATAAATGTTTAATATAATAATTAAAGAATCATAAAAAACTCTTAACTATAAAATATATGATATAAAAATAGTATTTCCTTCAAAATTTTCAACCATGAGAGGTGGTAAAGAAAAAACAAATGACATCGTTTGATGTGGCATTAGTCTTCCGTTGAGATAAACGTTAATTTTGTTACCCATTTTATGGAAGTGTGTACGTATGGGTTTAATACTTATAATAATAACATATAAATATATTTGGGATACTGTGTTTATTATATAATCATGTAATATGATGAATGAAGGTTGTGGAGAAAGAAAAACAATAAAAAGTAATTATATAATGATGTTAACTCTTCTTTTGGTACCTCCTTTTAGTTTTCACCAAATTGATTTATTGGTTGGATTTTTTCCTAATTTGAGGCCTCTAGGATGAATTTAGATAATTTGGGAGTTTATTTTTTCAGTTTTTGGGAAATCCATTGAGTCATTATATGTTTGAGAAAGGGGATGAGTGAATTTATTTTTATAGAGGCGGAGGGGTATTATTCTTGTAAATGCCAAAATGTTAACACTGTTGGGAGGTATCTATTACCTCATGTTCTATAAAAATGTAAAAATAATGTATTAAAGGTCAATAATTTTGTATAAAAATATCCACCTTTGAAAAATAATTTCTTTTTTAAAATTTTGTTCTGTAACTTCAATGTTTCTCCACTTTTATCATTTTGGTTTTGATTAAGGTAACTAGTTTTCTAACATAAGTAAAGTAACCATAAAGAAGTGATATTTATTATAAAATATATACCCATTTAATTATAAATATTATATCTAATTTTACAAAAATAAACTCCTAGGTGTGTTGGAAATTAATTTTAAAACAAGTGCATGTAATATGAAAAAAAAGCTTTAAGCCGATCTATGCTAACAATGAGTCTACAATTTACTGGTCAATAGGCTGATTATAAAAAGTAATATTTTCAATTAATATTACATATTTTATATTAATTAATATTTAAAAATAATTTTTAAAATATAGGATTTTTATAAAATTTTAATTCATTTAATAAAATATCATTTTTTGTAAAATAACATTAATGTCAATTTTCACATTATTTACATAATTTATATTAAAAATGTATCAATATAATGATGGAATTTGAATATACTCAGTTTAAAATTATTCAACATAAAATATTCATCTCTTAAAATTAAATACAATAATTTAATCAATTTACATCATTTTTAATATTTTTAGTATCATCAATTTTAGTAACTTATTATCTAAATGATTACTGCATTTGGAATTCCTTAAGTAGTTAATCTAAATAATTCATCGCTAAAAATTATATATAAATTAATATGATAAAAATAACTCCTTTACCTTTCAAAAAAATGTGTACAACCAAAATAGTGTAGGTTTTTTCATATCTTAAGGATTTATAAATGTTAAAGGTAAAGAGGTTCCTTTTTTCTTTTTCCTTAATTAACATATTATATTGGTCACATTCATGTAATAGTGTACCACTAACTCATAAATTTATAAAAAAGATATTATATGGTAAAATATGGGTATAATGTTTCTTTTTTATAATTTTCTTGGTCATTTTCCCCATTAATATTAATGTTTAACCATTAAGTAAACTAGTTTTTCACTTAATCTCTATAATTAATTTTAATTAATTTCACTAATATATTTTATGAAAAACTAAGCTTTTCTTAATATAAATTATAAATTATTATTATTTAAATTATCTAATTTACTCCTCTAAATTCAAAAAATATAAGTTCTATAAATTAATTTAAAATCAATCCTACAGACGGGACGAGATAACTAGATTTTGAAGTGAAATTGTTCAAACATTTGAAATGTTTTTATAACTAATTTCAATCTGAAATTAATTAATTTTAGCTAAATATTATTAATATATTTATAATTCATATAAATATACTAAAATATAAATTTAAAATTTAATTTAACCATATTATAAAATATATTAAAATGATGTTTTAAAATAAAATTCATTATTTTTTATAGTGAATACAAAAATGAAACTTCTAAAAAAAAATTTCCCTAACATAATTTCTAAATTACTCATTTCAAAATTAATTTCATTTTATCACATTTAATTTTTTACATTGTAACAATTTATATTTAAAACAGTTGTGCCATTAAAAGAATATAGGCTTTCCTTTTAGAAAAATATATATCTTTTTCATAAAATTGGATTTATTCTTATATCTTATCTAGAATAAGCATAAGAAGAATGTTAATTAGTTGAATTAATATCATTTATATATTTTATTAAAATAATTTATAAAAAAATTGTTTAGATATGTTATTCAGGTAAAATTTGTTTTGATTCATATATATAGTTTTCCAGTATAACATTTTCTATATTTTAAAAATAGATTGATTTTTATTTCTAAATTATTTGTCACTAATTAATTATTATAATATACATGTATAAACCATATTTTTATAATTTAATTAATCTTATTCATAACCATATTTCCAATTACTTGATGACAACTATAATAATATTTTAATAATAATGTTAATAGTACATTTTTGTTTGGTAAAAGTAAGTCTTGCATATCACCCAAGTTATTGAAGAAACTCAGAATTGTGGGTAACAAATACCAAGCATAGTGTTGTGCAAACATCAAGATAATATAATTTTGTGTATAGTATAATGTCATTTTTTTTATAAAAAGTAATAATAAATTAGTTCTTTTATATAACACAAGAAATATTTAGTATAGAGTGAAATGAAAAATAGTGAAAAGTATAAATTAATTTTGAAAAAAAAATATTTCACAAAATCTCGCGCTTTTACACTCTAACCATATTAAAATGAAATTATCCCTCTAAATTCATCTGGGTTATCAATGGTTGAATACATGTAAGTTAATTTCATAGAAAACCACATTATAAAAATAAAAACTAAAACACACTTAAAAATAATAATGTTGGAACCATAATGTTTACCCAATGTAACTCATAACTAGGTTTCTATATAGGATAAAATTGGTTGGAAGTGATGATTGAACATATAGGAATAGAATAAAAAATTATATAGAGTGATAAAGATATATGATCACAATCTAGTGAATTATAAATGGAAGGTTAAGGTCCTCAAAACCATAAATCTGAGATGATTTATAATACCATTGGTTGAATATAAATGAATGTATTAGGACAATTATTTTCTAATATTATTTTCATATTGTTGAATAATTTATCCTAAGAAGATATACATATGTGGTTTCCATCCATTATATTTGTACGATCTCGCCCTTTGGTTGTTACTTGATCAATTACTACTTCATCTCCTACTATAGAGAATTAAGGTGAATTTTTCATTCCTAAAAAACTAACAAATCATGAGATCCATTAATAAAATGATAATTCATTCTATTTATAGTTAGCTAATATCATAGGAAAATGTTTATCAATGGTTATCCAATGTGCATAAATCCTAGTATGGTGACAAAATAGATTAATCACTAAATCCTCCTTCAAAGTTTAAATTTAAATATTCTATAAATATTTAACCTTTTAACCCTTCCAAAATATAAAAAACCAAAACAATTGAAAAAGGTTCACATAATTTCTAAAAATCAACTTAACAGCATCCCCATATCTCATAATGTATCTCTTGTATGTCACATTCCAGACATGTGAGTACCATTAAAATATATTATGTTGAAACATAGTTATAAATTTAATTATAATAAAATCTTATAGAAAACATGATAGAATTATTATTGAAATTATAATTGGATATATTCCTTAAAACCAATTTTTTTGTAAACTTCATGCATGATAACATAGACCAATTTTTCAAAAAAAATCATCTCTATGGTAATTAGTACTATCCTATTTACATTATCCATAATCATCTCTTAATCCAAGATAAAACAATTTTCTCAACATGATGAACACATTAAGGGTTACCTTCCCTTGATCAAAATATCAATTTTCCATTAGATAAATTTTCTATATCATCATAACCATTTAAAATATTTGTTTAAATCCTTAATGAAAAAAATATAATTTATTATTCATATAACATAATTCTTGGGTCCATGAACATATTCACTTAAATCATCCCAAATTATTCATAAATTATTACTTAGGCTTAATCATATTATTATTTAATTTCCATTTCCTAGAATGTTGAATATGGATCAATTCTTATGGTTCCTAAATTTAAATTTAATCATACATCTTATGATTAAGGAAAAAATTACTATTAAAACATCCCATTATTTCCACATGTCATTTACAGTATCTTTATTTTTAAAAGTATAACCAATAATGATACCGCATTCAATATTATATTTATGATATTTCCACATAGGACATGTATTTGTATAATTCACATACATTCCATATCTGAAATATTCAATGTTAACCTAGTTCCTTCTAGTTATGACTATTAACTAAGACTTGAAAGAATACTGTGAACAACAGTAATCTTATCATAAAACCAAAAAAATAAAAATTTACTTATTGGATTCCTAAATCGTGATGCCTACTTAAAATATGTGACACCTTGGGATTATCCCAATATACATCCTTAGACAAATCCTTATAAATATCTCTAGGGATATCACTAAATTTTACACATCCAAATTTTCAATGGTTAACTAAAACATTCCTTTAATACCAATGCTAGTAACCATATATTAAAATACATGGATATTTCATAATTTCTAATGAATATTTAAAAATTTACAAAAGAACATGGCCATGGACCATAATAGTTTAGTGTCTTTAAAAAATTAGAACAAAACATTCCATCTAGTTGAAAGATCATCAATGTTTCCCACAAAGATCTTCCCCATTAGTAATTCCACTTAAAAACATTTTTTATAACTGGAGGAAAGGAATAAAAAGAAAAAGTGAGATCAAATGCCTAGTAAGGGTAAATAAAAGAGAAATGTAATCAAAACATGATCATAAGGGTTTGAAAACATCATGGTAATATTTTAATACCATACCCTATATATCAAAGATCATATCCATGAGTAATTTCATAAAGGTTATCCTTTACTAAAATTTGAATAATAAGTTTGAAAAAATAATCCTAAATCAATCATGAGCTATCAACTCATTCCATATAAGTTTGGCACCATCATACATATAAAAAACCATTTCATGTGTCAAGTTTAACAACCAAGAAATTCAACAAAGTGGTTACTGAAACACCTATTTCCCATAGTGTATCAGTACGAACATGTTTCACATTGAGTATTAGGACACACCTATTTCTCATTGTGGATCTGGATGCACTTGTTTCCCATTATGGACAAGGACACTCATGTTTCCCACTGTGGATCAAGCATGTCAAATTGAATCCCATCACTATCTCATGAGATTTAAATCTTTACCCAATTCGTTAGAGGGGTATATTGGTTCCACCCATCACATAATAAAATCATATTTATATATATATTCCTTATATAATAAAACATTCATCATACCATGGATCATAAAAAGATATGGGTTTCAAAAACATCATAACATAACCCCGGAAATTAAATAGGTATCATAAAAATGTTATCATATCATAAACTATGGGAAAGGTGATATGTTTTATAATAATTTCATCAAATCATAACCCATGAAAATAATAGGTCTTTAAAATTATATAACTCATGAAATAGAAATTGGTATCATAATCTACTTTTCGTCAAAAGTATATACCATTCAAAGAAAGAATAAGAATTTTGTCCTTAGATCATATCTCCAGTAAAGCATAAACGATTTCGAAGGATTTCATCTTATGTGGAGAGTTATTTTGAAATATATCTTGGAACATAACTTAATAAAAATATCCTTTAATTGAAAATACATTTAATAAAACATTTTCAAAAGTCCATATCTTATAATGAAATATTTGAAATTTCATTTAAAACATTTATTAATAAAAAACCTTTTCCGCATTAAAAAACTATATATAAAAGATAAATCATTTTAAAAAAATGTCATAGAAAACGAATTTGGAATATTATAAAGAAATACAGAAAACATTTTCAAAACCTTTTTCATTGAAAATTATTTTTAAAACTTATAAGGATATATTGAAGTAATTTTGAATCCTTTTTCTATAAAAACTATTAAAGGGATCTTGAATTTTTTTTGAAACCCTTTAATTTCAAAATATATTTCGAAAATTATAAAAGAATATATTTTAAAATTTGATATCCTTTTATTTTAATGTTATTTTAAAAAAACCTTTTAAAATTTATTAAAAACATTGTTTTTTTAATAAAACGGATTTTTCTTCGAAGAGATAAATAAGGTCGTGTTTTCTAAAAAAACATTTTCATAATAATATTAAGTAAACAGTATTGGTAAAATGGTTCCATTAAATGAAAATATAATTAATAACCCGAGGATAATACATTTCATGAGAGTTATTGAGTTATGTATATTATTATTTTATTAATGGATTATGATCATAAATAACATTGATAAACAATGATATTGTAGTTATCAAATCTTACCACATTGGTAAAATTAAATCATAATCCCAAAGAGAGTATAAAATTATATTTATCTAATAATATCATGAAAATAATGATACTAATAATATAACATTTCAATTTTATATTATATAAACCTTGTAAAATAATATAGGTGTATAGAAAAACAAGTGTCTCATAGATGGAAAATTGAGTAAAATTACCTTATTGATTTGGTAGCTTTTCAAATATAAACCCCGTGAAGTATGAAACATAAAATGGATATTTAAATATACATATATTTAAAAATATGAATCATATAATACATTAATTTGTTTTATATACACCACATAGATGAAACGAGTGGTGAATATTGCATAAGTCTCACAGAAATAAAAGTGATACTAGAAATTCACTTATACTTGAGTATATTTTGAATCATAAAATCTGTGAAATAATAATAAATATTTAAAAAAATTATATCCTTAAATATATTATATTTATCATATAACATTTCATTTGTTATTATATATTCCATACAACAATAATAAGTGTTTAATATAGCATATTTCTCAAAGAAATAAAAGTGAGATGCTAAAACCTTTACCTTAAGTCTTGTCTTTATTCATACACATTAAAACATCATGTAAAATAAATATTAGTTTATTATTAATATAAAAAATAAATTTATTCCTATATATATTTCAATATATTATTTACTTATGATATTATATTACCCATTTCATAACCACGATATATAAATGTAACATTTCGATTAATAACCGCTTTGTTTTTTGTACATGTGTTGACTTTTTATTCTGGATTCTATAACATAGATCCTAATTGGATTTTTTAAATAATTTAAAATATATATATATATATATCATATATATTCAGTATATATAAAATTATAAAAATATATAAAATATAGAAATATGAAATGGAATACATTGTTCATGGAGATAGTAGGTCATACAAAGACATGAACATTCTTTCCATTTTCTTGTCATATTGAAAGAAAGAAATGAAATTATATATATGTATATATATATATTAATACTAGTGTAATTTTTATGTCTTATATACCATATTGTTTCACTAAACCCATCCTTAATACAATCCATGTAACATGTGAACGAATCACATCACTTTGAGGAGGCGGTAGTTCACACATCCAAAAATGAAGTTATCGTATTCGCAAAAAAATGAGAAGGAAAGAAGGATTGTTTTATATAATAATTAAATATTCCTAAAAAATCATAATTATCATATATATCATAAGAATCGTATTTCTATAATAATTCCCATATATGATAGGTGGTAAAGGAAAAACAAACGATATTATTTTGTGAGGGGGTAGTCCATCGTAGAGATGAATGCCACTACTGGAAATGGAAAATTTCCCAATGGTTATGAACTATTGGAAAAGCCTATGGAACTATTGGTATATCTTATACCAATGGTTTTGCAAACCATTGGTAAATCTATTCTAAATGGTTTACACAGAACATTTGGGATAGGTTAGAAAAATGAACTTATCCCAACGGTTTGGCACAACTGTTGGGATAGTTTTTTCCAATGGTTTGGCTTCAACCGTTGGGACAACCAACCATATGACTTCTTTCCAAAAAGTTTCTAAACCATTGGGAAAGGTTTTTTACCAATAGTTCATAGAGAACCATTGGTAAAATATTACTGATAATCCTATGCCAACGGTTTAAAACCGTTGGCATAGCCTATGCTGTGCAAATTGCACAATAGCCTTCAATTTGCACAGCAAGCACAGAGCAGGGTGTCCATTCCCTCTCCTTTCCAATTCCTTCTCATTTCCAATTATTGTACCTAAAATAATCAACTAACACATACATATACAATTACTGTACCTACAATAACCAACTAAAAAATACATAAATAGAACAAATTCATAAACATTTAACATATAATGCATCCTAGAACAATAAACATCCATAATTAAATCAGAATTCAAAACATAATTATAAACATACATAATTCATTTAGAATTCATTTTAAAATTTAGATGACAATTATATGTGGAATCCGGAATTTAATTCATAATTTGATCGGTTTTTCGTATACCAGATGTTTTTACTATAAATGATGTCCATTTTAAACAAAATACATACACCTGGGGTGATTCCGGCCACACCATTTCTAGGATTGAGGCAAGGTTAATCCGTACACATCAAAAATGACACATGGATCGTTGTCTGAAAGTTTCAACATATTTCGAAAGCATTTGGTCAGTTTTTCGTATGCCAGTTGTTGTTTTCACTTAAAATGAAGTGCTTTTGAAATAAAAGAGAGACACTTTGAGTGGTTACAGCCACACTGAACCTCATATTCAGGCGGGGTTGACTAGTACACATCACAAATGACCCATGGATCGTTGTGCTAAAGTATCAACACAATCAGAATCCTTTTGGTCAGTTTTCCATATGTACTTAAAATGTTGTCCATTTTAAACATAAGAGAGACACTTTGGGTGGTTCCAGCCACACCACAACTTCGATTGAGGCTTGTTTGACTCTTATACATCAGATATGACCCATGGATATTTTTCCTAAAGTTTTAATAGATTCTTAATGCGTTTGGTTGGTTTTTCGTATTCCAGTTGTTCTTTTCACTTATAATCTTGTCCATTTTAAACAAAAGAGACACAATTAGTGTGGTATCGGCCACATCGCACCTCGGATTTAGACGAGGTTGACTATTAAACGTCTCAAATGACCCATGGATCATTGTCATAAAGTATCAACACAATATGAATGCGTTTGGTCGGTTTTCCGTATGCCAGTTGATGTTTTCAGTTAAAATGATGTCCGTTTAAAACAAAAGAGAGACACTTTGAGTGGTTCCAGCCACACTGTGCCTCATATTGAGGCAAGGTTGATTCTTACACATCACATATGACTCATGGATCATTGTGTTAATGTATCAACACAATCAAAATCCATTTGTAAGTTTTCCATATGTACTTAAAATGGTGTCCATTTTAAACAAAAGAGAGACACTTAGATGATCTTGGCCACTCTATACCTTGGATTGAGGTGGGGTTAACTTTTACAAGTCACCTATGACCCATGGATCATTTTCCTAAAGCATTAAAACATTCCCAATATGTTTGGTCAGTTTTTTCATATGTCAGTTGTTGTTTTCACTTAAAATGATGTCCATTTTAAACAAAAGAGAGACACTATGAATGGTGTCGGACACACCGCGCCTCAGATTGAGGTGGGGTTGACTCGTACACGTCACATATGACCTATGGATCATTTTTCTAAAGTATCAACACAATCAGAATCTATTTGGTTAGTTTTCCATATTCTAGTTGTAGTTTTCACTTAAAATGAAGTCCATTTTAAACAAAAGAGAGACACTTTGGGTGGTGTCTGCCACACCACGCCTGGGATTGAGACGAGGCTTACTCATACACGTCATATATGACCCATGGATATTTATCATAATGTTTAAATGGATACCGAAAACATTTGGTCGGTTTCTGTATGTACTTAAAATATTGTCCATTTTAAACAAAAGAGAGACACTTAGAGTGATCTCGGACACACCGCAACTCGGATTGAGCCCCGGTTGGCTCATATACGTCACATATGACCCAGGGATAGTTGTAATAAAGTATTAATAGATTCTGAATGCGTTTGGTTAGTTTTACATATGACAGTTGTTCTTTTCACTTATAATCTTGTCCATTTTAAACAAAAGAGACATGGTTAGAGTGGTACCGGCCACACCGTGCCTCAGATTTAGACGGTGTTTAGTTGTACATGTCTCAAATGAACCATGGATCATTGTACTAAAGTATCAACACAATATGAATGTTTTTGGTCAGTTTTCCGTATGCCAGTTGATGTTTTCACTTATAATGATGTCCTTTGAAAACAAAAGAGAGACACTTTGAGTGGTGTCAGCCACACCACGCCTTGGATTGAGGCGGGGTTGACTCGTACATGTCACATATGACCCATGGATTGTTTTGATAATGTATCAACACAATAATAATATGTTTGGTTGGTTTTCTATATGTATGTAAAATGTTGTCCATTTTAAACAAAAGAGAGACACTTAGAGTGATCCCGACCACATCGCGACTCCCATTGAGCCATGGTTGACTCATACACGTCACATATAACCCATGGATCATTGTGATAGAGTATCAACAATATCTGAATGCATTTGGTCAGTTTTCCATATGCCATTTGTTGTTTTCACTTATAATCTTGGCCACACCGCGCCTCGAATTTAGATGGTGTTGACTCATACACGTCACATTGAGTGGTTTCGGCCACACCGCGCCTTAGATTTAGGCGGACTTTCTTGCCAAGTATCTCACATAGGGGACCGGGTATCACCTGAGGCATGGTATTACCATCTTGCAAAATAGACATGTCCTCGGTTTATCTTCAAGGGACCAATATCACTCATGAGTAATAGAAACCATCCTGGAAGCCCTCACTTAGAAACCAAAGCATTCATCCTAGAATTTCAAGTCTAAATTCCCTGAGTATGAAGAGTCCATCCATGAGTCATTAACATGTATCCCATGTCTTATCCAAAAAATTGACAAGTAAACCAAATCAAACAAGGCATAATTCACATAACATGGATAATGTACAACAAGGCTTTGTATTCAATTTAAAGCATATCATCACATGCATTTGATGAGCATTAGCTAATAAGCTTTCTAAGACATTCATATAATTCAAGAAATACAAAAATGGAATAATCCAAAATAACATTGCATGATCATAGAAATAAAAAAAAAGTCATGTGAAATCAAGGAGGAGAGTGGGGGCTGTCTGGGGGTCCAAGGAGGAGGGTGGGGGGCTGTCCGGGGTCCAGGGAGGAGGGTGGGGGCTGTCCAGCTGGCTGTATGGGGGCTATCCGAGGGGGTTGTCCGGGGTCCAAGGAGGAGCGTGGGTACTGTCCGGGGGGCTGTCCAGGGACTATCCGGGGTCCAAGGAGGAGGGTGGGGGGATATCTGGGGGGATATCCGGGGGGTTGTCTGGGGTCCAAGGAGGAGCGTGGGGGGCTGTCTGGGGGGGCTGTCCGGAGTCCAAGGAGAAGGGTGGGGGCTATCTAAGGGGCTATCCCAGGGGCTGTCTGGGGTCCAGGGAGGAGGGTGGGGGGCTGTCCATGGGGGGTTGTCCGCGGGGCTGTCCGGGGACCAAGGAGGAGGGTGGGGGCTATTCGGGGGGTTGTGTGGGGGGTGTTCGGGGGGCTTTCTGGGGTCCAAGGAGGGTGGTGGGGGTTGTCCGGGGGGCTGTCTGGGGATTTCCCAAACCCACAAAACTCTACAAACATGCTCAAGATACACTGCAACCACTAAAATACATCAACATCCATGAAAACAAACAATATATAAAAATAACTCAACTCTAATAATATACTACGAGTCTAGATAAAACCAACAACTAGAATATATTAAACATGAAATATGAGTAATATTAGTCAAAAATTTAACGGATCAATTTTTCCCACATCACCATCACTATCATCACCATCATCATCACCCTAATCCTTGTGGGCATCATTTTCCTCATCATCATTCCCGCCCTCCTCAATGCCCTCTTCCTCGCCTCTCCCTCTGCCTCGCCCTCCTCTTCCGCCTCGCCCTTCTCCTCTCCCTCCTATTCCGCATCAAACTTCTTGCCATCATCATCATCAGGCTGGAAATCATCTTGACCATCACTAGAACCGCCATATAGTGCACCATATATAAAATGTATCGACGACATATATTCATCAAAAGCTGGTCTGGCCTCTGGTTGAAGTGTTGGACGTTGAACTTCAATAAATTTCTTAAATGAACTGTTTTCCCTAGCCGACTGTTCTGCCGTCTCTATGGCCCTTTTGTCAGCCTGTTTTGCATGTGCCCTAACTTGTTGTAGCTCGGTGGAACTATAACTTGTACCTAAGGAGGGCCAATACTTGGTCGGGGCTATCCTAGTTCGGCAGTGTACTCTGCCAGAATGCTCATCTCCCAACACCTAATGTAAGTGATCAGTTGGCATAAAATTGTCTGGTTCTTTGGTATCGAGGGCCTATAAAGTATCCTGTTACAAATATAAATATATTATTATGTTACAAAATAGATATTAAAATATAAAATCAACATATTAAAACATACAATCTGCTACTGAGTTGGTTCGTTGATTGAACTTCCATCCTTTTTTCTGTCTACTCGAGAAAAAACGTTTTGCTCGAGGCACACATCCTTCAATATTATGTTTATGCCTCTACAATGACATTGAAGACATAAGTTATATGAAAACTTTATCAAACGATTAAATAATTGAGGAAAAAAAAGAAACTATAAGTCGTGAAGAAAACTTTTAAACAATTGTCATGTCAGCTTCCTCTCATGATCTAGCATCGTAGTACGTCCCAGTGTGTGGAGGTATTTTTTTGCATCAATGTTTTTTTTATTTTTCCAGATGATTCCTAAATAAAATTAAATAATGAAAAGGATAATATTAATGAAAAACATGAAATATATTATTTAAATACCTCAAATTTAATTAATACCTTAAACTGAGTAGTCGTCTAATGATTAATCATCTGTCTATACTGCTCTATAAGACAATCATCTACGACTAGTACCACCTCTAACTCAGTGACATCTCTACACAGCCAGCCAATATACAACACATGCTTGTAGTCTCTCCAAATCTCACCTAAAGTCTTTAGACGTTCCGGTCGTGCACCCTCACCATCTGGAAAATTAAATCAAAGATGAAACCAAAATATTAATTCAAATAAAAACAAATATAATTCATGGAATTAAATACAACAGATTTTTTTCCCCATATCTCTACCCATGATCAATCCTTGACCTCATGTGGAAACTGTCTCCATGATAGCGTCCTGACGGGAATGGTGTAGGAGTATTTGGCAAGCGTCCCAAAAAAACTCCAACATTTCTGCCCTGTTTTCTCAGCCATTTGGTTGTCTTCATTATAATCCACCATTACCCGTGTGATGCGGTTCCACACCACATGCATGCGTGTACACCCTTGCCCCCGCCTCCAGTCAGTAGATGTATCTTTCATGAAATAAAAACAAATATTTTATCAAAATATGTTATAATGAAAATAAATATTTGTATAAAATTTTTTTAGGGTTCTATAAATATACCTGCGCCATTCTGATCACTGACCGCTACTGGATCCATAGAAACTGATGGAACACCCTGTGGTGGAACAAGAGTATAATACGATGGAGTATAGAATCTCAGATAGACATAAGTATAAGGAAAAGAAGATAGGACAGCTGTATGACCGGATTCTGGCTATAGAGTGGGAATCATCATGGGATATGAAAAAGATGGGTCAGAAGATATAAAAGGTGGTGAAAACATGGGAGGCCTAAATATCCCTTGTGTCCCTAATGACACACCGGGATCAGAATGTGGGAAGGTTGACATGTCAGGGGGAGGGGCAGGGTCTAGTTGGGTACATGGAGCTGCTCATCTACCTCTGGTACGAACCCCCTCGTACCACCGGCCTAAGTACTAGTACCAGTACTAGGATCCTCGTTGAATAACTGTCGACGTATAGGTGGATCCTACAAAAATATTTACAACAAAATTAATCACATGACATTATATATTATTTATATATATATATATATATGAAAAGTACTCACTGCAGACACTAATGGTGGAACTCCCATCTCTGCCATTCAATGATTGTTCTCCATCATTTTTTCCCTTTGTCTCTCTACAATTGGCTGCATTTCCTTCTTTTGAAAACAAATATGTAATTAGTTAGAAAAAGGAAACTAATGTGTAACCCAAAAATATAAATATATGATGGAATATGGGGATTCAAAGGTAATTTAACTATCAATTGTTTTAGAAGATCTTGAATGGATTTAATAAATCATACAAGTTGTAATGTTCACCAAGTTAGAAATATTGTTTGACTAGGTTTGAATACAGTTCAATTCCAAATTATAAAATGCAATTCAAATAATACTGCAACCAATAAACATAAAAAATTCACATAACTGCCAACTCAGATAAAACATATTTGTGATCAATACTAAATCAATATGAATAGTACCAACCTTAACAACCCAACTTGAGGTAAACCAAAATAATTGAGAACATGGATGAATGATTTTATATATTTTCAACCACAACATTAGGTTCACAATCAACTCTTGAAATTGATCTATTGGAGTCATGAAAATAAATAAATGGATTGGTTCCAATGGCAGTAGGGAAAGTGTGAATTCAATCATCACTATCATCAAAAATATGTCTTGGAATTACTTCAACTATGACACCAAATTCAGGTCTAAGTTGGTCTTTGATATAAAAAATATGTTTAGTTATTGATTCCAACACATATGGTTCTTTGGTAGTAAGAGTGCGAGTCATATTAATTACTCAAAATCCACAATCATCGATAAATGTGCTCTGTCTTTTCATCGAATAAAACCTATGGCATTTCATCATTATGACTCATCCATGAGAGTAATAATCCAATATTATTATTTTCTCAATGACTCCATAATAACCCACATTTTCAAATCACGGTCTACTATCTGATGCACTAACATAACAATTTGTTGTGGTAGTAACCATAACACCATCATGTTGTGTTATCATGTTCTTTTCTCGTTCAACGACAGTAAATTTTTACCCATTGATAACAATTGATTTACAGTCATGAACCAAGGTATTAAGACCAAAAGCCATAGCTCTTATATCCTCAAATAAAGTGTCAGCAAACAAACTCAATACCTAAAATATAAATAATTATTAAAAATAATTAAATATTGATTTATTTATTTTAAATGGTAATTTTTTAAACTTCAAATTTAACCAAGTATAAAACTCTTTGTTATGCAAAGCCTCCCTCCTTATCAAAGATAAAGAACGATGATTTCTATTTATTATGGTTTTATATTCCCTAAAGATAAAAAATATGAGTAGTTTAACAGATATATATATATATATATATGTAAGATGTACATATTAAATTTATTTACCTGATATAGTCATCGAACAAATCATAGTTGAACAAAATTGTGCGATGTGCCATCTCCCACTATTCATGGCTTTATATCTTCAATGTATATGATCCAGGAATTCCTCCTGTTTGACGAAGTGATGGAAAACTGGGTTCAATTTTCTCATACTATTATTATTCATTTCTCAATGGTCTGTTCATTCATGTAGTAAGATCAGACAAATACATTTAGCAGAAATCTATACATTCTTGAGCCATGTAACCATTCATGATAGAACCTTATGGATGATTCCTATTTCAGACATAAGACTTTAATATGTACATATTTCATTCAGTTGGATACATCTAATGAAATAAAACAGATCCTCCGAGAAGTATTTTAGTGGGAATATGGACAGTCAGATGCAACATGCATGTGAAAAATGATGTAGAAAATATTTTCTCCCACCCACACAAAATTAATGGGTCATATGTCAATATGTTTTTGCAAGAAAGACTTGGACAAATTCTTATCACAAAGATATATAAAAAAATGGCACAACCGAATAACATTCACCCTTACATTATTGGACAAAAGATGAAAGATTGATATTGGAAGGAACTGATGCAGAAGAACGTGATAATCATGAGCCTTCAATGATTTTAGCTTCAACTCTCTTCTGTTGACTTGTTTAGATATGTTGCTTGAATAGCCATCAGGAACTCTAATAGTCTCTAATACTTCCAAAAATTGTTTTTTTTCATAGGTGTCATCACCTAAGAAGCACATAAAAGTTTCCATTTATTTTCACTGATATGCACAGGATGAAATTCTGGTCTGATGCCCCAATCCACCAAGTCGTGCAGAGATCGTAAATAGTCTTTTGTCTTCCCATTGACATTAAGAAGAATAGAAAACAAAATTTAGCATATTTTCTTTTCAATATGAATTACGTCTAAGCAATGATATAACAAATTGGTAGACCAATAAGGAAAATCAAAAAAGATACTCATCTTCCTCCATTTGTAATAGGTTTCAGTGGAAACATTCTTTCTCTTTCCAGATTTCATTTGATCCTTCCCAAATGAAAAACTGAAATTTTTCAATTCATTAAACACATCAGTTCCAGAAATACACTAAGGTGGATAATCAGTCTCTATAGTATTATCATGTATTCGATGATTATTTCTATATGGATGGTCCATTGGCAATAATCGTCTATGTCCCATAAAACTGAAACTACAGTGATGTTTTAGTCTTCTGGATATCGTATTCTTCATACAAATAGGAAATGATAGTTTTCCCTTCGTGCTCCATCCAGACATCATTGCATAATCCGGAAAATCATTGATTTTCCACATAAGTGCAGCACACATCTGAAATATGAGTTTCGAATATGCATCGTATGTGCACACACCCACATCCAAAAATAGATTCAACTCTTTTATTAAAGGTTTCATATATACATCAATATCAATGTCGGGATCAAAAGGGGTAGATATTAGTATACTCATGAAAGTGAAAGGGTTTTTCATACACAACCATGGGGGAAGATGATGAATGTGTATAAAAACTAGCCATGTGCTATGCGAAGTAAGCATTTGTCCAAATGGATTAAAACCATCGCATGAAATACCCAGCCTCACATTTCGCACGTCAGCTACAAAATTAGGATGTTGAGCATCAAATCTCTGCGATGAAAATATTTATGTAGGATGAACCAACTCATCATTAGTCTTCTTTCTCTTGGTATCATGAAATATCATTTTTATTGATATGTCATCAGACATAAAAAAGATTCTAGAGTCTGGGGATCAATGGAAAGTGACAAATTACATTCTTTAAAATGCGGGATGGTGTTCCATTAGATGTTGACGTCCAACGGGATGTGCCACATTTTATACAATCATTTTTTTCAGTGGTTTCCTCCCAGAATAAACTGCAATCTTTCGGGAAAGCATGAATTTTGTTTCTTGAAAATCTAAGTTCATCAACTAACTTCCATGACATATAGTGGATTGAGGGAATATCTGCATCATCTGGAAGTAAATAATCCAAGAGGGTAAGAATAAAATTGATTTTTGTATTCGAAATCCCATTCATAGTTTTCCCATGAAACAATCAGATTAAAAATTCTAGCTTTTTCATTTTATCGCATTGTCGATATACTCGAGTCGTGGCAGCATCAATAAATTTTTTCACCCTATCAATATCATCATTTTCACTAGATGCATCATCTTTCCTCGTATCGAAGTATTTTTGAGTCGAAATCCTTTCATTTTCAGGATTACGAATAAATAGAAACCGGACATCTAACAAATTCTCCATTCCAGTCCTTCCATTTCGATCATCACCATTTTGAGATTTAATGTTTTCCCCATTGTGATACCACAAAAAGTAGTTTTCTTGAAAACCATATTTGGTTATTTGGTAGATGACTTCTTTACGGCTCAACCAAGGTCTACCAACATAATTGGAACATGGACAGTGTATGCGACCACAATCTGAATCATTGTGAAATAAAAAATCTATAAAGCTCTCCAAATTGTTTTGAAAATCGCTTGAGATTCGATCGGTTTCATACATCCACCTTCTGGCCATTCTATAAAAATAATTTATATAATCCATTTTGTCATAAAAAAATCATTAGGAATGAACTTTAATAGAAAATACATTTAAGTAAACGATAAATGAAGAAGTTTCTAGTCAATGTAGTGAACTATTAAAACAATTTAAAGAACAAGAAATCAAAAATTAAATTAAAATTTTTTATATTCATTTTCATTAGGTCTCTAAGAGGAACATACCTCAGGTCCCATTATGTGTTATATGCATCCCAAATCATTCACTCATGTTCAATAACTCATTATTGGCACCTTTATGGAAATTCCTTTTATTACCCAATTACATCCCCAAGTCAAGCGCACCCCATGGGTGAATAAATTTTTGGCTTCTACACTAATAGGATGTTCATGGATTGTAAAAATATTTAATTTCATAAAGAATAGACAAAAACATTTATTTTTAAATTTGAGATTAATAATAAAGTATGTCAATGATAACAACATTACTGAATTAAACTTGTGACTAATCTAATAATTTTAAGGATGTCTACACATGTCAGCATGGCTAGAGAAAAGCACCCCACCCTCATAAAAGTGAGTATTGGCTAAGAAGGACACCTAATATACAACGTACAATGAGAACCATATTTAATTGACCCTAAAGTTATATTAGTACAGTCATCTTGGGGGAAATAGAATATATCATCCTAGTTAACTTATGAATTCAAAAGCTTGTATTCCATACGTTGGACACTATCTAATGTAAGAAATCATGTGAGGATGGGTATACATCATTCAATTTCATGCATACTAGTGAGAATGAAGACTTGAATTAATTACTTGAGTTTACTAATTAAATGAGGATAGAGGTTGCATAGGCTGTGTAAACAGAATGATTAAATAAGGGTAGAGGTTTCATACACTGTTCATGGTGGTGGAGTCTCAGCCGATTTAGAAACTAAAATAAATTCCCATCATAGGTATCAATAAAAATCCTTAGAATCAAAAGAAACTCTAAATAGAAAATTACTAAAAAAATCAAACATTTCAATAATTTTCTACTATGCATGGTTTATCCACATGTTTAGTAGTAATTATATGTCTTAATCATGAACCACCTCTACAAATCCCAGTTTTCACCAATAAACATAAGGAAAATATATCAAAATATCATTAAATTAACTCATTAATAGGCTCAAAACGTAAATATAATCTTGAACCAACCATGGAATCTCTTTCACAACACATTCTCACACACCAGTTATCTCATGTGTTAATAAATACCAAACATAGTCACATAACAAGTGTACTATAACAAATTACATTACACAATCCTTATTTAAAAAATTCACATTTTAATAAAACACTTTCCTCAAGATTAAATCATTTCTGAAATATCTTTTTAAATCCAATTTAAATAATAAAATCCCTTTGATCATTTTTAAAAAATATTTAGAGTATTCTCAAGGCACCCCCATTTGGAAAAGTCAAAATAAATGCCCAATTTCCACAGCAAACCATTGAAAACAATTAACATGGGACAATCATCAACCACAAATAACTCAATTGGGAATTAAAAAAACATAAACCAAATGTGATATAGAATTTAATGTTATGTTAGGGAAAATGAGATTAAATAGAGACAACAACATCATAAATAGTTCCAACATCATAACTTTTCATTAAAACCATCCATAATAGGAAGGGGAATGCCTCATACACCTAATCCCTAATAAAACATACCAAATCCCCAATTAAAAACGATAAGAATTTTACACCAAATTTAGGGTTTTCACCTTCATAAATGGATAAATATGAAAGATAAGTGGAAAATGACCAAGAATAAATAAAGATTTGGACTTCTAACCTGGTTGGGGAGTAGTTGATTTGATAGAGTAGGGCACGCGTGGGGATTATAAAAATTGGGGGAGAGGGGATTCTGAAATCGGGGGAGAACTACCGAATGCATGAAATACTGCCAGATTTAGTATAAATTTGGGTATCATTTCCCAATGGTTTTTAAAAACAGTTGGGAAAACATTAGCGTTACCAACAGTTCGTCTAAATCATTTGTAAAGGGAAACATTTCCCAACCTTTGCTAATGGTTTATCTAAAAACGTTGGTAAAGGGAATTATTTCCCAACGGTTTTTATAAAACCGTTGGGAAATCGTCACTTATGTCTTCCTTTACCAACGGTTTTATGAAAATGTTAATAAAGGCCTACTATACCAATGGTTTTGATGAACCGTTGGTATATGAGCGTTGGGAAAACCCAGGTTTCCAGTAGTGTGCGAAGTTTGTCACCCATTTTATGGAATTGTTTTTATGTATAGGCATGAAAATTATAATAAGAATTTATTAATAAATTTTTTATAATAATGTTTTTTAATCAGGAATATAGAGAATTTAGGTGGTGAGTAATTAAAATTAAACAAAAGTATTTGTTGAAGGATGTTGCATATTCTTTGGGTAACTCATTTTGGTTTAAAATAAATGGCTTGATTGGTTGGATTCATACGTGAAGGTATGTCTATATTATTAATGAGGATATTTTTGAAGCTTATTTTGGTTGGGTTTGGATGAGCCAAAGATTCTAGATAGGTGTGAGGAAAGGGATGAGTGAATTCCTTTTTATAGATGAGGAGGGGTGTCATTATTATAAATACCAAAAGGTAAGAACTATTGTGAGGTATCACTTACCTAATGTGATACCAAAATGGAAAACAATTTATTAAATGGGAATTATTTTGGATTAAAACATTCAACATAAAAAATAATTTCATTTTTATAATTTTGTTCCTCAACTTATATGCTTCCCCACTTTTAACATTTTGGTTTTTATTAATGTAACTAGTTTTCTAACCTAAGTAATATTTCCATAAATAATAAATTAAGGGGATATTTATTTTAAAATATATAACAAATTAATTATAAATATGATATATAATTTTAAAAAATTATTATGTGTATTGGAAATTAATTTTAAAAAAGCTCATGTAACACACAAATACACTACTTTAACCCAAACCGTGATAACAATGTTTTTACTATATAAAGGTCAATATATTCATTATAAAATAATAATTGTTATATTAATAGAATATATTTTATATTTATTAAAATTTAAAAATAATTTAAAATAAAATAGTATTTTTATTAATTTTGAAATCCTTTAATAAAATACCACATATTATAAAATTACATTAATGTCATTTATAAAAATATTTAATTAATTTATATTTCAAAAATATCAAGAAAAATATTGAATATGAATATATTATTTTCACACCTATGTAACATCCTATATTTATCTAAAATATTTTAAGAAAATAATTCAATCATTTTACTTTACTTTTAATATTTTTATTATCATTTATTTTTGTTTATTATTTTCTTAAAAATTACATCATTTGAAATTCCTTATGCAGTTAATCTAAATATTTCATTTCTAGAAATTAAATATTAATTAATATGATGAAAAACCACATTTAAAGTTAAAAATAATTTCTAAAATGGAATAAATTTGGTTTTTCCCATATCTCAATTTGTTATAAATGTTAAATGTATAAAAGTTTATTTTTCCATTTTCTTTACTTAACTTTTTATATTGTTCACTTTCATGGAATAGCGTCACAAAAACTCATTAAATTAGAACCTAGAGGCTATATGGTTGAAATATGGGAATCCAATGGATTTTTTATAAGGGTATAGGTGATTTTTCTTCTTAAAATTAACATTTAAACACTAAGTATACTAATATAAGCCTTAGTTTTTGTAATTAATTTTAATTAATTTTTCTAATATTTTTGTTCAAAATAATGTATACAGTACAAGAAATATTAAACTGTTATTATTTTAAATATGGAATCCATTTTTCGAAACTCTAAACATATATTTGGAAAAAATTAATTAAAAATTAATCCCACAAATAGGATGAGCTAAGGGGTTTTTTAAGTGAAAATGTACAAAAAATTGAAATGTTTTTTCAATACCCTAAGACTTTATAATATTATAGTTTAATAATAAATTTCATTTTATATCTATATTTATTTATACAAAACTCTATGTTATGATTACACTACACACATCACTGAGTTAGTTTGTGTAAACACAAGATTGAGTTTTAGCACCTTTGAAGGGCATGCCTCTATAAAACCAAATTTTGACAATTACAAATTTTATTTTTATATATAAACTTCATTTTTTTATTTTTAATGTCAAAATTATCTCAGGAATAGTTTTTGGTATTTTTTTTAGAAGTTTCATTTTTTGATGAATGGTGAAAATTACTGCATTTTATTGGAAAACCGCCTTTTCACCTAAATATTTATTAATGTTAAATTTTATTTTAAATGTGCTGAAAATTAAATATATATATATATATATCCAATTTATTTTATTTGAATTATTTTATTACATAATTTACATATAAAGAGTTAATGAACAATTAAATATTTTCACATTAAAACCTCATTTCTCACCACTTCTACAGTTTTAGCATTAAACATAAATTCTCACTTCTGTGAATTGAATTTGAAAAAAAAATACAAGTTTTTAATCATTATAATATTTATTGTATAATAATATAAACTTTCTTTTTGACCAAAAATACTAATAAAAGTTATTGAGATTAGTTTCATTGATTCATGTAAAATTATGTTTTACATGGGACTAAACCTTAATCTTAAAATGACATAAAAACGTATCCAAAATAAATTGGATAAAAAAATTTATACCATACCGCCACTTAGTTGTAATTTTTTTTATTTAGTGGGATATTATTCCATAAAATTGGACTATATGTTAAGTAAGTAAAAAAGATAAAAAAACATTCATTGCCTTTAATACTTATAAAGCTTTAGAGTATGGAAGAATCTTTATAGATTTGGTTATAAACATTATTTTTAAATTTAAATTCATGATTGTTTCTATACTAATTTAACTTTGATTTTTAGAGATGATATAATTACATTAAATGCTTAAAAAATTCTAACACATTGATGTGGATATTTTTATCAAAAATAAATTCACATTACTAAATTATTTTTTCATTTTATAAGCGCAAGAGAATTGGGAGACCTCCCAATAGTGTATACCTTTTGGTATTTACAATAATGACACTCCCCTCTATTATAAAAAGACATTCACTCTTCCTATTCGTCACAACCCTCAAGAAACTATGGATCATCAGAAATATACCCATATAGTCTTCCTACATCCAACCCTTAAACCTATAATCCTCTCATATAGAGGAAATACAACCAAGGATCCCTTTAGTACAACCCAAATGTAGTTACCCAAAAAGATGTATCATTTCTCAATGGTGCATTTAGGATTTATTTCATTATTCCAAATTCAATTATTATTTTTACATGTTTATATAATAACATCACTATCCTACATATAATTAAAAAAAATTATTTTATTTTTTCTACCTGCACCTACATGCACTTCCATCAAATGGTTAACTAACATACCATTCGTGTATATGAACTAACACCTTACGAAATGATGTCATTCATTTTTCCTTTACCACTTTTCATGTTCGGTCATTATGATGAAAAAAATTTATATATGATATATATGATATTTAATATGTAATTATTCTTTTAAATTACTTATATAACACATGCATCTATGAATTCTATTTTTTAAAATATTATAACTTCATTTGTCGATGTTTGGACTACCCCCTCTTTAAAGCGATGTGATATGTTCACACAATAAATTCAATGTATTAAGGATGGTTATAATTAAACATATGGGACATAAATGAAATATATATGATATTAATGACATAATTAAATTTCTGGAAATATAATATATCATTTTCTTTATTACTCTTTTCACACACTAAAAAATGTGATAACATCATTCATGGATGTGTGAACTACCACATCCACAACACGATATGATTCCTTATACATCAAAAGAATTATTTTTATAAGTATATATAATTAAATGAAATGTTATTTTTTATATAATTTTCAGTCTATAATTATTTATTGTTACTTACCAAGTTTCCACAGTGATCATTGAAAAATGGGGACGTTACTAATGTGTATGCACAACCTTCCGTCTTCATGATTTTAACATTGGTTCATTTTTCAAAACCATATTTCGTGATTGGTTTTGAAATAATAATTGGGGTATATATATGATATATATTTCAGGATCATTATTCTATATATTTTTATATAATTACCTTATTGACCATATTCAACTGACCAAATTCAATTTTAACACAATAACTGAATTTTTCAAAACACCTGATGTAAACATAATTGATTAAGTAGTTGTATAGAGAATTGAAATTATTATAGTAAAACTAAAAATAAACATGAAAAATATTATGAATAATTTAAATAATTAACCTAATTTTATCATTTATGGATATAAATACACACGTGACAATTTAGACTCAATGTAAGGTATTTCGTCTAAAGTTACATTCCATTGAGACTTATTTTTTTCATGCACCAATTAACTTTTATATGTGTATATACATATCTTTTACATATTATATCATAAATATACATATTATCAAGGTATTAAAAGTTTAATTTAATGTAATTCCTTCATGGTTATTATAATTAAAATGTTTTAAAGGGGTGTGGGACCCTTTGGAATTATTAATGAATATTTTCTGCAACAATGTTTTTAAATGGTATTTCAATTCATCAACATCGACAACCCTTGTTGTTACTTATCCTACACATAGTATTTATTGATAAATTCATATTATTTATTCAATATGGACATTTTATGATAAAGAAAATTGATTATTAATTGTATTGATTATTCAATATATGAGGAATGCTTTGGACATGAAAGACACGGGTTTAGGACTGGTTAATGTAAGCCCTTGATGCATTAGTAGTCCCGTGAGATGAAATTTATTGAAAAAAACCCATATAGTTTGTTTCCAGTAAAAATAGATGGGTTTATAATCAAAAAATTAAGAATTATTATGGAATGTATTCATTTTAGTGGTTCATGTTCCATATAAATTCTCTCCAATAATTATGCATTTACTTCACATCTATTATTATTATCTAGAAGATTTTAACTTTGAAAAAATCTATGGATTCGTGTTATTATCAATTAATTGATTAAATGGAATTTTTTCCTATAAATTATCTTTCTATATTTATTTTTTATTATCTAGTTCGTTAAATTGAAATTATATTTAGTTAGTTAACATTCTATATTGTTTATTCTTATTGATTCATGATTACTTCTATTGTACGCTAACCCTTTTGAAGAATTTGTTCTCTCTTTATTTTGTTTACTTTCTTCATGATATAAAGATGAATTTTTGTAATGAGTTTCAAGGTTGTGGTTTAATTTTATTTGTTTTTTTATTATGTTCTTCTCACATTATAAAATGGGTATCATGTATGTAATATGGTAATCTAAAACTAAAAAATTGTTCAGTCCTTCAAGATTTGATTCCTCATCCTCATGATAATGTAATAAAATAATGCACCATCTTAGGGATTATAGGGTGATGGTGTTACAGTTGGTATCAAAGGATGTTTAGCAGAAACCCTAGAAACAATATATATAAAACTTATATTAAGTAATATAACCCTAATATAGACTTTGAGAATAATAATATAAGAACATCCAAATGAATCCATGTTTATGATTATGAGATTTGATCCACGTAACTTTTTCAGTTTATGATATTTTTTTTGGATTATACATTATCATTCATATTCATATATTCTATCATATTGTGGGTTATAATTTATAAATTGAGTATAGAAGAATAAATGTGAACCTCTTTAATGAATGTGATCCAAATATTAAAAAGAATCATATCAGTTATTGTCTTATGTATTTCAAAGTGAATTATTATCTTAAGCATTCTCATCAAATGAGAAAATAATATCATGTTATTACGAGGCTAGTAAAGAATTATTTATGAATTATGGATTTAAAGGTAATAACTAGGACAATAGGACAATTGGGAAAAATATAGACTAAAGTAATAAGGGAAAGAAGTATTTTCTTACATATAATAAGTGTGGAAATGATCATGTTATTCCTTGATTAATTTAATGGGAGTTTACTACAAATAGGGACATAAAGGCCACCAGTATTGTGATTAAATGGATAAGATAAAAGTCTAAAATGTAAAGTTAATTAACTAAAAGGAGGTAGGACACTACACAAATCATTGTCTCAAGTTTCATAGTAATATACCCCAAAAGAGGATAATGGATCATTGTCATGCTTTTATTTCTACCATAACTAAAGATGATTGATTAATATTCCTATGTTTGAATTCCATAATTGTGGAATTTTATTATTTTATCAATAAGGTATGGGTCATGGGAATTATAAATTATATATGGATTATTTTGTTATAATTTTTCATCAATGATTTAAAAGTTTGTGTTAATCGGTACTGATAACCATGAAAAGTGATTTAGTATCAATTAGAACATTTTATAAAATATATTGATGTGGGAAATATAAGACTTAATATGTTCCTAATGTTAAGAAAATGTTTTTTTGGATAAATAAATAATTGATTCAGATATGTACTCACTACCCTGAAACTGATTAATTATTTTTCAGAAAAGTGGTTTATAATATCATTTATGGAGTTTAAAACACTTTTTCTTTAATAAAATACATCAAATAACATGTGTTTTACTTAAGGAATAAGTTATCATTCATGTTTTAAATAGTATTTTATTATAATTTTTTTCATTAGAATACTTCTAGAGAATATAAAATGAAGGTATTAATATGTTTGGAATTTTACAATTTAGAGCCGCTTCATGTTGATTAAACGATAATGTTAAGTTCATTTGGGAAATTGAGTGACAATACTTCTAAAGTGTTGGATCATAATATTTTTTAAAATTTAATCATATATGAAATGTTTTAATTTGATTTTTGGAAGGGGTTTAAAATATTTATATATTACATCACTCTATGAATCATCTTGTGTTAAGAGATGAATTGTAAATAGTTTAAGGACTAGTCAAATTAAAGTATTATGTTTATTGAACAGTATATTTACTTATATTATTAAAGTCTGAAATAATTATGAAACTCTCTGATAAAGGGAATAGAAATAGTGTTTTTGTCCAATTATAATCATTTTTTATAATGTTAATGATCTTTCTCATAAATATGGTTTTAGTCTTTGTGTTCCACAACTTCCAACTGAATATGTTCTCTATCACTCACCATCAGAACTTGATATTTATATTTTTATCCCATGCCCATGTTTGGACTAATGTTATCCTACTTTCAAGCCTATTTTTTTGTGACCTTCTCATTTTACATTAACTTTTATTAAGAAGATTTTTTATTAACCATATTTAAGATATGGGTTTTTTCAAACAATAGTATTTTCAAATAGAAAACCCAAGATTACCAAGATCATGTTTAAATTCTAATGATTTAATTTAATTAATGGGGGAGAATGTAACACCCAAATAATTTATGATATTTTCATTTTAGAATATTTTTTAGTTTTTGAAAGACTTATTTATATGAAACACCTTGTTAATATTATGTTACACACAACCTTGAGTCAGCTTACATTGCACGTAAGACCGAGTTTTACAGCCATTTAATGGCGCGAAAATTTTAAAAATATATTTTTAAATTTTATTGAATTTAATTTTTCAAAATAAACTTAATTTTTAATTCATAATTAAAAAATTATCATGGGGTGAATTTTTAGTATTTTTATAATAAGATTCAATTTCATATGAATAGTCAAATATATTGGATTTTATTTGAAAACTACCTTTACATATAAATAATTATTAATGTTAAATTATATTATATTTTTAAAATGTAACAATAGTTCAAACATATTTTTATTATTCAATTTAGGTCTTTGGAATCATTTTTATATTAATTTTAGACGTAAATACTTAATTAATGTTTGAGCATTTTCACTTTAAAAACCCACTTTCTCACAACATCTACAAGGTTTCCTTTAAATATAAATTTTCTCACTTATGTGAATTGAATTTGAAAAAAAAATTTAAATAAAATATTATAATATGTATAATATTTATAGTCCAACAAAATAAAAATACTTTTTTACCAAAAAAATATTAAAATTAATTTCGATTTATTACATATGTTAAAAATAAATTAAACTTAACAAGGGACAAATATATAAACTTAAGGGACAAAATGACATATAGAATTTTCCAAAATCCATTGGCTTACAATATTTTGACCATATCCCCATTTTTTTTTTCTAGATTTATGATTTGGGGGATATTATTCTATTAATGTTACCTATAAGTTAGTAAAGGAAAATCTCAAAAAAGAAGTTTCATTCACTTTAACATTTATAAAGCATTTAAATATGGAAGGAAATTTATTGTTTCAGTTATATTTATTCTTTTGAAAGTTAAATGACTAGTTATTATCATGGTAGTTTATCTTTAATTTTTAGTGATTATATAATTACATTAAATATTTGATTAATGTTAATGCATAGTTTATTTAATTCATAATTAAAAAAAATAAGTGATGCTAAAAATATTAATAGTGATGTCATCTTAACAAATTACTATGTTTCATTATTTTCTAGATGAATATATCATGTTACGCGTATTTTATCATCATATACTTGAATTTGAATACTTTTTTGATATTTTTTCATTAAATTTAAATAAATAATTTTAAAATTGACATTAATGTTTTTTTACAATAAATGATATTTTATTAAATGATTTTAAATTAATAAAGAATACAAAAATCTATAAATTTATATTTAAGTGTTAATAAATAAAAAATATATTTTATTAATGGGCCAATTAATCTTTTATAATTACCATATTTACTCATAGATAGTAATAGCATTGTCATCAAGGTCCTGGTTAAAGCATTGTTTTATGTGTTCTGTGTGTTTGTTTTAAGCTCGATTTCAAATCCATATAAAATTTTTATTTTCTAAATAATATATCATATATATAATTCAGTGGGTCTATAATTTCTAATAAATATATCCTTAATTTATTTTTAATGTTTAAATTAATTATGTTGGAAAACTAGTTACCTAAATGGAAAACTAAAATGAAAATTGTAAAGAAACATAATTACTAATGAACAATATTATACAAATAAACTTATTTTCCAATGGTGTAGATTTTAAATGACCTTAAATTCAATTTTCTCTATTATTTTTTCATATTGGAACCACAGAATATAAGAGAAAACTCCCAATAATGTATGCATTTTGGTATTTACAAGAATGCCACTCCCCCTCCAATATAAAAATGCATTCACGCTTCTCCGTCCTCACACATCTAAAGACAACTTGAAACATCCAATATCTTCCAATATATTATTCCAAAATCCACAAAATCAACCTACAAGCCTCTCTTTGGGCATAAAATAATGGAAGTAATCCCTTTGGTGTAAACCAAAAAAAGTTACTCGAAAAGTGGTAACATTTATCAAACATGCATTTATGTTTTATTACATTCACAAACCACAAAATTATTCTAATTATATAATAAAATAATAAAATAATTTTCTAAAATATATTTAAATGTTTTTATGTAATGGTTTCTACCAACACCTACACGCAATTCTATTAAATGGGTAATTAACATACCGTTTAGGAATGGCGAACTACCACCTCACGAAATGAAGTTGTTAATATTTATTTTACCTCATTTCATGGTTAGAAATTATGATAAACACATTTTTTCTATATTACATATATGATATTTTTTATTTTTTATGCTTCAATTATTTTTGAGGAAAACATGCATTTATGTATTCCATTTTGTGAAAATATTGTAACATTGTTGGTGGATGTGTGGACTACCACCTCATAAAAGTGATATGATACATTCACACATAACATGGAATGTATTAAGAATGGGTTTAAATAACCATATTTGAAATCAATGAATTATATATAATACTCATGAGATAATTAACTTTCAATAAATATAATATATGATTTTATTTATTATTCTTTATATACAATAAAAAAGTGATAACGTTGTTCGTGGATGTATGGACTACTACCTCCTCGACATGATGTGCTTCATTTTACATTACAATAAAACTAAAAATAATTATATATGATTAAAAAATGGTATTTATGATATAATAATCATTTTTAATGATATAAATTTACTTATATTCTATTCATAATGACAATTAAATAATGGGAATGTTTTCATTGCGTGCGTACGTCCAACCGTCTCCGTGATTGTGATGTTTGTTAAATTTTCATTTCCATATTTAATTATTGTTTTTAAAAGTATAATTGGATTATAAATATGAAAATTATTTCATAATTATTATTCATAAGTTGTTTATATAATGAACCCTTTCACCATAGTCAACCTACCAAATACATTTTTAATACATGAACGTAATTTGGTCCAAACACCGTAGTAAACTTAATTATTGGAGTAGTTTTATAAAACATATTAATAATTAAAGTAAAAGTAATAATAAACATTAAAATGTTTCTAAATAAGGTAAATAATTAATATAAGTTTTTATTCATCAATATAGAGGCAGACATGAAAAGTCAGGCCCAAGGTAAGGTATTTCATCTCACTTTACATTTCATTGAGACTTATTTATTGTTATGAACCAATTAACTTTTATATGGTACATATAATATCATTTGGAATGTAATTACATGAATATATTTATTCTAATAATATTAAAATTTTCAATTAATTTGTTTTATTCATGTGGATTATAATAAAAATGTTTCAAATTGGTATGTGACACTTTAGAATGCTAAAAGATTATTTTCCTCATGAATGTTTGTAATTGTATTTCCATTCATCAATGTCAAAAAAAATTATTGTTCATTATCCCCCTTTGATAAATTATTTATAAATCCATATTACTTATTAAATATTAATATTTTATGATAATAATAATTTTGTATTAATTAAATAAATTATTCAATATATGAGGAATGCTTTGGGCACTCAAGAGATGGGTTGAGGCCAATTAATGTAAGACCCTTGATGAATCTATAGTAACATGAGATGAAATTGGTTGGTGGAGACCCCTTATATTTATTTTCCAAGTAGAATATATTGGTTTTTACCCTTAAACATAAACAATATTAGAAAGGTCTTGATGGTAGTGGTTTAGGTGCCAGATGCATGACGTCTAATAATTTAGCATTTCCTTCATTTTAGTTATTATTATCCATAGGATTTTCACTATGAAAAAAATCTATGGATGCATTTAATTCTCAGTTTATTAATAAAATTGAATGTGTTTTGATTACTTTACCTTTCCATTTTGATTATAACTTATTTAGTTGTTTAAAGGGAATGTTTTTTTGTTAATTACCTTTCAGTATTATTTATTCATATTGAATCATGATTAGTTTTTTTTTTGTATTATTACACTTAATAAGAATATTTTCTCAGACATATTGTGTTTCCTTTACCCAGGATATGAAGTTGAATTCATGGAAAGAGTTTCAAGGATGTTGATTATTTTTATTTTTTATGTAGTTTTTTCTTCTCTCAATATAAAATATGTATCATGTCTATACTCTATTTTTAAAAAATTACTGAATTATTTAGTCCTTATGGATTTTATTTCTTGTAATCATGAAAATGTAACAAAATAATGCTCTAACTCTAACCCTCTATGATTGGGGAATTATAGTTTTTATATCTAATTTCAATGCGAAATTTATAAAAATGGAATATATTTTATTAATAGATTTATAAATTATCTAAATATAAATTCATACCAATTTATAATATAATTTAAATATATAAATAAGTTTGATGAAAATGCATTTTTGATTTAAATTATAGTGTTTTTTTCTCTTCATCCAAAAATGAAACTTCACATAAAATACCCAAAATCACCCTAAGATAATTTGACATTATTCTTTTAAAAATGATGTTTACATTGGAAAATAAAATTTATAAAAGTATCAATGTTTAGATTTTAAATAGGTGTTTTGTAGAAAGTTTATAAAGTTTCCTTTTAGAAAAATATATATCTTTATTGGTAAAATAGGTTTTTTCTTATCTCTTATCTAAATAACACATAATATATTTGTTAATTATTTGATTGGATATAATATATATATATATATCATTAAAATAATTTATCTAAGGTGGTTTAATTAATTTTTTAGGTAAAACACATTTGATTTGAAAAATATGGTTTTCCAACAAATGATTTCATATTTTTTCAAAATGGGTTTATTTTTATTTATAGTTAATTGGTAACCAAATAATTATTATTATATTAATTTGTAAACCCTATATTCATAATTTAGTTAGTATTATTAAAAATTTTCATTCTAATGTTTTAGTGACAACTGTTACAATTTTTTAATAATATTATTAATAGTACATTGTAGTTTGGTAAAACTATGTCTTGTGTGCCACACAAGTTATTAAAGGAAATAAACATTATGTGTAAAAAAGGAAATCAAAGAGTTCCATATACTATTGGGTAATCTAAGTGTTTCATGTAGCATAATATCTATATAGTGTTTTGTATAAAGCAATAATATCATGTATCATTCATATAATAAAATATATATTCAATGTGGTATGAAATACCAAGTTTTGAAATGTTTAAATTAATTTGAAAATATATATTTCACTAAATATTAGGTTGTTATAGGATGGGAGGTGGAATTTCTGGAATATGAAGCACTCTCCTGGCCTTTCCCTTTTAAACTTTTCCACCAAGCTCAACTTGGGTGGGTGACTCTTAGAAAAGTTAAGAATTATTTTTCAAAAGTATGTAATTGGAGGGGAATTGGGGTTAGGTTATTCATATCCTCTCATGGTCAAAACTACCCCACTATACATGAAAATAATGGTCCTACACATATGAAGTGTATTCTTCCCTTCCCGGATATGGATGATAACATTGTATAGTATCTCTAATACTAGGACAACTATGTGGATGTGCTACCACATCTCTAGCATCGATGCCATGATAAAGGTTCTCATATGGACACCCATATGTGCATCTATCATAGATAGAATCCAACTATAGATTAATGTGACAATGATCCCTGTTATCCTAACCATAGGAACAATAGGCTTGCTGTTATAGCCCCACATCAGCCTTTGGCTCACCACCAAGGTCCTCTAGTCGGAGTGATCCTTGTCGAGCTAGTATTCCCCAAGGAATGTGTGTGACCTCTATAGTTGTTTCTCTATAGGATCAACCCCTTCATGGATCCTCCATTGGTTTGTTTGAGAAATACCTAAACCGTTTCTAGAATGGGATGCCCTTCATCAATAACTTCTATTTACTATTCCCTTACAACAACATTAACAACACCCCCATAAGAGATAGAATATAATCTTGGTCCACTCATATTTTCTCATTGGGTAGGAACTCATCATACATCCTCCATTATATTAGGATCCCAATAGTCTGGTAAAGATCCCATAATATGATACTGACCTCCCCATGATGTGGATGGAAAGTGTTGGACCTTGGAGACCAACTGCCTAGAAACTCTGGCATGGTATCATGGAGGATTTTGATATGAAACATTGAGGCACATGCTACTTCATAGAGCCCCTAATCACTTTAGCTTGATCTAAAATTCTTGGAATGATGTTCATTACCAATTGGATCAATCTCATTCATCAGTAATGTGTTCACCCCTAGAAAAAATCCAAGATGTTCATCCATCATTTGAGAAAATCCCCTAAACCTGCCTTGAGGATTGTATTATACTATGTAGGAGGCTTTGCATCATCCAACTTCTCCCTATCAATATTTTTCACATGGTTCTAGATATTATGTTTTTTGGAGGGAAATTTGATCCTTCAAGATGTCTCCTCCAACATCCCTATGCCACATTCACTTTCCATGCATGATTTTGAACCAATAGATTGGTTCGTCTTAACATTATATAGGGTTGAAAACATCATACCGTATCATAACGACATAATGTGGTATCCAATTTCATGTAGGATACTTATTTTCATCCTTTTTACCAGTGTAATGAGTGAGTTGTGGTATGAGGTTCTTCGAACGCTCTCCCCAATCATTATACTCCTAACCATTTCTTCCCAACCAATAGAAACAACATTTGATCCTTCAGTGTCCATTCTATTTGAGACTTATGAGTATTTTTAGGTCCCCTTAATTATGGTACACACATGATTTCTGATGGTTTGGTTCACATAGATCATTTTGTGAAGATTTATTTCACTAGGCATTGGTCATAGAGAACTATTCATGGGGCATGTCTCACGGATAAGACGATCTTCACGAGTGATTGGGGTCAAAATCCCAAAGCTCTAGTAAAGGATGTGATATTTTTAAAAATAGGGAATAATATTTTCTCTTTGTAAATGTCTAGTGGTTTCTATAAGGGGCCCCTTCAGTATTTATCAGAGTACAGCAGGCCATAGGCACATGATGTTCTTCATGAAGTGATCATCACAAATAGGTTTTACTAATTAGAGTAATGAATGGAATTTGACTACCAATTTTCAGTGATTCTACCTCAGCATATGAACCTCATTTCCCCCTCAGCATTAATTTTGAGGGGGTGTTTATTAACACTAAAATATTCATGTCATACGAAAGGTCATGAAAAACATGTCTAGTTTGGGGAGAATCCATGAAAAACCAGCCCTAAAATCCAACTAAGGGAATGTTTCATGAATCATTCTTCCTTGAAAAACATTTTGGGATCGCAAAGCTCTAAGAATGAGGATATAATTTTTTATGGTGTAAACACCTAACGGTACCTCTGTAAAATGGTATTTGGAGTCTCTAAGAACTTTACAATCATGCGAAGGTTTTTCAGTAGCTCCCTGAAACCCAAATTTAGACTCTCAGAGCCACTCCCCCTCATGAATCTCAAAACACATCATGAAATCCATTAATATTCATGAAAATACCCCTTCAACAAATTTCCCTTTCAGTTCAACATTTAAGGTATATATGTATATCTTTAATATTTGGAAAATAACTCCATATTAACAAACCATCTAAGCTTCATGAATGATTGAGAAAAAGGATCACCCAAGGTATCCAATCATCATGAAACCACCCACATATTTTATTGAGAGACTCTACCTAAAGTTTATATGAAATTTTTAGAGGATTAATACCTTTAGAGAAGAATAATTTCGTCAGTGTATCTTGTGGTTTCACAAATAATTCATCCTTGAAAAATCACTCCCCCTATGAATCAAGATAAAACTCTGAGGAAGGGGAACCCTTCTTTGCAAATAATAGCACTTCATGAAGGCCCTAACCTCTATAAGACACATGAGCTTCATGAATAGCCTCTCTATGAGGCCCAATTATTTTCAAAACCTCTATCATGGTCCTATCCAGGTTAAATACATTCTACTAACACCCCTTCATGAATTTCAAGTGCCCGGGCACCCATAATAATTCTTGATTGTTTCAGTTGTACCTCAAGTCACCATCTGACCAATCCCACCAACTCTTATTTCCACCCACTGCACTGCAAGGGTGGCATGGGCCAAAATCCTATATATTTTTCTAAGAATAGGTATTCTAACCACAGTTTCTTTTAATCATATTATTACATAAAAATTACCTTCTTTCCATTGTAAATTAATCATTTAATCTATCATTTTCAAACTAAATTTAATTCCTCTAACATCCCTAGGAGACTAAAATTAGATCTAGACACGTATTATATGCTCATATTTACCATTTCTCAAATGAAAATTATAAAAAAAACTATAATTATAGTGAATTTAATATATAATAAATATTATGTAAATCTCACCACCACCAAAAATCTATTTAAAAAACCAATCATCTCATAAAATTAAGAAATTAAAACCTATAGGTAATCACCATCACCCAAATCCAATGGTAGTGGTAGATTTTATATTTTCAACTCCACTTATTTATTATATATTATCTTCATAACATGTTCATATGAACTAAAAACAAATAAATATATGATATTTAATGTAATATACATTGGAATCTACATTTGAAATTAAATGAAAATGGCTTAGTGACCACTTTATAAAAAAAAATTAAAATAAATCCAAGGATCAAGGGAAATTTATGGGTTTCTATATCAACAAGATTTTAAATTAATGACATAATACACATCCTCTTGAGGTTTGATAACTGAAACTATTCCACTCTTAAGAAAATCCATTCATTTCAAATCCATCCATAGTGTCAAAAATTTCATCCATGCATCCATTAATAAGATATCAAGGTTTACATTAATAACAGAATTAGTTAATCAGTGTTTACTAAATAAATATCCCTTAAAATTAAATTAGTTCATAAATTCACTAAATAATAGTCAAAAGTTAAACTCTATTCTCTAAAAAATATAATTAATAAGAAAAATTTTTGAGAGAGTTTACTATAGTAAAATTTCCATTTATCCATTTTTCAAACATGAGACTCTATAAATTAAAAAAAGGTAAGTACCACCAAGGTAAAAACATATAACACTTTATTTATTGATAATATTATTTTATGTGATACTGAAAAATTTACTCATCATTGATAATTAATATTTTTATCAAAAATTTTGAATTTGATATTTTATGGATTCAGTTTCTAATAATGGGGATATCATTGATTGGGATTATAAAGGGTTTATTTATAAGAGAAATTTATATCTCATATAATTAAAATTTTCTATTGAAATAATTTTATAATTATATAATTTAATTATATATAATTTTTTGATTTTATATAATTATATTATTACATTTATCTTAAGGAATGATTTGATGGAGTTTTGAAGAAATTGAATTTGTATATAGAAAATAATTTTAACATAACATTTCTTATGACATGATAACTTTAGAGATTTTAGAAATTATATTTATTAATAATACTGTTCCATAACATGTAAATATTTATTCATGAGGGTTTCATATAATTGAATAATAAAGAAGAGTTATTGGTGTATGATCAAGAGGGGGAATGACTAGATAAGTATCATTTTGAAATTTCTAATAATTTGGGTGTATATAGAGAATTGTTTCGATTATTACATCATGGTAATATATTTTTAATTTACCTCCACGAATTATTTTTTCATTTTCAAACCCACATTCAAGTGTTGAGTGTGAACCAAAAAGTACAACTATAAGCCCAAAAAAATTAAACACCATGTGACAAAATCAAACCATTCTGAAACAGTTTTAACCTGTTAGAGTCATGAACTCTTTTCAATTCCCATTAGATGGACATGAACAAGTTTGGATCATATTTAATAACATCCTTAATGAAACAATCCTTCTGTTTCCATGTCAGGATGATCTTTTCTAGTAAAATATTACCTTCATGGAACCTATGAACTATAGTGTGGTGCTAATTATTGATCCAAATCCTTAAAATCTCATTATTATAATCTTTTAGAATGATTTAAATAATTTTTTTGAAACATCCTATGGCGATACATTGACCTTCCTCATATTAACCATATCATCTTCTTTTGATTAAATTAAAAATTCCATAATATAATCTGATGAAGATTCAAGGGCCTCTCATATTATTGAAAATTCCAAAATTCCTTCCATCCTCACCTCCTTTGTGGTTGTAGGACATGTGTTATATACTTCCTCAAATCTCAGTAAAACATCCATAAGTTGATCATTAAATGAGAAAGATTCATTATACCCATATCTAATGTATTTCTTTCCATGTGAGACTAGATAAGGTCTAGGCTGAGGGGCCTCCATATCACTCCTCTTAAATTCATTCATTTTACTTAAGGATCTTTTCAACATGGTCTTATGTAAAAAAGAGTAATATTTAAACATTTTATCATTCTTCCTAGAATTTATTAAATTTCTCATCCCTGGGATTTTGGGTTTCTCATTGGATAATTACTCTTAAAAATCATATGACTTTTGATGATAATTACCATCACTCATGTATGCTTAAACGTGGTATACAGATATCTTCTTGGCACCCTAGCTAATCCTTCTTATTCGCTTCATTAGCATCACTATTGGACTTTTCCTTTCTATTTCAGACCTTATTACATCCTCACTTATCCTAATCTAATCCAATTTATTATTGACCTTCAAAACAATTCTTATTCTTTGAAAAATGAGGACATATCATCATTTGACTTAACCAGCCCTATTGGGAATGCAGGCATTTTTGTTTCCCTTGAGAAGGGCCCAAGTAATCAAATAGGGTCTTAAGTGAAATAGGAGCCTCAGATTGAGGTTTGGGTATCCCTCTATTCAACAGTTATCACACTATAAAACAATATGAGACAACCAGTCTATTCAGCATCTCCCATTGGCGTAACCTTCCTTGGATAGACCTATAGGATAAGATGATCAGCCTATACTTCATCAACATTTCCATCCACATCACCATCAGTAATATAGGATACCTAGACCCCAAAATCACCTGAATTAGGCATGTGTCAATTCCATTAGTGGAATTCTCCATCCCAGTTTTCTCCTAGGAAAATGAAACAATCTGGTGTAGTGGTACCTCAGTGATAGGAATTAAGGATGTGGCTAAGAATAGAGTAAGTTTAACAATAAGCATGCCATGATTATAATTTGATAGGTTTCAGATATCTCATATCTCTATCAACTATGATCTATATACATGTAGGAGGAGGTTTTGAAATATCTATCTCAATGTATAATTGGGCGTCCATAGGGCGTTTCAACATGGATATGCAATGATCTTAATAAAGAAATATACCAAGAGAATTACCAACCAAGCAAAGAATTTTTGGATTTAGGAACTAGGGCAGGAGGCCTGGAAGATGAATCCAAACCACTGTAATGAAAGAATTATTATTGAAATTCACATCATAGGACCAATATAGTTAATGAAATCGTTAATAGTATACCAATATTCTTTTCCTAGGCAAAGCACGTATGAGATCATCTTCAATTTCAAACTTCTAAAATATTGAATGAGTGTTGAGAAAGTCCACCAACACACAATGATGAATATCCCAGGTTTAATGGAAGTGTTTTTCAAAAAATACATCTAAGGGAATCCACTAAGGGAATCATGAAAACAATGTTAGAAAATGTAGAGAAGAAGCTCCATTGAACTCTATAAGGGGAATCAAAACCATTGACAGTCCAAGAAACATGTTTGAGACCATTAAGTTAACCTAAATACATATGAAATATGGAATAGAAATTATTTGCATGATGGAGATAAAGGACAAATCCACTAATATATCATGGGATGTTTAGTTAGGGGTAAAATGAGGAAATGATCCTTACCCTAGGGGAGGGAAAGGGGACCCATGAACTGTCATTATTTTATTTTTCATTCAAATGATTATCCATCAATAAATATAGTAGAGGGAATATAGTTTCATGATAAAATTTTCGCATGAATGATTGTATTCCCAATATTGAAGGATGAGGAAAAAATTTAATTATAGTCAAATAATTTTCACATTATGGATTAAAATATTATATATGAAAAGGTATAACAATATGATCTATATATCAAGGAAAAAATATGTATTTATCACCATAAAATATATTATAATAGTTCATTATGAAATTTGGGGGCCAGTGTAATGTATTTTTTGTCACAAAGATAATATACTTAAATATATATGACCATATAGGTAATTATTTGATGTCTAGGAAGGAAAATTTTATTTTGTTAGATTATGTATGTTTGGATATTGATCCCTTACACTGTAACCATGAATAGATTTTATTTAAGGTATCATGGATGGGAAACTACATTGTTCTATGTTTTTTAATTGAGGAAGTCTGAATAAATGGGTTTATTTGTTTTTGTTAGTGATAAATTTTCCTTTTATGAATTCAATTAATCATTCACATAATTTAAAAAAATTATTATTTTTTAATGATAAATAATTTTTATTTTAATTCATAAACAAGTTACTTTAATTCCTTCTTTTCATATACTAGCATCCAAAATAAAAAGTTTGAATATGTTTAATGGTCACTTGATTAGAATAATAATCAAACAAATTAACATTAAAAAATGAAGTTTTTATAAAACAATGATAAGATAATGGTTTTTTTTGATTAAATTTAGATAATAATATAATCTTTAATTAATATAAAATTCAAATATTTTATTTCCCCAAATATATTAGATCCAATAGGCTTTCACCATTTATTGATCATTAATGATTATTATATTTTATAAAAAAAATATTAACCTCGCATTTATATTAATGTTTCATGATAAGAATTACTAATCTTTTGGGTTTACCCGAAAATAGTATTATTCTACATGTCAGTAATTTTAGTTATATGAACAATAAAAAAATAATTCTGAACTTGATTTTGTTAAGGAATTATCTTACCAAAGAGATGGTTAGAAAACTATTTAATTCCTAATTGATAATTTGAATACTATTTTCATTAATTATTTAAAAATGGGGGGGATTATAACTGAGCTTTACTAAAATTATTTTCATAATCTATTATGATCTATGTTAATGTAGTTCTAAAAATTCATACCCTATGGGTCTACGAAATTGTGGAATCATTATCATAAATACATTACCCTTGACAATGAAATGGAATGATAATTATTATAATTGAATATGTGGATAAATTATTTTGTAGTTAAATACAATAAATGTTATATAGAACATAAATTCTTTCAATATAAATTTTATAGATATATTACTACATGAATTAGATAACATTGATTGAAATTATACAGGATTAAAATATTAAAATCCCATATAGTTTAGGGAAAGGTGAGTGGTTGTAAATGTTTTAATGGAGATGAAAAATAATTATGATTATTATAAATAATCTTGGTTATTGAAAATTATTCTATAGAGGAAAATGGTGCAATTAGCTATATACATTCTTTGGGTTAGTCGTTTCTTATTCAAAATGATTTTGGACTCTTCCTTAATTTTCGACATTATAGAATTGATGATATGATATATTGAGATATAATTTTAATTATATATAATTACTAATGTAGATAAAAATAATAATTATATAGATGATAGTGGGATTTATTTATTATTATTGTGTTGAGTATGCATACCTCTGTGTTTATAGAATGAGAGCTTTTATATTTTTTATAGCTCACTCTTATCCACAAAAAAATATAATAAAATTATTTTATTATATAATTAACAAACTATTATTTTGACCATGGATGAGAATTACAGTAGAATAATTTTTATATTTATTTCTAACTTTAATGAAGAAATTTTTCATAATTAATTTTTGAGAGATGTGTTGTTGTCCTTTAGTACAATATATTTTGATGCATTGTGATTTTGGGGGTTCTCTTATTCATTTTTTTAATTATAAGCTTATAATTTAAATATTAAAATTGGTTGATGGGGTATTTAATAAGAATTCTTTATAGTTTTTCAATTCTTATGTTGTGAAAAAATTATGAATTATAATAAATTTATATGGATCATCAATCTTAACATGGATATAATTAATGTATGATTTAAATATGCACTAAGAATTTTTACTTTGACGATTTTATAGTAGTTATTTTTTTAGATTAGATATTTTTAGAATGATATAAGTATCTATGTAATTATATTATTAATAAATAAAATAATTCATGGGATGGTGTATGATTTTGGAAATTATGCAGCCAAATTATGATACCAATACTCTTAGGAAATGATTTTTTAAAGACTCACCATTCATATTAACAAATATTCACTGGTAAGTGGTGCATATTTAAAAATCAAATTTAAGAGACTATGAATCCTATCCATGGATATAATTTTATGTTATTTGATTTCAATTATATCTTCCTAATATTATACCTCAAAACCCCTTAACCCATCTAAAAAATTTATAATGGAATTTGGGGAGACTTGGTGGTAATTTATTATTTCTTATTTATTATTTTAACTTATGTTATTCACATATTTGAGTGGATGAAAACATTGATCAAATTTATGAGAAACAATTATAAGATTTTTTGTGATTATTCAATGATAGCTTTTATTTATCTATTTATCTTTGGAATTTTATATTGAAATTGGTTAGATGGATAAATTAACTATATTTTATTTATATAATTTTATTTGGATGACATAATTTATGAGATCTATAAATATATAAGTTTCCATGAATCAAGGAATATTTATGGGTTATAATATTATTCATTGCATGTAATGAAAATTTTCAAAATATTTTTTAATTTTTTCAATAATAACTCTCTCATAATATATAAATTAATAATAAATGATAGGATTTATGAAAAATTAATAATTGAAAAAAGTATTAGTTTATGAAACTGAGGGTGAATTTATAAATTTAATTAAATATATTAATGATATTATTGATGTGATAATTTATGGTGGTGAAAAATTAAATTAATTTTGTTATTAATTTTTTCTTAATCATTGTTCTCCTCTATTAAATTTTTTTTGGATTGAAAAATGTAATTTTTAAAAAAAATTATTTTTATTAATGTGAAGTGATGTTTTCTTGATGAAAATTCACATTTTCAACTAAATATGCCCTTAATTATGCATAAGGTCATAATAAATTAATGACAATGAGTGACCAGATCATCTAAGGAGGGACATGTGGGTAAACAAGTTATCTTAGTAGATTTTTTATATTTATATAGTAGAAAATGTGATAAATTTTATTATTATATAATTTGGTAAATAGTGTATAATTTTTCTCATCCTCATCCAATAAAAAATAATATCCCCTCCATGGTAGTTGTGGAACATTAAATGAAATTATGAATCAACAAAAATATCTAAAACATCATTATAATTCATGATAAAGTAGTGGTTATCCTCCACTATTCCACTAAGAATTTGCTTATAAGACACACAAAGTACACCATAAATAAATTTTAGGTTCCCATAACATCTATTATCATCTTAATTCGAGAAAATTACATAAAGATGAAAAATTAGGTTCTTAATACCATTATTGTTCTCATCATAAGAATATGTTCGATTTTGTTAGAATATTAGTGGTGTGTTTTTTAACCTCAATTATTTGGTTTCTAACCCCTTTACATCCTTAATTTATATCTAAATGATCTTATTTTTCTATTATGGATGATTTCAATAATAATTTTTATATCACATCAAGAGTTCACTACCATGTGATAATGAATAGATTCTCTTTTTACTCTCACCATCAACTCTTTCTATGTCATTATCTAACACTATTTTTGTTATAATCATTAACATGATATGAATTATTTTTAGATGGTAGAATCACATAATCAATAATATTATCTAGAAAACATAATTTATGTTAGTTAAAATTAAAATACCACATTAATATGATTAAAAAATATGTGAAGTGAAAAAACAAATATGAAATAATGAGAAATGATAGAGAAACTTCATTAGATTCCCTTAAGGACATCTATCTATGTTTACCATAATACTGTTCATATTCCTATTAATTCAGCCCTTATTCTTGCATGTCCCCTCATGGGTTATTCTTGATATAACTCTTACACTACATACCATTGATCCTCTAGGGTTGGATGCCTTATATATTTACTATAATATCTTTATATATATATTAGAAAAATTATTTAGTGGAAATTTGTGTGATATGGAAATGTGTTCGTAGAATCAGGGATCAATTTTATATGTCATGTAATTTCCCTTTAAATATCCCATGTTTTAGTTATTTAGATAATAATTTAACATATTTTTTTGTAATGATGAGTTTATGCTATTTCAAGAGAAGTTTTGTGTAGTTTATAGAGGTTTGGGGGGTCTTTTTATGGGTTTGTGATATGGTCATGATCCAAGAAATTTTTTTACCCTTCCTCAGAAATCAATTATATAAATTAGGGGTCATATGTTGGTGGATTATTTTTGAATTATTTGGATAAACCATGAACTAACCATATATCCCTTATGAATTTTTAGATAATGGTAAATTACCTTATTTTAAAATCATTTTTTAAAATGTGTATCAAATCCAAGAACAAATAAAATAATATCTAACCAATTTTTTTTAACTTTATTCTCCCCTAAATCATACATTTATGTCCTCCTTTCTAGGTATCTCAAATATTTGGGTGTTCCTCATCCATTTTTAGTGGTGTGACTTTATCTCATTAAACTTGTTATAGGTAGGCGGCATCACCTCAAATTATAGATATCAAGGGAATAAAGTTTTTATGTTTAAAAAGCATAATTATGGTGTTTATTTATTCTAATTGACTTTTATAAATATTTATTTAGAGTTATATTAGTCGATAATAGTTCTTTGTTAACTATTTTTATTAACTCTGCCAAAATTTTTGATGAAATGACTATTTGGTGATTTTCATTTAAATATTGTTGTTTTTTCATGTAACAAACATCGTGTTGGTCTATTTTCTTAGTGAGTGTATGGGTCACTTATTATTTTTATGATATGTTTATTTTGGTAATATATTTTTTCAAAGTTTATTTTTGTATGATGGTGTATTTGAATTTTAATGAGTTGTCATATGTTTCAAGTTTATAATTGTGGGGACTTGTTGGTTTAGCAATGGTTATCATTGTCAAATTTAGGGGTACTGAATTTTATGTCTATGTGAAAACTTAGGTCCTGAGGATTGATTTTTACCCATTATTTTGGTACTTTTGGATATTACATCGTTAAAAATGATATATTGGATTGGTTGTATGACTCCAAAATGGTATGGGAGGTGTATTATAATGGTGAGTGTGTACATGGATTGGGTGTGTGAGTTATGTTGTGGGTATCGTTTTTAAATTAAATGGTTGAAAATGAATAATTTTAGTTTGTTATTTATATGGTTTATATTAGTTTTATTAATATGTTTTATGCCTCTATATTTTTTTATATTAAATATGAGCTTATTTTTTAAAATTGAAAGGGTCTAAATTCATGGGGAAATTTTTAATGGGTTTTTACACTCACCGCTTGTATATAAATTATTTTCCATATATAGATATTCTTATAAATGATATTGGATAGGGTATGACCTCTCACTTCACTACTAAGGTCTCTTGATGATGTGTTCTATAGTAGTGTAACTTTGGGCTTGGAGATAACTATCATTTAGTTCTTGGAATTTATTTCCATATTTGGAACCATGTATTTTTATATGAAATATTTTTTCATGTGTTCCTGGTTATATATGTTATCATTTTTTGTTTCCATTTTACCTTGAATTCATATACTTAATTAATTTATAAATTTTACTTCACATGCATCTTTTTTTCATTAATTTTCATCCACAATATGGTATATCTCATGTATGAATAAATCATACCCCAATGGTATTATCAAACCTATTAATTTACTTCTAAAAATTAATGGAAATGTGATGAAAATAATTATAGTTTCCTTTCATATTGATCCATGACATTGTATTTGGTTATACTGTTATAAATGTGAAAAGTTTGTTTTCTCAAATAATGGGGTGATAGGTGTGGAGATATTATGTTTCGGTACATGATTGTAAAGGATTTAAAAATGAATTTCAAACCTCTTTACACTAATCATAAAATTACTAGGGTAGTATATCTATAAAAAGTATTTTTAAACTTTTATATGCATGTTTTTATATGACTTCCATGGTATTAACCAATAATATTTGTTTTTCATTCATTATTAATGAGACTTTTGATAAGGGTTTCATTATTCATATGATATTTTATTGGTCATTATTAAGTAATTTTTTATGATGTTTTCATTTGTGTGTTCATTTGTTTTACTCTTTCATTAAATTATGAGTTATGTGGACATAGTTTATAGAAGAATCCAATATTGTTTTTAACCTATGGTGTGTGATATTATTTATGATATTGAATTAATAATTTGTTATAATGGTTTAAATTTGGTTTACTATGTTTTATTTGTTCTTTTATTAAATAAAGTAACATGATAAAAATAATTAATTGAATCATTTACATGTAAATAGTAATAATTAAAGTAAATGATTTAATGATAATAAAAATTTCTACTATTGTTAATAATTAACAATTTAATTATGAATACCTAAATACATGATTAGGGTTTTATTTTTTCCCATTAATAATGATTCATTGTATGCTAAAACATATAAGGACATTAAACATGGTAGAGTGAATTTTTTAGACATGTGATTTTATAATTTAATAACAATCCATGAAACCTCATAATTGTTAGTATTTTAATGTTCAATCCATATTAAATATGACAAAACAATGAGAATTTTGGAATTCATAGTTATTATTGTGTCAATTAATTTAATGGTGTGACAAAATAATAACAATTTATATTTATTCAATGATATATACATACTTATCATAACATATGTAATATAATGAGTAATATAGAAAGTAATATTGTTAATATTTTTATTGTGATTGTTTGTACTAATGTTTACAATTTTTTAAGACTCATAGGGTTGATAATTCACTGGGTGAGAATGAATATTCATATATATATATATCATGTTAACCATGATTCTATTCGAAATAAATTATTCTAGATATCATATTATGCATATGTAATTAAGTTTTTCAATTCATTCAATGATTTAATCACGCAAGTATTTTATAAGATATATGAATACGTAGTTGATGCAGAATTTGGTAACTCTTACATAAACTTTAAATGATGTATGTGTATTATTATAGTATTGATTGATGGTGTACAAAAAATTTTATTGATAATAAATATTTTTTATAATTATTTAATCAAATTAAATAAAAATAATAATATTCTATTTGATATGGAATTGGGTTCATTTTAATGGATTTTTTGTGTGGGTAATTTTATAAATGGTATTACCATTGTCTCTCCCAAAATGAATCATTAAATTTTTTTCATTATATTATATTTTTGGAAGTGAAGTTCTTATTGAATACCATATGTTTTTTTGAACTCTAGTGTTTGGATAATGTTTTTTATTCAATATTGTAGTGTTTTAATTAATTTTTGGAAATTATGTAATGTAATTCCAGAATTTATTGTTAGCGAGTTACTATTTTTAGATTAGGAAAATGTATTAATGTTAAGAAAGTGATATTTTTGTACACTTAATGTGGTAGAAATAATTGGGGGAAGGGTCAATATGAGTTGAATGTGTAAATTAATCTTCATGTAATGAGTATGAAGATATCTATCGGGAAATTAGATAGTAAAGTATTTATATCTCTAATATGTTCAATAATAATAACATGGCCTAGATATTCTATTATTTCATAGTGTTAGAGAATGATATATTCGACATAATTTTAAGGATATGTGTTTTAATATCATTATAATTACATATTTCCTATTATACATCATGATTAACTTTCACATCTCTTGATGGAGTTTGTATTCATCTCAATATAAAAAGGCATATGAATTCATAAAGAATAATAACACAACTATCATAGGTCATCACTATGTCATGTCAACATGAAACTATAAACATTAGGTCTACTAATATAAAAATTAGGGCCTAGAAATATATATATATATATATGTATATATATATATATTCTATGAAAAACTTGTATGAAGTTCTCTGATCAAATACAGGATCCACCATATGAAAATTGGAGAAAATTTTTGAAAAGGAAAGTTGTGCACATGGCACATAGGTAACTCCTCAATGTAAAATAAATACTTCATAAAGAGAACTTATGTCATGAAATAAGTCTCTATTCATGATACCCCCTCTAAAAAGGGTCATGCATCTCATCATGAAATTCCATTTTTGGGAATTTTTGAAATATTGGATGATTATGAAGCCACTTTCATTTGGGGGAAGTGTTAAGTTTGACCCTCCCATGTACTAGTTTATTTATTTTTGTCTTGAAGTGGCAGATTATAACCATGTTTCATAGTACTATGAGTAGCACCCATTACCACCACAATGTTCCCTTGTGAATAACAAGAAGGACACCTACTTAAATAAAGTTGTTGAGCCAACACTACTAAGAAATACGCCATTAACTAAAAATTTGTCTCTTACTGACTAAAAAATACTGATATATAATATATCTGTCACTAAGAATTATCATTTCCAATATATATTTATTTACCTTGAAATTAACTATAGTCACCAACATTTTTTTATCAAAATATATCTTCATTTATATTATAATTTCACTAACAAAAAAATTACTAACATTTAAATCCATTACCTGATCATAATAATACCAACAATTGATTTACTGAAAAATAAATCTTTTGTTAACAATAATTATTACTGTCAAATATTTTTCCATTGTAAAAAAATGTTGTAAAAAGTTATTCAATAATATGAAATATTTTATCAAAACATTAATATATATATATTTATATTTATATATGACACATTACAAACATAACATTTGATAATAAAAATATACTATTAATTAAAATATACATAATTTAAAAATATTTACTGAATATATATATACAAACATAATTGTTAAAAAATATAATTTATTAATATAAATTATATATAAATTCAAATAATATCACTATACCTTGATTGTTTCAGGACACCCCCATCATAGTCCTTTTTTCCAACATTCTCATGACCCACCTTCCCCACAACCTCCCTATTCCCACCACACCCCTGTCCCCACTCCCCGCCCATCACTATAGTGCCACCTCAACCCTCACTACAACACTAGCTCAGCCATCACTCCCTCACCTCACTGCCCCATTATATTTGATATTGAGATGAATCTAAACTAGAGAAACACTAACCCCCCTCCATCCTTTTCTTACTCCATATCACCTCATTCCCACACTCTCCCACACCTTTCAGAATCAAGAAAATCCTTTTCCACATACACTGATTATGAATTCTATAGTGGTAATGGTGCATGATTTGCTTCGGGGAGGAATCATTCCTTGCCAAGAAAGTGACACTTCCCTTATGGTCATTCCCAAGTGTAAGTATTCATCATCCTTGAGTCATTATAGACCCATCAGCCTTTGAAATTTTTTTTACTAGATTTTGTCTACTATTATCAATGCACATCAATATTTTCACATTCCATTTTTGAATTCTAAGGATTAGAACCCCTTTATCAACGGAGGAACCATTCATGGTTCAATTCGCCTTGTGCATGAAATTTTTAGTGATTTTAATCATAAGGACCATAGATCAAACTTTTTGGTGATGCATGATATGGAAAAATCATATGATTAGATTTAATAGTATTTTAATATAATTTTTATATTAGGCATGGTATTTCTAGTAACTATTTTTGATATATTTCATCATTTTTTAGTTCCCTGTGTATATTTATTTCTTTTATGGGGAAGAATTATGGGTTCTTTAAGTCGGATTTTGATATTTTTCAAGGTGATCCTTTGTCTCCCTTCATTTTTATATGAATTCAAAATACGTTTAGTTGATACGTTGGGAAAAACCCATCAAGTTAACACTGAAATATTTTAGGGTTGATTGTTTTTGTTAAAAAAGAATGTTTCCAAGGACGTTTTGTGATTTTATAGATTTTTTTCACTATGAATGTTGACAAATATCCAAGACAAAGGAATGGATACCCTGAAAGTAGTACATAAAATTGCCTACACAAGGTGATGTCATTTCCCAGTGTTTTACAAATTTTTGGGGTCCAAAATTCGGATTTTGGCTAGAATCATGGAATATGTATTTCCTTGAAGATATAATAAAAATATGGAAAATTCATGAGTTTCACAAATATGGGCTTCACGAAGAGTGCTTTGTGAAGGATAAACTAATATTAATGATTATCTACATGTATAGTGATGAGAATCAAAAAACAGAGAAGGTGAGGAGCATTGTGAGTGGATCATCATGGTGCCATAATGGTTTGATATAATTATCCCCAATTATGATGTGCATCATGAATCAATAATTGTTATGGAGCTTTGAGAAATAGATAACACCACAAAGAACATGAAAGAGCTTCAAAAAATGGTGATGAAGTGGTTGGAATCTTCTTGAATTGGTGGGAAATAACTATAAATAGGAATTTACCCCTCCTTAAGTGAAGCTATACCTAATGAAAATTTTATTGATCTAGAATCATGGAGGTGTTTCTCAAAGGGTGGGTTGTGAAGGTGATATAGGAATAACTTTGTAAAGGCTTTAATGTTAACTGAATGTTCTAAGCATTACAAAAGTAAAGGAATTCACAAAGGATAAGTAAGATTCATGAAAGGAAGGAGTTTCACAAATTCTAATTGATCTTTGTGAAAGATGTGTTCTTCATGAAGGCTAAGTGATATTCATGAATGTTAGGAGCTTTATGAAAGCTATTTTTTGCTTCATGAAAGAGGTGCTTCACGAAGGCAGTGAGAATCACAAATGTTCTTGAAAATGTATTACCCAGTAAATATTTGGTAAAGTGGCATTAATTTTTTATGATGAAAGTATAACTTCAAAAGAACTTCTATCTATAACTAATAAAGTATTCATTATTGATAATAAAGGGACCTACTAGTCCATAAATTATGTCTGAATATCTTCTAAGTGCAGTTAGCAAAGGAATAGAAATATTACGATCCTTTCCACCTACAGTGAGACAAATAAATATAAATAGGTTGTGAACATTTGAAATGTAGTGAGAAAACCCTAACCCTTATAAAAGCAGTGATCCTTGGTTTAGGCAAGATTTGGCCTGAGTCATCATTATCGATAGTAAGACTTAGTGAATTTGTTACAATCGGTGCATCATCATTGTATACTCCTTGGATGTATCCAAGTGAGGGTGAACAAAGTAAAAATCCTTGTGTCTTTGTTATTTCTTTTTGACATTACATTTAAAGCACCCTCATCAGATAAAGAAGGAATGATATGATCTTTATTAACATTAAATTTCAAACATAGATACCCTTATAATAAAGAGGTCAACATCTATTTCTATAGAATGAATTTAGTAAATAATATAGATACCCCTATTCACCCCCCCTGTAGGTCATCTAGGACCCTCTTAGACCTAATAGGAATCTTCAAGAGGAATCTTCGTGAGGGTTGGATCGCTCTGTTTTGGTTATCCATTCACATTCACGACCTCTCTCATCCAATGCATGCGGATGAAAATACTATATTTATCAATAATAGAAAGTGGACTATAAATTGTTTAAGAATAATCATTGGTTTCTATTATCAATGGAGTGGAAAATGGGTTAACCATGAGAATAGAAATATTTTGGTTTCAGATGCATGACCGGGAAGGATAATAATGTACATGGTTGAAAGTTTGGTTATGAACATGATAATTCTTCCTTTTTAGTATCTATGAATCTTCATTTATTCTTGTTAGCTTTGGGTGTTTCACTTTGAAAGGATGTGAATAATCTAATAAACTGCATCACCAACTAGTACTGTCACTAATTTTCCTTTGTAATAAAGATAAATTTGAAAAATAGTGTTTTTCATTCTTCCCTAATGCATGTTCTCTCTTATATCAGGGTTATAAAATATTTTATTTATAACCCTGAGAGGATCATGTGCATGTTTTAATGGGATTCCTATTTTGAGGGAAAGCAATAATGGGCCTTATGGGGAAGATTTATAAGACCCATACTGGGGGGGAGATGTGGGTGTTTGAAGTGTCACCGAGACTATGAATGGGTTGCATGAAAAAATTTCTTGTGAGATCATGGAGGGTCAGACCCTCTATGGGATCTTTACTGTAATGAATTACAGGATTTTTTGGATTCACTGAATGGTATTTTTTCAAGTATTTAGTTTTTGGTGGGTTATTTCTTTAAATAATTGGAGCATGATGATAGATGGATAGTCAGGTGGGAAAATTTTTTATTTTGGTTTCGTAACAGGAGTGGGACAAAAATCAGATTACCTAGATGTCCCACCCCAATTTTTACCTTAATGGAAGCATGTAAGCACCGTAAATTAATCAATGGTGTTCTGAAATCTAAGAAACGGGTATTTTTTGACACTATTAAGCCTTTGTAGGACCTCGATATTAGCATGTTTATGGGATTTTCATCAGAAATCTTCTCTATGAAATAATATCAAGGGATAGTGAAATTGTGTATTGAAAGAGATGGATAGTGCGAGAAGTTTTGGTGGTCGGACTGGACATGACATGACAATGTGCCCGTAAGGGGATCTTCTGTGGTGTTAGGGTTCCCTGTCGCTGCCATCATCTCGGTTGGCTGCAGATCTGCTCCACGGTTCTCGATGCATTTGTGGCTTTCGATTCTTGTTGTGGTGTCATCGTGAATCGATATCTAGGTTTCAGTGCCGTCAAAGGTACGGGTTCCTTGGTTTTGAGGGTTCACGGGATCTATAGCGGTGTCGTGGGTAGTATCTTGCAATCTTCGGTGGGCTCAGCTTCTCCTTGGCGACACTTTGGAGGTCCTTGGTCAAGATCTGATTCACTACGGTCTAAGGTCGAAGTTGTGTGTCTTCCCTGGGTGCTTTGGGTGGATCTTCAGTCTTCATGAGCGGTGGTGGCGACGGGATTTGGTTCAGGTCATTTGTGGCACATCTTCTTCTGGTGTCGCCCTGTTTAGACGGTGATGAATTTTCTTCTTTGATTTTGCGATTGGTTATGGATAGTTCTGCTTCTCGTTGGTTTACAAGAATTTAACATGTTGGTTACTTGAGATTGATAGATTTGGCGTAGGCTTTGGAAGGTATTAAATTGAGGGATGATGTGTGGCTACGTGCGGTTTGCACCTTGATGGAAATGAACTCTCTGTTGGCTGTACTTTTGGATCTGGTTTTTCTGCTTTGGATTCTGAGGTTTAGATGTTCTTTTTTGCGAAGGATTTTGAAGGTTTTTTTGGTTTTGGTTCGGTGGCATCCTCAGTTTTGTGGCAGTAATGTTTTGGCTGAATGATCTTCATTTTTTGGTTGTGGATTCGCTGCTCATGTTGGTTTTTGGTGTGGTCTATTTGATTGTTTTCAGAATTTCATTTGGCTAATGGTTGTGTTGAGGTGTCTGTAGAGTAGGGTGCGGCATTCAGAAGGCCTGGCCTTCCTATTTTTGGTATCTTCATCTGCCTTTTTGGATGTCCTTTGGGTCATCCCACGTCGTTGGAAGGTTTGGGAGAACTCCAACTGGAGTCCGCCATTGGGTTTGTGGATTTGGGCTGCTGTCAACGGTCGTACTGGTGGGCGCGCGATGAGACCGCTTTTGTGGTTTGTCTATCTTTTATGATGTTCGTGATTCCTATTTCGTGGTACTTCGGCCTTCTCTTGGCATTTTCGGCTCCAGCTTTGAGGTTTGTCAGTTTTATTGCTTGAATGGATTGTCCATCCATTGTGCTTGAATTCCATTATTTGTGATGGGTTGTATTGTTTTAAGTAGGGACGTGGGGACCTAGTGAAGTGTTGAAATGGTGAAGTCATGTATGGTTTCTCACTTTTTCCTCAAAATTGTTTTCATAATAATAAAAAAACAATTTTCAGTCAGTGAGGAGTTGTGGTGTAATAATATCCCATCAAAACTCAACTACCTTGTTTTGAGAATTTGGAACAATTCACTTCCCCTATATTGTAACATCCAATGATAAGGTATGCAGCTTGCTTCCAGATGTCATTGTTATATTACACATTGTGGGAAAAGTTTTCATCATTTGTGTTTTGTGATTCAATAGTCTAAATGGATGTGGATTAGTCTGGGAAGATTCACTGGTTTGAGTTTGTAGGATTTCATGCAGGAAAATTTCTATTCCCTCTATTTCCCAGTTGTTTTTGGATAATAGTAGTGAGATGAAATCAAGAAGAATTTCTTTTTCTGATGGCTATTGGTGTGTCTGGACCATAAGAAATAAATATTGATTTGAGGAAGTTATTTACACTCGGATGGAAATTTTCTAAAAAATGAGGTTCTTTATGAATAAAATAATTCTTATGGTGAATGACTAGAAATCATCCCCCTCTCTTCAATCTCTAAAGATTCTTGGTATGCTTGGAGATTCCCCCTCACATCCCCCTTGTCACTAGATCCATTGGCTTCCTCATGTCTGGGGATTGAAACTAAATATGGATAGATCGTGTATTTTCATGTGGTGAGGGGAAGAGGTATTATACCAGATGAAAAGGAAATGTTTTTATCACTTTATCAACATCTTTTGGAAATGGTGATTCACTTCAGGTAGAATCTTAGGTGATTCTTATTGGATAGTAGCTATGAAAGGAGAATAATATCAAACTTAGTGATCTAGAAACTGACATCTTTATTATTTTTAGTTCATTTAATGGTCGTATCTCTACTCCTTGGTTAATAATTTATAATGTTTAATGGTGAAAACATTTAATTAATAAGGTCATAATAATCACTCACCATTGTGGGAGGGGAATGAAGTGGCTGATTTTTTATCCTTATGGGCTCCACCCTCCGACATTGCGTCTATTTTCTCGTGTATGGGCTCCTTCAGTCATGAAGGTACTTTTTTTACTAATGATGATATGGGAGAATATTACTATATCCCACCATGATATGAACCTCTATAGTCATGGGTTGTGGAGATATATTTTACTCTTCTATAATAAATGACGGTGATATTGTGTACAAAGTTTTTAGATATTGTCTTTGGTTGTGATGAAAAATGGATAATCCAAACCATCACAACATTGTAGTCTAAACATGGGTATAATTTAGATAGTTTTTTGAAAAAAATTAGAGTAGATGAGATCATTTGCCTTATTTTTTCTCATTTCAATTCCATGTTTAGTGAAAAAATATAGATATATATATATATATTAGATCACTATATTTTTCATATTCCAATGCCATGTTTAGAAAAAAAAATATATGTATTTTAGATTATATTTCCTATAGTTTTGGTTGAATATTTATAGTTTGATTAACATTTTGAAATACTAAGCGGTTTATGGTTTTGGATATATATTCATTTCTTTTGGGAAGCATATTGATTGTTTCAAGAGTAAATTAAAAATGTCTATTTTTTATAGTTTATGGTAAATGAATGAAAAGAACAGTTTTAATTTTCGATTGTCAGTTGGTATTTGTTTTGTAATCACAGTAATTTTGAATTTTTCAAGAGTAAATAACTAATGAATTTTTTAATATAGGTTAACAATTTCAAGAAATCATTTTCTTTGATGGTTAGTTGGTATTTTTTGGTGCATATTCAATTCATTTTTTTAGTGGGAATTTTTTATTTATTTGAACATCATTGTTTGGTTTTTCGAAGGTTTAGGGTATGTTTTTTTTCATATATATGATTCATAGGTGAAAATAGTTTTCTTTATTCAATACTTTGGTTTAATTTATGGTATAGGTATATTGAATTAACTCATTAGTATTTTTACAATAAATTGAATTTCCTCCATTATAAAATTTATTTTTTACTTTTTTAACATTTACTATATTCTTAACTGAATTTCTTAGTGGGGTTTGAATTTTTAAAGGAATTATATTTTTATGAGAGTTTGAATTCTTTGCTCTATATTCAATTTATTATGCACTTGTATAACTATTTTTTACCTAATTTGAATCCATTGCTCTCTATATTTTTTAATTGATTTTGAATTCATACCATTATGTTCTCTGACCTATTTTCTATTCACTTACTAATATAATATTATAATTTTATATTTGTTTGTATTGTATATGGTCTACTATCTACTGGTCTTTTCTGGGTTTTCCCCTAGTTCTAGGTTCAAGGGTATTCACTAGTAATAATATGTTGTAGGATTTTCTTCAAACTCATTATTATAAGGTGAAAAATGATTCTTAAAAACATAATAAAAAATATAGGTAGAAACATGATGTGGAGTGACCTATGGTGATTATAGGATTTCCTCTTCACACATTATATTAAATCCTAGGTAAATTCATTTAATTTATCTTTAATGATTTCTAGTTTCTTCAAAGAGAATAAATGGATTTGGTTTCCTTTCTTTTGATTTAAATGTATAAAAACACATGCAATTTGAATATTAAAATTTGAAATATTTGTTTTTTTTATTTCTATAATGTAATGTGTTTATTTTATATTATAAAAAAATAATTATACATGGATTTAAATTTTGTATAATTGTATTTATTTTTCATAAAATTGTGTTTTCTAGATAAAATTGTCGAAATTTTTTTTGAGTCAATAATGTTTCCTTATTACTCTTCCATTCTATTATGTTTTGAAAATCAAAAACACTCTATCTCAAGGAAAATTTTATTTCCCGAATTTTTTCTTCAATAAAGAAATTTTTTCTTCCACAAGGAAAATTTATAAGAACCCGGGTTTCAAACCTATAATACTTTGAAATTTTTCATGATGTTTTTCCAAAGAAGGGATTTCAGATGGCATGTGATTCCAAGCCCTGGTGTGGCCACAATTAAATTTTAATTGCGTTCACACTAGGAATGCCAAATAAATAGAATAACTCCTAAATGGTTGCTCGTATGGGAAAACTAAGGGCACCGTTGAGTCTGGAGTGTGCCGCTTACCCTAGGATGGGTGTAAATTTCGCGGGCGCGGCCCTTCTGTGGAAAACGCCACCAAGGGCGTTTTCATAATTTAGCATCCTCGGGCGTGAACTTTATAACTTCTGAATGGCGGAATGGATTAAAATTTTGAGACCGCTGTTGCACTCAAGAGTCTGGATTTTACCCTAGGGGTGGCTTAACCCCGCCCTCGTCGAAAGATCGGGTATGGGCCTACGGGTGGGTGTTTATGTGTGTTTCCCTACTTAAACACACCCACCTCCTCCCCCTTCTTCCCCTTTCATTTTTACCTGGAAGAAGCTCTCTCAACAAATGGATCCACCCTCTTCAAGCTTCTCTCTCCACCTCTCCAAGGTGGTTGTGGCTCTTCCAGACCATTCGTGAAGCGACGGTCTACGCCCTGCGAGGTAGGTTCGTGTGTTTCATTTTTAAATTCCTTATCTAATTCGAACTCAAATATTAGTGTTTAATTGCTATTTAATTTTTGACTGAATGCCATATTTGAGTAGGGAATGATCTTTTCTTTCCAAAAAGTCTTTAAGAACAAATGTTCGAGTCTCAGGGTGTCCGGGATGACCCCAGGAAGTTTTCCGGCCAAAAACACCCATTTCTAGCAGTTCGAGGGTGGTCTGGCGGCTCCGCGCGGTGGTCCGGCGGGCGACGGCAGCGGCACGGCTCCCATGAGGTAGCATGTTGGGCTTCCCAGGAAGTGGTGTGGAAGCCAAGAGAGACGACGGCTAGGCGGTCCAGGCCACGGGGGCGCGCACTGGCCGGCTTCGCCGGTCGGCTTGCGGTGTGCAAGACCAAGGACGTCGCGACCCAGGGAGCCGTCCGAGACCCACAAAGCACGAGTCTCATGGAAAAAGACCAAGACTGGCTCATGCCGGTACGAGTAATTCCATGTGGCATGTATGGTGAACAGTGGGCCGTAGTGGACTGGGCGGTCTGGGCGGCTGAGCCACGGACCGCTGGTCCGAAGGGGGTGGATCGGTCAAACCGGTTCGGCCCACCCCGTCTCCATTCGATGATGTTAAAATGTCACTAGTTTGAAAAATGGATGTCAGATTCATGTGCAATCTATGGTGACGTTATCCTCATCTCGAGAAGGAGATTTTGATATGGTCTTGGGGGTTTTTAATTCCCAAGAAGGGGGGGCTCGGTTGCGCGGACACGCCCATTAAGTATCATTTAACGCCTCATCGGGATTCTTCTTTCGGATGGGGAGAACACATCTGGAGTCCGTTTTAGGAACAGTCAATGGAGTTTGGACCCTGGAGTCAAGACTAAGATGTCCAGGGTGGTTCCAGAAGTTGATGCTTGAGATGGGGCGTGGGCCTCACGGACCGTCTTTCAAGCTGTGTGCAGCATTCTATGACTTTTTCATCTGACATCCATTCGGGGAAAATAAATTGTCATTTTGGCGTGTTTTTTCAAGAGTGTTGCAATGGCACAGTTTTTCGGACCTTTTTCTGGGCTGAGGTGCGGGCCACACAAGACGTCGTATGGGCATTAAGCGGTGTTGGATAACGTTTCCGTCAGGTGTCCGTTTCCAATGAGTAAGTACTCTATCTTGTGTGTTTTTACGCGAGGATTACAATGGTGTAATATTTTTGGGCATGTGGATCCTCCTTCAAGATCTCATAAAATGTGGAAATATGAAAGGTAATTGGTCTAAGACTCATTTAACGCACACTGATCCAATGCATGGTAGCGATGTTAGTGATACCCAGTGATGGCACGGTTAGTGCGAAGTTATCGAAGCAGTTTCGGGTTTACCCTCCATCGAGGCTGGGCAGTGGGTTACCCACTGGAATACTAGTGTTTACCCTCCAGTGGGCTTGGGCAGTGGGTTACCCGTTGACCTTAGGGTTTACCCTGCAGCTAGGCTGGGCAGTGGGTTACCCGATGACCTCTAAGGGTTTAACCTTCATCTGGGTTGGGCAGTGGGTTACCCAACAAATTATTTCAGACTCATCCCTTTCTAGGAGGCTAGTCGGTGACCTTTTCGCATGACTACCAGAGCAGGACCCTTGCTTGTACGATTTAGCGATGAGGCATCTTTGGCATGCAGGGCTGTTGGGCACCAGTGATGGATATCCTTACAAATGTTGGTGAATTTTCCTGGGATGAGCTTCAAGATAGAGATCCCCTTACCACTCGTTTGGGTTTCTTTTTGAGAATATAAATATATTTATACGCCCTACTGTTGTTCCCATTCCATGGGTTTAGTTACTTTTCTTCCAGGAGGGGTAAAGAAAAGCTGGGCATGCCACGTGCTTTTCGTGTTTAGCTCTTCTTGGTAGGACGAGTGTACTTCTTTTCTGTTGGGTTGAGCTACACTCTCTCTATTGTACTCCTACACTATTCTTTGTTCTATCTACTACTAACCATTTTAGTACCTCCTTTCTTTATCCCTTGAGATTTCGGGGCATCTTACTCAGTATCTTTATACTCACCCCTGGTTGGGCTTTACCCGCACATGGTGTTCCCTTGGCGATGAAGGACAGGTCAATCGAGACTATAGAGGAGCGTAGAGGACACAGGAGCTTGGGCTGCCTTTAGTGGTCATAGTAGGACATTCAAGTGTGTGACTCACCAGCTGTTTACTTTTTTTTACCTGTTGTCGAGTTGTGGCACATTTTGGTTTGGCCACGTGTTTTTCCCTTTTTCTATTTAGTTATCTTGTCAGTGCTTTTCATCACTATACTTGTTCTATTTAGAAGATGATGCATGAATGTGTTTGGGTTATAGCAATTTGTACTTTGGTTTACTTTTTTACTCTACATTTCTACATTGAGTGGGATGTGCGTCTGTGTACAAATACTTAGGTTAAGGCCTCCCTAAGATTGTCACGCCTTCGACGCTTGTCACCAGCCCCTGGCCTATGGAGGAGGGCCTGGGGTAGTTGTGGCTCGAGACCGTTAGGGTCAGATCTTGACAAAGTTGTATCAGAGGTGGTTCATTCCTTAGGGCGTTGTTCGAACATCCCTAAAAATGAATTGGTTGGGATATATGGCAATAGTGTCGACGTTTCTCGATAGTGGCTCTCAGGCTAGGGAGTCTAGTGATGGTACGGGTGACTGATGTGTCCATTCACCAGGACCCTGATAACCTGCTTTTCAACTCGACACGCTGAGACACTTACTTCAAGGAACTTTGGAACATGCATCTAGTAGGATTGAGTCTTTGAATGTCCTTTTTTAGTCATATCCCCTTTGTTATTTCTGTTATATATATATGCTCATCTGATCACAGAAATCCTCGATAATTTTCAGGATGCCCCCACGACAGCAGCCATCTAGGTTACCCTCTCAAATTCATGATGAAGACCAAGTGAGCGACAAGGAGTCAGTTCAGTGACCCTCATGTGATCCCCTTCCGCCTAGTGCTTCAGTAGTATCCCCTCCACCTGGAGAGTGGCAGTTAGTACTGGCAGCAAAGGCAGAGGTTGAGTGCAGGCTAAGTGCGCTCTGAGACTTCCAGTATCAGTGGCTGCAGAAGTTCCACAGGCACCTAGATCCTCATGTAGTGGAAGACTAGCTAGAGTCTGTGGACTGAATTTTTAGGCTGGTATAGACACCATTGGACCAGATGCTTGCCCTAGCTTCCAACATTTTCCTCGGGATGGCCGAGCATTGGTGGGGGTTGGATACGCAGACCAATGAAGAGTCGTCTCTCATGTGGGATAGCTTTCAGAATCTCTTCTAGGAGGAGTACTCCCCATCTTGATTATGTTCCATTCAGATTTAGGAGCTTCTGGAGCTAAAGAAAGAGGATGACTGTGGCGCAATACTCGGCCCGGTTTACAGATCTGACATGCTACTTACAGGATATTGTCTGAGGTACGCATTTTGTTTAATCTACACTTTCTTCGATACTAGAAGAAAGAGGAACTATCCACTACTTTACATCACTGGTTTTGGTACGGGAGTTTGAGATTCTAGTAGAGACTCAGACACCTACATTTATCCTCAAGGTTCCTACGGGAAGTGCCTTGTTGGTGACCTTTATCTACAGACAGTGTGAACTGTCATTCAGAGGAGAGAGTTTCACATGGGACCTACTCATCATCATGATGGAACCTTATGACGTCATCATGGGCATGGATTGGATTTCCATGGTTCATGCCTAGATTGACTGTTGGCACAGACTAGTCAGATGCGTCTATTCTAATGGTAAGAGGTTCACCATCCTTGGTGAATGAGACCTTGTGGAAAAGTAGACGGGTACTCTGAGCAGGATACCACGACCTTTTTCTCACCAGTTGGAAAGTATGGCTCTTGGAGCAGCAGAATCTACATGCACCGGGATCCCTATAGTTTTAGAGTAATACATGGACATCTTTTCTGAGGATGTCTTGGGACTACCTCCGAGGCGAGAGATAGAGTTCTGCATTGACTTGCAGTTGGGGACTACCTTGAAATCATGTGTAGCATATCGAATGGCACCCACAGAGCTTCGGGAGCTACGACTTCATCTGGATGACCTTCGTGATAAGGGATTCATCATGCCTAGTGTGTCCCCCTCGGTAGCTCTAGTTTTGTTTTTGAAAAATCCGGATGGTAGACTATGACTGTGTATGGATTATCATCGCCTGAATCAGTCCACGATAAAGAAAAAGTACCCTTTTCTAAGGATTGATGACCTCTTTGACCAGTTGATAGGTGCGAAGTGGTTCTCCAAGATTGATCTTCGATCCGGCTACCACAATTTGCGGGTTCATGAGACTGACATCCTAAAATTGGCTTTCCATTGTCATTATGGGAATTACAAGTTTGTGGTGATTCCCTTTGGAATGAAGAATTCCCCTACTGTTTTCATGGCTTTGATAAACCAAATCTTACAGTCGTACATGGATCGGCTTTTGGTTGTCTTTATTGATGACATACTCATCTACTCTACGATAGTGGAGGAGAACGTGGAGCATTTGAGGATGGTCCTAGACTTACTCCGGGATAACCAGCTATATGGGAAGCTCTTGTAGTGTCATTTTTGGATTCATGAGGTTCAATTTTTAGGGCATGTCATTTTGGAACAGGGTTTGAGTTTAGATCCCGCAAATATAGAGGCAGTTCTTTCTTGGTAACCACCCAAGAATGCATTATTGGTGAGGAGATTCCTTGGTTTGGAAGGGTACTACAGGAGGTTCATGGAATATTTCTCCAGTAATGATTACCCTTTGACCGTATTGACGCGGAAGGGATGACCATTCAGTTGGACTGATCAGTTCTATAAGGCCTTCAAGGAGTTGAGGCAAAGGCTGATTAATGCTTTAGTGTTGAGGCTGCCAGAGGAGGGCGTTGAGTTCGTGGTGTACTGCAACGCTTTAGGAGCTAGTCTCGGGTGCGTGATGATATAGCAGTGGGTAGTGATTGCATATGGGTTGAGGGAGTTATGTCCCCATGAGAAGAATTATGTGACTCATGATCTAGAGTTGGCAACGGTGGTCTTCACGTTGAGGCTATGAAGACATTACATTCTGGGTGATAGTTTTGTGGTCTACTCAAACCACTAGAGCCTTAAGTACATCTTCACTCAAAGGGATCTGAATCTAAGGTAGTCACGCTGGCTAGAGAATCTACAAGACTATTATTTTGAAATAGTCTACACTCCATGGAAGGGAAACATAGTAGCATATGCCCTTAGCAGGAAGTCCCAGGTTCGTCTAATGTGGGAAGCTTCAGAGGAGTTGGATTCCCTACAGCTGACCTTGGTGGAGCAGGAGGGTACGACTTTTCTGTAGTCGATGGTGTCGACTCCTTCCCTCCTTGAGCATGTGAGAGATTCCCAGCTGGGGGATATCAACAGTGAGGTATTGCGTGATCATATATCCACGGGCGACGCACCCGATGGGTATTCTGATGGAGGGAATCAATAGATCCTGTTCCAGGGGTGATTTTTAGTACCAGTGGAGATGTGGGAGGTGGTGATGCAGGAATTTCACACTTCCCCCTTGGTTGTACATCCCGGTGTGGGGAAGATGTACAGAGACCTTTAGTGGATGTTTTGGTGGTCTGGCATGAAGCAGAGCATAGTTAAGTTCGTTTCTCGGTGTCTTACCTGTCATCAGGTGAAGGTAGAGCATTAGGTTCTGGTAGGGTCGTTGTGGCCCCTTGATTTCTCAGAGTGGAAGTGGGATGGTGTAGACTTCATTATAGGGCTTCTGTGCAAGGTGAAGTTCCATGATTCTATTTCGGTGATAGTAGACCAACTCACGAAGTCGATTAACTTCCTTTCCATCAGGGATCATAGCTTGGTTGAGAGTCTAGGGCAGTTGTACGTTCAAGAGATCGTCCGCCTTCATGGAGTACCCTCGACGATCGCCTCTGACCGTGATGCATTGTTTACATTGCGATTGTGGAAAGTCCTGTAGGAGGCATTTGGGACTCAGTTGTGGATGAGTAAATCTTTTCACCCCAAGACCGACAGGCAGACAGAGCACACTATCTAGGTATTGGAATATATTCTCAGGGTGTGTGTGCTAGACTTTGGCCTAATCTGGGAGGATCACCTGCCCTTGGTGGAGTTCACGTATAACAATAGTTACCACTCTACTATCAGCATGGCACCTTTTGAGGACCTTTTCTGGAGACCATGAGGGTCACCGTTGTGCTGGACGGATGTTGGGGAAACCTCCCTTGTGGGCCCAGAGTTGGTACGGGTGATGACGGATAAGGTTCAAGTCATTCGTGAGTGGATGAGGATGGCTCAGAGCAGAAATAATTCCTACGCAGACCGTCGTAACAGGCCTTCGATTTCAAGCAGGGGGACCATGTATTTTTTAGGGTCTCCCCGCGGCATGGAACCTGGAGGTTCAGTCAGGGAGGTAATTTGTCCCCAAGGTTCATTGGTCCCTTTGAGATGTTTCTTAGTTTTGGTGAGGTTGCCTACCATCTTGTTCTACCCCCACAGTTGGAGAGGGTGAATGACTTCATCCATATGTCTTAGATGAGAAAATATGTGAACTACCCCCACACACTTTATTGATTGGGGAGAGATGGACATTGAGTATGGATCCACCTTTGTGGAGCACTCGGTGGCGATTGAGGACCGGCAGGAGTAGACACTGCGTGGATAGACCATTCCTTTGGTTCGTGTGTTGTGGAAGCACGGGAGGGTGCAGGAGAGCACCTAGGAACAGGAGAGCCAGATACGGGCTCAGTATCCTGAGTTGTTTTTGTATTTTTTTTTTTTTGGGGATGAAAAACTTGAAGGAGGGAATGATGTAAGAACTCGGGTTTCAAGCCTGCAAGACTTTGAAATTTTTATTGATGTTTTTCTAGAGTAGCGCGTTTAGATGGCGTGTGATTCCAAGCTCCCATGTGGCCAGAATTAAATTTTAAGTGTGTTCACACTAGACATGCAAAATAAAAAGAATAACTCCTAAACATTTTCTCATATTGGAAAACCGAGGGCACCATTGAGTTCGAAGCATTCCATTTAACCTAGGAGGGGTGTAACTTTCGCGGGCTTCACCCTTCTGTGGAAAACGCCACTAGTGGTGTTTTTATAATTTAGCGACCTCATGTGTGAACTTTATAACTTCTGAATGGAGGCTCAGATTAAAATTCTAAGACCACCATTTCACTCAGAACCTAGATTTTACCCTAGGGGCTGCTTAACTCCAATCCCGTCAAATTTTTGGGTACGGGCCTACGGGTGGGTGTTTAAGTGTGTTTCCCTAATTAAACACACCCACCACCACTCCCTTCTTCCCCTTTCATTTTTCCCTAGAGTAGTCTCTCTCAAAAAAGGTATCTATCCTCTTCAATATTTTCTCCCCACCTCTACAAGGAGGTTTCGGCTCTAGCAGTCCATTTGTGATGCGACAGGCTACGCTCTACGAGGTAGGTTCGTGTGATTCGTTTTTAAATTCCGTATCCACTTTGAACTCAACTATTAGTGTATAATTGATGTTTACTTTTTGAGATAAGTCCATATTTGAGTAGGTCTCGATATGAGATTTCCAAAGGGCCTTTCGGGTCGAATTTTCATGTCCCGGGGTGTCCAGGGTGACCCTGGGAAGTTTTCCGACCAAAAACCCCCATTTCCAGCAGTTCTAGGGCGGTTTGGCGGCTCCGCATGGTGGTCCGGCGGGCGGAGGCGGCGACGTGACTCCCAAGCGGTGGTACGGTGGGCATCCCAGGTGGCAACGCGGTCAGTTCCCAGGCCGTAGCGGCCGAGCGAGATGGGGGCCCGGTGGTCTGTGCCGCGGGGGCGCATGCTGGTTGGCTTCGCTGGTCGGCGTGTGGTGCGTGAGACTGGGGTCGTCACAACCCCAGGAGCCGGCTGAGAGACACAAAGCGCGGGTCTCATGGAAAAGGAGCCAGACCTGCTCATGTCGGTCCAGGTAAAACCGTGCGGCCCGTGCGGTGAACCACGGGCCGCGGTGGACCGGGCGGTCCGGGCGGCCGAGCTCCGGACCGCCGGTCCGAAGGGGGTGGACTGGCAGAATCGGTCCGGCCCACCCCGTCTCCATCCAATGACGTTAAAACGTCTCTAGTTTGGATAATGGATGTCGGATTCACGTGTAGTCTACAGAGACACAATTCTCGGCTCAAGATGGAGATTTTAAGATGGTCTCGGTGATTTTTAATTCCCGAGACGGGGGGCTCGATGGCGTGACAGACCCATTAAGTATCATTTAACACCTCACCGGGATTCTTCTTTTGGATGGAGCGAACACATCCAGAGTCTGTTTTAGGCACCGTTAGTAGCGTTGTGACCTTAGTGTCGAGATAAAGAAGTCCATGGTGGTTCCAGACAATGAAGTTGTAGTTGAGGTGTGGGCCCCACAGGTCATCTTTCAAGTTGCATGCAGTGTTCTACAACATTTTCATCTGACATCCGTTCGGGGTGAATAAATAGTTTTTTTTGGTGTGTTTTTCAGAGAGCATCATGATGGATCAGTTCACCCAACCTTTTTCGGGTTGAGGTGCAGGCCCCATCAGACGTCATATGGGCATAAAGTGGTGTTGAATAACATTTTCATCGGGAGTCTGTTTCTAGTGAGTAAGTAGTCTATCTCGCGTATTTTTTCACGAGGATTACAACGGTGTAATATGTCTGGGCATGCAGAGCCTCTTTCAAGATCTCATTATATTTGGAAACATGAAAGGACGTTAGTTGGAGGCTCCTTTGACGCACACCAAACCAATGCATGGTAGCGACGTTAGTGATACCCAATTACAGCACGGGTAGTGTGGAGTTATCGGACCAGTTCCGGGTTTACCCTCTAGCGGGGCTGGGTAGTGGGTTACCCACTGGCATACCAGGGTTTATCCTCTAGCGGGGCTAGGCAGTGGGTTACCCATTGACCTTAGGGTTTACCCTCCTACGGGGCGAGGCAGTGGGTTACCCGTTCATCTTAGGGTTTACCCTTCAGCTGGGATGGGCAGTGGGTTACCCGATGACCTCTTAGGGTTTACCCTCCAGTTGGGCTGGACAGTGGGTTACCCGATTACTTATTTCAGACTCAGCAATTTCAGTGAGGCTAGTCAGTGACCTTTTCATGTGATTACTAGAGTAGTACCCTTGGTTATATGGCTTAGCGATGAGGAAGGTTAGGCATATGGGGTTATTGGGCCCCTGTGATAGATATCCTTAGAACTGTTGGTGACTTTTCCTGGGATGAGCTTAGATATAGAGATCATCTTACAACTCATTCGGGTTTCTTGTTGAGAATATATATATTTATTTATATCCCCAACATTTTTTCCCATTCCATGGGTTCAGTTACTTTCTTTCTAGGAGGGTAGAAGACACACGGGGTATGCCACGTGCTTTCTGTGTTTAGCTCCTCTTGGTTGGACCAGTCTAATTCATTTCTTCTATTGGGTTGAGCTACACTCTCTCTATTGTACTCTTACACTGTTCTTGGTTCTTTATACTTCTCAAAATTTTAGTACCTCCTTTATTTTCCCCTCGAGATTTCGGGGCATTCTACTGAGTATCTTTATACTCACCCATGCTTGGGATTTTCCTGCACTTGGTGTGCCTTTGTAGACGACGGATAGGTCGATCGAGACTATGGAGGAGCGTAGAGGACATAGGAGATTGGGATGCGTTCAGTGGTAATAGAAGGAATTTCAGGTGTGATACTCGCAATATTTTTACTTTTGTTTACCTGTTGCCTAGTTGTGGCACCTTTCTGGTTGGGAGCATGTTTTTTCCTTTTTCTGTTCAGTTATCGTGTCGATACTTTTCAGTACTATACTTGTTCTATTTAGAATATAAAGCATGACTGTGGTTGGGTTATAGCTATTTGTTCTTTGGTTTCCTTTTTTACTCTGCACATCTACATTGAGTGGGTTGTGGATGTGTGTATAGGTACTTAGGCAAAGGCCTCCCCGAGATTGTCACACCTTTGGCGCTTGTCGCCAGACCATGGCCTATGGAGTCAAGCTTGGGGTAGTTGCGGCTCAAGACCGGTAGGGTCAGGTCGTGAGAAAATTTATCCTTAACTATTTTTCATTATTCAGATTTTAGTTTCTCTGAATCTAACTCATTATTATTCCTAAGTGAAAAATCCGGTTTCACATCTAAAACCTCCAAATTCTATAAATACTTAGATATAGAGTATTTTTTATGGGTTTGAAATTTAGATTCTTAATTCTCTGAAATTCAAGTTCTGAATTCCCTGAAATTCAAAATCCAAATTCTCTGAAATTTATATTCTAAATTCTCTGAAATTCAGTTTCCAAATTCCATGAAATTCAGAATCTGAATTCTATGAAATTCAGATTCTGAATTCCCTAAAATTCAGAATCCGAATTCTATGAAATTTAGATGCTCAATTCACTGAAATTCATATTCTTAATTCCTTATAATTCATACTCCAAATTCCTTATAATTTAGACTCTAAATTCCTTAGAATTCCGACCCCCAAATTCCGTAGAATTCAGGTTACGAATTACATAGAATTCAGACCCAAAATTCTTAGAATTTAGACTCTAAATTCCTTAGAATTAATATTTAGAATTTCTTATAATTCAGACTATGAATTCTTCAGAATTCAGACTCCGAAGTCTACAAAATTCTGATTCTGAATTCCTTGGAAAACAAAATCTGAATATCCATGTAGTATAGACTCCAAATGTTTTCCTCTTATACTTTGAACTTTATTTTTCCTTAGACTCTGAAAAAACAAATTTGGTTGAGAAAACATATTTTAATTACCCATTTTATAGTTATGAAATAATGTCATGCATTTTGTTTCAAACTAACTATTGTTTGATTGACACGGGTGTTGGTCCCTCTAAGATTCAAGGAAAAATATGATTGTAGGAGGAGGGAGCCGACAGTTGTAGAAATTCCTATAAATATGAGCTCATTTGACTGAGATCAACACTGTTCTACAACTCTAGATATTACACACTGCTAAAGTGATTTCTAGGGAGAGATACTCTCATGCTTTGTGCCTAATAACCATCTTGTTCAGCTAACTCCATGCGACTCCGATTTTTGATGTGTACAATCTAGGGCTTCCGGGGATAGGGAGACAGAGGTGCCAACTACCTTAAAGTTTGAGGACTTCCTTGATAAAGAAGACAGAGGTGCCGACTACATTGAAGTTTGAGGGCTTGCGATGATAGAAGGACAGACTCTGATATTCCTATCAAGGGCTTACCTTAGTGTGGGTAAGACATAATTTCTTGAAAGAATAAATCACTGGACCTTTATCCAAGGTTGTTGGATACCCTAATCTTTGGGTTAAAATATTTCATACTTGTTACTTGTATTGTTTCATGTTTTTTTCACTGCATTTTTATTAATAAGGAAAGTATAACTATCTTATACTTTCTCATACTTTTATACTCTGATTAGTAATATTCTATACAATTTAAGGTAGAATCTTTTTCCTTGTAAACTTTGTTTAAGTTTCATTTTTGGAACCATATTTCTAAAATCTAGCAAGTTTGTAGAACTAAAGGGTCTTGTGAATTTACCTTGTTTAACATTGTTAAAAAATATAAAGTTTTATACCAAACTTAAAGGTTCCAAATGAATTTTTAAATTATACAATTCACCCCCTGTATATTGAGCATATACATCTTATTTTGATCATATAATTGGTATTAGAGGTTATTTCTAAAATACATATATTCACATACAAGTTTCATTTCTCAAGTTTTCATTGTTCATAATATTTTCCTTACTAAGGAATTTTTATCCTTGTTTACAGACTTTTATTATTAAAAATATTTGTGTGTAAAGATATTTTTTTAGATGGCATGAATGAATGTTGGTTCGATCAACAATCATAATCCTACAAGACTGCATATATTTGATGGGAATGATTATGCATGTTGGAGAGATCGTATGAAGGATTTTTTCATTAACATTGGAGTAGAAAATTTTGTTATGCTTACTAAGGATTACAAGATTCTTCATAAGGAAGTCAGAACTTTTACTAGTCAAGAAAAGTTAGAATTCCAATTAAACAACAAGGTACACAATACTTTTCTTTGTTCTATGACTATAAATATATATAGAAAAATTTCATCCTGTGAAGCCGAAAATTTTATTTGGAAGAATCCTGAAGTAACTCACTTTGGAACTTCAAAAGTTAATGAAACTAGAAGAGCTATGCTCAGAGCTGAATATCATGGTTTTGTCATTCCTTATGAAGAACCTATATGTAAGGTACAAAAAATATTCATTACTATTGTTAATAGTTTACAATCTATGGGTGAGAAATGATTATATTATGAAGCTCTTGTAGAAAGAATTATCTATATCATGCCTAAAGAATGGTAATATAAGAGGATATCTATAAATGAAAATAGGAAATTTACCTAGATTTATCTTGATGAGATTTTTGGAACTCTTCTTCAACATAAGAATAGAATAAAGAGAGATGCTGATATAAATAAGAACAATAATGAAAATGGTACTATCTCTTTTAAAACAACTTCAAATCATATGAAGGTCAGGACTCCTGAGAGAGTTACAATATCCAATTCTAAGAGGACTGTTATTCAATCTGAATCTAGTGGAATTTAATCTTTAGAAAGCGAGTTAGACTATCTTTCCTAAAGGATGAAAGAGATTGTTAGACAGAAGAACTTTCAATCTAGACACAAGAATAAACAAATTAAGGATAAGAAAGATTCGTAAGTCACTTGCTATGAATGCAAAAGATTAGTCCATATAAGGACCGATTGACTTATTCTTAAGAGAAAACATAGAAAGGAAAATCATTCTGAGAGGAATTGAAAGAAGTAATACAAGGCTAAATCTAAGAATGTTTTGAAAGATAATGACACCTGGAGTACCAGTGGTGGTGACTCTTCTGAAGAATCCTTGGAGTATGAATCTTCTGGATAGAAGAATCTTGGTCTATTAGCCAAACTACCTATTGGAAATCATTGTCTAATGGCTAAGTTACACAATGTTATATCTGTAACCAATGTATCCATGAATGATAATTATAGTGATAATAAATATTAAGAATCCTTAGAGGAATAATCTTCTTCTCATGAAGATAATACTTTACATACTTATGAATAAGTGTCTAGGATTTCTAAGCTCCTTGATAATGAAAATTCTAAGGTCAAGAAAAAACATGATAAGGAAAACTCTAAAATTACTACTCTTATTAAATAAATATCAGATCTTTCTAAATATCTTGATAATAAAACCCTTGATTTTGAAAGTATTTCAAAAAATATTGACGAAGTTAATTCTATGAAGGATAAACTTTTTAAGGATATAGAAACATTACATTCTAAGAAAAAAAAATTAGAGACTAACTATAGTGCTAAAACTAATTTTTTTGAGGTTAAAAACTCAATTATCAAACTGATGTCAGAAATATTTTCCTTCACGATGTTTTTGTCAAACTTTACCTTAGGTAAGGATAATTCTAATAAGATTTTTTTCCCAAATTCTACCTCTAAGGAATAGTTTTAGTTTTGGTTATTCTAGTTCAAAACCGATTTTTAGTAACAATTATTTTGTACCTCAAAGTGGTCCATTCTACACTAAGTGTCAGTGTGGTGGGAATTCATAAACAAAATTGTTCCTTAAACAAAACTCATTCATTAGGTTTTCATAATGATTTTTTTCAAAGAAAATGTGGATTTCTAAAATCATGATTTCTAACAATTTTGTGTAACACCCCACCCCAACCTCATTGGCTTGAGGATGTGGTGCCTTAAGCAATGTTCCCAAGGCACAAATGGATGAAAATAAATGTTGAGGGATTCAAGGAATAGTGGGGAATAATTTTACCTTAAAAATATAACCCAACTCAACCAACTAACAACTAAAGATACATGCATATTCAAACCCAACCATGTGACACTTACAATTCCATCACAAACCCCAAAACCATTCAAATAGACATTCCCACAAAACATTTGAGTACAAAGATGAAACTAAACAACAAAAAACCACGAACCATGAAACCACCACATCTCCACACCAAGACCCAAGCTCCAAGATCCACCAAAACATCACAATGAACCGCTAAAGGAGGGTGATTCCTTACCTTTTCCCATGTCACGGTATAATACATATGCAAAGACACCAAAGTGACAAAGCAGGGGGTGAGTAAAACTACTTAGTAGGATTTTCCAAACTCACTTTCCTACACACGCCACTAGGATTAAACCATTAGCACATTTATATAAAGTAGTTTATATAAAATAATCACAAGTGCAACCATTACCATAATCCAAACACACCCATACCAAGCCATCTCACCCAAACTAAGAAGCCATGGTAAATCTAAACAAACATGCCACAATACATTTAATCATTTACACATTATCACAACAATTTCCATCTTGAAAAGAAATGAACAACAAGACAACCCTAATAGTGGAACTTTCATCCAACTCGTTCACCCATTCCTACTAGTGGCACTTCCCACCCACTTATCTTTATATGGTGGCACTTCCGTCCACTATCCATCCCCTTTTTATTGTGTTACTTCCCACCCACTTCCAAACAACATTCCAACAAGCCATAACCATGCATATAACCCACCAAGGCCACAACAATATGAAAATAACCATTTCCATAACATGCCAAACCACTTCAATAAATCATGAATTTATTGAAACCACCCTTAAATCATTTTCCATGCCAAACCACATTTTAATAAAAACAACAACTTTATTGATAACCATTTTCATCAACCATTTCCACCAATAAATCCCAACAACCCATTTTAAAATCCACAACATGAACATTTCACCACAACACCTCTTTTCCCAAAAATTCCCAAAACATTACCAATGAATTTCCAACCAATTTTCACAGAAAAACACAATTAATTTTAATAAACACAAATTAATTTTAACCAACCATCAAGTTGTAGTAAAGTGGAGTCAAGAGAGAATACACCTACCTCTTAGGGTTTGTAGAAATCGACCCTTAGCCCAAACGCACTTCAAACTGGGTGAACACCTCCTCGAAACCACCTCAAAAACCCTTGCCTAACATCGAAAGGCTCAACCTTTAACACACAAAGCCAAAAAAAACCTAGATCTACATGAAACCCTTGATGATCCAGGAAACTAAGAGATAGAGAGGTCTAACCCTAACCAAACCCTCAAAGAAACAAAAGAGGGGCTTTCCCAAGGAGAACTACCTTCGATCCACCAAGAAAACCCTTAGATTTGCCTCTAAAATGTGCTAAGGACCTCCCCTAACCTCTAAAAATTGGAACTCCCATTTGATCCATGTGTGGGAAGAAGAATGAGGAAAAAATAGGAAATCCCGAGTGGTCTCAGACTTAAAAACCCAATCTTTAAGTGGTTGCACAGTTACCCCGCACGGTTTTCCAAACCATGCGCCAACCATGTGGTTGCCACTGTCTCACCGAGGGACTTTGCACGGCTAGCCCGCACGACCTGACAAACCGTGCACCGCCCATGTAGAGCCCACTATCAAGGGTTCATGGTTTCTTGGGTTGGCCACACGGTTTTTTCAGACTGTACGTCAACCGTACGCCCATGCACAACCTCCAAAACTTTAAAAGTTTTCCCTAGAATTGTTTAAACTTCAACCAACCACTTAAAAATGAACAAACAAACCAAAACAAGGGTCACATACCTCATACCGGGGGTACTACATTCTCCCCACCATTGGAATTTCTGTCCTCAAAATGTAGTGAACCCAACTTTTGCTGAAAGAGGTCAGGAAATTGCTCAACCATATCTTTCTCCCACTCCCAAGTCTCCTCTTAGATCTGGCCATTCATCCAAAAAACCCTAACCAGACCGATGCTTTTACCCTGCAATACTTTCTCTTGCCTATCCGCAACCTGCATTGGCACGTGCACCAACGAAGCATCCGGCACTAGCTTAACATGATCCCATCGAATAACATGGACCAGATCCGGCTGATACTTTTTCAACTGCGAAACATGAAACGCATTGTCCATCACACTGAACCTAGGTGGAAAAGATAAACGATAAGCCACCTCACCAATCCTCTCAAAAATCTCAAAAGGTCCAATATACCTTGGAGATAATTTTCCCTGCTTCCCAAACCGATGATGTCCCAACCTAAGAGATATCTAAAAGAAAACACGATCACTCACCTTGAATGACAGCGGCCATCAACGATGATCTGCATACGATTTTTGACGACTCTGAGCTGTCTCCATTCTCTTTCTGATTAACGTGATCTTCCCCGTAGTCTCCTGGACAAGACTCAGTCCAACCATCGAGGGATCACCCATTTCCACCCAGCATAGTGGAGAATGACACGACCTCCCATACAACACTTCAAATGGAGCCATATTTATGGATTCTTGATAACTATTATTGTACAAGAACTCAACCAATGACAAATGCTCCCCGTACGAGCCACAAAAATCCATGACACAAGACCACAACATATCCGCCAAAGTTTGTATCATCCTCTCAGATAGACCATCTGTCTGAGGGTGATACGTTGTACTCATGGTAAACTTAGTTCCAAGGGTTTTCTATAAAAATTTCTATAAATGAGATGTAAACCTCGAATCTCGATCGGACACGGTCAAAAATGGAACACCATGCCTTTTTACCACCTCCCAGATATAGATTTTGGACAGATCCACCACCATATAAGATTCAAAAATTGGAATGAAATGGTCCAACTTCGTTATCCAGTCCACTATCACCCAAATGGCATCGTGCTTTCTGACCATTCCTGGGAGACCTGTGGAAAAATAGATCTGTATTTGCTCCAACTTCCAGATAGTGATTGGTAAAGACTACAAAATTCCCACTGGCCTATGATGCTCTGCCTTGACCTACTGGAAAGTTATGCATATCGAAACAAACTCAGCCACTCTTCTTTTCATACCAGCCCACCAGAACTACACTTTCAATGCTTTATACATTTTCTAAATTCCAATATGAAAATCCCACCTGGAATGATGATACGCCCTAAGAATATCCTCCTAAAAAGTAACTGGTACAACCATACGATTCAAAAAACCCAAAACTAAATCTCCATTCAAGTCACGACCCGTCCTCGGGGCCCGTGACGTGACTACCCCAAGCCCGCCTTCCATAGGCCAGGGGCTGGCGACTAGCACCAAGGCGTAAATTCACGGTAAACAGGGAAGGCATTGCCTTTATAAGTAACAACCACCACAGAGTCAGCAAGCGGAAAGTAACTACAGAGTGCAGAAAAGTAAAGGGGGCCGGAAATACAAGCCCAACTGTAAAGTACAACTGAAAAGTAAAGTACAGCAACTGAAGAAAAGACGGCGGCCTCGTGTCATCCACTGGCAATCCCACCTGAAGGGTGGGTACAGATAGCCTCCAGGATCCTCGGGTCCCACGTCCGCTCCGAGCACGTCCCGCCCAGTGGTCCACCTCCAGGTACCGTCCTGCTCCACGCCCCAACCGCGATCAGCGCTGTCCGTCGTCTGCAACCAACACCACGAAGTGCGGGCATAGCCCGTGCAGGGGTGAGTATAAGCTACTCAGTAAGGACCCCGAGACCCCCGAAGGTCTCCCGAAATCCACAAAGGATATAGCACAAAAGAAAGATGCAATCACGAAGTAACATCTGACTCGACTTAGGTATATGCCCATACATATACCTAAGTCCCCAATTCTAGCTCTGCTCACGAGCTCAAGAACAACTCAATCCACAAAGGAAAGCAAGACTCAAATCCACAAGGAGAGTAAACAGTAAATCCACAAAGGATAGTTCAACACAATCCACAAAGGAGAGTAACATAAGATTCAGCTCAACCAGGATTTTCATTATCGAAACCGTAAATGTTGAAGAGCCCCATCTCTGAAGTGTACAGTGGTCCTGTCACGACTCCGAGGTACTGCTCACTAACCTAAGACTGCTGAAGTACTCCTCCTGTCGAGTACCGCGGGTCTGCTGCCAACTACCGGGCGCTCCGTCCGCTGAGGGTCTGCTGCCAAATACCGGGCGCTCACCCAGATAGCCTACTGAGGTACTCCTCCTGTCGAGTACCGCGGGTTTGCCGCCAACTACCAGGTGCTCCATCCGCCGTGGGTCTGCTGCCAACTACTGGGCGCTCCGTCCACTGGGCTAGTCGACTCACTCCAAGTCGATTCGGTCAAGCAGTCGTCAGGTCTCAGTCATCTACACGGTCTCCGTACTCCGCACGCGCGTCTCCACCGTCGCGGGTCTGTCGCTACAACCAAGCGCACACACTCGGTAGAGTATCGCGGGTCCGCCGCTACAACCAAGTGCTCCACCGCCAAGGGTCTGCTGCTGCATCCAAGCGCACCACCACTGTCAAGTACCACGGGTCCGCCGCTACACCCAAGCGCTCCACCGCTCAAGGTAAAAAGAAGATTCAGCTCACACAGGTTCGGTAGCACTGTTCCACGTAGGATCGCTGAGTGCAGTAGTCGACGCAGTCCACTGAGGATCTCTGCACAGTCGTCGCTGCAGTCCACGAAGGATCTCTGCTCTGCCGTCGTCGCAGTCCACGGAGGATTCTCTGCTCTGTCGTCGTCGCAGTCCACGGAGGATCTCTGCTCTGTCGTCGAAGCCACAGCCAGCACTAGGGTTCCCGCACATAGCGAGCTCGTTAGGAGGGTCCGCTCTACGAGCCGAGAGGCTGATACATCAACTGACACGTAGTCCGAAGTTGATGTATCCAAAAGTTCTGTATCGACAACAGGATCTCAACGCAACAGACGGCGCGTCAATCGGACGCCCGGTCTGAGAGTTATTGGCATTTTCGTCCCAGGGGCCCGGTTGGTTTTTAGGGCAAAACCAACCCGACCGTACTCCGCCTATGTCCGATCCCCGGGCGGAGTATGCCAAAAGTTCCGTCTCACTTAGAAGAAACTACCACAGCTGACGGTACGTCGATCGGACGTCCGTAGCTCAAGTTATGAGCGTTTCCGCTCCGAGGGCCCGGTTGGTTTCGTGTACGAACCAACCCGGCCGAACCCAAAGTCTTCCGAAACCTTGAGTATAATATACCGAAACGACTGTCTCGATCCAAGGATCGCGTAGCCACTGACGGTTCGTAAATCGGAGGTCCCAGGCCCAAGATATGGGCAAAAGACCGAAGAGGCCCGAAAACGAGGGTTCTGGGCCCGGGGCGACCCGGCCCGAACCCCCCCTGAGTCGGCCGAACCGGGTCGGCCCGACCCGGCCCGACCCGGATAGGCCGGGTCCGGTCCGGCCTGGGCGCGGCCCGGCCGACCGGACCGGCCGGCTCGGCTTCGGCCGAGCGGCCGAAGGAGCCGCCGCCGCGGGTTTGACCCGTGGCTTGAAGGAAACGCGGCCCCGCGGGGGGCCGCCTGTCACGCGGACGCGGCCGGGCCGCCGCGTCCCTCCCCGGTTCCGCGCGGCCGCGGAACCGGCCGCCGCCTCCGCGGCGGATCTTCTCCACGGCGGCACGCCGGGCGCCGCCGCCTCCGGTCGCCGGCGCCGCCTTTCCGGCGACCCGCGCCGCCGCCGCCTTCCGCGGGCCGCCGGAGTTGCTCCGGTGGCCCGTTTTGCCTCCCGTCTGCGCCGTTGCTCCTCCCGGAGGTCGATCTTCACTGCGGGATCAACAGATCTCCCCTGCCACGCGGTTCGTCGTCGACCGCCATATCCGCACAACAAAAGAGATCGGCGGAGGGTTGCCGGGTCTTGTTCGTTAGACCTGCACCCTCCTGCGTTAGTCATAAACCACGGGAGGAATAATCAACAACAATTTTAAATAAATTAAAATTGTCGGAGATCATGTTCTTCACTTTAAAAGAATAAACACGGGGAAATAAGATAAAATATTCCAACATCCCTTACCTTGTCGTCGTCGTCGGACGAGAGGTCGTCGCGGAATCGCTCGTCGCGGATGAAGGAGATCGTCGCGTCGTCGCGGTATCCGGCGTCGCGTCGCCAATCTCCGGATCAAGATCAAACGGATTAATTTAAATCCGTTGATATTGAATTATAAAAAGGGGAGAAATAAACGATTCGTTTCTCACCTTAATTGCCGAACGAGGATCGGCCGCGGAAGAAGAGGTGCCGCCGAAGAACGTCGCGGGTAGGGCTCGTCGACGTCGCAGATCACGGCGTGCGTCGTCGAATTCCGGTCGCCGGCGTTCTTCGCGTTCTTCGCGTTCTTCGCGTTCTTCGCAGGGGAGCTGAAGGAAAAAAGATCCTCTCAAATCCTTTCAAAGGATTTTTAGGTTGGTCTTATTTTATAAACATGCCAACAAACGCAAAAACGTAAGTAACGACCCATCAGTTCGTTGAATTAATTCAACGAGCAAAACAGCCCATTTAATTCACGAAATAAACCGCCCAATTAAATGGTCTGCTAAGAATTAAATAAAACGCGTTGGTTGACTTTTCAGTTACTTTGACGGGTTTTCACGGGTGCGTTACTTAGCGAAAGAAACGGCGGGGCTCGTGCGGGCCCCACCGCACAAATATCCTACCAAGGGGGTAGGATATTTCTGGATAGCATCCTATCCAGTTCAACACAGTTCAAGCCGTCTTTAAGCGGCTTCAAGTGGCTTCCAAGCAGCTTAAGTGAAATAAAATAAAGTTGTCGCACAAACTTTATTTTATTTCTGACTTAAAGCCCCAAAATTTAAAAACCACGTCTGAGCAGACGCAACTCCGGAAGAGGCGTTTCTAAGCAAATACCGGCGCTGCGATTTCATCGGTGCCCTCAGAATTCGATTTCGGGCACCGGTTCAAAAGATAGAAAAACCCGCTCGTCTGTTCACTGAACGTACCCGAGCCAAACTTCGGAAATTGATTCCGGGCACACCGGGCCTCGGAATCAGGTGCCGTCTGAAGCTGCGCTCTTGTAAAATTCCAAAGAAAATTAAGAAAAAAAAAATTTCCTTGAAATTTGCGGGTCTTTATATTACTCCCACCTCAGGGCTTTACGTCCCCGTAAAGATACATCAAAAACTAGGGGAACAAATGGGGGTACTGAACACGCATCTGAGCCTCCCGCTCCCAAGTGCTCTCCTGGAGGTTCCCGTGCTGCCATCTGACGCGCACAAGAGGAATCGACCGCCCACGTAGGACCCGCTCCTGTCGATCCTCGATCTCCACTGGGACCTCCGAAAAAGTCGCCCCATCGTCCACGTCCAGCTCCCCAAAGTCGATGATGTGCGTCGGGTCATGCACGTATCTCCTCAGCTGAGACACGTGGAAGACGTCGTGCACCCGGTGCAACTGAGGTGGTAGAGCCAGGCGATAAGCCACCTCTCCTATCCTGCTGAGGACCTGGAAAGGCCCGATGAAGCGTGGAGACAACTTGCCGCCTCGGCCAAATCTCCGTAAACCACGTCGAGGTGAGACACGCAAAAAGACGTGGTCGCCATCCTCGAACTCCATTGGCCTCCGCCTCCTGTCAGCATATGACTTTTGCCGGCTCTGAGCTGTCCTCATCCTCTCCTGGATGATCTGGACCTTCTCTGTCGTGGCCTGGACCATCACAGGTCCCACAAGAGCTGCAAGATTTCTTCTTGGCCGAAAAGAGAAATCTGGTCTCATCCCCTGGATGAACCACATTCTTTGCCTAAAACAGTCAATCCTAACATGGATGATACTAATCCATACCAAGGATGACGTCGTAAGGCCTCGACGCTACTACTAAGAGATTCAACCGTTACTCTCGCCTCCAAGGGTTGAATCACACTGTCGGCATCAGTGTGTGGTAACTGGGTCTCCTCCAGTAGACGTCTCACAAGTGAGGGTCAAGTCAACAGCCAAAACTGGAATCTCCTAGTAACATCACGAAAGAGGACAGGAACGAAAATATCACAAAGGTATGCGTCTTTTATTATTTCAGCTCATATTACAAGACGCTACACAAAAGCAACAAGGAACCAGAAGTACAAAGGATGTATCCACTAGTTCTGCTCCTGTCCATCAGCTCCCAGGGCTCCATGATCGAAGGCCTCGGCTACCTGAAGCTGAGCTCTCCCCTGCGGTCGGGGTGGACCTCCTGGTGGTGGTGGTGGTAGAGCCTCAAAGCGTCGTCCACCACCTGCTGCTCGGCCAGCTCCTCTACCTCGTCCGTCTCCTCCCTGCAGACCGCCACGGTCGAACCTCTGCCTCTGCCTAGGTGGTTCCTCAACCGTCTGCTGCTCCCCCGCATGGCGGGTCGGGCAGTCACGAGCCATGTGACCAATTCCGCCACAGGAGTAACACTGTCCACTCTCGGCACGCCTGGCTCTGACTCCACCCCGGATTCCCCGCACAACTGAGCCTGAGTCGTGCAGTCGGCCACTGGTAGGTCTGGTCTGCCTGGAACCCTGAGTCATCTGTCGGCTACCTGCTACCGAAGACTCCACTACGTGCCGCCCTGCGGTGGGTCTCTGTGCTGGTGTAGACTCAGCAAGGAAGCTCTCGATCAGAAGGGCCCGCTCTAGTACTCCTGTCTGAGTCGGTATGCTGAGGGAGATCAGCGATGCCCTGATCTCGTGTCTCAAACCATGCTCGAAGGTCCGGGCCCGGAAGAAGGGGTCCCGTACCATGTCTGTCGAGTACCGAGAAAGGTCGGTGAACCTCGCCGCGTACTGAGCGACCGTCATGCTGCCCTGCCGCAGCTGTAGAAGCTCCTGGATACGCACCGCACGAAGGGTGGCCGGGACGAACTCCGAGCGGAAGAGGCTCTCAAAGTCCGCCCAGAGCAAGGATGCCTCATCGTGAACCTAGAGCATCAAGCTCCACCATCGTCCTGCCGCCGCCTGCAGGAGGCTCGCCGCGAGAATCACCATGAGATCCGTTGGTGTCCTCACTAGCCTAAAGATCTGTACCACCGCCTCTAGCCAGTCCTCGGCGGCCTGGGGGTCCGCCTCACCGCGAAACCTGGGCGGTCGCTGGCTCTGAAACTCATGCAGTGCCCTGAGGCGACGTGCATCGTCAGCGTCTGGTACTGGAAGCATCGGTGGCTCGGCGGGTAAGGCTACCACCGGTGCCACTGCTGGCAAAGGGCCCTGCACCGAGGCCTCGTCGCTCGGTGGGCTTCCGTCGCGCGCTACACTCGGAACCCTAGCTGGCTGTCGTCGCGGGGCCATCCTGAAAAGGAGAACAAGAGCACCACAGTCAGAACAGTATACCTGGTGAGCTGGCACAAGTAATCACAAGGAAAACTTGAGACTTTCGTGAAGCAGATCAGTATACCCGGTGAGCTGACACAAGTAATCACAAAGAAGACTTGAAACACACACGCAATCAATGTTTTCATGCATTAAGTCGGAAATCAGGAGTCAGGGTCCTGGTGTACGGATACGTCGGCCGCCGCACCAACACTGGGCTCCCTGAACTGATAACCACACTCAATACACTAAACACTATTGCTTCATATAGAAAGAAAAGACGATCAGAGTTTGCGGTAGAACCGACCACCTCTGATACCAATTTGTCACGACCCGTCCTCGGGGCCCGTGCCGTGACTACCCCAAGCCCGCCTTCCATAGGCCAGGGGCTGTCGACTAGCACCAAGGCGTAAATTCCCGGTAAACAGGGAAGGCATTGCCTTTATAAGTAACAACCACCACAGAGTCAGCAAGCGGAAAGTAACTACAGAGTGCAGAAAAGTAAAGGGGGCCGGAAATACAAGCCCAACTGTAAAGTACAACTGAAAAGTAAAGTACAGCAACTGAAGAAAAGACGGCGGCCTCGTGTCGTCCACTGGCAATCCCACCTGAAAGGTGGGTACAGATAGCCTCCAGGCCCCTCGGGTCCCACGTCCGCTCCGAGCACGTCCCGCCCAGTGGTCCACCTCCAGGTACCACTAGTGCAAAAACACTTTTTCGCGTCGGTTTTTTTTTATTTTTAACGTCGGTTATAAACCGACGTCTTTATAGGCGACGTTAAAAATAGCGTTTTCGCGTTGGTTCATAGAAACCGACGCGAAAAATAATTCGCTTATGAGCTTCGGCGTCGGTTTTTTATAAAACCGACGCCGAAGCTACATGTAGACATTATTTTCCGCGTCGGTTCATTAAAAAACCGACGCGGAGAATATATTCGAATAGGTTTTCCGCGTCGGTTTTTAGAAAAACCGACGCGGAAAACCGATTGGAACAGGATTTTCCGCGTCGGTTTTTAGAAAAACCGACGCGGAAAACCGCATTCAACCGGATTTTCCGCGTCGGTTTTTCTAAAAACCGACGCGGAAACCCGCTTTCAACCGCGTTTTCCGCGTCGGTTTTTCTAAAAACCGACGCGGAAAACCCTTTCGGCGTCGGTTTTTAAAAAAACCGACGCCGTAAATAATTTTTTTTTAAAATTATTCGGCGTCGGTTTTTAAAATAACCGACGCCGTAAATTTTTTTTTTTTTTTAAATAAAATACATATATTTTCTCCTCCAAACAAATCGGAACCCTGAAAAAAAATAACGAAGTATACAAAAACAATTAAACAGCTTTAACAGAAGTACTTCAGAAAACTCAAAGTAAAGCAGAATTAAAATACACGTACCTACATGGTGCATTTTCTTAATCTAACCATACTCAGTATCAATCATTGTAAGTTTCCTCCCATAGATAGCACCAATCCTGTCAAAACAGTAATGAAACGAGTGAAAAAATCAATCCAAGTTATTAGTGCAATGAATAAACATTAAATGAAAATGTGTAATTTATTTGAATCATTCATTTTTTCACAAAGTAAATTACCAAAATGAAATGATCAAAATTCCAGGAACACTCAGCCGATGCAACCTCTTCCTCACCTCCCCCACTGAAGATGTTGGGGGTGTCTTTTCACCATAGAATCCCCACCACCCCCAACCTCAGGTTTTTATATTTGCTCTGTATAGACGTGCATTACCTATTCACTATTGTTATTTGTTTAAGTTATGGAATAACAGAGAAATAAATTTGAGTGCAAAAAATAGGTTAGAAAATTGAAATCAAATGCAGATTGAAGATACATAAAGAAACATACCTTAAAAATTGACGCCTTCTATTTTATCTTTGTGCAAACCCACTAAGCGTTGTTTCAGGTATTATGTGATATGCTTCTCGGCAATCATTTTTCGATATTTATTTGCATAAAAAATAAAAAGGCCTAGAAGATATTGCTGTGCATTCAAGGGAGACAATTTTTAGTGTTTGTGAATGTTATTTCGCTATACGAATCTCTATGTTCATGATCCAAGTACCACCCTACAGATTTGTCACTGTACAGACAAATGATTTTAAGAAATAACAATGAAAAGAAATATAATAACTAATTCTGAATTAAAATACACGTACCTGAAATATACGACATGCTTATTGTTGGTTATTGTTGAAGGATTCATTTGATTATTAGTAGATTCAATAAAACAGTTTTTGCAGAGGCACTTGAGAAAACTCAGTAAATCAGAATTAAAATACACGTACCTGAAATATATGACATGCTCATTGTTTGTTATTGTTGAAGCATTCATTTGATTATTAGTAGGTTCAAACACCTAATATATCATAAGAGTTAGTTTTTTAAACCCATATATAATATTATTTATAAATATTAGTATACATACCTCAAATCTTAATCAGACTTAACAAATAGTCCGCAAAAGTAGATTGAATATGAATCATATCAGATTGAGAATATGACTGTGAATCATTGAATACCTACAATAATATTGAATGATATGAAATTAATAAATAGAAGAAAGTGGATGAAAATATATAAAAAAGTTAATACAACTAACCTTATGAAAATCAGTAGTTTCCCCAGTTGTGATTATCTCGTACATAAATCGTAGAATATAATAACCACATTCAACGCTTCCATTTTGACGATGACACTGCAGTTATAAAACATTTAACTAATAATGAAACCCAATATATAACAAAAATATAAAAACTAATTACCTGTACTTCCACATATTTGATTTTCGTTGGTTTCTTTTCATTTGTAAAATGTTTCCATGAACTGCATTGTTTTATATAAGAACTAATAAAACTTGTGTAAACAATTAAAATTAAACATAACAAACTTCTAAAAATAAAAAAACAACTTACCTGTTTAATAAGTTGGAAAACGTTTTACGCACTTTTCCTAATAAAGAGCAAAACCAATATAAGGTGCATTCATTTGGGCAAAATACACCTAACATCCAATGCCCCCTATAATACAAAAAGTTCATAATTAATGACATTATAATGATCATGAGTTCAAAATTATGTTGATATTCTTACTTATCAACAAATGGCAAAAACCAGCACTGAATCTCTGTTTGTGATAATCTCTCGGATATATATTTAACTTTGTCATCATTTTTCACATGTTTGACTTCCGAGGAAATGTACTCTGGATCTATAAAGCTATAAATGCTTGTAGTTTCATTTTGTAAAAGAATCCTGTATAGATACCTAATTTAAAAAGAAAACATAGTTAGTCAATGACATAACAATATTTTAGTAAAGAAATAGCAATTCAGACGTCAATTTACTTACATGGAAAACAACTGCACCACATTCAGCCCGATCTCTTCAAAATTAACTAAATTCATGATATCTTCTTTCAATATTCTCAATTTATAATTTCTTCCACATATATCGGGCGTCATCCGAAACTCATAGATAAAATTCAAGGAAGAAGAGCACTGAGATAATCTTTTCAACCCAGAAGAAATATCAGAAGTATCTACAGCCGACTGTTTTTGAACATTTTGCTGCATTTGTACAGTTTCTTTTGCTTTCAGATATTCCTATATAAGTTAAATGTCAGAAAACATTATAAGTAATTTGGAATCATTTCTAATTACTAGTTAAAAAAACTCATACCTCATGTGAAATATAACGAAGAAGTGCAGTTGGCCAAAGTAAAAAATGGCCCATGCATTCCCCAACACTGGTGATCTCCGCAGTAGGAAATGGTAGTAGAGCAGTAGGATCTATAATAAAAAGTACTGATACTCTAACCTGACCCATCTGCATAGGCTGATGATGTACCGAGTCCCCCAAAAAATACACTTGTCCTAACGCAACAATATGTACATGAGGATCTCCCGCAAACAACTCACAATATAAGGTTTGATCCGATGGAGGAGGTGGAGGCTCAAAGTTAGCAGGTGGGGCAGGGTAGTCAGGGTGAGCAGGCTGAGAAGTCAGAAAAATGAAAAGGGTATATTAGTGTTTAAAATTTTTAACATAGAAAAATTGATTAAAAATTAAATTAAATAATATACCTCAAATGGTTGCGCAGACGGGGCAGGGTAAGCAGATGAGGCAGGGTAGTCCGGGTGAGTTGGCTGAGAATGTTGAAAAATGAAAAAGTTATATCAGTGTTTATAATTTATAAAATAGACAAATTGATGACATTAAATAATATACCTCGGAAGGCTGCCCAGACGGTGTTGGGTAAGCATATGAGGCATGATAGTCTGAGTGAGTAGGCTGAGAATGTTGAAAAATGAAAAAGTTATATCAGTGTTTATAATTTATAGAAAAGAAAAATTGTTAACAGTAAATAATATACCTCGGAAGGATGAGCAGACTGTGACTGTCTTGCCAAGTGTTCTAATAAAGCCTTCTGTACTGCTGCTTGAATTTGATCACCCATAGACCGTTTCATATCCTGCAGCTCTTCTTTTAAGGATTCAATTTCCGGGTCTCTTGGTTGCTTACTCTTACCAAAAACCTTCCGAATACTAACACCCGCCTGATATCCTCTAACACGGCCGGGGTGTTCAGTCTTTCCCAAAGCAGTGGCTAGGATATCCATCCTACCCTCAGGGATAAAAGAGCCCTGTGTCTCTTTCTCCTGAAGTTCATCCTGAAATGAAAAATAAAAAATTTATATTAGTGTTTATAAATTATAAAAAAGGAAAATTGTTAACAAAGAATTAATATTTACTTACAATTCTATCAGCCACTTGATGAGCTTCGTCTGTAAGATATTGTTCATTTTTTTTTCTTCTTGCTCGTTTCCATTTCTCATGGCGAGTGGGAGGAGATGGAGGACCATACTGGACCTCTTCTGAACCACTACTTGATCGAGCTCTTAATGCTTCAAATTTTTCTTCAATAATTTTCTGCTCCAAATACGAGTATCCTCCACGTGATAAAGTATGAGGGTATACGTTTTTCAACTGGATCTCCTGATGAGATCTTCTGGAGGCCTGTTACATAAAAATAAACACATTAGTAATAAGGAAAATATAGCATAAATTTTAAAATATAAAACAATTACAATACCTGAAATTTCTCTTCCTGACGACTGTCAACAAATCGCTTCCATGTTTCTTCATCTATATATGGATACTTAAGACATGGGCTTTCAAACCTTCTCTTTCCAAAAACATAATCTTTCGTCAGTTTGTTTTTAAAATCTCTCCATCGAACCGCCGCTAAAGAGAGATGTCTTTTCCTAATTTCTTTGGTTTCCTCAAAATTGAATGTCATCTGTAATTGAAAAAATAAAATATGTCATTTAAACTATATAATATTAAAAAAATGAGATAAAATAAATAAATAAAGATATTTTACCGTCACGGCCTCCCAAAGTTGTTGCTTCGCCGTCCTGTCCACTGACTTCCAATCAGGATATAAAATACTAATCCTGCAACGGCTCTGCATCGCTATATAACTGACAAACTGAACTGCATTTGGGCCAACTGCATTATTATTATCATCAAAACGGATGTGTAATTTGTTATCATCACGAGCGAGTGATAGTTTTGGTAAACGTGTAATACCACGTTTACCAACTAGAGAACTTGATTTTTCAGTAGTAACTGGAGAAGTCTCCTCCGCCGAGGACGCATCAGTAGTCCTGCAATTTTTTTTAATAAATTAACAGTTTTATTTCATTAAATATGTATATTACTGAATATTTAATAATATGTCAAAATAGATATACCTCGGTAACTGCTCATCTCTATCTGTATTTGACATTGCTACTAGAAAGTGTAATGAAATTTTGGGTACCTGCATATCATTAGAAAACTGAATAATTAGAAACAAGGAAATGAAAAATAAATATGTAAAAATAGAGGCATGCATTTGTAAGTTTTAAAAATAGACACAAAATATAAATATTTACCAGAAAAATTAGGAGACTAATTTAGTGTTTTCCCACGTCCCTTCATCATGATCGGTACGTACTGCATGCACTATGTCTGTCTTATATTCATTGTAATCATCTGAAAATTGCATAATAGATGAATAACGCTCATGTAAATCACTAGCATCATCAGAATCATCATCATCACCCAAATGATATCTTTTCCCTTGCAAAACAACTGACCACTGATCATTCGACGGATCAATGACATAAAATACTTGTTTTGCATGTGTCGCCAAGATAAATGGTTCCTCATTGTGATTAAATCTTTTCAAATCAACCAGTTTAAACCCATATTCATCATGTTTCACGCCACTATTACTATCAACCCAATTGCACTTAAAAATAGTGACTCGAAATTTAATATAATCAATTTCCCATATGTCTTCAATAACTCCAAAATATGATGTTGATGCAGAAATTGGGTTTTTATCTTTGGCACTCGAAAAATGCACTGCTTCAGCGAATACCATCACACCACTATTCTGAACGGTACTCTTGTCATCCAGGTTTTTTGTGTAAAATGTGTAGCCATTGATATCAAAACCAGACCAAGTGATCACATTAAAAGATGGTCCCCCTGATAACCACTTCAATGTTTCTGATACAGATATATCTGAGGTGACTTTCTCTTTAAACCATGAAACAAATGTCTTCTTATGCTCAATCATCAACCACTTTTCATTTCTTTTCTGATATCGTAACTTTAATTCAGCAATATGTGAGGATATATATGGTTGAACCTCATCTGTGTTGTTCAAAATGTATAAATGTGCTTGCATCACTTCATCACGTGGAATGAACTTTACCTTTAAGCCTCGAACCCCTCTACCTTCTCTGTCAACTGTCATATGTCGAGATAGAGGGAGACCAATATGCTCCACTTCATTCAAATAATCAGTACAGAACTCAATCACCTCTTCTGATACATATTTTTGAACAATAGAGGCCTCTGGTCGATAAGGATTTTTAACATATCCTTTCAAAATTTTCATATATCTTTCAAAAGGATACATCCATCTTAAATAAACAGGCCCACACATTCTTATCTCACGCACCAAATGAACCAATAGATGAACCATTATATCAAAAAATGTGGGTGGGAAATACATTTCTAGTTGACAAAGAATAAGAGTTGCTTCATTCTCCAACAAATCTAACAAATTTTGATCAACGACTTTGCTACAAATGGATTTAAAGAAATTACATAACCTGATGATTGTCTTCCTGACAGCTTTCGGTAATATACCACGCACTGCTACTGGTAGAATTTGTTGCATTAACACATGACAATCATGTGATTTCATACCTATTAATTTACAATCCTTCAATGACACAAAATTACTCACATTTGAAGAAAAACCACTGGGTACTTTAATACCATGAAGACACTGACAAAAATTCATCTTTTCAATCTTGCTTAATGTGTGACAAGCCGGAGGTAAATATGTTCTTTTTCCTTTCACAGCGGGAGCTAACTCCAAACGTATTCGCATTAACATCAAGTCCAATCTAGCATGTAATCCATCTTTTGTCTTTCCTTTTATGTCTAACAAAGTTCCAATCAAACTATCACATATGTTTTTCTCAACATGCATAACATCAATGTTATGTTTTATCTCTAAAAATCTCCAATAAGGTAGTTTGAAAAAAATAGACTGCTTCTTCCAGATATGTTTTTGTAAACCAGAACTTTTTCTCTTTCCGAATGTTGAATCAATATCTTTCACTCTGTCATAATATTCTTCAGCTGACAATGGTTGAGGGGGGAGGTTGTATTCTTGTAAACCGTTAAATGCTTTTCTCAATCTACGATAAGGATGATCAATTCGCAAAAATCTTCGATGTCCCATGTACACTGTCTTTCTTCCATTCTGCAATTGATAATATGAAGTTTGTTCTTCACAAATTGGACATGCTTTATGTCCCTTAACACTATATCCAGATAAGTTTCCATACGCAGGAAAGTCGTTTATAGTGAACATTATCATAGCACGCAAAAGAAAATACTCTTTCTTGTATGCATCGAAAACTGTAACACCTTTCTCCCATAGCAGTTTTAAATCCTCAATCAATGGTGTAAGATACACATCAATATCATTTCCTGGTTGTTTTGGTCCAGAAATCATCAAGCTCATCATAACATATTTTTTCTTCATACATAGATGTGGGGACAAGTTGTAAAGTACCAGCAAAACAGGCCATGAACTATGTTGGCTACTGAGGCTCCGATATGGATTCATTCCATCAGTACACAATCCCATTCTGAGATTTCTAACTTCACTTCCAAAATCATGAAATTTTTTATCAAAACTCTTCCACTGTGGTGAATCGGCCGGGTGACGTAAGTTACCATCAGAAATGCGCTCATCTGAATGCCATCTTAACCTTTTTGCATCATTTGAATTTGCAAATAGACGCTTCAAACGAGGAATAATTGGAAGGTACCAAAATGCTTTAGATGGAGTTTTGATTTTGGTACCTAAAAAAAAACCAGAATTGAATTATCAGAATTGTTTGAAAAAAATATTGGATGATATCATTGGAAAGTAAAAAAATTGATTTTTCATAACGTTACATGACATCACCTGAAAATGAATCTGAGTTGACTTTCTCATCCATCTTATAGCGCGATGTTCCACATGTAGGACAACTTGATAAATGTTCATTTTCTTTCCTATATAGTACACAATCATTGGGGCAAGCATGTATCTTTTTATACCCCAATCCCATTGGGCATAATATTTTCTTCGCCTCATAATTGGAATCTGGAAGCCCATTGCCTTCTGGAAGAAGCTCTTTTAAAAGCTCAAGTAAACTGGAGAAACTTTTATCACTCCACCCATTTTTTGCTTTTAAGTTAACTAATCTCAAAACTGCTGATAACACTGTATATTTACTGCAACCTGGGAATAATGGTTTCTCAGAATCTCCATACAATCGTTCAACAGTTGGTGTTTTTTCGATGGTTTCAACACCTAAATCATGAATTAATTCTTCAATACGATCCTCTGCCTCATTATGAATATCGTCATCAACATTGGATGTTGAATTTTCAGTTCTTTCACCATGCAAGATCCAACGTGTATAATTAAGGCTAAAACCATAACAAATGAGATGATCTTTGATTTCTCTGAAGTTTAACTTTCTCATATTTACACACTTCACACATGGACAGAAAATCAAATCAATATTTTGATTATGCCGTTTAGCAAATTCCAAAAAATTGTCAACTCCTCTTTCATATTCACTAGTAGTTCTTCGTAGATAAATCCAATTATGATCCATTAATACCTGATATCACAATATAATTGATGAATATATTAAAACATAAAAACATTTAAATATCTATCAGATAAATTGTAAACAAAAACATATTCCATAAAAACTATTGATAATCAGATAAAAGACATCAAATATGAAACACGTTTACAAATATAGTAAACAGTTAATTTTAATATTATATACATGTGTGTTATATTGAAATACAAGGACAAAATGGTTAAATCAAAGGTTTCATTTTTTGAAAATAAAGTTCCATGATATAAATATTATATGAATGACATACAAGATAATATGATTTCTCACTATGACTACTATTGATCACACTATATTTATTTTTTTATTCATTTGATGTAACATGAATGAATCATGGAAAACTTAATGTGAAAAATAGTGCAATAACTATCCTTATTTAAAACAATGTGTATTAAAACACACATGTGGAACTCGATTAACAAAACTACTTGTGGGATTTGAAGAGTCATTAAAACTATTCAAAAGGGCTCCATATGGTTGGCCTAACTATGGGGGATAGACCTATAGCTACAAATCTTCATCCACCATCACCCCAATATTAAGTGAACCCCCAAATAGATTACACATCATTGGTAATTCAATCATCATTTTTATATCAAACACATAAAACCAATCAAAATCAATATCAAAATCCAACAATAAATCCTAGAATTACATAAACACTCAAGGATTCAAATGGAAAAGATATTATGACACTTTTCCCAATGTGTAGCACTAGATTTTTTATAACCTATATCCATAATAACATTATAATGCCAAATAACAAAGGGAACTTGGAAACCCAAACCCTCTGAAAAATCTTGGTTTTGATACCATTTTCATGAACCAACCCAAGATATCTATCCATTAAACACCTAAACTAGACCATGACATACTTGAGGGGAGTACCTAATCCTCATAGACTAACAATAAGCATTATAGGCATCTAAAACAATCACTAGGTATGATTTCACCCATTAATCATAGTGTAATTAACATCATATTTCTATCAGAAATCTGAAATGACCTATCCATAGGTTATACATCAACACAAAATTTGAATCAGTAGAAATAATATAAAGAATAACTATAAATAGATATAAACTAATTCCCTCAATACACTTCATCTCCTAAATCACCTAGTCCTCACAAAAGTAATTCAATACACTTTTAACCATAATTTTAAGTAGTAAAAACATCATTTAAATGGAAAAAATTTACACATATTCTATTTAAATAAATCCGTAAAAAACCTATAATAGGCACACTTGGGATAATTTGATAAGTAAAACAATAACTGAGCTCAAGTCCCCACTAATCACTAACCCAAACTGAAACAGAATGCATCCTAAGAGGGAAAAAGAACTGGATAAGATCCTAAAACTGAAATGTAGATAAACATGAGTATACAAATACTAATTAGGCCACTACTCACCTTACAAAATTTCTAACTTTTAATTAAAGCCCCTTTTAATCTAGTTTGAAATAAAATAAAATAAAATCTTACATAATTATTTAAAATCCAACATAATATAAAATCTTACATAATTATTCAACCCGAATTGAGATGTTAAATCCAAACTGCGACCGGTATAATTACTTCCAAAAACAAACAATATCAAATCTACACCAACAATGATAATACAAACAAAAAATAATGATAAATTACAACTAAAATCTAACCAATAATCCAAATCACGCAAAATAGGGTTATTGATAAAGAAATAAACAATGGGATATGAAACAAGAGATAAATAGGAAGAACACATACCCAAAATCGTGCAGACGACAAAAAACCTTCAACAATGGCCGTTCAAGATCGCAAATCAAGTTCGAAGGTCGTCGGGAGTCCGAAGCGCCGCAGCGGAACTCGATTACGACGGACGAACAAAATGAGGGTTTCTGTCCGTGAATATTTTTAAAAGACTTTTCGCGTCGGTTTTCATTAAAACCGACGCGAAATATATTTTTTTTATGAGTTTCGGCGTCGGTTTTCATGAAAACCGACGCGGAAAATATAGTCGAAGAGGTTTTCCGCGTCGGTTTTTCTACAAACCGACGCGGAAAACCGATTAAAACAGGATTTTCCGCGTCGGTTTTTAGAAAAACCGACGCGGAAAACCTCTTCGACTATATTTTCCGCGTCGGTTTTCATGAAAACCGACGCGGAAAATCCGGTCGAAGAGGTTTTCCGCGTCGGTTTTTCTACAAACCGACGCGGAAAACCGATTAAAACAGGATTTTCCGCGTCGGTTTTTAGAAAAACCGACGCGGAAAACCTCTTCGACTATATTTTCCGCGTCGGTTTTCATGAAAACCGACGCGGAAAATCCGGTCGAAGAGGTTTTCCGCGTCGGTTTTTAGAAAAACCGACGCGAAAAAAAAAACATAATTATTTTTGGCGTCGGTTTTGTGTAAAACCGACGCCAAAAATTCCCCGCATATACTATTCGCGTCGGTTTTTAAAAAACCGACGTTATTACGACGACGTTAAAGCCCGTATTTCCACTAGTGTACCGTCCTGCTCCACGCCCCAACCGCGATCAGCGCTGTCCGTCGTCTGCAACCAACACCACGAAGTGCGGGCATAGCCCGTGCAGGGGTGAGTATAAGCTACTCAGTAAGGACCCCGAGACCCCCGAAGGTCTCCCGAAATCCACAAAGGATATAGCACAAAAGAAAGATGCAATCACGAAGTAACATCTGACTCGACTTAGGTATATGCCCATACATATACCTAAGTCCCCAATTCTAGCTCTGCTCACGAGCTCAAGAACAACTCAATCCACAAAGGAAAGCAAGACTCAAATCCACAAGGAGAGTAAACAGTAAATCCACAAAGGATAGTTCAACACAATCCATAAAGGAGAGTAACATAAGATTCAGCTCAACCAGGATTTTCATTATCGAAACCGTAAATGTTGAAGAGCCCCATCTCTGAAGTGTACAGTGGTCCTGTCACGACTCCGAGGTACTGCTCACTAACCTAAGACTGATGAAGTACTCCTCCTGTCGAGTACCGCGGGTCTGCTGCCAACTACCGGGCGCTCCGTCCGCTGAGGGTCTGCTGCCAAATATCGGGCGCTCACCCAGATAGCCTACTGAGGTACTCCTCCTGTCGAGTACCGCGGGTTTGCCGCCAACTACCAGGCGCTCCGTCCGCCGTGGGTCTGCTGCCAACTACTGGGCGCTCCGTCCACTGGGCTAGTCGACTCACTCCAAGTCGAGTCGGTCAAGCAGTCGTCAGGTCTCAGTCATCTACACGGTCTCCGTACTCCGCACGCGCGTCTCCACCGTCGCGGGTCTGTCGCTACAACCAAGCGCACACACTCCGTAGAGTATCGCGGGTCCGCCGCTACAACCAAGTGCTCCACCGCCAAGGGTCTGCTGCTGCATCCAAGCGCACCACCACTGTCAAGTACCACGGGTCCGCCGCTACACCCAAGCGCTCCACCGCTCAAGGTAAAAAGAAGATTCAGCTCACACAGGTTCGGTAGCACTGTTCCACGTAGGATCGCTGAGTGCAGTAGTCGACGCAGTCCACTGAGGATCTCTGCACAGTCGTCGCCGCAGTCCACGAAGGATCTCTGCTCTGCCGTCGTCGCAGTCCACGGAGGATTCTCTGCTCGGTCGTCGTCGCAGTCCACGGAGGATCTCTGCTCTGTCGTCGAAGCCACAGCCAGCACTAGGGTTCCCGCACATAGCGAGCTCGTTAGGAGGGTCCGCTCCACGAGCCGAGAGGCTGATACATCAACTGAAACGTAGTCCGAAGTTGATGTATCCAAAAGTTCCATATCGACGACAGGATCTCAACGCAACAGACGGCGCGTCAATCGGACGCCCGGTCTGAGAGTTATTGGCATTTTCGTCCCAGGGGCCCGGTTGGTTTTTAGGGCAAAACCAACCCGACCGTACTCCTCCTGTGTCCGATCCCCGGGCGGAGTATGCCAAAAGTTCCGTCTCACTTAGAGGAAACTACCACAGCTGACGGTACGTCGATCGGACGTCCGTAGCTCAAGTTATGAGCGTTTCCGCTCCGAGGGCCCGGTTGGTTTCGTGTACGAACCAACCCGGACGAACCCAAAGTCTTCCGAAACCTTGAGTATAATATACCGAAACGACTGTCTCGATCCAAGGATCGCGTATCCACTGACGGTTCGTCAATCGGAGGTCCCAGGCCCAAGATATGGGCAAAAGACCGAAGAGGCCCGAAAACGGGGGTTCTGGGCCCGGGGCGACCCGGCCCGAACCCCCCCTGAGTCGGCCGACCCGGGTCGGCCCGACCCGGCCCGACCCGGATAGGCCGGGTCCGGTCCGACCTGGGCGTGGCCCGGCCGACCGGACCGGCCGGCTCGGCTTCGGCCGACCGGACCGGCCGGCTCGGCTTCGGCCGAGCGGCCGAAGGAGCCGCCGCCGCGGGTTTGACCCGCGGCTTGAAGGAAACGCGGCCCCGCGGGGGGCCGCCTGTCACGCGGACGCGGCCGGGCCGCCGCGTCCCTCCCCGGTTCCGCGCGGCCGCGGAACCGGCCGCCGCCGCCGCGGCGGATCTTCTCCATGGCGGCGCGCCGGGCGCCGCCGCCTCCGGTCGCCGGCGCCGCCTTGCCGGCGACCCGCGCCACCGCCGCCTTCCGCGGGCCGCCGGAGTTGCTCTGGTGGCCTGTTTAGCCTCCCGTCTGCGCCGTTGCTCCTCCCGGAGGTCGATCTTCACTGCGGGATCAACAGATCTCCCCTGCCGCGCGGTTCTTCGTCGACCGCCATATCCGCACAACAAAAGAGATCGGCGGAGGGTTGCCGGGTCTTGTTCGTTAGACCCGCACCCTCCTGCGTTAGTCATAAACCACGGGAGGAATAATCAACAACAATTTTAAATAAATTAAAATTGTCGGAGATCATGTTCTTCAATTTAAAAGAATAAACACGGGGAAATAAGATAAAATATTCCAACATCCCTTACCTTGTCGTCGTCGTCGGACGAGAGGTCGTCGCGGAATCGCTCGTCGCGGATGAAGGAGATCGTCGCGTCGTCGCGGTATCCGGCGTCGCGTCGCCAATCCCCGGATCAAGATCAAACGGATTAATTTAAATCCGTTGATATTGAATTATAAAAAGGGGAGAAATAAACGATTCGTTTCTCACCTTAATTGCCGAACGAGGATCGGCCGCGGAAGAAGAGGTGCCGCCGAAGAACGTCGCGGGTAGGGCTCGTCGACGTCGCAGATCACGGCGTGCGTCGTCGAATTCCGGTCGCCGGCGTTCTTCACGTTCTTCGCGTTCTTCGCGTTCTTCGCGGGGGAGCTGAAGGAACAAAGATCCTCTCAAATCCTTTCAAAGGATTTTTAGGTTGGTCTTATTTTATAAACATGCCAACAAACGCAAAAACGTAAGTAACGACCCATGAGTTCGTTGAATTAATTCAACGAGCGAAACAGCCCATTTAATTCACGAAATAAACCGCCCAATTAAATGGTCTGCTAAGAATTAAAGAAAACGCGTCGGTTGACTTTTCAGTTACTTTGACGGGTTTTCGCGGGTGCGTTACTTAGCGAAAGAAACGGCGGGGCTCGTGCGGGCCCCACCGCACAAATATCCTACCAAGGGGGTAGGATATTTCTGGATAGCATCCTATCCAGTTCAACACAGTTCAAGCCGTCTTTAAGCGGCTTCAAGTGGCTTCCAAGCAGCTTAAGTGAAATAAAATAAAGTTGTCGCACAAACTTTATTTTATTTCTGACTTAAAGCCCCAAAATTTAAAAACCACATCTGAGCAAACGCAACTCCGGAAGAAGCGTTTCTAAGCAAATACCGGCGCTGCGATTTCATCGGTGCCCTCAGAATTCGATTCTGGGCACCGGTTCAAAAGATAGAAAAACCCGTTAGTCCGTTCACTGAACGTACCCGAGCCAAACTTCGGAAATTGATTCCAGGCACACCGGGCCTCGGAATCAGGTGCCGTCTGAAGCTGCGCTCTTGTAAAATTCCAAAGAAAATTAAGAAAAAAAAATTTCCTTGAAATTTGCGGGTCTTTATAATTCAGTTGCTAACCCTGAATGGTCTCCCCACCATTGAGTTTCAACCTCATGTTCACACACTCAAAATTAGATATATGTGCCTCTTTAGACAGTGCAACCAAGTTAGGAATCAACCAAACTAGAAAGAAGATCACTCTATCACCCTGGTCCTCACATTCTAACTGCATGTCAGCAATAACCGACATCAACTTCCACTGGTCCGATGCATGTTTCACTACCAGAGTGTAGAGACCCGAAGCTTAACGTACATGGACATTACATTACTTTTGTCGAATACATAGTACATAGAAAAAACACACACACAAGGACCATAATAGTTTAGTGTCTTTGGAAACTCGAAATATAATCTTCTAATCGTGGTGAAATATCTTCAACATCTCCCATAAAGATCTTCTTTTTTTTATACCTAAATCCTTTATTTATATCTTGGGGAAAAGAAAACATAAAAGGGTGAGCTCAAATCCTCAGTAAGGGTAAACAAAAGAAATATCAATCACATCATATTCATAAGAACATATCTTTTGGAAATCTTAACCTGCAAAAGAGATCATAATTTCACAACATGGGATAAATCATAGTAGTGAAATGTAATCCCAATAATCATAACTTAAAACATGAAACTTTGTGGAATACACACATAATCATATAGAATCATCTCTTATTAGTCAAGACTCATTTCCAAGACTATCTTAGTGGAAAAAGTCTCTTTCTGAGCCGATTTCACTCCTCGTTTCAGTCCTATTTCACTGAACCGGTATAACCTACCGTTCCAGCCATGTCGATCTCATGAGATATAAAATCTTTACCCAATGCATTGGAGGGAGATATAGGTCCCACCCATCTCATAATGATAACATTCTTATGTGTGCCACAAAATCATAAACCATACATCATAGCATAACCCATGTAATAAAAATGGGAATCTTTAAACATCGTGACATCTTAAAACAATTCATATAAGATAAAAGAATTAATAAAAATAATTCCATCACAACATAATCAAATCAATGTAATAATAGGTATAAAAACATAACCCTTTATTATCTTATATGGAAAATAATTTTGATAAAACACTTGAACTCCATTCTTGAGGAAAATATCCTTTCTACTTCAAAAACACCTTTACTTTCTTAATATGTAATACAATTATAAACTAAAAGAATTTGATTAAAAATAAACTTGAAAAATTTTAAAGGAAGCTTCTTGGAAATAATTTTTTAAAAATCCATTCATGTCGTATAAGTTAAAAAAACATTCTTCTCGTACTTTTGTCGGAAAAGTAAAAAAGTACCTCGTACGAAAAATGACAAAATATTCCTTTCATATCATTTACTAAAACATAAACGAAGGGTAAAATTGGATATAAACTATTTTAGAATGATTTAAATATTACATATTGAGGAAACATGGATGTGGATGATAAAATGAACCCCAGTAAATGGCAAAGTATAAACAATCTCGGATAAAAATGAGATTTTGATACTTCCCTTAACTTAGGTCCGATTTGCTTCGTATGTGTCCGAACCTCCTGTATAATGATTTAAATAATGTCATTGACTTATTCCATAATCATACTCATTGTTATGATATCATATATGGTTCACTTATAGCTTTATATTACCCGTTCTTTTGTAAATTCCATGTTAAAGAGCGTTTTGGGTAAAATCGTTTCATTTGTCATCCGTGTTTTGACTTGTAATTATTAATATGATTACTTAGATCATGATTACTTAATTCCAGAATATAAAACATCATTTATAAAGAATATATATTCATAATATATATATATATATAATAGATCAGTAAATGGAAAGAAATACACCGCTCATGGAGACGGTAGACCGTACGTACGCATGAATGCTGTTTTCTTTTCCTTATTGAGTTGAATGGAATTAAGTAGATGACATACATATATATACACATAAATACAGAATCATTATTATGTCATATATTTCATTATTAATTATTATATATACTTTATAATCATTCATGAATTGTTAACGTGGAGAATGAATCTCATCGCGTCGTGGAGACGGTAGTCCGTACGTACGCACGAGCGATGATATCGTTCTCATGATCCTGGAATTGTATTGGAGTATATGTATACTATTTAAGAATCAATATCACTTTAGAATAATTATATATAGTAATTATTTACATCATTATACCCATCCAAGTAAGGTGGTGGGGGAAAATAGATTACACCACGGCGTGGAGATGGTATTCTGTACGTACGCACGCGCGGTGATTTCATTTTCTGTAGGATGGATAGATGGTGAAATAGGGTTGTTTCATATTTATAATAACATATCATTATATGAGTGATACTTATGTTATTACTTCATTATGAAACAACTAAAGAAGAATAAGTGGAAGAAGAAATAAAGATGAAAAAATCAGTAACGGGCATTACCTCTTCTTTGAAGCGCCTCTTTGAGACCTCCGTTTAGGGCACTAAAATTGGTCTTTGAGGAATACCAGAACCTCTAGGATGTTTCTATGGAAGTGGAGAAGTGAATTTTTCATGGGTTGGCCGAGCTTGAAGGCTCAAAGTGGTGTGAGGAAGAGAGGGAGTAGGTTCCCTTTTTTAAGGGTGGAGAGGGGCACCATTGGAATAACTAAAAATATTATTTTATTATAAATCCAAATTAGGTTTTAAATAGCTCCAAATTGATTTATTTCGAAGCTAATGTGGGTATTGGTATAAATCCTCTCATACATTAAAATTTAGAAAAGTTTAGGTTCCTATTTTAACCTTATCATTTAGATTTAACATTAAATTAAATAATTTTACTTTTACCGTGTCTTCTTGTGTTCTTATACTATAAGGTTAATAAACTTACTATAAGCATCCAAAAAAACCCCAAGTTGTTTATTATTAATATATAAAACCTTATCTAAGTAATTTGGCCTAACCTTAGATTTTTAGGAATAAAAGAACAATTACTAATATAATATTTATTTTAAAAACTATATTATGTCAATTTTGACACTATTTAGTAATTGATTTTTGTGAAACTCATAACAGAATTATTAGTTCGAAAAAGTTACTTAAATAATTACTAACATGTCATATTAACCTATAAAATTAGTTTAAGTCATAAAAAGTCTCAAATTACATTTAGTTTAGTGTTTATAACATCACTTATGTCAATATTTTATTAATAAGATAATTACTGCATCATCTTTTTGTCATAAATAAATTAAATTATTTAAAGTCTAAAAATTAAAAATAAAATATCATTATGTAGGAAATCTTTTTATATTTCTAATGAATATTTATATCCGAATTTATCTTATGTATAACCCCATATTAAAAATGATTTACTTATTAAACTTTGATTTTAACTATTTTAACCCTTCTTTAAATAAATTAATAATAAATGTCCTAATCTAATCCAAGTGGGCCTAAATGGTCATATTTTATTCCTAATATTTTTTTTGTTCTAATTACACTTGTCCAATAGAATTAGGACATGTGTTAGGGTAATAATAATATCATTATTACCCTTAATTACCCTATTTACTTTTAACCGTGGTTAAAAAAAGTAAAAAGTTACTATTCACCAAAAATTATTTTCATCTCATTGAACCACATTTTAGTCCTTGATATTAACCGTGTCTCTTGGATTTTCAAAATTCCACTCACAGAAGCGGTAAAATTAATTTTTATGAAAAATTCAGTTTTTTTAACTACCACTTAGTGGTTTCACTATTCATCAAAAATTGAAAGTTTTCAGAAAAATACCAAAAATTAGGCCTAAGCTATATTTGATATTATGAATTAAAAAATTATGTCTATTTTACCAAATTCAAAACATATCAGTTGCATTAATTAATTTAAAAATTAATTCCCGTCGTCAAAACAAATAGCGTGTTCTTAAGAGATAATAATTATCAAAAGATTGACAACTGTTTATGTTTGGTTTAAATGTGAAATTACATCCAATAACCAACATTGTATTAAATTGTAAAAATATATTCTAAATATACTTTAAAAACAATCAAATTAATAATTTATCACTACTAATTATTTCTATTAAAAAGGTTGTTTTTAATTAAAATTTAGTAATTTTCACTATTCATCAGAAAATAAAAGTTATCCGAAAAGTACCAAAATTTCACCCTAAGCTAATTTCGATATTCCGAATCCAGAAATGAAGTCCATTTTGAAAAATAAAAATTACAAAATTTCAAAAAGTGGTTATTACTATTCATAACGGCTAGTTTTAATAACATTTTAATATCATATCGTTGTTTAGTGAAACTCCGTATTGCGTACTACACACGCTATCGAGGAAGGTCGCGATTGCGTTTAATGCAAGGAAAGTCGAGGATGTGTGTTGTGCAAGCTCCTTTTGGTGTAGCGTACAACACAAGACATTAATGAAATTAAAAAGAATATTTTTCATAAAATCTCAGGGTGTTACATTCTACCCCCCTTAAAATGAATTTCACCCTCGAAATTCGTCGGGGTTATAAATGGTTTACTATTAGAAAGTTTCTTTAATAGAAACCCACATCGTAAAAAGGAATACCAAAACCCATCTTTAAAAACAAAAGTATGAAACGTAACGGTTACCCAAATAAACTAATCACGGGGTTTCCACATATGTGAAAATATGGATATGGAAGAGAAATCTAACCATCATGTTCTGATGGAGAGTGGTAGAGAACATGGCTATGGAAAAGCCAGCAATCACAAAGCCTTAAATTTGTGATGATCTAAGCTACCATCTGATTCATCAGATATAAGAGAACTAAGACAACATTTTGTTTTTCATGATCATTTCCCAAAAGTTGATCAAATTGGAATTAGAAGAAATACTTTCGTGATTTTGGTATAGTCTCACTGTTTGTCATTATTTGGACAATTTCCCCTTAGTCTCTTAAAGAAATGAAGTTTAATTTGTTATTCGTGATGTGTTAGAAGATCATGTGATAGAATGATGGGTCATTCCATCTGTCTCAAACAAAAGGTTACAAAAGTTATCAAAAAATACATAAGTCCATCTATAGTGAGATTAATCATATATGGTTCCTAAAATGGCCTTATACTTCATATATCATACTGCTTAATATAATAAAACTAGTTTCTACTAAATAGGGACTTCCTGTAGGCCAGTGGTAGGCGATAAAGTCCAGTCACACTTTGGTTTTGGGTTCAATTCCCATAGCCTTGTCCGACGCGAAGGGTTGTCGCCTGTCCTGCAGGTTGTCCTTTTTCTAAAGCTATATTACTATAAAATCCCATAAATAATATAAAAAAAATTTCTGTCCTTAAACAATACTAAATTCTGTCCAACATAATCCATTCCAATCATTAGGCTTATCTAAAATACTTTGGTCCAATCTCATAGTATAGAGAAAACGATTACTTGAAATTTCATCAACCAAGCATGTGAATACCATCATTTATCCCCCATATATCTTATTGGTCACATTCCAATCATGTGAATACCTTAAGCATGTATTCTCTTGAAAAATGAATACCCATTAAACCTTAGTGAAAACATGAATGCTGTCAAAAGTTATCTCTTTCCACATACCAAAATCCTCAAAATTTTATATCCTCAAACCATGATATCACTTAGTCCTTATATCAATCACGAGCTCATAAATACTATCAAACATTTAATTTTATCCTTATCCCTTCATTATGCGCATATCATCTACATTCCAAAAATATCTGAATAACCTTTCATGGATACTGGTACCATTAATCATACACTTTCAAAACTCAAGGAAAGAAAATAGTGTAACAATCCTTAGATGTCTCTTTATTCCATAATACCATGAGATTACTTATACAGCATTACACATGATAAACATGTAATCATTCCACTACATTCTTAAACCATTGACCGAGCTTCAACAATTCATTCATCTCACATATCATTTGTAGTCTCTTCATCATCATCAACATAAATACTACCCATACGACCATACTGATTCTCTTCATGAGACTTTCCCTTAGGGAATTGGTTTGCATAATGCCTGTACATTCCACATTTAAAACATTTAACCATTTTTGATGTCGTAGCAATACCATTATCCTCATCCATGGTGTTAACTGAACCTTTTCCTTTGCACTTACTGGCTTTGTGTCCTTCTTTTCCACACCCAAAGCATCTTCTAGTTCCATTGAAACATTCTCCTTGATTCCTCTTCCCACATGATTTACATAGGGGAAATTGAACTTTCTTTTCTCTATGATCATCATGAAACTCCATCTTTCTCTTATTAGCCGAGTCAATAAACTTACCAAATTTTACTTTATTGATCATATTATGAGATTGCTGATTCGGCATAATAATGATCTTTGGACTTCCAAATCCCATTTCATTTGGTTGCTCATGAAGAATATCATTCCATTGTCCATCATATCCTCCATTATCGTGAATCATCTTGTTTCCAACCATTTTCTAAAACCCAAAAAGAATAGTGTGAGAGGAAAAAATCATAATAATGGGGGAGTAACTTCAATATCTAACATCTTTGGTTTAATCTAATATCGTTACCATAGTTCTAAGACTATATATTGTATGTATACTTATCCTTATGGACATCCCTAGACATACCTTAGGAATCTCACTAACGTTTTCGCATCCTAGTTTCCAAAGTTTGACTAAACTTTTCCTCTGATACCAACTGTAGAGACCCGAAGCTTAACGTACATGGAAATTACATTACTTTTTCGGAATACTTAGTACATAGAAAAAACACACACACAAGGACCATAACAGTTTAGTGTCTTTGGAAACTCGGAATATAATCTTCTAATCGTGGTGAAAGATCTTCAACGTCTCCCATAAAGATCTTATTTTTTTAAACCTAAATCCTTTCTTTATGTCCTGGGGAAAAGAAATCATAAAAGGGTGAGCTCAAATGCTCAGTAAGGGTAAACAAAAGAAATATCATTCATGTCATATTCATAAGAACATATCTTTTGGAAATCTTAACCTGCAAAAGAGATCATAAATTCATAACATGGGATAAATCATAGTAGTGAAATGTAATCCCAATAATCATAACATAAAACATGAATCTTTTTGTCATACACACATAATCATAGAGAATCATTTCTTATTAGTCAACACTCATTGCCAAGACTATCTTAGTGGAAAAAGTCCCTTTCTGAGCCGAGTTCACTCCTCGTTTCAGTCCTGTTTCACTGAACTGGTATAACCTACCGTTCCAGCCATGTATATCTCATGAGATATAAAATCTTTACCCAATGAATTGGAGGGAGATATAGGTCCCACCCATCTCATAATTATACCATTCTTATGTGTGCCACAAAATCATAAACCATACATCATAGCATAACCCATGTAATAAAAATGGGAATCTTTAAACATCGTGACATCTTAAAACAATTCATATAAGATAAAAGAATTCATAAAAATAATTCCATCACAACATAATCAAATCAATTTAATAATAAGGATAAAAACAGAACCCTTTACTATCTTAGATGGAAAATAATTTTGATAAAACACTTGAACTCCATTCTTGAGAAAAATATCCTTTCTACATCAAAAACACCTTTACTTTCTTAATATGTAATACAATTCTAAACTAAAAGACGTTGATTAAAAATAAACTTGAAAACTTGTAAAGGAATCTTCTTGGAAATAATGTTTTAAAAATCCATTCATGCTGTATAAGTTAAAAAACATTCTTCTCGTACTTTTTTCGGAAAAGTAAAAAAGTACCTTGTACGAAAAATGACAAAATATTCCTTTCATATCTTTTACTAAAAACTAACCGAAGGGTAAAATTGGATATAAACTATTGTATAATGATGTAAATATTACATATTTAGGAAATATGTATGTGGATGATAAAATGCACCCTAGTAAATTCCAAAGTATAAACAATCTCGGATAAAAATGAGATTGTGATATTTCCCTTACCTTAGGTCCAATTTGCTTCGTATGTGTCTGAAACTCATGTATAATGATTTAAATAATATCATTGACTTATTCCAGAATCATAATCATTGTTATGATATCATATATGGTTCACTTATGGCTTTATATTACCCGTTCTTTTGTAAATTCCATGTTAAAGAGCGTTTTGGGTAAAATCGTTTCATTTTTCGTCTATGTTTTGACTTGTAATTATTCATATGATTACTTAGATCATGATTACTTAATTCCAGAATATAAAAAATGATTTATATATAATATATATTCAGTATATATATATATATATAATAGATCAGTAAATGGAAAGAAATACACCGTTCATGGAGACGGTAGACCGTACGTACGCATGAACGTTGTTTTCTTTTCCTTATTGAGTTGAATGGAATTAAGTAGATGACATACATATATATACACATAAATCCAGAATCATTATTATGTCATATATTTCATTATTAATTATTATATATACTTTATAATCATTCATGAATGGTTAACGTGGAGAATGTATCTCATCGCGTCGTGGAGACGGTAGTCCGTACGTACGCACGAGCGATGATATCGTTCTCATGATCGTGGAATTGTATTGGATTGTATGTATAATATTTCAGAATCAATATCACTTTATAATAATTATATATAGTAATTATTTACATCATTATACCCATCCAAGTAAGGTGGTGGGGGAAAATAGATTACACCACGGTGTGGAGACGGTATTCCGTACGTACGCACGCGCGGTGATTTCAATTTCTGTAGGATGGATAGATTGTGAAATAGGGTTATTTAATACTTATAATAACATATCATTATATTAGTGATATTGATGTTATTACTTCATGATGAAACAACTAAATAAGAATAAGTGGAAGAAGAAATAAAGATGAAAGAATCGGTAATGGGCATTACCTCTTCTTTGAAGCGCCTCTTTGAGACCTCCTTTTAGGGCACTAAAATTGGTCTTTGAGGAAGAACAGAACATCTAGGATTTTTCTAGGGAAGTGTAGAAGGGAATTTTTCAGGGTTTTTCCGAGCTTTAAGGCACAAAGTGGTGTGAGGAAGAGAGGGAGGAGGTTCCCTTTTATAAGGGATGAGAGGGGCACCTTTGGAATAACTACAAATATTATTTTATTATAAATCCAAATTCAGTTTTAAATAGATCCAAATTGATTTATTTAGAAGCTAATGTGGGTATGGGTCGAAATCCTCTCATCCAATAGAATTTAGACAAGTTTAGGTTCCTATTTTAACCTTATCATTTAGATTTAACATTAAATTCAATAATTTTACTTTTACCGTGTCTTCTTGTGTTCTTATACTATAAGGTTAATAAACTTACTATAAGCAGACAAAAGAACCCCAAGTTGTTTATTATTAATATATATAACCTTATCTAAGTCATGTGGCCGAACCATAGATTTTTTGAAATAAAAAAACAATTACTAATATAATATTTGTTTTAAAAACTATTTTATATCAATTTTGACACTATTTAGTAATTTATTTTTGTGAAAATCATAAAAGAATTATTTGTTCGCAAAACGTTAATTAAATCACTACTAACATGTCATAGTAACCTATAAAATTAGTTTAATTCATAAAAAGTCTCAAATTACATTTATTTTGGTGTTTATAACACCACTTATATCAATATTTCATTAATAAGATAATTACTGCATCATCTTTGTGTCATAAATAAATTAAATTATTTAAAGTCTAAAAATTAAAAATAAAATATCATTATGTAGGAAAGCTTTTTATCTTTCTAATGAATATTTATATCCGAATTTATCTTATTTGTATCCCCATATTAAAAATGATTTACTTATTAAACTTTGATTTTAACTATTTTAACCCTTCTTTAAATAAATTAATAATAAATGTCCTAATCTAATCCATGTGGGCCTAAATGGTCATATTTTATTCCTAAGGTTGTTTTTGTTCGAATTACACTTGTCCAATAGAATTAGGACATGTGTTAGGGTAATAGTAATATCATTTTTACCCTTAATTACCCTATTTACTTTTAACTGTGGTAAAAAAAATTAAAAAGTTACTATTAACCAAAAATTATTTTCATCTCATTGAACCACATTTTAGTCTTTGATATTAACCATGTCTCTAGGATTTTCAAAATTCCCCTCACAGAAGCGGTAAAATTAAATTTTATGAAAAATTCAGTTTTTTTTAACTACCACTTAGTGGTTTCACTATTCATCAAAAATTGAAAGTTTTCAGAAAAATACCTAAAATTAGGCCTAAGCTATACTTGATATTATGAATTCAAAAATGATGTCTATTTTACCAAATTCAAAACATATCAGTTTCATTAATTAATTTAAAAATTAATTCCCGTCGTCAAAACAAATAGTGTGTTCTTAAGAGATAATAACTATCAAAAGATTGACAGATGTTTATGTCTGGTTTAAATGTGTAATTACATAGAATAACCAACATTGTATTAAATTGTAAAAATATATTCTAAATATACTTTAAAACCAATCAAATTAATAATTTATCACTATTAATTATTTCTATTAAAAAGGTTGTTTTTAATTAAAATTTAGTAATTTTCACTATTCACTAGAAAATGAAAGTTATCCGAAAAGTACCGAAATTTCACCCTAAGCTAATTTCGATATTCAGAATCCAGAAATGAAGTCCATTTTGAAAAATAAAAATTACAAAATTTAAAAAAAGTGGTTATTACAATTCATAACGGCTAGTTTTAATAACATTTTAATAGCATATCATTGTTTAGTGAAACTCAGTATTGCGTACTATACACGCTATCGAGGAAGGTCACGATTGAGTGTAATGCAAGGCAAGTCAAGGATGTGTGTTGTGCAAGCTCCTTTTGGTGTAGTGTACAACACAAGACATTAATGAAATTAAAAAGAATATTTTTCATAAAATCTCGGGGTGTTACACAGAGCATATGATTATCTACTTAATGCATCTACCACTGAATTTCCCTTACCCGGTTTTTACATCAAGTCAAAATTAAACATCTGGATATATTATATCCATCTCCATTGCCTCGTGTTCAACTCCCTTTGTGAGAAAATGTGCTTTAAGCTTTTATGATCTGTATATACAGTGAATTTATCACCGAAGAGATTATTACTCCACACTTTCAAATCAAGGACCACTAATACCAATTCCAAATCATGATTTGGGTAGTTCTTTTCATTCACCCTCAACTGCCATGAGCCATACGCAACCACATGATTCCCTTTCAGGATAAAACACCCCAACCCTAATCTCTATGCCTCGCAATACACCACGTACCCTTTTCCTAGTTCTGGAAAAATCAAGATTGGTGGTGATGTAAGGAGACCTTTTACCTCTATGAAACACGGATGACACTATTCATTACACTAGAATGTAACATTCTTTCTTGTCAAAGATGTCATCGGTGAAGACAAACGTGAAAAATAATGAATAAAACGCAGATAATACCTAGCTAGACCGAGGAAACTCCGTACCTCAAACACATTCTTTGGTGGTTTCCATGAGATAATAGCCTCTATCTTTTCTGGAACCACTGAAAAAACCCTTTCATAAATCACATGTCTAAGAAAATGGACTTCCTGTATCTAAAAGTCACACTTTGACAATTTGGCATACAACTAACGATCCCTCAAGATCCCCAGCACTATCACCAAGTGCTGCTCATGCTCCACCCTTGTCTTTGAATACACTAGAATATCATCTACAAACACCATCACAAATGAATCCAAATATCTCTGAATCATCTAATTCATTAATTCTCTTAACACCATTGGCACATTCATTAGACCAAATGGAATAACCACATATTAATAATGGCCAAATCTACATCTGAAAGTTTTTTTAGGAATATCATCCTTCCTCACCCACAATTGATGATATCCTGACCTCAGGTCGATCTTGGAGAACCATTGGGCTCCCCTCAACTGGTTGAACAAATCTTCAATTCGTGGAACTGCATATCAATTCTTTATCATAACGTGGATAAGTCTACAATAATCAACACAACACCTCAAAGTTCCATCCTAATTTTTCACAAACAACATCGGCGCTGCCCACAGAGAAGTGTTAGGATGCATAAACCCTTTGTTTTATAACTCTTCCAAGTGGACTTTCAATTCCCGAAATTTAGTAGGTTCCATTTGATAAGATGGAAGTGAGATAGGACTAGTCCTTGGAAGGAGATCAATCATAAACTCCACCTCTCTTACGGGAGGTAACCCATAGAATTCTTCGGAAAAAACATACATGAAATGATCCACCAAAGCCGGAATAACACTCTTCTCAACACCCTCTACTGATTCAAACGACAACACTGACAATTGATAAGATAAAGTGCTCACTGTTGGTGCCAACAAACTCGTTGCACCCTGCCTTTATTACCTTTCTCTTATAAAGATATGTCTAATGCCATCATGTGTCGTAAAATCCATTATTCGCACATTATAGTTGATGTGGGCCTTAAACGCCACCATCCAATCCATTCCCAGGATTACATCATACCCATCCATCTCAATCACTGAGAAACTCCACATTAACTCAACCTCTCCCACAATGATACAACATGCTCTACACAAGAAGGCTCCACACTCTCTTCGACCCAGAAGAGTTTGAAGTTTCAAAACTGAAGTCATCATTTCTACCCTTAAACCCAATAACTCAACCATGCATGCAGAAATAAAAGAGTGTGAAGAACCCATATCAAACATCACTTGCATCAAGGAAGAATATAAGAGAATAGTACCTCACACCGTAGATGGTCCCGACTAATCATCCACCACAACCTGCTTGGCTCCAAAAAATGCATGGGTTTCCACACTCTACTCTTTATTGCCTTGTTGAGGATTTTTGGTGTTCCAAGAATCACTATGACTGACTTTTCTCTGCTGACGAGGGGTATGTTGTTGTCCCCATCCCAACGAAGCATACGACGTGTGTGATCCCTGAGGAGTGTCATGCACACTTGACCTTGGAGAATTCCTATAATATGGCTGAATATTCCACATCTTCTTGAAATTGTGACATGTTTGAGGTTATTTTGTATAATCCCACTTGATGTGTGTCATAGAGCCACACTGAAAACATCCTGGTTTTCTCTGGGTCTTCAAATGATGATTTACCGATCCTACTGTCGGATTGTGTGCCATACTCTCACCCTGGGAATAAGTGTCCCTCCTCCATTTGAACCCAGTGTTAGTGTTCCTACTATTCCCCATGGGTACCATTATAATTTATCCTCCCAGAGCTCCCAATAGATCTCGCTCAGCTACCGATGCTCAATTCACAATCTATGTGTAATCACTGATACACATCACTGCTATTTTTGAACGGATCTCTTGTCTTAACCCCGCTTCGAAGATCATTGGCTTCAATGATGTGCTACCCACCACCTCGGGTGAGAACCAAACTAATCTCATAAACTTATCTTCATACTTCATCCCATACATATGCTCTTGCTTCAGACTGAAGAAATCAGTTCTTCACTGACTTCTGAATGTATGTGGGTAGAATTGTTTATTAAACAATTCATCATGGCCTTCCCACATCATACCCTGGTTCGTTCCCGCTTGGACTACCAACTCCCACCACTGAAGAGAAATATTTTCAAGCTTATACGTTGCCAGATTTACATTCAACTCTACCAGAATCCCAAAGAATTCAAAAATTCTGTTCATTCTGGACAGCCATGCCTCTGCCCTTTTCGGGTCTGAATCACCCCTAAAGATGGGTGGATCCTGCTTTTGAAACTGAGCCAAAAATTCAACAGGCTTTGGCTATTCCGCTCTATTCACACTTCCTACAGCTTGGAAATCTTACACTATACTCTGGACTAACTACTGGTTCACTTGGGGCTTAGGTGCAACCGCGTTCTCATCGGCCACTTCCTGTTGGTCTCTACGATGCCTACCAGGTGCCATTTCTATAAACATAAAACAAAACACCATGAGTATCACTTCTGTAGACATCAATAATTCCCATTTCAAATCACATTCCACAACACTATCACAATGAGGCTTTCCACCTTTCCACATTTTCCATGTTTCACCATTTTTTAAAACCAAACCATTTTCTAAATACCAAATTTATTCACATTAAAATTTCACACATTTGAAAAACCATTTCTCAATTCATCCCAGAAATAATTATACCCAATGAAATATGCATCCTAGAGGGAAGTCATTTCTACCATATATGCCAAGCACATATCATTGGATAAACCCACTAAAATGAGATTTTCAATGCCTATACGTGTCTCTAAAACACTAATGTACCCGACTCCCTAGTAACATGAAGTTCAACATAAAAGGGTTCGATACGTCATTTTATGCTATACATTCCATGTTCCAACATTCCTACACCTTGATACCATCCCAACTAAAGGGATATAATACAATGAATGTCAACTCCAAATCTGAGAATCAACTCCAAAGGACCGAACAAGCTGATATCACTTGTAACACCCCACCCCAACCTCATTGCCTTGAGGAGGCGGTGAGGGTTATTTGGCCTTAATAGACATTCCCAAGGCACCAAAGGCAGTCAATAAATGTCGAGGGCTTCAAGGAACAGTGGGGAACAATTTTCCCTTAAGAATATAACCGAACTCAAATAACAAACAACTAAAGATGCATTCACTTTCAAACCCAACCATGTTATAGTAACAATTCCATCACAAAACCCAAAACCATTCAATAATACATGTCCACAAAACATCAGAGTACGAAGCGGAAACTAAACCACAAAACACCATGAGCCATGACAGCACTACAGCTCCACACCATGCTCTAAGCTCTAAGCTCCACCAAAACGTCACAATGCACCACTAAAGGAGGGTTATGCCTTACCTTTGCCCATGTCATAGTACATGACATCTGAAAAGACACCAAAGTGCCAAAGCAGGGGGTGAGTAAAACAACTCAGTTGGATTTCCCCAACTGACTTCCTTACAAACTCCACTAGGATAAAACCATTATCACATTTATATAAAGCAGTTTATATAAAATAATCACATGTGCAACCATTAACATAATCCAAACACACCCTTACCAAGCCATCTCACCCAAACTAAGAAGCTAAGGGAAATCCAGAAAAACATGCCATAAGTCGTTTCATCATTTACACATTATCACAACAATTTCCATCTTGCAGAGCAATGCACAACAAGACAACCAAAATGGTGGAACGTTCGTCCAACCTGTTCACTGATTCCTACTAGTGGTACTTCCCATACACTTATCTTTTGATGGTGGCCCTTCCATCCACTATCTTTCCCCTTTTTATAGTGGGGTTTCTCACCCATTTCCACACAACATTCCAACAAGCCATATCCAAGCATATAACCCACCAAGGCCCCAACAACATGAAAATAACCATTTCCAAAACATGCCAAACTACTTAAATAAATAACGCATTTTTTGAAACCACCCTTAAATCATTTTCCATGCCAAACCACATTTCAATAAAAAAACAACTTTATTGAAAACCATTTTCATCAACCATTTCCAACAATCAATCATAGCAACCAGTTTTAAAATCCAAAACATGAACATTTCACCACAACACCTCTTTTCCCAAAAATCCCCAAAACATTACCAATGAATTTCCAACCAATTTTGCACATCAAAACACAATTAATTTTAAGAAACAAAAATTAATTGTAACCAAGATTCATGTTCTAGCAATGTGGAGTCAAGAGAGAAGCCACCTACCTCTTAGGGTTTTGCGAAATCGACCCTTCGCCCAAATGCACTCCAAACCTGGTGAATGCCTCCTCGAAACCACCTCAAAAACCCATCACTAACATCAAAAAGCTCAACCTTTAACATAAAAAGTCAACAGAACCCTGGATCTACATCAAACCATTGTAGATCTAGGAAACTAAGAGAAGGAGAGGGGTAACCCTAACAAAAACTTCAAAGAACCAAAAAAGGACTTACTCGAGAAGAACCACCTTCGATCCACCAAGAAATCACTTCAATTTGCCTCCAAAATGAGCTACAAAGCTCCCATAACATTTGAAAACTGGAAATCCTTTGTGAGCCATGAGTGAGACGAAGAATTAGGTAAATATCGGAAAACCCAAGTAGACCAGGACTTAAAAACCCAAACATTAAGTGGTAGCATGGTTACCCCCCACGGTTTGGAAAACTATGCGCCAACCATGTGGTTGTCACTGTCTTACCAAGGGAATTCACATGGCTTGCCTTCACGGTCTGACAAACTGTGCACTGCCCGTGCGGTGCCCACTTTCAAGGGTGCATGGTTTCCTGGGATGGACACACGGTTTGTTCAGACCATGCACCAACTGTGAACCCCTGCACAACCTCCACAACTTTAAAAATTTTCCCCATAATTGTCTAGACTTCAACCAACCACTTCAAAAAGAACAAATGATCCAAAACAAGGGTCACATACCTCAGACTGGGGGTACTACATTTTGGATCCAAGAATCTTTGGGTTACGAAACTCTAACACTTCTGTTTTTAGGAATGTAAAGATAGAACCAACAGAAATACATAGTACATGGATAGTAGATGTTCTAGGCACATGACTGATAACAAAAACTTCTTTGAAAAGATTATCAAGATGAAAATAGGAAATGTAACTTTCAGAGATAATGCTCAGGGAGAAATTATTGGTATAGGTTATATTTTTCTTCTTAGAAAAACTTTGATTTCAAATTCTTTATTTGTTAAAGGTATCAAGCACAACCTCATTGTCATAAGTCAATTTTGTAATGAAGGTTCCAATGTGAATTTCAGGAATGACAATTTTTTAGTACACAATTCCAAGGAAGAGTTTATTCTTTCTTCCATTAGGCAAGAGAATTTATAGAAACTAATCAAATAAGACCTTAGGAGCCAAGATCTACCTTGTCTCAGTGAAATGAAAGATCAATCTTTATTATGGAATAGAAGGTTAGGACACAGTAACCTTAGGAACCTATGTAAAATCTCTATGAAAATACTAGTTAAGGATCTACCAGAGCTTATATTTGATTCTTCAATAGTCTGTGATCTTTTTCAATATAGAAAGAAACATAAATCATGTTTTAAATCAATTGGTGAAGTCTCAACTACAGATGCATTACATTTGGTGCATATGGATCTTTTTTGTCTAACTGAAACTAGAAGCATTAGAGGAAAATATTATGTATCTTTTCTAGTTGATGATTAGACTAGATTTACATGGGTCTATTTTCTAGCAAAGAAATATGAATCTTTTTCTTATTTCAAAAGTTTTAGAGTGCAAGTTAAAAATTAAAAAACCTTCCATTTATTACTATTCATAATGATCATGGAGGAGAATTTTAAAATTATGATTTTGAATTTTTTTGTAGTAAAAAATGAATTAATCATAACTTCTCAGCACCAAGAACTCCTCGAAAAAATGATTTTTTTGAAAGAAGAAATAGAATTCTTCAAGAGATAAATATAACCATGTTTATTGAATATTCGATATCCAAACATTTTTGGGCTGAAGCTGTAAGTACTGCTTTTTATAGTATAAATTGATTTTTTATTAGGCCTTTTTTTAACAAAACCCCATTATGAGTTATAGAATGGTAGAAAACCTAGACTTTCATACTTAAATGTATTTAGATGAAATGTATTCATCTTGAATACTAAAGATAATTTATATAAATTCACATCCAAATAGGATGAAGGAATTTTCCTAGGCTACTCCACAACCTCTAAGGCCTATAGAGTTTTCCATAAAAACACTTGTGCTGTTAAAGAAATAGTACGTGTGAAAGTTGATGAAACTGATCCTTTTGTTTTTAAACAAACTGAACCAAAATCATTGGATGTGTTTTTAAAAACAGATTATCAACCCTTGATAGAAGATCCTTCTAATAAGGAAAATGTCCAAGAAAATATTTCTTAAGAATTTACCCTAGAATATTTCCTACTATATGTTGATTAAGAGGCTTTACAAAACCCAAATCATTTTTTTATTAAGAATCATCCCAGTGATAGTATCATTAGAGATGTAAATCAACCTATAAGGACTAGAAGTTCCTTAAGAAATGAAATAGAACATCGATCTTTCCTTTACCAATTAGAACCAAAAAAACATTAATGATTCTTTTGGTGGTGACGATGAGATAAAATCTATGCAAGATGAGATAAATGAATTAAAAATAAATAATGTCTGGACCTTGGTTGAAAGACCAAAGGAAACTTCTATTATTGGAGTAAAATGGTTTTTCAAAAATATGTGTGATGATAATGGTATCATAGTAAGAAATAAATCTAGATTGGTTACTAAAGGCTATAATCAACAAGAAAAGATATACTATGAAAAAATATATTCTCCCATAGCTAGAATTGAATCCATTCATATTCCACTTTTTTGAAGAATTCTTCAATTTCAATCTTTTTCAAAAGGATGTTAAATGTGCTTTCTTTAATAGTTATGTTCTGGAGGAAGTTTATGTTGAACAACCACTCGGTTTGGAAGATACAAAACATCCTGAACATTTTTCAAACTTACCAAATCATTGTATGGTATTAAACAAGCTCCTAGAGCCTGGTATGATAGACTTACTGGATTTTTGATTCAAAACAATTATGTTAAAGGAAATTTTTAACCAACAATTTTTATAAAGAAAGAAAAGGAAAATGTTTTGATTGTTCAAATTTATTCGGATGACATTATATTTTTTTCAACTCAGCAATCTTTAACTGATTCATTTGTGTATCTAATGAAATATGACTTTGAAATGAGTATGATGGGTGAGTTACCATTTTTCCAAGGTTTTCAAATTTCTCAAAAACCAGAAGGAACTTATATATCTCAAAATATGTATATTAAATATATTCTTAAAAATTATGGATTTGACAACACTGAGAGTATTAGTACTCCCATTGGTACCTCAAATTCACATGATCTTAATGAATCTGGGAAACCAGTGGATCAAACAACATTCAGAGGTATGATAGGAATTTTACTATACTTGACAACTAGTCCACCAGACTTAATGTTCTCATTATGCTTATGTACAAGATATCAATCCAATCCTAAGGAATATCATTTAAAGGAAGAATTATTTTCCGCTACTTAAAGGGAACCATGTATTTAGGACTCTTTTATACCTCTCGAAATGTTTTTTTTTTAAATATTTTTGGATGATGACTTTGGTGGATGTAGAATAGATAGGAAAAGTACATCCAGAAATTGTCATTTCTTAAGATATTCATTAGATTCTTGGTCTAGAAAAAATCAACACTCATTAGTACTTTCCACTGCAAAAGTTTAATATGTTGTAGCTTAAAGTTTTTGTGATCAAGTATTGTGGATGCAACACACACTGACGGACTATGGTATGAATTTTACCAAAACACAAATTTTGTGTGATAATACAAGTTCCATTTCCTTAAGTAAAACCCTAAACACCACTATAATGAAAAAAACATAGATATTAGGCATCACTTTCTTAGGGATCACACACAAAAATAAAATATCATTCTTCAATTTATCGTAATGCAAGATCAAATTGTTGATATTTTCACAAAATCTTTACCATCCGATAGATTTGAATACATTAAATAGAAGTTAGGAATCATGAGGTAATCTTACTTATTAACTTCTTCTTGAAACCTATCTCCTTCAAATAAAAAACTCTTTTTCCTAAGGTGGGTACATTTTCTTGTTAGTTAAAATTTTCGTAATCGAAATTCTCGTAGTAAAAATTATCATAGTCAAAATTTTAGTAGTTAAATTTTTCATAGTTAAATTTTTCATAAAATCTAATTTTTTCATAATCTATTTTTTTTTATAATCTAATTTTTTTTCATAATCTAAAAATTTTCATAATCAAAATTTTCAGAATCTCAAGTTCATCAAGAAAAATTTTCCTTATTACGAATAATCATCCTAGAAATCTGAAAGGTATGTTTCCTTTCCTAAATTTTTGTAATCATCTTTTACATGTTGGAATTTTCATTTTGTTTTCAAAATTTTCGGATTCACTTTTCCTTAAATCTAAATGTTTTTGTTAAAAACCTCAAAATATTATAATCTATAAAAATCCTTCTTTGGTTATTATCTCAACCATCAGATCTTCTCAAGAAGTTTTGAACTATTGGATCAATCAGGGAAGTTGAATCGTTTCTTCAATTGCCTATATAAAGGACCCCCCGATGGTTTTCCCACATTCAATCCCATACTCTTGCATGATAAAGCTCTGACCGTCCTACTTAAGATAGTTCTGAATTTCTCAGGTCTTCCTCAGTTCTAAATGACTAAAGAATCCTCTCCTTAGAAAGAAATGTCAACCATAAAGTAAATCTATGAATGGAATATTTATCCTGAATGGTTGGTAGACCCAGACATCTTTAATAAGTATGATTCAGTCATCTCAAAGAACATCATGTTAAATAGGTGGGAGAGTATAGTTGTATCTAAACCCAAGGCATTGGATCCGGTGATTCCGAAGTTGCTTGTAGAGTTCTATGGATATTTATCTTCTTTCAATCAAGGAGGAAAATAGAAATTTTCTTTCAAGAGGTATAGCAATACTTACTCTCTTTCTTATTCTAAGGCATCTAGTATGATTGGAATACCTTATGAAGGAGAAGATGAATTTTTTTTGCATAAGTTGTCTGATTTTGAAGAAATATTTTATAAGGTGAAGGTTATGGAGTTCCTTGGTTTGGTTGGAGTCAAGACTCTAAAGATTCTTCATATTTCATCAAATTTCTAGATTTTTGAACTTTGGGTTCAAAGCATTATCATTCTAAGGAAAGGAGGTAACGATACTCTAAAGAAAAGTGATATATATGTTTTGGATTTCCTAGTGAACCTCCAAAAGGTGAATCTAATTAAGTATATTTTGGTTATGATTGAGAATATCAAGAATGGAAATATGAAGTCTCATACTGTCATGTATCTGGAAATTATGTCTAATATCATTGATTCTAGTTTAGAATCAATGAAAATATTTTATAAATCGAATTCAAGAAATTTCTCGGGTAATGTTGTTAAGTGATGACACTCTAAGGAGAATGAAAATTGGTTTTTCTAGTGAATCTGGAGATTTTTATGATTTATCAAATAAAGAAGTTAAAGTTTTATCAAAGAAACCTATTGTAGATGAAACCTACAAGAAATGTGGAAGGAAGGGGAATGTAGAGTAAATTCAAGAGATAGAAAAAGTTTGTATTTCCAAGGAAATTCAATCTACACCACCAAAGTCAAAGAAGAAAAAATCTTATCCTGATGAGGTAGTTGTAAAATGGGGAGAGGATAAGAAAAACCAAAAATAATTGGAGCCTAATTTTGGCATGGACCCTGCTGATGCAAAAGCATTAAAATAAAAGGCTGCTAGAGAGATTGAGAAGAAAAAAAAGAGAAGAAGAATAAATATATGTCTAAGACTGAGAGAGTAAAATAACTTCTTTAGGATGCTGATAAAGCTTCTAAGAAAATTCCGGTACCAGAATCTTTTTTAATAGAATCAATCCCAGAGACTCAGGTAAAGAAGTTAGTGATTCTGGAATGAGATCAAGAAGAAGAAATAGTGCAAGAAGAATAATTGGAAGAAGAAGAATAAGGTGGTGGTGATACCGAGGATATAATAAATAAAGTAAAAGAATATCATGAGAAGGAGAGTCCTTCTGAGAAGTTATCAATCTGAACATCTGAAGCTGAGTCTTCAAAACATTATACCCCAAGAAAAGATGAGAAGGGTGTGGAAGAAGTAAATAAATTATCAGAAGAAGAAAGTAGAAATCATGATTTCCTACACCAGAGGGTGTTGAGGCACGAGTTGAGAAGTAAGAAGTTGATGAAGATAATATTGTTCAGCTATCAGACTGTGAAAATGAATTAACTAAACAAGAAGAAATCATTTCATGAATAGATAAGTGAAATCAAGTGATGGTTGATACTCTTACCAAGTCTTTGGTTAGTAAGAAAGATGATAGTGCTTCATCGAAGAGGAAATCTGACGTGCTAGAAAATTAATCTTCATCAACAAAGCATTCGAATTCAGAATCATCTTCTCTTGGAAATGAATTTTTTTTCAATCTTTGAAGAAGATGGTAGGTACTATTCCGTTATTTTGAAGCATATATTCAAGATGCCAAATGCTTCAGTATTCTTTAAATTAGAAAACAGATTCATTATCCATGGTGATGGATAAGTGCCAAAATTAAAGCTGATTTCAAAACTTTTTTCATTAATTATGAAGCCCAAAAATGATCTTAGAAGAAGATGACTAGTTGTTCAAGGAAAAATGTTGAAGAGATGAGAATTATTGATGAGTTTCAAGATAATTTTAAGGATTATTTTGAAATTGAAGATGCTAAGTTCAAATATCTCACCATGTATTTTGAAAAAAAGTTATATCTTGAAGAAACTACTCTGAAGCAAGAAGTGAAAGATCTGAATGGGAAATTGCATTTAGTTTCTCATAGTGGGAAGAGGGAAAGGGATCTCAGAATCAAACTTGAGGAAAAACTTGGTAAACAACAATAATCCTTGAAGTCTTAGGATGATATTCTTAAGTCTCTGTAAGAAAAAATTAAAGCCTTGTAAAAGAAAATTGAAAATCAAGATCAGCTACTGAACCGCATAAAAGATGATCACAAGGAAATCAAGAAGCTGAAAACTATTATGAAGAAGTTGTTATTGAAAGAGAAAGAGGTATAATTTCATTCAGATCTGATCTTTATTTGTATTACCTTGTTGTAAAAATTCTTTCAAATCTTAATGAATTTTGTTTTGTGAATCATATTTTTTGTTGTTTAGTACTAATATTTCATGTAGTATATTTTCCTTTGTATCCCCTTTATTCCTTTTTGAAAATCATTAAGGGGGAGAAATGAATGTCAAAAAATGATACTAAGAAAAGAAATAATTTCCCTAAGGGGGATTTCATCTAAGGGAAAGTTTTTATCATGATGATATTCGTATGTAGGAAAATGTAAAATCTCAATCAAGAAAACAAGAATACAATGCTTAGGGATTTCAAATCCTAAGGGGAAGCAAGTAGTATTTATTATGATCCATATGTAAAGGGAGATATGTTTTTATTTTCAATTTCATAAAAATTTCAATGTCCTTTTATTCCTTTTAGTAAGGATTTTTGTGCTTTCCAAAACAGGGGAGATTGTTGAGTCAATAAGGATTCCTTATGACTTTTTCATTCATTTATGTTTTGAAAATCACAAACACTCTATCTCAAGGCAATTTTTATTTCCCTAAAGATTTTATTTAATAAGGAAAATTTTTCTTCCACAATGAAAATTTATCCTTACCTATTTTTCAGTATTCAGATTTTAGTTTCTCTGAATCAAACTCATTTTTATTCCAAATTGAAAAATTCGGTTTCACATATAAAACCTTTGAATTCTATAAATACTTAGATCTATAGTATTCTATTTTCTGGGTTTGAAATTCAGATTTTGAATTCTCTAAAAATTAGGTTCTTAATTCCTTGAAATTTAGAATCTGAATTCTCTGAAATTTAGATTCTGAATTCTCTGAAATTCAGGTTCCAAATCCCCTAAAATTCCGAATCTAAAATCTCTGTAATTCAGATTCCAAATTCCCTGAAATTCAAAATCTGAATTCTCTAAAATTCAATTACCAAATTCTCTGAAATTTAGATTCCAAATTCCTTAGAATTAAGAATCAAAATTCCTTTGAATTCAACCTCTAAATTCCTTATAATTCAGACTCTAAATTCCGTAGTATTAAGGTTCTGAATTCCTTATAATTCAAACCCCTAATTCCTTAGAATTCTGACTCAGAATTCTTCAGAATTTCGACTCTAAATTCTATATAAATTTGAATCCAAATTCCTTGTAAAACATAATCCGAGTATCCATGTAGTATAGACTCTGAATTTTTTCCTCTTCGACTTCATACATTCTTTTTTTTAGACACTGAAAAATAAATTTTATTGAAAAACCTTATTTTACTTACCCTTGTTATAGTTATGAAATGATGTCATTAATTCTATTTCTAACTAACCATTATTTGACTGACTTCTGTGTAGGTACCTCTGATATTCAAAGAAAAATATAATCGTTGGAGGAGGGATCCATTCAATAGAGAAATTTCTATAAAAATGAGCTCATTTTAATGAGATCAACACTATTCTACATCTCTAGAGATTACACGCTACTAAAGTGATTTCTAGAGAGAGAGAATCTCATGATTTGTGCGTACTGAACGTCCTTTTCATCTTTCTCTGTGCGACTCCGATTTTTGTTGTGTACAATCAAGGGCTTCTAGGGATAGGAAGATAGAGGTTCCAAAAACCTTAAAGTTTGAGGACTTCTTTGATAAGTAAGAGAGAGGTACTGACTACCTTGAAGTTTGAGGGATTGTAGGGATAACAAGACAGACTCTTATATTCTTATCGAGGAATTACCCTGGTGTGGGTAAGATAAACTTTCTTGAAAGAATAAATCATGGGACCTTTATCCAAGGTTTATGGATACCCTACTCTTTGGGTTAAAAGATTTCGTACGTGTTACTTGTATTATTTTAAGTTTGTTTTCCACTTCATTTTGATTAATAAGGAAATTATAACTATATTGTACTTTCTCATACTTGTATACTCTGATTTTTAAGATTCTATATGCTTTAAGGAAGAATCTTTTTCCTTGTGAACTTTGTTTAAGTTTCATTTCCGGAACTATATTTCCATAATCTAGCAAGTTTGTAGAACTAAGAGGTCTTGTTAATTTACATTGTTTGATAAAACAAGAATATTAATCCAATAATAGTTTAAAAATTGTTGAAATGCATTATCAATACTTACCATTATTAGTTTAAAAAACCATAAAAATACATTAAGTGATTCATTTATATTATTTTAAAAAACATATATCCATACTCTATTATTCCACCAATGTGAATGGTAACTACTTTATATCTCTTTTAATTTCAAAATATCTTCATTTGTTTGATTAATTTCATTAATTTTATTCCAATTACCATATCATTCATATAAAATTATGAACATTTTATTATTTAGTTTTATTTTTTTAATTGTTTCAGTCCAATGATTAAATATAAAGTATTTTAGCGGTATAAAAATCAAAATGTTTATTTATTTCATAATAAAACATTCTCTATTTAATGATATTTAAATATTCCAGGGAAAAATAAAAAATATATCTTCTTACTGAAATTAATATGTTGTTCATTCTAATATTTTGAAATGTTAGGTTTTTTATGGTCAACCAATTATTCATAAATTATTATTCATTAAAGGAACTAATATGGATTTTTGTTTCATAATTAGGATTTGGTTTCTTATATTCTACTACAAGTGAGTCACAGGGTATGATCTAGAAACACATATTAAATTTGTATTAAGACCTCTACTCAATCATGATTAGTGTATTTTGAACTGTCTAATTGATGTAGAGTATCAAGATTTTCTCAATGTTGGAAGGAAATGAATTCATTGGAGATATTCTAATAAGGGTTTCAGAGAGTAATGGTGGGGAAAATCTTTTTGGGTATTTGTATTGTATCAACTCTAGGAAATATCCATTTAATTACATATTTTAAATCTATTGGATATCTGGGATGATTCAGATACTCCTTGAGAATTTTGGTGCATGGGGATTTGTTTATTTAACTTCTTAAAATAGTCAAAAATCCTAGATACTCTTCCAATGTTGTGAGTTTTTTGGAATCATTGGGGTTATGTAATTATGAGGGATTTGTTATGTGATTTGATACAATAGATTTAATGATTTTAAGATATAATTTAATAGATTAAAGATGAAATTAATTTATATATAGATGAATCACACATTCACATAGATAATATAGAATAGTGGCACTTCTAGATGATAGATGATTGAAACAAGGAAGGTCACTACTATCATGGAAGATTAGATCTCAGAATTCAGGGATCTTATGTACAGGGTTGAGGGATTATATCAAAAAAATTATCTTAGAAGTAATTTTGTGTCAATCATATAGTATATAGAAGTCTGGATGGAATATTTTGAATCACTCATAGATGGACTACCCTTATTTTCAATAGAATTGACAATTCAAGGAGAATGTAATAGGTTTTTTGGTTCCTTTGGATAAAATTAATGTTATCTTCAGTAGAATACATAAATCTATTACTCAATGGGTTATTTCTCATTTCATCTAATTTTTGTCCTCTTCTTATATTCTACTGATTTTTCATTACCTTCAAATTTTATCTTCTAATTCAAAATATTTTCTCTAGATGATTTATTAAAGGGAACTAAATTTATTTAATTTAATTAATTAATAGGTTATGTTTGGAAAGTGAAGATCCTTGGATGTTACTTATGTTAATGGGGAGGTACATTCATTTTTTGGGAATATTTCAGTGGGTCATCCTTCTATGAAACCAATTGTGGAATCCCAATGGAATGGAGTTTTACTAGATTGATTTTACCCATTTTTCATATATAAAAACTATCATATGTTTATTATAAGATGAATGGTGACATTTTATGAGGATTAATATTTAATAGGTGGTACTTGAGACCTGAATTTTTGTATACTTGATATGGAGTTACGGGAGAAATGGGGGTCTGAAGATTGTAAAGACATGTTTCTAAGGAAGAAGCTTCATATGTCTTTAAGTCATTCTATAGAAACTCTTGATAATGTGTATGTTTCTATAGGTTTTTCTAGTTGGTGTCTTTAATATTATTTTTCATCATGTTTTGGAATCATGATCTAGATAAAGTGGTAGATGCTAACAAATTTGGAGCTGGTTTTTGTGAAAATCATACTTATTATGATAGTGGATATCTAAAGTTGATAGGGCTCATGTCAAGTGTCGGATAAGACATAGAAGTGTTTCACACTCTAATAAAATGGATAGTGGAAAAGGTTTTCATTTCAGTTCCACCATAGTATATGATCATACATATTATGTTTTATGGATACTAGATTCTGGTGGATTTTGTGCGTAGTTCACATCGGGTAGAGCATAGAGTTCCAATTCATGTCCATTACAGGTGATTTCATTACTAATACTACAATCCGGTGATCATTTCAGTTTCTTTTAAAGTTTATTGTTTCTAAAAAATTGGTTAGAAGGGTATATATTGTATACTATTATTGGTTTTTTTTTCAAATACATGGTTCTTACCAAGCTACCTTTTATGTTTTTTTTCTATGTTTCTAGTATTTCTTTTACTACATGTCAGGATGGGTTTCCATGAAAGTGTTATACAATTTGTATGATGGAAATATCAAAAATGGTCTTCCATTTTTATTTTAATGATGGTCTTCAAGAAATGGAAGGCTACCTCTTTAATAAATTGACTTTCTTCCATGTTTTTACAATTTTATCTATTTTCATTATGATTATTCTATAAATATTTTTTAGAATGCTGATTTTTGGATGCTTGAATAGAATGGAATCCAAGGGAAGAGGGAATTATAAGATAAGGTAATCATTCATAACCTTTTATACCATCCTAGCCATCTAACCTTTGTATTTTATGTTGCTGATAGTGATAAGATGAATATAATTTCTGAATACACGTATGATGGTTCATTGTTGAATCATCCACATGGTTTGTGTATTAATTTAACATTCATAAATCATATTAAAATTTCCTTAAAAAAAATTTAATGGAAAAATACCAAGATACAAAATTATTGTGAGCCAAGAAAGAGGGTCTCAATACTTAAATGAGGAAGTAAACTTGTAAGTCATTTATAATGATTTCAAATCATAAGACATATTTCTAGATTTGGAATTCAATCCAAATATCTTTGATTTTGGGATTCAAAATATTAGAGATTTGTACTATCATCTTGTGACTCAATATGATTTATTGTATTTATTCTGTTTATTTTCTATGAAAGTATTTTAATAGTGTTTGAATTATTAGATTTATGGTCTCTGGTCAGTTTTATATTTACATACTGATATGAATTTGTCATGTTCTGTCTATTTTAACTGTGTGTCGTCTACTATTTGGTCCCATTTTTTTGTTTGTTTACCTTGCACCATGTTTGAGGATATTTACTGGTGAGAATCCATTTTAGTAGTTTCTTCAGACTCGGTATTATAAAAAAGAGAATTTTTATTAAAAATATAATATTGAATCAAGATAGAATCTTTATATAAAGTTATTAGTAGGGATTAGTGAAATTTATCTTCACACATCATATTAAATACTAGGAAAAATGTATTTTATTTATCTTTAGCGTTTTTTAGTTTAATCTATGAGAATTAATGGATTTTTCATTGTAGTGATTGGTGGATTTCCTCTTCAAACTTCATATTAAGAAAAACTATTTTTTTATATTTATTGTTTAATTATAAATAGGGCTTGTTGGCCTTTGTTAGTTCCACCTTGGTAATTAGTTATTTTACTACATCATAGGGTTTTATAGGTAGGATCCTTATTCTTGTATACTATGGGTTGTACGTGTTGTTTGAAATTATAATGTTTCATGTTCTATTCTATTTTTTATTACTCCAATAGTTGAGGGTGTCCTCTAATTTTCATCATTACTTAGTTTTCCCCCTTTGGATTTCTTATGGAATACATTATGTTGAGCATAGTTTAATTCATAAAAAAATTTCTACTAGATTAGGAGTGTCCCATTCATTTGGTATGTTTAATCCTAACTGTGATAGTTTTTCTTATGAAAAAGCATATAGTCTCCACTTATTTTATTTAGAATAAGGTAATTGACATTTATATCTATTCACATTGGTATGTGATAATGATTTCAAATTATACAAAATTAACTTTTGAAATAGTAAATTATTTTTATTGGATTTTATAATTAAAATTTCTTTTTATTCAATATGGATAAATTTTATTGTGTTTGGATTTAATATATTTTGTATGGTGATTTTTTCCAAATTTTTTCTTCTCAGATTTAAATTTTATGTGAATTATTCCCATGATATATCTCTTGAGTTCACTATAGATTAAATAGTTCTCATGTCTAAATTAACTATGAAATGATCGCTACATGAGGTCAAATTAATAGATGTCTCACCTGTGTATTCTTTAAAGGAAAGGGGTTTTGTTAAAATAGATTTGTATTTTTGAGGATACGTTATGCTAAAAATGTGGAATTTTTTATATATTCATTTATTACTATTTTGATTTAAATTCATGTAGATATTTTTTAATGATATGTGGGTTTACTCTTTGGTTGTTTGTGGTATAGCTCTTGGAGATAAAGGGTGTGACATAGCATTGAATTCAGGTTCCTCATCGATACTGAATCTAACATGTTGTGTTTCTTCTAGTGGACTAAATATTGTTTATGTGAGATCTTTGATGTGAGGATATCAAGAGAAACTATTCTTCTACCATGGTGAAAACAAATTTGGTGCTAGATAATTTATATTAATAGATATATTGGAGGATTGTGACATTGTGAATTTTATTATCTTTTTTTGTCTAAAGAAAATTCTACTGTGTATTTATTCATTTTATATTAAATTTAATTATTAATCTAATTAATATTTTTCTATATTTGAGAATATGTGAAAAAAAAAATTGGATTAATAATTATAATATGTGTATTATATATGTTAAATTAATAAATTCAATATGAAATTTTACTAGAAAAAAATTATAATTATTATTTAAATGTAATCTCTAAATATATATTATATGTCGGTAATATTATTGACAACAGAAAAAAAAAACATACTTTAACCAAAATATATATTATTTGTTGGTATTATTATAATTTTAACAAAAAAAATTATCAATCAAAATAACATTTACTAAATTAGTTTTTACTGACATTATAGTGACAAGGAAAAATCTGTTTGTAAAAAATTTTACCAATAGAAAATGAAGCTTTACCAATAGAAATGTCCCTATTGTAAAAATTTAAATATTTTGTAGTGATTCACTCTCCAAATAAATAGGTAGATACACTCATAGATAAAGAGAATGAGAAGTGTTGTTTTATTTTGGAAACCCAAGACTAATACCCACCTCTATAAAACTACGCTCAAGTAATAAATATACCCCAAAGAATAAAATAAATACCTTAATGAAGAAAGAACTCCAGGAGGACCTAATCAAAGGAACTATTGTGTGAAGCTCTTTGTAAAGAAATCACTATGTGAGACCCTTTGAGAAAGGAATGGATATATAATTACCCTATAAAATAAGTTCTCCAAGAATCCCATGGAAAATCAAAGACTCCAAAAAGCTCTTACAAATGGAATAACCTTGCATGTTTCTTCTTCAATAAATCACTTCGTTATGATCTTAGCAATGGAATCACTCTATGATGACCTTATTAATGGAAGACCCACTTGATACCTTTATAAAGGATCTCTTTGAGAATCCTATATAAAATGGGGACCCTTTATGAAGCTCCCACTATTTAGAATAGGAAGAGTCATATTTAAAATAAAGGGTATATAGGGTAATTAATACCCCTTTTTCAATTCTCTCATTCTATGTATCATTTGTATTTACAGTACCCCTTTTGTGAAGAAACCAAATTAACTCCATGGATTCCTCTCTCCTAGGAAAAAAATAAAAAAGGTGATCCAAGACCTCTTTCAAATATACTTGATGGATATTATCATGATATTAATAACACTAGAATTACCCTCCTTCGATCATGAATTCCCTTTATACAAGGTACCTTCTGTTTATCCTCCAAAACTGATAGGTCCCTCAGGTTTAGTACAATTATGAATTCCCAGGGTAATTATGGTCCCCATCATAGGTATATTAGTTATACCATCACCAATACATAGAATAAAATTTGACCAATCTATTCCTCAATCTGACTTGCATGAGTACTTGGTGGATGACTAAGTACACTAAACGAGGGATGAAATGAAAGATGGTGTAAACCTTGCATCTACCCTTCTAGTCCCTTAACTGAGAGTGATCCTCCTATATCTTTCCATTCCTACCATTATGCTAGATAATGGGAGTATGGTTCTCCACATTGGTATGACACCAAAATTTCCCAAGATTTACCAAAACAACATATTGGGTTATCCATATCAGTGTAGACCCAATGAAAAGGTCATGTGCAATCCATTATTGTCTCAGCATTCATATTTAATCCATCCCAAAATCATCATGTTAAACTTGTGGCCAATTTCCTACTCAGATGATGAAATGTTTCATGCCAATGTCTTTGATTTAATATTTAAAACTGCATTGTATGGTCCAATCTGAAAAATATAATTTGGGAATGTTGAACTATGTGGGCTTTGATTCTTGTTAAATATGATATATAGGATTCCTCATAGAGGTTCAAACCCAACATTAAACAATTTCTTATATCCACCCTCATTATTTCATGTTCCTCATTGAGCCACTTATGTCATTTCTCATTAGGTTGTATCCCATTTGAGTTCAAACACCCTCAATCATTTGCCTATATTCCCTATAAGATATCAGTTTCATTTATTGGGGCTATATTACCTATGGAAATTATTTCTATCAAACTATATTCCTAATTAAATCATTCCCCCACCTAGAGGTCCATATCCCCTCTGGGTTACCACCATATCATTCTCATACATGGCATAGTCCAGATGTCACCAAAACTGCTACAATGAGAGATATTATTTATAAGGCCCAACTAACCCTTGTTGGGATTAATTCCCATAAAGTTAAACCTCTAAGGGATTCTCATTCTAAAGTACAACACCAACCATTATTTGAATAATTTTTCATAGGTTTCCATTATGAAAAATCATATACTTTATGGATCAATGATTGTCACATGGGCTTAAAATGTGTGACATATTCAGTTAAGTGGAATTTAACTATGTGTGTTCTAATTCCCATCACGTGGATATTTCAGTTGATTTTTTATGGGATCGATATCAATACCACAAATACTTATCGAAATCCTATATGGTGATAAATTCTAGAGCCCCCCACCATGTGGATTTAAACCATAGTACATTATAATGAAGAATTACTATAAAATAAATTAACAAAATATTGAGAACCTCTACTATATATATATATAGATGTTCACACAAATACATTTTCATTGGGAAAAAATCTCTCAATGTATCATGGAAGAATTTTTTAAGTGATTTTGTTTATTGACAAAGTGGACATCTATGTTGTGATTGTTGACAAAGCAAACCATGACATACAAATTTGTTGACAAAGGGGATTTCATAGTGGCATGTAGATTTCAAGGGTTGTGGTTAATGATCCATGTTTGATTCAAGAATGTTGACAAAGGAATGGATGATCTGGAGGCGGTACAAAAAGAGAAGATACAAGGTGGCATCGTGAAACTGAAGGGGAGGAAACTTTCGCGCCTAATGTTTTTCAATATTAGAAAATCAACACATGGAAAAGGGAGAAGGGGAACTCAAGTGTTAGAGTTGTTCATGCAAGTGATTTGTGCGGAAGAGACTTGCGCACTGAAACTTTCATGCCTAGGGGAGACTTGTTTATTGTTTCACAGGGTGTCCAAATGCCTATAAATACAGGTCGACCCCTCCTCATTTGGTGAAGAGTTCAACACTTAGAAAAATTAGACCTCCCATCACATAGGTGTGGTGGTCACGCAAGTGGTGTGTGGTCGTGCAAGTATAAGTTCCGGTCCAGTGATAGTTGCGTGCCTAAGGTGGTTTGGGCGTGAAAGTAAGTGAGTCGTGGAAGTTTTGAGCTGTAGAAGAAGGCTTCACAGAAGTGTTTTGGTGACACTTTCATGCTAGATTTTTAAGAAGTGTGAAATTTTTTGGTTGCGCGCCAATATTGTTTTGGGTGTAAAAGGGTGTGTTTCGTGCAAGTTTGGAGTTGTAGAAGCTTGTGTCACGCAAGTGGTTGAGGAGGACTTGCGTGCCAGTTTTGACATGATCACCGAGACTTGCATGTCGGCTTAGAGAAGGGCTATAAGTAAGTTTGTTTCATGGAAGTGGTGCAAGGATGTGTGAAAGCTAGAAGATTGCACGATACCTTCTGTGCAAAGAGAGATTCATCTACGAGTGAAAGTTAGACTTAAATAGAGAATCCATATACAATAGAGGATGCATTCATTAGTGATAATGAAGAGACCTACATGTCTATAAACTTTGAATGGATCCTTTCTAGAGCAGTGAGCAAAGGAAGAGTAAGAAGGTGATCCTATCCACCAGTAGTGATCCAGAGAGAGAGAAACAGAGAGTGACCCTTGGGAATGTAGGGAGCTGACCCTAAACATTGTAAAGGCGGTGAGCCTAGGAATAGAAGTGATCTATCCCGAACCTTGTAAATAGTAGTGTGCTTATAGTGGATTTGGTACATCATCACATTTCCAGTCTATGCTCCTTGGACGTAGCCCAGTGAGGGTGAACCAAGTAAAAATTTCTGTGTCTTGTGCATGCTTTACTTTCTGTTTATATTGTGCAATGGGAAAAATAGAGAAGAGGGTTTTTCTTAATAGTGAAACAAGATCATATTGGGCTTTAATTTTAAATTAGTCATACCCTGATTCACCCCCCCTCTCAGGGTATTCAACCTTGTGGACCTTACAATTTTAACAAACAACCACTTGTACAAGGGTAAAAATTACCCCCTGTGATATGGGAAGGATTTCTGGAAATGATATAAATCTAAAAGATATCCCAATAGAAAGAAATAATCCCCTCAAAGAGGTTAATTGATCCCAAACTCTCACTCTCTCTGCCAAAGTATCATACAAAGTTCTATTGGTAAAGTCTTAGTGACTATATTCTATTATAAAGTTCTCTAAATTTCCACCTTGTAGTGTAGAACCATGGGTTGGAGTTTCCATCAAAAGCAATAATAATGATCTTAATGTGAATCATTTAAATAAAAATTGGGGAAAAATAATTTTAATTATGATTTTGCATTGATGGGTTTTCATTTTCATGTTTTTTAATCCTTAGGATCATCATAAATCCATTCTACCCAAACATATGGAATCACCTCAATAACAGACATATACCTCTATAGCTAAAAAGGTAAGGCCCTCATCAAACCAGAATACATTATCACATACCCCATGTCCTTCACTCCATGAGATGAGTACATTGGTTTGGGAGTACCAAATTTATGGTACCATTATAGCCCTAGAGGATGTTTCTGAATCCCACCAAGAATTAATTCTCACTAATTGTTTACTCTAGGATAAGAAGTTATGAAACATGTGATACTTGTCTCCACCTTGAACTTAAATGAGAGAAATTCCCTAGAATGAAAAAATATTTACCTTCCATATCTTAGGGAGGTAGATTAAGAAGTCGACTACGACCTCAAATCAACTCGAAATTCACCTAATCAAACTCCTATCAAAAATCACCATCATCAACTTCACATGATAGCCACCCCTTATCAACCTATTAAGGATTCCACTGTATTAGTCTCTATCCCAGTCACTCTATCCTAGGCTCTAAGGAAATATCATTTGAGGGGTGATCTTATTATAATAGGGAGAGGTATCATATCCCTACTATCACTAAATAAGTTTGCTAGAAATTTTTTGTGGTGACCAGTTATTAGGAATATATCTCTACTCCCAACCACAATGAATGTCAGTATAATTTGGTGGTGTCAGGGTGAGCATGTTGACATATTCCAGAAATAACCTGAGGGTAGATACATATTCTTACCCTTGAATATAAAACCCATGGACATATATTGGTGAAAAATAAAGGACCAGAGTGGACTCATTCCCACTCTCACTAAGGAATGTGTACATAATATCATTCCCATTGAAGAGTCCCATCAAAATATCCTGACATCAATCGATGTTCAAGAAAATATCCTTAATCACACATTTTAATATTTCTAGTGTTCTATGGAGACTAAATTAAAAAGTGACTGTCATTACATTTGGATGACCATTAGATGGTAGAAACATATTCTCTCCCCAACCACCACAGTATACTTTCAATGTATATTAATTTTTTTGCGGACAAAATGCATATTTCTGCTACTATTCTAGAGGGTCTTAAGTACATCCCAATGAGGAATGAGAAATATTATTTGGCCCATATTCATGTTCCAAATGGAGATTAAGGGCCTATTTAATAGACCACATCTGTGAATCCCATATTCCATAAAATTTTATAGGAACTCACTGGAATATTTTGGAACTCACATAGGAGTAGGAACATAATCTTACTCCCCTTTAATTCACATAAGGACATCAGCATACTTGATGGACTCCAAGAAATAATCCCACATTCAAGACAATTATTAAGATTCTCATCATCATATTTGGATTAAAATATGGTAATCACCTAAGTGGTTTTTAAGACCCTGGTATCTGATGATATATTAATAAATAAAATTTCGATGATAGCTTGTGATACATGAAACATTGAGTTAAAATGTTAAATAATATAACATACCATTATTACCTTTCTGTAAACTTTTATAATTAATAGGAATACCTATATTTTAAAAAAAATAAAAATGTTTTAGAAAAAATATATATATTACTAAATTCATTATATGCATTTTTTCTGAAAAAAATGTTTTTTTTCTAATAAAATAATAAAATTAATTTGTTACAGTTTTATAAAATTAATTTGATAAATTGAAAATCATTCTTAAAAACGTCTTTTCAAATTTTATTATGAATAACTTATTAGAAAAATTTCTGAAAAGATAGTGTTTTTAATAAATAGTGAAATACTTATTTTATTGAAAATTTTCATTACTTTTAAATAATTTACAAATATGATTTTTTTAAAAAAAATTATTTAAAATAAATATTACTTCTATAATATTTTGATTAATTAATTTAGGTTATTTTTAATCATTTTAGTTATTTAATTTGGTTTAGAAAATTTTATATTTTAGAAATCATTTTTCGGTAACTGTTCTTTTCACTGATTCTTGTGGGTTAAATTTTAAATTAAATTCTTCCACTTATACGAATTTAATCTTGAAAAATGGATTAAATATGTTAAATTAATAATTCCATATATGATAATAGGTCACTATTATTTTTATTTGACATGAATAATTGACATAGTAATGTTTTCACAATATTATTGGTAAAAGGGGTTGATTTGGGTTAAAACTGATGTCATAAGGCTTCAAATTTATTTTCAATTTATCAATTATAAAATTTTATTAGTATTTTTTGGACATATCCACAAAATTATAAATTATATGGATGCATGGTTTCATTTTTCTTTAATTTATACAATTATATTAACTTAAAAATTTAATAAATAGAAAATGTCACGCTCTTGACTTTAATATGTCTAGAAAATTTTACATAAGGATAAAATGAGGTTTAGTTTAGTTCTAAATTTTTATCTAAATAATCAAAGAAATTATCATGGGAATTAATTTATAATTTTTAGTGACTGAATAATTACCTTAAATTGATATGCAACAATGAAACCGTTTTTATTAAATTAATAAAAAAATTAAAGAAAATTAAATGTAATTTAATTTGGGTGAATTATTATGTTACCCACATTTTATAGATAAATATAAAATTTTAGGTACGTTTTAAAGGCCTATATTCCTATTCCTTCACTATCTTGATGTATTTAAAATCAATTTGAATTAATATTTTCACAATAACATTAATTATGTTTTATGTCAAAATAATATTATGTTAATTTATTTAAAATAAAAATAAAAATTAAATAAAGAAAAGTAGAATAATAAATGATCAAAAATTTTACCACTTTTTAATTTTTTTATATAATTAGTAAATTAAATGTATAATTATATCCCTTCAATTTTGAAAAACTTATTTTTGCAGTTAAGGTTAAAATCAGTTAAAATGGTTAAACCAAAAGGTAAGGTTTTAAATGACATAGAAACCTATCTAAATTACATTATATAATGATATTTCAACATTATAATATTTTCATCCAAATATCTATCCATTTGAAGTCATTTGGTTTAAGAATTATTTAAGTATATTTTAATCTTTTTAGTAATTCCAAGAGTGTAATTTCCCTCCCTTATGAAAGGAAACTGCTTCTCTCTTATCCATACACCAAATTGATCCATATATCATGACAAAACCCTACCCAATTATCTTATAAAATTCTCTATCAATGATTTAGTTCTTCTTTTCTTCTGGAAATACCATTCCAATAGTCCTTAAGAAGTGACCTAAAGGATCCCTATTAGAGAAGAGGAAATTGTCTTACCTGATCTATTTTAGTTTATTTTTTCTTATACATTATATAAATTTGTTTTACTCATAATTAAATAATACTTAAAGTATCATAAATATTATTAATTTATTTATGATTAAAAAATAATAAATATCCACCCTATATTCTATTAAATGGGAAGCAAACTTACCACTAATGTGTACGTGTGGACTATCGGTTCCATGTAGCGATATAATTTATTTTTCGTCATCGTTATTCATGGATATTTATTAGGATAATTTAAAAGTTTATATATTATACTTATGATATAATTATTATTCTATAATTATAATATTATATCTAACTTCTTACTTTCCCACTCGTTGGAAAATGATAACATCGCTTGTAGGGCTTCGCAATCCCCTAGATCTCAACTCTCTCTTGTTTGCTCACTCTTTTAGGGTTCCTTCACCCCACACCTCTACCCCTCAGCCTTATTTCCTTCTATAAGCATTGAACTTATAGTTTTTTATCCCCCATTTCTCTCACATGTTTGGTCTTATTAAGTCTTATCTCGGGTCTATTCCTCCATTTCATCTTTGGTGATGTCGCGATGGTTACTTCTCAGTTACATCTTTTTCACTCTGAACTCATGATAAACCGCTCTATTCCAATTCATATTGGGAGAATCAAATTCAATGATTTTTTCTGATCTACAGTTTTGTGGTCATGGATCTCTTAGTGTCTCTTTCTTCTTCTGTTATCTTTTCGACCCCCTTTTCCTCTTCATTTTTTGTTTGTTTTCAGTTTATTTTACCTATTACTTTTTAGGTTTTTCTATGTTTACTTTTGTTGTAGCTTTCTTTCGGGTTTATTACATTGTTTAATTTTTGTTTTTTATTCCTTACTCGATGCAGTGAAAAGTATTTTTTTGGGAGTTTTTTGTGAGGTGTTTGTTCTTTTATTTTTTGTGCTGGTTGTTCGGTAGTTTCGAAGATGTTTGTGATTGTTGTGATGGTGTTGTATTTCTTTAGTGTTGATGATTCACAGAGGTTCATTCCATTATTTATCCTAGAAATATACCAATTGTTCTCTTCTATGGATCTATAATTCCTCCTTTATCTCTAAGGTGTAGCTGTGTGGAGGTCTTCAATGTTATTTGGGATGTGAGTCTAAGTGGAAGGCTTCAAGAGGTTGATGGTGAAGTAAATTCGATTGTCGATGGTGAGGTTAGGTTCGAATCTAGTGATGGTGGTGGTGGGGTCCTGGTGATAAGGGATGAAATAACATTACTATGATGAGTTTCTATGCTTTTTTGGTGGATTGAAGTGGGTAGCTCACGGTTCGGTGTTAATTTTGGAGGCATTTTGGAAGTTTGGTTTTGAAATTTGAATATTGTAATATTGAATTATAAATGAGGTGTTCTTTGTGGATGGGTTTTATGAATGAACAATTATTATAATGTGGCTCTATTGATTGGTTCCCACTTATCTAAATCGTAGCTTTTAATAAATTGAAAAAATCAATTGTGTGATAACATCACTTGTCAGTATGTGTATACTATCACCTCCACGAAGTGATGTTATTTTTTTATTCACTCTTAACATTGATGGTAATAATAGTAGTTTTAATAAATATATATGAAATATATTATATAACAGTCATTCTAAAATCTTGAATTATTATTTAACCTTCCATTTTTATATTCACTTAAAAATGAAACCAGTGTTCATGCGTACGTACGACCTACAGTCTCTAGGAATGGTGCAATGAATTTTTATATCTCTAAATATTATAGATGGATATATCTATATATATATAAGAAATTTATATTATATATATATTAGTATTAATATTATGTATATGATGGTACCATGATGAAATTATAAGAAATGGGACTACATAATTGAAACATACATGAAAAATGAAGCAATTATCCCCTAGATCAATCATTTTAAGAGAAAATTTTTAATATAAAAGTGATATGATGTCATAATTAAATGATATATACAATTATATATATTATTATGGTTATGGAATAATTTATAATAATTATATATTTATTATATAGGGGGTTTTAATGTATATGATAAACAACAAGACTTGAGATAAGGAGTTTATGATTCAATCAAATTTTAATTTAGATTGTTTATAATTGAATTTTCATTGATGAAATTATATTAATTTTATGTGATAAATATATTTAATTATAATTATTCTATAGTTAATTATGGAGATTATATTGTTCCATTTCATTATTCTCAATTTAATTACTCGAGATCCTGATAAAATATTATGAAATACCAACTATGTTTTTCTATTCAGTCAGGAATAATTTTCTTCAATATCCATTTTTTAGTTATAATGTTTTAATGAATGAGTTTTTTTATTCTCCAATGATTTTTAAAATTAATTTTTTCCATGTTTGAATTTATATTAAAAAAACCTTAGAATATTCATGTCATTTCCCAAATTAGTTACTTTAGAATCATTATAAAAAATTTGAAAGAAATATTTTATAGACTTACATGAATAAAGTGGAATTTCCTACCATTATGACCACTCCATAATTTTAAGATTACTACAAAATTTTACAAGGTATTTTTAAAAGAAAATTATTTCCTTAATACTTGTGAAATTTTTATATTGTAAATATTTTTTAAAAAAATTAAAAGTTTGTCTTACATAAGAAATATTTCGGTAATATTTTAAAGGAATTTTCATCTATAATAACATAATTTGATGTCAATTATGCACTATTAAGGATATGATTTAATGGAACCATATTTATTATCTATTTTGAATGTTTATTATTATGACTATAATTAGTTTATAGAACCCATTGATTTAAAAAAAATTACTAGGATAAAGTGATGAAATATTTATAAAGCCCGTATTTTTTCTACAAGTTATGTTATAATAATACGATTAATTTTTTTATGATATTTTAGCATAGATATGTATGTTTTTTATTATGTGATGGGTGGTATCGGATTTATATTTCCCCAAAATGCATTGGGTGATGCTAATTATGTCATGAGGTAATTATGAGATGCATTATTATATTCTTGATCCCATATAGGATGTAATTTTTTAGGTTTGATCCACAATATGAAACTTGTGATGATGCAAGATTAGTTATGATATGGGAAAAAGGTGTTGATGCTTGATCTACTATGATTTGATGGTCTCGGTAGTCAACCATGACATTTGAAATAGTTTTGATACCTATGATGGTGCCACACTCATATGAAAGGAATTCATGATTATGATCTGAACTTATGGTCCATGATTGATTTATGATTGTTAAACACTAGAATGATTCATTACTTTAGAAATGATTAATTTTTATTCCATGATTCGTGTTTATGATCTATGAAATATTGGAAGTGTTGTTAAAGAAGGATGGGCCCGTAAGGGGCACACTGCGAGCTAGGTTTACCCCTTGTCACTGCCTCCTTCCTCGTCTAGATCGGCGCAACCCACTTTCGTGCTCGGTGAGATTGTGGTGGTGGTCTTCTATTGCAGCGGCGTTGAAGACATCATGGAATTGGTTTCCTCAGTGATTTTCACTGTGGCTGGCCTCTCCTTGCCCAATTCCTCCTAAGCTGGATAGGGTTTCTCATGGCGGCGCGGTGTCAGCCCGTGGCTGAGATCCAGCTTCTATGACTTTAGAAATGTTGTCTCATCCCTAGTGTGTGCGTTGGGAGCTTTTCCCTGTTCCTCATGAGGGAATTGGATGGTGGAAACAGGATTGGTTTGAAGTGTTTCTTTCCACTGGCGGAATGGTGAAGCTTATCTGGTTTTTGTTTTTTTTTCAATCACTTTTGATTTTGGATGTGTTTCGGTTCATGTTGCTTCATTCGTGCTTCGGTGTTGGGCTTCAATCTGGTCTTCTGCTGTATTTGTGTATTGATTGAGTTTTTTGCTATCGGTTGGGTGACCGATTCTTCAGCATTTACATTTCGTGAAGGTTGTTTGGTTCTGTAGTGTGTTCCAACAGTGGCTGGTTCATAGGTTGGGTTCCACATTTTTGGATGTCTGGCTTGTGGCTCTTGAGTGGAGCTACTGGTTGAAGTTGAATCGATGATTTTTTCAATGCGTGATGAACCCTGGATATTTGGATTTGTTCTCTTTGCAGCGTCGGTGTGAAGTTGGAATTTATGAGTTTTCATTTGGCATTGAGGCCTTGATCCATGTGGATATGCATATGTGGTTGTCCATTCAGTTGGTGTGGAGTTTGAATTTGAGAGTTCTCTTGTGGCATTGTGGCCTTGATCCAGGAGACAGTGCTTTCAGTTTATTTTCTTGGGACTACCTCAGATGAGGTTTAGATCTGGGAGAATTCTCCTTCTCATTGCTATTTGGAATTGGATGTTTTGAGAGGGTATGACATTTGTCATCGGTACTGGGCCCGGGCATTCTTGCACCGGACAGCTAGCCGAGCAGCGACGGGAAGGTTGATGTTGATCGTATTGTTTCTCTGCTAGGGCAGGGCTTTTCTTTACTCTTGAATTATCTTGTATTTGGTCTTGATGATCTTGGGCCATGAAGGCATGGTTGTTCTATATGTTTATGATGTCAATCTGGTTTCTCACTTTTTCCACAAAAGAGATTTGAAATAAAAAATTAATTTTCAGTCAGATCTATGAAATATTGGGTATGAACATTATACATTATGTTCATGATCTCATACCCTTATTCTAATCATAATATATTAGATGATAATTTATTGACATATCCCATGTTTTCCCTTAGTGATATTATGATATCAACCTATCATATGTTTATATTCACCGGGTTATGAAAAACAGTTTTAAGTAGGTTATATCAGGAATGGTACATTGTGAGAAGGAAATTATGAGAGGTGATGAAGAATGTACCTAAATAATATTTTTATGTATATATTCTCTTAATAAAAAAACAATTATGGTTCTGTTGTGGATTATAATGTTATCTACAACATATTCATCTAAAATGATGTAATGTTTATGTATAAAAATATTGGGTATCCTTCGTCTCTATCATAGTGGTGTTTAGTTACTATTTAAAGATTGGGATTAAAAATATGTGTGTTAAATCGTTAGGGATAAGTCTATATTTTATATAATATTGTAAAATTTTGGTAATTACCATTGATACCCTAGGTTAAATCTAGGGTTCCATAGATTGTGAAGAAGGATCCATGATTTATACATCCATTGAAGGATATTTGTAGATTACATGATAGGTCACTTTGATTATTATAACTCGATTATTACATATAAATTTTTTGGTTTAAGTCTATGGTTTGAACCAAAATACATCATGATAACATTGAATATGATGGAATATATAATTATTGTACACATAAGAAACCAAATGCTTTTAGAACATGAGTATAGAAACTTATTAATATGCTCACACAACTTTCTCAGGTCATGAATCATGTTGAACATACAAATGATAAAAGGAGGTAAAAGTGTACTATTGAGAATTTAATTAGGAAATATTCACCTTCTTTTATTGGGTCTTCTAAACCACTAGTTGTTGAATTATCGATTAACACCATTGAGACGATATCTTCCTTACTTCGGTTCTAAAAACATGAAAAAGATTGTATGTATTTTTTATTATATTTAAGGAGAAGTAGATCAGTGGTGGAGTCTTATTAATAATATGAGTAAAGAGGAATGAATAAATACCATGTAATGGGATGAGTATAAGAGTATATTTTTCATAAATTACTTACCTCATATTAAATATACAAAAATATATAATAAATTCCTTGAGATTAAGAAATATAATGGGGAATATATAAGTACCTATGAAGAAATTTTTTAAAATTCTTGTGAGGTATGCTTCTGGTTTAATATTTTTCTTTGATTGTAAAATTGATCAATTATTTGGAGGCATAAAACAAATTCTCCAAAATGAATTAGCTAAAATAGAGTTTAGTATCTATATATAAATCATTCAACTTTCACTCAATGTAGATATGGACATTGGAGATTCTCACCATTTACATGGTTTTGATAAGAAATTGAAGTAAAAATATCCTCAAAAGTTGATTAAATAACATGGTGTATATAATTTATATCCATATACAAGAAATAAATTTGGAAAAAATCAATTTTATTAAATGAATGGAACCGGGATGTGATTTACATGTCAAAAGGTGGGTTAAAATACCATAAATGAAAAAAGCTTTTGAAGATACCAATTATTAAAATTGTGTAATGGAAGATTCCAACTAGTGAATCACTCACACTATAATTATTCAAATTCAATGGCTATAGTAATTTCACCAACAAGTGCACAAATCTGAAGGTTTTTTATGATGGTAAAAATCAATAACTGCTTAATCCGAAATAAAATGGGAAATCTCTTATGATCATGCATACCGAAGTGGGACATGTTAATTAAATGATCAAAGTTACCCTCATCATCCAGTATCTAATATCTAATATCTTATTTAATTCTTTTGTTACAACTCTATTATATCTGATGAATTTTATAAGGGTATCTAATAACCATCCCAGATTATATTTTGAGTTTCTGGTGAGATCTATTAAGTATATAATGATTACATATTATGTCTATAGTTCCTCCCTAATTTAAGTTTTTGGGAATGTGCTTCCTAAATTTTTTTTGATTCTCACATTAGTTGAATTTAATTATATTTTAGGCATGAGTTAGCTTCCTTTGTATATAACTCATTTGAATTTCCATAGAATGGAAGTCACATTTTATATTCTGAATGAACCTATGATCATTTATTGATGTGAGGATGAATATGATCTTATAATGGAAAAAAATTCTATCTATTGGTCATAAATTGTATACATGAAGGGTATTTAACTCAGATGGTTGGGGATAAACTAAAAATTGATGATATAGATAATGTATTTGAGTATTTTGATGTTTTTTTGGAATAATTTTCTAGTATTATTCAAAATCATGAAGTTGAGTTTTCAATAGAACTTATACCTAGTGCTATGCTAATTTCAATGAATCTTTATATAATGGTTCCAATTAAGTTACTAGAATATAAGAAGAAACTCATAGATAATCCTGATAAGTGATTCATTCATCTTGGTTTGTAACATTAGGGTGTACCTATTATTTTAATTTATAATAAAGTTTGATTAATATTCCATTTAGTTTATTATATGGAACACAATAAGATCAACATAAGAAAAAGTATATTCAAACCTGTATTGATTACTTCTTTGATCAGTTGCATGGAGCTCAATACTTTTCCAATATTTACCTTCATTCCAGATATTATCAATTGAGGGTTATAAAGGAGTATATAACTAAGAAATCATTTTTTACTACATATGGACACTATGAATTTATATTAATTCCATTTGGTCTTAAAAATTACCCTTCTATCTTCCTGGATTTAATTTATGGCATCTTTAGATATAACCTTGATTAATTTGTGATAGTATTAATAAATGATATTATTATATATTCAAATAGTAAGGAAGAGCATGAATATCATTTAATAATTGTGATAAAGACCCTACTCAAGATGTAGTTGTGTAAAAACTTTACCAAGTGTGAATGCTAGATAAGAAATTTTTATAATTGGGCAATATAATCTCAATAAATTGTATATCGGTGGATCCTTTAGGGATAGAAGTTACTGAACATAGCATATCCAATCTACAATAAATGGAACATGTAGTTTTCATTATATAGATGGATATAATCTATTTTTTGGAAAATATTTCTCATAACTATCTAATCAACTCACCTAATTGACTGGGAAGGGGGTTAGGTTCTTATGGATAGATGAATGTGAAGATAATTTTAATGAAGAAAAGTTAATTCTTTTGAGTGAACCAGTGGCCTTACTTGTTTAAAATGGTTTGTTATCTATAGTGATGACTTAAATAAGGTAATTAGATGATTCCTCATGACGAATTACATAGAGATTGCATATTCTTCACACCAATTGAAAATACATGATCTAAATTACTCAACACAATATTTTGAGATGGAAGCTATATTTTTTTATTGAAGATATAGAAAATTATATTTATGGTGAAAGGTGTGACCTATATTAATAATATAATATTTAAGTATATCTTAAAAAATAATGAGATCAATATATTTTAGATAATATAGTTAAAATTTATTTGTATTATGACAGCCTAATAAATTACCACCATGAGATCGAGAACAGGGTGGCCGATGCTTTGAGTAGAAAGGACCATACTAGTTTTTCCTTGATATGGATTGAATGATATATAATATGTAGGGATTCATATATTATGGAACTTTAATTCTTAAGGATGTAGGAAATATAGTATCATTATCATATCAATGTTCATCAATTTATCCATTTATGGGTTAATGAGGCACATAATGATGATTTAGAACAAAATTAAAAGGTTAGAATTATTCCAAGATTTTATCATGGTTTTTATTGAGATATATGGTTCAATAACTAAGTATACGTCTCACAAATATCATAATATAAGAAGGAACTGTTAGATGATGCTCCAAGTTCATTATTCAATACTCATCATGGAAGTGGGAAGATGTATTATGTTCTAAAAGAAAAAAAATTATGGAAAAACATTAAAATGTATATTTTAGAATTTATATCTCTCTATCTAGTATACAACCAATTAATAACTTAGAAGAAAAAGTCTATTGGAATGTTGCATCCATTACCCATAGCTGAATGGAAATGGGAAAACATTACCATGTATTTCATAGTCTGACTCTCTCAAAAAAATATAACATCAATAATTATATTAAGGTTATAGTTTTACACTATATAAGTTAATAACCCTCTATTTCTATTAGATAACATTTATCTCTTGATCAAATTTCAAAAATAAAGATTAATGAAGTGTAGGATTTCATGTAGTGCCACATTATATTATATATGATCAGGATCTAAGGATTACCAAGAAGTTTCATAGAAGTATTAAATAATATTTGGATTCAAAGTTGTTTTCATTATTTCATATCATCCTTAGATAGATGATACATCAAATAGAACCATTCAAGACCTAGAAAATATTTTGTGATACATTTCTCTGTATTTCATTGGTAATTGGGTTTAACTTATTCATATTGCTGAGTTTTCATACAAAAATGGAATTAACTAAAGTATTTATATGGATAGGTATAAATCCATCTATGTAAGTGAATTTAGAACTCCAATATGTTTGGAAGGATTTGGATAAAAAAATCTTTTTAGACCTTAGCTAGCAGAAGAGATTTCATAAATAGTTATAGTCATATGGAAGTATATAAGGGAATCTTGGAGTCGGTATAAATGTAATGATAAAATTCATCTATTGGATATGGACTTAAAAGTTAGTGAAAATATATTCCTATGAATATATCTATTTAAAATTATATTAGATTTAGAATGAAGGGAAAATTTGAGCCCTAGATATATCAGTCCCTTTGAAATTAATTATCATATTAGGATAGTAGGTTATTGATTGGAACTCCGACCAAAGATATCTCAAGTTCACTATGTATTCCATGTAACTCTCATAATTATGTGCATAACTAATTCGTCATATTTTCTTAACTCATAACTCATATCACTAGTAAAAGATCTCTCTTATTTAGAACAAAGAGTACAGATTTTGGATCATAGAGACAAAAGAATATCACTGACCATGTTAGTGTTTTTTGGCGATAACATATATTATAAGAATAAACATGGGAACCTCAAAATTTGACGATGAATAATTATCCTCATTTAGTTTTATCTAATTGATATAATTTTGAGTGTGAAATTCATTTAAGTGAGAGAAATGTAACACCGCAAATTTTTATGCTATATTAATATTGTTGATTTCTTTGAGAGAATGAGATACATGAAGCCCCAAGAATAAATGAATCCAAATATAATATACCATTATAAACTATAAATTAAATTGGTGAAATGAAAAAGAATATAAAAATTTAGTAAAAAAAATTATAAATATTTTAGATAAAGGAAATATATTTTAGTAAAGTAATTATAAATATGTTCCCCTCAAATATGGTTTTTTACATTTTGTGAGAAACTAGTATAATTAATTTCCACCACTTTTAGAAATTATATTTTTCAAAATGAAAATTATTTTTGATGCCATAATTTCAAAAATATCTTAAAATAAATTTCTTATAACTTTCTAAAAATATTTATTTTTTGATTAATATTGAAAATGGTTTTTTGAAAATTGGATTTTCATTTAAAGCATTCAAAAAGTTCCATTTTGTTTTAAAATGGTTCCAATAAAAAATTAATTCTATTATATTATGAACAATCAAATTAAATTACCAAGAATAAATTTTAGGGATTAATTTGGTAGTAAAACATCTTATATTTTTAGAACTTTTTTTTCAAGAAAATTTCTTCTTATCTTATTTTGCGGGTAAAATTTTAAATTCAATTATTCTAATTTTATGCAATATATCGTTAAAATTAGATTCCATATTTGGAATCAGGAGGTCAAATTTTTTTAAAAAGGCACATTTTATATTTTTTTAACATTAATAGTATCTGTAAAATATTTTATAACTATAATAAAGGTAAAGTGGGTTAGTTTGAGCCCAAACTAATGTGGTGAGGCTTCAAATTCATAAAAAAAATTATTTTTTCTCATTTCATGAGTATATTTCACCTATTTCTATCCAAATATTGAATATATGGATACTTGGTTCCATTTTTCTAGGATTAATACCTTTATATTAATTTAAGAAATGAATAAATACAAAATTTCACTCTCTTAATTTCTCTAAAAAGTATTACATTAGGATTAAAGATGATAAGTTCAGTTCAAAATGTTTATTAAAAATATGAAATAATTTATTTTATCATATTGATTTATTTATTATTTTTAGGTATTGAATAATTATCTTAAATTCTTATACATCACTGAAAGAGAATTTATTAAATTATTAAAAAATACATAAACAGTTTTTAAATTATTAAAATTAATAGTTTAGTTGAATTAATGTGTTCTATGATTTTTTTGATAAATATAACATGTTAGGGATGTGTAAAATATTTATATTCTAATTCCATAACAACTTATATGTCCTTAAAGTTAAATTAAAATAATAGTGTAAAAATTACATTATTCATATTATATGTTAATAATATTTTGTTAAATTATTTAAAAAACATAAAAATATTCTAGTAAGACAATTTATATGATAAATTTTAAAAAAATTCAACTCTTGGCTATTTATGAGATAATTTTAAACTTATATGTAAAATTATAAGCCTTTAGGATTGAATGTTTTTTCAATGCATTTAAAGTTAAAATCCGTTAACCAAGAGGTTAAACCAAGAAATAAGGTTTAAAATGACACAAAACAAATCTAAATTTCATTTTATAATGATATTTACACCATAGACTATTTTTATTCAAATATTTGGAAATTTGGAAACATTATTATTGAAAGTAATTAATTCTATTTCAATCGTTTTGGTAATTCCAAGTCTGTCATTTCCCTACTATATAACAGGACACCCCTTCTATCTATTTCATACACAAAATTAGGACAAAAATATTGAATAAACCATAATAAATTCTATTATTAACTTTCCTAATAATGAATTATATTTTTTTATTATTTAAAAATCATTCCAAGGGTTCTTAAAAATGGATATAAAGGAGGCATACCAAATAAGTTTTCACCATCTTACCCAACCTATTTAGATTTATTCCTTCTCTAAACTACACAAAATCATTGGTATTAATCACAAAACAATAACTCCATTGAAATTAAAATAGATATTTTATTATTATTATTATTATTATTATTATTATTATTATTATTATTATTATTTTGAAACCTCCAATATCTGATATATATTCCATCAAATGGTAGTGAAAGTATAACTCATGGGTACATGCAGACTACCGGCTCCACATAGTGATGCAATTCATTTTCCATCACCTTCATCCATAGATAAGTTTTATGAGGTTTTTAATAGTTATTAATTATATAAATATTATTTTATTATGGTTCTAAAATTATTATATTTTTTCTTCCATCTTACCTTCTCATCCATTGAAAAATGATAATGTAGCTCATGCGTATGTCTGCACTACCACCTATATGATAATAATGATATATTTAATGAATATATATAATATATATTATATAATAATGAATCCATATATGATATTTATTATTTTCCTTCATTTTATTCCATCTATTGAAAAATGAAAGCAATGTCTATGCATACATATGGTATACTGTCTCCATGAATGGTGTTATTAATTTTTATAACTCTAAATTTATGGATGAATCTATATATATATATAATGAATATATATTATATTTATTTTATAATTTAAATTCATAAGATGATGGAACAATGATGAAATTATAAGAACCAGGACTTCAAAACTGAAACATGAATGAGAAAAGAAGTTGTTATCACTTGGAATAATGATTTTAATAGTAATTTGTTAATAAATTGGTGGTATGATGTTATAATTAAATCATATATGTTATGTCATATATTTTTCTAGTTCATTAATACATTATAACTAATATATAATTATTATATAGTAGGTTTTAACATGTATAAAGAAGTATGAGTATTGTGTTATGGAATTTATGTTTCATTCCCATTTTAATCAGGACTTTTTATGCTTGAATTTATATCGTTAAAATAATATGATCCTTATCTAACAGATCCATTTAATTTGTCACATAATATTATTATTTACTGGGAATAATTTTTTTCCTTTTATTTTTCTCACTTTAATTACTCATGAGATTAAAATTATATTTTTAAGGAATACCAGATTTGTTTTACTTTTCAATCGAGAATATTTTTCTTTTTTGTCCATGTTTTCCTTAAAATAATTTCATGATTTATTTTTATAATTATTTAATTATTTTTAAAACTTGTGTTTATAAATTTTTAAATTTTGATAATTTTATTCAAAGGAATAATATTTTTATTTTCCAAATGAGTTACTTTTGAATTTTTACTAAAAATATAAAAGGAATATTTGTTTTAACGTACACAACATGAAAATAAATTCATCACCGTCTTGAAATCTAAAAGAGATGATGATTATATTTCAAGATGAAATGATTAATTTTAAGAAAAAATCATTAACATGTGGAAAATTATTAGATTTAAAATAAGGGATTTCAAAATAAAATGGATTTTTTCCATAAGAACTACTCCAATTATTTTTTAATGAAATTTTCATCTATGATAAAATCATTCAATGTTAATTATTATTTACTACGGATATGATGCAATGATATTTATTGTTTACCATGATTAATTATGATTATAAATATGAGATTTTTAGGAAACTAATTTATTTTATAGGGGTTATGTAAGGATGAAATGTTGAAATGTTTATGAAACTCGTATTATTTCTACGAGTTACTTTTTGATGAAATGATGAATTTTTTTTATCATGTAGAAAGCATCTGTTTGGTTTTCATTTTTTGATGTGTGGGCCTAGAATTATATATCCCCCCAATACATTTATTAAATTTCTCATCTCATGTGGTAACTATGGGATACAATTTTATATATTTGATCCACTCTAGGATTACATTTGTTTTACTTGATCCAATATTGTAAATAGGTGATGATTTATGATCCATTATGAAATGGGAAAAAGATTTTAATGACCAATCCACTATGATTTTATGGTCTTAGTAGTTAACATTGACATATGAAATGGATTTTATACCTATGATAGTGCCACACTAACAAGACATTTTTTTCATTACTATAATATGATATTATGGTTCATTTTTTGATTTATGATGATTCCACTTTCTTATTATTAATGTATTTTGAAATATTAACATTTTATATCACAACTCGTATTTATGATCTTCGACATATTAGGAATGATCATTTTATTTTATGGAATTTATCTCAGGCACTTATGATTATTTTATGATTTTATATGATAATGGACTGATATCTCTCATGTTTACCCTCAATGTGAATTTCAACACACACTTTACAGTGTTTCCATTTACTAGTATATGATGAAATTCATTCTATAGGGTGTTTCATGAAGGGTAAATAGTCAGAATGAAATAATGGGAGATGAGTAATAATGCACCTAAATAATATATTTATATACCTATTCTCTAAAGACAGTGAACCTTTATGTTTTTGGATTGGATATTAATTTTATGTATTGAATATTCTTCTACAAAAGATGTAATATTTATGTATATAAGTCTTGGTACACCTCCATGTTTCCCACGTATGAAGGTTTTTATGAACAACATGCAACCCCAACTACCCAACAAAGAGAATCTAAGAAGATGTCTCACCAAGGGTAGCCTAAAATATAAGAGCATAATTATATCTCTACCCTACTAAATACAAGTGTTCTTGAGTCACTAATAAGTCTTAAATATATTCCCAATAATATATTGAATCATCATTAGATAAAGGAAGCGGTTATAGTTTCATAGGATGTCTTTATGATATTAATTTTAGCATCTATGGATTTCCTCCCTGTAGTTCAATCCATAAAGGTCCACATTGTTGAAATATTATGATAAATAAAGGGAATTATTATCTTTTTGAGATATATACAATTACTCCTCTTGATCATAGGATCAAATACAAGAAGGTCCACCCCTAACTCATATTTTCCACCATGAAGATACTCACAAAGTCATATATTATAGGAGTCCCCCCTAAAATTAAACTTTCTTCCAAAATGGTAGTCCTTCCAATGATATAATTCATTGTGAAGGTCCACCAAATAATGACAACTCCTTTTGATAAGAATATCCTCCCATTTCTACGGACCCTCTATAAAAATCCTCATATCAAGAGGCATAAAATAGAACAATGTACGTTACACCAATATCCATATCTCTGAAAATAAATATTATTTATCAGGTATAATATTTCCTAAGGAGGCATTCATTATCTATACTACCCTTGGAACACTCATCTTTTAAAAAGTGGACATGATTATAAGTGATATTTCCCCACTTTAGAAGTATGTCATAAAGATACTACTCAAGTTATGTCTTGTAAAGTAATATGTTATAGAAGATTAGTATTACACCATTTTTATGAGGAAGTAATTTAATTATGACAATATACATGTCATATTATGGTTCATTGACACTTATTTTTAGGACCTTCTATTGAACTTGAAAGAGGAATGTATATGCAATTTTCATTTGAATATATGAATAACTCATCATCATAAAATTTTTGAATTCTCTAATATATTAATAATATGAAATCCATGCCAATTTGGTATAGTAACATCACTCTAAGGTTTATTTAGATGCCATTTTAGTTGTGTGGAACCCACAGCTGGGAAATAATAGTGTAGACCTTCAGCATGAATTCCTTAATACATTTCATACTTTTCATTAGTTGATCTTTTCCACTCAATATAATGTTTCCATCATAGGTAGGGATGATTAGAAATAATTTTATTTCACTCCACTCCTGGGTTAGAATATTCTGTCAATATATGCTTTATGAATATTTGTCACCTCTGGATAGGTCTTAGACCTAATATATACACACTATATCTATCATGGTCAATTGGGTATCATTATCTTTAAATCTAAGAAATAATAAACCTGTAAGGAATAATAAATCATTATAATCTTTCATCAAACCTGTAAAAAGGATAAATATGATTATTTTTTGAGAGAAGTAAAACCCTCTACTCAATAACTACCCTAGATAGAAATAATATCACATTAAAAACATGCAATACATCTACCCCATGCTTAGAATAACATCCAAAAAATAGAAGGGAATAAGAAGTTGTTGCAGTGGTAGAAATTTTATAACAACCCCAACCTATAAATATGGGGATGTTTTTATCTCAGCCTTCTCCTCTAGAATGAAATCAATTATTCTCTAGGATGAGAGGAGCATCACAATACTATCATGAATATATTTTATCATCATGTGATCCATATTTCTCTTTGGGAACTCAATTATAAATGGTTTCTAGATATTCTATCAACATTATCCTCTATAATTCATTTTCCAGAGGGAATTGGAAGGAAATATCACGGTCTTGAAAGGGAGTTAATGTCACGACCCGTCCTCGGGGCCCGTGCCGTGACTACCCCAAGCCCGCCTTCCATAGGCCAGGGGCTGGCGACTAGCACCAAGGCGTAAAATCCCGGTAAACAGGGAAGGCATTGCCTTTATAAGTAACAACCACACAGAGTCAGCAAGCGGAAAGTAAAGTGCAGAAAAGTAAAGGGGGCCGGAATACAAGCCCAACTGTAAAGTACAACTGAAAAGTAAAGTACAGCAACTGAAGAAAAGACGGCGGCCTCGTGTCGTCCACTGGCAATCCCACCTGAAGGGTGGGTACAGATAGCCTCCAGGCTCCTCGGGTCCCACGTCCGCTCCGAGCACGTCCCGCCCAGTGGTCCACCTCCAGGTACCGTCCTGCTCCACGCCCCAACCGTGATCAGCGCTGTCCGTCGTCTGCAACCAACACAACAAGGTGCGGGCATAGCCCGTGCAGGGGTGAGTATAAGCTACTCAGTAAGGACCCCGAGACCCCCGAAGGTCTCCCAAAATCCACAAAGGATATAGCACAAAGAGAGATGCAATCACGAAGTAACATCTGACTCGACTTAGGTATATGCCCATACATATACCTAAGTCCCCAATTCTAGCTCTGCTCACGAGCTCCCGAACAACTCAATCCACAAAGGAAAGCAAGACTCAAATCCACAAGGAGAGTAAACAGTAAATCCACAAAGGATAGTCCAACACAAACCACAAAGGAGAGAAACATAAGATTCAGCTCAACCAGGTATACTTTTTCAGATGACGTCAAAGATGATCACTGATCCATCTAAGTCGTCGGACCAACGAAGGATCGATAGGTACTAACCCCCGCAAAAGACCCACACAGGATCGGGCTCACACAGAACCTGTAGGAAATGGCTCACACAGAGCCGGTAGGCAGTGGCTCACACAGAACCGGTAGTAGGACCCACACAGGATCGGGCACTGATCCACGTAGGATCGCTGAGTGCAGTAGTCGACGCAGTCCACTGAGGATCTCTGCACAGTCGTCGCCGCAGTCCACGAAGGATCTCTGCTCTTCCGTCGTCGCAGTCCATGGAGGATCTCTGCTCTTCCGTCGTCGCAGTCCACGGAGGATCTCTGCTCTGCCGTCGTCGCAGTCCACGGAGGATCTCTGCTCTGTCGTCGAAGTCACAGCCAGCGCTAGGGTTCCCGCACATAGCGAGCTCGTTTAGGAGGGTCCGCTCCACGAGCCGAGAGGCTGATATATCAACTGACACGTAGCCCGAAGTTGATGTATCCAAAAGTTCCGTATCGACAACAGGATCTCAACGCAACAGACGGCGCGTCAATCGGACGCCCGGTCTGAGAGTTATTGGCATTTTCGTCCCAGGGGCCCGGTTGGTTTTTAGGGAAAAACCAACCCGACCGTACTCCGCCTGTGTCCGATCCTCGGGTGGAGTATGCCAAAAGTTCCGTCTCACCTAGAGGAAACTACCACAGCTGACGGTACGTCGATCAGACGTCCGTAGCTCAAGTTATGAGCGTTTCCGCTTCGAGGGCCCGGTTAGTTTCGTGTACGAACCAACCCGGCCGAACCCAAATTCTTCCGAAACCTTGAGTATAATATACCGAAACGACCGTCTCGATCCAAGGATCGCGTAGCCGCTGACGGTTCTTCAATCGGAGGTCCCAGGCCCAAGATATGGGCGAAAGACCGAAGAGGGCCCGAAACGGGGGTTCTGGGCCCGGGGCGACCCGGCCCGAACCCCCCCCCCCCTGGGTCGGCCGAACCGGGTCGGCCCGACCCGGCCCGACCCGGCTAGGCCGGGTCCGGTCCGGCCTGGGCGCGGCCCGGCCGCCGGACCGGCCGGCTCGGCCTCGGCCGAGCGGCCGAGTGAGCCGCCGCGGGTCAAACCCGCGGCTTTGGAGAAACGCGGGCCGCGTGCTGGGTGGCCGGACTGCGGACGCGGTCCGGCGGTTCGCCGCCGCCGCGGCTCGGCCGCGGAGGACTCCTCCGGCGGCGCGCCGGGCGCCGCCGCCGCCACCTTCCGCGGGCCGCCGGAGTTGCTCCGGTGGCCCGTTTTGCCTCCCGTCTGCGCCATTGTTCCTCCCGGGACGCGTCCTTCACTGCGGAATCAACAAATGGCCCTTGCGTCGTGCTTTTGCCGTCGCCCGCCAAATCCGCACAAAAAGGAAGATCGGCGGAGGGTTGCCGGGTCTTGTTCGTTAGATCCGTACCCTCCGCGTTAGTCATAAACATCATCGGGAGGAAAAGAAAATAATCAACAACAATTTTAAATAAATTAAAATTGTTCGAAGATCAGGCTCTTTACTTTAAAAGAAATAAAATCACGGGAAAGGAAAAATATTCCAATCAACCCTTACTTCGCAGCTGTCGTTGCCGAACGAGGGATCGTCGCGGGATTGCTCGTCGCGGAAGAAGGGGGATCGTCGCGTCGTCGCGGTATCCGGCGTCGCGTCGCCAATCTCCGGATCAAGATCAAACGGATTTAATTAATTTAAATCCGTTGATATCGAAATTAAAAAGGGAGAATTCAAACGATTCGTTTCTCACCTTAGTTGCCGAACGAAGATCGGCTGCGGAGGAAGGGGCGTCGCCGAAGAACGTCGCGGGTAAGGCCCGTCGACGTCGCAGATCTCGGTGTGCGTCGTCGAATTCCGGTCGCCAGCGTTCTTCGCGTTCTTCACGTTCTTCGCGTTCTTCGCGGGGAAGGTTGAGGCCCAGAGAATCTCGCACAACGAGTAATCCTCCAAAAGAAAGAGTTGGTCTTATTTTATTATTTTGCCAACGAACGCAAACGCGTAAGTAACGACCCATTAAATTCGTTGAATTAATTCAACGAATGAAACAGCCCATTTAATTCACGAAATAAACCGCCCAATTAAATGGTCTGTTAAGAATTAAAGAAAACGTGTCGGTTGACTTTTCAGTTACTTGACGGGTTTTCGCGGGTGCGTTACTTAGCGAAAGAAACGGCGGGGCTCGTGCGGGCCCCACCTCACAAATATCCTACCAAGGGGGTAGGATATTTCTGGATAGCATCCTATCCAGTTCAGCTCAGATCAAGCCGCCTTTATGTGGCTTCAAGTGGCTTCCAAGCAGCTTAAGTGAAATAAAATAAAGTTGTCGCACAAACTTTATTTTATTTCTGACTTAAAGCCGCAAAATTTAAAAACCACGTCTGAGCAAACGCAACTCCGGAAGAGGCGTTTCTAAGCAAATACCGGCACTGCGATTTCATCGGTGCCCTCAGAATTTGATTCCGGGCACCGGTTCAAAAGATAGAAAAACCCGCTCGTCCGTTCACTGAACTTACCCGAGCCAAACTTCGGAAATTGATTCCGGGCACACCGGGCCTCGGAATCAGGTGCCGTCTGAAGCTGCGCTCTTGTAAAATTCCAAAGAAAATTAATAAAAAAATTTCCTTGAAATTTGCGGGTCTTTACATTACTCCCACCTCAGGGCTTTACGTCCCCGTAAAGATACATCAAAAACTAGGAGAATAAATGGGGGTACTGAGCACGCATCTGAGCCTCCCGCTCCCAAGTGCTCTCCTGGAGGTTCCCGTGCTGCCATCTGACGCGCACAAGAGGAATCGACCGCCCACGTAGGACCCGCTCCTGTCGATCCTCGATCTCCACTGGGACCTCCGCAAAAGTCGCCCCATCGTCCACGTCCAGCTCCCCAAAGTCGATGATGTGCGTTGGGTCGTGCACGTATCTCCTCAGCTAAGACACGTGAAAGACGTCGTGCACCCGGTGCAACTGAGGTGGTAGAGCCAGGCGATAAGCCACCTCTCCTATCCTGCTGAGGACCTGGAAAGGCCCGATGAAGCGTGGAGACAACTTGCCGCCTCGGCCAAATCTCCGTAAACCACGTCGAGGTGAGACACGCAAAAAGACGTGGTCACCATCCTCGAACTCTAGTGGCCTCCGCCTCCTGTCAGCATATGACTTCTGTCGGCTCTGAGCTGTCCTCATCCTCTCCTGGATGATCTGGACCTTCTCTGTCGTGGCTCGGACCATCTCTGGTCCCACGAGTGCTGACTCCCCAGGGTCTGTCCAGCACAACGGTGATCTGCAGGGTCTGCCGTACAACGCCTCGTATGGTGCCATCCCGATGGTGGAGTGGTAGCTGTTGTTGTACGCGAACTCCACTAAGGGTAGGTGGTCCTCCCAGCTGCGACCAAAGTCAAGAACACATGCACGGAGCATGTCCTCGAGTGTCTGTATGGTCCTCTCCGTCTGACCATCCGTCTGAGGGTGGAAGGCTGTGCTCAGATGGAGCCGCGTCCCGAACGCCTCCTGCAACCCCTTCCAAAGACGGGAAGTGAAGCGAGCATCTCGATCGGAGACGATAGACGATGGCACACCGTGAAGCCGTACGATCTCCTGGACGTAAAGACGTCCCAATCTCTCCACTGAGCCCTGCTCTCTGATGGGTAAGAAGTGTGCCGACTTGGTGAGTCGGTCGACAATCACCCAAATGGAGTCGTGACCTCTGGAAGTGCGTGGAAGTCCAGTCACGAAGTCCATAGATATGGAATCCCACTTCCACTCCGGGACCTCCAAGGGATGTACCAAGCCTGCTGGTACCTGATGCTCTGCCTTCACCTGCTGGCAGGTGAGGCATCGTGAAACGAACTCCGCCACAGCTTTCTTCATGCCCGGCCACCAGTGCTGTCGTCTGAGATCCTGGTACATCTTCGCCACTCCGGGATGCACCGCCAAGGGAGAAGTGTGAAACTCTCTCAGCACCTCCTCTCGTAAAGCGACTGGTACGAAGGTACGTCCTCTGAAAAGGATGTCGTACTCTGCTCCAAGGGAGAAGCCATCAGGCGCCTGACCTGAAAATATCAGTGCACGCCGGGTCTCACAGTCAGCGTCCTCACGCTGAGCCTCTCTGACCCGCTGTAGAAGTGGAGGAGAGACTGTGAGAGACTGAAGAAAGGCTGCTCCGTCTCTATCCACAAAGGATATCTGTAAGGAGGCTAGCTGCTCCGTCGCCTCCTCATGTAGCTGAATGCCCGCCCTCCTGCTGAGGACATCGGCTACCACGTTCCCCTTCCCAGGAGTATAGACTATCTCAAAGTCATAGTCCTGGAGGAACTCAAGCCATCTCCATTGTCTTAGGTTCAGGTCCTTCTGAGAGAAGATATACCTGAGACTCTGGTGGTCAGAAAAGACTGTGAAGCGCTCGCCCATAAGATAGTGTCGCCAAGTCTTCAGAGCGAAGACCACCGCTGCTAACTCCAGGTCATGAGTGGCGTAGTTCTGCTCATGCGGCCTCAACTGACGTGATCCGTAGGCGATCACGGCCCGCTCCTGCATCAGGACGCACCCGAGTCCAGCCCCTGATGCGTCGCAGTAAACTACGTATCCAACTCCCTCCTCAGGAAACCTCAAGATAGGGGCGCTGGTCAACCTCTGCCTCAGCTCCTGGAAGCTATGCTGACATCTGTCTGACCACACGAAGGGTTTCCCCTTCTTCTTCAACGCTGAGAGTGGTGCCGCAACTCTGGAGAAGTCTGGCACGAATCTCCGATAGTATCCCGCTAGGCCCAAGAAGCTCCGCACCTCTGTCACGCTCCTGGGTGGCTCCCAAGCTAGCACTGCCTCGATCTTCGCGGGATCCACTGCAACTCCCGCCTCAGAAATGACGTGCCCCAAGAAATGGACCTCATGTAACCAGAACTAGCATTTTGAGAGCTTGCCATAAAGCTGGTGCTCTCGGAGTGTGTCTAGCACAATTCGCAGGTGGTAGGCATGCTCCTCCTCAGTCGTCGAGTATACCAAAATGTCGTCAATGAAGACCACGACAAATCGGTCGAGGTATGGCTGGAAGATCCTGTTCATGAAGCTCATGAACACTGCTGGAGCATTGGTTACGCCGAACGGCATAACCAAGAACTCATAATGGCCATACCGACACCTGAAGGTCGTCTTCTGCACGTCCTCGTCTCGAACTCTGAGCTGATGATAGCCTGACCGGAGGTCTATCTTCGAGAACCACCTCGCTCCCTTGAGCTGATCGAAGAGGTCATCAATCCGTGGCAGCGGATACTTGTTCCTCACTGTCACCTGGTTCAGGCGACGATAGTCGACACACAGTCGCAAGCTCCCGTCCGCCTTCTTGGCGAACAAAATCGGGGAAGCCCAGGGTGAAACACTGGGTCGGATAAACCCCTTGCTCTGCAAGTCCTCCAACTGTACCCGCAGCTCTCGAAGCTCGGCGGGGGCCATCCGATATGCTGGAGTAGATATCGGGGCTGTCCCGGGGTACAAGTCGATGTAAAAGTCTACCTCTCTATGAGGAGGTAGCCCTGGAACGTCATCGGGAAAGACGTCCACGTACTGGTCCACCACTGCAGGAAAAGCTTGACTCTGCATGTCCACTGCTCCTAGGATGAGGCTAGCCAACTGATGAGAGATGGGCTGCACTCTCCTCCGCGGAAGTCCATCATGTGCTGCAAAGGTTCCCTTCTCGCCGGTGAAGGTAAACCTGCTCCCGTCGGTGCGAACACATCGCACCTTGCGCCTAAAACAGTCGATCTGGGCATGAACCATGGATAGCCAATCCATGCCCAAGATGACGTCGTAAGTCCTCGACGCCGCTACAAGGAGATCCCAGCCGAAGCTCTCGCCTCCTAGAGTAAGCTCACACTGTCGGCACCAGTGCGTAATCGTCGAGTCTGCTCCCGTAGGAGTCTCTAGCCGTAAGGATCGAGCCAACGGCTCAGTCGGAATCTCCGAGCTCCGAACAAAGGCAGAGGCTATGAAAGAGTGACTCGCTCCTGTGTCTATAAGCACTGCAGCAAGGGTGGAATAGACACAGATCGTACCTCGAATCATCTCTGGCATGTCGGGGTCGTAGGCCTCCACTGCCTGGAGCTGGGCCTGTCCCTGCCCGCCATCTCCCTGTGGTCGAGGTGGCCCTCCTGGTGGTGGTGGGGGTAGAGCCTGGAAGCGTCACCCACCACCCGCTGCTCGGCCAGCTCCTCTGCCTCGTCCGCCTCCTCCCTGCGGACCGCCACGGTCGACCCTCTGCCTCTGCCTGGGTGGCCCCTCCACCGTCTGCTGCTCCTCTGATCGGCGAGTCGGGCAGTCACGAGCCATGTGACCCTGCCCGCCGCAGGAGTAGCATAGCCTGCCTCTCGGAAGGCTGGCACTCCGCTGTGTGCCCCGTACTGCTGAGCCGGTGTCCTGAGGCCGTCTGCGTGGGGGTCTGGTCTGCCTGGACCCGAGAGTCATCCGTCGGCTACCTGCTGCCGAAGACTCAGCTACCTGCCGCCCTGCGCTAGGTCTCGCCGCTGAAGAAGGCTCTGCCAGGAAGCTCTCGATCAGGAGGGCTCGCTCAAGCACTCCCGCCTGGGTCGGAATGCTGAGGGAGATCAGCGACGCCCGAATCTCCTGTCGCAAGCCCTGCTCGAAGGTCCGGGCCCGGAAGAAGGGGTCCCGTACCATGTCGGTCGAGTAGCGAGATAGGTCAGTGAACCTCGCCGCGTACTGAGCGACCGTCATGCCGCCCTGGCGCAGCTGGAGAAGCTCCTGGATGCGCACCGCTCGGAGGGTGGCCGGGACGAACTCAGAGCGGAAGAGGCTCTCGAAGTCCGCCCAGAGCAAGGATGCCTCATCGTGAACCTGGAGCATCAGGCTCCACCATCGTCTCGCCGCCGCCTGCAGGAGGCTCGCCGCGAGGATCACCATGAGATCCGCTGGTGTCCTCACTAGCCTAAAGATCCGTACCACCGCCTCTAGCCAGTCCTCGGCGGCCTGGGGGTCCGCCTCACCGCGAAACCTGGGCGGTCGCTGGCTCTGAAACTCATGCAGTGCCCTGAGGCGACGTGCATCGTCAGCGTCTGGTACTGGTAGCATCGGTGGCTCGGCGGGTAAAGCTACCGCCGGTGCCACTGCTGGCAAAGGGCCCTGCACCGAGGCCTCGTCGCTCGGTGGGCTGCCGTCGCGCCCTACACTCGGAACCCTAGCTGGCTGTCGTCGCGGGGCCATCCTGAAAAGGAGAACAAGAGCACCACAGTCAGAACAGTATACCTGGTGAGCTGGCACAAGTAATCACAAGGAAAACTTGAGACTTTCTTAAAGCAGATTAGTATACCCGGTGAGCTGACATAAGTAATCACAAAGAAAACTTGAAACACACACGCAATCAATGTTTTCATGCATTAAGTCGGAAATCAGGAGTCAGGGTCCTGTTGTACGGATACGTCGGCCGCCGCACCAACACTGGGCTCCCTGAACTGATAACCACACTCAATACACTAAACACTATTGCTTCATATAGAAAGAAAGGACGATCAGAGTCTGCGGTAGAACCGACCACCTCTGATACCAATTTGTCACGACCCGTCCTCGGGGCCCGTGCCGTGACTACCCCAAGCCCGCCTTCCATAGGCCAGGGGCTGGCGACTAGCACCAAGGCGTAAAATCCCGGTAAACAGGGAAGGCATTGCCTTTATAAGTAACAACCACACAGAGTCAGCAAGCGGAAAGTAAAGTGCAGAAAAGTAAAGGGGGCCGGAATACAAGCCCAACTGTAAAGTACAACTGAAAAGTAAAGTACAGCAACTGAAGAAAAGACGGCGGCCTCGTGTCGTCCACTGGAAATCCCACCTGAAGGGTGGGTACAGATAGCCTCCAGGCTCCTCGGGTCCCACTTCCGCTCCGAGCACGTCCCGCCCAGTGGTCCACCTCCAGGTACCGTCCTGCTCCACGCCCCAACCGTGATCAGCGCTGTCCGTCGTCTGCAACCAACACAACAAGGTGCGGGCATAGCCCGTGCAGGGGTGAGTATAAGCTACTCAGTAAGGACCCCGAGACCCCCGAAGGTCTCCCAAAATCCACAAAGGATATAGCACAAAGAGAGATGCAATCACGAAGTAACATCTGACTCGACTTAGGTATATGCCCATACATATACCTAAGTCCCCAATTCTAGCTCTGCTCACGAGCTCCCGAACAACTCAATCCACAAAGGAAAGCAAGACTCAAATCCACAAGGAGAGTAAACAGTAAATCCACAAAGGATAGTCCAACACAAACCACAAAGGAGAGAAACATAAGATTCAGCTCAACCAGGTATACTTTTTCAGATGACGTCAAAGATGATCACTGATCCATCTAAGTCGTCGGACCCACGAAGGATCGATAGGTACTAACCCCCGCAAAAGACCCACACAGGATCGGGCTCACACAGAACCTGTAGGCAATGGCTCACACAGAGCCGGTAGGCAGTGGCTCACACAGAACCGGTAGTAGGACCCACACAGGATCGGGCACTGATCCACGTAGAATCGCTGAGTGCAGTAGTCGACGCAGTCCACTGAGGATCTCTGCACAGTCGTCGCCGCAGTCCACGAAGGATCTCTGCTCTGCCGTCGTCGCAGTCCACGGAGGATCTCTGCTCTGCCGTCGTCGCAGTCCACGGAGGATCTCTGCTCTGCCGTCGTCGCAGTCCACGGAGGATCTCTGCTCTGTCGTCGAAGTCACAGCCAGCGCTAGGGTTCCCGCACATAGCGAGCTCGTTTAGGAGGGTCCGCTCCACGAGCCGAGAGGCTGATATATCAACTGACACGTAGCCCGAAGTTGATGTATCCAAAAGTTCCGTATCGACAACAGGATCTCAACGCAACAGACGGCGCGTCAATCGGACGCCCGGTCTGAGAGTTATTGGCATTTTCGTCCCAGGGGCCCGGTTGGTTTTTAGGGAAAAACCAACCCGACCGTACTCCGCCTGTGTCCGATCCTCAGGCGGAGTATGCCAAAAGTTCCGTCTCACCTAGAGGAAACTACCACAGCTGACGGTACGTCGATCGGACGTCCGTAACTCAAGTTATGAGCGTTTCCGCTTCGAGGGCCCGGTTGGTTTCGTGTACGAACCAACCCGGCCGAACCCAAATTCTTCCGAAACCTTGAGTATAATATACCGAAACGACCGTCTCGAACCAAGGATCGCGTAGCCGCTGACGGTTCGTCAATCGGAGGTCCCCGGCCCAAGATATGGGAGAAAGACCGAAGAGGGCCCGAAACGGGGGTTCTGGGCCCGGGGCGACCCGGCCCGAACCCCCCCCCTGGGTCGGCCGAACCGGGTCGGCCCGGCCTCGGCCGAGCGGCCGAGTGAGCCGCCGCGGGTCAAACCCGCGGCTTTGGAGAAACGCGGCCCGCGCGGGCCGCGTGCTGGGTGGCCGGACCGCGGACGCGGTCCGGCGGTTCGCCGCCGCCGCGGCTCGGCCGCGGCGGACTCCTCCGGCGGCGCGCCGGGCGCCGCCGCCTCCGGTCGCCGGCGCCGCCGCCACCTTCCGCGGGCCGCCGGAGTTGCTCCGGTGGCCCGTTTTGCCACCCGTCTGCGCCATTGTTCCTCCCGGGACGCGTCCTTCACTGCGGAATCAACAAATGGCCCTTGTGTCGTGCTTTTGCCGTCGCCCGCCAAATCCGCACAAAAAGGAAGATCGTCGGAGGGTTGTCGGGTCTTGTTCGTTAGATCCGCACCCTCCGCTTTAGTCATAAACATCATCGGGAGGAAAAGAAAATAATCAACAACAATTTTAAATAAATTAAAATTGTTCGAAGATCAGGCTCTTTACTTTAAAAGAAATAAAATCACGGGAAAGGAAAAATATTCCAATCAACCCTTACTTCGCAGCTGTCGTTGCCGAACGAGGGATCGTCGCGGGATTGCTCGTCGCGGAAGAAGGGGGATCGTCGCGTCGTCGCGGTATCCGGCGTCGAGTCGCCAATCTCCGGATCAAGATCAAACGGATTTAATTAATTTAAATCTGTTGATATCGAAATTAAAAAGGGAGAATTCAAACGATTCGTTTCTCACCTTAGTTGCCGAACGAAGATCGGCTGCGGAGGAAGGGGCGTCGCCGAAGAACGTCGCGGGTAAGGCTCGTCGACGTCGCAGATCTCGGTGTGCGTCGTCGAATTCCGGTCGCCGGCATTCTTCGCGTTCTTCGCGTTCTTCGCGTTCTTCGCGTTCTTCGCGGGGAAGGTTGAGGCCCAGAGAATCTCGCACAACGAGTAATCCTCCAAAAGAAAGAGTTGGTCTTATTTTATTATTTTGCCAACGAACGCAAACGCGTAAGTAACGAACCATTAAATTCGTTGAATTAATTCAACGAATGAAACAGCCCATTTAATTCACGAAATAAACCGCCCAATTAAATGGTCTGTTAAGAATTAAAGAAAACGCGTCGGTTGACTTTTCAGTTACTTGACGGGTTTTCGCGGGTGCGTTACTTAGCGAAAGAAACGGCGGGGCTCGTGCGGGCCCCACCTCACAAATATCCTACCAAGGGGGTAGGATATTTCTGGATAGCATCCTATCCAGTTCAGCTCAGATCAAGCCGCCTTTAAGTGGCTTCAAGTGGCTTCCAAGCAGCTTAAGTGAAATAAAATAAAGTTGTCGCACAAACTTTATTTTATTTCTGACTTAAAGCCGCAAAATTTAAAAACCACGTCTGAGCAAACGCAACTCCGGAAGAGGTGTTTCTAAGCAAATACCGGCGCTGCGATTTCATCGGTGCCCTCAGAATTTGATTCCGGGCACCGGTTCAAAAGATAGAAAAACCCGCTCGTCCGTTCACTGAACGTACCCGAGCCAAACTTCGGAAATTGATTCCGGGCACACCGGGCCTCGGAATCAGGTGTCGTCTGAAGCTGCGCTCTTGTAAAATTCCAAAGAAAATTAAGAAAAAAATTTACTTGAAATTTGCGGGTCTTTACAGTTAAACTAAAATGGTATACATGGAAATTAAATACCAATCAGAGTTTTGATATGACTCTTGATGGGTATTTATATGGAAACCAATATTTTTATCCATCGGATGAGGACATGGGTGTGGTATCATGCTATTCATTAGTGAAATTAATCAAAATCATCACCACTAATAATATAAATTATTATCTTGACATAAAAGTGTTATATGTGAATTTTATGTCTAAAATATATTCTATATTAAATCTTTGAAGAAGAGGTGACTACTCATCTACAATGGTAGTCCCAAATTCTGGGATTTCCCTCTATTTCATGGCTACCACCTCTCTGGTGGGATTCAACCAAATAAAATGGAAAGACTATGGTCATACAGAACCACATACTAGAATAGTTCAATCCTTCTACTATATAAGAGTGGGTTTATAAATATAAAGTAGAGATAAAGGAGTTAAAGTGACTCAATGATGAGTTACTCATAATCATTATTCCAACTAAGTTTAAACCCCAAGTAGAGACTCATGATTCCCCTATAGTAAATCTCTCCTAGAATTTAGAGGTGGCTCTATAGACTATATCAAAATCTATAAATACAACTAAAATAGGCTTCAAATATCCAATCTTCCTAAATCTAGTTGTAGGGGATATCAAGAATTTCTCCCACTAGGGTGGTAAACATAAGCATTCTTATAGATCTACACCAGGATGAAATATTCCAATTATCAATATCAAACATGGGTACACTGAGTATATTTTCTTGTAAAATATTGCCTTAATCAGGTATTCACCTATCCAAATATCTCACCAGAACATATTATATCCATTAAATATTTGGAAGTTCAAATAGTGTTCCTAGAATAAAAGCATTCACTGATTTTAATGGTATGATGGACATACCCCAAATTTGTGTAAGAAAATACTGCACCCAACTTCTAAAATCAAACTTCCCTAACATTGAATGACACCAATAACCCATAACCACATCTGATACACTTAGTTTATTAATATGGAATCATAATGGGGACCATTTAGAACTAGAGGTTTATAAACTCATATTGTTCATGAAGATTCTAAAAGAACCATCACATTTCATGTTAGCATTTTGGTTGCCAGATTAGTCACAATATGGGCAGACCTCCACTGAAAATTTCATTACTAATTCAGCTATATGCTGATAAATAAAATGACCCTTGTTCTCTAAAATTGTAAGCAATGTGATCATTAGATATTCCTATACATTATTACTATGTGGAAAGGTATTGACTACTCCTTGAACATGAAAATTCATCAAGAATAGTTATTTGGGATCTATATAAAGAACATTTGTGAAAATATATAGACAAAATTAAACCCAATCAAATACCCTATTGGATTTTGTGAGTTTGTCATGGTGTAAAAAGGTTAAAATAATTCATTATTTGAACCAACGAAAAGTCATAGTAGCACTAAACAATCAAGGGAAGAGTACTAGTGAAGAAAAAACAATAATTTTTATAATTAATCCTACTCCAACATCAAATCTGTAACCCAACCCCATATAATATAACATGATACATCCTCTTGAATCTTAATATAAAAAATAATAGTTTCATCATTAATAATGGATAAAATAGAATTGGTGTCCACCCTAGGAATAAAAAAAAATAATTTGTATTCCTTCAAAAACAAATCATGTTCTTGGGTACTTTATTACAACTATGAATAAAAACCAACTAAAGTTTCTAGATTCTAGGAACCACAAGGAATTTTTACTCAATAACCACCCAAATTAATTTCTCTTCCACTGAATTGGGGGTTCTACTATCTCAAAGAAAATTTTATTTAATTAAATCCTCTAAAATATAGTATATTCATGGATGGACATACTGGGAAATCTAAACACACAAGTGTTTTTTTCTATTACCTAACTAGAAGAGGAAGGATAATTTTAGACATTTAAAAATAATGGTGGATGAATATTTAATGAGTGTTTGACCAAAAATATTATCTAACAAATTCATTATATCCTCATGTAATATCATAATCACCAATTTTTAACCCCATACCCCATGTGATGACAGAGTATACCTCTATGGTACCACATACTTTAATGATTTTATTTTATTGGAATCAATAAATTTTTATTACAAGATTAATGTGAAAGAAGAACTAAATTTTTTGATTACCAATAAATTTTAGACCCACTCAAATTTTAGTCCCTGAAATTGGTAGGATGGGAACCACTCTTATAAATGGTTTAATGGGAACTAATATAGAAAAACATCTCATTAGATGTTGATGAAGAGTATTGATATTTCATTGTTAATATAATTCATTGAACAAACACTTTCAATAAAAACAGTGATTCATATGAACTTGTGTTCCCATATCACAATAATGGTGATGAAGGAATATTCTATTAATCCATATATCGTCGAGGGAGACTAGTTCACCATAGATCTTCACATTCATGTTGTGCGACTTATAAAATCAAATATGTTATAGAGAACTGAAGCAAGGCACTTTATTGGGAAAAAAATGAGCACCAATTTACTCATGAATCATCCAAGGATAATTTAAGTCCATTCATATTTGAAGACTGATCAAGAAATAGACAGATATCTGGTTAACATAAAAATATGGTAAGTTTATCTCAACCTAATCCATAGAAGATCAAGGTGCCTTTATGGTTCGATCAGGGATGGAAACAACCACCATAGAGAGATTCAACACCCATGCCTGAGATTAAAGATAATACTCATGCATGTAATATTATATTTCTATCCCAAAATTATAATATAATGAGATAACTATCTATTTTTTAATCCATGATTTCGATTCGTGATTCTCTCCACCTTTATATGGATCTCCCTGAAGCATTTATTGAGTATATTCAGTCCCTCAATAGTTCAATGTTGGGGTCACCAATACTAATGTGTATTTTGTATATAACAACCCTACTAAATGTCATGTGTTCATCTCCATTATATAGAAAGATAGGTACACCCTAATATATGGACATAATGGGACCTTGTATATATATATATAATTTTGGTTGATGTTGACATCTATTATTATCTCATTGATAATACATCTAGTATCATCCTCATCCAACTCTAGATGCTTCAATTCTTGGTACATAGTATATCAAATTTTTCACCCTCCACCCTAAAAATCTAAGGGTATAAAATAATTAAATATAATACTTTTTGTTGTATAAATATCATATACTAATTTATAAATATTCCCTTTGACACTGAGTTTGGGGTATTTTTATAGAAACAACATTCAATGTCCTTTTGGGAAGATTGTGGCCTCATTTATATGTGGAAGTGCCTTCATTATACCACCATTATCAAGATACAGCTTTCAATTTCATGTTGAGAATAAATTGGCATCATTATCATGTGAAAGTTCCCTCATCATACCACCATTGTCTCCAGTATCTTTTCAATCGATCTGTTGAACTAATTGATGTATGGAGATGGTTCCCCTTTTTAATTCAATGATTGTAAAGTTATATATGTGGGATTATACTAAAGGGAAGTAAAAATGGATGACTACCAATTGTTTTCTGGTTACTTCCCCTAATAGAATGTAAATAGCCTTGTCAACCCATTCCATGAACTTGGGAAAGATTATGTATTTTCATTTAATAAAATTTAGGTAGTCTCTTCATATTTGGGGAATCATGGGGTTATATATACCCCATCTAAGAGTATGAGGTATTTGGTCACCCTTTTTATGTGATGATTAGGAAAAGTTCCCTCTAGACTATCCACCTATATAATATAGGAATAATATCACACCATCTATTTAGATCAATCTTATTCCTCAGTGTCTCTACCAAAAATTTTGCAAGACTAATCTCCAACTGTTGTTAGTAAAACCAGGACTCTTCAAACAGGTGGATATAATCCCAGGGGATGAATAAAATCCCAAGGTTTCGGAATGCTTTCTTTTTTATTCATTATATTGGTGGTATCAATAGAATATACCTATAAGAAAGATTAATTCTTTCTTAGTAATGATGAAAATAACCATTATAAGATCATTAACACTTTGTCTCAAAAATATAAGAATATCCTTGAATCACTAACAAGAACATTAAATACCTCCATGTCACCATAATAAGATAAAAATTTCCCGATGTAATCTCATTAATATTAAGATGATGGAACTCCTTCTACCCCTGATGATAGTATAAAAGTGTGAGATCATATCCCAAATTCCCATAATGATAATTTCTAGGAATTGGCACCCTCGAAGTTTGAAAATGCTTCCATATTATTAAAAGTGTATAAAGTAACCCCTTCTTTATAATATCATTCCAAAAACGACCCATCATCACTAAAATATAATAAAATTGAGGCAGAGGAAGTGTAAAAATAGTAAGTTTACAAATATTCCCATTTAGAACATGAAGATGGAATCTCTACCACCATTGATGAACTCAAATTGGTGAATCTTGGTAAAAGATGCACCCATGACCTTCCATAATTAGTGTCATCATGTTTCTCAGAGATCAAGTGGAATATATACATTTCATGCAGTATCATTAAGATTTATTTGACTAGAATTATATAAATATTATTGGACATTATCCTAATATATAAACCCATCATTTAGTTTGGTATGAAGCTCATCATGGCTATAATAAAAATTCCAATAGAATTCATTTGTATCATGTACCAAGGTTGAGGATGAAGTGAATATAATTATCAAAGATAAATTCATTTTAATGGTTCAATACCTGAAATAAATTTTCAAAAATATCCATATCAAGAAGAATAATTGTAAGATTTGTGTTATCATCACCTTTAGGGATATTAATCATTATTTCTGAAAATATGATTTACCAGTTCTGATCACCAGACTCTTGATCAATGAAACTGCTTGATTCTGGGCTCTCTCCTTCATGGAAAAAACTGAGGATACAAATAACTCTTTATGGACCCTAAATATGAGGAGGCCACAACATTTAGGTTAACCTACAGGGTGTATAATAATTAAGTGATACCTTTGGCTTGAATAATATTGGAGCCATATATTATCATTCCATGAACCATATTTTCTATTCCTTTCTAAGGAATACTATGGAATTCTACATGGATTATTTTGTGTTCAATTATCTATAAAATTGGAATCATATTACTAATATTGGGATTGGTTAAAAAAATGTGTCTATATTTCTTGAAGATGAATCAATTGAAATAAATCATTGAGGTGATGTTAGGAAAGTTAATCAACATCATGGAACATAATCACGGAATTGAAGTTGATCCTGAGAATACTAAGTTGATCCATAAAATATCACCTCATCACAATGTTAAATAGTTAAGAGGGATTTAGTGATGCTTTTACTACATAAGAAACAGCATATATAACCATTAAAGAAACTTTCTACCCTACACCAAGATAATGGTGTATTGATTAAACTATTGGTGGGATGTATATTTTGATTAATATTTCAAAAATACCTATAAATACCTCTCAATTATACCAGTGTTGATGACCCTAATCGATGGAAACCCAATAATTCATTATATGGAAATATTATATCAATATATTTCAGTTTCCACTACACAAAAAAAATAATGTACAAAATGAAAATAGTCAACAATATCATAGTAGAAGTATTCTAGATACTAAGACTCATAATTATTATATCAAGAGGAATTTACTTTCATTGATATTCATTATTTAGAAATGTAGACACTACTTGCAACATCATGAGGTATACTTGGTCTTTGTTATTGAAAAACTCAAATAAATCCTTAGTTATCTAATATTGACTAGACATTTGGCATGGTTGGAAGCCATCCTATAGTGGTTTGATATTAATTTAATATTATAAATGTAATTTAAGGGGAAAGTGTTGGTAGAATTTATCAAAACACAAACCACTGTAGAAAATGTTGCATTAGAAAAGAAATTCCTAATAAGTACTTATTATCAATTCATGGAAATTCCTAGAAATGGTAGATTTGAATTCGGATAATAGAATTCTTATTAGAGGAGTGATAGAAAAAAAACTCAATATAGTTTCCTTATAGATTATCCTCATCTCTCAGGAAAAGGAACTAATCCTATCTTGTTTCTAATTTCAAGAAGAACAAAAAAATATTTTAAATAACAACCTCTCATTTTAGGACAGAAATTGGAACATAAAATTATATTAAACCACATAAATATCAAGGTTTATTCAAGTTAGTTAACAAGTAGATCAAAGGTGAATATTAATTTAAGAAAAAGAAATTAATTCCCTTTCGAGATTATGTATGAAGGTTGATGGAAAAACTACCCTATGATCAAATATTGTATCACATCCTTCATTCATATAAAACTCATGAAGATATCTGGATAATGTAGCCACAACCCTAAAAGATCCAAACTATGATAAAATAATCATTTTCTTTTCACACTATTTGGTGGAGTCCCCGTTCATTCGAAATGACATGGAATATAAAAATTAGGCCAACACCACTACTGACAAAGTATATCTGATATACTACCTATATTGTACCATAATTTTTGATATATTTCATCTACATTGTACTAGCTTTGACATTGACTTATTCCATCAGATTGAGACATAATGAACAGCTTAGATAGTGATCATTCAACTTTATTCTTTATAATGTAATAAATTCATAGAAATTACACTATAAATGTGTATTTGATTTATTCCTCCTAATAATCATTGAAGTGTGATAGATTATCATTGTTATGTAAGAACTCCACATAGGTTCTTATGATGTTGATAAATCTGGAACCATGATCTCCCACTGGATCAGGCTACTAGGATACTTTTTTGAATAGATGATACATTATTTCATGGAATTAACTATGAAATTTCATTCCTTCCAAATACATATCAAATTCATCTATTAATACACATAGGTGTCACATGTTGTTATATATTCTGAGATACGTTTTATCTACAAACTAAATTTTATGGTCCATATCCCCCAGCTATATCTATGAAATTAAAATCTGTTCTTACTATAACTGCCTTCTTCTCCGAGTGGTTTAATGATGTATCCCTCTATGATGTAAGGGAGAATTTTATAATCAACTTTATAAGGTCAAATATCATTACCATGTGTGATGTCCCCCATATAATATTAATGGAAAAAGGAACCAATATATGATCCTTAGTGTTGAATAGTTTGGATCATCTATATGTTATTTAGATTAACCACTTATCCCACTACCATGTAGTGAAAAATGGATAGATTGAAACATTAAAGAAGACTATATCTAATATACTCTAGAAGAATGTGTATTAAGAAAAGAAGTTATAGATTGATAAACTTCTACATGATATGTGGGATTATCACACCAAAACCCCTACTACTCTAAACATAACCACATATTCACTGTTATATGATACAGAGGTAGTCCTTCCCATAAAGGTCTAATTTCCTTTACTCTACATCATCGTATTCATTTAGTTTTCTAAGGATGACTAGTCTCAGAGGTTTCTAGATGAATTTTTATTAATTGATGTGAAAATATTGTAGACATTGTAAAATAATATAGGCTTGTCAATGATGATATTCAAGATATTTCAATAGGAAAGTATTCCTATAATTGTTTCTCTAAGGAGAGTGGTTATTGGTTCTCATAACTCGAATGATAATAGGGAAGAAGCCTATAAATCTCAAAAACAAAGTGGGAATAACAATATTTTATACATAATTTCTACTCCAATAGATCATACTCTTTTTCAATCATTGATAGGGAGTGTATCACATGTTCCTATAATGAAATATATCTCATTAAATATTTTTTCTTAATTCCAAATAAATTCACAAATACTGAGATATAAAACATCAAAATAAAAATAGACAACATGTTACTTATGAATTTATACTTCTTAGAGATCGCACTAAATATATGACATTAAACTTAATAGTAATATTCCTTGTCTCTTGATTTAAAATTGCATGATATCAACCTTATCATATGTAGTTTAACTACCCAACATCATTTTCAATGTCTCTTGTTGTAAAACTACATGAAATCTTGCCTTTAGCTTGAAACGAAACTACATATTACTTACTACCTATTTACCTAACATTAAATTTTATAACTACATCCCCAACAAAAATTATAAATCACATGGTTTCTGTAAGAAATTTCCTTTAAGGTTTTCTAAATATTATACCAGTTATTTTATAATACACTCTTATTTATCACACCATGCATTACTCACATTAGTTTAGAGGTCCTACAAGATTGCTCAAATTAAAATTCTAAAATGAATTATGACTAAAGGTAGAATATAATGATGACCCATCATGTATAACCATAAACCACTCATATTTACCTCCTTTTTATGGGATAATTTTCCTACATAAGAGCTAGATTGATATAAGGATCCTCGGTGCATGACATTACTAAAAATGAAAGTATAAATTCCCTCACATCCATGAAATATCATGGTCTGTATTAGAGAGAGACCATAAAATAACAAGGTGTATATTTCTTTTTATCCTCACAAGATATGAACTAATTCCTTGATTCTTATTTATTACACAACTATGAATACCCACAAAGGAAATTACCTCTTTCACCTTAATGTTTGATCCTTTCTATCAATACATTATTTTTTCTAATGGAACTACACCAAATTAATTACCAATTTTCATACCTCATACACTAGTGTAATATATGAGGAAGGATCCTCACAATAATTGTGCACATATTGACAAAAATGCATCATCCTAGGTATAAAGTAGTTTTATATAGAGACCCCTAGTATAGATTTACACATGAAATCTATTTATAAATAAGAACCCTCTATTACACATGATATAGGTCTCCATATGAGAATTTATTAGTACATAGACCTTTGATAAAGATGGATCCCTATATTCTACAGATTTATCTACATTGGGAACACAATAGAAGAACTATGTGTGTCTTGATTAATTTTCCTTTAGAATATATAGTAACAAATGGATCCAATATCCAAGGTGAAATAATATATTACACTAATAAAATTACCTTCTATCCGACCTATGATTCATTTCCACATAAGTGATTCTAATGAAGATTTATTTGTGAACCAGAATTGAGATAGAATAAAAAAATGCCTCAACAAAGTTTTAGAGTACTATTTTTCTATATTGGGTCCTTTATTATGTCCCCTGGCACTATGATATTTTATAAACTATAAATTTCATGATTATTATCTCAAAAGGAGACATAATGACACCTAGATTTATTATTCTATGACACGTCAAGAATCTTAATAAAAAATCAATAGTTATATTTGTGGTGTAGATCACAATATTATCATCGGGTTTCTCTTTACAGGTTTATCATGGAGACAAATACATATCATTTTTTATATGACGCAGATCAGTATAAAGATTCAATACTTAGGTCCTTATCATATAACCTAAAATGTATCGTACATGAATATCTATTTCATGAATTTAAAATTTTTGTCATATGGTCCACAAAATATGAAACTAAACTTATCAGATATTCCTCTTATACATTGACCAAATTCCCTACATGAGATCCATATCCATGAATGGGTGCACAATAGAGGGTAGTTCTCCAAATAGACATCATGATAAAATACACCTTTTTCAATATTTTATCTTAATATTTAGAACATCCCTATCATTATAACAACTACATATGGATTAATTCCTACTATATCAGGATACATTGTGATGTATGAACCACATGATTGGGACCCAACCACTAGTGATCATTCATTTACATACCTTTCATGGGAATAATAATATCCTGGTCATAACAAGAAAATGTAGAATATTACTTCATTTACCTTCATATAAACTCTATTTGATGGATCACACAACATGTGTTGAGTGTATTATATCTCCCTAAGTGTTTATGGATATCAATAATGAGTGTATTCATCCCCAAGGGACACCTCTACATTACTATTCATATACACCCCTAATATGGCTTAGCATATGCACCCCCAATATGGTCTTCTAACTATATGAATTTGTGTCCTAAGGGTAGGATCCTTTATTCTTCATATGTCATAATAACAAAACCCTCTATTTGAATACAATAAGTGGTATTCCTATTAATACATTCTCTATATCACTAACTCTAATCCATGATCCTCAAGTCATGATTTAAAAATTTATGACTACCCATTTGAAAGGTGTTGGGACATTATCATCATTTGAACCCCATTTGGGTTATCTTTTTCACACTTATGGGCTATAAATCATGAACATAAATTGTGTAAAGAATCTCTAAGATTGATTACAACAGAATTTGGATCTCTATCCATGTGGGGTTTTTCTTTACCCATAAAATATAGATTATCTCATTTTATAGTCCAAGAATCATGAACCTAAAATATATTCACCTTAGTCCAAGTACTCTGAACATAAACTTTATGCACTCCCATGTGAGATAATATATACCTGAATTGGGCTCTTTATTCATATTAGGTTTCTCCAAAACCTTGTTTTATGGTTTTCCCTCCTTTCTCTCACATTTTGGTTAATAGTTTATGACCTTAAACTCTAAACCCTCATTATTCCAAACACCAAGACCCTAAATCAAATGATACCTAATAATTATATAACCAAAATATCATAAAATTTATCCCATGAAAAATTCTTTTCTATATTCATGAATCCATTAACTTTCATGGTTTAGGAAAAATTATAGTGTGAATAATAAAATTTACAAGGATTATAGGGCCCATTACAAGTGTTTGAATCCAAAAAAATCATCATGGCTATCAGTTACAAAAAAATCAACAAAGGAAATCTCTTCTTGAATTTTCATACATACCCCTAATATTTCACTGTATATGAGCCCCCAATATGTCCAGTCAAAAAAAGTAATTATTTTCTTAAAAGGGAGAATCATATAATCTGTGTATACTCTGAAAGTGGAACCCATCATTCAAATATAGTATATAGTAATCCCAAACATACATGTCTCATATCATAACTCTTTATTTAGCATCCTTGGTCTATAATTTAAATAATCCATAATCTAACTATTCAAGTGGATTTGATACGCCAAATGATATGAACATGTGAGTTGACATCATTTTCTAAGTTGATTATTCAACTTATTACCCTTAAATTTTTAATTGGTCATTATAATTTCACCTTAAAATATATAGAGTTGTATTTCAAGGTTCATGATCATAAAAATAATTCCCCTTATTCATAAAATTTCTTATATCAGTAGCCCCATGATTTTCATATTCATGTTAGGTCTATCTCACCCATGTTACATGATGGTTCCCTTCAATTTTCTATGGTCCAAGAAAATACACCATAAACTAGGTTCAAATTTCCATAAGTATTATGTAACTAGGGATTTATTCATGATGGGTCTTCTTTTTCAAATTCTTACACAGAACACCTCACATTTGGGGTCAATTTTTTTCAACCCAAAATATGAGTAACCTTGGGTGCAAGCACTATGACCTAAAACAAAACTAATCATCCCTCTATTTCTTATAAATTTGTGACACTAGGCTCTTCATTCACATGGGGATTTATACACCAATGTTTCTATGAAAATCCCATCACCCTTTCGGTTTCCCTCCACAAACATCATATATAATTGTACAATATGTATACCTAACACTTCCCATTTAAAGAGACAAAAAACATATTAGGATGAAAACCAATAAAGGTTTTCATGATAAAAGTACAATACTAGACTCACTTTATACATACCTCATGTTATTTTGGAAAAATAAACTTTTTTAGATTGATAAGGCATAAAACATGTTTGTTAAAAAACAATAAATGGTGGCCTTGGAAAAAGTTGAGTGCCTACCTGCTAAGATTCTCCATTATAAATATTTGTAATAAAATTGGTTGTAAAAATAAAACACTCACTGAATTTGGGGTCCAAAATATAACCCCGGTAGAGTTCAATCTATTCTCATTAGGCACTTTGGCCAAGGAAATAATTAAATCATCCATCAATTTCATTATCCCTATAATATTAGTCTAGAGGATCCATAAAAATGTGTAATGAATTATATAAGGGTGCTTGAATCCTTTTCAATATGGGAATCCTCATTCCAAATACAACCTTCATCATCATCATCATGTTATGTAAAATATTTATTCCAAGTTGAAAAACTCTAGTGTTATAGTAATGTTAGTTATGCTTATACACATCTGTGAGACACACATATGAGGAATTAATTCATCCAAAAAGACCAAATATAGTGTTATAATGATATTAATTATTCATATACCCATCCTTTATCCGTGAAAGAGAGAAAATAATTTATATAAATAGACTAAATATAATTTTATAATAATGTTTATATTATTATACACATATTTGATCCATACCCAAAAATAATCCCTCATCTAAAATGAAAAAATATAGTGTAAATGTAATGGTATATCCACCATTATTCATCCATTATCCATTCATAGAATAAAATAATTATTATTGGAGTGATTGGGGTCCATTACTAACTTTTTCTATTTCAAGATTCAGTGTTTAAGTGGTTTCAAGTTACATTTTCAATATTCATTTTTGTTTCCCATATTATTATTGAATGATATTTGATAAAAAAAAAGAGGTTGATAAAGGAAAAAAATCTGAAAAAAATTCCATTATTGACCAAAAAATTATAGAAGCATCCACAATCCAGATCCTACCCCATAAGTATGAAGATGTTTTCATTATAGAACATGTCTAGTAGACTACTGATGTTGAATAATTATTCCCTTAGATTAATCCATATCATGGAATAGTACTTCCAATTATTTAACCACTAAATATTTATTAGATTTCAATGCACGTACCAATGCATTGACATCCAATCTCATGTTCTCTACCTCATAGACCTATCACTACACCTCATTAGCCTATCCTTAAAAATTTTCTACTTCCAGATAGATTCGATCCAACAACTAAAGAATTAAATCTCAATATTGTTGAAGCCACTCCACTAGGGATCACAAATCTATAACCTGACAATACCATCCTAATGACACTCTAGCATATTCAAAGTGTTAATCTATCATAACATGACTAACCACACACAAAATGGACCCCAAGTTCTACAAAAAATGATAATTTATTGGATTTGACTCATTTAATCTTGATGAAATATTACATCATTTATCATGGTTTAGATGGTATAGTAATCAGGCCTTCTAGACCTAAGTAATGTGAACATGCAATGTTTCTTGGTCTTTTTTGTTGGAAAACCTTGTAGTTATGTCTAGGATATCTACATCCATATGTCTATCCATATAATCTTCCTAGTGAAAAACAATATATTGAAAGTTTTTTTATCATCTTCATGGCCTTTTTTGGATGGGAGTACGTATTCAGTAACTAGATCACTCATGGGTGAGATGTTGAAATAGAAACATCATCACCATAATAATTCTACATTGTAATTCCTAGAATATATACCTAGGAAATGTTAGTGGAACTTTGGAAAATAAATGATATATCCATGTATATTGATATTTACTTTTATCCACTGATTTATTGACCTCTATGGATTCCAATATCCTAGTATAGAACATGAAAGGTAGGTCCTCATGTGGGAAAACATGCACTATACCTTAGGATTCTAGCCCTATCGCTATAGAAACTACATACACTTCCAATGTTGAGGGAACCACATCCTATATGAGAGTAGTAGGTTCAAAAATTCACACATATCTGAGGAACATATAAATTAACACTATTATGGGATTTACAAGAAATTTTTATAATTTTACCATAGTTGCAAAAAAAATATAAAATTTTCAAGGGTCATTAACCCTCCTTCAAGGATACTTCAACCATGTGATGATCTATGGATGAACAATAAACTAATAATTGTTCCCCACTAGAAGATCCACCTACCCTAGATGGGTGGGAATAATGGAAATGTAATTCTGATCAAAATCTTATAATGTCCTCCCATTTTCACATCTTTAGTCACCAATAATTCCATGGGTTCCCCAACCAGAAGTGTTAATGTCATTTTCTCATATGAAGATATCACTCTTCTATTCAGGGACCCCAGACTTTCATGAGATTGGCATATCACCACTCAAGTAGAAGTTCCATATAAAGGGATTAATATTATGGTTACTAAGATATATACAACTCAAGAACCTAGCACATCTATATTATCAACGATTTTACTTAGGTTTATAAGAGGAATGATTTATGTAGCATTTTACTTAGTCATTCCTGGACTTCTTGAATTTCTCTCTTCAGTACACTAGTGGGTGACCTTTTGGTATCATGGTTATTACATTCACTAAGGTAGTTAGAAACCTTTTATGTGTGGATATCGAGATAATACCCTACTCAAATAAGTTAATTAATTTGTGTCATAGGAAAAAATATGGTATATGGGTGAAATGGAATAATATCACTAGTCATTCCCAAATGAAGAAATTTTTTAGTTTTTTCACCTACCACTTCATAGTATTCTCCCATGTGGATAATCTCATAGGAGTAGAAACTAGTGATGGTTTAGGATAAAATTTTATAATGGTATTAGAAATTACCTCCCAAACATTCTTGTTCATTATAGGGTATCCCCATTAAATGATCCTTTAATTAGTATAGTATTGCACTCCATCCATTGTTCCCCCATTTAGTATATTGTGGGAAATCAATAGGGGAACACTCACCAATATCCCCCTAAAAGATTCTAAAAGTGTGATAATAAAATTAATGGTGAACAGAATACTAGAATGGGAATATTTTCCAAATATCCCAAGGGAGTTCTTTCACTTTCATTATATATTGTCTTCACTATTGAAACAAATATATCTAGAACCTGCTCAGTATAATTAATCATGATTACTAAAGAATTTATTGAGGTGTCCATGTCTCTGAGATAAGCCCTAAATTTTTCGAAGTGAATGTTAAAAGAGACAAGTATGGGGTAGTTACATATCCAAATCATGTTAGATTGATTTATTCTACTAGGTGTATCTTCTTGGATTCACTAGTAGACAAACCGTCTCTCTAAAAATCATTCACATTACTAGAATCTAAGAATTTTTTCATGAAAAAATTGAATAATTATGGAGGTGCCCTATATTTTTAGGGATTTGGATCAAGATTCTTTATTTTTTCTGAATCTCAGTTATAAAATTCTTTCTTGTAGTAAGCCATTTACCAATTCTCATTGTGTCTACACAAACCTCTTTCTCCTCCTACTCAGCAACTAGTGGACCCTTGACTGAGGGAACTAGTTTATCCAACTATCCACCTAGATACAAGTGAATAAAAATTTAATCATATCTATTCACAAGCTCATATATAGAATCTGTTAGGGAAAGTTCCACCTGGTTACATGTATCCTCTCATGTGACCATGATGTAGATCTACCATACAATCATCAAATTGCTTTCTTTTCATATGCCTCTCAATAGAGTAGTACATACATTTTATACATAGAAGAACTGTCACCCAAATAAGAAGTGTGAATACTCTTCTACATCATTTCCCCATCAATCCTATAAAATGATATCTCCCTTATCAAAGATATGATATAGATTTTGGGAACATGGGTTCCCATTACATTATCCATCACTGTGATAGTGGGGGTGTGTAAGATGTGTATAAAAAAAAGAAATCATCCTTATTTAACATATTATTCAAATCATTCAACTGAAATAAATGCATATTAAATCCAACCATGCACTAAATATGTGTATTAAATAGGCCCATTGGGATCATCTAGTAATATATAAATTCATGGCACCTTATATGAGCTATTATCCAACAAGAAATGGATTTAAATTGTATAAAAGTTTAGAAATAGGCCTTCCCCATATAGATATTTTTAAAAAGATGATATAAATTTTCCATAACAAGTAAATTCATATCTTTTCAATTCTCAAGAACTATCTAAGCCTCTATTATAAAGGTAGTGAATCTAAACTCAGTATAGGACTCACATGCTAGCAGTATGAATCCACTCATGAACATGTAATGAAAAATATAATTCATAAAAACTAATCATTTTCCTATGTAAATTCCTAATCAAACTCAGTGAAGTTACCTACATCAAACATTATCGAGTATATTCATGTATGTTTTTAGGTTTTTCAAGTTGGGAATTTTTGTTTCCTCGTCAATAATATCTTATGATTAGTTGTGAATACTTAATCCTAATCAATAAAAGGGATTTCATGCTTGGGGAAAACCTTATACTATTTCCCCAAAATATTTTCACTTATTCTGAGAAGATACTTGGCATATTGAGGGTCCTCTATATTCCATCCCATACATACGGAGGGTGAGAAGGTAATCAAACATTTTCATAAATATTGTAACTATCATTATTATATGGATGGCCCAAATATTCATGTCAAATTCCTCTTACACCATATGGAACATATTTTAAGCAAGAATCCACCATCAATTAAAGTTTAGTAGAATGATATTTTTGATATAATAATGGCTATGACACCTGACATATCTGAATATTCTTATGACTTAAAGCTCTTGGATAAACTCATCGTAATTCTTTCGTACCTAGTGTATCCACCCCCAGTCTATTTTGAACGATCCCCCATGGTGATGACCCCACCTGGATGACCATCACAAATTCTCATCCATTATGAACATATTAAAGGTTGATTTATAGTTTGGGGTATCTGGATCCAACGCCATATGATCTTAATATAAATTCATGGGAGTGTAGCCTAAGGTGAACCATTTAAATTGACCCTCCACGATATATATATCCCTCACTAAGATGTTTTCTATAGGTTTAAATTAATGATGATTTATCTAGGTGAAAGGGTTATTCCTAAAATGTAGTTCCTAGATGGATATGTCAGTTAAGAAACCAAATCTATATATCATAATGATCTTTGATAATGGGTAACTCTATAGATTGAACCCCTTGAAATTTTATAACAAGTGATATCTTGAATGCCCACATCACCATGTGTCCTCAAAGACACTATTGATCATGGAATTTATCCTCCCATTGGTATAATAGATTAGTTTAATTTGATTTATTTTTTAAAATAAAAAATATAATGGTAAAATTTGATGAAATTTGGATGAAATTTTACAAATTCCAAATTCCCTCATATTACTATATGGAATATATGAGCCATGTAACAGCTATATCATGACATAATTCATAGGATCACTGTAAAAATTTACTGATTTTGGTTATGTAAAATAGTTAAAAATAATATATATTATTACTCAATGTACCCTAATATAAGAATAGTCACCCACATTGCATTGTTCTTCCACAATATAGTAGTCATTTTTAAAGAAATGGTTCTCTGCAGAACATGCTCCCTATGCTCAAACCCTTATTCATTCGCATAGGACTAATGTGTGAATTGTAAAAAATTAAAAGGCCAAATTTCATTTATATAGTGATGGAACCTATTCCCAGTAAACCATAAAGAATCTAAGATTAATTTTTTTGTTCCTTTTAACTAGATTGTCTCCATGCTGATCAAAAACCATTTTATCGATTTGGGGGTTTGTTGGGGCATAAAAAGTGGGAAAATATTATTTGTAAACATAGGGAGGAGGTTTTGTAATAAATTATAGTATTCCTAGGATTAAAAGATAATAAAAATTAACACAATTAAATAAATTCATGTAACACCAAGGACTCTCAATGGAGAAAACTAAACAATTTGTAAATAAATACTTCCTCTGTGAAAAAATTCATCAATCATGAAGAATACCCATTCACAAAGTTCCAAGATTATCATGAAGTAATTTAGTCATCAGAAATGAATGAATTTTTATGTGATCATGAAGCCAATTTTGTGTGTGTTGAGGCCTTAATTTTGATCCTCCCATGAACCATTTTACTTTTTTACTACTCTTAGGCAAGGATTTTAGGCCTATCACATAGCACTATTTGGGAATCCCATTTTCCCATAAAATCACATTCATGAAACAAAAAATGTACTAAAATTTTAGGAAATTAGTATACCCAAAACAACCTATAAATACCCCCATTAACTTTCAAAGTTAATAGATGAAGACTACCAGAGATAAAAAAGTATAAGGCTTTTTAACTTTTGAAACTTGAGACTCAGACCAACATTAATGATGTAATACTTATGTAATAAATATACCATAAATGAGAAAATAGATTACATTATAACAAAATAACTCTATGATTCCCATTATGAAGGAAGCATTGTGTGAATCCCTTCACGAAAGAAGTGCTCCATGAGTCCATTAATGAAGGAATAAATTCATGAAGATCTTCATGAATGATGTTCATTGTTAGGCCCTTCAAAAAGGAATCCCATCATGATCCCTTAATGAAGGATCAACTTTGTAATGCCCCTAAAAAGAGGGTACCCATCATGAATCTCCCCTACATTACTCATAGTAGTCCTCCTAAAAATATAATGTATCTCCAATATATATATGGCCAATTTTTTAACTCTATCTCTCCTCACAGAGCATGTGGATTCACTATAGCCTACTAATGAAGAACCGAAATGACCATTATGCCTTTCTAACTCCATGGTAAACACACCATAAATATTGATTTATGACCAATTTTAAATAAACCTTATGAATATAATTAGGATTCTAGGTATTCTATAATGGCCCTCGTTTAATAATGAATTCCCATGATAAAGGGAACCTCCTTATAAAAACCTCGCTTTTTATTACATACATAAACATGATTTATTACATAAAACCGTCACTTGATACAACATAGAAGATTTAGAGGTCGAGTTTATTTGGGGATTAGGAACATTACACAACAACTTAGAACATAAAATAAAACATCTTTATTGAAATCTTCCTTTACATGACCACTACATTCCCTCGTACTTAGCATTGCATGGGATAACCTCAGGACATGCATAAGAAATGAGTGAGTTATAAAGACTAGTAAGGGAGTAAACAAGGTATAAGATGAATATTATAATACATGTTAGGAAATAGGAATATAAATATATCACAAGAGAATCATGAATATAAAGGCATGATATAGCATGATTATCATAACCTGTAAATGTGGCTACAAAACTTAACATGGAATTAGCATGATCCAAGGATCACTGCACATAAAACATGAGTAAACCCTCATTGCACATGAAGCATAAGTAAACCCTTATTTAAATTTAATTATAATGATTCAACACTCATTTCACATGACATATCTTTCTACTATACTTTACCCAGTGCATTAGAGCACTATCAGGGCGCACCCTTCTTAAACACTTCATTTCATTCATAAGTGCACCACAAGATCATACAACATGGATTCATTAAAAATCATACTTTATTCCATGATAATGGAATGTGGAATTCATACTTGAAACTATTCCATAAATAAGTTAATGATCATTAATTTTAATACCCTTGATTGAGAAATGGGCACGCTATTCACTACACAATGATTTTGGCTTGGAAATTTCAGTGTAATTTCGGCAGCATAACAGCATGACATAAGAATTCATAAAAATGGTTGATGATAGAGAAAGTATTATCTCATAATATTTACATTAAATGGATATTAAGGGAGTCATATAGGTATATTTTTCAATAATAGTAATGGAATTGAGATTTATAACACAAAAGAATAGCTTGAATGTAAATGAGGAGAGAGAAATTCCTTACGGAATTTAGGCATGGTAACGGGTGTACATGGAAGGAATTAATCAGAGATAAAGTTGGTATATTATTATTAAAACCTGAATAGGTCATTATGGGGAGGTTCTAAATCATACCCCAACATTTGTAATTGAAAATAAAAGGACATAAAAATATTAAGAAAATTGGATAAAATGTGAAAGGAAGGAATCCCTTACATGGAAGTGTGATACCAAAGGCTTGGGAGAGGCCTGAGAGAGGCTTCTTGTGATATTGGGGTTATGTGGGAGGATTATATAGAGATGAAGATATATGTTGGATGGACTCCAAAGGTTTTGAGTGAAGATGAAATGGGATCTTGGGTGGGTTTATATAGGAAAGGAGATGGAATTCTTTATAATTTTGGTTTGGGACACCACACATTAAACTAATCAAAACAACAAACACGACCATGGTTTTTCCCATGGTTTGTTCCAAAGGGGATTGGAAAATAAATTTATAAATTTACAAACTTCTTAAAATAATGGGGTTTCTTATGTCTAGGTGAGTCGCACTCTCAAAGAAAACAATTTAAAAAGATAAAATGTTTTATAAGTCTTTAAGGGTCCATTAAGGCTTTTTAAAATAAATAATATAAATCTAAAATCACATTATTTTAATGAAAAAACACATATTGGCCTAAAATATCATTTATATCATTTTATTACATAACTATTGGGTCATTATTATGTCATAAAACACATTATATATTTAAACGGTATTTAATTTTTACCCAAAATTCAAGTGTCCCACAAAATTATGAAAAAATCACTGTTGGATAATTGTAACATCTTGATTCAAAAAATAATATTCATTTTATCTAAATAATTTTCTAAATATGTTAATTTTCACATTTCAAATAAAAACAAACATTTATCAAAAATTCATGTGTTTTGAAAAAAATAGCTTTCAATCCTTAATAAAAATTACAATTTTATTCATAAAAATTATACTATCATTTGTACTTAATAAAAAGTGATTTAATAATATTTTATTAAAATATTATTTAATTCAAAAATCAATTAATTTTTAAAAATATAATCCTTAGTTGAATATTAATTAAAAATATTATTTGGGTTTTAAAGACTATTTACAAAGTAACAATAATAAAATGAATGTATATTCTTTATTATATAAAAACATAATTTAAATAATAATAGTACTAAGGTATTGTTACATAACCCCTTATAACACCCGCATATGGCTGAAGGGTAAGGTGTGCGATGGTGAGATACTCTTGGGGTGGCTCGGATAACATCACTCGGGTGGAAGTCTCTATCAACTTCAACTTCTCCTATATGAGGTTTTGTTCAAGCTTAAAATATTGAAGCTTGGCTTGGGCTTGGTCAAGAGATAATACCAATGACTCCACCTCCATTTGGATCTCCGACAAATGGGCTTCATACAGGGTAAGTCTACTGGATGAGGCCATCGCTTCCTTGGTCTGGGTAAATTGGATTTGTTAAAGACCTATATTTATATTAATCATGTGATCACTGTTCAATAGCTATATTAGAAATGGTAACAATTCCTAAGGATTTTCTTAAATTCAAAAACATAAAGCCAAGGAAGTTCATATTTTACATAACCATTTTTCATAATAAGACATTTAATTAGACCAAGAGGAATTTTCATTGATAAATGTTTGGGTCGTTACAATATTCCCCCCTTAAGAAATTTTTCCCTCAAAATTTTCGTTTACGTCACTAAAAAAGATTTACGTAACTTTTCTTCATCATTTCCTTTGATTCCCACATCGCTTCTTCAAACTTGTGGTTTCGCCATAACACCTTGAAGAGGGGCATTGTCTTATTTCATAGAACATTTTCTCTACGGTCTAATATCATCATTGGTTGCTCCTCGTAAGAAAGATCATCCTCTAACTATACTACCTATGAAGAGAGTACATTTGAGGGGTCTGGTATGTACTTCCTATAGAGGAATACATGAACGAAATCATGTACTTTGTCCATAGTAGGTGGAAGTTTTAGTCTATAGTCCACAGCCCGGACACGATCAAGAATCTCAAAGGGGTTGATGTACCTAGGACTTAACTTCCCTTTCTTTCCAAACCTCATGACCTTATTCAATGGAAATATGTCTAGAAATTACAGGTCTCCAACTTTGAACTCAAGGTGTCATTGACGTTTATCTGCATAACTCTTCAGTCAACTTTAGGATACCTTGATATGTTGCTGATTTTTTTCACATTCTCCACCATTTCATTGACTATTTCAGTTCCTAGAAGTTTACGCTCACCAACTTCATCCCAACACATTGGGGTTCTTCACCTTTTCCCAAAAAGGGATTCATATGGTTCCATTCGGATGCTCGAGTGGAAATTTTTATTATTGGAGAATTCAGCCATAGTAAAATGTTGATCCCATCCTCCTTTGAAGTCCATTGAGCATGCTATCAACATGTCCTCGAGTGTTTGGATAGTCCTCTCAGATTGGACAACAGTTTGAGGTTGATAATCCATACTAATGTTCAGTTTAGTATCCAAAGAATGTTAGAGACTCTTCCAAAACATAGAGGTGAATCTTGGATCTTGATTGGATACAATAGATAGTGGTACTCCATGCATCCTTACCACATCCCTAATATATATTTGTTCTATTTGATCCCGTGAGAAATCCTCCGAAATAGAAATGAAGTGTACTTACTTTGTAAGACGATCCACAACAACCCATATAGGATTTTTTCCTTTGTATGTCTTTAGAAGTCCAATGACAAAGTCCATGGTAATGTTCTCACATTTCCATGATGGTATGGGTAATTGTTGCATCATCCCCTTAGACTTATGCCTCTTATCCTTCACTTGATGGCACACCAAGAACTTTTATGTATACTCAGTGATATTCTTCTTCATGTTATCCCACCAATAATGATCTCTGAGATCTCGATACATCTTTGTGTTTCCTAGGTGAATAGATAAATTCTAACTATGTGCATCATCTAAAAGTTCCTTCTTCAGCCTTATACTTGATAGGATGCATAGTCTTTTCCCAAATCTCACAATTCCTACTTCATTAACATTAAAATCAAAGGATTTATCTTTTCTGATAGCTTTCTCTTTGTTTGTAATTCCCACATCATCCTTCTAACCATCCTTTAACTTTTCCAAAAGAGATGGTTGAGAAATAATTTGTGAAAGGACTTATGATGTTCCCTAATTTATGATTCCCATGTCTATGTTCATCAAATCTAAGAAGATTACAACCTTTTCAATTCCGATCAATGATAGAATCAATGGGTCATTTCTACTTAGAGCATATTCCACCTTGTTCTCTTTCCCAGGGTAGTAATGGATTGACCAGTCATAGTCTTTGATCAGCTCTAACCATCTTCATTGGCGCATGTTCAACTCTTTATTTGTGAACATATAATTGAAGATTTCTGGGTCCATATATATTTTGCACTTCTCACCAAATAGATAAATCCACCAAATTTTTAAAGAAAAGATCACTGCATACAACTCCAGATCATGTGTTGGATAGTTTTTCTCATGAACTTTAAATTTCCATGAAGCATATGCATGGAATTTTTCATTTTTATCAACACATAGCCCATGACCTTATTCAAAGCATCACTGAATACCACAAAAATTTCTCTACTTATGATAATGTGAACACAGTCATAGTGATAATACTTCTTTTCAACTCCTTCAAGCTCTCTTCTCATTCATCACTCCAAGAAAACTTAACTCCCTTCTAAGTTAGCTTGGTAAGGGGGTTTGACAATCATGAAAAAAATTTCAAAAATCAGCAATAATATCCATATAACCCCAAGAATCTATAGATATCTATTACTGATGTTGGCCTCATTCATCCCTCTATTACAGCTATCTTCGATGGATTCAAAAATATCTCATTTATTGTGATGATATGGCCTAAGAATGGGACCTCCTTCAACCATAAATCAAACTTTTTGTACTTTTCATAGAGATTATCCTTTCCCAAGGTCTCTACTACATTTATTATATGATCCTCATGATCCTCCTTGGTTTTGGGGTATATTAGAATATCATCTATAAATTCTAAAAAAAATTTGTCGAGGTAATATCTAAAGACTCTATTCATCAAGTCCATGAAGATTTTTGGCGCATTACTAATTCTGAAAGGAATTACAGTGAATTCATAGTGCTCATACCTTATAATAAAAGTAGTCTTGGGGATATCCCCCTTCTTCACCCACGCTTGGTAAAATATTGACAACAAATCCACCTTGTAAAAGTATTGTGATCTAAGAAGCTGATCAAAAAAGTCATCAATTCATGGGATAGGATACTGGTTCTTTATCGTGATTTTTTTATGCTCATGATAATCGATGAAAAGGCACGTTGACCCATCCATATTCTTGAAAAATAGGACTGGTGTACCCCATGGTGAACCACTTGGGCATATAAACCCTTTATCAAGATTCTCCTGTAGTTGTTTCTTCAGCTCCTTAAGCTCCACAATAGACATTATATATAGAGTCATGGAAATTAATAACACCCCACTTATAAGATCAATTAAGAATTCAACATATCTTCTAAGAGGAAGACCAGGAAATTCCTCGGGAAACACTTTAGTAAATTCCCTCACAATAGGCACCTCATCAAGGATGGTTGCTTCCTTAGACTCAAAAATTTGAGCAGGATATGTGTGCTCATAGGGAAGTAATATCCACTCTTGAGATGATGGTGCAAAATAAGATTCATCCTCCCCCTTAAACTTATACAGAATCGGGGGGTCGATTCTCCATATAGAAAGTGATTTCCCTCTCATGGAAATTTATGTTGGATTTATATAAGGAAAACCAATACATTCCATGAATTGCATCAAATTCCACAAGAGGGAGTATGAAGAGGTTCCTTGGGAATTTAAATCCACCGATTATGATATGGGAAGAGTTATATTCATGGGATGCAATGATTACCCAATTTTTCGTACTCACTGACATCTTTACATCCATGATTTTTAGTGGTGTTGGGATTGTTATAATATAATTTGAGATATAAAAGAATATGTAGATCCATAATCAGAAGGTAAGTTCATTATTATTGAATGAATAACTAGTGTACCTATAACCACTTCATTGTCAGGGTTCACTTAAGTGGTAGTGATGGAAAAATATCACCCTTTTTGCCTTATAGGTTGTTGGTTGCCTCCAAAAACCCTTGGATTAGGGCACTGATTTCCAAGGTTCCCTGGTTCTTTTCAGTTGAAGTAATGAACAATATGTTGAGGTTCGAATAGAGTGTTCCTCACCTCTTTTGTAGCTATGGTCTTTTCTTTTCAACTGTTAATGGATAGGTTCCCTTCTCTTCCACACCTATATAATTTCCTCACTCCCTTCAAAAAAAATTTGATGTGCTTCTTTCTGCACCTTTGTAAAGTGGGGTGCTCGATCTTGTTATCATTGTTGGATTTATCCATCAGACCTCCATAATTGAATTAAACCTTACACTTCTTATCCTCGTGATACCCCTAAGATTCCATGATCTCCATTTCTACCTCGAGGGAATATCAGACAATTTACTCATAGCTATCAAAGTCACGGATCACCAGGGCTTTCTGAAGGCCTGGTTTCATCCCACCAAAGAATCGGTCAACCTTGTATTCAGGGGTAATGACAAATTCATAGGTGCATCATGCAAGACTTGTGACATTTTCCACATATGCTCGGATGGATTCATCTTCTTTTTTCTTGAGGTAAAGGAAGTCCTTTTCCATCTTAAGTCAGGGTATGTGCGAAAAATATTTATTGAAAATATTATTTCATAAATCCTTCCATTCCAACACCTTGATCTCCTCCTCAGGCTTCGTATTTTTTATCAATTTCTACCATTGTTTAGCTTCACCCTCCATATGATAAGAAACCAGGAGAACCTTTTCTTGTTTGGAACATTGAAGGATGGATAAGATCTTTTCAATGGAGTTGATCCATTGTTAGGTGATTGAGGGATCTAATGATCCATTAAAAGTAGGAGGCCTTTGACTCATAAATCTCTCAATAGAAACTTTTTGGTTCCTCGGGGGGTTTAACGCTCCTCTTGAACCATGATTATATTAAAAATAGGAGTCAACTGAGAGTGTATAGTGACAAAGTTCATGATTCCAACTCCCATTGGATAGAGAATCTCATTAGAACAATCATCATAATGATCTTCACATCAGTTGTTAGCCTGAGTTCTCCTATTACTGGCCATTGGCTGGAATAAAAGGAAAGTTAGGGGTAACACATAAAGGGTAATTCAAAGACAAAAAATAGATGACTTTTAAATTACTTTTATTTCCTTAAATTATGAATCTATAGGCTTCAATATATGTTATCCATGATCTACTTCCTAACATATATTCTTAAGGGAATTTTTTTTATTCCCTTAATAATGGTTCATACTAAGCATGTGAATTTACTAAAGCATATCCCTCAAGAGTTTCATAACCAAGATTCAAGAAAGGCATATTGTCATGTACCAGGATACCCCAAGTCAATACTGAAACTCCTTATCAAAGTTTTCACTCCTAGGTACTTCTGTGCCAGAGCTGCCTCTACCTGCTCATATCCAAACAGGGATGTATTTTCTTGATAAACAACTTACTCAATACTCACAAATATTTCTGTATGTTTTTATTATAAATAGTATTATTCCTAAGGCTTCACTAGGGTTTTCTAATCATAATCCCAAAAATAACTAAACCTATCCTCTTATACCAACTATAACAACCCATCTCTTTATTACATACTTAAACGTGATTTATTACATAAAACCTTAACTTGATACAACATATAATATCGAGAGGTCTATTGTGTTTGGGGATTAGGAACATTATATAACAACTTAGAACATAAAATAAAACATCTTTATTAAAAACATCATTTACATGACCACTACATTCCCTCGTACTTAGCATTTCATGGGATAACCTGAGTACATGCATAATAAAAGGGTGAGATATAAATCCCAATAAGGTATTAAACAAGGTATAACATTAACATTACAATAAATTTTATTAAATAGGCATATAAATGGAGAAAAAGAGAAACATGAACATAAAGGAATGATATAGCATGATTATCATAAAATGGAAATGTGGCAACTACACCGAACATTGAATTAGCATGAGCCAAGGATCATTGCACATGGAGCATGAGTAAACCCTCATTGCACATGAAGCATAAGTAAACCCTCATTGAACTTGAATTAGCATGATTCAACACTAATTGTACCTGAAGTGTCATGTTACTATACTTTAACCAATGCGTTAGAGTTCTATCAGGGCACACCCTTCTTAAACATTTTATTTCATGCATATGTGTGCCACAAGATCATACAACATGGATTCATTAAACGTCATACTTTATTATGTGATATTGGAATGTGGAATTCATACATGAAACTCTTCCATAAATAATTAAATTTTCATAAAGGTGAATACCATTGGTAGAGAAATGGTCATGGTATTTAGTACACAATGATTTTGGATTGGAAAATTTCGGTGCAATTTTGGCAGCATAACAGCGTGACATAAGAATTCATAAAAATGGTTGATGAGAGAGAAAGGGGTGTCTCGTAAAATTTAAATTAGATTGACATTAAGTTATTAATATAGGTATATTTCCCAACAATAGTAATGGAATTTCGATACATAACACAAATGAATAGCTTGAACGTAAATGAGGAAAGAGAAATTCCTTATGGAATTTCGCCATGGTAGCAGGTGTATATGGAAAGAATTAATTAGAGATAAAGTGGGTATCTCATTATTCAAACATGAATAGGTCATTATGGGGGAGGTGAGAAATCATACCCTAACATTTCTAATTTAAAATAAAAGGAAAAAACAATATTAAGAAACATGGATAAAATAAGAAACGAAGGAATCCCTTACTTGGAAGTGTGATACCAAAGGCTTGGGAGACGCTTGAGAAGGGATTATTGGGAGATTGGGGCACCTTGGGAGGGTTTTATAGAGATAAGGGATGAGGTGGGATGGACACAAAAGGATTTGAGTGAAGAGGAAGTGGGATCTTGGGTGGGTTTATATAGGATAGGTGAGGGAATTATTTATTATTTAGGTTTGGGACACCACACATTAAACTAATCAAAACCAAAAACCAGCCCTTGATTTTTGCCCATTGTTTTTTCCAAATGGGAGTGGAAAAAAATATTTTATAATTTCAATTGCCTAAATTTTTAAAATAATTGGGTTGCTTATGTGGAGGTGATTCACACTCTCATGGAAAACAATTTTAAAAGATAAAATGTTTTATAAGTCTTGTAGGGTCCACTAAAGCTTTGTAAAATAAGTAAAATAAATCTAAAATAACATTATTTTAAGGATAAAACATATATTGGCCGAACATAACATTTATAGTATTTTATTACATCACTATTAGGTCATTATGATATCATAAAAAACATTATATATTTAACGGGTATTTAATTTTTACCCAAAATTCAACTATCTCTGAAAATTATGAGCAATTCAACATTGGATAATTTCAACATCCTGATTCCAAAAATAATATTCATTTTATCCAAATAAATTTTTAAATATGTGAATTTTCACTTTTAAAATAAAAACATACATTTATAAAAAATTCATGGGTTTTGACAAAAATAGCTTTCAAACCTTAATAATAATTACAATTGTATTCATAAAAATTATACGATCATTTATATTTATTAAAAATTAATTTAATAATATTTTATTAAAATGTTATTTAATTAAAAAATCCATTAATTTATCAAAACATGGAACATACATATCCCCATTACCTCTAATAAGAAAGAATATGGAAGGATATTCCTCCTCTTAGATGTAATAGCTAACTTTCCATTCCATCATCTCAGCCACTTATTAGTGTGGACATCTTATGAACTCTCAATGTGTATGATCCACTCCATCCTCAATTTTAGCCAATTTAATAACACATACGACATTAAAATATGATGTAAAACTACATAGCCATCATCCTAGATTCATGAAAAAAAACCTCAAAACAGCATCCTTACCACATGACATAAACCTATACAATGTGGTCTTATCTCACAATCTTAATCTATGAATCCCAAACTAAGTGGACCTTGATTCCTATTAAATATGATATGTAGGATACCTCAAAGATGATCAAAACAAAAATCACCCTATTCCCCATATTTTTCCTCATGAAGCCATAATTTTCATGAATCCACCAATGTATTTTCTTATCAGGTGGTATTACTCATGGGTTCAAATGTCCTTTCTTATTGGTACATATACCATTTTAGATCTCACATTAATACCTTCAGTACATATTCTTTATGAACCAATATTTTATTAGGACATATTCTCAATGAAATCATACCTCAACATGATGGGTAAAATCCCCACCATGAGACCACACTAACATTCTCATACAAGAAACATTCTTGATGAGACCATTTCTTCCTCAAAGGGCCTAATTCCTTATAGTGACCATCCTAATCTCATTGGATTATTCTCCCTTTGTAGTCAACCAAAATGGGTCACTCATTCATAATTCCTACACCATCCATTTTTAGGAAAATTTTATCTAATAATATGTACCAAATGATCTTAAACTAAATGGATTTCTCTTTATCACACAAAAATAAAAGATATGGTATAACTGGTTAATTGGAAATGAAATACATTGGTCCTTATTAAATCCATGTTGATAATAATAATATATTCATATGGGGTCAATAATGATGATAGAAATACTTAATTCCTTCCTAGATGGTGATAAACTCTAGTGTGTCCATCTATGTGTATTTAAAATAATGGTCTCTTAAACTAAGCATCAATAGATATTATAAGAAACAAAGATGTAGAATTCTTTATACATATCAATGTTCTTATTGATACAAGTCAACGTCCAACCACTGGCACAGGTCTAAGCAGTCCCATACTCAAATTTATTAAGGATTCATGAAATTGACTTAAATCTAAAAGATGGTCCAAAATCCAGAAAAAATACCCTTGAAAAGGTGCAATGGGACTAACCTTCCATCCTATAGACCAACGTTTATTCTATGGTGTTACAATTAAATTTCTAATGACTACATGAATTTGGAAAGAGGATATACCCTAGATCAAAAATGGAAAAGTACTACATCAAACCACATATAAATGTTTTCATCAAAAACAAAAACTAAAAAAATATTCCATCCTTACATAATAGGTTGATACCATGATATTTTCCATAATAAGTTATTCGGGATACTACCTATAATAACATTTTAATTTTTAATCAATATAATCTTAGTTATGAGTCTAATTTCTCTACCATTATATATAATCACACCATATGATCTATAAAAACTAATGGATTAGTAGTAGTAGGTCAAAATAAAGGGATTCATTAGGCTGAATAAATCATCATTCACCCCACCAGTTCCATTCATTAAGATGTAATATAATACACTCTAGGAATTTAAATAATATTATAAACTAAATCAATTCACTATCAACAATTATTACCCCTCCCTAAAATTTATTATTATTACCATAAGTTAAAGGTAGATAGATCATTCCATAAAAAAATATATGATTTAGATCACACAATATCTGATTCAAGAATGTTGATATTTTAATGTTATCATTTAGATGTATCTATGGATACTATAAGTACATGGTCACGAAATTTGTCTGAAGAATTCCAAATTAGTTCTCATGAAACTAATGAATTATTATTTATAATATATATTATAATGTACATTAAATTTTTAGCCTAATGGTTTATTATCACCTATTGTTTTTTTTTTCACATGTTGAGTTTCTCCAATAACTACTTTGACAGAGAATGAAACACCATCATCAATTTTTGGATAATTATTTAACTTGAAAATAATATAGTTAAGGGGTTACAAATTTATATCATTAATAAAAAATAATTGTTATAATTTCTGATATACATTTTGATTGCAAAAATATGGATGATCTAAAATTTTTCATTCCTAGTGAGTTTAATTTATAACATGGTTCAAAATATTAAATAATCCCATTAGTCTGACCTGAATTATCCCACCATTAGGAAAAAAATGAATAGTGGGAGACCATTGGCGGATATACATAGGATACTAGTACATTATGTGTATTTTACGATGAATTTTACTTCACCCATTATTAAAGTGACAGGCACATCATGTTTTTCATTAAATGAATTGGAATTTATATACTGGTGTTGGAATAGAGGAGAAAAAAATTAAAGACCATCTTGTTGGCTACTTATGAAGAGAAAAGTGGTTGTATGTGTTAAAATGTTCCTTTCCAAGAAATGATTGATGGGAAAGTTCCAATGGCCTATTGGTATGTTATAATCATTAGATATAGTTATATCTAAATGGGAGAAAATATCATTAGATTTTTCCATCGTATTATACATGATTCATTGTGATAATGTTTTCATTTTTGTATTAGTTGATTAGATAACTGATTTAGTTGATTTAATTTAATTTTAATTAATTTTTTATTCTTTTAAGAGTTATCTTCATTCAATTATTCATATGAACTCATTTGAATCACTTCTTGGTCATCTTTGATAATGTACACATTTTTTGGTATAGGATGAGGAAACATAATTTCTTCTATAGAATCACATGTACGAAGAAATTGAGAAGATTCAAACAATAAGAAAATGAATATAAACAACCTAAATTTATTCTAAATCTTATTCGGGTCATCGATGTTGTCTATTAACTTTTGAAGTAGGTGACCATATATTCTTGAGAATACCAAACTACCTATATGTAATGAGATGAAATTAAGCTCATTATTATATTAAACCATTTAAAATTATAGATGACCTTGGTTTTTTCAATTAATAGCCATTTTTACTATTTATATCCAATATACTACATCATAATTTTTACATAAAATGGTAATGAAATTATCATGTGACCCCACTCATTTGATTTACTGGGATTGTGTCTCTCTTGATCCTCTTTTAACATTTTTCCACACCATAATTCATCTTTTTTAAATAAATTACTTGATCTCACAGTGTTAACACATATTATTGGTTCATATAATGTTTTAGGGTTGATTGGTATGTTAGGAGATAGGGTAATGACATGGGATTATACAAGACAAGTTTTTAAGTCTTTTTCCTAGCATCAGAAATCTCTAGATTAACACCCCTAGTTTGAGGAATTTAGATATTTTTAATTCATCTTTATGTAATGTGTCTTGGGTACATATATGGTTGTTTAAAGAGAATAATTGTATTTTGGTCGGTCTTTTAGGTGGTTTAACAATTTGTGCATAGTTTTTCCAGACCATTCATGAAAATTTATGACTATTGGATGTTCCATGATTTTTTTATAGTATAAAAAAACCGTTCAATAATACTGTATTTTTAGGGAGTTTTTTTGAAGTGTAAATTTACTTAGTTTGAGCACAGTTTGTCAAAATATTCATCTAAACTATTTAAAATCCTAAAAAATGCCTCAAAATTACATCATAAACCATATTTTTTTAAAAAAAAATCTTCTCCTCATTGTTAGAGATCACAAACTTTGTCATATTATTTAGAAATTTTAGTTGTTCTCATCATTCTAGATCCCACTCTATTTTTATATTAGTGTGTCTAGTCTAGGGATTAAATTTAATACTCCTGAACCATCTCTTTATTTCCTTTATTCTTTTTTATCATAGTGAGAAACACTAATTTGAAGATATCATGTGGTTATTTATTTATAAGGATGTGTAATGATATAGATTTTGTAGAAAATAACTTTAGTATCATTTTGAGGGCCCAAATATACAAATGTGTAGTGTAGTTTTGTTTAAAAAATCATGTTTCTGGTCTGTGGTTTCTCCTCAGATTAATTATTTTAAGAAGTTGAAGTTCTTTTAATATCTAATTATTATTATCATTTTTTTAATTTATTTTCATAAATCATTTTTGAGTGCTCACATGGTAAAAAATAGACTTTGAATAAAAGTTGTGGGTGATACCCTTGATGTTTTTTATTGAAGTTCTGATTGGATATTTAATTTTAAGAAAGTATTTTTCAATGTAATAAATATATATTTGTAATATAATTTATTTGAATATGTATTTTTAACCTCAATGTAGATAAATTTTTTATTTAAGGAACATTATTTATAAAATATTAGTCTTGCATTAAATTTGGTCTATAATTGGCATGATTTGTAAGGTATTAAGGAAGAAAATGTATTGTTCCATGTTAGTTAAGATGTAGATATTAGTGGTAATGTTTGGGAACATGGATTATACCATAAGTTGATATCTTGGATCAAGGAGTGGGTCTTTATCTCATGTTTCATAAATTATATTACACCCACATTAATGGGTGATGCATTAGGTTGGTATTAGATATTTGAGAGGGGAGGTATGGTAGATTAAATGGGTGAGTGAGTTCAAGGCATGGGTGTGTGAGTTATACTATGTGTCCCTTTAGAAAAATAATTTTTTTTTAAATATTTTAATTTTAGAATGAGTCATTTTTTGTTTATATTTGAATTGATTACTTCAATTATACCTTTTAATTGTTTATATAAAATGTGATTTGAATTAAATTTTCCTATATGGAATTTTTTGGAAGACTTTTGGGATTTATTACTAGATTTTTTGTACTCAAAACCCAATATATTCTTTGTGGGGTATGCACAGATGTTGTTCAATGTGATGTTGGTAATGGGAAGACAATTTACTTCACTAGTGATACATATTGATGATGTGTTCTATAGTGGGGGTGCAATTATCATTGAGGTTGTGGTTATGTAGGTCCTAGTAGTCAGGTTCATGATTTTCACATTTTAATTTTTTTCAACTTTTTGATATGTGGTGAAATATTTAGATGTTCTTGGTTATTGTTATCATTGTACCATAAGTTGTTATATTTAATTGTTTTACGTATTTTTTAACATCGAACATTTTTTATTTTTTTCACTATAGTTCTTTCATCATAGGGTATGTATTAGGTAAGGGTAAATCGTCCCTCAATTGTGTTTTAAGTCCTAATCATTAATGTAAACACTGGTTTTCTGGAAGTGTAACACCCCAAATATAATCATGTAGTGATTACATGAAATAAAGAAAATATTTTATTAAAATACATTCCCATGATCTTTTAGGTTTAGATCTTGAAAATATTAAGAACAAAATATATTCTAAGAAGGATCGTGTATTTCTCAACTAATGGAAATTTTTACCACTATTTAAGATACTACTGATTGTTTAATAAGTCTACACTATATCTCATAAATTATACACATAATATATTCTTCTTTTTATATAATATGTACTATATTTCATCAAAACCTTGGTAAATGGAAACATAAGAAAGATGATCTTAAATTCTCAGCAATGTAAAATGTATATTATAAGACCTAAGAGCATGAACATAGCATGAATAATAATGATGGAAACAAATTATAATTAAATAATTCTATTTGAATAATTACATTTGTTTGAAAAAAATCCATAGATAAAAAAATAAATAAAAACATGCAAAAAAATAACTGAATTTACGGTGATGGAATGAAAAATTTCATACATTGTTTACCTTCAAGGATTTATCCATGACATTGCACATGATGTCAAGACCACTAGAAAGACATAACTCTTGTAATTATATCCATAATCAATATATAATTCTTGAATTGGGTAATAATACCCTAAATACCCAAACAATTTGTATCATGTGACAAACTCATGTATCGAGGAGCATGGAAAAACTGAATTTTAGGGTTTCTTTTTAGTGACGGTTTTGAAACTGGCATCGAAATATTATGTGAAAAATTATTTTAGGGTGGTGTTTTAGTGGTTTTTTTAAAACCAATTCTAATTTTTTTTTTAAATATTTAAATATTTTAAATAATTTTAGTAGAGGATTTTGATAAACTGTTAGAATATCATATTGTAAAAATTCATTTTTTAAAAAATATATATATAGAGGAGGTATTAAAAAATGGCCATGAAATTGTTATAGTTTTTAAAAACACAAAACTAAATTAAGGTAAAAATATTAATTATTAAATATTTATTTATAATTTTTTATTAATAATTATAATTTATTATTTTAATTCATTTATTTTTTTATTATTTACACTTTTAATTAATTAAAATGTGTTAATTATAAATTGTGTATAATTATTTGTTAATAACTATTTAAAACATAAATTATTTTGTGAATAAGTTGAAAATCAGGTTTCAACATCAAATGAATATTTCTTTTGATTTGGGTTTCTGTTTTAACCCCCGAACTAGTGAATTTAAAGATTATGAAATGAGATACAATGAAATTAGATAATAATTTGGTAATAATTAGTAGAATAAAAAATATTTTAGTTTTAATATATTTTGAAAATATATCATAAACATCAAAATACCATGATTATTTTTTTGGGTGTCCATTTGGGCTTTACCACATATCAAATCAAAGATTATGATTATCTCTATAATGTGTTGACCAAGGGACCCCAATCGCTATTATTTTATAGGCAAAAATTATTGAAAGGCCTCTGAAACAGATTTTTTTTGTTCAAATATCATGCTTGTTGAACGTCCAATGATATTTGAGCTTCATTTAAGAGTTTCTGTGTATGATTTTTTGGACATCTATGATTTTATTTAATGAATTTATATTCTTATTTATTTTTTAGTGTTGAAATTTTTTGTGGTTTTCCCTCCTTTGATGATTTATTATTTAATTCATATATATATATATATATCTCTCAATACATCTACATAAATATGATGGAAATAATTAGGAGCATATCTCTCTTCAATAATGGTTATTAGGGTGATTTTCTTCAATGGTGTCGAATTTCATGGGTTACTTTAACCCAATGGTGGTCTGTATTGGTTCTTCAAATAAGATTAAGGCCACTTATGACTTGGATAGTGCGTATTTGGTTCCTATAGATTTGGTTTTGAATCTGGAAAAGGATCCCTTTTATCTCTTTTTAGATCATGTTTATTTTTATAGGTTTAATGATTTGAAGGCTAAAATATAGCATGGGTAGGTGTTTCTTCTAGGGATAAATTCTTCCTTGGTTTTCAGAGTGACTCGGTAGTGTCCAGCAACCTAGTCTCTAAAAATATATTCCTTGCATTTTTTTAAACAAACACTATGTTCTATGAGGAATGTATTTTGGCTTGTAAACACTCCATTATTGTGTGGATAACCTATCAACTGAATAAGGATGGATGGAAGCATGAAGATCATAAGAATAATTTGATCTAGGTGTAGGGTTTTGACAATTGGCATATAGTGTTAATTAGTAATGGGTATTATCATATAAATTGTCATTCTCATGAGATTAAATTGAAGGTGTGGAGTAGTTAATTTGACAATTTTACGTCAAGGGTCCTTGGATTTGAAGATTGGGACCCTTGGTTTGACCCATTTCAGGCCATGAACAAGATTCATGAGTCTTAGATTTGTGTTAAGGGACTGAATTAGTTGTTTTGTCATACAAACATCCATTAGTAAATTTATTTGGTTGTTGGTTCCCCAATAAGTTTTGACTAAGAAACTGAAATTGCCAAGTATGGACATTATTCCTTCATTTAAGTTGAATTTTATCTTAGTGCAGCACTTTTTGAGAAGGTTTATCTTGTTTTTGGTGAATTTAAATTCAAAATGATAGTGAGTATGTTGTTTTCCTTACCTTTTTTATACAATCTTGTTTATTAGACATGTTAGAAGTAAAAGCTATAGGGGTATGAGATTCTTGAATTGTGATAAATTTGGGAACCTTTTTTGTAGCTACGAGTTTGATATACCTGCTAATATTGGGACTATATTTGGGAAGCTAGCGGCACAGGATGAATTTCATGGAAACAGGGATGTTTTCTCTTCTCTGCCATCTAATAAGGTTACCAATTTTTATAGGCCCTTGAAAGAATGTCGAAAAGTTATAGTTCATTCCTCTATTCCCTTTGATGATGTGGTGTCTAGCCCCAAATTAGGTATTGGCTCCATTTTAGTCCCTTCTGATGTCAATTTCTTATCTTCTAAAGGTGTAGAAGTTGTGACCCATGGTAAGGGATCCTAGTTACAATTGAGTGGTTCTCGTTAGAAGGATAATGTTGTTGATAGATATCTAGGAAGACTATACTAAGCCTCACTTCAGGAGTCTTCTTATATTGAGGATAGGATGGTTGAGATTCCATCTGTTCTCAGTAGTTAGAGGAGTGGAATGAAGAAGGCACCATCACTTTTCTAAACTTAGAGCTGGATGATAAAAATAAGCAATCCCATCAAGATGATGAACAAAAATAAAGAACACAGGAGGAGGGATCCTTGGATGGCTCAACTAATGATGTGATGGTGGTTGATGAATCAATTTATAATGGTAATATTTAGGGAAAGAGTGTGAATGTGTCCTAAATGAAGTTATAAGAAAAAATTCCAAGCATTTCCAATGGAACAACGAATGTTGTTGCGAGCAGCAAATAGGCTACTCCTTTTGCAGGTGATTAAAATAAGGGATATGGGAAGCACAAAACCTCACATATTGTACAAGTATCCAATGGTATTGAGGGGATTATTAGAAATAATTCAAAAGAAAATGCCATACTTTATCTAATGTGTGGAGAGAAAGAATATTTTCCTTCCCTTTATACTAGTGATGGAAAAGGAGTGATGTATAGTGTTACTATGAAAACATATTTGTAATTATTGACTCCATTAATATCCCATAATTTGATTCTTTCTATATTGAGAGTCTTAAGAATAAGGGAATCAATAACAAAAAGGAATATTATGGAAGAGTTCCCAAAATCTATTATATGTGCTAACAATATTCCTTCTCCCTCTTTGATAAAAGTGCAGGTTATCAATATGGATATCCAGAGGGAAGCTTCTTCTATTTGGGAGCCTTATATTGGGGATATTTTCATCAATCAAGGGTTTCTGGGGGTTATGCCTCTTAATGAGACCATACCCTATTATGATGCAATAGAACATGGTATGACTGGTATAGGAAACAATATCTAGCATTGTTGTTGAAAACTATCATGGATAAAGATTAAACTGCTAACTCCCAGAGTTAGTGGGATGACCCATCAGACACAGATTAAAAGGAAAAATCTGTGAATGTTTTAAATAAATGGAGGAGAGGAAAACACCCAAAATGCCAGAGAAACTCACATGGAAGGGTTGGTGTACCTAAAAAATGACTATTATACAGTTTTCTATGTTATTTTGGTGGTGACATGTGTATCACATTTAGTTTGCATCTCTATTGTGTCTTTGGTATCTACTCTTTGTATTTAATAAATTTTCCAAGGCCATGTATTTTAATCCATGGTACGTTTCGTTTATATTATTTTAATACATCTATGCACATTTCATTATAATATATATATATTTCACAATGTTTATTTAAAATGATATATAATTTTATCTATGTATGGACACATTTTTGTATTTTTTAATGTTTATCTATATTTACATACATTTGAAAATATTTATACGTATTTATGTTTATGTATTTTTATATCTTATATGCGTAGATATATATAGATATTTTATATTTTCTTATTTTTTAACTTTAATTTTTTATTTTTTATTTTTCATGTTTAATTTTTTTATTTTTTATTTTTTATTTTTTTATCATTTATTATATTTTTATTATATTTTTTAACATAATATTTATAATTTATTATTAAATTATTATTTAGTATTTATATATTACTTAATACTTATTTATTAATTAATATTAATTATATATTCATTTATTATTTGTCAAATATTATTTATTTATTTATTATTTATTATACATTATTTTATTATTTATTATTAAATTATTTTTCAATTAGTTTTTATTATTTATTTAACATTAATTATGTATTAATTATAATTTATAATTAATTTATTATTAATTAATTAATTATTTTTTAGTATTTATTTTTATTATTTATTTAATGTTCATTATTTTTGTTATATTAAATTTATTATTATTTTATATTATTTTATTATGAAGTTATTATTTGTTATTTATGTATTATTTATTTATTATATAATATTATTTAATTTATTATTTATCAGTTTGTTACATATTTACCTTATATTAATTTTTAATTTTTATTAATTTCTGATTAATTCATTATTTATTCATTACTTAATTATTATCTATTATTTATTTATTATTTATTTATATTTATTTTTATATATATTATTTATTTATTTGTCATTAATTATTATTCATTATTTATGGCTTATTAATGTTTTATTTATTAGTTTATTTACTAATCATTTGTTTGTTATTTAACAATCATTTATTTATAAATTATTAATTATTAATTATTAATTATTTAGTTCATATTAACTTTTTACTCTATTTTCTTTCTTTCTATTACTTATTATTACCGATTTATATTGTTATTTATTTTTATCTATCTATATATAATAATAATGGTGGTTCTTTATTTGTGTGGGAGCCTCCATCCCATTTCTGATGGAGATTAGGGTTCCTACTGATCATATTTCATGACCCTTCAATATGGATGGTCTATTCCTTACACAAGGGATATTTGATTCCCATAAGGTTGTGGGAGTGGGATTGGTGTGTCAGAAAATCACTTGAGGATAGAACCTTGTAGCAGATGATGGTGCGTCCAAGCTGTCTTTCTCCCTCTTTAAGGGCTCGGTTGTGGGTGGAATTTTTCGGAGGGGAAACATTTCTCATGTCAAGGATGATCTGGATACGGCCTAAGAAAGCCTATAAATTGATGTGAACTCTATAATTTCTCATCTTATTCTTCCAAAGGGATCTAAATCATAGATGATATGAGATCTAGTTGAGCACCTATCAAAAATCTGAGGATTTTCAATTGGGAAATTTATTTCACTCGGTCATGGTTATTTTACAAGATTTTCCCTTATGAGAAATTCAAATTCTGGGTGGGGGGATTTTTTTCAATTTATCTCTGGTTGGGTTTTAAGCACATCTAAGAATGGGATATGAATTTAATCCTTTGGAGGTTGGAGACTCAAATTCTTATATGTGGGTCAAGGTATATGGAAAAAACTTGATACTCTAGAACCTTAAAATTCTCTAAGACATTTCAATATCGATTGGGGTTTCCATTAAAATGTAAAAAATAGATAGAGATGGATATATTTGGTCATTTTTCATGTTTATTAGTAGATGTGTAATTGTGTTCTACTCTTGTTGACATATATATTCATTCTACTAAAGATGATTATTTTGATTTGAAAATTTAATATGAAAAGGTTACCAAATTTTACTTAGGGTGTAATGTCATAGGTTATGATAGTTCCAATTGTAAGAGATTAGTTTCTTTTTTTATTTCTTCATTCATGAGTGTGTGATACGAATTTATGTTTTAAAAGGGATAGATGTTTTAATTATAATTCTTAAGGTGATTTTTTATTGTTGTTCATGTTCAGATTCAAACTAGGGGAGAAGTTTCCTTGGACGGATATGGATGACATGCTTATTAGGATGTGCTTTTAGTCTCATTGAATGATGTCTCCAATATAGGGCATGGTTTTTATGTTCACAGTAAGGAATCTGTGCCAATTGAAACTACCGATTTTTAGATGGAATTTCCATATTCTCTGACTTTCTAAATATTGGTAGTGAAATCTACTAGCACTCTATATGGATCAGCAGCGGATGAGGTATAAAGAAGGAATCATTCATCTGAGCATGTCCATTCTAATTTGGATGAATGAGAGGGTATAGCTATGATATTGGTACCAGGCATGTGCAGCCCTGCATGGGACAGCTTGTCACATGGTCATGTGAGGTTGAGGCTTAACGTAACGATGTAATTGTGGGTAAGGGTAAGTTCCTTGTAGTCCTAATTTGGGTAACTTCTTGTATTCTTTAATTTTAGGTTTCCCACTTTTTCCTCAAAAGTTATTTTGAAATAAAAATTTAATTTTAAGTCTATATTTTCTACTCAAAATATTGATTATTAAAAGAGGCACTACTATCTAGTGGGTTCGGTGATTTTTGAAGCTCTCCTCCCATGGACTCTGATCTCATGTTGGATCAACCCAATGAATGTGGCTTACCTACTATATCCATGGATACCCAATAAGTAATTTCTAAGAATGAACTTCTAATTAAAGGTGCCAAAATAATAGTGGATGAAGAGTGATTCAATTTGGCCATCCCTCTAAAATCCAAAACATATGAGTGTTAATATAAGACTAGTTAAGTTTCATATAATCTCTAAATATAGTATTAACTTAGTATAAAGTCTTTTCAAGTACCCTATGCCCAAAGTATGACAATCAAACTTAAAATCCTTCAAGAATAAGAGTAAATGATTTTTAGAATGTGGAGTAGCCTTATTTATCCAATTTTATTTTCCTAATAAAAAATTATTATGTATCTTTTTGCAAGGCCTTATATGAGTAATGTGATAATTCATTGGAAAAAAAATCTTGGATCACACCTCCCACAGATTAGGAAAGTGAAAGGACCATTGAACGCCTCAGTAAGGAAGAATCATAATGGGTTTTCTTGAAAATTGAAGTCATTTTTTCTATGATGTAGCCTAATGTATTTGGTTTGAATTATTATTTAACAATTAAAAATTTGTTATTAGTTAAAATTGAATATAGATTCTGATCCAATCCCCATATAAACTTTCAAGATCTGTTTTGGAAATTCAAGATTTTCTCCACTCAATGGATCTTCTATGAATCATCATCAGATGAAGAATATGAGGCCCCATAAAGGTAAAATACATAGAGAAAAAGTCAACATATAAAGGGAATCGGAATATATCCTAGAAATTTGGGATATAAACTAATTTTAATGGATTAACTTACTATATTAGGATTCTTTTATTCTAGTGTTGGTATTTTATGCCTTGTTTGACCCACTTCCTTCCTTGTACATTTTTCATTTATTACTAAATTTTGGGGAATGGGTTTGGTCTCTAAATCCCTGAATCATCCACATGGGTATATATATAATAATATTAAATTCTATTTACTAACCACATTAAGTTCTTGTTGGGGTATTAATTTTGTTGAAAAATAACCAAGAGGTGAGTGGTTCAACTCTCACCCAACATAGACACCTATATATATATGTATAATTTCAATATGGTAGATGCATGAATGCATCATTTGAGCAGATATAATAATTAAGAAATCATAAATCATAAATCATAAATTATAAATTAATAATAGTAATAATAATAATTAATTAATTAATAACAGTAAATATTATATATATATATATAATTAAATAATAAATATGTTAATAAAAAATCAAAAATAAATAAAAAACCACTGTGAAACAATTTAGATGTGTTTTTTCAAAACTATCCTAAAATGGTTTACTTAAAATTTAAACCATTATGAAAAAAATATTTTCACTTAGTGTATATAATATTGGTCCCCACCTATCACTTATTTATGTCTATTGCATTCATCATATGAAAGATATGAAAAATAATAACATTCATAATAAACATCCATCTACAAAATTCTTTAATATAATAAAAATATGTAAAATGTCAATAGTTTTCTCCATGTTAATAAAAGAGATAACATGATCATAACCCATCTCAATAAATAATTTTTATGTTTAAACAACCCATAATCAACATACATGGGTAGTCAATAAACATCATTTTTGGAATAAAAAATATACAAATTTTCATTATTTCACTAATTAATAAATAGAAAATATTTTCTTGTTAGAATGAACAAAATAAATACCATATATAGAAATGGTAATATGATTAATTAAATAATTTCACCAATCAATTGAGGTAAGGAATTTAGATGAACACCCTTGAATAAAATTAATTAAATATAGAGTGTTCATAGAGGATAGACATTTGAATAAAAATTACAGTTATGTGCTAATGAAAATTAGCAAAGAAAAAGGTAATGATTGATAATTCCTCTATTTGAGAAAGATATTACAAAATCCCCCTAAAAATTAGTTGATGGTAACATTTTTATGTCTTCATTAATCAAGCATAAGATATGTCATTGTATAATGACATTTAAGAAAATGCTATTTAGGAGTTTTAGAAAAATCACTTTTGAAATAAGTAATGTCCTTGATTTTTTAAGTTGATTATTAAATAAATATTTTATAAAATTTGGAGAAAGATAATTTATTTTTGAAACCATTAAAAAATTCAGTGATTGTTTCATATAAAAATTTAATGGTGTGGAAAATATATGTTCTCACGTAAGGAATTAAAAAGGGAATATTATTTTTTTTTACAACAACCCATACATCCAATAATAAATGATTTTATTTTAAAACATTTGATAATAATATTAAGGTAGTTAAAAATGGAAATTTTATAATATTGAAATAAATATAGGGATATCAAAAAATGTGGAGTCAATTATAAAAGTAATTCCATTTTTAAAAATACTATTATTGAAAACCACATTGCTTTAAAATTTTATAAAATATCAAAATTAAAACTAGAGAAAAAATTAATATCCCACTAAGATTTACTAAAGGATAAGAAAATGATGTTTATATTAGGATGAAAGGCTATAAAATTACCTATATGGGTTATTATATTGAATAGATTCTCTATTTTTAAATAATGTTGGGAAAAGAAATTTTATAGCTTGATTAACATTTAAATAAAATCCATTAAATGATAGAGGTCATGAAATTGAACTTCAAATATGATGAATAAAGTTTAAATCATGTTATAAAATATAAAATTTTTATTGTTCACACCATTTAAAATAATTGGTGTATAACATGAAGTATGTCTCATGAAATATGAATTGAAACCAATAAAAATCTAATGACATTAGAATATGTTTAATCAAACCCCCCTTTGAAGATAAAAATTCAAATTAAAATTTAAATATCAACAATAATAATGGAATAATTATTCAAAATATTAAAGGGGAAGTATATACAAAATTCCAAATAAAACATTATTTATGGTAAGAAATATTTCCCAAAGGGTTAAATTTGAGAAATGAAACTATTACCTTGTTATTAATTTATCTTGTGCATGCACATAACATCCTAAATAATAAAATTATGTTTATTGGGTATCATTTTAATAATATTATTATTATATATTTAATTCTTTATAGACTATATATTATCATATTGTATTTTTAATATATATATTTTTTGTTATGTTTGAGTGAAAAATGAATTAGTGTGGCTTATTTACATAATTTCAATGATCGAATATAAAATATTTAAAATAAGATAAATAATTTATAAAACCTTTAAAAAAACAAAAAATAATAATTAATTTCTTTTAAACTTCAAATAATATTACGATTTATGTTCCCATAGTCATCCATGAAATATTTTCCTTGTGTTGTTCAAGTAAGTGGTTAAACCAACCAGAAACATGGACACACTATATATTGATGGGTGAGTATGGCTAATGAAATGCATAATGTCATTATAATATAATAATAATGACATTATTGAAATTTTTTATGATAGAGAATAGTATTTTAAGTGTTTTTGAAAAATAAATAAAATTTTGATAAAAAACATTATTTCATGGAGGTATTAGTCTTCACAACACATGGTCGATGTTATTTTAATTTCATAAGTTGATGGAAAATAATAAATAAGTGTTTTATATTAATATAAGAAAATCCAGTAAAAATTATACTAGGGTAATTATTTAACTATGTTTATAAAATTCATGAATGTAAATAATAAAAATAAAAATAATGATTAAGTACTACTCACTTTGGGAACTTTGACATTATATTGGAATTATCCATGGAAATGAATGACTTCAGAAAACTAATTGAGACAAGAATATAAGATAATTTATTTATATTTACTAGAGTAGAAAAATGGTAGTGTTTTTTTATTGATATTGAATGAATTGGTATGGAAGGAAGTGGCGGAAGTTCCCCTATTATAACTGATGGAAAGGGTAATTTTGTGAACACCCATTATTATTTAATAATGGAACAACATTATTCAAGGTTCAATGGTTCCAAAAGATAGAAATAATGAATTTGTGGGTTATTAAAGGTTGATCAAGTATCAACAATTTATTTTCAATTATTATTCAACTATGATTGAATTCATTGGTTCTTATATCTTATTTTTTTCTCTTTTGTTTTTACCAGGTAACTTGCTTTTTCTAACGAACTAATTTTTTATGTATAAAAATATAATGGCCCTTATTAAATAATTTTTACCTAATGATTCCAAATAAGAAATAAAATTTTTTATATATAATTTCTATGTGTAAGAAAAATAATTTTTAACATTCACCCATGTAACATGTTAAAAAATGTTTTTAGAAAATGTTTATTTTTAAGATTAAAATTTACGTGTAGGGTAAAATTATCAATGTATTAGAATTTCATGATATAAATCAATTAAATTTTTTAAATAATAAAATTTATCTAGATTTCAGATCAAGGAAAAACAAAATTTTAACATAATTGTATTTAATTTAAAAAGATTAAAAACAGTTTTTATTGGAATATATTACTTAATTCCTTGAAATTTTAATCATATGTTTTTGAAATTCAACCAACTATTTTTGAATGAAAATTTTTTATTCTTTAAAAACACCTTTAATGAGTTTTACATTTAAAATTCAATATTATCTTACGAAGGTATCAATAAAATTACAATTTTGATAAAAATAATATTTTTCACTATTCTCCTAAAAAGTATTTATTTTAAAAAAAATAAAAAAAACATTCTCATATATTATTAACATTCAAAATTAAACAAAATTAGTTCATTTTATAAGATTAAAATTTTATAATTTTGGAATTTGACTTTTAAATAAATAGATAAAAATATAATAATTTTTTCATTGGAAAATGAATTTTTAAAATATTTACCATTATTGGTTTTAATTTCCTAATAATTTAGAAATAAAGAGGTGAAAATATATTATTCAAACCAAAAAAATATTTAATCAAAATATATATAGTTTCTTAAAATAAAGTAACCAAAAATCCAATTTTTAAAAATGTTATATTTTAAAGTATAAAATGGTTTTATTATTTATTTTTCTATAATGATTTAGTTTTATCAAAGCTTTGTTATTAATAATGTGCTTTATTTTTATATATTCATTTTTTTATCATTCGGTTAAATCTATTTTTACCCTGCAATTCTATGTCTAAATTTTAACAGTTATACATTGTTCCACTTTTTTTTGTTCAGTTTTACATGTGAAGAAATATATCAAACACATTGGTTTTCAAAGGATAATATAATTTAAAATCTTGGCATTTTACATCCCCCAAAAACAAATTAAGTCCTAAAAATTTTAATTATTCCTTACTAACAACAATACATAAGGGTATATAATTATAATAAAGACTTAATATATATCTTAAATGGGATAAAAACCATTCTATCTTAGGGAAGACTGGGTTTCATATTCTTTCCCTCATAATTGTAATATATTAACATTCTCAACAATTTATTTTGAATATGACTCTATAAATAAATAATTTGGGTTTTTAGAGACATAACTCCCACATATTCATTTTTAATATACAATATCCAATAAAATATGAGAAGCAAATAGATTATGATAACATCAAACTGAATCAGATTAAGGGATCATATGAGAATTAGAGCACTCTAGTATGATGTTTTATCCAATGAAACCTTCATTTAAAACTATGATACATTCATTTTAACTATTTCAAACATGGTTCACCCTAAAACTCTTTTGTTTCAACTGAGGACACATTATGCTGGGTTCTCTCGTACTTCTTAACTTAGTATCTCAAATTAATTAGAAAATAAATCCATTGTAGTGTATTGTAAATAGAATGTGATTAACTAAAGAATATCTCTATGGATTCCCTATCTAGGTGTGTAGCCTTGTGAACACTCATCATGAAACATAGTGAAGATTGAGTTGATGCTCAACAAATATATTTCAAACTGATTACCCGTTAGTGCATCAGTGTTATTTCTACATCTAATTTTTTATATTCAAAAGGTGATGTAATTTCTTGGAAAACCACACACTCGAAATATTACCAAATAACTGGAATATTATCCTATATTTAGTCTTATGTATTAAAATTTTCATTAAGACTCATACTAATATTATCTCAACATAATCTCCAAAAAACATGAAATATTTAATATTACCAGCATAAGGGTTTATTTAAACCTTTTAAACTATTTTCTATCATAAATTATCAACCTATAATGACCATTATAATTCCTAATTAATCTTCAAGTGATAACATCATATTTTCTAAAGATATCTAAAACCTGCTATAATACAAACTTTAACTCCTTAGACATTACCCTATGGAGATTACATGACTTAAAACAATTTTTTCACTACAAGAAATTCTCATTATCCCCTAGTTTTTTGGATTTAGAAGATTATGATAAAAAATAAACTCATAAATCCCAAGTCTTTAACAAATAATTGACATGCTGTAACATCCCTCCCCATATCATTGGCTTGAGAGGGAAGAGGAATTCTTCTTGGCCTTAAGAGACATTCCAAAGGCACCAGAGGAATGAAATAAATGCGATGGGCTTTGAGATAAATTGGGGAAAAAATTTCCCTTGAGACAAAACCAACCAACTAAATGATCCACTTTCAACAAACTATATGATGCATGTCAAAAAAACCAACTCATACATTACCAAAAAGAAACCACACCATTCCACAATACCACCCAAAAACCAATACAAAAAAAACACAATATCATATTACTATAAAGAAAACTAAACCAAGGACCCAAGAAAAATAAGACACAATCTGTAGCCCCACACCATGATCCATGCTCCAATCACTATATCTGCCAAGCATCACCGCGAACTAGTAGCAATTAGATGCTCTACCTTTACATGTCTATCAAAAAACGACATCTGCAAAAGTACCAAAGTGCCAAATCATGGGGTGAGTACTAATACTCAAAAACATTTACCCAAATGACTTCCCTACACACGCCACTAGGATAAAACCATTAGCAAATTTATATAAAATAATCACAAGTGAAACCATTGCCAAAAGACAAACATTCACTTACCAAGCCACGTCACCCAAACCAAGCAACCCAAGGGAAAGAAAAAAATCACGCCATTAAAACAAATCACCATTTAACATTATCACAAAAATTTCCACCATGAAAATCAATGCATAATAAGACAACCAAAACGGCGTTATTCTGTCCAACTCGTTCACCCATTCCCACAAGTGGTACTCCCTACCCACATATCCTTTGATGGTGTCCCTTCCATCCACTATCCATCCCTTTAATATAGTATTTATTACCTCCCACTTCCACAAAACATTCCAAAAATCCATAAACTATCATATTACCCACCAAGGCCACACAACATGCAAATAATCATTTCCATCACATGCCAATCCACTTCAATAAATCACCCATTTATTGAAACCACCATTTAATCATTTTCCATGCCAAAAAAAAATTCACTAAAACTAAATCTTTATTGAAAAAAACTTTTCCATCAACCATTTTCACAAATAAATCCCAAAAACCAATTTTTAAAATCTCAATTTTAAAATCCACAACAAGAGCATTTCACCCCATATCCCCCTTTTTCCAAAAATCCCCAAAAACATCACTAATGAGATTTCCAACAAATTTCACACATCAAAAAAATAATTAATTATGAATAAAACATATTAATTGTAACTAAGATTCAGGTTCTATCAATGTGTATTTGAGAGATAAGCAACCTACCTTAATGGTTCCGATGAATTTGACCCACAAGAAACCTCACCCAAAATCCGGACAAAAACTCCACTACAACCACTATGGATCCCCATCCCTATCATCATAAATCCTTAAAATCAACACCCAAGGCAACAAAATACAGAGATCTACATGAAACAGATGTAGATCTTGAAAAACAAGAAAGTAAGAAGAGTATATCTAGAGAAAATCAAAGAGAAACCAAGAGAAGATACTTACCCAGGAGAAACCACCATAAAACCCCATCACTTTTCGTCCAAAACATGTGGGAGAGCCCTTACAAACCATCAGAACCGAAAATCCTGAGTGAGGAATGAGTGAGAGATAATTTTCAGTGAAATAGGTCAAGCCTAAGGAATCCGAAATTTAAAAACTCAATATTTAAGTGGTCGGATGGTTAGTCTGCACTATTTGGAAAAAGTGTGTGTTAACCATGTGCATGACACTATCTCGAGGGGAGGGGTTTGAATGGTTCCCTCACATAGTTTGAAAAACATTGTGTAGTCCATATGAAGCCTACTATCTCCAACTACATGGTTTTTTAGAGAACCTGCATAGTTTCCCCTAACTTTTCTCAAACTGTCCTCCCTTAGAAAATCCTCTAAATATATTAAAAACCATTCCAAACTCTCCTAACCTCTTCCCAACTCATCACAATCACATTAAACACATAAAAAGGCATAAAAAGGCTACATACATCAAACATGGGGTGCTAAATTCTCCCCAACATTGGACTTTACATCCTCATAATGTAGATAAATATTTCTTTTCTGAAAGAGCTCGGGCCATCACTCAGCCATCTCTATCTCCCATTCTCAAGTCTCCTCTTAAATCTTACCATTCTACCACAAAACACAAACTAAACCAATAATTTTACCACACAAGACTTTATCTTTTCTATCCACAGTCCTCAATGGCACATGCACCAAAGAAGCATCTGGTTTTAGCTCAACATGATCCCAACGAATCACATGGTCATGATCCGGATGACACTTTCTCAACTGCGACACATGAAACGCATTGTGCACTACACTAAAACATGGAGGTAAATCCAAATTATAAGTGACCACTCCAATCCTCTCAAGTATCTTAAAAGGCCCAATATAAAATAGAGATAACTTACCCGATTTCCCAAACCAACGATGTCCCAGCCTAGGAGACTTTCTCAAAAAATCATGATCACCCACCTCAAATGACAATGGTTGTCAATGATGGTACAAATATGATTTTTGATGAAGTTGAGCTATCTCCATCCTCTTCCTTGTATACCTGATTTTCTCCATAGTCTCTTGGAAAAGTCTCGGTCCAATCATCGAAGACTCGCCCGTTTCCACCCAACATAGTGGAGAATGACAAGGATTCCCATTAAAAGCCTCAAACAGAGCCATATTTATCAAATCCTAATAACTATTATTATTGGAGAACTCCACCAACAGAAAGTGATCCTCCCATTAATCAAAAAAAATCAGCACACAAGCCCTTAAAATATCCTCCAATGTTTGTATCATCCTCTCAGATTGGCCATCCATTTGAGTATGATATATTGTTCTTATAGTCAATGGTGTCCTAAGGGATTACTGTAAGGATTTCAAAAAAATGATGTGAACCTCAGATATCTATCTGATACAATAGAAAATGGAACATTGTGCCTCTTTACCAACTTCTGGATATAGATTTTGGATAGATCCTACACCGTATGAGATTCACAAAACGGGATGAAATGGGCTGACTTTGTGAGCCGGTCCACAATCACCCATATGACATCATGCTTCGAGACCATTCTTGGGAGACACACCATAAAATACATTTCTATCTACTCCCATTTCCACAGTGGTATAGGTAAAGACTACAACATGCCTATTGGCCACTAATGCTCTTCCTTAACTAGCTAACAAGTCAAAAATCGTGAGACAAAACCAACCACATCCCTTCTTATACTAGCCCACCAAAACTGCACCTTCAATGCCTTGTACATTTTCTGAATTCAAGGATGGACATCCCACCTAGAATGGTGATAAACCCTAATAATGTCCTCCTTACAAGACACTGGTACCACCATCCGATTTTGAAAACACAAAACTGAATTTCCATTCAGTTCCCAGTTCTCAATGGTCTCTCCACCATTGATTTTTGAACCCATCACCATACACTCATAATCTAATGCATGTGCCTCTTTAACCAAACCATCCAAGTCAAGAACCAATGATAATTAAAATAAGACTACTCCTCTACTTTGATCCTCACATTACAACCACATGTTGGTTGTGATAGACATCAAATTCCACCCATCTGACGCATGTTTCACCACTTGAGAATTTGATTTCCTACTTAATGTTTCTGCCACCAAATTTCCCATATGTAGTATGTACAATAAGTCAAAATAAAACATCTAGAGATATTTTATCCATATCCTTTACTTCAGGTTCAAATCTATTTATAAGAAAATATGCTCTAAGATCTTATGGTTGGTAAACACTATAAATTTATCATCGAAGAGATAATAAAACCACATTTTTAAAGCATGAACCACTTCTTCCAACTTCCAATCATTTTATGGGTAGTTCGTCTCATGAATCCTCAATTGTAGTGATACATACACAACCAAATTATTCCCCTACATGAGAATACACCCTAACCCCGATCCTGATGTGTCACAAAACACCAGGTACCATTTCCTTGGTTTTGGAAAAACCAAAATTGGTTTTGATGTAAGGAGACCCTTTAACTCTTAAAAGCATTTCTGGAACTGCACATCCCATTGAATTGGGATATTCTTCCTTGTTAAAGTTGTTATTGGCGAAGCCTATCTTGAGAAATCATGAACAAAATGTCGATAATACCCAGCTGGACCAAGGAATATTTGTATCTCTAAAATATTATTTGAAAGTTTCCATGAGATAATCACCACTATCCTTTTTGTATCAACAGAAACACCCCTCTCAGAAATAACATGGCCACGGAAATGAACCTCCTATATCCAAAAGTCATACTTTGGAAATTTTGAATACAACTGGTGGTCCCTCAATATCCCCAACACTATCACCAGGTACTACTAATGATCCTCCCTTTTACTCGAATACACCAGTATATCATCATCAAATACCACCACAAAAGAATCTAGATATCTCTAAAATATCTAATTCATCAATTCCATGAACATAGTTAGTGCATTCGTTAGACCAAAGGGCATAACCACTTACTCGTAATTTTCATATCTACTTCTGAAAGCTATTTTCGGGATATCATCATTCCTCACCAAAATTTTTTGATATCCTAACATCAATTCAATATTGGAGAACCACTGATATCCCCTAAAAATATCAAAAAAATCATCAATTCATGGAAGTGGATATCGGTTCTTTATTATAACCTGATTATGTCTATGATAATAAACACAGAGCCGCAAGGTTCCATCCACCTTTTTAACAAACAAAATCAGTTCTCCCCATAGAGATGTGCTCAACTAGATGAACCTGTTGTTAACTAACTCTTCCAATTGAACCTTAATTCCCACAATTTGGTTGGTTCCATTAGGTAAGAAAGAAGTGAGATAGGACTGGTCCCTAGGAGGAGATCAATCATAAACTCCACATCTCTCAATAGTGGAAACCTTGATAATTCTTCGAGAAATACATCCATAAAATGATCCACAACTGCTAGAAGAACACTCTCCTCAAAACCTTACACTGATTCCAACAACAAGTCCACTAACTGATACGAGATCGTGTGAATAGTTGGTTCCAAAAAATCTATTTCACCCAACTTTGCACTCTTCTCCCATTTAAAGAAATTTCTAACATCATCCACCGTCACTAAACTTACTGTTTTCACATAGCAATCAATTTGGACCTTAAACATTGCCAAACAATCCATTCCCAAGATTATATCATAAGCATCCACTTCAAAAAATGACAAAAATCCCACATCAATTTTATGTCATCCACAACTAAGAAATACTCTCTATAGAGGAAAGCTCGACGCTCTCTTTAACCCAGAGGAGTTTAATGTTTCAAAACATAAGGCATCATTTCCACCGTTAATCCCAACAAATCAATGATGAGAGAAGAAATAAATGAATTCAAAGCAATTGTATCAACCGAAGATTGAAGAAACATGGAATTAAAAAGAACCATAACTTGCACTGTGGATGATCCCAACTGGTCATCCACCACAACCTGCTCAGCTCCAACCAATTTCTTCCTTGCCACGCTCTTCTCTTTATTACCCTGTTGAGGTGTCTTGGTATTCTGAGAATCCCCATGGCCCACTTTACTCTTCTTTCGAGGAGTATGTTTCTTCCCCCATCCCATCGAGGTATAAGACCCATGTGACCCCTGAGGAGTATCATGGACACCTGAACTTGGATCATTTTGACAATAACTCTGCAGATAACCCATATACTTAAAATTATGACATGCTCGAGGTTGTTCCATACAATCCCACTTTATGTGAATCATATAACCACATTGAAAACATCTAGGCTTACTTTGATTCTTCTGAGGAAGATTCACCAATCCTGTCGTTGGATTCTAAAATATACTCCCACCCTAGAAATAAGTGTCCCTCTTCCACTTGAACCCAGTACTCAAGTTCCCACTATTCCCTGTAGGTACCAACATTCCTCCTCTAACTATATCCCCCACAATATCCCTCTCATCCACCATAGCTCGATTCACCAATTCTATGTAATCATCTATACACAGCAATGCTATCTTGGAATGAATTTCCTCGTTCAACCAAGCTTCAAAAATTCATGCCTTCAACAATGTATTACCTACCACCTTTGCTGAAAACCGCACTAAATTCATATAATTAGACATATTTTCTATCAACTCCATGTTCCATTGCTAAAAACTGAATAAATATGTTCTACGCTGGATTCTAAAGGTATGAGGGTAGAATTGTTTGCTAAACAATTCCTTAAACCCGTCCCATGTCATACTTTGATCTATCCTAGCTTGGAATGCTAGATCCCACCACTAAAGGGATATATCTTCCAACATATAGGTTTCCAGTTTAACATTTATCTCTGTTTGTGTTCCCAAATAGTCAAATATCCTATTTATTCTATTCAGCCACGCTTCAGCCCTCTCTGGCTCCTAATCATCAAAAAATATGGGTGGATTCTGCCTTTGAAACTGAACTGAATGATCCGCATACCTTGGTTTATTGGATTTATTTTCACTTCCCACTACTTGGAAAACGTGAACTATACTCTTCTCTAGCTGTTGGTTCACCTGGGGCTCAGGTGAAACCACGTTTTCAACAGCTTCCTCCAGTTGGTGTCCACGAGACCTACCCCTTCCCATTTCTATTAACACAAAAACAACCATAAGGTTCACTCCCTTAACAAGAAAGTGTGTAAAATTATTGTATTCAACAACATAACAACTATCACAACTAGTCTTTCCACATGTTTACATTTCCTATAATGCACTATTTTGAAAAATCCACCTTGTATTTGAAATCAACCGTTTTTTAAAATAGGACCAGTTTCAATGTAGCAAATCCTTCCATTTTGAAACCCAATACATATTTTCAAAATCATCACATTCATATCACACCATAATTAATTATACCCCATTGAAATATGCATCCTAGTGGGAAGTCATTTCTACCATGAATTTCATGCTCATCTCATTGGATACACCCACGACAATGAGATATCCAATGCCTATAAGTGTCTCCAAAACACTTATATACCCAAATCCCTGGTAACTTGAAGTTCATCATAAAAGGTTTAGCTACGTCCTTTATGTTATACATTACAAGTTCCAACAACCCTACATCTTCTACCATCCCGACTCAAGGAATAGACCAAGAATAATTGCCAACACCAAGACTAAGGATCATCACCAAGGATCTAACAACTACTCTAACTTGAAATCCAAGGATCGAACAAACTGATATCGCTTGTAACATCTTGACCCATATCATTAGAATGAGAGGTCAGATGATTGCTACTTATACTTAAGAAAATTTCCCAAGGCACCAAAGGCTTGGAATAAATCTTGAGGTCTTCGAGAATAAATTGGGGAATGATTTTCCCCTAAGAAAAAACAAACCAACCAAACAATCCACTATCAACAAAACAACCAACTCATACATTACCAAAAAGACCAACACTATTCTACAATACCACCCAAAAACCAATACAACCAAACACAATATCAAAGTAATATGAGAAAGACTAAACAAGAGACCCAAAATAAACCAAGACACACTCCACATCTCCACACCAAGATCCATTCTCCAAGCACCACTATATCTCTTGATCATCACCACGAACCACTAGCTATGAGATGATTTACCTTTACCTGTGTCCAGGAATACGACATCTACAAAAGCACCAAAGTTCCAAAGTAGGGGGTGAGTACTAAAACTCAGTAGGTTTTCCCCAAATGACTTCCCTACAAAGGCCACTAGGATAAAACAATTATCAAATTTATATAATGTATTTTTATAAAATAATCACAAGTGAAAACATTACCATAATCCAAACATAAACTTAACAAGATACCTAACCCAAACCAACAAAACCCAATGGAAATCTAAAAAATCATTCCATAATCCATCTCACCATTTAACAATTGCATAAAAATTTCTATCTTGCAAAGAAATTCACAACAAGATAACCAAAACGGTGAAGCTTTTGTCCAACCCATTTGCCCATTCCCACTAGTGGAACTCCCTGCCCACTTATCCTTTGATGGTGGCCCTTTCATCTACTATCCATCCCTTTATTATAGTGGTGCTTCCCACACAATTCCACACAAAATTCCTAAAATCCATAACCAAGCATATAACCCTCCAAGGACACACAACATGCAAATAAACATTTCCATCACATGCCAATCCACTTCAATAAATCACCCATTTATTGAAACCACCATGTAATAATTTTACATGCTAAAAAACATTTCAATAAAAACAACATATTTATTGAAAACCCTTTTCCATCAACTATTTTCACAAATCATTCCCAAAAACCTATTTTAAAATCTCAATTTTTAAATACACAACAAGAGCATTTTACCCCATAACTCCCTTTTTCCAAAAATCCCCAAAAACATCACTAAAGGGATTTCTAATAAATTTCACACATGAAAAACATAATTAATTTTGAATAAAAAATTAATTTTAACCAATATTCATGTTCTAGAAAACTGGATCTGAGAGAGAAACAACCTACCTTTAGGGTTCTAATGAATTCGACCCACAATTTACCACACCCAAAATCTCGGAAAATGATCCACTACAACCGCTCTAGATCCCCTTACCTATCACCCAAAAGTCTTAAAATCAACACCCAAGGAAACTAAAACCCTAGATCTTCATGCAGTGGATGTAGATCTAGAAAACCAAGAAAGGGAGAAGAGTATATCTTGAGGAAATCAAAGATAACCCAAGATAAGAGACTTACCTGGGAGAAACCACCTTCAAACCACCTTGAAACCCCTTAAATTTCCTTCCAAAACATGTGGGAGATCCCTTCCAAGACTTGGGATCCAAAAATCCGGAGTGATGCATGATTGGAAGAAAATTTGTAGTGAAATAGGTTAAGCTCGAGGGAGCCCAAATTTAAAACCCGTACATTTATGTGGCTGCACAATTTTTCCGCATGGTTTGGAAAACTGTACGCACGCCACTGTCTTGAGAGGAGGAATCTTAACAGTTTTTTTACATGGTTTGGAAAACCATGTGCAATCTGTGTGAAGCCTACTATCTCCCCCTACATGGTTTCCTAGAGAACTCGCACGGTTTCCCCGAACCGTGCTCAAACTATGACCTCTTAGAAAGGCCTCCAAACTTATTCAAAACCATTCCAAACTCTCCCAACCTCTTACCAACTCATCCTAGGGACTATAAACTCATAAAAAGGAATAAAAATGATACATACCTCAAACTGGGGATGATACACATGTTTTCTACTATTTCAAAAAATACTTAATCTAAAATAATTTTTCTTCATCTCTTATAATTTATACTTAAAATATATTATTATGAAATATCATAATTATTACTTTTCTTCATAAACTAGGGAAATGGAAGCAAAAGAAGGGTGATTAGAGACACTCAGTAAGGGAAAATGTATATCAGAGTCAATCAAGGAATTAAATAGGAATGAATAATATTGAAAGAAACAAATGATAATGAAATAATTTCGTATAACTAGTCACATGAATTTGAAATAAATTCATGGTAAACATTATATTTAAACACATTGAAGAAAAAAATAGAATTCATGGTGATTAAATTAATAATTTAGATAATCCTTTACCATTAAGGCCTCATATAAGACATCACACTTTATTTCAAGGCTACAACAAATAAATTATTATTTATAGTATGTTTACAACTAAGACATCCTGTTTTAATTGGGTAGGCATAAACCAAATACCCCAACCCCTTTTTTTGTGATACAAACTGATACATAGAATGCATATATAATATTGATCCCCACTCATCCCTTATTTAATTTTAATGCATTTATAATATTAATTATATAAATAAAAATACCATTCATAATAATATTTCCTTCCTAAAAATTATATATTTGAATAAAAAAAATTGAACATAAATATGTTTCTTGATGGTAATAAAAGAGATAAAATGATCATAACACATCTATAGAAATAATTTTTATAGTTAAGAAATAAATATCCAACTATCCTAGGTAGTTAATAATCATATATCATAATAACTAATATACTAATTTTTAGTATATCCTTAGCTAATAAATGGAATTACTTTTTATGTAAACATCCCTCAAGATAACATCATATGTAGTGTGTATTATATGGTTAATTAAATTATTTCCTCATTAAATAGAAAAAATAAATCTAGGTGAACTCCCTTCAATCAACGTAGGTAAAGATAGAGTGTTCAGAGAGGATATACATTGGAAGAAAAACTGCAGTTCAACATCAAAGATGATAAAGATAGACAGAGTCAGTGACAGTTCATTCATCTTGAATAGAAGTATATTTCATAAGCTATAGATAGAAATATGTTGGATTTTAATATTTGAATATTATCTTTAATCAATAATAAGATATGTGAATAAGAAAATTAATTTGATGAAATTGAAATTTAATAGATTTAGAAAAATCACTTTCGAAATAAAAAATATCTTTGATTTTTGGATATATTTTTTAACAAAATCTTTTATAAAACAGATAGAAATATTATTTTTATTTATAGACCATGTAAATTTATAGAGAAAGTTTCATATAAAATGAAAATGGCAGCATAAAATTATTTTCACTTGTAAAATAAAAAAAAGATATTATATTTCCAAAAAAACCCATACAGGAAACATTAAATGATTTTATATTAAAAAAAATCAATTATGATAAATTAGTTTAAAATGAATTTTTTCAATTTTTATAATGAATATATTGATATAAAAAAATTATTTGGTCATTAAAGCAATTAACATTTTTTAACACTTTTTCCGAAAACCTAATTTCATTAAAAGATTATAAAACATCCAATTAAAAATAATTAAAGAGAAAAAACCCACAAAGAATAAAAAGAGTGGAATAAAATGATATTGATATTAGGAAAAAATATATTATCAATTACTTAGATGGGTTATCACATTTGAGATACTCTTTATATTAAAACTTTATTGGAAAAATAAATCCAATTGATTGAGTAACATTTCAGTCGAAACCCTTGAAGGGGATAGATCGTGAAATTGAATATTAAAAATCATGAATCAAGTAATATTTATATCATATTATCACAAATTATTATTTTATACACCATATAAATGAAATTGGTTCTTAACAAGAAGAATTATTCAATATATAGGAATTAAGACCAAGAAACCCTTATGATATCAAATGATTTCAAATCAAAACCCCCTCAAAGGGTATAATTTCAAATGAAACATTAATTATGTTGAATAATGAGAGAATCATGATATATAATATTAAAGGGTTATTAGGTACCTCATTCCAAAAGAAAGACCTATAATAAGAAATGTGTCTCAATGGGTTAAAATTGAAATACGAAACTCTTGCATTGTTTCTGATTAGTTCTATACATGAACCTAACATCCTAAATAATCAAATTAGGTTTATTATATACCTTATTAGAAACCAAATTATTCCATATTTCATTTTATTTGGACCATTTATTACTATATTAAATTTATTTAATATACTTTTTTAATATGTTTTTTTGAAAATTGAATCAGTGTTAGCCTATTTAAATAATTTTAGTGATCGAATATAACAATTTAATAATAAGTTAAATATATAATATATCCTTTTAAAACCAAAAAACAATCATTAATTGATTTTTTTTCTTATAATAACATTATAATTTATGTTCACATATATATACATGATATAGTTTTATTACATTTTTCATTTATGGGGTTGAACCAACCCCAAATATGAACACGCTATATCTTGATGGGTGAGTATGTGTAATGAAATATGTAATATAATTATAATGTAATAATAAAGAAATTATTTATATTTTTAAATTGGTGAATCAAATTTTAAGTTGACTGGATAATGAATAAAATTAATATAAAAAATGAAAATATGTTATTTTCTAGAAATGGTAGTCTACATAATGCATGGTTGAAATTCTTTTGATTTTTTAAGTGATTGGGAAGGAATAAATAATTATTTTTCCACTAATTTAATAATTATTCAGCATTAAAATGATAATCCGGTAATTAAATAAATAGCGTTATGATAGGTATGTGAATGAAATAATATGAAGCATAATGTTATGATTAAGTCATACTCACTTTAGGTCCTTGAACTTTCTATTAGAAGTCCACTTGGAAATAAAAAAACATATTATAAATAATTGAGACCATAGAGTTATAAAAATTATATTGGTTTATAAAAGTATAAAAATTCTTTGGTTTTAAGAATAAATTTTAGTGAATGTGTGTGTTTTTAAGAAGTGGATTTGTCCCAGTTTATATGTGAGGAAAAGGGAACCCTTGTAAAGAATCATTATTTTTCAATAATTGAATGACACTATTAAAAGTTAAATTATTACAAATGATAAAAATAATGGATTTTAAGGTGATATAAGTTCTTTAAATCCTCCACCACATATTTTCACGCAAGTTTTAAATGTTACGGAAGTCATTTTTTCCTATATTTTTACTTATAATTTTATATTGTTTTTATCGAGTAAGTGTCTTTTTCCTAAGAAAATCATTTTTATACCTAAAAATAAAACAAAAAGTATTATATAATTTAGAGTAGTTGATTTCAAATATTAAATACATTTTATCATAATAAATTTAAATTTTTAATAAAAATTAATGTAAACATTGATGCATGTAACGCGTAAAATCATGTTTTTAGAAAACGTGTGTTTTTTAGATTAATATTTATATATTTTTTAATGTTATTAGTGGATTTTATTTTTATGATACAAATTGGGTTATTATAAAAAAAATCTTTAAAATATATCCAAAACAAAATATTACAAAAATAAAATATAATTTAAAAAAGTCTGAATATTGTTTTAATGGGGAATATTACATAAGCCCTTAAAATATTAATAATAAGTATTATAAATTCCAAATAATATTTTAAAATTCATAATATTTATTACTTACTAATATATTCAATGTTATATATATTTATAATTAAATATTATTTTATGAAAATTTCATTAAATTTACTGTCTTGGTAAAAATAATATTTTTCACTATTCACCTTAAAAATTAATTTTTTTAGAAAAATAAAAAAGAATCATCACAAGATAATATTAACATTATAAATCAAAAAAATAAGTTCTTTTTTTCAAATTCAATTTCTATAATATTGGAATTTAAAAATTAAGTAAATATATAAAAATATAATGAAAGCTCTTTACATTGGAAAATAACATTTTAAATTATTAATCATTCATAGTTTTAATGCCTATTAATTATCAATAAAACTGGTCTTAATATATTATTTACATCAACAGTATATTTACTTATCAATTATTTGGTTTCTTAAAATAAAGTACACAAGAATCCAATTTTTTTATAGGTAACATTTAAATGTATAAATCAACCTTATTAGTTATTTAGAAAAACTAATTTTGTTTTATAAATGCCTTGGTATTAATAAGACCATTAATTTTATCTACATATATTTAATAATTCAGTTACATATATTTTTACCCACCAATTATAAGGCTATATTTTAATACATATATAATGTTATGTGTGTTTCATTTTCATTCGGTGTTTCAGGTGAACAAATCTATTGAACACATTGGGTATCATAATTGAATATAATTTAAAATATTTGGGTGTTACAAGGGGTTCAACTTAATTCCAGTCGCATACTGAAAAAATCCATGGTGTTGGGTCTGGTTAAAATATTACATGTCAATTTCTAATTGAACATAACATTAGCACTCAAACCTATCTCTATGATCATCAACTACAATTAATTCCATTTGAATACCAACTTGATTTTTTTGAGAAGCTAAATATATGGAAAATAATATTATAGGACCTTACTTTTTCATAAATAATTCTTTTTAAATTAATTTAATCTCATTGATAGCTTGCGATACACACAACCTAGAGTCTAAATGTATCATAATATACTATTTCGTTATAACCTAATATTTAAATAGGAGGTATGAATAGTAATTACTATATTATAAAATGTATATGGATTAAACATGTATAAATTAAATTCATTGGTTATAAATTAATTATAAATAAAAATAAAAAATATTTGAAAGTAAAAGAAATGTCTTTCAAAATAAATATTTTTTTAAGCAATGGTGTTTTCACCTTAATAAATAAAATTAATCACTATTTATAAAAAAAAATTAAAATAATTTAATATATTATTTATTCAAAAAAAATTGTGATTTTTCTAAAATGATTTATAGACATTAAATTAGAAACAAAAATCCATTTTATGCATAAACTGTATTGTTTCTAAGAAGGGTTTTCATCACGTTTTATGGACATGTTTTTTTCAAAAGAAATTAGAATCTATTTTAAAGAATAAACATCATATTTAAAATAAAAAACTTAATATCATATTTGTTTGAATTTTTTATAATTTTTTGAAAAGACTACATTTTTAATTAATAGAAAAAATACTGATATTTATTAAAAATTATATTTTCATTAAAAAAATTTAAAAAGATTAATTTTGTATTCAAAGGTGTTAAAAGTAAAATTAGTTCAATAATATTATTATTAATCTAAATTAGGTCATTTGGAACAATTTTATGTTGATTTTTTATTTTAAAAAGTTTTATTATTAAGAAAAACAATTCTTCAGAAAATTATTTTTCATCGCGATTATGGTTTTATGTTTAAATTAAATTATATAGAATTTATATATTTATTATAATAAAATATATTGCAATTTTTAATCATAAATATTATTATTTTGTAATAATTTCAACTTATATATTTGCCATAATGAATAGTAAAAATAGTAAAAAATTGTTATAGCAGTTGAGGTTAAAACAGGTTTAATGAGGGATTAAACTAAAATAATAAGGGTTAAAATTACCTAATTACTTGTATAATCTCAACTTTATGGTCATATTGTAAACTTATTTTATCTATTTTTCAAGAATAGTCCATTTTTATCCAAATTTTATGTAAAAAAAGGTTATATTTTTTTTTTACAAAAAAATAAAATAGTTTCCTCTCTCCTACTAATAAAAAGAAACCACTTATCTTATACTATATAAAATTAAAAATATATTTGGTTCAAAAAATAACAACCCATACTTACATATCTCCCCAGGACAGTGAGTAATATTTTTAAACTAAACCCCTTTTATGATGGATTTTGGTATAAACCTAAAGAGGTTGTCTGAAGAAATGGTATAGTTATTAACCATGAGTTTTCATTTAATTTATTAATCTGAATTATTCAAATATTCTTCAAAAATTATAAAATAAATATATTCCATGTACTTACCTACTGATTTGTTAATAAAATAATCTATATCCATCTACTCTTCTATTAAATAGGAAGTCAAATTGCTGATTGTGTGTACATCAGTCTATACCCTCACGGACCAATGAAAGTTTTTTTTCGATCACCACCCCTCACTGATGGGAATAATTAATTATTTAATATATATATATATGGTATTATTACAAAATTGTAATTATAAAATTATAATATCACATAAACTTTCTTACCTTCCAATCTATTGTAAATGATAACATCACTCGTTCATACGTGTGTATTACTACCTCCACGAATAGATGTGTATAAGTTTTCATTTTATTATGATGGTAAAAATGATACATTTAAAAAATATATGTTAAATATATGATATAATAATTAATTTTTAAAAGTTTAATTAATATTCACCTTTCTTCCATTCCATCCATTGAAAAATGGAAACAATATTTATGCGAACATACAACCTATCGTCACCATAAGCAGTGGAATTCATTTTTATATCTATAAACTTTATGGGATACACGTTAAAAATATATAATTAATATATATTATCTTAATATCATTATTATTAGTGTGATGATGGAACCCTGATCAAATTACTTGGACTAAAACTACCAAACCAAGCTTACATCAAAAATAAATTTTTTATTACCCAGAATAATAATTTTAATAAATAATTGTAAATAAACTGATGGTAAAATGTTATAAGAAAATCATATTTGGTTTTAGATATATTATTATGGTTTTTTTATTTATTTATAATAAATCTATATTTGTTATGGATGATTTTCAAACATGTAGAATCGAAATCAGATCTAAAGTGAGGTTTTCTCATCTCACTTTTACATCCGTGATACATTTACCATATTCACCACTTATTTATTTTTCATGGTGTATATAATTCCCTTTTTATATTTTATATCCTTAATATCATTATATTCATGGTATATAATGCTTTATTTGAATTTATTTTCCTCTTTTGGGACATGATACAAATTTTAGTAAAGTGGTAAGGGTTTATTTTACAATCTCATCATTATTTGGGATTGTTTATGTTTTTGTATCAATGAGGGAAATATTACACCATTCTTTATTAAAGCATTTATATTATCTTTTACTCTATTTATTTATATAAATAACATTTTTCCTTGATTTTCCACTCTTTAATTACATAATATATCAAAACATCTTTTTTAAAGAAAACTTATTTGGTTATTCTACTCAGCCAAGAATATTTTTCTTCCATATCTATATTTTCATTACATTATTTTATATAATATTTTAACTATTAAAAATTTATTTATTAAATAAATCGTTACCAATGGTTTTACAAAATTATTTAAAATTTTTCTACTTATCATTTTTTGAATCATGCACTTGTTTCACAAAATGTGAAAGGAATATTTGTTTTAATATACTCGCCATAAACATAATTTCACATTGTAATCACTACTCATTAAATTTATGATACAATTCAATTTTATAATTATTATTTTCAAAAAATGGTTTTTCTAATATTCTATAAACTTCAAGTTTTTCAAATTGTTTTTCAAAGTGGGAAGGATATTTTCCTCAAGAATGTTTTTATGATATCTTTATTGTATTTCTATTAATTAATTTTAACAACCCTTATTTTACTTATTCACACTATATATATATTGTAATGATACCATCCTTATTATTTCACCATATGTTTTATGATTAATTTTACTGGGGATATAAAATTTTGATACCATCCAGCATATTACTCTGGATGTTTTATGATTATGTTTATTGATTTGAGAAATTATTATCATTATGTATGAAAATTTATCAATTTGAATGTTTATGTTGATTTTGTTTCACCCATTTATTATGGGTAATTCATTAGAATTAGTATGTGACATGTGGGGACCTCTGTATCCACTCAATGTGGGGGTAAAACACTTTAGAAAAACTATCAAGGGTATTTGGATTATGCCTTACACATTTATGTAACATTCTTTAGCATGAGTCATTGGTTGTCTATTTATGATGTCCATAATTATTAATTCCCTAATTATGACATTAAATATTGATTTTATGATATTATTTGATTAGTTATGACATCCATGGATAAGTTTCATGATCTTATGATTATTTATATGGAATTATTTGATAATCATTAATTACATCCATATTATTCTTTATGTTCAATTCATTAATTAAATACAATGTGTTTTAAAATATTTAACATTTCATATTTATTAGGAATTATTTGTTTATAATAGCTTTCACTATACCCATACTCTTATAGAGTATATGACCTCACCTCTTTTTCTTTTATCCTTTCCTTATGATGATCAAAAGTGAGTTGTGATTCCTATATTGAGATATGAAAAAGGTAATAATGGTGTACTAAAAGAAAATACTCTTTTGTATTTTATGTTTTCATTTTTAATGTTAGATTCGTGAATATATCATGTTTTATAAGACTATTAAACTATTAATTTCTTTAGTATTTGATTTCTTATATCTAGTGCCAATGTAATAAAGTGACCATTGGGCATGGGTTACTAGTAGTGGGGTTTCTAAAGTTTGTATCAATGTGAGGTTTGTACAAACTATGGGAATAAGATTTATGAAAACCTATATTATATAATATAAACCCATGATTTACTTTTATGATAATTATATAAATAGGATAACATCCTATAGTTCTATTAAGGTAAATATTATATGGTTTTCTGGGAAATAAATTCATGTTTAGAAACTACAAGTGGATGTGGTTTTGGAACAGAATAATATAGCGGTAATACCCATGAAAAGAGTTGGTGTAAGTATATATCATCTATCATTCTGGGTCATAGTGAGTGTTCCATTACTATGCACCTATTTTGAAACTCATAGGGGATATTCTTTAGTTTTTTTACATTTTCATTACAAACCATTATGTTTGATTTGGAAATATTTTGATATAAGAATATTCCAAAAGAAACACTACTAAAAAAACGACCATTAGCGACCGCCAATGGCGGTCGCTATAGTGATTTTTTTTAAATGTCCACTGAAATAAATAAATTTATATATATATATATATATATATTAAAAAAAATATTCACATATATACTATTAAATACAATATTTTAATTATATATATATAATATATTTTAAATGTTTTAATATATATAATATTAAATATATGTATAATATCGAATCATTGTGCTATAATAATTTAAAACCTCCGATTTAAGAAATGCTATCATTTCAGGTATTTCGGAGCACGTTTGCTCCGAATTCGACCGTCGCACGCCGTTTTGGTGTTTTATGAATCCAGAAACGCGTTTCCAGCCGCCGCGGTCAAACGGAACCTCCGATTGACATGCCGTCTCTCCGAACATTTCACAATTCACGCAACGGATGTTGTCATGCGGCTTCGTGGCATTCGGAGGTCGTTCGGGTGGTTTTGACCCCCCAACGCGCCATTTTAGCGCGCGCCGAGCTGCTGAAAACGACGCATTCAGTCGTGCCGCGCGCACCGCACGTCCGATGGACGTGACGCCTCCTCCTACATCTCAGGAATAATATTCCTATCATTCTCGTGCGGTTTCAGGTTTTTCGGAGCACGTTTGCTCCGAATTCGACCGCCGCACGCCGTTTTGGTGTTTTATGACTCCGGAAACGCGTTTCCGGCCGCTGCGGTCAAACAGCACCTCCGATTGACGTTACGTATGTTCTAACATTTCACAATTCACGCAACGGATGTTTTCGTGCGGTTTTATGGCATTCGGAGGTCGTTCAGGGGGTTTTGACCCCCCAACGCGCCATTTCAGCGTGTGCCGAGCTGTTGAAAACGACGCATTCGGTCGTTCCGCGCGCACTGAACGTCCGATGGATGTGTCGCCTCCTCCTGCATCTCAGTAATAATATTCCTATCATTCTCGTGCGGTTTCAGGTCGTTCGGAGCACGTTTTCTCCGAATTCGACCGCCGCACGCCGTTTTGGTGTTTTATGACTCCGGAAATGCGTTTCTGGCCGCCGCGGTCAAACGACACCTCCGATTGACGTGTCGTCTGTCCGACCATTTCACAATTCACGCAACGGATGCTGTCGTGCAGTTTCGTGGCATTAAGAGGTCTTTCGGGTGGTTTTGACCCCCCAACGTGCCATTTCAGCGCGCGCTGAGCTGCTAAAAACGACGCATTCGGTCGTGTCGCGCGCACCGCATGTCTGATGGACGTGTCGCCTCCTCCTGCATCTCCAGAATAATATTCCTATCATTCTCGTGTGGTTTCAGGTTTTTCAGAGCACGTTTTCTCTGAATTGGACCGCCGCACGCCGTTTTGGTGTTTTATGGCTCTATAAACGCATTTCTGGCTGCCGCGGTCAAACGGCACCTCCGATTGACGTGCCGTGTATCCGACCATTTCAAAATTCACCCAACGGATGTTGTCGTGCGGTTTCGTGGCATTCGGAGGTCGTTCAGGTGGTTTTGACCCCCCAACGCGCCATTTCAGCGCGCGTCGAGCTGCTGAAAACGACACATTCGGTCGTGCTATCCGCACCGCACGTCCGATGGATGTGTCGCCTCCTCGTGCATCTCAGGAAAAATATTCCTATCATTCTCGTGCAGTTTCAGGTCGTTTGGAGCACGTTTGCTCCGAATTTGACTGCTGCACGCCGTTTTGGTGTTTTATGACTCCGAAAACACGTTTCCGGCCGCCGCGGTCAAATGACACCTACAAATGACGTGCCGTTTGTCCGACCATTTCACAATTCACGCAACAGATGTTGTCGTGCAGTTTCGTGGAATTCAGAGGTCGTTCGGGGGGTTTTGACCCCCCAACGCGCCATTTCAGCGCGCGCCGAGCTGTTGAAAACGACGCATTCGGTCGTGCCGCACGCACCGCACGTCCGATGGACATGTCGCCTTCTCCTGCATCTCAGGAACAATATTCCAATCATTCTCGTGCGGTTTTAGTTTTTTTGGAGCATGTTTGCTCTGAATTGGACCGCCGCACGCCGTTTTGGTGTTTTTTGGCTCCGAAAATGTGTTTCCGGCCGCTGCGGTCAAACAGCACCTCTGATTGACGTGTCGTCTGCCCGTCCATTTCACAATTCATGCAATGGATTTTTTCATGCGGTTTCGTGGCATTTGGAGGTTGTTCGGGTAGTTTTGACCCCCCAACGCGTCATTTCAGCGCGCGCCGTGCTGCTGAAAACGACGCATTCGGTCGTGCCGTGCGCACCGCAGGTCTGATGGACGTGTCGCCTCCTCCTGCATCTCAGGAATAATATTCCTATCGTTCTCGGGCGGTTTCAGGTTTTTCGGAGCACGTTTGCTTGGAATTGGACCACCGTATGCCGTTTTGGTGTTTTATGGCTCCGGAAACGCATTTCTGACCGCCGCGGTCAAACAGCACCTCCGATTGATGTGATGTCTATCCAACCATTTCACAATTCATGCAACTGATGTTCTCGTGCAGTTTCGTGGAATTCGTAGGTCGTTCGGGTGGTTTTGACCCCCCAACGCGCCATTTCAGCGCGCGCCGAGCTGCTGAAAACGACGCATTCAGTCATGCCGCGCGCACCGCATTTTCGATGGACGTGCCGCCTCCTCGTGCATCTCATGAATAATATTCCTATCGTTCTCGTGGGGTTTCAGGTCGTTCGGAGCACGTTTGCTCCGAATTCGTCCGCCGCACGCCGTTTTGGTGTTTTATGACTCCGAAAACGCGTTTCCAGTCGCCGCGGTCAAATGGCACCTCCGATTGATGTTCCGTCTACCCGACCATTTCACAATTCACGCAACGGATGTTGTCGTGCGGTTTTGTGGCATTCGGAGGTCGTTCGAGTGGTTTTGACCCCCCAACGCGCCATTTCAGCGCGCGCCGAGCTGCTGAAAACGACGCATTCAGTCGTGCCGCGCGCACCGCACGTCCGATGGACGTGCCGCCTCCTCCTGCATCTCAGGAATAATATTCCTATCGTTTTTGTGCGGTTTTAGGTTTTTTGAAGCACGGTTTCTCTGAATTGGACCGCTGCACGCCGTTTTGGTGTTTTGTGGATCCGGAAATGCATTTTCGGCCGCTGCGGTCAAACAGCACCTCTGATTGACGTGCCGTCTATCCGACTATTTCACAATTCACGAAACGGATGTTGTCGTGCGGTTTCGTGGAATTCAGAGGTCGTTCGGATGGTTTTGACCCCCCAATGCGCCATTTCAGCACGCGCCGAGCTGCTGAAAACGACGCATTCGGTCGTACCGCGCGCACCGCACGTCCGATGGACATGCCTCCTCCTCCTGCAGCTCAAGAATAATATTCCTATCGTTCTCGTGCGGTTTCAGGTCGTTCGGAGCACGTTTGCTCCGAATTCGTCCGCCGCACGCCGTTTTGGTGTTTTATGACTCTAGAAACGCGTTTCCAGCCGCCGCGGTCAAACGTCACCTCCGATTGACGTGTCGTCTACCCGAAGATTTCACAATTCATGCAACGGATGTTTTCGTGCAGTTTCGTGACATTCGGAGGTCGTTCGGGTGGTTTTGACCCCCCAACGCGCCATTTCAGCGCGCGCCGAGCTGCTGAAAACGACACATTCGGATGTGATGCACGCACCGCACGTTCGATGGACGTGATGCCTCCCCCTGCATCTCAGGAATAATATTTTTATCGTTCTCGTGCGGTTTCAGGTCATTCGGAGCACGTTTGCTCCGAATTGGACCGTCGCACGCCGTTTTGGTGTTTTATGGTGCCGGAAACGCCTTTCCGGCCGCCGCGGTCAAACGGCACCTCCGAATGACATGCCGTTTGGCCTACCATTTCATAATTCACGCACCGGCTATTTTTGTACGGTTTCGTGGCATTCAAACGTCGTTCAGGTGGTTTTGACCACCCAACGCTGCATTTCAGCGCGCGTCGCGCTGCTAAAAATGACACATTCTGTCGTGCCATGCGCACCGCATGTCCGATGGACGTGTCGCCTCCTCCTGCATCTCAAAAATAATATTTCTATCGTTCTCGTGCGGTTTTAGGTCGTTCGGAGCATGTTTTCTTCGAATTGAACCGCCGCACGCCGTTTTGGTGTTTTATGGCACCGGAAACGCGTATCCGACCACTGCAGTTAAACGGCACCTCCGAATAACATGTCGTCTGGCCGACCATTTCACAATTCACACACCAGATGTTGTCGTGCGGTTTCGTGACATTCGGAGGTCGTTCAGGTGGTTTTGACCCCCCAACGCGCCATTTCAGCGCGCGCCAAGCTGCTGAAAATGACACATTTGGATGTGCTGTGCGCACCGCACGTCCGATGGACGTGCCACCTCCCCCTGCATCTCAGAAATAATATTTATATCGTTCTAGTGTGGTTTTAGGTCGTTCGGAGCACGTTTTCTCTGAATTGGACCGCCGCACGCCGTTTTGGTATTTTATGGCGCTGGAAACGCGTTTCCAGCCGCCGCGGTCCAACGGCACCTCCGAATAACGTGCCGTCTGGCCGACCATTTCAGAATTCACGCACTGGCTCTTTTCGTAGGGTTTCGTGGCATTCAGAGGTCGTTCGGGTGGTTTTGACCACCCAACGCGGCATTTCAGTGCGCGCCGCGCTGCTGAAAACGACACATTCGGTCGTGTCGCATGCACCGCGCGTCCGATGGACATGACACCTCCTCCTTCATCTCAGGAATAATATTTCTATCATTATCGTGCGGTTTCAGGTCGTTCGGAGCACGTTTTATCTGAATTGGACCGCCGCACGCCGTTTTGGTGTTTTATGGCGACGCAAACGCGTATCCGGCCGCCGCGGTCAAACGGAACCTCCGAATGACGTGACGTCTGGCCGACCATTTCACAATTCACGCACCAGCTGTTTTCGTACGGTTTTGTGGCATCCGGAGGTCGTTCGGGTGGTTTTGACCACCCAACGCGGCATTTCAGCGCGCGACGTGCTGCTGAAAACGACACATTCGGTCTTACCGCACGTCCGATGGACGTGCCACCTCCTCCTGCATCTCAGGAATTATATTTTTATCGTTCTCGTGCGGTTTCAGGTCGTTCGGAGCACGTTTGCTCCGAATTGTACCAGCGCACGCCGTTTTGAAGTTTTATGGCACCAGAAACGTGTTTCCGGCCGCCGCGGTCAAACGGTACCTCCGAATGACGTGCCGTCTAGCCGACCATTTCACAATTCACGCACAGGCTGTTGTCGTACGGTTTTGTGGCATTCGGAGGTCGTTCGGGTGGTTTAGACCCCCCGACGCGCAATTTGAGCGCGCGCCGTGCTGCTGAAAAAGACACATTCGGTCGTGCCGTGCGTATCGCACGTCCGATGGACGTGCCTCCTCCTCCTGCATCTCAGGAATAATATTTCTATCGTTCTCGTGCGGTTTCAGGTCGTTCGGAGCACGTTTTCTCCGAATTGGACCGCCGCACGCCGTTTTGGTGTTTTATGGCGCCGGAAACGCGTTTCCGGCCGCCGCGGTCAAACGGTACCTCCGAATGATGTTCCGTCTGGCCGACCATTTCAGAATTCACCCACCGGCTGTTTTCGTACAATTTCGTGGAATTCGAAGGTCGTTCGGGTGGTTATGACCCCCCGACGCGCAATTTCAGCGCTTGTCGCGCTGTTGAAAACGACACATTCGGTCGTGCCGCGCGCACCGAATGTCCGATGGATGTGCCTCCTCCTCCTGTATCTCAGGAATAATATTTCTATCGTTCTCGGGCGGTTTGAGGTCGTTCGAAGCACGTTTTCTCTGAATTGGACCGCCGCACGCCGTTTTGATGTTTTATGGCGCCAGAAACGCGTTTCCGGCCGTCGCGGTCAAACGGCACCTCCGAATGACATGCTGTCTAGCCGACCATTTCACAATTCACGCACCGGCTGTTGTCGTACGGTTTCGTGGCATTCGGAGGTCGTTCGGGTGGTTTTGACCCCCCGACGCGCAATTTCAGCGCGCGCCGCGCTGCTGAAAACGACACATTCAGTCATGTCGTGTGCACCGCACGTCCGATGGATGTGTCGCCTCCTCCTGCATCTCAGGAATAATATTTCTATCGTTATCGTGCGGTTTTAGGTCGTTCGGAGCACGTTTGGTCCGAATTGGACCATCGCACGCCGTTTTTGAGTTTTATGGCGCCGGAAACGCGTTTCTGGCCGCCGCGGTCAAGCGGCACCTCCGAATGACATGTCGTCTGGCCGAACATTTCAGAATTCACGCACCGGCTATTGTCGTACGGTTTCGTGGCATTCGGAGGTTGTTCGGGTGGTTTTGACCACCCAACGCGGCATTTCAGCGCACGTCACGCTGCTGAAAACGGCACATTTGGATGTGCCGCGTGCACCGCACGTCCGATGGACGTGCCACCTACTCCTGCATCTCAGGAATAATATTTTTATCATTCTCGTGCGGTTTCAGGTCGTTCGGAGCACGTTTGTTCCGAATTGGACCGCCGCACGCCGTTTTGGTGTTTTATGGCACCAGAAACACGTTTCTGACCGCCGCGGTCAAACGGCACCTCCGAATGACGTTCTGTCTGGCCGACCATTTCACAATTCAGGCACCGGCTGTTGTCGTACGGTTTCGTGGCATTCGGAGGTCGTTCGGGTGGTTTTGACCCCCGAACGCGCAATTTCAGCGCGCGCCGCGCTGCTGAAAACGACACATTCGGTCGTGCCGCGCGCACCACATGTCTGATGGACGTGCCGCCTCATCCTGAATCTCATGAATAATATTTCTATCATTCTTGTGCGGTTTCAGGTTGTTCGGAGCACGTTTTCTCCGAATTGGACCGCCGCATGCTGTTTTGGTGTTTTATGGCGCCGGAAACGCGTTTCCGGCAGCTGCGGTCAAACGGCACCTCTGAATGACGTGTCGTCTGGCCGACCATTTCACAATTCACGCATCGGCTGTTGTCTTACAGTTTCGTGGCATTCGGAGGTCGTTCGGGTGGTGCGGGGGTGCGGGGAGCTGTTCGGGGGTGCGGGGGGGGGGGGGGTGTACGGGGGTGCGGGGGGCTGTACAGGGGTGCGGGGGGCTGTACGGGGGTGGGGGGGGGGATGTCCGGGGGTGCAGGGGGTTGTACGGTGGTGTCGGGGGCTGTACGGGGGGTTGGGGGGGTGCGGGGGTGCGGGGGGCTGTACGGGGGTGTGGGGGGCTGTACGGTGGTGCGGGGGGGCTGTCCGGGGGTGCGGGGGGCCTGTACGGGGGTGCGGGGGGCCTGTATGGGGGTGCGGGGGGCTGTACGGGGGGGCTGTTCGGGGGTGCGGGGGGCTGTACGGGGGGTGTCGGGGGGGTTGTACGGGGGTGCGGGGGGCTGTACGGGGGTCTGGGGGGTTGTACGGGGGTGCTGGGGGCTCTACGGGGTTGCGGGGGGATGTACGGGGGTGCGGGGGGCTGTACGGGGGTGTCGGGGGCTGTACGGGGGTGCAGGGGGGGCTTTACGGGGGTGTGGGGGGCTGTACGGGGGTGCGGGGGGCTGTCCGGTGGTGCAGGGGGGCTGTCCGGGGGTGTGGGGGGGCTATACGGTGGTGCGGGGGGGGGGGGGTTGTCCAGGGGTGCGGGGGGTTGTACGGGGGGGCTGTACGGGGGTGCGGGGGCTGTACGGGGGTGCGGGGGGGGGGGGGGGGGGGCTGTACGGGGGTGCGGGGGGTTAGAGTTTTTAAATGCACACCTTAGATAATATTAGTTATCATATAATAAACAAGAAAAGAAAGAAATTATAAGTACACAACCTTCTAATTTAAATTAAATGAATAAATACAGTACATCAATGTCAACCCCACCAGTAAAAACAAAAAACATATCTCGTGAATATATGATGTGTCACGCGTTGTCATCACTGCTACCTCCTTCTGGTGGGCCAGGGGCCTAAAAAAAATAAACATTATAAATATTGTAATAACAAAAATAATTTAAATTAAATAAATAAATACAGTATATACCTGCATCGTATGATCCCCTGCACCATCTGCTCGACGCACATATTCCCACAGTGCTCTAACCTCAGCTGTCAATTGCACATTTGCCTCCTCGGAAGCGCGCAGCCGTGCCCCAAAATCTGACATCTGTTGTGTCATATGAGAAACAGCAGAACCGACAACTGCAGCACGTGACACTACAGAACGAGTAATCCCTGCTCCATAGGTCAAACTATAGCCATGCCCGTCCCGACCGATAATGCGATGAATGATCTCATCCCGTCGCATGGGAAGCTGTCGCTGGTCCTCTGGCAGATTTTCTAACTCAGCTTCAAATTGATCCTGTGAAATATTTAAATATATATAAATATATATATCTTAATATATAGATTTATGTAATTATTGGTAAGTACAGACACTTACTATCAATGATGCAACCTCTGGATCTTTACGATCACGAGTCCTCATCCACACTGACATTTTATCAGTTGCTGCACCTTGCTCTTGCAACTGTATATTAAAAGAATATAAACACAAAACCATATTAATTAATAAATTAAAAAATGAATAATATATACCTCATATCGGATCTGAGACACGTGACGAGTACCGATCATGTGAGGTGGTCCCTGCAACGCTCGATTCTCAGAATGGCGTGTTGACACCTCCTACATTCAATTCATTCAAATTTCAAACAAATCACATATTCTTGAAAATATATATACACCAAAATAATTAATATACAGACCGCAACACCCTCATTAGACCAATATGAAACCAAGTCATGCCACTGAGCCGGGAGGACACCTCTCGGGACTTTTTCCAAAATGTCTAGGGCACCCACATTTGGTACCCAGTGGTCCCTCTTCACTTTGCCTTTATAATCTTTCCACATCTTACGGCATTTTCTCATACACACGGGCTGAAACTCTTCAGGTCATACTTTCAAATTTTTCTATAAAGAAAATAATCAAACATATTAGTATTCTTTATACATAGAAAATAAAGTAAAATGATTTTCTTACCTGAACCTCCCTCCATAGACGATCTAATGTGTCCTGAGGGATAGAAGCCCAGTCACGCATGGTCAATGGAAATCGATGTGGGTCACGTATGATATGACCCAGCTGACGAATAAATGACGGGGCATTCGTTCCCATAGGATTAAAAACCTCATCAAATGAAACATCTATCATCGTGTCAAAATTCCATGATAATATGCCACGACCAGGGCCTCTCCTGCGAGAGGAAGAAGCAGCCGAGTCTGATCCTGTTGAAAACAATTTTATATATAAATTGAAAAATGTTATATATATATATATATATATATATATGTCAATTACATAAAAAATATAGACAATGACATTCAAACATACCTCGACCCTGAGTCATAGATGCCTCAGATGGATGATGTGGATCTTCTGCCTCTTCCCCTGACATGTCTGCAGTCATAGAAAACATCAGTAATGAGTCCAAAGTGTTTAAAAGATAAATTGGATTGTTCTTAAAAAATAAAACTTTTACAACTGTTAATCAAACAAAAAATGGATTGAATAATTAGTTGTGAATGAATTTTAAAAAATCAGAAAGTTAACAAAATAGATATACAAATTATGTACAAAACCAGTCAATGCATATCCAAATTTCAGATAGAACTAATAAAAATTCAAGCAGCACATGAATCAGATGAAGAATACCTCAAAGGGATGATACACCGACCATAACATCAATAAATCAAGAGTAAAAACAACCTAAATATTTATGATTGAATTAACTTACAAAAGTGAGGATTAAAACTTATAAAGATTTATAAAATGATTAGATAATTTATGATATCCTAGGACATTCTACTGAATAGCGGGAAAACAGTTATACCTTTCATTAAGCATGCAAATCGACCATTTTTCCTTCAAAAGCCGCTCTGACCCAATAAATATCTTCTTCACGTTGAACTACGGTATGTTGATCAAGTTGTTGGTAAACAAATGGAGCAGTCTCGGGTTCATCTTCTTCAAATAAAAACACTCCTCGCCGAGACATTTTGACAACAACTTTCCAACTTGGATCCGAAGGCAAAGTAATGAAGAATACTTGTCCCGCTTGTGATGTCAAAATGAAAGGTTCATTCTCAACTCGTTCATTATTTCTATATAACATATAGTTAAAATTCACCAATGAAAACTGATATTGATCTACTTTACATCCACGCACTGGATCAACCCAATTACACTTTAACAATATGTACTTCAAACTGTGTGTGTATACAACTTCAATGATGTCTATCAATTGACCATAGTAATAACCAGAATCGACAAAGGGACAACCGATGCCACTGTTTTGTGTTGCTCGTTTGTCATCAACATCTTTAATGCGAAATCGAAAACCATTAGCATCAATAGCTTTATAACGACGAGCCGTTATAGATGGACCCTCAGCCAGTTGGATAAATACTTCAGGTAGCGTGGGGTCCCCTAACTCCCTCAGCTTACGAACCTACATAATTTATAAAAATCAATACTGATATATGCAGAAAGAATTAGTATAATACTTCACTCATAATGAAAATCAATTTATACATACATAATCCTTGAACCAATCATGAAATGACGCATAATGAGATTGTTGAATTTGCAACTCAGTCGCACGATGCATCTCTTCTTTTATCTCATTAATGTGTTTCCTGCAAATGATAACGCGATGTTTAAAAGATCATCTTATGAAAACAAAACATGTAAAAGTTATACAAGCACATTGATAAGATACTTACTGCATTAATGGTGCAACTGATGGAGTATTGAACAAGATATATTGATGTGCTTGTATCCACTCGATGTTGTCCATATCAAATGTGGTTCCTTCTCCAACTGGACCATCATGAATCCGAGAGGGCTTATCTAATTTTGTTTCAACATCCATAAGATATTCTGCACAAAAGGTAGTATACTCATCCATCAAATAACCATTGGCTATTGATTCCTCTGGACGAGCTCTGTTGCGTACAAATATTTTCAATGTACTCAAATACCGTTCAATAGGATACATCCACCTGAATTTCACTGGACCAGCAGTCATTACTTCATAAGTTAGGTGCACTGTCAAGTGGACCATAACATCGAAAAATGAGGGGGGGAAGTTTCTCAAAGTGACAAAGCGTAAGTACAATTCGGTCCTGCAAACTTTTTAAATCACTCATTCGTTGATTTCATAAACAAATCTATCTAAAAAAATTACTCATCTCAATCAAGGGATGAACAACATTGGGGGATAAACAATCACAAATTGCGATTGGAATCAACTGCTGAAGTAATATGTGATTGTCATGACTTTTCAACCCGTGCAATGTCTTGCTCGTCAGATTCACACACTTTGAAATATTAGAAGAATAACCATCAGGCACCTTGACCATATTCAAAATGGAAAGAAATGTCTCTTTCTCCTCTGTAGTCATCGTATACTATGCAGCAGGCATATATTCCTTGTTTCCCTCAGCTAACTGTAAATGAAACTGTTTCCTTAAACCCATTTCTTCCAAATCACGGTGTGTATTAACATGGTCCTTTGATTTTCCACTGACACCTAAAATGGTCCACAATATGTTATCACAAACATTTTTTTCAATGTGCATGACATCCAAATTATGCCTCAACATGTTAGTTTTCCAATACGGAAGACTATAAAAAATACTTTTCTTTTTCAAATTGTGACTGCGTTGCCTACCCGTAGCACGAATATTACGTACTAGAGGAGCCACCAAATCCTGAATTTCATATACCGTGCGGATGTTTTCTTCCTCAATCTGAGATAACATTTGGACTCCTGCCATGATCTTTGGTGCTGGGCTGAACTCTCTAGAACCATCAAATGCCACTCTGTCCTTTCTGAATCTGTGCTGAGGGAGAAAACGCATGTGACCCATGTATGCCCATTTTTTGGAATGTTTAAGCCATATAGATTTTTTACTTTTATTGCAAAAAGGGCAAGAAAATTCCCCTTTCGTACTCCAGCCTGATAAATTTGCATAAGCTGGGAAGTCATTGATTGTCCACAATAAAGCAGCATGCAGTTTGAACATTTCATTCGTTTTGCAGTCATAACTCATCACACCATCGCCCCAAAAATCATTCAACTCATCAATAAATGGCTGAAGGTAAACATCAATCTTATCCCCCGGACTTTTAGGTCCACCAATAAGAGTGGAAAGTAATATAAATTGTTGCTTCATACAAAGCCACGGAGGAAGATTATATGGAACCAACACCACGGGCCATGTGCTATGAGTTTCACCAACGATAGACTTGAATGGATTGAAACCATCTGCTGCCAATCCCAATCGGACATTACGAACATCTTTATCAATGTCGGGATGTCTCTTATCAAAATCCTTACATGCATGAGAGTCTGCTGGGTGGGTTAACATATCAATTTCATGAACTCTTTCTGCATGCCATCTCATTAAATTAGAAACTTTAGATGACATAAAAAATCTTTTCAACCACAGTTTAAGGGGAAAGTAACTGATTTGCTTTACGGCAATCGGTTTCCCCTGTATCGCAATCTGACTTTGATGAATATTATTTCCCCTATTCTCTTTCCACCTGGAAGCACCACAAACCGTACAAATATCCAACTGGGCAGTTTCTTTTCTAAACAACATACAGTTGTTTACACATGCATATATGGTCTCATATGTAAAACCTAAGTTCTCTGTCAACTTACGAGCATAGTAATACGACTCAGGAATCTTAGCGTTGACAAGAAGAACTTTTTTCAATAAAACCAAAAGCATGTCGAATGATGTGTCTGACCAATTGTTCAAAGTCTTCAAATGCAAAAACTCCACGATAAACGACATTTTATTGTAAGTAGTACATCCAGGATATAATTCTGTTTTCACATCATCAAGTGCTTCATAAAATCTCCTTGAATCACGATCTACACCAGAGCGAAGATTTATCTCACCGATCTCAAGATTCTGGATGTCAATGCCTTCAGGATCAAACCCACGTACCATTTCAGTAAGCATTTCATGCATTGGATCAGTCATCCTTGCATCAACATCCATCTGAGCTGCATCTGTATTTTGACAACGAACATATTCTTCTCCATGACGAGTCCAACTCTTATAATTTTTCAGAAATCCATTAAAGAAAAGGTGCACCCTCACAGTATCTCGTGTGAATTGATATCTGTTAGCAAATTTTCTACATGGACAACTAATATAGTCACTTTCAAATCCTCTCATGAAGTCAATAAACTGCATAATGCCATTGAAATATTCTCTAGACGTTCGATTTGGAAGATCAATCCAACTCTTATCCATAATTATATCTATATAACAAACATTTACACAATACTTATTACATTTACATTTTTCAAATAAACTATATTTAAAATAAATATTAATCATTTTTTATGAACCATTGATAAAATAATAATGTAACTAAAAGCCCATGTTACCTGATTGAGCTACAAACCTGAAAGGGAGGGGAGCCAAAGGCGGTGCAGTGAGAGAGAGGAGGCAGCGAAGGGGAGCTGGAGCCAAAGGCGGTGCAGCAAGGGAGGGGACGGGCGGTGGCGGTGGCGGGGAGCTGGAGGAGAGGAGGCGGTGAGGGGACGGGGGACGGGCAGCGAGGGGGCGTCCAGGGTGCGGGGAGCGGTCCAGGGTGCGGGGGGGGGGGGGGGGGTGCTGTCCGGGGTGCCGGAGCCATCCGGGGTGGGGGAAGGGCTGAGGGGGTGGAGGTCGGAGGTCGGAGGGTGGATGGCGGAGGCCGGAGGGCAGAGGTCGTGCGGTGGGGGAGGCCGGGCGGCGGGGGAGGTCGGGCGGCGGGGGAGGCCGGGAGGCGGGGGGGGAGGGCGGCGTCGGGGGGGGCGGCGATGGGGGGGGGGCGTGGGAGGCCGGGAGGCGGGGGGGAGGGCGGCGTCGAGGGGGTGGTGACGGGGGGGGCGGGGGAGGCCGGGAGGTGGGGGGGAGGGCGGCGTCGGGGGGGGGGGGGGGGGCGGGGGGGGGGCGTGGGAGGTCGGGCGGCGGGGGAGGGAGGGCGGCGTCAGGGGGCAGGGTTCGATCGAGAGGGGGGTGCGGGGGGGGCAAAAAGGCTCGGGTTTTTTTATCAAGGCCAGCGACCGCCATTGGCGGTCGCTATTAGATATCTATAGTGACCGCCAATGGCGGTCGCCCGATTCTGGGGGGGCTTCAATACCCCCTTTTCTAGTAGTGAAACCAAGCTTATAAAATCACAACATCTAAGGTTTAAGTACCTAATGATGTTGTAGAAGGTAATTTAATCATACACTTAAATTTTTTAAATCTTTTATTTGAATATAGATCTTCACAAAATTTTATTTCATCCATTTTTTAAGAGAAATATTGATATTTATCTAGAATATTAAAATGTGAGTTGTCATTCAAGAATCATAATGGTATTCTCACCACAATAAGGATGTTTCAGTCAATTCCCATTATAACACATAAACATTCTTTATTTTCTCACTTCATTATTATACTCGTGGTTGATTTTTATATAATACCTAGTATGGATTATAATTATAAATATGATGAAAAAAATTATTTCAGAGTAAAAGAAATAATGATTTATGTTGGATATGTGAAATTCCTTATCTTTATCTTTGATATTTCATCATGTCGGTAATGTATAGATCCACCCCCAGTAGCTTTTATGAATGAGATTATTATGGAAGAAAGTCAGACATAATCTATGGATAAAAAAGTAATATTCAAATTGATTATTTACATATTGTATAAGAATACATTTATTTATTTCATGTGGAATTGCTTGAACATCCACTAGATCTTGAAGTGAAGTTTTCCATTGATTTAATCATTGATGTGTGACCAATATCAATGTATCCTTGTAGAATGTTCACTGTGAAATTAGTTAAGTTTATGAAAAAACTAGATTATTTATATGATAAAGGATTTATAAACCCTAGTGTTTGACCTTATGGGTCCTCTATTCTTTTGTTAAGAAGAAAATGGATCAATGAGGATTTAAATTGATTATATATAAATAAATTCTATTTTAATAAATTACAAGTATCATCTACCCTGAATTGATTACTTATTATATCAGCTTCAAGGATCACAATATTTATTGATGATTTACCTTCATTCTAGGGAAATAAAATTGTGAGTAAATAATGAACATATTTTAAGATATAATTTCATAATAGGTATAAAAATTATTAGTTTACAAGAATTCCATTTATATTAACTAATGCACCATCTATTTTTAGAGATATAATGAACAAATTATTCATATAATTTCTTGATGAATTTTTTGTAGTATTTATTGATGATATAACAGTTTACTCTAAGAGCTATGAGGACTATGAGAATCAAATGTGTATCATTATTTTTACTCTTAGAATAAAATATTTATATGATTAATTGAGAAATAGTGAATTATGGCATCAAAAATTTTATTTTCATTGTCATATCTTCTCCTAGGATATAATATCTATTGATCCTATAAAGAAAACGAGAGTCCAAGAATTACCTACACAAACAAATATAACAAAGGTACATAGTTTCATTAGTTTTTAAGGTTATTATTGGAGGTTTTTTCAAAAAAATCCCAATTGGATAACCCAATAACCATGCATACATATAAATAGGTTATGTTCTTCTTAAAAAATTAATAAGAATAATTTTCTGAATAATATAAGATGACATTGGATAATTATTCTATTTTAACTCTTCCATTAGTAAATGATGGATTTGTGATATATAACGATTCATAGAGTAAGGTACTTTTGTGTGTCCTTGTTTTTAATGATAAATTTGTTGCTTATGCATCAAGTTCTTTAAAGATTCATGAAAAAAACCTTCCAATACATGACCCTGAGTTTGATATTATAATATTTTATTCAATATTTGGATACATTATCTCTATGGTGAAAGGTGTGTGATATATATGAATAAAAGGAGTATAAAATACATCTTTTTATAGAAATATGTCATCATGATGAAAATGTGATGACTTGAGCTACTCCATGACTATGGTTTCTCAATAAAATTTAACCTAGGAAAGGAAAATAAGGTAGTGGATGCATTGAGTTGGAAAGATCATAGACACCTGACCAAAATAAGGATCCAAAAGGATCATATGATCATGTATTTATTAAATATAGAAATAAGAATTATTAAAGAAGGAGAAACCACACTCTTTTTTTAAATGATTTCTAAATTATATTTTTTAGAAAATAACAATGGTTATCCTCCTAATTATGAAAATTTTTAAGATAAAATTAAATTTATGAATGGTGGAAATTTGAAAGTATTCATATTTTAAGAAGATGTTCTAAAATTTTGAATGAGAATATTTGTTCCATACAGGAAAGAATTGAAGAAAAAATAGACGATGCCCATAGTTTGAATTTCTATATACACCCTGGTTGCACAAATTTGTATAGAGATTTGAAGGTATATATTTGGTGGGATAATATGAATTGGGAAACTGCTGATTATATATTAATATTTTTGGTTTTTAAATCGGTGAAGGATCTGAGAAAAAATCCTAGAGGATCCTTGAAACCACTTCCAATTACTATATTTAAATGGGATGAAATTACTATAGAATTTTTCACTAGATTTAAAAAGGATACTAAAAATATTGATGAAATAAGGTTTATTGTTGACTCACATATAAAATTTACACATTTCCTTTATATAAGATAAGATTTACCACTATAGAATAATGAATAACTACATTAGTGAAGTTATAATACTTCATTCACCTCTCATTCAATTTTATTATATCATGATCTATGATTTACATCAAAATTATAAAAAATTATTAATAAGGATCTTGATAGTGAGCTTTATTTGAGAATATATTATCACCCTCTAACTATTGGATAGTCAGAAAGGTCAGTTAAAACATTAGAAGACATTTTGGGGGATTTCCCGCATGGCATTCATGATATATGGAATCTATATATACATTTGGTAGAGTTATCCTATAACAATATCTTCCATTAAAGTATTAAAATGGAAATGTATAAATAATTATACAGAATGCTATTTTATACTCCAACTTGTTGCGATGATGTTAGTGAAAGGATTCATGTCGTCCTAGAACCTTTGTAGGAGACAATGGAAAATGTAAAGAATATTCAAACCCGTATTAATGAATCTAAAATTTGGAAAAAGAGTTATGTCAATAACCAAAGGAATGATTTGTAATTTCAAGTGGGAGATCTCATTTTCAAGAAAATACCACCATGGAAGGGTGGTATATGGTTTCATAAGAAAGAGAAACTGAGCCCTATGTACATCATATCTTTTGAAATTTTGGAAATTATTAGAACTATTTATTTCTATTTGGAGACGTCGTCGAGCCTCTCTAACGTACATGATGTGTTCTATATCTATTTATTATAGAAGTATAATCTAGATCCAATTCATGTGATCTCCTATGAAGAAATAAAATAAGGACCCGATATATCTTACTATAAATATCCAACCCATATTATTGACATATAGAATTGGTATTAAGTATACAGATGAATCTTTTGGTAATGGTACTTTACAGAAATCATAAAATGTAGGAAGAAATATGGGAACAAAAAAATTTATGATGAAGAACCACCCTCAACAATTTAGAAAGTTATATCTATGAAAATATTGAGGTTTAAATTTTTTTTAATAGGGAAGAGTGTGACACCTCAAACTTTTATGATATATTTCATTTTAAATTTATTTAATCTCTTTGGCAGCTTACAATACAAGAAACATAGAGTCTAAATGGACAATAATGTATTGTACCTCTATAAAATATTAATTAATTGGTGAATATTAATAGTACTTAACAATTTATAAATATTTTATAGATTACACAAGTATAAAACAAAATCATTGGTTATCAATTTACTATAAATGAAAATAAGAATCCTTTGAAAGAAAAAGAATTATTTTTCGGAAAAATAGTTTTTTTCTGTACAATGTGTTTTTAACTTAATAAATTAAATTAAATAATAATGGTGAAATTTTTTATGAAATTTAAATATTATATAATAAATATAATTTTTTCACTCATCTAATATTTTTTCTAGGCATGGAATAAGAATAAATCTAGTTTTATGTATAAAGACAGTATTTTTTCTAAAAATATTTTTCATAATATTTTACACTATAATTTTTAATATATTTTTCTAATGATTAATAAAATTTATATGAAATTTTAATTTCATTTTTTAAGTAAAAATTTAAAAAATATTTGACAATTATGTTTTTATAATTTTTGTAAACCATAAATTTTTTGATGAATAGTGAAAATACTACTTTTTATAAAAAAATAATTTAAAAATTTACAATGATTCAATTTATTAAATGGTTTTAAAACTAAAATTAGTTCGATTATATTTTTATTAATAATATTTATTTTATTTTAATCAATTTTATACTGGATTTTGGTATAAATTATTTTATACTTAAGAAACCTTTTTCTATAGAAACCCATTTTTCATCATAATTGTGGGTTTAATTTTAAATAAAATTATTTCAATTTTGTGAATTTAATTTTATTAAATGGAATCCATAAATTTAATTACAATAATTAATATTGGTTAATAAGGTCAAACTAATTGTCTTCATAATGTATATTGAAAATAGTAACACTGATTTATCATGATTAAGGTTAAAATGGGTTTTCTAGGGGAAGTTAAACTAAAAAAGTATTAATATGACATAAAATATATTATAATTTCTAATTTTTATCCATATTTAAAAATTATATCATTTAATGTTTTTTATTGTCTATTTTGAAAAATATGTGTTGAAAACATGGGTATATTTTATTCTTTTCCAAAATTCCATGTCCTCTCCCCACTTATAAAAGGACACAACGTATATTCTCCGCTTCACACTTTGAGAGCCTTTTGGTATATCCAAAACCTACCAAAATTAATTCCTTAAATACCTACTCATTACCTAGATTCCATTTTTTATCATAAAACCACCCAATTATGGATTTAGGTTGAAACTAAAAGGGGGTTGTCTAGAGAGGATGTGTGGTTCTTAATCTTACGTTTTAATTTTCTTTATTCTTCTAAATTTTCAAAATTTTATTCAAATGTGATAAAATAATAACACCAGCTTCTAAAATTACTAATATTTTATAATATTAATTTCATAAGCTATATCCATATCATCTTCCGTCAAATGGGAAACGAATCAGTCGATCATGTGTACGGTGGACTACCTCCTCCCAAGCCAATGTAAATATTTATCCATCACTGCCACTCACGGATGGATATAATGATGTATTTAATTTATATATATGATATTTAAGAAATAATTATACTTATTTAATTATAATATCCCATTTACATTCTTTCATTCCATTCTTTTGTGAATGATAACGTCAGTTATGTGTATATGTGGAATACTGCCTCCACCAAGTGATGTGATTCATTGATCATTTTATTGGGAAATGAATTGTAAAAGGACTAAATATAATAAATAAATATGAAATATAATATTTAAAAATTATTTATTAAGTTTTTATTAATATTTACCTTTCTTTATTTCTATCCATCATAAAATGGAAACATTGTTCATGCGTATGTATAGCCTACCATCTCTATGAATTATGTGATTCATTTTTAAATATCTGTCTTTTTTATTACTATAAATAAAAATATCTTTAATATAAATTTTATTAATATCATGATTCTAATTATTGATATTATGGAACCATTAAATAATTACAAGGATGGAAACTACTAACCCAAAAATACTGAACCAAAAAATACATGAAAAACAAAGTAGTTGTTACCCAAAATAGTAATATTAATAAAGAATTATTAATAAACTGGTGGAAAAATGTTATAAGTTAATAATATAGAGTATGTTATACATTATTTTGTTTTTTAATTGCATTACAATAAATATATATTTATTATACATGAGGTTCAAATACTTATGAATGAAATTAGTCTTTAGGTAAGGTTTTCTCATCTCACTTTTACTTTAGTGAGACATATGCCATATTCAAAACTTATTTTTTTAGATTGGTTAATATAATAACCTTTTAAAATTAATATCATGAGTATATTTATTTTGAAGATATTTAATGTTTAATTTGATTTTATTTAATTCATGGGGGTTATGATTCAAAAGTTACCAAAGTGCTAAGGGTTTATTTCACAATCTCAAAATCATTTAGGGGTTTTTTGTTTATATGTACATTGGGGAAATTATTCTATCTTTCTATCTGAATCCCACAATATTTTACTCTATTATATTTTTTCTTAAACACTAAAAAATTTCCTTCATTTTCCACTATTTTGGAAATTGAGATACTAGAATAATTGTTTTAAGAAAAATTGACTTTGTTATTCTACTCAGTTGGTAATATTTTTCTTTTGAATCCATATTTTTTATAAAATGTTTTAAAGAATATTCTTTCTATTATATAATTATTTATGAAAGTAATTTCTCCCCATTTTTTCACAAAATAATTCATAATTAATCTTTTTTTCCAAATGGGGTACTTTTGACCACTTACTGAAAATGTGAAAGGAATATTTATTTTAATGTACGTGGAATGAAAATAATTTCTATTCATATTCATTGATCATTACTTTAAGGATTCCATTAAAATTTATGATGACATTATTCTAAGAAATTGTTTACCAAATATTCTATAAATTTTTAGTTTTTAAAAGTTATTTTCTAATTTAAAAGGTTATCTTCTTCTAGAATATTTTTAATGACATCTTTATGGTACTTATATTAGTCAAAAATAACAAAAATTATTATACTAATGCTTGAATTGGGATATGTAATAATGAAAAAACCCTAATTATTTCTTCATATTTTTTATGATCAGTTTGAATGTGGGTGTACTATTTTGATACCATTCATTATATTACTATAGATGGGTTTTTATTATGTTTATTTATTAGAAGAATTATTAACATCTCGTATACTAGTTTATCAGTAAAAAAAATTATGTAAATTTTGTTTCACCCCTTTCATATAAAAAATGAATTGGACTTAGTAATTGATGGGTGGTTCTGACTATATCCCCTTGATGCATCGTTAAGAATCATGAGGAAAATGTCCTTGGTTATTTGGTTATGGCTTAACCCATTTATGTATGATGTCCAAAAATTAGGCTTTAACAATATGATTATGATGTCCAGTATTTTCTATTAACTCGTTATGAAATTAGTTATTATTATTCATATTATTATTTGATTATTTATGATATACATTTATAAGTTTCAATATCATGTGATTATTTATATGGAATTATTTTATTAGAATTAATTCCAAATGTACTATTCTTCAAGATAAATTTATTTATTAAATATAAACTGTTTTCATATATTCACATTGCTATATTGATAATACCTTATTTATTAATGATATCTTCTATTATATTCATACCCATACTGAGCATCTAAGATCTCTTGTTTCTTATATTTCCTTTCCCTAAGATTTTAGGAACTGTATTATGATTCATATGTTGGGATATTCTAAAGGGAATAATGGTGTACTAAATGAAAATACTATGTTGTATTTTAATTCATTAATTATATTGTGGTAATCAAGTATGAAAAAAAATTTCTAATAAAAATACTCTATTTGTTACTTTGGATGTGATTCATTATGTCTAGTTCCAATGTAATAATTTAAACACTAACTTGGGGCTTCTAGTGGAGGTGACATTACATAGACGGTCCCCTCCGGATTATATGTTAACCACATGGGACCAATATGATGTTAATGGCTATAAAATGGTCTTTATATCCATTCCTTAAATTCCCCATGTGTACAATGGTTAATATATACCTTAAATTATATTTGTACTTCTTAGAAACATTAATTATATATTTAATGAATTATATATTATGTTGCTGGCTATGAGAGAATTACTTTCGAGGCACCTGATATGTTGGGAAGCAAATTATGTGTTCCTTGGATGTAAAAAATAGAATTGGAGGGAAACACTAATTGTGTTAAAGTAATAGGCTTTGTAGGTGGATAAAAAATGTTATCTCGCTATTGAATGAAAATTTTATATAAACAAGGTGTCATAATACTCCATAGATTTCCTCGAGTTCATATTGTGTATTGTATCATTATGATTTGTTTAGTGGTGACACCTTATGCATTTTATTTTATGTATAATGTTGGTCTAAAAACACACTTTATGTTCTTTTGTAAGTCTATATTTCCCATCAACATAATACCTGGGTGTAACATGGGAAAAAATATCTTTATAGAATAATCATAACCATTTTCATCAGGATGCATTAGCTATTTTGGTCTACTACAAAGTGAAGATATATATGGAATTTTCTTTCTAACACTATTTTTGGGATCCTATTAATAAATTATTTAAATGTGTTAGTAAAAATAATAATTTCCATGATGAATTGAAATAATGAGTGAATTGTTCTATAATATATAAGTTATGGTATCAAAATTATAATCTAATCTTATTTGTGTATGAGTGAAGTAAATTTTAATATATAATTTTAAATATGTTCCAAAAATGTATTTAAATATTAATTAATGTATATGTTTCCCAAATTCAAATTTTTAACACAAAAATGGTAAAACTCAATATAAATGTTGGATTTCTCCATGATATCTACTAAACTTGTTCCATAAATTATCGAAAACAGTGCGGAAATATTTTGAAAATTACACTCTCTATACTTAAACAATGAATGAACTTGAGAATCAACATAAAAATTGTTACAATGTATATAACATGATCTCATGATTAAATATGATAATTATTTACACTGTAAAAAATAGAATTTGATATGATTTTTCTAATAACACTTAATAACATTCTATCAATACACCCTCTCTCAAATTAGTTTTCTAAAGTAACTCTATGATTCTTCAATAAAAAATTCCATATTTAAATATTTATTAGTTATGCTAGATTTAAAATCATTATTTAGAAATTAAATTCATTATCCCCAATTCTTACCTATTGTTGGGATCACACAATAGTCTGTGGAAATGACATTGAACATAATGGTCTAAAATAACTTATTATTCATGAATGAATTTAAATATTCTGGAAATAAGAAATTATAACACTATGAAACCTCTAAAAATAATTTTTATATACATTTCATGGATTAATAAACTTGAATTAATATCTTATATTACTATTAAAAATTTATTATGAAATTTATTTTCACAAAAAAAAATATTACACACACATCTTATCTATATTTGAAATATTCAAAATGATTTATCAATAATTCAAAACTAAACTTAGTACTTCCCATATAATTTTAAAATATAGAACAACCTTACGAAATTTTTTACTTTTAAAAACTCTTCAGTATACCCATTCTTAGGAATCATGGTAAAATTAATTAAAAATAATTTGATTAATAAATTCACACATTATTAATTTATTTTTATCAAAACATTATTTTTAATTCTATTTATAATGTTTAATATATTAAATATATTATATAATTCAATAAATGATAAATTTCACATATTGGATTGATACTACCTATTTCCCACTAAAAAGAAACTATTATTTATAATTGAAAATTAAATAAGTTCAGATAGTCAAATATTCTATTCAAATTTCATCATTTAAGGAAAAGAAAAAAATGGGGGGTTTATATTATCCCATGATTTTATTTTAATTCTTTACTCTTAATATAGTTCAGGAATCACTTCTTCAATATCCATGGGGTCTTCTTTGACTTTAAGGGAAAATAAGAGGTTTTCAAACCATGTTTTGGTTTTATTGAAAACATACTTAACCAAAAAATAAAATGAAAATAGATGAGAAATAAAACTCCTAAATTATCATTAGGTTGCATTCTAATTGTTTTATAATATTCATCTTCTTATAGATTCTATTATGTTGATAAATATCAAATAGTCTTGGAGATGTGGATTACTCAGAAGAAAATACTACATTAGTTTTTTCTTCTATGCTCCTCTATATGAAAACTTTTATAGTATTATTCAATATAATCATGGAATAAAGAAACAAATAAAATTTGGAAACTAACCCTCAATTTAACCATTCTATATTGATTTTTTAAAGTAAATACACTTCCTCCATTATAAATTTAATTTTAATTTAGCTCAAAAATTTTATCATTATGGTTGTGGGTTCCTTATTAGGTTCCTCTCATTGTTCAAAAACATTTTCCACATCTATTTTAGTTTATTATACTTCTTTATCCACCAATTCTTAGTAAAAATCTTATATCTAGATTCTCTATTTGTTTTTTTATCTCATCCATTTTAACATATTCCTATTTTATTTGATGATCCACTAACCAAATATTCATTTTTTTCATTGATTTGAACTACTAAATACACCAAAAAGTAAATTTATCCATTTGTCAATACTCTGATTATTAGTTCCAATTATATTAAATGGTAATCCCTCTACCACCCCAATAATTTTATTCTATGTATCTTTTTAAATTTAATTTCTTCAACATCATACATTTCACACAACACCAAGCTTAAATGAACAATGATATACAATAAAATATCATTATTTTAACCCAACCATTATAACCTATCCATTAAATTGGAGGGGAATTAGTAGTATCATTAAAATTATTAAATTTATATAGTATTGATTTAATAAAAAAATTACATTCATCAAAATTATTTAACAGGAAAAAGATAAACATGCATCCTATTTTACGTATTAAAAGGCTTTTTTAATACAGATTTACTACCTTTTAATGGAACAATTTTTTTAAAAAAATATTGAAAATTTTTAAAAAATATATTCAAAAAAAATTATTATTTAAAAATGGAATATCCAAATTTTCTTTGGGTAAAATTTTGTAATTTTTGTGTAAATATTTATTTCTTACAGAATAGTGAATGATCTACATTTAATAAAACTATCATTTTTTTTATATTAATATTGTATTTATGATTTGAATAGTAACCTCACCTATGAAATTATAAATAAAATTTGGGGTATCTTATAAATGAAAATAAAGTATATGTATTTCATGAAATAAGTAAATAAATTTTTTAAAAAACCTAAATTAAGTGTCGATATTTTTTTGTAACATAAATTTTTATTTAAAATTATGTAATTTAAATAATTGTTTAAAATATTATTTATTTTCATAAATAAAATTCATAAATTAATTTTTTTCTTACAATTATAATATAATTTTATAATCCCATAATTAATTTTTGCAAATTTTCATAAATTTGATATAATATTAAAATCATTGTTTTTTAAGTAAATGATGACTTTATTTAAAAATTAAATTTACCATCTATAAAAAATTATTTTCATAAAATGTATTTTATTTTTTAATTCTACACATCAAAAAATTTATGGTGAATTCTTGGGATTTTTCTAAAGTAGTATAATTGTTTGTGAATATTTAAATATAGTAATTTACAGTATTTAACAAATACATGAATTATTGAGTCATAGATGATTTATGGCTGATGTAATTCCATAATCTCAAACTCTCCTTCATTATTTTAATATATTTAGTGGTAATTTTTAATCTATTTATGACCTTTATCAAAAATAAAAAAAACAAATTAATAAAATAATCAAAAAAGCACCCATCTCCTCCATTATTAATATCTCTCCTCACCACCCCTTCTCCACACACCTCCAAATCCTTAAATAATTCTTATATTCTCCACATTTCCTCTATGAAACCTCTCCCCCACGTTATGGTCTTAATATTCTCACTAGAAAACCATATCAAATTTATTTAAGGTGGTTCTCAGGAAGAAAAATTAAAGAGGTAAAATCCTCTTTCATTCTTTTAATTTTCTTTCAATTTATTTTATTTTCTATTCATTTACATAACTCATATGTCCAAAAATGAATGATAAATATGTTTTATTATATATTATATATTTTTATTATGATAATGGTGTATCCATGTTTAATTATTTTCTCTTCCCCATTTTGTTCTAAAAATGAAAACGTCGTCCGTGAGGTGTCGATTCCCCATATTTGTGGATGATGATTCTTTCATTTTCTAATATTATCTTCTAGGATATTCATAAAATGATTTTTATGGTCAAAAAATATTATAATATGTATATGAGATATTTTTTATTGTTCTATAACTCATATATTAATATAATATTAATTAATAAAACAAAACTAGTGTGTGATGATCGAAGAAAAAAACTCCAAAATAATCCTAATGAATATCATTAGAGTTGTATCTAATAAATCTTCCTCATATATGAAAAAAACGATATATATTACCATTAAAACTTATTTAATTTCATTAATAATTTATAATTCCAAATTTGGATAACTATTATCATTTCACATTTTCTTTCGTACATTTATACAAGTGAACCAATCATGAAAATAAAGGAAATGAACACTTCCAAATGACGAAATTGAATCTTATAACTCATCAAAAATACCATAAATGAACTTAATAAAAATAATAATAAATAAAATTTAATTTTAATATGTTCTCAATTGAATTATTAATGAATCTGATTTTCCAGGATGTTAAGTACAAGTGAAATTTTTTTTCCAACATAAGGTAAGGGTCTTCTAATCTAACCTTTATTTCTACGAGATATTCATTACTCACTAGTATTTATTATGTGTTGTGTATGTATACTTACCATTTATTTATTATTTCATGAGCCTATTTATATTAATGGTATTTAATGTCTTATTTTATAATCATTAATTTTATGAGGCATATAGTTTGACTATTTGCAAATTAGTAAGGGTTTCTTCCCTAACCTCCATTTTTCATTCAGGTTAAGCTTTCTCTCACTTTACCCCAATTTAATTATTCTTTATTTTTATATAATTATTATAAATTAAATTTATATGTTCCATAATAATGTATCCAATCACTTATTCTTTATTAGAAGGTAGAATACATTTTTTATAAGTTTCCCTTTTCAATTCCTCTCGATAAGCAATCGTGGTTAAAGGGTACATCCATGTTTCTTACAAATTTACAAGTTCACTCCATGATATTTTTTAATACACCATTATTTTTATTAAATATATAATTTTATTATGTAATAATATATTTCTTCCTTTATGGTTTTATAAAAAAATCATTACTTTTTCTTTTTTAAATACTCTTTGGTATTTTCCTTTAAACCGCACTAAAGTGTCTGATTTACAATTATTCTTAAATTATCCTTTTACATGATTTCACTTCAATTGAAAATAATTTATTACTAAAATATAATTTCCTTGTCCCTCTATTTTCTTTTTTGGGATATAAATGTTTATAACAGGTTGTCATGGAAAATAAAAAATAATTTTTTAAGAGAACTCTTCTTTTAAAAAAAGTTATTACTATTTAGAATTTTGCAATGATTTTATTAGTGTAATCTCATCTATGATTATGATTCAAATATTTTAATGTTTTTTGGGATACATAAATTTAAATATATCTTTTTATTTTAAATATGATAAACTAATTAAGCTTACTAAGTGATGGGTGGGGCGATCTATATCCCCTTGATGTATCAGTATGTATTATATGACAACTTAGATTGGGGTTTTAACCATTTATGTATGTTGTCTTGGTTGAATCTTGGAATATATGTTTCTATTATCTAAAATTATGAATTCCCTAATTATTATATTGTTAATTGATAGTACATGTGATTATTTGACAAGTAGAATATTCATAGTTAAGTTTCAATATCATATGATTATTTATAAGGCCTTGTTTAATCAATTTGTACTCCTGCCATATTGTGCTCAAGATTTTGTTTTAATGGCATGTGTTTTTAGTTATTCAGCATGCATTATTATTTATATTAATTTATTATAGCTTCAACTATATTTCTTATGCTTACTGAGCATCTGATCTCACCCCTTTCTTATGTTTTATTTTTAACAAGGATGTGAAGATAAATATTAGGAATGACTTGTAGGGATAATCTAAGAGTTTATGTGTCACGACCCATCCCGGTGGGGCCCGAGCCACAACTCCCCCAGCACGCCTCCAATAGGTCAGGGGCTGGTGACTAGCACCGAGTAGGCATGCTACTAACATGGGATGAATTGCCTATAAACTTGTACACACGCACACACATCTCTAAGCCCACAAAGCTAAAAAGTAAAAACTACAAAATATGGAAAAGATGCATGCATACACTAAAACCCAACCACAGAGTACGACAGGGAAGTAAAGTACGGTAAAGTAAAACCCTTGGCCAAAAGTACAAGCGCACCAAAAGAAAGTCTACAACAAAGTCCAATATGTAGAGAAAGGTACTGGGACTACAACCTGTCACTGAAGGAACACACCTCGGCCTGTCTGATCTCACTGAGCACCATCCGGTCCTGGTCCGTCTAGAATCCTATCAAAGGCTCGCTCGTCTGCACAAGACACGACATGTGAGGGAAAATCCCGTGCAGGGGTGAGTATAATAATACCCAGTAGGACACACCGAAAACCACAAAGGAAATAAAAACAAGGAAAATACCACAAAGGAAGGGACATTCAGCTCTAAATAGTATATGTCTATGGAACATATAACAATAATATCCAAATATACTCATACACAGATGACCTTCGCGATACCGCCACTAAGATACAGCTCAAAGATTCCACTAAGCCTACCATCGGGAGAACACACTCCTAGGTCTGAAGAGAGAGATATACTAAGTAATCATTCTGGGAGAACACACTCCACAAGTACCTTGGAAACATTATGCTCAGGTGAGGATCACAACCAATCCATGGGGTGATTTCGAAAACTCAGTCTGAGCTAATCCGCTAAGCAGAGGATCAGCTCCCAGGTAATGTTGGTCATGTCGATGCCAAGAACTCTACCTAGGGTTCCAGGAATGAATAGAGGATCCGGCTCTAAGTATCACAGAGGGGATTCCAACAACTCTATTCGGGGAGTTCTACTGAAGGGATCATACTCTGGTGTAAAGGAAATGATACCAGAACCTTCAGGGAAAAGACCAAGGGTATGAACCCTAAGAAGGATAGTCCAAGTCACAAAATACAAGTGTCTTAAATCAAGAAGAAAAGGTTACATGGCGTGTATTATGGTTACACACCATGTTCCTTGACCCCGATTACTACCCGTTTAAACGGTCTGTGTCCTTCGTTCAAGCCGTGCAAAACCAAACTACACGGCATGTAGAAAAGTACACGTCGTTTTCCTTGACCCCGGGTACTGCCCGTGTAAACGGCCCGTGTCCTTCGTATTTTCGAATAAAAAGCAACTACACAGCATGTAGAAGAACCACGGGCTATGTCTGATCACCTAGGATCGCTCTGTGTACGCTGGCCATGTACCCGTACACGGCCTCTGCCCATGTCTGTGTCGCCTGCCTGTGTACCAGTACACGGGGTATCCCATGTATCTGGCCGAGTCTTGCCGGGGAGGGGTATACATGGCATGTCCATGGTCGTGTACCCTGCCTGTGCCTGTGTCCTCTCGAAGTACACATCGGGTAACCCTACCGACGAACACACGCCGTGTAGCCCATAGTACACGGCGTGTAGTGGGGATTTTTCCCGAAATGACATCTGTTCCTCGTGCTTCGGCGATCCTCCGGATCTTTGTTTTCTCACCCGTTCGTCCTGATAATCCAGGGATTGGTTTGCCTTATCATAAGAACTCTGAAACGGGTGTTTTTGGTCTTCAAATCGGATCATAAACCTCGAACAATCCATCCAAAGAAAAATGTCCCAAAACCCAAATCTCCCAAACCACTCCGAATCGCTCGCTGAAACCATCATTGCACCTCCATGTCATTACTTCCGGGTCGGATCTTTAATCTTGGATCGTTGCGCCAACAAACGAATGTGCAACGATCGATTTCCCCCAAGAACACGTAGAATGGAATGAAGAACGCGAGGGAGAAAAGAAATAAAGATTTAACAAGGGGGACGAACCTCGATCGTTGTTCGTGATGATATGGGTTCATCGTCGTTAGATCAAAACCACAACAATAAATAGATTATAAATGTAAAGTAATTGATCTCCCGATAAAACCACAAATCGTACCCACTCGCAAAATGATCGATCTATGAGCTAATCTGTTCGTGGATTAGTCCACGTTCGTCGTAGAAATCAAAAATGGGGAAGAATAATATTACAACGACATCCTACCTAGATTTCTGCAGCGTTTTTTGGCGAAGATTCGGCCGCCGCATCATCGTCGCCACGTCGGGAGGTTGTCTCCAGAGCCTCCAGAGCTGCCAAGGGTTTCAGGGTTTGAGGTTTGTAACCCTGGACCCCCTACGCAGGAATTTTTTTAAAAAGAACAAATGACACAAGATTTAAAATATCGCGCTGCCGAAATAAGATTTTAAATAAAATATTTTGAATTAAATATTTTATTACTATTGCGTCCAAAAACCATATTTCACCATCGACCTGCGCCGGCTGATGTTAGGCCTCACCTTAGGTAAAATAGATGTTTTGAACGCAATGTTGCCCGCGGATTTCTAATCCGAGAACCCGTTCAGAAGTTATTCCACTTTTTCAGGAAAACCACATGGGCGTGTAATTTAATTATTAAATTAAATTCAAACATTTGTTTCGGGCTCACTGGGCCTCATGACTGCACACCGTCTCAGAGCCTGGTCTCAAATTAATTCCCATATAATATTAAAATAATACATAGAAAAATCTGGGACATTACATCACACCCACCATAGGGCTTTTACGTCCCCGAAAAGCCAAAACAAGGGCTAATCAAAAAGATGTGTGTACTGCACGTGAATCTGAGCCTCCTGCTCCCACGTGCTCTCCTGGAGATTCTCGTACTACCACCAGACACGCACTAAGGGAATAGCTCACCCATGAAGGATCTTCTCCTGCTGATCCTCGATCTCCACTGGGTACTCAGCAAAGGTCACTCCATCGTCGATGTCCAGCTCGCCTTAGTCGATAACGTGCGATGGATCATGCACGTACCTCCGTAGCTGCAACACAAGGAAGACATTGTGTACCTGGTCCATCTGAGGAGGTAGAGCCAAGTGATACACCACCTCGCCCACTATACTTAGAATATGAAAAGGGCCAACGAACCTCAAAGATAGCTTGCCGCCTCGGCGAAATCTCTGCAATCCACGTCGAGGTGAGACCCAAAGGAACACATGGTCTCCCTCCTCAAACTCCAAATGCCTCCGCCTCCGGTTGTCATAAGACTTTTTCCGACTGTGTGCAGTCTTCATCCACTCCTGGATGACCTGCACCTTATCTATAGTAGTTCTCAGCATTTCTAGGCCCATGAGTGCTGAATCTCCCGGGTCAGTCCAGCAAAGCAGCAACCTGGAAGGTCGCCCGTGTAGAGCCTTGACTGGTTCCATACCACACTTCCGCTGCACCACTCTGATAAGGACAACGTGCTCCCCACCTTCTGAATATCCATCAGCATCATCACCTGTGGATATCTGATCACTTAGAGTCTCACAGCTAGCATCCTCGTGATATGCTTTACTGACTCGTTGTAAGAGTGGAGGGGTAACAATAATCGACTGAAGGTAAGCTCCCTCATCACTATCAACGAAGGACAACTGCAAAGAGGCCAACTGCCTTGTCACCTCATCCAGAAACTGGAAACTGGATTTCCTACTGAGAGCATCTTCCACCACATTCCCCCTCCTAAGAGTATAAACTATCTCAATGTCGTAATCCTGGAGGAACTCAAGCCATCACCACTGTCTCAAATTCATATCCTTTTGAGAAATGATATATATGAGACTCTTATGATCATAGTAGATGGTAAACCATTCGCCCATCAGGTAATGCCACCACATCTTCAATGCGAAGACTACCGCTTCCAACTCAAGATCATGGGTCACGTAGTTCTGCTCATGTGGCCTCAACTGATGTGAGCCATAGGCAATCACAACTTTCCTCGGCATCAGGACACAACCAAGCCCGGTTCCTGATGTGTCGCAGAACACTATGTACTCAACACCCTCCTCCGTTAATCTCAAGATCGGGGCACTTGTGAGACTCTGTCTCAACTGTTGGAAATCATGTTGGCATTTCTCGGTCTACACGAAAGGCTATCCCTTTCAGGTCAAAGCTTTCATGGGTGCTGCAATCCTGGAGAAATCATGGATGAATCTCTGATAGTAGCCTTCCAACCCAAGGAAACTCCGCACGTCCATCACGCTCCGGGGTGAATCCCATGCTAGCACTACCTCCACCTTTTAGGGGTCCGCTGCTACACCATTCACTGAGATAACGTGCCCTAGAAAGTGGACCTCCTGTAACCAGAACTAACACTTATAGATTTTCCCATACAACTAGTGCTCTCAGAGTGCGTCTGAACCATCCTTAGGTGTCTCGCGTGCTCCTATTCGGATGCAGAGTACACAAGGATATCATCAATGAAGACCACTACAAACCGGTCTAGATAGGGCTGAAAGATCCGGTTCATGAGTCCCATGAACACTGCCGGGTCATTCGTCATGCCTAAGGGCATCACCAAGTACTCATAGTGACCATAGCGACATCTTAAAGCCATCTTCGGTATATCCTCCTCCCGTACTCGCAACTGGTGATATCCTAATCGTAGATCAACCAATGAGAACCATCGTTCCCCTATCAACTGGTCGAAGAGGTCATTAATCCTCGGTAGTGGATACCGATTCTTCACGGTCACCTGAGTTAAGTGTTGGTAATCCACACACATCCTCAAGATCCCATCTGCCTTCTTGGAAAACAGCACTGGGGCTGCCCAGGGTAAAACTCTGGGTCTCACAAATCCCTTCTTCTACAAGTCGTCCAACTGCATCCTCAGCTCACGAAGCTCTCCATGAGCCATCTGATAAGCCAATGCTGGTATCAGGGTCATCCTGAGTTTCAACTCAATGCAGAAATCTATCTCCCGATGGGGAGGTAGCCCAGGTACATCCTCCGAAAAGACGTCCTCGTACTCATCCACCACTGCTGGGAACCGGAAACTCGTAACATCTGTCGCGTCAAGGGCTAGGCTAGCCAAGTAGTGTGAAATCAGTTGTTCCCTCCTATACACGAGTCCATCCTGCGCTGCATGGGTCTCTCTTTCACCGACAAAAGAGAACCTCGTCCCATCACTGCAGACACACTGCACCCTTCACCTAAAACAATCAATTTGGGCATGAACTGTGGATAGCCAATCCATACCAAGAATGACATCGTAAGGCCTCGACGCTACCACCAAGAGGTTCCAACTGAAACTCTCACCTCCAAGGGTCAGGTCACACTGCCGCCAAAGGTGTGTGATCTCTGAATCTTCTCCATTCGGTGTTTCTAAGCGTAAGGGTCGAGTCAACGACTCAACTGGAATCTCAAGGCCTCGAACAAGATAAGCAGCCAGAAAGGAATGACTAGCACCTGTGTCTATCAATACGGCAGCCAAAGTAGAAAAGATATAGATAGTACCTCTAATCATTTTTAGAGTGCCTGGGTCATAAGCCTCTACCACCTGCAGCTGTCCCTGCCTCTGTCCACCAGCTCCCTAAGCCTGGAGTAGACCTCCTGGGGGTGGTGGTGGTAAAGGGTCTAAATGTCGACCACCTCCAGCTACTCTCCAAGCTCCTCTTCCACGTCTGTCGCCTTGTGGATATACCTGCTCCACGAGTTGCCTCTACCTCGGTGGTCCATCCACTGCTCCCATGTCAGTAGTACAGTGGGTTAAAAAATCTCGAGTGAGATGTCCTCTGTTGTCACGTGAGTAACATCGCCTCTCTCGAGTCTGGCTGGATGCACCCTGTTAACCCTGTACGGCTGATCCCCTGTCCAGGGATCTCCTCTAGAAACATCTCCCATGCCTGGGTCCCTGATGTCGGCTCCCTTCCGCTGAGGTCTCTGCTCCAGCTCTCCCACTACTAAAAACTGCTGGTTTTCCCTGCTCGGCCAGGAAGCTCTCAATCACCAAAGCCCGCTCAAGAACCCCAGCATAAGTAGGAATGCTCATAGGGAAGATGCTAGCTCAGATATCTCTACGCAGGCTCCGCTCAAAAGTCCGAGATCGAAAGTACTGATCTCTGACCATATCCATCGAGTACCACGAGAGGACGGTAAACCTCAATGAATAGTTGGCCACCGACATGGTTCCCTGCTGGAGCTGAAGAAGCTCATGTATACGTACTACTCTCAGGGTAACTAGTGAGAACTCCTCTCTGAAGAGATGGTCAAACTCCAACCATGCAAGAGTCACCTCGTCGTGAGTCTGGATGACCAAACTCCACCATCGCCCTGCCGAGCCCTATAGAAGGCTCGCTGCCAGGATCACCATCTGGTCTGCTGGTGTCCTGACCAAACAGAAGACTCTGGTCACTGCCTCAAGCCAGTCCTCTACTGCCTGAGGGTCAGGTTCTCCTCAAAACCTGAGGGGTCTCTGTCTATGAAAATCATGGAGAGTTCTCATCTTGCACTCGTCCTCCACTGGTACAGCAGGAACCAAACACTTCCCCATAGGTGGTGGGATAACTAGCACGCCACCTAGTGGTAGAACTGGGGGATCTGGTCCCTGTATCGAAGCTTCATCACTGAGGAGGTCAAAATCATGATCGATCTGCTGGATCCTAGTGGGTGCGCGTCGCGGAGGCATCCTGTTTAAGAAACCAGATGTATCACAGTCAGTGAGTATATATGGAGAGATGACTCAAGAAGGAAATGGAAACCACAACTCATTCATATATGATGCAGATACCATTATTTTCCCCCATGAAACTAGTGTTTTCATGTTCTGAGTAGAAAAGCAAGTTATCAGAGACCTGGTGTATTTATACGTCGGCCGCCGCACCAACACCGAGGTCCCTGGCCTGAGAGCCGAACTCGAAACACTTAACACTATTTCCCCAAACCAACTCACAGACTCTCGGTCCTAAGGTAGAACCTACCCCCTCTGATACCACTTTATCACGACCCGTCCCGGTGGGGCCCGAGCCGCAACTCCCCAATCCCACCTCCAATAGGCCAGGGGATGGTGACTAGAACCGAGTAGGCATGCTATTAACATGGGAGGCATTGCCTATAAACCTATACACAAGCACACGCATCTCTAAGCCCACAAAGCTGAAAAGTAAAAACTACTAAAGATGGAAAAGACGCATGAATACACTAAAACTCAACCACAGAGTACAACAGGGAAGTAAAGTATAGTAAAGTAAAACCCTGGGCTAAAAGTAAAAGCCCACCAAAAGAAAGTATACAACAAATTCCAACCTGTAGAGAAAGGTACTGGGACTAAAACCTGTCGTCGAAGGAACACACCTCGGCCTGTCTGATCTCACTGAGCACCATCCGGTCCTGGTCCGCCTAGAATCCTATCAAAGGCTTGCTCGTCTGCACAAGACACGACACGTGCGGGCAAAGCCCGTGCAGGGGTGAGTATAACAATACCCAGTAGGATACCCCGAAAACCAAAAAGGATTTACAAACAAGGAAAATACCACAAAGGAAGGTATATTCAGCTCTACACAGTATATTTCTACAGAACATATAACAATAATATCCAGATATAGTCATACACAGACGACCATCGTGATACTGCCACTAAGATCCAGCTCAAAGATTTCACTAAGCCTACCATCGGGAGGACACACTCCTAGGTCTCAAGAGAGAGATATATGAAGTACTTGTTCTGGGATAACACACTCCACATGTACCTTGGGAACATGATTCTTAGGTGATGATCACAACCAAGCCATGGGTTGATTCCGACAACTCAGTCTAAGCTAATCCGCTAAGTAGAGGATCGACGCCCGGGTAAAGTTGGTCACGTCGATACCAATAACTCTACCTAGGGTTACATGAATGAATAGAGGATTTGGATATAATTCTCATAGAGGGGATTCCAACAACTCTATTCCGGGAGTTCTGCTAAAGGGATCATACTTATGTGTAAAGGAAATGATACCAAAACCTTCAGGGAAAAGACCAAGGGTACGAACCCTAAGAAGGCTAGTCCAAGTCACAGAAGACACGTGGCTTAAGTCAAGAAGAAAAGGTTACACAACGTGTAGTATGGTTAGATGTTGTGTTCCTTGACCCCGAGTATTTCCTGTGTAAATGGCTTGTGTCCTTCATTCAAGTTGTGAAAAACCAAACTACACGGCATGTAGAAAAGTACATGTCGTGTTCCTTGACCCCAGGTACTGCCCGTGTAAACGGCCCGTGTCCTTCAGCTTGTCGAATAAAAAGCAACTACACAGCGTGTAGAAGAACCACACACCGTGTCTGATCACCTGGGATCGCTCCGTGTATGCTGGCCATGTGCCCGTACACGGTCTCTGCCCGTGTTTGTGTCGCCTGCCCGTGTACCAATACACAAGGTATCCTGTGTATCTGGTCAGGTCTGGCTGGGGAGGGGTATCCATGGCATTTCCATGGCCGTGTACCCTACCCATGCTCGTGCTCGTGTACTCTCGGAGTACACGCTGGGTAACCCTGCCGACGAACACTCGCCGTGTAGCCCATACTACATTGCGTGTAGTCAGGATTTTTCCAGAAATACCGTCTTCTTCCTCGCGCTTCAGCCGATCCTCTGGATCTTCATTTTCTCATCTGTTCATCCTGATAATCCAGGGTTTTGTTCACCTTATCATATAAACACCGAAACGAGTGTTTTTTGTCTTCAAATCGGATCATAAACCTCGAACGATCCGTCTGAAGAAAAACGCCCAAAAATCCGAATCTCCCAAATTGCTACGAATCGCTCACCAAAACCATCGTCGCACCTCCATGGCATTGCTTCGGGGTCGGATCTTCAATGTTGGATTGTTGCGCCAACAAATGAATGTGCAATGATAAATTTCCCCCAAGAACACATAGAACTCAATGAAGAATGCAAGGGAGAAAAGAAACAAGGATTTAACAAGGGGGACGAACCTCGATCATTGTTCGTGAGGATCTGAGTTCATCACTGTTAGATCAAAACCACAACAGTTAATAGATTATAAATCTCAAGTAATTGATCTCCCAATAAACCCCCAAATCACACCCGCCTACAAAACGATCGATCCACAGGCTAATCTGTTCATGGATGAGTTCGCGCTCATCGTAGAAATCAAAAATGGGGAAGAATAAAATAACAACGACATCCTACCAGGATTTCCACAGCGTTCGTTGGCGAAGATCCGGCCATTGCATCGTCGTCGCAGCATCGGGATTTTTTCTCCAGAGCCTTCAGAGCCGCCAAAGGTTTTAGGGTTTGAGGTTTGTAACCCTGGACCCCCTGTGAAGGCCTTTATTTAAAAAGAACGAGAGACACAAGATTTAAAAGATCTCGCTGCAGAAACAAGATTTTAAATAAAATATTTTTAATTAAATATTTTATTACTATTGCGTCCAAAAACCATATTTCACCATCGACCTGCGCCAGCCGATGTTAGGCCTTGCCTTAGGTAAAATCGATGTTCTTAATGCAACGGGGCCCTCAGAATTCTGATCTGAGCACCCATTCGAAAGTTATTCTACTTTTTCAGGAAAAACGCACGCGCGCATAATTTACTTATTAAATTAAATTCAAACATTTTTTCCGGGCTCACTAGGCCTCGGGACTGCATGCCGTCTCAGAGCCTAGTCTCGAATTAATTCCCATATAATATTAAAATAATACATGGAAAAATCTGGGACATTACATTATGAGTGTTACCAATGGATTATATATATTTTTTTCATTCAATTTGTGACTTAAAAAATATTTTTATAAGGTTTTAAAATATACTAATCTATTCATCACTTTTGGATGTGATTTCCATTTTTAATATGCCAATGTAATAAAGTAAGGCATTGACTCCAAGATACTAGGGCTGGGGTCTTTATAGTTGGTATTAGAGGATGTTTAGTAGATAATTTACAAACATTATTTAGAAAACATGGATTTGGGAACTTAACCATAAGATAGAATTTGAGTAAATTAATAAAAGAACATCCTATAATTTCAGTAATGTAGATATTTTGTAGGTCTTCTTCACAATACATCTATATCTAGATACTACAAGTGCATGCAGTTCTGGAACATATGTACCTTGGGGTAATAACTCTAACAAGGTGCATCGGTTATGAATTGGGGTAACTTGGTATATGAGAACAGTCCTTATTATACACCTAGTTTGACACTCCTAGAGTATATACATAGCAGAATTCACATTTTCTTTACAAACCATTATGAAGGATTTGAATATAAAATGAAAATTAATAACCAAGGTTAAACCTTATGTGTTTTAGGTTAAAAATAAGGTTTCATGATATTCTATAAATGATTATAAAATTTTTATCACCATGACTACTATTATTCACACTATGCTTTCTAGTTTTAGTAAATGGATGAAATAAAAAGGATTCATGTTCACACCTAATTATTTTTTAGAAAAAAATTATTAATAATATATAACTTAACTAAATTTAGAACTCATAAAATAAGAGAATTATGGAGTTTGTTGAGAGCTCTAGTGGTGGAGACCATGGAGAAAATAATACTCAAATATTATCTTGCAAGAAATGCGGAAGCAGACACCTATAAATGTGTCTCAATTAAATGACGAATTTGTTTATGTGTGGTAAAGAAGGGAATAAATAAAATAATTACAAAATAAAAATGAAGATTTTGATGGAAGGAAATAAAACACATCATATGCATCTATTTTTAGATCATTTCCTTAAATTTGGGGAATCTGGGAATTACCAAAGTTAATTCCCTCTTCTATAGGATAAACTCTAGACCATGGAAGGAACTATATGGAAATAAATGGGTGAAGTATTTATGTATTAAGGTTGTATTGATAAAATTAGTGGTTAAATTTATTTCAATAATGTAAATCATATAGATTTTGGATGTTATATTAATATAGTTTTAGAAAAATGACATCCCTCAAGTTTGATGACAACCCATCACATCTAGAAAGGCCACTGGGTTTTAACCCACATCCAAAGGCCGAAAAGGGTGAAACACCTAACACTAGCCTACATGAATTCATAATTATCAAGACTCTTTTATATAATATGGATAAAGGAAATTTTTATTTTAGGGACATTTGATTTATCAAAATGATTACCATGGGATTGTAAATTGATTTTGTTATTAAGTGATTAATGATATTTCTGCAGACGAAGAATATTTTAAGGAATGAAAGTTGAATTGAATTTTAGATTCAAATATGATTTTATTGTGGACTTATGGTAATTAAAGTTATTTATGTAATTAGTTATCATATATTTAAAATTTAGAGACCTTTTTGAACTGTGAATTTGGACAGATTTATTTTAGATGAGTCTTAAGGTTGGGATGTATTAATTTGAACATTGGAAATTATTTTTTGACGTTAAAGTTTGATTTATTTGAAACTTAATGCCCACAATTTTTGTTTTAATAAATAGTTAATTCCCAAAGTAATTAATTATGGTTCATTTGATAAAATTGCATTATTAATAAAAATTCATCTTATCCATCTTTTTGTTTAGGAAATAAAGCATATATTGATCAATGGAAAACCAAATGATGAGATTATGACAATAAAAAAGGATCAAGTAAGTATATTTTCTAAAGTACATATATTTATAGTAAAATAATAACTCAACTAAAATAAAATTATTTTAGAATGAAAATGTTATTCATCTAATTTTTTGTGAAATATATGGTCTTTTGACCAAACACAAATTTATGGTTTTGTGATCGTAGACTTTTAAATGACCATGTCGTCTATCACTCTTCGTCGGGACATGATAGTTTATTTATATTTCATTTATATATTTTCATGAATATTCTCTTGTTTAAAAATATTAGATTTGTGGTGACCTTAACATTTATATTTACCACTTTTTAAGAATAAGTTTTGTTAACCCTATTTTAGATGTGGGTTTTTCAGAAAAGAATTTTGAAGTATCAACCTTTGATATTCCAAGAAAAAAAATTAAATTGAATTGACATAGTTTATTATAAGAGGAGAGAATATAACACCCCAATATTTATGGTATGTCTATTTTTAAATTTAATTTCAGTAATATCATATATTTTACAGTACACAAAACTTAAATGAACAATGATAAACAATTAAATATCATTATTTTAACATGGCCATTGTAACCTCGATTTTGATTTGGTGGGAATGAATAGTATTAACCAAATTATTAAATTTTTATATTAAATATTTAATAAAATGTTTTTACATTCATCCAAATTGTTTTATAGGCATAAGATAATAATTAATCTCATATAAATATTGAAATTCTATATTTTTTAAATGTAGTTTTATCGTCATTTAATGGAAAACTTGTTTTGAAAATATATTTTTAAAATTTTATAAATTATATTTTAAAAAATAAAATTCATTTTTAAAATTGGAATTTCAATAGTAGCTTAGGGTGAAATTTTCTTATTTTTCTAAACATATTTATTTTCCAGTGAAAGTGAAAAATTCATATTTTTATAAAACATTAATTTTCATTATATTAATAATATATTTATTAATTGAATAGAAACCTAAAATATTAAAGTATACATAAATTTTTGGTATCTTATTAATAAAATATTATATATTTATATCAGGGAATAATTAAATAAATGTTTTAAAAAGGATAAATTAAGTGTTGATACCTTTGTGAAACATAAATTCTTATTTACAATTTAATTAATAAAATACTTATTCAAAATAATATTTATTTTAATAAAATAGATTAATAAATTAATATTTTTATGTATTATGATTACAGTATAATTTTATGAGACCTTAATTAATTTTTAAAGGTGTCATAAAATCGGTTATAATATTAACATTAGTATTTTTTGAGTAAAGGATAAAATTATTTAAAAATATAATTTCTCATAATTAGAAAAAAAAAAGCATAAAATTTAGTTCATTTTTGAATTCTACACATCCAAAAAATGGTTAAGGTGAATTTTTTTGGAGTTTTCAAAAATATTTGAATTTTTGGTGAATAGTGAAATCTGGTAATTTACGGTATTTATCAAATACATGAATTATTGATTCATAGATGATGTATGGGTGATGTAAGCCCATAATATTGAAATTAAATAAGTTTTTTTAATATATTTAGTGATAAAGTTCAAGCTAATGATATTCTTGATCCAAAATAACCAATTGATGAATAAAATAATCAAAATAATAGCCCTCTCATCCACTATAAACACCACCAATAACCACCCCTTATCCTCACACCTAAAAATATTTGAAGCATGATTATATTCTACCAATTTTCTCTCTCAAGTCTCTCCCCCACATGTTGGTCTTTATTTCCTCATAGAAATACCTTCTCAATTTTCTTTAAGGAGGTTCTCAAGGAGAAGAATTCAAGAGGTAAAATCCACTTTTTTACTTTTAATTTTATTTCAATTTCTTTTCCTTTCTTATCATTTTCATAACTCCTCTATCAAAAAATCATGATAAATACAGTATATTATAAACATTATAATTTCATTATGATGATGGGATATTCACACTCAACTATTTTCTCTTCCCCTTTTTGTTCTAAAAAAGAAAACGTTGTCCATGTGATTTTGATTAACCACCTTCGTGGATGATGATAATTTTTTTTCTAATACCACCTTAAAGGTTAGTCTTAAAACAAATTTTATGGTTAAAATATATTATATTATTTATATTAAAACATATTTTGTGTTGTGGACCTAGTATATTGTAATGTCCTAGAATTTTTGTGTATTTTTTTTAATTATATGGAATTATTTTGAGACCGTGAAATCTGACGGCGAGTGATTCCGAGGCCCGGAGTGCCCGAAATGATCTGTCAAAATTTTGTTAAGCTTTAATTATCATGAGTAAGTAGTTTTCCTAAAAAATTGGAATAACAATTAAACGGCTTCTTGGATCAGAAATCTAAGGGCATGATTACATTTTGGATGGTGGCTTTACCCTAGGAGCGACAAAAGCTTAGTCGGCGTAGGCCTTTAGTGGGAAAACTCGAAAATGGAATAACCATAAATAAAATAATTAAATCAAATTATTTTAATTTTAAAATTCTTATAACTCATGTATGGTGACTCAAATTAAAAATCAGAGACCACCACTAAACTTGTGAAATTATGCTCTCTATAGGTAGATACTAACATTGGCTGGCATGGGCCACCAGTGAATGTTAGTTTTTGGTCGTAAATAAAACAATTAAGTGACAATTATTTTTTTTGTAAAATCCATAACTTCTAAATGGTAACTTGGATTGAAAATATAAGAGTACCGTTGAGTTATTTAGGGTGTGTTATCTTTAGGAAAAGCCTAACCTAGACCGGTGCGGGTCTAGGGTAAATTCTAATAATTTATTGAACGTTTTTTGGGTATGTTCAGTAAATGCGTGAGCGGTGTTTTCTAACTTCTGAACTGTTTCTCAAATTAAAAATATGAGGGCAATGTTGAATCATCAACATCAGGATTCGATAAAAGGAGGTTTTAATTTGACCTATATAGGTCCAGAGAAAAATTTATGTTTTGTGACTTTTTAAAAGAAATAAAATAAAATAATTTTATTAATTTATTTCATATCCTCCAGTGGACAAGTAAAGGGGTGGGGCCAGTGACGTTTCAAGCCAATAAATGGCTTGACCTGCTAACCCTAAGTAATGACGCCGTTGGTGAATTAGAAAGATTTATAATTGATGAGCCCCATTAAATTCTAACATCGTTACTTACCCTCCCTCTCTACTATATATATGAACCTTGGGGAGGGGTATTGGCACATCTTCACCAAGAAACGAAGTGCTGAAGGAGAACCGCGATGCCGAAACCTTAGAAGACAAAGCTGATCCTAGTGGGAGGTTATGGGTGACACTGAACCACGAACCTGAGGATGAAGTTAAAGTGGCGTCTTTTGAAAACTGTAACGGGAATGAAGAACACCGACCCACCTTCAACAATAGGCATTTCTCCAGCAATTTTTAGGTAGGGAGTTTATTCATTGACATTTCCTTAAAAAATTCCCTCTTCCCCACTATTGAAAATTATATGAAGAACATGGGTCAGCCGACTGATGGGTGGATCTGTGAATCATTAGTTTTGTTAGAGTTTGTTACGGGGTATCCTTGTGGGGTTTTATATGTTGTTTAATATTAGAAATTTTTAAACCCATTTTATCCTCCCTTTGATCATGAGCAAACACGAAGGGTGAAGGTCTAACAAACTCGGCACGAACCCTCCACAACTTTGTTACCCTTGCGCCTTCCATGGAATACCACCAACGCAGTGACACCAAACTACTATGAAAAATGTGACACACCAATTCCCACCATTAGAGGAGTTCATGGAGTGAAGCCGTGGCGGACATCAGAGTGACCGGTGCTGGCCAGCCGCGGAGGAGTTGTGTCACGCTTTCGAGCACTACAGGTGTGAAAAGGGGTTGTGGCTCATCATCCGCGATAGACGGAGAAGTTTCCTGGCTTGTTGTCTATCCATAGAAGGAATGTTCGGCTCATTGTCATGCACCGCCAGTGAGAAAGAGATTGCAATCGAAGCCACGGTGGAGGAGGCGGAACCCGCGCCTCCGGCGGGTTCCACGGTGCCCATGTGGCATTGCCGCTTTAAAGTTCTAATGGCCTTTGGCCATTCGAGATATCGAGGGAGCGGATCCCTCGAGTCACCTAGAAGAAGCACCTCGGGCTGCGTATTTCGTGGTCAGACCGCCCATCAGTGGGCTGGGTCACCTGCCCAACAGGCCGAGCCATGCCCCAACAGCCAGACCGCGCCCTACCGCAGGTCGGGCCACCCCTTTGGGGGACCCTCCCTACAAAGGGTGGGCCTCCCTTTTTTTGCGCCCCTTTTTTGCGGGCCAGGATGAGTCTTCCACGACCCAACCCAGACCGGGTTAGGTCGTGTTGGTCCGACCGGGTCGGACCGGACCCGGGCCCAACGGGGCCTAGAAACACTATAAGGGCCTTATCTCGAGAACCGGATGTCTATTTGACAAACCATATGTAGTGTTGGGATCCTTGGAGTTAGACAGTCCTTTTTACTTACTCCATGAGATTTTTGGAGAAACATGGAGTTTGGCCAGGTTTGATCGCACCTGAATCCATCTGGGCCCTTGGCACTAAAATGCTAAAAACACACAGACCGGGCGTCAGGTTGATGCTTTGTCTATTGCATTGGAACCCTTGTGACACGAAAGATCATCAGGTTACTTCTTTGTGAGACTTAGTACTATTTTAAATACTATTGATGGTCTGGGGAGTGGTTCTCCCAATCTCTCTATGTACAGAACCCTACGACTAGCTGAGACAAGATGATTGCTGACTTTTCGACTCGAAGTGACTCGACAACCATGGTACATAGTGGGGAGGAGTACCTCAGTAGGGAAAGGTGTGGGAGCAGCTCTTTGTGACCTGGAAGACCCACAGTATGTTATAGGTAGGAGTACCTCAGCATTTCAAGGTTAGTGGGAAGCGCCTCTGAGTGATGCGGTGGGCCCACTATACTTGATAGAGGAGGAGTTCTCTAGCAGCCGAGGTGTTCGACGTTGTGACTGAGAATTTTACTTTTTCCTAGTCCTAGAGAATGTGTGGTCGGATATTGGAATTCATAGAAATCATGTGTGGGTCAGCATCATATCCTTTTAATCGGATTTGTATACTTGGTTTGAGCTAAGACTCTAATTGAGCTGTGTCTATTTCTTTCTGCTTTGTGATTAAGATCATGCTTTGTGGTTTTCCTTGTGGAATTCTGAGAGACCTTTTGGGTCTCGGGGTTCCTACTGAGTATCATTATACTCACCTGTGCACGGGCTACACTCGCACCATGTTGTGTCTTGTGTAGGCGACGAGCAGATGGACTGAGGTTTGAGGGAGCCAGGAATATGTGGTATGTAGAGGAGACAAGCGGACGTGGAGTGCTGAGGAGGGGATTTGTACCTACCCTTTAGGTAGGATCCTTAGAGGATGACTTAGTAGATGTTTTTCCTCTTTTATTTGTATTGTCCCTTTTTAGTTGTATTTTAACTTTTCAGTTGTACATGTACTTTCAGTTGTGCTTGTATTCCGACCCCTTTTACTTTCAACACTCCTTTTACTACAGCAGTTTACTTCACAGTTTCTTCTTGTTGTGTTCGAAAATCATGTGTTTGTACAAGTTTAAATGAAAATCCTTTCTGATTTAGGGAATACCCTTTTCGGTGCTAGTCTCCAGCCATTGGCCTATGAAATGCGGGATTGGGGTAGTCATAGCACAGGCCCCGAGGGACGGGTCGTGACAAAGTTGTATCGAAGGAAGGTTCGGTTCTACCAAAGAACAATGACTCTGATATTTTCTATGAAGCAATGGTGTTAAGTTTTATGAGTGTGGTTTTTAGTTTAGGGGGTCCAGTGTTGGTGCGGCGGTCAACATATCCATACACCAGGAACTGATTTCTGTCTCAGCACATGAAAAAACTGATTGTGTGTATTTTGAAAAGTTTCCTTTTTGATCTCTTCATTCAGCTCACTAGGTATAAATTGTTGACTGTGGCACACATGTCTTCTTTCTGGATGCCACCATGTAGAAATCCACCCAGGATTCCCAAGAGAGTATGTGATGACATCCCGTCGAGCGATGAGGCCTCGGTGTAGGGCCCTCTTATGGCATTAGCACCTTCGGGTGGTGTACCAGCATCACCACTACCTGTTGGGTAGCCATTACCACCAGCTCCACCAATAGTGGATGGACCTCAACTAAGCATGTTGCACGAGTTCAAGTGGAATAGGCTTCTGAAGTTCTGAGGTGAGATGGACCCACAGGCGGTTGATGACTGGCCAAAGGCGATGGCCAGATTTTTTTTCTTGGTTGGGACACGAGCTTATATTATGCTGATCCTAGCATCCATCCTTTTTTAGTCAGTAGTAGGAAGATGGTGGATCCTGATTCTATATATACACAATGAGTCAACCATCCTCTGGGAGTACTTAGAGGGCCTTTTTAGAGGCAGATTTCATCCTACTGACCTTACACGTTGTGCATATACAAGAGATTCTGCACTTACAATAGGGCACCATGATATTGTCCCAGTACTCAGTGAGGTTTAGTGATCTCTCCTGCTATTACATCATAATGGTGAAGGACCCTATCATTAGGACTTGGACCTTTGATCAAGGTCTTTGATGGGATATCATATCATCTATGGTATCGCTCATCATATCGACTTAGGCTAGAGTGATAGAGAGAGCACTATTGGTGGAGGGATTCCTAGCTGAGTAGGCACCCACAAGGAGAGCCACTACTGGACATCAGGTAGTAGAGTCTTCTGAAGCAGGAAGTAGGTAGATGACACAGAGGTCCAAGTGGACCAAGCCTTCTGGTGGAAAACCCTAGGATGTAGGGTCAGAGGTGCGAGGCTCGCAAGGGAGAGAAAGACAGACAAGGGACACAAAGTGTTACACGTGCGGCGGGCAAGGTCATGTGGCTCTCCACTACCTAACCTACCATATGGATGACCAGAAGACAATCGAGGGACTGCTGAGGTAGAGGTAGAGGTTCGAGTGAGGAGGTCTGTAGGGTGGAGGACATGGCAAAGGATCTGGTCGTGTAGTAGGTGGTGGGTGGCATTTAGAGGTTCTACCACCGCCACCTCCAGGTGGTCCACCTCGACCATAGGGAGCAGAAGGACAGGGACGAGATCAGCTCTAGGTAGCTGAGGCCTATGACCATGGTGCTCTAGAGATGATTAGAGGTATTATATGTGTCTACTCTACCTTAGCTGTAGTACTTATAGACACAGGTTCTAGTCACTCATCTATTGCCATGGACCCTGTTCGGAGCTCGGAGATTCTGGTGGAGTCGTTGGCTCGATCCTTATGGCTAAAGACTCCTACAAGAGTGGATTCGATGATTACACACTAGTGCTAGCAATGTGATATTATGACAGGAGGGGATATCTTCAGATGGGATCTCTTAGTAGTGGCATCGAGGCCTTACGATGTCATCTTGGGTATGGATTGGTTATCCATATTCTATTCTTAGATTGATATATTAGGCGCAAAGTTCGGTGTATCCGCACGGTTGGGACTAGGTTTTCCTTCACTGGAGAGAAGGGAACCTTTACATCACTGGATGGACTTACCCAGATGAGGGTGCAACTGATTACTCATTAGTTGGCTAGCCTTACCCTCGGAGCAGCTGATGTTGAGAATCTGAGCTATCATGGTGGACCAATATGTTGATGTCTTTCCTGATGATTTTTTGGAACTACCTCCACACTGAGAGGAATACATTTACATTGACATGTACCCTGATATGGAATAGATATCTACACTAGTATATCGGATGGCTCCCACGGAGCTTCGTGAGTTACGGGTACCGTTGGAGGACTTGCAGGGAAAGGGGTTCATAAGACCTAATGTTTCTCCATGGGTAGCCTTAATAATTTTCACCAAGAAGGTAGATGGAAGTTTAAGACTCTATGTGGACTATTAAGGCCTAAACCAGGTGACCCTTAAGAAAAAGTACCCACTTTTAAGGATTTATGATCTTTTCGATTAGCTGAAGGGGGCTCTTTGGTTTTCAAAGATAGACCTCAGATCAGGTTATCATCATCTCTGGATGCGAGATGAGGATATACAGAAGATGGCCTTCAGATGTCATTATGGCCGTTATGAGTTCTTGGTTATTCCCTTAGTCATGACCAAGCCCCATTAGTGTTCACGAGACTCATGAATAGGATATTTCAGCCATACCTCGATTGCTTCATGGTGGTGTTCATCGATGACATCTTGGTGTACTTGGCGATAGAGGAGGAGCATGCCTATAATCTACAGATAGTTCTGGATACACTCCCAGAGCACCAGCTTTATGGTAAACTCTCAAAGTTACAATTATAGATACGAGAGGTCCACTTTCTAGGACACATTATCTTAGAGTTTGGAGTTTCTGTGGATCCATAGAGGATAGGGGTTGTGCTTTCTTTAGAGCCACCCAGTAGCATGAAGGAGGTGCAGAGTTTCTTGGGGTTGGCTAGGTAGTACCAGAGGTTTGTGCCTAACTTTTCTAGAGTTGTGTCACCCTTTTTAGCTTTCAAAAAGAAGAGGAAGCCCTTCGTATAGATAGAGATATTCCAGAAGAGTTTCCAGGAGCTTAGGCAGAGACTAACGAGTTCCCTCATCTTGAGGCTACTAGAAGAGGGTGTTGGGTATGTAGTCTACTGTGACACATTAGAGACTAGGCTTGGGTGTGTCTTGATGCTGGAGCGATTAGTGATCTCTTATGGATCGTGACAGCTGAGACAACATTAGCAGAACTACTCCACCCATGACCTGGAATTAGCAGCAGTGATCTTCGCCTTGAAGATGTGGCGACATTACTTGATGGAAAAACGATTTATAGTATTATCTGATCACAAGAGATTCAGGTATATCTTCTCTCAGAAGGACCTGAACCTAAGATAGTGGATATGTCTAGAGTTCCTCCAGGACTATGATTTTGAGATAGTCTATACTCTTGGGAAGTAGAACATGGTAGCAGATGCACTCAGTAGGAGGTATGGTCTGCAGTTGCTGAGTGATGAGACAGAGTAGCTAGTCACGTAGCAGATATCCTTTGTGGATAGAGATGGAGCATCATACCTCTAGTCTATGACAGTCACTCTCCCAATCCTTCAGTGAGTCAAGGAGGCACAACTAAGGGAAAGCGACTGTGAGGTTCTATGTGCTCAGATATCCTTAGGGCAGTCACCTGATAGTTTTTCTGAAGGCGGGGAGCATGTCATTCTCTTCATAGGATGTACCATGGTATCGGTGGTGCTATGGGAGGAGGTTTTGAGGGAGTTCCATAGACCCCCTCTGGTGGTACATCCTAGTGTGGTGAAGATGTAACTAGACCTCTAGTGTTAGTACTGGTGTCTAGGGATGAAGGAAGCAGTGGTAGAGTTTGTATCATGATGCCTCACTTGTCAGCAAATGAAGACTACATAGAGCTGGTAGAAGTCTTATGCTGACAAGAGACATAGATCCTTAGAGTTTTAGGATGGAGACCATGTCCTCCTACGAATATTTGGCCGAGGCGGTAAGTTATCACCAAGGAATATCAGGCCTTTTTTGATACTTAAGAGGATAGGCGTGGTAGCATACTGCTTGGAACTTTTACCGCAGTTAGGGAGGGTGCACGATGTCTTCCATCTATCCTAGAAGAGGAGATATGTAAAATACATATCTCACGTCATAGACCATGGTGATCTAGACTTAAAGGATGGGGTAAAATTTAGGAAGGTTCCTGTAGAGATTGAGGATCAGTAGGTGTGAGTCCTTCATGGGTGATTGATACCTCTTATGTGCATTCTCTGGAACCATGGGAACCTCTAAGAGAGAATATGCGAGGGGGAGGCTCAGATTCATGCTCAGTACCCCCATTTGTTTCCTTAGTATGTGTTTTAGATTTCGGGGATAAAAATACCTAAGGTGGGGAGAATGTAATGTCCCAGAATTTCTGTGTACTTTTTTTTAATTATATGGAATTATTTTGAGACCGCAAAATCTGACGTTGTGTGATTCTAAGGCCGGAAGTTCCCGGAATGATCCTTCAAAGTTTTGTTAAGCTTTAATTAGCACGCGTAGGAATTGTTTCTAAAAAAGTGGAATTACTACTTAGAAGTTGCCCATATCTGAAATTTGAGTGCACCGTTGCATTCAGGGTGGCGGTTTTACCCTAGGAACAACATAAGTTTAGTCGGTTCAGGCCTTTGGTGGGAAAACCTGAAAATAGAATAACCCTAAATAAAATTATTAAATAAAATTATTTTATTTTTCAAATGCTTGTAACTCATGAATGGTGACTTCAATTAAAAATCAGAAACCACCACTGAACTCATTAGGGTATTGTCTCTTTAGGCAGATACAAACATTGGCCGGCGTAGGCCACCAGTGAAAGTTAGTTTTTGGACATAAATAAAATAATTAAGTTACAATTATTTTATTTTAAAATACATAACTTATAAACAGTAACTCGGATTGAAAATCAGATAGTAATTTTGAGTTCTTTCGGGTGTTTTCTCTTTAGGAGGAGCCTAACATTGACCATTGCGGGTTGAGTGTGAACGCTAATAATTTATTGAAATTTTTTTTGAGTACATTCAGTAAACGCGTGACCAGCATTTTCATACAACTGAAACACTATTTTGATTCAAAATCTGAGGGCACCATTGAATCTGCATCATCGGGATTCTCTTAAGCGAGGCTTTACTTTTACCACAGTAGGTCTATAGAAAAACTTATGTTTTGTGACTTTTTTAAAAAATTGAAATAAAATAATTTTATTATTTTATTTCATATCATACAACAGGAAAGTAAAGGGGTGGTTCCAGCGACGTTTCAGGCCAATAAATGGCTTAAACTACCAACCCTAAGTAACGACGTTGTTGGGGAATTAGGAAGATTCCTAATTTATGAGCCCCATTGAATTCTAACATCGTTAATTACCCTCCCCCTCTCCGATATATAAGGATATTGGGGAGGGGTATCGGCATATCTTTACCAAGAAACGAAGTGATGAAGGAGAACCACATCACCAAACCCTTAGAAGATGGAGCCAATCCCAACGGGAGGTGATAAGTGACACCAAACACAAACCAGAGGATGGCGTGCGATCGGCGTCTTTAGAAGCCTGTGGTGGAATCTAAGAACACTGAACCACCTTCAAGCATGATCATTTCTCCGAAGATTCGAGGTAGGGGGTTTATTCATTTAAGTTTCCTTAAAATATTACCTCTTCCCCATTCTTGAAAATTATAAGAAGAACTCGGGTCAACCGACTAATGGGTTGATTCGCAAATCATTCGTTTTGCGAGACGTTGTTACGGGGTATCCTTGTGGGGTTTTGTTGATTGTTTAATATAATAAATTGTTAAACTCATTTTACCCTCCCTTTGATAATGAGCTAATGTAGAGGGAGTCGGCATAACGAACCTAGCATAAACCCTCTACAACTTTGTTACCCTTGTGCCTTCTGTGGAAGACCGTCGGCGCAGCGACACCAACCGGCTACGAAGGAGGCGACACACCAACACACACCACTAGAGGAGGTTATGGAATGAAGATGCGGAAGAAATTGGAGTGTCCGGAACTAGCTGGCTGGGAAGGAGGTGCGGTGCATCGTCGCACACTGTCGATGTGCAAAGCTGTCGCAACTCTTTAGTCATGGCAGACGGAGAAGGCGGTCGGCTCATCATCCGGCTGCGGAAGGGAAGGGAAGCGCGCTGTCGCGCACCGCCGATGAGTAGGAGATCGCCACCAAAGCCGTGGTGGAGGAGGTAGAACTCGTACCTCTAGTGGGTTTTGTGAAAATCCGACAGTGCCCCCGTGGTGCCGCTGTTTGAAAGGCTGAACGGCCTTTGGCCGTTCGAGATCTCAGGGGAGCATCTCCCCCGAGCCTCCTGGTGGAAGCACCGTAGGCTGCACCCTTCAGAGTCGAACCACCCTCCAGCGGGCCACCGCCAATGGGCCACCACCCAGCGGGTCAGGACATGCCCCATATTGGGTCGATCCATCCCTTTGTGGGCCCCTTTATACATGGGTTGGGCTACCCTTGTGGCCTACCCCTTTTGGCGGCCCCAGTCGGACCTCGACCCAGTAGGCCGAGTCTGCCACGGCCCAAAAGGCCGAGTCCTCCATGGCCCAGCAGGTTGAGTCTATTGCGGCCTAGCCCAGACTAGGTTAGGATGGGTTGGTCTGACCAGGTCAGACCGGACCCAGGCCCAATAGGGTCCAAAAACACATAAAGGGACTTATATCGAGAACCGGACGTCCGTTTGACAAACCATCTACAGCATTGGGATCCTTGGAGTGAGACGGTACATTTGACTTACACCATGAGAGTTTTAGAGAAACATGGAGTACGGACGGGTTGGATCACACCCAAATCTAACCGGGCCCTCAGCACTAAAATTCCTATAACACCCAGCCTGAGTGTCTGGTTGACATGACATTTGTTGTGTTGGAACCCTTGTGACACGACGGATCATTGAGTTACTTCTTTTTGAGTCTTCGTGATGGTTTTAATATGACTGTTGTCTTGGGGAGAGGTTCTCCCAAGCACGCTACATATGGAACCCTATGACTGGATGAGACCTGATGACTGCTGACTTTTTGACTTGGAGTGACTCGACGGCCATGTTACGCGATGGGGAGGAGTACCTCAACAGGCCACTGTGGGGAGAATACAAGGTACGCAATGGGGAGGAGTACCTTAGCAGGACACGGTGGGGGATCGGCTCTGTATGACCTGGCAGACCCACGGTACGTGATGAGGAGTACTACCTTAGTAGTTCAAGGTTATTGGGAAGCACCTCTGTGTGACACGTCAGGCCCACTATACTCAATAGAGGAGGAGTTCTCCAGCAGTTGAGGTGTTTGATGTTGTGACTGGGAATGTTACTTATTCCTAGGTCTAGAGAATCTGTAGCTAGATATCAATATTCATAGCGATCCTGTGTGGGTTAGCATCATATCTTGTTTCTCTGAGTTGTATACCTAGTTTGAGATGAGACTCTAATTGAGCTTTGACTATTGCTTTCTTCTTTGTGATTGAGATCATGATTTTTTTCTTTCCTTGTGGAATTATGAGAGACCTTCGGGGGTATTGGGGTCCCTACTGAGTAACGTTATAATCACCCCTACACGGGCTATGCCCAAACCTTATTCTGTCTTGTGCGGACAATGATAAATTGGGATGATGTTTGATGGAGCCAGGACTAGGTGGTATGTGAAGGATACAAGCGGATGTGGAGTGCTAAGGAGGCGATCTGTACCAACCCTTTAGGTTGGATCCTCGGAGGATGGCCCAATAGCTATTTTCCCTCTTTCATTTGTATTGTACCATTTCAAATGTATTTGTACTTATCAGTTGTACTTGTACTTTTAGTTGGGATTGTATTCCGAACCCTTTTACTTTAATCACTCGTTTTACTACAGCATTTTAATTCACAATTTCTTCTTGTTGTGTTCTCAGGCCATGTGTTTGTACAGGTTTAAAGGCATAGCCTTTCCATTTTAGGGAATACACCTTTCGGTGCTAGTCGCCAGCCCATGGCCTATGGAATGCAAGATTGGGGTAGTCATGGCACAGGCCCCGAGGGATGGGTCATGACATATATATACATGATATTAGTTAATAAAAAAAACTAGTGCATAATGATTGGAAAAAACTCCAAAATAAACCAAACGATTGTCACAAGCATTTTATCTATTAAATCAACCTCATATCTGAAAAATATATAAATATATATATATATATATAACCATTAAATATAATTTATTTTCATTAATGATTTATAATTTCAATTTTGGATAACTATTACCATTTCAAATGATCTTTCACACATGTATACAAGTGATCTAATCACGAAAACTGAGGAAATGAACACTTCTGAATAACGAAATTGAATCTTTTAACTCATCAAAAAGATCATAAATAGAATTAATAAAATTATATTTAATAAAATAAATGTTTAATAGTTTATTAATTAAATTATTAATGAATCTAATTATCTATGATGTTATGTAAAAGTGCAGAATGATTTCGGTCACAAGTTAAGGGTCTTTTGATCTAACTTTTCTTTATATAAGATATGTCTTTTTCAACACCATTTATTCTATGTGGTGTATTTATACTACCCATTTATGTATCATATATTGAACCTCTTTATTTTCATGTTATTTATGGACTTATTTGATTATTATTAATATTATGAGGCATATGGTTCCACTAATTACAAAATTGTAAGGGTTTCTTCTCGAACTGCCATATTTCATTCAGGTTATGATTTCTCTCTATTATTGCAATGTAATTCATATTTATTTTTATATACTTATTATAAACTCTATTTATATGTTCCAAAATTATGTATTTATATTGGTTCATCTTTATTTTATAGGAGAATAAATTTCTTATAAATTTTCCTTTTCAATTCCTCCTAATATGCAAGCTGGGTTAAAGAGTACTTACCAGTTTCATACCCATTTTCAAGTTCCCAACATGATATGTTTCAATACACCATTATTTTTAAAAAATAGCTCATTTTATCATGAAAAACTACCCTTTTTAATTTTTGTATTTATACAAAAATTATTCCTTTGTTTGTTTTAAATACCCTTTAGTATTTTCCCTTAAACCACACTAAAGATGCTCAATTATAAAGTTTCTTTAATTCTTTTTTTACATGATTTCACTATAGTTGTAAATCATTTATGCCTCAAATATAATTTTCTTCTCCATCCATTTTCTTTTTAGGAATATAAAGTTCTATAATATGGTTTTATAAGAAATAAAAAATGATTTTTCAAATGAACTATTCTTTTCAAATAAAAAGGTTATTTCTCTCAAGAAATTATCAGTGATTTTATTAGAGTACTTTCATCTATGATTATGGTTTAAATTTCTTAAAGTATTATGGTAAAAATTGATTTAAATAAATTTTTTATTTAACATATTAATTATGCATTAGACTTAGTAAGTGATGGGCAGGGCCCATTATTGAACATCAATGCATCGGTTGCTCTGATGAGACAAGCTAGACTGGGTTTTTACCCATTTATATATAGTGTCTTGGCTAAATCCTTTACGGTATGTTTATGATCTGTGATATTATGAATTCCATCATTATGATATTATTACATGATAATACATGTGACTATTCGAATAGTAAAATGTTCATGGTTATGTTTCAATATTATATTATTATTTATATAGAATTATTTAATCAATTTTTAAACCTTCCATATTTTTAATAAGATTATGTTTTAATGGAATTTGTTTTTATTTATTCCCCATGCATTATTTTTTTATGATGACTTCTGTAGTATTTATTACCCTTAATGAGAATCTGATCTCACTCATTTATTCTATTTTATTTTTCCCTTGGATGTGAAGATTTATATAGGGAATGACTTGTAGGGACAACATTTGAGTTTATGGTTTTTACCAATGGAGTTTCTAGGGTGTTTTTTCATTCATTTTATAATGTAAAAATTATGTTTGTATCTAGTTTCCAAAATCTACTAAACAATTCGGTCCTTTGGGATGTGATTTCCTTATTTAATATCCATATTTAATAAATTATGGCACCAGATCTGGGCTACTAGGGTTGGGGTCTTTATAATCCCTCTTTTTGTAGTATATATTAATCTATGTTTTTTCAGATTTATCATGTTTTTTATTTGGAGCCATGTATTTATATAATATTCTTAAATTATAATGGTTTTTCACTCTATAAGGATTATACAGAACCAAAATGGATGTCCAATGCCTCCACAAATGTCACATCAAACATATTATTGATCATTCCACCCAAGATTGTTAATTTCATACAAAAATGAATTTAAATAATGAATTACATTTGGGGGATATTAAATGTAACATGAATTAAGAAACTAATACTATTAAAAATAAGTATTTTAAAGAATATGTTATTAATAATCTCGTGTATTATTTGTGTCTTAAGAATTATTATATTTATGTTTTTTTTATTTTTAAATTTTTCATCAAAATTTTTCATTAAAAACATTAAATAACCTAATATTATCCTCAATATTAATGAAATATTTTTATTTATAAATATATATTTTCAAATAAAAATTCCCATAAAATTATAGGGGTCATCAAAATATAGTATTGGTGAGTGTTTGAGTCATCTCAACAAGGATAGTTTTGATTAACCAGTTATTTTCATTGTGTTTGCCTATGTAATTTGTAAAAAAATATCATGTTTTGTGTTGTGAGAGAAGAGGGAAGGAAATTTTTTATTTTTATAAAAAATATTAATCTCTTAAAAAACACTTCTCCACTAAATTATGGAATCTTTTATGGGAATTATAAAATCCAACATACATACATAAATATCCAAGTTTTTTAGGATAAATTGTTATCTAGTATTCATTATTCCATATTGAATACTCTTTTAATACTCTAAGAGGAATTCATAAACTGTTTTTAATTCCCCTTTGAGGTTTAATCTTATTGAAATTAAATATTATTAAGTTAATACACACAATGTTGTTTTTTTACACTAACTATCTTAGCTTAGTTATCAGTTAAGTTTATTCTTACCCTTACTGTTGTAGATTTCAATCACAAGTCTGTTGTAACAATCCATACAATTCCCATACAATTATATATATATGATATTCCTTAGGATTTTATTTTATTTTTCAATGTTAATTTTTTCTCATGTTTATAATTAACTATAAAAATACCATTAAGAGATTTCTATTTTTTGCATGAACTTCCACTCTCAGAACTTTATCAACTCAAAATGATTGCATATCCATCATAAACATGATTGGATTTGTGTTTAGAATAAATAATAAAAAAAATGATCACAATAGAAAAATATAGGAAACTTAAATTGATAATCCAATCCAAAATTAACATGATAATACAACTTCAAAATTGATTTAAACAATTATAAAAATAAGTTTAATGGAAGAGAACCCGCATTAAATCCACCCAAGGTCCTCTACAAAATCTCCCCATAACCATTAAATTTATTTCACTTTCTTTATATATGTATCCTATATGTCTCCTCCTAGGTTCAATATACTCATTTACTCTACTCGTGTTTCTTATACCCTATAAAGTTTTATCCCTTTCCTATTTTCCAAGTTATCATATTATATACCAACTTGAAAATTTATTTTTGGAAACTTGTGTACACTCAACATATGGTAGTTAAGGAATTGGTCACCTCAATATCCTATAAAATTTCCATGATCCCTTCCTCATTAACCATTTATTTCATCACTAATCATATTCTATAAGATATTTCACTATATATAATTTTATATAAATCCATAATTTATTTAGTTAGGTAGTATTATATGTAGAATCCCATAATCTCCCTTTGGTCTTGCACATTTTCCACATAGACATGAGTTAGTATTAATGACCATCCAATAGCCTTAAAAAAAGTCACAACTATTACCCATGGTTATTATTATTAATATATTCTTAAAATTATTTTCATTGTTGATGGAAATATTAATTAAATATTCTATATAATGGAGAAAATGTCACTATTTAATTGATATTTACATCCAAATGGATTTTATATCAGAAATAATATGTTTTTTACATTTCCCTTATTAAAAAAATTAGTATACAATACTATCTATGTTTAAACCGTAAGAAATTTTGGTGTTAGTATAATATTTTTCATTTTAACATTCAAAATTCTACTCTAGTATTTATTAAAATGATTCGTATGATTCCTTAAGTGTTAATTATGAATTTGATTCACATGATATAATGGGTGGTGAATCCCTTTACATTAGATTTATGGTATAGAATTTATATTGTTCATGCATGAGACTATCTTAGCCTAAAATGTAAAATTAGTGAATAACATGGGAAAACAGTTTCTTCTTGGCCCAAACATAGCATTTACCTACATGACATGTTGAAAAATTTATCATACTCTAGATATTACCATAGACAATATCCCCCATATGATGGTTTCTTCATTTTTATCTTGTCATTAAATAATTAAATTTTTTAGTCAAAATGAATAATTAAGAGTGGATAAATTGAAATAGAAATTCAATTAGTCTATAAAACATATATTACAATTGGAAAATCCTTTCATAATTTTATTCGAGTGTGAATAAAATATGTACAATGACAGTATTTCAAATTGTACCAAAAATGACTTGAACTAGGGATTAATTTAAATGTTTCCAAAATTAATAATATAAAACCCAAGAAATGGTAAAGGTCTATATAACCATGTGATTATGAAAATAAATCTATAAATATTATACTAAAATTTATTAGAAAAAATTTCACAGTTTTTATTATTAAATGTGATTAGAAAATTTTTATATATTAATTATAGGTGTGTTAAATTTATTTAATTCATATTATTCCTAAATTATATGAAGTAATATAATTAATTATTAATGTTATGAATGAATCCATGTGGTTATGGGGTTAAAATACTTAGTTTGTTATTATATTTTTTGATTAAGATTATTTTCAAACATTGTTTTTTATTATTTTTGAATACTTAGAGACAAGTTGATGATAGAAGAAAGAGTATAATAATTTGGTAATTTTTTTAAAACTATATATAGGTGTTGTTGACATAGATTATCATTTTAAAGAATTTGGAAATTATAAATTATTTATTTTTATATTATTAGTGATATTGTAATTTTGATGTATTATAATGATATAAGGATAATTTCATATATATGAGTGATGTTATTAATTATGCCAGGTATGATTTATTTTTGATCATGATTTAGTTTTTTATTACAATTACAATGTATAATTTACTAATGTAAATTATTTTATTATTTTTCATGGATGGGGTTTGATAAAAAGGTATAATTGTTTTATTGGTTTTGTTATCATGGCACTATATAGTAACTATTTTTATAAATATATTGTTCCTTAGTTTTCATTGATATTATTTTGTCCAGGCTAGTAGATTGTATTAGTTATCATTGGAACTATATTTATCAGATGAGGATGACTTGACTTGACAGATGTGATATGAATAGTAGATGGCATGTGGTGGTTGACTTTAGGGGTTGTACTATTTAATAAATGGTTTAACTTATATGACTCAAAATTATAGAGAAAGATATGTAATAAATATTTTTGTATATATATATATAACTATGTTTTTATTAAGCATGTACACTTTATATGATAGAGTTTATATGAGTAACATATATGGTATTCTATAATAATAACCCCTATTTTTATACCTCTTTACATACACAGGACAATGTTTAAGGGGGAATTATGTTACTGCCAATTTTATACATGGATATCTATAGAGGATTTGAAATTTCTAAACCTAAACATGTCCTTTTTTTGAGTGGTGCACAAAAGTTACTTCCATTTTGTTATCTAGAATGATTTTATTTTTTTCTCATGGAATAATTAATGTACATGTTCAATTAAAATAGAATAGGTTTATTATTAGTATTATATGAATTTTCTTATAATTATATATTATATTTAGGTTATTAAATTAAATAATATTGTAGTAAATCCTAGTATAGTTCCATAAAACATATGGTTTTTTTACCACTCGGTGACATATTGGAGGAAGACATTATGGATTACTCTCTATCTCATAGCTTATGAAGTGTCCATGTAGGTCCATGTCATGACTTATATATAAAAAATTAGGAATTCATTAGTCATATTAGATAAATCTATTTTATTTAGAGTTTATAATAAAACCTTCTATTAGTGAAAACCAATATGAAATCATATAAAATGATTTTAGGTTTAAGAAATTATTGAAACCCCAATTAATATTCATGAAGGAGAGGGAATAGGGAGAAGAAGAAAAACTCAAAACCATAAATTCTTGGACATGATAAATAAAATATGGGTGTGTAAATCAATTAAATTAATCATTCATCATAAATAATTCAAGGGGATTATATAAGGGTTCAAAATTAGTGGGAATAATAATGAAAAAATAATAATGAAAAATAGATTAATTACTAAAAGTTAATAATAATTTATGATAAATAATTTACATTGTATTATTTATCTCTTACTTCTACATATCTATTTTTTCAATAATATAATTGATAATTAATTTTTAAAAGTTATCCTACAAACATAACATTTTCCTTATAATATTCCCTCACCAATTCTATATGTGTAAATAATTTCGTTTTAACCCAATATCAATAAAATTATAATTAAATAACTCATCCAATGGGTAACACCCCTTTGTTGATTGTTCAACTGAGTGTACAACACCAAGAACACTACAAATTTACCCTAGGATGGTGACAAGAACTATAATTTCATATGACACTATTGGGAGGCTTTATCCTAATGAACCTACACAAAATTTGAATATATCCAAAATTAAACATAACACTGAAAATCTAGATATTATCATAAATTTTTGATAATATGCCTGAAAATATCCATATTAATACAATAAAAAACTCTATAAATAATTAAAAGTATATAACCAAAATATAACAATTTTAAAAAATCCTTTAACAACTAGAGAGATGAAACACCACATTATACTATCTCATGGAATGTACACTGAGAAAAATGTTTACTATTAAGAACCAATATGCTCCAGCTCCTCAAAATTCACATCCTCATGTATCACTTAAAAAATTCATATTCTCTGCATAGAAAACTAATGGTGCAAGAAGAACACACACGGGGAGGTGAAAATAAACATACCATGTAGGATTACATGATAACAAAAGGAAGTATAGAAATATAAGTCTGTATGAAGTCAAAGAGAATGAAAAAAATTATTTTACCCATATATGTCTTTGGGTTGAAATTATCAATGAAATAGTGAAATTCCATCAATACATTGTAGATATATAAACATAATATACATTTTATAACAAGATAAATCCATTAGACCAATAATATTCAACTACCCAACTTTTGGAAATTCAACCATCACACTTAACCAATAGTATGGGACACATGCCTTACTATGTTAATACTGTTAGTTAACATTTGTATAACATATTTTGAGGACCCATGCCTTATTGAATAAGGTTGTTCAATTAATAGAGTATCAATTTAATTTATGGAAAATCTCAACCTCATTTGTGAGGAAGTAATTTACCCCATCATTTGTATGGTGGATTCATTCCATATCATAGAAATAATGATCAAGGCAATACCATAACCCATTAATAGTATAGAAGATCTAATACATGGGTATATGGGGGAGTAATAAACCTTATAAAATATATAGTATACCAAAAGCCTATCATCTACATATCACTAGGGGAGTTCCAAAACCAATTCTCACTTTGATAATGTCTCCAAAACTCCTTTTCGACCCTATAGAGATAAATAAGTGAAACTACACTGAAAAACTCTAAAATGGAACCAAATGGATAAATATATCACACTATCATTTGTCATATGGAGGAATATTTTTAATGAAACAATCATTTCCAAAATCTAACCATCAGGGGTGGAATTTTTAAAATATTTATAAAGTTATTTATTATTCCATGTGGCGGCCCCTATAGTGTGGAATGTGGTGTTGTGAAGGGAGTATAATAAAAAATGGGGGTGTCTGTTTAAAGACATGAGGGAAAGTTTATGGGGTATATAGTTCCATATATTCCCTAATCAGGGATCATGTAGAATCATTATAGACTATGCATGGGGTCCTAGTGCCATGGAAACTGAATAGACAAATCAATCATGAGGGAGATTAAGCCTTGAAATTAGAGTCATATATTCTCCTTTGTACACTTGAGGGTTGGGGGAGGCTAGTTAGTATTCCATTATACTAACCCCTAGTCCTGATCAGATCTTCATAATCACCCATCCCACAATGATCAATTAGTGGATTGAGGTACGTTTGAACATAGGTAAGACCCAAGCCACACAATTTGACTTGGGGTCTGGATCATGTGGCAAAATTATGGGGTTTGGAAAATTATATCCATTGTTCTTTCACCCAATACATGGTGGGTATACATTCATTTTACCCCAGATTATGTAAAAATAGGGATGGAAAATAATATCCCATCCTCATTAATGAAAACCTAACAACCCAAGACACTAATAATCAGTCTATTATCACCATCACAATAGTCACCATAACCATCCACCATAACCACTATTTACAATATTGTGTTGTGACATGTCAGTATCCATGATGATATTCTCATCCTCAACTACACCACCACTTATCTAGGATGTTTAGTCTCCTTCAATAACCAATCTCTTGTGCCTGAATCATCATTAGTACCTTCACTTACTAGCTTACCTCCAACCCTATGTCATTTTTAACTTCAATTCCTGGTATAATTGTAATATATATAGGCTGAATATGGATTTTTGATGGTCTAATATTCCCTACCAACCATTATTCACAACTTCTAGACTGAGTTAATTGGTGATATGATGTCTCACTAAGCTCATGACCACAAATAAGAGAGGCTAGTGGATTCTGGGATATCCAACCACCTTGATTCCATTAAATGGTTGTGTTTATAATGAATGTATAAAATATTTTAAAATTCCAAGAATAGTGATTGAAAATATAACTAATTTTAGGATTCAATTAATTAAATAAAGAATTTAATATATTAATGATCAAAAATAGGGATGAAAATTTTCAAAAACTAGTTCCAAATTGACTAAAAGTTTCAAATTCTTCATTTTCTAACCTCGGTCCTCAATTTTCATTAGCACCTCAAAGAACATGTTTTCTGATATATCAAAAAATGTTCATTAATTATTTCATCTAATCTCATAATTTTATATTATATTAGAATACTTATTACATTATAGTTAAATTTATCATGTATTTTGGTAATTTACTAAAATTACAACATGGATCCTGAATGAAAATTTTAACCCTTCTATGTAACACCCCTACTATCATTTCAATCTATTGACATATATTTATCTTCTAGGGGTAACAATTACAATAAATAAATGATTTAAGATTATTCGTATGAATGGGGGATAAAAATATCATATTTTAAAATAGTAAAACAAATTGGGAGACCAAAACCCTATGAAATTAATCCAACTATATGAAATCTATATGAAAATTAATAGAAATATTTTAAAGGATTAAATAGAAAATATGGCTTGAAATATATCCCCTCAATTTTTAAATTTAATCCCAAAAATAAAAAAAATACCTAAATAGGTTAGTTTATTAATATATTGATTGATTCTTATACTCTTATGGGGTCTACTAAATATTCCCACACAACTAAAACATGCTCATTGGCATTATAACCTACCCTTAAATTGTTGTTTTCTGATGAACCTTGATTTCCAATAGGTACTCCATGAATTTGGTGTCATACATAATGACTGAATTATATTATATGATAATGTATCATGGTATATACACATATCTCTTCCAAATAGACATATGGAATACACTGTGAATCAGGTCCAAGATAAGGGGAAACACAAGGCTATAAGAAATGTTTCCTTCTATGAAAAGTATTTTAAATAGTATGATAAACTATAGAGAGAGCGATCATACCTAATTAAGCCTTCTCTAACTACATCATGATAAATTATTTTGAAAAACATATCCTACCTCCATAAACATCAAATAAATTATTATTTTTCTATGTTAGACTTCTGATGGATCTAATATTCCCTCATCTACTCCTTGATCTATTGCATCTTCCATTTCATTTACCAAACTAGATCTATCACCATAAACATTGACTATAAAATATTTTTCTAGTAACTTTTAGACCTATAGGTTCTTCCTTACTATTATATGGAGGTTCCATGTTGATATTATAGTGGTAGATATTTTAATAGAACATCTTAAATAATAAAATGTGATCTTCCAAACTCAATATGAAATAATTCACATAATAATGAAACTTATCTTTCAAAACCTATATGTCTATCTTAGTATTTCCACCAGTATATGGGTGGAATTCTATAATAAATTAAAATTAGATAATGATATATTCTCAAAGGAATCTCCAAAACTAATAGGTGAATGAAGAATCTTGTTTAGAAATAATACATGAGGGTAATTAAGCTAACTTTATGATATCATCCATAATCTAACATCATAATCCCTCCATTAAAAAAATTTACCATGGATGGGTTAAAATTATGATAACATGATTATTCCTATGATGATCACCCAAATAGAATTAGGAAACTTCATTAATCATGGATGTCATTTATTGATGTCTCTAGGTATACCAACCCATTTCCATAGTGTAACCATGATAATGCACCTCAAACAAGTGAAAATCTAGTGGTTTTCCTTTACATGTTGCTAGGTGAGGCACTGAGATGTGAACTCTACGACACTTATATTTAGTCTTATAAATAATTAAAAATTACAAAGGTTATAGTAAATTTTCATAATTCCTAGTTACACCATTAATTGTGAGGTGTGAAACTCCCATAAAACATCCTCAAACTACCTACCTAGAACCATAATCCTCCCTTGGAATATGGTGGCATGCTTCCAACCATAAAATATCAATTGTTTGTATTTCTTGAGAATATATTATAACATAGGATATCATAATCAATGTAACCAAGATGTATATCCTTTATTCAGTGAATGAGGGTGGGGTCCACCACTATAGATCAAAAGTAGAAAACATCACCCTTTTCTACCAATACCAACAACATCAAGACAATAAATTCCTCATGTACAAGTTTCGTATATGATTTCATACTATGGTAATCGGCCACCATGTCGACCATTCCATGAGTATTGACTATATCAGTATTATATTCTTAAAATAAATCTATCCATTACCTCTACATTAGGATAATATCTCATAACGATAAAATGTACTTGGAAATACTATAATCCTTATATACCATAAATTTATCACTAATAAGATAATTCCTCCTGGTCATCAAGGAAATTTATAATATTACAAAATCCTTGTCATATTTCTTTTCATTATATTGATGCGGTCCTAAAACATGGAAATATAAACAAATATATATTGTCTCTATATTAGAACATATTTAATTCAAAATATAGATGTATCACATAGAAATATTTATTGAACAACATTCTCATAAAAATTTAAAAAAAATTACCATTGGTAAACCTATAATTCAGCTCCATGATTGTGATCTAATAATCTCCAGGTCATATGTATGGATTGTAATTTTATGTAAGGGAAGTCATGGGAATGATTGTCTTTATGGATTTTAGTATGAATCACTAGTAATATAATTTCAACCCTTGAAATCTATATTCTCAAACATGTTCTTTTTTAATTCCAAGAGACCACTTCAACAATCATTATAGATATAATTCTACTATACATTTTGAAATGAAATTTATAATGAAATGTAATTCTTATGTCACATATTTTCACCTTGACAGTTTTCCATACATTTATTTCTCTTAAAAATATTCAAATAAAATACCCAGATGCTCGATACACTCTTCTTATATCCCATAATATATATGGATTTAATATATGATTACTTATACGAATTAGTACATAACTAGTAGAATGATGCAACTTATTATTCCCATGATCATGGATAAGTAATTCATCATGATGAGTGACATCACTATGAACATGTAATAAATATAGTAATATCTAAACATTATCTTCCAGATTTCCTCCTCATGATCCCAAAGATAGTGATATATTGACTTGGGATTGATTTTTTATAACCACTTTTCACCCATGAGAAAGTTGAATGGGCCATTAATCCTATATAGTTTTTATTTATTCATAATTATCACCTCATTTCACTGGAAATGGTCAATGAAACCTATCCTTTTGTAATCCCCCTCCATGGAAAATATAATTGAATCTCTCATTGTTGATACACTATTATTGATAAAAATATTACCCAATAAGTAATCATGATACACCTTAATTACATATTTTTTTCTAGGGCCTCTAGATATGCTATAGAAGAAATTAAATGAACATCAATGTATAGCTCAATATTTTAATGGGGTTTCAATACTTGAATTTAAAATAGGAAAAACATTTAATTATATATGGATATTGGAATTAAATAAATAAATTAATCTAATTAACACATATCCAAATTATCTTATTATGGGTTAATTGGATATATCTTCCATTGATTTGGTGCCACACATTTTTACATAAGATCTGAGTCCAATGAAATAGAATCTTAAACCATGAACTCAATAATAAGAAACTACCAAAATATAGAATTTTATTAATACTCAAACAAAATATATCAATTATATGATTGTGATTAAATCATTAGGTTTCATCCTAAGCACAATGAGGTCACATGAATCCATCACTCTGCTAACTACAAGGTTTCACCATTGATAGATTTTGTGGAGTGAGTGGCCACCATATATAGAAGCTTCAAGAATAATAGGTAGAGTCTGGGAATCTATTAGGATAGCTAACTCTCAAATATGTGATACCACAGTAATTTAGTGTATCACAATGGTTTCAACATGTATGGGTGATAGTATAGGTTTTCATAGATCATAACTATAATAATATAGGTTGTTTATTGATCTAATACCTATATAGTGTTTATATATTCATGGATATAGATGCCTACTCCATGATTATATGGAGCACCACATGGACATGGTGGTTGTTGAAGTGGATCAAATAATAATATGATGTTAGCTAATGTTGATGGTACTTCAGTTATTCATAAGAAAAATGATAGTAAGAGGTACGATATTTATACCAAGGGAAGTCCTATGATCTTATCACAATCCAATATAAAGAGGGTAGTCCATTGTGCTTCCATATCTACTCTTATCTTGATGTGTGGTTATATAGTCATAGTTTAGGTGATCATAACCTATATAGGAATAAAAAATTAACCTTTCTTGATTCATCCTCTATGATGATCTAATTCAACTACTCTAAGAGAGATGGATCACACATGCATGTCACTCTTCGTATGGGATCCTAATGCATGTGGTCAATTAGGTACTTCTAAAAACTGTACTATATAAAACTAGAAGCTTCCCTAATCTGTATCCATGCCTCTCACATTAAGCTATCAATCAAAAGGGCTCCATATATAACTCTGAAATAATTGTAGATATGTTTTTCAACAACATCTATTAAAATTTATCTTCAAATACATCACTAAAACATTTTCTATTTCAAAAATAATTTTTTTACAATGTTGGGAGATAACCATTTATGGTATGTGAACATTTATTCATAATTATTCATGGTCACACTAATATCCAAATTTTATAGAAATTTCTTTATTATAACCATCCTTAAAGGCTATAGGTAGGACTCCTCACTGAAGAAGCACTAAAACTCTAAACATGGTATGATTAGATCATTGTGTTTCTGAATTTTCATACACCACATATGACTTTCCATCCCATAAATAAAACTAAATGGAATTATTTTTAATAGATAATAATGTCTCAAAACTAAGTGGAATAATTGAGTTACTTCCACTTATCACTTGTCAATGATATTTGATTAATATCCTCTTAAAAAATGGGTGGTCTCTATCATTAAAATGGGTGTAATTTTATCATCCTATATGTCATCATTCCCATTTAAACTTGGATCATCCACTAATCTGAAGTTTGATGATACTCTCTTAACATAATGGGTAAAATATATTTCCTCTTCACAATAAGTGGAGGTTATAACCTTGAATATCATGGTGTTGGTAACACTTTATTCTTTCATCTAATAAAAGCCACATCGGTTATTTGATCTTTTGTAAGATTATAATTTTTTGTCCATGAATCACCATGATCCAGAAATTATATCTTATGTATAATCAATCAGGTTCTATCCAATATTTGGGAAGATGGAACCATGTCATTAAATCATATATAGATTAGATGAATTTGGAAGGACATAGAAAAATTAAAATCAACATGATACAAAATTCATGTAGCATCCCATTAATAGAAATAAAATTATGCCTTACAGTATTGAGTTGAATAATATATTATTAGAGTCTGTTTGTGAGGATATGCTAACTTATTGTACCTATTTTGGGTTCTCTAGTCTAAAAATAATATATAAGATCTCTTGATTCCTTTTACCAAGGTCTGGTTAATAAATACATCACATTACAACATCATTGGCTCTATTAATAAGATACAACATTTCCTTAATACCACTTTAACATGAACTAGAAAATCATAAACTTACCTCGTCCATTAGTTAATCTATGTATGTCGGCCTAAGAAATCCATTAATTGGATAGGGGATAGTGAAAAGAATGAGATTTCTATATAATTACTATGGGTGATCTTACCTGTAATGACCCATATTTTCATAAATTAATGTTTTCTCCTTATTATATATATATCACATTTAAGAATAAAATATAATATCAAAAAAATTCATCCCAAAATAAAAAAAAACATTATTTTATTTTTAAAATAAATAACATTTCATAAGAAGGATTGATAAACACATAAATTTGAAATAGTGTAATATTATATGTAAACATAGGAAAATTATAGAACTATCTTTTAAAATTATAGTGGGTCATGGTATTTTATAATTATCACATCAAAAAGTCATTATAAAAATAGAAAATTAGTATGAATATATTTTAAATTTTATAAATGAAAATAGATAACCATAAGTGGAATTACATGGAATATTGGGGACGATAATGGCACCTATATCCCCACTTCTTCCTTCATCCATGCCCTAGGTGGTGATGGTTGTGGCTTTGGTCCCACTATTAGAGTATGGGGGACCTCCTTCATCTTCCCCAGGGGTTGGACCTCATCCCTTCTCACCATTTGAAAATCCCATTTTCCTATAATTCTCCCCTAAAATTAAACACATCTATAATGTTTCGTATGTTTTTGATGGATTTACTCAACTTGATTCCTATCACTCAGAGTTTTCAGAAGAATTGGACCTCCTTAACCTAAACTTGGTGTCTTCATTCTGTCAAAAACATCCCTCAGTCAACTCTTTTAGTAGATTCTTATTTGGTTCTTGAAGATTACAATTGAAGTTGAGAGCTATCCTTCTCGACAAGAGGTGCATCATGGTTATATTTTTATCGATGGATAATTTGGTCACGGAATGGTCCAGTGCTACTCGCATCTGTAATGGATCCAATTTCTACCGCTTTAGATGGTCTTATAACTTTCATAAGAAGCATGATGTCTTGAAAATTGTGTTATGGGTGTGTCTTCTTAAACATCATATTCCATTCCAAAACCATACAATCATTCAAATACTTAAAATATGGTTGGAAATTTCATGTATTAGGATGATATAACTTCTACTATTTTTCACCCAATACCCTTTCATCTATGTGTTGAAGTTTGAGTTTCTAAAACATCAGTGCAGTGGGTATGTATTACGGTTGGGGAATACTTCTGTTTCATATTGGAGGTGATCTTTGAGACTTGAATTAATTTCTTCTAATATTTTATAAATTTGGATCATTAAGTTACATCATGTCAATGCGGTCATAGAGGACCTATATGGGGAGGTAGTTTCTTCATTGTGGATTTTTCCTCCTATAGTTCTCTCGGTTGTCCATCAGGATAGTAACAAAATATCCTTTGTTGATCCTCTTTGGAATGAATTGAGAATTTCAGATTCTTGTATGAAGGTCATGGATATCTTTTTTGGATTAATATGTGATTTTTGTGTTATCAGTTATTCTATTTAGGTCTCAGGATCCATTGGAATGATCCCTCATATGGCCTCTCCTTATTTGTTAGATATATTTAAGGCTTGAGGTGTTAGAAAGGGGCATGATTTTATTCAGAAAACTAGTACAAAGAGAAATTTCAATCAAAACCATTATAATTCAAGGACACTCTCTTTTATTCATGTCTCCCCTAGTCTGAAGGAAAATACTACTCTAGGGAGAATATTTTTAGGCAACTACCACTTATCTAACTAAATTCATCTAAAAAGGGTTTTTCAACTTTGAAAGGGATCAAAAAGGAAAATGTGGTTCCTGAAGGATGGAGAAAATATATTCCAAGATGTAAAGGAAAACATTTTGGATCATGTCCCATCGATTAAAATGAATTTAGTAATGAAGAAACATACTCTCAACCTATGATGGACTTGGAGTAGTACCCTCACATGATCCTGAACATACGATCCATATCTAGGAATGGAAAGAAAAGTAACCTCTTTTATAGATATTTTCTAACCATTAAAATAATTAAATCAAGTCCATGAAAGGATTACTCTAATATACCCAATCCTTTTTTAACAAGATCATCAGGTAAAGTAAGGAAACTTGGGGTGGAGGTAAGGCCAATTGAAACGAATCTTATAGAAGATGTGATACAAAACCTTGGAAAGTCAGGTGAGAAAGATACAACTTCTAGTGATGAGGCTGAGGATGTCCAAGATAGTGATAAGAATGACCTAGTTTAATTTTTTGAAATTGAGGTAACTATTGGTGTTTTCGATAATCATGGAAGTGAAATATATTACTTAGAGGAAGAATGGTTTCTCCTCCTATATGACAAATAATTATTATTATAGGAGTCGTTAATTGACAATGTGCTGAAAAAAGAGGATGGTAGAATCTCTGTGATTACTCCCAGTATTGATTTGAATAATCAGAAATGATTTTGGATTAGAAAAAGATCAAATTTTGGCATATGGAATCTGTGAGGGAAAGATAAACATAGATAAGTTCATCTATATGTGGTACAAGATAGATATCCTTTTTGAATACCTTATCAATATTGACCCAGATTTTGTAGTAACATATATTGATTGGAGTATTTATATGGTGAATAATTCTACCTCTTTTAATTTTTTCTAGATTATTTTTGTTGTTTATTTTAAATTTTGATCTAGTAAGGTTTTTCATTTTCTAGGTTCTCATTTATCCCCTAAAAGTGTTCCTAGAAATAAAATTTTTAATGTTAGATGTTAGATAAATGATTATAATTGAATTTATAAACCCAATATAACCATTGGAATAACAACATGACCTTTAAAATAGTTTCAAGTCCATAGAATAATGAAATTATCATTAAAATATTATAATAATATCAATTAATTATTTATAAAAATATTTAACTCAATGCATGTATAGGGGTATATTTTTACTAATGTAATTTTGTATACACATAGTAAAAAATAGTAGTTTTTATGTTGAAATTTAAATATTTGAATTACGTAATTCAGAAATTTATTTTCACAAAATATATCTCAATTTCAAAATGTAAATATTTAAATTAGCATGTGGTTATATTTTTTGTTATTATTCATAATTAGTTTATTTTTTTGTGAATATTAAAAATATTGATTTTTTGTATACCATATGTTATTTGAAATCAGAATGATGTCAAAATGAATCAATAATTTACAAAACAATTACAGAATAAAGTTTTGTAATGACCCAAAATAATTTGTTTAATAATAATATGTTGTATTTATAGACATATATTTTAATTTTTAAGTCATAAATTATATTTTATTCTAATAAATATTTAATTTTTTATTTTTTACTTTAAATCAAAAATACCAATGATTCCATTTGGTTCTTAAAGATTTTACATGATATAGATATTTAAATTTTGTAATTAAACACTAATTTTCATCATAATAATGACTATATTTCATATCCTTAAGCTAAGGTAATAAAGTACAAGATATTTTAATCAATGAACACCCCTATGTATCGCTTAACAATACAACCCCACTCAACACATTCCTCATCAATACCAAAATATTCTAATAAAATTTTCTCCCAATATCACTCTATAAACACTATTTGTCATTTTAATATATTTTTTTATAATCAGAACACCACTTAGAAATGATTATGGAAAGGTTCATGGAAGTGACCCTAATAAAGGTTAATTTTTTATCACAGTTATTTTAAATTTTCATCCAGTTATTACACCTTATAAACTCAATAGTAATGCTCTAAAAATATGGATTTAATAATGTATATATAAATTAATTTTACTAAATTAAAATATTTTATATTATTTTTCTTCATGATATATTAATCTAAAAAACACCACTGACCCCATGGTATGTTCATACCACTAATGTGATAGATGATAATTTTATCACAAAAATTATATTCTAGTTATAAAAATTGATTTATTGAATTTTTATAATTCTATAAATTAAATTACATAATTTTTATATTTATATAATTATAAAATAATCATAATATTAAAAATATTATTGATAAAACTTCATATTTATATGAATTTTAAAAAAAATTATTAAAAAATAAATTAGAATTACAATCTATTTTTTGAGTATTGACACAACTATTGATGCATAATAAAAATAGGATGAAAAATAAATTTACCTTAACACACATTAAATTTATTAAACCATGGGATGAGTGTCGATTTCTAAAAACATCTTACTGATACAGTCATGTGAAAATGAAACAAGCATCTCAACAATTGATAAAATATTAACTATTATGTGAATAGTATATGAATAAAAAGAAAAAAAAAATTAATAAGAATTAACTTTTTTTTAACCACTTAATTAATTAAAAATAAATTTATTATTTGTGAGGTTATAGGAACATTTTAATGTGTTTTGGACTGGAGGTAAAGTGTTTATTGAAAATATTTTTTTATATTGTAGTATTTTTTACCTAATTATATTTTTATCTCTTCTTCTTCTTATATAGTTTATTTATATTTTTATATTCCTCTTTGGTCCTTATTCTTATAGTGATATGAATTTCTTTTTTTCACTTTTCTATCTCAAATACCAACCAATCGATGCAATATGTGAAAATTTTCAAATTTATTCTTCCACTCCTTAAACTATCTATAGTGATTCTAGGATCATAAAAATTAAACTCATGGACAATCACTTCCCATAACATTGTGATTATAAATATTCATATATAATATGATATATATATCATTTTATTTGTAAACAACGTGATTCAAAATTTTATTAAACTTTATATTTCCATGATGTAGCCAATTTCATTTTCATGGGATTCTTACATGTGTATACAATGTAGAGGTCCGAAGCGTGATGTACATGAATATTACATTACTCTTGAGGAATATCTAATAAATAACAAAAATAGACACAAAAGGATCGTAATAGTTTAGTGTCTTTGGAATCTTGGAATATAAACTTCTAATCATGTGGAAAGATCTTAAACATCTCCCATAACGATCTTCCCCTTTTTGTTTCCTTACCTAAATCTTTTCTTTTAATCCGGGGTAAAAAAAGAAAACATAATAAGGGTGATATCAAATGCTCAGTAAGGGTAAACAAAAGAAATATCAATCATATCATATTCATAAGAACATAACATTTTTAATATCTTAACCTGCAAAAGAGATCATAATATCATAACATGGGATAAATAATAGTGTTGAAATGTAATCTCAATAATCCTAACATAAAACATGAAACTTTGTGACATACACACATAATCATAGAGAATCACTTCTTATTAGTCAATACTCATTTCCAAGACTATCTTAGCGGACAAAGTCCATTTCTGAACCGAGTTCACTCCTCATTTCAGTCCTGTTTCACTCAATCGGATTAACCTGCCATTCCAGCTATGTTTATCTCATGAGATATAAATCATTACCCAATTAATTAGAGGGAGATATAGGTTCCACCCATCTCATAATGATACCATTCTTATGTGTGCCACAAGATCATAAATCATACATCATAGCATAACCCATGTAATAAAAATGGGATTCATAAACATCATGCCATCATAACATAATCCATATAAAATAAAAGGACATCATAAAAATAATTCCATCATAACATAATCAAATCAATGTAAAAATAGGGATAGAAACAGAACCCTATATTATCTTATAAGGAAAATAATTTTGATAAAACACTTGAACTTCATTCTTGAGGAAAATATCCATTATACTTCAAAAAAAAATTCCCTTTCTTAAAATGTCATAAAATTTTAAACTAAAATAATTTGATTAAAAATAAACTTGAAAACTTTTAAAGTATGCTTCATGGAAATAATTTTCTAAAAAACCATTCATTCTGTATAAGTTAAAAAAACATTCTTCTCGTACTTTGGATGGAAAAGTTAAAAAGTACCTCGTAATAAAAACGACAAAAGATTCCTTTCATTTATTTTACTAAAAACTCACCAATGGGTAAAATTGGATTTTTACAATTGTAGGAGGATAGAAATAATATTAAATATTGAGGAAACATTGATGTGTATGATAAATACACCCCAGTAAATACCGAAGTATAAACAATCTCGGATAAAAATGAGATTGTGAGATTTTCCCTTACCTTAGGTCGGATATGCTTTGTACATATCTGAACCTCCTTTATAATAATTTAAATAATTTCATTGACTTATTACAGAAAAATATTCATTGTTATTATATCATATATGATCATATTCTTATCTTTTTATAAGTAATATTTCATTGCTACTTGTTCTTCGGGTGTTCATTGCTTTATGTTCTTATGCATGTCTTGTCGAATAAATTCTTATTCCTATTTTTAGGTTATAGATACCTAATTTACAGAATTTTATTAATGTAATATATATCATATTTATTCATTCAATTCATTTATATAATCATTATTCAATGAAGATCATGTAGAACGAGTGGCATCACATAGTGGAGATGGTAGGCCGTATGTATGCACGAGCGATGATATCGTTCCCATGATCTTGGAATTGTATTGAAGTGTATGTATACTATTTCAGAATAATTATCACTTTAAAATAATCATATATAGTTATTATTTACACAATTATACCCATCCAAGTATGGTGGTGGTGGAAAACAGATTACACCACGGCGTGGAGACGATATTCCGTACGTATGCACGCACGGTGATTTCGTTTTCTGTAGGATGGATAGAAGGTGAAATAGGATTGTTTCATATTTATAATAATATATCATTATATTATTGATACTAATGTTATTACTTCATAATTAAACAACTAAAGAAGAATAATTAGAAGAAGAAATAAATTTTAAAGAATCGGTAACGGAAATTACCTCTTCTTCGACACGCCTCTTGGAAACCTCCTCTTAGGGCACTAAAATTGGTCTTTGAAGAATACCAGGACCTCTAGGATGTTTCTAGGGAAGTGGAGAAGAGAACTTTTCTGGGTTTGGCCGAGCTTGATGGCTCAAAGTGGTGTGAGGATGAGAGGGAGGAGGTGCCCTTTTATAAGGGAGGAGAGGGGCACCTTTGGAATTATAAGAAATGCTAATTTATAATAAATTCCAACCCCAATTAAAAACCTCCAAAAATGACTCAAATCTGAATCTTATATGATATAGGTTTGTAATATCATCAACCAATAAAATTTAGACAAGTTGGGAATTTATTTTAAACATTAGCAACATGATTTATCCTTTTATAATCTATTTAATTTTATTTGTGGAAATAATATTCTAAATTTAAATTCATTATAAATAATTACTTATATGTTTTTAATTGTCTGTAATTGTATATTTTATTAAATGTTATACCATATAAATTTTAATTTATAATTTTTAAATATTTTTGTGATTTTTAAACGATTTTATAATATGTAATTTTTATAAAATAACAATAGTGTCAATTTTAAAACTTTTCATTTATTTGAATTTAAATAAAATATACACAGAATATATGTTCGAAATAAAAGATTTAATAGATTCATAACATCTCATATTTATCTAGAAAATTAGTGTATCACATTAAATAGTTCATATAATATTTAATTTAAAACTTTTAAAATCATTTATTTGATAATTCAATCAAAAAAATAATTTCAACATCATTATTGTGTCATAATTAATGATAATTATTTAATACCTAAAAATTATAAATAAATTCACATGATTTATATAATTTTATTATATTTCTGGATACTATTCATGTTCTAAGTTTCATGAAGTTTATCAATAAATTAAAATTATTATACTTATAAAATTTAAGAGAGTGACATGTTGTCACTTTCTTTGGTTTTAATAATAATTATGTTATTTCATGGTCAAAAGTCCATGAAATGAGTCTAGTCCGACCCTTAGGTGATATTGGTCGAATTTTATTTATCCAATAGTATTTTTTCAAGTATTAGTGTAATTTTATAATCTTATTTTTACCCTTAATTACCCGATTTACCATTAACTGTAGTAAATAAAAATTACCGTAGTTACTATTCAAAATTTCCAAAAATAAAAAGTAAACTATTAACATAATTTGGACCCAATGATTCCAAATATGGAATCCATTTTTTCAAATTCAATACACAGAAATTGCGGAAATTAAATTAAAATTAATCCCGTTGTCGAAAGAAAACTGGTTTTTGTTTAAAACATTGCAAAAGATTGAATTGATTTAACCTATGAATTCAATGTAAAATCAATGCTAATAACATATATTATATTAAATGGTAAAAATATATTCTATTAATAATTTAAAACCATTCAATATTATAATTTAACCACATAAATTATTACTATGAAAAAAGTTGTTTTTAATTAAAATATAGCGTGTTTTTACTGTTCATTAAAATATGAAAGTTATCAAATTAATATGAGAAATTTATTCAAAGTAAATTTTTATATCCTGATTCCAAATAAGAATTTTATTTTTTCAAATTCAACTTATAAACATGTAAAAAACTAGATTTAAAGTGGGTGCGCCATCAAAAGGCGGCAAAACTGCATTTTTTGAACAATACTTATTTTACCCGAAAATTTTATTTTGTTCTCATACCATGTTCAAGAAAATGTTTAATATGAATAATAATGTCATAAAATTAAAAATATAGTTAATAATATTGATAACGACTAGTTCATAATAATATTATAACCACATATTGTTGTTTAGTGAAACCCGATATTGCGTACAACACACGCTATCGAGGAAGGTCGCGATTGCGTGTAATGCAAGCCAAGTCAGGGTTGCGTGTAGTGCAAGACTACTTTGTTGTTTTGAATAACATAATACAACCATATTTTATTTATACATTGAATATATATATATATATATAAATACTCAATGTTTTGTAGAATAACTACTATCAAACAAACTTGAAATTGTGTGTAACACGATCCAAGATTAGTGTTTCGTATACTGCAAGCTAATACGGGGTTGAGTATAGCGTAAGATAATCTTGGTGTAGTGTAAAACAAAAGATATGAAAGAAATTAAAAAGAATATATCTTATAAAATCTCAGGTTGTTACATTCTACCCCCCCTAAAAATGAATTTTACCCTCGAAATTCATCGGGGTTATAAATCGTTTAATATTCATAGAAACCCACATTGTAAAAAGGAATACTAAAACTTAATATTAAAAACTAAAGTATGAAACGTAAAGATTACCCAAAGTAACTCATCATTGGGTTTCCATATAGGAGAACATAGGTGAAAATATGGATATGGAAGAAAAATCTAACCATCATGTTCTGATGAAGAGTGGTAGAGAACATGGATATGAAAAAAGACAACAATCACAAAGCCATAAATTTGTGATGTTCTAAGGTACCATCTGATTCATCAGATATGAGGGAACTAGGACAACATTTCTGGTTTTCAAGATCATTTCCCTAATATTGAATAATTTTTGAATCAAAAGAAATACTTACTTGATTTTGGTACAATCTCACCATTGTTCGTGCCTTGAACAATTTCCACTTCATCTCTTAAAGAAATGAAGATGAATTTTTCATTCATGAAGTGTTAGAAAATCATGTGATAGAATGATGAGTCATTCCATTTGTTTCAAACAAAAGGTTATAAAAAGTTATCAAATATACATAAGTCCATCTATGTTGAGGTTAATCATATATGATTCCAAATATGAACTTATACTTCATCTATCATACCACTTAATAAAATAAAACTAGTTTCTACTAACCAGGGACTTCCTGTAGGCCTGTGGTAGGCGATAAAGGCCTATCGCACTTCGGTTGTGGGTTTGATTCCGGAAACCTTGTCTGATGCGACGGGTTGTCACCCATCCTACAGGTTGTCCTTTTTCTAAAACTACACTATCATAACATTACAGAAATAATATCAAAAAAAAAGTTCTAGCCTTAAACAATACTATCTTATGTCTAACATAATCCATTCCAATCTTTAGACTTATCCATATGTCTAATATCAAAGTATAAAGAAAATGATTACTGTAAAGGTCACATAACAAGCACGCAAATACCATCATTTATATGTCATAAGATATATCTTGTTCCTCACATTCCAAACATGTTAATACCTCAATCATGTATTCTCTTAAAACATGAATTACCATAGAACCTTAGTAAAAACATGAATTCTGTCAAAATTCAAATCTTTCCACATACCAAAATCCCAAAATTTCTATATACTCAAACCATGATATCACTTTGTCCTTATATCAGTCATGAGCTCATGAATACTATCATACATATTATTTTCTCCTTATCCCTTCATTATGTGTATATCATCTGCTTTCCAAAAATATTTCAATCACTTTTCATGGTTACCGGTACTATATAATTATTGAAAACCAATACATAGATACTCCAAAATTCCACGATACCATAAATGAGATTCCATGATACTATTTTGAAATCTCATTACATAAACACTTAATCATTACACAACATCATTTTCATACTCAAAATCACAAATAGTGATCGCATGTGACTTCCCTTTATCCTTTACCTTAAGAGGTTTCTCATGTTGATCATTATTAACCCTTGGATTAGGGCATTGATTAGAATAATGCCCCATTTCCTTTCACTTGAAGCATTGAAGCGTTGGTTGTGCGTTCTCTATAGTCTTTTCTCTATTCACATCATTAGAAAAAAAATTCCCATTACTTCAGCACTCAATTTCTCGATGGCCTTCTTTTCAACACTTGAAACATTTTCTAGTACCTTTTAGACAATCTCCACCATGATTCTTTCCACACGTTGAGCATAAAGAAACATTCACCTTCTTTTCACCATTGTTCTGTGATTTTTCCTTGAACTTCATCTTTTGTTTCTTGTCAAAAGCATGAGATGGATATGTAACACCAACTACAATTTATACCTTGATAGCACAACGCAAAATTTCTTCATAGCTACTAAAGTCTCTTATATCTAATTCCATTCGAATATGTGGTTTTAAGCCACTGAAGAATCGATCAATTTTACTTTCAGGTTGGATGATAAAGCTTGATGCATACCTTTCAAGCCTTGTAAAATTCACTTCGTATATACCAACAGATTCATCATCCTTTTGATTAAGCTCAAGGAACTCCTTTTCCATATTTGTTCCAAGAATACGAGGGAAGTACTCATTGAAAAATAAGTTCTTGAACTCATCCCATTCCATAGATTCAATATCATTTTGGGGCCTTGTATTCTTAATTAGAGTCCACCACTGGTTTGTTTCACCTTCTAAACGGTAAACAGCTAGAATGAATTTTTCTTGTTCTGAACATCGAAGTATGGAAAATATCCTTTCAATGGTACTGATTCATTTTTCAGAAACAACTGGATAAGAAGACCCACTGAAAGAAGGTGGATGTTGCCTCATGAAGGACTCAATAGAATATTGTTCCCTTCTCTGCTCATTCATAAGTACAGAATGATTCATAGCTTGTGTAAGTATATCAATAATATTTCTCACTCCATCTCCCATAAAATTGGTTTGTTCAGGAGTACAATCATTTCATTGTCCATTACATTGATCAACACGGTTCCTTCGGGTTCCAGCCATCGTCTAAAACCCAAAAAGAATATTGTGAGAGGAAAAAATAATGCTAGGGAAAACAACATAATAAAAGGGGAGTACCTTCAATATATAACATATTAGGGTTAATTCTAAGATTTTTTATATAATTCTAGGACTATAACCAATACTTATAATTAACTTTATAGACATCCCTAAACATACCTTAGAAATATCTATAGGTATTTCACTAAAGTGTTTGCATCCTAGTTTCCAAAGGTTGACTTAACCTTTCTTCTGATACCAACTGTAGAGGCCCAAATCTTGACGTACATGGAAATTACATTACTCTTTTGGAATATCTAATACATAACAAAAATAGACACCAAAGGACCGTAATAGTTTAGTGTCTTTGAAAACATGGAATGTAAACTTCTAATCATGTTGAAAGATCTTAAACATCTCCCATAATGATCTTCCCCTTTTTGTTTCCTTACCTAAAACCTTTATTTTAATCCTGGGGAAAAAGAAAACATAAAAAGGGTGAGCTCAAATGCTCAGTAAGGTTAAAAAAAGAAATATCAATCATATCATATTCATAAGAACATAACATTTTGAATATATTAACCTGCAAAAGAGATCATGGTTTCATAACATGGGATAAATCATAGTGGTGAAATGTAATCCCAATAATCCTAACATAAAATATGAAACATTGTGGCATACACACATAATCATAGAGAATCATTTCTTATTAGTCAAGACTCATTTCCAAGACTATCTTAGCGGACAAATTCCATTTCTGAACCGAGTTCACTCCTCGTTTCAGTCCTGTTTCACTGAACTGGATTAACTTTTAGTTCCAGCCATGTTTATCTCATGAGATATAAATATTTACCCAATGCATTGGAGGGAGATATAGGTCCCACCCATCTCATAATGATACCATTATTTTGTGTGCCACAAGATCATAAATCATACATCATAGCATAACCCATGTAATAAAAATGGGATTCATAAACAGCATGCAATCATAACATAATCCCTATATGATAAAAGGAAATCATAAAAATAATTCCATCATAAAATAATCAAATCAATGTAAAAATACGGATATAAATAGAACCCTATATTATCTTAGATGGAAAATAATTTTGATAAAACACTTGAACTTCATTCTTGAGGAAAATATCCTTTCTACTTCAAAAACATTTTCCTTTCTTAAAATGTCATAAAAATTTAAACTAAAAGAAGTTGTTTAAAAATAAACTTGAAAACTTGTAAAGGAATCTTCATGGAAATAATGTTCTACAAATCTATTCAGGCCGTATAAGTTAAAAAAACATTCTTGTCAAAAAGTACCTCGTAATAAAAACAACAAAAGATTCCTTTCATTTCTTTTACTAAAACTCACCAATGGGTAAAATTGGATTTAAAAAATTGTATGAGGATATACATAATATTAAATATTAAGGAAACATTGATGTGGATGATAAATACACCCCAGTAAATACCAAAGTATAAAGAATCTTGGATAAAAATGAGATTGTGATATTTTCCCTTACCTTAGGTCGGATATGCTTTGTACGTATCCGAACCTCCTTTATAATGATTTAAATAATTTCATTGACTTATTACAGAATAATATTAATTGTTATTATATCATATATGATCATATTCTTATCTTTTTATTAGTAATATTTCATTGATACTTGTTATTCTGGTGTTCATTACTTTATGTTCTTATGCATGTCTTGTCGAATAAATTCTTATTACTCTTTTTAGGTTATAGATACCTAATTTACATAATGGTATTAATGTAATATATATCTTATGTATTCATTAAATTCATTTATATAATCATTATTCAATGAAGATCATGTATAACGAGTCACATCACATCGTGGAGATGATAGGTCGTACGTACGCACGAGCGATGATATCATTCCCATGATCTTGGAATTGTATTGAAGTGTATGTATGATATTTCAGAATTAGTATCACTTTAAAATAATCATATATATTTATTCTTTACACAATTATACCCATCCAATTAAGGTGGTGGTGGAAAACAGATTACACCACGGCGGGGAGACGGTATTCCGTACGTACCCACGCACAGTGATTTCGTTTTCCGTAGGATGGATAAAAGGTGAAATAGGATTGTTTCATATTTATAATAACATATAAGTATATGAGTGATACTGATGTTATTACTTCATAATTAAACAACTAAATAAGAATAAGTAGAAGAAGAAATAAATTTTAAAGAATCGGTAACGGATATTACCTCTTCTTTGACACACCTCTTTGAAACCTCCTCTTAGGGCACTAAAATTGGTCTTTGAAGAAGACAAGGACCTCTAGGATGTTTCTAGGAAGTGGAGAAGACAAATTGGCAGGGTTTTTCCGAGCTTTAAGGCTCAAAGTTGTGTAAGGAGGAGAGGGACGAGGTGCCCTTTTATAAGGGAGGAGAGGGGCACCTTTGGAATTATAAGAAATATTAATTTATAATAAATTCCAAAAAAACACAAAAACCTCCAAAAATGACACAAATCCGAAGATTAGATGATATAGGGTTGTAATCTCATTAACCAATAAAATTTATACAAGTTGAGAATTTATTTTAAACATTATCAACATGATTTATACTTATATAATCTATTTAATTTTATTTCTGGAAATAATATTCTAAATTTTAAATCATTATAAATAATTACTTATATGTTGTGAATTGTCCATAATTGTATAATTTATTACATTTTCGAAAATATAAATTTTAATTTATACTTTTTAAATATTTTTGTGATTTTTAAACGATTTTATAATATGTAATTTTTATAAAATAACAATAGTGTCAATTTTGACACTATTCATTTATTTGAATTTAAATAAAATATACACAGAAGATATGTTCGAAATAAAAGATTTAATATATTCATAACAAGTCATATTTATCTAGAAAATTAGTGGAGCGCATTAAATAGTTCATATAATATTTATTTTAATACTTTTCAAATCATTTATTTGATAATTCAATCAATAAAATAAATTCAACATCACTATTGTGTCATAATTAATGATAATTATTTAATCCCTAAAAATTATAAATAAATTTACATGATGTATATAATTTTTTTATATTTCTGTATACTATCCATGTTCTATGTTTAATGAATGTTATCACTAAATTAAAATTATTATACTTATAAGATTTAAGAGAGTGACATGTTGTCACATTCTTTGGTTTTAATAATAATTATGTTATTTCACGGTCAAAAGTCCATGAAATGAATCTAGTCTGACCCTTATGTGATATGGATTGAATTTTATTCATCCAATAGTATTTTTGAAAGTTTTAGTGTAATTTTATAATCTTATTTTTACCCTTAATTACCTGATTTACCTTTAACTGTAGTAAATAAAAAATTACCGTAGTTACTATTCATAATTCCCAAAAATAAAAAGTAGCCTATTAACATAATTTGGAACCACTGATTCTAAATATGGAATCCATTTTTCCAAATTTAATACACAGAAATTTGAGAAATTAAATTAAAATTAATCCCCTTGTCGAAAGAAAACGGGTTTTTGTTTAAAACATTGCAAAAGATTGAATTGATTTAACCTACAAATTCAATTTAAAATCAATGCTAAGAACATAAATTATATTAAATGGTAAAAATATATTCTATTCATACTTTAAAACCATTCAATATTATAATTTATTTATATAAATTATTACGATGAAAAAAGTTGTTTTCAATTAAAATATAGCGTGTTTTTACTATTGATTAAAATATGAAAGTTATCAGATTAATATGAAAAATTTATCCAAAGTAAATTTTTATATCCTGATTCCAAAGAAGAATTTTGTTTTGTAAAATTCAACTTATAAACATGTAAAAAACTAGATTTTAAGTGGGTGCGCTATCAAAAGGCAGCAAAACTTCATTTTTTGAAAAATACTTATTCTACCCGAAAAAATTATTTTGTTCTCATACCATGTTCAAGAAAATGTTTAATATGAATAATAATGTTATAAAATTAAAAATATAGTTAATACTATTCATAACGGCTAGTTCATAATAATATTATAACTATTTGTCGTTGTTTAGTGAAACCCGATATTGCGTACAACGCATGCTATCGAGGAAGGTCGTGATTGCGTGTAATGCAAGCCAAGTCAGGGTTGCGTTTAGTGCAAGACTCCTTTGTTGTTTTGTATAACATAATCCAACCATATTTCATTTATACATTTAATATATATATATATATATATGCACTCAATGTTGCGTAGAATAACTACTATCAAACAAACTTGAAATTGTGTGTAACACGATCCAAGATTAGTGCTGCGTATACTGCAAGCTAATATGGTGTTGAGTATAGTGCAAGATAATCTTGGTGTAGCATACAAAAGAATATATAAAAGAAATTAAAAAGAATATATCTTATAAAATCTCGGGTTGTTAGATACATAATGTTTTATATTTTCCCATGTGGAACAATGACAATGATATGTTTTCATCCTATATGTGGGAATAGAATTATACATCCCCCCAATCAAGTGGGTAATTCATATATCTGTAGTGAGAATTAGTATGGTTAGTGGGTTGTTTTCCTATGACATTATGATATGATTTTTTAGTTGTGTTCCTTGACTTATTTTGATGACAAGATTTATGTGTATACCAAAGTTTATTGGTTCTCATGATTAACACTTTCTTATAATACCATTACTTTTATTAAATTTTTTTATATAAGTACTTATGATTCATATCATTTTTCATTCTTTTATTGATGATATCACACCCACATATTTTATTTTATTTCCCCTTACTAGGATTTTATTCTCACCCCTTCTTGATGTATATCCCCAATATATCCCATGTGGTGATATGAGTATGATGATAACTATGTGTGATTAAATAATATAGAAACAGTATATTATTTACTCTCTTTTAGTATGGTTTATATGATCTTCTAAATACACTAGTCTTGTACGGGTCAGTCGGGACATGTGCCTTGGGCCTATGGGTCATGTACGGGTTCCCCTTCAACCCTTAAAAGGGGGATTATCCATAATAAAATAAAAGAAGGACTTTGGGCCATTCGGGATAATTGATAATGTATGTAATACTACATAAATGAGATGTGGGGTTTTAAAAAAATTATAATATAAAATTTTAGTAATTTTGGGGAGTTTAGTTAGAGAATTTTATAGGAAAAATACCACAAATTACATACATTAAATGTATTGGGGTCATAATTTAGTGTATATATATAAGTGATTTATGAGTTACTATTTCTATGTTTACTATTTTATTTTTATATTCATAAAATTTGATAATTCTTATCCATAATATTCCAATGTTTTATAAATTAATAACATATTTTTAATCATCAAATTATTTGAACTAGATAATGTCATACTTCTTGTATTCACCTAGAGGGTAAAGTCGATCAGTAGTGAACACTAATATACAAAAAAATCATGAAGGATAAAAAAACTCAATTAAATGGGAATAGTTTATGAATTTTTTTTTAAAAAAAATCCCTTACATACTCATTATGAAAATATAAAGGTAGTTTCTTAGTATAATGTAATTAGAGGATGATTTAATTAGATCTTATAAGGAAACATAAAAATGTGTGTGAGGTCAACCTCTAGGTTCATGATTGACCCCAAAAGAATAGTTAAAAAATTTAATATTATATTAAATCATATTATTTGAAAATATTTCATGATTAATTTCATTAGTAAATTTGAATAAATATTTTAATGTTCCCTTAAAGTAAAAAATGAAAGATAGTGAATCCTAATGGTCTTGTATGGATGAAAATAATAATATATGAATAATGTTTAACTCTGGAGGTGTGACGCCCACTAGGTTACTGGTTCATATTATTTTTAGATTTTATTTATTTATTTATTCATTCATTGAGATTAGGAGTGGTTATGGTTGAAAAACATAATTTTAAATGAAATAGGCCTAGGCACATGGTTAGCATAGAGTTAGTTCTAACCAAGTAAATGGCCATGCTAGAGGGATTTTTTGGGGACATTTTGGTGTTTCATAGTATCTTCATAGTATTTTAAATCGTGCATTTGTTTTTAGTAAATAGTATAGTATTGTTTTGGAAGATTGGTGGTTCCCTCAAGGTCATCACATGGTTTTTCAAATTGTGCGGTGAAACAATCTACCCATATCTAGATCATTAAAAAGGATAAAAATTACATATTTTCTATATGTATGTTTAAGTCTAACTCACCCCTATTACTATGTATTCACATTATACCCATCCCCCTAGGTATATATCTCTACCACCATTGATCTTTGGAAGATTAACTTTATTTATTTCAGGATTTTTCTTGATTTAGTCATGGTTTATAATTTATTTATTACTTATCCACCCTTTTTCTTCCCTATTTTTCAATTTCAATGGATTTTTAGAACACTTTAATTCCATAGGAGCCAAGCCTAGTGTTTAGGTTGAATTTATAATGGGATTTAATGATCGTTTAGGATTTTGAGAGACTTTCATACTTGGTTCTTGTAGTTTTAACCTAAAGAAATAAGATTCAATTTAGTTTGAAGGTAGTTTTCTATACTTGAGGTTGTTTTTTCATGTTTCACCTTTTTTCATGATTTCCATTGGGTTTTATTTGTTAAATTTTCTTCAAATTATGTTAATAGTTATGTTTCATCTATGTTTAATTTGAATCTTGATGTATTATGGAGATATAATGGTTTTAAATGTATTTATAAAGGATATGGTTTTTGATTTAAACAATATGTTTGGAAAAATTCCTCAAATAGGATTCAAAGATTCCAATGGATTTAGACTGATGTTTTGAAAAGTTTTTGAATTTTTTATTATTTTTTTATTATGGGATTTTGTGGTCTATAAATTTGTATGTATAATTATTTATATGATTGGAAATTTATTGAATCTGGGAAACCTTGGGATTGTGTGTGAACTAGATAATTGAATCTTTATCCTAGGTTGTGAACTAGCTTGGGAATGTTTTCCATGTAGACTAAGAGATCCCATGAATGTAATGTATCCCATGGAACCAAGGGATCCCATGGGAGGAATGTAGGGATTAGGGAAGACCGAGGGAGAATCAAAATTTTGTGTACTTACATAACCATCTAGTAAACTATGTCTTACAAAAAGGCATACTAGACCCAATTGGATAGATCCCACAATGCATAGGGGTTGTTCCTTGTTTTTTGAGATATCTTGTGCTTTATTACCAATTTCCTTATTTAGATATATGATTATTCTTATTCTCATTTTTATTCCAAGTTTGGGTTAGTTGAGTTTTTGTATTCCATGTGGAATCATTACCTTTATTGAGCTTTATTTATCCATGCTTTTAAAACACATACTATTTTGAAAAAAAAGGTATTTAAAAATATATGTTTTCAATGTGAAATTGTTTTAAATATAGATTTAAAACTAGTGTTATTTGTTTCCATGTAGAAAGACCATACATAGATTCATGGTGGTATCTTATTGGGATTTTTCATTACAACATGTGTATAAAATTGGGTGTATCTATAATTGGTTTTTAAAGGCATGGGTAAATATAAGGGAACCAAGTCATTCATTGTATCCCATATATTAGAATAATATATGGTTGTTTTGGTATGATGGAGATTATGGTTTCACAAAGTTCATCTTGATGTGTTTGGGAGATTAATTGTGTATTGAATGAGTTTGTGTCTTTTTATTTGTAGATAATTCCCCCCAGAAGGGCCTCCCCTAATATAATATAGGGATCTATAGATTATATTCCATAATATAAACTTTAATTTAACACTACCTTAGTATAATAAGTGATCTATAATATCCATTCCTTGAAAAATTATGGTGGAAGAGAATATGCATGGATGGTAGACTATTCTTAAAAGTTCACCAAGTAGAATCTTTTAATATTTTAGGTTGAAAAAGAGACCTATGATCCTAAGGAATAGATTGAAATTATTGATTATATATTTATTTTCCTAAAAACCCTTTAGACCTATAAGGTTTTATTCACCACATAAATGTTGGAAGGATTAGGTTGGAAGTGGTGGGAATCCATAGTGCAAGTGAAGTTTCATGGGGATATCAATTGAAATATATCAAATAATGATTTCAATCAGTAGTTTTATCATCAGAAACCTAGGGTGGTGAAATCCTATGAAGTTTTTAACATGGTTGAAGGATAATTTTCAATGATGGAATATTACACTCTATTTATTGAGTTAGTTCATTTTTCTCCCAATATCATCAGGAATGTTTATCGCAAGGCATGAAATTTTGAAATGGTATTAACATCCAAGACCATATTGATGCTTATTATACTTTTCATACTAACCTATTCTTATGTGTTTGATAAATAGTTGTGTTGGAGTTAGATTTATTTATGATGATAGTTCTCAATGGCGTCTCTTTAGAAATAGGGGTAGTGAAGCTCTTCCTTTTTCCAAAAAACAAGAAGCAAGATAAACCATGTTAGAATTATGGTAGAGGTATCCAGATGTCATCAGGTTTAGTGGTCATGAATTATTTAGGGTATAATTTGGTGACACATTATCAGTGTGGGGAGTTAGGGAACACTAGTTCAATTTTTCTAGAGGCTCCAAGGTTGGGCCACTAGGGTGGGAATCTAGCTCATATCTAGTACTTCTATAGGACTCCCCCATAGTTGATTAGAGTTGGTTCTTCATTTTCTAAGTGTTCATATGTTCAATAATATTCTTATAATGGTGAGGTATACCACCAAAATATTAAAGGATATTATCATCTAGCTCAGAGGCATTATTATGCGCATGAATTAGGGCATCTTTATATAGTGTATATAGAACCTCAGGACCCTATCCACTATGATAGGTATGGTGTTTATTTCATCTTATATGGAGTTTTATTTGTTTAATAAAAAAATTTCCCACTCTATTATCTCATTAAAATTTCATTATAATTTGGGTACAAGATTAGAGTTAATTCCATTCACAATGTATATATCTACCCTGTTGTAAGGGAATAAGGAGAAAGGTTTTAGGTACTCAAAGTGTCATGTTTTAATTAATGATGTGGAATTTACATGAGAATTCATAGTTTTGGACCTATATATTTTTTATCACATTAATGGTATAGATTTGATTAATGATTATGAATCTACAATTGAATCTTATCATTATAGGGTCCAGTTTTTATCTCTATAAAGGAACACCAACATCTTTCAGGGTGAGTGGAACCCAAGGTCATGTAGGGAAGGTCCCAATGTTCTATATGTAAGATTTATTTCATATCAATTATCAAGGTAATTTTTAGATGAGTTGGATAAGGTAATATATGGTAATCTTCTAATTATAGTTTAATGGAACCTTAAAGTGTTTCTGAATGATTTCTTTGGGTTGTATCCCTGGTGAGAGGTTATGCTCATTATTGATCTACCACCGGGGACAAGCTCAATTTCTTTTCCATCATACTGGATAGCTCTAACTGAGTTTAAAAAATAAACATTTTTTATATAAGACCGTAAAATTAAGGTTTTTATTCATCCAAGTGTTTTATCATGGGCATTGGTAGTTCCTTTTACAAAGATGAAAGATAAGATTCTATGAAATTTCATATATTATCATAATCTTAATCAGGTTATCATTAATAATAAATAACCATTACCTAAAATTGATGGTCCTTTTGAAAATCTCTGGGGATCCTGGTATTTTCAAAAATTAACCTGAGTTCATGGAATAACTAGTTGAGGATTTGGGAAGAGGATGTTACAAATACCTCCTTAATAAGCTAGTATGACAATTTTAAGTTACTAGTCATGTAGTTTGGACTAACTAATTCTCTTATAGTCTTTATAGATTTAATAAATAGGATATTTTTTCACTATTTGGAGTCTTTTATGGTCATGTTCAAGGATGATATCTTGGTGTACCCAAAAAGTGGAAGAAAACATAGAGACCATATGGATGTGGTTTTGGGAACCTTAAAGGAGAATAACATGTATGGTAAACTATCTAAAAACTAATTTTGAATCCAAGAAGGAATGTTATTAGGATATTTGATTTCAATGGATGTGATTTTAATATATCCCTAGAATATTCAAGATGTCATGTATTAGGATCATCCTAAGAAGGTTTTTGAAATCAGAATCTTTTTTGATTTGGTATTGTATTAAAACCTATTTTTCATGACTTAACTAGAAATTTAACACCATTAACATACTTCACATAGAAAGGGGTGAAATTGGAATGTTGTTAGAAGTTTCAAAGGTCTTGTGTGGATTTTTAGTTCTCATTGACATTAGATCCAGTTTTTATTCTTTTGGATCATGGTAAGGGTAATGTAGTGTTTTCGGACACCTTGGATATAGGGTAGGGGTGTATACTAATACATGATAAGAATGTGGTGGATTATATCTTCCTTATTCTTTTCTAGTACTAAAATAATTATTCCATCCATAACATTGAATTAGATATTGTGATGCTTGAATTAATGACTTAGAACCATTACCTTTTTGGGAATTGGGTTATAGTTTATTATGATCATAAGAACCTAAATTATATTTCCACCCAATAGGACCTGAACCTCAAGTAGATATTCTAGGTGAAATATCTTTAGAATATTGATTTTTATGTTTATTATACCCCTTGTAAGGGGACTGTGTTTTTTTATTTTTTTTATTTGGAAATTAATAAATGAGACCATGATTGAATCATTGGATGAGTGCAGTGTGATGAGTTTTCTTGCTTATATGATTTTGGAAGTCTTGGAGTATGGAGAGCATGTATTCTTGGCTTATATTCAGGTCACTCCCTCTCTTGGTGATCTAGGATTGTTATAGTAGTAAATTGACTCTTACTACCATATGATTAGAAGTTTTTTTTAATAATAGTGAGATGTTGTCCATTTAGACTTGGTCTCCCAATGGTACCTTCTTATTCAGGAAGTGACTAGTGGTTAACTTAAACTTGAGGTTGTAATTAATGCATGAGAAGAATTATTAGTTATTTTCTTACCCCTGACTCTACTAATATTTTTTATAATTTTTAGTACTCTATATTTGTGTCCCGGGATGAGATGTCTAGTTGCTGATTTTGTATCCCAACATTTTACCTAATGAGGGAGAAAATCAGAGCAACATATACTGGTTAGGTTGATACAGCCTCATCCCATTCAATTATAGATGTGGGAAGATATCTCCATGGATTTCATGGTTATTTTACCTTAAACTTATATTGGGAAGGATTTTATTTGTGTTATTATAGATTGAATGAATTAATCATTGAATTTTATTTTCATTAAAGAGCTGATGATTGTGAAAGAGCTCATGTACCTATATGTCTGAGAGATCGTTAATCTTTATGGGGTTCCCTTTTCCATATTTTCTAACCAAAATTTTGGTTTTAATTCTTCATTTCGATAGATTGTCTAGGAATATATGGGAACCTATATAAAATTGAGTACTAATTGTCACCTATAAATGGATAGTCAAACTGAGTAGGCTATCCAAATTCTTTAGGTTGTGCTTTGACTATGCATGGTTGATATTAGTGGTTCATGGGAGAGACATATGTCATTTAGTTTTCATATAATAATATTTATCCAGAATCAATCAATATGGGTCCTTTTCAAGCAATTTATGGGTGGTGATACTGATCCTTGTCATGTTGGGATGAGTTGGGTGAGTACTCCTTCTTGATATTTCATGGTATACAAGATATAAAAAAAAGATTTTGTTGATTAAAAAATTTCTAGTGATGGCTCAGATTTTCTAAAAATGACCTGAATATTTCCATCAATATGCATTAGATTTTGAGTTCATGGATAAAGTGTTTATTCAGCTATCTTTTTTATTGGACCATCATCTCTTAGTAAATTATAGTATATTTTCACTATGTTATATCGATATGCTTCAAATTATATAGAATCTAGCAAAGTTATCCTATTGGTTGGACTTTACACAAAAAAATTATCTTAATTCATGAGGTCAGGCATGTTTTCTATTTGAAGAGGAACATCTATACCCATATAACATGATAGAGTGGGTAAATTTTGATGGGGAGCCTAAGAGAAATATTATTTATCACCCTATTAATATCATGGATTATTATAAGAAGGTGATCCATATTAAATTGATCTAATTAGTACATTTTCATTGACAGTATAGTGGACATAACAATTATAGATGGGAGGTTAAATGTTTGGGGAGGGAGTAATAGACTCACCTAAATTTGAATATGGGTCCTTGAGGAATTTCTTGAGATAGAAAGTAACATAGTGGGGAAAATTTTGACACCCACTGGGTTATTAGTATGTATTATTTTGTGTTTCTTAATTATTTATTCATTCATGGATTTCATCGGAGTATTAGTTCAAAAATATAAAATTTTTTAGAAATATTCCTAAGTGCATGGTTATTACTAATCATGTGGAAGACCATGTGAGAGGGGTATTAAGGGAACATTACAACTTTTCATGGTCTCTACATAGTTTTTCAAAACATGTTGTAATTTCCTTGAAATAGTGTAGTATATTTTTTGGAGGCCAGTGGCTCCCACATGGTTGTTGGATGGTGATCCAAATCATGAATACAAACTACTCCCCTTATCCAGTTAATTAAAAATTGGGTAAACATCATATTTTACCTTATTCATTTTTTAGTCTAACTGACCCCTCTTCCTCCCCACTCTTGTGACATCCCTCTACCAATTCTTGGATCTCTTCTCACATTGATCCTTTTTGTATTCCATTGCTTATTTTAGTGGTTTTTATTAAGGAATTCATAACATAATTAAAAGTTAAATTAGTGGTATTACTTCAATTTATTCATTATCCACCCTTATTCTTCATTATTATTCCATTTATATGAAATATTAGAACCCTATAATTCCTTGGGGGATGATCCTAGGATTTAGGGTAGATATGTAATAGTATTTAGTAGTTAATTTGGTTATTGTGAGCCTTTCCTACTTATTTCTTGTGGTTTTCATCAAAGTGATGAGATTCAATTAATTTTCACGGTAGGTGTATCTACTTTAGGGTTATTTTCCATGTATGAAAATTAGTTCTTGATTCCCTTTAAATTTTATTCATTAAATTTCCTTTTAATTTAGTTTATAGTGATTTTTCATCCATATTTAATTTTATTATTGATTTTTGGTGGAAATTTAATGGATTTAAATAGATTTATAAAGTTGTTGGTCTTTTTGGATTGAAATATAATTGAAAAAAAAATCAAAGATTATTTTTAGTTTCAAATGGAATTAAAAATAGTTTTTTTTAAAGGATATACTTGGTGTTTTGGTTTATTATAGGAATTTCTGGTCATGTAATTGCTATTTATTATTTTTTACATTGTTTCAAATTTATAGAACATAGTATAACCAGGATGTTCTAGTAGTTCAGATTATCAAAGTCTTAGACTACATTATACATGGGCTAGGGAATGTTGCCCATGTGGACTGAGATATCTAATTAGAGGAATGTCTCCCAAGGGACCAAGGAATCCCATGGTATGAATGTAGGGCTCGGGGAAGACTGGGGGATCTTCCAAACTTGTTTTAATCAATTATATTGATGGTGAACCATATCATAGACATAGTCATGCTAGAACCAATTAGTTAGAGACCATGATTAATAATTATTATGCCATATATGTTTTAAATATATGAATTTTATGCCCAATTCACTTATTTGAATAAATTATTATGTTTATGCTCATGATTATTCCATTTTTGGATGAGTTGAGTTTGTTTATAACATGTGGCATCACTTCCCTTTATTGGGAATTATTTATTCATAGTTTTGAAATAATGAATTTTTTGAGAAATAAAAAATAGGATTTCTAAATAAATTTTTTCAATGTGAAATTATTTTAACTATGATTTTCAGACTATATTTATTGGTTTTCATGTAAAAAAACCTTATATATATTTATTGTGGTATCCTACTAGGGTTTTTCTCCAGACCCTTTATATGCCTTAGGTTGTAAGTAGAGTTGGTTTTTTATGATATAGGTAAAGGTAAGGGAACCATGTCATTTGGTGGAACCTCTCCATTACTGACTTCTATGGTTTTTTTGGGATGGTGGAGATGATGGTCTCATGGAGTTTAAAACAAGTGAAATATTTTGGGATCTTGGATCATTTGGTTTATTAGATATCATCCTTGTCCCTATTTTGATATTTTTTATATATTGGATTATGTAAATCATGTATATGAATTTTTTATAAATTGTAAATTTATGTTGTTCTTGAAATATGTTTCTAGATATTTCTACTTCTTCTCTATTTGGATATTCAAATTTGATGACAATACTTATTTTTTGGCATTATCTTTCAAGTTATAGACTGGTCATGTTGGATTTTTGGGCATAATGTTTGGTCAATTATTATCCTTAAAAGGGTGAAATCATTATCATTTGGACTTATGTTGATACCCTAGTGTTTATCACTAATAAATGGTTAGGAAAATTATTTTGGCCTTATGGAGAGTTGGGTTGGTTGATGGGTTAGTTCGACCACGGGTTGGTTCCTTATAGGATTTCAAAGAGACAAAATCCTGGTAAAGAAGAAGATTTAGTTTTCCATATTTTATAATTGTAGGATAAAGAGTCCAAAAAAACTGAATAAATAGAGTATAGAAAAAAATTCATGTGTAAAAATCAAGGGAATATTTATTATTATTACTAAAGGGGGCTAAAGAATGAAATCATCATAGTAGAAAAAATAAAGAATTTGATCAATCCACTGCCCATGGAAAATGATTATACTATAAGGAACATGGACATAATGCAAGTCAGTGTCCCAAACTAAGGGTCATTGAAGAGACTCGATGAAAAAATAATTCATTACTATGTGATAAAAGATGATATTTCTTATCACTGTTATAGGTGGATCATAAAAATAATGTTTTCACATATACAAATAAAATTATTTAAAGAATATAAAATATAATATTTGATACCAATTCTATGAGTTATTTTATATAATACATGGTAAATAGATATTTTCAAACACCAGCTCAACAAATGGAGGTTATCTTATTGATTAAAACGAAAAATGGTGAAATCATTATATATTAGGTATATAATTATTACCAAATTAGTATTTGAGGGAATAATATCCGAAAAACTATTACCAAACGCCATTTTATAGAATATAGTAGTATAATATAAATGAACTGGTTTTCCTTATATAGATCAAATATAAACTAGCAGGAGAGGGAAATCAGTTTCAATGTTATAAAATTTCCTCTTATTTTATAAATGTACAAGGAGAATGATGAATCTATCATAGAAAATCTCTCTCTATAAAAGATATTATTAGCTTATGAGTAAGAATATCTAGCTCAAATAGTCATTAACAATGAAATTATCATCATCAAGGACATTCCTGTAACACCCCAAGCTTTGATGGTACGCTTCTCTTTGAATAATACAATAGCGTGTGTTGTACGCAACTTCGAGTTCTAACACACACCACAACCAATCAAACTAGCCGTTATGAATAGTAATACCCAATTTTTAAAATTTTATACATTTTATATTTTAAAATAGATATCATTTTTGGATTATGAATATCGAAATTAGCCTAGGGTGAAATTTTGGTATTTTTTTGAGAACTTCCAATTCTTGATGAATAGTGAAAATACTAAACTTTAATTAAGAACAACTTTTTTAATCCAAATAATTTATAGTGATAAATTATACTATTGAGTGGTTTTAAATTATAGTTAGAATATATTTTTACCATTTAATCCAATATTGGTCAATGGACGTAATTTCACATTTAAACTAGATATAAACAAGTGTCAATCTTTAGATAGTTATTATTTCTTAACAACATGCTTTTTGTTTTGACAACAATAATTAATTTTAAATTAATTTCTGCCACATCTATGTTTTTAATTTAGAAAAATGGATTAAATATTTAGAATCAAGAGGTCCAAATTGTGTAAATCGATAGTTTTTATTTTTATACATTTTGAATAATTACTTAGGTAAATATTTTATTTACCATTGTTAAAGGGTAAATCTGGTAAATAAGGGTAAAAAATAATATCATAATAATACTAAATTACCCTAAAACATGTCCTAAGCCTATTGGTTCATACACTTCCGACCATGGGAATATTTGGGTCGATTTTGGGACCCCATGGATTCACTTGTAAGTAATAATGACACTTTATATTAATTAAGTTAAAGTAAATACAAGAATGACAAAAGCATTTATCTTTTAGAAAAACAATTTTTACATAAAGTTATATATGTTATATTTTCGACTATAAATATTAATTATAAATATAAAAATATTTCCTACATAATTTTATTTTATTTATAATTTTTAGGCATTTATTAATTAAATATATTTATGACACAATAATGATGAAGTATTTTTCTTATTAATGAAATAATAAAATAATTGGTATTATAAATGTTAAAATAAATATAATTTGAAAGTTTTGATGACACCCACAAATTTTATTGTTTAATATTACATGTTATTATTTTCTAATTAAAAAAGTTGTTAAGACTAACAAAAATCAATTATTAAATATTGTCAAAATTGACATAAATGAGTTTTTGAAAAAAAATATTATATTATTAATTAATATTCTATTCCTAAAAATCTAAGGTTAAGAAAAATGACTTATATAAAGATAGTTGTATCACTAATAGACCACTTTTGGGTCTCTTGGAAGTCTATAGTAAGTTTATTAACTATATAATATAAAAATGCAAAGAGACATGGTAAATGTCAAACTATTTTACAAAGAGTTAAATCAAAAAGATAAAGTTAATATAGTTACCCAAACCTGTATAAAACCTATTGTTTGTGTGATTTTAGACCTATCCCCACCTTAACCTATAAATAATCAACTTTTTATCAATTATAAACCGAATATGAATTTATTATAAAATAATACCCTATGTTTTTTCTAAAGAGCCTCTCCTCCCCCTTATAAAAGAACACCATTTATAACCAATTCTTCATACCTTAAAACCCTTTTGGTTCAGCCAAATCCTACAAAAATATCCTCTAAACTTCTCTAAATTTAACCTAGAGGCCTTAGTTTGATCATAAATCCAACCTAAGGATCCCTTTTGATCAAATCAAAAGAAAGAACCTGAAGAGGAGGTAATGTTTTCCCCACCCTCTTTCAAGTTCCTTTATTCTTCAAATTCTTCTTTATATGTTATTTACATTCTAAAACAATAAATCCAGTATAATATATATACTTTTATGTTATTATAAATATGGTACAACCATATTCAGTATTCTATCCATCCTTTAAATGACATTTCACCATACGTGCGTACAAACGGCTTACCATCTCCACGTCGTGGTGTAATTTTTTTTCAAAACATTATTATTTGGATGGGTATGATATTGATGTGTAATTGAATTAAATAATAAATATAACATTATAATTATTAATTATATACGATATACTATCCAATTATATATTATTTTAATATCAAAATAATGATATTGTCACTTGTGCGTACGTACGGACTACCGTCTCCACGAACGCGATGAGATTCATTCCCCATCGTATCCATTCAAGTATAATTCTCATTTTATGATTAAAAATAATGTTTAAAGACTTGATATCATTTTGGATATGAATAATATACAACCTTTCCAAAAAAACTTGGCTTATGTAACAAAACATATTTAAGAAAATGAGTAAGTTAACACCAGAAATGACGATAATAGTAAGAAATTATTAAAAAAGGCAATGTTAAAATATCATATATGATATCATAATTATGTATATGGTTCTTGTATAATTTAATAACAATTTTTTAACTATTATAAAGGAGTTTAACATACCATCAAATAAGTAAAAGTACAAGGTAAGGGTTTATTTCACAATCTCTTCATTATCCGAGGTTGTTTATACATAATTATCTACTAGGACCTCTTTATCATCCACATCCATGTTTATCAAAAATGTATTTTCAAATAATTCTTACTATTTTATAGGAATTGGGTTAAATTAATTTATAACCTTTTTGGATTTTTATAAGATTTTTATAAAGTAATATTTTTGTTGTTTTCCAAACAAGGTCCTTTTTAACATTTTCGATAGATTTAAGGTAAGAATGCCTTTTTAACTCATACGGTGTGTGCGGCTATTTTCTTCCATTATAAAATCTTCGAAGCTTACCTTACAAGATTATAAGAATATTTTCAAAGTAAATTTTTTATTTTAGTATTATGTGACTTTTAAATTATTTCAAAAAAAAAGAGATATTTCTCTCAAAGAGTTTTGATTTCATCTATGTCAGCATCCTTTGATGGATTTTAAGATTATTTGAAGTTGATTTATTATGATACAAAACTTCCATATTGTATTAAAGGTTTTGTGATATGTTTTATTGTGGATGTGTTATTTTTATACCATTCATGGTTTATGGATAATTTATTGACATTTCGTATGCTAGTTTTAATATGAATGTTTATGTTATGTTTAAACATTTTCATATGAGGAATATATTGGACTTAGTAAGTGACGGGTGGAACCCGCTATAGCTCCTTGATGCATTGGTAGGTCTCATGAGACAAACTAGTGTCTTGGCACAAGGCCTTGACAAAATTATATTTTTATTCTTGGCATAAGGCCTTGACTATGTGGTTATGATAGTCTGGAATTATGCATTCCATCATTATGAAAGTTGTTATTGATATTGCATATGATTATTTGACTAGTAGAACATCCATGTTAATAAGTAAATGGAATTATTTCATTTTACTTTTGCAATATTATGCTTAATTTAAAGTTTAAAATACTTTTGTTTTATTTATACATTTCTTTAAATGTTTATTCTTATTTATAAAAGTTTCCTCTATATTGTTATCCTTACTGAGCATTTGAGCTCACCCCTTTATATGTTTTATTTTTCCCAGGATGTGAAGAAATATTTTATGACTGACATGTAGGGATAGTCAAAGGGGATATGAGTGTGGACTATGGAGACTATATTATTGTAGTTTTTCACTTTATGATGTAATGTAAACTTTATGAATGTATCTAGTGATTCCAAGGATACTAAACTAATCGGTCTTATGAGACTTGATCTTTTGTGATCATGCCAATGTTATGTAATAATGCACCAACTCTGGGTAACTGGGTTCAGGGCATTACAGTTTGTATTAGAGGAAGTTTAGTACAAACCTTGGAAGCTAGATTTAGATAAACTCTGATTAGAGCACATATACCTAAGATGGACTTTGAGGATTAGTATAGAAGAACTTCCTAGAATTTTGGTATTGTAGAGATTTTCTGAGTTTTCCAAGCAATACATCCCTATCTGGATACAAGCAGGTAGAGGTGACTCTGGCACAGATTTACCTAGGGGTAAAACCCGAAAACACCACTTTGAGCTAGACTCGAACGGGAACCGGTGCACGACAATGGGCCTTACTGCACTCTTGGTTACAACACTCCCACGGGATATGATTAGGATGATTCTCATTTTCTTTACAAACAATTATGAAGGGTTTATGAGTATATACATCCTCAAAGAAAACATTTTTATGATTATGGATTATATCCATAAATTGTTCAATTTATGTTAAGTGTTTTACAAGTATGGAATTATGTATTTCGATTCATAAACTAATCTAGTTTATGACATTGTTTAGAAATGGCGCCTAGTGGAAGGAATGAAAACCGTATCAATGCACGCACTCCATGTTGGGATTTCCCTCCTGCTCAAGATAATTATAGTGGAGATGGTGATACAACTGGTGTTGATCAGCTTATCACCATACTGGGACAACTCACTCAGGTTATGAATAATAACCTCACCCGTATGGAGCACCCTAATCTGTAGTGTAGAGGATCAATGTTAGATAGCTTCATGAGGAAACAGCCACCAACTTTAAATGGGAGTACCAATCCATTAGTATCTGAGCAAAGGATAAATTCCTTAGAGAAAATATTCAATGACATGGGGAGTAGTGAAAGGGAAAAAGTTATCATGGCAGTTTACCACCTCACTAGGGATGTTGATCAATGGTGGTAATTGATTCAAAACGTGAAGGATGATGATGAAGTATCAAATATGGAATGGATGGAGTTTAAAGAGATATTCATAGAAAAATACTTTCCTCATGAAAATCGAGTGGATATGGAAAATCAATTTTTCAGTCTAAGGAAAAAATAGGATGAGAATGTCGCAAAGTATGAGGCTAACTTTACAAGGTTAGTGAGGAATGCAGAATATTATATACGTAACCCAAGTAGTAAGATTGATCATTTCTTTTATGGGTTAAAACAATTTCTCCATCGAGCATTAGTCTCACAATCCTTCTCGTCTTATGAAGATATTGTATCATGTGCTATCAAGACAGAAATGGAATTCTCTAAGTCTTATGACTTTAAAGAAAAGAAAGAGAAGAAGAGATCCTTCGATCACTCTGGGAATGGAAATAAGGGGAATAAGGGAAAAGTTGAATATCCATCCTGCAGTAAATGTCGGAAGAAACACCCTGGTACTTTCTAGAAGGGAATGGGAGTCTGTTACAAGTTTGGTAAAAAAGGCCACCAAACTCGTGATTACAAGGGGAATAAAGAAGCTACCGATTTTCAGTGCTATAATTACAGTGAGATGGGAAATTATTCAAATGAATGTCCTAAACATCAGGTAAACTTACCTCAGAAAAGGCCAAGGGATCAAGGCCAATCTTATGTTATCACTGCTATTGAGGTAGAAGATCTGAAAGACATGGTGGTAGGTAATTTAATGGTTTCCTCAAGTTTAGAAAATGCTTTATTTGATTCTGGATCATTGCATTGTTTCATATTTTCCCAGTTTTCTAATAAAATTAAATATTTCCAATTTGATTTAACAAGGGAGTTGTCAGTCAAAACTCCTAAGTGAATTATCATTTCTACAAAGTTCTGTGAATCAGTCCCCATTAGGCCATATAAATGTTCTTTATATGATAATCGCATTGTCATACCCATGATTGATTTTTTATATAATCCTCGGTATGTATTGGATTTCGAACCATGATGCGAATATTTATTATAAGAAGAAGGAGGTTATGATTTTTGATGATGATGATAAGGAACACCTTATCATTAGAGAAGAATCGTCACCACCTAATTCTTATCTAGATTCACCCCCAGTAGCTCTACTAAATTCAATTATCAGGGAGGAAGAGAATTAAATAACTATGGGTGAGGAAAGGAATGTTCAAATAGAGGATGTACCTATTGTGAGATAATAATTTGATGTGTTTCCAGTAGATTTACCTAGATATCCTCCAGAATGAGAAATTGAGTTTTCTATTGATTTAATTCCTAGTCCAAGGCCTATATCGAAGACCCCTTATAGAATGGCCATTGTGTAATTAGTTTAACTAAAGAGAAAACTAGAGGAATTGAGTAATAAGGGATTTATTCTCCCTAGTGTTTCTCCATGGGGATCCCCTATCCTTTTTGTTAAGAAGAAATATGGATCTATGAGGTTATGTATTGACTACATGGAAATGAATGCTATAATAATAAAGAACAAGTATCCCCTACCTCTCATTGATGATTTATTTGACCAACTACATGGAGATCAATAATTTTCAAAGATTGACCATCGATCTGGATATCATCAGTTGTGTGTGAAGAAGGAAGACATTCTGAAAACATCATTTCGAACCAGGTATGGGAATTATGAGTTTACAGTAATTCTTTTTGGGATGAATAATTCACCCTCTATATTCATGGATCTAATGAATAGAGTTTTCAAGGAATATCTCGATGATTTTTTGGTGGTATTTATTGATGATATCTTGTTATGCTCAAAAATCTATGAAGATCATGAAAATCACTTGCGCATTATCTTGAAGACTCTTAGAAGATATGGATTATATGGGAAGTTTAGCAAGTGTGAATTCTGGCTTCAAGAGATTTCTTTTCTTGTCCATATTGTCTCTATAGATGGAATTTTCATTAATCCTTCTAAGACCAAGGCAATCCAAGAATGGCCAGCACTGAAGAGTATAACTAAGGTATGCAGTTTTATTGGTTTAGCAGGTTATTATCAGCGTTTCGTCCAGAATTTTGACCGATTGGCTAACCCATTAATGAAGCTCACACGTAAAGGGGTTAAATTTGTTTGGGAAAAAGAGTGTGAAGAATGTTTTGAAGAACTGAAGAGAATATTACTCAATGCTACTATATTGACTCTACCATCAGGGAATGATGGGTTCGTTATTTATAGTGATGCATCTAAGAAAGGACTTGGTTGTGTCCTTATGCAGAATGATAGATTTATTGCCTATGCATCATGACAACTAAAAATTCATGAGAAAAACTATCCTACTCATGATCTTGAGTTAGTTGCTGTAATATTTTCTTTAAATATTTGGAGACACTATCTCTATAGTGAGAGATGTGAGATTTATACTGATCACAAGAGTTTGAAGTATATTTTCTCACAAAAGGAATTCAAAATGAGGCAAAGGAGATGGATTGAACTACTCAAGGATTATGATTGCATGATACACTACCACCCGGGGAAGGAAAATAATGTGGTAGATGATTTGAGCAGAAAGGATCATTGAGTTTTGAACAAGATGAGAGTTGAAAAGGATCCGATATATATGGATCTAGTAAAGATGGATATGGGAATCCCCATGGAAGGTGAAACCTCAATACTTTTTCAAATGGTTTCCAAACCATCTTTACTAGAATGTATAAAGAGTTCTCAAACCAATGATGAAGAGTTTCAAAAGAAGATTAAACTGTGAATGATGTGAGATTGAGTGACTTTGTATATGAATGTGGAATTTTGAAATTTGGGAAGAGACTTTGTGTTCCCGATATACCTGATCTAAAAAGGGAATTGTCGGAAGATGCTCATAGTTCCAATTTCTCTATACACCTTGGGAGCACCAAAATGTATAGATATTTTAGGGAACATTTTTGGTGGGACAACATGAAGAGGGATATTGCTGATTTTATGTCAATATGTATGGTTTGTCAACTAGTGAAAGCTGGAAGGAAACAGCCTGGAGGAGTCATGTAACCTCTTCCCATACCTGATTGTAAATGGGATAATATCACGATGGACATTTTCATGGGACTACCAAAGACTCCTAGAAAGAATGATTCAATATGGTTCATTTTTTATCGTCTTCCCAAGTCAACACATTTTCTTGTTATAAGAAAAGATCTACCACTTGAACATCTAGAAAGACTATATATTAATGAAGTTGTGAGACTTCATAGAGTGCCCCTATCGATTGTTTCTGATCATGATCCCCATTTTACATCAAGATTTTTGAAGAGACTTCAGAAGGCCTTGGATACTGAAATTCATTTGAGCACTGCCTACCACCCCCAAACTGATAGACAATCAGAACGAACTATTAAAACTTTAGAAGACATGTTGAGATCATGCTCACTTGACTTTCAAGGTATGTGGGATCAATATTTACCTATGGTAGAATTTTCCTATAATAATAGCTTCCATTCAAGTATTCGGATGGCACCATATGAAGCTTTATATGGAAAGAGATGTCGCAGACCAACCTGTTGGGATGATGTTGGTGAAAGAAAACTCATAGGCCCAGAACTAGTGGAGGAAACGATGGAAAAGGTGAAGGTAATCCAAATCCACATCAAAGCATCTCAAAGTAAACAGAAGAGCTATGCTGACAACCGAAGGAAGGATTTGGAATTTCAGGTAGGAGATCATGTTTTCTTAAAGGTATCTCCATGGAAGGGAGTTATAAATTTCGATAAGAAGGGTAAATTGAGTCCTAGGTACATAGGAACTTTTTAAATTCTAGAACTAATTGGGGTTGTAGCTTACCATTTGGAAATGCCGCCAAGTCTCTCCAAAGATCATGATGTGTTCCACGAATCACTGTTGAGAAAATACATGCCTAACCCAATGCATGTACTCACCTATGAGGAAGTAGAACTGTAACCCAATCTATCTTATTGCGAATAACCCTTCATGATTCTTGATACCAGAGAACAATTACTGAGAAACTGGATGACTCATCTGGTAAAATTTCTATGGAGAAACCATAAGATGGAAGAGGAAACGTGGAAACCCGAGGAACTTATGATGAAGAACCACCCGAGTATTTTCATGCGGTAGTATTCTAGAAATTTTGAGGACAAAATTATTTGAAGGAGGGGAGAATGTAACACCCCAAGTTTCGATGGTACGCTTCTCTTTGAATAATACAATAGCATGTGTTGTATGCAACTTCGAGTTCTAACACGCACTACAACCAATCAAACTAGCTGTTATGAATAGTAATACCCACTTTTTGATATTTTATACATTTTATCTTTCAAAATGGACTTCATTTTTGGATTCTCAATATCAAAATTATCCTAGGTTGAATTTTTGGTATTTTTCTGAAAACTTCCAATTTTTGATGAATAGTGAAAAATACTAAACTTTAATAAAAACAACTTTTTTAATCCAAATAATTTATAGTGATAAATTATAATATTGAGCAGTTTTAAAGTATAGTTAGAATATATTTTTACCATTTAATCCAATGTTGGTAATTAGACATAATTTCCCATTTAAAATAGATATAAACAAGTGTCAATCTTTAGATAGATATTATTTCTTAAAAACGCGCTTTTTGTTTTAATAACGAGAATTAATTTTAAATTAATTTATGCCACTTATGTGTTTTGAATTCAGAAAAATGGATTCCATATTTAGAATCAGGAGGTCCAAATTGTGTAAATAAGTAACTTTTATTTTTAGACATTTTGAATAATTACTTCAATAAATATTTAATTTACCATGGTTAAAGGGTAAATCCGGTAAATAAGGGTAAAAATAATATTATAATAATAATAAATTACCCTAAAATGTGTCCTAAAACTATTGGTTCATACATGTCTGACCATGGGCATCTTTGGGTCGATTTTGGGGCCCCATGGATCCACTTGTAAGTGATAATGACACTTTATATTAATTAAGTTAAAGTAAATACAAAAATGATAAAAGCATATATCTTTTAGAAAAACAATTTTTACATAAGGTCGTATATGTTATATTTTCAAATATAAATATTAATTAGAAATATAAAACTATTTAATACATAATGGTATTTTATTTATAATTTTTAGACATTTATGAATTAAATATATTTATGACACAATAATGATGCGGTATTTTCCTTATTAATGAAATAATCAAATAATTAGTATTATAAATGTTAAAATAAATATAATTTGAATGTTTTGATGACATCCAAGAATTTTATTGGTTAATATGACATGTTATTATTTCTTAAATGAATTTGGTTCGAATTAATAATGTTTTTAAGACTTTAACAAAAATCAATTATTAAATATTGTCAAAATTGACATAAATGAGTTTTTAAAATAAATATTATAGTATTAATTGATATTCCATTCCTAAAAATATAAGTTTCGGCCAAAGGACTTATATAATGATATTTTTATCATTAATTTTCCACTTTGGGGTCTCTTTGAAGTATATAGTAAGTTTATTAACTATGTAATATAAAAATACAAAAAGACATGGTAAATGTCAAACTATTTAACTAAGAGTTAAATCAAAAATATAAAGTTAGTATAGTGACGCAAACCTGTATAAAACCAATTGGTTGATTGGTTTTAGAACTATACCCACCTTAAACTTTAAATAATAAACTTTTGATCCATTAGAAACTGAATATGAATTTATTATAAAATAATACTTTAAGTTTTTCCTAAAGAGCCCCTCTTCCCCCTTATAAAAGGACACCACTTATAACCAATTATTCATACCTTCAAAGCCTTTTGGTTCGACCAAACCCTACCAAAATATCCTCAAAACTTCCCTCAATTTAACCTAGAGGCCTTATTTTAATCATAAAGCCAACCTAAGGAGCCCTTTTGATCAAATCAAAAGGAAGAACCCAAAGAAGAGGTAATGCTTTCACCACCCTCTTTCAAGTTCCTTTCTTCTTCAACTTCTTCATTATTTTTTATTTACTTTATAAAACAATAACTCCAGTATCTTCTATATACTGTGATGTTATTATAAATATGGTAAAACCATATTCATTATTCTATTCATCCTTTTAATGACATGTCACCATACGTGCGTACGTACGGCTTACCCTCTCCACGTCGTGGTGTAATTGTTATTCAAAATATTATTATTTGTATGGGTATGATATTGATGTGTAATTGAAGTAAATAATAAATATAACATTATAATAATTTTTTATATATTATATACCATCCAATTATATATATTTTTAATATCAAAATAATGATATTGTCGCTCATGCGTACCTACGGACTACCGTCTCCACGAACGTGATAGGATTTATTCCCCATCGTATCCATTCAAGTATAATTCTCATTTCATGATTAAAAATAATGTTTAAGGACTTGATATCATTATATATATGAATAAGATACAACCTATCCACAACAAACACGGCTTATGTAACAAAACATATTAAAGAAAATGAGTAAGTTAACACCCTAAACGATGATAATACTAAGATATTATTAAAAAATCAATATTAAAAGATCATATATAATATCATAATTATGTATATAGTTCTTGTATAATTTAATAAAAAAAATTTAACTATTATACAGGAGGTTAGCATACCATCGACTAAGGAAAAGTACAAGGTAAGAGTTTATTTTACAATCTCTTCATTATCTGAGGTTGTTTATACGTAATTATCTACTAGAACATCTTTATCATCCACATCCATGTTTCTCAAAACTATATTTTCAAATCATTCTTAATATTTTATAAAAAATGGTTCAAATTCATTTATACCCTTTTTTGACTTTTAATAATATGTTTATAAATTAATCTTTCTGTTGTTTTCCAAACAATGTCCTTTTTAACCTTTTCGACAGATTTAAGGTAAGAATGTATTTTTAACTTATATGGCGTGTGCGGCTATTTTCCGCCGTTATAAAATCATAGAAGCTTCCCTTACAATATTATAAGAATATTTTCAAATTAAATGTTTTATTTTAAAATTATGTGACTTTTAAATGATTTCAAAAAAATAGATGTTTCTCTCAAATAGTTTTGATTTCATCTGTGTCAACATCCTTTGATGGGTTTTAAGATTATTTGAAGTTGATTTATTATGATACAAAAATTCCATATTGTATTGAAGGTTTTGTGATATGTTTTACTATGGATGTGTCATTTTTATACCATTTAGGGTTGATGGATAAAGTATTTACATTTCGTATTCTAGTTTTAATACGAATGTTTATGTCATGTTTAAACCTGTTCATATGAGGAATTCATTGGACTTAGTAAGTGACGGGTGGAGCCCGCTATAGCTTCTCGATGAATCGGTAGGTCTCATGAGACAAACTAGTGTCTTGGCACAAGGCCTTGACAAAATCTTATTTGTAGTCTTGGCACAAGGCCTTAAATATGTGGTTATGATAGTCTGGAATTATGCATTCCATCATTATGAAATTTGTTATTGATATTGCATGTGATTATTCGACTAGTATAATATCCATGTGAATAAGTAAATGTCATTATTTCATTTTATTTTTTCCATATTATTATGAATTTCAAGTTTAAAAGTCTTTTGTTTTAATTGTACATTGCCTTAAATTTTTATTCTTATTTATGAAAGTTTCTGCTATATTGTTATCCTTACTGAGTATCTGAGCTCACCCCTTTCTATGTTTTATTTTTCTCAGGATGTGAAGAAATATTTTATTAATGACCTGCAGGGATTGTCTGAAGGGGATATGAGTGTGAACTATGGAGATTATATTATTGTAGTTTTTCACTTTATGATGTATTGTAAACTTTATGAATGTATCTAGTGATTCCAATACAACTAAACTAATCGGTCTTTAGAGACTTGATCTTTTTTTATCATTAGAATGTTATGTAATAATGAACCGACTCTGGGTAATTGGGGTCGGGCCATTACAATTACAAGTATGAGGGATTATTTTGATGTATTCCCTAATGAGTTACCTTGAACTCATTTAGATTGAGAAGTTATCCTCTCTGTAAAACATATAACTAGTTCTCTAATCATTTCAATGGGCCCATAAAAAATATCATTCATTGAAATAGAATAGTTAAATGAGTAAAATATGATATAATAATGGGTTTTTACTCCCTAGTGCTTCAACATGTGGTTTCATGGACCCCTTTTATAAGAATAAATACTTGTCAATGTGTCTTTGTATTCATTATCATGAGCACAAGAATATTATGATAAATAATAGGCATCCTCTACCAGGAATTGATTTCTTGTTTGATCAAATACATGAGGTACAATACTTCTCAATGTTGTATTATCCATTAGGATATCATTAACTGAAGTTAAATAAGGATGATACTTAAAATTATATATTTCACATAACATAAAAAAATAATGTTTTCTTGGTGATGCCATCTTAACACACAAATTCTGTAGAAATATTAATGGATTTAAGGAATAGGGTCTTTAAATATTGCCATTATTTATATATGGTGGTATATATAGAATATATTTTCATATACTCGATTTTCATGAATGAACCAGTGGATCATCTTTGTATTATTCTAATACATTTTGAAAGGAGATGATGTATAAAAAGTATGATAAATATGGATTCTTGATAAAAAAAATTATGATAATTAGGAAATTATTTTAACACCCCAATATTTTAGAATTTTTTTTCTTTAAATAATATATTATGTGTTATATGTAACATCTAACATAACAAATCCACAATATACTATTGAAATATTATTTTTTAAGATATTTCTGTAACAACATAGTTGTTCGATTTGAAGGTATGAATAAGGGGAACCAAATTATAAATTATATAAAAACATCCCTAATAAAAATTTATTGATTAATTCCTAGGAAATGAGTTCTAAATTTTTAATTATTAGAATGAAATCATAAAATGTTCATAATAGTTAAAAGGGTTATTTTTCTATGAAATAATTTTTGTTGTATATTATATATTTTAATTTAAATTATAAATTAAAAAAATAAAAAAAATTGATAAATATAATTTTACTTTTATTTTCAACGTATAAAAATTATCTTCGGTTGAATTTTTCAAATTTTTTAGAATTATTCGATGTTTGGGTGAATAGTGAAGAATACCAATCTTTGTAAAAAATGTTAATTATTTTCACAATTAATTTCAATGTTGCATTTTTCTATTTGGTTTTAAATTAACATAACATATCTTTTATTAAAATTATTATTATTAATTTCTTATGAGTTAAAATTATATATAATTTTTGTATAGGATCATTTTATGAAGAAAAATGCATTTTTTTTAAATGTTTCTCATTGTGTTTTGAGCACTTATATAAATTTAATGTTGAAAATGGATTTAATATTCTAAATCATGAGATTAAAACTTAATAAGGATTATAATTTCATTTATTTTCATTATTAATTGTAACCTTGGTAAAGATGTTGTCATAATGATAAGAGTTAAAATAGGGTAAAAGGGTTGAATTGGGTGTTATAGACATTAAATATAACAAAACATAATCTTAAAATGGGTGGATGAATTTATTTTTTACATACCTTTATATTATATTCAGTAATATTAAAATTTATAGCCACTTTCCTAGAATATGACATCAGTTTTTATAATAATAAAATTATATATCCAAAAATTTCATTATCTTTCTTTTAATATCCATGAAATGTTTTCATAGGGATAAAAAGATGTTATTAAAAGTTATAAATTTTTATATTTAATAAGAATAAGTTATTTTTATGAAATTAATTTATTTTTAATTTTTAGTGATGGACTAATTAATTTTAATTTCAAAGTAATGTTAATACTGCGCTTGTGCAAGTAATAGAAAAAAAATTTAAATTATTTTAAAAACATTAGTTGTAATATGTTTGGATTATTTATTATGTTAAAAAATCATTAATAATTTTAATATATTAGTTTTGGATAAAGATATTAAATTCTAATTATATTTTTATCTTTATGTCTTTAAACATAAATTATTTTAACGGTTCCAAAAATGACTCTAAATTGTATTTAATGTTATAATTTTTATAAAAAATATAAAATCATAAAAAACTATCTTAACTTAATTGGATGGAAAATTTTATATTATATTATTAATATCCCATGTATTTTCCAATTTTAATTTTTAAAATTATATTTATGACCCGTAGAGATTAAAATATTTATTACCAAGACTAAGGTTGATAGGGTTAATGAGGGAGTTAAAATAATAGATAATGTTAAAATTTACAATTAAAATTGTATAAATTTTAATGGTTTAATTTTTTGACCTTATAAATTTTTTATAATATTTTATGTAGCTTTATATACATTTTACCTAAGTTAGACACATATTATATAACAATATATCATATATTTATAAGACTTCCACCCACCTCACCCATAAAAGCGAACCACCTATCCTCTCTTTATCACACCTCTTTAGCCATTTACCACAACCATGATCTTCTATAATCCATTACCAACATTCTTAACCATATCATGGATTTTCTAATATCACCAAAAGTCCATCCTAATAGGATTATGTAATAAACCAAAGGAGATCACTCAAAGAACAGGTATACCCCTTAACTGAGTGTTTTCATGTTTATTTCATCTTCCACATCCTAGAAATGTTATATAACCATGATAATATTAAAACAAATTAGTATATTAAATAATCTAAAATTTTATTATGTTTATTTATCCACCTTATACATCTTATTTTCCATTCAATGGGAAATGAAAATATCATTCGTGTGTACGTGTGTACAACCACCTCCATGAAGTTATGTGTTTAGTTTTCCATAACCCCCATTCATAGATAGTTAAAATGATGGATAAAATAAATATATATGTTATTTATAACATAATTATGTTTATATAAATATAATATATTAATTACCTTTCTATACATCGTACTATTTTAAATTTATAACATCACTCATGTGTCCATGTGGACTACCACCTCCACTACGTGATGTGATTCATTATCAGTTGCCACTTTAAAAGGATTGTCATAAGGATGGAAAAAATTATTGAATATGAAATATATAATATATTTAGAATTCTATAAAATTAAAATATTATCTAATTTATTTCTTTTCCACCTGGTATAAAAATGAAAACATTTTCTATTCGTACTTGTGGATTGCCGTTTCCATGAAATAATATAAATTATTTTTCATGAACACCTTAAATATAGAGTTTTAAAAGTGTATCTATTTTATAAACTATATAATTATATATATTTTACGAATATATAAATGATGTAATAATGAACCCTTTGACCATGGTCATTCTATCGTAGTTCTTTTGGGATTATGAACCAAACGACTAGAAAATGTCATACATAAACATAACCAATTTGGTATCTAAATAAAACATATTAATAAATGAAAAAAATCAAAAATAATAAGTGAATTAATTTTCAAAGGGTTCAAAAGATATTGTGTAATTAATAAAAAAATTATTTGGGAATGTAAAATACTTATGTTATGATTTGAGAGACGTGGTAAGGAATATTTCATTAAAACCTTATTTTATTGTTTTTCTTTCAAAATAATTCTCTTAAATATCCATGTTTTTTTAGAATTGAATTGAAATTAATATTTTATATTACCAAAACCAAATACCAAGGTTAAAAAATTTGAGGGGTGGGATTAAATAGTTTAACCCATGTGCATACTCCCATACAAGATCAACATACTTAGGGGGAGGGACCATGTTCTAGTAATATTTTAAACACTTTTTCATACAGTTCAATTTGAAACTTTTTACTAAAGTGAAAAAATAATGTTTTTAACTTGTATGAAAATAATGGATTTTCCTTTCATCATTTCTATTGATATTAATGAATTTTCAACAAAAAAATTTCATGTGTTTTCAATGAAAATGTTACTTCCAATTATTCAAGTAAATTTATTTTTTATGACTTTTCAAAAAAAAGTATTTTTAACCTTACTAATTTCATGCGAATCAAAATTATATTTTATATTTTAATAAGTTCAATTTTATGTACAAAAACGCATTTTTATAAAGAAAATCATTTCATTATTCACACTTACATTAAAATTAATATCTATCTATTATGTAAATTGATTCTTGAAAATATTATTTTATATTTTAAATCAATTTTTCCAAATTTATTTATGAGGATAATTTCATTTTTTATCATTATTAATAGTAACCTTGGTAAAAATGTTGTTAATATGGTAAGGGTTAAAATTGGGTATCAGTTTTAAATTGAGATTTAATTCTTATAAACATTTAAAAAATTAATATTTATATGATTTTATGAGTTTATTATTGAACTACCTTGATATTATATTCAATAATGGTTTAATTTAGGGACACCTTTCATGTATATGACATCCCTTTTATATTAATAAAATTATATGTCTAGAAATGCCAATATCTTTCTTTTAATATCTTTAAAATGTTTTCATATGGATGAAAAGAAGTTATGAATTTGTATAAATTCTTATTTATAATAATAATAAAAATTAATGATAGTAATTTATTTTTTATTTTTATTGATGGTATAATTACCTTTAATTCTAATGAAACATTGAAGTATCTCTTGTGAAAAAATAGTATAATCCAATAAATTATATTAAAATAATTCAAATTAATTTATTTTGGATTTATTATGGTGTTCCAAAAATATCATGTATAATTAAAACATGTAAATTTTTATTAATGTATTTATATTATTATTAAATTTTTATATTGTTGTCTTTAAATTAATATTTTGTGAATATTATAAAAAATCACTCCAAAAGGTATTTAATGATTAAAAATTAATTTTAAACCATTATTAAATCATAACAATTCTATAATAATAACTTGGAAATTATATTTTCAAAGTTATCATAAATCTCTAATTTATGTTCCTCTTGGAATTTTTAAAATTAATTTCATTAACCATAGATATTGATAATTTTTTTATCATGGATAGGTTTAAACACGTTAATGAAGGGGTTAAACAAATAAAAAAATTTCAAAATGTAATTTAAAAATGTATACCTTTTATTTTTTTAATTTAATTAAACTATATCATCCTTATATTAAAATATATAGAAAGTTTTATCCATTTAAACTAATTTATAAACAAATTATATATTAATATTCCATGTATTTACAAGATTATCACCCACCTTTCTTATAAATTGGAACCTCCTATCCTCTCATAATCACAAATATTGAGCCAATTATCATGTCCAATATATAGAAAAATCCCTTCCCAACCTTCCTCTCCATTTCCTAGATTTTATGATCACACCAAAATACCAACCTATAATTCTTCTTGGGAAATTGATAGGATGTTTCACAATGAATGGGCATAACTCTCAACCAAGTGTTTTCATGTTTATTTATTCTTTAACATTATCAAAATATTCTATAATCATGATCATATAAAAGAATTAGTATATTAAATATACTAAAATTTTATTATTATGATATAAAAACCCTTAATCGTCTCATTTTATAACATATGGGTAATGAAAACATCATATGTGCATATATGTGGCCTACCACCTCCACAATGCAATGTGTTTTATCTTCCACGACCAATTTTCATGGATGTATAAAATGACAGTCAAATTAAATAAATATTATATTTTAAACAAAATTATGATTCTACAAAGATAATATATTATTTCTCTTTTTACTCTTCCGACTTTTGGAAAATGATAACATCGTTCGTGTGTACGTATAGACTACCACCTCCATGAAGAAATGTGATTTATTTTTTGTTACAACATCACTTGGTTCATTACATGGATGGAAATAATTAATGAATATGAAATATATAACACAAATATGATAAGGTAAAATTAAAATATAATCTAATTTTTTTCTTTTCCATCTAACAGAAAAAAAATTTCGTTCAGGAGTACATATAGACAATTGTCTCCATCAAATGATGTGATTCATTTTTTGTGGACACATTAAATGGTTGGTTTTAAAGGTGTATTTATGGAATAAAATTGATAATTATTAAACTTTTATTATTTTTATATGATGAAACAATGACCCCTTGGTCCATGGTCAACTTACTAAACTTGTTTTCAGATTACGTTCCAAATAAACTCAAAACCCTCAATGTAAACATAACTTATTTAGTAACTAATAAGCATGGTAATAAATAAAAAAATGAGTAATAATAAGTAAATTAAATTGAATAGGTTTTTAATGAAGTATAAAATTAATACAATTTTATTATTAATGAAATTAATAGATGTATAAGATGAGTTGGGATTTGAGGTAAGGGATACTTTTTTAAAACCCTATTTTAATGTTTTTATTTCCAAATAATTCTCTTCTATATCCATGATATTTAAAATATTTAAAAATGATCTTATTTGTACTTAAAATATATTTACATTACATTTTTAACTATCTTTGATTTTTTTATAAAGTTTTTATTAAAGAAATATTCCCAAAAAAGTTCTGTTTGGATCACCTTTTAATTTTTTTACCAAAGTTCTAATAAATGTTTTTTCAGTTTATATATAATGAAATAATTTTTTGACACCCTTGGATTGTAAATATTATCTATTTTATTCTATATTTTATGTTATGATGCTTTTTGGATATGTATAAGGAATTATATTGAAGGTTTTACAGTGTTTTTTAAGTGTGCTTAAGGGTTCATGGTTCAATCATGGTTTAGGGAAACCATACATTTTATCCATGAAATATTGCATGGTGAATATAGAAGTTGCTGGTTCGGAGAATGGCTATCACATGGTATGTTTAAACTTTTTATCCTAACTATGTGACTTGGAAATTTATGGATAGTGTGAATTCACACTGTTTTCTAAATCATGTGACCTAATCATGAGACGTCATTAATTAAATCCAAAAATTATATCTAAAATATATAACTGGACTCAGAAGACTAATTTTTTTATATTTTTAAGGATCTCAGACCTCATCTATCTTCTAGGTGATTTTTAATGATCTTTATGTTTTCTATTCCATTTTTAATGAATCTTTGAGCATTAGATCTTAGAAATAAAAGGGTAAGGGATTTGTTCCTCACTTTTAATATAGATCTACTCCTTCCCTATTGAACGGAACCCTAGATCAGGTTTCTTAGGGCTGGATCTATAGGATCATAAAACATTTTATTGAAAATTCGTGTGATTCATTATATAAATATAATAAAGAGTCCAGATCTATGAGATTGGGTGATGATTCTTCATGTCAAATGTATTCAAGGTGGGTTTTTTTCTCTTCTTCCAATTTCCCTAGATGGGGTAGGTTATTTGATTTATGCATGAAATTATTTCTACATTGGAATCCAAATTTCATAATAAAAATCTGTTGTATTATTCTCTTATTGGTTCAATTTTGAAAAATGGGAAATGGGTGACACCCATAGGGTGGTTGGTGAATTTTTCAAATGATTTTCCTGAAACAGATAATGTTGTAGATGTGTAAAATTAGAATAGAATGGTTTGTGTGAGTTTATGTTCATTTGACCATGTATAGAGGGATTTAGTGACCATGATAATTTTTCTAATGGTTATTCATAAGTGATGAATTGGTGATTGATTAATCTTCACTCACAAGTAAGAGAGATTTCATTCTGTATTGATTTATATTTGTTTTTTTTGTGAACATGGAATGGGTATGCTAAACGTATTAAAAAATAATTGTTTTTTAAACCCATGAGAACATTCATTTTGGTGAACTACTCTTGAATTTCTTCATTACCATTTTTTAAATAAATTTTGATACTATTTTAACTACATAATATTATGTACAACTGTTATATAAAAATGGTTAGTTAAGATAATTCTTGTTTTAGTGGATTGTGGGAAATATCTTGGGGTTTTCCTACTCGTATGTTATAATCACCCCTGCATATATAAATTTATTGATATGAATATTTTGATTCCTCTAATACAGTAAATGGAACGGTTTCATATTTACCTATTGATACTTCTTGATGTGGCTTTTATAGATATTGGAGACAGATCTTGGCAATTGGTCATGTTCTTAGAATCTGAAGTTCTTCCACCTTAGTGCATGAGTCATGAATTCTTTTTTCTTTGTTATTTGTTAGGATATTTTATATCTATTGTTAATCTAATTATTCTTCTTGTTATACTATGAGTTTTTACTTTTATTCATCCATTATTTATATAGAAATTTTTGGTTTGTTTATTTTTTAGTTCGATGTGTATGTTTTCATGTGTGTGTAAAACAGCACGATTTCCCCCTATTTCTTGTAAAACCTTGGCATTTATTGAAAAATTATTTTCAATGGTAAATGTAAAATAAGTTAAATAGTCCCTTGTCTCTTTCCAATATAATAGTAAGGGTTGGGTTGTTGAAAATTGTATCAAATCTAATACCCATCCAGAAGTATAGTGACACTACCTAGGTATGGGAAATAGGGTCAATAATGAGGGATTTTTTCCTTAATTAGGTGAATAGTGTAACACCCCTATAAAAGTTAGATATAAATTAATAAATATTACTACATATTTCAAAAAGTTTCACCTTTATTTTTAGAATAATTCCTGATTATAACTCTATAGTTAAACATGCTTAAATTGGAGTAGTTTCAGCGTGGGTGACCTCCTAGGAAGTTTCTTGGGGGGTGTGTGTGAGAGGATAAATAACTGTGAAATAACATGTGTTATCCTATATTTATATTCATTACTCTGATAATATACCTTGGGGTAATATATTTTGGTGTTTCAAATTGGGTGGCCTAACCATGTGAGATGGATATTTTTTGGATAGTGGTTATTTTCCCAGTTGGCACTCGACATTCCAAACCATGTGACCTAACCTTTTGATGTGCATAATTAAATCCTAAAATTATATATAAAACCCTAAACCTTCCCAAAAACCCTCAATTTTATTTCCTTGACTTAGTCTCTTAACAATCATCCCTCCACTATGTGTATATTGAAAATATCCGAGTACCTTTAAAATAAATTATAGATTATGTTCAAGCTAGCATCTTACATGCTTAAATACCTAGCACTATGATGGGGGAGTTAACTATTAAAGTGTATTTGGGTTAGGGTATTACATAGGAGGGGTTTTGTATTTTTTTAATAAAATTTTGGATCCACATACCTTCTAAAAAGAAAATATGATGGAATTTTTCTAGTTTAATTAAGTAATTATGTCAATGAATGAATATTCATCATGATTAACACACATTTTTCACTTCAATTCAGTGGTAACTGTTAGTAAAAGGCATAAGGCATGAATATTCAAGGTATATTTATGACCTAAAATTTTCTCTATATTAGTCACATTTTATTATATATTAGTGTTAAAGGACGTATTGAGGTATATAGATATTGAAATAAATCCTAGTGGAGGGGAAACATTTGTCCATAAAAGTACAAGTGGTAACTCCAATGAAAGGAATCAGTGAAAATGGAAGTGTTATTACCATGAGAGAAAGGAACCAGAGAATAAAATTATTGGATGATTCTATTATTTTTCATTTCATCATAATGTGCAAGCTTTCTTTTATTATTGTTTGCATCATCATAAGAGGAAGGAGTGTATTGCACCAACATAACAATGTCACAATTATGTAAAAAGAGTAAGGAAATAAATAAATATCTCATAAGATTTACAAATTCATTTAGATGAGATTGCTCAAACTAGTCTCATGTATCCCATTCTTAATCAGGATGATTTGATCCAGATAGTTCTCAATATTAGAATTTAATGAACTAGTATGACTCAAATAACACCTTGATTTCCCAAATTACACTATAATATGGGAGAAAGCAATATTCTTTAGGATCATATCAATGAATATATAGAGCTGGGTGAGATTTCATGACTGAGTAATAGGGTTTCTTGATTATGTGATGAAAAGTTATTTAAAATATTACCCTTATTAATGTATTATTTGAAACAGGTGTGTCACATTATTCTCTTTCTTCTCATGTGGTTAAAAAATTGGGCTTTATCATGGAGATGATGCCTCATTTCATGAGATTCAAGGCATCACTCGATTGTTGGGAATTCATAGGATTAAAGTGCCCAGATTTTACCAATACAATTAACATGGTAAAGTTATCATTCAAGTTTACTATCTTAGAAATTTATATTTTTTATTTAATTATTAAAAAGGAATAGTTAGTGTAACTCAATGTTTTTTTTTTATTTCTATGCTCGGTAATAAAATTTTACATCCACATATAGATCTATTAATTATTTCAAAAGGTATTAGGATAAGAAAACTGGTATAGTAGGACCTTTAGTGGTAGTATATATAACCATTTCTAGTTATCTTCCAGCAATAACGTTTAGATTTATAGATGAAATTATAAATAATACACCTCTTGTAATAGTGTATTAATACCAAGATGTATTTCCAAACAATTTATATGGATACCCCCCAAATGGGAAATTAAATTTTCTATATATATACATATAAAAAATATTTATTTCACTTCAAACATATTGAATGTCTTTAGAAGAGCTTTAGGATTTAAAGGAAAAACAATTAGAATTAGAGAGAAATGATTCATTAAACCAAGTACATCAACTTAGGTTTCTCTAGTTCTATCCATATATAAGGAATATGGTTCTCTTTGATTATGTATGACTATAATAAGAATAAAAAAGTATCAATCAAAAATATATATCCACTCCCATGAATCTATGATATGTTTAATCATTTAAAGAGATTTAATGGGTTCTTTGATATTGATCTAATATCGGGAAATCATCAACTCAGAATCAAGAAATATGACATTATGAAGACTTAATTTTGGATTCATTATGAAAATTATGAATATATTTTCAAGACCTTTGGTCTGATTAATAAACCTCTAGTTTTAATATCCTTCATAAATTTTATCTTAGATAGGTTTCATGACACCTTTTCCAAGGTATTTTTTGATGGTATTTTTGTTCACTTCCAAAGTAGGAATGGTCATGAGGATCACTTGGAAATTGATTTCAACACATTTCATGACCACCAAATTTATTCATAATTTTATAAGTGAGACTTATGGATATAAGAATTTTTTTCAAGGCATTTAATTTAATAAAAATTCAAATTTTTTTTCCATAGATGATCTAAATAGTAATTTCTTGGAATTCACTAAAACTTTTCTTCGAGTTACATAGTTTTTTGGATTATCCAGAAATTATTGTCTCTTTATTCAAGATTTATCAAGCCTTGTTTCTCCTATGGTGAAATTAACAATTAAGGGAATTCTATTATATTGTATTGAATATTTTTATAAATCCTTTATGTAGAACAATTCATAGATCTTTTCAACACATTTCCTTCTCTTTACAGAACCGAGTCAAGGATATTTTATATATTTTGATGCATCTATATTAGTAATAGGTCTTGTTTTTGTACATAATTATCATGTTATAACCTATGTCATGAGATAATTATGAAAACATAAAAATAACTTATGAATTTTGGACATGGAATTAGTTTTGGAGGTATACACCTTAAAAACATAGTGACACTCTCTCTTTCTGGGAAATCCTGCTGTCTTCACATATGGTAAAATATTGAGAAACATCTTCTCTGAAAGAGACCTAAACATGATGAAATGGATTTTTATAGCATACCTAATGATATTTTACTTCAATATAGTGTATAAACCCAATAAATAGAATTTAGTGGCCAATTATTTAAGTTAGGAGTCCTATAATAATAAGGTTAGATAAACTCATTGGTAATGGAAGTTTATGCTAATTATTGATAGAATGCTTATGGAAGATTCTAAATATAATGAAAATTTAATTTTCATACATGTCACTCTTGTTCTTTATTTTATAGATTTATTCAAAGAGGATCAATTATCACATCCTGATTACCTCACCATTAGGTAAAAACTAAATACTATGGATATTATGGATGATTTGATTGATTATGAAAACATAGTATTGAATTTTGATAACTAGATTTTGGTCCACTATTATTTCTAGTAATATATTCTTTTGGTGTGTCATCATTAAAAATGGGTTATTCACCTGGGTACTAAAAATGAATATGGAAATGAAATTCCATTTCTATGGTCTGGTATGAAAAGAAATATTACAAATTATGTTATGAAATGTATCACTTTTAAATAGGTAAAGTATGATTATAAATTTTTATCTAGTAAGATATAATCTATGTATATATGTATTTGAACATGGGAGTTGGTCCCATGGACAATGACATGGGTTCACCACAGATGCTTCATAATCGTGATATTATTTTTGTGATTTTGGATCGACTTAAAAATTTGTCAAACATTCTCCAAATTCAAAACTCCAACATAATAGAGGCTCTAGAAATGATTCATATTCAATAATTTGTTAAGTTACCAGTCATACTATTATCTATTATCAATAAAATAGATTCTCTATTTACTTATTTTTTCACAATATTTGTAATAGGCTCTTCAAACCTAGCTAACCATGAATACATAATATCATCATTATATGGATGGGAATTCATATTGTATGATTTAGATATTGGAAGATATGATTATGAATTTCTTCATATACTTTGTTGGAACTTTATAAGTTTATATTTATTTATTTCACTTCTTTAATAATAATAGTTATCAGGAAATGGTATATATGGATCCATTTCGTAGGCATTATATGGTAATTATTTTTACTTTCTAGTTTCTTTGGTAAAAATGGTAGAAACATCACTAACTAGACCTAGAATTTTCCATTATAATATATTGATGATTCAAATAATGAGGAAGTGGATGTCTATATCCCAATACTGATCAAAATCATATATAAATCGTTGATATCACCCATTATACTTTGATATAGGTGGCCTCATATTTCTATAAGTGTCACCATGTTTGGGTAATTTTAGTTTGGGAAAATAAGGAAAACTAAATCCTTAGTTTGTGGGGGTATTTGATATTCGAGAATGTATTTATATTTTTTCATGTCAATTGGAATTTCCACTGAGATTATATATTTTATATAATTTTTTACATTTCTATCAACTTAAGAAGTTACAATTAGATCCTATTCATGTTATTTTCTTAGATCATGTTACTCTAGAGCCTAATATAACATTTATCCACGAACTAATTTAGATTCTAGATAGATAGAGAAATACCTTGTAAGAAATGGTATGAGTGTTATGGAATCATGGTCATATTACATTAGAGACATTGGAATGAGTGTAATTCATCTGGAGAAATGGTTAAAAATATTCAAAGACAATGAAAATATACTTCTTTATATGTTACAAAATCCCAATGGTGAGAAGAATGTGACAATCTTGATTTGAGGTAATTATTTATTTTATTCTATGTTTTCATTTATGGGGTGGCTGTGGTAAGTCTCGAGAATTCACTAGATGGTTTTAGAATGTTTTATAATCATTTTAATGGGTTCATGGTTTTATAAGGGTTAGTTAAAACCATGAATTTTCTCTAGGAAAATGTGCTATGTGAATATGGGAGTTTCTCGGAGGAACATGGTTGCCACGTGATTTTACAAAACCATGAATCCTAACAATGTGACATTGAAATGTTTTCATAGTGGTGATTTTCATGGTGGGTACATGGTTTTCCAAACTGTGAGACCCAAACATTTGATATCCTTAATTAAATTTGGAAATTATATGTAAACCCCAAAACTCAGCATGAAACCATTATATTGCTTTCCCCAACTAAGGTTATCAACCCTTAACATAATTTGAGGAATTTTTTAGGGTTTTTTAATTCCAAACTCTATTTTCAATGAATAATTGAGTATTATGTGGTGGAAAAAATGTAAGGGATCTATTCTTCCCTTGTAATAAATATTTTCTCATTCCCTCTTGAATAAAACCATATACTAGGTTTGTTATTCTTGGATCTATTGGATAATAAAAAAATTGATTTATCATTCCTGTGATTTGTTAGAGAAACAAAAGAAAAAGTCTAGATATATGAGATTGTGTGAATATTTTTCATATTGAATGTATTTGTGTTAGGTGGTTTTTTTCTTTTCACTTTCCTTTGAATGAGAAGGCTCATTGATTTTTAAAAGAAATTATTTTTACATTATAATGAATTTACCATGCCAAAACAAGGATGGATTGTACATTTATTGGTTTTCTATTTAGACATGAGTTTTTTGTGATTACCACAAGGTATTTGTTGAATTTTTTAAACTATTTTAATAAAAAAAATGTTTTCATTTGTAAACATGACACAGTATCATTGTTCTGTGTTCATGTCCATTGGAACTTTTCTAGAGGGACTTAGTTAATATCCCAATTTAGTAGAATTTTTACCACTATGTGATGAAATGGTGGAGTAATAATCTTCACTCATGAGTTAGGAATATGTCATTCGGCATGCATGGGTGTGTGTGACAGAGAACATGGTATTTTTATGCTGAGTATTTTAAATAAATAACAATTCATACTACCCAAGAGAACTATATTTTTAGTGAACTACCATTTTATTTCTTAATATATGTTTTATAAATACATTGTGAAACTATTTTAATTTCATGATATTTTGTACAATTATTTTATAAAACCTATAAGAAAACTTTATTCTTATTTTAGTGAAATGTTCAAAAATTCATGGGTTTTCCTACTGGTTTGTTATACTCACCCATTTATATTCACCTTAGATCATTTGTAGAGGTTTTTCACCATTATTCTTGAAAGTTAAAGGTTTAATATTTAACTACTGGTTCTTCTTGATATAGTTATATTGGATGTTGGAGATAGATTTTGGGATTTGGTCATGTTCTGTGCACCTAGAGTGGTTCCACCATTGTGCTTGAGTTTATTTTTTTTAGTCATATTTTTTATGATTTATTTTTTATACTGGTACTTTTATTATTCCCTTTATTATACCTTATGTTTTAGTTGGATAAATGAATAATTTATATATCTATTTTTGGTTTTTTTATTTTCTAGTTTTATGTGTGTGTTTCAGTCTATTTATAAAATATTATATGGTTACCCCTCTTTCTTGTAAACCTTAGCATTTATTTTCATCCTTTAGTGTTTTTGTAATGTCACTTAATGTCAGTGGAACCTCAGATCTTTACAACACAATAGTTAAGTATGATTGAAAAAAAAAATCCTTCTTTTATAACCATTATTATTTAATAAGTTTTCTCTATATGTTAGTATGGTATTTCAAGGAAAATAATATTTCTTGTTCTTTTTGGAAATTTTCATTTTATGAGTTTTCAATGAAAATAAAATATTATCGTTATTTTTACATGAATCCCAGAACTAATTTTTCTTATGTTTTAGAAATTATATTTTATGATATTTTATGATTTAAATGAAATATTATATGTGATTAATTTATTTTATTTTCTTTAGATAGTGTTTATGATGATAAGTGAGCTCGATATAGCTCTCTAATGAATTGGGAAATTATTTTTTCTACGAAGAACTATTTAGAAATTAACTGAGTAGGATATTCCATTTGTAAGGGTTCTATGAATATTTTATCCTGATGAGCCTACATGAATTTTATATTATTTAAAATTAGTATTTATATAGTTATTTATAATTCACAAGGTATGAAAATTATCTTGTGTTTTATGAAATTCTATGACTAATTTTAAGTGTAAAAGGTTTATTGATTTTATTCAGTTTCTATATTTTCTAAGAAACCCACATGATTACGATTTAACTTTATTATTACTTATGAAATGTTTTAAGAAAAAAAATTACAATAATTATGACTTTATGAGTAAGTGAAAAAATATTTTATCTCAATGTTTATTATGAAAAAAGGGAAAACTTTCTTATGGATTTTAGATTTTTTTTCAAATTGAATAATGTATTCTAATACTTTTTATATCCCATACTAAGATTTATTATTTATCAAATATTTTAAAATTTCTTTTATAAGGATTAAGTATGAGTAGGAAATATATAAAAGTATGATATTCCACTATGGGTATTTTCTTAAAATAAGAGAATATGTTTTGAATGAAATAAGCGTTTAAATTCAAGAACCTATTTTTTGTGAAAAAACATGAAAATTGAGTGGATGTTTTGACATTATATTGTAAGGGTTTGATATATAATTTCTTTATCTAATTAACTATAACTATAAACCTAAAATATCATGGGAATGTAAGAAAATTTAATCTTTTCAATTAAACTAATGATTATGGGTTGTTTATATTATAGTATGTTATAATGATATTAACAAATTTAGGATATATATTTATCATTAAAATTCCTTGAAAATAATGAAATGGACTGTAAAATTATATTTTATTAATATCTATTGTTTTCCCAAATTCTATTGGTACTATCAAAGTTTTCTCTAAAATATTTGATGATTATCACAATTACTGACCAAGTTAACTCAGAAAGGATTAAAAAATTTCCAAAAAAGTAAATGTAAAGAGAGATATATATATTTATTGAAAAGTATAATCAAAACATATATACTAATACTAGTTTCCAATGATTAAGTATTTAAGATATGTTTTATTGCATTATATATGTTAATGGGATGTGTACTCGTGAAAAATGATAAATTGATAGATTATGCCTTCATATAATTAGAGGTACATGAGAAAAATTATCGAATGGTCGATTTTTTTAGCTAAAATAATCATCACATTGATTATTGGAATACATTATCTCTATAGAGTAAATAATTGCTTATATACTAATCATAAGTTTCTAATATATTAACATAAAAGGAGCTCAATATGTTCCATTTTTTATAGTTGGTACCAAAAAATTATTATGACTGCTCAATAAACCATTATCCAAGGAAAGATAATAATTTGGTGGATGATCTATATAAAAATTATAATTCATTCATGAACATGATGAAGATTAAAAAGGATCCAATATTCTTATTTATGAAAAAAGTAGGCGTGATAATTACAATAGGATGGAGGAAATCCTAACTTTGTTAAATGATTAATCAATAATAAATCCTAGTTATGATTAAGAATACACAAATAGATTATGTAGGGATACATAAGAATATGAAATTAATAATAAATGGGGAAATTTTAGTGTGAAAAATCGATAGTAATGGAGTTGTAATATTTGGGTCATGATTGTGTGTACCATCAGAGCCTGAGATAAAGAAAAAATTACTAGATAACTCTAAAAGATATAAATTCAACATATTTTGGGGAAGAAAAATATGTGTAAAGATCTACAATATCACTTATTGTGGGATAATATTATGGAGGAGATTATATAATATACATTAATGTTCCTCATATTCCATCAAGTTAATAGAAAACAATCCATGGGGACAATGCAACCATTAACCATACTAGTATAAAAATACGAGAATTTCATAATGGATTTTTTCATGGATCTTCCGAAGGAATCCAATGGAGAAAATTAAAAAAATATATATTGGAGAATTTAATTGAGACTATACATTCATCACAATTCAAAAATAACTATCACTTGATAAACATTCCAATATATACAACAAATATATAGTGAGGGTATGTCATGAACCAGAAATCTAATCTGTGAAAATGGCACAAGTCTACTGATTCTGAGTGGAAAAAGAAGGGTGTGAACCTAAAATGGATTATTAGGTAATCATAATAGAATCCATACATTTACATTCCACAAAAATCCACAAAAACTAGTGTAAATAAAGTTAAAATATAGGTTTTAAACATTTAAAGAACTAAACACATCCTTTCTAGAAAAAACTATTTTAAAAACAATACATATTTTTCCCATTTTAAAATAGATTTCCATTATAAAATACAATTTACAAATTGAATACCAAAATAAGTTATCAAACCTGGTGATAAAAAATAATACTAGAAATTGAAGGAAAAAATACAAGCTATGAAGAGCTAATAGAGAACACTAATAAGTGTAGCATAACAAAATGAAACTTGTAGATATTAATCATGGGAACTTCCTAAAAATATCGAGAATAAATCCCTGGATGTACTCAATTTGGAATCACCTACCAGAGTATGGTGGATCTCTATAGTTAATAACCAACTGGTTGCTGTTAACTGGCCTCACTGGTGTCACATACCATCTGGCCTCTTAGTAAATCTAGGGGCACCAACCGGCCTAATTGGGGTCCAAAAACAATTATCACTCGACCCTCTTTATGATGCCTAGGAATACCATGACAATAGTTTGTGAAGAATGAGGATGTCCTAACTTTTTTGTAATTTAACAAATAACCCATTGAAACCACTATGCTTGCCTAGCCCAAACCCTAACACTAACTATGAAATGGCCCTCACTTCAGAGGGACTACCAGAGAGGTTCCAATCCAAGGTCAAATAGTCTCAATGTGACAACTTAGCCTACAAATCATATAAGTTTCAAAACCCATTTCCAAAACATCATAAAATACCAACCATTTCTTTATCATTTTCAATCCAAATCCATTTGAATACCCATTTCCAAAACAAAGTTACAAACACACAACATACTCAAAAGGATCCAAATGGGTCTTTATACCATTTAGTTTCCACTTCATGTCTTAATCTTCCAAAATTTACAAACTATAGGAAACACATTTAAGAACCAACATTGAGTTCATTTAGAAAAAAATAATCCATTAAGAATACCTTGGTAGTTTTTAAGATAATTCATTAAGAAGACGCAATCAAATAAGGGAACAAGTTGATGAAGATTATTTTAAAAACCATGTTCAAGATATACATTTTCTATTATATCATGTCATAATAATGCATGTTACTATCCATAGTACACCCAGTGCATATATGTATACACTCTCATTCAATGTCACACCTTTAAAAATCCATAAAAATACCAATTGTTTTAATTAAATAATCATAATAAAATTTCAACCAAATAAAAGGTTTGAAACATAATCCCCAAGCCACAAAAGGGAACCAAAACCCAAATTCAAATATAAATTCAACATGTAAAAGAAAAAAAAATACCCAAAAAAGGACAAACTAAATCCAAAAATACACAATTTAATTCTTAAAGACCAATTTTAATTTTATCAAATCCCCTGCATGCATTTATATAATCGCATAATTAAACAAAATCTTTGAGAACAATTCACACCAAATATTCCAACATAAATACAACATAATAAAAAACACATAAAAATCATAAGAAAATATTTTAGAAATTAATAAAAACTTCTCAAGAATCAAATCATATTCTTAATAAAAAAAATAGATAGAAAAACCTACCTTAATGATGTGAAAATGCAACAAAACACCTCAATAAGGAAGAACAAGGACTATGGAAAACATTACACACCCTAGAATCAATAAAATAAATCCAAATATTCCAAAACTCACCCTAGGGTTTTTCAAATATGGATCCAATACAAGATAAAGCAAAAAACCAAATATATGGAGAAGGGAAGAAGTGGAAAGGGAAATATTTGATGAAGAAATCATGAAGAATCACTAACCTTTAGTGATAATCACCCAAAAAGTGTCTCAAGATGAAGGAGAATAAATGGGGGTAGCATATGGTTGATAAATAACCAATAGGGGTTAAAATTGGAGCTTAAATAACATAAATTAGGTTTTTAAAATAAAAGTTATTTATTTTAATGCACTGCATGGTTTTATTGCATGTTTTTTTAAACTGTTTGCAAACCATTAAAATGCCACTGGAAAATTTTTTAAACATGCACATTTAAGTTGTATGGTTTTGGGAAACTATGCTTAAACCATGTGACCAAAAAAAATTAAACAAAACCTTCCAATGAAACCCTCAACACTAGGAGATTCCATATAAAGATCCTTGAATGATTTAAACACAATGCATTGACACGGTGAGTGTCACAAACTCCCCACCATTACACTTTCTCCCAATGCATTTCACAGCAACCATGAAAATGGACATAAACGAACTAAAACTCCAAAATACTAAATAATCTTGTTTGACACTCAATCCAAACATCAACCAAAATATATAACGTCAATAAATAAATACAAATAAAAAACTATAGTCGGGGTGTTACAATTCTCCCCAACACAAAACATTTCTTCCCCCAGAAGTCACCAAAATGAATGAGAACCAAAATAAAATACCAACCTTGGTGTGGCTTTAAATCCATAATATACACCCATATGGATCTAAGGAAAACTAAAATAAGGAAAACTGTGATGAAAATAGAATGGTTCTCTCTACCACAAGAACTTCCCTACTCACAACACCAACATGGTAACTCCCAACATGATCTAAGTCTCATTATAAGGGGTCCCAATAGAGGAAACCTAAAACAAGTAATGAATCAATCCATGATTCATCATTTCCTCAAGGCATGAGCATCTCCTAGATGAGAAAAAACTAAAACCATAACTGAATGATAACCACAAGGGTTAATCATATAGGATTTAAAAAAAATGAATTAGAAAAGCTATTATTACAAGGAAACAAGAATACTGATTCTTTTACAATAAAGTGAAATTTACAATGGTATGGAAAACTAAAATAGAAATACATAAATTGGATCTACTCTGATGTTGGAGATAAAAACTAGGCCAACACCCTTGAACCTAAAAAAATCCTGACTATATGAAGAGGTTCACTCCAGTTCCATTGGCTAGAGCCCTGATGTCCTAAAGCATTTGTTTCCCTATAGTTAGGGGATGACATCCTCCCACTGAGACTTCCTCTTATTAAATCACTGGTTGTATAAATTATCCATATGACACAAATTATCACATTGATGAAAATTATTTGTGAAATTATAGAAATACAGATTCAAATACTAAAACAAACTACACCAAAATCATACGAGAAAAAGTTATAACAAATGATAATCTTGGAGTAATTAAAGATAATTCTTAGAAACAGGTTCCTCTAGCACATACCTCTCATCAAATTAGGAACCATCACAAGTTTCATGGGTAATTAGACATCCAACACCTACCAACTACACTCCAGTAACCAACTCTACTAGAAATAATTCATCTATAAGCTTCTCAAATGGAACTTCACTAGATTAGAGAAATTTATCTTTGATATATGAAAAAAGACCCCAAACAAAAATAGTGGATTTCAATTAATCCTATGACACTACCTAATGGTAAAAAGAAACCAAATCCTTGAAGAGATACACATAGGACTTCACCATCCACATACCTTTCTGAACACCTAAGATCTCCACCACTTCCCTTGTCTTCACCTCCTCAGGTATAAACCATCAGAAAAATGTGGTCTTAAAGAGTTCTGAAGACACCCCATATTTCAATGATTATAGGTAAATCATCTTCCACTAATCCAAACTAGAATCTTCACACAAACCCAAAAATGGAATGAACTATCATGGATTTGGGAATTCCCAATGACTTGAAGACATATTTGACTTACTAAAGCCACTCTATAGACTTTAACGAACCTCGATCACTACAAAAGACAAGAAACAACTAAGAATTTCATGGCTCCACTACTCCACTAAGAGTTTGGGTAGGGCCAAAAACTAGACTAAACTCACTAGAATCCTTGTGGACCATTCTAGGTGGAATACTATAAACAACATAAAACAAAAAAAATCAACCTTCCAATTAAAACTCAACAAAAAAATAATATATCATCCCAAAACAACCAGATCACAATCCAAACATAAAAAACAAAACCAAATCCATCTTACCAAAACCACCATTTCCATTTAAAATTTAAAACCACTTATTCTCAAGGACACTTTTTAAATGATAGAAAAAAAATTAAAAACTAACCCACACACCAAGTACCACTTTTAAATAAAACAAACCCAAAATATCATTTTTCATTTTGAAAATACATTTCCAAAATATAATTTTTCATTTCAGAATATACCCAAACTGACTGAAAACATCTAAGGAAAAAATCACACCAGAATACCCAGAATAGAGAACTAGTGACCATGAAAAACTAGGCCATATAGTTTAGTGTAAAATTCCCCATGTAAACACAAATCACTAAGAATACCATGACCCATTCACTCGGAATCCTCATGGGTCACTACCCCATGTGAGACCACCATAAAATACTGAATCACTTCCATTTTCATCTTCTTTCCACCCAAACCAAAACAAAAAATTCAAATCCCATACTACCCTGGATACTCAAGGATTAGAATGAGATCAGGTTCATGAATTATTTCACACACATAACTATCGAGTCTTGATAGTCTTAATATCTAAACTACCTAATGCCTCAAATAATGAAGGGATGATCAGATCCATTTTTTCATCAACAAGAAACTTGGACCTGTAAAACAACTCAGGTCTACCAATGTAAAGTGGCACAAGTAGTGTGTGAGAATAAAATAGATCAGTATGTAATCACCAAATAATATATACATTTATTTTATAGAAATAGTCTCCAAATACTAGTTTTAAATAATGTTAAAATATAGGTTTTTAACATTTATAGAATCAAACACTTCCTTTCTAGAAAAACCCATTTTAAAAATTATACTCAATTTTCTTATTTTAAAATATATTTCTATTATAAAATGAAAATTTTGATCCCAATACCAAATTAAGATACCAAACCTAATGATCAAGAAGAATATCAAAACATGATGGAAACAATACAAGTAATCAGGAGCTAACAGAGAAGACTAACAGGTGAAGTAACATAAAATAGATCATACAGATAGTAATAATGGGAACTTCCTACACATCTCTAAAAGAAATCCCTATATGTACTTTGTTTGGACTAACCTGCATGTGTTTGGTGAATCTCTAAAGTCAATAACCACTAGCTACTCTAAACTAGCCTCACAAGTGGCACATCCCACTTGGCCTATCAGTAAATCTAGGGTCACTAACCCATCTAATTGGGGTCGATAAACAATTGTCACTCCACCCTATAGATGACACCTAGTAATACCATGATAATAGTATATTGAGAATTTGGAGTTCCTAACATGTGTATAATTTGACCAATAAACCATATATTCCACCATTATTGCTTAGCCCAAACACCGAAACCACCTATGTGATGACCCTCACTTTGAAGGGACTACCATAGAGATTCCCATCACATGTAAAACCATTTCGAAGTGTCAAATGGTCTTGCACATCATATAAGTTTCAAAACCATTTTCCAAAACATCATAATATACCAACCGGTCCTTTATAATTTTCAATTCAAACCCATTTCTATAAACATTTTCAAAACCAATGAAAAAAAACACAACATGTTCAAAAGGATCTAAATGGTCCTTTATAAAATTTAGTTTCCACATCACATATTAATGTTCCAAATAGGCTGAACTATAAGAAATGATTTTGAGAATCACCATTGAGATAATTTATAAAATAAGAATCTATTTATAAATCCTTGGGAGTTTTTTAGTGAATCCATTTAGAATATGGAATCGAAGAGGGGAAGAAGTGGAAGAAGATAATTTTAATAATCGGGTTCAAGATTGAAATTTGAATTTATAGTGTGCCATAATTATGTGTGTTCTTATCCATATGTATACCCCATGAACATATGGATATTCCCACATTCAATTCCACATTTATCAAAATCCATAAAAATACCAATGGTTTAAATTAAAGAATCACTAGACCATTTTAAGAAATCACAAGGTTTCACACATAAGCACCAAGCCATAAAATAAAACCAAACCCCACTTTCAAATCTCAATTCCACATGCAAGGAAGAAAATCAAGACCCATCCAAGGCTAAAACAAATCAAAAAAATAGAAAATTTCACTCTTATAAACTAATAATCATTTTATCAAACACCTTTCATGCATTTATATATAAGCATAATTAAAGAAAATCTTCGAGAACTGTTTTCACCAAATTTTCCAACGTGAATACACCACTATGAATAAAAAAAACATCACAAATATAAAAAAAAAACTTTTAGAAATTAATTACAAATTATTGAGAATCAAATGGTATGCTTTAAAAATGAAATAGATGGAAACACCTACCTCAATGATGTGAGAATGAAATGAAACTCCTATAAAAGGAACAACAACACCCAAGGAACAAACCACACACCCTATAATCAAATAAATCAGCCCAAAATAGCCTAACCTCACCCAAGGGTTCTTAAAAGGGGGATACAAGACAATAAAAATCAAGAAACCAAGATAGAGAGTAGATAAGAAGATTTAAGGGGAGTATTTTATCAATAAATCATGAAGAATCACTAACCTTTGGTGAGAAATCCCCCAAAAATTGACCCAAGATGAAGGAGAATAAAGGGGGAACCCACTGGTCGGTACCCAATAGAGTGGGAGTCAAATGGGAGGTGGAATCACTTAAATAAAGTTTTTAAAATAGAATTTATTTATATTTTAATGGGATTCATGGTTTTGTTGTACGAGTTCGTAAACTATTTGTAACCCATCTGAATGCTACTAGAAATTTTTTTAACTTATATATTTAATATTCACGATTTGGAAAAACTATTCTTAAATTGTGTTACATGAAAAATTTCTTAAAACCCCTCAAATGACATCCCAAACACTAGGAGATTCCACCCAAATATCGTTGAATGGTTTAAACACAATGTGGTTACAATTTGGATTCCAAAAACTCCCCACCATACTATTTTCTTCCAATTACATTGATACCAACCATGTACAGGGCCAAAAACAAACTAAAACCACCATAACCCAAATACACTTGTTCGAAACTCAACTCGAACCTCAAAAAAAATATCCAACATCAAGAAATTAATAAAAAGAAAATAAAACCATGTTGGGGTGTGATAGGGTACATGGAAAACCATTATTGATTAAATCTAATTGTAATTCATGGTTCTCCTTAATATTCAAGAAGTTTCTTCAAGATGCCACTAAAAATGAATTAAATATTAATATGACCTATCCCCACTATAATAATGGACAATATGAAAGGACTATCATGACTCATGAGGGTATACTAATAAATGTTTCTATTTACATCAATGAAGCCTAGAATAAACATCTTTCTTTGTTCAAGTACTCACAGGAAAATGATTTTATTTGAAACATTTAGATGGATCCTAATGAATCCATCAATGGGAAGAAGTGTATAACAATAATATACAAGGATGGTATTAGAAAGAATAAATTATTGGGACCCAAACTATTAGATTCAGTGTCAGAGATGATCCAACCCATTCAAATGGCCATCAATGTACACACAATCTAAATAATAGTTATGTTGAAAATCAATGATGATACCTGAATTTTGATGTTATAAATAATGTGTTCCTTCATATATAATCATATTGTAGGGTTTTAGGAAGAAAAAACCATTATATAAAATATTTATTTGATAATTTTAGGTCCTTGATTGCATAAAAGATTTTTCCTATCAACTATATCTCTAATACAACCTCTATCAATTACATGAAATGTTTTATTTCATCCCTCTTAAATAAGTATGAGCCAAGTTGATCACATGTACTGAATCTAGAGGTTGTAGAGTTTGAGCATGATCTATTATATCAGGAGAATCTAGTTGTTATCTTGTATCTTAGATTAAATGTTCCGTTGTGACAAGAAAACTCATCATATCAATATGCTATAGAGAAACCTCAAATAAAAATAGGCAACACGGGAACCTCAAGATACGAAAAAAAGAATCACCCTTAATTATTTTCATCTTAGAATTTGATTTTAATTTTCAAGGATGAAATTTCTATGAAAAAATTTCTCTATAATATATGTGTGTGTGTGTGTGTCACATTTATGTATATTTTAAAATATGAAACACATGAACCTCCTAAAAAAATATTATTTTATTTCATCATTATAGAATATTACATAAGAAATATTGATACACTCTTTAAAATTTAAAATATTATAATAGGATAATAAATGAATGTAAATAAAAAAGTAGAATATGGTATTCTTGTGTGCCAAGTTCTCTTATAATTATCACACAAACACAAAATAATATCAAAATTATAAAAACTGAATCATAATAAAATAAATAAATTGAAAAAATGAAAACCATGAGAAGAATTTAAGTGAATGATAAATGATGGGAATGAGAGGGATTTATAGATGTATAAATATAATATTATTATTTTAATACAAATATGATTGTTGGAATTATTAAAAAATTATTTAAATGATAACATGGTCATTAAAATACTATAATTGAATAAAAAAATTAACAAAACAAAATTAGGAAATATAATTATTATAAAATCATAAAATTATTTATCCAAAATATATACCCCAATGTATAAAAATTTTAAATTTTTAATAAATTAGTTTGTTATATATTTAGTTTTAAAAATTTTTTAAAATTAACTTAGTGTGTTATTTTGGTATTTTTCATACATCATTGAATATTGTTCGGATTCTAAAAATAATATTTTCACATATACTATAGGAATTATTCCATCATAACACTGTCAAAATGAATCAAAAATTTATAAAAAAATATTCATGACATAAAATGGATTGAATGAGTATAATAATGGATTTAAAAAATATAATTTTGAATTTATTAATATATACTTGAAATTCAAGTTCCTAAATTATATTTTTCCCTAATAAAAAACAATTTTTTAATTTGTTAATTTTAATAAAATATGTTAATGATTCCATTCAGTTTTTAAAGTGATCAAATAAGAAAATATTCTATAATCATAAACTATTATTAGTCATATAAATTATTACTATTTATAGTGTTGAGCTAAAATATTAAAATACTCAATATTTTATCAAAAAATACCCCCTATCTATCACCTATAAATATACCCCACCTCCATGATTACTATTCACTTATAAACTCCCTAACAAGAGAAATATCAAAAAAAATCTTACACCAATCTCCCCTAATCATGTTTTATAAATTCTTGTAAAATAAAGATACCACTCTAAGAATCCTTATGGCGTATTTGAAAAAATCAACCCCAACGAAGGTATATTTTAGCATCACACTTCTACAAAATATTAATTCATATAATACACCTCAAAAAACATAATGTAAAAAACTAATAATATGATTATAATATAATAATTATGAAATAATTATATTGTATTAATAATTCATTGATTATTTTTCTTCACATTATATTATTTATATAAACACTACTCTCACCGTAGTAGTAATATAATATCTATGTGAGTAATGATTTTTCCCATTAGTACCTTAATTTTCTAGATTTAAAAATATATTAGAAGAATGAGTATATTCAGAATAAAATTGATACATGTGTACGATCATGTAATTATTGAATAATCATTACATCATTAATTTTAATAATAATACTTCATATCTCATTTAATTTATAAAAAAATAACTTTACCGATAATCATCGTACCCTTTGAATATATATATATAAGTGTATCAATACAGTATTTGATAAATTATAATACCATAAACGCATGGAAATTTATTCTTAAAATGTTTGAACTCATGAAACCAAGGTTTGATAACTGATAACCAATTTCATCATACTAATCTAAAAAATGGGACCATAAAAGAAGAATTTCAAGGATTGAAAAAAAAACAAGATAATAATGAATAAGTGAATAAAATATGAATAAAAAATAAAAAAATTGAAATAAAAATTAAATTAGATAATATTATATTAATTAAATAAAATTATTTAACTATTCATGGGGATAGAATAATTATTTGATGTATGTTGAACAATAAGTAAATGGTTCATTCCAAATTTACATTATTTTTCATATATTGTTTACCTAATTATATTTCTTTCTATACTTCATGTTATATACTCTATTTCAATTTTTATTATCATATTTTAGAATCATTAATTCAGGGATATGAATTGATAAACTATTCTTACTTATTTACATATTAAAGATGAACCCTTGAATGTTATAAGAGAAACATTTCAAATTTCTTATTCCTCCCCTCAACTATTGTATAATACTTACTCTATATCTATCTTTAAATTTATGGCCTATTAATTTTCATAGAATTTTGATTCTAAATTATTTTATCTAATATGATATGATCTAGTTTTTTTGGTAATATTCATGATTCCACATCTTATTATACTTTATGGCTTTATGATGTGACCATTTTTGTACCTGTTTCATTGATTTATATGAATGATATAAGATTTATGTTCCCATATAGAACACAAAAGAATTATTCAATATGAAATTATGAGCATGAAAGGAATTTTATATCCTATAAATCTATTAGGTAAGGCTTACATCTCATGAGATTTTATATATAGTTCATGGGTAGTAATCCTAGCCCGCTATATTGTGATTTCTTGGTAGACAACATCAATTTTGATTATAAATGTTTTATATATGTACCAAATTTTCATACTTATCATAATTATAATTTCCATATATACTATTCCCTCTATACCTTTATTTTATATGAAAATGATTATTTTCTCTTTTATAATTTCATTATTAATGATATCTTATCTTCCCATTTTCTTTGGTTACCACTTACTAGGATATTATGCTCACCACTTCTTTATGTATTTACTAAAGATATACCATGTATTGATAGGAGGATGATGATATATAGAATAGAATAATTTATTTGAAAATAAATATTATTTAGTTTAACAAATCAACACCAATATTCTATCTAAACCAGAACTAAGTCTGCTACAGGACCGAAGGTCGTTCCAAATCCACATGGGATGGCAAGTAATCCCTGGGAATCCTAAAACTCACTTTTTAATTGATTTCACCCTCTCTAAAACATAAATTTGTAAAAATTATACAAAAGATAAATCAACCAAACACATATATGAAATGAACATCTCTACAAGGATAAACAACTAGAATAAAATCAAAATGGATGAAGATTCCAATAAACATCCAAGGATGAAAGTCCAATATGATATCCCAAAATAAGAAAAAGTAACAAAATAAAACAAAAACCCCAAAATCATCACTATTGACCCCTGGTCACTTGCCAAAACCTACTCTCTAACCATGGACCAACCTAAAATATTAATAAAGCAACAATACTAGGAACTATAAATATAAACATAAGAGTTTCATAAACATCCATGCATCAGTGTATATGTGGGGTGTGAGATAAAATTTCCCAATAGTATATCATCGAGGACAGTCTTTTAATCCTTTTATAACATATTTTATATGGTTCTTATTTCAACACAATGTACATAATATCCTTTTCACATGATATATTTATCAAAACCCATAATCATGCCACATGAACAATTCTAAAAATTCAACCCTTTTCACAAAAAAGGTGGATAAAAATTTTAATAAATCATTTTTTAAATTAGGAATGGGGGCATTTAAAGTCATAAAAATAAGACAAATAATAATATATCTCACTTTCCAACCATTTAATGAAAAATCCATTTTTATAAAAAAAACCCTTGTTAAAATGCATTTCCTACAACTAATTTAAGAAATAACCCAACCATTTTCCTTTTTAAATCACACTTTCAATATATTTTAATATAACCTATTTTAATGTAAACCAAATCACATTAAATTTCATACACAATCATAAATAGATAGAAAGTAAACATAAAAAAATAGTACAACCAAAAAATGGTGCAATGTAATCAATTGGACTAGGGGAATACAAATAGACCAATATATGGAATCCATTAACGTTCCCTAAGAAGTAAATAAGCATCATAGGAATCATTTTAAGACTCCTGTATAAGGATCATGAAAATTCAATGAGGAACCTAGGTCAACACCACTAAACATTTCAAATCTTTTTATTAATGAAAAACTCACTAGGTTCCACCATGATCGTGGAGAACAAAAATTAATCTTTGGGACCTACTAAAATTACATGGGTATATATGAAACATCATGTGATATCACTTAGCCTAACTAGGACCTTAATCTGGGAAAAAGACTCTATAGTAGTAATTTTACTTATCTCGAACCCTACACATCTATTAAGACTCCAATGGAATGTCAATATTTCACCTCATACACCCTCAAAAGAAACATACCCTTTCAAATCCATTAATAATCATTTCATATTAAGCATAACAATTTAAAAACATATCCCAAGGGGGTGACAAGCCACCACTAAAACAATAATCACACAGGATCAATTGAGGTAATTATGCCTTTTATAAAACAACATCACTTAAAGTTACAACTAGGATTTCAAAATGGGGCTCAGGATTTGAATCCATTTTCAAAGTCATATTTCGAATATTAATTTTAAATCATTTTATCAAACAACACTAGAAAACTCATTTCAAAATCTCTCTGGGAATCTATTTTCCCAATTCCTATTTGTAAATTCATTTAAAAACAAACCATTTACCAAAATTCCCATTGAAAATGTTAAACCATATTTCTTTATGAATTATATGGTAATATAAACCTTTTCCCAAAACCTCAATCAATTCCATTTTTTGTAAATAATTTCAATCCACCCTGTTATCTAATGTTCTCAAATAAAATTAAGGAGAATTATTTTCAACCCCTTTTATTTATATACTAAGGATTTTAATTATCGCGCATTTTATTTTTAAAATGGAATTAGCATCACACATGCCTTAAAAACACTTAATTCATTTTAAAATATCCACATAGGTATTTTCATAAGCACTTAGCATGTGATAAGTCCATGTTAAGTAAAAAATCCATTTGAAAACAAATTCAAGGTTACTATGGGTGTACAAAATTCTTTGAAATATATAAGAAAGTACTTAAAAACATAAATTAAATACATAACATTTATTACAAGGGAGTTACAAAGACACACCTACCTCATTAAGTGTAATTACAATTGAAACATTTCTCCTTTGATGGAAAACAGATAGGTGATCCAAGTTATAACCAATTTAACCCATAATAATACAAATACTAATCATTAGAACCACCAAAAAACCTATTACTAACTCAAAAAAGTTTTTAGGGTTCAATGGAGTGAGAAAACCCAAGGGATATTGAAATGGAATATTATATTAGAGTAAAAGAGGAATAAAGATTGATTTCCCCTTGAAATCTATGGAATAAGGACCTCTGAATAGAATAATGAAGAGGGGATGAGATCCCTATGCACATCCCCATGATCATCTGATCTAAGGAGAGGATAATAAAAGATCAAATAATGAAACCCAAATTGGAAAATGGTAATTTCACCACATTAATGAAATATAGGTAGGATATGTGGTTTAGATACATAGTTTTCCAAACTATGTACAAACTTCCCTATACTATTTCTCCTAATGAAATATAGGTAGGACGTGTGTATAAAACTTCCTAAGAAAAACTTCCCTATACTATTTCTCTTAGGGAACCTACATAGTTTTACTATTCAGTGATAACTATGTCAAATTTCACTAAAAAATTATAGACTCACATCACATGTTAACCACATAGTTTCTTCAATCTATGCACAAGTCCTTCACCCATACCCTTACAACATAATGATACTATAATTTTTTCCATAGAAATTACATGGTTTTTACTAAACTATACTACACCCATGTAGTCCAATCATGTGATAAACAAAAAAAACCTAGAAAAGTCCTTATATAAAGGTAACTACATATTTTCCCCTAATCCAAGCTTGAAAAAAGTGCATAAAGGTAAAAAATCCATATTTTACATGTTTTGGGAAAACACTTATCAAGGACTTAAATTACCCCAATATAAAAAAATAATATAAAATATAATGCAATAGTGAAATGTTGGTGTCCAAAATATCCCCACCATACAACTATCTTCCCCTAGATATTTCTTTTCCAAATAAAAGTGATAAAGGAATTGGAAATACTATCACCACATCCCATTAAGTGGAAGGGTTTAGGAAAAAAATGGTCTTGTTACCATGAAACAACTAAACACAACTCATAATCCAAATAACCATCAAAATCCTTGAAAAATAATCCATAAGAAAGAAACTACAATAATAATCTACCAAGATACTCAAATCAAAAGGTGACTGAACGGGTTCTCTATATCATTTTGAGTTAAACAATGTAGTGAAGAAACAATGATATATATTATAATGAGAGTGCCATAAATATAAACATGATTCAAGAAATAAAAAAAATAAAAAAACCAAAATTTACTAACCATGGACATACATGAGTTATCTTAATTACAAAAAAGAACAGAAAACGAAGAAACACCCAATATCATGGGATCAGGTTATCAAACGGTATACAACTAACGTCTCTAAGAAAATCATAATGCATGATAACCAAAATATACAAGGATCAAAAAACCAAAACATTAAAACCCTATATTTTCAAATCATCCAACGAACATAGTGACTAAATACAAGCCTCAATAAAATAAATAATGTTGGATTTAAACTTGGAACACATACCAATTGAATTAGGTTAACTAAGACCTCATACATCAGCCACCATCATAAGGAAAAAACAATTAGATTTAAACTGACACCTTACAGTGCATAATCTCAACCAGTTCCATGCCTATCTTAGCCACCCTAATCATAAACCAAGGATACCTCGTTATCAAACAATGATTCAAAACCCATTCATGGCCCTCATTATATGGGTCTGAATCACCAAAAAACGTCCACATAGGGAACAAATAGCATGATTCATGTAAAAACCAATAACAACCACTGCTCATTGAAGAGAAACCAAAACACTATATTGAAAAAAATCCACCTCAAGGCTACAAATATCTAATTCACTGAGAATAAATCCTCAGAAAACATATCACCTAAAAATCCAAGGATATTGGACCTCACCAATTCAACAAACTAACTATACAAGTCTCACCTAGCCTAGTCTCTCTAATAAAACTAAAATATACCCCCCCCCCCCCCTCATTCACATACACACACACCACCACCACCACCACCAAAATGGTGAAATTATTCTTTCTATCCCACTCAAAGACTAGGGAATATCCAATAATAACAAAAAAACCTCCCCAAGAGGAAAACACATCACTTTTAATAAATGACTTTATGGGAGGCAAACATTAAACGAAATGAAACATTGAAACAGCCTAGTCATGTTTCCCAAATAAAATCAACTGATCCCCACAACCATGTGTGGAAAATATCTAATAACACAAATCATCAAAGGAAAACACATGTAAAAATTTAATTCCATTAAAATTCATCATATTCCTAAATGAATAAAATCCACCTTTTGAAAAACACATGTTCATTTAAAAACACCCAACTCTTTAAAAAAATAAATAAATTTAAAATAAAAATTCCCATAGTAAATTATTAAACATTCAACTCGTTTATAAAAAACCATTAATTCATTTAAAAAACAAGAATTACAATCTATATTCTTATCCTCATTCTTTAAAACGTTCAAAAACTCTTTAATCAATTTTAAAACATTTCCAATACAGTCATCACTTCATTTTCATTAAATTAAAACAATAAATTGTATATGAAAACCATAAGAGGTTCAAAATCATTTTAAAATTAAACAACCCACTAGTTTAAAACAACTTTCAGTATTCATAAAAGAATCACAAAATAAAAAAACTTTCACCCAATACTTTCCTGGAAGACCAATTTCTTTTTATAAACATGAATAAAATATTTATTTCCAGTATAATACATTTTCATGAGATCTATATTGTTTTATAAATAATCCCCCAAATATTTCTTTCAACCAAAAACTATTCGCCATAAATTCTTCCGTTTTTCACACCAAAACCAAATTTACACAACAATAATACCAAAAATGAGGCACACAAAAAATCCAAACAAGATCTCAACCACATTATCAATATATCAGAAGACTCACTTAATTAAATTCACACTAATAGAAATTTCTCAAGAAAAGTATAAAAAATTAAAATTTTATGTGGAACCATTATTGACTTATCCACATGCTTTATTGGGATATGGGGAATCTGTAATAACTCCCTATAAAGTTTTAAGATTGAAAATTTCGTTATTTTTGTTTTTATTAGTACATGAAAGAAAACCTCACAATATAGATCCACTTTTTGTTCCCAACCCAAAACACAAAAAAAACCCCAAGTAAAGTCACACCATGCCCTCATAATCAACCCACCATTAATGGTAATCCAATGGAAACTTAAAATACAATATTCATACCCCACATCCCATGATAAATTTGGAGTCATCGTGAAAGGTGGTAAACAAGAAACCACTCATGACCAGCCTCTTTAGTCTCGATGATAATCCTCAACCAATTTTAATATGACACCCCCAAATAAAAATAGTATGATATTAAGAATCTAGGTCTACATTCAGTAATCTAGTATTTGATACCATTTATAACAAACCTACTTGAAGATCACATTTTAACTAGTACCCAACCTAGTATTTCAATATCCTGAAGGGGATTCTCGATCCTCGTGAACTAGAAACTATTTTCTTTGAATCACATAACTCACCTTGGGAATTAGTTTACCCTTGATAACAATATAAATAAATTAGAAGTGTAAACAAAATATAAACCAACCAAACATGGAATAAGAAATTAACATCTATGCAATAATAATCAACTGGAACAATGTGGAAGAAGGTAAAAATAAACATTCTTGACTAAAAGTATGATACAACATACCAAATTAAAAACAAAAGAGAAATGAAACCCAAACAACTCTAACATCATCACTAGTGACCCTTGGTCACTTTCTATAACCTATTGTACAACCATGGAAAAAAACCCGAAATCTTGAGAATGGAACAGACTCATGCACGAAAAATAGAAACATAAGAGCTTCCTAAACACCCATAAATTGGTGCATATACAAGGTGTAAACTAAATTTTCCCAATAGGTTCTCACCAAGGAGTCTCTGAAAATCTATTTGTACCAAAATTCATAAAGTTCTAGTTTAAACATTATATACAAAATAGTTTTTCATATTCATTACAAAGAAAACCCCATAATCATATAACATTCAGATTTCTAAACTACCACCCTTTTTCAAAAAAATAAAGGTGGATAAAAATTAAATAAGTAATATAAAATCAAGGAAGTATTTACATTAAACCCATAGAAACATGTTAAATCATAATTTATCCCTCTTTCTAACAGTTATATGAAAAATCAATTTTCACAAACAAACTTATTGAAATCCATTTCTTAAAATAAATTTAAGAAATAAAAGACCATTTTACTTTTAAAATCACACATTCAAAAAATTTAAAATAACATATTTGAATTTAGAAAATAACACATTCAAGTCTATACATGATTATAAATAGCCCCCAAGGCATTGTTTAAGTATAATTAAATAATGAAATTAAACAATGGTTACATGTAATCAAATGAAATTGAGTAATTCAAACAAGATATAAATGTAATTCCTTAAAGTGTCCTAAGAAGTCCTTGGGCATCATTAGAAACATCCTATAACTCATGTATTTATATCTTTAAAAGGAGACTAGGATCCTAGGCCTGTAGTATTGAACCTATCGTGTCTCTATAATTCCTAAAAACGTATTTGGTATCCATCATTATAAGGTATCTTAAAAAGAAATAATTAGCCCCTTATAATACATTCTAGTGAAATGGGAAACATATCATTAACTCAATATTTAACAGACCAAAATTTTAGTTTAAAAGAACAATAATCCCAATATCTTTCATATCACGCAACATCGATCTTTAAGCAAATTATGATATGCTATATAAATACTATTTTTTAAATGTGGCTGTTATAACCAAGAAATTTAATTGGTTGATATGAATATGAGTAACCTCATTATATAAAATATTTATAATTGTCGTAATAAATTAAAATTTATTTATTAATTCCTATTAAATAAGAACTCAATCTTTAACAATGTCGGTTTATACACCAAAAATATGTTTTCCTAAAACAAATGGTATTTACCTATTTTGGGAGTAAATATTATTATCAATTTATAAAGCATCTCAAAATTATATTTTATAAAATTAAATTAATTTTTAAAATCATCACATATTGATTAACTTAGGGTGATATTTTGGTAATAAACTGAAATGATTTATTTTTAATGAATTGTGGAAAACCCTACTATTTCAAATACTGTCATTTAATTTAATTAAATCATGTAATTTAAAAGTAAAATTATATTTTTTATTTATTATTAAAGTTTCATATGATCCATTTTATTTATAATAATATAATTAATTCCTTTTGAATCCAAAACATTCATGATTTTTATATAAGTAAAATTTCAATATTAAACATGGATTTTTTTAAACTATTATTTCCTTGTGTTCTATGAATTTATATTGAAATTAATTATTCAACCTTTAGAAATTTATTCTCAAAAAATATAATCCATATTTTGAATTGGGTGGCTAATTTTTTTAAATAGACACTTTTTATTTTTTTCATTATGAATAGTTACTAAGGAAAATATTTCTCACCTTAATAACGTTAACATGGTGAAAATATGGCTACAAATATTATATAAGACTTTAAATAATTGTAAAACAATCCTTTAATCTATTTTATGATTTTTCTTCTACCATACTCAGCAAATATTTGATGATATGGATTTTTTTTTCTATTTCTCCATGATATATGTTATGTTAAGTGAAGAAAAGTACAAAATCTCACTTTCTTTTCTTTTAAAAATATTAAAATTTTATCTTGGGTATAAAAAAAGTTATAGATGGTTATAAATACTTATTCTGAATATTAATAAATTATTTTTAAGATATTAATTTATTTATAATTTTTAATACTGGTATAATTACCTTAAAATATTTTACAACGTCAACACGGTGCATGTGAAAGTAGTAGAAAAAAATTACTAAATAAATTTAAAAAACATTGAAATAATTAGATTATGGATGAATTGTAGTGTACCACGAGTTTTAGGGTAAGTATAACTTATAATTTATTGTTAAATGGTTTATATTCAAAACACATTTTGGAATTTATATCTTTAAATTAAAATTATTTTAATAGTCCCAACAATGACATTAATTATATTTTATGTCATATACTAATTTATTAAATTATTTAAAAATAATAAAATAATAAAATAGAATAGGGGTTGGTATATGGTGTAAAATTTCATCACAATAAATTTTTCTTCCAATTATTACCTTATATGTAAATCTACAACCCTTAATGATTAAAAAATATGTCACTATAGTTAAGGATAAAAAGGGTTAACTTGGATTAAATTAAATATATAAGGGTTAAAATGACCTAAAAACTTATCTATATATTATTGTATGAGTTTATTTAGATCATATCTCATATTTAATTAGAAATTATGATAATTTGGAACAACTTTTACATGAGTGTGACTTTATAACATTTTAATGTTTTGAAAAATTACAAGAGTTCTCATTCCCTCCATTATAAATGGAAACCCCTACTCTCTCTTATTTTCACAACTTTGAACCAACTAACCTGATGAAAATATAAAAAAAATATCTTTTAAACTTCAATAAAAATTATTTATTGGTGGTGGTAGTTTAAATATACTATTTTGAGGGTCCTTAGGAAGTTATCTAAGGGATGTCTAACGAAGAAGAGGTAATCATCCTACCCGACCTATTTCAATTAATTTCTCCATATTCCTTCTCTAAATATATGATATTCATCATAAATTAATAAAATAAGTATCCTAAATATAAATAAATTTTCTTATGATTATGTAAAAACAATTAGTCCCCCCTTTTTCTAAAAAATGTAAAATTAAATTATCACTCGTGAATAGGTGTGGACTACTGACTCCATGTAGCGATATGATTAATTCTCTATAACCATAATTAATGGTTGGTAATTATGACGGTTTTAATTTATATATTTAGTATTTATGACATAATTAAAATTATATGATTATAATATATTATCTAAATTCATACCTTTTCATCTGTTAAAAAATGATAATGTTGCTCGTGTGGACTACCACCACTACAAAGTGATGTGATTAATTTTTCATTTTATATTTATATGGATGGTAAAAGGACAAATTGAATGAATATATATGATATATATGATATAATAATCATTACATAAATTTTAATTATTATTTACCATTGTTATATTTCAACCATTGTAAATTTGAAAGATCAAACTTGCATACGTACAGACTATCATCTCCACAAAGTGATGTAATTCATTTTTAATCACCAATTTATATTAATAATTATAAAATTGTTTATTATGAATAAATATGATACTGATGTCATTATTAATATTCTATATATGAAGAAACTATGATGATTTTGAAATTACTAGATCCATATTACTGAAACATACTTACAAAACAAAGTAGTTATCACACAAATTAGACATTTTAAAAAGAATTGTTAATAAACTATTAAAAATATGTTATAATTAAAAAAAAATTGGTATGATATATATAATTATGGTTCTATAATTCTTTTTATAATAATTCTTTCTTTATTATATAATATATTTGAATGTGTACAAAGCAAGATGATACTAGAGGTAAGGGATTTATTTTTCAATCCCATTTTAATCATGATTATTTATGCTTGAATTTCTATTGAGAAAATTATATAATATTTATTTAAATAATAGATTTAATTATTCTTATACACTATTTGTTTATAGAATTTGTATTTTTTAGTACCATTTTAATCTATTTAGTTAAAAAAATGGTTTTGAAAATGATTTTAAGAATATCTAACCATATTTCTCATATTTAGATTAGAAAAAACTTTGTCTACCATATCTATGTTTTATAAAATGTTTTCAAGTATGTGTTTGACTAATCTTTAAGGATTTTTTAAATTAAAATTTTCACATATTTTAAATTTTTTTGAAAAAATAAAAAATATTCCACTTCTCTATTTCTGAAAAAGGTAATTTTTATTGAACATGTGAATGGAATCCTGGTTTTAAATATTAAAACATGAACCAAATTTAATTTTTTCATGACCGCTCACTTTATTGAAGATTCCATTATCATTGTACATGTTTATTTTGAAAAAAAAATTAATATTTTTGGAAATATACAGATTATAAATAAGTGGTTTCCAAAGTAAAAGGGTGTTTTCTTGATGAAATATTATAACAACCTTTTAAGGAAGTTTTTCATCAATGATAACATCCTTTGATGTTACTTATGATTTACTAGGGATATAATCCAATGAAACCATACTTAATCTTTATCTGGATGTTTTACTATTATTTCAATGAGATTTTTATGAAAACCCATTATTTTCCACCTATTATTCGATGATGAAATGATGAAATGTCTATGAAACCTTCTTCCTTTCCATAGGTTGTGATCTGATGATATGATGAATGTTTTATAATCATACAGAACACATATGAATGGATTATGATTATGTGATGGGTGGTCCTAGAATTATATATCCTTATATTTCATTAGGTATTTATGGATATATCATGAGATAATAATAACTAAAATGTGGAGTGAACCTAGTTCAGTACGGGAATTTTTCCCCTATTATAGTCATGGGAGTGAACCTTGACTTAGGATATGGTGGCCTGGGGAGTGAACCCAATCCACTATGACAGTCTTTTTAGTGACCCATGACTAAGGAAAGTATTTATCATTCTTATTTATATTCCAAAAACATATGTATTATTCTTCTGATATAATCTCATGGCTCATGATTTATTGTTGAAAATTCTGAACACTAATGTCTTATTTCATTTACTGAAAAACCCTTTTCCACTATTCATGATTAAATATCTTTGACTAATTTGGTGTGATTAAAGTAAGTTATGATCATGTTCTCATACCTTTGTGTGTATATTATTCTTGAATATGATCATCAATTTATATCTCCTATGATTACCCTTACTGAGTATATGATGTCACCCTTTTTTATATTTCCTTTTCCCTAGGAAATGAAGAAATGTTTTATATAAGATCTTTAAAGGAGTGGTGATAGTTTTGAATAACTTAATGAAAGATGATGTAGAAATTTTATATACTGTTTTTTTATATATCCATGTTTCCAAATACATTAAACCCTTATGGTTTTAGTATGGATCATAATGTTATATATTGAATATTCATCAAATAAGATGTAATATTTATGTACAAAAACTATGGGTTACTATAGTTGGTATCATAGAACAGTTTAGTTATTATTAGAAACTATTATGACAAAATTTTAGTAAAAATTTATAAGATAAACCTATGTATTCAATAACGTCATAAATTATAGTAAATAAAAGAGTGTGGTTTTATAGAAAATATAATGGCCTGAACCTTTCTGGTCCATCCCTTTGCTGAAATATGGTGTTTGAGGTGTTCTAGGAGGTCAAGGTGACTCATCCCCAACAGTTTTCTAAATTTCTAGTTCTGTGAACAGTGTTTCTAGTTTTATGAACAGTGTCACAGTGAGTCAGAAACGGTGAGATAGAAACGGTGTCACAAAGACGGTGAGTCAGAAACGGTGAGACAAAAATAGTGAGTCAGAAACAGTGAGACCGAAAGGGTGAGTCAGAAACGGTGAGATAGAAACGGTGAGTCAGAAATGGTGAGACATAAATAGTGAGATAGAAACGGTGAGTAAGAAATGGTGAGTCAGAAATGGTGTCACAGAAACGGTGAGATAGATATGGTGAGATAGAAATGGTGAGACAGAAATGGTGAGACAGAAACAGTGAGTCAAACACAGTGTCACAACTCATGAACAGTGTTTCTAGAACTGTTTCATATTTCCTTTTCCAAATTTCTAGATTTTTTTTGTTTTTCTAATTTAACATTTGCTTTGACGTAAAACACATTTATGGCCTTTTTTAAGGGATTTAAGGTTTAATCAAATCCCATAACTCCTATATTAATTTTCCTAAGGCCCGGTATGCATTTACTTCGTCAAACCATGTGGTTTAATGGGATCCAATTTTAATGGAAAATCCACAGTATCTTAAAACTATTTCTTTGTTAAATATTTTAATGGGACAAGATATCTTCCTCCCTTGTTATTTCTCCTTGTTCTCAGGTGTGATGTGCTTTAACATTTCATTCCATCCCATAGGAGTCATGAGATCAAACCTTTTCCCATGGATTGGTTTCCCTTGATGTTCTTCTTACTCTAAGTGTGCCCCTGTTTTGGTTCAACCAAGAAATATCCATAAATCTTCGAAATAAGGTATGATTTATCATCATTATTTTAGGTTCATCATTTCCTATTTTTCCTTGACATATTATGGCATGTGATTCCATCATTTTAATGGAGTTTCTTGTGTTTCGGTTGGTGCGGTCATGCCGCGACATCCTCGGGTGGATGCAGTTGTTACGGGAGGAGGCGATCGTGATCTGTTGAGTGGATCGTTCTCATATAAAGAACTTTAAAAACCTTTTTAAGGAAAAGGATTCATTTCTTCTCTTTTATTTTTACGTGAAACTATAGAGTTATCATGTTTTATCTATTGTATCACAATGGAATTGACATAATAAATATTTCAATTGGATAAATAAATTTATATCAATCGTATGGTATTGCCTCTTGTTTTTGCTAGATGGTGTGATATCTATGCATTCATTGTTTAGTTGTTTGTTATTGATGGAAATTGGTAAATAATGTAAATCATAATTAATTGATAATTTTTTGGCTAAATATAAAGAGGCATGTAAATGAATCTGGTTCTTATTATTGCAATTTGATGTTAGTCAAATTAGTGCAGTAAGAATGTTTAAATTATTTTTGATAGATTATTTTTTAGATTTTCCAAATATAGAACCTACGAATAATAAATCAGTTAATTAAATATAGATTAAAGAACTTATTATTTGATAATTCCTTGAAGTTTTTTGAGTTACCTCTTGCTTGCTTAAGGTATATGATCCCAGTTGATATGATTGTTTTTTACCTACTGCTTGTATTGTGATGTGAACCTCGATGGCTACTGTGACATGTGGGGTCATGAAGCCCTACAGGTTGTTGTATCAGTTGAATCCTAGAGTGGCGAGATGCATCAGTTTATGCATGTGGGTGTCAGGGAGGACACTAGGGATGATGAAATGGGTTGGATGTGAATGTTTGGTTTTTTTCTGATTCTTCTTGGTTGTTTATCTACTTTACTTTCCCCACTACTCAAGGCAGTTGGTCTTACTTACCCTTCTTCTAAAAGGGGCGAAGACGCGTAGGGTATGCCACATGCTTTCTGTGTTTAGCTTCTCAAGGGAGGATGGGTCTACACTCTTTCTATAGGTAGCAAAGACTCGACGAGTAGTTCATATACTCACCATGTTGATCCCCTTGTGTTTAGAATCATAGATTGTTTTTCTATAATTCCTGGGAATATGGGAATGTAATGCTGTAAATAAATTATTGAATAAATGATGTTAACCCATGGGGTTTGGAGCTTGCTAGGGTGCAATGTTGAGGTTGTGATTTTAAGGAACAACATACATTGGGTGTGATGCAAATGAAATTTAATATGGAATTGTTATTGTTAAATTAATGTTTGAAGAATTAATTAACGTAAATTGAAACTGATAAAAATGGAATGAAGTAATGTATTAAATCTCTTTAAATGGTTGTGTGCTTATAGGATACCTAGTCATAGAAGTGGCAGTCGGGAGTCCGAGAGACGTTAGCGATAGTTGATTCTAGAACTAGTTTATGACCATAGTATGGTTGTGAGCTATAGTATATTCTATAATTTTTGTGATTCTACACACTATTCTACCCCGTCAGTAAGCGCATCTGACACCCCATGGATTTTAAGCCCTGGGGGGTGTTTTCCCCAAAATTCTGGTGGGAGGATGGATGGCTGACTACCCCCTTTGGCCCCGCTCTCTTCTCTTTGTAGTTACTTATTCTAGTGGAAACAGAAGTTATTTTTACCCATATATGTGTATAGATTGCTGTAATGGATTGTGGTTATTCACACACATATATTTTGGATATATTTTCATATAGACTACTATTGGTGTAACGTGTATAGGTTGTGATGGCTTGAGAATCCTTACTCTGTGTATGGGTTGTAATGGCTTGAGGTATAATACCTGATGTATGATAAATGTTATGCGATCTATGGTGGATCCTATAAACTATCTAGTTACTTTGATTATGTGGAAGTTGTGGTTTTGTTTCACGAGGTGCATGTTGTGGTGCTTCACCCAGGTGATTGCGGGCAAGCCTTTTTGGAGAGAGATGCTTAGGATGTGCGACGTTGGGGAAAATTGGAAAACCAATGGGGAAGTAGTAGTAGGGTACCCTTGATATTCTTTATTATATTATATACTCTTGTATGTGTTACTTGGTGCGAGTAGTCGTGGTGATTTTGGGAACATAGTATACCTGTTTAGGTGACGAGTCAGTTTCACTTGTAGTTCACTATGCTTTATCATTCTTTATTTACTTTTTCACGAGAGGATTCGGGGAGTATCCTACTGAGTATACTGTTATAATTACCCTATGTACATATAAATTATTTTTCAGGTCACTTGGAGTAGGTTGGAGATCAAGCTGGTTTCTACTAGCTTGGGGTTGTAGGAGTGCTTCGGGCTTTTGGTTGCTACTGTTTTTTCTTTCTTTTGGGTACTTACAGTTTTCCCCATTCTATTGTAGTAGTTTTGCATGACATTACATACATGTACTTGGGTTTTCTTTTATATTGATGTTTGAGTTGGCGTTGGTTGGTGTCTATCTTATCCCTCTCTCTTCCGCATGTGTTCTCTTAGAGGGTAATGCCTCCCATTTTTGTATTTACTATACCCTCAGTGCTAGTCTCTAACCCGAGGCCTATTGGAGGTGGGAATCAGGGGTCATTATCTCTCTTCTCACATTACCGGCCTAGGAGGGGTACACTTTGTGGGGAGGGGGTCATCACAGAGTGGTATCAGAGGCTCAGGTTGAGAGACAGGATAGAGTTTGGATTTTGGCACAGGTGAGGTTGCATGGGTTGGTAGGGAAACTATTTCATTCATGTTTAGCAAGTGATGTAAACACTGGAGACCAGTTGAGACATAGGAATTTATAGCCCCTTATGATCTGATGTATGGACCTTTAAGTTTACAATGGATAATAAAAAAGGTGATACTAGTTTCAAGGTAGAGACCTGGGAGAGGATCATGCATCATTCTTCTTTGTGCCTTTGTTTGAATGGGTAAACCTTGGATAGGTTAACCTGAAATGAATTAAAGAAAATAATTAATTAATTAATTAAGGATGAGTCTCCCATATTCTAGGTTTAGGAGATCTAACTATTTTTTATTTTACAAGTATAGCTCCAGGTCGACATCCTCGTCAAGATCACATAGAAGATGTCTAGTAGGATGTGCCAGCAGATCGTCGCTGGGTAGAGGTCGAAGAAGATGACACTTGGAGGAGGATATTCCGATATTTTCAGCACCAGAGTTTACAGAAGTAAGAGGGCTCTGTTTTAGATGCATTCACAAAATACTGGTCAGAGGTGGTCGAGATAGGCTTCAGTTCGATCTATTCTTGAAAGGAGAACTGGGTGTCTTTGGTTGTAACTATTTTGTGTGGAGCAGCGAGGTAGTGGTGGTACTTGTTCCTCGGGGATCATGAGGAGTCATCAATCTTATGGGAGGAGTTTCGAGACAAGTTTAGAGTCGAGTTTCTTTCTTCGACTGCGAAGGCGTCAAGTCACCAGGAGCTTCTTACCCTTCGATAAGGGATCTCTAGTGTGCGAGAGTTTGGAATCAATTTCAAGAACCTTTTGTGATATGCTTTGGACTATTTTCTAAATGAGGAGGCTAGGGCGAGGAATTTCTATGAGGCTTTTCATCTAGAGATCCACCACCAGGTCACGCCATTTATCCAGAAGACATATCTTAAAGTTCTGGAAAGGGAAGAGGTCATCGAGAGGACTTTGGACAGAACTGGATCATCATTAGAGTTGAGTCATCATGATTCCTCATGAAGAAGATCTTTGGTCTGGGGTTCCCGGTTTTCAGGGAAGAAGAGTTTCTGTTCGGCTGGGGGTAGGTCCCAGCCCTCAGCATCTTGTTTCTCTGGGGACAGCATCTCTTAGGCCTATGCCAAGGGATCATTAAAATTTTATCTTATGGTGGTTGATTTAATCAGTAGAGAAAGTGCCCGACCTTTAATATCATTCATCGTGCACCAGGTTTTCCGCTCTAGGTTCCTCCGTTGAGGCAGTTCCAGCCGAGGCAGTAGTATCAGGTTGCACTAGCTTTAGATCAGTAGAGGGTAGATGGGGCAGGAAGAGGATATCCCTGTGACCCTCCGCACCCTCAAAGAGAAGAGCGCAACCATGGTGGTGGTCGTTATCAGGGTCAGAGAGGTCATGGAAGAGATCATGGTCAGCTTCATGTTGTAGCGTTGTCAGCACCAGGTGAGCCAGACGTTGTTTGAGGTACCCTTTGCTTGTTTTCTCCCTTGGTGTATACCTTGTTTGATTTAGGAGTGACACACTCCTTCATATCACCTACCCTTTTCCATGCTTTGGGACTTGAGGTAGAGAGGCTTCCAGTGCCCTTAGCTTTGACTACGCCAGTTGGAGGTCGAGCTGAATTGTTTAAAGTATGTAGAAACTGTGAGCAAGTGTTGGGGAAGCACCGCTTTTGAGGATATTTCCTATGTTTTCAAATATAACCATATGATTTCATCCTTGGCATGGATTGGTTGTATTAGGTGTAGGATATCGTGGATTTCTTCAGGAGTCATGTTGTTTTCTTCAATGCGGATGTAGAACCGGTGGTGTTCGTTGGCGAACAAGACCCTCGGATGGATCATAGGTGTGTTCCATCCTTATCATCCATGATGTCTAAGATGATGTTTAGTTCTTCATAGGTTCATTATTTGGAATTTCCTAAGGTCGTAGAAGATTTCCCTGATGTCTTTTCTGAATAGATTGTAGCATTACCCCCTCGACGAGATATTTAGTTTGGGATTGAGCTACAACTAGGAGCGTCTCCTATCTCTATGTCCCCATATAGGATGGCCCCTTCTGAGTTGTGAGAGTTACTTATATTTATTGATGGTATGTTACAGTGCGGTTTTGTTTAGCCGAGTGTGTCACCATGGGGTGCACTAGTTTTGTTTGTGAAGAAGGATAACGGCATCTTTTGGTTGTGTGTCGATTATCGTTGCTTAAACAAAGTGGCAGTAAATAATCTCTATCCTATTCCATGGATTTATGATTTATTTGATCAACTAAAGGGTGAAAGTTGGTTCTCAAAGATCGATTTGTGGTCAGGATATCATCAAATGTGTGTGAAGTATGAGTATATCATGAAGATTACTTTTTTTGTCATCATTGGAATTATGATTTTGTTGTAATTCCATTCGGTGTGATGAATGATCTAGCTGTGTTCATGGGATTGATGAATGATGTGTTCCGTAAGTTCTTGGACAAGTTTGTGGTGGTTTTCATCGATGACATCCTTGTGTACTCCATGTCTAGGGAGGAGAATGCAAAGCATCTACACACCATTTTGGGAGTTATTCATCAACATCATCTATTTGGGAAGTTGTCGAAGTGTGAGTTTTGGGCCCTAGAAGTCCGTTTCTTAGTCCATGTTGTGTCCCAGTAGGGGGTAGTTATGGATCCATCAAAGATAGAAGCAGTTGTGTCTTGGGCAGCCCCCAAGACAGTTTTAGAGGTACAAAGTTTCCATGGTCTCACAGGCTACTACAGGAGTTTCGTAGCTGATTTCTCTCGAGTTGTGACTCCTCTGACAGCTTTGGCAAAAAACGATCAGGAATTCATATGGACTGATCAGTGTCAATCAGCTTTTGAGTATCTAAAGGAGAAGTTATTAAGTGCTCCAGTTCTTTGTCTCCCAGTAGAGGGAGTTCAGTTTGATGTTTTCTGCGATGCTTCGAATCTGGGGTTAGGTTGTGTTCTGATGCAGCAACAATTGGTTGTTTCGTATGGGTCTCTTCAGTTGCATCCTCATGAACGTAACTATGCCACCCATGATCTTGAGTTGATATATGTGGTGTTTTCTCTGAAGTTTTGGAGAAATTACCTCATTGTTGAGCACTTTGTGTTTTTCACCAATCATAAGAGTATGAGGTATGTTTTCTCCCATCCTGACTTCAACTTACAACAACGTCGGTGGATGGAGTTCTTACAGGAATACGACATCAAAATATCGTATACACCTAGAAAGGGGAATGTTGTAGCTGATGTGCTGAGTTGAAAGTAACGTAGTGATGTTGTGTGTGAATCCAGTGATTCCTAAAGAGTAATGGAAGAATTTTCATCATTACATCTTGATATGGGATAATTAGGGGAGCAGAGGATGTCTTTTCTAGATGAAGGTGTAGTCATCTCTGTTGTAGCAGGTGGAAGATTCCTAGTTGGGGATCTTGAGGTGGAGGTCTCGATAGAATGAGTTGTTTATGGAGAGGCCTCTGATGGTTGGACTGAGGATGAACAACACCAAGTGTTGTATCATGCAAGACTTTTTTTTCCTTTGATGATGCACAAGAAGGTTCTCAGAGAGTTCCATAGTTCTTTTTTATAGGTGCATCCTGGCATGACAAAGATTTACCGTGCCCAGAGGAGTTAGTTTTTGTGGCCTAGGCTGAAGCGTGCAGTTGCAGAGTTTGTGTCTCGATGTTTAGTCTGCCAGAAGGTCAGGGCTAAGCACCGTGTCCCCGGTGGTTTTCTATTGCCATTAGATATTCCTCAATGGAAGTGGGAGGACATCTCAATTTAATTTGTTATTGGTTTACCTCGAGCTCCAGGAGTACAAGATGCTATTTGGGTGTTAGTGGATCATTTAAAAAATTCATCCCACTTCATAGCGATCAAGGAGTTGAACTCAGTGGAATTTTTGTCGAGGCAGTATCTGGAGGAGGCGGTGAGACTTCATCGAGTCCCAAGGATGATCATTTCTGATCATGATCCTTAATTTACTTCTAGGGTGTGGAGATGTCTCCAGCATGATTCTAGTTCTCAGTTGTTCCTTAGAATTTCTTTTCATCCTCAAATGGATAGTCAGACAGAGTGAACCATCTGGAATCTTGAAGATATTTTATGATCTTGTATTCTTGATTTTGGAGGTTCGTGGATAAGGAACTTACCCTTGGTGGAGTTCACTTACAATAATAGTTTTCACTCCACCATCGGTATGGCACCATTTGAAGACCTGTATGTCCGGCCTTTCCATTCTCTGTTGTGCTAGACTGGGGTTGGAGAGTCAGAAATTCTAGGACTAGAACTAGTGATGAATACAATAGAGATGGTTCAGGTGATTTGTGAGAGGATGAAGATAGTGAAGGATCATCAGAAATCATATGCTGATCAAAGGAGTGGACCCTTATATTTTGATGTTGGGGATCACGTGTTTCTGAAGGTGACTCCCCGTCATGAACAACGAAGGTTTGGTCATGGGAGTAATCTTTCTCCCCGATTTGTTGGGCCTTTGGATATGTTAGATCATATTGGAGTTGTGGCGTATCGAGTAGCACTTCCCCCATAGATGAGTTAGATACACGATGTTTTTCATGTGTCATAGCTCTGTCGTTTTCTTCATGATGACTCTCACGTCATTAATTGGGAAGAGATCGATGTTGATGACGATGCAACCTTCGAGGAGTGACCTGTGGAGATCCAACACCGCAAATAGAAGGGGTTGTGCGGGTGTTTTATTCCCTTGGTTCGTGTCTTGTGGTGACATGGTGGCATAGAGGAGAGTACCTGGGAACATGAGTCACAAATATATGCTCAGTACCCATAGTTTTTTTATGTTTAAACTCTTTTTATGTAACGGTGTCCCCTTTGTGGTTATAGACCTTTCATTTTTATAATATGAATTTATTTTGTTGCTTCTTATGGATTTCTCTCTTTTGAGGGGTATATTGAGGAGTGGTTATTCATACCCCTTTTTAGTTTCATTTTGGGTCAGTATTGGATTCTCGAGGATGAGAATGTTTTGAGAGGTATCTGATGTAATGGCTCGGACCACTCTGGTCCATCCCTTTGCAGAAATATAGTGTTTGAGGCATTCAGGGAGGTTAAGGTGACTCATCCCCAACACTTTTCCAAATTTCCAGTTCTATGAACTGTGTTTCTAGTTTTATGAACATTGTCATGGTGAGTCAGAAACGGTGAGATAGAGACAGTGTCACAGAAACGGTGAGTCAAAAATGGTGAGATAGAAATGGTGAGTCAGAAATGGTGAGACAGAAAAGGTGATTCAGAAACGGTGAGACAGAAAAGGTGAGTTAGAAACGGTGAGACTGAAACAGTGAGACAAAAATATTGAGACAGAAATGGTGATTCAGAAACAACGTCATAGAAATAGTGAGACAGAAATGGTGAGACGGAAATGGTAAGACAGAAACAGTGAGACAGAAACGGTGGGTCAGAAACAGTGAGTCAGAAATAGTGTCATAGAAACAGTGAGACAGAAATGGTGAGACAGAAATGGTGAGATGGAAATGGTGAGACAGAAACGGTGAGACAGAAATAGTGATATTGAAACGGTGAGTCATACATGATGTCACAGCTTATAAACAGTGTTTCCAGAACTGTTTCATATTTCCTTTTCCAAATTTCCATATTTTTTCAGTTTTTTCAATTTAATGTTTTCTTTGATGTAAAACACATTTATGGCCTTGTTTTAAGGTATTTAATGCCGAATCAAATCCCATAACTCCTATATTAATTTTCCTAAGTCTCGGGATGCATTTACCTGGTCAAACCACGTGGTTTAATGTGGTTCGATTTTAATGGAAAATCAATTGTATCTTAAAACCGCTACTTTGTTACATTTTCTAAAGGGACAAGATATCTTCCTCCCATGTTCTTTCTCCTTGTTCTCGGGTGTGATACACTTGAACCTTTCATTCCATCCCATAGGAGTCATGAGATCAAACTTTTTCCCATGGATTGTTTTTCCTCGAAGTTCTTCTTAATGTAAGTTGCCCCTATTTTGGTGCAACCAAGATGTATCCATCAATCTTCGATATAAGGTATGATTTATCGTCATTCTTTTGGGTTCATCTTTTCTAGTTTCTCCTTGAAATATTATGTCATGTGATCTCCATGCTTCTAATGGAGTTTCTTGGGTTTCAGTTGGTGCGGTCGTGCCGCGACATCCTCGGGTGGATACAGTTGTCATGGGAGGAGGTGATCGTGATCTGTTGAGTGGGTCGTTCTTATATAAAGAATGTTAAAAACCTTTTTAAGGTAGGTGATTCATTGCTTCTCTTTTATTTTTACGTGTAACTGTATAGTTATTATGTTTTAGCCATTGGATCACAATGGAATTGACATAATATATATTTGAACTGGATAAATAAATTGATATCAATCGTATGGTATTGCCTCTTATTTTTTATAGATAGTATGATATCTATGCTTTCTTTGTTTATATTTTCATTCAAGATGGAAATTATTAAAGAGAATAAATCATAATTAATTGATAATTGTTTGGCTAAAGATAAATAGGCATGTAAATGAATCTGGTTCTTATTGTTGTAATTTTATGTTAGTCAATTTGGTGCAGTAAGCATATTTAAATTATTTTTGATAGCTTACTATTTAGGTTTCCCAAATATGGAACCTATGAATAATAAATCTATTAATTCAAGATGGATTAAATAAATTATGGTTTGATAATTCCTTGAAGGGTTCTGAGTTACCTCTTTCTTGCTTAAGGGATAAGAGCCCAGTTGATATGATTTTTGTTTTCCTGTTGCTTGTGTTGTGATGTGATCTTGGATGGATTTTGTGATATGTGGGGGCATTAAGTTATACTGGTTATTGTAGCAATTGATGCCTAGAGTGGATAGATGCGTCAGTTTATGCATGTGGGTGTCAGGGAGGACACCAGGGATGATGAAATGTGATGGATGTGAATGTTTGGTTTTCTGCTGATTCTTCTTGGTTGTTTATCTGCATTACTTTCCCCACTGCTCAAGGTATATGGTCTTTATTACCCTTCTTCCGAAAGGGGTGAATACATGTGGCTTATTCTAAGTGATTTCCATGTTTAGCTTCTCAAGGGAGGATGGGTCTACGCTCTTACAATAGGCGGAAAAGACTCGACGGGTAGTTCATCTACTCATCGTGTTGATCCCCTTATGTTTAGAAGCATAGATTTTTTTTCTATAATTCTTGGGAATATGGGAAAGTAATACTTTAAATAAATAATTGAATACATGATATTAACCCATGGGTTTTGGAGATTGTTGGGGTGCAATGCTGAGGTTGTGATATGAAGGAACAACATACTTTGGGTGTGATGCTAATGAAATTTAATGTGGATTTGTTATTGGTTAATTAATGTTTAAAGAATTAATTAACGTAAAGTGAAAATGATAAAAAGGGAATTAAGTAATGTATTAAATCTCTTTAAATGTTTGTGTGCTTATAAGATACCTAGTCTTAAAAGTGGCAGTTGGGAGTCCGAGAGACGTTAGCTATAGTTGAGTCTAAGACTAGGTTATGCCCATAGTATGGTTGTGAGCTATAGTATATTCTGTAATTTTTGTGTTTCTATACACTACTCCACCCCATCAGTAAGGGCATCTAACACCTAATGTATTTTGAGCCCTGGGGGTGTTTTCCCAATATTCTGGTGGTAGGATGGATGGCTGACTACCCCCATTGGCCCCGCTCTCTTCTCTTGGTAGTTACTTGTGCTGGTAGGCACAGTGGTTAGTTTTCCCCATATATGTGTGTAGAGGGTTGTAAGGTCCTATTTCTATTCACACACATATATTTTGGATATATTTTCTTATGGACTACTATAGGTATAACATGTATAGGTTGTGATTCCTTGAGGATCCTTACTCGGCGTATGGGATGTAATGGCTTGAGGTATAATACTCGACGTATGATACATGTTATGTGAGTTGTTGTGGCTCTGAGAAACTACATAGTTACTTTTCTTACGTGGATGTGGTGGTTTTTTTGCATGAGGTGCATTTTGTGGTGCTTCGCCCATGTGTCTGCAGGAAAGCATTTTTGGAGACAGATGCTTAGGATGTGCGACGTTGGGGAAAAGTGGAAAACTAGTGGGAAAGTAGTAGCAGGGTAACCTTGATATTATTTATTATAGTATATACTCTTATATGGGTTACTTGGTGACAGTATCCATGGTGAGGTTGGGAACATAGTATACATGTTTAGGTGATGAGTCAGTTTCACTTGTTGTCCACTGTGCTTTAGCATGATTTCTTTACTTTCACATGAGAGGATTTGGGGAGGATCCTACTGAGTATACTATTATACTCACCCTATGTATATATAAACTATTTTTCAGGTCACTTGTAGTAGGTTGGATATCAAGCTGGTTTCTACTAGCTTGGGGTTGCAGGAGCTATTCGGGCTTGTAATTGTTGTTATTTTACTTTCTTTTGGGTACTTGAAATTTTCCCCTTTCTATTGTAGTAGTTTTTCATGACATTACATACATGTACTTGGGTTTTATTTTATATTGATGTTTGAGTTGTATTTGTTTGGTGTCTATCTTATCTCTCTCTCTCTCTCTCTTATGCAAGTGTTCTCTTAGAGGGTAATGCCTTCCATTTGGGTGTTTACTATACCCTCAGTTCTTGTCGCCAACATGGGGCCTACTGGAGGCGGGACTCGGGGGTCATTATCTCCCTTCTCACATTGACAAACCAGTAGGGGTACACTTTTTGGGGAGGGGGTCATGATAGAAAAAATCATCCCTATCTAGATTCTAGAAAATGGAGGTGGTTGTGGAACTGATGCACTAAGGGGAAAAATCTGAATGGGGAGTATTATATATTAACTTAGTTTTCATTGGTACTTGATGAGTGTTCCTAAGAATGTTCACCTAGATAGATACTCATAAGGGATATGTTTGGGTTAATCCAAATTTTAATTATAATCTAATATAAAGGATTTGAATAGATAATGACCATGGAAGGCCTTGGTTAATCATAAGGTGTCATAGATTGAAAATAATGTTCCATGATTTAGACATCCTATAAATGATATTTCATTATTATATGATTTCTAACTATGATTTTTGTTTTTTACACTATGATTATTGGTTTTATTAAGTGTCTATAACTTGATGAAATCTTGTTAACACTGAATGTGATAGACAGTGGAATGATTTTCCCCATGAGAAACTAAATAAAATGGTATCTAGAATACAAAACCTTATGATTATGCCTAATCCTATATCCTATTATATAGTTAAAAATATCAACTTTAGTCAGTTTCTAGGCACACCTAATAATAGAAAAATGGAGATTCAATGGTGTTTAATTGATGAAGACTATGGAGGAAATAAGATTAATCTTTCTACATGTTGAGAATGTGGGAAGAATCACTATAGAGAATGTATCAAAGGAACTAGAATGTGTTTTATGTGTAGAAAAGAATAGAATATAGAAATTAATTTCCAAGTAAATGTGTAGAGTTTTGTGGAGAAAAATATAGTTGATCCTAAGGTACCATTTACAGTTCAATGTTATGTGTGTGGGGAACTTGGGAATTATGTGTGTTGATTCCCTAATCTAAGGGTTATCTCCTAAACCAAGGAAGGTCTTATGTTATGCCACTACTATAAAACCTACTTTTAACATTTCTAGTATTTATCAGTGCTAAAAAAACACTGATAAATGTAATCATTATCAGTCTTAAAAAAATCATTGATAAATTTAACCTTTTATCAATGATTTTTTTAGTGCTTATAAAGGGAACCTTTTCTCAATGCTTTATTTTTAGCATTGATAAAGGAAACCTTTATCAGCACTTTATTTTTAGCACTGAAAACGTTCCAAATAGATAAAATGAAATAATTAAATAAATAAAAAATAAAAATTGAGTTTATTTAAAAAGATTGAAAATTTTATTAATTAAATAATTATTGATAAAAATGAAAAAATTTATTATACTTTCTTAAATATTAAACATTTTATTAATTAGATAACTATGATAACTAATGTAATTAAATTTTATATTATATATATATATATATATATATATTAATGTACCTAAATATGATTTATATATTACAAAATATTTATGCGCTTTACATTAGATATTCATTAATAATGTTAAAAAATATTTGTAAAATTAAATTTATAAATACATATATTTATAAATGTACATTTATTATATTTATAGAATTATAAATTTATAATTATAAATAAAGAAATATTTTTTAAAAGTATTTATATAATTATAAATATATATATATATATATATATATATATAATTATCATATTTATAATAAATTTAATTAAATAATGAATAAATTTACAATATTTATATTTATATATATTTATTAAATATATATGTATATTTATTTAAATATATATAATGATATGAATATTATTATTTTTTAAAAAAATCTTTAATTATAAATAAAAAATTATAAATTTATAATAAATATATTTAAAAAGGAATATATTTACTATATTTATTTTTATATAGATTTATTAATTATATATAAATATTTATAGTTTTTTATTTATAATTATAATTATAAATCTGTTATCAACACTTAAGAAATAAGTACTGATGAAAGCATCTTTATCAGTTCTTTTTTTGCACTAATAAAGATGATTCTTTATTAGTAATAAAGAAACCACTAATAAAATGAATATTTATGAGTGTTATAACTTTAGTGCTGATAAAGATTGATTTCATCATCACTTTTTAGCACTGATAAAGACCTGACTTTATCAATGCTAAAAAAGTGCTGATAAAGTGTCCTTTTATCAAAACATATAGCTTAAGCACTTATAAAAGTACTCTTTCTCACCACTTATTTGCAAGTACTAATAAAAGTTTCACGATCTATTTAAAAACCCCAAACCATTTTCTAACAAGTGGTGATATTAAAAGCATTCCACATAATTCACCCACTATCAGCACTCCTCGGTGAATCGAATCTCGAATCACACCACTCGACTACATCCAATTGGTTGAACATATCGTATAACATCTAGTGTTTGATTATAGTTTGAGTTTTAGGATAGGGTCTCAAATTTTCTCCAACCTAGCAAGGTAGGCCTTATGATTTTCACTGTGTGATTTTGGTTTCTTTTTTGATTTCTTCTTTAAAAATATCGTTATTTTTGGTCTGGTGATTGTGTAATATTTTGATTTTAGATTTTGAATAGAAATATTTATTTATGATCCATTGTGTGATTGACTACTCTTGTATGGATCCTCTCTTTGTATGGGTTAATTGGTTTTATCTAACACTGCACCTTGGATTTATTCATTGTTGTTTTAATGATATGTTTTATATTTTCATACAAAATAATTCTTCCATACATGTATATAAATGTGTAGAAATTTTCATATATATTCTTGTTTATTGACTACTGATTTGAGGGACACCAGTGGTTCCCTAATGATTATATATATGTTTACACCTTTCATGGACACCTCAATGGATATGTAGCTTCAAATTATATTTTTTAAGAACCAATTTAGTGGAGTGATGTATGTTCTTCTATTGGTCATATGTATCATAGGATCTAGTTCCTTTTAGAATTCACTATGGTCCTTAGTTTTCTTATGGAGATGATTCAAAGGGGTCATCCCCAATTAATCACATAAGTTTTTATCACATCAAGCCTTCACTTTTTGAATCATTATGATGCCTTTAGTTCACAAAATGTTTTAATATTGGGTTTTTATCTATTTGATATTTCTTATAAACTATAAGTCAGTTTTTATATGTTACATGTACGTGTGTCTATATAGATATTGCATCATTTATTTCTACAGTTGTTTCTCTAATAGGTATTCCTATATCTGGTAATGATGATTTTAGATCTGAATGTCCATTGATTCCAAGGGTAAAGCTATAATTTTGGTCAACCTCTAGTACTAATTGTTTCTATTTGGGTGGGGGCACCTCCCATTTATGGTTTTTACATTGAAAGTTTAAACCATCCTTTAGTAACTTTGAAGTGTGTTAGAGGTCATATGATGATATGACCTGGTGTTGTTTGTGTAATTTAGGTTAGGCTCATTACACTATCTATCTTTCGGTTTACACCAATAAAGTTTAGTGATAATATCATTTATTATCTTCCTTTATATTTCCCTAATTATCATTATCTTCAAGATGATTCAACATAGTGTATCCATCCATGTATTTATCCTATATCTTCATATCAGAGACATAACTAATAACATGATTTGTCATAAATATGATGAATCCTCTATGTGCCTTCTATAGGCATCCTTCTCACCCTCACTCTCTCTTCATGGTTGATAATTAGGTTTAAGGGATTCCAAAAAATTTAACTTCTATTATTGGTATAATATAATGTGTTAGTGTCTGTACTGCTTCTAGAAGTTTTCACTAGATATGAGAGTCTTATTATATAATTTAGATCATGATTAAAGTGATGTAGTCAAGTAAATTTCCATTATATACACATATCAAGTAATATTTATTACATTTTAATGATTACTAATTGTGATATTATTAATGATTATATTATATCTCCCACTATTTTTTCAAATCCCAATAGCCCTTATATTTTGATTTCGAAATATCTAGATGCTCATATATTCTAGTAGAAATGATCCATATTTCCCTTTATCTAAATATTAATCCCCTTGAACCAAGATTTATTCCTTTCTTCCCAAATGCACCAAAATACTACAAAAAGAATCATAGTTCTCTCCATTTTATTATTAGTGTTATTCCTCAATCCATGAAACCAATGATCTAGTTGATTAAATGAGAGTTTATTATTTTTGTCTATAATATTTGAGTTTATTATTACTCCTTAATTTATTATATTATATTTTCATTTTTTAGGGAATTTAAGAATGATTCAATTTGGAGTAATTATTTTTTTAAATTCAATTACCCATTTTCTTCGACATATTGAAATTATTTAAAACAATAAAATGTTGAGTTTCCCTTATTAGAATGTTCTATAACTTTCACTTTTGATAATGAATATCTTATGTGTATAATTTTATATATTTTATAAAATTAATCTTTTACAAACCTAATAGGATGGATATGAACTGAAAATTGATGCAGGCTAATCAATTGACAAATGAATATTATGATGAATTTAAATATTTCATCAAGTTTGAAAGAGAGCATGTAGATGACCCTTCTAAAATCGTATTTCCTTGTTTATGTTTCTTTTATTCAAGAAAAATTAGTCCAAAAGAGTTGGAAGAATATTTTATTTGTCATCGAATAGATAAAATCTATAAATTTTGGACAAAATGTGGGGAAAACAGAATGTGGACATCAATTGGGATGATACTATGGATTATGAATCATTTGATATGAATACCTTTGTAAAATATGATAGAGATTGCAACGAATAAATGATAATGGAAATTTAAGATAAACTTCATGATTGTCCAAAGTTGTTTGAGTATTTGAATAGTTATTCCAGGCAACCATTGTATACCTATTGTACTAAATATACAACATTTTTAACTGTATTAAAGTTGTAAAATTGGAAAGCTGGAAGCAGATGGAATGACACCAGCTTTGAAGAACTACTTGGACTTATAAAAGATATGATCCTAGAAGAAAATTAACTACCATGATGAACATATGACACTAAATGAATGTTATGTTCAATGGTAATGATCTCTAAAAAATACATGATTGTCCAAATGATTACATATTTTTTTGTAAGGACTATGAATCACTCATAAAATGCCCTAAGTGTGGCATAGATCGGTTCAAGAAAAATGAATCAAGTCCTTTAAAATATGTATGGTACTTTCATATCATTCCATGTTTTAGATTATTATATGGATGTCCAGATATTGTGAGACAATTAAAATGGAATGCATATATAAGAATTAGATATGGGAACCTATGTCATCTAGTAGATTCTCTTCAGAGGAAGACAAATGATTATGAGTTTCTTAAATTCGGAGATGAGATGAGAAAATTTCATCTTGCATTATCTATAGATGGAATTAATCCATTTGGTGGACAGATTAGTACTCATAGTACATGTCCTATCATGTTGTTAAATTATAACTTTCCTCCATGGTTATGCATGAAGCACAAATACATTTTGTTGTCTCAGCTTATTTCTATCCCAAACCAACCCGGTAATGATATTGATGTCTATTTGACTCCATTGATCGAAAGTCTGAAATTGATGTGGGATACATGTGTTATAATGTATGATACTCATAGAAGTGAATAATTTGCATTGAGGGTCATTTTTTATGGAATGATAAATGGCTTCCCCTCTTATGGAAATTTATCAAGCTATAGAATTGAAGGACCGTGGGGGTGTCCCATTTGTAAAAAATTTACATAATCAGTTTAGTTGAAACTTTCCTTGCAGACTATTTTTTAGGACATCATAAATTTTTACCTTGATGACCTAAATATCGATCATGGATACTAGAATTCGATGGGAATATCAAACAAGGTACAACACCATCTCCAGTAACAGGCAATCAACTGTACAAAAAAGTAAAAAATATTGACACTATTCTCAGTAAACCATTTTCAAAAAACCTTAAAAAATCAGGTTAGAGGAATAGATAAATTTTCTTTGAATTATGATATTTGAATTTTTTATATGTTATACACTTTCATTATTTCATGCATATAGACAAAAATATATTTGATAGTGTTATTGGAACATTACTAAATGTTCCTAAAAATGAAATATGGCATCAAGGCTAGGTTTGACTTGATTGAAATGGGGATAAGGGAAGAGTTTGCACTATTGAAGGGTAAAAGGAGTACTTTTATTCCTCCATCACCTTACACTCTATCAAGATATGAAAAATTACAAATTTTTATTTTCATTACTATTGTAAAAGTTCCCCAGTGGTACTCATCATATATCAAGAATTTTGTGTCAATAACTGATTTGAAGTTATAAGGACTAAAATCACATGATTTACATGTTTTGATGTAGAACTTAATGCATGTTTCTTTCCATTCCATTCTACTCAAAATGTACAACATACACTAACTAGAATCTACTTATTTTTCAAGGCCATATGAAGAAAAGTTGTAGATCTGGTGAATTTTTCAATCATGAATAAGGAGATTTTAGTCATATTATTTGAATTAGAGATGTTATTAACACCATAATTATTTGATATAATGGTTCACCTGATAGTTCACTTGGTCATAGTGGTTCAACTATGTGGTCTTATCCATTATAGATAGATGTACACCTTTGAATGGTATATGAATATTTTGAAAGGGAATGTCAAGAATTGAAGTCAGTCAGAAGTTTGTATTGCATAACAATATATTGTTGAAGAAGCTATCAAATTCTGTACTGATTACCTATTAGATGTTGAAAGAATTTGTCTCCCAAAGTCTCAACCCAACAAGTGCCTTATAGTCGATGATATTTCTAGAAGAGATGATGTTACAACTAGCTTAACAGAGTATGAGAAAGAACATCTTTACATATTACATAATAGTGAAGATGTTGATCCATACATTGGAGCCCACAAATAAATTCTTAGAGATTTGAATCCATTAAGAACTGAAGTATAGATAAAAATACACATAATGAACAGTTTTTAGGATGGTTCAAAGATCAAATTTATATATAGTTATCTAAAAATTCAAATTTAATTGTCGGGTGACTTCAATGGATATCCAGAAGACCAAAAGAAATTTTTATAGATTACATTGGTTTTTTAATCAATGGTTATACGTTTTATACAAAAGAATATGATGACTTCAATATAATGAAAAATAGTGGTGTTACTCTTGTGGATGAATCAATGAACATATCTGATTACAAAGATACAAATATAATTTATGAAAATATGTCATATTTTAGAATTATTGAACAGATATACGAGTTGTATTATAAAACATTTCAAGTTCCTATTTACTGTTGCAAATGGGTTAATAATATCAATAGAGTGAAAGTTGATGAAATGTGATTTGTGAAGGTGAATTTCATTGTGGAAGGTAAAAAGGAAGAGTCATTCATAATGGAATCACAAGTGGTGAAAATATTTTATTTCTATGATCCATCAATCAATAATTTTTTGATCATCCTGCTGGCAACTAAAACAAAAGTTAGGTCATATGAAAATTCAATCGAGGGTAACCCTTTCATTGGGATATCGCAATCAGTTCATATCGATCCTAATATATACAATGTCTTATATGTTATGGGGGGCCACAAAGAGTGGATTTAGATTCTCAAAAGAGGAAACAAATCCTTGAAACCTTTAAAAAAATAAATATGGTTCAATGAGAAGGTAAAAGTGTTTTTCATATATTATGTTTTTCCTTATTATATTATATATTATCTCCTGTATTAAAAAAATAAAAATTATATGTTTGAATATTCATTTTGATAATGTCTTCTTCACATGATGATATTACTAATCCTTTAGAAGAACAAACTATAATGAATGAAACCCTTTGAAAAGATGTAAATGTAATGTTACAATATAATTTCTCTATTTTACCAACAAATTATATAATGGAACATTAATTTAATTTTCATTATTTATTGTAGAGTTAATTTATTTTAGAATATTGTTCTTCATGTGGCGTAACTTTGTAAGAAGATCAATGATGCTCTCTATGCTCAATAACAAAGGTAATCTTGATGTTTTCACAGTAAAATCATTGTCCATAGAATTAATATATTATTTCATATTAATGATTAATATATTTTTTTTAGTATTACCCACATAATATTTGTCTTATTATATATGTGTATTGTTTTTTTTGAGTTATGGTGAATTTTATTTCTTTCATACCTTTATACACCAAAACATCCATAGACTTCTTCTCCCTCAAACCCTTTTCACCCCTATAGTGGTGAATTTTTCACTTTCTTTCAAGTTACCTCCACTGAATTTTCAAGGTGAGAAATGACACTACCTATTCTAAATTACATATTTAATTCTGATGTTTATAGAGTAAAATCATTTTCCATATAATTAATGTATTGTTTCATTTTTTTTCATTTTTTTCTTGTTAGTATTACTCACATAATAATTGTTGTCTTATATATGTGGATTATTTTGTTCAATTTGGGATGATATGTCTATGTTTTTTCCTTTCTACATCAAAACATCAAATAACTTCTTCTCCCATAAAATCTTTTTACCCATGTAGTGGTTCATTTATCACTTTCTTTTAAGTTGCCTCCACTGCCTTTTCAGGAAAAGCAATGATGCTATCTCTACTCAATTATAGAGGTAATCAAAATGTTTTCATAGTAAAATCATTGTCCATAGAATTAATTTATTATTTCATATTTATGTTTAATTTATTTATTTTGAGGATTACTCACATAAAAATTGTTTTATTATACGAGTGGATTATTTTCTTTGATTTGGGGTCCTTTATCCATCTTTCATGCCTTTCTGCATCAAAACATCCACAGACTTCTTCTCCCTCAAAATCTTTTCACCCACTTAGTGGTGCATTTATCACTTTCCTTAAAGTTCCCTCCACTACTAAATTATAGAGGTAATTTGATATTTTCTTAGTAAAATCTTTTTCAATATAATTAATGTATTATTTAATATTTATGTTTAGTTTTTATTTCTATTTAGTATTACTCATAATAATTATTTTCTTATACAGGTGGATTCTTTTTTTCAAGTTGATGTGGTTTGTTTGAAGACGCTCATGCATTTTTGGAAGTTCAAAAAATAATTTTAATGGAAGTCATGGTATCATTGATAGTTTATATTTTTTTGAGACTTTGGGAAGTGTAGGAATCAGTCGCACCTCAATCTAACACATGATGTGACCAATATGACTCAAAGTACTTATTTTTTAAAAAAATTAACATTAATTTTAGTAAAAAAGACAACTAACATACTAAATAACAAGTTAACATATTCATACTATTTTGATACGTTAAGACAGTGATCCATAAGTCGTTTTTTGATTTGTAAGACACATCCACAGCTCAATCTTATACATTATGTGCCTGATATGACTCAATGTGTCTGTTATTAGTTTAAAATCAACATTTGACTTTAAAAAGTGTCACTCACTAAAAACTAAGAAAATACACTCATAATTTTATGATAGTTTAGGGAATCTATTCATAAATAATTTGTGATTTGTAGGAATCAGTCTCATGTAAAATGGATATATGATATGATCCATATGAGTCAAAGTGTGTGTTTTAAGTTAAAATGACATTTTAGTAAAAAAGACAATGTTGTAATCAAAACTAATAAAACACATTCATATTGTTTTGATACTTTAGGAAAACAATACATGAGTGATTTGATATGTGCATGAATTATATTCACCTCAATCTGACACACGGTGTAACCGGTATGACTCCATGTATGGGTTTTTATTTAAAATTGATATCAATTTTTAAAAAAAGGTCAACTGACCTACTCAAAACTGAGAAAATGAATTAAAATTATTTAAATACATTAGAAAATGATATATATGTCATTTTTGATGTGTAATAATTATTGGATCCTTAATCTGATACACAATTTGATTAGTAGGAGTCAAATTATGTGTTTCAATTCTCAAATGACATTTTAGTAAAAAAGAAAAATGACATACTCAAAACTGGGAAAACACATTCATATTGTTATTAAAATTTAGTATAATGAGAAATAATTAATTTGGGATTTATAATAATCATTATCACCTCAATCTGATGCACAGTGGGACCGGTATTACTCCAAGTGAATGTTTTTATTTAAAATAGACATCAATTTTAGTAAAAAGGCCAACTGACCTACTCAAAATCAAGAAAACACATTAGAAATGTTTAAATAGTTTAATAAAATCATCTATAAGTCATTTTTTATTGTTATTAATAAACCACACCTAAATTTGATACATAATTTGATCGTTATGAGTCAAATTACGTGTTTCAATTTTAAAATAAAATTTTAGTAAAAAAAGACAAGTGACATACTCAAAACTGAGAAAAACAATTGGATTGTTTTGAAACATTAGGAAAATGATAAATAGGTCATTTGGGATGTGTAGAAATTATTCACACCTCAATATAATTCATTGTGTGACCATTATGAATCCATGTGTGTGTTTTTATTTAAAATTGATATTAAATTTAGTAAAAAGACCAACTGAGCTACTCAAACCCAATAAAATGCATTCACATTATTTAAATACTTTAGAAAAATGATCCATAAGTCATTTATGATGTGTTGGAATCAGTTGCGCCACAATTTGATAAACAATGTGATCAGAATGAGTCAAATTACATGTTTCAATTTTAGAATGACATTTTAGTGAAAAAGGAAAGTGACATACTCAAAACCAAGAAAACACAATCATATTATTTTGAAAATTAATTATAATGATCCATAAGTCATTTGGTATCTGTAGGAATCAGTTTTACCTTGATCTGACACATGGTGAGATCGGTATAACTCAAAGTATATCTTTTTATTTAAAATTGTAATCAATTTTAGTAAAAAGGCCAATTGACCTACTCAAAACTGAGAAAATAAATTCAAATTGTTTAAATAATTTAGGAAAATGATATATAATTCATTCATGATATATAGAAATTAGACACACCTCAATATGATACACAACGTGATCAGTATGAGTCAAAGTTCATATTTCAATTTTAAAATGACATTTTAGTAAAAAAACAAGTGACGTACTCAAAATTAAGAAAACACATTCGTATTTTTTTGAAACTTTTTAAAAATGATCCATAAGTCATTTGTGATGTTTAATAATTAGTCACAAATCAATCCAACAAACATTGTCACTGGTATGACTCAAAGTGCATCTTTTTATTTAAAGTTTGCATCTATTTTAGTAAAATGGAAAACCATCCAGCTCAAAAAAAAGAAAACACATTCTAATTGTTTTGATACTTTAAAACAATGATCCATAAGTAATTATTGTAATATAATAATCATACTCACCTCAATCTGATACATGATGTGCCCATTGTGACTCAAATATTTTTTTATCAATTTAAAATCGAAATTTTAGTTCAAAAGGTGTCACTCACTAAAAACCGATCAAAGGTGCTCGTATTTTCTAGATAATTTAGGAAAAACATTATATGTTATTTGTGACATGTAGGAATATGTTTAACATAAAACCAATACACAATGTGATTATAATTATTCAAAAGTGAATGTTTTTAGTTTAAAATTACATTTTAGTAAAAAAGACAACTAATGTACTCAAAACAGAGAAAACACATTCTTATTGTTTTTATAATTTAGGAAAATGATCCAGATGGAATTTGAGATATTTTGGAATTCTTCACACCTCAATCTGATGAATGGTTTGATAGGTATGAGTGAAAGTGAGTCTTTCTTTAAATTTTATCAATTTTAGAAAAATTTGCACTTTATTATAATTTATTTCTTTATATTATTACTAACATAAAATTTTTTTTCTTATATATTTGTGTTATTTTTCTTGACCAGGGGTGGTTTATTAGTCAATTGCATGAGTTGGTTCAGGATTAAAAGATAAAGGAATATTTATGTTTTTGAATGTATGTAATAATTTTTATTTATGTAATTGTATAAACCAATGTTTGAAATGTCTATAATATAGTGTTTTTTTCTTGTGTTTGTGTTGTAAATTTTATTTCATTTAAATCAAGAATTGAAACTTATTTCTTGTGTATATCTTGTGTGTTTTTGATTTTGTAGTGTGCTTTTATAGTAGATTACAGTAGTGCTGCAATGTGTTGTTATAGCACACTGTAGTATGGCCCTTTACCAGTGCTTTTAAATGCACTGATAAACTATCCTTTATCATTTCTTTTATAAGTTTGGATAAAGTTATACTTTATTATCACTTATAAGATTGATGATAAAAGGTTCCTTTATCGGCACTTTTAAAATCACTAATAAAGGTCTCATTTATCAATGTTCTTTTAGTGATGATAAAAGACCCCTTTATCTGTGCTTTTTCATCACTCATAAAAACTAGGGAGTTTAACCTTGCTCATGTAGTCAGTGCTTTTCTAATACTCATAAAGGCTAATTCTAGTGCTATTAAAGACCAATTTTGTAGTAGTACATCAATCATTAAAGTTTAAATATAGAAGTTCTTATTTATTTCGATTTGATAATTATATTTTATAATTATTTTATTAAAGATATTATGGTTATAAGAATCATAAAATGTATAATAATTGATCTGATATGTGTTTTCTTAAGTATTTGCAAGAATATGTTGAATGATACTGGAAACCTAGAAAATTTATTTAGTGGTATGGTTATATGTCATAGAAAATGAATAATTGATTAATAAATCACTCTTAATATGTTCTTGATGTGTAGATAATAAATTTTAGTTGGGATAAAGAGGTGATTGATAATCATAAAGTAAATTAGATAGTATTTATGACCATAGAATTGATTTTTCATTAGACGACTAAGTAATATATGTTTTCTTTAATGAATTTTACCTAATTTTTTTATTAATGGAATATATTTGTTAGACAATGATTTTATTTGAGGAATAATTATAGTATAAAATTTGGGAAGCATTTATGTTCTCATTGGTGTTTTATAGTGATTTGATTTATTTTGGGAAAGGATTAGCATTCTTTAAGAGAATATATGATCTGGGGTTTCATGGGTTTTTTGTTGTGACATTATTATCTAGTTTATATTTTTTTAACAATGGTTAAGTTTAATTTAGAAATTTAGTGACCTTTTTTTAAAAAATTTGAGTTTTGAATTTTTTCCAGACATATTTTGTATAAGTCTTAAGTTTAACTATTTATTGGATTGTTTAAGTAAAACATTGAGTGTTATTATTTAGGTTTTATATATTAATTTATTATTTAATAATATAAAGATTTATCTATATTAGGTGACCTATGATAACAATTTTTGATTTGGTAAATATCTATAAAAAGGATAAATGGAATGTCATTATTTTATGGATCTTATAAACAATTAAAAGTTAATTTTACTACTCCAGACATGAAGATTTCATTTTGAATGTTCATTTCTTGTTGTAAGATATGAAGTGTAAATTAATCAGAGAACAACAAAAAGATGAAATTATGATTATGAAATATAAATAAACCAAGTATTTATATTTCTACAATGTCCAAATTCTACTAAGATAGGTCCAAGAGGGCATTGTCATCTTTTTAGGCCACATAGGGAAGGACTACCTCGAGGCAGGGCCACCCGAGGGATCAGGCTCATGCGGAAGCCCATGGGGAGGAACCCATTGGAAATATAGGTGGTTCAAATCTCATGTGCATGCTATAATATAGTGGTCAAGCCCATGATGTGATGAGAGGAACAACTGAGCAAGATGGGGCAGTCCATGGTAGCAGCGGGGGTCCTTCAACCCCCATCCCACTTTGTTGCCCGACTTATGTCGAGCCTTTTTAATTATACATGAATCCAATGAAGCTTGAGTATGATGTGGTACATATTTAATATGTAATTTTTAATTTTTAAATTTTTAAATTTTTATGCCCTATTATTTAACGTACTATACTGGGAAGCCCAATGCCACTGACTCCGATGCTCGACTTTTCCACTCCCAATGCAATAAGCATAGAATTAAATCTATGCCACTTGAAATATCATTCCCAAGATCAACACCCGCTTCCACCACTATAGATCACCTTTTAATTCTCATCTAACCACCATGAGCACATTTTGAAGTTCCCTTTGTCCATTATGATGGTTGTATGATTAGAGGAAGACTGTTTCCATGTCACTGTGATTCTTTATTATTGTTCAGCACTACCATCTCCATATGAACCAATGAAATCACATGAAATCTCATGAAATTGGATTCACATCTATTCCACATTATCCATGCTGATTCTTCTATCCTCAATGATAATTTTTGAAAACCTAATTTATTCAGGTGTTTCCTTTTAGGAGACATGCATCATGGGTCTTGGGGGGATATATCTTTAGTTTATAAATATTAAAACACCAGAGAGGTAGTTTGATATGAAGAATAAAGGTAAACATAGGTAGTTCCCTCTTTTCCAATATAAGGAGATACTCACATAGAATAAAGGGGGAGCATGAGACTTAGAGGAAAAAACATACACTATAAAAGTACGATCTATACTAGGATATTTTCTCAACAGAGGAGTTTGACCACTATTCTAGTAAACCCCACAATACTGAAGGGGAAGACTACTACCACCCATTTCTTTATGCTCTTCTTCTATTTTACATTACTTATACTATGTCTTTTTCACCTTATTTTTCAATTATCTGTCATTCAATGGTGGGGTATAAACCATTTTGGTTGGGTGACGGAGAGGTGACCCAAAAATATTGTGATGCTTGAGTCTTATTCTTCATAATTTTTCAAAACTATTTTGTTTGTTAAATTAGATTTCAATTTATTGATTTAGAAATTAAATTTAATGTGATTGTGTTGTAATTTAATAATGGTATTTTAAATTTCCTAAATTAATAATTTTTTCTCCCTCTATATGAATATGGATATCACTGATTGGTTGACCTAAAATCAAGTGGAAAAGTGATTAATGATTTCTAAATAGGTGAGTAATAATAAGTGGATTAATTTTAATGTTTGGATATTTCACTTCCGTATTTTTTATTTCCTTACTAATTCACAAAATACATATAGTGACTTTCAAATAATGGATAGAGAATAATCCAAGAAATGAAATTGTTTAAGATTATTCTCATCACCATCACCCTTAATCAAGGGTGAAAAAGAAGAGTAATTATTATTCCATTCATTTAACCAATCAATAAAAAATAATAGAATCTTTTCAAAAGGATAATGATTGTATTACAAATAGGGGAACAAATCCTAAACTTAGACACTTTTCTCTCATTTGAATTTCACATTGAATTTTCCTCTATTTTGAGTCATTATAATTATTATTATTATTATTACTTTTAAATTCATGAAAATATTATTTAAACACTAAATTCTAGAGTTTACTTGGGTTATTGCTAATACTATACCCCTATGGGAAAAATAAAAGTTTTTTCCACACCCCAAAATAGATGTTTTTCAAATAGGATGCCACTGCCATGGGGAAAGTGTAAATATAACATTAAAAAAATTTATGAATAGGACCACCAATGCAGAACTATTAGTTTTTTACACTAACAGAGAATTAAATTTGAAAAATTATCTTAGGAGTCTTAATATTTATTTTTTAATGAATAAATTTAGAGTACTTGAGTGAAACTTCAAGTGTTCACTTAGATCCACAAAACTTGGAAATTAATCAATAAAAAACATTAAGGGGCCTTTGTGCCCTAGAATTTTCCAACCAAAAAAAATAGTTTATCGTGACTGAACAGTGAATTTATTTTGAATTACATGTAAACATGAATCTTGTACTACTAAAATTCCATTTCCTTTCAAGTGAATATCCCAACTAGCATATTCAAGAATTCAACCACATCTTCTCAAGCTTCATGCTGAGAGGAGAACCTAAAGACCAATTTTAGTGGAGGTCATTCAATTTCTCAATTGAAGGAGAATATAATAAATGGTTGAAAAATATAGAACCATGGGAGATCAATTTTTGGTAAGATCTCCAAATATGCTTCATAGATCGATTATTTCCCACATCTACGAGCATAAAAATTTATAAAATATTTTCATTAAATTACAATCTATAGGAGAAAACCTCTATGAGTACAGGGAATGGTTTAAGATACTTTTCACCAAATTACCACATTAAGAAATTGAGGATCATCAATTCCTTGTGTTCTTCTACCATGGACTTCTTAATAATGATCATGCCCTACTGGACGTCTCATCTGGAGGGCCTAGATTGATAAGTCACCAAAAAATTCCCAAGATCTAATTAAAATGACTTCTCAGAACTCACAATAATTCAGTATTAGAGGTGTAGTAGAAATACGTGTTAATGAGGTGAAAAATCTAAATTTATCACCACTAGTTATGAAAAAACTTAATGATATTACCATTTTAGTACGATAATTTTTTCTGAATCAATTAAGAGATCCATATTCCCCACCTACATTATTTGGTGTATGTTATTACACAAATCATTAAATTGATCAATGTGATGATATAGAGTGTATGGAGAGTTTTTTAGATACATTCCAGTCAAGTAAATTTCCACAAAATCAAAAATGGAGAGAAGGTAAAACCAAAAAAGGATTCATAGGTCAATAGAATCTATCCGGACACCCTTTTTCCAATAATCCACCATTCCAGTAACAATATCAAAACATAGAAGCATTCCAAAAATCATTCTAACATAATTTCCAACAACAATAATCCTTTCAAGAACAAACTTTTTAGGGTAATACTTGTGAGAAGCCTTCCAATAGTGCACTAACAACTGAAGACAAGCTACAAACCTAATTTATGGAATTGAAATATGATATTGATAAAATTAAATACCAGTTGAGAAGGTTTATAAAAATTGCGAAAATTTATCAGGGAAATCTTTCATCCTAGAAATCTTTTAATCACAATGATAATTTCATCATAATTATAATACAAAGAGGGAAGGATATTTTTTCACTTGAACAAATCGACTCTGATGATTATAATGAAAATTATAAAACTCAACCCATCCATAAAAAATATGGGTACTAGAACAATAAAGGAAAAATGAAAATTTTTGTAAAATAGAGTAAAATAATGAATTTATAGAGGAAAAAAAGGAAGAGAAAAAGACATCAAGGGACCATTCCATTCGGTGTGAAATTTTTCAATAGAGGATAAAGAAGATAAGATTCAAAAATAGATCTAGGTTACCTTTTAGAAGTTTCAAATCAACATTTCACTATAGAGTCTATTAGATAAATCCCAGAATATGTGAAGTTACTCAAATAAATATATACCAAGAGAAAGAGTCTTTATGGGGATGAAATAATTAGCCTAGGTAGGAGTGACTCAGTAATGATTGCATGCCCACTTCCAAAAAAAATAAATATCTAAGTACATTTTTTATTACATTCACTATTGGTTCCTTGAAATTTTCTAATTCATTGTATGATCTTGGATATTCCATTACTTTCATATATAAAATTGCCTTTTAATATTTAAAAATAGATAAACTAAATCCCATAAGAGTGGTTGTTATACTAGAAAACATATCCTCTTTGTTTCTAGATGGAGTGTTAGAAGATGTTTTTATAGGAGTTGAAGGACTTGTTTTTTCATTAGACTTTTATTTCCTCACTATGGAGAAAGATAAAGCACTAGGGTCTTCACCCATTATTTGGGGAAGACCATTCCAAAAGACAACTAAAACTATCATCAATGTGCTTTAAGAAACACTCGCCATGGAGTTAAGAGATAGTAAGGCAAACTTAAATGTTTATTAATCTAAAAGTAACCCCTTGAAAAACATTTAATATTTGAAATTTCCCATGAATATGGTATTGATCCTAGTAAATATTTAGGTATGATTCAATAATTATTATCCATAATAAATTTTTATTCTAATGAAAATTCCAAGGAAAATTGGAGTACTCAAAAATATATAAGTTATAACTTTAAAATTTGAAAATAAATAACCTTTAAATTCTTTTATAATTTATTAGAGGAAACTAATATGATAACCTTTACTTATGAGATTCAATCTTTTAAAGTGAGGAATTTTAATTCACTCTCATCCATGGAATAAATCCCAAATATTGATTTAAATCCAATGACTTGTGATTTTAAAAATACCTACCTAATAGATGTATAGAAATTATCAATGATCATTGGTAATAATATATCTCATATCCTAGAAATTTTTTTGAATAACCTTCTAAAAATATATTCATGAGCTATATGATGGAGTTTAGCAGTTATTCCCAAATTCAAACACAAGTTTTTCACCCATATAATCTTTTTAGAATAGGTCTTATAACCTGTTAGGAATTTGTCAAAAATAATTAACCCCAAAATCATGTATATTTTAAAAAATAAATTGAAAAAATATTCATATCTGACATCATTTACCCAATTTTTGACACCCAATGGGTAATCCCCATCCATGTGGTTCTCAAGAAAATAGTCTTAACCATTGTGGAAAATGAGAATAATGAATTAATTCTAGTGATAGTTCAAAATAATAGTATGGTATGAATTTATTATATAAAGATAAACCATGAAACATGAAAATATCATTTCCCAATCACATTCATTGATCAAGAGATAAAAAGGTTAGAAGTTTGAACACATTACTTCTTTTTGGATGGTTTTTCTCATTATTTTTAGGTACCAACTATCCCAAAAAACCAATAGAATACAACGTTAAACTTCTATTTTAGGAAATTTTTATAGAAGAGGATTCCTTTCAGATTATGCAATGCCATTGGTATATTTCAATTATGTATGGTAAACAATTTATAAAAACACATTGAAGAATTTCTTGATGAATTTACTATTTTGGTAACATCTTTGAACATTTATTAGGAAATATGGAGAATTTTTTGAAAATGTGCATAGAAAAAATCTAGTTTTTAGCTCTGAAAAGTATCACTTTATGGTTGATAAATGAATATTTCTCGGTCATATAATTTCATAAATAATCATTTAGATGGACAAGTCTAAAGCTGAATTGATCAATTCATTATTATATCCCACTTGTGTAAAACATATTGGATCATTTTTTACGAATATAGAATTTTATAGAAGATTCATTGATGACCTTAGTAATATTTCTCTCCCACTTTCAAGAATAATTTTAAAAGAAACTAAATTATTTTTTAATGATTATTTTAGGGAGGCATTTGATGAGCTAAAAATATTTTTATCACCCCACTGATAATACAACCATCAAATTGGGAACATCTATTTGAGTTTGTTTGTAATGCATTAAACCATGCTATAAGAGAAACTCTTTACCATATAATTTAAGGAAAACCCTAAGTAATAACCTATGCCTCAGGAACCATAGATTACACTTACTAGATCATAATAGTATATAATGGATACAAGATTGGGGGTGAATTGTAGTTTAAATTTTTAAACTAGGACAAAAAAACTCTAAAGTAAAAAAAGATCATACTTAGACTTTGTGTGATGTTCAGAGTAAAAAAATAAGAACCAAGTTTTTTTTATATATCAGAGTATTTATCGGTATCATAGATAGTTCAATAAAACTATTATTAGAAAGATAAGTATAAAATAAGTTTCTAAAGTATATGGAAAGTGAACAATAAAATTTTAACAACCATAAAAACAAAATCTTATAAAATTAAGAATGTATTACAAGATTTATAGAAGGTAATTTTACTCTTTAACTTTATCAGTTAAGGAAGTAAAAAATCCAGACTTAAGATATCCATGGTTTCAATACCTACTTCAAAGGTCTGTATTTACTTAACAAGAAAACCCTTGATGCGATGATCAATATATATCTTCCTTTCTATCCTCATAATATCATGATTCGACAGATCAGATTCATATCTGTCTTTCTTAAATTATAAATCCCTCAATAAGAAGATCGAGGTTTCTATTTTCCTAGCCTTTAAATCCATTGATCTGATGGGTTGAATTCACCCATCTTACTATTCCTAGAATCCCTCGATCTAACTATAATCAAACTTAGAAAATAAAAAAGAAAAGTGTTTTAAGGAATTTATAATTCTCACATGGATTCCATCAAACTTCAAATCTCTAATAAATTATAGATCATTTAGAATGATGTGTTCAAGACGAGCCAAAACTTATATGACTTGTGTTGTGAATACACCAGTTCCCAAATTTTCAAATAACCTCTTATTTATAGTAAATTCATAAATGGTCGTATTTTTATGTTGGTCGCAATGGACTCAGAAATCTTTCACTTTGACATCTCATAATGATCTGAATCTTGATCTTGAGAGCTAAGCAACAACAATACTTCATTTTTCTGGTGTAGTTTTTCTTAACAACATTACAATTCTATTATGGATTTATTCCAATAGAAATAATTTTTAATAATATTATTATAAACTCTGGATATTCTAATGGAATTCACTATTTTTTCAATCCAATAAACTGGATAAAGGTTAATATGATGGATCGATACAATTTTTAGAATGATGGTCATGAATTTTTTCAGTCTGGAAGACATGACATTAGTCTAACCACTAGTCAATATAGTAGTGGGTCTAATATACTAGACACACATTCAGTCTGATGGGTCAGTTTAAATAATAAAATTTTATAATCATTTTACATTAGAATGATTTATACATTCTATATAAAAATACAAATTCAATAGAAAAATACTAAAACACTTGGGATATATAAATTTTGTAAAAAAAAGATTAAATAAAGTTCTAATGATTTCAATAACTAATTAAAGGAAAAGTAAAAAAGTAAAAATCATTTGACTCAATAATATCCCCCTTTTTGGGAAGCACAAAACGCAAAACTTAAAAGTGAAAACAACTAAATTTGAAATCCTTACAACCCTTTGTTTATTTTAAGGTCATCAATGATATACTTCAAATCTTAAATCCCCGTTATTTTATGGAATATTTATGATTTAATGGAAATTAATTATAGTTTGAATTCTCCAATATAGTAAAAATTCTTCCATATAAATATTTTATTATTTAAGATAATAACTTCCCTCGGTACTATTCTTTTATTTTTAACAAACTCTCCCCTTTAATGAAATGTTTCCATAAAAAAATTCCCCAAACCTCTCCAAACATATCTTAAAAACATATCTTAGAAACATATCTGCCTTTTTATTTAGAAAAAGATATTGGGAAAGTATATAACCTCCTGAAATTTTAGAAAATTATAACATTAAAAAAATTATGTTTGAATAAGTTCTTATCAGAAAATGTATATTGAACATTCATCGAAGTGTTTTTATAAAACTTTCACAAAAAATATTATCATAAATCAACACATTTCATATGATTTCATTCAAAAGCTATTATTATAAAAAATGGCTTGCATAAAAATTTTATTCTTTCTTATAAAGTTTAATGAGGATCATCTTCATCTTCGTGACACCTTCATGGTCCTTCCCAACATCAGCAACTAATGACTCAAGATTCAAAAAAAAATCCCCCATGAGTACTTACTTTTGAACCCCTAACTTAAACCATTCAACCTCCTCACTGATATTATTATTTTCTTCCTTCACAATAAAAAAATCATCTTCACAATATCGGAGCCTTCTATTTTCTATTTCCATATTGTGAATTATTTCTTATTGAACTCTTACTTCTTCATCCTGGTTATTAGTCATATCATTGAACTATTCAAAAAACATTACACTATCTGAAACATTAGATGAAATTTTTTCCAAGGAATTAGAAAACTCAAGAAACAGTTTTTTCTCTTAAACTAACTAATCCTGATGATCCTAAAATTCATTATCAACCTATCTCAACCATATCACCATCTGATTAAATTTTTTTGTGAACCTTTAAATTAATTTTGAAGGTTTTAATATCTACCATATTCTAAGTAATTTTCTCTATTAACATCATCAATAATTCATATTTTTTATTCTTGTAGTTTCGAATTTATTTGTATATAGCCTTAATATTTGGAATATAGGGTATGGAATCACTTAACTTTTTCAAAGTTTGAAAAATATAGTCAACATTTTTTTGTACCTCTATTGTAGTTGAGTACGATGATTCTAATAGTACTACTAAGACATGAGGTATAGATGTTTTGAAATATATTTTCTTTTCTACTTCTTTATATTTTCTTTTCTTAAAAAAATTTCATCTTTTTAAACTTTTATCATATCCATATATTTAATTATTTCATACTTTCCTAATGCTTTTGTGTGAGAATGTTGTTCTTCAAATTCTTCTTTAGATGATGATATTACTTCCTCTTAAACATCCAACTATATATTTTTATCTTCCTAAGATGATAGTCCAGTTAACTTATAGGATGAAACCAAATAACTAATTTCTTCCTTTTTTTTCTTCTGGTTTGTTTTTTCTTCTTCATTAACTTTATGAACTTTTTCTTTCTCCTCTTCCAGTTCTTCTTCCAAATTTCTCATAGCTCTGAGAACATATTTTCTAAATTTTTTACTAATTTTGGTTTTTTATGTTCAAATATCTTCTGAATATGTTTTGGGGCCAATGTAGGAGGTTAATTAATAATCACATTACCTTTCCCATTATAACTAACTTCAAGTACTAATGGTGTAATTATTGATGTTTAATAAAATTCAAAACTAGCATCTATAATTTTCTGATCGATATAAGTAATTTTTTTTGTTCCCTGAACTAGTTTTTTAGCTAATAAGGAAGAAACAGATAAAACTTGATTTTATAAATCTTTTCCAAACCCCTAAATTAACCTTTGTACCATTTTATCCTCCACTAATATTTTCATTTAATTTTTAATTTTTAGCCTCCTTTAGTTAATTTGGTGTTTGGATATTAATTTTTATGGTCTCAGTCTAATCTAAATAGAAACTTGGATCACCTTGTTTCTTCTAAGCCTTTTTTATATAAAATTATTAAATTCTTCATTATTAAACTAATTTTCCTTCTCCTGACCTTTCTATGGTAAGGATTAATCCTTTATTTTTTCATTCAAAACATCTTTTTCTTTACAAGAAATAAATTGGACATGGTTCTTCCATTTATATCCACCAATTTATTTATCTTAGAAACAAAAAAAGCATCATCCTTACCATGGTGTCTTCACTAATTAGACAAATATTTTCCCCCATGTGATATGTATTATTCTTAATATGAAAAACACACATGAAATTTACTAACAACTTATTTATGATTCATGGAAATATTAATATATTCAATTTCATTGAAGCCTTATTAATTTATTCCACTGATATAAAAATAAAATTAACCATATTTATTTGTATAATTTTCATCATAAAATTTAATACAAATATATCATGAACCTTAAGGGTATCCCTATCGCACATTCATAAAATAAAAAAAACCCTTCATCTAGAGGGTAACCACTCTTATATCTAGAGTAAGGTGTGAAACCTTTATTACTTTCTCAAAATATGTAAACAATTTTTCTTTCACCTTTTACTTAACTAAACTCCTATTATTGTCTGGAATCTTATGAGAAGGATGATAAGCTTCACCTTCAAAGTGTACTTATACTAACTCAATTACCAATTAATAAGAAATTTTATAATTTTCCCCAAAAAAAATAAAATGAACTTATTCTTTATCCTCTTTATAAATAAATTAAATTGTAGTGTAAAACTCGATCAACACTTTATGGTGAAACAATTAAAAATCATATTTTGGGACACATATCTTTTCCCAATACTGAAATTTTATAATTCTTTACAATAAGGAATCATATTTCTCATACCTATTTTTAGTGATGAGTCTCTCCCTGAAACCTTATATTTTCATAAAGTCTTCAGTTATGCCTATCGTACTGAGTTAGGTACGGAATATCAGTTGAATGGAAAAGAATCAGATAGGACCCCAAAAGAGGTGGCAAGATTCGATAGAAAATTGACAGGAAATTGATGTTAGACACAAGGTCACCTACCTTTATATAGGCATGAGAGGTGATTTTTCAAATTCAATAAAATTTTAACAGTTCATATTGAAATCCTTTTCAGATCTGATGATAAAAATTTAGATGAATGATTTTTAAGATAATTATGAACACATAATGTTTTTTAAAAAAAAAATTCATCAGAATAAACATTAATTAGAATAAGGAAAAATTAATTTTTGAAATAAAGTAATGTTTTGAAAACTAGAAGAATATGAAAATGTAAACATTGATAAATTAAATTAATGAATAAGAATAGAAACTAAAAGAACAATACCATTTAGATTAAAATTTTACTTTCGATATGAGTAACCATTTCTTCATGTTTTTTTGTAAAAAAATTATTATGAAAATTTTTATAACAAAATTATTGTCTAGAATATTTTTGTAATAAATTTCATTTCTAAAAAAAATTATAACAAATTTTGATTCCAAAAACATTTTAACTCTAAAGAATCTATTCTATAAAACATTAACACCGAAAAATTTATACAAAAAATGATTTCTTTACAAAAACTCTATAAAATATTTTACTCCAAAACTATTATTAAAAATATAGAAATATAATAACTTTTGTAAAAAAGTAATTTTAGAAAAAAAAATTAAAAAACTAAAAATTTTTGAAAAGTAAAACTTTTAGGAAAAATGTTTTAAAAAATGAAAGTTTTAGGAAAAACATAACATATATACTCTCCCTTTGAAAATACATCCATTAATGTAAGGATATTGTTAAACAAAAGTTATATATGAATAATCATTTTATATTGATCATTCCTAGGGGTTTAATAAAAATATTAGAATATTGTTCTTATATTCTGATGAATTATTACATGGTGTCTCCTTTTTGTGTGTTATCTTGGAGTAAATGGTGTCTTATGTCTATGTTTTTAAAATGTGAGTTATGTTTTGGGTCTTTACTTAAGGTAATATCTTTTGTGTTGTCATGAAAAATTTTAGATTTAGTAAAAATCATTCCATAGTTAGTAAGTGTATTTTGTATACACAACACTTGAGCCCAAAAAATTCTAGCCACTATATATTTATATTTAGTAGTGGAAAGTGATACTCAGTGTTGTCTCTTACAAGACCATGAAACTAGAGCTTCTCCAAAAAATTACATGTGTTGGATGTACTTTTCCTTTCCATTCAAAATCCACAAAATTCACCAATTAAAGAAACAAATTTACTCAATATCATTTCCAAGAGTATAGAACAAACCTAAATCTATAGTTCCCATAAGGTAATTAAAAAATCATTTAACATATTTAAGATGTGACTCTTTTAGATTGGCTTGATATCTAGAAAATAAGAATACATAAATCATTAAATCTAGACTACTAGTTTTTAAGTAAAGTAAAAATCCAATCATACCTCTAAAATTATTTTGATCAACTGGTTTCCCAACATTATCAATATATAAAGTATTTGAAGTTCTGATAGATCTATTAAAGTATGTTAACTCGCTCATCATATTCATTTCAAACATAGACTTTATAATATATGAAAAGTAATATATTATATAATTTTTAATTTAACCAAATATAATGTTATCAAAATAGACTTGTAAAACCACAATTTTCTTATTAAATTTTTATATAAAAAGAGTTGGATTATCAACTCCCTTAACAAAATTGTTTTTTAATGAAAATATAGTAAACCTATTATACCAGGCTCTAGCATAATGTTTATGTCCATAAATTTCCTTAGTAAGATTAAAAAAATGTTCTAGATGTTTTGTATTCATAATACCTGGTGGTTGTTCTCCTTAAAATGTTTCCTGAATAAATCCATTAAAAAAACGATTCACATCCATTTGAAATAGTTTGAAATTTAAGAATGTTTCATAAACTAGAGGTATACAAACAGACTTCTGTCAAGATACTAGAGCATAAGGTTCTTCATAGTCTATCAATTCCTATGGATTATAACATTTAACAACAAGTCTATATTTATTTATAATTATTATTCCATTTTTATCACACTTTTTATAAGAGATGCATTTTAATATAATTATAGAAGTATCATTAGGTTTATAAACTAAGTTTTAAACATGGTTCCTTTAAAAACCATTGAGTTCATCCTTCATTGAATTTGTCCAATCCTCATCACATAAAGACTCATTGGGATTCTTATGTTCGAAATGAGATAAAATTTATAGATGTTCAATTTTATTTCTCAAAGAATTTTTAGTCTTAACTGGTTGATCTACATCACCAGTGATATTATCACTAGGTTGATTCCTAAAAAACAACTGATTTCTTGTATTTTTTAAAATACATTTTTGAATAATAGGTTGAAAATATTCTTAAGAAAAAACCTAAGAAATATATTCTTCATATGTTCACTATTGAGAAGAACTTTCCAACAAAGTTGAAAATCAGTTTCACAAATAACTTTTGAAGATGTAGGTTGGGGTTGTTTTAAAACAAATGGACCGGTTTCATTAAAGATAGCATTTACTTTTTCCTCAATAATAATTGTATTTTGATTGAAATATCTATAATACATAATAGTTATTTAATAACAAAAATATATTCCTTTATCATATTTTTAATCAAATTTAAGAAATTTATTTTTAGTATTCAGAATGAATACTTTTTATCCAAAAATTTTCAAGAAATAATGTTTGGTTTCATACTAGTCCACAACTCATAATTAGTTATTTTAATAAAAGGCCTAATTAAAACTCACTTTACAGTATAACAATTAGTACTAATTTATTTATCCCAAAAATATTTATTAGTTGAGAATTCACTCATCATGGTTCATGTAATCTTCTGATGAACTCTTTTTCTTCTTTTGTCTACACCATTTTTTTGTATTTTAGGTTCCAGAAAGTTATGTATAATTTCTTTTTTACTAAAAAAATATTCAAAATTATAATTTAAAAATTATACACCATGATTATTTTGAATAGATATTAAGGATTTTTCTTTTTCATTTTTAACTCTGGAAACAAGTTTTAAAACAACTAATGGCTTGGGGTTTTTTTCTGGAAAATTGACCCATATATATGTAATGTAATCATAAACTAAAACATATAAATAGTATTTTCTAATAATAATTCTAGTTTTCTTAGGATTGAATAAGTCAATGTTTACTAAATTGAATGCATTAGAGATTGATACTTCACTGATATACTTAAATCTTAATTGATGCTTCCTGCCAAATTAATAAGGATTGTAGACTTTTGAACTATCAAACCTATGTTCTAGTAGATCCTTCACTAGTCCTTTCTTATAAAACATAGCTAAAGTTATAACATTATAGTGTCCAAAACTTTTATTCCATAACTAATATTGATATTCCATAGCACTATGACAAGGTAGATCTTGGATTCTAAGGTCTTATAAGTTTAAAGTTTAAACATTCACATCATAATTCTAGAAAGAATAAACTTATCTTTTGAACTATGAACAGTAAATTTTTCATTCCTAAAGGTCACAATATAACGCTCATCACATAATTAAATTATGATTATAAGGTTGTTATTAATCCCTACAAAAAATAAAACATTTAAAATTCAATCCTTTCCAAGAAAAACAATGTCACCTATACCAATAATATTTCTATGAGCATTATCTCAAAAAGTAAATTTTCCACCTCTAATCTTGATGATCTTCTTAAAGAAATATTCTTTTCCATTCATATGTCTGGAACAACCACTATCAATGTACAAAATGTTTTTTTGTTGCAATATTATTTATTTTCAATAAAAAAAATTCATTAACATTTCAAAAACCAAACCTTCTTAGGTCTGGTATTATTCAAAATTAAAATATTAGGTATACATATTTGTGAAAAGTTATTATTTTGGTAAAATTCCATTTATTTTGAAAATAGGCTTTTTAAAAACTAGGGGATTGAATTTTATTTAATGAAATTTTTTTCTTCTTGTTCCTATCACTTTGACATTTAGTGGGAAAAGGATCACTCTTTGGAAATACTAATTATTACTAGAAACGGGTTTTTTGTTAGTAAAACTCATTCTATAAATATCACTAGATGGTCATATTTTTTATAAACTTTTTCAAAGTTTTCCTTAACAGTGGTAAACTTAGACAAAATATTCTTCAAACTAAAAATTTCATATTTTAGTTTTACAAATAATTTATTATTCTTAGTAGTATTAGTATCTAAAATTTGTTTTGAAAAATTAGTTTTTGAAATAGTTTTTTAAGAAATTTATTTATAAAGATCATTTGAGAGATTAAATTTTTCAAGATTAGTTTTATAATGTTATTTGGAAAGATCTGATATTTCATTATTTAAAGTAACAATTCAACCATTATTTTAAACAAGTCTACCTTGATAAACTTAATTTTTTATAAACATTACAATTTTCATTCTCAAGAAGTTTAGAAAAACTAGATACATCATCGTAACTAGGTGAAGTATTATCATATTATTTTAAGGAATAATATTCATCTATAAATGTAGAATTTTTTCCATCATTACTATCATGGTAATTACCATTTAAAATAATCTTCTTAATATATTTTTAAATAGTTACCTTATCCATGAGACATTTTTTACCTTTGGTATTTCTAAAAATAAACCAATATTTCTCTCTCTAGAACTCTCATGTTTTAAATAATTATCATGATAACTATCTATTCCACTTTCACTCCATGTTTCTTCTTACTCTTGAACTTATCATAATTATTATAATTCATGTTATAATTTTTCTCTTTATTATACTTTCTATTATGTTTAGGATAATAAGGTCTTAATTTCTTTGTTTTTTATACTCATAACATATAACCACATAAGAATCTTTCTTATCACATTTATCTCTATGACTCTTCTTATATATATACTGAAAGTATTTCATGAAAACAATATTATTCATCCTTTTATAAAGATTACCCAACTCATTTATAGTATATTCTGACTGATTCAATAATAACTTTCTTCTTAAAATATTTCACAACATTCTTAGAATATTTTGATTTAGTTGGAAAAAAATGTAGTTGTAAAATAAAATCCTCTGTTTTTATTTTTCTCTTCATCCCTTTTCATTATTATTTCATATTTCATAATGGTACTAATAATATTATCTAATTTATGATTTTTAAAATTACTCATATCATCTCAAGATGTTCTCTTAGATTCCCATTCATTAAGAATAATCTAAATAATTTAATCAACCAAGATTCCATCTGTTAAAGGTTTCCCTCTAAAAGAATGTAAACTATTAAGAATAGTCATATATAATTGATTCATCTTTGCAACTAATTCTCAAGGTATGAAATCAAAAACATGATAGTCATATCTCAATATATATCTTCTTGTTTCAAAAACATTTATAGTTCCAAAGTAATTAACCTCTAAATTTTTCTATATACTATTAACTTCTTCACATGAATAAATTTTACTATAGATACTTCTTATCATAGAAAAAAGTATAGTATTTATTTCTCTATAATTCAATTGATATTATTGAATTTATTGATTTATAAAATTATTAACTTCCTTATTAGAAATTTTATAATCTTCGGTTTACATTACAATGTTATCCACACAAGTATTGATAAAAAATTCTTCATGTTATCTCTCTATAATTCATAATCAATCCAATTAAAAATTATTAGTCTACTAGGATTCCAATTTCCAAAATTACCAACATTCAAACCTTCCGTATTATCAAAATAGATATTTTTTTCAAAAAAAATCATCAATGAAAAATTAATTTATAAACAATCATTTTATAACTAAATCATAATAACTTGAATTATATAAAAAATTAAAAACACATCATGTATAGTTTCACAACCTACTCTGATAAAAAAAATTTGATTGTAAGAGTTTATGATGTCTACAAGAGGGGTGAATTGTAGTTTAAAATTTTAAACTAATACAAAACACAAATCCTCTTCAGTCAAAAAGATAATACTCTAGAATTTTTTAATGATCATAGTATAAAAATTTGAACTAGAAAATGTCTTATATATCAGAGTACTTATCGATCTCAAAGACAGTCTAATAAAACTATTATTTGATTCATAAGTATAAAATAATTTTCTAATGTATATTAATTTAAGAAAATAAACATGTAACAACATTAAAAAATTCGAAAAGTAATAATGACTTAAAATATTTATAAAAGGTAATTTTACTCTTTAACCATAAGAGTTGAGGAAGTCAGAAATCCTAACTTTAGATATCCACAATTTCAATATCTAATGTAAAGGACTAAATTTCCTTTACAAAAAATACCCTTATATAATTATCATAATATCTCTTTCTTTATATAAATAGAATCCCTCGATCTGATGTATTTAATTCAAATCTATCTTTCTCAAACCACAAATCCCTCGATGCGATGATCGATATCTCAGTCTTACTAGCCTCAAAATCCCTCATTATGGTGGATCGGATTCAACTATATTCTTATCCCTGGAATCCCTTGATCTAACTATGATCAAACATAGAAATTAAAAAAGAAAAATTTTCTAAAGAATTTACAATTCCCACATAGATTCCATTGAACTTTAACTCTCTATGATATTACCAAGCATTTAAAACAATATATTCAATTAAAAAAACCTAGATGCCATTATTTGAGAATAAATTAACTCCCACATATTCAAATAACTGCCTATTTAAAGGAAATTCTTTAACGGTCATATTTCTTAGTTGGTTTCAATGACCTCGGATATCTTTCACTTTGATACATCATAATGATTCAGATCATGATCTTAATAACTAAGCATGAACTGTTCTTCATTTGTCTAAAATTGTTTTCTTTAACAACATTACATTGCAATTATGAATTATTTATGAAATAAACGATTATATATACTCTAATTATAAACTTTGGATAGTCTGATGGATTTCACTATTGTTTTTCAATTCAATAAACTAAATAAAGGTTAATCTGATGGATTGACACTACTATTAGTCTGATGGTCATGACTTTTGTTAGTCTAATAAACAAGAAATTAGTCTATCCACTGGTGAATATAGTAGTTGGCTCAATTAACTAGATTCACATTCATTCTGATGGATCATTTTTTAATAATAAAATTTAATGTTCATTTTTAATTAAAAAAAAATTCATCATTTTCTATAAAAACATATTAAAACACCTAGGAGATATAGAGTTAGTAAAATAGAGTATTAATAAATGTGTTTGTTATTATGAAAACTAAGTAATGGAAAATTATAAATTAAAAACATTCAAATCAACACCAATCATATCAATTACAGAACCACTAAAAAGGAGTTTTTTACTATTGTATTTACATTAGATAAATTTAGGTCATATTTACTTAGATCTATAGTGGTTGTATTTTTTGATCATGAAGTACTTTGTTACTTGATTAAGAAGGTTGATACCAATCAAAGGATGGTGAGATGGATACTACTCTAGAAGAAGTTTAATTTATGGATTATGTAAAAAAAGGGACATTAAAATAAAGTTATAGATCAAAATAGTTGGCTACCCAACACTACCAAAACAAAAAATATAGAACTAATCCCACTCAATGATCACATAGTTGGAGAGAAAATTTACATCAAAGATGTTGAAGTTTCAGGGTATTCCAACATAGTAAATTATTTTTCCACATCTTAGGTAATTTTTCACCTTAACTCTCATGAAAATAAAAAACTCATGGATGAATCCATATTTTATATCTTGGGAGATTCATTTATTTAGAAAGTTTGAAATTACCAATTCATAAGAAGATGCTTATCGACAAGTGAAATAGAATATGTTTTTTATTTTTTACACACACTTGCTTGTATAGGACACTTTATTCCTCAAATAATGTCTATAAAAGTATTGGAATCTAGAATTTATTAGACAAAACTATTTAAAGATACTCATTAATATTGTAAAAAATTTGAAAGTGTTAATCTTCTAGAAATATTTCAGAAAGACAATAGATTCTCCAAGAATCCATAATTTTTTATGAAATCATTGAAGTATGGGGCATTGAATTCATGGGAACCTTCCCCATGTCTTTTGGTAAATCTTATATTTTACTTAATTTTTATTATGTCTCTAAATGGGTTGAATCTAAGGACACTAAAACTGATGATTCCAATGTTGTCTAAAATTTTTTTAGCACCAACATCTTTTATAGGTTTGGAATGCCAAGGTCTATCATCAGTGACCAAGGGACTCATTTTTTCAATAGAATAGTAGACTATATGCTCAAAAATTATAGTGTTCACCATCAGAAATATAAAACTTACCATCCCAAAAAAATGATCATGCTAAAATTTCCAACAAAGAGATTAAAGTTATTTTGGTGAAGACATTCAAACCAAACCATAAATTTTGGATTCAAAGGCTTTAATACACCCTATGGGCATATCAGATAGCTTACAAGACATCTATATGTATAATCCCCTACCGGTTGATTTATGGTAAAAAAATCATCTACGAGTGTAATTTGATCACCAAGCATATTGGGTTGTGAGTGGGTGAATTTGGATTTGGGGTTTATTGAAAAAGAGAGGGAAATTTAGTTATAGGAGCTGGAATAAATAAAAAGCGATTTTTTGAAAATTCAATAAAGTAAAATGAAATAACCTGAGAGTCACATGAAAAATTGATTCAACCAAAAACCTTAGAGCATAAGGAGTGATTCCTACTCTAAAATTATAGACAAAAGTTAATTCCATGTAAGCTTTATTCTAGTTGGTAACAACATTTTATTGTTACTAATTTCTATCCTTTTGGGGTTATTTAAATCAATAAAGAGGATGAAGGAATCCCATTCACTATTAATAGAAAAAGGATGAAAAAGTTCCATGGAAGTCTACCTCAAGAACTAATGGAGGAACTCAAAATTCATTAACTTATCTAATGATTTATTCTCATGAGGTTAAGCTGATCTAACAATATTAAACAATGGCACTTCTAGGAGTAAACATGAGTTTTACTATTTTCATATAAATTAGGGAGTTTATGACATAGTTACCTCTCCCTTCACACATTTTAGATTTAATGGAATGGTTCTTACACTAGTATGAGTTTCTTTTATTTTATAGGACAATCTTAGAAAAAATTCACAAGGCATCCACTAAACAATAATGTAGTAAGAATTAAAAACTTTCTGAGAGTGGGAGTTCATTATTATTTTCTTTATGCTCAAACTCCTTATATTTTTTTTTGAAAACATATTTTAAGATTAAACTAGAAATTTCATGCCTATATTTGAATTATTTCTTACTTGAATTATCTAGGAGACATGAATTTCTTATTAATCCTATTATTACATGTTTTAAATTTTAATGATAATTATATTGAAAGTGAAAGGTTTAGAATTTATTTATTATAGTAAATCAGGGATACTAAAATGATGACTCATTATTTGATGGAATTTTTTTATTCATGTAAATTAAATTTCACTATCATTTTTAATTCTTTAAATTTCTAAAACTTATGAGATTTAATTTTTTATTATTAGTAATGCCTTGATTTTACAATGTAATATTTTCTATTCATAGGATAATTTCTATACCAAGCAATTCTTATTTTATCTTGAGAATATTTATTGAGTGATCTTGGCACATTCCACCTACTAGAAATTACATTGAAACTTATCAAAGAAAATTACCATGAAAAAACACATTTAAAATTATTGAGACATCTTTTAAAATGTCCTTATACTTAAGACCACATTTATATAAATCCTTGTTTATCCTATAGAGACCATGAATGCCCTTTTTAGGAATGAGATGTGTTTCAAGCCATTTTTTTATCAATTTATACCTCCTATTAGTATTTACATTATTTTTTATTGTTTAAGTGTGGGTGTGAAGGAATTCATGGTGGAAGGGTTTAAACACATTATATAGAAAATTGTGGTGTTGCTAACTTTGGGTAATGAGAAAGGTTTTTGATTCATACATTCTACTTTAAATTTTTTCCCTTACAAAAAATTTAAATAAAATAGGAATGGGTTATGACTTAGAAGAATTAAAAATCATAATTATTGGACTAATGATTTTTATCATATGTTCTTAGGTGGTGGATTTTAGGTTCATTCTAAGAATTAATTTTGAAAAACTAAAAAAATTAAAAATTATATTGAAGGAAAAAAATTATAAAAGTATATAAAATTTAAAGAGGGTGCATGAATAATTAATTATTCTTTATTTCAATAATAACAATCATTTGAGTTTTGGGGGAAGTAGGAGTTTCTATTTTGAAGGGGATAATTTCATTGATATTTTACTTTTGATATCATGCTTAGTACATTTCATAGAAACTGCCTCTTTAAGCCATAATTTTTAAACACCAATTCTCACCAACCATTAGCCTCAAAATCATTTGAAAATTGATTGTAAATCCCTCATTATTTAATGTTTCTTTTTTATTTATAAAGTGAAAAGAATTTCCCCTCGTTAATATTATGGATAAATAGAATGTTCTCATGATTTGAGCATAACTCTAGTCAAATTTATATCATGGGTGATGAGTAAAAGGATTCAAAAGTGAGTTAAATCATGGAATGGAATATTTAATAATAATTAGTTGAGGAAATTTATAGAATGAAAGGATAGGTTCCACCAATATCAAAATAAAAACAGTAAAATACTTGAGTTGATGGTTTCTTTAAAAATTGAGAAATTGAATTAATATTTCATGTGGATTTTTGAAATTTTGATTTGATATTGATAATATTTTGAATAATTGTAACATTGGTGCCCCTGAATTCCATGTTGATATTTTATTCTTGAGTAAAAGAATTGTTTAAGTATGGGGTAATTAATACACTAATATTTTTATGAAAATTATTGACATATTATATTATGTTTTTAAGGATTTTAATGTGTATTTCCATAAAATTCAGTGATTTATTAAAAATTGGGAATTTTATAATAAATAAATAAATTGATTGGAATGAATACAGTTTGGTTGAGTTATGGATATGAAAATTATTTTTTGAAATTTTGGATATTTTTTTATTAAGTGATTTAAATTTACTAAATATCCTTAAATTTTTTAGGTGGATATAAAAATTTGGGCCTTCCAAGATTTCCCTCAACCCCAAGGTCCACACACCACTTATCCAGACCTAAGAGGGCAGAACCAACCATGAAGACCATAGAGTGAAGGCATGCCTCATGGCATGGACCCATGGGGAATCAGACCTATGCAGCGGCCTATGAGTAGGAACCCATAATGAATACAGATGGGTTGAAGCCTATTATCACACCTTCCCATGGTGGTCAATCCAAAAAATAAATGGGGGGATAATCTCATCGAGATGGGGCATTCCGTGGTGGTGGTAGGGGTCCCCTGACCCCCATCTGACTACGCTCTCTAACTAATGTCGCACTTTGTTATTTATACAAGTGGACAGTGGTGATCATGTTCTATGTGGGATGGATTTACTAGTTAATGTTAAAATTTTAAAATTTATAATCCATTCCACCTATTATTTTGTAAACTTTTCTTGGAATCCCATCACCGTCGACTTCGCCACCACTCTAAATCTCAACAACGCCTTTATGGCTATTATCATTTGAGAATGCCATCTCCACCACCTGAAATCTTCATCTGGATTATAGCACCCACTTACACCATGATGTATCACCTCCTAATCCTCGTCCAACCATCTTGATAAAATTTCAAATCTCCCTCTTACCATTGTAAAGGCTATAATATTAGAGGATGACCATTTTCATGCCACCATAATGCTTCATCATTTTTCATCACTACCATCTCCATAAAAACCCATGAGATCCCATGTGATCCCATGAAATCTTCTTTACTACCCTATAACATCCATTCAAATGATACAATCCTATATGATATTTTTATAACACCTGAATTATTTAGGTGTTTCTTTTAGAGAGAAGACTACCACGGGTTATGTGGGGAAAGATATATTCATTTTTTAAATTTTAAAACACCCAAGATGTAGGTTGAAATAAAGATTAATGGGAGGATATGGTGGTTCCCTCTATTCCTATATAAGTAGAGGATGACTCGGTAGAAATTGGTGTGTGTATGACTTAGACAAAGGAATCAGTAGCTAAAGGAGGATACCAACTAGAAGATTTTCTCAGCAGTGGATTTTGACTACAGTGGAAGGAGGAAACCCACTTCTAAAGGGGAAGACTACATCCACCCCATTCTTTATTCTCTTATAATATTTTATTTTATCTCTAATATATCTTTTTCTCTTTCCTCTCCAATTAACCCTATAATAATAGTGGAGTAGAAGCCTTTTTAGTTGGGTGTGGGAGTGGTGAACCTAAAATATTGTGATTCTTGAGTCTTGTTCTTAATAAATTTTTTAACATATTTTTTTTATTAAATGATATTTAAATTTATTAATTTATAAATTAAGTTGAATAAGATTATGTGTTAATTTAATTTTGAGATTTTAAATTTCCTTTATTAATGGTTTTATTCTCCACATACTTGGATTTGGATTGAATTGATTGATTGATCTAAAATAAAATGTAGAAGTGTTTTGCGATTTCAAAACACATGAGGAATAATCAGGGGAGAAATTTAAATTTTTGGGGATTTCAATACAATATTTTGTATTTCCTTAATTATTTTTAATCATGTGTGAAAAGGAAGATCAGTTATTATTCCCTTCATTTAGTCAATTAATAAAAAATGATAGAATTTTTTTAAAGGATAACGATAATATTAAAAAGGTGGGAACTAATCCTAAACCAAATCACATTCCTATCATATGAATTTCACATCCAAGTTTCATCACATTTGATTCATTTTAATTCTTTTTATTTTATTTAATTTTAAATTATAGAAAATTAGATTTAAACATCTTTATCTGGAGATGAAATGGGTTTATACTAATATTATATCCCTAGCTGTAAAAAATTATTCTTTCCACACCTGATGATAGTTGTGCATCAGTTGCCAAATTTTAACTCCCCATCAATTTTATCCTTTTTTAGAAACATGATTATGTATTATTTTAGGTAAATTTTATGTTTCTCACTCCACTTTTTCGAAGTATGTTTTATTATCCCTTTGTATGAAAAAAATTAGAAAAATCTATTTTCTGAAATGATTAATTTTTCAATGAACAGTGACAAATTACAATTTTTAAATACTTCCATTTTTCTTCATAAAATCAATAAATTTAAAAGTAACATTCTATTTTATATTTGATATTGAAGTTAAATATGATCCATTGGACTTATAAAAATATAATAAATTCCATTTGATCAATAATATTCATGATTTTTATATACAAGTTAATTTTTAGACTTAAAAATAAATTTTTCTAAAAAAATTATTCACTACTTCTTAAAAATTCATATTAAAATTAATTATTCCACCGATAAAAATTTAATATTAAAAATTTTCTCAGTATTTTGGGAATCACAAGACTAAAATTTGGTAAATATTCACCTTTAATTTTTAGTAATTATTAATAATAACCTTGGTAAATATTTCTCACCTAGGTAAGGGTAAACGGGTAAAAAAGGGTTAAATTTATGGGATAGAGCTTTACAATAACTCAAAAACTTATGTTTAATATATTTTATGAGTGGGGTTAAACCAAAGTCATCCAATATTTGAGTTTATGTCATCATTTTTTTTTTATTTTTCAATGAAAATTACTTATATTTTATATTATGTAAAGAAAAGTACAAAATATCACTCTCTTTTCATTTAGAAAATAAAATATTTTATCAATGGGATAGAAATAGGTTATAGATGGTCAAAAAATCTTATTTTTAATAATAATAAATTATTTTTATTATATAAATTTATTTTTAATTTTATTGATGGTATAATTACCTTAAATTCTTACACAATGCCAATATATATCTTTTGAAAGCAATATAAAACTTTACAAAATAGTTTCAAAAACCAAAAAATAAATATGTTTTGGATGAATTATAGTATTCTAGAATCATTATGGGTAATTATTATTTATAATATATGGTTAAATGAACTATATTTTAAATACATTATTGTCTTCCTAACATTAAAGTCAAATTAAATGAATAGTCACAAAAATGGAATTAATGATATTTTATGTTATATAATATTTTATTAAATGATATTAAAATAATACATGGGGATGATATTTAGAATAAAATTTTATCCCTTGACCATTTTTTCTATTTTTTCTATTTTATGTAAATTTATAATAGTTAATGATTGAAAAAATTGTTATAGTAATTAAGTATAAAAAGGGTAAATGGGTGTTAATCTAAAGAGTTGAGGGTTAAAATGAACAAAACAAATTATAAAACCTATTGTATAACATTATATAGATCATATATCTTATTTAATTCTAAATTAATACAATTTTTAACCACATGGAAATGATTTTGAATTTAAAATATTTTAATGTTTTGAAAAAATACAAGAGTGTCGCTTCCCTCCCTGATAAAAGGACACTCATCCTCTCTATTATTTACACCACTTTGAGCCACCTAGAATGAACAGTCCTTACAGAAATATCTTTAAAAATTCTTTATAAATGAATTATAGGTTCTGGTATTTTTAAAATACCATTTAAATGGTCCTTATGAAAGGATATAAAGGATGCCTAGTGCAGAATATTTAATCATCCTACATAAAATCTTTGAATTTATTTCTTATTATGCCACTTCTTAATCACTATTATTCATAAAAAAATAATATATTCTATAAACTAAATGTAAATAAATTTTATTATGATTAGGAATCCACCATTATCCACCCTCTATTCTAAAAAATGGGATATGAAAGTATTTCTTGTGTATACATGTAGACAACTATATCTGCGTAGAGATATGATCCATTCTCCATCACCATAATTATTGGTCGGAAATAGTGATGGATTTAATGATTATATATGATATTTATGAAATAATTAAACTTCTATAATTATAATATTTTATCCAACTTCTCACATTTACATCCATTGGAAACTGATAGCATCGCTCGTGCATACCTGTGGACGACCACCTCCATGAAGCAATGTTATTCATTTTTAAGTTTCAATTTAAATGAATTGTAATAATGATATATATAATATAATAAAGACTCTTTAGTGTTGAATTGTTATTTAACTTTCTTTATTTCTGATAAGAAAAAACTTTAAACATCACTTGTGTGTATGTATGGACTATTGTCTCCATGAAGTTATGTAATTTATTTTTCATCACCTATTTAAATGAAAATTTATAAAAGATTATATAATTAATAAATATGATATTTATGTAATGATTATTATTCTACATATGATGAAACCATTACTAATTTTCAAGCACCTTAACCATCTAACTGAACCACACATGAAAAAAATATTTGTTATCACCTAGAATAAAATTTTAATACAAAATAATTAACAATCGGGTGTTAAGAATTTATAAGTTAATAATATTTATTCTAATATGTATTATATAGCTTTAGAATAATTTTAAAATAAATATATATTTACTATACATGATATTTGAATTCGTATGAAGAAATATGAGACTTAAGGTAGGGGAGTTATATTTCAATCCCATTTTAGTCAGGATTGTTTATGATTGAATATTAGTTGAGGAAATTATATGATCTTTATTTGATAAAACCCATTAGTTTTTATTCTCATTTGGTAATTTCTGAAATTTTTATGTTTTATTACCATTTTTCTATCTTTGGTACATAAAAATTTTCAGAATATTTTTTTAATAAAATTCAACCTTATTTCGTCTCTTTCAGTCAGAAACCCTTTTTCTTCTATATCAATGTTTTCAAAAAAAATTAAATAATTTTTTTAAAATTATAAAATCATTTTTTAACTTCAATTTAACTTTATTGTGAGTTTTTACAAAAAAAATATAAATAATCTTATTTATAATTCATGAATATGGTTCCAAAGGGGTGAATTGAATCTTTATTTTTACCATTACAAAATAAATGGAATTTATATCATCATGACCACTCAATGATTTGAATATTTCTTTAAATTTTTTCATATTTATTTTCAAAGAAACTTATTTATTTAATATTTTGGAAATATTTGTATTTTAAGTAATAGATTTTAAAAATAGATAAGGGTATTTTCTTCAAGAAATAATTCCATGATCTTTTAAGAAAATATTTCTTTTCTAATAACTTCCTTTGATGTTACTTAATCTTTACTAGGTATATGATCCAATAATACCGTCCTTATTAATTCTCTATATGGTTTATTATTATTTCTATGAGTTGAAATCAATTTATTTTTCATGGGTTATGTTATGATGAAATGATGAAATGTTTATGAGACTCACTTTCTTTCCATCGGTTATAATATAACAATATGCTGAATGTTTTATGATCTTGTGGAACACATATGAATTAAATATGTTTATGTGAAATGTGGGCCTAGAATTATATATCCCTCCAAATCATTGGTTAATGATTTATATATCATGATATAACACGAACTGAAATGTGGAATGAACCCAGATCATTAAGGGACCATGTTTACTAAGATAGTCTTGGTAGTGAACCTTTACTAAGAATGTGATTAAATAAGTACTAAACCTAATCCACTATAATAGTATTGGAATTTTTCATTGACTAAGGAAATGATTTTATATTCTTATTTTTATGGAATAAACTTATGTCTTACTCTTATGATATGTTCCTATATATTTTGGTTTATTATTGATGATTCCACACTCTTATGTCTTATTCATTTTGATTAAAATAAATAATAATGTATTGATTCATGATTGATGATATTTGAATGAGTGGGTATGATTATCGTAGGTTTTGATCATGTTCTCATACCCTTATGATTATTTTATTCTTTCATATTATCATTAATTAATATCTCATATGTTTACCCTTACTAAGAATATGAGATCATCCTTTATTATATTACCTTTTCCCCAGGATATGAAGAATGTTTTTTAGTAAGATGTTTCTAAGAAGGGTGTTGGTTGTGATGAACTTAGTGGGAGATGATTTAGATATTTTATGTACTAGTTTTTTATATATCCAAATTTTTAATGATAGTAAAACTTTATGATTTTAGAATGGATTTTAATGTTATGCATTGAATATTCAATTAATATGATTTAATAATTATATAAAAAATATGGGTACCTATTCACTCAGTCTAACAAGGTATTTACCCTTGGTATCCACTCTACACTAGAGTGTGCACTTATCTATACCCCTAATAGTATACTTGGACCCCCATGACATCTAAATAGTGGAGTTGGGTAACTAATAAACCAATAAATCATCAAAACAATAAAATTTTAGGCATATCAAGATAAACCAACCCTCACATATTATACCCTCTTAATAAACTGTCACTTCTACTTCCATGCATAAAAATTTAAAAATAATTCAATCAAATTCCAACCATACCCTAAGGGAATTATAAGAAACCATGAACATAATAATCACATGGCATTAATTGATTCTATCAAACCATTTATAAAACAACATCACATAAATTATAAACTTAATTTTCTCAAAGGATCTCAGGAGGATAAGCCATTTGCACACCTTTTGAAAACTATAATTTATATTTTCATTCAAAAACATTTATCAAAATGCACTTAAAAACTCATTTAAAAACATATCTTGGAATCCATTTCTCCAATATAAATTTAGAAATTAATTTTAAAACTAACCATTTACCATAATTCCACTTTAAAAAAATAAAGAACCTTTGAATAGTAAATTAGATGGTTCTGAGAACCCTTTCAAAAAACCTCAATAAATTCCATTTTAAAAAATCATTTGAAGCAACCCATAGACCTAATGGTCTCAAAACTATTTAAAGAGAATGAATTCCATACCCATTAAATTTATAAACTAAATCTTTAAATAATCATACACCCCCTTTCTAATATAGAATTGGTATTACACACACCATTAAAACACCTAAATCATTTTAAAGTTTGCACACATTCATTTTAAAAAATATTTATCATACTAAAAATCCATTCCAAATAAAAAAACCATTCTAAAACCAATTAAATCTTATTTTAGGCATAAAATATTTATCTAGACTAATAAAAAATTAAAACATACAAGAAATTCATAATAATTATTTCAATTTAATTTGAAAGAAACACATACCTTATCAAGTGTAATCACAATATAAACACATCACCATTGATAAAAATGTACAATAGAGAAAAGAGGCAACCACTTTAACCCCTAATAACCCAAAACCCCATCATCATAACCTCATATGACCCTAATCCCAACCCAAATAAGGGTTATGGTTCACAATAATGAGAAAAATAAAGAGAGAGGAAAAGCGGAGAAGAGAGGAGAATAAAATAAAAATAAATAAGGATTATTTTATTGAAATAAAAGGAAAAAATAGATCCAAATAGAAGTAGGGAGAGGGAATAAGCTCTTAGTGTGTGTTACATGCATGGAAAATATAGGGATAGGATAAGAGGAAGCTAGAGCAGAAAAATTGGAGGGGAGTAATTTGGAATTTTACCAAATTAATTAAATCTAGTAAGGTTACATGGTTTACCAAAACATGAATTAAGAATATAGATGGAACTCCCTAAGAAATAACTCCCCACACAATTTCACTTGGGAACCTCATGCAGTTATATTATCCCTTCACAAACCATTCTAAATAGAAATGTCGAATTGAAAACTCACATCTCAATCGTGTTTCATGGTCTCCTCAAACCTTGTCCAAGTTGTGAACCCATACCCTTACACCCTAAAGTTCATGCATTATTCCCCATATGATTCACATAGCTTGGACTAAACCATGATTCTCCCACGTATATTAACCCTTAATTTAACCAAAACAGCTATTAAAGTACCAATGTAAACATAAATTCATGGTTTCCAAAAAATCGTGCATTAAAACTATGAACATAGGGAAAAATTAAAAGTTTTAGGCCAAAACTTATCAAGGATATAAATTACCTCGCATAAAGATGAAATAAAATAAAATATAATGTGAAACTGACATGTGGGTGTCACATTTTTTCAATTTTAGTATGTTTTATAAAATCTACCTAAGATATATGTCCTTTAGATTTGATGGTGTTTTTTATGGAATTTATTCTATAAATGATGCAATTATATTTATATAAAATTTAAGTTATTATATCATCCTAAATAATTTTCACAAATCCATATATCTCTAGAATGGAATATTACAAGTCAATACTATAGATAAAAGACTATTGAATAACATTTATGGGATAAGACCTAAAAAACTTATGAGTGTGAAAAATGTAAAATCCATAAATAAAGTGATGAATTTGAACTGAATAACCCAAATTCAACTATGGAATATAAAAAATATTATAGGGAAACTCTTCATGACCCTTGATCATAAAATGAATATCGATAGATGTTTTCAATATCAACTACCACTTTTCTCTAGATTTACCTACTCCATGTACATTTTCATCATCTATAAATATTCCTTAATCTATTTATAAGATAATGCATGTGGGTTTATTTCCCATGTGGTTGACTTTTAACATACTAAGTTGGATACCCTAAAAATATAATAGAGGGTAGAAATAAAATGCAACTAGAAATTAGAGATAAGGTAAAAATTTAGAATACTAAAATATGTATTAAGGGTTGAGTCGATTATAGTAGTAGTAATGTATTGTCACCACAACCCAGATCTATAAGGATCATATTCTACTAGTAACCATAGGTATATATTTGACCATTAATATCAAACTACCCCATATCTGAAAACCATTTCATCTGAATAAACCCATTCTGGGGGACCCATACCTCACCATGTTAACTGTGTCGCTTGAGGGAGTACCAACCTCTTGTGGATTCTCCATGCATCATCGAGAAACGAACTCATTTCATTCTAGGTAATGACCATTATGAGCATTTATTACACACATTATATATACATACATATACATACATCTTGTGTAAAATTAAATGAAATTTTATGTACAATAATAAATGGATATGTAATATTAAGAAATAAATAAAAATACCCCCCATAAGTTTAAATTTAATCTTATTTGCATAAATTTTATTACATGTGTAGGATAATAAAAAAATTAATAAAACCTAGGTAATATTAAATTAAAATACAAAATACAAAAAAATGAATTTATAGTTATTTGTGATTAAATTAAACATATCAATTCTTATATAAGATTAAACTAAAAATTAAAACTAACTTTATATGATTAAAATATAGTTAATATAATATATATTTGAAAAACATATAATTTTTAATACTTCGTACAAATTAATTAAATCATATTAATATAATATTAGGATATTTAAAAATAGAATATTTAATAATTAAAATACTAAAATAATTTTAATAATATATTTATAAAAAAAAAAAAATAATAATAATTAGTAAAATTACATAAAATTACTTTAAATTTTATTAGCTTAATTTTGTAGTTTAGTGGTTGTATTTTCTATAAATAAGTTAGGAATACATGACCATGATAAACTGTCAATATGTGTGGGTCTTAAATGAAGAGTTTATGACACTTCTTCCATCATAAATAGAAAAGGAATAAGTGCTTTTGTTGTTTTATGTGATTTGAAAAATAGATTCTGAATAGTTTTATCAAATGGATAGATTCAAGTAGTAACCCTTGATAATTGATGATTTATGTGTTTTTCTTCAAGTGAATGATATGATTTTTTTCCTTTTGGAAGAAGAATTACTATCTACAAGAGTTTTTAATGGGATTAGAAGAAGCTAACCTTGTGGGGAGGTTAAAGTGATAATATAGAACATGATAAGATATATTGAAGAGTAGAGACACCATCCAAAAGTCCATAAGATTCAATGATACTAAAAATAATTGATAAAACTCTTTGAATTATTTTTTTAGTGGTTTTTATGTTTTCTAGAAATTCCTTTGAATAGTTAAAGAGGTACTGGGGTACTTTGAGTAATTCTTGGATGTTTTGAATAAAATATAAGAATAAGTATTTGGTTAAGTCCCATATTTATAAGGATGACCCTGAAAATTGATTTTGGGAATAATTTTTATAAAACATTAAAAGGCATGATCTATCCCTATGAACAAAAGGATAAGTCTAAACTACATTGGGGTCAAAGTGATCTTTGTAAGGATAGTCCATAATTTATAAGGATAATTGAATTTATATAATAATGATCTAACAAATGATAAGTATCATTTATATTTACGAAGTTAATGATGTTTAGAAATTTATAAATTCAAGAAATCGTCATCATAATCATATTTATTTATTTAATTTTTCTCAAGAGTCAAACCCAAAGGCAAGATACAAATAGATTCTGAAAAATAGAAATGTTATCATATGTAGGTATAGATCTATCATTCTGAGTTTAAATAATTTTATATAAAGATCATTACACTTTAATACTTGGAATAGAATGTAACATATGAATTATAAATTATTTCTCATAAAGATGTGTCTCTTTCTTAAGTAGTTGTAAATCATTATTATATTAGTCAAACTATATCATATGAAGTTTGGTTTTATTTGATATCATAAGGGGACTTCGTATAACTGATGAACTTAGTAAATGATCTAACGAAGAATCTCCTAGAAAATAAATTATGTGATACATGAATTAGTTTTTAATGAAAATAAATATCACAATTAATTAGAGTAATTATGATTTAAATGTTGATAAAGGGATGAATACATAACATCGTGAATCATGTTTTGATGTTGTTCAAGGATAAATGAGAAGACAACCATTCCATTAAAATATGATTCAAGATAAAATGTTGTTAAAGTTATTAATTGAATAGATAAGTTCAAACTATAATAGAAGGTGGCATATTGTATGATTCATTTATTCACTCTTGCATGTAGATGTCGAAAAAAAGTTAAAGTTGAAGAGTTTGTGAAATAAATGAAGGATTTTTTATTCAAGTATCATGTGGAAATATTATATTGATACTTTAAGAGATTATAATAGATATTTAAATAGGAGTTTACATGAGTTTAAACATATGAATTTATGGGATAATTAAATAGTTGATATATCTATAAAATTCAATACACAATAATACCTAGGAGGAATGGGAATTAAAATTTATGTATTCAATGAATATAAAATTACTAAAGGAATAAATAGAAATTTGATTGATAATTGTGATAGAACTCGAAACTGCAACCATTGATCTTTTTTATTGATGGAGAAGAACCTGACACATTCAAAAGTGCACTTGTGTATTGAAGAAGAGAGAATGATAGAGACAAGATTCATCTTGTTGTTTCAACCAATATAATTTACTTGAGAATCTCATAGAATGAAATCCCATAGCGATTACAAATTATAGTCAGATTGAGTTACAATGAATAAGGATAACATGAATGCATTTATTTTGATCATACATTGAAAGTTGAACAGCATTTCATAGGTTTCTAAAGGATGACAATTCAAGGACTGTGTGAGGTGGTCAAATCCAGTTGTTAATTATGATATATGAAAGACAACATATTCTAGAGGGGGGATGGAAAACTACATGGAGGTAGTTACTGTCACAGGGCTTAGTGAAGAATATTTCCCTTATTATTCATGAAACTTATATAATATTATTCATACAACCTTTCAGGATTTTTGGTTAAACACTTCCCTTTAGTCTTTCACATTGCAACCAAACCCTGTAAATATATGCCTACTATTTTCTTGTTTTATTCTAAATTTCATGTGGTGTTATGTATTGAGAGAACATTTATTAATCCATATTTATAAAATGAGATAGAGGTCAGAGTATTAAGAGGGGTAAAAAATGAAATAAAAACGGTTTTTAGTGGTGGATTTCCCATTAGGGATGGTTTGAACCAATGGAAAACCATTTAGAGGTGGTTAGTTAAACCTATCAATATTTTTGCGTCATCAATAAAGTAGCAGCAGTTTGGATTTATATATACATCATTTAGAAAAGTATCATATTTCTATATATATAGACAATTTTCAATATATTTAGTTTTAGCTTATATTAAAAAATTATTTATTTAATAAATGGTTGTAAAATAAACTAACTACCACTAAATGGTTTAGAATTGATTGTATTAAGTAGTGGTACATTAAAACCACTGCTTAAAAATTTAAATTTAAAAAAACTGTTTGCTAACAATATTAGTGTTAGTTGTTTTTAACCATAGTTAATAAGATCCACCACTAAAAAATTATATTAAAAAATTATTATATAAAATTTAAAGAAATTATAAATCATAAAATTTGACTAAAAAATAATTAACTAAAAAAATATTTAATAATTTAAAAAACACATATGTGTAAGACACATATTTCTCTACCTCTACTATATAACTCCACAATCATCAGCAATAAACTCAATCATCATATATATATAATAACTCCAACATCCACCATCAACCCATTCCATACCTACATCCACTGAATAAGTACACAACAATCATTTATATCTCTCCACCTCCACTTAATCTTACCACCTCCATTGTACCCAAAATCGACTGCTTAACTATCCTGTCAACTAAAACAAAAACAATATAGAAATTAGAACTAAAAATAATAATTAATAATTACATTAGAATCCATGATAATGTTTAACCATATGAAAAAAAATATAAACCATAAATACTTCCTTCTAATGAGTGTTCTAGATTAGAATGATCAATCTCATACTTTCTAACAGAATTTGTCACATGCAATTCAAATCATAACATTTAATAGAAGGAACATGAAAAACAATATTTATAGGATATTTTCAAAAAAATCACATAATTTTTTTAATAGAACATATGAAATTTTAATATAAAAAAATGATATAGCATCCCACATATCATATATTAAATAAAGATATGAAAATTCCTCAGGTAATTAGACCTCTAAACTCACCCAAAACACCTTGAAAACATGAAATTACATATTTAATAACTGATTCAACTCTTTCAAATATATAGGAATTAGTTTATAGTAATATAAGTATATATCAAAAATATTTTTTCAATATTTTCATGACAACCTAAGGACATTTAGTAGGGTTTTTACTATTACACACATGTTTTAGAGTTTTAAAATACAAAACAATATTTATATACATTTTGAGAAAACCACCACTCAGATTTATGGGGAGATAGTTCTTACATTTCCAAAATTGAATATATGATCATTTTCCTATGATTTTGTGTTAATTGGATGTTTTTTTTGTTTTTACCATTTAATGTGTATTTTTAAATACTTTCACATCATTAAAAAATGTTTATTTAGTAATTTCAAGAACACCACACATCAGATTTATGTATTTTATACTCAAACATATCAAAAATAATTCAATGAAATTTTTAGTATGATTTCACATATATATGAAGTTGTTCAATGTGGTTTTGAGCATTACATGCATGTTTTAGTGTTTAAAACAAAATAATGTGTTCATATACATACCAAGATAACTTCCACTCAAATTGATGTAGTATTAGTTCCTGGATTTTTTTAAAAAATCTACAGACATTTTACTATGATTTGATGTAAATATGAGATCATTTTATAGGTTTTAACCCCCCCCCCACCCCCAACCACCAACCAATACACATATTAATTACTTTTGTGTCATTAAAAATTTCTTATTAAGTCATTTCAAGAACACTGCACATCAGATTGATGTGTGGTATAGTCATATACATGAACAATGATTCCAAAATATTTTTATTTTGAGTGTATGGTAATATTAGGTAGTTCTATATGGTTGTAACCATTAAACACATGTTTTAGAATTTTAAAATACTAAAAATGAATTTTTGGACATCTCAAGAAAACCACCTACAGGATTTATGTGGCGTCAGTTCCAACATGTCAAGAATCAATATATAGTAATTTTAATATGATTTAATAGAAATATTAAGTCATTTTATATATTTTAACACCCTAAAACGTGTTTTTAAAGACATAAATTTTATTAAAAAATTATTCATTCATTTTGGAAACATCACACATAAGATAGATGTTCCTTCTGCTCGTTTCCATCAATAATGATTCAATTGTAGTTTTACCATGATTTCATACCAGTATGAGGTCCTCTTATAGGGTTTTGACCATTTCATTGATGTTCTATAGTCATCCACTTGGGTTTTGACCATTAAACAATTGTTTTAAAGTTTTAAAACACTAAACGTGAACTTATAAATATCCTATGAAAAAAACCCACTCACATTTATGTGGAGTTAGTTCCTACCTTTTAAAAATAAATATATTTTCATTTTCCTATGATTTCAATGAAATATGAGGTTTTTATAGGTTTTAACCCCCTAAAAATGTTTTAAAGGGCATTAATATCATTAAAAACTACTTATTTAGTCATTTGAAGCACACCACAAGTTGGATTGACATGTCATTTACTCTTAAACATCAAAAATAATTCAAAGAATTTTTTTCTATGGTTTCACACAAATAGAAGGTAATTATTTTTATTTTTTACTATTATATGACGGTTTTAGAGTTTTAAAACACTAAATATGTGTTTACAGGCATCTTGAGAAAACCCCCACTCAGATTCATGTAGATCAAAATTTTATATTTTAAAAATTAATATAAAAACGTTATCTTATGATTTCATGGAAATAAGAGGTCATTTTATGGGTTTTGTCCCATTAAACCCTTCTTTTTAAAGACTTTCATATCATTAAAAATTTATTATTTAGTCATTATGAAAATAGATCTTGTCGTATTGACATATCGATAACTAATACACATCAAAAATGATTATAAAGAATTTTACCTAGGATTTAATTCCAATTTGAGTTCATTATTTATGGTTTTTGACCATTATGAATATGTTTAAGAATTTTAAAACACTAAAAATTTGTCTTTGAACATCTTGAGAAACCCACCACTCATATTGATGAAAATTCAGTTCATACATTTCAAAAATAAATATATGGTTTTTTTACTATGATTTCATATGAATTAGATGTTTTTTATGGGTTTTGACCCCCTAAAGCACTTTTTTAAAGACTTATATCATTAAAAACTGCTTATTCAGCAATTTTGAGAAACCCACATGTTGGATTGAAATTTTATCTAATTATACATATAAAAAATGATTCAATGAAATTTTTACCATGAAGTATTTATAAAATAAGAAATTTTTCAAGGGTTTTTATAACTAAATACATGTTATATTATTTTAAAACACTAAAATGTGTTTACTAACAATATTATAAAACCTCCACTTAGATTGATGTGTCCTGAGTTAATTCGTTTAAAAAATAAATCTATAGTTGTTGTATCATGATTTAATGGAAATTTTAGGGGTTTTCTAGGTTTTTACCCCTTGATGCATATTTTTAATGACATTTATATCATTAAAAACTACTTATTTAGTCATTTGTAGCACATTTCTTGCATGATTGATGTGTTATCTTGTCGTAAAAATTACAATTGATTAAAATAAAATTTTACATGATTTCAAACAAATATGAATTTTTCATCTAGTTTTTTTACTATTAAATGCATTTTTTGGAGTTTTAAAACACTAAAAATGTGTTTACAAACATCTTAAGAAAACCCCCACTCAGATTTATGTTTCATTAATTCCTAAATTTTAAAAGTAAATATATGGTGTAATTACTGTGATTTCATAGAAATATGAGGTCATTTTATTAGTTTTTATGCCCTAACACATGTTTTCAAATATTTTCATATCATTAAAAAATTATTATTTTGTCATTTTGAGAACATTTCATGTCATATTGATGTGTCTTCTCCTCATACACTTTATAAATGATTCAACAATGGTTTTAAATTGATTTATAAAATAAACTTCCATATAATTCAAGTAGAATAGTCATCTAATATTACCCCAACTCCCTCTCTAATTAAAAACCCTAAAAGGATACAATATAGTCATAATAATAATAAAAATAGTCATTTGGACATGTCATGGACTAAGTTTATAATTTACCTCTATAGGATGAGCTATAAGAATATAAATTTCCTCATTGATTATTCCTATTATTCTTTATAATATATAAACTAAGTCACTTTCCATTGTTGACCTCCACAGATCCTATGTTTTCCTATAGTCATTATGTTCTTGAACTTTTTCTTACAGCCTAGAAACTTCCCTTTACACTTCTTGATCAAAGACACTACGTGAACCCCCACTAGAATATTGGGAAGTTAAAGATGATGGTGACCTACCCAAGATAGCTGATGGAGTATGACCAAACTCATCCCTCATACAATTCTAGGATACTCCTTCCCTAAAATGATTTCCATTAAATTATTCTGAGAAACCAATGACAATTTTTCAATGTTCACATTATTGGATTCTTTAATTTTAACTAGTTAATAAAATAATATTATCAATGATTTTATAAATTTTATAACTTCATAATATTATAAAATTAATTTATACACAACTACGATGATTTTAGTTTATTTAAATAATATTAAATTTTATTGAAAATTACTTGCTCCAATATATTTGGTAGGTTTATTCAAGAAACTGACATCAAATTTCTAATGAATATTAATACACATCTATGTTCATCCAACCAGGTGACATAAATAATTTTATTTTATAAAATATATATAGATATTCATTTCAAGTTAGAACAAAAACCATTATGTATAATAAAATAATATAAATAATAATAAATAAAATATAACCAATATTTAATATTTTCTAGAAAAACATCTTAACTCAACAATATGTGGAATGAATTGTGTTTCTGGATTCACTTATTTTTTTAGATAATTCTTTGAAAAATATAAACATTAATAAAAATTACAATTTTATTATGATTAAGTTATTCAGATACTGTAAAATATGAAATTTCAGCATGATATGTATCTATGTTAATATCAAGAAAAACTTCCAATACTCCAGAGACATGCCTTTAGGCACTTTCTCATGTATCTTCTATGATCCCAAAGAATATTCAACAAAATTATAACATAACCTCTACTTAAATTATCTCCATTTATTTCCCAAATTTTTCATGGTACATGAAAATAAAACAAAGTTAGGGACATTAAAATAAAAAAACATCTTGAAATAAAAAACATTACACCTTTATAATTATATTTATAATTTGACTCGCACCTTTTAAATCAATCATTAGTGGATATTAAATTAACTTTACTATTATTTGGTTATCAAACCCCTATTTCATCTATGCTATGGTAAATTGACTCTAATATATATAATAAATGGGGAGGATTTCTTTCTCTCAAGAAAGATACCGAATAATATTTCTATATATTATAGTATCATCTATAGTAGGTTCCCTGAAATCATCAAATGGAATGATAATTTTAGGCCATATTTTGGTAGAGTGTAAACATTTTCAATGGAAATGGAAATGGTAAAGGAATCCAAAATAGAATTGGAAATGCAATAGAAATGGGAAAAAACTATGTTCAGTATATAAGGATATTTTACAATGGAAGTGGAATAATGATTTTTTTAAGGTAAAAATATCCTCATTCTCATATTATATCGTAGCACCCTCCCTCACTAAAAATATCCCACATATTCTATAACTATGAAACATATTTAGCGAAACCCCTACAAAAAAATTCTTTTAGTTCCCCTCCATTGTAGATTAGATATAGTATCTCAGTCATGGTTTCCTTATAGAAGACATGTGTCATAGTCCCTCAATCATAACCCCCACACCCCTTATCTAATATACCATGTTTTAGTAATCACCCTTTCACCAAAGAACCACTATCGCAGCACCCAAATAGAAATTACAAGAAGTTGGTGCGGAGGGGTGATTTAAAGATAAAGTAGACAAAGTAGTGGGGCATGATGGATTGGGTGTAATGGAGGGGAGTAGTAGTGGGGTATGATGGAAAAAATGATAGTGGGGCACAACGGGAAGTAAAGGGTGTTGCATGGATGATTGAGAATGGTAGGAGGGAAGAGGGAAATAGTAGATAATATTAGGTAAAGAGTTAGTGGTGGAGGAAAATATTTATATTTATGATGGAATCTTTGTTTCCATCCATTTTAGAGGGAAAATCAAATTCTAGCCTATGATAAAATTTGTGCTTACCTGGATCCCTCTTCCTGTGTACCAAACACACAAATATTGGGATTTTATTTCCCTTTCCACTTCCTAGTTGAAATGGAAATGGAATTAAAAAAGGAATCAAAAAAATGAAAATGGGAAAAAAACCATGTTTGGTTTGCAATGAAATTTTATGATGGAAGAGGAATTGAAATATTTTAGTGGTAAAAAATATCCTCATTCTCATATTCTTCTTTTTTAAAGGTAATGATTTGGTCAAAGACCAAAGCACAATTTATTGATATGCAAAAGGATTACAAAAGACATAAATATGGGTTTTTTTTACAATCTCTATCAAATAGATATAATAAGTCAGCTGGTAGAGTGTCAAGCCAAGTCATGATCTGTTGAACTCCTTTGTTAGCGAGAGCATCAGCAACAGCATTCGCTTCACGGTAAGCATGAGTAGCTATGTAATCAAACCCATGAAGCGTGTTTAGACAATTCATCCAAAGAGTGGTAGGCGGCCAGGCAAGATGAGTGATGCCATTCCAGATGGCATGAACAATAGTGGTGGAATCACTTTCAATCCAAAGCTTTCTCCAGCCTCTTTGAAGTGAAAAATCAATAGCATGGATGATCCCCAGCATCTCATCCTCAAGCGATAAAGAATGACCACATCCAACATAAAAGTAGCCCTGACACTGGCCAGATGAGTCTCTAAAGATGGCACCATAACTTGCAGGGCCAGGATTGCCTTTGGAAGCGCCATCCACGTTCACTTTGATCCATCCCAGCATCGGTGATTGCCAGAATACTTAAAAGGAACGTTTGGGATTTGGGTATCATTCTCATCTTCTTTCATAGCCCTGCATTCAACAAAAATAACCCTCATATGTTGTAACTTTGAAATAGATCTTTCACAACCTCTCCAAATGAGATTTGGAATTTCCCATCTGTTGAAGATCAGTTATAGTCCCTCTCTCATAGTTAGGATAATTTTTTTAAATGGTTTTTTAATTTATTTAAATAGATAGGGTTGGGGATATTTTTAAAAATGGGTCCAGGGAAGTGTGAACCTCATTCATTCTTCTCCCCTCACTAGGAAGAATGATTGGGGTTCACGCTAACTATGTGAATTTTCACAAGGTAGAATGAACGACGTTCACTCTTCCTCCAAATTTTTTTAATAATAAATATTACTATATATAGAGAGAGAAAGATCTAATTAAATATTAAAAATAGATATTAATAAAAAGTAATAAATATTAATTAAATATAAATAAATTAAAATTAAAAATAAAAAATACTAATTAAAAACTCATCAATATTAATAAAATATAAATAATAATTAATTAAATATTAATAAATATTAATAAATATTAACAAATAATATATAAATATTCATATATATTCATATATATTGATAATACAGATAAATTTTAACAAATATTGATTAAATATTAAATAATTATTCTTAAATATCGATTAAAATATAATTAATGTTCATGATTATTAGGAAATGTAAATAAATATTAACAAATATAAATAATTAGTAAAAAAGAGAAATAAAATATTAATTGATATTAATTAATTATTCTAAAATATTAATTAAATATTCATAAATATTCATAAATACTAAAATAATATTAATAAAAACTATTAAATATTAATAAATCTTAGTAAATATTAAATATATATTCATAAATATTAATTAAATATTAATGAAATATTAATAAATAATAATTAAATTTTTATAAAAAGTAATTATATTTTACACAATATTCAAAAATAATCATAAATATGAATAAATATTAATAAATTTTAATAGATATTAACAGATATTAATTAAATAATCAAAAATATAAATAAAAAAGCTAAAAAATAATAAATAGCAATGAAATATTTTTCAACGTTTATAAATATTTATTAATATTAATTAAAATTTAATAAACATTGATAAACATTAAATAAATATTCATGAATATTCATGAATATTCACGAATATTCATGAATATTACTAAATATCAATTAAATATTAAAAAATATAAAGTAAACATTCATTAATTTTAATATATTCTTTTAACAGGTTGAGGGTCAATACCTCTTTTATTAAGAATATAAATATTAAATTAAATATTAATGAATATAAATAAATATTGATTAAATATAAATTAAAAATTATTAGATGTTAAATAAATATTAATAAATGTAAATAAATATTCATAAATAATAAATATCCATTAAATAAATATTCATAATTATTATTAAATATTATTAAATATAAGTAAATATTAATATTTTTAAATATTTATTGCATTTAGTAATATTTAGTAATATTTATTAATATTTATGAATATTAATGAAAATTTAATTAATATTTAGTCATATATAATAATAATAATTTAATATTTATTCATATTTATTTAATATTTATTTAATTTCTATCTATTATTTTTTTAATTTTTAATTCAATTTATTGATATTTAGTTAATTTTTATTAATATTCCATTAATATATATTAATATTAATTTTTATGCATTAATATTTAATTAATATATGTTAATTTCAATATAATATTAATAAATATTTATAATTATTGAAAATTATTTCATTTATATTTATTTATATTTCCTAGTGCTTTATTTATATTAAAAAATATTTTATTAAAATGTATTAATAATTATTTATATTTGTTGATATTTATTATAGTTTATTGATATTTAGTTAATATCTATTAGTATTTATGAATGTTTAATTAAATTTTATTACTTTTTTTGTGACTATTTGATTAATATTTAGTTAATGTTTATTTAGTATTTGTTAACATTTGTTAATATTTACTTATATTTATTAATATTTTTTAAAAATTTATGAATTTTTATTAATAGTTAATTAATATTTGTGAATAATTAATTAATATTTATTAATATTGTATTACCCTTTTTTACTATTTATTTATATTTATTAATAATTATTAACATTTTTTATATTTATTCATATTAATTATTATTTAATCCATATTTAGGAATATTTATTTAATATTTAATCAATATTTATTAATATTTTTTCATATTATCAATATATATGAATATTTATTTAATGGTTATTAATATTTTTTTTAATATTTATAAATATGTAATTCATATTTATTGATGTTTTATTTATATTGATGAATTTTTATTTAATATTTATTTATTTTTAATTAGTATTTATTAATATTTAATTAATTTTTACTACTTTTTATTAATATCCATTTTAATATCTAATTAGATATCTCTATATATATGGTTATATTTATTATTAAAAAAATTAGAGGAAGAGTGAATGTCATTCACTCTTCCTTCATAAAATTCACACAACAAGCATGAACCCACTTCATGCTTCTCGGTGGGGGGAGAAGCATGAACAGGGTTCATGCTTCTATATAACCATTTTTGAAAATATCCCCAACCCTATCCCTTTTTTAAAAAATACCCATTTAAAAAAATTATCCTCATAGTCACCTAACCTAAGACACATATCATAACCCCTAGGTAACAACCCCATCAACCCTTCACCCTAGCCAAATATCCTATGTTACAGTTCCAACATATCCTCTTAACTGGATATCCCATGCCAAAACCCCTCAATGAAAATTCCATAAAGAATATGAGGAGGGTGTAATCTAAATACAAAGAATATGGTGTAGTGGGCATGATAGAGGGGACACAATTGTGGGGTAATATAGATTGGTATAATAGTCGGGAGATATTGTGGTGGTGATAGTGGGGAATAGTGGGTGGTAGAGGGAGATGATGTCTATTTTAGGGTGCAACATTGAGAACAAAGCCTTAATGTCTTCCAGGTCCCACACATCTATTGTATTAATATTTGTATCTATATTATTGTTATTTTTATCTATTTGGAAAATGTATTAAATAGTTAATAAAAATAAATAACTTTTTTAAAAATGACATACATACCAATAATGGTAACTTTCCAATATCCCCAAGATGAAGGGGTGACCACTACTACACCATGTGAGGTACATTGGATAGTGAGCTACCAACAACATCTGGGGAAGATGGTAGCTCACTAAAATTACCTAGTATAGTGGAATCACCCAAATCCATTGAAGTCGATGGTTGAGATGGTGTGCTCCGAGATAATAATTGTCTAGGAACTCAAAAAAATAAGAATTTATAAATTTTAAATGTATTAAAATATAAAAAATTCATTAAAAGAATATGTAAAACAATAAAAAATTCAGAAAAAATAAATAAATAGAACAATGTATATATATATATATATATTTATATATAATACTTACAAGTTTGAAATTGAAATATAGTTTCATTTCCAATTTGTATAATTAATTATATCCATCTTCATTGCCCTTAATGTTATCAACCACTATTGTGAAGATTACTTCTTTATTTTCACCCTCCCTTTTAGGTTCTATTGTTTTAATATTATAAGGAAAAACGTTTGAATTTATTTTGGGTTGATAAGGTGCACTGTCACAAAGTAACAATTGATCTACATCACCCATATCATGCAATTCTCTTTGTTCTGAGTGAAAAATAACACTTTGAACTTCATTCACTTTATCATCCACATAATAAACCACCTTTTCTTTTGAATCAAAGATAAATGGATCATTCTCTTCACACTCACCATTATGGGTCATGTAAGAGATGTTAGGGGAAGTAAAATGAGATGAACCTTTCATTATACCCATGTTAATATTGGCCCACTTACATTTTAGTAAGAAAAATAAAAATTAACCATGATAGTTTAATTAAATTATATTAATAATTTATTCATATTACACCACCTATGAGAGTTTAAATACACCAATATTTTGAGTTTTTAAGCCTTATATGTGATTAATTATATGAAACATTAATTAATGAGTATTTTAGGAATTTAATCTCTTTACCTTCCTTAGAGGACCATGAGCCAAAAACTTCAAATAATTTGACATAATAGCTTGATTATCAGTATTCATTATCTGTAAAAGAATATATAAGATATTACATTTAATATACACAAAATAACAACATGTTACTAATATGAATATGAGTATATACGTACACAATGGGTGAACTATTAAACAATCACCTTATAAATAGATTTTTTTAATTACATCGCATTTTGAGATTCACCCCCAAGTCATATATTTGTTTGAAATCTCAATTATTTGATAAATGGATCTATGTTAATACTATTTATTAGAACATATCTATGTGATTATAGTAACTCCAATTTAGTCAATTTAAAATCTTATCCCTATCGATAGTGTGAGGCAGCTGTCTATTTTCTTATTGTCAGTGACTAGGTTCACTGTGGGTGGTTTGGTGATGGATTGTACGTCTTGGGGCACGGCTCGAGGTTGATGATGGTTTTCATGACCTGGGTATTATGTGGTTCATTTTTCATGGAACAGTTTGGTTTTCTTTTTAATTTTTAATGGTTTATATTTTTGGTTTAAGGTGACATGGTGGATGACTTTCTATTTATTGGGATTTTGAATTTCAAAACTCTATTTAGTTGGTGGGTAGTGAAAGTAAAGGTTTGGGTGACTTTTTAAGGTATAATATTTTTTTGTGTTTGTCTACTGGTTGGTCTCCACTGATTATATTCTGTTTGGTTTCACACTTAACCTTTAAAAGTGTTTTCAAAAAATGAAAATAATATGGATTTGAAGTGAAATATATATATATATATAGTTGGAAATACCAATGACTATTTTTCATAAGGAGAATTATTGGACATGTCACCAACACATCTAACATGATTTAATTTGGACTCAATGTCTTCTAAATATCTAGAATAGAGGTCTAGGATCTCTTTATATACTATTAAGTTATATTGTACACATATGACTTCAAATGACCTAAGTGCCCGATGAAAATACTAATAAGCATATTAAAAAAATTACATAATGATTAGATAAAACAACGTTCATCAATGAAAATAAAAATAATATTAAAGTAATTCCAAATTGGAAAAATCCATTAATAATGTACCAATTCACTATGTTTAGTGTCTTCAACCAAATGAACAATCAAAAGAGTCATGACAGTGAAAAATGAAGGGGGGGAATGATATCTCCAAATGAAAAAGGGTCGATGCAATTCTTTCTTGTTTTTTTCAAGCTTTGTTGGATTTAGGGTTTTTTAGAGCTCTCGGAAGAAGGTGTACAACTCAAATATAACTATGGTTACTTTTTTGGTTAATTTATTACACAATTTCAAGGGAAGTAAATACTAAATCATAATAAGTGATCTATGAATTTTCAATCCATTTAACTTTTTATGTTTTAAATCATCAGACCTTGAAATGTCACTTTAATATAAATATAGTACTTTTAAATTCATTAAATTTTTATGGAATAAAAATTTATCATTATTTTTCACTGAATAAATATATAAAGGATACTTTTCAATATTATTTTTGCACAAACTACAGTTTATATTCATTTCTTCCATGTCTTTATGATCATTTTGGTGATATTTTATTTTCCCTTCATATAAATCAATGTAAAAATTACATTTTCCCAAACATTATTCTCAAAATACATTAAGTTAATATTATGATGTCAAAAATTAAACTCTTAATAAGGATTCTTGAAAAATATAAACATTTTTTATACTTTTGCGTCCTAAATACTTTAAATATTGTACCCCATACTCATTCACACCTTATTTTAACTAATTGCATTTTCTAAATTATGTGGTGACATTCATTAATTATAAAATTATTTTTTATTTAGATAACACCTTTTATTATATTTTCATTTCAATATATCTACTGAATTGGGTCCTGTTAAACCTAAATTTATGAAATTCATCATGAAATTGATGAAGATAAATTAAGAACTATTTTCAACTATAAATATAATCACAAAGGTTCAAAATCAAAATTACAAAATGGAAAATCCAAAGTGGTATGAGTGTTCCAATTTGATAAGTTTTCAAGTATTGTAAAATCACTAATTTTAAATATTATAGTAACATGAATTTTGAATATTTTTTTGATTGATGCATCAAATGTCTCCATGACATCATCCCATAATTCTCAAAATTCATTAATTAGAGTGTGAAGGAATAAATAAATTCCATTTACATGCATTTTCATTCCTAAAATAATCATTGAAATAACAGAATAAGTCTTCTTTTTACACATCCATGGAGGTTTATTATAGGGTATAAAGAAAATTAATACATTATAAATATTATTTAACGTATAGAAAGGGTTAAAACCATTAGAATCTAGTCCAAAATATACATTCCTAGAATTTGAAGAAAAATTTGGATATAATGAATCAAAAACATTCCATGAATTTGAATCTTTTGGATTTTTCATGTAGCCATCATTGTTAATTTATAAATCATGCAACCTCATGTTATATTCTATCTTACAAGACATGAATAATATTTTTATGAATAGATTCAAAGTAATGTAACATAATACATTCATGGTATTTTACTTCTAATATTTTTTCTTAGTGTTACATTCATTTATAATCTTTTTGTTTATAATTTATTTTCATCTACTTGTATAAAATATTATGAATTCTTCTTCATTAGACGCTTCACCCAAATAAAGTATAAAATCATTAGGTAATTCATGTATTTTTGTACAATCAAGTCCATGTTAGTTTATTTTTTCATCCTATAGTATGAATCAAGGATCGCAGCTTTATAGAATGCATCATGAATCACCTCAAAAATCATAGAAAATTCCATTTTAGTAATTCCAAAGATATAATTCATGTGGTAAAAATTTATTATAAAAGATAAATTTTAATACTTAGCATTACCTTCATGTAATTATTGATTTATAACTTCAACTTATTTATGAAAGTTATTTTCCCACTATAGTTCTAATAAATATTATAATAGTTTAGAATAATTTAAGGCTTTTTATATATTAAAATCTTGATCATTGTATACAATAAATCCAAATGAATCATTTATCTATTTTCAAAATAAATTATCCTTTGATGAGTTACTTTGTGTTTTTTTAAATAATAATAACTATTTTTACTTTCTTTAAATTTTTATTCTCCATGACAATTCCAACATACATATAGAGAGAGAAACTATCTCAATATTAGGTTCTCATATACTTTACTTCCATTTAACCATCACTTTATTTTACAATCAATGCATGAAAATTTTATTCTACTATCTACTAGTAGATTTGAAATTTGAAAATCTAAAATTATTCTAAACCATTAGCATGTCTAGGTTGGTTTTGAAGTAAATTAATCTAATATTTATCAATATATATTAGATTATTTCTATTCTCCATATATATTAATATCATTACAATTAGTATTTATTACTCAAAAATAAAAATAGTAGTTGATAATTTCAACCCCGTAAATACTACCTAGTGGGGTAGTTGTCAGATATCATAGGAGAAATCCAGTGAGGTGAGGGGATGATGGCCCCTAAGGAGAGAAAAAACTGAAAATAAGAGGATAGTGTCTTGTCTAGAGTCTTGGGATAATAGGTCAATAAAGTGGAACTTGTGGATGGACAGTGGGTTGGGGGATTGAGGTTTTGGGTCATGGGGGGTCATGGTTGGGAGTCGAAAAGAGAAGGGGTTGTTATATGACAATTATTAGTTGGGAGAAACCATCGATTTGGGTTGGGGGGTCGAGGTTAGGGGTTATGGGGAATGCGTGATTATGGTTGGGGTCATAAGGTTTTAGTTCAGTGATTTAGTGTCATTTTTTATTAATCATCGCTATTTAGTGGTGTTTTTAGTAAATTCCAATAATACCTCATTTTTAGTGTAATTAAGGATTAAATTATACCTCAACAAAATTGGGTACACTGATTTACCCCACACTCAGTGTCCCTACATGAACCTTTGGGAACTACAATTGGAATCAAGGTTGATCCAAGTTTAGGTCTGATTGTTTATACTATTCTAACCCAAATTTTTACAAGCTTTACATGAATTTTATATTTAATTAATTTAAATATGCACCTTGAATAGATAATTCACAATCCATGCCTATTAATGTTAATATGGTCCTTTTGACCAAAATATAAAGAAGTAAGTAAAATTATTCAATAAATCACAAAATAAAATAAGTTCCTACCATTAATTATGGATAATAAAAGTGGAAACTATACATCTACTAAATATATATAAGGTTATCCTTTTAAAGAAACATGTTCTGTCTATGAAGATTTTAAAGAATATGAGTCTGTTAATATATTAAAATATCACTACTATAAATTCAAATATTATTTTGAGAAATTCCCCCTTGATTTAGAAACTTATATACTCAATTTTACCAAGGTAATTTTTTATAAAAATGAATAGTCGGATGAATAAACTAAGGATATGGAAGATGCTCTAGCCAAAAAAATTAAAAATAAAGAACCATACTTGAAAAAAATATATGGAACATTAAAATGAACATATATCCTTGATAAAGTAAATTTCTCAATGTTTTAAGTGTGAGACTGTTGTGATAGAAATATATATTTAGAAGTGATCTATGAAATAGAATTACTATACAAGACTTTAATGAATGTAAAATATGCTCAATTTAAAATTAAATCTAAAGTGCTAGAGAGATTAATTGTTCATTAAAATAAGCAGGCAAAGGGAATGAATATAATACTATAATAATTCTTTATACCAATTTAATGTGGTTGGGTACGTGGATCAAACATCCCAAATTTTCTAAATAGAAGGCCATATTTTCATTGAAACCATTTAGGACACGATCTACTTGAATGTTTATTTAGTGGTATGTTTTGTTCTACCACAACTTATTCTAATGGGTAAATTTTTTATTAAGTTTAACAAATTAATATTTGTATCCCAATGTCTTCTTATGACATGTATAAACCATCTTAATATAGTCTCATCCATATTCTAATCAATTAAAGCCACTCCAATTTTCTCTTGAAGACCTTCATTTCTAATATTATACTTCTTAGTATGTACACATGTTTATCTTAATTTTTTCATTTATATTACCCATATTAGTTTTTTAAGATGTCTCCTAAAAGTCCAATACTCACATCCATATATAATATATGGTCCAAAAAGTTTAAAATAATAAAAAAAATTGTGAAATATTAGTTAAAATTTCCAAAAAACTCAATATAATTTTTTTAAACCATTTAAAATCATATATAAATATACATATATGAATTAGTAATGTTATAAATACATTCATACTTATACATAGAATATGTATATAAGTATAAATATACTTAAATATGCATATACATACATGCAGAAATTCATGTATAAACATAATTACACCACAATAAAGATGAGATATTGTATATTTTCCACATAATCACAATAAAAATTTTATAGTGTGGAGGGATATTTAGTATATGCATTCATGAATGCTCACATCATTTTTTACAGAACCATTATCTTTTTCTTCAAAATGTTCTCTTCTTCTGATGAAAAATATTTTTCTTAGTTATCTTGATCTGATCGTCACTTATTTTCAAATAATTTTTATTTTCATATTAGTTCATAATTCTAAGTAAAATTATTTCAGAAAATAAAATTTTACCTGATGAGTAATTGCTAAATGCAAACATTATTTTTTTAATATCAGTATTATAAATTTCTTTATTATAGTTTCATTTTATAATCGTTCCACCACTTTTTCATTTGGTCTCTCTCTATATATGAGTTCTCCTTTATATGGTTATATTTGAATTTTTTCATCTAAAGTAGCTCATAAAAATTTATATTCATTCCCATTTCTATTTAAATAGTTATATTTCTCTCCATGAAATTATGAACTAGTGCTTAAAATGGAAGGAACCATTGATCCAATGATGAAGTACATAGGCTTGAAAATCTCTATTTTTGAAATGGATGATTATAAATTATATATCCTTTTTGAAAATACATGGATTATGATTGGGAGGAAGAGTACATTTAGTGATAGGTCTATCAATGATCTCCACTTTGGGTTTTCTGGGAGGGATTTGGACTATCCTAATAAGAGGATAGGGTTTGAAATCCTCTTATCATCAACTAGAAACTCATTTAATTCACAACCAATGGTTTTAGATACATGGTATGTGCTTTTCCACTTGATGGTGTTATTCTATGGATATATTATTTTAAATATTCAATTTTTTTTCCAAGATTTATATTAATTATTAAATTATTTTCAAGTATTGATTTTTAAAACCCCATGTAGATTTAGTATTTTTCATTCTTAATTGGTTGGTTTAATAATATAGCTTCAAACCATTTGATAAACATAATTTAGTTAATAAGGGGATTCAAATAAAATATTAATTCCAATGAAATTGTGATAGAAATTAAAATGTTTAAAGGTACTATAATTTGGATGTTTTATGATAAATTAAAGTTCTATAATAATTATTTTGGTTTTTGTGATGTAAGAGGGCGTATAGATATATAAGTTCATCACTATTATAAAAGTTCTATAATATTATATCAATGATGTCATAAAATATATAAAACTATGATAAACATTATCTAGATGTATCTTAACCATGGAAGATAATATGTTATCTCTACTGAAGTTTTAGAAAATGAGAAATTTATTACATTATCTAGATTTTCATACGTTTTTTTTTAATTTTATACCTAGATATCTAACTTTTTTTATGAATGGTGAGCTAGATATAGTTAATAACTTCTTCATAAATATAGTGTATCTTCGATGGTGGGGAAAAGGGTAGATAGTATTAATCTATTGGAAGGTGTGATTCTATCTAGCCTAAATTTTATTCATGATTCTACTCAAAAAACAAAAAACATAGTTACTAGTTTTTTTTAAACTACTAATAGATTTTTGCACCTATGGACTCTAGATTCTGATAGACTATTTATCTCTATACATATACAAAGTCCAAGGTAAAATTCTCCTTGGATAAATCACTATAAAATAAATGGGTAATGCATTTTTATTGATTATATGATGGATAACAAATAAAAAATCAATGTAATTACTATTTTATTTCATTTGAATTATTTTTTAGAAAATTATTCTTGAAAAATAAACATAATAGTGTATACATATGTGTGTGTGTGTGTTTTTATGCATGTGTATGTATTTAAATATGTGTTTTTATATGTATTAATAAATATATATATGTCCATTTATATTCATATATTATAGTGTGTGTGTGTATACATACATATGTGTGTGTGTGTGTGTAATGTATGAATATGTAAACATACATTGGAATGTGTGTATGTAGGAATATTTTTGTACATACATGCACTTTAATGTGCATGTATTTTCATGTATATGTAGGTATTCATATGTATATATAAGTATATTTATATAATTTATATAATTGTATGTGTATGTATATATAAACATGTATGTAGATGCGTACACTTATTTACATATATACATACATACCTATATACATGCATATATATATTAAGGTTCACTTATGAATATATATGTCTATGTATATGAATATGTGTGTGTATGTCTATATGTGTATTTATGTATACATATAAAAACAAACATATACATATATATATATATTCATGTTTAAGTGTTTATGTATGTATTTGTCTACATATTCATGTTCAAGTGTATTTGTGTACACACACACACACATATATATATATATAGGCATGTACTCTGAAAGCCCGAAGGCCTTATATTTTTATTGATTTTTTTGATAATCCACCTTTTAAGAGTTAAGGAGTAACCCTGACATGACCCATAGGCTTAGAGGCACAAGGATCATTCATCCCCCAAAGGCCTAGAGGAACAAGGCTCAGTACATGATATTTGAAGGCCCAAGGCCTAACTACACTTTTGAACTATCCATCCCCAACATGTGTATGTTGGATAGAACCTAGAACCCCACCTTACATGGTTGATTGAATTGCATTGCCCTATGTAGAGTTGTATGATGCTTAGTACCAATGGAAATTTCCACACCCTATCATTATTCCAATCCATTTAGCACTGATCTGGTTGATGCTACTTTCTTTGAATCCTCTTATGGGACCTATTTTAATGTGGTCTATCCGGGAAGCTTCTTGGTCCTTTGTGTCTTGGAGGCCTAGTGTCACAAAGTCCTAAGGTATCCTAAAAGCCATGTGGCCCGAAGTCTATTAGGTGGCCCAAAATCCCTATATCCAGAAGTCTTTGGTGGTCCTAAGGCCTTGAGACCTGTATGTCCAAACCACTTGTCCGAAGGCCCAAATCGAATTAATAGTTATGGATGTTATAGGACCACACAATACCTGCTGCAATGACTATTACATTACCACTATGGTAACTTGAAAATTCACCCCCACTCGGTTTTGATCTTGGGTATTTTTGATGCCAAGTCAGAGCCTCTACTACTCTTGTATAAGCTCATTGGAAAAATGTGGGTATGGGTTATGCTCAACACCCAGTGGGGTCTATGACCAAGCCCAAAGCACACCGCATGTTCCCTGACTATGCAATGGCTTTGAATTACCCTGTGTATAATATGCACAGTGTTCGAGTCTGGCAGGACTCGAGCCTACGCCAGTTTCCACATAGAGTAAGGGGTACAACCAGTGGGTACCACTCGGCTAACACCACATGGGCATATATAGAGGCATGTACAAGAATAGATTTAAATATATGTATATACCGATATTTTTTTATCTTTATGTATGCATCAATGTATGTATATGTGATTGTTCATGCATATGTGTATGTGTATATAAAATGGAATTTTTCATCTCTAAAATAAATTAATAAATTATTTATTTATTAAGAAAATAATATTATGAATTGAATTAGATTATTTATAAATTTTTTATAAATAATGGGATATGATATTTTTAAGTTTTTATAAAATATATATAAATACTTTTATAAATTAATTAACTATTAAAATTTTGTGGTTAATTGTTTTTGGGTTTCTAAAACAGTTATTATAAATATTCCTTGAATTTTAAATACATAATATTAAGTATATATTTTCTAAATTTAAAATATTTATAGACTTTATTTATCTTAATAAAAGATATTTTTGTAGATTTAGGAAATTTATTAAAGGTGGTTTTTAAATTAATTAACTATATGATTTTTATTATTATTAATTTTAATTTTTTAAGAAACATTTATAATAAAAATTCCATTAATATTAATGAGTTAATATTAAATTATATCTTTCAAATTTACATGGTTTACTAATAATATATAATTCATAATAAAAGGTATTTTGGGAGTATTATATTTTATAAAGTGTTTATAAATTAAAAAATTATAAAATAATTTATAATTTATTTATTAAATTTTTATGAAACATTTATATTCCAAAATATAAAATTTCAATATTTAATATACCTTTTAACAAATTATATGACATGTCATATGATATTAAAATAAAAGATTTTATTTATAAATCATAGGAAGTAATTTATAAAGGGTTATAAATTATAAAATAAGGCTAAAATATAAAGAAGTTTATATTTAAAATTTTGAATTGATCGTAGTTATTTAATTTGAAATTTTTCAAATTAAATATGGGCCCTATTTTTAATAATTATTTAAACCACATCAAAAATGGTTTTGATTATTAATTTAATCTTTATTTAATGATTTTTAAGATGTATTAGATTTATATTATGTAAAATGATTACGTAATATTGGATCATATTTTTTTTATTCATAATAATTTCTTTTATTTAAAGTGAAAATTACGTATATTAAATAATATGAAAGTGTAAATATTGTATTGAATATAAAATATTTTATATTCAGATTTAAGGAATACCGGTATCATTATCTAGTTTATAAAATAGTTTATAGTTAGCTTTTAAATTTTGAATTGTTCATAATTAATTAATATGAAATTTTTCAGATTAAAAGGAAGGCCTTATTTAAATATATTATTTAGACCATGTCAAACAATAGTTGGATGATTAATATGATTAATGGTTTAAATGATATTTTGTATATGATATATAAATTATAAGTGTTTACATAATAAAAAATGGATTATTAATTAATTCATGAAATGTCATATATATATATATTAAAATACAATATAATATAAAATATGAAAGGGTTAATGTTTAATTTTTATATAAAGATTTTATATTCATGATCATGGAATATGTATAAAATTATTTTAAGTATAAAATGATAATAGTAAGATTTTATCTTTGAAAAGTTTAATAATTTGTTCTCATATTTTAATATTTAAAATGTTCATTTATTTTGAAGTTATTCCTTAATTTATTCATATATATTTATAATTGTTTATATTTTGAATATTTTTCATGTTTTACTCATATAATAAATTAATTATTGGGATATATCCATGCATTTCTTGCTAGGTACAACTCTATAAAATTTATTTATCACATACGTTAACCTCAATTTGTAATTAAATTCATCTTCTTGAATTTAGTTTCAAAGAATAGTTTTTTCATATTCGGTGTTAGAGATATCATAAATTTAGTTATCCCATGAGTAATGTCTCCTCTGATAGAATTAACCAAGGTTTGGACTACAAACTTACCTAGAGACATATTCCTTGTCTAGTAAAGTGATGGGGGATTACACTTGTGGAGTTTATAAATCTCATAAAGCTATATTCTCTCACAATAAGAGTTAATAAAACTTATTCATGTGAAGTATTTGAATTATTACAAAAAAAATCTAGATTCTATTTTTATGTGACTAACACTTACAGTTGGTTGTGTAAAGAGTTACACATTAATGTAGTGTGAACACATTAATTTGGTGGTTGAAATAGGGATTCCAAAACTAAATCATTATTAGTAGGAATAAAAAAGGAATAAAAACATGATAATATAAAGATTACATGTGATTAAATATTTATAAATTTAATTTTTTTTTATATATTAACTTAGTGACACTTTAAAAGACAAATCCTTGAATACTAAGTGTGGGATTCCTTCTAGTGTTGCACAAGACAAAACCTCTACCATATAACCTGGTAGGTCATGACAATGATGGGTGAGACAAGATTATCTTGTGTATGGTAAGTAAGTTATGATTAACTCTATATTATCCTATTAGGTAAGTCAATAAAAATTTGAGTACCCCTTGATCATCCTTTTTTAGCTTATTCTTAGCATTTTCTTTGGGTTACACTATCCAAGATACACTAATGGAATTAAATTACTATAGGAATAGATTTTTGTAAATCTATATGATAGATTTGTAATTTTATAAAGGGTTATCCACTAAAATATCCAAAAAAATCCAAATTGGACTCATGACTTAGTAAAATATGGATCTTAGCTCACTAAATGTACATGATGTATGAGGTCATCATTTTTATTGGGGTACTTTCAATAAAATTACATGATAAAAATATATAAAATATGATACTCGTCAAATAAAATCTTTCTTTGTATAAGAATGACTTTATATTAATTAGACATGGTTTTTTAAATCCATACTTTAATAAGTGGAATATTAATATAAGTAACTCCTAAGGTTGTTATATTAAGAAATTTTCTTAAGTAAATATTTATAATGTGTTAAATTATTTCCTTCTCGAGTAAACAAGGGTTGAAATTTTTCAACAAGTGAATATATATTCTTATGGAATCATGGAATGATTTAATTTAAATTTTGAAGTAATTTAATTATAAATGAACAAAATAACTTTAGTCTCCACTCATATAATAAATATTATTGAGTATACCAATGACTCGGTGAGACTAAAAATTTTATTAAGGCTTATTATGGTTAAGTAATTCATTATGTTTTCATATATGTAAATGGTTTGACAAGATGAAGGATTTTGAAGAAATTTTACTCAATATTCTCAATGTTTTGATGATATAAAAACATGGAATATGATGTCTATGTCTTGGTACTTTGTAGATAGTACATGTGGGTAAAAGTCCAAACAAATGAAAATAATTTGGCTAGAAAAGTCTAAGTATGTTTCTTTAGAAATCTATCCATGTTAAATGAAACATAAATTTTTTTAGAATGAGGATTGGTAATTCCATAATATGGGATTATATAGAATAAATGAAGGATTTTTGTGAAACTCTATGGCATGTCCATGTCAAGTATTAATTCTATACAAATTGGTTATTTTGTTTTGAAGGGTATATGATACTGAATGTATACTTTACAAGTGTTGTAAATATACATGTGTTCAAAATATATGAAATAACTAATAGATATTGTATTTTAGATCCAAGAGATGAATGAATAAGTTTATACATCAATGATTTGAATTTAAAGGAATTTTAGAAGCTTATATGAATCTAAATAAAGGATGTGTATATTCATATTATTTCTATTATATCATAAGTTATTTAGTTTCATAATAAAAGTTTTTTATGAGCAAAATGATATGATTAACTATACACATGGTTTGTGATTCATTGAATTCTATAACATATTGCAAAAGGGAGATAAGGAAAAGGTGTTTATCCAATTATTTTTTAAAATATTAGGGAAGTAGTTCTCATCACTCATTAGTGACTTATTTTGTGTAATAATATACTTTTAATGTTAAATGATATAAACACATGGAATATTGTATATGATATATAAATAATGATTATTTTTTGAGATATTCACACTAAAATGAAAAAAGAGCTTTTTTATAACAAAAATTAGTTCGTGTAGAACATTATCAATATATCACAAAGAGAATATAGAGACAAAGATACTAGTGGTGTAGTTTTTGAACATTGAGAATTTCAATGATAACAGATAAAGGTTTATATGGGCATAAGATTAAAGTGATTATTTATTGGATATCCTAATGATGTTTGTGATATGTGATGGTAATGAAAAATGAAAATAGTTATATTTAGTTACCATAGAAACTAGACATCACAATTCTCTAAATTATTATTCCATTCAAATTACAAAGTAAATTGAAATTATTATCCAAAAGGATTTTAGGGTATGATGGTAAATAGAAATTTATAAGTTTATATTAGTTATAATAAAATGGGGATATCACTTTATCCTAACAGAGTTTAGGATGTGCTGGTAAAGTAATAATATAAATTGTAATATCATTTATTAAAATATTTTATAAAATTGTTAAAGTGTATCTCACATTATCCAAAAAAAGTATAGGATATACTAATTAGTAACAACATAAATAGTTACAATGTTTGTTGATATGATGATGATGTTAATCTTCGAAAGAGTTTAAGTAGAAAATAAAAGATAAAATTTGATGTTATAAAGAGAAGGAGTTTGAATGTGTTCAAAAGTTAAACATTATAAATATATTTACAAAGTTTCACCATCATTAAAATAGGATTACTTCATTAATGTTACTCATTAAATAATTTTAGTGGGATTAAGTTATTATATGGTAACATAGATAGTTGATAGGAATTACATATTAATGTAATGAATTGATGAAACTATTACCTAAACAAATACATGAGGTTTATAAAGAATATATAGTTGTTAAATACATGAGTGATTGGTTTTGATAGTTGTAAAAGTATCATGTTATTATAATAAATGTAAACCTTTTTATGACCCATTCATCTGTTTTTCTGTTTTAATTTACATGAATGGTCTAATAATAATATCTCCTCTAAGTATAAATGTTGATTTTTCCCTAGTCAATGATCATCATAGAGTATTATGTTTTGTGATGATATGTTAATCTAAGATTTAATAGATTATTTAACTCATTATGAAGGTTTTTATATGAGATATGAATAATAGATTCATGGGGTAATGAGTAGAGACCTATTACTTGGATTAAAAAACTATAGTATGTCTCATAGAATTTCATATGGTCATTGACATACTTAGGTGCATGTGATTATTATCAATACTTATTACATAAGGTTGGAGATATGCCTTGCATTTGAACATTTATAATTTGATACCCTACTTATGCAAGTAAAAATATGTACTTTGATAATATGGGGTGGTATGGTATGTTGTTGTTCATGTCACTGGTCGAAGTACAACCAATATGGAATTCTTCCTCTTGTATAAAAACTAAATACATATGTCCCATGATTGAATTATACTATTGAAATTCATGTTCATTCTTAGTTGAGTCACATGTGATGTTCTCAACTACATGGATGATGGAAATGTGATGTAATCATCTAATAGATGAATGGCATGTGATGTATTCACCAAATTAGTTAGTATTTTATAAGAATCAAGAAATAATGAGTTGTATTATACTAGATTGACATGTCCCATATATAGTGGTCACTCTGTGTCATTGAAAAAGTATTATATAGGTATATATATGTTGTATATAATATATATTGTGTTTGACATGTTCTTATAGAGATATGAGTATGTGTTATGGAGATCAAACGATAACCCTTAGTATCTTCAGTATCACTGGTTCTTTTTATAGGATGCTCTTTGAATACATATATGAAATATAGATTTCATATTTTTTATCAGCACTTCTAAGGAACATTGTTTCACATAATTAGGCCCTCAGATAAGGAAAAATTTTAAGATAAAATGTATCGTTTCAGAATTAAGAGAGCATGATGAAACCATATCCAAAATAGTGTGGATGGATTCACAATGAGTTGTGAAATTTGGCACAAAGTCTCAATGAGATTTTTTTGGAAGTGGGATATTGTTTAATATGCACAAAAATAACATTAATAAGGTATAATAATTTGCCAACATATTTTTACAAATTATACTTCATTATGAGTGGACTAAATAGATTATATATTCATTTTTAATGGGATTAAGTGAATAAATGACAATGATAATAAATTTATGAGGATGAATTGAATATAGTTGATATGTTTCATTAAATGAAATGTTTCATGAACCAACCCATATCATCAATCCACATGAGATCTTAACTAGCTCATGACATACCTGATGTGAAATATTGATTTCTTTGAGATAGAAATTAGTGGAAGGGTATCATAAAATATATTTTGGGAATTATTTTACCATTGTATAATAACAAACTAATTATTAATAAGAAAACCAATTAGATTAATAAAAAAATAAGGAAACGTGTCATTAACTAAAAATGAATAAGAAGCATCCTATACATAAATTGACTAAGAAAATACATAAGCATTATGGTATAATAGATTTTAACAAAAATTAATCAAAATAAACACCTAATACATAAAGGATAGAGGTAAATCTAATGAATAAACATCCCAACATGAAACAAAAATGAAATCTAAAACAAACCTCTTCCTGATCGCACCATGATTCACTATTTTATTTCATCCTTATGCCACTATGCTAAACTATTTTTTAAATGAAAATAATAAATAAAATATCTAATTTAACATCATGTTTAATAAAATTAATTAATTTTAATTAATATTAAAATAGTTAATTTTACTTTTTTGGATTTTTTTTTAATATGAGGTGATTTGGATGGATCGAGCTGATGTAGAAGAAATATTTTCCAAACTGCATGGAATCTGAAGAACATATGTCCACTATTTAAAAAATTGAGAAAACATATTCAATACTATTGCGCTAAAATTTTTTGGGATGATGCAAAACATAGTGCAATATAACTCATATCAATAAAAACAATCCCAATTTTACCATCTGGTGTCCCAAGAAAAATAATCTTTCTAGGAAACCGAATCTGCTCAAATTCAATAGTTTGGTTTGATATTTTGACAATATCTCTCATTGTAGATATAAAATTTCTACCAAATTTTATAAGTAGATATTAAATGGGTCTTCAAATTACTAATATATTTTTTTAAAGTTGTTATTAGTCTTTTTCCCTATCCAAAACTAAGACAGAAGTGGTGCCTTAAAATCTGGGTGCCCAAAACCACCTCCCATTTCGATTATAAAAGGGCACCTTGGGTACAAAATTTGTAATATTGACTAAGAAGTGAATTTAGTTATTTTTTCAGTTAAAAAGGATTCAAAAAATCATATTGGAGGTTATGGATCCCACTATCCTCATAAATATATCTAATATTAGAATGAGATACACCTTATTATTTACCTCCTCTCAATAAAAATTTAATCGATGGGATGTCATTGTGAGGTCGCTACCCACATTTTATGACAGTTAAAGAACAAATTTTGATACTATTGTTATGACATTTGTGTTTGAAAACATTTCATTTAAGATTATCTTATGTTTTTTCATATTTCAATTATTGTTTTGATTCAATTGAATGGAATGATTTTTTACTTTAAACCAGTCAGTGGGTGGTTTTGAGTGTGTAACATGTATTGTACAGATTACACAACACAATAATACGTTTCTTCCCTATAAATTTGAGATTTTAATTTTATTTGGAGGTTATTATAATAGGAATAATATTTTTACCATGTCTATATGATTCTTATCTCAAGGTTATATTCTATATGCATCGATATGGAAGTTTAGAGAGAAATCATGATTCAGACTAATCTCAACCAAATATTTACTCCTAACCAAAATGAAACACTAAGAGGGATTTAACATGAAATTTTTGTAATGAAATAAAAATTATCTCTTAATATCATATTTTTTAAATCCACATTTTTTAACTATTAAACTATTCAATTAAGATTGTTTTACTTAAAAAAAATTCAAAACCACCCCCACCCCCACACACACTTCTCTTTTAGTACTTATTATATATATATATATATATATATATTAAATGTCCAACACCTCCTAAAATATGACCAATAGTCTACCCAATTCTATAAATCAACTTTAAAAATATAATCAATTTTAAATTTCATTAAAATATGTTCAAATTGTAGCATCATTATCAAGGAACACTTTGGTTTTTTAGTGTGAGTTTTTTATAATAATATTTATTTTTTTGAAAATATTTCTTAATCTCTATCTTATTATTTTGTATTGAAGTGGTGTTCTGGACTATTTTTAATTATAGGGTTTTCTAATTATGTTTTATTATTTTGGTTAAATACCACCATTTCTGAACATGAAAGGATTGTTTGACATCGACATTGAGACACACAAAGAACTCCTTTGATGGAGGAAAAAAACCCATTACAGGTCCTCTACACCCATCTTATTCTCCTTCTTCTTATTCTAGAATTAAAATCAAAACAATAATTAACATGAATAATATGGCTAAAAATAACTAGATATTAAAAGATATAATCATGCCTGATGTTGACATCCAACCCACTTATATTCAAATACAAGGTGAAGCACTAAACTATGAACTAAAATTTGGTCTCATACATTTGTTTCCAAAATTCCATGGACTAAGTGAATAATAACCACATAATAATTTAAATAGATTTCACACTATTTATTTGAAATTATAAATTTATAATGTGGATAAAGAATATGTAAAACATAAAGAATACCCATTCTCATTAAAAGACACTTCAAAATATTGGTTATATTAAGTTAATTATCCAAATAATGGATTGGAAGATATAAAATTCTATTCCTTGAAAAATACATCCCTGTCTCTCAAACTACAACAATAAGGAATGAAATTTTTGGAATAATAAAAACTCAAGGGGATTCACTTTATGAATACTGGGAATTATTTAAAAGTATTTGTTCAAGTTTTCCACACCACCAAATAAGTGATCAACTTTTAATACAATATTTTTATAAAGGTTTAATTTCAATTGATCATAACATTAATGACTCTATTATAGGTTGTAAACTAATTTAAAATACCCTAATCACTTCAAGTACCCTCATTGTGAACATCGTACAAAACATGATGAAAAATATTTTCTAATGTCTAGTATACCCATAGTGGTGTCCACGAGGTGAAAAATTTTGAATTCTAAAAGAAGGGGGAATTGAATTTTGAAGAGGTAAGTACCCTAATTTGATAACTTCCTCTTTAAAAAGGGATATACCAACATCCTCCACTAATTAATTATGGTATCTTTGCCACCAACATCCATTATTCTGACCAGGTCCCTAAATTAAGATAACCTTTTGAGAGTTGTGAGGAAATTTTTAAATCCACCTCTATAACCAACCCATTAGGTAAGAACCATACTATTCATCCAACTATCGATGGAAGGATAACCAAAAAAATAGGTAAGGGGGTATTATAACCAACCTCAAAAGTACTAAAACCATCAAGGGAAATGTAGTAATCCCCAAACACCACACAAAAATCCTCAATTATCACAAAGTCCTTTCCAAAATCCCCAAAAAACCCAATACTATCCTTGTAGACATGATTAAAAAATAGCTAAAAATAATATCTAATTATAACAAACAACCTCAATAGACATACATGACCTAAAACTCAATTAGGCCAACTCTCTAACTCTGTGGGTAAAATCTAAAGTCATCGGTTCACTACGGGAAAAATGGGTATTTGCGACGGGTTATTTGCGACGGGGGTATTTGCCCGTCGCAAATAAGTAGTCTTTTGCGACGGGTTAGCTTTCCCCGTCGCAAAAGAACTGGCGCGCTTTGCGCGCCAAATCGCGGGAAACGTATTTGCGACGGGCGGTTATTGCCCGTCGCAAATAACCGGCGGCGATAAAAGGTATTTGCGACGGGAATATTCCCCCGTCGCAAATAGTATGTCGGCAGGTGGTTATTTGCGACGGGTCTCGTCGCAAATAACTATTTAACCGTTGACCGTAATAAATGATGGCTAGGGTATTTGCGATGAGTACCGTCGCAAATAATATTATTTGCGACGGGTATCCCGTCGCAAATGGACCCGTCACAAATAATCTAACTTATAAATACCCCCATCAGTTTTTTTCAATTCATTCTCAAACTCCATCTTCTCCTTCTCTCAAAATTCTATTTCTAGAGTTCAGCGTTTCTTAAGTTTAATTTTTTTCTCCGGAGTTGATATTGAAGTTTTCAAGAACGATCAGAGCTCAACCTCAGATCAATTTTAAAGGTATTTATGTTCATTTTAATTTAATATTTATTTTAAATTTTTTATTAGTTTCAATTATTCTTAATTAGTTGTAATTTAATTATGTTTACATTGTTTTGTTACTTAATAAATTTAAATTATTAGTATTGTTCATAGTTAATGGTAATTAGGAATAATTAGTAATAATTTTCAATAATTAAGAATAAATACTAATAATTAGTAATAAATACCAATAATTAGGAATAATAACATTATTACATTATTAGTATATTTTATTATTAATATTAAAATAATATAATTTTTTATATTATATACAATTCTCCTTTCATCTGTGTGTTTTCTGTCTCCACATGTAATATTTGTATGTGGAGACAGAAAATACACAGATGAAAGAAGAATTGTATATAATATAGAAAATTATATTATTTTAATATTAATAATAAAATATACTAATAATGTTATTATTCCTAATTATTGGTAATTATTCATATAATTACCAATAATTAGGAATAATTACCAATAATTAGGAATAATTACCAATAATTAGTAATAATTACCAATAATTAGTAATACTTACCAATAATTAGTAATATTTACCAATAATTAGTAATAATTACCAATAATTAGTAATAATTAGTAATAATTATCAATAATAATCAATAATTAGTAATAATTAGTAATAATTACTAATAATTACCATTAATTAGTAATAATTAGGAATAATTACCAATAATTAGTAATAATTAGTAATAATTACTAATAATTAGGAATAATTAGTAATAATTAACGATAATTAGTAATAATTACCAATAATTAGTAATAATTACCAATAATTATCAATAATTACCGATAATTACCAATAATTAGGAATAATTACCAATAATTAGGAATAATTACCAATAATTAGTAATAATTACCAATAATTAGGAATAATTACCAATAATTAGGAATAATTACCAATAATTACCAATAATTAGTAATAATTACCAATAATTAGTAATAATTACCAATAATTAGTAATAATTCGTAATAATTCGTAATAATTACCAATAATTAGTAATAATTACCAATAATTAGTAATAATTAGTAATAATTACTAATAATTACCAATAATTAGTATTAATTACCAATAATTAGTAATAATTACCAATAATTACCAATAATTACCGATAATTACCAATAATTAGTAATAATTACCAATAATTAGTAATAATTTGTAATAATTACCAATAATTAGTAATAATTAGTAATAATTAGTAATAATTAGTAATAATTGCCAATAATTAGTAATAATTAACAATAATTAGTAATAATTACCAATAATTAGGAATAATTACCAATAATTACCAATAATCATCGATAATTAGTAATAATTAGTAATAATTAGGAATAATTTCTGATAATTAGTAATAATTACCGATAATTAGGAATAATTAGTAATAATTAGTAATAATTAGTAATAATTACCAATTATTAGTAATAATTACCAATAATTAGTAATAATTACCAATAATTAGTAATAATTACCAATAATTACCAATAATTACCGATAATTAGTAATAATTACCGATAATTAGGAATAATTACCAATAAATAGTAATAATTAGTAATAATTAACAATAATTAGTAATAATTACCAATAATTAGTAATAATTACCAATAATTACCCATAATTACCGATAATTACCAATAATTAGGAATAATTACCAATAATTAGGAATAATTATCAATAATTAGTAATAATTACCAATAATTACCAATAATTCGTAATAATTACCAATAATTACCGATAATTACCGATAATTACCGCTAATTAGTAATAATTGGTAATAATTAGTAATAATTACCAATAATTAGTAATAATTACCAATAATTAGTAATAATTACCAATAATTACCCATAATTACCGATAATTACCAATAATTAGGAATAATTACCAATAATTTGGAATAATTACCAATAATTGAGAATAATTACCAATAATTAGTAATAATTAGTAATAATTAGGAGTAATTACCAATAATTAGTAATAATTAGTAATAATTACCAATAATTAGTAATAATTAGTAATAATTAGTAATAATTACCAATAATTAGTAATAATTAGTAATAATTAGTAATAATTACCAATAATTAGTAATAATTAGTAATAATTAGTAATAATTATCAATAATTAGTAATAATTAACAATAATTAGTAATAATTACCAATAATTAGGAATAATTACCAATAATTATCAATAATTACCGATAATTAGTAATAATTAGTAATAATTAGGAATAATTACCAACAATTAGTAATAATTAGTAATAATTACCAATAATTAGTAATAATTAGTAATAATTAGTAATAATTATCAATAATTAGTTATAATTAGTAATAATTAGTAATAATTACCAATAATTAGTAATAATTACCAATAATTAGTAATAATTAGTAATAATTAATAATAATTACCAATAATTAGTATTAATTACTAATAATTAGTAATAATTACCAATAATTACCCATAATTACTGATAATTACCAATAATTAGTAATAATTACCAATAATTAGTAATAATTAGTAATAATTAGTAATAATTACCAATAATTAGTAATAATTAGTAATAATTAGTAATAATTAGTAATAATTACCAATAATTAGTAATAATTAACAATAATTAGTAATAATTACCAACAATTAGGAATAATTACCAATAATTACCAATAATTACCGATAATTAGTAATAATTAGGAATAATTAGGAATAATTACCAATAATTAGTAATAATTAGTAATAACTACCAATAATTAGTAATAATTAGTAATAATTAGTAATAATTACCAATAATTAGTAATAATTAGTAATAATTAGTAATAATTACCAATAATTAGTAATAATTACCAATAATTAGTAATAATTAGTAATATTTAATAATAATTACCAATAATTTGTATTAATTACCAATAATTAGTAATAATTACCAATAATTACCAATAATTACCGATAATTACCAATAATTAGGAATAATTACCAATAATTAGAAATAATTAGTAATAATTAGGAATAATTACCAATAATTAGTAATAATTAGTAATAATTACCAATAATTAGTAATAATTAGTAATAATTAGTAATTATTAGTAATAATTACCAATAATTAGTAATAATTAGGAATAATTACCAATAATTAGTAATAATTAGTAATAATTACCAATAATTAGTAATAATTAGTAATAATTAGTAATAATTACCAATAATTAGTAATAATTAGTAATAATTAGTAATAATTAGTAATAATTACCAATAATTAGTAATAATTACCAATAATTAGTAATAATTAGTAATAATTAATAATAATTACCAATAATTAGTATTAATTACCAATAATTAGCAATAATTACCGATAATTACCAATAATTAGTAATAATTACCAATAATTAGTAATAATTAGTAATAATTACCAATAATTAGTAATAATTAGTAATAATTAATAATAATTACCAATAATTAGTATTAATTACCAATAATTAGTAATAATTACCAATAATTACCAATAATTAATGATAATTACCAATAATTAGGAATAATTTCCAATAATTAGGAATAATTACCAATAATTAGGAATAATTACCAATAATTAAGAATAATTACCAATAATTAGGAATAATTACCAATAATTAGGAATAATTACCAATAATATTAGTACTATGAAAATAATAAAAAATTTATAGAATATTAAAATTATCAATATTTGTAACAGGTTTTTCTTTATTCCCAACATATTCAATTCTTAAAGGGTCAATTTTTAGGTCTATTTAAATAAAAAGTTTGTGTCAGTCGTGTATGATGTAAACTCTATAATTATCCTTGCTTGAGTGTTTTTTCTAACAAATTATTCAAAACCAGTAATGCTTTTATATTTTATAAAAAAATATGGAACAATGAGGTCGTCAACAATCATTATTAGGTGACCGCATATGGATAAATCAACGTAGAAATCCAAACAGTTTTGGTTTAAATCCAGTATATGTAGAGGGTGTGGAGACTTTTTTATCATTTGCGGCATCAAATCTAGAATTTGTTTCAGAAGGAAAAATAAAATGCCCTTGCCGAAAATGAGCATTGAGAACTTTTGACACGTTTGACAAAGTGGGGGGACATCTCTTTCGTTTTGGTTTTCAACCATATTATGTTTTTTGGTATCAACACGGTGAACGCAGTTCCAGAGCAGGTGACACCAACTTGATTCCGGATCCATCCCAGTTTCAAGATTTAGTACATGATGTTGCAGGTTCATCTGTTCAACATACAGAAACTCTGGCTGATATAGCTTCAAATCCTAAGTTGGCACCATCTGAATTTTATGAGTTGTTGAGGTCTGCTGAGGATGCATTATATCCTGGCTGCAAGATGAGAAAATTAGAAGCAGTTGCAAAATTTATGGCTATCAAATCAGATAACGGAATGTCAAACACCTGTTTTGACCAGATATTTTCTTTGCTTAAAACACTGTTACCCGAAGGAAATGTTTTGCCTGCAAATTACTATGAGAGTAAGAGGCTGGTTCAAAATTTGGGACTTACTTGTCAGAAGATTCATGCATGTTCAAATGACTGCATTTTATATTCTGGGGAAAATGAGTCGTTGGATAGTTGTCCCACATGTGGGAAACTGAGATATAAAGAAGGACAACATGGGAAGTCTGGTTTGATTCCTGTAAAACAATTGAGATATTTTCCGCTTACATCCAGACTTCAGCATTTATTCATATCTAAGAATACATCGACAATGATTTCATGGCATAAAGAGAATATTTCAACCGATAAAAGCTTGAATCATCCAGCCGATGGTGATTCATGGAAACATTTTGATAGAGTGCATCCATCCTTTGCTTTAGAAGCTAGAAATGTTCGACTGTGCCTTTCCACTGATGGTTTCTGTCCGTTCGGATCTTATGGTAGTCAATATTCATGTTGGCCTGTTTTTTTAACTCCGTACAATTTACCTCCATGGATGTTGATGAAGGAGCCATATATCTTTTTGACTTTACTAATTCCAGGACATCCGAATAAAAATATTGATGTTTATTTGAAACCATTGATTGATGAATTAAATTTATTTTGTAGTACTGGTGTCAGTACATATGATGTTGCAACGAAACAGAATTTCATACTGAGAGCAGCATTGATGTGGACAATTAGTGACTTCTCGGCTTATGGGATGTTATCTGGCTAGAGTACACATGGTCAGAAATCATGTCCTTACTGTATGGGAGAGAATAAAGCATTTATGCTCATTCATGGAAAGAAACCTTGTTATTTTGACTGTCATCGTAGATTTCTTCCAACCGATCATCCTTTTCGCAGAAACAGATCTCATTTCAGAAAAGGAACAGTTGAAAGGGATGGACCTCCAAAAATTCTATCAGGTTCGGAGTTAAAATCAGTTGTATTTTCATTACCTCCCATCACTTTTGGTCCCACAATAAACCAACAGAAAATTTTTGGTTTTGGGAAAGAACACAATTGGATTAAACGTAGCATATTTTGGGATTTTCCATATTGGTCTGATTTTTTGGTCCGACACATGTTAGATGTCATGCATATTGAGAAGAACTGTTTTGATAATTTGTTTCATACAGTTTTGGATACGCCAAGAAAGAGCAAAGACAATGTAAATGCACGTTTAGATCTTGCCCAAATTTGTAGGCGTCCAGAATTGGAACTGTTTCAGAATGTCAGAACAGAAAGGTTACTGAAACCAAAAGCAGCTTATACACTGTATAAAGAAAACTGTTTATTATTTTGTCAGTGGATTGCAGATTTGAGACTTCCAGATGGATGTGCTTCCAATTTGGGTAGATGTGTAAAGAATGGTCATATTACTGGATTAAAAATTCATGATTGTCATGTTATAATGGAAAGACTTCTACCCATTGGATTAAGAGGTCTGTTGAATTCTGTGATTTGGGATTCCATAATAGAAATGTCTCATTTTTTTCGGGAAATTTTTGCGGCTACAGCAGATTATGATTCTCTAGGAAAACTTGAAAAAGATTTTGTTGTAATTATATGTAAACTGGAAAAAATATTTCCGCTGTCTTTCTTTGACTCAATGGAACATTTGATGTTACATTTTCCATATGAAGCCAAATGTGGAGGTCCAGTACAGTTTCGATGGATGTACCCATTTGAAAGATGCATGCAAAAATTGAAAAGAAAAGTACGTAACAAAGCATCTGTTGAAGGATCTATTGCAGAAGCTTATCTGCAAGAGGAAATATCTTTTTTCTGCTCCCATTATTTTGAATCTGAGTATCCTTCAAAACACAACCGAATGGGACGGAACGAGAGGAATATTGATGAAATTGACAATCAATTATCTGTTTTCAACCAGCCAGAGCTTGGTTTTGGTGGAGTTTATGAACGCTGGCTTTCAGATGATGAACATCATAGAGCTCATACGTATGTTCTGCTCAACTGTGAAGAGATGACATCAGTTGTACTGTAAGTGTTTATATCACTTATTCTATCATTTATGTTACAGTAAATAACTTTGGTTTTTATAGGTTGTATGATAATCAATACAAGAAACAAATTCCACAAATTACAGCAGCTGCTCTCGAAGAACGTCGACTGAAAAATTTCTCTCAGTGGTTTCAAAAACTGGTAACATAAATTCTTTATCTTTTAGCAACTCATTCAATGTATAGTTTACTATATTGATAATTATTTCACAAATTTTCAGGTGTCTCAACATGCTGATAAAATTAAGAAACGGCTGTGTGTATTGAGTAACCCACCTTCCAAACTTGTTAAAACTTATAATGCATATGTGGTGAATGGATTTCGATTTCACACACATGCATATGGGGAATCGAAAAAAACAATGAACAATGGAGTTAGCTTGAGAGGATCTCATCATCGAGAAAATGAAGTTGACTTTTATGGCATACTTGATGAAATCATTGAACTCTGTTATCTTGGACAACATTACATAACCATGTTCAAATGTCGGTGGTTGGATACAGAGAGAGGTGTGCGTGTTCATCCGACTCATGGAATCATCGATATTAAATGTAAAAGTGTTCTCGCAGTAAATGAACCATTCTTATTGGCTCAACAGGCACATCAAGTTTATTACGCAAAGTACTGTGCTACATCAAGAGACTTGACTGATTGGTGGAGTGTAATAAAAATCAAAATTCGAGACAATCAGTTTAGTCAAAGTGAATGTGCTTTCACTGATGTGCAAAGAATTGAAGTTTTTCAAGAGAGTACTCAAAATCAATCTTTTTTACAAAGAGACATGAGTATCGATGACGACACCCCACATTTAAGATTCGGTGATGACGATGATGTTAATGATGTCACATATGAATTTGAAATGGTAAGAGATGAAGCAACTATAACTCGAATGGATATCGATGATGTTGAGGAGGAATATGAAGATGACATTGACATATATGAAGATGATGATGAAGATGAACACTGATAGAATTCCATGGTATTTATATACAATCATAATATGCATATATGTATATATAATAGTAATTATCAATTATTTTCTAACAACATTAACATTTTCTGTTTCAGATGGACGACGCCACATTTCGTGAGTTGGCGGATGATGACCTGCCTTTCGATGCGGATGAGTTGCTGGCAGATGACTCTCAGCCTGCAGGCGCTCCAGGGAGTACGCGGAGGGGGCGCGATCTTGCATGATTGATGATTCCTGACCCCGTCCCCGAGCGACGTCCACGTCTTGGGTTTGATCCACGCACACGGAGGTGTGATAACCTGTGTGATAACCTGTGGATTTGACTAAGATTTCATTAATCTATTTACATAATAAATGTTTATTATTTTTACAGTTTTCCGCATATAGCAGTCGGACAGGGCAGCGTTATTTTGCGCAACTATTTTTCTCAGCCGTGGACCACATGGGAGCATATTCCCATTGATGTGCAGCAGGCCATGTTCGGCCATTGGTTGGTACGTACGTAAATAAATAATTTTTATTTTGAAAATTATTTCATTTCTAACTTGATATTTTGATTTATTTGTAGGGTTTATGGTATCTGATCGAGGATACCATGCATGAAGCCATCCACGAGGCATGGGAGGTGGCCATGCGTGATCGCCTTCGTCAGTTTTTGCACAATTTAAGAAAACCTGCTATGAAGAAAGCAGGAATGTCAGATTTTGACGAGTCATGTAGAGCACACCGACCAGAGTACATTTCATCCCATGTATGGGATGGATTATGTGCGCACTGGTTGAATGATGCCTTTCAGAGGAGATCATCGGTGGGGAGGTAGAATCGGGGGAGACAGGAGGTGACTCATCGAGCTGGGAGTCATTCTTTCAGTACTCATAGACAGCATCTGGTATGTACATTATTTATAAATATTTTATATAACTATAAATATTAACAGTTTATTTTTTATTCTTATAGGTTTTCGAGCACCCCGATATTACGGAGTACGACGTATATCAGAGGATGTATAGTGATCCTGCTACTGGGGAGCTCATAGGTGATCGTCAGCATCACATCGTGGTCAGTATTATTTGTTTTCAAGTTTAAAAATTAACTGTATATAATATATTCACAATTTTAATTTTAAATTGCAACTACATGAGTCATATGAGGCCGCAGCATCACAGACCCGGCCTGAGAGTCAAGACGAGTCATCAGATCAGACCACTGGCCGTCAGTTTGATGAGGCGGCATGGATGCAGGCCACCCAGTATGCCTTCGAGAAGGTCCGGGTAGTTGGTATCAGCTCTCAACTGACTCCCGGAGATTATTATGGCAGTGCTGCGATGTCGGCGTCCAGCTCGAGAGGAGCTCGTGCATCTTCTTCTGCTACACAGTATGAGGATCAGTTGTGATCTCAGACTGCACTGATAGAGAGTCTCCGACAGGAGCAGGAGCAGATGCGTCAGCAGCATGAGGAGGAGCGTCGACGCCAGCAGCAGCTGTACGAGGAGCAGACGAGTCGGTGGCAGCAGCAGCATCAAGAGAAGATGGAGTACATGCGCCGACTCACTCATGCTTTAGGGATGGAGTTTCCTCCACCACCATCTGCAGATCCCCCCCTCCTTCAGATTAGAGTTTGTTTTTATGTTATAAAATTTGTGAAATCAAAATATGATTTTTTTTTTCTATTCGTAGTTTCTGTCTCATTATAAAATATTAATAATATTATATTTTGAAATAACAATATTAATATGAATAATATTATTATTTATATTTTATAATATTAAAATTTATATATATATTAAAATTTTATAATATTATAATTTAATTATATTTTTTTGTAATACTTGAATTATTTTAATATTTGAATGTAAAATAATTCTATTATTTTTATATTAATTAAAATAACTTATTAATATTTTTTTATTTATGAATTATAATTCTAATATTATTATATTAATTAAATCATTTATTAATATTCTATTATTTTTTATTTTTGAATTATAATTCTATTATTATTATATTAATTAAAATAATTTATTAATAATTTATTATTTTTATTTGTGAATTATAATTCTATTATTATATTAATTAAAATCATTTATTAATATTTTATTATTTTTTATTTTTGAATTATAATTGGATTATTATTATATTAATTAAAAAAAATTATTAATAATTTTTTTTTATTTTTTTATAGTATTTGCGACGGGATACTATGCCCGTCGCAAATAGTATTATTATTATATGCATTAAAATAATTTATTAATAGTTTTTTATTTTTTTTTAAAATAGTTTTTGCGACGGGTCCCGTCGCAAAAACTATTTGCGGTGGGCCCGTCGCAACAGGTATTTGCGACGAGGCCCGTCGCAATTACTATTTGAAAAGTTTTTTACAAATATACGGAGTACTATTTGCGACGTGGAGAATCTCCGTCGCAAAAAATGGCTTTAGCGACGGGCCCGTCAAAAATAATTGTTGTTGCGACACCGTTTTCAGCAACGGGCCATTTTCGACGGGCCCCCGTCGCAAAAAGCCATTTGCGACGGGATCCCGTCGCAAATGACCCATCGCAAATACCTGTTTTTCTAGTAGTGGTTAGGTAAACTATCATCTAAACCATTAGTCAAACCTAGGGACATGGGAAATGTTAGTTCCATCACCCTTTAAAGTGGAATACAACTTAAAATACAAATGAACCCTCAATTAGAGTCATCCCATCTGGGGGAAACCACCATTCCAACCAACGCAAATGATCCAAATGATAAAAAACATGATCATTATAGAAAATCCAACAACAGAAATACGTTATATTTTGATGATAAAACTAGACCAAAAAATCTACTTCCATTTCCCCAAACAAACACTAACCCAAGGGAACCAATCTAAACTGATATTGATAATGAAATATTGAAAACATTTAAAAAAAGTAAAGTATATCAATCCCTTGTTTGATGTCATGAATCATATTCCTCTGTATTCCAAGTGATTAAAGGATATTTTTACACATTGATGATGAATTTGAGGAGATTAATAGGTAATTTTGGGGATGTATGTCTAAGTGTTGATAGATACGTAACTTCCTACCAAATGTAGTGATCCTATAATACTCTCAATTCTCTGTGCCATAGGGGCGTATTTTCTAATGTTTTTCTTGATTTGGGTTATTTAGTAATTGTGATACCTTACTTTATTTTTTCTTCATTATAGGTTTAAAAATTGAATCCTATGGGAATAGTTGCTCAACTATAAAATTGGACTATTATTCACCTCATTGGTGTGTTATAGGATGTTCTCGTTATGGTTAAAATTTTAATTTTTCCTACTAATTTTTTTGTGCTAAAAATGGTATATGATTAGAGGAATGGAAATGCCCTTATTATAATAGGGAGGTCTTTCCTAAAAACCACCAAAACCCAAATTAATGTATATAATGTAACAATATATATATATATATATTTATGGTGAAATGTTCTACTTCAACATCCTTGATTCCATGAGGGGCCCCTCAAAAGAACATTCATATCCCTTGGTTAATTTAATTGATGTACTCCCTTCCCCTAAAAAAATTTCTTTTCCTTCCCTTGACCCTCTTTTTGAGTTTTTATCATTTATAGATATTCTATGTAATGATTATTATATTAAATGTTTTAATGGTTTTGAAAAATATAATGTATGTTATTTAATTGATGATTTCTTGAGCATCGATGATATAATGACTATCGATTATAATGATCATCTTGTAAAAGTTTACTCCTCATTTGAGGATGTTACCATTGAGTAGTTAGATAATATCATGGAAATCTCACTTTTACAATCACTCCCATCATTCCAAAATCCCCTAGAATTGAAACATAAACCACTACCTCAAAATTTATAACATTCATATCTTTAGAATGTAAATAAGTTTCCTGACATCATTTCTAGTTCACTCCCTCCAAAGCATTAATTTTGATTGATTAAAATTTTTAGGGGGTATAAAAAATAATTTGGGTAGAGGATTATGAATATTCCCTATATTATCCAATAATTATACATGCATCATATATTATTATATGACAAGGATAAACCAATGAGGCATGCACAATGCTCACTGAACCCAAACCTCCCTAATGTTGTTAAAAATGAGGTAACCAAATTATTGTTCAATAAAATCATTTTCCCCATCTATGATATCTAATGAGTCATTTTAATGCAGTCAGTATGTAAAAAATTGTTCTTAAAGTAATCAATAATAAAAATAATGACTTGGTTCTAACCTATGTAAATAATAGTTGGTGTGTCTATACAGACTATCACTGACTAAACCATTACATTAGGAAGGACCATTTCCCAATTCCATTTATTGACCAGATTCTAGAGAGGATAATGGAGATGTCCCACAACTGTTTCATTGATGGGTATTCTGGATAATTTAATATCCATATTTATCTTGAGGATTAGGAAAAATAAAACCTTCACTTTTCCCATTAGAATATTTTATACATGAGGATGCAATTTGGTGGGCTCAATGCTTCAGGTACTTTATAGTGATGTATGGTTTGTATTTTTTTCAAATTATCTAGAGAATTTTATGGAATTATTCATGAATTATTTTTCTATTTATGGTTCCTATTTTGATGATTTTTTTAGTATTATTCTCTCTTTTCTTCATCAATATATTGAAAAGTTTCTTTTATTAAATTATAATAAATTCCATTAAATAGTTTGTCCAGGTATAGTACTTGGACCTGAAAGTTGATTTTTTATTATAAAACACTTTTATGGAAAAAGTGTAAAACCTGCAAGTACAACCGAGATCATCAAACATCGTAACAAATGAAAAAGTTGTTAAAGGCCATCTTAAAGCGAGCAGATGAATCCTCCCTATATAATTTCCAAAAAAGAGCTGATACCTATTTAACTGGATCTTCCTTGATGGATTCTTCAAATTTATCATCCACCTTGTCCCATGCCTACAAGAATTCTTCCACTATTAACTTCTTGGAATTGAAGCCTCTGTTCAAGATTAAATGTTGCTTGATGATCCAATCTTCTTGCTCTGTGGTTAACTCCACTTGAAACAGTCTCCCATTTATCCTCTCTACATCCTTTTTAGATGCTTTAATGATAATGATCTTCTCTAACATCTCTTCCTAGGAGTGCATGAGAAGATCCCATGGGTTGTCAATAATCTTTGTCTCATCAGCCCACTGCGATCCATCTGTATTAATTAATGGAGCTTCCCCAACGTCAGCCTAATTTCTTGATGACCCCTAAGCCCTAGTTAGAGGGGGATCAGGAGCCATAACATCTTCCTAAAGCTTGGAACCTTCATCCATACCAGCCTCCTTCCCTCAGGCTTGATCTTTAGAGGAGCATCTTTCAATTGTGCCACTCCCACTCATAGTTTTCAAATTCCCCCTTAATTTATTCCATTTTGTAAGATTCATCATCCATCACATTGATCCTTCATTTTTTAGCTGACCTTGTCTCCATAGGTCTTGGAAGATATGAATAATACTTGTGACCTTTGGATTTCCCTCTCTTGCTCATAATGCAACTACCCAGATCTCTGTTCTCTTTCTGTCCCTTATTCATTCATGGTATGTGGATCCTTCTTCCTCCATTTGAGTTGTCCTAAAAAAAATTTCCATCACTCTCTCCACCCCCCAAATTTGGCCCTGAGAACCACCCTAAGCCCTTTGACTCCTGATCAGAAATATCAGAATCCACCCCATCAAAGAGATTGTTAATTTCAATTGGAGACAGGGTCAACCACTGGTTTTCCATTACCCTAGCTTCGAACCACTGCCCTGGTTTTCCTGGTAGCTCCTATATCTAGAAATTATGCTTTGTGTAGTTCAATGCTTCTATACCATGTCTAATACAAGAAACATGTGCTTAAGAAGGCATGGCAGAATCAGATTGCATAGGATCGGTGTTATCGGTAACCCCTAACCCTGGAACAACCTATTCATCCAGTTTACATCCCGAAAAGTCGTTCCTCAACCTATTGAAAATATTATACACCTTAGGATTGGTCATCCTTACCTACTTCTAAAGGTTAGTATCTAACGGATCCATTCTATTCAAATGGTTCACCAAGGGGTCCTCTAGAACAAGAGAGTTCTTGGGTCCCCGACGGCAAGATAAATCAAAATTCAATGTCATTTTTTCCCTACCATTCCCCAAAAGTTTACAAGATGTTTTGTCTTTCTTAATTCATACAATATTCTATCATTATTTCTAACATGAATTTAATAATATTTTACCCTTATCCAAATTACTCCAAAAAGAAATGGAATGTATGTTTCATAAAAGAAATTGTGAGGATTATTTTAAAAAAATTGAAATAGAGTCTCACATCACCCTTGATAATTCAACCACATTGGTAGGATTTACTATTTTAGGTCATGTGTAACACCTCTAACTATATATTTGGGGAAATCAAATCACAACAGGTCTATCGAGATCCTTATTTCATAGTCTATTCCTCACACCTACATAAACCAATCCTCTAGAACTACAGAACAACTGGAGAAGAATTCACTTACATTATGTTTTCATTAGATAAATCCAAGTCATACCTTTTAAGGTCAAAAGTAATTATGTTCTATGACCATGAATCCCTCAAGTATCTCCTTCAAAAAATAGGAATCCAAACCATGTCTAATTCATTATAAGTTTTTCCATTATGAATTTAATTTAGAAATTAGGGATAAAAAAGGAGTATAGAATCTGGTGAATCACCATATTTGTAAGATCCTTCTATCCTCGTAGATTAATTCATACACATTTTATTCACATTAATGAAATTTTTCCTAATGATAAATTTTATCAAGAGCACAAATATTTTATTTAGTATGATTATATTGTAATTTTTTGGCATCATCTTTCATTTTAACTCATTTCAATAAAAACCAATATGATCATCTAAAACATGGGACTCATTGGTATATTTAGAATAAACCCTAACTTTGGTGTACATGTTGTGATAAATTCATTAGTCATTTTCTTTCTCTCTATAGTGAGTTTCAAGCCATCCATAGGTTTTATCATAATCATGCATGTGGAGGCCACTTTTTTCCCCAATAGACTGCTCTCAAGGTCCTCAATTATGATCTATTTTTTCAACATTATTTAGGGATGCTAGTTTTCTTAAAAAATATTTCCCTCATGATCAAAAGACTGGGTATGTCTCCAAAATAAGTAAATTTCCACAATATCCCTTTTCTTTTCAATGACATTTTTTATGTTTGCAGAATTAACATTACAGGTCCATTTTCAAATTCATTCGAGAACATGTAAATTCTTCTTGTAGTTGATTGTTTGTCAAAATGGGTAGAGGCATGCAGCATTAGGACTAATAATCCAAATATAGTTGCAGAATTTTAGAGAAAACAAATTTTCTATAGGTTTTTATTTCCTAGTTTCATCATTAGTGACCTGGGTTCTCGTTTATGTAAATGAACAACAAAATCAATTTGTGTCATTATGGGGTTAGGCATCAATTTTATATTGTATATCACCCCCAAACCAACAGTCAAGATGAGGTGTCAAACAAATTGGCTAAAAATTATTAAAAAAAAGTGTTTAACCCAAAAAAAATATTGGAGTCTTAAACTTGATGATTCATTGTGCAATTACCAGACTACCTTGAAAACTATGATTTTCATGTCACCTTTTTATCTAGTTTTTAGAGAGAGTTTTAACCTACCTATTAATATAGATAACCAAGCCTAATAGGATATTAAACAATGAAATTAAAATCTTTATATTGTAGGTACTCAATGTAAGTTGTAGATTCAAGAGATATAGGAAATGATAAGAGACTTATATGAGAACTCCTAAATCTATAATGAGAGAATCAAGTCTCCCCATGACTGTCACATCTTCCTTCGTCAATTATACATTTGAAAAAAGTATTGTTTTTTAATTAAAGGCTAATGTTTTACCCAGGTAATCTTATTTACCAATGGTTAGTCCCATAGAGACTTCTTATTTTTATCCATTTGGAATTTGACGTGTTCAAAATGAAGAAACAAAACAAACATTCATTTTTATTGGGTAACAGTTGAAGCCCTTTCACGAAATTGTTTTAGAGTCCCCAACATAGGATCCTAGCTTCTAAATGTGACCTATCAATGAAACTCGCATGATTTTATCCTTCCTCTCAAATTATCTTTTATTTTAGTGAGGAAACTACACGCTCATGTTCTCGGGGGTACATTCCTAGGTTTGTTTATATTTTCATCATCTTTTTTCTATTTATCTTTTTCACTTTATATAATTTAATTTTATTTTTCCCTATTTTCTTAAGTTCATTATGACTTTTTCTCATAGTTAATATTTTTTTATCATTTTTTCTTACTGCATGGTATTTTTTACTTCCCATTGCATTCAATTTTGTTCTAGAATACTTATTTTTTATGCCCACCTAATCATGGACATTATTTAAAATTCGTTAAGATTTTCTCTATTTAAAATTGTTTTGATATTTAAATAATTTTTTCTTCATTGATGGTATGTGAATTTGGGAATATAATTAACATTGAGGGGGTGATTTTAAGTAAAAGTTGTTATTTTCAATGACATAAATGATTGTTTCTTTATAAAACCATTGAGATATTATTACCATCTATGTGACTTTTTTGTGGGATAATTATTCTATTTAACGTCTCTAAAGACCATTTCACCTAACCATGAAGTGTGTATTTTCTTACTTAATTGAAGGTATATATAAGTTATTTTAATGTCTATTAGATTTCAAAAATTATTTTTCTATAAGTTTATTTTGTATCTGATCTGTCTCATTAGTGTACTAGATTTACCTATATGTATATACCGGTTATATGATTTTTTCACACCCTAAGAAGTAAAAAAACAAATTAATAAAAATAAATAATGAGGGGAGGGATGAAATTTAAAATATATGGGGATATCTAGTTTAGGAGCTTAAGGTTTGGCTTCCCAAAATTCTTAAGTGAGCAGGTTTTGAAATTTGATTTTAATGGATACAGGGAAAGTTCAGTGGAAAGAAACGGTTATGCAGAGAAATTATACAATAACCTATATTTACTGGAAATAATGTGGAAATAATAGCATGATATGGTTATCACACACACATGTGTATATTTAGTGACATGTTTGACTTTTTAATTCCATTTTAATACTTGTATCATTTATCTTGTTGAATTTATTTATGATACAATTTATGAGACTAATTTATAGGCTTATTAAGGTTAAGTCTTTGGTTTGATTCCTACTTTTCTCTCTATACTATAATTAAATAAATTCACTATGAATGTTAAATATTTATAATCGAGGGAAATTATTCATGCATCATTTTATAAAATGTGACTTTGCTCAAGAGTGTGAATGTTTAGGTGTGGGGGTACGATCACACTGTGATTCACTATTTTATTTCATACTTATACCATTGTGCTAAACTGTTTTTTGTAATAAAAATGAAAAATATAATAACTAGTTTCAATTAACATTTAATTGAATTGTTTTATGTTAATTACTAAGTATGAAAATTTATTTATTTTTAGATTATTTTGATGCATGAGGAGGTGATTTAGAGGTCTAGAAATAATGTAGAAGTAAAATTGGTGAAATTTCATGGAATACTAAGAATATATGTCCACTATTTCATATATTAAGAGAAAAGAATAAATACAATTTTGATATAATTTTGTGGCCTAATAAAAAATATAATAGTATACAACTCATCTCATGGCACCCAATCAAATTTTATCTATTAGGTGGACCAACTGAAATGATCTATCTAGGAAAATGAATCTACTCAATGTCAAGTGTTTGGCTCGATATTTTGACATTACCTCCCATTATTGATTTCCAATGGCCACTAACTTTTATAGTGATATATTAAATGTTATTTCTAAAAACCCTATTATTTTTTTGAAGTAAAATTTTGTTTACCTATCCAAACCTAAGACATAATCGAAATTTTGGTGCCCAAAACTACCTACCATTTTTTCTATAAAAGGGAACCTTGGGAACCTCATTTTTAATATCAACCAGAAAGTGATGTACTATAATTTGATAGTTACAAAGGAATCATATCATCACCTTTTTGGTTTCATATCTTCATATCCTTATGGGGATAGTTTTGATTAAGAAAGAGATCCACCTGATCATCCACCTCCTCTCGATGGAAAGCTAATCAGTGGTTGGTCATTGCGAGGGGTATACGCACATGAAAATGGACTTAAGACACAAGTGTTTCCAATATTTTGATTTATTTTCAGTTTGAAAACATTTAATTTATATTTTTATTACTTTTATTTTTATTTTAATGCATTGTGATATTCAATATAATTGAATGATGTTTACTTTTAACTGACTGGTGTGAGGTTTTGAGTGTCTGACTTCTGTTATATTCCTTAGACAACCCAAGAATAATTTTATTCCCCACAAATTTGAGATTTCAATTTTATTTTGAGGTTCTTATACCATGAAAAAGATATTGACCATGGTTATATAATTTTTATGTCATGATTTGGTTCTACACACATCAATATAAAATCATAGAGTATTTGATATTCCAATAAATCTCAATCAAATATTTACTCCAAAATCAAAGTGAAACTCTAAAAGAAATGAACTTGATATTTTTGTAGTAAACTCAAAAATGATCACTTAATCACATATTTTTCAAAATAAACATTATTTTAAACTATTAAACTCCTTAATTAATATTTTTTTTATTTAAAATAGTTTTCAAAACCACCCCCTCTTTTAGTTTTTTTATTAATGATATGTACTTTATACCACCAACTCTGATTAGGAGAAATCCTAGGGTGTTCCCTCTTCATTATATAAATATTAAAATCACAATCAATTTTATTTATCATGACTTTATAGTCACTTAATCCATATCTATGTGACCCTTAGTTACTATCCACATCCAAGGATAATTGTTACATATAACACAAACTTCTCAAGTGAATGTATTCCAAGCTAAAGTACCTGAAAAAATAAACTATAAGAGTTGCATACACTAAATGGTGTATTAAAGGTTTTATAGGAACTAATATTAGTAGGCAAGAACTAATTTTTTTTAAATTCCTTATAATTGAAAATCTATTTATGTTAGTATGAAATAATATAAGAAAATAGGTTTCCCATTTATAATGTATATCCAATGTCAAATCTATCAATATTTTAAAATTTTATCCATTTTTATTATTAAATGAAAATGATTATTTGAAAACCCATTTATCGGGCCCTGAACCTTTTTAAAAAAAAATTCCAATATGATTTGAAAATTGAAATAAATTTTTAAACACACCCTTTTAAAAAAATTAGAAAAAAATTAATAAAAAATATAAATATAAGAGCAGCATAATAAAACACCCTAAAATCATGTCACATATGGAAGAGTGTAATAAAGGGTAATAATTGGTGGCATGTGTTCCAATCCTATAAGGGAACTCAAAATAAATATAGTTCCCTACAGAGTTTCATCATGTAAACTTGGAAAATTCCTAAACTTCTCATGAGTTGATCCTAGATATACTTGGGTCAAAACCATCTACAAGCCTACCAGTTCATTCTTAAGCCTATAAACAGATAGCTTCTCTAAACCAGCCTCACCAGTGGTGCTCCCCTATGGAATCAACTACTATAGTAGATTTATTCTATCTAATGAAGACTAGGTAGTAACCATCTTCGCACTAAGATTATTGGTATCCCCATGTATATTAACCAATAGGACATGATCAAGCAATCAAAGAAATAAATCAATATGAAAGTAGTAAATCTATTCTCACATCCTACACCCACACAAGATATAGAACCTTTCACATTTCTATCACATCACAAAAATAATTTCATAACCCTCAGGTTAAATTCCATAACAAAGTAATAAAAAATATCACCCTCAAGTGGTCATGATTCAATAAGGGGCTCAAGAGGGTCTCATAAACCCACACTATTTTGAAAATATTACTAAAATTAAAAAAAAGGCCTTCACTAAAAAGGAATCAAGATACTAAGTCATTCATTGATGTTTTGAAATTCTTTTTCAAATAATTCATTAAAAATAAACCTTCAAAATCCATTTCTAAAACATTTATAAAACAAGACACCAAGGACTATTTCGAAATTGATTAAAGAAACAACACATTTACCCTAGAGAACCCCCAAGGGTTTAAAATATCCCTTTATTAAATTATTTCATGAACCAAATTCAGTCAAAAAACCTCAATATCACCTTTTATTTAAAAAATAATTTAAATCATTTCTAAATACTTTTTTCAACTAAAACTTGAAATTCTAAGTAAAATCCTTTTATTAATTGAAAAACCAATTAAAAATTCTATAAAATTAATTTTAAACACCATAAATTGGAATAATTATATGAATAAAAGATTTAAAAACACCAAGCATCGAAATCCATTCTAATTAAAGTAAATACTCAAAAACACCTACCTTGGTTCAATGAAAATCAAGCTAAATTTTTCTTCATATATTGATAATTAGTTCAATGATAATCAAGGTGGATCAATAAATAACTAACAACAATAAACACTTATATTATTCCACCTAAAAACCAAAATACAAACCTATATCCCTCCACATGTTTTTTAAAATGGAGGAAACTGCACGGGGGAAAGAGGGGGTAGGGAGAAACCAAAAGGAGATAGGGCTTTAACTTGAGAAATATGAATTAAATAAGGTGGTAGATGCCTAAAATAAACCACTAATGAAGAGAGGATCCTCCACCCTTGATCCCTAGATCAACTTAATTAGGATAAATAAAAGTTTACAAAAAACCCTTATATATTGCGAAGGTAAAAAGTGGAAAACTCTAATTTTTGGCACCTTGAAAAACTACACGGTTAGGATAAATGGTTTTTTAAAATGTATGTCAACCACAAATGATTATCTAGATAGTAAAAACATACTTTAATGGTTTTGTTTAACTATTTCCCAAATTTTAAATCAACTTTGTGAAATCGCACTGTTAAATTACAGACCCCATTCATGCATTTTTTGCATGGTTTGCCTAATTGTGTCTAGTTTGTTCACCACGTAACTATCCATGGATATTTAATGTCACATGTGTTCTATTTAGGATCACCCAAATAATTAGAAACTCAATAATGAAAAATAATTCATGATTAATATGAACTGGGAAGGACCCAAATCTACTACCATCGCATAATCCCTCCTAAAATGTGTGGGATAAACCGTATACAGAGGGTAAAATTAATAAAAACTAAAAAATCATGTATAAAACTTATAAAAATTAATATTTTCCCAAAATTAATTGAAATAATATAAATTAAATATATCTACATTGACATGGGGTGTGAAAACTCCCCACTATTTTACATTCTTCCCCTAGAAAGTCTTTATAAAGAGTGGAAGGGTCTAGAAAGAAAACAAAACCATGAACCATGGAATGATGTGATTTGGGTGGTAAAAAAATTGTATAGAACACGAGGAGGAAATATATTAAACAATGAAATATTCTCAAAAAACAAACCATACCCAAAATACACAAGATTTATCCAAGCACAATGCTACATGATAATGATGTAAGATCCTATGAGGGATAGAGACTGGACAAAAGTCTCCCCATAATTTAAAATTTACTAAATGGTGTAATGAGAAGATAATTCACCACTATAATAATCCTAAATCTCAATGATTCATCTCCATAAATTTTCTAATAACTATAAAATTCCATCAAACATGATCAAATTCTGAAGAACTCATTATAATATCCAAAGAAAATAGGACCCAAATGAAGCTCAACATTTAAAAAATAAAAATTGTCATCAAGCCCAACATTCATATAAAACAAAAAACTTATAAGGAAAACTTACAATTCTACCAAAATAAAGAACACAATGGGTTTTAGACCTGATTTATCAAAAATGATTTTTAAATTGGGATCTTTTTCATTGAAAACCTCTCTATAATGATCCTGAAAAATCTAATACCATGAATTACCCAACTTCCCGAAGGAAACAACTATCCTAATTACCCAAGAACTGACCCAAGGTTCACCCATGCCCAAATAAAAAATAAACCTACCTCAAAAATGTCTAAAACATAATAAAATACTATAGGATCCAAGGGTAAGCATCTATAATCATATTGACTTGCACAATATTTGAAAAACCCCAACCCCATAAACAGAATATAGAAGGAATACACACCGATCTAAAAATTGTTGTCATCCATAAGATAAGAAATAAATTCCACAATAAAAAACAAAGTAAATATCTTTAAATGGAAAACCACTCAAAAAACAAATAATCCCCTAAGAAATCACTCATAAGGATTAACACAAAGGATCTAAACTAAACCAAAATCACTAAGAACAAATTCCCAACCACCTCAATCGAAAGAAATTTATTCAATAAATATTAAATGGAGTGTGAGGAAAAGGATATTCTAGCCCTACCACTCCCATCGACTCTTGGAATATTATCCACTATGAGAACCACACCTAAAAGAAAGGATAATTACCCTATGTTACACTAAAACCATTCTAGGAGGCATATATAAACTAACATGAAACATGATCCTAGACTCTCATTCTCTAAATCAAATCAAGAAATCTCATGACCATAGAAACAAACCAAAATTACTCATTTAAACATATCATAAAAATTCCCCATTTAAAAAACCTCATTACATAAAATAAACTAATATTTTTTAAAACTCTTCTTCTCATTTTAATTTTTTTCATATAGATCTCTATTTAAAAACTAGAGAAAATATAAAATCATAACTTTTAATAAAACTAGATCTTATAAAAAAACACATTAAAACATATATTGAAAAAAAATCATTCCAAATAACATTCAAAATTCCATTTTAAAATCAACTATATTTTAAGACACTCTACATAATTAATTTCAAATCATCCCATCGTAAATATTTGTTCTTTCACAATTCCACTTTTCATACAAAAACTCATTTTTCACCCCAAACAGTTTACTTAACCCCATTTCAATGGAAATAAAATTCAAATAATTTAATACAATTTCACATAATTTAAAACAGTTAAATTTTATAACAAAATTTCAAACTATATAACAAAATATATTCTCAAAACTCTTTAGAACAGGTTTCAAAAACAAAAAAAAACACATAAAATTCCTTTCTCCATCCAATTTTTTTTCTAAACACATAAAATGAGATCCATAATGGAAAAAACTAAGAATACAGACATAAATATCAATCAATTAAAACTCAATAAATGTCAATTAACCATAATAAATACCTTAATTAACATCACACCAATGGTAAGTACCATTTGGATGGATCTGAAAAACAAAGGAATAAAAATAAAAAATATGGAGAAGAAATATAATTATGCATGGTTTGGACATATGGTCTAGTTAACTATGCACCAACTATGCAATAAGAAATATCGTGGTTGTAGAACCATTCCTCATCAGCTTCAAATTTTTTACCACACCATGTGAGATAACCATATAGACCTAGTTTTTTTACCATTTCCCCTCTAAAACTCAATATGAACCCCCAAAATCAATGATACACTCAATAGGGGATCAAATAATCATCATAACAAATCAAACTCAATAAAAAATATTCAATATTGAACTTAAAATCAATACTAAAATCCATAAAATCATTTGGAAACTCAAGGCTTAAACAAGAAAAGAGATCATGAGACTCCCCCATGTACCTACCTTTAGAGTTTTGACAATGATCCTAGTATCCACACTACTCAAACACATCCCAAATAGAAAAATGGAATAATCTAATACCACTTTACCATGAATCCACTCTTTTTACACCCTAAACTATTAAACCAAACTAGCAGATGACATACCTCAGGTGAATTCTCGATCACCTTGGGCTGGAAACTAGTGCCAAGGTATCAGAACATAACTAGTGGGAATGATTTCACCCTCACGTAATAGTAAACATATTTAATAATAAAATAACAAATCACATTAAGAAACATAAATAAAGCGACAATCCACCAACATAACAATATTAAATAAGTAACATCTCATATATAAATGGACTAAACAAATACATGAGCATCATGGTATAAGGGAGTTTAAAAAAATGAATAAACATCAATAACTCAAACATAAATTCTAGTGGAAAATTTTATGCATAAACATGCCAACATAAAACAAAAAGGAAATCCAAACCAAATTGACGACACCATCTCCATGTGACCCTTAGTTGCTCTCCAAATCTAAGGCAAACTATTACCACAAAACGAAAACATCCAAACCAAAAGAAGGCTAAGATAGATTATATAAAAGAAACCATAAGAGTTTCATATAATTAATGGTGTATACATGGTGTGAGAAAAACTGATATCAATAGGTAAGAACTAAATAGTTTTTACAATTATTTAAAATTAAAAAATAATTTATACCAGTAAGATATAAAATATGAAAATTTGTTTTCTATTTATTTTGTGAATCTAATGTCACATCCATCGACATTTATAAAATTTCTTCTCTTTTTCTTATTAAATGAAAATAATCACTTGAAACCCCACTTTTCAAGCCTTGAAACCCTATTAAAAATCCTTAATTTAAGACCACTTTTGAAATCACTTTGAAAACATGCATTTTTTAAACACTTTGGAAAAAAATTAATAAACATGAAAAATACAAGAACATAATAAAATATTATGGAACCATTTCACAAAAGGAGGAGTTCGGTAAATAGGAAGACTTTGTGTCAAGTGTTCCAATCAAACAATGTAAAACAGAAGAAATAAATTTCCCTTAGGAGATTCATTAAGTAAATATATTGACCCCAAATATTTATACATATATATTATACATTCATAGATAGATATTCATTTAATTTTAAAAAACACACCTTAGGACTATAAAGGTATATTGTCTTTGGAGACATGCATATATAAAAAATTGGTTCATTAGTGAATGATATCATCTCTCACTAATTTCTGTATAAATATCACCCGTCGTTGATATTTCATATTTAATATATATCTTCCTAACTTGGGTAAAGGAAACATAAGAAAATGTGAGATCATATTCTTAGTAAGGGTAAACAAGGGGGTGTCAACATAACAAGAGCATAACGGTATCAGAACATGATAAGACATTTGAAAACCATATTGTGTATAACGTTGATCATAATATTGAGTCATAGAATATGTCATGGTATTCAATAACAAATGAATCATAAAAGAATAAAATAACATGAGTCATGAGATCATAACAATGACATAAGGCATATATTTCTTCCATACACATAAGCATATAAAATTATTTCCTTAATAATCAAGGGTCATTTACAAGACTATAATATTTGATTGGGTTCACTCCCATAACCATAATAGTTGTAAAGGTTCACTCCCAATACTATCATAGTAGAAAAAGTCCCTTAATTTTCTGAGTTCACTCCCTATTCTAGTCATGTTCATCTCATGTGATATTAATTTTTAACCAATGCATTATAGTAAGATATAAGTACCAACCATCTCTTAAAGAAAATCATACAGATGTTTACCTCAATATCATAAAGAAATTATCATATCATAACCCATGTAAAATTAATGGTTTTAATACACATTTCATTATGGAATAACTCCTAGAAAAGAAATAGGTTTCATAAACATTTCATCATATCATCATATCATAACCCATAGAAATGGAATGGGTTTCATAGACATACTATAATCATAATCATAAACCAACCAGAGAATAAATAAATATGGTATAATTGGATTATATCACATGTGAATAATAAGCAACATCAAGGATTTTTTTTCACTGATTAATACAAATACCATTAAAAGATCATTAAAACATTCTTGAGGAAAATAACATTTCCACTTTTAAAATCACTTTTTAAAACTAAAAATTCAAAAAGTATTGTGATAATAATTTTTTTTGAAAATAACCATTGAAAATTATAAAGTAATTTTTTAATCATTTATTGGTCATGCCATTGGAAAATTTTATTTATATCATATAACATAAAATAAATCACTCATCTCACACTTTAGTAAAAAGTCCAAAAGCACCATATTTATAAAATGAAAAAATAAATATTCCTTTTAACAAAATTTTTAAAAAATAAATCATGTGTGAAAATAACTTTAAACAGTCAAAGAATAATTGTAAAATAATTATTGAAAACCTTTTTTAAGTAAACATGGATATGGAAAAGAAAGGATTTTCGACCAAAGAAAGAAAAAAAGTCAATTTTCCAAAAAAACATTATATTGGAATGTTGACTTCTTAAAGAGAGGAAAATGAAATTAAAACATTTATTCTCTATAAATAACCATACTAAACTAAAATTAATGATATTATTGAGAGGAATATCATTAAACTTCATCATTATACTTACAACTATAACAATCTTGATAAACAAAGCGATTGTAACATGAACCCTTACCACTTTGGTGATTTTTATTCATAAGACTCATAAATGAAATTACCTTAGATGGATATGTAGATTCCAATAATTTTTATAATAATAATAAAAAAACATTAATTTTAAGAATATATACCACATAAAAGAATAAAGTGGTGAATATGGCATGTGTCTCATGGAAATTAAAGAGGAAAGAAAATCTCATACCTTAGGTCTGCCTTCTTTTGTACGTCTTAAAACCTCTGGTATAATAAATATAGGTTTATTATATATATATATATATATTAAAGAATCACAATCATATATATCATACCATATATAATTTACTTATAGCCTTTTACCGCCAGTTTATTAACAATCCTTTATTAAAGTCATTATTCCATGTGATTACTGCTCCATTTTTCATGTATGTTTTGGTTTAATAGTTTTAGTCCTTGTGCTTTGATCATGGTTACATCATATCTAGAATATATAACATGATTTAAATATAATATATATTCAGTATATATGTATTTATAATCTTCTATAAAATTAGATATATAAAAATGAATTACATCATTCATGGAAACAGTAGGTCATATGTATACATGAATGTTGCTTCCTTCTTTTAACAGATTCAATGAAAGAATGGTAAATTATATTTAACCTTTACATAAACATTTTTATATCACGTATGTCTTATATATTTATTAAATATATCCTTATTACCATTCATGTAAAAATAAAATGAAAAATGAATCACATCACTTCGCGAAGGTGATAGTCCACACGTACGCACGAGCGACGTTATCATCTTCCAACAGATTATAAAGTGAGAAGGTAGATATAATATTATAATTCTCGGAGTATAACTATTTCATAGATTTCATATATAAACATTAAATCCATCATTATATCCAATTTTGAGAGTTGGTTATGGAAAACGAATTGTATCAGTTTGTGAGGTGGTGGTCTGCTATACACACGATAAACAGTTTCATTTCCCATTTGATGAAAGATGATATGGATATAGTTTATGAAAATAAGATAATAACATAAAATTACATTTTATATAATATTTTTATTATTTCATCAATATTTAAGAATATTTTAATGAGTTAGAAGAATAAATAAAACAAAATGGATCCAAATAAACTATTCCAAAAAAATTGTAAGGGATTTCTTTTCTAGTAATTGCTAAAACAAAATGCTCTTGATTTGTGGATAGGGGAGGATAGTTGGTGGCCTTTTATAATTGAGGGAGAGGACACAGTTGGATGTTTTGAAAAGAATAAAATATAACCGCATTTTACACACACAAAATGAATCCAAATAAATCATTCCAAAAAAACTGTTTATATAAAGTCAAAATATTTCCATAAAATACTACATAGACAAGTATTTAGGTCATTTTAACCCTTATCATTTTAGTTTAACCCCCGGTAAACCTGTTTTAACCTTAGTTATGGTAAAAGTTTTTTACTTTTTTTACATTCATTATGACCAAAAATTATGTTAAACTTGTTATTTAATTTAAATTGTGATAATTAAAAATTATAATTCCATTTTATCCAATTAAATTCACAAATTTGGACCAATTTACTTTAAAATAAAACTCTGACACTGAACATAAAAATAGTTTTCTAAAGAAAAAGTTTACATAAGTATAAAACTTTTTTATATAAACTTTGAACTTTAAATTGATTCCAATGACCTGAATTGGATTAATTATAATATAATGAACTAAATTTACTTTTAAAACCATTTTAAAAAAAAAATTAACAAATTAAATACTTTAAACAAAAATGAAAAGTTCAATAAAAATGATATTTTTCTCCATTCATAGAAAATATAATATTTTTATAAAATTATAAAAAATTCACTCTAAGATAATTTTGACCTGATGAATTCAAAACTGAAGTTCATTTTGGAAAAATATTTTTATAAAGTTTAATAAATTAATTATATTATTTGATAACAAGAATAAATAAAAACCATTTTGCGGAAAATGTATTTTTGAATCATCTAAGGATATTACTAGAACATATATTTCTTTATCTAAAATATTTATGAATATTATTAGAATATGGTTATTCTTATTAAGAATATCAATTGTAACATCAAGGTTATAATGTTCATGTTTAAATAATATTATTTATAATATAGTTTTTTTTAACTTGAATTTGCGTGTATCACATGCTATCGAAGAGATTAAATTTATTCGATGAAAATATTTCATAAAATATCAAGGTGTGACATTCTACTCCCATTAAAATTAATTTCACTTAATAAATTTTGTCACATAAATAAAAAAAATTGGGATACTTCTACCTTATCATATCCCCAGGTTCCCAAATAAGTTCCTCAAATTGGTGGTTTTTGCCTAAAACATTTATCAGGTGAGTGGTCTAGTTTCGCAGAAGTTTCTATATACAATACAAAATCTCCACTAATTGTTGTTCATATGATTTACCGTGATCTAGTGGTATGACGTGTGATTTCGGTACATACAAAGGATTAGGTATATAATTCCTCACAAAAGATATAAAACACATCATGGACATAATGGATGCTTCATCGTATCTTGCTCCTGCCCTAGGCCCGGTGTTTCCCTTCGACCTGGTTCTCCGAAGGTGCTCTAGGATCGGGACAAGGTAGCTGCTTCTACTGTTGAAGGGTGTTTGGATCTATCGGCTTCTTCGCGTAGAGCAGTGGAATCTTCCAAGGGGCAGATGCTTGCGCATTCTTTCAAAGAGGTGGTGGCCGGTGTGAAGGTTGTTCTGGTGGAGCTTCCCAGTATTCCTCTGGTGACGGTGGCTCTGAGGTGTGCGGATCGTGTGAAAGGGTTTCCTGTGGTTGACATCTCGGCCGACGAACTAAGGGAGGCGGCGGATTTCCATTATTGGTCTCTGGTGGCTTCTTTGGGCAGGAAAAACCCTCGCTGGCCTCTTTTAGATCGTTTTTAGACTCCTGGGGTCTCCAGCATCCGGTGGCGGTTTAGGTTCTCTTTGGTGTTTCCCTCTGTATTCATCTTTTTTCTCAGGAGGACTTTATGAAAGCATGGTCAAGGGAGGGACGAAATTGTGGTTCCTGGACGGACTCCTTATCCCGCTGATCATGGGATACGCATCAAGGGAAGGAATCCAGTCTAGCGGCGATCTGGTTGAGGCTCTCGGGCTTGCCTCTTCGTCTCCAAAATCCTTCTTTCTTGCAGTCGGTTGGCAATTCTTTGGGTTGCTTTATGTGCCTTGATGATGATACTCATTGTTTGCAGTAGACGGCCTCTCCTAGGATCTCTGTCGAAATGGATTTGGCTACGCCTTTTTTGGCCCGGGTTCTGATTCGGGGTGGTGATGACTTTGTTTGGTGGAAAAGGGTTCTGTATCAGGCGGTTCATCAGTTCTGTTATTTGTGCTGTCGCAAAGGGAATTCTTTGGATGTCTGCAGGAGGTTTCATTTTTCTGGGCGTTGCATCGAAGATCTACCGATCCCGAATCCAGATGTGGAAGATGGTTCTCGGCTGGTGACTTTGGGGAAGGGGGTGACATCTGAGGAGTCCCCACTGTCTTCACGAAAGGGCTCCCCGGTTTCGTGTCCGCTGGCAAGGGCTAAGGAGGAAAGTACCTTGGGCAGGAATCCTTCTATTCAGATTGTTTCAAATGATTTGAATGCACCTCATGCGCCCGACTCGCTGCGGTGTATTTTTAAGGAGGTGTCAGAGGTGGTCCAAGTTTTCGCTCTAAATCATTGGTGGGCATCCTATCTCTAGTGGATTCGGTGTTGGAGGAATTTTTTTCCTCATCCTCTTCGCCCCCGACTGGTGTGTTCAAGGTAGGTAAGGTTCTTGCGTCATCAAGCCTGAAGGAGAAGATGCGGCCAGAGGCTTCAGGTTGCGGTGGTTATGATCTTTTGTCGGCACCTGTTTTGAAGGGTATGGTCACTGAGGAAGTCCCAAATGTTTTCCCTTCCTCAGAGCCCACTGGAGTCGTGCTCTCAAGGCCTGCGCCTTCTAAGAAACCTTCTGGGGAGGCCTGTGTTGCTTCAGTGCTCTCGCCGAATAGGTTTGTGGTTTTGGGGGCTTTGGGTGGTGTTGATGATATTTGAGAACTGAAGAGACCTGAGGAGGAAGTTGTAAGTAGCTCTCCATTGGGTAGTCGTGGTCCTGTTACACGTGCCAGATCCCACTCTCACCCTAAGGCTGACAAAGCATTGTTTCTTTCCTCCGATGAGTATACGAGCTCTACTTCGAGTTGCAAGACTGCCTCTTCCCATCTCCAATGACTTCGTTAATGGTATAGAATATGAGGGGTGTAGGGGCAAAAGCCAAAATTGCCTTCATTTTTAATGAATCCCTCTATTTACAAGTTTATTTAATTTCTCTTCTCGAACCAAAACATTCTTCGGATCGCTTAAAATTCCTGTCTAGACGGATGGGGTTCTCAGACTCTTTGCCTACCTACCATGCAATCAGCACATAGAAGATTAGTATTGAGGTACATCAGGTTGAAGTCTCACCTCAACACATTTCTATTAAAGTGACAAAGGGGGTGGTGGAATTATTTGTGTCTTTTGTCTATGCTAGCTATGATGTGATTGGTAGGAGGGAGTTGTGGAAGAACTTATCCAATTTTTGTCCTGGTAATCTTTCCTGGTATGTGGCTGGAGACTTAAACACTATTGTGTATGCTCGAGAGAAGAAATGGGGTTTGGAGCTCTCCAGTACCTCCATGCAAGAATTCAATGATTTCATAGCCTCCAATGGGCTGCTTAATATGGGGTTCACAGGTGGCCTTTATACGTGGTGTGACAATAGGAAGGGTGGTAGGAGAATTTGGAGTAGAATTGACTGATGCCTTTGTAATATCCAGTGCTTAGAAACCTTTCCTCAGACACTGGTTAACCATTTCCCCCATACTTTATCCAATCAATCCCCTATAGTGATAAATATTTTTAGTGAGAAAAGTGTCCTGGAGCACTTTATCTACTCAAGAAAATGGGTAAATGTTGATGGTTTCATGCAAATGGTCCAAAACTCCTGGTTGCAGTAGATGGACGGGAGCCCTTGGGTCAGTTTAATGAAGAGGCTCAAGTGGCTTAGGATTGAAATTCTTGAATGGAATAGAGGAAGAATCAATAATGACTCCTCCTTGGAGATGATTCAAGGGGAGATTGTCGGACTTGAAAGTGAACTTCAACTTTACTGGAATGATGACATTTTTCCAGTTCTCAATGACAAGAAACTCATTGATGATAAACTGTTCGAGATTGAAACCAAGTACAGAGAGAAATTTAGGGCTACCTGGATGAAGGAGGGTAATCGCAATACATCCAAGTTCTAGGATTGTATCAAGGAGAAATGGGTTTCAAAGAAGGTGGATATCAGACATCAAGACAGGAACTTTACCAATGATGTTGATACTGTTGGCAATATGGATTTGGAGTTTTTCAAGAACTTACAGGTTGAGCCAACTATCAGGTCCGATGGGGAGGGCAGACTCTGATGAGAGTGTTGATCATTTTGGGCAGTGCATTCCCAAGCTAATTGAGGAAAGGGGTAATGAAATTTTTGTGGCACTGCCAGTGGTGGAGGAAATCAAGAAAGTTGTGCTTAACATGAAAGCAGATAGTGCTCTAGGTCCGGATGGCTTCCCCAGTTCTTTCTATGTGGATGTCTGAGATATCATTGGGAATCAGGTGAATGAACCAGTGTGGGAATTCTTTAAAGGGGGTCCCTTCTAAGGTCTCTCTGTGCCTCAAGAGTGGTTTTGGTTTTGAAATTCAAGAATCCCGAGTCTATAAATCAATTCTTTCATATCTGCCTATGTAATTTTGTGTATACAATCCTTTCCATTCTCATTAACAAGAGGCTAAAAATATTTATTACAAGGATCGTGTCTGAGGAACAACATGGTTTCATTCTCAGAAGGGGAATTCAAGGTGATGTGGGGATTTCCTAGGAAATGGTGAAGGATATCAATAAAAAGGTGTCGGGATCCAATATCATTATTAAAGTTGACATGGACATGGCTTATGATAGACTTGAGTGGGGAAACATGCTCGAAATTTTGAGGTTCTTCGGTTTCAGGGCTTGGGCCAATGATTTTGTCTTTAGGTGCTTTTCCTCTCTGTGGTTATCCATTTCCTTCATGGGCAAGAATTTTGGTTTCTTCAAAACAGTTCAAGGTCTGAGGCAGGGTGATCCTCTTTCCCCTAATCTTTTCATTATGGCATAGGATGCGCTCTCGAGGAATCTTAAGTAGATTCTGAAGAAGGGGTCCATCATTCCCATCAAGAACAAAGAAGGTTACATCATCATTTCCCACTTGATGTTCGCTAATGATATGTTATTTTTCATTAATGGAAGGTGGAGATCTATTATTGGATGGATGAATTTTATGGGTGTCTGCAACAATCAAAGTGGTCAGCAGCTTAACTTAGTCAATAGTAAAGTTTACATCTAAAATAAGTGTGCTACTCACCGGGTCAGGGACATCCAAAGCATTATGGGCATGAATGAGAGGAAGCTTCTTCTGCTATATTTGGGGGGGGGGGCATTTCCAATGGCAGAATCAAGAAAATCCTATTTGATGAGTTTCTGGGGAGAATCACTGGTTGCATTTGCAACTGTAAAAGCATCTTCTTATACTTCGTTGGTCACATCATGCTGATCAATATTGTTTTATCCTCTATGGTAATGAACATGCTCTCCATCCTCAAAGCACCAAAAGGTAAAATTGATCAAATTGAAAAAAAATCTTGACTATGTTCATTTGGTATGCTATTGGTATAGGAAAATATCACTGGGTGAGGTGGAAAAGACTGAAAAAGCCAGTGGAAGAAGGGGGAGTTGGTCTTTGTGATATTTCTGCTACCATGAAGGCTATGCAAGCACGACTTGCATGGGAAATTGTTGATGGGAAGTCACTTTGGGGAAAGTTTATGAAACACAGGTATGGGGATAGTTGGAATGAGTGGTATTCTGGTAATACAAGGTTGTCGAAGCTGGCTAGACTTATGGTTGATTTGCTGTGAACTCTGGAAGATAGTGTATACTAGGTGGTGGGGTGTGGTGAGATTAGTTACTGGAGGGACAACTGGAGCGGCTCCCTTATGTTTTTTCCATGATTTACTGCATTGAGTATTTTGTTCAAAGAAGCCTCTACCTATCTGATGTTTCTTCAATCGACTCTGAGTGACTAGCAGTGGGATATGTTCGACAGTATTTTGATGTCTGAAGATCCCGATAGATGCGTACTGTGCTTTTTAAAATCGGGGAGCTTCAATGGAAAGGAGGTTCACGAATTTCTGCATGTCAGTTCTGATTCCATTGCCTGGGCTTCTATCCTATGGTTCAAATGGCTTATGGAGAAACTTAATTTCCTTGTTTGGAGTTTATGTAACAACGCATTACCGATGGATGAGAACATTCAGTACAAGTAGATTGCACTGGCATCTCAATGTTGGTGTTGCGCCAGGCCAAAATAGGAATCGTGTTGGCATCTCTTTTTCAGGAGTGACATTGTGTTCAGGATATGTACTAGCATGGCTATTGACATTGGAGTTGCTGGAGGTGGAGATTCAATTGTGAATATTTTATCCCTCTACTTTCAGGGACCAGAAACTTGTGGTGAGGAGACCAAGGCTCGAAGCATGTTGTTTTCGGATGGGGTGTTGGGTCATTTGGGAGGCTTGTAATAAAGAACGGGAAGGTAATGCCTACTCAAGTGCCTTTATTCATGTGCGGGTTGAAGGTTTCGGGCGCAGCGGAAGCGCGTGGGTGGATGTGCCCACTTGGCTTTTTGTCATTAGCAATGATCAATCCGGGATCAATACAATGATAAACGTCAGTCTCCACAGATCGAATCATAGAAAAAGACAAAGAAGATGGTTTGTCCCGGAACCACAAACAAGGATCGTTACAGGTTGATTATAATTAATTTAATTAATTATAAAGAAATACCTTTTGGGTGTTCTTTCTTCGTTGATGTTCTCAATTACGTTGTCAATGTGATCCGTCGTTGCGTCGTAGAAGCCAAGTGTAGACTCCCTCTAGCGGTGATCCACATGTGTACCTTGTATCTCTGGACGTCGCCAAAGGATTCTTTGGGTGCTAGCGTGGAGAAGCCTTTGCTTGCGTTGTCCGCCTTAGATTGTCTTGATCCGATGGAAGAGGATCTCTCTCGGTCTTGAGAGCGTTCTTGAAGGAAGAGGTTCTTTCGACCTTGAAAGAATTCTCCAGAGATGTTGTGCACAACGATTCTCTTGTGTAGGAAAAGAGTTGGAGTTGTGAGGATATTTATAATCGAGTTTGAGGTTGTAGAGTTATGACAATAAATAAACGCGTTACGTGTTTCATTTATTTCATTAACTCTTATTGAAAACCCCCATGTCGAATAATTAATTCCTTGACATGCGCTCATGCTGATTATAATAAATATTATTTAATAAAATGATATTATATCCTCAAAATCTCGACGGAAAAAACTACACGACGTGTAATAATAAATACACGGCGTGTACTTGTTTTTCATTGAAAACTACATGGCGTGTACATTAAATGTACACGGCGTGTATATCTTGTTTTCATTTATTCATTTCCTTTCCAAAATAAAACTACACAGCATGTACATTTAATAATACACGGCATGTACTTGTTTTATTTTATTTTTCCTCCATCATTTAAAACAACTTAGGCTTCCTTGAATAATTATTAAACCACGTACATGAATAATCTTTATTCAACTTGAGATACTTGGATACACTTAGAGTGTGACCCTCTAGGCCTCTTTCTCGTTGGCATTAGGTAGGCTTGCCTAATGTAAAGACCCGAAGCTTATCGTACATGGACATTACATTACTTTTGTGGAATACTTAGTACATAACAAAAAGACACACACAAGGATCGTAATAGTTTAGTGTCTTTTGAAACTCGGAACGTAATCTTCTAATCGTGGTGAAAGATCTTCAATATCTCCCATAAAGATCTTCCCTTTTTTTACCTAAAACCTTTCTTTATATCCTGGGGAAAAGAAAACATAAAAGGGTGAGCTCAAATGCTCAGTAAGGGTAAGCAAAAGAAAAATCAATCACATCATATTCATAAGAACATAACTTTTGGAAATCTTAACCTGCAAAAGAGAGCATAATTTCATATCATGGGATAAATCATAGTAGTGAAATGAAATCCCAATAAGCATAACGTAAAACATGAAACTTTGTGGCATACACACATAATCATAGAGAATCATTTCTTGTAAGTCAAGACTCATTGCCAAGACTATCTTAGTGGACAAAGTCCCTTTCTGAACCGAGTCACCCTCGTTTCAGTCCTGTTTCACTGAATCGGTATAACCTACCATTCCAGCCATGTCTATCTCATGAGATATAAAATCTTTACCCAATGCATTGGAGGGAGATATAGGTCTCACCCATCTCATAATGAAACCATTCTTATGTGTGCCACAAAATCATAAACCATACATCATAGCATAACCCATGTAATAAAAATGGGAATCTTAAACATCGTGACATCATAAAACAATTCATATAAGATAAAGGAATTCATAAACATAATTTTATCACAACATAATCAAATAAATGTAATAATAGGGATAAAAAACAGAACCCTTTATTATCTTAGATGGAAAATAATTTTGATAAAACACTTGAACTCCATTCTTGAGGAAAATATCCTTTCTTCTTCAAAAACATGTTTCCTTTCTTAACAGGTCATACGACTTTAAACTAAAAGAAGTTGATTAAAAATAAACTTGAAAACTTGTAAAGGAAGCTTCTTGGAAATAATGTTTTAAAAATATATTCATGCCGTATAAGTTAAAAAAACATTCTTCCCGTACTTTTGTCAGAAAAGTCAAAAAAAGTACCTCGTACGAAAAACGACAAAAGATTCCTTTCATATCTTTTACAAAAAACTCACCGAAGGGTAAAATAGGATTTCAACAATTGTAGGTGAATGGAAATAATATTACATATTGAGGAAACATGGATGTGGATGATAAAATACACCCCAGTAAATACCAATGTATAAACAATCTCAGATAAAAATGAGATTGTGATATTTCCCTTACCTTAGATCCGACTTGCTTTGTACGTGTCCGAACCTCCTCTTTTTGACGCGCCTTCACTTATCCTCCACTTAAAGAACTAAGGATGGTCTTTGAAGAAGACCAGGACCTCTAGGATGATACTAGGGAAGTGGAGAAGAGATTTTGGCAGGGATTGGCCGAGCTTGAAGGCTCAAAGTTGTGTGAGGAAGAGAGGGAGGAGGTGCCCTTTTATAAGGGAGGAGAGGGGCACCTTAGGAATATCTCAAAATATTATTTTATATTAAAGTCAAAATCGGTTTATAATGGTTCCAAAGGGTCTTATTTCGAAGATAAAGTGGGTATGGGTCGAAATCCTATCAACCAATAGGATTTAGACAAGTTTAGGTTATTATTTTAACCTTATCAATTAGATTTAACTTTTACCGTGTCTTTTTGTTTTCTTACACTATATGGTTAATACACTTACTATAACATGCCAAACGAACCCCAAATTGTTTATTATTAATATATATATACTTATCTAAGCCATTTGACCGAACCTTATATTTTTAGGAATAAAATAACAATTAATAATATAATATTTGATTTAAAAACTATTTTGTGTCAATTTTGACACTATTTGATATATGATTTTTGTGAAAGTCATAACAGAATTATATGTTCGAAACAAGTTGATTAAATCAACACTAATATATCATAGTAACCTAGAAAATTAGTGGAATTCATAAAAAGTCTTAAATTACATTTATTTTGGTATTTATAATATCAATTATGTCAATATTTCATTAATAAGATAATTACTGCATCATCTTTGTGTCATAAATAAATTAACTTATTTGATGTCTAAAAAGTACAAATAAAATACCATTATGTAGGAAATCTTTTTAGATTTCTAATGAATATTTACAATCGAATTTATCTTATGTATAACCCTATATTAAAAATGTTTTAGTAAATAAACTTTGATTTTAACTCTTTTAACTCTTCTTTGAATTAAATAATAATAAATGTCCTAATCTAATCCAAGTGGGCCTAAATGATAATATTTTACACTTAAAGTTGTTTTTGGTCGAGATACACTTGTCCAATAGGATTAGGACATGTGTTAGGGTAATATTAATATCATTTTTACCCTTAATTACCCTATTTACTTTTAACCGCGGTAAAAAAAGTAAAAAGTTACTATTCACCAAAAAATATTTTCATCTCATTGAACCACATTTTACTTACTGACATCAACTGTTTCTCTCAGATTTTTGAAATTCCATTCACAGAAGCGGTAAAATTAAGTTTTATGAAAAATTCAGTTTTTTAACTACCACTTAGTAGTTTCACTATTCATCAAAAATTGATGTTTTTCAGAACAATGCCAAAATTTCATCCTAAGCTATATTTCATATTCCGAATTCACAAATGAAGTCTATTTTACCAAATTCATAACATAGAAGTTGCATTAATTAATTTTATAATTAAATCCCGCTGTTAAAACAAATAGCGTGTTTTTAAGAAACAATATCTATCAAAAGATTGACACTTGTTTATGTCTGGTTTAAATGTGAAATTACATCCAATGACCAACATTGTATTAAATTGTAAAAATATATTCTAAATATACTTTAAAACCACTCAAATTAATAATTTATCACTATTAATTATTTTGATTAAAAAAGTTGTTTTTAATTATAATTTAGTAATTTTCACTATTCATCAGAATATGAAAGTTATCCGAAAATTACCAAAATTTCACCCTAAGCTAATTTCGATATTCCGAATCCAAAAATGAAGTCCATTTTGAGAGCTAAAATTTCTAAAATTTTAAAAAGTGGTTATTACTATTCATAACGGCTAGTTTTAATAATATTTTAATAGCATATCGTTGTTTAGTGAAACTCGGTATTGCGTACTACACACGCTATCGAGGAAGGTCGTGATTGCGTGTAATGCAAGGCAAGTCAAGGATGTGTGTTGTGCAAGCTCCTTTTGGTGTAGCGTACAACACAAGACATTAATAAAATTAAAAAGAATATTTTTCATAAAATCTCGGGCTGTTACATTCTACCCCCCTTAAAATGAATTTCGCCCTCGAAATTCGTCGGGGTTATAAATGGTTTACTATTCGAAAGTTTCTTTAATAGAAACCCACATCATAAAAAAGAATACCAAAACTTGGCTTTAAAAACTAAAGTATGAAATGTAACGATTACCCAAATAAACTAATCACTGGGTTTCCACATAGGTGAAAATATGGATATGGAAGAGAAATCTAACCATCATGTTCTGATGGAGAGTGGTAGAGAACATGGCTATGGAAAAGCCAGTAATCCCAAATCCATAGATTTGTGATGATATAAGGTACCATCTGATTCATCAGGTATAAGATCACTAGGACAACATTTTTGGTTTTCAAGATCATTTCATTAAAGTTGAAAATTTTCTTAGAATAAATACTTACTTTATTTTGGTACAATCTCACTGTTGTTCGTGCCTTGAACAATTTCCACTTCATCTCTTAAATAAATGAAGTTGAATTTGTTATTCGTGAAGTGTTAGCAGATCATGTGATAGAATGACGGGTCATTCCATCTGTCTCAAACAAAAGGTTAGCAAAAATTATATACATAAGTCGATCTATAGTGAGATTAATCATATATGGTTCCTAAAATGGACTTATACTTCATATATCATACTGCTTAATATAATAAAACTAGTTTCTACTAAACATGGACTTCCTGTAGGCCAGTGGTAGGTGATAAAGGCCAGTCGCACTTCGGTTGTGGGTTCGATTCCCACAGCCTTGTCCGACGCCATGGTCTGTCGCCCGTCCTGCAGGTTGTCCTTTTTCTAAAACTATATTACTATAACATCCCATCAATAATATCGAAAAAACTTTTATCCTTAAATAATACTAACTTATGTACAACATAATCCATTCCAATCTTTAGGCTTATCCATAATACTGCAGTCCACTCTCATAACATAGTGAAAACAATTACCAGAGATTTAACACCATCGTCGATCCCCATATATCATAAGGTATGTTTTTTTGGTCACATTCCAAACATTCAAAGTCCTTAATCGTGTATTCTCTTGAATACCTTAGTGAAAACATGAATGTAGTTAAAAGTTAACACTTTCCACATACCAAAATCCTCAAAATTCTATATACTCAAACCATGATATCACTTAGTCCTTATATCAATCATGAGCTCATGAATACTGTTAAACATTTTGTTTTCTCGTTTTCCCTTCATTATGCGCATATCATCTTATTTCCAAAAATATCTCAATTACTTTGAATACCACATTAGACCAATACATAAATATTCCAATACTCCATGATACAATATTATTTTGGAATCCCATTACATAAACACTTAATCATTCCACCACATCGTTGTCATATTCAACATCGCCAATAGTGATCGCATGTGACTTCCCTTTGTCCTTTGCCTTCAGTGGTTGCTCATGTTGATCATCACTAACCCTTGGATTAGGGCATTTATTAGCATAATGCCCCATTTCCTTGCACTTGAAGCATTGAAGTGTTGGTGGTGCGTTCTCTGTAGTGTTTTCTTTATTCACATCATTAGAAACCCTTTTTCCATTACTTCGACACTCAGCTGCTCGATGACCTTCTTTTCCACACTTAAAACATTTTCTAGTCCCTTTAAGACAATCTCTACCATGCTTCTTTCCACACTTTGGGCATAAGGAAACATTCATCTTCTTTTCACCATTATTCAGAGATTTCTCCTTGAACTCCATCTTCCGTTTCTTGTCAAAACCATGAGATGGATATGTAACACCAACTTCCATTTGTACCTTGATAGCACAACGCACAATTTCTTCATAGCTACTGAAGTCTCTTATAGCTAATTCCCTTCGAAGACTTGGTTTTAATCCACTGAAAAATCGATCAACTTTACTTTCAGGTTGGATGATAATGCCAGATGCATACCTTGAAAGTCTTGTAAAATTCGCTTCGTATATACCAACAGATTCATCATCCTTTTGCTTTAGTTCAAGAAACTCCTTCTCCATCTTTGTTCGAAGAATACGAGGGAAGTACTTACTGAAAAAAAAGTTCTTGAACTCGTCCCATTCCATGGACTCAATTTCATCTCTTGGCCTCGTATTCTTGATAAGATTCCACCATTGATCAGCTTCACTTTCCAAACGATATACTGCTAAGATGACTTTATCATGTTCAGAACATTGAAGAACTGAAAATATCTTTTCAGTGGTACTGATCCATTGTTCAGCAACAAGTGGATCGGAAGTCCCACTGAAAGAAGGTGGACGTTGCCTTATGAAGGACTCAATAGAATACTGTTCCTTTCTCTACTCATTTGGAAGTCCAGAATGATTCATAGCTTGTGTAAGGATAGAAATAAGATTTTTCACTCCATCTCCCATAACATTTGTTTGTTCAGGAGGACAATCATTGCATTGTCCATTGCATTGATCAACACGGTTCCTTCGGGTTTCAGCCATCGTCTAAAACCCAAAAAGAATAGTGTGAGAGGCAAAAATCATGCTAGGGAAAACAACATAATAAAGGGGGAGTACCTTCAATATCTAACATCTTAGGTTTAATTCTATGATCGTTAGCGTAGTTCTAGTACTATAACCTATATGTATACTTAACCTTAGGGACATCCCTAGACATACCGTAGAAATATCTCTAGGGATCTCACTAACGTTTTCGCATCCTAGTTTCCAAAGGTTGACTAAACCTTTCCTCTGATACCAACTGTAAAGACCCGAATCTTATCGTACATGGACATTACATTACTTTTGCGGAATACTTAGTACATAACAAAAACACACACACAAGGATCGTAATAGTTTAGTGTCTTTGGAAACTCGGAACGTAATCTTCTAATCGTGGTGAAAGATCTTCAATATCTCCCATAAAGATCTTCCCTTTTTTTTTACCTAAACCCTTTCTTTATATCCTGGGGAAAAGAAAACATAAAAGGGTGAGCTCAAATGCTCAGTAAGGGTAATAAAAAGAAAAATCAATCACATCATATTCATAAGAACATAACTTTTTGAAATCTTAACCTGCAAAAGAGAGCATAATTTCATATCATGGGATAAATCATAGTAGTGAAATGAAATCCCAATAAGAATAACTTAAAACATGAAACTTTGTGGCATACACACATAATCATAGAGAATCATTTCTTGTTAGTCAAGACTCATTGCCAAGACTATCTTAGTGGACAAAGTCCCTTTCTGAACCGAGTCACCCTCGTTTCAGTCCTGTTTCACTGAACCGGTATAACCTACCATTCCAGCCATGTCTATCTCATGAGATATAAAATCTTTACCCAATGCATTGGAGGGAGATATAGGTCCCACCCATCTCATAATGAAACCATTCTTATGTGTTCCACAAAATCATAAACCATACATCATAGCATAACCCATGTAATAAAAATGGGAATCTTAAACATCGTGACATCATAAAACAATTCATATAAGATAAAGGAATTCATAAACATAATTCCATCACAACATAATCAAATAAATGTAATAATAGGGATAAAAAACAGAACCCTTTATTATCTTAGATGGAAAATAATTTTGATAAAACACTTGAACTCCATTCTTGAGGAAAATATCCTTTCTTCTTCAAAAACATTTTTCTTTTCTTAACAGGTCATACGACTTTAAACTAAAAGAAGTTGATTAAAAATAAAATTGAAAACTTGTAAAGGAAGCTTCTTGGAAATAATGGTTTAAAAATACATTCATGCTGTATAAGTTAAAAAAAAAATTCTTCTCGTACTTTTGTCAGAAAAGTCAAAAAAAGTACCTCGTACGAAAAACGACAAAAGATTCCTTTCATATCTTTTACAAAAAACTCACCGAAGGGTAAAATAGGATTTAAACAATTGTAGGTGAATGGAAATAATATTACATATTGAGGAAACATGGATGTGGATGATAAAATACACCCCAGTAAATACCAAAGTATAAACAATCTCGGATAAAAATGAGATTGTGATATTTCCCTTACCTTAGGTCCGACTTGCTTTGTACGTGTCCGAACCTCCTCTTTTTGACGCGCCTTCACTTATCCTCCACTTAAAGAACTAAGGATGGTCTTTGAAGAAGACCAGAACCTCTAGGATGATACTAGGGAAGTGGAGAAGAGATTTTGGCAGGGATTGGCCGAGCTTGAAGGCTCAAAGTTGTGTGAGGAAGAGAGGGAGGAGGTGCCCTTTTATAAGGGAGGAGAGGGTCACCTTAGGAATATCTCAAAATATTATTTTATATTAAAGTCAAAATCAGTTTATAATGGTTCCAAAGGGTCTTATTTCGAAGATAAAGTGGTTATGGGTCGAAATCCTATCAACCAATAGGATTTAGACAAGTTTAGGTTATTATTTTAACCTTATCAATTAGATTTAACTTTAAGTTAAATAATTTAACTTTTACCGTGTCTTTTTGTTTTCTTACACTATATGGTTAATACACTTACTATAACATGCCAAACGAACCCCAAATTGTTTATTATTAATATATATATCCTTATCTAAGTCATTTGTCCGAACCTTAGATTTTTAGGAATAAAATAACAATTAATAATATAATATTTGATTTAAAAACTATTTTGTGTCAATTTTGACACTATTTGATATATGATTTTTGTGAAAGTCATAACAGAATTATATGTTCGAAACAAGTTGATTAAATCAACACTAATATATCATAGTAACCTAGAAAATTAGTGGAATTCATAAAAAGTCTTAAATTACATTTATTTTGGTATTTATAATATCAATTATGTCAATATTTTATTAATAAGATAATTACCGCATCATCTTTGTGTCATAAATAAATTAACTTATTTGATGTCTAAAAACTACAAATAAAATACCATTATGTAGGAAATCTTTTTAGATTTCTAATGAATATTTACAATCGAATTTATTTTATGTATAACCCTATATTAAAAATGTTTTAGTAAATAAACTTTGATTTTAACTCTTTTAAATCTTCTTTGAATTAAATAATAATAAATGTCCTAATCTAATCCAAGTGGGCCTAAATGATAATATTTTACACTTAAGGTTGTTTTTGGTCGAGATACACTTGTCCGATAGGATTAGGACATGTGTTAGGATAATATTAATATCATTTTTACCCTTAATTACCCTATTTACTTTTAACCGCGGTAAAAAAAAGTAAAAAGTTACTATTCACCAAAAAAATATTTTCATCTCATTGAACCACATTTTACTTACTGACATCAACCGTGTCTCTCGGATTTTTGAAATTCCATTCACAGAAGCGGTAAAATTAAGTTTTATGAAAAATTCAGTTTTTTAACTACCACTTAGTAGTTTCACTATTCATCAAAAATTGATGTTTTTCAGAACAATGCCAAAATTTCATCCTAAGCTATATTTCATATTCCGAATTCAAAAATGAATTTTATTTTACCAAATTCATAACATAGAAGTTGCATTAATTAATTTTATAATTAAATCCCGCTGTTAAAACAAATAGCGTGTTTTTAAGAAATAATATCTATCAAAAGATTGACACTTATTTATGTCTGGTTTAAATGTGAAATTACATCCAATGACCAACATTGTATTAAATTGTAAAAATATATTATAAATATACTTTAAAACCACTAAAATTAATAATTTATCACTATTAATTATTTTTATTAAAAAATTTGTTTTTAATTATAATTTAGTAATTTTCACTATTCATCAGAATATGAAAGTTATCCGAAAATTACCAAAATTTCACCCTAAGCTAATTTCGATATTCCGAATCCAAAAATGAAGTCCATTTTGAGAGATAAAATTTCTAAAATTTTAAAAAGTGGTTATTACTATTCATAACGGCTAGTTTTAATAATATTTTAATAGCATATCGTTGTTTAGTGAAACTCGGTATTGCGTACTACACACGCTATCGAGGAAGGTCGCGATTGCGTGTAATGTAAGGCAAGTCAAGGATGTGTGTTGTGCAAGCTCCTTTTGGTGTAGCGTACAACACAAGACATTAATAAAATTAAAAAGAATATTTTTCATAAAATCTCGGGCTGTTACACCTGAAGTCCAAGATTACTCTCTAGAAACGGGTCAAGGAACCCAAAAGAAAGAAGTTGGCGTCGCATTGACGTATCATCTCATATGAACGCATACTGTGTAATTTAATCCCTTTGTCTCGATATCTCATCAAGCAGGTTTCATGGCAGTGTCATAAACCTATATTCTTGATCTGTCGTTCTTTGACTACCTGAAATAAACTCGTCGTTTACACCATGGCCGTGGAATTTAATGCGACAGTTCTATTTCAATCAAAGGGCCGAGATATCAACTTCCATAAATGGAAGGGACAAATCCTTCCTAGACTTATCTATTAACAACATGTCACTCGTGACGCACCCAACGTACCCTACTTCCTGCCAACTGTCTGCGTGACGGTTTTCATCAGTAAATCTAAGTGTGCGAGTCATGACATGAGTTAATGATAATCTTCCAATCTAAGGACCATTACACATGCTCGCAGATAGCAATATCCGATGACACCAAGACATGCAGAATTACTACTGGCGGGTCTGTTCTCATAATCTCCCATCTTGGAGATTACCAAGTGCGAACTTCATGAGAGAGAGTCTCATATTCTTACGAGTACTCCCACATGATGGTCTGTATACTATGTGGCCTATCATAGTATGCCATCCAACCGCAGAACTTTATTTAAGAATATTGTTATAGAATTTCAAGGTTCTCATCATAGCGGAGATCTGCTATGACCTTATTAATGCAACAAATATTCCAGGACATTATTATATTATAGTCATGCAGAACAATGAACAATATATAATAAGTGAACATTCATGTAATCAAAGTACAAAATAGTTGGTTCTGAGGACACCAACCCTTACAAACTCCCACTTGGACTAGATCCAACTGCCTACGACTTTTAGTCCGCTAGACCTCACATGATGATCATGTTTCTGCTGAGTCAAGGCTTTAGTCAATGGGTCTGCCACGTTGTCTTCCGTGGAAATACTGCTCACTGCAACTTCACCTCTCTGAGAAAAATCCCTCAAGAGATGATACTTCCGAAGTATGTGCTTTGTCCGCTGATGTGACCTTGGCTCTTTTGCAAGTGCCACCGCTGCAGTATTATCACAATAGAGTGTGATAGGATCTTTACTGCTCGGTACAACATCTAGCTCTTGGACGAAGCTTCACATCCATACTACTTATTTAGCTGCCTCAGAAGCTGCAATATACTCGGACTCCGCTGTAGAATCTGCCACCACACTTTGTTTTGAGCTCTTCCAGCTCACCGCACCTCCATTCAAACTGAAGATGTATCCAGTCTGCGACTTCATGTCATCTTGATCAGTCTGGAAACTAGCATCTATATGTCCTGTGATTACTAGTTCCTCATCTCCTCCATAAACCAGGAACATATCCTTAGTACACCTCAAATACTTAAGGATAGTCTTGACTACCATCCAATGGCGGTCTCCTGGATCAGCTTGATATCTTCCTACCGCACTTAATGCGTAAGCAACATCTAGCCTCATACATAGCATAACATACATGACTGACCCAATCGCGGATGCGTAAGGGATCCTTGCCATCCTCTTTCTTTCCTCATGTGTCTGAGGACACATTTTCTTGGAAAGATGAATGCCATGTGACACTGGAAACAATTCCCTCTTGGACTGTTCCATACTAAATCTCTTCAGTATCTTGTCAATGTATGTACTTTGACTCAGGCCCCGCATTCTCTTGGATCTATCACGATGGATCTTGATTCCAAGAATATATATCGCCTCACCCAAGTCTTTCATGGAGAAACATTTATGCAACCATGCCTTAACTGACTGTAAGACAGGTACTTCGTTTCCAATTAGCAATATGTCATCAACATATACTATTAGGAAAACGAATGCACTTCCACTAAACCTTTTGTAGACACAAGGATCACATTCATTCTTAACAAAGCCAAATTCTGTAACAACTTCATCAAAATGAATGTTCCATGACCTTGATGCTTGCTTTTATCCATAAATGGATTTCTGCAACTTGCATACCTTGTTGGCATCCTTTGGAGTCACAAACCCTTCAGGTTGTGTCATGTAGACATCTTCCTGGAGGTTCCCGTTAAGGAAAGCTGTTTTGACATCCATTTTCCAAATTTCATAGTCATGGTAAGCAGCAATGGCCAATAGGATTCTGATGGATTTCAGCATCGCAACCGGTGAAAAGGTTTCGTCATATTCAATTCCTTGACGTTGTCTAAAACCTTTTGCAACCAGTCGTGCCTTATAGGTGCTGACTTTCCCCTCCATGTCCAGTTTCTTCTTGAATACCCATTTATTACCAATAGGCTTTACATCAACTGGAGGATCTACCAAAATCCAGACTTGGTTTTGGTACATGGAATCCATTTCAGAATTCATGGATTCATTCCACTTGGCTTCGTCTGTTCCTTCAACTGCTTCCTTGTAGGTAAGAGGATCATTATTGTCAACCAATAATGAGTCACCATCCTCGGTGACAAGAAAACCATATCGTTCTGGTTCTCTCACCTCTCTCGTGCTCCTACGCAGTTCTTGTGTCTCTAGAACAGATTGTTCTTCCACGGGGCTTTGTGGAATCCGTTCTTATACCAACTCATGTGTATCTTGAGCCTCGACTTCATCAAAGTCTATCTCGCTCCCACTATCTCTTTTGGAGATGTGCTCCCTCTCAAGGAATATGGCGTGTCTTCCCACTGTAACCTTTTTGTCTGAGGGGTTGTATAGGTAATATCCCCTTGTTTCCTTGGGATATCCTATAAAGATACACTTTGTGCCTCAGGGCGCGAGTTTGTTACCTGAAGAGGCCTTAACAAATGCTTCGCTGCCCCACACATGTAAATTCAATAACATGGCTTTGCGTCCACTCCATAACTCGTATGGAATACCATTTATCGATTTACTTGGTACTTGGTTTAGTATGTGCGCTGATGTTTGTAATGCATATCCCCAAAAGGATAATGGAATACTCGCATGACTCATCATTGATCTCACCATGTACAACAGGGTGCGGTTCCTCCTTTCACTTACACCATTCCACTGCGGTGTGTAAGGAGGAGTGAGTTGAGATAGAATCCCAAACTCCTGTAAGAAATCAATGAAGTCCTGATTAAGATATTATCATCCTCTGTCTGAGTGGAGTTTCTTAATCTTCTTACCAAGCTAGTTCTCAACTTCATTTTTGTATTCTTTGAACCGATCAAAAGAATCTGACTTATACCTCATTAAATAGATATATCCATATCTACTAAAATCATCAGTAAAAGTTATGAAGTACGAGAACCCACCCCTTGCTTCAACTGGAAATGGTCCACACACATCTGTGTGAACTAATTCTAGAAGCTATTTCACCTTTCCCACTAAATGGGGCTTTTGTCATTTTGCCTTGTAGACACGCATGACATACACCAAGTGGTTTTAGTTCGAAAGAATCTAAATACCCATCTTGATGTAATTTTTTCAAACATTTCTCATTGACATGACCTAGCCGGTGATGCCAAAGTTGGGTGTGGTATGAGTCATGTGAATTAACTTTGTTATCGATTTCCATTACTTGGTTTGTGTAGTCTAACACATAAAGGCCGTTATATAAATGTGCCCTACCAAAACAAATGCTATCTTTATAAAAGTAGCAACATTCATTTCCAAACTTGAATATGAATCCATCAGTATCTAATATGGATACTGAAATAATGTTTTTAGTAACAGAATACACATAATAACAACCTTTCAAAACCAAGACCATCCCAGTAGGCAATGTGAGGTTGTAGTCTCCGACAGCTACAACAACAAGTCTGGCTCCTTTGGCTGCTCGTAGATCTACCTCCCCTCGATCAATCTTCCTGAATCTACTTGGTTCCTGTATTTGGATACAAATTTGAGCACCACAAGTAGTATCTAATACCCAATTAGTAGAAATAGATAGATTTCATTCGATAACAAACGCACCTGAAGCTTCCCCTTGCTTCCTTGGCTGGGTGCAGTTTTTCTTCCAGTGGCCCTTCTTGCCACATGCAAAACAAACAGCATCCTGTTCCTTTGCCTCCCTTTTGATCTTCCTTTTCTTGGAAGGCCTTGAAGAAGCTTTGGGATTAAATCTCTTCGCCTTCCCTTTCCTTTTATTCACCATGAGGACATAAGGCTTTTCACGCTTCATGTTAGTGTCCACTTGGCGAATGAGGATGAGAAGATCAGACAAAGACTTATCAATGTTGTTCATATTGAAGTTCACAACAAAGTTTGAGAAGCTCTAGGGGAGTGATGCAAGAATGAGATCGGTACCCAGTTCTTCGGGGAGTTTAAACCCTAGAACCTCCAAGCACTCAATATAGCCAATGAGCTTGACTACATGAGGCCCAGCTGGGGCACCCTCTCCAAGCTTGCTCTGAAATAGAGCCTTGGAGATCTCAAACCTTTCCTGTCTTGCTCTCTCCTGGTATAGACCACAGAGATGCTCGAGCATGCTATAGGCATTCATGTCTTCATGAGACTTCATGAGCTCACTAGACATTGATGATATCATCAAACATTGAAATTCGAGTGCACCATTCAAATGTTGATCATAGACTAGGAAATATTCATCACTCGCCCCTGGGGCAGGGGAATCAGAAAGTGAGGACTCCAGCACATAAAACTTTCGTTCATGGCGTAGGATAACCCGAAGGCGCCTAAACCATTCCTGAAAGTTACTGCCAGTGAGGATGTTGTCTTTATCCAGAATTGATCGCAGAGAAAAAGTGGTTGACGAGTTTGTCATCTTGATTCTACAATTTAAAAGAGCAGATTTATTAGTACTTTCTTGATTACATTTTTATGAGAAATAATAGAAAATTTAATTCTCCCACTATTTTATCAAGTCCCAATGACCCTCACTATTGAACTCGGAATGTCCAGTTGCTTTGACATTCTAGTGGAAAGGATCCATATTTCCCTTCGCATAACCCCAACAAGGGTTGGTCAAGCTATTTGAAGGTATTTAGGTAGGCAGGTCTTTGCCAACTGTGAGCTTACAGTTCCTTGATCTGTTGAGTAGACTCCCCAATCCTGAAATCCTGACTTGGATTTCCTCAACTCTTGCCTCCAATATTACATCAAGTCTAGCAAGGGCTACTTCTCTTAATGTAATATGGTTAAGTCAACCCCAAACCTTTCATAAGGTCTTCCTTTATAAAAGTAAGTGTCCCAACAAGGGTTGGTCAAACACATAGTTTTATTGAGTCTTTCCCTCAAGTAATAGAAGGCTTGATCTGACTTAATATGGTATTTGAGGGATTTTATTCTTTATGCGTATTTTTGCATTATCACATGCTTGTTAATATTAAGTGATGCTTGCTTAAGTGATTAACCATGTTCTGATAATGTTTACGCATAGTCCAGTTTTATTTTATTCCATCTTTTCATGCTTGTTCATTTTATTAATTATGTGATCACGACAACACATACATAATAAATAAACCATGCAATCAGACAAAAATAAAATAAGATGGAATGATCATGAGCTTCTATTTGGTTAGCTTATCTAGCAGTTTTGATAAGCTAACCCTGTCCTAGGGAAAACACCTTGAACCTGATGGTTCGTGTTTTGCAGCTCCCACCTGTCCACCTTTGTATCTTCTTGTGCCGGTTTCGCCTTGACTTCGGGATTTGAACCGTCTCCTCTGGCTTGGGAGATCCTCCATTACATGGGTTTACATTAAAGAAACCATGGGCACGCAGGCCCTACATTTTATTGGAAGAAGGCTCGCAGGCCAACAAATTTAAATTAAATAAATTTAAATGAAACCATACACATACAAAGGGTCTTTGGTCTAGCTCATGATCATCCATAGTATGCAACGACATTTACGCATATTTAGAATTCAAATTCTTTTAATCGTTCTTTTATTTAAGATAAGATGTTCTCGAATTCAATTAATTATGATCTTATAATTAATCAATTCTTTATCTTAAATTCCTTTCTGAATATCCTTGAGATTCTTCTCATCCATATTCCTTGTATGGGTCTTTGTATATTAGAGGAAACCTGGTGAAATTCCATTTCTGGAAAGTACACGGCGTGTAGTTTATAATTACACGGTGTGTATTTTTCTTTTCACCCTTTATCCAAAGTACACGTCGAGGCTTTGGCGTGTTTTCTGTACTTTGTAAATTTTAGAGTACACGGCGTGTAGATGAATCATACACGGCATGTACTTCGCGGTAACCGGCCCGGCGATCCCGTGTATGCGGTACACGACTTATCTTTGTACATGGTTTCACCTGGGTCGGAACGGACTACACGGCGTGTTGCTCCAACATACACGCCGTGTATTCTGGTTTCCACGCTCCGTTCAATTCTGGTCAACACGGCGTGATTAAAACTTAGGCATTATCAATTCACACGGCGTGGTTTAGCGAACCAATGCGGGTTCATTGAACCTAAGTACACGACGTGTAGTTTTAATTACATGCCGTGTAATCCCGTGTTGTACAGACAGAAAGAGTGGCTCCTCCGGATGAGTTCCTCGTTTTTATTTTAATCAAAAATTAAAATTAAAAGGTCGTTTCTGTGATATGAATTGAGAAACGGAGGAATAATATATCTTGTTAATTTAGATTTATAGAACGATTTATTTCGAATTGAATCAAATATGAATTCGTAAATTATCAATGAAAATTAAATAACTATAATCAATATTGTAACCTCACTCTGATACCATTTGAAGGTTTCGGGCACAGAGGAAGCACGTGGGTGGATGTGGCCACTTCGCATTTTGTTATTAGCAATGATCAATCCGGGATCAATACGATGATAAATGTCAGTCTCCACAGATCGAATCACAGAAAAAGACAAAGAAGATGGTTTGTCCTGGAACCACAAACAAGGATCATTACAGGTTGAATATAATTAATTTAATTAATTATAAAGAAATACCTTTTGGTTGTTATTTCTTCGTTGATGTTCTCAATCACGTTTTCAATGTGATCCGTCGTTGCGTCGCAGAAGCCAAGTGTAGACTCCCTCTATCGGTGATCCACACGTGTACCTTGTATCTCTGGACGTCGCCAAAGGATTCTTCGGGTGCTAGCATGGAGAAGCCTTTGCTTGCGTTGTCCGCCTTAGATTGTCTTGATCCGATGGAAGAGGATCTCTCTCGGTCTTGAGAGTGTTCTTGGAGGAATAGGCTCTTTCGACCTTGAAATAATTCTCCAGAGATGTTGTGCATAACGATTCTCTTGTGTAGGAAAAGAGTTAGAGTTGTGAGGATATTTATAATCGAGTTTGAGGTTGTAGAGTTATGACAATAAATAAACGTGTTACGCATTTCATTTATTTCATTAACTCTTATTGAAAACCCCCATGTTGAATAATTAACTCCTTAACATGCACTCACGCTGATTATAATAAATATCATTTAATAAAACGATATTATATCCTTAAAATCCCGACTGGAAAAACTACACGGCGTGTAATAATAAATACACGGTGTGTAATTGTTTTTCATTGAAAACTACATGGCGTGTACATTAAATGTACACGGCGTGTATATCTTGTTTTCATTTATTCATTTCCTTTCCAAAATAAAACTACACGGCATGTACATTTAATAATACACAGCGTGTACTTGTTTTATTTTATTTTTCCTCCATCATTTAAAACAACTTAGGCTTCCTTGAATAATTATTAAACCATTTATGGAAATAATCTTTATTCAACTTGAGATACTTGGATACACTTAGTGTGTGACCCTCTAGGCCTCTTTATCGTTGGCATTAGGTAGGCTTGCCTAAAGTCCAATATTACTGTCTAGAAACGGTTCAAGGCACCCAAGAGAAAGAAGTTGACGCCGTATTGATGTATCACCTCATACGAATGCTTACTGTGTAATTTAATCCCTTTGTCTCGATATCTCATCAAGCAGGTTTCATGGTAGTGTCATAAACCTATATGCTTGATCTGTTGTTCTTTGACTACCTGAAATAAACTTGTCGTTTACACCATGGCCATGGGATTTAATGCGACAGTTCTATTTCAATAAAAGGGCCGAGATATCAACTTCCATAAATGGAAGGTACAAATCCTTCCTCGACTTATCCATTAACAACATGTCACTTGTGACGCACCCAATGTACCCTACTTCCCACCAACTGTCTGCGTGACGGTTTTCATCAGTAAATCTAAGTGCGCGAGTCATGACATGAGTTAATGATAATCTTCCAGTCTAAGGACCATTACACACGCTCGCAGATAGAAATATCCGATGACACCAAGACATGCAGAATTACTACTGGCGGGTCTGTTCTCATAATCTCCCATCTTGGAGATTACCAAGTGCGAACTTCATGAGAGAGAGTCTCGTCTTATTACGAGTACTCTCACATGATGGTCTGTATACTATGTGTCCTATCATAGTATGTCATCCAACCGCAGAACTTTATTTAAGAATATTGTTATATCATTTCAAGGTTCTCATCATAGTGGGGATCTGCTATGAACTTATTAATGAAACAAATATTCCAGGACATTATTATATTATAGTCATGCAGAACAATGAACAATATATAATAAGTGAACATTCATGTAATCAAAGTACAAAACAGTTGGTTCTGAGGACACCAACCCTTACACGAGTTAGATCATTGGTGGCTGAGCTAGGGGGTCTTCTCTCTCACGGGTATGTCTCCTCCTCCCTCAGGAAAATTATCCCATGAGTGGTATCTATAGAGGAAAGCAATACAAGAAATCCTAGTGGATGTGGATTTGTTGGAACCCACTTGAATCTGGGTTGAAACGTAATGTGGATGGGTCATGTGTAGCAGGTCACATGCAAGGAGGGGGGCTGGTCAAGGATGGCAGAGGCTTAGTTGTGCTGGGGTTGAGTTCTTACAATGGGCTAGGTAATTCTCTCAGAGTGTAGATTAGGGTGATTCTCATTGGTCGGTAATAGTGTAATCTATATAACATCGGTCTGAAGAAAGTGGAAACAGGTTATAATGTTTTGGTTGGGATGATGCATGGAAGGGAACAAACTCCTTAGGGGTTGTCTTATATGACCAGGAAAGGGAGGAATCTTTTGGATCAGGGTGCAAGGTTTGGGCACATATGGAGAGAAGGAAATTTTGCGACAGATGCTTTAGCCAACAAATCTGGTCTTGATGGTGCCTTCAAACTATTTTTTAGTGTTGGCTCTTTTCCAAAGTATTGTCATTCAATTGTTAGGGGTGATTCCTTGGGCCTCCACCATTTTAGGCCACCATGATGTGTATCCCCCCTCCTTTATTTATTAAAAATCCTAACTTTTAGTCCAAGAGATAAACTTTCCTTACAAAATATAATATTTTATTTCATTGAGAAATTCATAGAAACACGTTCTCACCATCTTCAAATTCTAGATCACATTAATGATTTTCTGTGTGAATTCTTATCAACTCTGAGTTGCCTTGATGTGATGTTGAATGGATTTGACTTACTCATCTATCTTATATCTCAATATCTTTAATTATCCAACTTCATCATATCACATTGGAGTTCTTTAATACTTTTCATGGTGGGATTCATAAGGATCATGTTTGAGTGAAAGTTATTATTATAAGAAAATCCAAGTAGAGGAATGTGTTGATCCCAAACCCCTTTGAGATCTACATAATATGATCTCAGCATATCCTTTATGGATTTAATGGTTCTTTCATATTTATCATCTATCTAAGGATGATAAGTAGTGCTAAAACATAACTCTATTTCTAGAGCCTGCTGAATACTTTCCAGAACATTGAGTTAAACCTTATATCTCAATCAGATACAATAGAATGTGTTACTCTATGAAAACTTAACACCTCCATAATGTATATCATAGCAAGATGATCCAGAGAGAAATAATATCTAAAAGCGATGAAGTTTTCAGGCATTATAATGTGGTCAACTAAAAACCAAATAATATTATGGCCTTTAGACATTTTGGGGAGTCTGATGAAAAAATCAATGGTGATGTTTTACTATTTCCATTCTATTATTTGTAATGGTTATAACATCCCATTTTACTTTTTTCTCCCAGCCTTAAATTACTGAGTAATGTACATGAATTTTACATGTGTTTTTTATAATTTTATAACTTGGTTATAATTAATTAGTTTAACCAATTTTTATATTTTTAGTTTATTTTTGTAGTTTTGTATTAGTTTAGATATTTTGATAATTTTTAGTTAATTTATATACTTATATTAGTAATTTAGTATTTTTATTAGTTATATTAATTTTATATATTATATTTAACACTATAATATTATTATTAGTTTCTCTAATGTTAGTTTATTTTATTTTATTAATTTTTATGTATATTTTAATTCTCTTTTTATAGTTTATTTTATTTCGTTATTTTGTTGCATTAATAAAATATTATTTGTTATTAGTTTATTATTATATTTAATAGTACTATTATATTTAATTACATATGCATTAATATTTAATTGTTGTTATTATTATTATTTAACCTTGAGACTAATTGATTATTTTTAATTTTTAATTTTTAATTAGATTTAGTTTCTGATTTTAATTTTTCTTTTGTTTTGACTTTTTCTCCCACTTTTCTCTCAACCTCCCCCTCTTCCACGTCACCCCTCTAGCCCCTCTCATTTTATCTCTCCAATCACCCATCCCCCTCCCCTCATTTCACGCCCCACCTCCCTATTTACCTGCCTACCCTTTCTCTCTACCTTACCAACTCGGCTGCCTCTCTTCCTTAGACTCCCTCTCTCTAATCCCCTCCCCAACCTCACACCCCTCCCCTCCCCCCATTTACCCGATGCCCCCTCTAACCCGCTCCTCTGGATATACGGCTCACCCCCATAATCTGAAGCCCCCAACCCCGCTCGCCTTATTCACCCGCTACACCCGCCTACCCTTCTCCTTCGGCTCACCTGGCTCCTCTCCACCATTCCACTTCCCCTCATCTTCCATCCCCCTCGCCCCTATTCCCTACTACCCAGCCGCCACACCCCCTTTCCTCTCTCGGCCATTTCAGCACGCATCAACCAGCGAAAAACCATCACCAGGAGCGCAGCGGAGGTTCGGACATGTCATCGGCATTTGCTTGGCTTCCAGAGATTCACGTCGCACGGTGAGAGCAAGCGCAAATCAGATCATATTTTCAGCGGCATGGCGGTTTGATTCAGGTGTGGCATCAGCGAATGCACAGAGAAGAGTGATGATTATTATTTTTTGATCGTTGACGTCGTCTCGTGATGACCACAACAACGAAACGAGCACGATGATATCTTCTATTTATTATTTTATGTGTCGTGTCGTCGCGATGGGTGGGTAATTTCATTTGTGTTGGAGTTGTTACAAATGTGATGGTGAATGCATGTCTTTAATTTATTCCTATGTTTGATGGCCTTTTGGATTAATTCCATTTGGAGTTTTATTTAATTAATTGTATCTACATTTAAATTAATTGTCATTCGAGCTCTGCACACATGGTTTGGTGTTCGTTCGTGTGATACCTAATAAGTAATCATGAACGAGATTTCATCAGAAAATTATTTATCCGGAAATCAATCAAGCACGTGAGCGAATTCTGAATAAATAAATATATTAATTAAAAAAATTAATATTTTGTGTGTGCGCTTCTTCAAACTTGTGTGAGTGATACTGAATAAGTGATCTCATGTGAGCAAACCCGACGCAGGTAGATACTTCGACTTTGTGAGAAACGGGTCATCATATTTCACCAAGTGATTCAAAGCTATAATGACGCGCAAATTATTCATCAGGAGAGAGAACGAAATAAAGGATAATTTTTTTAAACATTAGAATATTGTCTGACATCAGAGAACGAGACCAGATAGTATTTTGATTAAATTTGGAATTGGTGATAATTGAATAAATAAATATTCAAATGTGGGAATTAAATAATTGACATTGCATGCACTTGAACGGACATCATGACTCTGACACTTCCATCTCCATTAATTTCTTTCATAACTTAATTCACTTAGATAGTTTTAGTCAATTTAAATAGTCATTTTAAAAATAGTCATTTAGTTTTTTAGAGCTTAGTTGTTAATCACACATGAAGAACTCATTTTCCTAAACATTTTTCTAAAAGGATATTTCCTAGTGTCTACTCACATTCTCTCTATGGTTCGACCCTGCCCACCACTTATGCAGTAGTTGTTAGGTAAATAAATATTGCAAATTTGCACATGTTGCGACGTGCGTGTCACTGAAAAACCAAGCACCGAGACACAAACTTGACAATATCTATATTCATGTTGTCCCACCAGAAATACTCTTTCAAATCTCAATTCATATTCATACTTCTATGATTAATAAGGAATGAAGAACTATGAGTTTTATCCAATAGATCATTCTTTAAAAATTGTATTGATGGAACACATGTACAGATCCTGAACCTTATCATTCCCTCACAGTCCAGGTTGAATTCAAGAACATTTTTAACCTTCTTCTACAGTTCCGCATCATCCGTCTGCACCTATTTAATCTTTACATTGATAGATGGTTGAAACTTTCTTTGAGAAAGATAATATTTCTCCCCATATATCAAGATTTCATGATCTATCCTTTCAAATAAACAAATATTAGATATTTTATGATCCTCGTCATAAATAATCTAGCATGAACATTTCGATTAAAAGAAATAGACACCTTTTTGAATTTTCCATTGTGGTAATTTATTGATCATTCATAATCATTAGTCAAATCCAACCATATTCTCTATAACCTATTCAACTCTTCCTTTGTGAGTATATACTTTAAATTTTTTTTATTAGTATATATATCACACCTTTCTATGTAAATATAATGCCTCCAATTATTTAATTAAAAAATTACTGCTACTAATTTCAAATCATGAGTTGAGTAATTTTTCTCGTGAACGATAAATTTTTATGATGTATGAGCTATCACCATATAATTATACTAGAGGATGCATCTTAGTACTGTCTTTGATTCATCACTATATATTATAAACCTTTCTCAACTCCAGGGTAATGTAAGCACAGGTGCACTGAATAACCTTTACTTCAATTCCTTGAAATTTTACACATATTAATATATCTAAAGAAAGTTGTCTCCCTATAGAGTTAACTCATTAATTTTATTATACATCCATGATAAATTCTCGATAAATAATCAATAGTATCTAGCAAAACAAAGGAATGTATGGATCTCAGACACTATGGTTGGTCTTGTCCAACATTCAATTGCCTCTATATTTGATGGATCCACCAATATACCCTCACATGATATTATATGATCAAAAATGAATCTTTCTATAAACACAATTCAAACTTTGTAAATTTTTATACAAATTATCCTTTATTAGGGTCTTTAGTACAATACTCTATTGATCTTCATGCTCTTCCTTTCTCTTTTAATATATTATAATATCATATATAATGACTACCACTAACTTATCACTATAATATCTAAATAAAATATTCATCAAATCCATGAAGATAGTGGGGGAATTTGTAAGACCAAATAGAATCACTATTAATTCATAATGCCCATATATTTTATGGAATATTTTCTTGGGTATATGATCCTTCTTAACCCTTAATTGATGATATCTAGAATAGAGGTCAATATTGGAAAAGTATTGATCTCCATATAGTTAATCAAAAAAAGTAATCAATATAGGGTATAGGATACATTTTCTTGATACTGATCTTGTTATGTTCCTGATAATCAATGAAGAGTTTCATTGGTCCATCTTTCTTATTAACAAAGAGAAAAGGTAAACCCTAAGGTGAAATACTTTGTTGAATGAATCTCGTATCAAGATTCTCATGAAGTTCCTTATTCAATTACTATAATTCAATTAGGGATATTATATTGTGGGTCTTTTAAATGGGTGTAGCACCAAGTATGAACTATATTGAAAGCCCAACTTCACGGTTCAATGGAATACTAGGAAAGTTTTCTGAAAAGACATCGACAAACTCCTACACAATTGGAATTTCATAGACATTGAGTTTATCCCTAACCATATAGGATAGGCCCCCTTTTGAATAGGGATGAAGACCCATATAATTGATGTGATTTCCATTAGATGTTCATATTTATCATCACACTGATAGAAAATCATAGGTTGTTTTGGAACATTGAATTTAACTTCCTTTTCTTATCAATTGATGTGGAATATATATAGATAAATTCATTCAATGAATAATATAAATCAAACTCAATTAGGGGGTGAATAAAAATATTCTTAGGAATCACATTCCCACAAAATTCAATCAGAGAACAATCATTGACTTGATATGAAATCATTATACCATTAGAAGTTTTAACTACTAATTCAATAAATAATTTTTGGGGAGTCATTTTGATACCCTTAGAAAATTATTCAGATATAAAAGAGTAGGTAGATCCATAATCATATAATACATTTGAAATTATATAGTGGATGATAATTTTATCTTTTTCCACATTATTGATATATTCCTCATTAAAAATAGTGATCGTATAAGATTTTCATTTATATCTAGGGTTAAGAGGTTGATAACATCAATCGTCATCACTAATGATCAGATTTGGTCATTGGTTAGCATAATTCTTATGCTCCTTGAATTTGAAATGCTAGAGTGTGGGTGGTGGATTCTTCGGAGCTTTCTCTTTATTCACATGATTAACTAACTTCTTCCCATCACTTTCATATTCATCTGCTCGATGGCCTTCCTTTCAATACTTAAAACATTTACTAGATCCCTTAATAAACTTTCCTCTATTGTTATTTCTACACTTTGAGCATGAAGGAAATATCATTTTTTTCTCTCCATGGTTTTTAGTGTTTCATATGAATTCCATATTTCTTTTCTTATAAAAATCATGAGATTGATGGGTCACTCCAATCTCTATTTCCACCTTAATAGTGCATCGAATGATTACATCATAGCTAATAAAGTCCCTTATGTAGATCTCCCTTCAAAGAATTATTTTAAATCCACGGAAGAATTGATCAAATTTACTTTCAGTTAGGATGATAATTAAAGAGGTTTACCTCATAAGTATTTTAAAATTTTCCTCATATGAGCCAACAGATTCATCATCCTTCTACTTTATCTTATGGAATACATCACCATTTTCATATGAAGAATATAAGGAAAGTAATTATTAATAAACGAGCTCATAAAATCATTCCACTCAATGGATTAAAATTATTATTATTCCCTCATATTCTTGATAAGAGTCCACTATTGATATTGATCACCTTCCAAATGATAAAAATCTAAAATGATTTTTTATTTTTTGAACACTGTATAATGAAAAATATATTTTCAGTGGTACTAATCCATTAATCAGTAATTATTCAATTAGTGGACCCACTAAAAGAAGGTTGAAATTTCCTTATAAAGGACTCAACAGAATTTTGTTCCCTATTTTTATTGTTTGCAAGCTCATCATTATTCGAATCCTGATAAAGTTTTGTGATTATAGAAATGATATTATACATTTCATATCTTGCAGTATTTGGTTTCTCAGGTTTAAAATCATTTTATTATTCATCACATTTGTTGTTAGAATGATGTCTTTTGATTATATCCATAGAATAAAACCAAGATTGAATGTTTTAGAAACAATCATCATAGTGGGAAACCACATAATCATGAAAGATCATTTATCAAATTTCTAAATCATAACACCTTCTTCTTTATCTATTAAAACTAATGTTTAACTAAGGTCATTCATGGTCACCATCTATTAAAATACTTCATGATGGTTCATAAAGAGTTTTTTAATTTTCAAAACATAACCCCCATGAGTGTTAAACCAAGTGTGCGGTAATTCCCATTTCCGTGCACCAGGTGATGATCGAGTCAAAGCACATTGTTCCCTTTTCAGAGTTATTACCCCAAGGTAGTACTATGTTAAATCCACATATACTTGTATTTTATAAATAGGGATGTAATTTATTAGAAACCACTCACTCTATCCTTCACTAAAATTCAAGTAAATTTTCATATACTTTGACTTATCCCTAGGGTTTTCACTAATGTTTTCTCTACCTAGTTTCCAAAGGATAACTAAACATTTCCTATGATACCAACTATAAAGACCACAATGTTTTCAAACATAGATATTACATACTAATTGATGGATATTTATTTCATTTTACAAAAACATAATTGATAACTATAAAGGTTCAGTGTCTTTGGAAACATGGATACATAAACAATAGGTTCATAAGTGAACTAATTAATCTTCCACTAAGTTATTAATAAATTGAACCCTTATTAGACATATCATACTCAAAACTTATCTTTATTACCTAGGAAAAAGAAAACATATAGAAGGATGATCATATATTACTGGTATAGGTAAACAAGGGAGGTATCAACATAACATGAACACAAGTGTATGAGAACATGGAATGAAATTTAAAAACCATGACTTGTATAAAATAGTTTATAATATTAAGTCATCCCATAAATCTTGGTATTTCATAAGTCATAAATCATAAATTAATCAAAGAACATAATCCACAATATCATAAAATTAGCATAACACATAGATTTTTGACAAACACATAAGCTAAGAAAACCATTTCCTTGGTAGTTAAGGTGCATTTACAAGACTATCATAGTATATTAGGTTTACTCCCCAAAACATCAAAGTAGTCAAAGTTCACTACCAAGAACATCATAGTTGAAAAAGTCCATTACTAAAATGGGTTGACTCCCCATTCCATTTTTGTTGATCCCATGAGATATCAATATTTACCCAATATATTAGAGGGAGATATAGGTCTCATCCATATCATAATGAAAATATTATAGATTTGTACCACAATATCATAAAATATTTATCATATCATAACCCATAAAAATTAAGAGGTTTTATAAACATCACATCATGGCATAACTTTTGAAAAGAAATGTGTTTCATAAACATTTCATAAATTCATCGTATCATTACTCATGGAAAAGGAATGGGTTTCATAAATATCTTGTAATCATAATCATAAAAAACCAAGAGCATGAATATGGATGGTATCATTGGATAATATCCTCAGTAAGGAATAATAAACATCAAGTTTTGTTTTCCTTGATGAATAGAAATACCATTAAAGGATCATTAAAACATTCTTGAAGAAAATAGCCTTTACACATTGAAAATAATTTTTTAGAAATAAAAAACTTACAATTATTTTGAAAGTAATTTTATTTAAAAATAAACTTTTAAACACATAAAGTAAACTTTAAAACATTTAGTGGACATGATGGAAATAAATTTTTTTTCATTCTGTACAAGCTGAAAGAAAACATTCCTTTAAAACATTAGTAGAAAGTCTAAAAGTATATTTTCCATAAAATGATAAGAATATTAATTTTAAACTATTTTTTAAAAATAAATTCATGGGTAAAAATATCATTAAAACATTATAGAGTAATATTTAAAAACATTGAAAACATTTTGTTGAAAAAATGGACATGGAAGAGAAAGGGATTTTGACCGAAGGGAGAAAGAAATTCGATTTTCCATAAAAAACTACTTTATTCTATTGAGTCCTTAAAGAGAGGAAAAATAATGAAAAACATGTTTTCTATATAAATAACCATAGAATAAAATTCATGAGATTATTGAGAGTAATATCATGAAATTTCATCATCAGATGAATAATTATAAATAATAATGTTAGATAATAAGATTGTAACATAAAACCCTTACCACTATGGTAATTTTTTGAATCATAATCCCCATTAAGTAAAAAATATTAGATGAATATTTAAATACCCTTAGTTTCATAATAATAATCATAAAATGAATTCATGGTAATAATATACACCACATAAAATAAACAAGTGTTGAATATGGCATGTGTCTCACCAAAATAAAAGTGAGATCAAAATCCCTTACCTTAGGTCTGAATTCCTTCCTACATGTTTGAACATACTATATAATTAATATATATTTTTATAAATATTTTCTAGAACCATAAATATATATATAATAAAATATATTATTTACTTATAAACTTTTATCCCTCATTTATTAACAATTCTTTTTTAAAATCACTATTTTGGGTGATAACTACTCTGCTTTTCATGTATGTTTTGGTTTGGTGGTTTTGGTCCTTGTATATTGATCATGGTTCCATAATATATAGAATAATAAAGATGAAATAAATATCATATAAATTAATAATATATTTATTTATAATCATCCATAAAAGTATACAAATAAAAATAAATTACATCGTTCATGGAGATCATATGCCATATTTACACATGAACGTCGTTTCAATTTTTCAAAATATGGAATGAAAGAAATTTAAATAATATTTAAACTTTATAGAATCATTTTTATATCATATATATCATATATATTCATTAAATATATCCTTATTACCTTTTATGTCAAAATAAAATGAAAAATGAATCGCATTGCTTCATGTAGGTGGTAGTCCACACGTACACATGTGAGAGATTATTATCCTCCAACGGAATGGATGGTAAAAATGTATATGTGAAATTATAATTAAAGTAGTATAATTATGTCATAAATATAATATATAAATATTAAATCCATCATTATATACATCCATGATATGTGGTATTGGAAAACAAATTACATTTGTTTGTGAGGCTGTAGTTTGTCGTACATGCCATATGGTTTTGTTTACCATTTGATGGAATAGAATATGGATATATGTTTTTAAAATAACATACTAACATATCATTATATGTGAGATAATTTATTATTATTTAATCATAATTTAAGAATATTTAAATGAGGTATAAGAAGAAATAATATGAAAAATCATGGTTAAGAAATATACCTCTTCTTCAGAAAACCTATTTAGGTTTATACCAAAAGCCTTCCTATGGGGGATTTCTGATCAAAAAGGGACTATAGGTCATGGTAAGAGATTTAGGTAAGTTATTTAAGTAGGTATTGGATGAATAAAAATTCTATTTATGTGTGATGAGGAAACGAGATGAGGTGGCCTTTTATAATTGAAGGAGAGGACACACTTAGAATTTTTATAATAATAAAATATACCTACATTTTACACATAGAAAATGGATGAAATATGGACCATTAATGAACCGTATTTTACATAATATCTAAATATTTCTAGAAATTATATATTATATAAGTTTTAGTGCGTTTTTACCCTTAAATTTTTGTTAACCCTCTAGTAAACGCATTTTAACCTTAACCATAGTAAGAAATATTTACTGTTTTTACTATTCATTTTGAGCAAAACTTAAGTTAAAATTATTATATAATATAAATTATTACTATTATAAATAATGAATCAATTTTATCAAATTCATCTCATATATTTGTAATAATTTAATTTAAAATAAAACCTACAAACGTGATGAAAAAGAGGGGTTCCAAAGAAAAAGTTTTCACAAGTATAAAAAGTCTTTATATCAAAATTGAACATAAAATTGATTACAATTAACAAAATTTAATTAATTATATTACTATTTAACAAATATTTCTTTTAAAAACGTTATAAAATATAATTTTACATAGTTAATACTTTAAACAAAAATAATAGTTTTCAATAAGCGTAGTATTTTTCTCTATTCACTGAAAATGTAATCTTTTTAAAAAATTATAAAAAATTCTCCCTAAGATAACCTAAAATATAGATTTAAAAAATTAAATTATTTTTTTAAAATTATTTTTATAATTTTTTCATAATTAATTATATTATTTTTGCAAAAAAATTAATAAAAACCATTTTTATATAAAATTGTATTTTTTTAATCATATTAGGACTTTACTAGAAAATATATTTTCTTCATATAAATCCTTTATACATATTTTTAAAATATGTTTATTTCTGTTCATACCCTTAATTTCAATAGTTATGTTATAATTTTCACTTTTAACTAATATTATTTATATCATGGATTTTTTTAATCTCGGGTTTGCAAGTATCGCAAGTTATCGAGGATATTAAATTTATCTGAAAAAATATATATTTTATAAAATATTAGGGTGTTATAGTAAACATGAATAATTACTAAAAATATCATCATTAAATCCTAGATGTACTCAGTTCAAAACCATTTATATGAATATTTAATCATTCCTAAATCTATAACCACCAAACTACTTCAAACTAACTTCACTGGTGAAACTCCCTTATGGGATCAACTACGATAGTGGATCTATTCCATCTAATTTAAACTAGGTATTTACTATCTATAATCCCTCACTTATATGTATTGGATCATTATTTATTTAAATTAATATGATTTGAGCAAGAAATCGAAGAATATAATCAATATGAAAGTAGTAACTCTCGTCTCACCTCCTAAACCCTCTCAAGAAACAACCCATTTCACATTTCAATCATGTCACAAAAATATATACAAGCCTCTTGGGCCATAGTCTATGCCAATTAAAGAAATAATTTCCCCCTTATGGGGTCACATTTCAATAAGGGTCTCAAGATTATCTCACGCACCCAAAATTTTTAGAAAAAAATTCGAAAATGCTAAACAGGGCTTCATAAAAAGGTCTTGGGATGTTAAGTAATTCCTTAATGGTTTAAAATTACATTTAAAATAAATCATTAAATCCAAACCATTAAAATAAAATTCTAAATTGTTTCTAAAAAAAATACCCCAAAACTACTTTGAAATTGATTAAAGAATCAACACATTTCCCTTAGAGAACCCCAAAGGGTCCAAAAAATCAATTTTTAAAATTTATTTCATGACCAAATGGGGTAAAAAAATTCAACATCAGCTTTTTGTAAACAAACCATTCAATATTTTTTTTAAATATTTGGCATTTCAATTACAAGATGAAATTATAAAAATAAGATTTATACCAATTGAAACATCCATTTAAACTTATATAAAATTCATTTCATATATCATAAATAGGAACAATTAGATAAATAAAAAATTTAGAAAAACTAAGCATAAAATGTCATGCCAATTCAAGGAAACTCACAAAAACTCATACCTTGGTTCAATGGAAATCAAGCCAAAATTCATTTCCTATGATGGTATTCAGTCCAACAAGCATTATGTGGAGTCGAGTAAGCCCTAAATTCAAGGACCCATCAGATTATGCAACATTGAACCCAAAATACAATCCTGGAATCCTCCTAGGTTTCATGGAAAAGGAGGAAACAACAAGGGAAAGGAAAAGGGGGAGGAAAAGGGTTAAAACAAGTGCAGAAGGGGTTTTACCTTCAAAAATATAAAGGAAACAAGCTTATAGAAGCTTTAAATCAACTGAAGAGGAATAGAGGGGCCTCCACTCATGTGATCCAGCTTGGATGAACTAGTACAAACCAAAGGCACCAAAAACCATTTAAATCATGAAAATAGAAAAGGAGGAAAACCAAAATTTTAGCCATCAGGATAGGCTACATGGTTAGGCCAAATGGGTTGGTAAAATATAATTCAACAATGAAGGCTTCACTAGATATGAAAAACACCCCCACAAGGTTTTCATACATTGTTTTCTAAACCATGTTCCAACAATTTGAAACCACACGGTAAAAGTTCCGACCCCATTTTCATTATTTTCATATAATTTGTCTAATAATGTACAAGATGTGCACTAGAAAAATCTCTAGGTAAAGGTAATGTTAAAAAGTTTCTATTGGGACATGCTCAAACCATGTACTACCCATGCATGGAAAACTATTTATATTAAAAATTATTTGAGAAGAAACCCACACTGGTTCCATCATAAACTTCCTTCTAAACTATATGGGGAAAAATTTATAGATAGGGAAAAAATTCCTAAAACTAAAAACTCATACCCAATACATACAAAAAATCAAGTTTTATTAAAATTATTCTAAATAATATAAATTAAATATACATATAGTGTCATGGTTTGTGAAAAAATCACCACCATACCACTTTATTCCCTCATAAATTCCATAAAAAGAGTGGAAGTATCTTGAAAGAAAACAAAACCACGCCCCCATTAAATGAGGAGAGTTTGTGGATAGAACAACTGGATATTAACCAAGGAGGAAAACCATTAAACACTGATAACTTCTCTAAAACAAACAAACCATACCCATAATGACACAATATTTCTCTCATAAAAATGCTACACATTCATGATTCCAGAGCCTATGAGGTATAGAAACCAAGAATAAGACTCCCCACCACTTAAAAATTATCTAAATGGTGTAATGATAAGAGAACAGAGCACGAGACGAAACCTCAAGATCAATGATACATATCTAATAATTTTTTAAGAACTATCCAATTCCATCAAACATGAACTAACTCTAAATAGACCGTATAACATCCAAGGAAAACATGAACCAGAGGAAGCTCAACATCCACTAAGAAAATCTTCATCAATCCTAACATGCACCTGAAACTCAAAACTCATTAGAAAAAAATTGAAATCATTCGAAAATAAGGAATAAAATGTGTTTTAGAACCGATCCACCATACTTGACATGTAAAATAGTACCTCAGTCATGGAACACTATCCCATAGAGAACCCAAGGCTTACTAACAAGTCACGAAACCAAACCAAAATCACAAATAATAAATTACCTACTACCGTATCCTAAAGAAATAGATTCATGATATCCCATATAAAGACTAAGGACAATAATATTTTGTCTATATTACTCTGTTTGGGTTTAGGTAGAGTCTCTACTAGGGTAACTACACCTACAAGTAAGTATAATCAACCCAGCATCCACTAAGACCATCCTGGGAGACATATAGCAACTAAAATGGAACATGATCCCTACTTTTCATGCCCCTAAAGAAAATCATGTAGTCACATGACCATAGGGGAAAACTAAAATCATCTAATCAAACATATCAAAAAATAACCTTTTTAAAACCCATATTCATTAAAATAGACCAATTTTTAAAAAAACTTCTTCTCATTTTAATTTGTTTCAAAATAAATCTATTTTAAAATTCAAGTATATCTATAACTAAAATGTTTCATAAAACTAGAACTTATACAAAAACACTTCCTAAAATTCCATTTCAAAACCAAATTCTCCTTTTCATTCCACATCACTTTCAAAATACCATTCTATAATATATTATATTTGAATAAAATCTGGATAATTAAATTAAAAACATCTCATCTTAAATATTTGTCTTTTAAAGTTCCACTTTATATATAAAAACTATTTTTTCACCCCCTAAAAAAATTCCTTGACCTAATTTCAATGGAAATAAAATTAAAATCCTTCAATATAATTTAAACTCATTTAACACAACTCAATTTCAATATAAAAAACCAAACATATTCTCACAACTATTTAAAAATTGTTTTAAAAGAAAAACATCTCATAAAATTCTTCTTTCATACAAAAACCATTCTCTAATCACATAACAGGAGATTCATAAGGTCGAAAACCATGTATTATGGTGTAAATATCAATAAAATCACAATTAGTTAACATAAATTCACCACATGAACTTCATTAATTAAAAATTAACTGATGTTAAACACCATTGATATCAATCTAAAATGTAAGTGAAGAAAATTAACAAATATAAAGACAAAATAGCACTACACATGGTTTGGTCACATGGGCTAGTAAATTGTGGGCCAACCATGATAAAGGAACATTAATGGTTATAGATCCATTTTTAATGGGCTCTGCACTATTTACCAAATCATGTGGGATAACTGTGCAACCCTGTTTTGTTCTCCATTTCTTCCTCTAAAACTCAAAATGAGCCCTAAAATTACTGATACACTCAATAGGGATCAAATCATCATCACAACATATTAAAATCCATAAATGAATATCAAAAATTGAAATTAAAATCTAGATTAATATCCCGAGCATCCCATGGAAACTCAAGGATTAAAATAGAAAAGATCTCAGGACACTCTCCCTCATACCAAACGTTTGAGTTTTGATAATGATACTAGTCTTAAAACTAATCAAACACACCCCAAATAGAAAAAGGGTGTGCTCAAATACTATTTTATTATGAACCATTGTTAGGTCAACCCTGATCCAGGCACATAAAACTTTTTTCACATACCCGAGGCATGTTCCTAATCACATTTAACTAGAAACTAAGGCCAGGGTCACAAAACATAACTAGTGGGAATGATTTCACCATCATGTTATAACAAGAAGATCAATAATAAAACAAATAATCGGTTTAAGTAGAAGAAATAAGGTGACATTTCATCAAAAAACAATAAGGACTAAGAAACATCTCAAACATACATGGTCTAAAAAAATACATGAGTATCATAGTACATGAGATTTGAACATAAATTAATAAACTTAAACACCTAAAACCTAAATTCTAGAGGAAAGGATGGTGTATAAACACCCCAATATAAAAAAAAACCAAATCCAAACCAAATCATTTCCTTTATCTCCTTGAGACTCTAGGTCACTCTCCACATCCCAAGATAACTATTACCATGTAACCTAAACATCCCAATTGAATGGAGGCTAAGCAATTGAACCTGAAATTAACTATAAGAGATATATACATTTAATGGTGTATGCATGGTGCAAGTTAAATAGAGATCACTAGGGATGCACCATAGAGTTTCTAAATTCATTACTATTGATAATTAATTTGTTCTATTTAAAATACAATAAGAACATAGGTTTCCCACTTAATATGAAAAACCTATATCAAATTTATCAACATTTATAAAACTTCTTTTATATTTATTATTAAATCAAAATAATCACATGAAACCCCATTTATCAGGACTTGGCCCCTTTTTAAACCAAATTTCACAATTTAAGACAACTTTTAAAATCACTTTGTAAACACACCCATTTTAAAACATTTGACAACATTTTAATAAATAATACAAAAGTAAGAAAAATATAATAAAATACCAATACATCATGTCAAAAAAAGGAATTTTTAAGAAAGGGGAATACTTTTTTCCATGTTTTCCAATTAAAAAATAGAAAAAATAGAAATAAAAATCCCTAATGTGAGTCATCTAGTAAACATGGTAAATTCATAAGCAACTCGTGAGGTGATCCTATATGAACTCGAGTCAAAACCATTAGTATGTTTATTAATGAATTCCTAAGTCTATAACCACCTGATTTCATTAAACTAGCCTCACTAATAACACTCTCTTATAGCCTCAAATATCATAGAGGATCTAGACCATCTAATCAAGAATATGTGGTAACTATCTCTCATCCCCCACTAAGACACATAGGATCCCCATGTATGCCAATCAATTAGCGACGAGAAAGTAATCAAGGCGGAAAATAAATATGAAAGAAGTAACTATTATCTCACTTCATACACGCATTCAGGAAATAACCCCTTTAAAATTTCAATCACATATTAAAAACATATACCTTCCCCTTAGTCTATATTACATATCAAATAAATAAATAATAACCCCCTCATGGGTTACAATTCAATAAAGGTCCCAAGAGGGTGTCACTCACCCACACTATTTAGAAAAAAAATTGAAAGTGACAATAATTCTTTAAATAAAAATAACTCATGATTCCAAGTCATTCTTTAATGATTTTAAATCACATTTCAACCCATTATTTTAAAACAAACCATCAAAATCCATTTCTAAAACATTTATAAAGAAAAACAAAAAATAATAATAAATTTATTAATGAATCAAAACATTTCAATTATTGAATCCCCAAGGGACAAAAACATCTATATTTCAAATTTATTTTAGGACTAAAATGTGGTAAAACGCTTAAAAATCACCTTTTACTTAAAAACAAACCTTTCTTTATTTTCTAAGCACTTTTTATTTCAACCACCATTTGAAATATCAAGTAAAATCCTTATACTAATTGAAAAACCCATTAAAAATTCTATAAAATTCATTTTAACCATCATAAATCAGAATAATTATATAAATAAAACATTTAAAAACACCAAGAATAAAATTACATGCCAATTTATGGAAATGTACAAAAACACCTAGCTCGGTTCAATGACAATCAAGCCAAAATTCATCACCTATGATAGTGACTGATCCAATGAGATTCAAGGGGGCTAAGAAAGCCCTAAAAATAAGAAACTATTAGATTAGGCCACTTATAAACCACAATTTATACCTATTACCCTCCTAGGGTTTTTGGAAAAGGAGGTAACTACAAGGGGATGAAAGAGGGGGAGGGGAGAAACCAATTTGAGAGGGGGTTTTCCCTTGAAAAATCCAAAGGAAATAGGGTGGGGGGGGGGCTTGAAATCAACCAAAGAGGAAAGGAGGATCCCCCACCCATGAAAAATAGCTTGGATGAACCGAGAGAAAAAAGGGGCCAAATCCCCCTTACAACCCAATAAAGGAAAAATATGAAAACTCCAAATTTTAGCCATTTGAAAAAACTACATGGTTATGCCACACAATTTGGTAAACCTTACAATAACTGCATGGGATTCATTAGATAGAAAAAAACACACTTTTACTATTCTCCAAATCATTCACCAACCATGTGAAACTACACTGTAAAATTGTAGACCCATTTCCCATGATTATCACATAGTTTGTCTAACCATGTGCAAGCTATCATCCATAAAACTCTCCATGGAAAGTTGATACTGCAAGGTTTCTACTGGGACTCACTTAAATCATGTGATACCTATGTAGTTTAAACCATATACATTCAAAATAAATTGAGAATGGGTACCTTTCACTCATGTCATTGAATGATTATTTTTAAATAGTGATAGAAAAACCATTCATAGAGGGAAAAAATCAAAAAACTAAAAAATACAACCTGAAGCATATAAAAATTATAATTACCTCAAAATTAATTGAAATTATATAAATTAAATATATCTATAGTGACTCTAACTATAAAAAAAGGTGTCAATAATAGGTACATAATTGATATGATCCTTGTTATTGGATATATCGAACTATGAAATTATTTTTATAACTATGGGTAAGCTATTATTTAATGCTTTCATGATCATCATCAAACACATTATACTAATGATTAAATATTGAGGCTAATATATCATCTATCCAAGTACTCATATTTTATATTCTTCATTTATATTACACATTGTTTTTTTAGAATATATCATATATATGAAAAATGGATTATGTTTATGTTCATATGTTCTTGAAATGGACACCAAAATCCAATAAATATATAGTTTGTATTTATCTTTTTTAATGCCTATTTTATACCTTTTTAATTTCCTACTGTTGAAATTAGTTTTCAAATTAAAAATATGTTTTAATTTTTTCATAAAGAAATTCATTTTTTATTATCACAATTATATTTTATTTACAAACTTCTATTTACAGGTCTCCATGCAAGATTTCGGTTCTGTTGGGCTTTTCAACATGGGATTTTTTGTAAGGACTACATGTTTATCTTTTTATTAGGCTTGAGATCATGGTCTATTTTTACTGGTGTGGTTAATGGGATTTTCCTAGGTTGTGTTTATATCTGTTTATTACTGTTGATCTAATATCTTTATTAAAAGGTTTTGTGTTTTCTCGACTATTTATTTCCCCTCATTGGCTTCCAGTTTTTTCTTTCCACATGTCCAAGTCTTTCTACCTTTCTATTTCACCAGCTCGGTTTTTTAACTACCAAGCATCCCTCAAATTCCCACACAGTCGGCTCACCTATTATTCCTAACTCACATATTTATTTTCCTATATTATTTCTATCAATAGAACTTCATTTTCATCTTGAGAGGTTAAATTATCATCCTTCTAGATTTCGTTATGGTGAGAAGAAGGGTTTATAGAGAGAGAGAATACCTTTTGAGATTCTTCTCCCAATGGATCCCATATTCTATTTACCAATTTAATACTTTGGTAGAGATCATTCCTTCCAAAATCCTTATTCAATCATCAAATCTTTAAGAAATACCAGCTTTGGTAGAACCATTTATCTTCTTCAACAACCTCTTCTCAGGTTCTTAGTGTAGGATCAAGTTTTCAAGGCTATATCTATTTTGTTTCTTTATTTCTATGATGTATCTTCTTTCTCTTATCAGTCATTGTTGGGGTTGTTTTTTTCTATCTAGTTTGAGGTTATACATTACCATCTTTGGACCAAGGTTCACCACTGGCTCCTATAGTGATGAGGTCCAAGTCCTTGAATTGCTTATTTGGTCCACATTTATTAACCCTCTTCTTTCATATGCTCTACTATATTCTTTCAATTTTTTTGCATAATAATTAATTTGGTTGTGGTGTTATTACTATGGATTAGGACCAAACTAGTCTAGACCATGTAAATTCCTTATATTCTTTACTTTTCCGCACTTCTTTTTGTTGTATGTTCATTTTTATTATTGTTCTTATCATTATTTTTTACTTCTTGTTTTCAAAAAAAATTTGTTTCTCAATATTATTTTTGACTTATACATTGATTATGGTCTACGATTTTGGTCATAACACTTTCACCCTCTCTTAATAATTGGTATTATAGCCTTTATTTTAAGTTAACAATGTCTTCTATAAATCTAGAAGATTATAAGTGTGATGTAGAAAATAATTTTAAACTATAGATAATTAGTATGAGGGCATAGATTTTACATAATGGAATCATAGATTCTCTCTTAGTTACTAAGAATCCTGTCATTATTTTCTCCACTGATGAACATTCATCTAACACCTAATTGGGCCTTTGAGCGGTGGCTTATCCCCCCCTTCACACACACCTAGGGTTTTTCTTCCAAGCTGCTTCCTCCCCTCCTTCGGCTTGGCGAGGCCTCAGCGGCAGCCTTCTTGTCTCGAATCGACGTTGATGGGTGGCAGATCCATGTGGTCCGGCTTCGATCTAGGATCAGTGGTGGCTTCATTACGAATTTCAGCTTCAGTGACTTGTCTCGTTTATGGTGTGCTCGGCACTGGCACTGGTACGCTCAGTGATAGATTCATTGTTCCTGGCTTTGGATCTTCTCGGCCTCGGCATGCGTTGACTCTGAGTGGTCCGACTTTGGGTTCTCAGCTCAGTAGTGGAGATGTTCCTTCTGACTCCTGGATATCTTTGTGGCTTCGAGTGTTTGGTGTCGACTCTAGTGTTCTCAGTGACGGCCTCGACGTGCCTTTGGTTTCAGGATCTTGTTGTAGATATGGTCTGCTCATCGTCAGCTCCTCTGTGCTAGCCACCGACTGCTCGGGATTCTGTTGTGGCTGTGGTGTGATTAGTGTGGGATATAGTAAGCTCAACGTCATCCTTGGCATGCCTTCCGACTTTGTGATCTCATCACGGCCTTGTCCCAACTCGGCGTTGGATCTGGTATGTTCCGGTGTGCTTGGGGTCGGCTCCAGTGCTTCGGAGGGAGGAGGTCTTTCATTTTGGTGCTCCTGTAAGTTTTTTTTCTAGGTTTTGATTTGGTTAAGTTGATATCTTGTTTGATTGGATTTGAAATTGGTGGTATGGTGGTGGTGCTAATTGTTGGTGGATGTGAAATGGATGTACTGTTGGAGAATCCATACATTCTATAAGGTTTTTCTTCAGGTGAGGATAGAGCTGGTCATCTTCATCATGTATGAATTTTCAGATTTGGACTATTGAGAGGGTATGGTATAGCCATCGGTACCGGGCCCATGCATCCTTGCACAAGAAAAATTGTTGATCAGACATACTTTGGTGGAGGCATGCCTTAATGATATTGATAATGGGTAGAGGCACTTTTGTGTAGTCTTGTTCTGGGTTGCAACCCTTTTATTTTTCGAATCTTGTTAATGTCCTGATGTCTTTGAAGTCCTAGTTTCCCCCCTATACCCTTAAATGGGTCTTATCAAAAATCAATAAAAATATCAGCCTTCGGGCCATTCAGTTAGTCATCTACCACCTATATTGATGTTGATCCTAATATTCTTGAGAAATCTCATTATATGATATTTTTAACCATATGTGATAAGGACTTATGCGAATTCATGCATGATTATACTTCTAAGGCTATATGGATTAAACATAAACATTTTTATATGACTAAGTCTCTTCTTGGTCATTTGTACATGAAAATTTTACTTTATAGTTTTAAGATGAACTCAGGTTCCTCTGTTTTCATTCATCTTGATGATTATAATAAAGTGTTTCTTGAATTAGATAATATAAATGTTAAAATAATTGATGAAGATCATTACATTATACTGTTTACTTCACTTGATGAATCTTGTAATTATTTAAAAGAGTATACAACATAATGTAGAGGATTGATCACCCTGGAAGAGGTTTAATCATTTGTTTTGTCCTAATAACTTCAAACACATGATTTGAAGGATAATTCTAGTGGAGTGAAATTAGAGCTTCAATTAATGCTTTTTAATGGTTAAATGAAAAATAATAATAAAGAATATAAATATTTGAACTGGTTTAAGAATTTTTTATGTTTAGAGTGCAGTAATACTGACTATATTAAAAGATATTGTCCCTACTTTATAAACAAGGACAGTGAGGCCAAGAAAAATATGGTATACCACAAGTTTTCCACTAAGGTTGTTCTTTAGTTTTTTCCCTAGAATCCCTTTAGTTATAATTAGGTGTATATTCAAGGTAATATCTATTTTATGATTCTATGACTGGCCCTTGTTGTGTTTATAGGGGAACCCATTTGGAAGAGAGCATGTGTTAAGGCTGGTCTAAGTCGTTCAGAATTAGATAGAGATCCTTCTCTTGTCGACTTTCTTTTTCTTGGTTGTTGTATGTTTCTACTAATTTTACTATTTGATTATTTTGATTTATTATATGTTTTAATATTCAATTTCTTGTAACTATTGATCATTTTTTGTTTAGTTAATTAAATGTTTTCGGGATGCTTGAGAGTTTATTAAGCCTTCGGTGGAGACTCGAGTATTGGTGGTAATCTCTGATTTTAATATTTTTTCTTAGTCTTGTAATTCTTTAGCATGATTTAATTATATGATAGTAGTGGAGGGGTAGTATGTATAGAACATGTTATACTTTTGAAACATGCTAAGTGGTATTCATATGGTGTGAATATTATATAGACTTAGGTGTCTATGTTTATGAGAATCTACCCGAACTAATTGTTAGGTTAGGTTAGATAGTTTGCAAGAACTCCATCCATAATTATTTTTTATTTTATTTTGAAAATGTGGAAATTTGTTGATATTGGTTTTCAAATTTTTTTTTTAAATTCCCTGAAAGATTTATTTTTATTATGAAAATTATATTTTATTTGTGAGCATATTCTTGTAGGCCTCCATGTGGGATTACAGGGTTTCTAGGATTTTTTATATGGGATTTCTTATTGGGCCTCCATGATTATCCTATCATTGGGTTTGAGTTCATGGCCTAGTTTTGCTGGATTGGTTCTCATGCTTTTTTAAGGTGTGTTATTGTCTATTGATTACATATGATCCAATGAATCTAGTTGAGGGTTTTGTATTTTCTTAGTTATCCCTGTCCCCTCCTTGGATTTTTATTACCACAAGCCATGTGTCTATTCCATTCTTCAGGTTCATTTTTCCAGTTTCATTTTCAAATTTCCCAACATCCCTTAACTGTCCATGTGTCCTCCTAACTTATTGTTCCCGACTCATCCATTTCTTCGCCTTTATTATTAATGGTCATAACCCTAAAAAAAATTTCTTCAGAGTTATTATTGTCTTCCTTCTAGATTCCATTCCAGAGAGAAGAAATATTGATAAAGAGAATACTTTTTGAGCTTCTTCCCTTAATGGATCTCATAGTCCTTGTTCTAGTGTCATACTCTGATGGAGAGATCAACTCCCATAGACATTGTTCGACCGTGACATCCTCAATAAGTCCCATATTTGGTAGAACCATTGATCTTCTTTGGTGAACAATTCCCATGTTCTTGGTGTATCCTGAGTTTGTAAGCATCACAAATTGAGAAAAATATTTTAACAGCACTTGAAAAAGACATCAACAATGTTTAAAAAGGAGTGTTGATCTAATCACCATAAAAGGGGGAACCTTTTATTAGTGTTAAAAAAACCCTGATAAAGGTACCTCTTTATTTGTGATGCTTCTACTACTGATAAAGCTCCCCATTTTTCTACACTATAACTAGAGATCATAAAGGCCATGCTGATGTGTGCTGTTAAAATTTCATTACACCACAACACCTTATATAGCAAGTACCAATAAATACAGGATATGGAAATTTAATAATTTAATTGAAATAAAAATTAAATCCCAAATAAAAAAACACTATATTATATACATTTCAATCCTTTTTTATATAATTACATTATCAAGAATAATTTATCACAAAAATTAAAAAAATTATTTGTTTCATTGTCTTTGGTACCTAAACCCCTCTCAAAATGCTTGATCATGGTATCAGTTGTTGAAAACACACCACAAATCAAGTGAAAGAATCAACCAATATAAGAAAGTAATAATTATGTTTGTAATACAATAAATAAAAAAATTAAACATTAATATGAGACAATGCATTAATAAAATGTAAATTTTAAACTAATAATGGACACTTTGTGACTTAGTGACCACACTGTGTGTTGGATTAATGTGTGGCTAATTACTAAAAAACAAAAATGTCTTATGGGTAATTTCATAAATTATCTACAAAATCTAAATGTTTTTTCTAGGTTTTGATTATGTCACTTTTTTTACTAAAATATCATTTTAAACTAAAAACACACACTTTGAGTCATACCAGTCACATCGTGTGTTGGTTTGAATTTTGACTAATAACTAATGTCAAAAATGAATTATGAATTGTTATCCTAAATTATTGAGACAATCCAAGTGAGTTTTCTTATTTTTCAATGAGTATCGAATGTTTTGAACTAAAAGGTCAATTTTAGACTGATAACTGACAATATGAGTCATACCAATCACACCATTCATTGAATTGAAGTGTGGATTATTCCTACACATTAAAATTAACTTATGGATCATTTTCCTAAAGTATCAATATAATATGAATTCATTTTCTCAGTTTTGAGTATATCACTTTTCTTCTTTACTAAAATGTCAATTTTAAATAAAAATACACACTTGGAGTCATACTAATCACATTGTGCACTGTATTGAGGTGTCTATGATTCCTAAAAAAATGACTTATAGATCAATTTCCTAATGTATCAAAAAAATCTGAAATTTATTTTATCAGTTCTAAGTATTTCAGTTGTGTTTTTTTACTAAGATTTCATTTTAAACTAAAATCACACACTTTGAGTCATACCATTCACATTGCGGGTCAGTATGATGTGAGGCTAATTCCTACATGTCAAAAATTACTTATAAATAATTTTTATAAATTATCAAGATGATCTGAGAGTGTTTACTTAGTTTTCAATGAGTGACACATGTTTTAAACTAAATTGTCTATTTTAAACTGATACCGGACACTTTGTGTCATACCTTTCACACCTTGTATCATAATGAGATTCATTTTATTCCTACACATCACAAATGACTTATGAATAATTTCCCTAAGACTGACGTCTCATGTAATCTCTAAGCCTATGGTCCTTGTAAGGGTTCCCCCTCATCCCTTGAAAGGGGGATTATCAAAAAATCAATAAAAAATAAGGTCTTCGGGCCCTCCAGGGTATATAAAAGGAAACACCTGTAGTAATATCAGTAAAACCGTGCATTATATTGAGGTGAGGTTGATTCCTTTATGTAAAAAAATATTCTTATTGATCATTTTCCAAATTATAAAAACAATATAAATTTGTTTGACTTGTTTTGAGTATGTCACATATGTTTTTTACAAAAATGTCATTTTAAACTGAAAACATGAACTTTGAGTCATACAGGTCACATAGTGTGTCGAATTGACGAGAGAATGATTCTTATATATCAAAAATGACTTAGGAATCATTTTACTAAATCATAAAGACAATTCGAACTATTTTTCTCTTCCATCCTATCTATCCTTGATGTTTTTCCCTTAGGGATTTCCCCCGATGGGGGGAGGGCACTCCAAGTAGAATCATTTTTTTATTCCCCCATCCCCCTCTATAATTACTCACCTCTTAGGTAATGGTCCTCCCTTTGTAATGAACTCCCCTCCTTCAGTCATCGTCACCTACCTTATCTCCCAGAAATCACAGTACCCCCCCCCCCATCTGTCGTTGTCGTCACCCGTTACCCTCTCCATATGTCCAATAGATGCAAAGACTCCCTCCTTCGCATCACCCCACCTATACAGTAACCCTCCCGAGTGTTGTGGATCTTATTATTTTGTTCCCTCCCATCGCTCTACTGTGATGTGACTATTGCAACTGCACATGCCTCCCAGCATTGACCCCCTACCCTTTATCCTTCCTCAAAAGTTTTCGTAACTGATGCATGATACCCCTCCCTCCTCTAATGTTGGTCACAAATCCATGGATACATACCCCAATTACAAATTTCACACTCTTCCCTGCATTCTCTAGTTTCATTTTCATCATATCTGTCTTTCCAACCACCCTCTAATCTATCCTGCATGGCTATTTTTTCATCTTTCCACACCGGTACAAGCCTTTCATGTCAGTCATTTTATCTCATCGCATGATATGACTTCATTATTTGATTCTCCAAACCAGATTATTACTATTGAGACTCGATCTTTCTCTTCTAGTTGATGTATTCTATTTCCAACTATTCCTATTGGTTCTGCATGATAGGAATTGTTCCTCAGTTGGAAGATATTTTTTAGTGGTATCATTCATCAATTTCATCCTGAAATGGAGCTTTTATTGGGATTTTTTTGTATCTTATTGTTTTTTAATCAATTTGGGTATGCCCACCTTGAGGGGAGTGTTAGAGGATGTTTTTTTCTGTTTTATTATATATCTAACCTAGGTAGACCTAGATTGAGGGGGAGTGTTAGAGTATGTGTAGGACATCAATCTTAATTATTGGGTCTGCTCTCCTCTTGTTTAACACCTTTTATTAGGGTTCTTGTCCTTATTGAATTAAAATTATATGTTTAGTTCAAGTTCATTTTCTCAGTTTTCATTCAGTGACACACTTTTTAAACTAAAATGTCAATTTTAAACTGATAACATAAACTATGAGTCATACAAGGAAAACCATTTATTAGATTGAGGTGAGACTAATTATTACATGTCAAAATTTCTTATGGATTGTTTTCTTAAAGTATCAAAACAATCTAAATGTGTTTTCTCAGTTTTGATTATTTTACTTGACTTTCTTACTAAAATGTCAATTTTAAATAAAAAGATGCACTTGGAGTCATACTGGTCACACCATGTGTCAAATTGAGGTGAGGTTGATTCATACATGTTAAAAATGACTTATGGATCATTTTTATAAAGTATCAAAAAAGTTTTTATGTTTTTTCTTATTTTTGAGTAGGTCACTTGTTTTTTTTTACTAAAATTCCATTTTAAACTGAAAACACACACTTGGATTCATACTAGTCACACCGTGTATTGAATTGAGGATCGGTTTATTCTTACACGTCACAAATAACTTAAGAATCATTTTTAAAAATTATAAAAATAATCTGAATATGTTTTTTTTGGTTTAGGGTATGTCAGTTATATTTTTTACTAAAATGTAATTCTAAACTGAAAACACACACTTTCAGTCATACCGGTCACATCGTGAGTCAGTTTGATGTGAGACTGATACCTACATATCATAAAGGACTTATAAATTTTTTTCCTAAATTATCAAGACAATATGAGGGAATTTTCTTAGTTTTCAGTGATTGAAACATGTTTTGAACTAAATTGTCAATTTTAAACTAATAACAAACACTTTGAGTCATACTGGGCATACTGTGTATCATATTGTGGTGCACCCAATTCCTACACCTAAAAATTACTTACATATAATTTTTATAAATTATTAAAACAATATGAATGTGTTTGATCAGTTTTGAGTACGTGACATTTTTTTCAACTAAAATGTCAATTTTAAACTGAAAACATGCACATTGAGTCATACTAGACACATCGTATATCAGTTTGAGTTATGGTTGATTCTTACATGTCAAAAATTACTTATGGATCATTTTAATAAAGTATCAAATAAAATGATACGAAAATTAACTAAAAAAATTATATTAAATGATGATAAAATCAATTAAATAAGTAGGAAGAAGTTTCATTTTCATGATTTCTTTATAAATTCTAGAAAAAAGTATGTTTCACATTCATTTCTAGACAAATCTATTTACTCTTGTTAATATGAGTGTTGTATAAAATTCAAGTAATATTGAAAAAAATATAAATAAAAAAGGATTAATAAATATTTTAAATGAAATTTAATTTTCTTTAAAAATACTTCTTTGTGGATGTTAGTTTCTTGATGGAATTTGATATCTTTCATAAATTTGAAAACATAATAACCATAATATTTTTCATTTATTTGTTTTGGACAGTATAGAACCATTAAGAAAAATGATTAATTTTTTTATACATGATTTGATAGTGAAATATTATTATATATACCCTAATATTTATCCACTTGTAGAAATCGATAGGCTCCTTGTATTCATAGACTATCCTCATACCATGATTTTGATGATATTTAAACACCACCCTATCATAACATAATTTTCATTAAAACATAATATAAAAGGTATAAATTGAAGATTAGTTGTAAAACATTGCATGCAGTGTATAAAAATTTGGTAAACTTTATCATGTGTGGTTAGTTTTTTGGGCATCCATGCATTTAATCTAGAAAATAGTTCTTTGAAGTATCCAAATTGACTACAATGAGTACCCAATACTTCCGAAAAAAAGTAATATATAATAAAATGAATGAAAATATATTTTATTTGATTAAATTATATGGTTTTTCCCCTGCATTATGGGTATTGAGAAGAGTTTATCATCTATAAGTTTTCTTTCAAATAGTGTGTCCATTTTTCCCTATATTAATTCAATTTTTCTTGGTTCAATTTTGAATTCTTGTGTAGAAGTGGTGTGAGGACTGTTGAGTCCAAATTTCTGTACATGGGGTTTCTGCTTCAAATAGTATTCATATATACCCCTATAAAAAATATTAATGTTATTTAGTTATAATTAACATAGTTGATTAGATGTTAGACAAACAAATCATGAAAACACACCTCATATATACACATACAACTGAGACACTAAGACATTCATGTGTAAGGATTTCAATTACATTTTGAAGAACAATATAGTTTATAATGGCCTCTCTTTACATCTATTATTTGTATTAAAATTTGGTCATAGAAACATTTTCTAACATTTTATCCTCATAAAACTTTAATGTTAGTAAATTTGGAAGTTGATTGCATGGGGTAAAGGTACTTTATAAAGATATTTTCAATTGGTTTGTTGATCCTTTAGATCATTTTGATTCGGAATTCCATTTCACCCCATTCCCTTTGTCCCTCTTTAATAACATTCATTAGTTCAAAAACTTTTTCATTAATTGTTAAAGGTTTTTTAGGAAACATTAATCAGAAATGAATACCTCCATATCAACAAGTCTTTTACAACATCTAACAGTCATTCTATGAATGTTCCAATAGATTTCTCAGCCATATGAATATCTATATCATCAAGTATAATAGGTCACCCAGTTCTTGTATCTTGATCTATGTTAATCACCACTCTCACATAACATATTGTATGTTGTTTTTGTGTGTAGAATATCTCCTTAGATATTGTACATGGTACCCCTAGCAACAAGATGATGGGTGGGTGTTAATAGATATAAATCACAATCATTCTCACCCTTTAGAATATCATTATATGAAAGTTATAATTTTCTTCCTAATTCAAATTTCATATAAATAATTATGAAAATATTTATTAACTTGTCCAAAACGGCTCTTTGAGGGGAATAGATCACCTCAAATCTAGTGGGGGTGGGGGGATCTTTGGGTAGTGGTTTTTCTTATGTTTTTTCCTCCCTTTGATTCCTTCCCAGAACCATTTCCGAAAATCTAAATGAAAATTATTTTTTTTCTTCAATATCATCTAATTTTTCCTCAAACTCTTCAATTTATTTATATTTATACCCCTATTCATTTCTTTTCTCAAAATATGTTCGGGGTGACACCCCAAAACCTGCACCCCTGATATGTCTATATTGTTCTAGCCACTTCAAGGCCACTGATAGTAGTTGTTCATCAAAGAAATATAATGATGATTAATTTTTCTAAGTTAGATAAAAAATATTGGAAAATAATTAATCATTATTATATAATACTAATTTTAAAAAAATAAATTTTTATTATTTCATACAAGTGCATTCTTCCCACACTTTTGTGTGTTTTCATCTATTAGTATCCCTTATTTATATACATGTGCCTCATTTAAGATCACATGATGTGGGATGAAAGTTTTTATGGATTTGAATTCATCAATCTAAAAATAAAAAAGAGGACTATAATTAAGTTTTTGTTTCATGTCACATAAAACTATCACGGTAGATGTAAAATCTGTAGATTTTTTTTTTCAATTGAATCATACCCCATACTTTCTTTATGGTAGGGGTATGTTAGTTTTTTTTATCTCATTTATTATTTTCAACACTCATTTTTTGTTTCATAAATTAAAAATTATTAATAAAAGTGATTAAAAAATTCATTGTCAAAAAATTCATTACCATTCAAAATGTACCTGAAATGATGTCTCCTTACAATGACCAATAAATGTATCCCATGCTTGTTGGGTTATCGGGAGTGTATACATATATGGTGGGTTTCGGTTTATTTTCCCTTAATCATTTTTTAGTAAAACATTGAAATAATAATGTGAAAACGTCTATAATCCTTTCCCATGAGCATTAATAAAAATTTCATTCTGAAGTAATCTACTATAAATACACTCTATAAGGGATAATGAAGAGTAAGTCGATGATTCATTATTTTTTAGTAAAATAAAGAAATTGTATCATTCTATTACCCTAATCTCTTCCCAAATTAGTGTCTTAAGCATGGCTATAACATTGTTCCATAAATCTATATCAATCGCCATGCGCATGCAAGTGGTGAGCCCAATGTATCTATTGAACATGGCCTTATTTGGGTTAACGGGTCAGTCGAACACATTCCATCCAACCTTGAATTTTATTAATTCTTTCCTCACCTAAATATATTTTTTCTAATATCATCATTCTATAGTGCTCCGGTTTTTTATGGGACACCGATTCTTTACTGTCGACCATTTCCCCATCTTAAACATCATCAATATGTTGTTCTTTTGGATTAGTAGCATTAGAATCTATAGAAGTTTATTGTTCTTTTTCATTGGGAGCACTGGCATATTGAGAAACCTATTGAAACCTCAAGATTGGGAGCATCAACATGTGAAGAATTGATTATCTATATAATTGGTTGGACATTTAATTTATATAACAAAAATGTATCAATGAAAAGATAATAATATTAGGTAGCACAATGTATATTACAAAAAAAATATAACCTAATTATTGAACTCTTTCTTAAAATGTTGAAGGGATTTTACCCCTCTATTGAGTATACAAATCCCTTCATTATGGTCTCATATGACATAAAATACCCCATCTACATTTGGATCTCTAAGAAATGATTGTGACAACCTAATGAAAGGGCCATCCTCAGTTGAATTGATAGATTACCTTCAGTGGTTTTGGTCAATAAAAAAATAATTTACCACCTTCAGTTTGTGGGATCTGGAATATAAAATACTTACACTAAATATGATTCAATTATAAATGGTTCATATTTGTACCCTTCCATTCTAAAATCCAATTTCATGAATCCCATTTCATCTTATTTTAGCAACACTTTTATTATTAACCCACTTGCATTGAGAAATAATCACTTTGAATGTCATATAATCTAACTCTCATATTTTTTTAAAAGATTCCAAAGTATGACATATTCATATAAATTTTATTTTTGTCCTTAGTACCAGATACACACATCACTTCAGCCACAAGTGCAACTCTTCTATTTTTCATGGTACTGAGTTCGTCATGTTCATTTGTATAGAATGTATAACCATTAATTACATAACCATTATAACACTTGGTCCTTTGGCTAGCCATCTAATTCATTCTAAATTTGAATCTAAATTTTAGCTAACTCCTTAAAAATACGGTCTCGATACTATCATATAAACTATTAATTATATTTATTTGATATTCATCCTTAATCTATTGATGGATTCAAATTCATAAGAATTACTTTGTGGGTTTCAACATATAAGAAAACCTATAAACTACTATATAAACATAAAGGTGGAAATGCTCCTGATTTTTAATAGTGATTATGAGAACTTCTATTCTAGAAATTAATTCACCCACAATACATAAGGTGTGATTATATTTTGGTAGACCAATTCTTTCCACATCAGGTAAGTATTTGGTATAGAATTCAATGGCTTCCTAAACAACATATCACTCTATAATACAACCTTCTGGATGACTTTTGATTTTTTAGACACCCTTTCAAAATCACCATATTTCATTTAGTGGAGTATAACCATCTATAATATAAATTACCACATAGTTGAATAACTCTTACCAATTGAAACATCAAGTGAACCATCATATCAATGAATTTTGTCAGGAAGAACGTCTATAATCCACTTAATATGACAGAAATTTCATTCTCCATAGTTATAACTTTTTATTGATCTATAATATTTCTACATATAACTTTTAAAAGGAAACAAATCTTGGTAAATGTATGATGGAGATTATTTGTAAAAAGTAAATGTAAAGCTATAGGCATTAGATCTTTCATCAAAACATGATAGTCATATTATTTTAGACCCTTTAACTTTAAAATTATTAATTATTAATATATTCATGATATTCTAATAATACCCCTATGGATCCTTTATATAATTAAAGAAGTTTCAAAACTGATATATCTCCTTCCTGGAAAGAGTGTAAGTAATTGGAGGAAGAAAAGTTTGTTTTTACCTTTCAATGGAGCCAACTCTTCATGTATTACCTTTTCAATCATTTACAACCTAGCCTTAATTTCATCCTTTATTTTTATTAGTTCATTTAGTAACACGCCAATGAAATTATTGAATACATTTTTTCCACATGCCTGATATCAAGAAAATTTATGACATACAAACAATTCTAGTATGGTAATTCCAAGACAATGATTTCTTTTTCCAATCGTTTTTCATAAGGTTGTTTGAAAAAAGTATTACCAAAATTAGTGTCCCAATATTTTAATATCTCAAATAGTTGATCACTTGTTAGTGGATATGGTGTTGTACATTCTTTATAACTCCTATCAAACTATGTCATCAAATATCATTACTTATGTTACCGAGGTTGAAATTTGTGATTTCCTAGAAACACAGTCTTCAATTAATGTTTCAACCTAATTGACTGTGTACCTTTTTCACAAATGGGACACCCTAGAGTTCCTTTAATGCTATATCCTAAAAATTTTCCATAATCAGGAAATTCATTTATCATCATGTACAAGATATCTCTCAATGTAAAATATTCATTTCTATAATCATCATAAAACATAACACCTAAATCACATAATAATTTTAAATCTTCGATCAATGGGCCCAAAAGTATATCAATATCATTACCCAGTTATTCTATTCCTGATACAGGAAGAGATAACATTATGTATTTTCATTTTAGTCATAACTAAGGGAAAAAGTTTAAATTTACCCACATAACCATCCATGGACTATGAGTGCTACTTTGAAAACCAAAAGTATACACTCTGTTAGTAGATAGCTTAAGAAGAAGTTTTCTCAACTTGTTTCCAAATTTAGGATACACATTAACAATTCTCTTCCATCGAGGAGAGTATGTCTAGTGAAAAAGTTTCCCATCTTTACTTACTATATCTACGTGCCATGTAAATTGTCTTACAGTCTCCTCACTTCCATATAGGCACCTAAACCTTAGATTGATTGGAAAGTTCCATACAAATTTTGTATGACCTAATTCATCTTTATTGTATTAATAATCACCACACATTGGGAGTTTTAAGTGATTTTTGGTCCTTTTGAAATAGTATACAGTCATCTGGATAGGATTGTATTATTTCAGAGATCATACCAATTGAATGTAGCATTCATTTAGTGTCATATGTTTGGTAAGAAAGGTCATTATCTTCTGGGATCATATCATTCAAGAGATAAATTAGTTTAGTTAAACTGGTGTCACTCCATCTATTTCTACCTTTTAAATTATATAGCTTCAGTATGGCTGAAAATGTTGTATATTTAGTACAACCATCTTAAAATGCCATCTTGGAATAACTATTTAATTTCTCAAACAATTTTTTATAATCACAAAGTTCATCTTAAACTATCATTGTCATTTACTCAATATGATCTTCATCATCATTCACATGTGTAATCACATCTTCGATATGGTCTTTATCATTTTCCACACTGGTAATCACATCAGATGGTCCATAAAATGCAGTCTTATCCCATTCACTGGCTACATTCAGTTTTTACCTAAGTTTATTCCAACATTTATAACATTGATCTATTCCAATATAGATCAAGTTTTCTTCCAAATCCTATGGACCAATTATTTTCAATAAAAATAGCATAAACATGGAAAAAGGATTTCAGAAGGTTCACTGCATGATCTTTTCCAAAACATGATAAACTCTTTCACCTCATCATTATACACTTTTTTCATACGATTGGAATCCATCCATTTTTGGTTCATATCCATCCTATTTGATTCGGTAATATTAATATTTATCAAAATAAATAAATTGTAAAAAACATTTCATAGAAAAATTTCATCTTATGATTAAAATGTTATTGTAAGGAAAGATTATTCATTGTTATGATTTTAAAGACACAAATCAATTTATTAACGGTTATGATTTTACTAAATTGTGTTATCATTAATATTTTCATATATTTTATGAACCTAATATAGCATCTCTTGTGCTAATTTGGGTCCCAATAGAGATCACACCCCTATCAGAACCTAACATAGAGGTAATCAACATTTGGCCTCTAAAAACAATGACATTCGATGGGGAGGAACGGATCACAAGTGATCACATACCTTGATTTTATTATAACACTATAATTTTAATATAATAAAATTTGATAAACTTTAAACTAAGACAAATATGTTGATATAAATTTTAAATTTAAAAAAAACAAACAAAAGTGATTTCACATATTCATTAAAATCATTTACATATTCCATGTATTTATTTACATGAAAAATATAAATGTATAAATATTTTTTGCAATATATTATAAATTATAAAACTATAGAATTTAAAGGAATGATATTAATAATCATATTTATATACATTTAAAATTTCTTATATATATATATATTATTTACAATTATAGATGTATAAATTGTATTGATTTTTTTTAAAATATTATCGGTTAATAATTATAATTTGAAATATTATTTTAAATAGAAATTAATATATATTTTTTAAATTATATCATTAATTATATTGATCAATAATTATATGTATACATAAAAATATTTAAAATATACATTAGTTAATAAATATTAATTAATATTTTAGGTATTATAATATTATAAAATATTTTTTAAAAATTAAATTTATGAAATTATCAATATAAGTTCATTTTATAATTTCATTTAAATATCTAATGTTTAATTCTTTAATTATTGGTTTATATATATGATCATATTTGTTCAGATATACACGTGTGTGTGTGTGTGTGTGTGATCAATGAATTCAACAAATACATGTGTATATCCAATTATATGAATTGCATGTAATTTTAGTTTTATTGTAATTTCTATATAAAATAAACTGAAATTAATTACTACAATCAAAAAATTCTTATATTAATTAATATTGTTATAGAAATATTAATAATTACCGATTATATATTAATATTTATGATATTAGTTGTATTATACATAAAAATTGTTCACATATGTGTGTGTTTGCATCTAAAGAACCAAAAAAATGAACGTTTATGTGTATAATAGGTGAATTCAACACGTATGTGTCTATAATATTAATTTTAATCTAATTTATATATAAAATAAACTAAAATTAATTTCTAATATAATAAAATTCTTATATTAATTAATATTATTATTTTTAGGCTCCAAAAGGTATTAAAAGAAAAGATACCTTAAGTGGGGGTGAATTAGGGTATGGAACTTTTCCAACATAAACACTTTTTCCTTAAACTCCCACTTCACTAGATGATCCAAAATTCATTATTTGTACCCTTCACTTCATTTTTAGATGATGATGATTTTATCATTAATTACCTCTAGTATTTATCTCTTTAATTAGATTATTAAATGATGCTTAACCAACAAACACTAATTATGTCAAGAAGAATATAAACAAGTAGGAAAACATAGTATAATGATTTTTGTTTGGTTCACCCACACTTGGATAATTCATGGAGCATGGATTCGGTAATTTGATGATTCACCAAAATCCAAAAATATAATATTAAAATATACATATATTTATATATTAAAAACCTAGGTTGTTGTCACGACCTGCCTTCACCAAAAGGAGGGAAAGGTCAGCAGATTGCTAAGCCCTTCCTTCTTTAAGTTTAAGGAGAGATAATGACCCCCGAAACACGCCTTCAATAGGTCCCGGAGTGGCGGCCAGCACCAAGGGTATAAGATCACACACTAAATGGAAGGCATTACCCTTTTTCTTTTAATAGTATCAGGAGATAAGATAGTAAATCCCACAACACCAAACTGAAAGTGAAAAAATGACTAAAGATAAACCATTCCCATATGCATGTTCAAAGGTAAAAGATACAAGTCTCAAAACCCCAAAGGTAAAAAGAATACCAAGAAAATAAAAGCAAAAACAGCAACTGTCCCAAAGGTCCTACGCTAGTATGGTCTCGCGCAATCCCCGAAGTCCTCCTGGAAACCTAAAAGCAGTTTTATATACATAGGGTGAGCATACAGGTATACTCAGTAGGGAAAAACCAAAGACTCTCGTGCACTAGTGGGGAGGCATACTAATGCCCAGTGAGAAAATAGATAACCAAGCATCTACCAAGAAAACTAACCACCCAAGCCTCACCAAGGCACACTCTCCAAATAACGCAAGTCAAGTAATGTATAGTAATAGCACATCGATGTTTGGGTACGCCACGCCACTTTCCCACTGGTTATTGAAGACATCCTATGCATCGAGCCAATCCCGCCATTCTCACAGCAGTCCCACTGCCATACCCCGCCCGCACACACCTGGGCCTCAACCACACATCCTGCCTGCAAACACCTGGGCCACAACCACTAACCCACCCATAGACACCTGGGCCACAACTGTCACATGTAACCATGCCTGCAAAAACCTAGTCCAGAACAACCACTACCACGCCCGAAGACATCTGGGCCTCATCCTGAAGATACTTGGGAAACCACCTGCCCGCACACACCTGGGCCAACCACCACACTACCCTGCCCAAAGATTCTTGGGCTAATAATGGACTTCAGGCCATCACATCCAGCCCGAAGATACTTGGGCTATCTGGGAAAGGGAGCAGAAAGGAGCTAATAACCAGCCACTAATAGAAGTGTTGGGAAAAACACCCTCCCCCATGAAATGGGGGTGTTTGGAACTAAGTGATCAACTTGGGTGGGGTGCGAATAAGAAACACAAAAATAGCAGTATATGTATAGGTAACAAGCATTCACCCAAATCTAGGTTTTTCTTCAGCCAACTTAAAGAACACAATCAGCACCCATGACCAAGTCATGACTCACACCCAAACCAAAACCCATTTGTCCCATCCTTGTTTCATGTTCAGTAATAATGTTTAAATAAGTTTCTTCACCTACTTAGTCAACTAGAAAGCATAAGCACAAGCCAAGGAAAGAGTACAGTCAAACATCAACTTAAACATTCACACCTAGTTCTCTTGTAAAGTCACAACAATAAAAAGGATAAGTGAGATCCCTCGAAGTACTGGAACCAAAGGAAACCCCAAGATACAACCCCATGTCCCCAGGATCCAGGAGGCAATGGTTTGTCAACAACAGAGTATTCCACCCCAATTCGTGATGAAATCAAGGTAACCACGCGACCTCAAATTTACAACCAGCGATATCATAACAATCGGGGATCCCATCCCCACCCACATCACCCTACAATCGGACCGTGAATAAAAACAAACAACCCACTGCCACCAACACAAAGCAGGACCATGTGGGTATTTTCAGATTTAAATGATTAAACACACTCCAATATTCCAATTCCGCTGTACTTTAACCGGGGTTATCACAGAAAAGGATTGATCTTGGTGCTTTCAATTTATTTAGCCATATGTACGTAATTAACCAATTTCCTTTACACAACAAGGGTTCAAAACCACAATACAATCCATTTAAACATCACTAGAGGTAAGGGTTCATTAGTGCACAGAGAAAGACCACCAACGGCCATGATTTTCAGTAGGCATAAACCCGCACAATTCAGAAATCATTAATCATGGAAGAAGAGAAAAATAGAGCAACATCATCAGTCACACCCCTCCCTTGTTCTTTAGAATCCATTTATTATCTTCTTTAAAGTTTAGTTAATCCAATTCTACAGAAGCAATAGCATACCCACCCTGCAAGATACACAGAAAGGAGAGACGAAGGTGAAACCCTAATTGATAGATCGACGATCGAAGTTTATCTTCACGATCCAGGAACAGACAATGCCCAATTTGTAGGGGTGGGGCCTCCGGAACTCAAGGATGAGCAGACGAATCGATCTCAGGGTGTCCGAGAAAAAGAAACCTAGGGAGAACCCTTGGTTATAATGGTTGGGGACGGTTGAGATACAAAGATAAAGACACGAAACCGCATAAGGAGCGGGGGTTGTGGGTTGACCACGCGACCCCACACATCATTAAAGGGTCCCCGCCTTTAGGGGCGGATTAAACCAATGCACACCAGGGTACCTTACATAACCAAACGCCATTAATTGGTGTTAATGGGATTTAAAACAGGCGTAAAGGGGTCAAAATAGGGTTTAAAACTCAATTTTCACAAAAAGGAGGCGATACTGGCTAACGCGTGGGGGTTAGGCTAGGTCCACCGGTTAGCCAAGCTACCGGTAGGCTGTGGCCACCGGTAGACCGAGCTACTGGTGGATGACGGCGACCGGTAGCTGAGCTACCAGTAGGCTGCAGCTACTAGTAGACCGAGCTACCGGTAGGCCGAGCTACCGGTAGGCTGCGCTCACCGGTAGACCGAGCTACCAGTAGGCTGCATCCACCGATAGACTGAGCTACCGTAGGCTACAGGCACCAGTAGACCGAGCTACCGGTAGTCCTGCTCTGGTACGCTAAGGCTACCGGTAGGACTACTGTTGGGGGTTAAACTTCACAGAGAAGCCTCGATAACTTTCCCAGAATACCCAGAACACCCAACATCAGATTTTCACTAAGTAATGGACCTCGAACAACCTGGGCCATTAAATCAGATACCTCTCAAACTATTCTCACCCTCGAGAATCAAAACAACCCATAAGGAAAGGGAGGGTCCGAACAACCACCTTGAAAGATACCCCTCAGGAGTGTACCTCATTGTTGACTAAAAACACCTCCCTCTCAAGAACCAATCAACACACCATGTCAAACTGGCCAGTCATGTGGGTTGGGAGTCTCTTCCCCCATGTCAAGATACTATCCATTTTGGGAGGTACTGACCCACCCACATAGGTTTAATCGCATCCACCTTAATGTGTCTTGATTAGGGGTCGGGTCCTCCCCTCCCCATAGCCAGGACTTTTCACACACATTCAAAGAGGAAATAAAAACCAAATATTTCATAGCCAACAAGGTAAAAATGTTCCACTACTACAAGTATAAATAGAACAATAAAAAACTCAAAACAACTCTGGGTATTGGGCACGCATTTGTGCTTCCCTCTCCCACGTACTCTCCTCAGGCCCACTATGTCTCCATAACACACGAACCAAGGGAATGGTTCACACACAAAGAACCTTCTCCTCACGATCCTGGATCATCACTGGTCTTTCCACAAAGGTCGCATCGTCCTCAATGTCTAGATATCCCCAGTCGAGGACGTGTGAATTTTCGTGCAGATACCAACGAAGCTGGGACACATGGAAGACGTCATATATCCTCAATAGTGGCGATGGTAACACTAGCTGATAAGCCACTTCTCCGACCCGCCGCAACACTTCGAAGGGTTCGATGAACCTGGGAGAAAGCTTACTCCCCTTGTCGAACCTCCGTTTTCCACGCCAAGGGGATACCATCAAGAACACGTGGTCCCCAACCTCAAACTCCAAGGGCCTTCTCCTGGTGTTAGCATACGACTTTTTTCAGTCTTGGGCTGCCTTCATCCTTTTTCGTATAAGCTGAACCTTCTCTGTCGTGCTCTGCACCACCTCCGGGCCAAGGATGCCTGCCTCTCCGACCTCGTTCCAACACATAGGTGAGCGGCATGGCCTCCCGTACAAGGCTTCAAATGGGGTCATACCAATGGTAGAGTGATAGATGTTATTGTAGGCGAACTCTATCAAAGGTAAGTGTCGCACCCACGATCCTCCTAAGTCCAGAACACATGCCCACAGCATATCCTCCAAGGTCTGGATGGTGCGATCGGTCTGTCCATCTATCTGGGGATGGAAAGCAGTGCTAAGACGTAGCTGGGTGCCAAAAGCATGCTGTAATCCTCTCCAGACTCATTAGGTAAACCGTGCATCCCTATCCGAGACTATGGACCTCATAACTCCATGCAACCGCACCACCTCATCCACGTACCTTCGTGCCAAAGCATCCACTGCACTTGACTCCTTAATCGCCAAAAAGTGAGCTGATTTTGTCAACTATTCCACTACTACCCAGATGGCATCATATCCCCCTTGAACCTTGGGTAGTCTCATGATGAAATCCATCAAGATTTCCTCCCACTTCCACTCGGGGACATCTAGAGACTACAGCAGGCCTCCTGGAACTCGGTGTTCAGCCTTCACCCGCTGACACACTAGGCACTTGGCCACAAACTCTTCCACTGCTCACTTTACTCCGGGCCACCAGAATTGTCTCTTCAGACCCTGGTACATCTTGGAAACTCTCGGGTGCACTGTTAGGGGTGAGTTGTGGAACTCACTAAGAACCTTTCCACACATCGCCTCTGGAACAAACAACTTTCCTCATAAAAGCATCTGGTTCTGACCATCCTCCGTCCACCCTTCCGGAGCATTACTCTGGTCAACTCGGTCACACATCACTTCGCACCCTGGGTCTCCCACTGAGACTCCTACACTTGCTGCAACAGAGAATACTGCACTTTCATATGATATAGGCAACCTCTACCGCCATCCGTCCTTGCATCCAGGTGCAAGGCATCCAACTCCTCCATCGCCTTCCAGGCATCTGCCGACTCTCATACCGCATCCTTCTGCGATCTCCTGCTCAAGGCATCGTCCACTACATTCCCCTTCCCTGAAGTGTAGGAAATATCGAAGTCATAATCCTGGAGGAACTCCACCCACCTTCGCTGCTGCAAGTTTAGGTCCCGCTGGGAGAAGATATACCTCAAACTTTTGTGATATGTGAATTCCACAAAGCGTTCTCCGATGAGGTAATTACGCCATAACTTTAGCGCAAAAATGACCACTACAAGATCCAGGTCATGGGTGGCATAATTACGCTCATGAGGGCGTAGCTTCCTAGACCCATAAGAGATCACCCCTTGTCACTAAATCAACACACATCTGAGGCCTTTCCCTGAAGCATCACAAAACACCTCATACGCTTCCCCTTCTTCTGGTAGTCTTAGAACTGGGGAACTAACTAGCTTCTCCTTCAGATAGCTGAAGGATGCCTCGCACTGTTCACTCCACACAAAAACCTGATCCTTCTTGGTCAAGGCTGTCAAAGGTGCTGAAACTCGAGAGAAGTTGGGTACAAACCTCTGATAGTAACCCGCCAGCCTGAGGAAACTGTGAACCTCTACCACATTCTTGGGTGCTGCCCAAGAAACAACTACCTCGACCTTTGATGGATCCACTGCTACCCCCACGCTCGGACACTATGTTCCCAAGGAAGTGCACTTCTCGCATATAGAACTTTCATTTTGACAACTTCCCAAAGAGCTGGTGTTGTCGTAGGACCTCCAAAACCATTCTCAGGTGCTCTGCGTGGTCCTCCTTTGATCTTGAATAGATCTAGATATCGTTGATGAACACAACTATGAACTGATCCAGGTACTCCTGGAAGATGGAGTTCATAAGCCCCATGAACACAGCTAGGGCGTTCGTAACGGCGAAGGGCATGACCACAAACTCAAAGTTCCCATATCTGCACCTGAAGGCCGTCTTCGGGATGTCGCCCTCTTTCACCCTCAACTGGTGATACCCAGACCACAAGTCGATCTTCAAGAACCATCCTACCCCTTTCAGTTGGTCGAAAAGATCGTCTATCCTCAGAAGAGGGTAGCGATTCTTGATCGTCACCTGATTCAGCCTCCTGTATTCTATGCACAACCTGAGACCACCATCTTCCTTCTTTTCGAACAAGACTGGAGCACCCACGGTGACGCACTTGGTCAAACATAACCCCTCTTCATCAGATCATCAATCTGAATTCGCAACTCCCGTAGCTCCGAAGGTGACATCCGGTAAGGAGCCATCGAAATCGGACGAGCACCAAGTTGCAAATCTATCCTAAACTCAATATTATGTCGAGGGGGTAGAGTCGTCACCTCCTTAGGGAAGACGTCCATAAAATCACTGATGATTCCTGACACCTCCACTGTCTCAACATCCACTGACTCTACTGACAGCTCGGCTAACAAGGAGAGGAGGGGTTCCTCTCGCCTGCTACCCTTCTGACTGCTCCGCTCACCAGTTAAAGTAACGCGTCGGCCACCCAAGTCTGAGAACAAAACCCTTACTCAGAAGTAGTCGATGATGGAACACACAGAGAGCATCCAGTCGATGCATAGGATGACATCATATGGCTGTATCTGTAGCAGTAGTAGATCCCTGACTGACTGATGTGGCCCTATTATTGGTGTGCATCCTCTACAAACATATAACAAGTCGGTCTGACCTCTGACTGGTGTGCTCAACACCAGGGGCACTGGAAGTCTCTCAGCATCTAGACCCAAATCACGGGATATACTGGGTGTAACGAAGGAGTGAGAATCTCCAGTATCGAACAAGGCATAAGAAAGGGTGCTACATAAACTGATCGTACCTCGAACGACCTTCGGTCCTGTTGGGACTGCTGCCTCTGTGGCGTGCAACTACCCACGCCCAGCCCCTTTGCCCCTCGGCTGTCGGCCACCTCCCTGACCACGCCCTGGTTGAGGTCCCTGAGGAGCGCCCTGAGTTAGGCCTCCTCCTGCAACGTCTGCTCTCGGAGGAGCGGGAGCTCGCTGCCCCTATTGCTGCTGTTGGAAGGGCCTAGCTGGAAGCTGCTGCTGGGGTGAGTGCTGGGCCGGTTTTCCACCGTCGTATTGTACTCAGTCCGGGAACTGATTCCAGAGATGTCCATGGCTCCCACAGACGAACCACCTTGGTCCTGGGCCTGAAAGGAAAGGGCGAGGACCGGGGGACCGGAACTGGAACTGTTGTGGCCTGCTCCCTGCTGGTCGGAACCGAGAGAGTCCTAATGCTGGTGGTCTGGTGCTGACAGCCTCCCCCTTCGATGATCCCAGCTGGATCCCCTCTCATGATACACCTCCTAGGGCATGAATCCTCTCCAACACTTTGGCCTTCTTGTGGACCTCCAAGTATGTCGGCAAGGTGAAGGGGGTAACAGCGTACTGGAGGGAGGGTCGGAGCACCTCCTATAAACATCTTGCCTGAGACTCCTCATATGGAAAGAGGTCTGCAGCGAAACGTAGGAGGTCCTTGAACTTGATTCCCAACTCCCTTACTGACATAATCTTCTACTGGAGGGAGAGTAGCTCCTGCCTCTTCTCCGCCTTCATCGTAGAAGAGAGGAATTCCGCCTGGAGCTCCTTCTCGAAATCAGTCCATGCCACCTCAGCCTCTCTCCTCTCCCCCAGGTAAAGCGTCCACCACTAATGCGCCGCTCCCCACATATGGATGACGTCCAAAGGGACCTAGTACTCGGTCGGGGCCCGAATCAGGACGAAAGCTATCACCATCTCTTCTATCCAGCTCTCTGTCTTCATGTCAGAGGTGCTGCCCTCATATTTCTCGAGGGTCTGTCACTGGAAGGCCCGAAGTGTCTTCTGCCATTGGTTGTATTCCTCCTCTCGATCAGCTCTTTGCCAATCGGCTGAGGTAGCCTCCTGGGCCTCGATCGTCCGCACCACACATGGGCGTCTCCTGGGTTCCATAACTGCAAGGTAAACAAGGAATGCCTAAGCCCAAGTAGTGCAGAGTATTGTTCTTAAAACTTCATAAACTTTTTATTTATTCTTAATTCCCAAGACACCCCAGAAACATGAGAACACAAGTCATTATGATGCATGTACCTTTCCTAGGGACTCTACCCTGCAATCAGCGTGGCGTCACTTGGTCGTTTGGTAGGTCCAGAGTCCTTGCATCGGATCACGGGGGGCCCTAAAATCCCGTGTCCTAGCCAGTCTTACCTGGCCTAATTCATGCACCAAGGTCACCCAACACTGTTTCCCTACCATTCCATGCAATCCTCACTATGCCTAACTCCAGACTTCGTCCTATCTCTCAACCTCACCTCTGATACCATTCTTTCATGACCCGCCTTCACCAAAAGGAGGGAAAGGTCAGCAGATTATCAGGCCCTTCCTTCTTTAAGTTGAAGGAGAGATAATGACCCCCGAAACCCGCCTTCAATAGGTCCCAGAGTGGAGACCAGAACCAAGGGTATAAGATCACACACTAAATTGAAGGCATTACCCTTTTTCTTTTAATAGGATTAGGAGATAAGATAGTAAATCCCACAACACCAAACTGAAAGTACAAAAATGACTAAAGATAAAACATTCCCATATGCATGTTCAAAGGTAAAATATACAAGTTGAAAAACCCCAAAGGTAAAAAGAATACCAAGAAAAGAAAAGAAACAAAAGCAACCATCCCAAAGTTCCTGCACTAGTATGGTCCCGTGCGATCCCCAAAGTCCTCCTGGAAACCTAAAATTATTTTTATATATGTAGGGTGAGCATACATGTATACTCAGTAGGGAAAAACCAAAGACTCTCGTGCACAAGTGGGGAGGCATACTAATGCCCTGTGAGAAAAGAGATAACCAAGCACCTACCAAGGAAACTAACCACCCAAGCCTCACCAAGGAACACTCCCCAAATAACGTAAGTCAAGTAATGTATAGTAATAGCACATCGATGTTTGGGTACCCCATGCCACTTTCCCACTAGTTATTGAAGACATCCTACGCATCAGACCAATCCCACCATTCTCACTGCAGTCCCACTGCCATACCCTACCCGCACACACCTGGGCCTCAACCACACATCTCGCCCGCAAACACCTGGTCCACAACCACTAACCCTCCAGCAGACACCTGGGCCACAACTGTCACACGTAACCATGCCTGCAAACACCTAGGCTAGAACAACCACTACCACGCATGAAGACACCTGGGCCTCATCCCGAAGATAGTTGGGAAACCACCTGCCCGCACACACCTAGGCCAACCACCACACTACCCTTCCAGAAGATTCTTGGGCTAATAATGGACTTCAGGCCATCACAGCCTGTCCGAAGATACTTGGGCTATCCAGGAAAGGTAGTAGAAAGGAGCTAATAACCAGCCACTAATAAAAGTGTTGGAAAAAACACCCTCCCCCATGAAATGGGGGTGTTCATCACTAAGTGCTCAACTTGGGTGGGGCGCAAATAAGAAACACAAAAACTACAAGTATATATATAGGTGACAAGAATTCACCCAAATATAGGTTTTTCTTCAGCCAGCCTAAAGAACAAAATCAGCACCCATGACCAAGTCACGACTCACACCCAAACCAAAATTCATTTGTCCCATCCTTGTTTCATGTTTAGTAATAATGTTTAAATAAGTTTCTGCACCTACTTAGGCGACTAGTAAGCATAAGCACAAGCCAAGGAAAGAGTACAGTCAAACATCAACTTAAACATTCACACTCGGTTCTCTTGTAAAGCCACAACAACAAAAGGGATAAGTGAGATCCCTCGAAGTACTGTAACCAAAGGAACCCCCAAGATACAGGCCCATGTCCCCAGGATCCAGGAGCCAATGGTTTTTCAACAACAGAGGATTCCACCCCAATTCGTGATGAAATCAAGGTAACCACGCGGCCTCAAATTTACAACCAGTGATATCATAACAACAGGGGATCCCATCCCCACCCACATCACCCAGAAATCGGCCTGTGAATAAAAACAAACAACCCACTTCCACCAACACAAAGCAGACCCATGTGGGTATTTTCATATTTAAACGATTTAACACACTCCAAGATTCTAATTCCGCTATACTTTAACCGGGGTTATCACAGAAAAGGATTGATCCTGGTGCCTTCAATTTATTTAGCCAGATGTACGTAATTAACCAATTACCTTTACACAGTAAGGGTTCACAACCACAATACAATCCATTTAAACATCACTAGAGGTAAGGGTTCATTAGTGCACAGAGAAAGACCACCAACGGCTGTGATTTTCAGTAGGTGTATACCCACACAATTCAGAAATAATTAATCATTAAAGAAGAAAAAAACAGAGCATCATCATCAGTCACACCCCTCCCCTAATATTTAGAATCCATTTATTATCTTCTTTAAAGTTTGGTTAATCCAATTATATAGAAGAAATAGCATACCCACCCTGCAAGATACACAGAAATGAGAGAAGAAGGTGAAACCCTACTTGATTGATCGACGATCAAAGTTTATCTTCACGCGCCAAGAACAGACGATGCGCAATTTTTAGGGGTGGGGCCTCCAGAACTCAAGGAAGAGCAGACAAATCGATCTCAGGGTGGCCAAGAAAAAGAAACACAGGGAGAAACCTTGGTTATAATGGCCGGGGATAGTTGAGATATGGAGATATGGATGCCAAACCGCGTAAGGAGCGGGGGTCGTGGGTTGACCACACGGCCCCACACATCATTAAAGGGTCCCCGTCTTTAGGGGTGGTTTAAACCGACACACACTAGGGTACCTCACTTAACCAAATGCCATTAATTGGCATTAATGGGCTTTAAAACAAGCGTAAAGGGGTCAAAATAGGGTTTAAAACTCAATTTGCGCAAAAAGGAGGCGATACTGGCTAACCCATGGGGGTTAGGCTTGGTCCACCGGTTAGCCGAGCTACCGGTAGGCAGTAGCCACCAGTAGTCGAGAGCTACCAATGGCGGACAGCGACCGGCAGCTGAGCTACCGGTATGCTGCAGCGACTGGTAGTCGAGAGCTACCGGTGGCGGACAACATCTACTAGTAACCAAGCTACCGGTAGGCTGTAGCTACTGGTAGACTGATCTACCGGTAGGCTGATCTACCGGTAGGCTGCGCTCACCGGTAGACCGAGCTACCGGTAGGCTGCGGCCACTGGTAGACTGAGCTACCGGTAGGCTGCGGCCACCGGTAGACCAAACTATCGGTAGGCCTGCTACTGGTAGGCCTACTGTTGGGGGGTCAAACTTCACTGAGAAGCCTCGATAACTTTCCGAGACTACCCAGAACACCCAACATCATATTTTCACTAAGTAATGGACCTCGAACAACCCGGGCCATTACAGTTGTAGTAGTTGTTCCTAGAAATGTTGTAGAAGGAGTGGGAAAATTCAGGTGACTAACAATTATTGGTGGTGAAATGTCATGTATAACAAGTGTCAGTCACATAAATTTTTAGACTCCTTCCAAATGCATGAGGGAAGTGACGCAACATTTGAATCCTTTGGTAAAAAATTAAAAACACCCATATAAAAACTAAAAATGGAAAAACATTTAACGATGGATGAAAATTGTTATGAGAGATAGAAAAAGGGAGCAAAGGATAGCATGAAGCGGTGAGAGAGAGTGGTAATGTGCGTGGAAATAGAGAGGGAGAGTGGTGGTGATTATGGAAATTGGGGAGAGTAGTGGAAATGGTAGTAGGGATGGAGAGCGGCAATGATGATGGGAGTGAGGGAGAGTGACGACACTTGGGGGAGTGATGAGGGAGGGAGAGCGGCAATGAGGGAGGGAGATCAATGATGGAAGGAGATCAGTCATGAGGGAGGGATAGCTGAGGCGATGGAAAGTGGTGGTAAGGTTTCACTTTAGCAAGAGCTTGAAGGAACAACTAAATTTTGGTTGGTTCGGGTTAAATTTGTAAAGCAGCATAATGTTTTTATCAGTGTTAGAGAAGCTCCATTAAAAGGTATCTTTATGAGTGTTATAAAATCACTGAGAAATATTTAATAATATAATTAATATAATTACAAAATTAAATGCATATAATTATAAATATATATATAATTTTAAAAATATATATATTTAAAAATATTTCAATATAATTATAAATATGTTTATATAATTATATATATTTATGATTTTAATATTTTTATTATAATTTTATAATTATTTAAAAATATATATATATATTTATAATTATAATTATAAATAAACATATTTAAAAATATTTTTATATAATTATATATATTTAAAAAATACTATAAATTTAAATAATTATAAATATAATATATATATTTATTATTTAAATATACTTATTATAATTTAATAATATTTTAAATATATATTGATTATGGGTACGATGCAGATCGAAGGAATCTCTCCTCTTGGTGAAAATGGAATTTAGGATTTCTTCATCATCATGGTTATCCCTCATTTTCTTGAATTTTATCACATGGGGAGTGGGGAGACAAAGATCTCGACTCCTTTGGATTTTCTATCTAAGTAGATGGATCCTCCTATTGAGGATGCATCTATTTTGAATCAAGTCGCTAGGGCTATTAATCCATGGTTTGGTAATTTTCCTGACCCCTGAAATAATACATCCTTCATTTCTATGCAATATGTGGACTTTGGTTGTTCTTTCAAGAAAGGATACATTGCTCGAATATTTTCAAATTGTGATGTAATCAAGGAGTGAAGGGTGTTCAAAAGGGGAAATGGGTGATGGATGAGAGCTTCTCTCTCAACACAAGAGAGTTTAGGGATTCTATAGAATGACTACCTCACTCGATCCTTCTTTGGTTGAGGTCTGCCTTCCATGGGGGCATTTTAATAGTCATCAATTTATAGTCTGCAAGGAGCGCAAGAGTTATAATTGAAATGGGGATGTGGATGCTTCGCTATCGAGGATTGGGTCAAGATGCTCTTTCGCCTCCTTCAAGAATGTGGTTTTTATAAGTATTATTCATAATTATAATGTTTCATATGTGTAATAATATCCTTCTAAAATCATGGAATGAGTTGATATCAGTAAACATTTGATAATATTTCGATTTATCTTACTTAGGGGTGAAAATCCATGGAAAATCATCAATTTAGAAGCTCATATTTCAGAATTTTAGGGTTTCTAAACCTTGAAATGTATTTCCCATGGATGTGGTTTCTTTTATATCCTCTTCCCCTCTAGATATATGATGATGAAATCATGGGATTTTGGATCGGTGTTCTCAATCTAGAGATTTTTCATATCCAATAATGGGATCATACCTTCAACCCATTTGAAGTATGTCACTCATCTATTAAAATGTGGGTCAAGATTCATGGTTTGAATTGGATACTTTAGCATCCTTTCATTCTAGATGATATTTATTTTGACATTGAAATTTTGATAAATATGGAAAAGGAAATGGAATTGGCTATATTTGTCCACTTTGTGTGCCTCTTGTTTGAATTTGACTTGAGATCCACCCTTGTTGATAAGGTGATGTTGTCAACCAATGAGGACGAACAAAGACTAAAAATTGAATAACATAAAATTATTCCTTTTTTTGAATTTTATATTCAGAGGGCATGACAACTTGAGTTGTAAAATATTGGTTATCTACTCTTTTTGTTCTATCAAAGGACATGTTGAAAGTCAATGTTTTAAAAAACTAGAATGTGAATCTTATTGGTCATGCTTCAGCTACTGAGTAGGGAATTATTTATAATGAAGAGGTTTTCCTAGAGGTTTTAGTGGATAATCCTTTTGTGGTTAAAAACACCCAACATATGTGGGCGTCTCCCTCTAATAGAACCCCTTATACTGTGAAATTTGAGTAATATGTCCAAATAATTGAGTCATATTTCTAGGAAAATGTACTGGTTGGAACTCAGAGTGCTACTCCATATCAAGAAAAGCATTCTACCTGCAAGAAGAATTCATTAGAAGACATAGCTTCTGAAGAAAATATATCGAATGATTCTGGCTCATTATGAGGGAAAGAGTGTCCTGGTTGGAGCATCAATGCTAGAAGCATGACATTAATGCTAATGTTTCATCAAATATGAGACTTATAGGCCTTGATCCTAAGATTGTATAGGAAAAAGTGGTGGATCCTTCCATGATATAGGGATAAACCATGATTTCTCTAAGAAAAAAACATTCAAGGGATGACATAGAGAAACATACAGTGGATGTTAGACTTGGTGAGGATCCTATTGATGGTCAATCATTTGATGAAATTATATCCCAAGATGTAGTTGACCAGCAGTGTATCCATGAAAAGATTATTACTTATCAATCTTGTAAAGGTAAACAAAAAAATGATTTTTCATTCTCCTTTGAATAGTAAAAAAAGAAGCAATTTCAATTCAATGTGATGTTAGACCGAATTTTTCACCTACCCATTTCGATATTGATGTCTCAAGGCTTGTTATTTACTCTTTGGAAATGTATCCTAGATACTTGGAGTCTAAGAAGGTGGATGAAAGTGATGCAAGGAGATCATCGTCACTGGGCATGGATATTTTTGGCAATCAATACTCAAGAATCACATAAATATCTAAAGGCATAGTTTATTACCCATAATCTATATGGAGTACTTGATTCATTTATTAAAGGGTAATACGGTGATGAGTAGGATATTTATTAGGCATGTAGTTCTATAGAAATCCTGGAAATGATTTCAAAATAGTAAATTTAGCTAATTGTGAATTAGTATCTCAATGGGGATGATAATGTAGCTAACTTGATAAACGATGCTTCTAATAAAGACAAGGATCAAGAAGATATTGTGTAATCTTACATAGAGGATAGTATCATTGAGGGGCTTTAGAAATAAGTGAAAACTTGAAGGTGAGGTCATGATCGTGTTGTTGAGCGCGTCAAATTAGATGTTTAGTTTACCAAAAATTATGCAGTATAGCAGTAATCCTAGGTCATCTCTTGATGGAGCCTTAGATTATTAATTTAAAATTATGGTTGTGATTATAAAAATAGAAGGGGGTGGGATTTTTGAAAACATTGGATTTTATAATTTAATATTCCAATGTAAAAAAAATAAAGCAATAAAACAAAGTGGAAATTAACAAAATTAATTAAGTGTGATCCACCTGGGAAATTCTCATGACGCTAATCCTTAATCACTTTAATAGAAAGGGTATATATCTTTTAATCCCTAGTTTATAACACCTATTACCATACTGTTACTAATTTTATGCTAGGATACATCCTAGGGATTAGTTGAAAACACACAATGATTCACCAAATACCGCTGATGATTGGGTGATTTGTGTTCGAATTCATAACCGAAAATCACCAAGGAAACAAATGAACAACTCGATGTGTTTTCTAGGTTTGTATGTTATTTTTTTATACCAATACATAAATTTACATGGCATTTATAGTGCTTATGTGATTTCAATTGACCAGTATTAACCACACAAACACCGCAATTGAAAGAGGGAAGAAAAAGGGATGAATGGTGTGTGAAACATCACATGAAAGGGTACCCCCAAACACAATCATATGATATTGAGAATGAAATACCAATACATAACCCAATTAAATAAGATAAGATGAATAAAAACAACATAAAACCTAGAATTAAAAATATCATTCAAAAAAATACAAACTTGAAGCTCGAAATTATATCACATTCCCCCCGAATGATCATAAGGAGTTTAGAAATCTATGGGGGGAGGAAGAAAGATATGTTGAATTAGCACTTAACATGTCATCCAAAACTTCTAATATTGAGTAGAGGAATCCTTTGGGACTCCAAAATGGAAGCAACTTGTGATTATATAATAAAAACATATATTTTAATTACATTTTAATGGTATTAAATGTTCATTTTTTTATCTTATTGGCCTGAGTTAGTGCATTTTCATTATGAACATCCATTCTTATCATTTGTACACTTCAAGCCTAATGTACACCAATTTAGGCCCAATGAGTCAACTGATTATAAGGAATGTAATTATCAATATTTTAATTTGATATTTTGGTAATTATATATACACTTAAATGTGAACATTTTTCATTCAGGGATCAATGGATGATTCATAAACGATGATGGAGATATTTAGAGATGAAAAGAAACAATTCTGGAGAAGACAGATTGGACACCAACCCACTGATGAGAATGTGGGTACCACAATAGAGGCCCAATGAATCCAAAATTTTGTGGGGGGATAGAAGACATATAGAGGAACAAATCATTATTCATTATTCAGTGATAATTCGGCCTCCATTGTGGTCATTTAGACGGCCCAAGTTAGAAATAAAATTCTGGGCCAGATTCTGCGGCCCAGAAAAACGGCCCACTAATTTAATCATATCTCGGAATCCACCACTCCCAATGGGCCCATATTTTACATAAGGTTATAAGACATCTGAGGCTCCTTTTTATTCTTATATGGACCACTATGATTCGGCCATCTAGAAGGACTTACAAGCACGTCTGTTCGGTAGAAGCAAGTTGGATTCCACCTCGGGTCAAGGGTGGACAAGTCTTTTCTCCCTTACTTTCCACCACCCTAGGCCTACCATACTCAAGTGGGATCCTTTGTACTATTGGAGGATCAACCCAAGGCTCCCAAAATTCCTATTTAAGGCAGTGGTGGTGAAGGAGTTTTTAAATCTTTGGTGCTTTGTTCAATTGTAATGTTATGCTGCAATTTTGTTGTCTCAAATTTGTCTTTCACATGTAAGTTGTTCAATTCACTTTAGTTTCTTAATAAAAGTTCTTCTTATACTATTATTCTATTGTTCTTCATATCAATTTGATACCGTTGGATCAAGGTGTGAATTTATTCACACTAAACCTTGTGAAATTATTCACACAATGGTGGAGTGATCATTTTATTTTTGTTGTTCTCTTTACTTCTCTATTTCCTCCCTCATGAGTTTACTTTTCGCTTCCATTGAAACCATGGGATCAATGGAGGGATAACCCACTTATGGGTTGATCCAAGGGAGTAGAAATGGGATGTATTGGATGTTATTTATCACCTCATTAAAGTATAATCACTTCTTTAATTGATATTTTTATTTGATGATTTTTAAACTCCATCGTCCTTGTTGAATTTAAGGCCACACACTTCAAGTGCTAATACGAACCTTTACCTTGAAGTGCTAAAAACTTTGATCCTTCAAGTGTATAGGTGATTAGTATTAAAGGGTGTAGGAATTAAACCAGTAAGTGATGATGTTTTTTTATCTCCTTAAATTAACCCATCTCAAATATAAGAAATTGAAATCATTAAAAAGAAAATACGTCTAATCCACCCGAGTGATAACCTAGGATCAACTCATTATTTTAAATTGAATTCACTTAATTCTATTAGAGTTCCTTTAAACCCATCTAAAATCAACCCAATTTGTCCACTTCATAGCCAAAAACAGTCCATATAATGTATGTGTCTATAGGTTACTTCTTAGGTCTCTGAGGATTCGACAACCCAAGCTAAACTACAAGGACCGTATTACCTTCTTCTCTTGGGTAAATTTGAGCGAGAATCAAATTTTGGAACTGTTTCCGGGGACCCAAGTAATTCATATAAACACGCAATCTATTCTCCCCCATTTCTTCTTTTCTCATCCAAATTATCTTATCTTTTCCCTTTCTCGTTTTTTTTTCTTTTGGCGCATATCCGCCTACACCCGCGATCAATCAAACCGTCTTGTTAGGGTGGATAGTCCTAGGGTTGGGGAGTCAAGTACACCAAGGGAACTCTTTCCATTAGATCCTAATCTTCCTAACACCCCTGAGTCAAAAATTGATCCCATTTCAATGGAAGGTCTTCAAAGAAACCAACTCATAAACCCAGGTGGGAACCAAAATGGAAACCCAAATGAGGCAACCCAAAACTTGGGGAATGCGGTCGATCAAACCATGAATGACTACCTCAAACCTTATTGGAAAAACGCCCCCTCATGCATTAGACAAAATTCCCTAGGAGATTCCAACTACATCTTCAAACCCCAAGTCTTAAACCATCTTCCCACATTCCATGGAATGGAGTCCGAGATGCCTTACCTTCACATTAAGGAGTTCAATGACATTGTAGAAACCATGTGTCCCCCACATCAACTAGAATTAGCTAAGATGAGGCTATTTCATTTTTCTTTAAAGGATCGAGCTAAAAATTGGCTAAACAATTTGAGACCATCATCCATAAACTCTTGGGACCAACTACAAAGAGAATTCTACAAAAAATACTTTCCCCACCAAAAAATAATTTCACTTAAAAAGAGTATCCAAAACTTTTTTGAAAAAGAGGTAGAGTCATTCTATGAAACATGGGAGAGGTTCAAAGACACTCTAAACATGATTCCACACCATGGTTTTTCTATTCCTGAACAAGTGAAAATTTTCTATGAAGGGTTGGGTCCAGGGAACAAACAATTCATTGACATGATGTGTAATGGAACCTTTAAAAACAAATCCCCAAATGATGATTACGAGTATCTAGAAAGCCTTTCTGAACAAAACCAAACATGGGGAACTTCACCTTATTCTTAAAAGCCACAAAGAACTACTGGAATTCATACACTTAGAGGAGAGGAAATCCTTAGGGCTAAAATCACAACACTCTCTAGGAAGGTTGAAGAGATAGACCTTAAGAAAGTCCATGAAATCCAAACCGTTGACCCTGTTTGCAAAATTTGTGACAAACATGACCATAAGACAAACAACTTCCCAACCATTCCATCCATCAAGGATGTTCTTTTAGGAAGACCCCCAGCGGAAGTAAATGCCTTGAACTTTCAAAAGCCTCAATACCAAAACAACTTCAATCCAAGGTATAATGACCACCCAGGCTTCCGTTGGAAAGATAACCAACAACCTAGCCAACCACAGGGACAAAATCCTTACCCCCATCAGAACTACCAAACCCATAACCAGTTACAAACCCAACCTATCCAATACCAACAGCCACCGGTCCATTTTCAACAAACCATCCCACCACCAAAATATCCCCCAGGGATAAACCAACCTACTCAAGAACCCACCCAAACTGTTCCACAATGCCTACTAGAACAAATGTGAAAACAAATGGAGAGGATTAAATCAGAAGTCTCTTCCCTAAAACAAGAAATTCAAACCATCAAAACTGGAAAGGCACCCATGCCTACTCAGGCGGTTCCATCCTCAACTTCAAGGGGAGAGTCAAGTTGTGCTCAAACAACTCATGAACAACTAAAGGCTGTGACTCTTTTAAGAAGTGGGAAATCAATTGAGAAACCTGAACAACTAATTCAGAACCCACCTGAAGATTCAAACTTAGATGAAAATTCAAATGAACCACAAGATCAAACTGAGGAAACTGATAACATTGTCAAGGAAACAACTCTTCAAAAAAAAACCCCAAAACATGCACCATTTACTCAACACATGAGGGGGAAACCCAAGCCTAGACTGAGTGAAAAATTGAGAGAAATCTTTTCACAAGTCAAGTTGAACATACCCCTTCTCAATGCAATCCAAACCATACCTGCCTACTCAAAGTACCTTAAAGACTTGTGCACTTTTAAAAGAAAATTTTCACATAAAAACCAAGTCCTTTTGTCTGCTAATGTGAGTACCACCATTCAAGGGACCATTCCTCATAAGTTAAAAGACCCAGGTTGCCCTTACATCAATGTTGAACTAGGAGACATCAAAGTTGTCAAGGCCTTGTGTGACCTAGGTGCTAGTGTCAATCTCATCCCATATGATGTGTACTACCAGTTAAGCCTAGAAGAGATCCAACCCACATCTGTCACACTTCAGCTTGTTGATCGCAGCATTAGGGTTCCAAAGGGGATTTTAAAGGACGTTCTGGTAAAGTTTGAAAACTTCATCTACCCTGCTGACTTCATTGTCCTTGACAACCATCCAAACTTAGGAAATAAGTAAAAACCCCCAATCATCCTTGGTAGTCCTTTCCTTGCAACAATCAACTCTGTTATTCGAGTTCGAAATGGGAACATGACCATCACCTTTGGGAACATGAGTCTAGACTTGAACATCTATAATGCAAGCTCACAAATAGAGGATGACGAGGACATTCATGAAGTAAACATGATAGGAAACATTGATAATGAATCCATAGAACATCAAGGAGTATTTGATGAATGTTTAAGTCAGGATGAGATTGATTTCCTTTGTTCATATGAAGGAAGTTTATCTCCTTGGCTTGAATCATTTTCAAATTTCTCTTATGATGAAGTCTTAGGTCCAACAATCAGTGAAACCTTTCAAGAGACCACTTTTATGGAGACCACTCCAATTTCCTTCCCTAAATTTGATCAATCCAATCTAGTAGCTGAAACTTCTACATGTGGGGAATCAATCCTATCTGAAACTCTAAAAAAAGAAATTGAACTTGATCCAATGTCCCAATCTTCTGTTGAAATTCCGAACCAACCTGATCTTGAACTGAAGGAACTTCCCACTACACTCAAGTATGCTTTCCTAGGGGATAATCAAACACATCCTATTGTCATTTCTTCTTCTCTTGAAGAAAATCATGAAAGGATGCTTCTAGATGTCCTTAGGAAGCATAAGAAAGCCATTGGTTGGACCCTTTCTGATATTCCTGGGATTATCCCACTTATCGGGACTCATAGGATTGTTCTGGAATCTGATTCAAATCCATGTCGTCAACCTCAACGACGACTCAATCCTAATCTCATGGAGGTAGTAAGGAAAGAACTTCTGAAATTGTTAAAAGCTAGTATCATATATCTCATAGCTGAGAGTGAATGGGTGAGCCCAATCCAAGTGGTTCCAAAAAAGGATGGAATCACAGTGATAACCAATGAGGATGGAGAGATTCTTCCAACAAGGGTGAGTAGTGGATGGAGGGTCTGCATTGACTATAGGAATTTAAACTCATTCACCAAGAAGGACCATTTCCCCTTACCATTCATTTTCCAAGTACTTGAGAGAGTGGAAATTCATGCGTTCTATTGTTTCTTAGATGGGTACTCGGGGTATAATCAAATTGAGGTCTCCCTAGAGGATCAAGGGAATACTACATTCACATGTCCATTCGGTACCTTTGCCTTCAAACGCATGCCCTTTGGTTTATGCAATGCTCCTAGAACCTTCCAGCGATGCATGATGGGAATCTTCTCAGACATGGTAGGGGATTTTCTTGAGGTCTTCATGGATGACTTCTCTGTGTTTAGGGATACTTTTTAAGGATGTCTACAGAATTTTGAGAGAGTCTTGTCAAGATGTGAAGAAAAAAATCTGGTCCTAAACTCAGAAAAATGCCATTTCATGGTTAAAGAGGGACTAGTTATAGGCTATCTGGTCTCAGGTAGGGGGATTGAAGTTGATAAAGCCAAGGTTGAAATCATTCGTCACCTTTCATCACCCAAAACTGTCAAGGAAGTGAGGTCTTTCTTATGACATGCTGGTTTCTATAGAAGATTCATCAAGGACTTTAGTTCAATCTCCCATCCCCTTTGTGCTCTCCTAGTAAAGGATGCTCCATTTTTTGGACAGAAAGCTGTGAGGGTTCATTCTCAACCCTCAAATCCTCTCTCACCTCTCCTCACATTATGAAATCTCTAATTTGGAACCTTACTTTTGAACTTATGTGTGATGCTAGTGACTTTGCCGTTGGAGCTGTGTTAGGACAATGTTGTGATAAAACTCCTTATGTCATTCCTTATGCAAGCAAATCCTTAAATGATGCCCAAATAAACTACACCACTACTGAGAAAGAGTTGATTTATATTGTGTTTGACTTAGAGAAGTTTAGGTCCTACCTCTTAGGATCCCCCATCACTATGTTCACTGACCATTATGCACTAAAATACCTCTTCCAAAAACAAGATGATAAGGCTAGACTGATTAGGTGGGTTCTTCTCTTACAAGAATTTGACCTCAAAATCAAGGATAAAAAGGGCGTTGAAAATGTTGTAGATGATCACCTCTCTAGAATGGAATTAAAAGACAACTCAAATCACCTTTTTGTGTCTGATTTATTTCAGGATGAACACCTATACTCTGTGAGTGACTGCCCTTGGTATGCCGACATAGCCAATTTCTTAGTTACAGGAGTCATTCCAAAATTCTTAGGGACTCAAGCTTGAAGGAAATTCCTTTCTGATGTTAGACACTACGTGTTTGATGATCCATACCTCTATAAGTTATGCCCTGTCTAAGTCATTAGGAGGTGTGTCCCAGAATCTGAACAAGAGTCCATCCTTAAATTCTATCATAGTGAGGCATGTAGAGGTCACTTTTCCTCTAAGAAAACATCTGCTAAGATTCTTTAATGTGGTCTCTTCTGGCCCACCCTCTCAAGGGACTCTTACACATTTTTTCAAAGTTGTCCTAGGTGTCAACAAGTAGGGTCCATCACAAAAAGGAATCAAATGTCACTCACTCCCATCTTGGTGGTTGAAATATTTGAATGTTGGAGAATTGATTTCATGGGTCCCTTCCCAAACTCTAGGGGATACCTCTACATACTCTTAGCTGTTGATTATGTCTCAAAATGGGTTGAGGCCATTCCCACTAAGTCCAACGATCATCAAGTTGTGATTCTATTTCTAAAAGAGGAAACATTTTCTCGATTTGGAATTCCTAGGGCTATAATCAGTGATCGAGGAACCCATTTCTAAAACTGCTCATTCTATTCACTCATGTCTAAGTATGGTATTTCTCATAAAGTGTCTACTGCATACCATCCTCAAACCAATGGTAAATCTGAGTTAGCGAATAGGGAGATTAAGCAAATTCTTGAAAAAACTGTCAACCCCTCTAGGAAAGATTGGTCTGAGAAACTCTTAGATGCTCTTTGGGCCTATTGAACCGCATATAAAACCATTTTAGGAATGTCCCCATATAGGTTGGTTTATGGAAAAGCATTCCATTTACCTGTTGAAATTGAGCATAAGGCCTTTTGGGAAATTAAGAAAATGGATTATGACCTCTCATTGGCCGGAACAAAAAGGAAATTAGATCTCAACGAACTGGAGGAACTAAGGATGGAGGCTTATGAAAATTCAAGGATCAATAAAGATAGAGTTCAAGCCTACCAATCTAGGAATATCAAGGTCAAACATTTTGAACTGGGAAAAGTTGTGCTCTTGTATAGTTCAAAACTTCATTTACACCCGAGAAATTTAAGGTCTAGATGGTCAGGACCTTTCATAGTGCATCATGTGTACCCCCATGGGGCAATAGAGATTCAAGATCCCACAAGTGGTTACATTTTCAAGGTCAATGGTCAAAGGTTAAAACCATTCATTGAATCATTCAATAAACAGGAAATAGAGGTTGAGTTAACTGAGCCAACCTATGAAATAGGAAAAAATTAATAGATTTAGGGTCCATGTAGGGCTAACGATGTTAAACAAAGCACTGAATGGAAGGCAACCCATGGTTTTCAAGTTTCCAATAATTTCGTTGTTTTAGTCAACTTTATATTTTAAATAGAGTTAATGAGACATTTTGATATTTTGAAATAAAAAATAAATAAATTGTTGACCTATTCTTCTCTAATGAGTATGGATGGGTACGAAATGGGAGTGCCATATTCATCCGTGTCACGTGGTGTGATCCTTGAGTAATACCTTACCCAGAAATTTAAAAAGAAGACAATGTATCATCAGTTTAATTTACTTTATTTTTATGTGTTTGTAGGTTAAAAAAATAAAAATACAAAAAAAATAATAAAAATAATAATAATATAATAATAATTAAAAAAGGGGACACGCCATAGGCCGTGGGGAAAACCCCGTCACAACCGGCGAAGCCGCGGGGACTCAAACCCGGGACTGAAGGGAGACAGGGGTGCGCGCTTACCACTGACCTATGGCTTAATGTGCTTACTTATTCTATAATTTTTATATATATACTTATATTTTACTTATATATATATATATTGTTTGGTTTTGTTTGTTTGCTTTCCTTTTTCCACTAGAAACTTTGCAAGCAACATGGATATCAAAGGACTAAATTCGAGCAGCAAAAACTTCAAACTTCAACCACCAGGTGACTTCATTCCATGATCCTCATATTTCAATTTCATTATTGAACTCCCCTTTTATTCCTTTACCCCATTCTAAATTTTATTTTTATGAAACTAGGGACAGTTTCATTCTAAGTTGGGGGGTGTGGAAACAAAATGTTTGTTTAAAAAAACAATGATAAAAAAAAGAAGTAAAATTCCTTTATCATTCATGTAATAACATCTTTTCTCACATTAAAACTACATAGCAAATAACTTTTATTTCCTTGACTCTTAATTTAATTCATGATTAAGTTTAAAAGCATTTATTTTTGAAGTTTGGTTGTCCAATGAAAATTTTCATCATTTTTATTTTCATCCATTAAATCAAAATGCCACAATGCACGTCCTCTAGACTGTGGGGTACTAATTTGAATTTTTGGGGTCCCATAATAAATAGCATAGTCTGGTTTGATTTTTATGAATAATATGAGTATTCAAAATAATAATAATAATAATAAAATTTGTGTGTAGAGCAATGGATTGATAAAATGCGTGGCTTTCGGCACTTGGGGATCGTGACTCCAGAGTTGTCTAGCCCTGAGTTTTTCAATCTATCTCTATTTATGGTAATATGACTTTGTTTTTGATTAAGTTAAGTCGAGATGATGCCCGAGTATGTGGGCTTCACTTGGTTCCCTAAGGCCTTTGAGTCTGGGAGTCATCGACAAAGTCTTTCTACATGGGTTAATTTGATTAACTGCAATCTCAATTACTATGAAAATATTGCAAAAAAAAATAAAAAAAAAGAATGAAGAATACTCATATTAGGATTAAATGTGATTCCACCTACCGCTTCCATGATTTCCCCCTTGAATGAAAATGAACCCCCATATCTTTGTGATTCACAACACATCATTATACCTAATTGAGTTGGATGAAGTATGATGATGGATTTGATCAAAGGAATGGGCTTGGTATTGGGATCTGCTTTTAAATTCATCTTGTTTTAAATTATCTTGATAGGTTATAAAGATATATTTGTGTGCAGTTTACATTGTGAGCACTATTTGTTATAATGTGTTTGAAGAAAGGAATTCAAATAAAATCATTGAATTATTTGCTCGGGACTAGCAAATCTCAAGTTGGGGGGGGGGTGTGATTATCCAATAAAAACACATTTTAATTAAATTTTAATGGTATTAAATGTTCATTTTTTTATCTTATGGGTCTGAGTTAGTGCATTTTCATTATGAACATTCATTCTCATCATTTGTACACTTCATGCCTAATGTACACCAATTTAGGCCCAATGAGTCATAAGATTATAAGGAATGTAATTATAAATATTTTAATTTGATATTTTGGTAATTATATCTACACTTAAATGTGAACATTTTTCATTCAGGGATAAATGTATGATTCATAAACGATGATGGAGATATTTAGAGATGAAAAGAAACAATTCTGGAGAAGGCAGATTGGACACCAGCCCACTGATGAGAATGTGGGGCCCACAATACAGGAACAATGAATCCCAAATTTTGTGGGGGGGCTATAAGACATATATAGGAACAAATAATTCTTCAGGAGATAGTGCTAAGTATGCCTCCATTGTGGTCATTTAGACGGCCCAAGTTAGAAATAAAATTCTGGGCCAGATTCTGTGGCCCAGAAAAACATCCCACTAATTTGATCATATCTCGGAATCCACCATTCCAAATGGGCCCATATATTACATACAGTTAGAAGAAATCCTAGTATCCATTTTATTATTTTATGTCCCACTCTGATTCGGCCATCTAGAAGGACTTACAAGCGTGTCTGTTTGGTAGAAGCAAGCTGGATGCCACCTCGGGTCAAGGGTGGAAAAGTCTCCTCTCTCTTACTTTCCACCACCCTAGGCCTACCATACTCAAGTGGGATCCTTTTTACTGTTGGAGGCTCGACCCAAGGCTCCAAAAATTCCTATTTAAGTCAGTGGTGGTGAAGGATTTTTTAAATATTTTGTGCTTTGTTCAATTGTAATGTTATGCTGCAATTTTGTTGTCTCAAATTTGTCTTTCACATGTAAGTTGTTCAATTCACTTTAGTTTCTTAATAAAAGTTCTTCTTATACTCTTATTATTTTTTTCTTCATATCACTTTGATATCGTTGGATCAAGGTGTGAATTTATTCACATCAAACCTTGTGAAATTATTCACACAACGGTGGAGTGGTCATTTTATTTTTGTTGTTCTCTTTACTTCTCCATTTCCTCCCTCATGAGTCTAATTTCCGCTTCCATTGAAACCATGGGATCAATGGAGGGCTAAACAACTTATGGGTGGATCCAAGGGAGTATCAAGGGGCTAGATTGGATGTTATTTATCACCTCATTAATGTATAATCACTTCTTTAATTGAGATTTTTATTTGATGATTTTTAAACTCCATCGTCCTTGTTGAATTTAAGGCCACACACTTCAAGTGCTAATACGAACCTTTACCTTGAAGTGATCAAAACTTTGATCCTTCAAGTGTATAGGTGATTAGTATTAAAGGGTGTAGGAATTAAACCAGTAAGTGATGATGTTGTTTTATCTCCTTAAATGAACCCATCTCAAATATAAGAAATTGAAATCATTAAAAAGAAAATACGTCGAATCCACCCCGAGTGATAACCTAGGATCAACTCATTCTTTTAAATTGAATTAACTTAAGTCTCTTAGAGTTCCTTTAAACCCATCTAAAATCAACCCAAGTTGTCCAATTCATATCCAAAAACAGTTCATATAATGTACGTGTCTATAGGTTACTTCTTAGGTCTCTGAGGATTCGACAACCCAAGATAAACTACTAGGACCATCTTACCTTCTTCTCTTGGGTAAATTTGAGCGAGAATCACCTTGCCTCCAAGTCTAACTTCTAAATGTGGTGCCAAAGGTGTTCTTTTATAGCCAAAATGGGTGGTGGTTTTGGGCACCCTGATTTCGAGGAACCAATTTTCCCATGGTTTTAGGCCATGAGACAATATTATATCACTTTCTAAAAACTAATTACTTGTTTAAAGATATATTTTATTTCTCCATGTAAAATTTTGGAGGCCATATATGGTATATAATAATATATATTTCCAAAATATAGAGGCAAAATTTTGACTCCTAGCAGATTCCTTTTATTGGATAGATCATTTCGAATGGGCCTCTTAATGGAAGAATTTGTCTTGGGTTCCTTCATAAAATTTGTATCCCACTAAACTTTTCATCACCACAAAAAATTTCCTCCCAATTGGATGCATGTATTTGTAGAAGTATGTGGTTGATTCCATATATGTTCTTGGATTCCTCCACAATTTGGCCCATTTTTCATCAACTCCATCTTGGGCCTTCCAAATCACCTACACCTATAACAAAAACATAAAAACAAGTAAAATATATACTTTTAATAGTGATAATAATTAAATTATTGTTCCAAATATGAAGATAAATTTTTTATTATACTTGTAATTTTTAATACAAAACAAGTTTAATACAATGGCATAAGGGTGTAATAAAACGGTGAATCGTGGTATGATCACACCCCCACACCTAATCCTTTGTACTCCTAGGAAAATTATAATATCCTATTCATGTATCATTCATAAATAAAAGGTGTGAAAAATTTCAAGATTCTTTTGAAATGAAATTCATCATGACTCGTTTATGGAATCAATTTTCCTATCTTTTTTCTTCTCTCACATTCGAATTTACTCAACTTCATTTTTTCACCCATAAAACATGATGTAACCTTCCTCACTAAGAAATTTTTCCTCTTTACTCAAGGAACATATGAAAGTGGATTTATTCTCTTTTCCTGGAATTCATATGATCTTACCATATTCTTTCCAAGATTCTAATTTCTCTATTGGTAGAAACTAGTGTGCTACTCAAGAGGACTTCCAATAGGTTGTTCTGAGGTTCAAGGGTTGGTAGGATTAACTATTTAAACATCAGAGGAATAAAAGGAGTTTTTAATCTCTTATGTAAAAAACATGTAAAAATTCAGCAAGTGTTCATAATGAATGTACACACTCAACCCCTCATAAAGTGTATCACTTCTAACTCACTATCCCATTTTCCATTTGTGTGGGTCACAACCAAGCAGTGAATAATAATGAGTAAACATCCCCTTTTCTCCATTTTATTCTTTTATTCTATTTTTTCAATGTATAGAACTATTTTTTTAATATATAGTTTTTTTGGGTATAAAGATGGAAACAAGTGTAAAACAATGATGTAACAAGGCTTGTGAACCCACTACCCAAGAAAAATGTAGTCACCCTTTATATCAACCAATAACAATGATTCTCTCCCTAGAATTCCCATGGAAACCCCCTATTTCCCAAACTTGATGAAAATAAAACAACAATATACACAAGATATAGGTACGTAGGGATAAATTATCTTGTAATGTGTCTTACCTAACATTCATTTCATGGTCTCTAAGGCTTAAGAAGGATAAAATGTCAATGTGGCCGAAAAAAGAGGTTAATTGTACAAAGGTATTTTTAATGAACGTTCGCCTTTATCATGAATGTATCATACTATAATATTATGGATTTAAATAGAATCAAGGCAAGTTCTAGTTTCTTTATATGACTTGAGACTCTCAAGAAAGTAATTAAAATTAATATTATGCAATAAAGGTCTTAGAATGTATCTCAAGTAAGGGATTATAATATTGGTCAGTGTTAATAAGGCATTGGATTAGAAAATCCATTAAACATCTAATAATGATTTGAAAATACAAATTATAGAAAAAGATTCCATATTAAAATTCATTTAAAAAACATTTTTCCAAAAACAATGGATTTTTTCACATAATTGACTTAAGAATGAAACATTATTTTGGATGTTCTTTTTTAAATCAATGTTTATCTAAAAAAAACAAAGAAAAAGAAAACAAAAATGAAAACACATTTTTTTCATTTTCTTGTTTGTTTTTTTAATCCTAACTATGACATGTCACCCTTCCCCACACCTAAAAATTATATTATCCTCAATGCAAGTATTTTAAATAAATAGACAATAAAATAAATGTATGGAGAAGGGATAACATACTAAGTGGTTTCTTTTGTGGCATCTATTAGATGGATTTCCTCCATGAGATTCCTTGGAAAATCCTCATAGAAGTGTTTCAACCTCTTCCCATTAAAAGTAAACATTTTCCCACTCTTCTCATGAAAAAAATTCATAGAACCAAAAGGGTAAACATCAATAATAGTAAAAGGACCAACCTATCTAGAACGAAGATTAACTAGGTGGAGCTTTAGCCTAGAATTATACATGAGAACCTTCTCACTGATATGAAACGTCCAATGATAAATCATCCCATCATGGATAGTCTTTTTCTTCTCTTTATATAATTGGGATATCTCATACGTATCACATAAAATTTCTTCCAACTCCTGAATCTACAACTTCCTATGATCACATGCATTTGAGAGATTCATATTACAATGTTTAACAGCTCAATGTGCATGGAGATCTATCTCTACCAGGTTTTGACAGGCCTTTCCAAACACAATCCTATATGGTAACATTTCGTTTGGGGTTTTAGAATCTATATGGTACACCCAAAGTGCATCATCCAAGCGCAAACTCTAATCTTTCCTATTGGTTTGTACATTTTTTCCCAATATTTGCTTAACTTTTCGATTAAATATTTTTTATTTTCTGTTAGTTTGGGGGTGATATGTTGTGTAGACTTTGTGAACAACCCCATACTTACGAAGAAAATTTTTCATGTTTTGATTTCAAAAATGTGAACCTTGATCACTAATGATAAATCTCAGTAAACCAAACATACTAAAAATATGGGACCTCACAAAATCAACAACCACTTGAGAGTCATTGGTCCTAGTATCCTTTACTTCCACCCATTTAGAGACATATTCTACAGTCAATAAGGTATACAAAAAGGCAAATTAATTAGAAAAAGGCCCCATGATTTCAATGCCCCATGCATTGAAGATCTCACCAAATAACATGGGTTATTGGGGAATTTCATTACTCTTGGAGATATTCCCTGTGAATTGACATCAAGTACAAGACTTACAAAACTGATGGGAATCTCTATACTATATTAGCCAATAAATTCTTGAGTTAAGAACCTTTTGAGTCGTACATTGAGATCCAAAGTGACCCCCACAATCCATAGTGTGTAAGAAGGTCAAAACAGTGGTGAACTCATGGTCAACAACACACCGATGAACAACATGGTCACTACAAGTTCTCCACAAATATGGGTCATCCCAAATGTACAATTGAGAATCATGATTAAGTCTCTGGGATTGTGAAGTGATAAAATCAGTGGGGACCCTAGATATTGCTAAAAATGTCATAATGTATTCATACCATGGGGTAAGGTCCACAACATCACAATGGTTCTCATGAGTGAAAAATTCTCCAATGGGGATGGGTGAGTCAACATGATGGCCCATTGGTGGGGAAATCCTACTAATGTGGTCAGATACCACATTTTCTACTCCTCTCTTATCTCTAATGTCAATGTAGAACTCTTGGAGAAGGAGCATACACTGAATGAGGTGGGGGTTGCCTTTGGTTTTTTAGGAAAAAATGAAGGGAAACATGATCAGAAAAGACAATGATTTCTTCCAATAAGATATGAATAGAATTTTTACAAGTAAAACACATTAGAAATAAGTTCTTTTTAAGTGGTTGTGTAGTTTTCTTGGGCAAGGTCAAGGGTACGTGAGGCATATGCAATGAAATGAGGAGACTTCTCAACACTTTTTGATAATACTACCCCAACTAAAAAGTTAGAGGCATTACACATAAGTTCAAAGGGAAGATCCCACATTGGTGGTTAGATAATGGGAGGTGATGTGAGACTCATTTTTAGTAAATTGAAAGAATCCACACATTTTTTATCAAAAAAAATTCATAGTCCTTTTGAAAAAATCAAGATAAGGGAAGTGAAATATTTCTAAAGTCTTTAATGAATTGGAAGTAAAAACCAGTATGACCGAAGAAAGATCGCACCTCACGGACACGTTTTGGATATGGAACGGTTGAAATTAATTCAATTTTTTATTTATCCACTTGAATTACCTCTTTTGAAATAAAATACCCAAAAATTATCCCCCATTCAACCATGAAATAGAATTTCTCATAATTTAATACGATATATTTTTCAATGAAATGATGGAGGACACAACCTAGTTGTTCCAAACAGTCATCAAATAAATTTCCATAAACCATGAAATCATCCATAAAAACTTGCATGAAATTATCTAGGTACTCAGAAAAAATACTCCCCATACATCACTGAAAAGTACTGGAAGCATTACATAGACCAAAAGGCATCCTTCTATACGCAAATGTTCCAAATAGAGAGGGAAATGTTGTTTTTTCTTGATCCCATGGGGATATATGGATTTGAAAATAAACCAAAATAGCCATTAAGGAAACAATAATGGGATGTAATAGCCAATCATTATAATATTAGTTCAATGAAAGGTGGAGGAAATCGATCCTTTCATGTGGATTGATTTAGTCGACGGTAGTCAATATAGACTCGCAAACTATTTTGCACACGTGTTGAAACCAATTCATTCCTTTCATTAGAGACAACTATTATTATGGGTTTTTAGGTACAATTTGAACTGGAATAACCCATTTAATATTAGATGTGGGATAAATGATCTTGTCAGCAAGTAATTTTCTGACTTCCAGTTTTAACACTTCAAGGAGAGCGAGATTCAACCAGCATTAAGCCTGCCTTATGGGCTTAGCCTCATCATACATAATTTTATGGTGCATATAAATAGATGGTCTAATCCTCATAATATCTTCCAAATTCCATCCTATCTCCATTTTATACTCTCTCAATAGGTCAAGTAGTTTTGATTCCTACTATAGAGAGAGGTTATTGGAAATAATGACAGGTAATTGGTCAATACCCTCAAGATAGGTGTATTTTAAATTTGATGGAAGTGGTTTTAATTCCAACACTGGTGGTTTTGGATTGAGGGAGGGGATTTATGGGGAGTGAGGTCCATGAAATTGTTTATCTACTCATTTTTATTTTCTAAGTATAAAGAATCTATTGAAATGATATTTTCATAATCATCAATGATCATGGGTACCTCAAAATGAACACACTCATCAATTAAAGCTCAAAATTCACACTTTTTAGAACCCACACAACACTAAAAACATGAATCAAAACTCAAATCATCCAAGGTTGAAGAAGATAAAAATAAATCATAGTATGGGTAGATAATATAATTTTGTGTGTGTGTTTCATTATAGAGAACTTCTATCGAATAGACAGGAATATTGGAGTAATATTCAATGGGGTGTTTTAGGGAATGAAGAATGTTAAAACCTACCTTTTCTCCACCAAAATACATGAACAACGAACCATTGTGAACATTGATGATTGTATTTGTTGTTTTAAGGAATGGACTCCCAAGTATGAGAGGAGAATGTCCTTGGGTTCAGATATCCTCCATCTCAAGAATGTATAAGTTATTGAGGAGGATGAGATTATTCACTTTTATAGGGACATACTCGACCACTCCTGATGGGTGTGTTGTGCTCAGGTTGTAAAGTTGCACTATGATTTTTATCAGTTGAAGCTCTCCAACCTGTAGAGAAGTGTACATAGAGTAAGGCATTTCATTAGTTGAAGAACCTAAATCTAGAATAACATATGAAAATAATGTCTTCTATATGGTGCAAGGTATCATGAAAGTTCCCAGATCCTTGAATTTGGTTGGAATTTCTGGTTGAATCAAGGATGATACATTCCTTCCTAGGTTGACTCTCTCATTCCCCTTCATCCTTTGTCTACAGGTGTAAAGTTCTTTAAGAAATTTGTAATATCACAGTATTTTTTTAACTACATCCAGTAAAAAATGTTAACTTGTACCTATTTAAATATATCCATGATCTCTTTATCAATATCATTATTAAAAATTTTCTTATATTTAGAGAGTCTTTGGGGGAAAGGAAGAGGAATGGTTTGTTCAGTTGAATCCTCAATGAAAATTTGTTTAGATTTTTTTAACATTGGAATCTTTTAAGGGTTGGGAAAAAAGAATTTTCAAGAGGAGGACATATTATTTGGGTAGAATCATTAGAAGAATAAAATTATTTACCACTACTAAGTGTTATTGCACAAACATTACCTTTGTTTTTTGGAATAAAAATAGGTAGGAATGGTAGTTGTCCAAAACCTTTCATTTTTATCTCACTGATGGTGTTTTCTAATTGTACCACTTGATTTTGTAGGTCTTGAATAGCTTATTGCATGTTCTATTGGAACTGGAGGTTCTCAGTTTCCATTTTCTTCACCATATCCTCAAGGTTGGGTTCAGATTTTGGAGGAGGAAGATTATTTCATGATGTTGAAGGATAAGAAGTTGCATACCTTGGCCTTGTTGATACCAGTTCTTTGTTGGGTAGCACAAGTTTCCTCCTTGTTGGAATTATGGTTGTGCTTTCCACCCAGGGTTTGGATTGGGCTGGAATTGTTCTTACTTAAAGGGAGGTTCTTGTTATAATGGATGCCCAGGGAATACTTTAACACACGACTCTGATGAATCCTAAAGTTTTGGGCACTGGTTAGAGAAATGAGTGTTATCATAACAAATACCACAATGTAATGGAATAGAAGAATAGTGTGAGTTACCCTGTTCTTAAGTTAATTTCCTTAGAAGGGTATGAATATAAGGACCCGGACTTATTACATACATAATCTTGAGTTTAGTTAAGAAAACACTTCCTTTTAAATTGAGAATATTTTCAAGTTTAGATCTTTAGATAATTAGGAAAAAACATTCATAACATTACACATCGTTACAGAGTGGATACCATAAAAACAGTTTCCATTTTTCTCAAAATATAAAACATTAAAACTTAAAAAAAGACTCCTTGACAATTCTTCAACATTTAACGTGTCTTACTTCCTTGTATTACACATCCATTAACCATTGAAAAATCATTTAAAAACTTGGGATGAGCACAAATCTCAGTAAGGGATGAAAAATGAAGGAAAGATCACATTAGTCCATGAATACTCGTAACGTATGAAAACATTTTCAAGAGACATGCTTTCCAACCATATATACTTACTTCGTGTAACATGATATTTAAAAAAGATCCACACAAACATGAGAATATAATTATAATCATAAAGGTATCTTGGGGCATTACTTACATAATCTTGTAACCATTCCTGGCTACCTTATAATTTGTAACCCTCACGGCTACCTTACTTTGTGTAACCATCGCAGTTACACTTGGAGTAACCATACAGACGACCTCCAACTTACTCAAACCCAATGCATTGTAGGTAAATATAGGTCCCACCCTTCATCATAAATAATTCCCAATAACCAAAATATAATCATTCAACATGAATAATTCCATAAAAACATTTCTTTGGAATTTCGTAAAACCAAATTTTAAAAGATGATTTTTAAAGAAAAGCCCCTTATAAATATCATACAATTGAAGAGGGAATTAATAGAGTGGATGGAGTATGTATATATACTGTATATACACATTATAAAACATAATATAAACAGAAATCATCACAAAAACAATTTAAATTTCACATTAATAATGAAGTAGAAGGTTAACCCAAAGAATGGAAATCGGGTTAAGAATTCTCTTACCTCGGGTTTGTCTTACTTCCAACTTATTTAAAACTCTTGTATAATGGTTAAAAGAGTGTTATTAATATTTTAAAGAAACATTTTCATGTTGATAAAATCTTATATGATCATTTAATAACATCTTTTCACCCTTAATTGTTAGTATTTCCCCCTTGCACTGTTTTTGGTTGAATTCTTTACATGATTTCTATGATTGGTTCATGGTGGACATTCTTGTCGATTGGAAGTGAAACTCAAGAATTGGAATGGAGTAGTATTTTCATATAACCAGTAAAATAAATTATTCCATTTATCATTTTGAATTCTTACATGAAGATGATTCATAAGTTAGAACATTAATGATGTTCGTTTAGATCCTTTTAGTGGTTCTTTGATAATAACAACCTCGTTTTGTCTTATAAATTAGAACCATGAGTACAAAAGAATTCCAGAACCATGGGTGAGTCATAAAACATGTATTATAACCTGGTTCAACCATATCAATGGTTTCATGACCATAATTGAAAGAATTAATGGATTTTGAAATCACTTTATCCACGATGTTGGTAATTTGACACAAACCGACAATGTTTTTTATTCTTTAATTAAGTGGGAGAGGAGAAGAATAAAGATGAGTAATTTTTCATAAATAAGATAAAATCCAGAGTATACATGATTTTTGGAGAATTCGTTCCTCTTGGGTAAGGAGATATGAAGAAAGAATAAGGAAGGAACTCAAAATAAAAGAAAAATTGTGAAATTGTTTACAAAAATTCGGCAGTCTAACGGCTACGCAACATGGTTTTAGAAAATATTAAAAAGAGAGGGGACAAGGTTCAACCATCCAGAAATGAATCATAATATAGAGAAGATCAATAATAAGAATGAAATAAGAACATTTTATGGAAAATTGAAAATTATACCACGTAAAAGAGAATTTGAAAAGAAAAAGAATGAAATTGAGAATTTTCTTACCTTGTAGAGTAACCCTTAGAACTTGAAGGTTGGGACCTTGGGGGCTTGAGGAAACCTTGGGAGGACTAATATGAAGGTAAGGAGGCTAGAGCTTAGTTGAGGGAGAATTGGGAATGATTTAAATTAAGGGAAGAGTTGGTATTTATAGGAAAAGTGGGGGATTATTTTAATAATTTTCAAGGGACACCTCATGGGTGGTATTTGCAAAACCATGGGCTTGCTCATGGTATTTTCTCATGGTATAAGACACTTGGGACAAATCACACCTTATTTAACTATACACAAGTAGACCATATTTATGAAATCATTATAATATTATTAATGATGTCATTAACACACCGAAACTAAAAACTGTATTTTTTACTATTCAACGAAAAATCAAATGTTTCAGAAAAAATCCCAAAATTCACCCTAACCATTTATCAACGTGTAGATTTCAAAAATGAAGTCCATTTTTTGAAAATAATTTTCTAAATATTTTTAATTTAATATTTAAATAAAATCATACTTAATTCAAAAATTAACAGTTCTAATTCTACAACTACTTCTTTATCACAATGAAAAATTAACCAAGATGTTATTATCTTATAGCCTTAGGAAAATAAAATAATAATAAAAATTCACTATTCATTAGGGTCATATTACTATTCATATTACTATTCATTAGGGTATGTTACTATTCACCAAAAACAAGTTGGTTCCAATAGACTCTAAATAACATACTGAACACAATTGTAGATGACAGTTTCTTGAAATTCAAAACATAGAAGTGGAAAAATTATGTTAAAAGGCTAGTTATAAATATCTACTTAAAAAAAAGTTCCATGAATTTATATTTATTTTTATAAAAACTTGGGGTGTTACATTATCCCCACCTTCTTGAAATTGCGTCCTCGCAATTTTATTTACTTATTAAACAACTGGGGGTATTTTTCTCTCATAGCATTTTCAGACTCCCATATTGCTTCTTCAACCATGTGGTTTCTCCACAAAACCTTTACCTGGTGGATTACCTTATTCCTCGATACCTATTCCCTTCGATCAAGAATCTGAACTGGTTTCTCTTCATAAGAAAGGTTCTCTTCTAGCTGAAATGTTTATGGGCTCAAGACATGTGATGAATCTGGAACATACTTTCTCAACATCGAAACATGGAAAACATTGTGTACCTGAAACAAACTCGGAGGAAAAGCTACGCGGTATGCAATTGTTCCAACTTTATCCAAGATTTCAAAAGGACCGATGAACCATGGACATAGCTTTCCTTTCTTACCGAAACGCATCACACTTTTCCAAGGAGAGACTTTCAGGAAAACATGGTCACCTACCTCGAAAGAGAAGTCTTTCCTTCTATTATCTGCATAACTTTTCTGCCTACTCTGAGTTGTCCTCATGTGTCGCTGGATCATCCTCACTTTCTCAGCCACTTCTTTAACTAATTCTGGCCCCATCAACTTTCTTTCACCGAATTCATCCCAAAACGCTGGAGTCCGACACTGCTTTCCATACAAGGCCTCAAAAGGTTCCATCTAAATACTAGAATGAAAACTGTTATTATAAGAAAACTCAACTAATGAAAGATGTTGATCCTAACTTCCCTGATAGTCCATTGAACAAGCTCAAATCATATCCTCTAAAGTTTGAATCGTTCATTCTGACTGCCCATCTAATTGAGGATGAAAAGATGTACTGAAATTTAACTATGTTCCCAACGACTTCTAAAGTACCTTCCAAAAGTTATAAGTGAACCTGGGATCTCGGTCAGATACAATGGAAAGAGGAACTCCATGTAACCTGATAATCTCCTTGAGGTACAATCGAGAAAGTTGATCCAAAGACATTGTATCTAGAATTGATAGAAAATGTGCAAACTTTGTTAGCCGATCAACAATAACCCAAATAGCATTGTTACCTCGAGAAGTCTTCAGTAGTCCCACCACAAAGTCCATGGATACATTCACTCATTTCCACTCTATCACTGGCAAAGGCTAAAGCATCTCCTTCTGTAACTACCGCTCTGCTTTAACCTGCTAACATGTCAAACATTTCATGGTAAAATCAGCTATATCCCTTTTCATTCCATCCCACCAGTAATACTCCCGAAGGTCTCTATACATCTTAGTACTTCCTGGATGAACAGAAAATGGAGAATTATGAGCTTCACGCAACTATTCTTTCTTCAATTGGGAATCACAAGGCACACACAACCTTTTTCCAAATCTTAAAACACAACCTTTATCAAGATTGAATTCTGAAAACTTACCCATTTTAACCAATTCTACCTTTTTTTGTATCTCATTGTCTTCCTTCTGCGCTTGCTTAATTCTGTATGACAATGAAGACTGCACTGAAACCTGAAACAAAATAGATGTATTCCCTGCACCAATAACTTCTAAGCCAAAATTCATCAAATCATTAATCAAAGGATCATGTTCCAGATTTAGCATGGTTAATGATGCATGATGTTTCTGACTTAAGGCATCTGCCACTTTGCTTTTCCAGGATGGTAATTGATCATGCAGTCATAATCCTTTATCAGTTCTAGTCATATTCTCTGCCTCATGTTTAATTCCTTCTGAGTGAATATATACTTTAGACTTTTATGGTCAGTATATATTTGGCATTTGGTTCCGTATAGATGATGCCTCCATATTTTCAAAGCAAAAACCGCAGCTGCCAATTCCAAATCATGTGTGGGATAATTTATCTCATGAGGTTTAAGTTGTCTCGAAGCATAGGAAATTACCTGATCATTCTACATCAAAACACAACCAAGTCCCTTCAAAGAAACATCACTATAGATAACAAACTCACCATTCCAGGAAGGTAAGGCCAAAACTGGAGCATTCACTAATCTCTTCTTCAGTTCCTAAAAACAAACATCACATTCCTTTGTCCAAACAAATTTAACCCCTTTCCGTGTTAACTTAGTTATTGGGCTATATAACCGTGCAACGTTCTTAACAAACCTTCGGTAATAACTTTCTAAGCCCAGAAAACTACAAATCTCTGTAACATTTGTGGGTCTTGACCATTCATCAACTACTTTTGTTTTGGCAGGATCAATTGTTATTCCATCCTTATTTACAATGTGCCCAAGAAAAGAAATCTGTTGCAACCAAAAATCACATTTGCTGAATTTTCCATATAGTTTCTTTTCTTTTAAAGTTTGTAAAACAACCCTTAGATGTTTTTAATGCTCCTCTTTATTTTTAGAAAATAACAGAATGTCATCAATAAATATAACCACAAACTTATCCAAGAACTCATAAAATACTTTATTCATAAGATTCATGAATAGAGCAGGTGCATTAGTTAATCCAAACGGCATAACAACAAATTCATAATGCCCATATCTAGTACGAAAGGCTATTTTTGGGATGTCATCCTCCTTCACCTTCAGCTGATGGTATCCGGATCTCAAGTCAATCTTGGAAAAATACTGAGCTCCCTGGAGCTGATCAAACAAGTCATCAATATGAGGCAAAGGGTACTTGTTTTTAACAGTGATGTTATTCAAAGCTCTATAATCAATGCAAAGTCTCATGGAACCATCTTTCTTTTTAACAAACAAAACATGGGCTCCCCATGGTGAAGTGCTAGGAAAAATGAAGCCTTTGGCAAGAAAATCATGCAACTGAATTTTCAATTCAAGAAGTTCTATTAGAGCCATACGATATGGGGGTTTTGAAATTGGCTTAGCATCAGGAACTAAGTCAATTGTGAATTCGACTTCTTAATCAGGTATGACACCGGGTAACTCATCAGGAAAAACATCAAGGTATTCATTTACCACTGGCATATCATTAATTTGAAAAGTTCCCTTGTTTTCAACAATATGAGCAAGATAACTTTCATTTCCATCTTTAAATAATTTCTCAGCTTCCTGATATGTTATCAATTGTATGGGTTCATTCTTGAATACAAACTGAAACACTTTCTAAAATACAACTTCTTTAGCTCTACAGTTAATCTTAGCATGATAATTAGAAATCCAGTCCATCCCTAGAATAACATCAAACTCAACTAAGGGTAAAACAACAAGGTTTGCAGATAAAGTCTTTCCACAGACCACAATAGAAAGATTTTTATAATTCCTCTTTGCTATAACATTTTCCCCTGGTGTTTTAACAACAAGTTCATGTCTCATTTGTTGAGGTGATATTTCCAATTTACCAGAAAATTTCTTAGAGATGAAGGAATGTGTAGACCCCGTATCAAACAAAACTTTAGAAAAATCTGAGTGAACAAACAAAGTACCTGATACAACTTCATTGGATGGCCCGACGTCTGTTGATGTAGTCGAAAAGGATCTCACTACACCTTTCTGCTTGTAGTCTGGCTTCTTTGCATCATTCGGATCTATCTTTGGGCAGACATTTGCATAGTGACTCATCTCACCACATTTAAAACACTTTACATTTTTCTTATCAGGATTAGTCTTTGGATCATTTTCATTGCAATCTCAGGCCATATGTCCAAACTTACGACATTTAAAACACTTCCCATTTTTGCTAAGACATTCCCCAGGGTGCTTCTTCTCGCACTTTTCACAAACTGGAAATTATATTTTCTTACCATCAGATTTCTTTGGTTGATTCTTTCCCATTGCTTGCCAACTGGACCTCTTCTTCTCTTTGTTTCCAAAATGCACATGATCATCAGCAAACTCCATCTCTACCCTCTCAGCACATCGGACAAGTTTCTCATAACTTTTGAATTCACGGGAGGCCAACGTCCTTCGATACCTTGGATTTAATCCTGATTAAAAGCGGTTGAATTTGCTATCAAGATCCAGAATAAGATTTGGAGCATACCTCACCAGTCGGGTGAAGTTCGCTTCATACACAGCCACTGAATCTTCCTCCTTCTGTTTCAATTCAAGGAATTGCTTCTCCATTCTAAGTCGCACCACCTTAGGAAAATATTTTTCAAGGAAAAGACTTTTAAATTCATCCCACTCTAAGGAATAAAAATCCTCTCTACCCCTGATATTCCTTACCATTGACCACCACTGACCAGCTTCCCCTTCAAAACGATAAATGGCAAGACTTACCTTTTGATTTTCTGAACATCCCATAACATCAAATATCTTTTCAGGGGCTTTGATCCATCCTTCAGCTGCCACTGGGTCAGAAGATCCATTAAATGCAGGAGGATGTTGTCTCATAAAATGTTCCACCACTGTCATGTTCCATTGTGGTACCTCTATTGGTCCTCTTGTATGGATGCCACCACCATTTATTTCCTGTGTTAGTTGGTCCATTACTTTCACAAACTGCTCGATTCCAATCCCTACCATTCTAGGCTGTAGATCAGGAAGGATGTCATTCTATCGGTGCCTCTCCTCTTCAGCATCCTTGTTCCTTCTGCGGAAAACCATTCTGAACAAACATGTCTAAGATGAAGAAACATGGTAATCTTTAAATGCTATAACATTTCAAATTAAATATAGAGTAAAAATCATTTATGGTATTTTATTAACATCACCCTATCCCCTAAAGTTATATAAACCATCCTCTGATACCAACTATAAGGACCCGACCTTATTACATACATAATCTTGAGTTTAGTTAAGAAAACACTTCCTTTTACATTGAGGATCTTTTCAAGTTTAGAGCTTTAGATAATTAGGACAAAACATTCATAACATTACACATCGTTATAGAGTGGATACCATAAAAACAGTTTCCATTTTTCTCAAAATATAAAACATTAAAACTTAAAACAAGACTCCTTGACAATTCTTCAACATTTAACGTGTCTTCCTTCATTGTATTACACATCCATTAACATATAAAAAATCATTTAAAAACTTGGGATGAGCACAAAGCTCAGTAAGGGATGAAAAATGAAGGAAAGAGCACATTAGTCCATGAATACTTGTAACGTATGAAAACATTTTCAAAAGACATGTTTTCCACCCATATATACTTACTTCGTGTAACATGAGATTTAAACAAGATCCACACAAACATGAGAACATAATTATAATCATAAAGTTATCTTGGGTCATTACTTACATAATCTTGTAACCATTCCTGACTACCTTATAATTTGTAACCCTCACAGCTACCTTACTTTGTGTAACCATCGCAGTTACACTTGGAGTAACCATACGACCGACCTCCAACTTACTCATACCCAATGCATTGGAGGGAAATATAGGTCATACCCTTCATTATAAATAATTCCCAAGAACCAAAATATAATCATTCAACATGAATAATTCCATAAAAACATTGCTTTGGAATTTCATAAAACCGAATTTTAAAAGATAATTTTTAAAGAAAAGCCCCTTATAAATATCATACAATTGAAGAGGGAATTAATAGAGATAATGGAGTATGTATATATACTATATATACACATTATAAAACATAATATAAACAGAACTCATCACACAAACAATTTAAATTTCACATTAATAATGAAGTAGAAGGTTAACCCAAAGAATGGAAATCGGGTTAAGAATTCCATTACCTCGGGTTTGTCTTACTTCCAACTTGTTTAAACCTCCTTTATAATGGTTAAAAGAGTGTTATTAATATTTTACAGAAAAATTTTCATGTTGATAACATCTTATATGATCATTTAATAACATCTTTTCACCCTTAATTGTTAGTATTTTCCCCTTGCACTGTTTTTGGTTGAATTCTGTACATGATTTCTATGATTGGTTCATGGTGGACATTCTTGTCGATTGGAAGTGAAACTCCAGAATTGGAATGGAGTGGTATTTTCATATAAACAGTAATATAAATTATTCCATTTATCATTTTGAATTCTTACATAAAGATGATTCATAAGTTAGAAAATTAATGATGTTCGTTTAGATCCTTTTAGTGGTTCTTTGATAATAACAGCCTCGTTTTGTCTTATAAATTAGAACCATGAGTATAAAAGAATTACAGAACCATGGGTGAGTCATAAAACATGTATTATAACCTGGTTCAACCATATCAATGGTTTCATGACCATACTTGAAAGAATTAATGGATTTTGAAATCACTTCATCCACGATGTTGGTAATTCGACACAAACGGACAATGTTTTTTATTCTTTAATTAAGTGGGAGAGGAGAAGAATAAAGATGAGTAATTTTTCATAAACATGATAAAATCCAAATTATACATGATTTTTGGAGAATTCATGCCTCTTGGGTAAGGAGATATGAAGAAAGAATACGGAACTCAAAATAAAAGAAAAATTGTGAAATCACTTACAAAAATTCGGCAGCCTAACGGCTACGCAACATGGTTTTAGAAAATATTAAAAAGAGAGGGGACAAGGGTCACCCATCCAGAAATGAATCATAATATAGAGAAGATCAAGAATAAGAATGAAATAATAACATGGTATGGAAACTTGAAAATTATACCACATAAAAGAGAATTTGAAAAGAAAAAGAATGAAATTGAGAATTTTCTTACCTTGTAGAGTAACCCTTAGAACTTGAAGGTTGGGACCTTGGGGGATTGATGAAACCTTGGGAGGACTACTATGAAGGTAAGGAGGCCAGATCTTCATTAAGGGAGAATTGGGAATGATTTCAATGAAGGTAAGAGTTGGTATTTATAGGAAAAGTGAGGGATTATGTTAATAATTTTCAAGGGACACCTCATGGGTGGTATTTGCAAAACCATGGGCTTGCCCATGGTATTTGCTCATGGTATAAGCCACTTGGGACACCTCACACCTTATTTAACTATATAAAAGTCGACCATATTTATGAAATCATTATTATATCATTAATGATGTCATTAACACACTGAAACTAAAAACTGTATTTTTTACCATTCACCAAAAAATCAAATGTTTCAAAAAAATTCCCAAAATTCACCCTAACCATTTATCGATGTGTAGATTTCAGAAATGAAGTCCATTTTTTGAAAATAATTTTCTAAATATTATTAACTTAATATTTAAATAAAATCATACTTAATTCAAAAATTAACAGTTCTAATTCTACAACTACTTCTTTATCGCAATGAAAAATTAACCAAGATGTTATTATCTTCTAGCCTTAGGAAAATAAAATAATAATAAAATTTACTATTCATTAGGGTCATATTACTATTCATATTACTATTCATTAGGGTATGTTACTATTCACCAAAAAACAAGTTGGTTCCAATAGACTCTAAATAACACACTGAACACAATTGTAGATGACATTTTCTTGAAATTCAAAACATAGAAGTGGAAAAATTATGTTAAAAGGCTAGTTATAAATATCTACTTAAAACAAAGTTCCATGCATTTATATTTATTTTTAGAAAAACTTGGGGTGTTACAATGAATCACATCAATTTTATTATCTACCTTTTTTCTAGGGATGAATAACATTCCTTGTGAACTCCTTAGGTTGGTTCAATTGCTCGTGTACCAAATTGTTGTGCATTTTGAGCCATGTTGGCAATTACATCACAAGTGGCGAAATGAGTTTTATCAACTAGGGCACCTCTAGCTGCAGCATCTATCATTCCATGATCCCTATGGATAATTACCTCATAGAAGTGTTGAATTAGAAGTTGTTCACTAATTTGGTAGTGGGAGAAACTTGAGAAAACTCTTTTGAAACTCTCCCAATATTCATGAAGGTTCACTCTTTGTGATTTCCTAATGCCACATATTTCTTTTTGAATTGATGCAGTTCGGGAGGTAGGGAATAAATTATCTAGAAAGAGCCATTTAAGGTCATTCTAGCCCCCAATTATGGTAGGCAGATAGTATATCTAGTCTTTGGCTACACCATCAAGGGAGAAAGGGAATGCCCTAAACTTAATGAGATCCTCATATACATTTTGGGGGTTTTATTGTTGAGCACACTATGTGAAACTCCTTGAGATGTTTGTGAGGGTCCTCACTGGGAAGACCATGGAATTTGGGAAGTTGATGGATGAGACCCAATCTCAGCTCAAATTTGGATGCTTCCTCGGGATATTGGATGTGTGTGGCTTGGTACTCCACATCTAGGGTGGTCAGCTCTTTTAAGGTTTGATTATTTATAGGCATGTTTCCTTAGGTTTGATTGGGTTCAATTTTTTATTTCTTTAGGACCACTTGAGGTTCCAAAAGGGGTTCCTCAGTGTTACTTGATTGACCAACACTAGATGACTTGATTTTTGAGTGAAGAGTCTTTTCAATTTCTAGGTCAAATAAAATCAGTTTTTCTTTTTCTAATCAGGTCTTGCAAATAAGTTGTGAACATCTTTTATGATTGAAGATGGATAAAATAAAATAACTTAAGAATAATGAGAGGATAAAATTAAATACAATGTTATACTACTGAATGAGATAGAGAGAAGAAGAAGAAGAGAGAGAGAGAGAGAAAGAACACACAAAAAACAAACAAAAACCAAAACATAAACAATAAATTGGGGGGATATTGAAAGTTATAATAAGTAAATAAAAGTTTAGAAGGAGAAAATGATCTTGGATCCCCAGTAATGATGCCAAAATTTGATCATGTTGTCGAGCGCATCAAATTAGATGTTTAGTTTACTAGAATTTTTGTAGTATAGCAATAACCCTAGGTCGTCTTTCAATGAAGCCTTAGATAATTAATTCAAAAATATGGATGTGATTATAAAAAGTGAAGGTGATGGTATTTTTTAAAACTTGGGGTTTGATAATTTAATATTTCAAAAGAAATAAGAAAGTGATGAAACAAAGTGGAAATTAACAAAATTAATTAAGAGTGCTCAACCTAGAGAATTCTCATGATGTTCATCCTTCATGTATTCAAGATAAAGGGTATATATATTTGAATCCCTATTTTATAACAACTATTACCATAATGGTACTGATTTTATGCTAGGATACCTCCTAGGGTTCAGTAAAAAACACACAATGATTCACCGGATACTGCCGATAATCAGGTGATTTGTGTTTGACTTCATAACTGAAACTCATCAAGTCAACACATGAAGAACTGGATGTGCTATCCAGGTTTGTATGTTATTTCTTTGTGATAACATGACATAAATTTACATAGACTTTACAGTGATTATGTGATTTCAATTGACCAATATTAACCACACAAACATCGCAATTGAAAGAGGGAAGAAAAATGAATGAACGGTGTGTAAAACATCACATGAAAGGGTACCCCCAAACACGATCATATGAGTTTGAGCACGACATACCAGTACATAACTCAATTAAATAAGAAAATAGGATGACGAAAAACAATATACAACCTGTAATTAAAAAGATCATTCAAAATAATACAAACATGAAGCTCAGGATTGCATCACATTCCCCTAGGTGATCACGAGGAGTTTACAACTCCATAGGAGGGGAGGAAGATAGAGATGTTGAAGTAGCACTTACCATGGCATCCAAAACGTCTATATTATTGATTATAGGAATAATTTGGGACTCCAAAATGGAAGCACCTTTCCTCTAGGTCGAACTTCTAAATGAGGTGCCCAAGGGGTTCTTTTATAGCCAAAATGGGAGGTGGTTTTAGGAACCCTGATTTCTAAAAACCAGTTGGCCCATGGTTTTCGGCTAATAGAAAATATTATCTCAATTTTGAAAAAACTAATGACTTGTTTTGAGACATCATTTCTTTATCCCTGTCAAATTTTGTGGCCATATATGGTATATAATAATAGATATTTTCAAAATACAAAGGCAAACTTTTGACTCCATTCGTATTCCTTTTATTGGATAGATCGATTTAGATGGGACTCTTAATGGACGAATTTGTCTTTGGTTCCTTCATAAAAGTTGTATCCCAATGAATTTTGGATAACCAAAAAAAATCTCAGCTCAATTGGACTCACATATCAGTATAAGTATGCAGTTATGTCCATAGATGTTTTTGGATTCCTGCACAATTTGGCCCCTTTTTAATCAACTCCATCTTGGGCCTTCCAAATCACATCCATCTATAACAAAAACATAAAAACAAGTGAAATAAAACTTTTCAATAGTGATAATAATTAAATTATTAAGCCAAACATGAATTGAAATTTGTTGTTATGCTTGGAATTATTAATACAAAACAAGTTTAATACATTGGCATAAGGGTGAAATAAAACAGTTAATCGTGGTATGATCAGTCTATCATCCCAGAGTTCAGGGACATGGGCGTGTGTGCTTTGATTGGAATTCTATGCATGATTATTAACATTGTATTGGAGAGAATATTATAAAAAATAGGCTTACAACAATTTTAAATTTCAAGGGATATTCTCTTGGTATGGCCCCACGTCCTATCTTTTATGTTTTCTTGGTTTCAATAAAAGGGATTTTTCCCTACCTTTTTAGAAAAAGGAGTGAAGGGAGATTTGAAAGCACCCCAATTTATCACGTCTCATGCTTCTGAAATTAGAGAAGCCATGGGATTTGGATATATTAGTAAAATGGTTGTCTACAATCTAGGAATTTTGTGAATGGAGGTTCATCCCAGTCAAGAGTGGTTTCAATCATATTATGTTCCCAATGTAATACAACAAAATGATGGACTAGGGATTCATAAAAGTATCATTGAAACAGGTATTATTTCACCTTCAGGAATGGTCAATCGACTTTAATCCCTTTGAATTTGAAAACACTTGTGTTAAGGTATGGGTAAGAATCCTTGGACTGAGTTGGATTATTTGGCATCCAAGGATCTTGCAGGATATTTCTTTGACAATTGGGGTACCAATTAAGATGGAAAATGAGAATGGGCAAGCTATGTTCATCCATTTTTTCAAATTCCTAGTTAAAGTTTACTTAAACTCTACTCCCTTTAACCAGGTAATTTTATCAATAGATAATGAGCATCTGGATCTAATTTTTTTTATGAAAACCTACCTTCATTCTTCTCTAATTGTAACTTGGTGGGGAATTATAAAAATCAATATAGAAAGAATTTTATCTTCTTTATTTTTTCCCTAAGAGGACATGCTGCATGAGATTGCAATAAAAGAAATTTTAAGGGATCTATGGAAGAGGACATGTAACAGGGGCCCTTAAACAAAAGAATTAGGGTGGTTGTTGACCAGACATCCAGCATCCAGGTAGACATTGATCCTAGAGGATCTGGTTTTTAGTATAGAGCTGAGGGTATGGATAGACAAAAGGTACGAACTCATTTTGTTGTTAATGATTTCACTAAATTTGATGTTATCATTGAAGGTGGATAGGGGGTAAGTTGCAACTCAACACAAGATCTGAAGAAATCGTGGGTTGGTGTTGTAGTTGTAGAGGAGGTGTAGGTATAGGTAGCTCATGATAATATTTCTTTTATAGATTATCTTTGTAGGAGCACTGAAGTTGAATCGTAAAATGAAGCATCCTCTGAATAGTCTGATTGTGAGGCTGCTATCCAAGTGGAATTTGATCATGACATATAGCAAGAATCAATAATTACTTAAAAATGAGGGGGGAAGCTAAAGTGATGGATGAAGAGGACTTTCAGTTGGTTACTCCCTAAAAACCTAGGACTTCTTAACTTATTCCTGGGTAGGATTCGAATGTGTAGCATACAATGCATGAACATCAGGAGGTACTCAAATTGGCCCCAAATATGTGCACGCAGAGGTGACTATAAAGGATACCATTGGAGACATTGATTCTATATTGAAGTCTCCATCAAGAAAGGAAATAGGTGATGCCGTAGAGAAAGAGGAAGGTTCCACTGTCCCATTAGACTCTGGTACCAGGAAAAATAGATTTTCTTGGATTCATATTTTATATAGATCTAATAGCAGGGAAGATTTCTATGATGAATTTGGTAATTTCCATCAAGACGGATCGATTTTGTTGTTAACATTATTTCACAGGAGGTAAAGATATTGAGACCCATGATTAGGAAGACATATCATCAGGTTCAGATGATCAGGTTTACATGTGTCAGGTGTCTATGGTGTTCAAGAGTGGTAGGCACCCGAGAAGTCGGGTTGGATCCCAAAGAAGGGGTGGTAGACATAAAAGAATGTGATGGATCATTTTTATGGTGTTATTTGTGCCATGATTTTTCATTACAACCCATGTCTTCCTCTTTTGTGTACTTTCTCTTTTTTTAATAATTTTTCTGAGAACATGGGTTTTAATCCATGGTTTGTGTTGTTCCTGGTAAATTTACATTTATTTATTGATAATTATAATTATAAATAAATATATTTAAAAATATTTTTATATAATTATAAATTTTTGTATATAATTATACATATATAATAATCTATATTTATAAAATTATATATATTTATAAAATTATAAATATAAAATATATATTTATAAAATTATAAATATAAAAAATATATTTATTACTTAAATATATTTATTGTAATTTTATACCTATATATATATATTTATTTATTTCTAATTATAATTATAAATGAATATATTTAAAAATATAAGTCTATAATTATAAATATGTTTATATAATTATATATATTTATAAAATTGTAAATATTGTTATCAATATATATATATATATATATATATTATTTATTAATATAATAATCATATTTATTATTTAAATATATTCCTTATAATTTTATAATTATTTACCATCAAAGTTCATGACTCGAGCATGTCCAGCCCTAAAAAAATATTAGAATAGTAAAAGATACAAAGATATAATGGGGTCAAACAAAGAGACAAGCCCTCATCCAAAACAAGGATCATAACTATCCCCATAATCATGATCAAGGATATCATTAGCAAATTCTCATTCTGACTGTGAATTCCCCTGGTTGAAGAGCACAAAGTACTTCTTCCTGAGATTTTGATGCTCTATAGAGTTGTATCTTAGAATGATCATGCCCTCTCATTGAAACTCAATCATCATGACCACATCCATGACCATGACATTTGGGATGCCGACCCCATTTCCAGGACTTAGGCTGCTACCAAGCCCCTTTCGTTTCACCCCCCCCCCCCAATTCATCTGATTCCATTTTCTCATTCATGATGCGCTCATCATCCACAGTCTTCCTGACGCTAGACTCATCACCAACAACTGTTTTCTCCACCAGTTTCTTATCATCAATTGATTTACCAACAACAAGCTTGTTATTGATTTCTTAATCATCCAAGAGAGATTCCTCCAGTCTGCTCTCAAGTGTGCTCGGAACATCATCATCATCATGAGACGAAGTTATAGCAACAATGTCTAACCAAAGCTTTTTACCAGAGATCTGTAAAGGTAAATCCTTCTTGATGGATTTATCCAGCTCACCACCACCTTATGTGTCACCCTTTATGAAAATGACTTCATCAAGCCCATCTTTCTTTTGATTTTCATGTTCAACAGGAAGTCCATCTTTGGGAAGCATGTTCATTGATTGCTCACCACCCACTACTCGACTAACATTAACTCTACTCATGCTTTTTCCCAATGTCATCATCCAATGGTATATTCAATTAGGAATTCACCATAGAGTGACCATTTTTTGAAGATGGTGCAAACATGATTTTCCTAGTAGTCAGAGTCCAAATTCCTTATATTCCAACATGTCATGCAAAAAAAGTTTTTTTAGCAAACTCTATTGAGAGTTACAATCGTCGATCAACAACAAGCAGTACAACCAAATCTGTAAGAGTTGAACCAAGTTCAATTTCCACAATCACCCTAGAAAAATGCCCAAAATGGGCAATCTCTGTTTCTCTATCGAATTTAATTAAAGCCGCTACTGTAGAAGAAATATCCCATAGTAACTGTGAATGTCAAAGAAACCATGGTAGACCATGAATTCATATTCATGATGGAGTTATTCATTGCAGAAGGACTGAAGAAGGGATCCCAATCTTGGATCCTTAAAATTCCAGGTTTAAGAGAAACAAATCCTAAACCCCAGGCTCAATATTTCAGATCACTAGAAGGAAAAATGATATGAAAAAAACCTTACCAATCATGGTGATCCTTCATCCACCAAATCCCCAGATTTGAAGAAGACAGTTCTTCAGATCTTCAATCTTCTAGATATTTTTATGAGAAGTCAGCATCGCAAGAATCGAGTGCTTACAAATCTCTAGTTGTTCCGAAACAAGTTTCCGATTGGATTCAAAAATTTCCAATGATCATTTTTCGTGACCCTAAAATAGTTCGAATTCTGTGAATTAGAAAAATCATGATTTGTCTTCACCTTATCTTGAAAGAAGCATGAAAATCCAATTTCTCCTTTGAAGATCTGGACTCCAGCAGAGATCTCCGCTGACTTTGACGGACTAAAGCAAGGCGCTTGCTCGTTGGAAGTTCGCAATTCGGCTGCCGCATCTGAAGCAGAGGCTAAAGCTCTCTGATCTGCCTCATGCTGAATACAGACAGCCTTAGAAAATCAGGACTCCAGAAGAACAGTCGGATCCAAAGCCGCTATCTTCATAGAAGGTCGCAATTCCGTTACCGCATCCTGAGTAGAGGTCGACCTCGTCTGATCAGCTGATGGCTCAACGTGGACATCATTTGAACGAGACTCCAACAAATTCGAGACAACCGGAACCGAGATCCGGTCTGCTGACTTCGAAGGCCCCATGCAAGACGCTGGCTCCTTGGAAGATTGCAACTCCAGTAGAATCGTCGCATCAGGAGCAGAGGTCGAAGCCCTCGTCTGATCCGCTGATTTAGATGATCCGATGAAAACATCAGCTGCATTGAAGTAATCTGAGGATACCATCAACCCACAAAACCCTAGATGCCATGATCGCCCAGAGCACCACACAGACCGCCTCTCACCATTTCCATTCTATAATTATTTAAATATATATATATATGTTTATTTGCAATTGTAATTGTTAATAAAAATATTTAAAAAGCATTTATATATAATTATAAATATATTAAATATATTTATTGTTTAAATATGTTTATTATAATTTTATAATTATTTAAATATGTATTTATTTATTTATATTTAAATTATAAATAAATATATCTATAAATATTTTTATATAATTATAAATATATACATATTAATATATACATATTAATATATAATTATATATATAATAAATATATTCATTATTTAAATATATTTATTAAATTTTTGTAATTATTTAATATATATATATATATTTAGTTATTTATTATAATTTTATAAATACTTGTTTAAAAAAAATTCTGTATATTTATAAATTTATCATTAAATATTTAAATTATAAAATTATAAAAAAAATCATCTAAATAGATTAATTATATAAATTTCAAACATATTTTAAATGTTAAAACTTAATAAACAAAAATTAATAGAAATTATTCATATAAATTATAAGCATATTGAAAATATTTTTTTAAAAGTTGTGGTTGAATCCTCTTTTTATTATGAAATCAAAGACCTCATGTTATTTGGGTAGAGGAAAACTCATTACATAGCTCGTAGTCCCAAGGCCAAGTGGTCCATAAACATGGCCCGAAGGCCTAGTGCATGCATGCATCACCTCCTGTGTCATAAGTCCCCCGAAGGGGCTTTCCAGGATTTGAACCCTTGTCATTTGGATGCAGAATTACAGGGTTTACCAGTTAGGTGTCGCCCCAACTATATATTGAAAATGTTAAATGTATTGTTAATAAATATACGTATTAATAAATATTAAAAATGATTAAATATATTTTTGACATTATATATGAATATATAATAATAAATGAATAAATAAAATTAAATAAATTAAAAAAAAAGAATAAGTGAATTTGTAACATTTACGTGAATTATAGACATACTTATGTACGCATAAACATCTACACACACATATACATACACAAATACACATACACATACATACACTTATACATGTAAATATTTTTTTAATTATTTAATATCAATATAAATATATACCTACATTGGGAGGCTCAGCCGAGAGCTCTTCTGAGGAGCTGTCGGTTGGGCTCCCCCCATCGTTCATTATTGTTACTTCTCAGTTTGATGCTTCTATGTTTATTGGATTGTGGGTTTTTTTGGGAGTCACACTACTCGGTTTCAAAGGAGGGATAGGTGCCGGTGTCTACAGATCAACTTCCACAATAAACAATCTCACCTCTGATGTCAATTTCTAAGTGATTTTGACCGTGGACGAGACGAGCTGCTCAACCTCAAGTGATCTTTGCTTGTTTTACACCAACATATCTTCTTTATCGAGCTCTAATATCCTTCCTGATGTTTTCGATGGTGGTGGTGTAGAGATGCTTCATCTGTTGTCTACAAGCATAGGCACACATTTCTTCCTCATATCTGATGGTCCCAATCTCAGAGATCGATGATGGTGGCAGCATCTTTGGCTACAAGTGGCATTGTCGGGGGCACGGTCGGTGGTGCTTCACAGGCATCTAGGTTTGCAGTGGAGATGCGTGCCCAAGACAGCGCGCAGTGGTTTTAGTACAGGTTGGCATCAGGGTGGACTGTGGGGCTTGGTGTTCGTGTGAGTCAGTGGTGGCTTCAGATAGAGGTGGGTGGATTGGGTGGTGGTGGAAGCGGTGGATCCACCATCCATGTTGGTGAGTTTTTATTATGGGTTTTCCTTGATCCTTTGGACCATTGGGCCTCTTGTCTTAATTCTGGTCTTTAGTCGTGGGCCTTCGGGCCACTTATGAGAAGCATGCATTTTATTGGGCCTTTAGGCTTTAGATTTTTTGGTTGCGGGCAACATGTCTGACATTAGACGAATAATTTGATGCATCAATTTGGTAGTACTAAGGCATTATTAGGTTCCCAACATTATTTTTAGGGATAGTAATTTTGACGTTCATCACCCAACCTTTCATCCCCATTATAGGATGGAGGGGTGTCATGTCGTGTGACTTTATCACATGAATCTGGTTTGAAGATGTAGTTCATTTGGTAGGTGATGCAAGTGCCCTTGTAGGAATAACTAGGTTGGTGGCTCAAAAGATATATGGTTGTGATGGAAACCATCATTCGTCCCTCCTCCTACACAGTGGAAGGAGGGGTTTCCTACCTTATTGTGTCTCCAGCATAATGTAATATTTTTGTAAGGGGCAATGAATCATGTGACGATGTATACATGTGGGGGGTAAATTAACTAGTGATAAGAAATTTTGTAGGCTACTCACTTTTGGCCTTTAGGATATGTTTTGTATTTGGGGTTGTTAGGCCTTCAGGTCATGTAGCTTTGGGTCTTTGGACCTCCTAGCCTTCAGGTCATGTAAGAGTTTCCTCTCAACCATGTTTAAATGGGGATTTTTTTAAATAAAATGGGTCTCAACCCAAACCTCTTAAAAAATAGATCTAAAAAAATATATTCATTTATATATTATAATAGTTTTTATATAAAATATTAATATATTATATTTATTTTAATTATATTTAATTTTTTAAATTATAATATATATATATATAGATAAACTATTAAACATTTTGACTAATATAAATTTGATAATTTTTTATATATAAACTTATGAAAATAAGATTCATTTTTTATTAAAAATTATATATATCATATTTCTATATTATATTTGCATATATATACTTATTGTAATATAAATATTATTTAAAAATTTATAATTATTTATTTAGTTATTTATAATTATATATATATATATATATAATGGATGAGTAGGATGGAGGCATGGGTTTGTGAGTTCCTTCGTGAAGGAGAGGATAATGTCTAGGGTTCTCACCCTATATGGTTATTCCACACTTACTCAGTTCCAGAATTCTCTCTAGAGGCCAATCTCAGTTGTCGGTCCAGATTCCTAAAGAGATTCCACATAAATTGGTAGGACCTTGGGCTCCGGATCGCAACCCAGGTAACATTTCAGATCTGGGGCATGAAAATCATTGATACCCCTAGGATGCCTTCAAAGGTTCCTCCTCTAGTATGATTCAAAGGAAAGGCTCGGTCACACATGTGGAGGCCAATTTTGATGCTTTTCAGAAGGACTGGCCAAGGGAAATAACTCCTCAATCATGCAGGTCGTTATTCCAAAAGGCGTGAGTCCATGGCGGTTAGATGATCTGGTTCGATGGATCTCATTTCTCTAGGGGTTTTCAAATTAGATATTCATTTCTTTAGGCTCATGCTTCTTCTACTACATTTTTCATTCGGTGGATTTTAGGTCTCATGTGTGGGATACTGGTTCATTATTTATAAAGCTTGGGATAGTTTATCTCCATGAATGTTTCATGGATTTCAGTGTGTTGTAGACCAATAATTCATTTTCATAGGTATGGGTGAGGTTTCTTTATCTCAATTTGATTTTGTGGTATATAAAAATTATGTACAACATTGCATCTACAATTGGGGTCCCAAACCATTTGGAGAAGGAAATCGAATAAGTCAGGTATGGATACTTTGCAAAGATTCCAGTTGAGATTGATCTTAGATCCACTAATATTGATAATTTTATTCTCACTGCACCTACTGATGGCATTCATATTAATTTTCAATATTAGAAATGTGAATATTTTTTATTTTTTCTGTAAATCAATTGGGCACTTGGCTTAGAATTGCAGGTGGAAGCTCTAGGAATTTTGTGGCTCAAGAGGACATTCTTTGATAGATTGTGTTGTAAAAGCCAAAGTGAATTAGGAATCAAAGCCTTTGTTGTATGGGAAACCCTCTACTTTGTTAAGGAAACCCAGAGTGAATCCATTGGTGGCTAGGTAGGATCATCCTAGCTTAGGTTTTAAGGGCACTATGTCAATGATACAGGGATAAGAATCCATGGCTCAAGCAGGTGTTTCTTTTGAGCCGCATGTTAGTGAATATTCTAAGCACCATATTATGCACCAAGACAAACCCTCTATTTTGAGTTTAGACATCAATCACAGTTTTGAGAATCGAGAGGGTCTTGGGTATCCACTTTGGTCTAGGATTCCAATACAAATCAAGTTTCTAAGAAGGTTGGGAGACTCTCCTTGGCATAAAGTGCTGATGAAGATGTTTCTATCTAGGATACTACCTATTTTAGGGATATTTTGGTTAAAGTAATTTTTAATTCCCACAGTACTCATAATCTTGGTATTATTTTTGATGTTTCTAGAACCACTAGGTTGGTTAACAGGTTTGAAGACAATAGCAATTTAGGGGTCCCTGGTGTTGTTAATGTTTAGGCCACTACACCAGATATTGGATTGGAAATGGGTGAGTTAGACACTATGAATATTGTAGATGGTTAAACTTTTGTACAACCTGATAAGATGGATGAGGATGGTCAATATTCTAGGGATGCTCCCCTTCAGGTGGATTCTCTAGTGGATACCCTTCTTGTCATGGAATGGTCTTCCCCATCTCAATTTTCTAATCTCATGAAAGTTGCTAATAGTAATTTTGGAAAGGCCCCAGTCATGGAATATGAATCCACCAGGGTAAAAATTTACAGAATTCCTCCAAAGGACTATAGGGTTAAAAGTTCCCCCCAATGTCTTAAGTAAGAAAAGGAAAAATTGTTTGATTTACAGCTTGACAATACCTTTTCCAAAATGGAGGGGGATTTTTTTCTATAGTGATTATCTTTTCTTTCAGAAATTTCTATAAAAAATATTTAAGAATTCTACTAATAGAATTTAGAGTTGGATGTTCAAGATATTTCTTGTGAATATAATAGTTACATATTTTCAAAGGGTTCCTCTGACTCATCATTGGATGATGAGCTGGCTCAGCCTCAGAGGTCCAAATCATGACGGAGAGGCTAGCATCCAAAGGGTAGAGGGTGACACCCCAAAAACATGGGTTCTAGAGGGTGTAGATGCAATTGATTTCTTGCTTTATTTATTAGTATCTGGTTCTTTTTTATCCCCTCTTTCATTTTCTTTCCCCTGTTTGTTGTTTATGTTTTTTCTAATAAATTTTGAGGGTTTGGGTTGGCTTTCCAACTCACTCTCAAACCATTTCAGTGTATGTATATGTGTATATATATATATAACATTATACTAGAACTATTCAGAACCTGAATAAACTCCATAGCCCCATAAATTTATTATAAAAACGAGTACAATAGGTAAACATAAAAAGCACAGGGTAAAAGTGAAAAAACAAGACACCAAAACTAAATAAATATTAACACCATTCATCCTTTATTCCTGCCACCCCTTCCACAATATCCACCTTGACCTCTTGGGTGTCTTCCCATCCTCCAATACTTTGGAGACTTCCATACACCATTTTGATCATCAATGTCCAAGGGTTCATCAACCACATCAATGTTTTGTCCACCAGTCTGATTATTTTCTAGAATGACAGGGTCAACAGCAACCTCTTTATCACCTTTAGCATGGTGTCTGTCATCCAACATGTCCTCAATTGAGGACTGCCCTATCTGCAAGTCTTTTAAATATATATATATATAATTATAAATATATTTATATATTTATAAATACATTTATATAATTGTATATAATTATATAATTATATATATATATTTATTAATATAAAAATATATAAAATTATAAATATAATAAATATATTTATTATAACTTTATAATTTTTTAAATATATATTTATTTATTTATAATTTTATAATTACTTTTTTTAAAACATTATATATATTTATAATTTTATAATCAACTATTTCAGTCAATGCCATATAAACACATGTACACATGTTCTATATATAAGTATATCCCATGTACATGTGCACATATACATACACATACATACATTTGTACATGGAAAACATCTACATATAATCATACAGAAAACACACACACACAACATAATGCATACACATATATTCACATAGACATTGATATAAATATATAAGTTCAAATATCAAATATTAAAAATACATCATTTATATTTATATAATTATTTGAATTTTTAAAAAATATAAATTAATATATTATATTTTTATTAATTATATACATGAAATTTTTAATTAATATATATAAATAAACATTATTTTTTTAATATAAATATGATGATTTTAAAAATACTAATAATATTTTTTATTAAAAGTTTTTATCATCACTTTTAGTTAATGCTGATAAAGGTTAACCTTTTATCAGTACTTTATATTTAGTGTAGATAAAACCTAGCACTGTCTAAGGCACATTCTGGGGTAGTGGTTGTCATTGTTTTTTTTCTTTGGTTTCGCAATGTATCTTATTTCATTTCATGCTCGTTGTTGGGGTTGTGTGTGTAAGTCCATCCATTTTGAGGTCGTACATTACTTAATTCAGGCCAAAGTTTACCACTGGCTTCTAGAGTGACAAGGTCCCTGTCACTACTAGATAAAATTCTTTTAACAACACTTAAAAAATCCATCAATAGCACTACAAAATAATTTTTTATCTCACACCCATTAAAAGGGGACCCCATTTATCAGCGCTAAAAAAGTAATGATAAAGGGGACCTTTATTAGTGATAAAAAGTGATGATAAAGGTTGGAATTTATCAATGCTACTTCTATTATATATAAAGTCCATGCTACTATAATGTGTTGTTAAAATTACATGACATTGAAGCACCAAAGACAGGAACCAAATACAGATGGCAGCAACAAATACAGGATATGGAAAAAATTTAATTTAATTGAAATGAAAATTACATCATAAATACAAAAAAAACACTATATTATATACATTTCAAAAAAATTGTATAATTACATTAGCAAGTACAATTTATCACAAACATTCAACAACATTAATGGTTTTGTTGTCTTTGGCACCCAAGCCCCTCTCAAAAAGGCCGATCATGGTGTTAGTTATCAAAAAAATCACCCAAAATCAAGAAAAATAATCCACTTGTATTAAAAAAAATCTCATATTATAAATACTATAAATAAATAAATTAAATATAAATATGAAAAAATACATTAATAAAACATAAATTTTAAAATGATAAATAACACATTATGTCTTACCAGTCACACCGTGAAATAGATTGAGGTGTAGCTGATTCCTATATTTCATGAATCACTTATGGATCATTGTCCTAATTTATCAAAAAAATATGAATGTTTGTTGCTCAATTTTTAGTATGTCACTTTTATTTTTTATTAAAATGTCATTTTAAACTGAAAACACACACTTTGTGTCATACTGGTCACATCATGGGTCAATTAGAGGAGAAACCAATTCTTATACATCACAAATGACTTATGAATAGTTTTCCTAAATTATCAAGATAATTTGAGTTATTTTTATTGGTTTTCAGTCAGTAACACACGTTTTTAACTAAAATATAAATTTTAGACTGATAACGGACACATTGAGCCATACATGCCACATTATGCATCATCTTGAGGTGCGGTTAATTCTTACACATCAAAAATGACTTATAGATTGTTTTTAAAGTATAAAAACAATATGACAGTGTGTTTGCTCAGTTTTGGGTATTTCACTTAACTTTCTTATAAGAATGACAATTTTTGATAAAAAAAGACACACTTTGAGTCATATCGGTCACACCGTGTGTGAGATTGAGGTGTGGTAGATTCCACCTTATCAAAAATGACTTCTCGATCATTTTCCTAACCTATCAAAAGAATATGAATCTGTTTTCTTAGTTTTGAGTACGTCAGTGGTGTTTTTTACTAAAATGTCATTTTAAATGGAAAAAATGCAATTTGAGTCATATTGTTCACATATAGTGTAGTTTTATATGAGGTCGATTACTACATATCACAAATCTCTTATTAATATTTTTCTTAAATTATCAAGACAATATGAGTGATTTTTACTAGTTTTTAGTGAGTGACACCTGTTTTGAACTAAATTGAAAATTTTAAATTAGTAACATATACTTTGAGTTATACCATGAACACTATGTGTTGGATTGAGGTATGGTTGACTCCTACACATCAAAAATGAATTATGGATATTTTTTTTATAAAGTATCAAAATAATTTGAATGTTTTTTCTTAGTTTTGAGTATGTGATGTGGGTTTGCAACTAAAATGAAAATTTTAAACTAAAAAAACATACTTTGAGTCATATCAAACACATCATGTGTCAGATTTAGGTGAGGCCAATTCCTACACATTATAAAATAATTTTGGATTATTTTAGTAAATTATCTAAACTATCGGAATGTGTTTGATCAGTTTTGAGTATGTCACTTGTCTTTTTAACTAAAATGTCAATTTCAAATAAGAAGACAAATGTGGAGTCATATCGGTCACACCGCACATCAGATTATTATGGGGATGATTCCTACACATAAAAATTGACTTATGTATCATTTTCCTAAAGTATAAAAACAATCCAAATGCGTTTTATCAGTTTTGAGTATGTTATTTGTGGTTTTTACTAAAATGTCATTTTAAAATGAAAACACGCACTTTGTGTCATACTAGTCACTTCACATATCAGTTTGATGTGAGAATAATTCCTACATGTCAAAAATGAATTATGAAATGTTTTAGTAACTTATCTAGATAATTAAAGTGTGTTTTCTTGGTTTTAAGTGAGTGACACATTTTTGAACTAAAATATCAATTTAAAACTGATAACGAACACTTTGAGTCATACCTAGAACATTGTGTATCAGATTGAGGTATTGATGATTCCTACACATCAAATTGACTTATGGATTGTTTTTCTAATGTATAAAAATAATAAAAATTAGATTTTCTATTTTTAGCATGTCACTTGTATTTTTTACTTAAATGTCAATTTTATATTAAAATAAACACTTAGAGTCATATCAGTCACACCATGTGATGTTTTGAGGTCCAGTTGATTCCAACATATAAAAAATGACTTATGGATCATCTTCATAAATTATAAAAACAATCCACATTAATTTTCTAGATTTTGAGTATGCCACGTGTATTTTTTACTAAATTGACATTTTAAACTTAAAACACGCACTTTGTGTCATACTGATCACATCGTGCATCAGTTTGACATCATACTGATCACATCGTGCATCCGTTTGACATCATACTGATTCCTACACATAAAAAATTACTTATGAATCATTATCTTAAATTATCAATACAATTAAAGTTCATTTTCTTGTTTTTCAATGAGTAACAAGTGTTTTGAACTAAATTTTCAATTTTAAACTGATAACAGACACTTTGAGTCATACAGGTCACACCGTGTATCAGATTGAGGTGTGGATGATTTATATACATCAAAAATTACTTATTGATAATTTTCCTAAAGTATAAAAATAATATTAATGTGTTTTCTTAGTTTTCATTAAGACACTTAACTTTTTTACTAAAATGCCAATTTTAAATAAAAAGATACATTTGGAGTCATACTGGTCACACTATACATCAAATTGAGGTGAGTATTATTCCTAAACATCAAAAATGACTTATGGATCATTTCTATAATGTATAAAAATAATAATAATGTGTTTTCTCAATTTTGAGTATGTCACTTGTGTTTTCTTACTAAAATGTCATTTTAAACTAAAACCATGCACTTTGAGTCATACTTGTCACACCGTGTATCAGATTGAGGTGTGGATAATTCCTACAGATTAAAAATTACTTATTTATTATTTTCTTAAAGTATAAAAACTATCAAAATGTTTTTTATTGGTATTTATTATGAAATTTGTGTTTTTTTATTAAAATATCATTTTAAACTGAAAACAAGCACTTTGAGTCATACTAGTCGCATCGTGTGTCAGTTTGATGTGAGAATAATTCCTACACATAAAAATGACTTATGAATCATTTTTCTAGATTATCAAGAAAATTTGATTATGTTTTATTAGTTTTTAGTGAGTGACACATTTTTTGAACTAAATTATTAATTTCAAACTGATAATAGATGCTTCGATTCCTACTGAGAAAGTCTTGTATCAAATTGAGGTGCGGTTGATTCATACACATCAAAAATGAATTATGGATATTTTTTTAAAGTATTAAAATAATTATAATATGTTTTCAGTGTTTTGAGTATGTGACATGCATTTTTAACTAAAATTTCAATTTTAAACTGAAAACATATACTTTGAGTCATATCAGACACACCTTGTATCAGATTGAGGTGTGATTGATTTTTACATGTTAAAAAATGAATTATGGATCTTTTTTTTAAATAATTAGATAAAAATGATGAGAAAATTAACTAAAAAAAGTAGATAAAATTATAATAAATTAGCTAAATAAGTATTATGAATTCATCTTTTCATGATGTTTATATTCATTCCAACACTAGGTATTCTTCCCATTTATTTCTTAACAAATCAATTTCCTCTTGTAAAAAGGAGGAATGTTGATAGCCCTAGTATTATTGTAAAAATATAAAGATAATCAAAAGATTAATAATTATTTTAAATGAAATTGTAATTATCTTATAAAATACCTCTTCTATGATATTTATTTTTTGATGGAATATGATATCTTTTACAAATTTTCAAACATGATAACCAAAATATTTTCCATTGGTTTGTTTCAGAAACTATAGAAACATTGATAAAAATAAATATTTTTTTATACATGTTTAGATAGTTAAATCTTATTATATATACCCATATACATATCGACTTGTAAAATTTGATAGACTCTGAGTATTCATGAACTATCCTCATGCCATGATTTTGATGATATTTAAACACCAACCTATAATAAAATAAATTTCATTAAAATATACCATAAGATGTATAACTTGAAGTTTATTTGTCCTTCTCCAATGGCCCGAAGGCCTTCATTTTTTATTGATTTTTGATAATCCACCTTTCAAGGGGTGAGGTGTAACCCTTACAAGGCCCGTAGGCGTAAACATTACATGGCCCATATGACTTAGATGAATTCATTGCCCGTAGGCTTCAACCATTACATACAACCCAGTCTAACTATTTGGAACTCCTCCTCCCCAGCATCTTCATCGTGAAATCAGCTCTCCACCTTCATATGGTTGTTCGGCTAGGATTTCCCGTGCATGCATAAGCTTGTCCCGATGGCAGGTGCCATACCCTCTCATTCTTGCAATCCGTTTAGCTTCAGCTATGGTGAAAGATCCTTGCTCCTCCTCCTTCTGAAGCTTGTTCCTTGTAGGTTGTCTGGTTTGCATGTTCACTTTAAGGTGGCCTGAAGGCCTTGCGGTGGCCCGAAGGCCTTACTGACCCAAAGGACTGGGTGTACCGAAGGCCTTAAAGGACTCGGGGACCAAATCGGTGGCTTGAAGGCCCAAATGGGGGCATATTCTCGGCTGCTACAGTGCCTATTACAGTTCCCGCTACAGTTCTGCACATTTCCTGCTACAGTTCCCGCTACAGTTCTCACTACAGTTCTGCACAGTACCTGCTACAGTACCTGTACAGTAACCGGAAATTATCCCCCACCTGGATTTGATCCAGGGTCTCTTGGATGCACTTAAGGAGTCCTCACCAACTGGACTGAGGCTCATGTGCTGAAGTTTATTTGTAAAACATTGCATGTAGTGTATAAAAAATTGATAAATGTCATCATGTTTGTTTATTTTTTTAGGTATCCATGAATTCAATTTTGAAAATAGATATTTAGAGTATCCAAATTGGCTACAATGAGTAACCAATACTATCTGAAAAGGGAATTAGAAATGAAATGAATAAAATATATATTTGATATGATTAAATTTTAGAGTTTTACCCTTACATCGTGGGTATCAATAAGATTATTCCATCAGTAAGTTTTCTTTAAAATTGTGTGACCATTTTTTCCTCTGTCACATCAATTTTCTTTGGTTCCAATTTTAATTCTTGTGTAGAAGTGATGTGAGGACTAATGATTCAAAATTTATATTCATAGGGTTTTCCTTTCAAATATTATTTATATATATTCTTACAAAAAAATAATAGTATTCCGACATGATTAACTTAGTAGATTAGTTATAGGAAAAACAATTCATGAAAACATACCTCATGTATACATTCACAACTGGTGCTCCTAGTCATTCATGCATGAGGGTTTCATTTACATTCTCAAGACCAATATAGTCAGTAATGGCCTCTCCATACATCTTTTATTCATAATCAATTGTGGTCGAATCACCATTTTATAACATTGTATCTATTTGAACCTTTAATTATAGTAAATGTGAAAGTTCAATGGGAGGTGTAAAGGTATTGTATTAAGATATTATCAATCAGTTGGTTTATCCTTTAGATCATTTTGATTCAGCCTTCCATTTCAATCCCTTCCCTTTTTCCAAATATAATAACATTCATCATTTCATACCTTTTTTCATTAATTATTGAAGGGGTTTCATGAAAAATAAATTATAAATGAATACCTCCTTGTCAACATATTTTGTTTTACAAGATATAATAGTCATTTTATGAATGTTGTAGAATATTGCTTGAATGTGTGAATATCTACATCATCAAGTGTAACTAGTATATTAGTTTTTGTCTCTTGAGCTACATTAATCACCACTCTAACATAAACTATTGGAAGTTAATTATTGTGTAGGGTATCTCCTTAGATATTGTACATGGTACCCCTTGCAACGAGGTGATGGGAGAGTGTTCATAGATATAAATCACAATAAATTTCACCTTGTAGAATATCAGTATAGGAAAGGTATTAGTGTCTTTCTAATTCACATTTCATAAAAAAACTATGAAAATATTGATTATCTATTATAATACATCTCTTTGAGGATAGTGGCTCACCTTAAAGATGGTGGGGGTGGGGGATCTTCTTGTAGTGGTTGTTCTTGTATTGTTTCTTCTCTTTAATTCCTTATCATGACATTTTCTAAAAAATATGACTGCAAATTAAATTTTTATTCAAGAGTATCTAATAATGTTTGTAAATCTTCTATTTTATTATCTTTATCCCATTTCCATTTATTTTCTCAAAATATGTTCAGGGTGACACCTCAAAACTTACACTATAGAAGTAGCCATACTATTCTTGCCACTTTAAGGCCTCTGATGGTAGCTATTTATCAGGTACATCTAATGATGAATCTTGGGTCTCTGTCAAATAAAAAATATAGTAAAATAATTCATCATTATTATGTAATATTGATTTAAAGAAAAATAAATTTTAATTATGTCATACTTACAGATGCTTCCCACACTTTTTGTGTGTTATTGTTTATTAGTATCCCTTATTTATTTATACACGCCTCCTTCTATACCACATGATGTGGGACAAAAGTTTCTTCGGATTTAGATTCATCAATATGATTATAAATAGAGGAACATAATTATGTTGTTATTTAATGTAACAAAAATGTATTACAATAGATTTAAAATACGTACCAATTTTTTTCAAGTGAAGCTCACCCCATAATTGATTTATAGTAGGGGTACATTGGTTTTCCTACCTGTTGATTATTTTCATCACTCAGTTATTTTTTTATAAAATAAAAATTCTTAATCAAAGTGATTAAAAACCGTATTTTCAAGAAATGTATTACCAGTCACAATTTACCAGAAAAAATGTATCCTCACGATGACCAATAAATACATCCCATGCTTATTGGTTTATTAGGATTGCATACATATTTGTTGGGTGCATGTTTATTTTCCCTTCAACATATTTATGATGAAACATCATAAGAATTGTTTTAAATCCTTTGTGAGTATTTCTAGTGAGAATTAATATAAATTTAATTCAAGAATTATCTATTATAAATGCACTTTGTGAGGGATAATAAATAGTAAGTTGACTTTTCATAAAAAATAGTAAAATAAAGAAAGTTTATAATAATGTTTCCCAAATCTCTTCTAAAATAATTGTATTAACTAAAGGTACAATAATGTTCCATGAATATACATCAATTGAAATTCATGTTCAAGTGGTGAGACCAATTTTACTACTGAACATGGCCTTATTGGGGTTAATAGGCTGGCTACGTGCATTCCATCTAACCTCGAATTTGAATCCTTTGTTTCTTACCTTAATAATTTTTTATAACACCATCATGCTATGACACTCCTATTTTTTATGGGACACTAGTTGTTAGTTGTCTACCATTCCCTAAAATTCAACATCACCAATATATTCTTCCTCTATATTGGTATCATTTACATGTGTATAAGGTTTTTGTTCCTCTTTATTCAAAGCACCAACATATTGAGAAACTTGATATTCCTTAGGATTGAGAGTATAAACATGTGCAGAATTCATTATCTACATAAGTATTTGAACATTTAATTTAGATTACATAAATGCAGTAGTGAAAAGATAATAATATGAAGTAATACAATCTATATTAACAAATATATAACATTATTATTAAACTCTATTTTTTAAAAGTTGAAGGGATTTAACCCCTCTATCGAGTATAAAAATCCCTTAATTGTGGTCTCCCCTGACATACAAGACCCCATATACATTGGTAAAGCTATGAAATTATTTTTACATCCCAATGAAAGGGTCATACTCAGTTGAATTCACATCTGAAAATTCAATGTTTTTGGTCAATAACAGAATAATTGGACATTTTAAGTTTATGGGATTTGAAACATAAAATACTTATAATCATACGATTCAATTATAAATGGTTCTTCATTGTACCCTTCCTTACTTATTTATGCTTTCATGAATCCAAATTCATTTATTTTAACATCACTCATATTATCAACCTACTTTCATTGAAAAATTAGTAATTGGAATGCTGTATAATCCAACACCCATATCTGTTTGATGTTGAAAAAGTATGAAATATTTGAAAAAAAATTGATTTATATCCTTGGTACCAAATATAGGAATCACTTAAACCACAAGTCTAACTTTACTATTTTTCATGGTACTGCTTTTATCATGTTCATTTGTATAGAATGTATAACCATTAATTACATAACCATTATAAAATAATAAATTCACACTTGGTCCTCTAGCTAGACATTAAAGTAATTTTGAAATTGAATCCATATTTTCATAAGACTAATTCAAAATATGATCCCAAAACCACCCTATATGTAACACCAAAATATTTTTTTATTTTTTTGATTAGTTTAATCTTTTCGTTATTTTTCATTTCATGTAACATTGAATAAAGCTTGTGTTATATGAAAGCATCAAGTTATTCTTTCTTTGTATGAAAGACCAAGTTGATATTTCACTACACTAAAAACTCATATTAGCCTATGGTACACACAAAACTATATTTGTCTTGTGTTACACACAATTTTGAGTTCCTTCAATAAGTTGCATGACACGCAAGACCTAGTTTTACCAAACTACAATGTACTATTAATATTATTAATAAAATATTATTATAGTTTTCACCTAGTCATTTGAAAGGTGGTTATGAATAATATTAATTAAATTATTAAAATATGGATTACACATGTATATAAGAATAATTATTTGGTGACTAATTAACTAGAACTGATAATAAAACCCTTTTGAAAATATAGGAAATCTTTTGCTGGAAAACTATATTTATGCAATAAAACATGTTTTACCCCAATTAAATTAATAAAAACACTTTTAAGAAATTATTTTAATGAAATATATATATTATATTCAATAACATATTTAACATTCATATTATGTGAACAAAACCAATTTTACGCATAAAGATATATATTTTTCTAAAAGGTAATTTTACCACCTATTAATGGCGTGCCTATTTTAAATATAATTTGTAAAACTTTTACAAATTTAATTTGAAAAAATAAAATTTATTTTTTATATTTTAATATAAAAATTTACTTTGTATAATTTTTCCATATTTTCCTGAGAAGATTCATTTTTTGATGAATAGTGAAAAAACACCAAATTTTAATTAAAAACTATTTTTTCATCTAATTAATTAATATAGTTAATTTATATTTTAATTTTATTTTTAAGAATAAATTGATCAATTATACATCAATTAATCTATTTTATTTAATTATAACCAATTTTACATGGAATGTTTATATAAAAATATTTAAATCTTTTGAACTTTTTCACTTTAAAAACTCATTGTATTGTCCCGTTTGCGGATTAATTTTAAATTAATTTCTTCCAATTACGTGTTTATGATTTGGGAAAATGTATTCCATATATTTAACCATAATAATTTATAATTTATAATTTATAATAATTTCAATAGTTTTTGACCAAAAATATTAGTGAAATTAATTAAAATTATTTATAGTGATTAAGGTAAAAAAAGATTACTTAGTGGTTAAAATTTAATATTAAAAGGATAAATGAACTAGAAACTTGTCCAAAAGCCATAATGTGGAAATATCTAGACCATTTATTCCAATTTATTTAATAATTAACATTATTTTATGCACATGATGTAAGGGAGACCTCTCAATAATGTTTGCCTTTTTATATTTACAATAATGCCACTCCACCACTATAAAAGGGCACTTAATTTGTATCACATATTCACACCTCTAAAGCCCTTTTTATGAAAAAAACTTCTCAAATCTCCTCCCAACTTTCCTACCTTCATCCAAGAGTCCTATATTTTGGTATAAATCCATCCATGGTATACCTTTGTTGCAAAAAAAAAGGAGTTACCCAGAGAATAGGTATTATCCTTCCACAAGCACTTTTATTTTATCTATTTCTACCCCCAAATATTTTTTATATAAATATTATATAATAAACTAATTATAATAAATATACTTATATTTTTCATGTTATGTTTATGAACTACACTCACACAAACATCCATAAAATAGGATACATAATCATTGTTTATGTATATGTCAAACTACCGCCTTGCGAACCGATGTCATTAATTATTCAATTACAACCTTTGAAGGTTAAGAATAATGATGTACTTAATATTTTATATGATATAATTATATTTTTATGTATTTATGAATACGTAATTATTATATAACATATACCTTCATGGTTTCTATTTTGTGGGAATATAATGACATCGTTTGTCGACATGTGGACTACAGACTCCTCAGAGCGATGTGTTTAATTCACACGGGTAATATAAATTCATTATAAAATCATATATGGTAAAATATATAATAAAATTTTTATGTTTTGTATTTATAATAAACTTTTACTTATGTTTTGAATGTGTACAAAAAAAAATTCAATACTTAAGGTAAGGGTTTTCTAGTCTAAATTTTATTTCTATGAAACTTATGTCATATTCACCACTCATTTATTTTGTGTGGTGTTTATAAATACCAGTAATTTTTTATATTATTATTATAATTAAATTTATGGGTATTTAATTATCCCTTTTATTATCTATATTTCATGTGGTTTATGGTTTGAAAGTTACCAAGTTGATAAGGTAATCTTGTCTCGATTTTCCTTCGTTGAGACACATGTTATGTTATCCTCCAATATTATTTTATAAGGTGTATATAATACAATTTGACATGTTTTATTATGAATATAATTATTTTCATGATATTTTAATCTTTCTTTAATGTTGTTTTCCCATGGTTATTTTGATTTAATGTTACCTAAGTGGATACAGTTTATTTCTACAATCTCATCATTTATCGAGATTGTTTATGATTATGCTTAGATTAATGAAATATTATGATCCATATCTCAATATATCTCATTAATTTTATTATCCTCTAGTTATTCATGATATCTTCTTGTAATATTACCATTTTCCCACTATTTAGTACTTAAGATAATTAAGAAAATGTTTTTAAGGACATCTAAATTTATTTCTCTCTTCATCCATAAATCTATTTTCTTTCAAAACCATGTTTTATAAAAAAAAATTTCAAAAATGTTATACTATTCTAATATGATTTTTAAAATAAAATTTTACCCATATTTTACCTTTTTATAAATATTCTTAAAAGTAATATTCTTGTATTTTTTTACTCAAGTCTCTTTTCTAAACATTTTATGGCACCAAAGGAATGTTCAGTATGTACAAATTTACCCATTGTCATCACCATAATTTCTTTTAAGATTCATTTTCAAGTTTACAAGGTAATTTTTAAAGAAAATATTTTTCTTATAATTCTATAAATTATTTTTTCTTAAGTGGTTTTCAAATAAAAAGGTTTTCAAAATGTTTTCAATATTTATTTATAACTTTTCAATGCTATTATCAATGAAAATGTTTTTAAAAAAATTTCAAAGCTTTATTTATAGGTTTTCAAATATAGTTCCAAATAAAATGGTTTTCAAAATGTTTTCAAGCTTCATTTATAAATTTTCAAGGAAAAGTTTTTTCAAAAAATTTCAAGATTCCTTCATAATTTTTCAAATAAAAAGGTCTTCAATTTTTTTTCAAGTTTCCTTTATATGTTTTTAAAGAAAAATGTTTTTAAAATGTTTTCAATCTTACTTTATATGTTTTCAAGTAACAAGTTTTTTAAAAAAAATCAAGCTTATTTTATAAATTTTCAACGAAAAGGGTTTTAAAAATGATTTCAATCTTAATTTATAAGTTTTTAAAGAAAAATTTTTCAAAATATTTTCATGTTTTCTTTATAGGTTTTCAAGGAAAAATATTTTCAAAATATTTTCAGGCATCCTTTATTAAAATTAAAGGTTATTTTCAAAGAAAATGGGTTTCAAAAGGTTTTATGTTTTAAACATATTTTTTTCAATGAAGAAGGGATATTTTCCCTAAAAAATGTTTTTAAAATATTTTTCAAAATTAAATTTCATCTAAGATGACATCTTTTGGTATTAATCATGCCTTACCGAGAATATGATACAAGGATTCTATTCATATTTTTTCCCTAAATGGTTTATGTTTTAATATAATGATGTTTATGAATCTCATTTCTCTTTCATGGGATATATGTTTATGAAAGTCGTTTCTATTTCATGGGTTATGTGATTATGAAACCCACTTCTTTCAATGGGTTATGCTTTGATGAAATGATTATGAAACCTATCTCTTTTCCATAGGTTATGTTATGATGACATGTATATGATACCAATTTCATTTCATATGTTATTATATTATTGTTTATGATCTTATGGAACACATATGTATGATTTAATTATGATATGGTTGGGACCGATGTATCCCTCCAATTCATCGGATAAATATTTATATCTCATGAGATATACATGGCTAGAACAGGGAGTGAACTCAGTTAAATAAAGGACTTTGTCTGATAATATGGTCTTAGGAGTTAACCTTGATTACTAAGATTGTAATGGGAGTGAACCACGACTACTAAGATGGTTTAGGGATTAAACCCATTCAACTAAGATGTCCTTTGAATTAATCATTTACTACTATTAAAATCATTTTTTATGCATATATGTCTACCAAATTTCCATATCTTATTCCTATGTTATGATTTTTTAGATTATTCTCTTGAATCCATAATGGTTCATGTCTTATTAACTTCCAATCATAATGACATGACTCGTGTATATGATGTTTGATATGCAGGGTATGCTCTTAAAATTTTATTCTCAAGTTATATACCCTTATGATCATGTTATGCTTATATATCTCCTTTATTTACCCTTATTGAGCATCTGAGATCACCTTTTTTATGTTTTCCTTCCCTATGTTATGAAGAAAGGTTTTAAGTATGAATACTAAATGTGAAGATATATGTGTTAAAAATTAAATATATTTCACCAGACTAGAAGATTGTATTCCATGTTTCAAACTATACTAAACTATTATGGTCCTTAGGAAAGTACTTCTGTAATATGATGAATATTTATCTAAAATGTTGTAATATGCATTTATGTTATGATTGGGTCTCTAAACTATAAACTATTGATTATGTTTATTTTATATCCATACTTTATCCTTTAATGGATTCAAATTCTTAATAATTACTTTTTGGGTTTCAATATATGGGGAAACCTCTAAACTGTTATAAAAAAAGTAAATCTGGGAATACTCTAAATTTGTAATTGTGATTTTGAAAACATATATTCCAGAAATTTCATCCCCCAAAAGTCTCCCGGGGTAATGAGATTTTGGTAGAAAAACTATTTTCACACTAGACAGGTAGTCAGTACATAATTCATTAGCTTCATAATCAACATATCGCTCCACAATACAACCTTTTATCCAACATATATTTTTGAAATACCCTTTCACAATTTTCATGTGCCACTTAATGGGGTACATCCATCAATAATGTAATAGACCACATATTCTAATGTCTCTTACTAAGTAAACCATCAAGTGAACCATCATATAAAATAATTTTGGTGGGAAGAACATCTCCAATTCCCATAATATGATAGAAATTTCCTTTTTCAGAGTTGTAATTTTCACTGGATCTATAACTTTGCTACATATAAATTTGAAAAATAAATATATATTTCTTAATGTATCACAGAAATTATGGGGAAAAATGAAACCTAAAGATACAAGCATCAGATCTTGTATCAAAACAAAATATTCATGTCATTTTATACCATTTAACATTAAAATTATCATTAATGTGATATTATTGATATTCAATAAATACCCCTCTATAACCTTTACATCATTCAAGAAGTTATAAATCCAGAATCTTTCCTTCTTGGAAAGAGTGTAAGCAGTTGGAGAAAGAAAAGTCTATTTTCACCCTTTACTAGAGCCAAGTCTTCATGTATTCTCATGTCAATCATATCTAACCAATCCTTAATTCCATAACTAATTTTTTCTTGGTGCATTTGGTAGCATTACAAAGACATTATCACACACATTTTTTCTACATGCACGACATCAAGAAATTTCTGACGTACACACAATTCTAGTATGGTAAGTCAAAAACAATGGATCTCTTTTTCCAACAATTTCTCATATGGTTCTTCAAAAAACGTTTTCCAAAATTAGTGTCCAGATCTTTTACTTTCTCAAAAAATTGATCAATTGTTATTGGAAATGTTATTCTACGTTATTCTGAACTCACATCGAATGATTCCATCCAATATTGTTACATATGTCACCTGGGTAGAAATATTTCATGTCATATAAATATAGTCTTTGATTAATGTTTTAACCTAATTTACTATGTACCTTTTCCAAAAATGGGACACCCTTAAGTTAATTTAATGATATATCATAACAAATTTCTATAATTAAAGTCATTTATTGTCTCATAAAACATAGATATCAATGTGAAAACTTGATTTATATAATCATTATACAACATAACACCTGAATCCCATAACAATTTCAAATCATCGATCAATGGAGCCAAATAAACCTCAATATGATAAACTGGTTTTTTTGGTTATGATATAATCATAGTTAACATAATGTATTTTCATTTCATGTATAACCATGGAGGAAAGTTATAATTTACCAACATAATCATCCATGTACTGTGAGTTCTTCTTTGAAAACCAAAATGATTCACTCCATCTATAGATAGTGCAAGACGAAGTTTTCTCAGATCATTTCCAAATTAATGATACTTGTTATGAATTCTCTTCCACTAAGGAGAGTCATCCTGGAGATGAAGTTTCCCATCTTTATTTTTTTTATCTGTGTGCCACATCAATTATCTTGCAGTCACCTCACTTTTATATAGGTTTCTAAACCTTGGAATGATTGTAAAATACCATAAAAAAATTTTAGGACCCAATTCATCATTATTGTATAAAAAATCACCACACTTTGGGCATTTTTATGTGATTTTTGGTCCTTGAGTAATATTATACAATCATTTGGATAGGTATGTATTCTTTTAGAGATTATACCCATTGAATATAGAATTTTTCTAGCATCACATGTTCATCCAAGAATCTCATTATCTTCTCATAGAATATCATTCAAGACAGAAAGTAGTTAGGTAAAACTGGCATCACTCTATCTATTTCCATCATTAAAATTATAAAGCTTCATTGTAGCTGAAAATTTTGTATATTTATTATAACCAGTAAACAATTGAGTCTTTGAAAAACTATTTAACTTTTTAATTTTTTTTGTAAAATCACAAATTTCATCTTCAACTTTCATTTTCATTTACTTAATAAAATATTAGTCAAAATTCAGACCTGTGATCATATCCTCTATACAGTCTTCATCATTATCTACACTTGTAATCATATTAGATGATCCATAAAATGCAATCTTATCCAAGTCACTAACTAAATTTTGTTTTTCCCCATGTTTAGTCCAACATTTATAACTTTGATCTATTCCATGATAGATCAAGTGTTACTATAACTCCTCTAGACTAATTAGTCTTGAATAACGACAACATAAACATGGAAAAAGTATTTGAGAAGGGTCATATGTATGACATTTTTCAAACTTGATGAACTCTTTAACCCCATCCTAGTACTCTTTTATCACACAATTGGCATCCATCCATTTTTTTATATCCAACCTATTTAATTAAATAATATTAATATTTAACAAAATTAAGTATAAAAACCATTTCATAGAAAAATTTCATCTTATTATTAAAATATTAGTATAAGGTAAGGTTATTAATGGTTTTGATTTTAAAGACAGAAATTTTTTTATTAGTGGTTATGATTTTACTATTTTGGGTTATAATTAATATTTTTTATATTATATTAACCTAATATACCATCTTGTTCACTAATTCAGGTCCCAAGAGAGACCACTCTCCTGTCAAAACCCAACATAGAGGTGATTAATGTATCGCCTTTAAAAAAAGATGTTCGACGGGGAGAAATAGATTATAAGTGATAACATACCTTGATTTTAATATATCATTATAATTTCAAGATAATAAAATTAGTTAAACTTTAAACTAAGACAAATATATTAATAAAAATTAAAAAAATTAAAAATGTTTAAACAAAAGTGATTTCACATATTCAATAAAATCATTTACATAATCAAAATATTTATTTACATGAAAATATATATATAAATATTTTTCACAACAAATTATAAATTATAACATAGTAAAATTGAAAGGAAGAATTTTAATAATTATATTTATATATATTTAAAATTTATAATATATATATATATATTATTTATAAATATATATGTAAAAATTGTATTTATTTTATAAAAAATATTTTTAATTAATAATTATAAATAAAAAAATTATTTTCATATAAAATAATAACTTTTTAAAAAATATATTGTTATTTATATTAATGTTTAATTATATTCATAAATAATTATATGTATACATAAAGAAGATTTAAAAAATACATTTCTTAAAAATTATTAATTAAATATTTAAGTATTATAATAATATATAATATTTTAAAAAAATTAAATTACCAAACTTCACAATATAAGATCATTTTATAAATTGACATTTGTGTTTATGTGTGATAAATAAATTCATAACATACATGTGTATATCAATTTATATACATTACATGTAATATTAATTTTATTTAATTTTTATATAAAATAAACTAAAATTAATTACTATTATCTAAAAATTATTATATCAATTAATATTGTCATATAAATGTAAATAACTATTAATTATATGTTAAAATTTATGATATTAGTTGTATTATATATAAAAATTGTTCACACATGTGTGGGTGCGAGTATGAAGAACCAAAGGACATGGGTGTCTATTTTTGTAATAGGTGAACTCAACACATATGTTTCTATAATATTAATTATATTCTAATTTATATATAAAATAAACTAAAATTAAATTTTAATGTCTAAAAAAATTCTTCTAATTAATATAGTTATTTTTAGGCTTCACAAGGGATTCAGAGAAAAAATACCATAAGTGGGGGTGAATTCGGGTATGGAAATTTTCTAATTTAAACAATGTTTCCTCAAACTCTCACTACCCAAGATGAAATTTAATTCATTATTAGTTCCCATCAGTTCTTTTATAGATGATGATGATTTTATTATTAATCATATCTAGTCTTTGTCACTTTAAATAGATTATTCAATGATTATTAACCCACACATATCGATTATGGCAGGCATAATATAAACAAGAAGGAAAACATAATACAATAATTTTTTTGGTTCACCCACACTAGGATAATTCAATGAGAATATAATCGATAATGTGATAATGCACCAAAATCCACTAATAGAAAATTAATATAATCATTTAATTATATATTAAAAACCTATGTCATAGAAGATGTTCCATGCAATGTTGTAGGAGTGGGAAAATTCAAGTGGCCAATAATTATTGCAGTGAAATTTCATGTTTGACAAGTGTTAGCCACCTGAATTTTCACACACCTTCCAAATGTATCAGGGAAGTTAAGCAACATTCAAATCCTTTGTAAAAATTTAAAAATACCAAAATAAAAACTAAAAATTTTAAAACCTTTAATGGTGGATGTTAATTCATCCAAGAGATAATGAAGGGGAGAGAGGGTGAGCATGTAGTGGTGAGTGAGAGTAGCAGCGTGTGTAGCAGCAGGTAGGGACAACAGCTATGATGGCGATATGGTGGATGATTGGTAGTGATAGTGGCATGGAGAGATAGTAGCGGTGATGATGGCAGAGAGGGAGATCAGCAACGCTCGAGGGAGGGAGGGTGGAAAGGAAGAGAAAGCAATGTTGAGGGATGTAGAGCAGTAAGGGAGGGATAGTGGTCATGAGAGGGGGATAGTAGAGGCATGGGAGAGAAGCGATGAGGGAGGGAGAGTGGTGATGACATGAAATGACATGGAGGGAGTGTGTCGGAGAGGGAGAGCAGCAGTGAGGGAGGGAGAGTAGTGACAAGGTTACCCTTTTGTGAGATCTTGAAGGCACGATTGAATCATAGTCTCTTGGGGTTAAATTTATTAACCATAAAAAGGTTTTTATCAGCCTTAAAAATAATTTTTTTTGATAAAAGCTTGCTTTATCAGTGCTGGAAAATATTTCACATTATAACTAATATAATTAAAAAATTTAAATGCAAATAATTACAAATAAATATAAATATATATAATTAGATAAATATATTTAAAAATATTTAAATATAATTATAAATATATTTATATAATTATATATATTTTTATAGTTATATATATTTATATATTTATATATACTTATATAATTATATATATTTATATAATTATATTTATTTTATAGTTATATATATTTATATAATTATATATAATTATATAATTATAAATACAATAACTATTTTTATTATTTAAATATATTTATTATAATTTTATAATTATTTAAATATATATGTACTTATTTTTATTTATAACTTTAAATAAAAGTATTTAAAAATATTTGTATATACCAATATAGTGTGAAGCATGGTTTGTAGCCCATGGTCCTGAATTTTACTTAAAATAAAAGAACAATGTACAATGAGAGATGAAAAATGAAAGTAAGTGAAAAACCACTGATCCAAATATCAAAATAGACCACAACCCATGAAACATGAGTTTCATCATCTCTGGGAGTGTCAACCACATAAGCCTCATGGATTATGACCCCTCCCCTAGGTTATGAGTTGTTTATATGGCCCATCAACCACTTGAGGATCAATGTTTCCATCTCATGGTATGAGGTCCTCAAGTGGTTGAGGATCATGTTCCCCAACTAGACTTGTCATTTCCTGGATAGCCTCAGTACCTGAGGATTGACCCTTAACTTGAATAGTTCCATGGTGGTTTCCAAATTCATTATGAAAGACCTCCCTAGTATTATACCTGTTACATATGTCAAGCAAGATAAATACATTTTTACCAAAGTTTGACATAGCCTTTTTAAGGTTAGTCACCCCTTGGTCAGAAATGGACACTTACTTAAGAGGATTTGCAACAACACTATGGGTCTGATCCTTGGCTGCAAGATCTTGGATATGGCCAAGATCCATTACCTTTGATTGTGACCTTGATTGATCCATGGGAGTGACCATCACCTCCCCTATCGACCTTCATTCCCACACATGAACCATCATCCCCTTTCGGTGTACCACCAGTTACAAGATAACTCATTGCTACCTCAAAAAAAATTCCAACCTTGTTTACTTCAATGATTTCATTTTTTGTTGGACTCTATTGGTCAATAATATATAGTGTATAAATATAACTATAAAAAATCCTTGGCATGACAGACTGGTCAAATTTTTCTAAAGAAAAAACATCAACTGGTTCTCTTGTTTGATCACTTTCCACCCCTATATGAATACAATATATTTCTCAATAGAGGCAGTGAAAGGAGATCCAAACTCCCTCTGAGTTTTCTGTAGTTTCACCCAAAAAACTAATTGTCCCTTACTATGAACAACATTCCAGAATTAATCTCCAATTACATTAGAAATTTCTATTTCATTCTTAGTATCACATGATACATCCTTACTCATCAGATGTGAGTCTTGAAGTAGCTTTATGCCCACCTCGGTCCTGCCCAATGTTTGGGTGCCAACACTTAGCATACTTTAAATTCCACTCATATCCTGACAAGATCCCATATAAAACTTAGTATCATTTCCTTTAAAAGAAAAAACGGTGAAATGAGAATAGGGTGTGTCAATACACAACCTCAAGATGGTTTTAGTGACCATATTAGTAAAAGAGAAGGAAGGTTGATCTAGAATGTCCCTTTTATCCATAGGAATGTATGATATCTTGTGAGGAAGAGAAGAAGCATTAATCCCCCTACCTTGTGTTACACTTACTCTCCCTCTTCCTATTCTATAAATCACTCCTTATTCATCGGGTGAAATATGGTCATTATTCTTTAGCACAAACGACACCATCTATTGGTCAGACTTCTTCCAATTAAGCATGGGTAGCTTGAACTTACAATTTTCAACATGGTACCCGAATTTATTGAAGTTAGAACTTTTTATTCCCCTCTAAAAATTCTCTCTAACATGACCAATGGACAATCAGTTGAAACAAAAATTAGACACATGTTATCATTTAATTTCTAGCTCAAATTTTAACTCATTATCAACCAAAAATATCATTTCAAAAAAGTTTGATCTCAGATTATAATCAACTATAATTCAGGAAATGTTCCCATACCTGACCATCTCAGCATTCTTTTCAAACATAATTTGAGTTCTAACAGGTGAGGCAATATCTCAAAAAAATAATTGGATTCCAAAAAAACGAATTCAACCTTGTAACCCGAATCCAATATTGAACAACAGACTTCTTGACTGGAAACGGGTCAATGAAATGGTCATAATCTTGAAATATATATTGGAGTTGGTGCCCCATAAACCCACTTCTTTGTAAATTATGATAAACCTATATTCATTGGATGAATATTAATAAACTCTTTATAATATCAAGATTTTTCTTCTACGTTACATAGTATGTGATAATGTCTTAGGAATATCTTTCACACTAAAAGGTCATAGTGGATCCCTACTATGATGAGAACCCAGAAGTATCATGACATTATTCTTGAATATATGTTCTATGTCCAAATTATATCATTTTAAGGAACAAAAATGATACAAGATATCAGGGGTGGGTACTCATGAAACTTTGAGGCACCTTCTCATGGTGTGAACCCTTGTTAATATCAAGGAGGATATTATGAGAACAAGACCCGCCAGTAGGAAATCCATATTCATAAGTGTCATTGGATGTTCCTATATATGGACATGTGTATTTGTACTTAGACTTTAAGATTATTATTAATGTGTAATATGACTCATGCACTATGATGTATTGTCAAAAACTGAGATGATAGATGTTCACGGTGAGGTAGGATATATTTGGTGTGTCACGAGAAATATTTGCATTAATGAATAATGCGAGAAATAATTTTTCACTTCTACGGAAGTAGATATCTTAGGCCCTTTTATAGAAATGATATAGCCTAACTAACTCTATGGCCATGGTGTTATCTAGGAAATTTCAATTCCTAGAAGTCAAATAATGAGAAATCAAGCACATGGGTTGATGGCACTTGCTTGGAACCCACTTGATTGGAGATATCAGGACAAAGAGATTGTATTACACTATAAGAATTATTATAAGGTGAAATTTTGTTGCGAAATCAACTTATTTATCTTGGGTTCCTTAACCCATTGCTAGATATTAATCTTGGAGTTTATGCAAACCCGCCTAATGCCAATGAAAAAGAGGCCTAGAAGGTCACACACTAAGTGTATCCAATATCTCAGTTAAATAATAAGTTATTTATTTAACAAGTTGAATAAATATTATTCCCATTTGTGGTTTAATAATTTTTCTAGTATGCCTAATTTTATTTATTTCATTGCTAGTTATTCGAGAGAATATATTGAAGATAGAATATTTATTTATTGATTAATAATGCAGTTATATTTATTTAATAAATAAATTGTCATTATTCAAGGCCTGGTAAATATTGAGGAGGATTGGCAGACCAAGTTATGGGTCTAGTGAGAAATAATATTAGTTATTATTTGGTTAAATAATATTCAAATATAATATGTAACTTAATCACATGTCATGGAAATAATAGCATTGTTATTATTATTTGGCGTGGGGTTTCACATGTAATAATAAAATAAGTAATGGAACTTATAATAATTATATATTTTTACCTGGTGAATTAAATTTCCTATTATATTATTATTCTCTAATTATCCAAGGTATCATTCCACTGGCTAACTAATGGTTGTGTGCATAACATCATTGGAGAAAAGCTCTCAAGCCTAGAGAACTCTTCCCTCTCTAAGAATGTTCTCATGAACGAGAGATATCCTCCTCCAACGGATCTAGGAGAATGCTTTGGAATCGATTCTCAATGCGATCGAAGGTGGACATCGCAAGTGTAAGGATCTTCTGTGCAAGCACCTAGAGACTCCTTCGGCAAAGTTTGGAGATACATGAAGTAGGTTTGGATCACCACAAGAGGAATCCTATCCTTAGATTATACATCACAATTAAGTCTCACCTCTGAACCATGGCCCAACACATCAATGCAGAAAGAATCACATTGGAGGTAATTATTGAATTTAATTAAATTAATTATAAAAAAATATGTTGATCCTATTTTCTTGGTTATGAGTTCTCTCCTTTATATTTTATCTTGCATTCAGTTCCATGGATATCGATGTTTATCATTGTATTGATCCTGGATTAATCATCTATTATGTAAATTTGTAAAGTTGGGTACAGGCTCATCCTACGCTTCCACTACACCCGAAACCTACAAGTGGTTTCAGAGCGGGTCATATTTTCATTTATAGTTATTTAAATAATTTCTAGATGATTTACACTTTAATAATTTAGTTTGTTAATTCATGTTAAATCATTCTTGTAATCTGAATTTCGATATCTTTTCTTCACATTTTTTTCTCAAAGATCTAACAGAAATGAATAATTTTATGATTCAAATTAAATCAAGGATATCATCATCAGGCACCGATGATTCTGTCTAGGTAACATGATAGTACACGTCGTGCATTCAAAATTACACACTGTGCCATATTCCATACATACCATGTAATCTGGATCACACACCATGTAGTTGTGTTCAGCACAACAGGAGTAATTTGGAAATTACTCAAGCCATGTGCATTAATGACACACAATGTTGTTAATTATTATATTTCATATTGACCGGGAAAAACTGGTGCACGGTCTGCTGGAATACACATCGTGTGTCCCACTGGACAAGTCATGTAGTCCCTTCATATTAGGGTCAAGTCATATATCCCATACACAGCTTTCCCGACTAGTGACCATGTAAAGTGGAGTTGACATTTCATGTGGCCCACTGGACACGTTGTGTACTCCGAAGATTTCTGAAGTACACCTCACTCACCGTTTCCCCAGGCGTGTACATAGGATGTATGGTGAGGAGGGTACACACCATGTAGTCGAATTTACACATCGTGTACTCTGAATATTTTTAAAGTACACCCCACATGCCATTTCTCCAGGTGTGTACTTCAGATGTATGGTGAAGAGGGTACATGCCTTGTATTCGAATCTACATGTCATGTACTATGTCCAGATTACACAGATTTAAAAATTTATTATTATATTATGTAACCTTTGAGACATGTACCTTCGTGTGGGTGTAATGTTTGGACACAACATGTGATAGGTTTTTCATATATATATATATATAAGTTTAATTTACATCTACGTAATGTAAAAATATTTTCACATCATGTATAAGTTGTATTAAAATTATAATTATGTGTTCATGATACATGTCATAAAGAATAGAGTGTATAAAAGTATAAATACATGCTAGGTAGTTTTGGATAGGTATTCATTGGGTTTCCTCCAAGGTACAAGTTATGTACAATGTAAGAACCCGGATCTTTGTTCAGGTATGTTTTCCCTTTTTCTGGATTTTTTAAGGAAAATAAATTTTCTGGAAATTTCAGAAGTACACGCTGTGTACTTTCTGAGTACAAGCCATGTATTCTATTCCAGCTCGAAGCCATGTGCTCGCCATGTCTGGGCCACACAGTGTGTAAGGCTGAGGTGGAGGCCGATTAATTTGGAGTACAGAAAAATTGAAGTACACGCTATGTACTCAAGAAGTACACGCCGTGTACTTTCTTTTTTTTCCATTAAAAGGACTGGGGTCGCGCCTAACCCCCAGTTTCGTCTTATTCTTCATTTTTCTTCCGTCTGAGAGCGACCTTATGGCCGGATCTTTGAAGGGATCCCGCCTCACCGTTCGTTCTCTGATTCAAGCACAGTCAGTTGAGTTGGAATTGCAGTGGTGAGTTCTTCCTTCTGCTTGAGTCTTGTTTCTTGATTCCTCCTGGTTTCCAAATTATCGTAGGTTGAGCGTTTTGTGCATTTTCTCAGATCTACATCATTCCAAGGGGAATCTGTCGTCGTGGTTCACATATATCGTTCTCCTCGGATCTAGGTAGGTGGTTTGTGCCCTCCTGTAGAAATTTGATGAGTATTATGTGAAAATTCCACCAATACCCGTGAACAGGGTATTGCGTGTTTCCTATTTTTCCCCTGCTGTTTGCCTGCTTTGCTTGTTTTCTTTAGTAGAGGTTATTGTTTGTGAGTAGAGTAATTGTTTTTGTGCTCAGGTTTCTTTGCCATGCTTGTTTTTCCTGTTGGGCGTTTTTCCAGTTTCCATACCTTGTTGTAGGATATTGGAACTGTCTCTTTTGTTATTACTATTGAGCCTCAGTTGTTAGCCAAGTAGTTCTTGAGGTTTACTTAGATGATATACGCACGCTGAGCATGTTTAGTTTTACTCAGGACTGTGAGAACCTAGAGTAGTATACCAAAGGGAGAATTGATGGAAGGGCTTCTCCAGAGTGTCTTTAATTACGATGCGAGACTATAGGGGGAATTGACATTGAGTGATTCCCCGGAGAGTCTGTAGATCCTCGATGCGGGCCACAGGGGGAATTGACGTTGAGTGCTTCCCCAGAGAGACTTTAGCACGATACGAGACTATAGGGGGAATTGACGGTGAGTGCTTCCCCTAAGAGTCTGCTTAATTATGTAGCTGAACCAGAGGGGTGAGACTGTGTGTGCCTCCCAGAGGGTTTCTAGTACTTAGAGGTTGAACCATAGGGGTTAGACTGTGAGAGATAGCCAGAGGGTTACCTGTTTTCTTCCTGTTGCTGACTGCTTACTTGTGTGCTTTACTTGTTAGATCTGTGGATTGTAGCTGCTTGTGATTTTCTGTTTACTGCTTCTTGTTTTATTACTGCCATGTATTCATTGACTGTTAGGCACAAATATTTGGGTGATTGCCTACTAGGATTGTATCTCACACCCTGTTTGGTCCATGTTTTTGGTCCTAATAAGACTATGTTGTTGCAGGTATAGACAAGGGAAAGCACCCTTCTTCTTCAGGATCTTGATTGCATTAGGAGATAGGGAGCATGGGACCGAGTCGTGGCTCGCAATTATGAGGAGCTTACTTTGTTTTCCTTTGCACTTGGTTTCAGTTTTATTTCAGCACATTGCTGTGTTTGTTGTTTTCCTTAGATACTTGTACCTGCTGCATCATTTTCATCATAGTTATATATCTACATTGTTTCCGCTGTTTGGTTTTTGTTGTTATGCATGTTGTTTACTGCTTCTGCTATTTATTGTTGTTTTCTTACCTTTTATACCTTACCGAATGAGGGTATAGTTTCCCCACCGACTCACCAAGGCCCTCGCTGTTAGTTTGAAGCCTCTGGCGTTTGGGGAAACGCGCTTGAGGTCTTGTGGCGAACCGGGTACGGGGCACCAGTGGAGGGGCTCCGGACTCAGGACGTTACAAAGTGGTATCAGAGAAGTTCTTTTATCTTTCTTTACTATTTGGATACTTTATCCAGGGATAGGATGGATTCGGTACTTGGCATTAGGCTGTGCTCGGGAGTAGCTAACCCATGTACGGGGAAAATCCATACTACCTCGTTAATTGCAGTTTTTTTGGTTTTGAGATTTTATGGTTGGTATGTTTTCACCTAGAGTGATTCTTATGACTTGTGCAGTTATTGTTTTGATATTTCGGTTCTATTTCTATCACAACCCGATGAGATGAGGGTATTCCATCTCATGTATCATATAGGAACTTGAAGAAATCACATTTCATGCATTCTTACCATGCCATCTAGGGTGCATTAGCAATTGCATGCTGTTGTGATAGACTTTGTGTAGATTATGCATGCTGTTGTGATAGTTTCTTGATAGATTCTCTGCTTCTATGTTAGAAAAATATTTTTTTGTTCTTTGTTTAAAGTGAACGCCAAAAATTTGGTTCTTGAGGTGTTATGGGCCCTCACGAATCGGAATTTGGAATCTTTTCCCTCATTTTTAGTGTTTCTGGAATTCTGCGCAGTTTTTGAGCTACTGCCCAGAAAAACCCAAAATACACGGCGTGTACTTTTTAGATACATGTCGTGTAGTTTTCAGGCCGTGTCACTGACCGTGTGAGCAGAAAACGGTTTCATGGGAGTAACTTCAGGAACACGCCGTGTACAATTGGTACACGCGGTGTGAGTTCGGAGCCGTGTACCCGGCCGTGTCACTAAAAAAACGGGCCGGTGAAGCTCAGGTAGAACACGCCGTGTCCATAGGGAACACGCCGTGTAGTCTTTTCTAGGTACCCGACCATGTCACAAACAACACGGGCTGACGTTACCTTCCTTTCCACATGCCGTGTTTGTTCGGAACACGCCGTGTAGTCTTGCCCAGGTACCCGGCCGTGTCACAAACAACACGGGACAATGTTTCCTTCACCTATGCACGTTGTTCTTGTTTAGAGCACATCGTGTAAGGTCCAGCCATGTAGGCGGCCGTGTACTCAACAACACGGACCGCCGAAGCCTTGTCTAGTGCACGCCGTGTTTGTTTCGAACATCCCATGTAGTCTCGGGTTGAGTCGGACCGTGTGGGTTATCCGTGTAAGGAGAATCGGGAAGGGGAATAGTTTTCAAGTACACGCCGTGTGTGGGGGTCAACATGCCGTGTATTTTGAAGTGTACATGACTTGTAGGGTGAGATTACATGCCCATGTCAGTGGTTTAAGAAGACACGCCGTGTAGTTTTATACATGCCGTGTAGTCGTGTTTTGCAATCTTGTGTATTTTTCTTCCCCTGTTCCTGTTTTGTACTCTTGTGTTCTATGTCCTTGTTTTCCTGATCTAAGGTGTGCTTTTGATCTTTCAGAGCTATGCCTCTGAGATGTCCTTAGATCGTACGTCTGTCATCAGGCAGTGATCAGACGCCAGACAGGGCTGATCAGGGACTTCCTGTCGATCACCCAGTCGAGCCAGCCTTGGCACCGGTTGTTGTACCAGTCACGGGCGCTGATGCGCAGTTCATGGAAGGTTTCATGAGGATGATGCAGGCCTTCCAGGGAGCACCGACTCTTTCCTCATCTATGGTAGACTTGACGTGGGTCTTTCAGCAGTAGCATCCTCCCACGTTCTCGGGGGAGGGAGGACCTCAGGCTGCAGAGTCATGGCTTGAATCCATGCTGACTATATTCGAGCATCTAGAGACGCCTCCAGAGAGGCGGGTCAAGCTCACCACCTACATGCTCCAAGACTCTGCCAAGAGGTGGTGGGACGTGATCTCACAGGCAGGTCATCAGTAGGCTATGGCTTGGGAGGAGTTCCAGCGCGTGTTCTACGACTACTTCTACCCAGAGACTCTGAGGGATGATCGAGCCCAGGAGTTCATGATCTTAGAGTAGGGTACTCTATCTGTCATGGAGTATTCCTCCCGTTTCACTGATTTGTAGCGTTTTACACCCCTTCGGGATGGGAGTGGGGTGTTCTTGGCGAGGAAGTTTGAGGATGGACTCAGGTGGGAGATCCGCTCGCAGGTGAACATATTCCAGCTGACTTTCATTACTTCCATCGTCAACCAGGCACTGATTGCAGAGTGCAATCTGAGAGACTCTGGAGCTACAAGCCAGGGTGGTTCTGCTTCTAGAGCTAGATTTTCTTCAAATTATAGCAAGAAGCGCCGTAGGGAGCCTACGCGCGGTGATTCGAGAAAGCGAGACCGATCATCAGGCAGCCAGGTGATATGCTACCAGTGTGGTCGGACAGGGCACATGAGGCCGCAGTTCCAGAGAGACCCCGTAGAGTACCGATCTTGCGGCAAGATGGGTCACCTTCAATTTTTCTGCCAGGTTTTCTCACTAGCAGCGGGTGACCGGGGTTCTTCCATGACTCCTCATTCAGGAGAAGCCCCACCAGTCTCTCACCAGTCAGGGAATTGGAGTTCTTCCAACCCTTCGGGCCAAGGTGGAGGTCGAGGCCATGGCGGTCAGCCACCAGTCCCTCAGCACCAGCAGGGAGGTTCATCTAAGAGTGGTCAGTCAGGGGCGCAGGGCCGTAGTGCAGTCCAGTCTTTCACTGTGGAACAGACTTATCATGAGCATAATCCCGACCCTTCTACTGTTCGAGGTACGATTTTAGTATCCACAGTTTTTTCTTCAGACCTTTTTGATACTGGTGCTATGCATATCATTATCTCTGTTGCCGTTGTGGAGAGCCTTGGACTCTGCATCTTTTCTTCTGCCGACTCGTTGACACTAGACACACCTTTGGGAATGAGGACATATAGTGTACGTCAGTGTAGAGTGTGCCCTCTCGAGGTTGCAGGGTATCAATTCTTATGGGATCTCTATGTCCTAGATATGACTGGCTATGATGTCATCCTCATCATAGACTGGTTAATTCCCTTCTAGGCAGTCGTTGACTATTATCACCGTAGAGTCAGTTTGATTTCACAATAAGGTGAATCTTTCCTTCATAGAGGCGAATGGGACATTCGGGTGAGTCGGGCGGGACTCGAGTATCTTGGGCTAGGAGGGGTGACAGCCCAGATTTCTAGCCTTTACCTGGATGATCAGGGGAATCCACAGTTGGACTTTCCTCCAGTGGTGGATCGATTCAGGGATGTATTTCCGTAGGACTTTTCGGGTTTTCCTCCGAAGCGTGAGGTATACTTCTCTATTGAGCTCATGCCAGGAGAGGCACCGGTGTCTATTCCTCCATATAGGATGGCTACACCTGAGTTGCAGGAGCTCAAGAAGCAGTTGGAGGAGTTACATGCTAAGGGTTTCATCCGACCCAGTACTTCTCCTTGTGGTTTGCCTGTTCTGTTTGTGAAGAAGGCAGACAATACCCTTCATCTTTGTGTGGATTATCGGAAGCTGAACCAGTTTATGGTCAAGAACCGATATCCTTTGCAGAGGATTAATGACCTTTTAGATCAGCTTCTAGGAGCCCAGGTGTTCTCGAAGATCGACTTGAGGTCCATTTATCATCAGTTGTGCGTTAGACCATCAGATATACCTCTGACAGCCTTTATAAGCAGGTATGGTCTTTACAAGTATACAGTCATGTCATTCGGTCTCAAGAACACACCTGCAGTTTTCATGGCACTGATGAACCGAGTGTTCTATCCTCACTTGGATTCCTTCTTCGTGGTCTTCGTGGACGATATCTTGGTGTACTCTCACACTCGACACGACCATTCCACCCATCTTGAGATCGTTCTGATTACACTGAGAGAGCATCGGCTTTATGCTAAACTCTCGAAGTGCCACTTCTGGATGGATCAGATTCACTTCTTGGGTCACGTCATCTCAGAGGCTGGAGTATCTGTGGACCCAGAGAAAGTGAGAGCTATAGTTTCCTGGGAGCATCCGAAGAACGTCTTTGAGGTACGGAGTTTCCTAGGGATGGCTAGATACTACAGACGCTTCATTTGGTACTTTTCTCATCTAGAAGCACCTTTGAAAGGTCTGACCAAGAAGGGGGCGAAGTTCTTATGGTCAGATTCTTGTGAGTCAGCCTTTCAGGAACTGAAAGGAAGGTTGACGTCAGCACTGATACTAGTCTTTCTAGAGCCAGGAAAGAGCTACACTGTTTACTGTGATGCTTTGGGTATTAGGCTGGGAGCTGTGCTTATGCAGGGAGATGGATTCGTTGCGTATGGGTCTCGGTAGCTGAGGCCACATGAGAGGAACTACCCTACGCACGATCTGGAGTTGGCAGCTGTTGTTCATGCCTTGCGCTGTTGGAGACACTATCTTCTGGGTGAGCACTTTTTGGTCTTCACTGACCACAAAAGTCTCAAGTATATCTTCACTCAGTGTGATCTAAATCTGAGGCAGCGCAGGTGGGTTGAGTATCTTCAGTCTTTTGACTTCGAGCTTTCCTATACGCCGGGAAAGGGAAACGCCATGGCAGATGAGTTGAGCAGGAGAACTCAGATTTAGGTAGTTCAGGAGGCCAGTAGTGAGTGGGAGCTGATGGCTCTATTATCTGAGATGCATCTGGAGGTGCATGACAGACTGGGACCGACCTTTATATCTTCTGTAGCTGTTACCTCCATGCTACATGATCGGGTACGGATGAGGCAGCTATCAGACTCAGAAGGCTTAGTCCTGCGGGAGAGTGTGTCAGGAGGAGACCCTCTTCTTGGATGGACAATGGGCGAGGATGAGATCTTGAATTTCCAAGGATGCATATGGGTGCCAGCAGACATACGCGAGGAGCTGATGCGGGGTTTCCATTCCTCAGTTTGGGCAGTTCATCCTGGCGTCACCAAGATGTATCGGGATCTTCATCGCCAGTACTGGTGGCCAGGTATGAAGAAGGATGTTGCTGGTTTCGTCATGAGATGTTCTACTTGTCAGCAGGTGAAAGCAGAGCATCAGCGACCAGTGGGGATTTTACAACAGTTACCCATTCCGGAGTAGAAGTGGAACGATGTTGTGATGGAATTCGTGACCGGGTTGCCGAGATCACCTTGAGGGAACGATGCTGTTTGGGTTGTCGTCGACAGGATTACGAAGTTTTCCCACTTCTTACCGATCAAGGAGACCTTCAGCGTCGATGATCTGGGACAACTTTACATCAGAGAAATCATTTGTCTACATGGAGTTCCACACTCTATTGTTTCAGACAGAGATGCGTGCTTTACCTCTCGGTTCTGGCAGGGACTTCAGAATTCCTTGGGCACACAGGTACTTTTGAGTACAACATACCATCCCCAGACTGATGGCCAGTCTGAGCGCACGATCCAGGTGTTTGAGGATATTATCTGATCTTTCATCCTTGACTTTGGCGGTTCTTGGGAGAAGAATATTCCTCTAGTGGAGTTCGCCTACAAAAATAGTTTCCAGGCGACCATTCAGATGGCGCCATATGAGGCTTTGTACAGTAGGCCATGCCGATCACCCTTATGCTGGCTGGAGGCAGGACAGACAGCTTTGATGGGACCTCGTCTTGTTCATGAGACTTCATAGCAGATAGAGTTGATTCATAAGGGGATGGCTACAATGCAGTCTTGACAGAAGTCTTATGTTGATCAGCGGAGATGGCCTCTGGAGTTCAAGGTCGGTGATCCGGTTTTCCTACATGTCGCGCCGAAGTTGGGACACAAAAGGATTCGGAGACAGGGTAAGCTTTCACCGCGGTACGTCAGGCCGTTTGAGGTCTTGGAGAGAGTGGGGCCGATCGCCTATAGGTTGTAGCTACCTCAGAGGTATCAGGACATGCACGACGTCTTCCATGTCTCTCAGCTCCTACGTTACTTTTCAGACCTGTCTCACGTCTTTCAGCCCGAGGAAGTTAAGCTTGAAGCGAATGCATTGTTCGAGGAGCATCTTATCCGGATTGTCGATCGCAATACGAAGGTTCTCCGCAGGCGGTCTATTCCTCTGGTACGAGTGCTATGGCAGCACGGGCAAGTACAGGACGAGACCTGGGAGAGGGAGACCGATGTACGATCGCAGTGGCTGGAGCTGTTTGGGGTTTCTTCTTCTCCACCTCGTTAGGGAAATTTGGGGATGAATTTCTTTAAGGGGGGAAGTTTTTAAGAACCTGGATCTTCGTTCAGGTATGTTTTCCCTTTTTCTGTAGTTTTTAAGGAAAATAAATTTTCTGGAAATTCCAGAAGTACACGCCGTGTACTTTCTGGGTATACGCCATGTACTCTGTTCTGGCTCGAAGCCATGTTCTGGCCATGTCCGGGCCACACACATGGTGTGTAAGGCTGAGGTGGAGGCCGATTAATTCAGAGTATGGAAAAATTGAAGTACACACCGTTTACTCAAGAAGTACACGCCGTGTACTTTCTTTTTTTCCATTAAACGGACCGGGGTCGCACCTAACCGCCAGTTTCGTCTTCTTCTTCAGTTTTTGTCCGTCCGAGAGCGACTGTAAAGCCAGATCTTAGACGGGCTCCTGCCTCACCGTCTGTTCTCCAATTCGATCACATTTAGTTGCGTTGGAATCGCAGTGGTGATTTCTTCCTTCTTCTTGAGTCATGTTTCTTGATTCCTCCTGGTTTCCAAGTTATCATAGGTTGAGAGTTTTGTGCGTTTTCTCAGATATACATCGTTCTAAGAGGAATCTGTCGTCATGGTTCACGTATATCGATCTCCTCGGATCGAGGTAGGTGGTTTGTGCCTTCCTGTAGAAAGTTGATGAGTATTATGTGCAAATTCCACCAATACCCATGAGCGGGTTATTGCGTGTTTCTTGTTTTTCCCTTTCTGTTTGCCTGCTTTTCTTGTTTTCTTTAGTAGAGGTTATTGATTGTGAGTAGAGTAATTTTTTTTGTGCTCAGGTTGCTTTTCCATGCTTTTTTTGCCTGTTGGGCATTTTGACAGTTGCCATACCTTTTTGTAGGATAGTGTAACTGTCTATTTTGTTATTACTGTTGAGCCTTAGTTGTTATCCAAGTAGTTATTGAGGTTTACTTGGATGATATACGCGCACTGATCATGTTTAGTTTTACTCAGGACTATGAGAACCTAGAGTAGTAGACCAAAGGTAGAATTGACAGAAGGGCTTCTCCAGAGTGTCTTTAATTATGATGCGAGACTATAGAGGAATTTGACATTGAGTGCTTCCCCAGAGAGTCTGAAGATCCTCGACGCAGGCCATAGGGGGAATTGATGTTGAGTGCTTCCCCAGAGAGCCTTTAACACGATACAAGACTATAGGGGGAATTGACGGTGAGTGCTTCCCCAGAGAGTCTTCTTAATTACGTAGCTGAACCAGAGGGGTGAGACTGTGTGTGCCTCCCAGAGGGTTGCTAGTACTTAGAGGTTGAACCATAGGGGTTAGACTGTGAGAGCTACCTAGAGGGTTACCTGTTTTCTTCCTGTTGCTGACTGCTTACTTGTGTGCTTTACTTGTTAGAACTATGGATTGTAACTGCTTGTGCTTTTCAATTTACTGCTTCTTGTTTTATTACTGCCATTTATTCATTGACTGTTAGGCACAAATCTTTGGGTGATTGCCTACTGGGATTGTATATCACACCCTATTTGGGCCATGCTTTTGGGCCCAAGAAGACTATGTTGCTGCAGGTATAGAAAAGGGAAAGCACCCTTCTTCTTCAGGATCTTGATTGCACCAGGAGCTGGGGAGCATGGGACCGAGCCATGGCTCGCGATGATGAGGAGCTTACTTTGTTTTCTTTTGCACTTGGTTTTATTTGTATTTCAGCATGTTGTTGTTTTCCTTAGATACTTGTACCTGCTGCATCATTGTCATCATAGTTATATATCTACATTGTTTCCGCTATTTGGTTTCTGTTGTTATTCATGTTGTTTACTGATTCCGCTGTTTATTGTTGTTTTCTTACCTTGTATACCTTACCGAATGAGGTCATAGTTTCCCCACCGACTCACCAAGGCCCTCGCTGCTAGTCGGCAGCCTCTGGCGTTCGGGGAAATGCGCTTGAGGTCCTGTGGAAAACCAGGTATGGGGCACCAGTGGAGGGGCTCCGGACTCGGGACGTTACATACAAGGTTATGGATGATAATCTCAAGGAAATTTAGAAATGGATTAAGATAAAAAGGATTTATTATTTAAAGATAATGATTAATCAATTTGAGCGTAATTAATATAAATAAGAATGATTAATGAATTTAATTCTAGTTTTATTAAATGTGTAATTTTGTGCATGTATGTGGATGATCATGATCTAGACTGGACCTTTGTATGTGATTCATTCCCTTTTAATTTATTTATTAAATTAAAATTGTTGGACTGTGTGCCTCCTCATTAATATATAGGGCCAGCATGTCCCTGGTTTATTTTATGTAAATCCCCTTTTACCCCTCACCTATATGTGAGTTAGAAAGCATATGTAATGGATGGACCTCCCAATCTATTAGAGGTGGTTCAAGTTAGGAGCTGAGGTGAAACCAATCCAAGGAGATACAAAGGGGGATAGGTGGAAAGCTGTAAACATGAACCTTAAATAGTTCAAGGTGTTTCTCCCATCGGTCAGGGTTATTTTATCAACCCCTAGATAAAAAAACCAATTGAAATTTTCATGATCATACCATTTATTTATTTCTGTCAGTTTTATGGTTATTCATTATGTATGTTTGACGTAATCACATAATTAATGAACTAACAAGCATAAAAGATGGAACTAAAATAATATTTCTTACATGTAAATATTATCTATACATTTTTAATAACTTAAGTATATCCCACTTAGTATTAACAAGTATGTGAAAATATTATTAGTGGAAATTTACACATAAAGGATAAAATCCCTCAATTAAATATTAAGTTGGTATAGCCTTCCATTACTTCAGTTAGAATCGAACCATAGTTCAAAGTTCTTGACCAACCCTAGTTGGGGTGCCTTCAATTATTAGGGAATTCTAATTCGAGGCTTTGGGATGACTTAAATTAGTTTACATCAAGGTTTTACTTCCCTAGATGGACATGGTGTAACTAATAGGAAAAGGTTGAGGAAATCCAATATTAAGGATTTTTTGGATTGGGGATTCCACGCAACAGATCAAGGAGTTATGAGTTAATGTAGTTGGAATTTGGAATGCCTACCCAAAACCATTCAAGTTGCTTGACCAACCCTAGTTGGGGTAATGTGAAGGGTAATATATATCCTTTCTGCTAGAATATCCAAGCAATAGGATATTCAAAATCCAATGGTTAGGGCTATTGGGTTTTGAAAAAATAGTGGGATACTAATAAATATTATTTTATTTATTTATCTATATTTATCAAGATAAAGTACTAAAACTCTATTCATCTTATTTGTAGAAACAACATTAAAAATTACATCAAACATACCATTTTTATCCATACCCGAGAAGTAAAACCTTATCACCAGCACTAATTTCTAGGATTGGAAAAGGTGACTTTGGGTTATCCTTCTCCATGAGAGGAAACTTTATGTGCTAGAACAACCTTTAGCAATTGTTCCTAGAAATGAGGTGAGTGATGAGGAACTCTCTGTGTACGAGAAACATCTGAATGACACTACAGATGTTCAGTTCCTTGTGATATCATCCCTGACCAATTATCTATTGGAGAAACATGAGGAAATGGATGTTTATATCATGATGTATCACCTTCAATATCTCTATCAAGAGAAGGTGATATATGAGAGGTATGAGATCTCCAACGCTTTGTTCACTACTAAGATTAGAGAGTCTATGCCAGATGGACCACATGTAGTCAATTTTATTAGCTATATTGAGTTTCTAGACATCTTAGGGATTAAATCCCCAGATGAGTGGCATAAAAATATCATACTATCATCGATTCCTAAGACCTTCTCTAGTTTTATTGTGAATTATAATATGAGTAATAATGATAAGAGTCTGTTGGAGCTTCTTACCCTGATTATCCAAGTTGATAAGGACATGGGGTATGAAAACCTACAGTACTTATGCTAAATAGGAAGAGGAAGGAAAATCAAAAGGGGCCTAAGATATATAAACAATATAAAACCTCTGAGCACCCTATGACCAAGAATAAGAAGATAAAGAGTATGAGAAAGGAAAAGGAGGAAGTATGCTTTGCATGTGGCAAGTCGGGACACTATAATAGGAACTGTACCCAGAGCTAAGGAGAAGCCATTGGTGCATTCATTATAGAGTGAAATATTTCCATTTATACACTTTGAGTATTAGATACAACTTTTGGGGTTCACTTCTATATTCAAATACAGGAAAAAAGTAGATTCTGGAAAATTACCAGAGGAGAGGTGGATCTGCGAGATGCCAATGGTGCAAGGCTAGATGATCTTGCTATTGGTGACTACCACCTCACATTTTCAATGGGAATGATTTTAGTTTTACATGGCTATTATTATGTACCTGGTGTTACCAAGAACATAATTTTTGTATCAATTTTAGATACTGATGGATTTATTTTCAAGTTTGGAAATAAATGTTATTACTTTTAAAAGGACAACATATGTAGTATAGAACATTTATATAATGGTCTGTATGTATAAAATTATGAGAACCAAGTGTTGTAAATTGATAACGAACCAAGTTAACATGACTCATACAACACCCAGTTGTGGCATCACTGCCTTGGTCAGGTAAATGAAAAGCACCCAACAAAGCTCTGACAAGATGGTTATTTAGACTCTTTTGAGCTAAAACCACTTGATAGATATCACACTTGTTTACAAGGGAAAATAACCAAACCATCATTTTTTGGATAGGGTGAAAGGTCCACAGATCTTCTAGGATTGGTACACACTGATGAGTGTGGACCATTTCTTGTAGAAGCTCGATGTGGATATTCTTACTTCATTACTTTTACTGGTGGCTTGAGTAGATATGGCTATATCTACTTAATGAGTTATAATTCTTATTTATTTGAGAAATTCAAGGAGTTCTAGAATAAAGTAAAGAATCATCATGGTAAGAAGATAAATAAGCTTCGATCGGATTGAGGTGGATAATATCTTAACTAAAAGTTCATCAACATTTTACGAGGTTCTGTCATTCTATCTCAACTCACTCCACTTTATACACCATAGTGGAATGGTGTTAGTGAAAGGAGAAACTATACCTTGTTGGACATGGTAAGGTCGATGAAGAGTCATGTAGAACTTCCATTATCCTTTTGGGGATATGCATTACAAATTGCGGCATAAATATTAAACCAAGTACCAAATAAGGTGGAAAATGGGATTCCCTTCAAGCTATGGAGTGGAAAGAAACCCACTTTGTCAGATACATGTGTATGGGGATGCGAGGTATTTGTTAAGGCTTTCTATGGAAACAAACTATCACCCTAGGGCATGAAGTGTATCCTTATAGGGTATCCTAAGAAAACAAAGAGATACTACCTATACAAACCCTCAGAGAGGAAAGTGAATGTTTCTAGATAGGCCATCTTTCTTGAGTGGGAGCACATCCTCAAAAGGTATAGTGGGATAAAGATTGAATTTGATGAATTTTATGCTCAAGATACACAATTTTTGGTATAAGAACAAGTTCCATAGGTCCCTGTGGAAGTGGTAGTTCATGAAACATAAGTACCCTGTAGGAGTACGAGAGAGGTAAGCGAGCAAGAGAGATATGGTTTCATTTTTACTGAGGATGGTGACTCATTATTATTGGAAAATGATGAACATATCTCCTTCAAGGAATCATTAGAGAGCTCAGAAGCTGCAAGATGGCTAGTAGCTATGAATTATGATATGGATTACATGTATAAGAACAAAGTCTGGGTTCTGGTCATCATGCCAGTTGATGTAAATCTTGTTGTGTGTAAATTGTTATTCAAGAAGAAACTAGATGTGGAAGGTCAAGTTAGTACCTATAAATCAAGGCTAGTGGCTAAAGTTTTTAAACAACATCAAGAAATTGACTATGATGAAACCTTTTCACTAGTTTCCATGTTTCAATCCATAATAATAATACTCTTCATAGAAGCTATCCATGACTATGAGACTTGGTTTATGGATTTCAAAACTACATTACTTAACGAGAACCTTCCGGAAGATGTCTTTATGATGCGACCAGAAGTGTTTGTGACACCAGGTGACTCTAAAAGTGTATGAAAGTTGTAGAGATTCATTTATAGATTAAAGAAATCATCCATATCATGGAACATTTGATTCAATGAATCCATAAGAGAATTTGGTTTCATTAAGAATGAATGTGTGCCATGTGTTTACAATTGGTTTAATGGGAATTTGGTCATTATACTAGTTGTGTATGTTGATGACATATTAATTATTGGAAATGACATACAAGTCTTGTAGTCAGTCAAGGAATGGTTGAACAAGTGCTTCTCCATGAAGGACATAGGCAAAGCAGTCTATATTCTAGGGATCAAGATCATTCGTGATAGATCCAAGAGACTGCATGGACTAAGTCAAAGTGTATACATTGACTAGATACTAAAGTGATTTAGTAAGGAAACATCCAAGAGGGGATTGGTTCTAGTGTCACATGGTATACATATTTCCAAGAAAATGTTTCCCCAGACACAACATGATAAAGATGGGATGAGTAAGATTCCATACACTTTAGTAATATGATCTATCATGTATTCCATGTTATGTATCAGACTTGATTTTTCCTATACACTGAGCATGGTTGGAAGATATCAAGTAGATCCAGGATAACATCATTGGACTGTCATCAAGACTATCCTTAAGTATATAAAAAGAATTAAGGATATGTTCCTAGTGTATGGAGGATATGAGGATCTTACCATCATAGGGTATGGTGATGCTTGTTTTCAGACAGATCAGAATGATCTGAAGTCTCAATTAGGATATGTTTTCTATCTCAACAGAGGAGTTGTGAGTTGGAAGAGTTCAAAGCAGCCAGTTGTCGTTGATTCTATAGTGGAGTCTAAATATATAGCAGCTACTGATGTAACCAAGGAATCCATTTGGATTCAAAACTTTTTGTAGTAGCTTGATGTGGTACCTCGAAGTAAGGATCCCATTGCATTTTATCGTGATAATACTATAGTGGTGGCTCCTACAAAGGATCCAAGGTCACATAAACAGACAAAGCACATACTCTGAATATATCACCTATTGAGATATTTCTCTAAAATGGGTGAAGTTTCATTGAGAAGAGTGTCCATGAAAGAGAACATGGTGGACCCCTAGACTAAAGGCCTATCTCAGAAGAAGCATGAATATAATGTGAGAGCTAGCAAACTTAAGGTTGTTAACAGTTGGATCTAGTGCAAGTGGAAGTCTATTGGAGTTGGTGCCCTAGAAACCAACTTCTTTATACTTTATGATAAACCTATATTCATTGTATGAATTTTAATAAATTCATTGCCACGTCATTATTGTTCTTCTATGTGACATAGTATGTGATAATGTCCTATGAATAGTTGTCACACTAAAAGGTTATAAAATATCCCTACTAGGATGAGAACCTAGAAGTGTCATGACACTATTCAAGAATATATGTTCTATGGATAAATGATATCATTTTAAGGGACAAAACCGATACAGGCTATCGGGGGTGGGGACTCATGAAACTTTGAGGCACCTTCTAATGGTGTGAGCCCTTTGTAATATCCATGAGGATATTATGAGAACACAACCCACCAGAAGGAAATAAACATTCATAAGTTTCATTGGATGTTTTTATTTGAGGACAAGTGTATTGGTCCTTGGACTTTAAGATTATTATTAATGGGTATTATGACTCGCACACTTAGATGTGTTGACGAAAACCAAAACGAATGATGTTCGTGGTGATGTAGGAGATGCTGGGTGTGTCACGAGTAATAATACATTAACAAATAATGTGAGAAAGGATTTTTCACTTCTATAGAAGTAGACATATCAGTCCCCTTGATGAAAATGAAACAACCTAACTAAGTCCATGTACATGGTGTTCTCTAGGTATGTTCAATTCTGGGAAGTTAGAGAATGAGAAATCGAGCACATGGGTTAATGGCACTTGCATGCAACTAGGTTTTGAGATTTTTATATGGCACATCAAAAACTTTAGGATCAATGTTTCCATATGGTGGGATGGGGTCCTCAAGTGGTTGAGGATCATGTTTTCAAACTAGACTTTTCCTTTCCTGGATATCCTTTGTGTCAGAGGATTGACCTTTAACTTGAATAGTTCCATGGTGATTTCCAAATTCTTCATGAAATATCTCCCTGTTATTAGACCTGTAACATATGTCAAGCAAGATAAATACATTTTTAAAAAAATTTGATGTGACCTTTTTAAGGTTAGTCATCCCTTGGTTAGAAATGGACACTTACTTAAGAGGAGTTGCAGTAGCACTTTGGGTCTGATCCTTGGATTCAAAATATTGGATACAGCTAAGATCCATTACCTTTTATTGTGCTCTTTCTTGATCCATGGGAGTAACCATCTCCTTCCCTATCGACCTTCCCATATATTGGGAAGATTCCGCTGGTGAACCATAATTCCCTTTCAGTGTACCACCAGTAGCAAGATAACTCACCACTACATCAAAAAAATTCCAACATTGTTCGCTTTGATGATTTCATTTGTTGTTGGACTCTGTTGGTCAATAATATCTAGTGTATAAATATACCTATCAGGAATCCTTGGCATGACAGACTGGTCAAATTTTTCTGAAGCAGAAACATAAGCTGGATCTCTTGTTTGATCACTTTCCACCCCTATATGAATACAATATATTTCTCAATAGAGATAGTGAATGGAGATCCAAACTCCCTCTGAGTTTTCTATAGTTTCACCCAAAAAACTAATTGTCCATTAATCTGAAGAGAATTCAATAATTCATCTCCAATTACATTAGAAATTTCTATTTCATCCTCAGTATCAGATGATACATCCTTAGTCACCGGATTTGAGTCTTGAAGTAGCTTTATGCCCACCTTAGTCCCACCCTATGTTTGGGTGTCAAAATTCAACATAATTTCAATTCCACTCATATCCCAAAAAGATCCCATATAAACCTTAGTACCATTGCCTTTAAAATCCAAAAAAGTTACATGAGAAGAGGGTGTGTCAAGACATAACCTCAAGATGGTTTTAGTGACCACATCACTGAAAGAGATGGAAGGTTGAGCTAGAATGGCCCTTTTATCCATAGGCATGTATGATATTTTTTGAGGAAGAGAAGAAACATCAATCCCCCTAACTTGTGTTAAACTTCCTATCCCTCCTCCCATTCCATAAATTCATCCTTATTCATGGGGTGAAATACGGTCATTCTTCTTCAGCACAAATGGCGTCATGTGCTGGTATAACTTCTTCCTATTAAGCATAGGCAGCTTGAAATTACAATTTTCAACATGATACCCAAATTTCTTGTAGTTATAGCTTCTTATACCCCTATGAAAATTATCTCTAACATGAAAAATGGAAAATCAGTTGAAACAAAAATTAAGCACATGTTATTATTCAATTTCAAGATCAAATTTTAACTCATTATAAACCAAAAATATCATTTCAATAGAGGTTGAGCTCGGTTCAAACTCAACTAAAATTCAGGAAATGTTCCCATACCTAACCATCTTCGTATCCTTTTCAAACATAATTGGAGTTCCAATAGCTAACGAAATATCTCAAAAAATAATTGGATTCCAAAAAAACTAATTCAACCTTGTAACCCAAATCCAAGATTCAACAACAGACTTCTTGGATTGAAACGGGTCAAACCAAGGGTCACAATATTGAAATATATGTTGGAGTTAGTTACCTATAAACACACTTCTTTCTACTTTATGATAAACCAATATTCATTGGATGAATATTAATTAACTCTTTATCACATCATGGTCGTTCTTCTATGTGACATAGTATGTGATAATGTACTAGGAATAACTTTCACACTAAAAGGTCATAGTGGATCCCTACTATGATGAGAACCTAGAGGTATCATGACACTATTTCTGAATATATGTTCTATGTCCAAATGATATCATTTTAAGAAAAAAAAATGATACAGTCTATCAAGGGTGGGGACTTATGAAACTTTGAGGCACCTTCTCATGGTGTGCACCCTTGGTAATATTCAAGGGGATATTATGAGAACAAGACCCTCTAGTAGGAAATCCACATTCATAAGTGTCATTGGATGTTCCTATCTATGGGAATGTGTACTGGTCCTTATAATTTAAGTTTATTAGTAATGGGAATTATGACTCGTGCACTAAGATGTATTGATGAAAACCGAGATGAAAGATATTCGTGGCGAGGTAGGGTATATTTGGTGAGTCATGAGTAATATTGCATTAAGGAATAATGCCAGAAAGAATTTGTCACTTCTATAGAAGTAGATATCTCAGGCCCTTTGATGGAAATTATATAGCCTAACTAACTCCATGGCCATGGTGTTCTCCAAGAAATTTCAATTCCGAGAAGTCAAAGAATGATAAATCAAGCACATGGGTTGAAGGAACTTGCTTACAACCTGCTTGATTGGATATATCAGGACAAAGGGATTGTATTACACTATAAGAATTAGTATAAGGTGAAATTTCATTATCAAATCAACTCATTTCTCTTGGGTTCCTTAATTCAATGCTAGATATTAATCTTGGACTTTATTCAAGCCCGTCCAATTCTAATGAGAAAGAGGCCTAGAGGGTTATACACTAAGTGTATCCAATATATCTGTTAAATAATATGTCATTTATTTAACAAGTTGAATAAAAATTATTCCCAGTTGTGGTTTAATAATTATTCAAGTATTCCTGATTGCATTTATTTATTCACTAGTTATTCAAGAGAATATATTGGGGATGTAATATTTATTTATTGATGAATAATGCAGTTATGTTTATTTAATAAATAAATTGTCATTATTCATGGCCTAGAAAATATTGCGGAGGATTGGCAGAACAAGTTATGGGACTTGTGAGAAATAATATTAGATATTATTTGGTTAAATAATATTTAAATATAATGTGCAACTTAATCACATGTCATGGAAATAATAGCATTATTATTATTATTTGATGTGAGGTTTCACATGGAATAATAAAATAGGTAATGGAACTTGTGCTAATTATTTATTATTTCCTAGTGAATTAAATTCCCTATTAAATTATTATTCTCTAATTACCCAAGGTATCATTCCACGGGATAACAAATGGTTGTGTACATAAAATCATTGGAGAAAAGCTCTCGAGCATAGAGAACTATTCCCTCTCTAGGAATGTTCTCAAGAATGTTAAATATCCTTCTCCATCAGATCAAGGAAAATTCTTTGGAATCGATTCTTAAGGTTATCGAAGGAAGACATCGCAAGCATAAGGATCTTCTATGCTAGCACCCAGAGACTCCTTCAGCGATGTCTGGAGATACATGGAGCAGGTGTGGATCACCACTAGAGTAATCTTATCCTTGTATTCTACATCACAATGAAGTCTCACCTCTAAACCGTGTTCAAATGCATCAATGAAGGAAGAATCACCTTGGAGGTAATTCTTTAATTTAATTAAATTAATTATAAACAAAATATGTTGATCCTGCTTTCTCAATTCTGGGTTCTATCCTTTATCTTTTATCTTTGATTCAATTCCATGGATACTGACATTTATCATCGTATTGATCCCGGATTAATCATCGATTATGGAAATTTTCAAAGTCAGGTACATGTTCATCCTACGCTTCTGCTACACCCAGAACCTACAAGTGGTATTAGAGCGGGTCATATTTTCATTTATAATTATAAATATAATTTGTTGATGATTTAAACTTTAATAATTTTGTTTGTTAATTTATGTTTAATCATTCTTGTAATTTGATTTTCGATATTTATTCTTCAACTTTTTTTCTCGCAGATCTAACAGAAATGAATAATTTTATGATTCAAATTAAATCAAGGATCACATCATGAGGAACCGATGATTCTATCTAGGTAACTCAATAGTACATGTCATGCATTGAATGTTACACACCATGTAATATTCCATACATGCCATGTAATCTGGATCACACACCGTGTAGTTGTGCTCAACGCATCGGGAGTAATTCATAAATTACTCAAGTTGTGTTCATTAATGACACACAATGTAGTTAATTATTATATTGTGTGTTGACCAGGACAAACTGGTGCATTGTCAGCTGGACTACACTCCGTGTGGCCCACTAGATAATGTGTGTAGTTCCTTTGGGTTTGGGTCAAGTCATGTATCCCATACACAACTTTCCTGACTGGTGACCGTGTAACATGGAGTTGATAGTCATATGGCCCACTGGACACGTTGTGTACTCAGAATATTTCTGAAGTACACCTCACACACTATTTCCCTAGGTGTGTACATAGGACGGATAGCGAGTAGGGTACACACTGTGTAGTTGAATTTACACACCATGTACTCTGAATATTTCTAGTGTACACCTCACATTCCATTTCTCTAGGTGTGTACTTAAGATGTAAGGTGAAGAGGGTACACGTCGTGTAATCGTATCTACATGTCGTGTACTATTTCCAGATTACACAGATTTAAAATTTTATTATTATATTATATAACCCTTGAGACATGTACCTTCGTGTGCGTGTAAAGTTGGGACACAACATGTGATATGTTTTTGATATATATATGTGTGTGTGTGTTTGTGTGTGTTTAATTTACATCCGAGTAATGTACAAATATCTTCACGTCATTTATAAGTTGAATTAAAATTATAATTATGCGTTCATGCTACATGTCACAAAGAATAGAGTGTATATAAGTATAAATACATGCTAGGTAGTTTTGGAAGGGTATTCACTGGGTTTCCTCCAAGGTATAAGTTATGTACAAGGTTATGGATGATAATATCAAGGAAATTTAGAAATGGATTAAGATAAAAAGGATTGATTATTTAAAGATAATGATTAATCGATTTGAGCCTAATTTATCTCAATAAGAACGATTAAGTAATTAAATTCTAGTTTTATTAAATGTGTAATTTTGTGCATCTATGTAGATATTCATGAGCTAGACCAGACCTTTGTATGTGATTCATTCCCTTTTAATTTATTTATTAAATTAAAATTGTTGGCCTGTGTGCCTTCTTCTCATTAATATGTTGGGCATGTGTGCCCATGGTTTCTTTTATGTAAACCCCCTTTTACCCCTCACCTATATGTGAGTTAAAAAGAATATATAATGGATGGACCTCCCAATCTAGTGGAGGTGGTTAAAGTTAGGAGTCGAGGAGAAACCAATCCAAGGTGATACAAAGGTGGATAGGTGGGAATCTGTAAACATGAACCTAAAATAGTTCAAGGTGTTTCTACCATAGTTTAGGGTTAGTTTATTAACCCCTAGATAAACTAACCAATAGAAATTCTCATGATCATACCCTTTATTTATTTCTGTCAGTTGTATGGTTATTCATTATGGATGTTTGATGTGATCACATAATTAACAAACTAACAAGCATACAAGATGGAACTAAAATAAAATTTCTTATGCGTAAATATTATCTATACATGGTTAATAACTTAAGTATATCCATCTTAATATTAAAAAGCATGTGAAAAGATAATAAGTGTAAATTTACACATAAAGGATAAAATCCCTCAATTAAATATTAATTCGGTATAGCCTTCCATTACTTCAGTTAGAATCAAACCATAGTTCAAAGTGCTTGACCAACCCTATTTGGGGTGCTTTCAATTATCACATAATTCTAATTTGAGGTTTTGGGATGACTTAACTTAGTTTACATCAAGGTTTGACTGCCCTAGAAAGACATGGTGTAACTAAGAGGCAAAGGTTGAGGAAATCCAATATTAATGATTTTTGGATTGGGGAGTCCACTCAACAGATCAAGGAGTTATGAGTTAATGTAGTTGGAATTTGGAATGACTACCCAAAACCTTTCAAGTTTCTTGATCTACCCTAGTTGGGGTAATGCGAAGGGTAATATAGATCCTTTCCTCTAGAATATCCAAGCAATAGGATATTCCAAATCCAATGGTTAGGGCTATCGGGTTTCGACAAAATAGTGGTATACTAATAAATATTATTTTATTTATTTATCTATATTTATCAAGATAAAGTACTAAAACTCTATTCATCTTATTTGTAGAAAACATTAATAATCACATCAAACATATCATTGTAATCCATACTCGATAAGTAAAACCTTATCACTGGCACTAATTTCTAAGCATGAAAAAAGTGCCTTTGGGTTATCCTTCGCCATGAGAGGAAAGTTTATGTGATGTAAGATCCTTCACCAATCATTCCTAGAAATTAGGTGAGTAATGAGGAATTATCTGTGTATGAGAAACACCTTAATGACACTACGGATGTTCAATGCCTCATGCTATCATCCATGACCAACAAGATATTGGAGAAACATGAGGAAATGGATGTTTATAGCATAATGTATCACATTTTGGATCTCTATCAAGAGAAGGTAAGATAGAAGAGGTATGAGATCTCCAATGCTTTGTTCACTACTAAGCTTAGAGAGTCTATGTCATATGGACCACATGTAGTCAAGCTTATTAGCTACATTGAGTTTCTATAAATCTTAGGGACTAAATTCCCATATGAGTTGCATACAGATATCATAATATCATCGATTCATAAGACCTTCTCTATTTTTATTATGAATTATAATATGAGCAATAAAGAGAAGAGTCTATCAGAGCTTCTTACCCTGATTCTACAAGTTGATAAAGATATGGAGCATGAAAAACTTGTATTCCTTATTCTAAATAAGAAGAGAAAGGTAAATACAAAGGGGCCGGAGATTTATAAACAATATAAAACCTCTGAGCACCGTCTGACCAAGAATAAGAAGATCCAAAGGTAGGGAAAGGAAAATGAGGCATTATGCTTTTCATGTGGAAAGTTAGGACACTGTAATATGAACTGTACCCAGAGCTAAGGGAAAGCCATAGGTTCATTTTTTATAGAGTTCAATATTTCCATTTCTACACTTTGGGTATTCAATATAGCTTTTGGGGCTCATGCTTGTATTCAAATACAAGAACCAAGTAGATTCTCTAAAATTACCAGAGGAGTGGTGGATCTGCGAGCTGCTAATGGTGGGAGGTTGGATGCTCTTTCTATTGGTGACTACCACCTGACATTTTCAATGGGAATGATTTTGGTTTTACATGGCTATTATTATGTACCTAGTGTTACCAAGAACATAATTTTTGTATCGAGTTTAGATACATATGGATTTATTTTAATGTTTGGAAATAAATGTTGTTACTTTTATAAGGACAACATACGTTATGGTATAGAACATTTAAATAATGGTCTATATGTATTAAATTATGAGAAACAAGTGTTTGAAATTTATAACAAACCAAGTTAACATGACTCATACAACACCCAGTTGTGGTATCACCGCCTTGATCATGTAAATGAGAAGTGCCTAACAAATCTCTATCAAGATGGTTATTTAGACTCTTATTAGCTAAAACAACTTGATATATGTCACACTTGTTTATAAGGGAAAATGACCAAACCACCATTTGGTGGATAGGGAGAAAGGTACATAGAGCTTCTAGGATTGGTACACACTGATTTGTGTGGACCATTTCTAGTATAAGATATAGTTGGATATTATTACTTCATTACTTTTACTGGTGACTTGAGTAGATATGGATATATCTACTTAATGAGGTATAATTATGGTTCCTTTGAGAAATTAAAGGAGTTCAATAATGAATTATAGAATCATATTTGTAATAAGATAAAGAAGATTTGATCTGATTGAGGTGGATAATATCTTAACCAAGAGTTCATCAACCTTTTACGGGATTCTAGGATTCTATCTCAACTCACTCCACTTTATACACCATAGTGGAATAGTGTTAGTGAAAGGAGAAACTGTACCATGTTGGACATGGTAAGGTCGATGATGAGTCATACAGATCATCTATTATCCTTTTGGGGATATGCATTACAAATTGCGGCATACATATTAAAAAAATTAACAACTTAAGGTGGAAAATGGGATTACCTTCAAGCTATGGAGTGGAAAGAACCCCACTTTGTCACATACATGTGTATGGTGATGTGAGGCATTTGTTAAGGCTTTATCAAGAAAAAAACTAGCACACTAGGGAATGAAGTGTATCTATATATGGTATCCTACGAAATCAAAGGGATACTACATATACAACCCCTTGGACAAGAAAGTGAATGTTTATAGACAGGTCGTCTTTCTTGAGAGGGAGAACATCCTTAAAAGGGGTAGTGGGAGCAAAATTTAATTTCATGAATTTGATGCTCAAGATACACATGAGTTAGTATAAGAATAGGTTCCACAGGTCCCCTTGGAAGTGGTTGTTCCTGAAACATAAGTACTGTATAAGAGTACGAGAGAGGTAAGGGAACAAGAGAGACATGGTTTCCTTTTTACCATGGATGGTGACCCATTGTGGTTTGAAAATGATGAACCTATCTCTTGCAACGAAGTAGTAGAGATCTCAGAAGTTGCAAGATCGCTAGTAGATATGAATTATGAGATGGATTCCATGTATCAGAACCTATTCTGGGTTCTGGTCATCACATCTGTTGATGTAAAGCCTATTGTGTGTAAATGGGTATTCAAGAAGAAACTAGACATGGAAGGTCGAGTTGGTACCTATAAAGCAAGGCTAATGGGTAATGGTTTTAAAAAACATCAAGGAATTGACTATGATGAATCCTTTTAACTAGTTTCCATGTTTAAATCTATAATAATCATACTCTCTGTAGTAGTTATCCATGACTATGATATTTGGTATATGGATTTCCAAACTTCATTCCTTAACGATAAGCTTTTGGAAGATGTCTATATGACACAACCAGAAGGGTTTGGGACACCAGGTGATGCTAAAAGGATATGCAAGTTGTGGAGATCCATTTATCAATTAAAGAAAGTATCCATACCACGGGACATTAGATTTGATGAATACATAAGAGATTTTGGTTTCATTAAGAATGAATGTGATCCATGTGTTCATAATTGGTTTAATGGGAATGTGGTTGTTATACTACTTGTGTATGTTGATGACATATTACTTATTGGAAATGATATACCAGTCTTGTAGTTAGTCAAGGACTGGTTAAACAAGTGCTTCTCCATGAAGGAAATAGGCAAATCATCCTATATTCTAGAGATCTAGATAATTCATGATAGATCCAAGAGACTGTTGGACTAAGTCAAAGTACATACATTTACCAGATAATTAAGAGACTTAGTATGGAAAAATCTAAGAGGGGATTGGTTCTAGTGTCACGTGGTAAACATATTACCAAGAAAATGTTTCCCCATACACAAAATGATAAAGATATGATGAGTAAGATTCCATAAGTTTTAGAAAAAGGATCTATCATGTATTCCATGTTATGTACCAGACTTGATTTTGCCTATGCACTGAGCATGGTAGGAAGATATCAAGTAGATCCCAGAGAACTTCATTGGATTTTTGTCAAGACTATCATTAAGTATCTGAGAAGAACTATGGATATGTTCCTAGTGTATGGATGATATGTGGATCTTATCATCATAGGGTATGTTGATGCTAGTTTTTAGATAGATCATAATGATCTAAAGTCTCAATTAGGATATGTTTTTCATCTCAATAGAGGAGATGTGAGCTGGTAGAGTTCAAAGCAGCCAATTATTGTTGATTCTACAATGGAGTACGAATATATAGAGGAATCTAATTTATCCAAGGAATCCATATAGAATCGAAACATAGTTTTTTAGCTTGATGTGGTACCTATCAGTAAGGATCCCATTACATTATATCATGATAATACCACAGTAGTGGCTCCTGTAAAGGATCCAAGGTCATATTAATGGAAAAAGCACATAATATAAATGTATCACCTATTGAGAGATTTATTTCAAAGGGGTGAAGTTGCAGTGAGGATAGTATCCACAAAAGAGAATGTGGTGGACCCCTAGACTAAAGGCCTATCTTAGAAGAAGCATGTATATAATGTGAGAGCTAGGGGACTAAAAGTTGTTAGCAGTTGGATCTAGTGAAAGTGGGAGTCTATTGGAGTTGGTTCCCTAGAAACCAAATTATTTATACTTTATGAAAAACCTATATTCATTTTATGAATTTTAATAAACTCATTATCACATATTGATTGTCTTCTACATGACGTAGTATGTGATAATGTCCTAAGAATAGTCATCGTACTAAAAAGTCATAGCAAATCCCTTCTATGATGAGAACCTGGAAATGTCATGACACTATTCAAGAATATATGTTATATGGTCGGATGATATCATTTGAAGGGACACAAATGATATAGGCTATCAGGGCTAGGGACTCCTAAAACTTTGAGGCACCTTCTCATGGTATATGCCCTTGGTAATATCCAGGAGGATATTATGAGAACAAGACCCCACAGTAGGAAATCCACATTCATAAGTGTCATTGGATGTTCCTATATGAGGACATAGTAATTGGTCCTTAGACTTTAAGATTATTATTAATGGGTATTATGACTCACGCACTTATATGTATTGATGAAAAATAGGACGAATGATGTTTGCAGCAAGGTAGGATATGTTGGGTGTCTCATGGGTAATACTGCATTAATGAATAATGTGAGAAAGGATTTGTTACATCTAAAAAATTAGATATCTCAGGACCCTTGACGAAAATGATATATCCAAACTAAATTCATGTACATGGTGTTCTCTAGGAAAGTTAAATTCTCAAAAGTCAAAGAATGAGAAATCGAGCACATTGGTTAATGGAACTTGCATGCAACCAGGTTTTGAGCTATTTATATGGATCATAAAACACTTGAGGATAAATGTTTCCATATGGTGGGATGGGTTAATCAAGTGGTTGAGGATCATGTACCCCAACTAGACTTGTCCTTTCCTGGATAGCTTTAGTGCCTGAGGACTGACCTTCAACTTGAATAGTTCCATGGTGGTTTCCAAATTCTTCATGAAAGACCTCCCTGCTATTAGACCTATTACATATGTCAAGAAAGATAAATACATTTTTACCAAATTTTGATGTGGCATTTTTAAGTTTAGTCACCCCTTGGTTAGAAATGGACACTTACTTAAGAGTAGTTGCAGCAGCACTCTGGGTTGTATCCTTGGTTATAAGATCTTGGTTACAAACAAGATCCATTACCTTTTATTTTTCCCTTTATTGATCAATGGGAGTGACCATCACCTTCCCTATCATCCTTCCCATATATTTTGAATATTCTGGTGGTGAACCATCATTCTCTTTTAGTGTACCACCAATATAAAGATAACTCGCTGCTACCTCAAAAAAAATTCCAAACTTGTTTTCTTCGATGATTTAATTTGTTGTTGGACTCTGTTGGTCAATACTATCTAGTGTATAAATATACCTATCAGGAATCCTTGTCATGACAGACTGGTCAAATTTATCTGAAGTAGAAACAACATCTAGTTCTCTTGTTTGATCACTTTCTCCCATATATGAATACAATATATTTCTCAATAGATATAATGAAAGGAGATCCAAACTCCCTCTGAGTTTTCTATAGTTTCACCAAAAAAATTGAATGTCCCTTACTCTGAACAATATTCAAGAATTCATCTCCAATTATATTATAAATTTCTATTTCATCCTCAGTATCATATGATACATCCTTACTCATCGGATGTGAGTCTTGAAGTAGCTTTACGCCCACCTCGGTCATGTGTAATGTTTGGGTGCCAACATTCAACATACTTTCAATTTCACTCCTATCCCAACAAGATCCCATATGAACCATAGTATCAGTGCCTTTAAAATCCACAATAGTGACATGAGAAGAGGGTGTGTCAAGAAACAACCTCAAGATGCTTTTAGTGACCACATTAGTGAAATAGATGGAAGGTTGAGCTAGAATGGACCTTTTATCCACAGGCATGTATGATATCTAGTGAGGATGAGAAGAAGCATCAATACCCCTACCTTGTGTTACACTTCCTCTCCCTCCTCATATTCCATAAATCCCTCCTTATTCATGCAGTGAAATACGGTCATTCTTTTTCAGCACAAAGGGTGCCATGTGTTGGCCAGACTTCTTCCTATTAAGCATGGGCAGATTGAATTTTCAATTTTCAACATGATACCCGAATTTCTTGTAGTTAGAGCTTCTTATGACCCTGTGAAAATTCTCTCTAACATGACCTATAAGGAACCGGCCTTAAAACATTACTTAATCTTGAATTAAATGAATAATTCACATTGAGAATCTTTTCAGGTTTAGAGTTTTAGAGAATTAGGACATAAATATTACATCTCAAAGGATTAAAAAGTATACACTACTACTATAACTGAGTTTCACAACAATAAAAAAATCCTTAAATAAAACAATAGTTCTTTTCTTGATATAAATCTTCTTGAATACCTCCTTTCTCTCACCCTTCCTTATAACCTGTGAAAAACACTTCAAGACTTGGGATGAGCATAAAAAGATCAATAAGGGTTATAACATAATGAAAGGAAACATTAACCCACCAATAAATACAAATCAATGAAACCATAACTTTCAATCATAACATACCTTCTGAAATTATAATATTTATGTATAACTCATAGAAATCATAAGACATAAAGGTAACTTGAGGAATTCATAACATTCTTACGTAGGGAGTAACCCTCATGGTGACGTTTGGAATACCCATCATAGTATATTCCCTAAATCTCTTTGGAGAAACCTTAGTTTTTAACTCCTTCGCGTTACCCAATGCATTGGATAGCTATATCGGGCTCACCCGCCCTTAGTTTATCAAGGAACCACCCATCTTCATAAAAAATGCCCAAGAACCATAACATAATCGTATCACATAAAACATGCATAACATTTCCACATTGAAATCATAATATATCATTTTAATATATTGACGAAATCAATGCTTTATCAAACCATTTTCAAAACCATTTAAAACATTTAATAAAGTGATTTTTGAATCAAAGTGTCCCATACCACTTTGAAGATTTTAAATGAATTAATATTTTAAAGTAGTAATGCCCATATAAATAAATCCTTAAAACCATTTTAAAACTTGGACATTAATAAGAAATATTTAGAAGATTAAATCATTAAGATGATATTTTAGTTAAGGAGTTCTTAACAAATAGGAGATTCTTCAATACAAATAATTGAGGAATAGCATTTAATCAAAACATTATAATATCATGAGAATAAATGGATTCATGATATAATATGTCAAAGGACATTATATACACCATATAAGGGTGAATTAGTGCATAACAACAATGAAGTGTCAGTGGAAAAGTAAATTGAGATGAAATCCCTTATAAGGATGGTATCCTTAAATTAAGGATAAATCAATCACATAATTATGTGTGAAAAATATAAATACACCCAATATAAGTGGATATTAAGTGTAAAACAATCATAGGTCATTCACACATATTAATAGGATGACATATTCAAGAAGTACAAGTTGAACCCAAATAATTGAAATTAGGTTAAGAAGTTCCCTTGTAAAAATTCGACAGCATAACGACGTCACTTTAAAATTATGAAAATGAGTTAATGAGATAAAAATGGTATCTCATCACTTGGATATAATGTTTACATAAATAAGGATATATAAGAACATATCCCAACATAATAATATGTAAATTAAAAGACATAACAAAAGAAGTCTTTTAAATAGAAGAGGGTGAAATGTTCCCTTACCGATTTGGGTAACGTTCGAAACGTACACCCCATGAAAGAAGGACTATAAAATGTTGATATAAATACCCATGACCGAAATTATATTAGACAAATAGTATAATAATGTTCAGTACACACACCAATCAAATGAGATAGTGACAAATATAGCATGAATCTCACGGGAATAAATAGTGAGATAAAAACCCCTTACCTTGTTGTAATAAATCAAGTCATATGAACAAAAGATAATAAGAACCAAATGAATCACAGAATACCATGAATATAAGTAGAATCATGATAATATATATCAAATGGAAGTAAAAAATACACCACATGCAATAAATAATTGGTGAACAATGGAAATCTCATATAATTAAAAGTGAGATAAGAAATCCCTTATGAAATTTCGGCAGCCTAACAGAGCCACTTAAAACCTCAAAAATAGATTGATGAGATAAAAATAGGGTCTCTCAAAATATTAACATAAAAATTACAGTAATAGGAATATAAAATAACATCCCCCAACATAAGAAAGAGGAGCTTAAAATAAGTGACATAAAAGAGAGTACTTAAAAAGAAAGAGAGAGGTAGGATCCCTTACCTCAAGTCCGACTTGTCTTGTTCGTTTCTTTATATTACTGAATAATAAACTTTTTTCAATTTATAATTACTTAAGGAAATCCTTTAAAGTTTATTATTCAATTAATATCACATATTATAATGTTATAATAATTAGTTAATTAAATGAGTTCATATCAGATGTTTTTGTCGATGTTTGGTACATTAGTCAAAAATGAACTTCTTTGAAAAGAATTATCTATGTAGTTATAAGTACATCATCTCCAGAATAGTATTAATGATTTAAACATAATATATATCCATTAAATATTAATTTTATACTATTACATAACATTTTTAGATAAAAAGAAATGAAATGCACCATTCATGGAGATGGTAGGTCGTACGTACGCATGAACGCTGCTTTCATTTCTTTTTCATATCAATGGAATTAAAAATAAATAAGAGATATATATATATTATAATTACATTATAATATATATGTTATATAGTTCACATAAGTTCATTAATTTCATTCTTTATAAATTCCATGTATTGCATGAACGAGACACATCACTTGAGGGGGTGGTAGTCCACACTTCTTCATATGAAATTATCGCATTCGCACAACATGCAAAGCATAAAGGTATGTTTTAAATATAAAATAAATAATCATATAGAAAAAATAAATATAATATATATCATATATAAAATATAGTGACATCATAATGGCCACCATGAGAGGTGGTAGGAGATAATTGAACAATCATCGTTTCGTGAGGCCGTAGTTCGCCGTCAACAGAAACAGTATGTTCTTCACCCATTAGATAGAGGTGTGTGTAAGTGTAGCTAGAATAATTCTCCTAACAACATCCTAGTATATTTAAGATACTGGTGTTGTTACAAATGAAAGTAATAAAAATAGTTTAAGGGGTTGGAGAAGAAAAATAAAACAAAAGAACATAAGAGAAGACATTACCTTTAAATCGGGTAACTCTTTTTGATTTGAGCCCAAAGGATTCCTTGGAAAGAATTATGCCCAAAGTTAGGATTCTAGGAGTAATAGAGGGATGTGGAGAGACAATATGATCAGAGTTTGGATGATCCAAGGGCTTTATAGGTTTGGGTAAGGGGGTAGAGGTGGGGGCCTTTTATAAGAGGGAGGAGGGGCACTCTTGGAAAGTCATGAAATGTTACTTTATTATAAAATGATTTTCGGATTTTAAAGGTCCCACAATTATATATTTCGAGGATAAGGTGATAAGGGTTCTAAATACACCCATAAAATAGGTTTTTACAAGTGTAAGTCTTATATTTTACCTTATCTTTTCATTTTATATAAATCGTTCATTAATGAGGTAATCAATGCATCATCATGGTGTCATAAATAAATTTATTTATATAATGTCTAAAAATTATAAAAAAATACCATGATGTAGGAAATATTTTTAGCTTTCTAATTACTATTTATAGTCTAAGTGATCATTTATTTAGACAAAATTAAAATTGTTTTACTTAGGTGTTACATACTTTTGTTATATTTTCCTTTCTTTAAAAATAAAATGATAAAATGTCACTATCACAAAAAAGTGATTTCATGGGGCCTCAAAGTTGGAACAAGGCATCCCATGGTTGTACATGAAACCACCAATATAATTAGGACACATGTTGGGGTGATTTTATATTTGTATGATATTATTTTATTACCCTTAACTACCTGATTACTAATTAAACATGATAATTAAAGATAATTATCGTTATTACTATTCATAAGGTCCAAAAACAAAAGATTATTAATTAAATAATTTTGAACTTATGATTACAAATATGTAATCCATTTTATCAAATTCCAAATACATAAATTGCAATAATTATTTTAAAAATAATTCCCATTTTCCAAAACCAAAGACGGGTTTTTAAGAAGTAAAATCTATCAAAAGATTGATTTGTTTTTTTATCCAATTTAAAAGTGAAATTACATCCAATGACCAACATTGTATTAAATGATAAAAATATAATTCAATTAAACTTTAAAACCAATTAAAAGGATAATATAACTATATAATTAAATTAGACGAAAAATCAGTTTTGAAGTAAAATGCATTATTTTTCAATATTCATTAAAAAATGAATTTTATCGGAAAAACACCAAAAACATACAGAAAGTAAATTTTGATGTCCCGATTATAAATAAGGATTTTATTTTGTCAAATATAACATATAAAATTGTCAAAAAGTGTGTTTAAAAAGGGTTCGCCATCAAAATGCGGTTAATCGACCTTTTAAAGAATAATAGAATATTTACGCTTAAAATTGGATTCATTCGAATTTTAAGCCTCTAAAATTTATTGGATAATAGTAAAAATATTTAAAAAACATATATAATTATTTTTTAGTTAGTTCTGTTCATTCTCGCCATTACAATGGCTAGACGTTAACTACCATTTAAAATAATATTATTTTATTATTAGTGTGCAACGTAATATTTCAACGAAAATCATTGTTGCGTATTGGGTACACCATCGAGCATAGGGTTCCCTTTAAAGTAATATTCACATTTTATTCAAAAATATTGTTAAATATGAGAATATAATATTCTTTATTTACCCGGGATGTTACATCCTCCCCCCTTTTGGGAATTGCGTCCTCACAATTTTGAAATTGGGCTCAAAAACTTCATTGAAATTACCACATCGGAAAAGAAGTAAATTAAACTATCACTTTAAAACAAATAAAGAAAAGTAAAAAGGTCACCTGAGACAAACGATACTAGGATTCCATGAAAACATGGATATGGAGGAGAAAACAAACCATTAAGTTCTGATGAAGAGTGATAGAAAACATGTTTAGGAGAAAGTTAACCACCATAAAATCACAAACTTGTGATGGGTTAAACGGTATTTTATTCCCTAGTAGGAAAAGTCAACAGAATTTTTTTTTGTTTTAAGTTATATTTCATTGAGAAATTTATTTATGATCTTAACTAAATCATAAGGAAATATACTTACTTATCATGTAGACTTTCATCTCTTACTAGATTTCTTACACAAACTCATATTTTCTCCAAAAGACGAGTATTTAGGATGACTTGTTCACATTAAGAGCGATATAATAAACTTCTAGAGAATCACCTAATCCAAAAAAGAGAAATATATATTTACCATGTCTTTAGACCTTAACCAAAACCAAAAATTTTAGTATAAGATCAGATAATCCAAAAAAAAGATAATATTTTACAAAAATAAAATCTACTCTTAATCTCCAAAATTTTTCAAACAACCCAAAGTTCAACAGAGACTATTCAATACAAAATTTCCCCTAAAATTCTTTAAAAATAAACCAAACTATGATTGAAACCCAAATCTATGAAGGATTTAATCACATAGTCTTACAAGGTAAATCTTAACATTTATCTCTAAATAACATCAGTTGCTCTTAAAGTCTCATACTGAAAAGTAATTAACCTAATCACATATCTTCCATGATAGGTTAATAATTTTCATAGATAACCCAAAATAAACTTATTCCCGATTAATAAGATCATCTAACTAAAAAGAATTTTTCATACGAACTAGGAAATTCACGTAGTCCAGTGGTAGGCGATAAATACCAGTCGCACTTTGGTTGTGGGTTCGATTCCCGCAGCTTGGTCTGACGCGATGGGTTGTCACATGGTCTACATGTTTTACATTGTTCCAAAACTATATAATTCTTAAAACATTCCCCAAAAAGGGATAAAATCTTCAAAAATAACCATAACATAATTTAAGCTCAAGTTTATCTCATGCCTTTCATTTTCCATCATAACATATAGTAACCCAAAATTACCTCAAAAGTAAGGATCATATAAACCCTAATGGTTACCTTTATAATTATTACCTGAACTTCCACATTGATTTTTTTATCTCATACATGATGCATTAGAGAACCCACCAAGGTTCAAGTTGTCAATCATGACTCCTGATAGTTGGTTTAGGATAACCACAAGATTTCTCATTGAATCTCCCATTTCATCGAGTCTCTTAATCAGAGAACCACCACAGTTTCCTTCAAACCCATTGTCACTTTGGCGCCTGCTAGATCCATCCATTTACTAAAACCAAAAATGTCAGTGTGAGTATATTAACAAAATCATCATGTACTAATGATGAAGATAAACACTAAGATATACTTATCCAAGTTATATCAAACTCATTCCAATTTTCAAAAATAACAATGAATCCATCTAATATACTAACCATTGTGGTTATACACAACTTGTCACTTATGCTTAAACAACACTCTAACCTCTAAAGTTATCTAAACTAACCTCTGATACCAACTATAAGGACCCGACCTTAAAACATTACTTAATATTTAATTAAATGAATAATTCACACTGAGGGCCTTTTCAGGTTTAGTGTTTTAGAGAATTAGGACATAAATATTACATCTCAAAGGATTCAAAAGTAGACACTACTACTATAATCTATTTTTTACAACAATAAAAAAATCCTTAAATAAAACAGGAGTTCTTTTCTTGATATAAATCTTCTTGAATAACTCCTTTCTCTTACCCGTCCTTACAACCTGTGAAAAACATTTCAAGACTTAGGATGAGCATAAAAAGCTCAGTAAGGGTTATAACATAATGAAAGTAAACATCAACCCGCCAATAAATACAAATCAATGAAACCATAACTTTCAATCATAACATACCTTCTGAAATCATAATATTTATGTATAACACATATAAATCATAAGACATAAAGGTAACTTGAGGAATTAATAACATTCTTACGTAGGGAGTAACCCTCATGGTCACGTTTGGAATACCCATCATAGTATATTCCCTAAATCTCTTCGGAGAAACCTTAGTGTTTAACACCTTCGAGTTACCCAATGCATTGGAGAGCTATCTCGAGCTCACCCGCCCTTAGTTTATCACGGAACCACCCATATTCATAATCAATTCCCAAGAACCATAACATAATCGTATCACATAAAACATGCATAAAACTTCCACATTGCAATCACAATATATCATTTCAATATATTGACATAATCAATGCTTTATCAAACCATTTTCAAAACCATTTAAAACATTTAATAAATAGATTTTTGAATCAAAGTGTCCCATACCACTTTGAAGATTTTAAAAGAATTAATATTTTAAAATAGTAATGTCCATATAAATAAATCCTTAAAACCATTTTGAAACTTGGATATTAATAAGAAATATTTAGAAGATTAAATCATTAAGATGATATTTTAGTTAAGGAGTTCTTACCAAATAGGAGATGCTTCAATACAAATAATTGAGGAATAGAATTTAATCAAAACATTATAATATCATGAGAATAAATGGATTCATGATATAATATGTCAAAGGAAATTATATACACCATATAAGGGTGAATTGGTGCATAACAACAATGAAGTCTCAGTGGAAAAGTAAATTGAGATGAAATCCCTTATAAGGATGGTATCCTTAAATTAAGGATAAATCAATCACATAATTATGTGTGACAAATATTAATACACCCAATATAAGTGGATATTAAGTGTAAAACAATCATAGTTCATTCACACATATTAATAGGATGACATATTCAAGAAGTACAAGTTGAACCCAAATAATTGAAATTGGTTTAAGAAGTTCCCTTGTAAAAATTCGACAGCATAACAACGTCACTTTAAAATTCCAAAAATGAGTTGATGAGATAAAAAGGGTATCTCATCACTTGGACATAATTTTTACATAAATAAGGATATATAAGAACATATCCCAATATAATAAGATGTAATTTAAAAGACATAACAAAAGAAGTCTTTTAAAAAGAAGAGGGTGAAAGGTTCCCTTACCGATTTGGGTAACTTTCGAAACGTACACCCCATGAAAGAAGGACTATACAATGTTGATATAAATACCCATGACCGAAATTATATTATAAAAATATTAGAATAATGGGAAGTACATACACCAATCAAAGGAGATAGTGACAAATATAGCATGAATCTCACGAGAATAAATAGTGAGATAAAAACCCCTTACCTTGTTGTAATAAATCGAGTCATATGACCAAAAGATAATAAGAAACAAATTAATCATATAATACCATGAATATAAGTAGAATAATGATAATATATATCAAATGGAATTACAAAATACACCACATTCAATAAATAATTGGTGAACAATGGAAATCTCACAGAATTAAAAGTGAGATAAGAAATCCCTTACGAAATTTCGGCAGCCTAACGTCGCCACTTAAAACTTAAAAAATGGATTGATGAGATAAAAATAGGGTCTTTAATCATATGAACATAAAAATTATAGTAATAGAAATATAAAAGGACATCACACAACATAATAACTAAGAGCTTAAAAGAAGTGACATAAAAGAGAGTACTTAAAAAGAAAGAGAGAGGTAGGATCCTTACCTCAAGTCCGACTTGTCTTGTTCGTTTCTTTATATTACTGAATAATAAACTTTTTAAAATTTATAATTACTTAAGGAAATCCTTTAAAGTTTATTATTCAATTCATATCACATATTATAATGTTATAATAATTAGTTAATTATGTGAGTTCATATCAGAAGTTTTTGTCGATGTTTGGTACATGAGTCAAAAATGAACTTGTTTGAAAATAATTGTCCATGTAGTTATAAGTACATCTTCTCAAGAATAGTATTAATGATTTAAATATCAGATATATCCATTAAATATTCATTTTATACTAATCCATAACATTTGGAGATAAAAATAAATGAAATGCACCGTTCATGGAGACGGTAGGCCGTACGTACGCATGAACGCTACTTTCATTTCTTTGTCATATTATTGGAATTAAAAATAAATGAGAGATATATATATGATAATTACTGTATAATATATATGTTATATAGGTCACATAAGTTCATTAATTTCATTATTTATACATTCCATGTATTGCATGAACGAGACACATCACTTGAGGGGGCGATAGTCCACACTTCCTCATATGAAATTATCACATTTGCACAACATGCAAAGCATAAAGGTATGTTTTAAATATAAAATACAGAAGCATATAGAAAACATAAATACCTTATATATCATATATAAAATATATTTACATAATAATTTCGACCATGAGATGTGGTAGGAGATAATTTAACAATCATCGTTTCGTGAGGTTGTAGTTCGCCGTCCACAGAAACAGTATGTTCTTCACCCATTAGATGGAGGTGTGTGTAAGTGTAGCTCAAATACTTATCATAAAAACATCCTAGTATATTTAAGTTACTGTTTTGTTACAAATTAAAGGAATAAAAAGAGTTTAAGGGGTTGGAGAAGCAAAATAAAACAAAAGAACATAAGAGAAGACATTACCTTTAAATCGGGTAACTCTTTTTTGATTTGAGCCCAAAGTCTTCCTTGGAAAGAATTATGGAAAAAGTTATGATTCTAGAATTAATATAGGGATGTTGAGAGACAATATGAGCAGATTTTGGACGATCCAAGTGCTTGAGAGGTGTGGGTAAGGGGGTAGAGGTGGGGGCCTTTTATAAGAGGGAGGAGGGGCACTCTTGGAAAGTCATGAAATGTTACTTTATTATAAAATGATTTTAAGATTTTAAAGGTCCCAAAATTATATATTTCTATGATAAGGTGATAAGGGTTATAAATCCACCCATAAAATAGGTTTTTGACAAGTTTAAGTCTTAGATTTTACCTTATCTTTTCATTTTATTTAAATCGTTCATTAATGAGGTAATCACTACATCATCATGGTGTCATAAATAAATTTATTTATTTAATGTCTAAAAATTATAAAAAAATACCATGATATTGGAAATATTTTTATCTTTACAATGACTATTTATTGTATAATAGATCATTTTTTAGACAAAACTAAAATAGTTTTACTTAGGTGTTACATACTTTTTTTATATTTTCCTTTCTTTAAAAATAAAATGATAAAATGTCACTATCACCCAAAAGTGATTTTATGGGGCCCCAATGTTGGCACAAGGCATCCCATGGTCGGCCATGAAACCAAAAATAGCATTAGGACACATGTTCGGGTCATTTTAAATTTTTTTGATATTATTTTATTACCCTTAACTACCGGATTACTAATTAAACACGATAATTAAAGATAATTACCGTCGTTACTATTCATAAGGTCCAAAAACAAAATATTCTTAATTACATAATTTTTACCTTCTAATTCCAAATATGGAATCCATTTTATCAAATTTCAAATACAGAAATTGTAGTAATTATTTTAAAAATAATTCCCGTTTTCCAAAACCAAAGACGGTTTTTTAAGAAGTAAAATCTATCAAAAGATTGATTTGTTTTTATATCCAATTTAAAATTGAAATTACATCCAATGAACAAAATTGTATTAAATTATAAAAATATAATTCAATTACACTTTAAAACCAATTAAAAGGACAATCTAACTATATAATTAAATTAGATGAAAAAGCAGTTTTGAAGTAAAATGCAGTATTTTTCACTATTCATTAAAAAATGAACTTTATCGAAAAAATACTAAAAACATACAGAAAGTAAATTTTGATGTCTCGATTATAAAGAAGGATTTTATTTTTTCAAATATAACATATTAAATTATCAAAAAGTGGATTTAAAAATGGTTCTCCGTCAAAAGGTGGTTAATCGACCTTTCAAAGAATATTAGAATATTTACGCTTAAAATTGGATTCATTCACATTTTAAGCCTCCAACATTTATTGGATAACTGTAAAAATATTTTACAAACATATATAATCATTTTTAGTTAGTCCTATTCATTCTCTCCATTACAACGGCTGGGCATTAACTACCATTTAAAATAATATTATTTTATTATTAGTGTGCAACATAAGATTTCAACGAAACTCATTGTTGCGTATTGGGTATGCCATCGAGAATAGCGTTCCCTTTAAAGTAATATTAAAATTTTATTCACAAATATTGATAAATATGAGAATGTTATATTCTTTATTTACCCGGGATGTTACATGACCAATGGGCAATAAGTTGAAAAAAAATGAATCACTTGTTATTATTCAATTTCAAGCTCAAATTTTAACTCATTAGCGACCAAAAATATTGTTTCAACAAAGGTTGAGGTCGGATCAAAATCAACTAAAATTCAGGAAATTTTCCCATACCTGACCATCTCAGCATCCTTTTTAAACATAATTGGAGTTCCAACAGCTGATGAAATATCTCAAAAAATAATTGGATTCCAAAAAAACTAATTCAACCTTTTACCCTGAATTCAAGAATAGTTTCATGACACTAATTATTTCATTTTAAGGAACAAAAATGATACAGGCTATCAAGGGTGAGTACTCATGAAACTTTGAGGTACCTTTTCATGGTGTTCACCCTTGGAAATATCTAAGTGGATATTATAAGAACAAGACCTACCAGTAGGAAATCCACATTCATTAGGGTCGTTGGATTTTACTATATACAGATATGTGTATTGATTCTTAGAGTTTAAGATTATTATTAATGGGTATTATGACTCGTGCACTAAGATGTATTGACGAAAACCAAGATGACAGATTTTCGCGGTGAGGTATGAAGTATTTTGTGGGTCATGAGTAATACTGCATCAATGAATAATGTAAGAAAGAATTTTTCACTTCTATGGAAGTAGATATTTTTGGCCCTTTGATGGAAATGATATTGCCTAACTAACTCCATGGCCATGGTGTTCTCTAGGAAATTTCAATTCCGGGAAGTAAAATAATGAGAAATCAAGCACATGGGTTGACAGCACACTCTTGCAACCCCTTGATTGGAGATATCAAGACAAAGGGATTGTATTACACTATAAGCATTCATATAAGGTGAAATTTTGTTGCAAAATCAACTTATTTCTCTTGGGTTCCTTAACCCATTGTTATATTTTAATCTTGGACTTTATGCAAGCCTGCCTAATGCCAATGAGAAAGAGGCCAAGAGGGTCACACACTAAGTGTATCCAATATCTCAGTTAAATAATATTTTATTTATATAACAAGTAGAATAAATATTATTCCCAATTTTGGTTTAATAATTATTCAAGTATACCTGGTTGCATTTATTTAATTGCTAGTTATTTGAGAGAATATATTATGAACAAGATATTTATTTATTGATGAATAATGTAGTTATATTTATTTAATAAATAAATATTCATTATTCAAGGTCCGATAAATATTGAGGAGGATTGGCGGAGCAAGTTATGGGTCTAGTGAGAAATAATATTAGATATTATTTGGTTAAATATTATTTAAGTATAAAGTGAAACTTAATCACATGTCATGGAAATAATAGCATTGTTATTATTATTTGACATGGGGTTTCACATGGAATAATAAAATAAGTAACGTCACTTGTGATAATTATTTATTATTACTTAGTGAATTAAATTCCCTATTATAGTATTATTCTATAATTAGCCAAGGTATCATTCCACTGACTAACTAATGGTTGTGTGCATAACATCATTGGAGAAAAGCTCTTGAGCTTAAAGAACTCTTCTCTCTCCAAGAATGTTCTCAAGAATGGGATATAACCTCCTCCATTGGATCTAGGAGAATGATTTGGAATCGATTCTCATGGTGATTGAAGGCGGACATCGCAAGCGTAAGGATCTTCTGTGCTAGCACACAGAGACTCCTTCGACGATGTCTGGAGATACATAGAGAATGTGTGGATCACCGCTAGAGGAATCATATCCTTGGATTCTACATCACAATGAAGTCGCACCTCCGAACCGTGTTCGAATGCATCAATTAAGAAAGAATCACCTTGGAGGTAATTCTTTAATTTAATTTAATTAATTATAAACAAAATATGTTAATCCTATTTTCTCTGTTCTGGGTTCTCTCCTTTATCTTTTATCTTTGATTCAATTCCATGGATACCGGTGTTTATCATCATATTTATCACAGATTAATCATCAATTATGGAAAATTGAAAAGTCGGGTACAGGGTCATCCTACGCTTCCACTATGATTAGAACATACAAGTGGTATCAGAGTGGGTTATATTTTCATTTATATTTATTTAAATAATTTTTAGATGATTTACACTTTAATAATTTAGTTTTTTAATTCATGTTTAATCATTATTGTAATCTGAATTTTGATATCTATTCTTCACCTTTTTTATCACAGATCTAACAAAAATTAATAATTTTATGATTCAAATTAAATTGAGGATCTCATCATGAGGCACCAATGATTCTATCTAGGTTACATGATAGTACACGACGTGCATTCAAATTTTCACACTGTGTCATATGCCATACATGCCATGTAATATGGATCACACACTGTGTAGTTGTGTTCAGAACATTGGGAGTAATTTAGAAATTACTCAACCTGTGTGCATTAATGACACACTGTGTAGTTAATTCTTATATTGCGTGTTGACCAGGAAAAACTGGTGAATGGTCAACTGGACTACCTGCCATGTGGCCCAATGGACAAGGCATTTAGTCCTTTCGGTTTAGGGTCAAGTCATGTATCCCATACACTATTTTCCTGAATGGGGACCGTGTAACGTATATTTGACATGTCGTGTGGCCCACTGGATATGTTGTGTGCTCTGAAGATTTTTTAAGTACACCTCACACACCATTTCCCCAGGCGTGTACATAGGATGGATAGTGAGGAGGGTACACACCATGTAGTCAAATTTACACATTGTGTACTCTGAATATTTCCAAAGTACACCTCACACACCATTTCTCCAGGTGTGTACCTCAGATTTACTGTGAGGAGGGTACACGCCGTGTTATCGGATTTACATGTTGTGTACTGTTTCCAGATTACAAAGATTTAAATTTTTTTATTATATTATGTAACCCTTGAGATGTGTACCTTCGTGTGGGTGTAAAGTTGGGACACAACATGTGATAGGTTTTTCATATATATATGTGTGTGTGTGTTTAATTTGCATCTGAGTAATGTAAAAATATCTTCACGTCATGTTTAAGTTGTATTAAAATTATAATTATGCGTTCATGCTACATGTCAAAAAGAATAGAGTGTATACAAGTATAAATACATGCTAGGTAGTTTTGGAAGGGTATTCACTGGGTTTCCTCCAAGGTACAAGTTATGTATAGGGTTATGGATGATAATCTCAAAGAAATTCAGAAAAGGATTAAGATAAAAAGGATTGATTATTTAAAGATAATGATTAATCGATTTGAGAGTAATTTATCTTAATAATAACGATTAAAGAATTTAATTCTAGATTTATTAAATGTGTAATTTTATGCTTGTATGTGGATGAACATGAGGTAGACCAAACCTTTGTATGTGATTCATTCCCTTTTAATTTATTTATTAAATTTAAATTTTTGGTCTGCATGCCTTCTTCTCATTAATATGTAGGGCCTACCTACACCTGTTTTCTTTTATGTAAACCCCCTTTTACCCCTCACATATATGTGAGTTAAAAAGCATATGTAATGTATGGAACTCCCAATCTAGTGGAGGCGATTCAAGTTAGAAGTCGAGGTGAAACCAATCCAAGGAGATACAAATGTGGACAGGTGGGAAGCTGTAAACACAAACCTTAAACATTTCAAGGTGTTTCTCCAATAGGTCAGGGTTAGTTTATCAATCCCTAGATAAACTAACTAATAGAAATGATCATGATCATACCCTTTATTTATTTCTATTAGTTGTATGTGTTAGGTCCACTAGGCTAGATACCCTGAGAGGGGGGTGAATCAGGGTATGACATATTAAAAAAACTACCCCTTTTGATCTTGTTTTTATGTTAGAAAAAAACCCTCTTCTCTCTCCTTCCCATTGCAGAGTCTAAATAAACCTTAAAGAATGCACAAGACACATCAATTTTTACTTGGTTCACCCTCATTGGGATATGTACAAGAAGCATACACTGATAATGTTCCGATGTACCAATTCCACTATAAGCACACTGCTATTTACAAGTTCAGAGTGGACTCACTGTCCCTATAGGTTTAAAACCACTTACAATATGAAAGCTTACTGCTCTCTCAACTGAAGTGTGCTCACTGCTTCTTTAGAAGATCCACTCATAGTTTATAGACCTATAGGTCTCTTCATTATAACTAATGAAATCTGCATCTTCAACTGTTGGTAAATGCTTTGTTGACGTACAACTTTCACCCGGAGATGAATCTCACTTCGCCCCGGGTGTATCGGGCAACCCCAATTATTACATGCAGCCCTTAATGCACCTTGCGCATAATTATTTTTCCATGCACGAAATACATTTTTTGCACAACACCTCTTTTCTGCACAACCACGAAATTTTATGCACAACCTCTATAGTGTCTTGCGCGTAATTTTCTACTTTTGCACGAAATCCACTTTTCGCGCAACAGTTCTTTTATGCGCAAATTTCTTGTTTTCGCGCAACTCTCTTGTGCACTCCAATTTCGTGTGCTAGATATTAGATACTCTCTAAGTCTTGAGACACGCAGAATGAATGGGGGTCACTTTATATTTATAGGCAAAATCGACCCCGCGTGAAAAACCCTTCTTGAGTGCATAATTCTCTTCGATCACGAAAGAAACACATCTTCCATGCAACACCATTTTTCATGAACAACTCCAATATTTCGTGCCCCTCATGCCTTTTCCAATTTTCAAGCATTGGACCTCAAAACACCTATTGTGAAAAAAACTTCATCCCTCTATTTCGCGCATCCCATAAATATTTCACGCACTGTGCAAATATTTCACGCAACACATTCATTTTGAGCTCACCGTGCAAATATTTCATGCACATCAATATTTTTTCACACACTACGCAAATATTTTACGCCACACTTAATTTTTGCGCACACCACGCAGATATTTCACGCAACCCATTTATTTTTCGTGCACCACAATGATATTTCATGCACCATGATGATTTTTCACACGCCACTATATTTTTCACGCACCACTCCAATTTTTCACGCACCTCCCTTTTCCAAAAACACATCTCTCCATTTTCCGATTTTCAGGCCCACAAATTGGGAAAACACTGGAAAACGGTGCCACCTTGTATCTGCTCTTTTTGTACCGCCTCCAGATCATTCATTCCTTTGTCGAGGTTCTTCAATTAATCATGGATTATTGAAATAATCCCTTGAACCCAAAAAATCACTATGTAAACCCCCTTTGTCAACACACTCCTACATCATGGTATACTTTGTTAACAAAATACAACATGGAGGCCCACTTTGTCAACAGACACAATCACCTAAAAAAATGCTTCAATGATGCCTTGAGGGATTTTTTCCCAACAATATCCCCCTTTGGGTTTGTTGATAACTCTTCTCATAAAAATTCTATGCACTTTGATATCTCATTAAGGATCCTTCTAGCCGCTACCACCATTCACCTATTGTGATTCTAATAGCGTTCAAGGATCCACTTAACATGTACTCTAAGCCCACATGAGAAATGCTTGGCATGAGAAACAAGGGTAAATGATAACTTCATCAATGAAAAACTTCATTTTAGACACCATCTATTAACACCAAACTGATACCAATTGTTGACCGCTGGAACCCTTCTCACACCATTCCAACACCACTCTTCTGCTTTTATCATGATCCTTAGCCATCGTGATATCTAGTCTTTTATCGATCACTTCTAGCATCATCAAATTTTAAAACTCTCACTATCTGCTTACAACTTCAGCTCCTCTTGCGCTTTCAACTCCCCCTATCTCATTTCTCTCCTCCTATCTCTCTGATCCACATGTTAGATTCTCCCCGTGTCTGTGATTAAGACATTTTCTCCCTTCTTTAGCCACATTTTCTCCCACTTGGGGAGTCTCCCCCTTTTTCAATGAACCCAAAGGTCACTCCGTTGTGGTCTGAAACATTGGAAAGAACACATATTAGTGCATTAGAGAAAAACACGCAATAATGCGGGGAGAGGGGGTGCCACATCCACAATTTTTAGGTGTGGGGAGTCGACTAGACTCCCAGATCCCGTCGATGCCTATCAAAAGCTTCCTTAGGTAAGGCCTTCGTCATAATGTCTGCAACCTGTAGTTCTGTTGGCACATACTCCAACTTAATTATTCCCTGCTCAACCTTCTCCTCAATAAAATGATACTTTATCTCAATGTGCTTTGTCCTTGAGTTATGGACAAGATTTTTCCTGAGATTGATAGCACTTGATTTATCGCACTGGATTTTGATCAGAGACTCCATTTCAACCCCCATGTCATCAAGTTACTGCTTCATCCACAATAATTGTGTGTATGCTTGAGTGGATGCAATATACTCAGCTTCTCCGGTGCTCAATGAAATGCAATCTTTCTTCTTGCTAAGCCAAGAAATACATAAACCACCAAGATAGAAAGCACCTCCCAAATGTTGATTTCCTGTCATCCGCTGAACCAGACCAATCTGCATCAGTATATCCCAGTAATTCTGACTGAGATTTGTCATTATATATGAAGCTGAAATCCATTGTGCCCTTGATATACCAAAGTATTATTTTTACTAAAAGCATGTGAATTCCCTTGGGATTACTCTGATATCTCACTTCTTGGCATGTGGAAAAAACAATGTCAGGCCTTGTCGTAGTCAAGTATTGCAAAATTCCAATGATTTTCCTGTATTCTGTGATATTAATTGCCCTGCCATTATCTTCTTTTGATAATTTTATCTGGGTTGCAACCAGAGTTTTCATCTCCTTAAAATTTTCCATTTCAAATCTTCTCAGAAATTCCTTGTCATATTTGGATTGATAAATGAATGTGTAATTCCTTCCTTATGTCACCTGTAAACCCATGGAAAAACATCAGCTCACCAATCATAGACATTTCAAACTCATGTTTCATGAATTCAGAAAACTGTCTACACTGTGGTTTATCTGATCCCCCAAAGATTATGTCATCGACATAAACCCGCACCATCATCCTTTGATTACTATTGTTGTTGAAATATTGATTGTAATCAACTCCACCATGCTGTAAATGAAGCTTCTTCAAATACTGGTCAAGCCTTGAGTACCATGCTCTCGGTGCTTGTTTCAGCCCATATAACGCCTTCTTTAGCAGACAAACCTTGTTCTCATCCTCATGAATGAGAAAATCATCTGGCTACTCGATATACACTTCTTCCTCCAGAATCCCATTCAAGAATGCAGATTTGACATCCATCTGGAACACTATGAACTTTCGTTGCATGGCAATGGCTAGGAATAATCTAATTGTCTCCAGTCTTGCAACCGGTGAAAATGTCTCATCAACATATATTACCTCTATCTGGGAGTATCATTTTCACACCAATCATGCTTTGTTCCGAATCACTATTCCATCTCCATTCATCTTGTTGCTATAGAACCATTTAGTCCCAATGACATTCTTATCTGCGGGCCTCGAAACATCTCCCATGTCTGATTCTTCTCAATCTGATCAAACTCTTTATTCATTGCCTAAACCCAATTTTCATCTTCAGCTGCATCAACGAAGCATTTCAGCTCAACCTGAGATACAAAATATGTCTGCTGTAGTGATTTCATTATTCTTGTCTGAACTAGAGCTGACAGATCACCAATGATTTTTTTCTGATCAATTTCAGCTCAACTCCTTGGTTTCTGTGCAGATACAAATTTTACATCCTCATGATCATCATTAGTATCTTCTTTTGAATCAATATCATCAAATTATACTCCCCCTATGTTGCTTTCTTCCTCATCACTCTCATCAGGAATTTGTTCACTATACTGTTGAATGATCTTCTCATTCTCTACTATAGTGACACCATTTATCTCAACTACTTTTCCCAGCCTTTTTTTAAAGCATTTATATGCCTTACTTTTTCCTGAGTAGCCAAGGAATATCCCTTCATCTCCACATGACTCATATTTCCTATGTTTTTCCTTATTGAGGATAAAACAATTACTTCTAAATATTCGAAAGTATTTAACTGTTGGATTATTTCCATACCACATCTCGTACGATGTCTTTCCTTCCTTTGGACACAATAAAATCCTATGAGAAATGTAGACCGATGTCAAAACGACTTCCTTCCAAAATTTATCTGGTAGGTCTTTTTCAATGAGCATTGTTCTGGACATGTTGTTGATGATCTGATTTCTCCTTTCAACCACTTCATTTTGTTGGGGAGTTATTACTAAGGAAACTTGATGCATTATCCCATGTTTCTCAAGATAGCCTTCCACCTGACTATTTGTGAATTCCATACCATTTTTAGTGCGAAGCTTCAAAATTTTCTGTCCAAGCATCCTTTCACACTCCCTCTGGTACTATTTTAAGCAGTTGAACACATCCTACTTATGGGAAATAACAAATACCCATGCCATTCTGCTATAGTCATCAATGAAAAGAACATATTATCTATTTTCATCAATTTCTCTTGGTGTGATAGGACCACAAACATCAGCATGCACCAATTCGAGCACTCTTGTTGACTTCTTTTCCATTGCCTTATACATCTTTTTAATGAGCTTCCCTTGTTGGAATGCATCACACGTGTGAGTACAATCATGTGATATCTTAGGGAGGTATATTTCTACATCACACTTTACCAAATCTTCTAGGGATGGTTGGAAAATATGACCGAGTCTTTTATGCCACAACTTGTTTTCTTCCTCCCTGGATAGAAAGCACATGTCTTCTTCTCCACTTACCAGGTAGAGATTTCCCTTTTTTATTTTTCCATGTAGAACAACTATCCCATCTCTTCCTTTTATGATACACATCTTCTTAGTAAACCTTATAGAATTTCCTGAGTCACATAATTTACTAACGCTGAGAAAATTGTGACTGAGGCCTTCCACTACTAAGACATCAGCACGTCTCATCTCTTTGCCCCCAAACTTAGCCTTTTTTGAGCCAATAATCTTCAGGACTTCATCATTTCCAAACTTGAAAACTCATTCTTTGTCATATTTTATGCCTATAACAAGGTCCTTATTACCTGTCATGTGAGATGTGCAACCACTGTCAAGGATTCACACACCAGAACGATCTGATGCTTTAAGGGAAATTTCTGCCACCACTACCATCTCATTATTTTTCTTCTAGGTGCATATTTTTTCCTTGACACTCGGTATGGATTGAGACTTCTATTCTTTCTCAGAGTATGATGGACCAGCTTCAGCTTGCAAAGCTGAAAATCTATTTTGCATTTTCAACTCACCTGTTGATTCATTGATCTTCTGCTTGCAAACATTTTGATTCTTCTTTGGCACATTCTTCTATATGGTCGAAGTGCAGTACCTAGCCATGTTCCCAAATCCTCCACACCAAAAATAGTTTCCTTTGAAATATGTTCTAGAAAAATGTTCTCTATTTGACTGCCACCTCTATTTTTGTGTCCTTCGACATCTCTTGGCTATGGAACACATATATTGTGAATGTCCCATATTTCCACAACAATAACACCTTATATAAGGTGAATTCCATGGTGTTACTTCTGCACTAAAAGTTTTCCCTTGGGATCTCTAAGTATTCTGATTCTTCTTTGTGCCCAAATCAACCATCAATCTTGGGATGGGTTCTTGCAGTCTGACTTCAATTTTCACAGATTTTTGTTTCTGATCAAGCCCTGAATCAACCTTAACGTCTGAGCTCAATTACTGCTTCTTTCCTGCTGAACTACTAGGCTCCTATTTCATCTTTTTAGTCTTCGGAATGACCTGATTTCCCAAGAATATATTGGGAATCAAAGGTTTTTCCTGTTCTTTAACTTTTCTCCGCAGACCAACAACTTCCCCTTCAAGCTCTTCGATATGCTTGACGTGATCTTTCCTCGTGTTTTTCAAGACATTGATCTCCCTTTTTGGTTCTTCAATCTTGATTTTATACTCACTAAATAATTCTAAGTTCTCTAGTATTGATGACTTGAGTTTCTCAATTTCTTCCATCAACTCAGAATTCTCTTCTTCCTTCTGCTGTATATAGAGTTTGGTGTCACGAACAACTTTGTTAGCTTTGTTTATTTTGGCTCTCCAAACATCTATCTCCTCAATATAAGCCTCTAACTCATCTTTCATATCTATTCTTCCTTCAAATTTTTCTTCTTCATCATTACCTTTAGTTTCATTCTTATCCTGAGAACTACCGACAACTACCACCATAGCATTTTCTCCATGCTCTTTTCAGTTCTCTATCTCTTCAACCTCCTCATCCTCAGACTCATCTGAACTGTCACATTATTTTGAAAGGAGATTTTTCTTCTTAAATAAATTTTCTTAAACTGTATCTTTCCTTTCCCATAGGCTGAAGAATTTTTCTTGGGAATTTTGATTTCATCGACATCAGCATCCTCTTGGAACTTTTTGGGGCACCTTGTCGCAAGATGTACAACCTTTCCACATCAAAAACAAGGAAGTGTAAGTTTCCCTTTAAACATTCCTTTTCCTCTTTGAAGATTTGAGGAGAGGAATGACATCACCTCATCTGTCTCTTCTTCTTCCTGAGAATCTTCAATGGTGAGCCTATTCATGGCTTGGAATGCCACCTCTTTGCATTTCTCCTTTTCCACAACATCGTTACCATCATTTCTCATTTCATATGCAACAAGGATACTGTGAAGGTTATCCAATGTCAGATCGTTCAGGTCTTTATCTTCCAATACTGAAACTTTTGGATTGAACCAATATGGAAGATTCCTCAAGATGTGCTTCACAATATTTATGTCTTCAATAACTTCTCCAGGACCTCGCATGTCCTCTACTACAACATTTACCCTATCAAAGAATGCATAAAAAGATTCATTCGGGTTCATTCTTAGATCTTCATACTTGTTCCACAACACTTGCATCTTCATCTCTGACCTTTGTATCTTCTTCATATATATTTAATAGATTTTCCCACATGGCATGTGAGGTTTTTCATGATATCACCTTTGTATAGATATCATTGTATAGGGATCCCCCTAAAGCATTAATTCCCTTTGTGTCAGCATCCAATTCTCTTCACTCAGCTTCTGATAATGCACCACTATTAATATTAGTTGTGATACCATGCATTGCTGCTGTAAATACATCCATTCCCAAAGATTGGAAGTAGTGTTGCATCCGATTCTTCCATAGCTGAAAATTGTTCCCATCAAATATCGGAATCCCTTTTATGATTGATGACCTCCATTTGAGAGATAAACTGATATCAACCTATCCCTATGATACCAATTTTTATGTCCAATAGGCTAGATATCCTGAGAGGGGGGGGTGAATTAGGGTATCACAGATTAAAACAACTGCCCCTTTTGATATTGTTTTGCTGTTAGACAAAACCCTCTTCTCTCTCTTTCCCATTACAGAGTATGAATAAACCTTAAAGCATGCATAAGACATAGAAAGTTTTACTTGGTTCACCCTCACTGGGCTACATCCAAGAAGCATTCACCGGTAGTGTACCAATGTACCAAATCCACATAAGTGCACTGTTGTTTACAAGTTCGGAGTGGACTCACTGTCCCTCCAGGTTTAGAACCACTTACAATATGAAATCTTATTACTCTCTCAAATGAAGTTTGCTCACTTCTTCTTCAGAAGATCCACTCACAGTTTATAGACCTATAGGTCTCTTCATTATCACTAATGAAATTTTCATCTTCAACTGTTGGTAGATGCTCTGTTGACGTACAACTTTCACCTGTAAATGAATCTCACTTTGCACCAGGTGTACCGAGAAGCCCAATTATTATGTGCATCCCTTAATGCACCTTACACTTAATTCCTTTTCCTTGCATGAAATACATTTTTCATGAAACAACTCTTTCATGCGCACCCACTAAATTTTATGCATAGCCTCTACAATGTCATGCGCGTAATTTTCTGCTTTTGCGTGAAATCCACTTTTCGCGCAACAGTTCTTTTACGCGCAAACTTCTTGTTTTCGCGCAACACTCTTGTGCACTCTAATTTAATGCGCTAGATCTCGGATACTCTCTAAGCCATGAGCCATGTATAATGAAGGGGGTTCACTTCATATTTATAGGAAAAATCGACCCCGCGGGAAAAACCCTTCTTGAGCGCGTAATTCTCTTCAAGCGCGAAAAAAACACATCTTCCTCGCAACACCATTTTTCACGCACGGCTCCAATATTTCACACCCCTCATGAATTTTCCAATTTTCAAGATTTGGACCTCTAAACACCACTTGCGTAAAAAACTTCAACCCTTTATTTCACGCATCCCGCAAATATTTCATGCACCACTTTGCTTTTTCGCGCACCACAAAAATATTTCGCGCACTGCATTCCTTTTGCGCGCACCATGAAAATATTTCACGCACATAAATCCATTTTCACGCACCATGAAAATATTTCATGCCACACTTAATTTTTCACAGACCGCACAGATATTTCATGCAACCCATTTATTTTTTGGGCACTGCGTTGATATTTCGTGCACCATGCTGATTTTTCACGCACCATTATATTTTTCGCGCACCACTCAAATTTTGAGCGCACCCCCCTTTGACAAAAACACATCTCTCTATTTTCCAATTTTCAGGCCCACAAATTTGGCAAACACTGGAAAACAATGCCACCTTGTATCTGCTCTTTTTGTACTGCCTCTAGATCATTCATTCCTTTGTCGAGGTTCTTCAATCAATCATGGATTGTAGGAAGCATCCCTTCAACCCGACAAATCACCATGTAAACCCCCTTTGTCAACACACTCATACATCATGGTCTACTTTGTCAACAAAACACAACATGAAGGCCCACTTTGTCAATAGACATAATCACTACAAAAATGCTTCAATGATTCCTTGAGTGATTTTTTCCCAACAATATGGTTATTCATTATAGATGTTTGACGTGATCATATAATTAATGAACTAACAAAAATACAAGATGGAACTAAAATAAAATTTCTTATACATAAATATTATCTTTACATGGTTAATAACATAAGTATATCCCACTTAATATTAACAAGCATGTGAAAAGATAATAAGTGGAAATTTACACATAAATGATAAAATCCCTCAATTAAATGTTAAGTCAGTATAGACTTCCACTACTTCGGTTTGAATCAAACCATAGTTCAAAATGATTGACCAACCCTAGTTGGGGTGCTTTCAATTATCTGGGAATTCTAATTTAAGGTTTTGGGATGACTTAACTTAGTTTACATCATGGTTTTACTGCCCTAGCAGGATGTGGTGTAACTAAGAGGTAAAGGTTGAGGAAATCCAATATTAAGGATTTTTGGATCAGGGAGTCCACTCAACAAATCAAGGGGTTATGATTTAATGTAGTTGGAATTTGGAATTCCTACCCAAAACCTTTCAAGTTTCTTGACCAACCCTTGTTGGGGTAATGTGAAGGGTAATATAGATCCTTTTTGCTAGAATATCCAAGCAATAGGATATTTCAAATCCAATGGTTATGGATATTGGGTTTCGAAAAAATAGTGGGATACTAATAAATATTATTTTATTTATTTATCTATATTTATCAATATAAATTACTAAAACACTATTCATATTATTTTTATAAACATTAAAAATGACATCAAACATATCATTTTGATCCATAGTCGATAAGTAAAACCTTATCACTAGAACTAATTTCTAGGAGTAGAAAAGGTACCTTTGGGTTATCCTTCCCCATGAGTGGAAACTTTATGTGCTGGAAGAGCCTTTACCAATTGTGCCCATAAATGAGGTGAGTGATGAGGAACTCTCTGTGTACGAGAAATATCTGAATGACACTACGAATGGTCAGTGCCTCACACTATCATCGATGACCAATGATCTCTTGGAGAAACATGAGGAAATGGATGTTTATATCATGATGTTTCACCTTTAGGATCTTTAGCAAGAAAATGTGAGATAAGAGAGGTATGAGATCTCCAACGCTTTGTTCACTACTAAGATTGGAGAGTCTATACTAGATAAATGACCTGCATTCAATCTTACTAGCTACATTTAGTGTCTATACATCTTAGGGATAAAATACCTAGATGAGTTGCATACAAATATCATACTATCATCTATGACTAAGACCTTCTCTAGTTTTATTGTGAATTGTAATATGAGAAATAATGAGAAGAGTCTATCATAGCTTCTTACCCTGATTCTCCAAGATGATAAGGATATGGGGAATGAAAAACCTATAGCCCTTATGCTAAATAGAAAGTGGAAGGAAAATACAAAGGGGCATAAGATTTATAAAAAATATAAAAACTTTGAGAACCATCTGACCAAGAATAAGAAGATCCAGAGGAAGGGAAAGGAAAAGGAGGCAGTATGATTTTCATGTGCAAAGTCGGGACACTATAATATGAAATATTCCTAATGGTAAGGAGAATCCATAGGTGAATTTGTTATAGAGTGAAATATTTCCATTTATACACTTTGGGTATTAGATACAGCTTTTGGGGCTCACATCTATATTAAAATACACAAACCAAGTAGATTCTCAAAAAAATTCAGAGGAGAGGTGGATCAGCGAGTTTCCAATGGTGCGAGGCTGGCTGCTCTTGCTATTGGTGACTACCAACTAACATTGTCAATGGGAATGATTTTGGTTTTAAAAGGATATTATTATGTACCTGGTGTTACCAAGAACATAATTTTTGTATCCAGTTTAGATATAGATGGATTTATTTTCAAGTTTGGAAATAAATTTTTTTACTTTTATAAGGAAAACATATGTTATGGTATAGAACATTTAAATAATGGTCTATATGTATTAAATTATGAGAACCAAGTGTTGGAAATTGATAATGAACCAAGTTAACATGACTCATACTACACCCAGTTGTGGCATCACCACCTTGGTCATGTAATTGAGAAGTGCCTGACAAAGCTATGTCAAGATGGTTATTTAGACTCTTCCGAGCTAAAACCACTTGATAGATGTCACACTTGTTTACAAGGGAAAATGAACAAACCACCATTTGGTGGATAGGGTGAAAGGTCCTAAGAGCTTCTAGGATTGGTACCCACTGATGTGTGTGGACCATTTCTAGTAGAAGCTAGAGGTGGATATTCTTACTTCATTACTTTTACTGGTGACTTGAGTAGGTATGGCTATGTTTACTTAATGAGGTATAATTTTGATTCCTTTGAGAAATTCATGGAGTTTAAGAATGAAGTAGAGAATTGTCTTAGTAAGAAGATAAAGAAGATTCGATCAGATAGAGGTGGATAATATCTTAACCAAGAGTTCATTGACCTTTTATGGGATTCTAGCATTCTATCTCAACTAACTCCACTTTATAAACCATAGTGGAATTGTGTTAGTGAAAGGAGAAACTATGCCTTGTTGGACATAGTAAGGTCGATGACGAGTCATGCATATATTCAATTATTTTTTTGGGGATATGCATTGAAAATTTAAGCATACATATTAAACCAAGTACCAACTAAGGTGGAAAATGGAATTCCCTTCAATCTATAGAGTGGAAAGAAACCCACTTTGTCACATACAAGTGTATGGGGATGCAAGTCATTTGTTAAGTCTTTCTCAGGAAACAAACTAGAACCCTAGGGAATGAAGTGTATCTTTATATGGTATCCTAAGGAAAGAAAGGGATACTACCTATACAACCCCTCAGACAAGAAAGTGAATGTTTCCAGATATGATGTCTTTCTTGAGAGGTAGAACATCCTCAAAAGGGATGGTGGGAACAAGATTGAATTTGATGAATTTGATGCTCAAGATATATAGTACTTGGTATAAGAACAAGTTCCATAGGTCCTTGTGAAAGTGGTAGTTCCTGAAACATAAGTACTGTGTAGGATTATGAGACTAGTAAGGGAACGAGAGAGATATGGTTTCCTTTTTACTGAGGATGGTGACTCATTATTGTTGTAAAACGATGAACCTCTCTCCTAAAAAAAGTAGTAGAGAGCTCAGAAGCTACAAGATGGCTAGTGGCTAGGAATTCTGAGATGGATTTCATGTATCAAAACCAAGTCTATGTTCTTTTAATCGTGCTAGTTGATGTAAAGTCTGTTGGGTTTACATGGTTATTAAAGAATAAACTATACATGGAAGGTCAAGTTAGTACCTATAAAGTAAGGCTAGTTGCTAAAGGTTTTAAACAACATCAACGAATTGACTATGATGAAACCTTTTCACTAGTTTCCATGTTTAAATCCATAAGAATCATACTCTCTATAGCTGCTATCCATGACTGTGAGATTTGGTATATGGATTTCAAAACTTCATTCCTCAAAGAGAACCTTTAGGAAGATGTCTATATGACACAACCAAAAGGGTTTGTGACAACAGGTGATCCTAAAAGGAAATGAAAGCTGTAGAGATCTATTTATAGATTAAATAAATCATCCACATCATGGAACATTCGATTCGATGAATCCATAAGAGAATTTGGTTTCATTACGAATGAATATGAGACATGTGTTTACAATTGGTTTAATAGGAATGTGGTCATTATACTAGTTGTGTATGTTGATGAAATATTACTTATTTGAAATGACATACCAGTCTTGTAGTCAGTCAAGGACTGGTAGAATAATTGATTCTTCATTAAGGAAATAGGTAAAGCAGCCTATATTCTTGGTATCAAGATCATTCATGATAGATCCAAGAGACTGCTTGGACTAAGTCAGAGTACATACATTGACCAGATATTAAAGAGATTTAGTATGGAAAAATCCAATAGGGGATTCATTCTAATGTCACATGGTGTACATATTTCCAAGAAAAACTTTCCCCAGACACAATATGATAAGGATACGATGAGTAATATTCCATACACTTTAGCAATAGGATTTATCAAGTATGCCATGTTATGTTCCAGACTTGATTTTGCCTATGCACTGAGCATGGTAGGCAGATATCCAGAAGATCCAAGAGAATAGCATTGGATTATTATCAAGACTATCCTTAAGTATTTGAGAATAACTAAGGATATATTCCTATTGTATGGAAGATATGAGGAGATTATCATCATAGGGTATGTTGATCCTAGTTTTCAGATAGATCAGAATGATCTGAAGTTGCAATTAGGATATGTTTTTCATCTAAACAAAGGATCTGTGAGCTGGAAGAGTTCAAAGTATCCATTTGTCACTGTTTCTAGAGTGGAGTCTGAATATATAGTGGATTTTGATGTAGACAAGGTAACCATATGGATTCTAAACATTTTCTAGTATCTTGATGTGGTACCTCGCATTAAGGATCCCATTATATTTTATCATGATAATACTACAGTGGTGGCTCCTGTAAAGGATCCAAGGTCACATCAATGGACGAAGTACATACTCTGAATGTATCACCTATTGAGAGATTTCTATCAAAGGGGTGAAGTTGCAGTTATTAGAGTGTCCATGAAAGATAATGTGGCAGACCCCTAAACTAAAGGCCTATCTCAGAAGAAGCATGGATATAATGTGAGATCTAGTGGACTGAAGGTTGTTAGGAGTTGTATCTAGTGAAAGTGAGATTCTATTAGATTTGGTTCCCTAAAAACAAACTTCTTTATAATTTATGGTAAACCTATATTCATTGGATGAATTTTAATAAACTCATTTTCACATCATGATTGTTCTTCTATGTGACATAGTATGTGATAATGTCCTAAGAATAGTCGTCGCACTAAAAGTTCATAGAAAATCTCATCTATGATGAGAATCTAGAAGTATTATGACACTATTCATGAATATATGTTCTATGGCCATATGATATCATTTTAAGGGACACAAATTATATAGGCTATCAGGGGTGGGGACTCATGAAACTTTGAGGCACCTTCTCATGGTGTGCGCCCTTGGTAATATACTGGAGGATATTATGAGAAAAAGACCCTCCAGTTGGAAATACACATTCATAAGTGTCCTTGGATGTTCCTATATGAGGACATGTGTATTGTTCCTTATAATATAAGATTATTATTAATGGGTATTATGACTCGCACACTTAGATGTGTTAATGAAAACCAGGACGAATGATGTTCACAGTGAGGTAGGATATGTTTGATGTGTCACGAGTAATACTACATTAATGAATGATGTGAGAAAGGATTTTTCACTCTTACAGAAGTAGATATCTTAGGCCCATTGACGAAAATTATACAGCCTAACTATATCTATGTACATGGTGTTCTCTAGGAAAGTTCAATTCTGGGAAGTCAAAGAATGAGAAATCGAGCACATTGGTTAGTGACACTTGCATGCAACCAGGTTTTGAGATGTTTAAATGGATCATCAACCATTTGGGGATCAATGTTTCAATCTGGTGGGATGGGGTCCTCAAGTGGTTGAGGATCATGTTCCCCAACTAGACTTTTCCTTTCCTGGATATCCTCAGTGCCTGAGGATTAACCTTCAACTGGAATAGTTCCATGGTGGTTTCCAAATTCATCATGAAATACCACCATGCTATTAGACCTATTACATATGTCAAGCAAGATAAATAAATTTGGAAAAAAGTTTTATGTATCCTTTTTAAGGTTATTCACCCCTTGGTTATAAATGGACACTTACTTAAGAGGAGTTGCAGTAGCACTTTGGGTCTGATCAGTGACTGCAAGATCTTGGCTACTGCCAAGATCCATTACCTTTGTTTGTGCCCTTTCTTGATCCATAGGAGTGACCATCACCTTCCCTAAATACCTTCCCATATATTGGGAATATTCTAGTGGTGAACCATCATTCCCCATCAATGTACCACCAATAGCAACATAACTCGTTGCTACCTCAAAAAAAATTCCAACCTTGTTCGATTTGATGATTTAATTTATTGTTGGACACTTTTGGTCAATAATATCTAGTGTTTAAATATACCTATCAATAATCCTTGACATGACAGACTATTAAAATTTATCTAAAGTAGAAATATCACCTGTTTCTCTTGTTTTATCACTTTCTACACCTATATGAATACTATATATTTCTCAATAGAGATAGTGAAAGGAGATCCAAACTCCCTCTGAGTTTTCTATAGTTTAACCCAAGAAACTAATTGTCCCTTACTGTTAAAAAAATTCAATAATTAATCTCCAATTGCATTAGAAATTTCTATTTCATCCTCAATATTATATGATACATCCTTACTCACCAAATTTGACTCTTGAAGTACCTTTATGCCCACCTCAGTCCTTCCCAATGTTTGGGTGCCAACATTCAACATACTTTCAATTCCACTCATATCCCAAAAAGATCCCATATGAACCTTAGTATCATTTCCTTTAAAATCCAAAACACTAACATGAGAAGAGGTTGTGTCAAGACACAACCTCACGATGGTTTTAGTGACTACATCAGTGAAAGATATGAAAGGTGGAGCTAGAATGGAACTTTTATCCACATGCATGTATGATATCTTGTGAGGAAGAGAAGAATCATCAATCCCCCTACCTCATGTTACACTTAATATCCCTCCTCCTTATTCATGGGGTAAAATATGGTCATTCCTCTTTAGCACAAACGGTGCCATGTGTTGGTCAGACTTCTTCTTATTAAGCATGGGTAGATTGAACTTACAATTTTCAATATGATACACAAATTTCTTGTCATTAGAGCTTCTTATGCTCTTGTGAAAATTATCTCTAACATGACCAATGGACAATCAGTTGAGACAAAAACTAGGAACATGTTATTATTCCATTTCAAGCACAAATTTTAACTCATTAGAAACCAAAAATATCATTTCAACAAAGATTGAGCTCAGATCAAAATCAACTAAAATTCAGGAAATGTTCCCATACCTGGAGGTTATGCGTCCATGAAAAATTTCACAAATAATAGAATGTATACAAGTATAAATACATGCTAGGTAGTTTTGGATGGGTATTCAATGGGTTTCCTCCAAGGTACAAGTTATGTACAAGGTTATGGATGATAATCTCAAGGAAATTTAGAAAAGGATTAACATAAAAAGGATTTATTATTTAAAGATAATGATTAATCGATTTGAGCTTAATTTATCTTAATAAGATTGATTAAATAATTGAATGATAGTTTTATTAAATGTGTAATTTTGTGCATATATGTGTATGATCATGAGCTAGACCATACTTTGTATGTGATTCATTCCCTTTTAATTTATTTATTAAATTAAAATTGTTGTCTTGTGTGCCTTATTCTCATTAATATATAGGGCATACATGCCCATGGTTTCTTTTATGTAAACCCCCTTATACCCCTCAACTATATCTATGTTAAAAAAACATATGTAATGGATGGACCTCACAATTTAGTGGTGGCATTTGAAGTTAGGAACCGAGGTGAAACCAATCCAAGGAGATACAAAGGTGGACAGGTGGAAAGCTGTAAACATGAACCTTAAATAGTTCAAGGTGTTTCTCCCATAGGTCAGGGTTAGTTTATCAACCCCTAGATAAACTAACAAATATAAATACTCATGATCATACTATTTATTTATTTATTTTAGTTGTATGGTTATTCATTATGGATGTTTGACGCGATCACATAATTAATGAACTAACACGCATACAAGATAGAACTAAAATAATATTTCATATGGGTAAATATTATCTATAAATGGTTAATAACTTAAGTATATCCCATTTAATATTAAATATCATGTGAAAAGATAATAAGTGGAAATTTACACATAAAGCATAAAATCCCTCAATTAAATATTAAGCCGGTATAGCCTTCCATTACTTCAGTTAGAATCGAACCATAGTTAAAAGTGCTTGAACAACCCTAGTTGGGGTGATTTCAATTATAAGGGAACTATAATTTTAGGTTTTGGGAAGAATTAACTTAGTTTACAACAAGTTTTGACTACCCTAGTAGGACGTGGTGTAACTAAGTGGCAAAGGTTGAGGAAATCCAATATTAAGGATTTCTGTATTGGGGAGTCCACTCAACAGATCAGGGAGTTATGAGTTAATATAGATGGAATTTGGAATGCCTACTCAAAACCTTTAAAGTTTCTTGACCAACCCTAGTTGGGGTAATGTGAAGGGAAATATAGATCCTTTCCGCTAGAATATCCAAGAAATAGGATATTCCAAATCCAATGGTTAGGGCTATTGGGTTTTGAAAAAATAGTGGGATACTAATAAATATTATTTTATTTATTTATCTATATTTATCAAGATAATTTACTAAAACTATATTCATCTTATTTGTAGAAACATCATTAAAATGACATCAAACACATCATTGTGATCCATAATCGAAAAGTAAAACCTTATCACCAGCATTAATTTCTAAGAGTGGAAAAGGTTCCTTTGGGTTATCCTTCGCAATGCAAGGAAACTTTATGTGTTGGAAGAGACTTTACCAATTTTCTATAGAATTGAGGTGATTGATGAGGAAATCTCTATGTACAAGAAACATATGAATGTAACTAAAAATGTTCAGTGCCTCATGCTATCATCCATGACCAATTAGCTCTTAGAGAAACACAAGAAAATGGATGTTTATATCATGATGTATGAACTTCAAGATCTCTATCAAAGGAAGGCGAGATAGAAGAGGTATGAGATCTCCAACGCTTTGTTCACTACTAAGCTTGGAGAGTCTATGCTAGATTGACCACATGTAGTCAAGATTATTAGCTACATTGAGAGTCTATACATCTTAAGGATTAAATTCCTAGATGAGTTACATACATATATCATACTATCATCGATGCCTAAGACCTTATCTAGTTTTATTATGAATTTTAAATGAGAAATAATGAGAAGAGTCTATCAGTGCTTCTTACCCTGATTATCCAAGTTGATAAGGATATGGGGCATGAAAAACCTACAGTCCTTATGCAAAATAATACAAGTAAGGGAAACCCAAAGGGGCCTAATATTTGTAAACAATATAAAACCTTTGATAACCTTCGGACCAAGAATAAGAAGATCCAAAGGCAGGGCAAGGAAAAGGAGGCAGTATGCTTTGCATGTATCAAGTCATGCCACTGTAATAGGAACTGTACCCAAAGGTAAGGGGAATCCATAGGTGCATTCGTTATAGAGTGCAATATTTCCATTTCTACACTTTGGGTATTAGATACTGCTTTTGGGGATCACATCTGTATTCAAATACAAGAACCAAGTAATTTCTAGAGAATTACCAGAGAAAAGGTGGATGTGAGAGCTTCCAATGGTGCGATGATGGCTGATCTTTCTATTGGTAACTACCAACTCACATTATCAATGTGAATGATTTTGGTTTTACATGTCTATTATTATGTATGTGGTGTTACCAATAACATAATATTTGTAACGAGTTTAGATACAATTGGATTTATTTTCGTGTTTGGAAATAAATGTTGTTACTTTTATAAGGACAACATATGTTATGGTATAGAAAAATTAAATGAAGGTATGTATGTATTAAATTATGAGAACCAAGTGTTGTAAATTGATAACGAACCAAGTTAACATGACTCATACAACACCCAGTTGTGGCATCACTTCCTTGGTCATGTAAATGAGAAGCGCCTGACAAAGCTCTATCAAGATGGTTATTTAGACTCTTCTGAACTAAAACCACTTGATATATGTCACACTTGATTACATTGGAAAATGAATAAACCACCATTTTCTGGATAGGATGACAGGTCCACATAGCTTCTAGTATTGGTTCACACTGATGTGTGTGGACCATTTCTAGTAGAAGCTAGAGGTGGATTTTCTTACTTCATTACTTTTACTCGTGAACTGAGTAGATATGGATATTTCTACCAAATGAGGTATAATTATGAGTCCTTTGAGAAATTCAAGGAGTTCAAGAATGAAGTAGAGAATCAGCTTTCTAATAAGATAAAGAAGCTTCAATTAGATTGAGGTGGATAATATCTTAACCAAGAGTTTATCGACCTTTAATGGGAATCTAGGATTCTATCTCAACTCACTCCACTTTATACAACATAATGGAATAGTGTTAGTGAAAGGAGAAATTGTACCTTGTTGGAAATGGTAAGGCTGATGATGAGTCCTACAAATCTTCAATTATCCTTCTGGGGACGTGCATTGCAAATTGCGACATACATATTAATCCATGTACCAACTAAGGTGGAAAATGGGATTCCCTTCAAGCTATGGAGTGGAAAGAAACCCACTTTGTCACATACATGTGTATGGGGATGCGAGAGATTTGTTAAGGATTTCTCAGGAAACAAACTATCACCCTAGGGCATGAAGTGTATCTTTATAGGGTATCCTAAAGAAACAAAGGGATACTACCTATACAACCCCTTGAAAAAAAAAGTGAATGTTTCTAGATAGGCCATCTTTCTTGAGTGGGAGAACATACTAAAAAGTGAAATTGAGAGAAAGATTAAATTTGATGAATTTGATGCTTCAGATACACAGGATATGGTACAAGAATAGGTTCCACAAGTCCCTGTGGAAGTGGTAGTTCTTGAAACATAAGTACTATATAGGAGTATGATAGAGGTAAGGGATAGAGAGAGATATGGTTTCCTTTTTACCGAGGATGGTGACTCATTATTATTGGAAAATGATGAACCTATCTCCTACAAGGAAGTAGTAGAGAGCTATGAAGCTGTAAGATGGATAGTAGCTATGAATTCTGTGATGGATTCCATGTATCAGAACCAATTCTAGGTTCAGGTCATTGTGCCAGTTGGTGTAAATCCTGTTGCGTGTAAATGGGTATTCAAGAAGAAACTAGACATGGAAGGTAATGTTAGTACCTATAAAGCAAGGCTAGTGGATAAAGGTTTTAAAAAGAATCAAGTAATTAACCACGATGAAACCCTTTCACTAGTTTCCATGCTTAAATCCATAAGAATCATACACTCCATAGCAGCTATCCATGAATATGAGATTTGGTATATGGATTTGAAAACTTTATTCCTTAATGAGAACCTTCAAGAAGATGTCTATATGACACAACCAGATGGTTTTGTGACACCATGTGATTCTAAAAGTGTATGCAAGTTGTAGAGATCCATTTATAGATTAAAGAAAGAATCCATATCATGGAACATTTGATTCAATGAATCCATAAGAGAATTTGGTTTCATTAAGAAAAAATGTGAGCCATGTGTTTACAATTGGTTTAATGGGAATGTGTTCGTTATACTAATTATTTATGTTGATGAAATATTACTTATTGGAAATGAAATACCAATATTGTAGTCAGTTAAGGATTGGTTGAACAAGTGCTTCTCCATGAAGGACATAGGAAAAGCAGCCTATATTCTAGGGATCAAGATCATTCATTATAGATCCAAGAGACTACTTGGCTAAGTCAAAGTACATACATTTATCAGGTACTAAATAGATTTAATATAGAAAATTCCAAGAGGGGATTGGTTCTAGTGTCAAATGGTATTCATATTTCCAAGAAAATGTTTCCCCAGACACAACATAATAAAAATAGGATGAGTAAGATTCCATACACTTTAGAAACAATATCTATTATGCATTCCATGTTATGTACCAGACTTGATTTTTCCTATGCACTGAGCATGGTAGGAGGATATCAAGAATATCCAAGAGAACAAAATTGGACTATTTTAAAGACTATCCTTAAGTATCTAAGAACTAAGGATACGTTCCTAGTGTATAGAGGAGATTAGGAGCTTATCATCAGAGGGTATGTTGATGCTTGTTTTCAGACAGATCAGAATGATCTGAAGTTGCAATTAGGATATGTTTTCCATATCAACAGAGGAGCTGTGAGCTGGAAAAGTTTAAACCAGCTTGAAGTTGCAATTAGGATATGTTTTCCATATCAACAGAGGAGCTGTGAGCTGGAAAAGTTTAAACCAGCTAGTTTTTGATGATTCTATAGCGTAGTCCAAATATATATCAACTTCTAATATAGCCAAGGAAGCCATCTGGATTCAAAACTTTGTCTAGTAGATTGATGTGGTACCTATTAGTAAGGATCCTATTACATTTTATCGTGATAATACTACAGTGGTGAATCCTGCAAAGGATCTAAGGTCACATCAACAGACAAAGTATATACTCTAAATGTATCACCTATTGAGAGATTTATATCCAAGGGGTGAATTTGTAGGGAGAAGAGTGTCCATGAAATAGAATGTGGTGGACCCCTAGACTAAAGGCCCATATCAGAAGAAGCATGAATATAATGTGAGAGCTATCAGACTGAAGGTTCTTAGTAGTTTTCTCCAGTGCAAGTGGGAGTATATTGGAGTTGGTGCCCTAGAAACCAACTTTTTTATACTTTATGATAAACATGTATTTATTGTATGAATTTTAATAAATTCATTGTCACATCATGATTGTTGTTCTATGGGAAATAGTATGTGATAATGTCCTAAGAATAGTCGTCACACAAAAAGGTCATAGTAGATCTATGCTATGATGAGAACCTGGAAGTGTCATGACACTATTCATGAATATATGTTATATGGCTGCATGATATCATTTTAAGGGACACAAATGATATAGGCTATCAGGGGTGGGTACTCATGAAACTTTCAGGAACATTCTCATGGTGTGCACCCTTGGTAATATCCAAGAGGATATTATGAGAACAAGACCCCCAATATGAAATCCACATTAATAAGTGTCATTGTATGTTCCTATATGAGTACATGTGTATTGGTCCTTAGACTCTAAGATTATTATTTATGGGTATTATGACTCATACACTTAGATGTGTTGATGAAAACTGGGATGAATGATGTTCACGGTGAGGTAGGATATGTTGGGTGGGTTAGGAGTAATACTACATTAATGAATAATGTGAGAAAGTATTTTTCACTTCTATAGAAATAGATATCTTAGGCCCCTTGACTAAAATGATATAGCCTAACTAAATCCATGTACATGGTGTTCCCTAGAAAATTTCAATTATGGGAAGTCAAAGAATGAGAAATCGAGCACATGGGTTAATGGAACTTGCATGAAACCAGGTTTTGCACTATTTATATGGCTCATCAACCACTTGAGGATAAATATTTCCATCTGGTGGGATGGGGTCCTCAAGTGGTTGAGGATAATTTTCCCCAACTATAATTATCCTTTCCTAGATAGCCTCAGTGCCTGAGGATTGAACTTCAACTTGAGTAGTTCCATGGTGGTTTCCAAATTCTTCATGAAAGACCTCCCTACTATTAGACCTGTTACACATGTTAAGAAAGATAAATACATTTTTACCAAAGGTTGGAATATCCTTTTTAAGGTTAGTCACCCCTTGGTTAGAAATGGACTCTTACTTAAGAGGAGTTGAAGCAGTACTTCGGGTCTGATCCTTGGCTGCAATATCTTTGCTATAGCCAAGATCAATTACCTTTGATTGTGCCCTTGCTTGATCCATGGGATTTACTATCACCTTCCCTATCTACCTTCCCATATATTTGGAAGATTTTGGTGCTGGACCATCATTCCATTTCAGTGTACCACCAGTAACAAGATAACTTGCTACTACCTCAAAAAAAAATTCAACCTTGTTCGCTTCGATGATTTCATTTGTTGTTGGACTTTGTTGATCAATAATATCTAGTGTATAAATATACCTATTAGGAATCATTAGCATGATATATTGGTCAAATTTATATGAAGAAAAAACATCAAATTGTTCACTTGTTTGGTCACTTTCCACCCCTATATGAATACAATATATTTCTCAATAGAGACAGTGAAAGGATATCCAAACTTCCTCTGAGTTTTCTATAGTTCCACCCAAAAAACTGATTGTCCCATACTGTGAATAGAATTCAATAATTAATCTCCAATTACATTATAAATTTCTATTTCATTCTCAATACCATATGATACATCCTTACTCGTCGGATTTTAGTCTTGAAGTAGCTTTATTCTCACCTCGGTTCTACCCAATGTTTGGGTGCCAACATTCAACATACTTTCAATTCCACTCATATCCCGACAAGATCCCATATGAACCTTAGTATAATTTCCTTTAAAATACACAATATATATATGAGAAGAAGGTGTTTCAAGACACAACCTCAAGATGGTTTTAGCGACCACATCAGTGAAAGATATGGAAGGTTGAGCTAGAATGGCCCTTTTATCCACATGCATATATGATATATTGTGAGGAAGAGAAGAAGAATAAATCCCCATACCTTGTGTTACACTTAATCTCCCTCCTCTTATTCCATAAATCCCTTTTTATTCATGGGGTGAAATATGGTCATTCTTCTTCAGCACAAAGGACACATTGTGTTGGTTAGACTTCTACCTATTAAGTATGGGCAGCTTGAACTTACAATTTTCAACATGATACCCTATTTTCTTATAGTTAGATCTTCTTATACCCCTATCAAAATTCTCTCTAACATGACCAATAGACAATCTGTTGAAATAAAAATTAGGCACATGTTATTATTCAATTTCAAGGTCAAATTTTAACTCATTAGCAACCAAAAATATCATTTCAACAAAGGTTGAGCTCGGATCAAACTCAACTAAAATTCTGGAAATGTTCCCATACCTGACTATCTTGGTAACCTTTTCAAACATAATTGGAGTTTCAACATCTAAGGCGATATCTAAAAAAATAATTGGATGAAAAAAACTAATTCAACCTTGTAACCCGAATCCAAGATTGAACAACAGACTTATTGGCTTGAAATGGGTCAAACCAAGGGTCACAATCTTGAAATATATATTGGAGTTAGTGTCATGTAAACCCACTTCTTTGTACCTTATGATAAACTTATATTCATTGGATGGATAATAATAAACTCCTTATCACATCATGATTGTTCTTCTACATGACATAGTATATGATAATGTCCTAGGAATAGCTTTTACACTAAAAGTTCATAGTGGCTCCCTACTATGATGAGAACCCAGAAGTATCATGACACTATTCTTGAATATATGTTCTATGTCCAAATGATATCATTTTAAGGAACACTAATGATACAGACTATCAGGGGTGAGGACTCATGAAACTTAGAGGCACCTTCTCATGGTGTGCACCCTTGGTAATATCCATGAGAATATTATGAGAACAAGACCCACCATTAGGAAATAAACATTCATAAGTGTCATTAGATGTTCCTATATATGGACTTTTGTATTAGTCCATAGAATTTAATATTATTATTAATGGGTATTATGACTCACACACTAAGATGTGTTGAAAAAAACCGAGATGACAGATGTTTGTGGCGAGGTAGGATATATTGGGTGTGTCACGAGTAATACTGCATTTATGAATAATGCGAGAAAGAATTTGTCACTTCTATGGAAGTAGATATCTCAGGCCCTTTGATGGAAATTATATAGCCTAACTAACTCCACGGACATGGTGTTCTCTAGGAAATTTCAATTCCAGGAAGTCAAATAATGAGAAATCAAGAACATGGGTTTATGACACTTGCTTGCAACCTGCTTGATTAGAGATATCAGGACCTAGGGATTGTATTACACTATAAGCATTCGTATAAGGTGAAATTTCATTACAAAATCAACTTATTTCTCTTGGGTTCCTTAACCCATTTCTAGATATTAATCCTGGACTTTATGTAAGCCCGCCTAATGCCAATGAGAAAGAGACCTAGAGGGTCACACACTAAGTGTATCCAATATCTCAGTTAAATAATGTGTTATTTATTTAACAAGTTGAATAAATATTATTCCCAATTGTGGTTTAATAATTATTCAAGTATTCCGGATTGCATTTATTTCGTTGCTAGTTATTCGAGAGAATATATCGCGAAAAAAATATTTGTTTATTGATTAATAATGAAGCTATATTTATTTAATAAATAAATAATAATTTTTCAAGGCCTGGTAAATATTGAGGAGGATTGGAGGACCAATTTATGGGTCTAGTGAAAAATAATATTAGATATTATTTGGTTAAATAATATTTTAATATAACGTGAAACTTAATCACATGTCATGGAAATAATAGCATTGTTATTATTATTTTATGTGGGGTTTCACATGGAATAATAAAATAAGTAATGGAACTTGTGTTAATTAATTATCATTACTTGGTGAATTAAATTCCCTGTTGTATTATTATTCTATAATTAGCCAAGGTATCATTCCACTGGATAACTAATGGTTGTGTGCATAACATCATTGGAGAAAAGCTCGTGAGCCTAGAGAACTATTCCCTCTCCAGGAATGTTCTCAAGAACATGAGATATACTCCTCCATCGGATCTAGGGGAATGCTTTGGAATCGATTCTGAAGGCGATCAAAGGCAGACATCGCAAGCGTAAGGATCTTCTATGCTAGCACCCAGAGACTCCTTCGACAACATTTGGAGATACATAGAGCAGGTGTGGATCAACACTATAGGAATCCTATCCTTGTATTCTACATCGTAATGAAGTCTCACCTCCAAAACGTGGTTGAACGCATCAAGGAAGAAATAATCACCTTAGAGGTAATTGTTTAATTTAATTAAATTAACTATAAAAAAAATATGTTCATCCTATTTTCTTGGTTCTAGGTACTGTCCTTTATCTTTTATATTTGATTAAATTCCATGGATATCGACATTTATCATTATATTGATCCTGGATTAATCATCAATTATTGAAATTTACAAAGTCAGGTACAGGCTCATCCTATGCTTCCGCTACGCCCAGAACCTACAAGTGGTATCAGAGTGGGTTATATTTTCATTTATAATTATTTAAATAATTTGTTGATGATTCGCACTTTAATAATTTTGTTTGTTAATTCATGATTAATCATTCTTGTAATCTAAATTTAGATATATATTCTTCACCTTTTTTCTCGCAGATCTAATAGAAATGAATAATTTTATGATTCAAATTAAATTGAGGATCTCATCATGATGCACCGATGATTCTGTCTAGGTAACACGATAGTAAACATCATTAATTAAAAGTTACACATTGTTTCATATGCCATAAATGCCATGTAATCTGGATCACACATTATGTAGCTGTGTTCAGCATAGTGGGAGTAATTTGTAAATAACTTAATCCATGTGTATTAATGACACATGGTGTAGTTAATTCTTATATTGCATGTTGACCAAGACAAACCGGTGCATAGTCAGCTAGACTACATGTCATGTGGATCACTTGACAAGGCATGTAGTCCCTTCGGGTTAGGTTCAATTCATGTATCCCATACACGGCTAGCCCGATTAGTGACCGTGTAACATGGAGTTGACATGTCGTGTGGCCCACTGGACAAGTTGTGTACTATGAAGATTTATGAAGTACACCTCACACACCATTTCCCTAGGCATGTACATAGGATGGATGGTGAGGAGGGTACACACTGTGTAGTCTAATTTACACATCATGCACTCTGAATATTTTTGAAGTACACCTCACACACTATTTATCCAGGTGTGTACTTCAGATATACAATGAGGAGGGTACACACCGTGTAGTCAGATCTACATGTCATGTACTATTTCCAGATTACGCAGATTTAAAAATTTATTATTATATTATGCAACCCTTGAGACATGTATCTTAGTGTGGGCATAAAGTTGGGACACAATGTGTGATAGGTTATATATATGTGTGTGTGTGTGTGTGTGTTTAATTTACATATGTGTAATGTACAAATATCTTCACATCATATATAAGTTGTTTTAAAATTATAATTATGTGTTCATGATACATGTAACAAATAATAGAGTGTATACAAGTATAAATACATGCTAGGTAGTTTTGGATGGGTATTCACTGGGTTAACTACAAGGTACAAGTTATGTACAAGGTTATGGATGATAATCTCAAGGAAATTCAGAAAAGGATTAAGATAAAATGGATTGATTGTTTAAAGATAATGATTTATAGATTAAAGCGTAATTTATCTTAATAATAATGATTAATGAATTGAATTTTAGTTTTATTAAATGTGTAATTTTTTCATGTATGTGGATTATCATGAGCTAGACCAGACCTTTGTATGTGATTCATTCCCTTTTAATTTAACTATTAAATTAAAATTGTTGGCCTGCGTGCCTTCTTCTCATTAATATGTGGTGTTTGTGTGCCCATGGTTTCTTTTATGTAAACCCCCTTTTAAACCTCACCTATATGTGAGTTAAAAAGCATATGTATTGGATGGACCTCCCAATCTAGTGGAGGCAATTCAAGTAAAGAGTTGAGGCAAAACCAATCCAAGGAGATACAAAGGTGGACAGGTGGAAAGCTGTAAACATGAACCTTAAATAGTTCAAGGTGTTTCTCCTATAGGTCAAGGTTAGTTTATCAAACCCTAGATAAACTAACTAATATAAATTCTCATGATAATACCCTTTATTAATTTATGTCAGCTGTATGGTTATTCATTATGGATGTTTGACACGATCACATAATTAATGAACTGACAAGCATACAAGATGGAACTAAAATAAAATTTCTTATGCGTAAATATTATCTATACATGGTTAATAACTTAAGTATATCCCACTTAATATTAACAAGCATGTGAAAATATAATAAGTGTAAATTTACACATAAAGGAAAAAATCCCTCAATTTAATGTTAAGTCGATATAACCTTCCATTACTTTGGTTAGAATCGAACCATAGTTCAAAGTGCTTGACCAACCCTAGTTGGGGTGCTTTAAATTATCAGGGAATTCTAATTTGAGGTTTTGGGATGACTTAACTCAGTTTACATCAAGGTTTGGCTACCCTAGAAGGATGTGGTGTAACTAAGAGGCAAAGGTTGTGGAAATCCAATATTAAGGATTTTGGGATTCGGGAGTCCACCCAACAGATCAAGGAGTTATGAGTTAATGTAGTTTGAATTTGGAATTCCTACCCAAAACCTTTCAAGTCGCTTGACCAACCCTAGTTGGGGTAATGTGAAGGGTAATATAGATCCTTTCCGCTAGAATATCCAAGCAATAGGATATTCCAAATTCAATAGTTAGGGCTATTAGGTTTTGAAAAAATAGTAGGATACTAATAAATATTATTTTATTTATTTATCTATATTTATCAAGATAAAGTACTAAAACTATATTCATCTTATTTGTAGAAAAAACATTAAAAATTACATTAAACATATCATTGTGATCCATACTTGAGAAGTAAAACCTTATCATCGGCACAAATAGGAGTGGAAAAAGTTCCTTTGGGTTATCCTTCTCCCTGAGAGGAAACTTTATGTGCTGGAAGAGCCTTTACCAATTGTTCCTAGAAATAAGATGAGTGATGAGGAACTATCTATGTACGAGAAACATCTGAATAACACTAATAATGTTCAGTGCCTCATGGTATCATCCATGACCAATGGGCTCTTGGGGAAACATGAGGAAATGGATGTTTATAGCATGATGTATCACCTTCAAGATCTCCATCAAGAGAAGACGAGATAAGAGAGGTGTGAGATCTCTGACGCTTTGTTCACTACTAAAATTGGAGAGTCTATGATAGATAGACCACATGTAGTCCAGCTTATTAGCTACATTGAGTGTCTAGACATATTATAGATTAAATTCCCAAATGAGTTGCATATAGATGTCATACTATCATTGATGCTTAAGTCCTTCTCTAGTTTTATTGTATATTGTAATATGAGAAATAATGAGAATGTTCTATCAGATCTTCTTACCCTGATTCTCCAAGTTGATAAGGATATGGGGCATATAAACATTCAATCCTTATACTAAATAAAAAATTGTAGGGAAATCGAAAAGGGCCTAAGATTTATAAACAATATAAAACCTCTGATCACCGTCTGACCAAGAATAAGAAGATCCAGAGGCAGGGCAAGGAAAAGGAGGCAGTATGATTTGCATGTGGAAAGTCAGGCCACTATAATAGGAACTGTACCCATAGGTAAGGGGAAGCAATAGGTGTATTAGTTATAGAGTGAAATATTTCTATTTCTACACTTTGGGTATTAGATACAACTTTTGGGGCTCACATTAGTATTCAAATACAAGAACCAAGTAGATTCTAGAAAATTACCAGAGGAGAGGTGGATCTAAGAGCTGCCAATGGTGTGAGGCTGGTTGCTCTTGCTATTGGTGATGAACACCTCACATTGTCAATGGGAATGATTTTGGTTTTACATGGATATTATTATGTACCTGGTGTTACCAAGAACATAATTTTTGTATCGAGTTTAGATATAGATGGATTTATTTTCAAGTTTGGAAATAAATGTTGTTACTTTTATAAGAAAAACATATGTTATGGTATAGAACATTTAAATAATGGTCTGTATGTATTAAATTATGAGAACCAAGTGTTGGAAAATGATAACAAACCAAGTTAACATGACTCATACAACACCTAGTTGTGGCATCACCACCTTGGTCATGTAAATGAGATGTTCCTGACAAAGCTTTGTCTCGATGGTTATTTAGAATCTTCTGATCTAAAACCACTTGACAGATGTCACACTTGTTTACAAGGGAAAATGACCAAACCACCATTTGGTGGATAGGGTGAAATGTCTACAGAGCTTCTAGGATTGGTACACACTGATGTGTGTGGACCATTTCTAGTAGAATCTAGAGGTGGATATTCTTAATTCATTACTTTTACTGGTGACTTGAGTAGATATGTCTATGTCTACTTAATGAGGTATAATTCTGAGTCCTTTAAGAGATTCAAGGAGGCAAATAATGAAGTAGATAATTATCTTGGTAAGATTATAAAGAAGCTTTGATCAGATCAAGGTGGATAATATCTTAACCAATAGTTCATCGACCTTTTATGGGATTCTAGGATTCTATCTCACCTCACTCCACTCTATACACCACAGTGGAATGGTGTTAGTGAAATGAGAAATTTTACCTTGTTATACATGGTAAGGTCGATGATGAGTCATGCATATCTTCTATTATCCTTTTGGGGATATGCATTGTAAATTATGGAACACATATTAAAGCAAGTATTTACTAAGGTGGAAAATGGGATTCACTTCACGCTATGGAGTGAAAATAAACCCAATTTTTCACATACATGTGTATGGGGATGCGAGGCATTGGTTAAGGATTTATCAGGCAACGACCTATCACCCTAGGTAATGAAGTGTATCTTTATAGGGTATCCTAAGGAAACAAAGGGACACTACCTATACAACCCCTTTGACAAGAAAGTGAATTTTTCCAGACATGTCATCTTTCTTGATATGGAGCACATCCTCAAAAGGGATAGTGGGAAGAAGATTGAATTTGATGAATTTGATGCACAAGATATACATGATTTGGTATAAGAAAAAGTTCCACAGGTCTGAGTGGAAGTGGAAGTTCTTGAAGCATAAGTATTGCGTTGGAGTATGAGAGAGGTAAGGGAATGAGAGAGATATGGTTTCCTTTTTACCAAGGATTGTGACTCATTATTATTGGAAAATGATGAACCTCTCTCCTACAAGGAAGTAGTAGAGAGCTCAAAAGATGAAAGATGTCTAGTAGCTATGAATTCTGAGATGGATTCCATGTATCAGAACCAAGTTTGGGTTCTAGTCATCACACCAGTTTATGTAAATTCTATTGTGTGTAAATGGGTATTCAAGAAGAAACTAGACATGGATGGTCAAGTTAGTACCTATAAATCAAGGCTAGTGGCTAAAGGTTTTAAAGAGAATCATGGAATTGACTATGATGAATCCTTTTCACTAGTTTCCATGTTTAAATTCATAAGAATCATACTCTTCATAGTAACTATCCCTGACTATGATATTTGGTATATGGATTTCAAAACTTCATTCCTTAATGAGAACCTTCAGGAAGATGTCTATATGACACAATTACAAGGGTTTGTGACATGAGGTGATTCTAAAAGGTTATGAAAATTTTAGAGATCTATTTGTAGATTAAAGAAAGAATCCATGTCATGGAACATTTGATTCGATGAATCTATAAGAGAATTTGGTTTCATTAAGAATAAATGTGAGCCATGTGTTTAGAATTGGTTAAATAGGAATGTGGTTGTAATACTAGTTGTATGTTTTGATGACCTATTACTTATTAGAAATGACGTACCAGTCTTGTAGTCAGTCAAGGACTGGTTGAACAAGTTCTTCTCCATGAAGGACATAGGAAAAATAGCCTATATTCTAGGGATCAAGATCATTCTGATAGATCCAAGATATTTCTTGGACTAAGTCAAAGTACATACATTGACAAAATACTAAATAGATTTAGTATGGAAAAATCTAAGAGGGGATTGGTTCTAGTGTCACAGGTATACATATTTCCAATAAAATGTTTCCCTAGACACAAAATGATAAATTTATGATGAGTACTATTCCATAATATTTAGCAATAGGATCTATCATTTATGCCATGTTATATACCAGGCTTGATTTTTCCTATGCACTGAGCATGGTAGGCAGATACCAAGCAGATCTAGAAGAAAAACATTGGATTGTTGGCAAGACTATCCTTAAGTATCTTAGAAGAACTAAGGATATGTTCATAGTGTATGGAGGAGATGATGAGATTATCATTAGAGGGTATGTTGATGCTAGTTTTCAGACATATCATAATGATCTCAACAGTGGATCTGTGAGATGGAAGAGTTCAAAGTAGCCAGTTTTCGCTGATTCTACAGCAAAGTACAAATATATAGCAGCTTCTGATATAGCCAAGGAAGCCATATGGATTCAAAACATTGTCTAGTATCTTGATGTGGTACCTTGTAATAAGGACCCCATTACATTTTATTGTGATAATACTATAATGGTGGCTCCTGCAAAGGATCCAAGGCCACATCAATGGAAAAAGAGCATAATCTGAATGTATCACCTATTGAGATATTTCTATCAAAGTTTTGAAGTTTCAATGATCAGAGTGTCCACTAAAGAGAACGTGGTGGACCCCAAGACTAAAGGCATATCTCAGAAGAAGCATGAATATAATGTGAGAGCTATGAGACTAAAGGTTGTTAGTAGTTGGATCTAGTGCAAGTGGGAGTCTATTGAAGTTCGTTCCCTAGAAACAAACTTCTTTATACTTTATTATAAACCTTTATTCATTAGATGAATTTTAATAAACTCATTGTCACATCATGATTGTTCTTTTACGTGACATAGTATGTGATAATGTCCTAAGAATAGTCGTCACACTAAAAGGTCATAGAAGATCCCAGTTATTATGAGAACCTATAAGTTCCATGACACTATTCATGAATATATCTTTTATGGACGGATGATATTATTTTAAGGGACACAAATGATACAGGCTATCGGGGGTGGGGACTCATGAAACTTTAAGGCGCCTTCTCATGGTGTGCGCCCTTGGTAATATCCAGGAGGATATTATGAGAACAAGACTCCTCCCCCAGTAGGAAATCCACATTCATAAGTGTCATTGGATGTTACTATATAAGGACATGTGTATTGGTCCTTATACATTAAGATTATTATTAATGGGCATTATGAATTGCACACTTAGATGTGTTGACGAAAACCAGGACGAATGATGTTCATGGCAAGGTTGGATATGTTAGGTGTATCAAAAGTAATACTGCATTAATGAATAATGTGAGAAAGGATTTTTCACTTATATAGAAGTATATATCTCAGGTCCCTTGACAAAAATGATATATCCTAACTAAATCCATGTACATGGTGTTATATAGGAAATTTCATTTTTGGGAAGTCAAAGAATGTGAAATCGAGCACATGGGTTAATGGCACATTCATGCAACCAGCTTGATTGGACATATGAGGACAAAGGGATTATATTACATGGTAAGAGTTTGTATGAGGTGACATGTCATTGTGACATCAACTTCTTTTTCTTGGGTGCCTTGGCCTACTGTTAGATTATAATCTTGGACTTTAGGCAAGCCTGCCTAATGCCAACAAGAAAGTAGCCTAGAGGGTCACACACTATGTGTATCTGATATCTCAGTTAAATAATATGTTATTTATTTAAAAAGTTGAATAAATATTATTACCAATTGTGGTTTAATAATTATTCAAGTATTCTTGATCATATTAACTTCCTCGTTTGTTATTCGAGAGAATATATTGCATACAGAATATTTATTTTTTAGTGAATAATACAGTTATATTTACTTAATAAATAAATAGTTATTATTTAAGGCCTGATAAATATTTAGGAGGATTAGAGGAAAACATTATGGGTTTGGTGAGAAATAATATTAGATATTATTTGGTTTAATAATATTTAAATATAACATTCAAGTTAAGAACATGTCATGGAAATAATAGAATTGTTATTGTTATTTGACATGGGGTTTCACATGGAATAATAAAATAAGTAACGACACTTGTTGTAATTATTTATTATTACATAGTGAATTAAATTCCCCATTATATTATTATTCTTTAATTATCCAAGGGATCATTCCACTGGCTAACCAATGGTTGTATGAAAAACATACTTGGAGAAAAGATCTCAATCCTAAAGAACTCTTACCTCTACAAGAATGCTCTCAATAACGAGAGAGATCCTCCTCCACCAGATCTAGGAGTACACTTTAGAAGTGATTCTCAAGGCGATCAAAGGTGGAAATCACAAGTGCAAAGATCTTTTGTGCTAGCACCCAGAGAGTCCTTCGGCGATGTATGTGTGGAGCATGTGGGGATCATTGCTAGAGGAATCTTAACCTTGTATTCTACATCACAATGAATCTACATCTGAGACCCATGGTTGAACGCATCAAGAAGAAAGAATCACCTTGGAGGTAATTCTTTAATTTATAAAAATAATTATATACAAAATATGTCGATACTCTCTTCTTAGTTATGGCTTCTCTCCTTTTTTATCTTTGATTTAATTCTGTGGATACTAGCATTTATCATTGTATTGATCCCAGATTAATCATTGATCTTGACAATTTACAAAGTTGGGTACATGCTCATCCTTCGCTTCCACTACACCCGGAACTGACAATATATTTATTACAATTTTATAATTATTTAAATATATAATTATTTATTTATAATTATAATAATAAATAAATATAATTAAAAATATTTTTATATAATTATAAATATATTTATATATCTGAAATGGCGCAAAACCATGATTAAAACCCATGGTCTAGGAAATTTATTAATAAGAAGAAAGTAAAAAAAATAAAGTGAGGGATTCTAATCTTAAAATGTGACACCAATAACTCCACTAAAAAAATAAAGGACCATTCATTTGACTTATTTTATTCCCATCGCCCCTTCTTTAGGATCCACCTTAACCTCTCGAGTGCTAACCTCTCTTCCACTAATTAGGAGCCTACCAAGGGTCATCTTGATCATCTATTATTAATGACTCAGCATCCTCATCATTAGGCTCAATATCCCAACCTCAAATGGAATCATTTTTTAAATTTAAAATAGATCCACCTTGGCAGTTACTCATTTCTTCATAAACATTAATAATTTACTCATAAAATACATCTCTACTATTGGGACTATTTAAAATTTCAAGAAAATTAATTTTACTAGGTCCAGTGGGATAGTGACACCCTCCTCAGTTTCTTCCTTCCCTTCCAGCACACCACCAATAATTAGATCACCCTCTACATCACCAAGACAACCTTATTTCCTTTGGTAACAGTCAATTGAATTCCTTCCTGATCATAGCCATGTATATTGTGTTTATCTAGGTCCATTGCAGTTATCAACGCAGTTGGTTACTATTCCTCGTCAAGGCATTTTAGTGCATGATAACCCATGATTTTTTTATGATATTACATTGGATATCGGCATCCCTATAAAAATGGATAGGGAGACTGAATTAGCTATGTTTGGGCAGCAGTTGGGGTCTATCCTAGTGGTAAAAGGCACCCCATAATCCTACACCAAAAATCCAAGATCAAATCCTAGAGGATCCCTAATTTTTTGGGTGGTTGGATTCATGATATGTGGTGTAAGAGGGAAGTCTTAGTGGTCTTCATGATAGGTAGTCGGGCTTTTATAGTTTTGGAAGTGGTTGGGGGCTCGGGCATCGACAGCAGTTGGCTGTCTAGTTGACGATGGTGGGAGGGCTCGGTGGTAGTCCTTTGTTTGATGGGTTTATATGGTAGGATCATATAGGGAAGAATTTATCAGGTAAATCAATGGGTGGGATTGGTAGAGTCCCTCATTGGTGTCAATTGTCGGAGCATGATGGAAGAGGCAGGGTGGGAGTCGGGAACAATGGTGTATGAGGTCACAGTGGAAGTAAACTTTTGAGTGGTGATGGGTTGGGCTTCTATAGTAGCAAGAGTGATGGGGAAATATGGCTTCAGGGAAAAATATGTGATCCTCATACTAGAAGTGTAGACCCAAATGAGGCTTCATAGTAGTACCACCCATCTTTGTAGGGATCTAGATTGGGAAGGAGAAGAGGGTATGACATCTGTCATCGGTACCAGGAACTGTGCATATCTACACAGGGAAATGATTGTTTTTCATCTATGAAAGGTTTGGAGCTTGATCAAAATGTATCAAATATGTTGGTTAATGGGATGTTATTGTGGTTTCATGTTATTTTCCCTTCATGGTCATGTTCTTAGGCCATGTACATGGTGTGTATACAGTTCATGTAAGGGTTCCCCCCTCAACCCAATTTAAAAGAAGGATTATCCAAAAAATAAATAAAAATATATGGCCTTCAAGATTTCAAGATTAGTTTGGGAATTACACTCACTTTCCAGTTGAAGTAAATTTGAGTTCAATGCTTGTTGATAAATTAGATCTTTCAATGGAAGATGATGAATTTTATTTGGCGACTAAATATGAAAAAATCCATTGGTACTATTCATATTCCTATATAATTGGACATGATAGGTCAAATTGAAAATGGTTTGTAACCTATTCCTTTTTCTCATATAGATTCCATGAGGGGAGTTAGTATTTTATGAAATTAAAATGTATGAAACATCCTGGATTCAATCGACAAGGTGCTATGGAGGGAAAGAATTGGGGGGCTATGTGCCAAGGAGGCCTTGCACTTGAAAATGATTCTACTAGGGATGTATTTCCTCTAGAAGAGAAGACTCATAATGACCTAAGGGATCCCATTAGACCCTCTACTAATGTTGAAGTGAAGGGACCCCTACAAGCCCCTTGAATATTTTTGTTTCTCATAAGCTTGTAGAGGATATAATTTTAGCAGCATGTGTGGATGGCGAGAGGCAGTCTTCATGAAAAAAAGAAGTCATGGGAGGATACTACATCTGAAGTGGTCACTAAGAATCTTCTAACATCCAATATTATTTATTAGGAATTAGTGCCTGATAATTTTGACTTATCTGATGGTCAAACTGAATTTGAGGTCAATGCATAGGAAGAAGTGGATGAAGAATTATTGCCGGAGCATTATTTACCCATGGCCACATGTAAAGGAAATAATTAGAAGGAAGATGTTGTATCTAATAAATTCATATAGAGTGGTTCTTTAAATGGTGATAAGGGAAATAATATCCTCATTAATGATGAAGGTTTCTAGCTGGTCACTCACAAGAAATCCATTTTTCTTGGCCCTTCACTTAAGTCTAGACCAACGAATGAAGAGGAGTATCAGGTTACAATGGAACCCCCAAAGGAATTCATGGTGTTGAGCATGGAGAGACCCTCAAATCCACTAGACTCTGGAAAAAATGGATTTAGTTCTATTGACATATTAAACAAATCTAATATAAAGTATTTTTTCCATGAGGAATTTGGTAATGTTCATGGATTCATCTGAGCCGAAGGACATTCCTCGAAGGGATCAGGAACAACTGGAGAATAGGATCCTTATCCCCTTAAGGATCCCACCCCACTGGGTGATAATATGGTTCTTCCAGTGAATGATGAGAAATGGCAACAACCCAAAAATTGGAAGAGGGGCCTTCATTAGATAGTTAGATGTAGTGGTCATTCCCATTAATGAATAATCTACTTCACTTTTTGTGGCAGTGGTTGTCACTTACCTTTGGATCCCATTTTCCCTTGTACTTTCTTATTATTTAATTTTTAATAAATTTCAGGGCCATGGGATAAAACCCATGGTTCACACTATATTTGTATATAAATAAACTATTGAACATTTTGACTAATATAAATTTGATAATTTTTTATATAAAAAATTATGAAAATAGGATTCATTTTTTATTAAAAGTTATATAAATCCTAATTCTGTATTATATTTACATTTATATACTTATTATAATATAAATATTATTTTCAAATATATATATATATATATATTAATTATAATTTTAAATAAATATATTTATAAATATTTGTTTATAGTTTAAAATATATTTTTATAATTATACATAATTTTCATAAATAAATAAATATATATATATCAGTGAAATCATATAACTCGAGAACAAGTACACATTCTATGGTAAGAGGAGTGACCAACCCAACCATGAAGATGTCGACCCCTTCTCTATGTTTTAACCTGAAACTATATCCCACCTCTGTCATCTAGAAGTCTAAAATCAACAACGTCCTCCTTTTCTACTTCTTCAAACACACTTTCACATTTTTTTCCATCCTCATCACTATTTCTAGATACTATAAACTCAAAATAATTATATTTATTCACATTTGGATGCATTTTATCATTCACATTATGTGAAAGATTATAGATCAATGTAGGTCTAGAGCCAACAATTTACTTGCTTAATGGAGGAGCAACACTTTTCCATATTCCATCAGCATAATCCAACCTTGAATTCAAGGATGATTCAATAGACTCATTAAAAAACTCCCAACCTTGATCAATATTTGAGACCAAACTAGGTCCCTATAGTGAATTTGTTTCACTATAGATAAAAAAACACCCAAATTTTTCTTGATGCTAGAAGCACCATCACATGTTCTGAGAATTTTTCTGTCCCTTATACCTAAGGCCAGTGGGTTCTATCAATGGTGTGTATTATTTTCCTTCCATGAATAAACTTTTAAGAAACCTAGTTCCCAAAAGATCTTTTGAGGCACTAAGGATTGAGAAATGAGGAGTTTTATGTTGCTTACCGCTATCAGAACTGTTTGAAAATTCCACTAAAGAACTGAATATAGAGATATCAAACTCATTATGAATAATAGGAAATATCCTCCCTGCTATGAGAATCATCTTTCCCCTTCTGTAGAATCCCAATTGCCACAGATTGTTCTCAAATATTTAAAACCTGTAAAGAAGCTTGTTATCCCCCTAAAATTGTTGGCCTATAAACATTGTTATTAAGGGAAGGAGAAGAACAAACCTTTGAATCATAGTGAATCAAATAAGTGTTAGAATACCCACTTGAGTATTAAGAGGCAGTGGATCTAAAATGGAGCATTGATCTCTTCTTCTTTCCTTTTTCAAGCAAAGACCTACATTTTTTATGTTGTACCTACACAAGTTAAGGAGGGGTCCTCTTGAGTGTGGTTTGAACTGAGTTTTCATATTTAATTTTTTATTTTCCTTTGTGACCTTTGTTAGTAATCATCTTTCATTCCTGTCACATGTTAAAATCAACATCATCCTGACCCGAGAGTTCCTTGGTAGCCTAACATTCATTAGAATATTCATCAGCATGTTTATCCACTAATTCTTTGTACAATGCTTCTTTAAAGAAAACAAGAGAAATAGTAATGTGGTCCTCATAAACCAGTTCAACCCAATTCAATTTGGGCTTAGGATGTTCTTCCAACCATTCATAAACTCTATGGAGGGAATCAATCTCAAGATTAGACATCTCATCACAAGTAAACCTATGAATTTATGAATCAATCATTGGATCTTCCTGCATAGGAGCATCAACATTAATGTGAGTATGCTTCTTTGTGGGATAAAAAATAGTAGTTCTACCTTGTTCATTTAGTTATTACTCAGGGAACTGGATATCCTCGCTGCATTTCCTTCTTCAGAAATGAGGAATACCATGCCCTTTAATATGAAAATTGTAAAAAACAAGATCACCCCTCCAAACATATTTTGAGTTCCCAATTATACTAATAGACTCACTAAAGGGTGGAGCTCTTTCATATTAAATTTTTAGGAAAACCACATCATGTGATGTTGATATCACCACTCAATAAATAAGTGTAGAAATTAAATAAATCTCTAAAAATATTCAAGCATAATGTATGAAACTAACAATTTCCATAGAATTTTTCATTTTTATTGGGATTCCAATTACATAAGAAACATCATACAAGATTTCTGAGTGCCAAAGGACTCAATTCAATCCATAAATTTTGACCTAGACCTAATCAAAAGTTCTCTTAAAATCATTCAGATTAAAATTGAAACTCCAATTATGAATTCTCAGTGTTCCTAGCCTCAAATTGACCAATCCTAAACTCCTGACTCTTCCTTTCAATTCCACATAAGGGAAAGTACATTAAATAAACCCCGACCAAGTGAAACACACTTAAAATTAAAAAAACCCCCAAAATGAGGCTAATAGGGAAACTAGGTGACTGAGTCCCCAATGTTTCATACCTTTAAAAAAGATATGAGGGAAATTAAAGAATAATTGCAGAGTTCCTTCCTCTAAAAAATATCTTTGTATGAGGTTGAAACATGGGTGGTATTACCTTTCATGATTATTTTTTGTGAAACCCTATCCTTGAGTAGGGGAAATAGCCAACCGAGAATCTAGAGAAAGATGAATGTTTGATCATTGCTTCCCCAACATTCTACTTGGAGATATTAAACCCCTAAAGCTCAATGTGGTGGCTAAAGACATAGGTGAACTAGTTTAAACTCCTTGGGTGACCATGGCTGATGCAATCACTAAGAATCACTGGTGATATCCTCTCTCATTCCTCCATAAAATCATAAATAAATATATTTATAAATATTTGTATATAATTATAAACATATTTATATAGTTATATATATTTAAATAATTATATATATTAATATAATTATATATATGTACATAATGAGTGGTTTGGTATCTTAATGTGGAGACACCCAATCCCAGCTTAGTGAGCTCGGTTGTCTCCAGCATGCTTGAGATTTTCAGAGGTAGTGCAGTCCATACTAGGTTAAGTTTTCACTTGAGGTAGGTTGCAGGGAGGTTGTTTGTCTATCCTTACCGAATGAGTCACTAATGCACAATTTCATAGTGATATGATGTATTTTAGGGTATTCTCTTGTGAATAATCATACCTCAGATACAGGCTTCAATCTAGCAGATGTTTTTTTGAGTCCCTTGAAGAGAGAAAATATTGATCCCAGCTTGACAGGTGATCATTCTCACCAATTTTATATGAATCATGATGTGAAGAGGGTAAATGTATATCACTCATTGGAATTTCCTGTTTGGGTAAATCATTATTTTTAGATGGCCGACAATTCAACACAGATATAATCTTCTTCTTGTGATAGATTTTTTTCTAGGTCTACAGAGTGATCCTACAATCATTCACAACCGGATTTCAAGGAATAGTGTCATTTATTTTGTTGAATCAAACCTATAATGTTTTGAGGAATAGATCAATGATTTTAGCCACTCTATTATTTTATATCTTATCCCACTTTGAAAGAAAATGGGGATGTTTTGGATGGAATCTCCTGACGATGTCGCCGCAAATCCTAGGGTTTTCTCATCTCATCTCCCTCGTCGACGCTGATTGATTCAATCGTCCTTGTGATAATGGTAGGTTTCGATCCAGAGGTGTAATTCACATTCATGTAGAAAGATATCAAAGTTGAACCCCCTCCAGTCAATAAACCGAGAGGTATATCATTTGTTGAGGCTCTCAAAGGCGTCGACCATAGCATATCTTCAACTTCGAAAGCCTCTCTCTATAAGAAGCTTGAGGATGGTCGATTTGTGGTTGATGCTGATCCGGATGCACTTCAACAAAGATCTTCTCTCTGTAAGTTTTCCATTATGGATCAAATTTCGTATCTTAAATGTGATAAACCGTGGTCAAACACAGATCTGAAGCTACGCATCTCGCACATTTGGGGGCTCACTGATTGGAAATTAGTTCCAATCGAAAAAGGCTACTTTCATTTGCTGATGAAGTCGCAGGAAGATCTTGCTCATGTTTGGCGGATGGGTAACCTGCATCTCAAACCGGGGGCTCTTTGAATCTCAGAGTGGGATCTAAATTTCAATCCATACAATACTCACAACACTCTGGTCCAAATCTGGGTACGACTTCATGGCCTTAACTGGTTTTTTTGGCACCCAAAGATTCTCGACGACATTGCATCATGTATCGGGATGCTGCTCAAAATTGACCAATGAAATCTCAACACGGAACTAGGATTATATGCTTATGTGATGGTTGGGGTGGATATGTTGGGAAAAATTCATGAAGTTATTGTTTTCAATGCCAACAAGCACAAAGCAGATATTCAGGTTGAATGTGAGAGGATGCCTTCATATTGTGAACTCTACAAAATCGTCGGGCATTCCCTGTTGAAGTGTAGGGTAGTTAAAAGCTAGGTGCTCTCTCCATAGGATGATGGATGGACCGAGGCCAAGAAGAAAAATAAGAACAAATCTGTGAATCCAGTGCCTACAATTAAAATAGCAGATGTCTGGGTCAAGAAACCTACTGTGCTGGGCGAATCCTTGAATCTGACCTAGGCCGAGCAGGTTGAGGAAGAAGAAAACATGGAACATGACCATCTCATTCTTGAAGATACTGAAAGACTCGTGTTGGACACATGTGAGATTGAGCGGGACAAATATCTTTAGGATCCTGTGCATGTTGGCCAGTCTTCGGTGATGCAAATTGGGAGTACTTCAACTGCTACTGAGGCAACTCATATTTCTCTACAATCTTCTGTCTGTGACTTAGCAGGTAAGCTTTTGGATTTATCAATTTCTACTACTTCGGTTCTGGTTCAAAACAATGCAAGAACTACCAATGTTTCATCTTTGGTACCTACTAAAGCTGCTTCTCCGGTGGATCTACTTGACAGTACAGGTACTAACTCTTTAGTACCTGATTCTTCTGTTTTGACATCATTTTTGGATGTAGCCTCTATTCCTTAGTCTACCTATGAGGTTCCTCTAGAAGCTAATACATGTATGAAATCTATTGGGGTAGTAGATTTTCTCACAACATCTGCTGCTCCACAAATTCTAGGTGTATCAAGTGATGCACCTATGAGTACTCCGGTTAATAGTAAATCTGGAAAACATGCCTTAGTTTCTAATAAATATGTTGCTGCTAATAAAAATGATGTTGATTTATTGAGTAAACAGGATTTGAAATCCTCCCCAGATCCAGCCTCTACTCTCAGAAGATCTAAGAGGAAGAAAAGCTCGGGAGGCTCTAAAAACAAGAAGAGGAGCGCTGGCTCCAAAACTAGGTTTTAATGGATATTGTTTTTTGGAACTGCCACGGTGTAGCAATAATTATAAACCAAAACTTTTTGATATTGATGAGCCCAAAATTTTCTTTACTAGACAATACATGCACTTTGATGCTTTGGGCTACACTTTTCTAGGTGCATGCAAGAATGATTCCCTTATTGATTCACTTTGGATCTTTTATCATAGTTCTTTGCAGAATATTAAAATCTTTAATATTTCTGATCAACCGCTTACTTTTGATTTTAATTTGGATATTCAGCATATTTTTTTTTCTTTCGTCTATGCCAAGAATAGATATCAAGACTGTCGACCTCTTTGGCATGACCTATTTGTGATGGCTCCTGCCATCCATGACCCTTGGTTAGTCATAGGAGATTTTAATGCTATTCTCTCACCTAGTGAAAAAATTGGTCCAATGCACTCTCACATTGCTTCTAGAGAATTTAAGGCTTCGTTTGAGGATTGTAATTTAATTGAATTCAATCTGAATGGTTCTAAGTTCACTAGGTATCCTCGTCACTACAATAGGACTGTGGCTAGGAAACTGGATAGGTCTTTTGTGAGAATTCCTTCTTTGGATGCTTGGGAAACCATTTCCAATATTACATTACCTAAATTAAATTCAGACCATCATCCAATTCTTCTGACTCTCCTACCTAAATATCCCAAACCCAATATACCTTTCAAATTTAATAAATCTTGGTCTACAGATCTTGGTTGTTCCACTCTCATCAAAGAATGATGGGATTCCATGAGCCATCACTCTGATGCCTTTACCTGTTTCATTAAACTCAAACTTATAAAACAAAATATCAAAATTTGGTGTGTGACTAAATATAAACAAATTGATAAGGACATTGTATCTTTGGAGGCTGACCTCAACCTCATTCAAAACACTGCCACTAATGCTGACTTCGCTTTAGATCCCCAGGATGAAATCAACATTTCCCTGAAACTTAATTCCCTTCTTGTGCTCAAAGATAATATCTGTAAAAAAATCTTCAAAACGAAATGGCTTACTGATAGGGATAGAAATTCAAAGTTCTATAATGCATTACAACAAATTATGAAAGTTTGTCGACCTCTTTCCTTCCTCAAGGATAATGAAATTCTTTTGGACACTGAATCGGCCATTGCTAATCATGTTGTCTCATATTTTGAGAACATTTTTAATGGTCCTCCCATTAATAAAGATCTCATTCTTGATATTGTTCCTGCTCTTTTTGATGAGGAAGACAATCACTCGCTTATGACAATCCCTCTTGATCATGAAATTAAAGCTATTGTCTTTGATCTGAATCCTGACAGTGCCCCGGGTCCAGATGGTTTTAATAATAGTTTTTATCAACATCATTGGGATGTTATCCATGCTGATGTTTGTAAGCTTTTCAAAACTTTTTTTCTCATGGTAACCTCCCTCATGGTCTTAATTCTCAATTCCTTACTTTGATTCCTAAAGTAGAAAATTCTTCTGAAATTCATTTATCTAGGATTATTTCTCTTATTAACTCTCTTTATAAAATTATTACTAAGATTCTGGCTAGTCGCCTCTCACTTCTCTGTAATAAAATTATTTCTTGGAACCAATTTGGCTTCATTAAAGACAGATCCATTCAAGATTGCATTTGCCTTTCCTTGGAATATACCAATGTGAGGAAATGTGGCCATTAAGCTTGACATTAGGAAGGCCTTTGATACCATTTATTGGAGATTTATCTTCAAGGTTCTCTATCAATTTGGTTTTAATGAGGTTTTTATTAGTAGGATTCACTCTTTGTTCACTTCTTCTGCTATTTATATCCTTGTCAATGACTCCCCTAAAAGATATTTTAAATGCACCAAGGGTGTCCGACAAGGAGATCCTTTATCTTCCATCCTTTTTTCCATTGCGGAAGACTGTCTTAGCAGACTTCTCTCTAATTTGGTTTATCAAAATAAGCTGAAACCGATCCAAGCTACTCGAGGCCTTAATGCTCCGACCCATCTTCTTTATGTGGATGGCATTATCCTATTTATTAATGGAAGAAAAAGAAATATTCTGAATCTAAAAAATGATTTATCTCATTATGATGAGGTTTCATGTCAAGCTATCAGTTGGAAAAAGTATTTTATCTTATTTGGAAAAGGTTTCCCTACCAACCATAAAATCAACATCATTGAAAGACTTGGCATTAAGGAAGGTATCTTACCTTTTACTTATTTAGGTGTTCCCTTATTTTGGGGAAGACCTAAGCTGTGTATTTCTCTTCTGTGGTGGATCAGATTCTTTATCAACTCTATTCCTGGAAGGGGAAATCTCTTTCCATGGATGGTAGGATATGCCTTGTCAAATCTACCATTATTTCCAAAATGGTTTACTCTCTAATGATTTACAAATGTCCGACCTCTCTTATTAAAAGAATTAATGGTTACATTAATAACTTTTTTTGGTCTGGTAGCACTGTTGAGCGAAAGATTGTCACTATCAATTGGTCTACGTGCTACAAACCGTTGGAAAAGGGGGGTATTAGCATTAAGAATATCAGGATTTTTAATGATGCACTTCAAGACAATCTCACTTGAAATTTGATCAATCAAAATACTAATACCACCGAGTTTCTTAGAAAAAGATTCTTGGACAATATTAAAAAAGGTAACTTGAGTTATATTAGCTCATCTATCTAGCCCTCCATCAAAGACTCTTTTCACAACATCATGCATAACTCTAGATGGCTAGTTAATAAAAATTACTCTTTGAATTTATGGCTTGATAACCGGTCTTGCTCCCCCCTGATCTCCATGTTATCTCCACACTCCCTCCTGAATCTATAAATATATCTATATAGGAGGTTATGAATGACCACTGTCCCAATCTCTCGGAATCTATTATGCAAGTGGTTGATAGTCATACCTTCATTAATGTGGATGATTTCCTAGTTTGGGAACCTTCTCATAATGGTATCTTGGATTCCAAGGCTTTCTATAATCATAATTTTTCTTCATCTGAATTTTTTTTTGGGTGGATCAAACATTTTGATAATCAGTGGATCAAGCCCTCTAGACTTAATCTTATTTGGAGAATTTCCCATAATCGTGTACCTACTGAGGTTTTCCTTCATACCTTTGACATCCAACTTTGTTTTAAATTTCACATGTGTCATCATCATAGAGAGGATACCAACTATCTTTTCCTATCATGTGCTACAACAACTGCTCTCTAGAATTTTATTATTGACATGTTTGATTGCAAATGGATTTGTTATGATTCAATTCTTACTCATCTTAAATGTTGTGTGGAGCTCAACGCCTCGAAGAAAATCAAGAACCTTCTTCTTGAGGCTTTTGCTGAGTTCCTCCACATTATATGGTATGATCGTAATCATATTTTACATAACATGCACTCACTCAATCTGAATGCAGGTCATTCGAGAATTATCACAGCTATCAGGGATGCCGCCTCGATTCAAAAAGAATTTTGTAACAATTCTGTTGAAGACTTTGGGATTCTCAGACTTCTCTGGGTTTTCGGCCTCTACAAAAAACCGCGTCAATAAATTGATGTGTTCTGGCAAGCCCCTATTCCTGGGTGGATCAAAATGAACATGGATGGAGCTTCAAAAGGGAACCCGGGTCCAGCAGGTTTTGGAGCTGTCTACAGGGATTATATGGGTCATTGTCATAGGTGCTTCTATGGAGGTTGCACCAGCACCACTTTCTTAGAAGATGAGATGATGGCAGTGATCCAGGCTGTTGATTTTGTTCAAAGGAAGGGCTGGAACGACATTTGGATTGAAAGAAACTCTACTTTCATCGTCCATGCAATTTGGAACGACGTGGTCCACCTTTCCTGGGCTCTTACATCTCTTTGTATGATATGTATGGCCTCTCTTTGGGAAATTAGATATATTTCCACACATGCCTACCGGGAAGAAAACATATGGTGGTTGATGTTCTTGCTAATAAAGATATCAATCAGGAAGTTACGTGGTTTGATAATCTGTCGGTTGATCTTCTTCTTCTTTATGAAAGAGACTGTAATAAAATACCATCTTTCAGAATTTTGTAGTTCTATTCTTTTTTTATTAATAAATTGTGTCTTCGTCTTTGACCAAGACATTACCTTTAAAAAAAATGTGTATAAATTTGAACATATGAGGAAGCGACTTCTCTAGGTATGGGGTTTTGATGGCTGGCACATGGTGTCAATTGGTATGGGATATTTTCACATTAATTTTCCATCCCAATAGCTAAAATTAAGGGCATGGAGTTGTATATTCATCAATATCAATCCATTAGTATTTAAATTTCAAAATTGGGACCCTTGTTTTGACTCATTTCAAGCTAAGAAGTCTATAGTCCAATCTTGGATTCGAGTTACAAGGTTGAATTGTTTTTTTTTGGCATCCATGTATTCTTTTGGATGTTGAGTTGGTTGTTGGAACTTCAATTAATTTTGAAAAAGACACCAAGATGTCTAGGTATGGGAAATTTTCCTAAATTTTTTGTTGATTTTGATCTGATCTCGACTCATGTTGAAACAATATTTTTTGTTACTGGTGAGTTCAAATTTAAGCTTTCAACTGAATAAAAACATGTGCCTATTTTTTCATCTACTTGTGTATTGGTCATTCTAGAGAGAATATCTATAGGGTTATAAGATGATTTAACAACAATAAATTTGGTCATCATGTTGAAAATTTTAAGTTCAAGCTACCCATGCTTAATATGAAGAAGTCTAACCAACACATGTCTTGATGGGGTTCTTCCTTCTTTTCATCAGAATTTTTTTAGATATAAAGATATTGTTTTAAAATTAAAATGATTATTTTTTTCATCTTATATTTCCATTCCAAGATTGTTTAGAGATATTATTATCACATTTTTGAATGAGATGCAGGGCACACAAGAGGTTCTATGAAAGGGGGATATTGTCGTTTCAAGAAGACAATGCAAGAAGTTACGTCTCGTGTTGTAGATTTATGGGAAATTTTTTTAAGGTGTGGACAACAGTGAGTAGTATCAATATCAAGTTGTGCAATTAAGTTCTTTAATGATGCTACATGTTTGGTTTTGATCTCCAAAGGGTGATTTATTATCACGAGACTATTATCATAATGGTTATAGAGGTCTATCAGGGTGTATATTTTCACACAAGTTTTTCTACATTTTATTTTGAAATTCAAGTCTTGAGTTTAACTTGGATTTTTGTACAATCTGATTCATAATGGATTTTCTTTGAATTTCCTTATGGTTTTTTAATCCTCTTCATTGGAGGGTTTCTCCACATTAAAATATGTGTCTCCATTTATTATTATTCTATTTGGTTTTAAACTTTGTTTACATTGGATATTACCACATTATTTTTTCAAAATTTAATAATTATCTTGGGACTGATCTGATTCTAACCCAACAAATGATATCAGATAAGGTTATCTATGTTTTATTGCGGACTAAATATGGCTGATTCACACTATGGGATTTCTGCCCACATTGAACTGTTTAACAGGAAAAATGATTTTACACTTTGGAAGAAAAGAGTTAAAAATATATTGGTCCATGAGAAGATAGTGAAGGAATTGAAGAAGATATTAGATAAACCATATATGATGAGTGATGTTAATTTTCAGGATATGAGATAGTTGGTGATAAGCATGATTCATATGTATTTAGCTGATAATATTGTATAGGATGTGATAAATCAGAGAGATATGAAGGAAATATAGGAAAATCACGAAATCAGGTATAAGTTAAAATAACTCACAAATCATGTATATCTAGAAAAAAAAATTGTATTTTTTATTAATTCTAAAGAATATATATTTAGGTAACCATCTAGATGGGTTCAAAATACTTATAAAGGATATTTCCTCAATGGTGATCAAGATCAATGATAAAACTAATGTGGTTCCTATTGAAATAGAAGAGAAAGATATGGATTTACTTATATTGGGGTTTTTACCTGATTCATATGATAATCTCATCACCACATTTCTTTTCTGGGAAGACACATTGAAGTTGGATGATTTTATTTCATCATTTTTTATGACTGATACTCAGTGAAATACCAATGATGGTGAATCTTCTGGTAAACGTGGTATTCTGGCTATGGAAGATGGATGTGGTAATCAAAGAGGTCAATCGATTATAAGATGAAAGGTCAAGTGCTTCTTTTGTGACAAGGTGGGTCATGTTCAAAGAAACTCTTATGATTTCAAAAGGATTAAGAAATTGAAAAAGGTGTAGGGTACTGATTCTAAGGATACTGACATAAGTCTTATTCTGGGTGAGGGTGATTCACTTTATGTTGGCATTGATTATCACAAGATAGCTTTGTACACTAAATGTGTGGTTGATTCAGCAGCATCATTCCATATTACACTGAAGAGGGAATTATTTTCTTTATACGAAGAAGGATACTTTGTAATATTTAAGAAGGGAAATGGATATTTTTCTGATTTCATTGGTGTTGGTGATATTTGTATCACTATGAATGAAGGTTGTTTAGTTACATTGAGGTATGTGTGACATGTTCCACGTGTACTCCATAATTTTCTATCTTCTTGTGCTCTTAATATTGATGGATTTAAGAGTTTTTTTGGCAATGGATGATGGACCTTGTCAAGAGAGTTGATGGTATATGAATGAGGAATAATAGATTAAATGATTTATAGGATTGTTGTAAAGGTGTGTGGTGATGTGATGAATGTAGTTGCAAAAAGGACTTCGTAAAAATTGTGGAACTGGAAATCACCACACATGAGTCAAAACCCATCAACTAATATGAAGAAGGTTTGGAATCAAAAGCATGAATGGTTAGGTGTGTTGGGTCTTACACCTAATTCCTTTTCTTAAGAGAATTCCACTAGTGAATAAATAATTAAAATTAAAGATTGGGGTGATGTGATAAGAGTTTTAGAATGCTTAGAGGATATTGTGAAGAATGAGAAATTAATTCCTATAGGCACTCCAAATTATGTGGTGATCATAATTATGGAGAAGCCAAATACTATTGATTCTGGTATTAGTAGTGCAAACACAGGTTTAAAAAATATTTTGGAATTTAGATATCTTTTATAGGGGATCTTTCAGGTTTCTTTCAGAGATGTAAAAAAGGAATGAAATATTTTATTCATAGGTTTACAGTTTGTGTGATACTAACTATATTTATTTCTAAATGAGTTTTTTGGATGAGATATCCTTATTTGATGGGATAAAGGGGGAGATTAATGGGGTTCATCCTGATTTTCATTGGTGTTTTTTCATATATGAAGATAATGTTTTAAAATTCAAATGATTCTTCTTTGGAATATATCCACATTCCAGGATTGTTTAGAGATATTCTTATCTATTTTTTTAATGAGATGTGGGATACACATGAGGTTTTATAGAAGCGGTGCAGTTCCGCTTCAAGTAGAGATTGAAATTAGTCATGTCTCGTGCGACTGATGCATGGGAACATTTTTAGGGCATGGGCAGTAGAAAGCAGTGATAATAATAGGTAGTGAAATGAGGTGATGAAATGAATCCATTTGTTCAATTTTTATATTCAAAGTGTGAAATATTTTCATGAGAATATTATCAGAGAGGTGATAGAGGTGTATCAGGGTGTTCATTTTACATAGTTTTTTCTAAACTATATTTTTTAATTCAAGTCTCAGGATTTAATTGGAGTTTTGTACTCTTTGATTCATAGTGGATTTTCTCAAAGTTTCCTCATTGTTTTTTAATCCTATGCATTAGAGGGTTTTTAGACATTAAAATATGTTTCCCCATTTATTATTCTTCTACTTGGTGTAACGCTTATTTTACATTTGTGATTCTCATAAGTATTTTTTCGCATTTTAATAATTATCCTAGGACTGATCCACTTACGACCGAGCATGTATTCCTTTTTGGGGAAGAATAATGGTCATATTTCTCCCCATGTGTAAGGAGGGGTTTATGGAATAGGAGAAAATAGAGGAAGTATAGGACAGGGTAGGGGGAATAATGGTTCTTCTCTTCCTCCTAAAATATCTTATAGGCCTACGGATAACATGGCCATTCCATCTCAAACTTCTTCCTATTTTTCTGATGTTTGCACAAACTTGAGGTTGTGTTTGAACACACCCTCATCCAAACCTAAATGTCCCAAAGTCATTTATATTTTTATTTACGTTTTGGACAATCCCATTTTTAATTGGGTTGAGAGGGAACCCTTACATAACCCATAGTCCTAGTGGCACAAGGCCTAGTACATGACCCAAAGGCCTAATGGCATAGGGCCCAATACATGACCAGAAGGCCCAACCGAACTACACTATAATTTCCACTCCCTAGTATCTTAATCATTTAAGGCATAGATCACCACATCGCATTGTTTATTAGCTAACAATTACCTATGTAGAGATTCATGATGCCTGGTATCGATGGTGGTTATCATATCCTCTCGTTCTTCCAATCTGGTTAGCTCTGCTTTGGTGGTTTCTACTTGATCTAAATACTCTTCTGGGGTCTCCTCCTATGTGGTATTCTTGAGCTACTTCTAATTCATTATGTCCCAAAATCCCCTGTCCTAAAGGCTTAAGGTGGCCCGAAATACCTGTGGCATGAAGGCTTGAGGTGGCCTAAGGGCCCTAAGAACTGTAGGCCCAAACTGGTGGCCCAAAGGCCCAAATTAAATGAATAGTTATGGATATTATAGTACCTCACAACACTTACTATAGTAAATACTATAGTACGACTACAATGACCTATAAATTCAGCCCTACTTAAATTTCATCCTTGGTCTTTTGGATTCTAAGAAGGAGCCTCTACCACTCGTGTATAGGACCATTGGATAAAACACCCTCATCTCAAGTCATTGTTGTTCCTTTTAAAGATAATGATATTAAGGTTCATATGGGGTCTCATACGGATATGAGTTTCATTGACAATTTCTTGATTGTTGACCCCTAAACACTGGGCTAGACCAATGTGGTCAAATAGCTACTCCATGCCTCGCATCAAGTAAGGATGTATCATCTGATACTGAGGATGAAATGGGATTAGATGATTTATTGGATATGATTTCTTGAATGATGGTAATAGGAAGGGAAAGTATTTTTTTTGTGAAACCACATAAAACATAGAGGGTGTCTGGATCTCCTTCCATTATCACTATTGGGAAACATATTTCATTCATGCAAGGGTGACAATGGATCAAGTAAGAGAACAAGTTAATGCTGCCGCTTTAGAAAAATCTGACCAGTCAGATATTCCAAGGATGCCTGATATGTATGTTTATGCACTAGCTATTGTTGACCAATAGAGTCCATTGACAAATGAAATCATTGAAGCGAACAAGGTTAAAAAAACCTTTTCTTGAGGTAGTAGTAGGTTATCTTGCTACCGGTGGTACACCGAAAGGGAATGATGTTTCATCATAATAATCCTTTCAATATGTGGGTAGGTTGGCAGGAAAGGTGATGGTCACTCCTGAGATCAATCAAGGGAAGAATCAAAGGCAATGGATCTTGGCCGCAACTAGGATATTGTAGCCAAGGTTCATACCCAAAGTGTTATTTCAACTCCTCTTAAGGAAGTGTACACCCCTAGCTAAGGGGTGACTAGCCTCAAAAAGGAGGCGTGAGACTATAATATAAATTTATTTACCATGATTGAAATATTAAACATTTCAAATAGAAGGGAGGTCTTCCATGAGGAATTTGGAAATGCCCATTGATATATTCAAGTTGATGGTCAATCCTTAGGGGCTGAGGTTGTCAAGGCCAAGATAGACCTAGTTGGAGAATAGGATCCTCTACCACTTGAGGACCCCTTCCCACCAGATGGAAACAGTGATCCTCAAGTGGATAATGATCCAAGGAAACAACCCAAAACCTAGAGGAGGGGTCGTCATCCATGAGCTATAGGTGGTGGCTACTCCCACAGATGAAGAAACACCAGTTTCCGTGACTGTGGTCTTTTTTTATATTTGGAGTAGTGGTTTATCACTAAATTTCAGTTTTCGTCCCCCCTTGTATGTTGTTCTTTTTTTAAAAAAACCAGTTTCATGGTCTAAAACCCATGGTTCGCACCATCTTGGTATATAATTATATATATATATATATTAATATATAAATACATATAATTATAAATATAATAAATATATTTATTATAATTTTATATTTATTTAAATATATATTTATTTAGTTATAATTATAATTATAAATAAATATATTTATAAATATTTGTACATTTTTATAAATATATTTATATAATTATATATATATATAGATATATATAATTATAAATTTAATAAATATATTTTTATTTACATATATTTGTTATAATTTTATAGTTATTTAAATATATATTTATCAATTTATAATTATAATTATAAATATATATATTTATAAATATTTTTATATATCTATAAATATATTTATATAATTATATATATAATTATTAATATATAATTATTAATATATAAATATATATAATTATTAATATATAAATATATATAATAATAAATTTAATAAGAAAATTATTTTTGAAATTGATAAAATGGAGGAATGGGAGAGGTCTGCTTCGACAATCCCATATGATGGTGACCTGCTTGAACACCCAATGAGCATCAACCTATATTCTTATATGTTGATTCACGTAGTTGGTCGACAGTAGTTGCCTGATGTAAGGAAGGATAAGGGGCAAGATAAGGTGAAGGGCCTCTTCGATTTCTCTAGTTTCATAGGTGGATCTTTTATTTTCTACAATAATAGGGTTTCAAAATGGATCTCAAGGAAGGGTTCTACTTACCATGTTTAGGCCTCAGATGTAGAAATTTTCAAAAGAATAGATCTATGTAAACACTTTTTTATTGCGCATGTTTCATTGTCAAAAGGGATGAAACCCTAAAAGATTGTAGCCCTAATTATATGATTAGCCGCAATTTGGGATTTTACTGATTTTAAGTGTGTATCTTTTGGATGAGGAATTTTTCATATTTGTTTGCCTTATGCGGCTGGCAAAGCATGGAGTTGGGGTTCGATAAAGTTAAGGTCAGATATTTTATAGGTTCCTGAATAGAGCTTGAATTTCAATGTTAATGATTTCAAAGATACCTATACACAGGTTTGGACTAAGATACATGGTTTAAACTGGGTCTTATGGAACCCTGGAATTTTGTTTGACATTGCTTTTTCAATAGGTACCCCAATCAGAATGGATTTTACTAGTGAGTTGTTCAATTTTGATTACTTTTCAAGGGTATTGGTGAAAGTTGATTGAAGTTAAACATTAATAGATAATGTGGTTCTCTCTACACCTCAGGAGGAGATAAATTTTATAATTGAGTTTGAAAAAAATGTATTTTGAATCTTTTCAAATGATTGGAATGATAAATCTAATTGAAGGGGCATCTTTTTTGTTCTAATTTCCAATTGAAATTTCGTGATAGTGCATATTTTTATAGGAAGGAGAAAATTTTGAATGCCTATGAGAATTAAAATAAGGCTAATGATCATACCATTGGGGATGTGGTTCAACCTTTTTTCATAAAAAAATTGGATTACTCATTTGGATAGGATGTCATTCATGTCTCCTGGAATTTAGATCCCTTTTATGGAAAATCTCTGGAAATTGTTGAGGGTTCTTCCAATCCCCTAAAAATGGTTTTGTAAAAGGTCAAAACATTCCTCTTGATCCTTCTTGCATTGGTTCTAATTTTATTTCTTCTGCTCAGAGGATTGGCCAGCCCATGATATCATGGGCCGACTTGGTAGAGGAAGGTCCTTTGGTTGCTAGATTTTCCTTCAAGGATGATCTAGCTAGATAATTAAGAGATGAACATCATGATGAGGAGTATGAGGACAACCTAGAAAACATGGAGGCTTCTGCACAGGACAATGTGGATTATACTTCATGGAAGGAATAAAAATTTAACTTTTCTAAAAGTCATCAAGGAAAAGACAAGTCTGATACTATACATTTTAATACCAAAAAGGCTCATTATAAAGATAAAGGTAAGTCTACTCCTACTATTATCAATGATAAGGTTCTTTAATATCATAGAATGACTAGTTATATTGATTATTCAATAGCTATATCCTCCTCTCCTTTTGAATCTACTAATGTTGTGAATATAGGGGATGGGCACTCACCTATTTTCACTCAAGCTGGTCTGAACCACAAAGAAAGTGGATAACTTCTTGAAATTCTTGTCAGCAATGATTCAGATGCCCATTCAAGTCTTGGGTTGGCTGTTGAGTCTATTGTGGGAAGGGAATTTCCTATCAACACTCATACCACACCTTTGGAAGGTAATATAGGGGTTAAATATACTAGGAACCCTACTGGTAGATTGCAAACTCTTGACAATCAACATTTAAGTGTTTTGAATACTCCACAAGGACATGTTTTTCATTCACAACATGTTCCAAGAAAGGCTTCTAATGTAGCTGTTAACTCATTACTTTCTAAAGGATATGGGACATCACCTATAGATCCTAATTATAGGTTTTATGTTGGTGCTGAAATAGGTGTTGTCATGGATGCTCAAAGCTCTATTTTGGTGCATTCCAAGAAGGAAAATCAGCCCATGAAAGGTAAATCAGCTTTGAAGGCTACAGGGGTAGTAGAAATTACCAAGGCTTCTATTTGATTGATGAATGTTGGTGTTTTCCAAATTGATGATAGGAAAGCTAAAAGGGTCTCAAACATGGAGGATCTTAAGCTGGAAAAACCAAGGGTTGCATGTTCCTTAATGGATCCTAATTTCATTTTAATTGATAAAGTTAAATATGCCTCGAAGGTGAAGATATTAAATTTATTTGATATTCTTGTATTCGATAGTAGCGAGGAGGAAGGGGAAGTAATGAACATGTGGTCAGTGTAGAAGAAATGGCAGCTGCTATTGATGTTGGACTTCTTAATGATGGAGGTGCCCCATGGTTGTAGGTCAAAACATGGTGGAGGGGACGACACCCTCATGACATGAGCCAATGATCCTCACACCATAACATGAGCACTCATTCTCAGGTGACTTGATCCCTTTTTTTGGAATGTTCCTCCATCTTTCTCTGTAATTTATTTTTTAAAATAAAGGGGTCTCTACACCTCAATAATTTCAAAAAAATACATATTTTTTAAAATATATTTATTATAAGTTTATTATAATTTAAATTAATATATATTTATTTATAATTATAATTATAAATAAATATATCTATAAATATTTGTATACATTTATAAATATATAGCAGGTTCTTAAGGGTACAATTACAACTAAACACACACACACCACACACACAGACTGGAAAGGTAAGACATAGCTCCCCCCCCACCTAAGGGATAGTCTACCCATCAAGAACATTTTTTATTTAGTACATGACCCATATTTCTAGCATTGAATGGCCCAAAGGCCCCTTCGTTTGATGTCCCAAAGGCCTTACTTGCATCAACACATACATGGTTTTGCACCCCTTGCCTACATCATGCATATTTCATCACCTGCCTGCGCCATACCTGTGTCACCACCCCATATTTTCTTTCCTACATCAGCACCTGCATCATAAATCCCCCAAGGGGCTTGCCAATATTTGAACCATGGTCTTTTGGATGCAGGATTATGGGGTTTACAACTCAGGCATCACCCCAACTTCTATTTATAAATATATTTACAAAATTTTATATATTTATAAAATTGTATATATATATTTATTAATATATAAATTAATAATATTATAAATATGACAAATATATTTATTTTTTAAATATATTTATTGTAATTTGATAATTATTTAAATAATTATTTGTTTATTTATAATTTTATAAATACTTTTTTTAAAGAATTATATATATATAATTTTATAATTAACTATTTTAGTACATGCCATACATACACATGTACACATGTTTTGTATATATGTATATCCAACGTACATGTGCACATATATGTACACCTACATACAACTGTATACGTATAACATCTATACAAACACACAACATAATGCATACACATATATGCTCATAGACATTGATGCAACTAAAGCATTAGAGAGTGGACTTCAATCATTTGGATCGTTGGTTTGGAAGTTTTGTTCCCTTTCCCACCACTTCTTGGCATGCTCATTCAATTTAATTAAAAGAGAAGGAGATAGGGAAACTCACTTGATTACTTCTCATGTTCTTTATGGTGTGTCGTATGTGTGGTTAGAGGACTTTCCTCCTTGGTTAAATTCTCTTGTACTTCCTGATCTTCGATCAATTTATTAAAATACATTTTTTTCAAAAAAAAATATTAGTTCAAATATCACATATTAACAATATATCATTTATATTTATATAATTGTTTGAATTATTAATATATGTATATATTAATATTAACATTTCATATTTGTTTTAACTATATACATGAATTTTTTAATTAATGTATATAAATAAACATTAATTTATTAATATAAATATGATAATTATATATATATTAATAATATATTTTATGAAAAGTTTTTATAAGATCTAAGAATGGAACTGATAAAGGTCCACCTTTATCCCTGCTTAAAAAAAGCATTGATAAAGGGTACACCTTTATTTGGGCTTTTTTTAGTGCGGATAAAAGTTACTTTTATCAACTCTTTTAGCTAGTGCTGATAAAAGTTAACCTTTTATCAATGATTTACACTTTATGTTTAGTATTTTCTAAGGCGCGGTCTATGATTGTGATTGCTTGGATAGTTTTTGTGGTCCATGTTTGTTGCCTCTCTACTTTCATCTTCTCTATTGTATACTTATTGTTTTTTTTGTTTTGAAAACTAATAAATCTGGTGGTAGTGTTCTTACCATGGATTATGACCAAACTGGTCCAAACAACATAAATATCTTATATTATTTACTTTTCTTAACTTCCTTTTGTTTTAGGTTTGTTTTATCATCATGATTCCTTTTCTTGAATACTTTTACTTTTCAAACCATTTTTGTTCTCTATCATTGTTTTTTCTTTCACATTGATTCTAGTCTAGGCACTCGGTCCGAACACTTCCACGCTCTCTTGACACCTATTTATGTTCATTACTTGTGTCAAATCTAAGATCTATTACATGAAAATTATATTTATATGTGTTTATAAATTCACCTAACTAATTTTTCCACTTTTTTTCCACTACACACTATACTGGTGTTCCAGTCGCAGTGTGGAAGAATGGACTTTGTAAAAAGTATTATAAGGGACGAAAATTGTATGTTTGTTTGATAGGGAAAAGTGATGGATTTGAGAGGGGTGTTGGGGGAGAATCCTGACCACGAGATAAAAATCCATCATGAAATAATTTATGAGAAACCCAATGAAATATGGAAGCGATATTAAGAAGAATAAATAAATCAGCACACAAGATTTTTAATATGGAAAAACCCTCTGATGCAGAGGATTAAAAAATCATGGGGCAATTCCAAAATATCAACTATGAATTAGATAATACAAAGAAATTAAAGCAATGCCTAAACTTGAATTTCAAATGAGATTGGATAGAAAACCTATGTGAAAACCACACCCCGATACACCTCTGCCTTCTCTCTGATAAACATCTCACCAATGCCATGTATCGAAAGATCTATCTGTGACAAAACTTCACCCTTCTGTCAATGAAACTTCACTACCTCAGTGATCTTTATCTGAAAATGCATCAGCCTCACACCATCTTACGACACCTGAAGGATTTCTCTCTCATGATCTCACCATCATGATATACCACTGAACTTCAATCAGGACACACCTCTTGATCACCACAATCAAGAAGACTCTCGATACATGTACCCAATCATTGATCATGTCATTGCTACTTTGCACCTGTTGAACACCGATGACCATACATGTTACCGTCGTCACGAAAGCCCCCTTCTTTATATTGGTGGGTACATCATGAGTAACTCTCTCTCTCTATTGAACACCAGCAACTTCCCCTTTTAAAGACTTTGTTCTTTCCTTTTTCAGAATGCATATAATATGTGAAATATTTTATCTTACATCTCCAAATCACCATGTATCTTCCATGTTAAGATTTAAACGCATATCTCATCTAAATAGGTATAAAAGATATATATCCCCATGAGATACACACGAGTCCTTATTTCTTTGATGTGATAAAAGATATCTCAAATTCAAAAACATATCTTATCTCATATCTAGAAACACCCACATACGGGATGAACACCAAAAATCTCCCCCTTCAACCTATCAACAGAGATACCATCCAACATACTCATTTGGACATAAAACCTAGTGGTATTTCACCAACCACCATCCTATCTATAAAAATGATGACGCCTTTTTACAGTTATGACAGAAACCTAATTGTTCCCCCTACAAAGGAAACCCAAACCCTGATGTCTTCATCATACATGTGACTGCACCGCCAATACCAGAATCAACAGTATCTAGTTCCCTCAAAATCGTAATCACCACATAATTTGGGGCACCAGTTGGAAAAACTTTCTCCCCCTTCTCAAATTCCCGAGCACCTAGCACATCACCTTGATCTTTGAATTTTAATTCTTTCTTCACCAGTTGCAAATTCTAAAGAAAAGAATTAGGTGTACGACCTGAAACACCTCTCTTAACCTGCTTTGTCTCCCAAAAATAATTCTGCCTCTCACACGCACCATCGATTCTCTCAAAAAACATCCAAAATTCTCAGCACAAATTTCAAGTCTAAACCATCACCTATGATACCACTTGTTTGGGGATAATTCCATCCTCAGGATAAAAATCACTTGCGAAACAATTTGTGGGAAACTTGATTAAATAAGGAAGTGATATTAAGAAGAATAAATAAATCAACACATAGGATTTTTAATGTGAAAAAACCCTCTGATGCGGAGGATTAAAAACCCACGGGGAAATTCCAAAATAGCAACTATGAATCAGAGAATACAAGAAATTAAAGTAATGCCCAAACTTGAATTTCAAATGAGAGTGTATACAAAACCAGTATGAAAACCACAACCCAATATGTCTCTACCTACTCTTTGGTAAACATCTTTCCAATGCCATGTATCAAAAGATCCATCTATGACAAAATGTCACCCTTCTGTCGATGCAACATCACTACCACAAAGATCTTCATCCAAACATGTGTCAACCTCACATTATCTTATGACACCCGAAGGATTTCTCTCACATGATCTCTCCATCACGATGTACCATCGATATTCAATCAGGACACACCACTTAATCACCTCAATCAATAATAATCTCAATATGTGGCTCCGATCATTGATCATGTCGTTGCTGCTTTGCACTTGTTGATCACCATTGCGCTGCACATGCTACCGTTGACGCAGAAGCCCCCTTATTGCTTTGGATGGACTACATCTTGACCAACTTTCTCTCTATTGGCCACCAACCACTTCCCCTTTTAAATCCTTTATTGTTTCCATTTTCAGAATGCATATAAGATATGAAATATTATATCTTATATCTCCAAATCACTATGTATCTGCCATTATAAGATTCAAACACATATCTCATCTAAATAGATATAAAAGATATAACTCCCGATGAGATACACATTCATCCTTATTTTTATGATATGATAAAAGATATCTCAAATTCAAAAACACATCTTATCTTAGATCTAGAAACACCCACATGCGGGATGAACAACAACAATCCCCCCCTTCACCATGTCAATGGAGATACCATCCAACATACTCAATTAGATAGAAAACCTATTGGTATCTCACTAACCATCATCCTCTGTAGAAAAATGATGATGCCTTTTTATAGCTCTGACAGAAACCTGACTGCTCCACTTGTAAAAGAAAATCAAACCCTGAAGTCTTTTTCATACATGTGCCTGCACCGCAAAACTAGAATCAACAATATTTGGTTCCCTGAAAATCGTGATCACCACATAATTTGGAGCACCAGTAGGAAAAACTTTCTCCCCCTACTCAAAATCCCGAGCACTTAGCGCATCACCTCGATCTTTAAATTTTAATTCTTTCTTCACCAGTCACACATTCTGAAGAAAAAAATTAGGTGTATGACCTGGAACACCTCTCCCGACCTACTTTGTCTCTTAAAAATTAGTCTACCTCTCGCACGCGCCATCGATGCTCTAAAAAAACCTCAAAAATTCTCACCACAAATTGAAAATATGAACCGTCACTTTTGATACCACTTGTTGGGGGAGAATCCAAACCCCGGGATAAAAATCACTTGTGAAATAATTTGTGAGAAACCCGATGAAATATTGAAGCGATATTAAGTAGAATAAATAGATCAACATGCATGATTTTTAATGTGGAAAAACCCACTGATGTAGAGGATTAAAAACCATGGGGAAATTCCCAAATATCAAATATGAATTAGAGAATACAAAGAAATTCAAGTAATGCTCAAACTTGAATTTCAAATGAGAGTGCATAGAAAAATTGTGTGAAAACCACACCTTGATATGTCTCTACCTTCTCTTGGGTAAAAATCACTCTAACTCCATGTATTGAAAGATCCATCTGTGATAAAACGTCACCCTTCTATCGATGAAACATCACTACCTCATAGATCTTCATCCAAACATGCATCAGCCTCACATCATCTTATGACACCCAAATGATTTCTCTCTTATGATCTCCCCATCATGATGTACCACTTATCCTCAATCAGGACATGTTGTTTGATCACCGCAATCAAGAGGACTCTCGATACATTGCTCTGATCATCGATCAAGTCATTGCTGCTTCGCACCTATTGAACACCGACACGCCGCACATGCTACCATCGACGCGGAATCCCCCTTCTTTCTTTCATTGGACTACATCTTGAGAAAATTTCTCTCTGTTAGCCACCGGTCGCTTCCCCTTTTAAAGCCTTTGTTGTTTCTTTTTTCAGAATGAAAATAAGATATGAAATATTATATCTTATTACTCCAAATCACCATGTATTTTCCTTGTTAAGATTCAAACACATATCTCATCTAAATAGATATAAAAGATATATCTCCCCATGAGATACACATGAAACTTTATTTGTGTGATATGATAAAAGATATCTCAAATTGAAAAACATATTTTATCTCAAATGTGAAAACACCCACATGCGGGATGAACCCCAACAAGAGGTAGGTGGATTGATTATATAGGTAAAACAATTGAGATGGGATGGGTTTGGGTGGCTTATAGGAGGAGGAATGGGATTTGATAGATTGGGATATGGGAGTGATTAGGAGTAGGTATAAAAATTGGGTATGGGCCAGGACTAAACTAAGAACATTTTTCTTTGTGCTCGTCATCCTGTTTTTTATGTCACAAATTTTATACGCCAGACCATATATATATTTTGGAATGAGTTTTATTTTATTTTTTAAACTTATCTAGGTTAGGGTTTTTTTGGAAACTGGGACCATTGAGTGTTAATTAAAAAGATGCTCAGTGCCGTCGGGAAAGATCATGAATTCAATTGACGATCTTCGTGAACTGAAAGAAGAGTGTCAATTGAATTGATGCTCTTTGTTCAATTTATGAACTTGAATGAAGTGAGTCAATTCAACTAACACCCAACAGGGGAATTTCCCTAAAAAAGGGCAATATATTTTGTTTTTGAAAAAAAACAGTACAAAAATATTTTATTTTAAAAGCATAAAGAAATGATTTTAACAACAGTTAAAATATGCATCTCATATTTGAGGGAAAATTTTAGGCAATCACAAATTTTACGATGTGTATTATTACACTTTTTTTGTATTTTTATCATTAGTTTAGGTTTGAAATATTTTTTTGTATATATATTTAGAACCAAAAAATTTAAAAATATAGAGGAATAATAGCAGAAATTTTAAGTAGAGAGTCGACTACTCGATGGCTGGTTTTGCTTATCCGAGGAACATCCTGCTCCTTTCTCCATCATGGTTCTCATGTACTGCCAGAGACTTTTTGAACAGAAAACCCGCATGGAGTTTTTTCACACATGCACTCCAAACACTCATACCTTTCTTTATAGAGTGTGTATACATAACACCCAAAATCTCTTCGTCCGCGAGAGTTCCCCTAGTTTTCGTCAGCGATTCAGTACACTGGTGGATTGGGCCTGGATCCTATCCCCGAGTTTGGTTCCCCGTTTGGATCTTTGGCCCTGGATCTCAGATCCATGATCCGCGGGCTCCGACTACGGCCACTGCTAGACGTCCTGCGACAACCGACCAACGGACCATGGTTTCTGAGATTCACGCTCTATGGGCTCCATCCGGGGCCTCACCTCAACAGCCTTCGACCCCGACCAATGACCTACGCATTCCGAGGCGGTGACTATGTCCGCAGTTCCTGACTGATGGCCAGAGGATCTTGATCGACAACTCAAGTTTTCTGAACCATGTTTTTCGGGCTCTGTTCGTAGCCTCCCCGACATCTTGCGGCTTCTGACCCACATTTTGCGGGTTCTGCGTGGAAGTTTTCCTTGTCCGTAATAATCCCTACGCAAAAGATTGTTTTGTTCGCGAAGATCTCGTGGAAATATTTGCGCATGAAGATCCTTGTCCATGAAGGCCTCCCACATTTCGGTATGTGGAGGTGTGATTCGTGTAGGGATTTTGATCGCGTTTGGTCTGCACTGACCCCTAGTGGTACGCGACGAGGGGGTCGGCCCTAGGACCACAAAGACTTCTACCCTCGTTGGAATTGTGTTTGTTCGGTTCCCCCTACAGGATCTTGGTACTCGGGTTCCCACTAATACAATGGAAAATGAACTGATTAATAGATGGAAAAATCTCTCACTTATGACAAAGAAAAATAAACAATTACCACCAATAATGTCGACGATACCTTCCTAGCACGGCGCATGTCCTTATTATTAATTTGGAAGCCCATATCAGGAAGACCCTTCAACCTGGGCACACTAAAAAATATGTTACAATCCATATGGTGTTTAGATTATGGAGTGGGAATACGGGATGTTGGATCGATACATCTAATCTTTGAATTCTTTAACATGAAAGGATAAACAAAAAGTGATCCAAGGGAGGTTGTGGTATTTTGATAACCATCTTTTGATAATTGAAGATTTGAAGAATGGAGAATATATACTCTCTATCGACTTTTCCAAGTCCCCTTTTTGGGTGTGATTAACAGCTTTTCCCTTCAGTGGAAGATCAGAAAGGGTAATGAAAGAACTTGGAAATCATATTGGTCAGTTCATGGAATGGGACCAATCGGACCCCATCCATTGGGGACCGTCAGTAAGGACTAGAGTGATGATTGAGGTCGCCAAACCCCTCATGAGAGGCTTTTTCTTGACACTTGATGGAGCGAAGTATTGGATATACTTTGAAAATGAAATGTTGCCAAACTTTTGTTTCTTCTGTGGGTGTTTGGGACACTCTAAAAAAGACGGTTCAAGAAAAGAGAAAAACAATGAAGGTAACCTGGTGATGCAGTACAACCCATGGCTACGTGCAAAAAATACGTGAATTCCCTTTATCCCCGAAGTATAAAAGCAACGAGATAAAGAAAGACTCACCAAGGCTCTCCAAGCACAAAAGGCTCTCATGCATAGTAAAATCATTTTTGTTGGACATCCCCTCATACAGAAAAAATTATGTAACACAGAGCAATCGAGTGGTGCAAAGAAAATTTCAACTACTTCTCCTCTAGTGGGAACTGAAAACACCGATAAACCCTAGAGGGAACCCTCAACAGCAACAATCATATCCATGGGTTCCAGTCCTCCAACACCTGGGGAGTATCCTCAGCCACCTGCCAGGCCCAAAAACATCTGATTGGACCCCCCGGATAGTATGAATACCCCCAGGGATTATCACACATTGCAAGATATTCATCCAGATGAGGCCCTACATCCCACCGATCCACATGTGCCTAAAATTCCATGAATGTGGAAGAGGAAGACAAAAGGAGACTTTGGCTATAGAATGGGTATATCAGAATTAAGTGGTTCAAAAATATCTCTAGAGGAACCAGTGGAAAATGAAAAGTATCCTAAAAGGTGGAAAGTAACTAAATATGGAACCCTGCACCAAGTCCAAGAGGCGAAGGCTGCAATGAACCAGCCCCACCTAGTACAATGATCATACTAAGTTGGAACTGTCATGGGCTTGGCAACCCATGAACGGTTCGGATGCTCCAGCACCATGGCGCTAAAAGTTTCCCGGATATGGTTTTCTTGTCTGAAACCGTGTTGGAAAATAAGGACAACACTATTATCGCTCACAAATGTGACTTTTATGGCTGCTTCCCAGTCCCCTGCCAAGGCCACTCGGGGGGGGGGGGGCTGTGTCTTTTATGGAAGGAAAAAATTGACGTCAGAATCATCTCTTACTCTCTGAATCATGTGGATGATTCGATTCATGACGACCTCTTTTCACCTTGGAATTTTGTCGGTTTTTATGGATGGCCATCCCAGAATGAGAAATGGAAATTGTGGGATTTTCTCTGGTTACTTCGATGCAGATGTTATGGACCTCTCTTGTTTGGTGGTGATTTTACCAAAATTATTTCTAAAACTGAAAAAAACAGGGGAGTTCCTCGGTCTTATTCTATAATGTATGTCTTCCGGGATGCAATCTATAGAAAAAAGTTGTCTAACCTTGGATTTTCAGGTAGCCCCTTCACTTGGTTTCGGGGGAATTTAGAAAGTTTTCATATTCCTAAGTGTTTGGATAAATTTCTGGGCTCCATGGATTGGACCAATATCTTCAGAATGTTCCATGTCTCTCACCTGGAACCAAATTATTCAGACCACTACCCGATCTTCATTGAGTTATCTCACAAAGGTCACAATCAACGGCAGAGGAAACCTTTCAAATTCTAAGGCTTCTGGGAAAGAGACCGTGAATGTGAAGAGATATTACACTCATGCTAGAAGGGTGGAAAATCATACATTTGTTCAAACCTCTAACAGATGGCCTCTGAGCTGAGTTCCTGGAGCAATTCTAAATTTTTCCAACCCGATTGGCACTGTGACTCAATTGGGAAACAGTTGAATGCCCTTTCACCTCGAACACCGACTGATGCTATTCTTTCCAGAATTAAATTTCTCCAAGGTGAATTAGATCAGGCCCTTCGTATTAAATAATGATTTTGGGCTGTGTGTGTGCGTGAAAGGAACATTAAATAATGGGATGCCAACACCCATTACTTCCACCAGAAGGCCTCCACGAGGCGTTGAAAAAAAACTATTTATTACCTCTCATGCCCTGATGGTAGAACTGCATCTAACGCTGAAGGAACACATGATATTATCTTCTACTATTTTTAGAAGCTTTATACAACTGGGGAATCTACTATACCGATTGAGGTGGAATCTTTTATCAAACTTGTTATTACTGATGTAATGAACCAACAACTCAGAAATACTGGCACATTATAAACCCATACATTGCTGCTCTCATGAAATATATCTGGGCAGGGAAAACAGATCTGTTCTCTCTCAATGAGACCACTTTAACCCATATTAAAAAAATGAAGAAACCCCTCTTGGATTCGAACTTTAGGCCAATCATCTTATGAAACGTCTCTTATAAAGAATTTTCAAAGATTTTAGTCAACCGTCTGCATATATGGCTACCTTCCATTATCTCTGAAAATCAAAGTGATTTTTTTTCGAAAATGCTCATCACAGATAATTCTATTGTGGCCCATGAGGTGTTTCATTCAATGCAAACATGCTCAGCTACAAAAGGAGGAATTATGGCTTGGAAATTGGACATGACCAAAGTGTATGATAGAGTGTAATGGCATTTCCTATAGTTCGTTATGACCAAAATGGGTTTTTGTAAAAAATGGATTGATATGATCATGCATCGTGTGTCCTCTGTTTCTTTCAGGTTCAATATTAATGGTGGAATCTCACAAAGTTTTTCACCCACCCGAGGCCTTCTTCAGGGAGACCATCTCTCTCCCCCTTCTCTTTATTTTGGTGTTGATGTTTTCTCTAACCTCATTTCTATGACAATGTCCTCTAACTCGATTCATGGAGAAAAGGTGTGCCAGAATAGCCCACCTATCTCCCATCTCTTTTTCTTCAGATTTTTGTATTATTTTCACAAGGGACACACATGATGAATGTCGTTCCATATGCAACATGATTGGCCTCTATGAGAGGGCTTCTGGACACGCGATTAATAAGACCAAATTAGAAATCTCCTTCATCTCTGGCATGCCACTGAATAAGAGAGAGGATCTTTGTCTCACTGCTGGAATCCGGATGATTGATAAGCATAATAAATATCTTGGGCTCCCCATGACTGTAGGCCGGTCAAAAAAAGAAATTTTCTCATCCACTGGGGATAGAAGTGAGAAAAAATCTAGGGCTGGTCACCAATGAGAATTTCTAAGGCGGGAAAAGAAACCCTCATCAAGGCTACTCTTCAATCCATCCCCAGCTATATCATGTCACTATTTAAGATTCCTTGTGCAATTTTTAACCATATTCACTATCATTTAGAAATTTTTTTGTGGGGTCATTGTAATGGTAGAAACAAAATTCACAGGATTTCCTAGCAGTCACTTTGCACCCCTAAAGCAGGCGGCGACATGGGGTTATGGGATCTCATTCTGTTTAATGGTACTCTGTTGGCTCAGCAGGATGGAACCTTCTGACTCAACCTTCATCTCTGTGCACACAGATCCTTCGTGCAAAATATTTTCCTCAATCTGAATTCTAGAAATCCTCTCTCGGCCCCCGCCCAGCTTCCTTTGGAGAAGTATCTGGGGTGAAAAAAAATTACTTGACAAAGGAATCAGTTGGCGGATTGGGGATGGAACAAAAGTCAAAATTTGGAAGGACCCATGGTTAATTGAAAAAGACAGCATGATGGACACTGCCCCAGCCTATCCTGGTATGGAGGAGGCCACTGTCCGCTGTTTGTTCTATTATTCTGGTTCCGGGTGGTTCCTTGAAAATATCCACTCCTAGTTTAATGAAAGAGACAGAAGGATTATTCTCAGCATTCCCAGTGTGACAGATGTGGGTCTGTATCGTATTTTTTGGTGAAATGATATTTTATGATCCTACTCAGTAAGATCAGGATACCGAATCGCTCTCGATGCTCACCTTGATGATAGAGAGGGGATATGAAAAATCCTTTGGCACCTGAATGTTCCCCCAAAGACACACTACTTCTAGTGGAAGATCTGTAAGGGTATCCTTCCCACATTGAACTTCCTTTCCTTCCACCATGTTATGAACAACCAGTTATTCCCCCTTTTTTCATTTATTTAGAATCCCATTTTCATGGGATCATTCATTTCCCAGGGCTTAGGGAGGTTTGGATTACTTGGGGATCATGTTTGGAGATCCTGTTAGACATGACGTCGGATCTACCATCACTGCTGAGGATGTGGTATTCCTCATTCACTGTGGATAAGGTAGTCTCACTCTGCATCATGGATTGGATTTTTTTGGGTTAGAAAAAATGATTTCACCTTTAATAACACCTCAAAAACCAGTGGTTTTTGGATTGAACTTTCACCATCCTGGATTGATGGATGGAATCGGAACCCAGAACATATTGTGTCCTCTGACCCCTTATCAGTTTAAATTATATGGAATCCTCCCCTGAAAGGGGTTTTTAAGATCAATGTCGATGCTTCTTTATCCCAGAGTGGAATTGTTGGTATTGGTTTGATGGTTTTTGACCATTATGGAAAGATCATTATAGCCATACAAGATTCAGTCCACACATTCTGAGAGCCAACTGTTGCTGAATCCCATGTTGTCCTTACTGGTCTGACGTTTTCAATTGATTCTAAATGGAAGGATATTCACATTGAATCTGATTGTCTGATAATCATCAATGACATCAACACAAATGATCTCATCCTTCAATCTTATGGCTTCCTCAATAGGAAAATCAAGTCACTCAGATTCAACTTTATAGTTTTATCTTTCGCCTTCATCAAAAGGGAAGGAAACAAAGCAGCTCACTATCTGGATTCTCATCGTGTGTCTGAAGAAAATCACCCCTATCTTGATTATTTACCTTCATGGATTTCATATCTTGTTACTCTTGATCTTCATTATTAATATAATCTCTTTTGTTTGTCAAAAAAATACACAAAACCCACTATTTAAATTCAGGATTCGGAGCCCTCATGGAAAATTTTGATGCAAACTAATATGAAGTTGTATCACATTTCCCCACAAAATGTTTCCCTTGATTAAATTACTTGTTGCCTTATAATAGGATTTATTCAATTACATGTGTTGTAAAATTATCTATGTTGTTAATAATTTAGTCAGTCCGATGCTGCAACTGTTTTGCCTCTCTATTACTAAGATTTAATGTATACTTTATTTTCACCATGAATACTTACCCTCAAATCGAATGGATTAAATTTTTGGCTCATTGTTACAAAATACTATAACTTCATGGTTTTATCTTTCTTCTTAGAGATCAATATTACTATCGAGTAGTGTAGTCATAGACCACTTCATAAGGCCATAACAAACAACAAGTGGGATTGTGCTAGATCTTACCTTAACGAACATAAAGATGCACTGTCAACTTGCCTTTCCTTTTCAGGAACAACACAACATCTATTGATTTTCTCCAAAGAGTTTAGTTTTTCAAGTGAGTTGATCATCATGATGTTTAATGAGGAATTATAAATCCAGAATGGTACCAGGAAGACTGCTTTACATATTGTTTCTATGAATAAATCAAAAAATCTAGTAGACCTTTTGATGTAAAGGAACTCCAATTTGATCAAAATTCATGATCAAGTATCTTTAATTCTAGTTACCTTGGCAACTGATCAAGATAATAATTATGACTTGAATTTTCATTTGTACAAAAAAACTCCACTAGAAATGTTGGATCCAGATTAGAATTTCAAGTTGGGAGCGGTCTTTTTTCACACGTGTATTTTCTCTGGATATCTAGCTAACTATATACCTTTGAAAAATTTTATTTTCTAATATGGAAAAATAAGTACTTGACTAATTATTGGCCTTTTACGACATTATATATTTCCTTGCATCACATCCAGATATTTCCTTGATTAGATCAAAATAAAAATATGGAAGGACACACAATATTGACTTTATTATGTGTTAGTCCAACCTACTTTTCAAGTGGGATCCCATTGAAATTCTGGGAGCAATTGATTTATTCATATGAGTATTTGTCATTTCTTATTTGGAGCACCCAAAAATTTCTTTTTTTTTGCTTCATTTCATTCCAAGATTGTTTGATCTATAAGAAAATAAACTCTGTCAAATTAGAACCCATAACACTATGAGTTTATACATGGCTTAAAAAATCATATCTTAACTGACATACATTCCCTGTGATACTATTCAATTGTCTCAGTAAACAATGTAGATATATTTGACTTGTAGTGAGCCATTGATTTCATAGATAAACATAATGGATTTATTCTTACAGGTATGCATATGACTCTGACTATGGCCTCTCTAATGTTACATGAAGATATGAGCATAGCTCAATGGAGAGGCAGTAGTGAAAAAGGTATAGTATGAAAAAACAAGATAACTGACATTAATATTATAATATCTTAATTACTGCATGTGTGTAACAATATTTTGTAGAACCTAATAGAGGTCATGGAGTTTTATGGACTCTACTAAAATTATTCGGTACGGTAAATTTTTTTAAGGTAGTTTATCACATTAGTCTTAATAAAGTAGACTGAGTTGCACCTATACCAAGTGGCGATGAAATCAACAGTATAAAAGTGAATCATACCCTTGATTGTAGGATACTTGATGTCATTATCAAGGAAATATCCATGTTAACTGATCTACAATTTTGATAATTGAATTTTTTTAGTGACTTAAATCAATCTACAAAGAATGGAATCATGGATATAAATGTTGCAATTATTAAATCTAATCCTGATATTTTGGTTTGTGCTGATAATGAGGGAATCACTCTTCTTTCACATGCCATTATCCATAGACAAGAAAACATATTTGGACTAATACATCAATTCAGCGGGTATAAATATTGGACATCAACTACATATGACCACAAGAAAAATAGTCTGTTGTATAAAGCTAGAGAATTAGCACCTACTTACATACTTGAAAAGGTTTCAGGGGTAGCTTTGCAATTTCTGAGAGAGAGAGACAATGGTTCAAAGTAATTTTTTGTGAGAATACTCATATTTACAATGGTTATTATTATTATTATTATTATTTTTGTAGCTAAGTTTGAGCTCAATTATATTTATGATTTTTTACAGGAAGTGGAAAATTTAGTCCCATTTTCTCACCATGCCAGTAGAAATGAGGATGGTAAAACCACTCATCAATTGTTTGTGGAGGAGCATCATGAGTTAAAAAAGAAGGGGAGAAATGGTTAATTTTTTTTCCAAATCCAATATTATTGTGGATTTCCTTTTATCACAATCATGTTCATGGTGGAAACAATAAAAGTATCGATGCCCCTATACTTGAACACCATAATTCTTTTATAGTCTTATGGTATTTGATTCCTTCTCACTATTTTTTTATATCACTCCCTTACTTATATTTTTGGGGATCCTAACCTCTTTCTTTACAGAGGATGATTTTCTTGAGTCTTTTCCCAAAAACTGATTCTTGGTCTTTCATCTCTTTTATTGTCATTAGCATCTACGATGGTTGCTTTTGGGTGCACTCTTGATATTGTACTTTGTCATCGAGCACCATGGATCCTTCCTCCGATTATTTTTCTAATCAGTGTTCCAATTGTCACTTTTGTTTCTTTGCATTTCCCTCTCCTTGGTAGAATTTTTAATTCCACATATGTTTGTTTCTTTTCATTTTCCTCTCCTTGATTGAATTTTTAATTCTGCATATGGTCCAAGCATATTTGAGGCCAAGAAAGCACATGTGTTAATGTAAGAAGTTAATGGTGTACTTTTTTGGAATGTGCCCATCAAGTTGTACGTGTTTGTTTCTTGATATTATTGAGATTTATATTTTGATGATTTAAATTTTTTTTTTCTGAATTTTAAAATATTATTGATATAATTATTTTAAGCAATCATTCTAATACCCCGAACACTAAGAGTAATAACAAAAGCGCACAACTAAGACTTCTATGCATAAAGATCAATTGTGCAAGATTGAGGGAATATATATATATATATATATAACACTTGGTTTTCATTGAAAGTGGTATAAATAATGAGTTAACACATAATAATTCCTTAGAAAAGTCCATTCATACAACCTTTAAGAAGTATTTAAAAAAAATTCTAACATCCCCAGACTAAAAAATAACAAAACCGCAAATCTAAGAATTCTCTTCCAAATGTCCAATTGTAGAAGATTGTGAGAATATTTTAAGGAATTATATGGATGAAAACAGTACTTAGTGTTTTATAGAAATTGATCAAATCTCACATTATAAAAAACATAAGAAAAATAGTGACTGATGTTAGTAAGGAGTAACTTGTTCCTTATTAAAATAGCATGAAATCAAGTGTTTTTCACTATAATAACAAGAAATATAATTGTTCCAAAATATTCTAGAGATGAGAAGATCATTCCATGATATTTTACCATTATGGTTGCAGCACCCATGCACACAAACATACACATTTCGTACCAAGTCCTAATTCCTAATGTTTAACCTAACAATTCCAAAATACGATTATAAGGAAAAAAGTAACGACTTTAATACCATTTTGTAACCTCTTTTCTAGATAACCCCCTATACTACCACCCCCATTGAGTACATTGTAGCACACACTGGGCACTAAGTGATAATAGATGGGAAAATTCCATCATGTTCCACACTCAAACCACCCATGCATCACCTTTCTCCACCTAGAGTCCCCAAAATCAACAAAAAATAATTAAAAAAATAATAACAATAAAAAAATTCAAAAAAATCATAGAAAACCTAGGATGTTACATGCACATACATAAAAATAAATAATTATAAGAATTTTTACAGCTAATTCCCATGACCAAAATAAAACTGTGGATTTTTTTCACTACCCTATCCCATGAATATTATGGATTTGGTTTACTCCCTTGTCTGATAAACATAGTTTATTTTGTTTATACCTTTTCCCATTATAATTATAATCCCATGAGATGTATAACATGACACACTGCATTTGAGGGATAAATTTTTTTGGTCCCACCGGTTACATAAATATGTTGTTATATGTTGTGGGGGGGGGGGGGGGGGGCTGCCCAGTGCGAGAGCAAGAGGCAGCCTTCACGCATTAACCCAGAAAATTCTTGGGTATTTTGGTTTTGTAAAATCCAAAACCTCAATACATTGATTTATTTCTAGTTTATTATATACACACTGATAAATGGATAACAACATGTTTTCATTGAATTCAAAACATCATAAAAATTAAAATATGAAATTCTAATTACCAAAAACACGTTTATATAACATTTAAAACATTAGTTTTCAAAAAAATTCAAGAAAATATGAGAACATTTTCTCAGTGTTTAGTGAATGACACATTTTTTGAACTAAAATGTCAATTTTATAATGATAATGACCACTTTGAGTCATACCAGGAACATTGTGTGTCAGATTGAGGTGAGGCCGATTCCGACACATCAAAAATGACTTACAGATCATTTTCCTAAAGTATCAAAATAATCTAAATGCATTTTATTATTTTCGAGTATGTCAATTTCCATTTTTCCTGAAGTTAATTTCAATTTTAAATAAGAAAATAAATACTTGGAGTCATACTTGGTACACCATGTGTCATATTGAGGTATAACTTGTAAGATACCAAAATTCTTGGAGGTACTTCTTTGTTTAAATTTTGGTTTTAATCACTTTTTTTTGTTAATGGAATGCTTCATGGGATTAAGGGGGGCCTCAGGGGTGTTTTGGGGTCTTTGGACTCGAAAGAAAGGAAAACTAGGCCCACCTATACAAGGCACATGGTTGGCACATAATTAAGTAAATCGTGTGAGGTGGGAGGCCAAGCTATGTAATTTTGGACAGTGGCATACCGCAAGGTTTGTAAACCATGAAGATCTTCCCAGGTAACCATGTGACCAAATTTCCCTTCAACAATGTCTTATTCATAGTTTGGAAAATCTATGAAAGTAAATCATACACCCCAATAAAAGATAGAAAAATTACAAAAGATTCCACTTTGGATTTTAATTTCCCACTCATTTTTCCTCCCCATTTAATCCCTTGTAGCCCTAGTAAAGAACCCTAGCAACCCAAGTTTCTAAGAGGCGATTATCCATTGATCCTAAGCTATTTTGAGCACTGTTTTTTGTGGATTAAATCTCTGGATGTGTATAATCCCTCCCTTTATTCTCTTTTTGGATTAGGGTTTGCAACTTTATCTTATCTCCATCTAAATCCCTAAATACCTTATTTTCTAGTGAGATCTAGGTTGAGTCTTCAAAGGATGTTTGAATATAGATCCATGGCTATGATTGAGAGTGTGTTCATCAACGTAAATAATGTATGTGGTCTATGATTTATATCCCATAGTTTTGTTATAGATTTGTACATGTGTGTTGAGATCTTTCTTCTCTCTTGTTGTGCATTTGTTACCTTGGGTAAGATTCGGTAATATGTTTGACTAGTTAGCAATTTAGACCCCTCATGATCCTCATGGGATGCGTTGAGGATGATTAGAAGGATTTAGTGCCACCCATGGGGTGAGTCGGCATCCCTAAACCTATAAATTTTTAAAGTTAAGTGTATAGTTGACTTGCAATAACATATATCCCATATTGAACATGTTGAATGTGTTTAGTATAGTTGAAAATGGAATATTGATAGTTGTTCCTAGATTTTTATAATGGAACAGGGTATTTTTTGGAGTGGCTTGAAAAGGGTTAATTAGGTGGATTGAGATTATGTCGAATGGATTATGAATTGTGTTGAAATGCCTCAAAGGGTTAGTATATATATGAAATGTTGAACGTGTTAAATTGGTAATGGATTGTGAATTGAAGAAAATGTAAACAAGTTTTCATAAGGGAATTTATGAATACATGGAATGAGTTAATATATGAGAATTATGGGGTATACCTAATGGTTTTAATGTCATAAAGTGGTTAAGTTATGAGATATAAGAATTATACTTGAAATGCATAAGTAGGGAAATGCTTGTGAAATGATAAATGCTCTAAATGGGATAATGTATGGTAATTGGTGAATATTGGCAAATTTATGGGAATTAGCGAATATTCTTAATGTGTTAGACATAAGAAATGGGAATTGGTGTAAATAGAAATGTAATGTAAATGGAAATGTGTTTAATGGGTTGTGGCATAATGTGTATTCACATATTTATTGTTTTGGATTGTGATTGTTATTTTTAATGGTTGTATTTGGTTGTGATATGGTATATGTGGTGAATGGATATATATATATAAGCATGTTAACATGGCTTTGGGTATGGGATAAAGGACCAAGGCTCCTCCAATGGGCCGAGTTAGACTGATGCTCTAATATCCACCCACGATGAACGAGTTAGGGAAGGGGATAGAACTCTATTCCCCTAACAGTTTCATGCCACCTAGACTGATGCTTTGAGTTAAGGATATTGTGTTGGTTGTGATGTGTTATCCCTAGTGAGATAGGGACATGACTTATTCCCTTATTCTGAATGATGAATTCCTTGAATCTTTTTGTGAATGATGTAAATGACAACCCATGGAACAAATGTAGATAATGAACTAATAAATGAAGAAGTTGTAAATAATGAATTTCGAACTATGGTTAGTAATAGCTAAGTAAATATTGTTAACTAGTGTCCCTCGAACTGTCTTTTATCTACTTTTCCTTTTTTTAATACTTTCATGCACTATCTGTTTAAACTGGATATTTTATAGACACTGTTGGTGGTGACCTATTGAGTTGTACTCATGCCCTTCTTGGGCCACTGTTGGGCACCTGAGTAGACTTTATTTTTCAGGTTCATATAATGGAAAGGGCATAGTGCTAGGGAGTTGATTTAAGCTTGGGATATGAATGGATGAGGATCCAGACTTGTAGCTAGGATCATTTTGTGGATTCATATGGTTGTCTTTTTGTTGGGTTTTATTCATTTTGGCACTATTATCATGACATGACATGGTTAATATTGAATTATGGTTTGTACTCAATTTTGGAAGATGTTTGTCTATGCATGTTTATAGGTTATTAAAAATTATTTCCACTATTATGTTCTTGATTATTGTGGCCTACTTTGGTAAAGAGGGTATGGTCTCCCCATGTGGCTTATTAGACCTTCACTACTAGTCTACAACCTCTGGCGTATGGGGAGGCGTGCTTTAGGTCATGTAATGAATTGACTTCAGGTATAGGTTTAGTGGATCCCAGGGTCGGGACATTACAAAGATGATTCCTACACAAAATAAAATTACTTATGGATCATTATTCTAATGTATCAAAACAATATGAATATGTTTGCTTACTTTTGAGTCTGTCACATGTATTTTTTTACTAAAATGTCATTTTAAACTGAAAATACACACTTTGAGTAATACCAGTCACATCACATGTCAATTTAACATTAGAGTTATTCCTACACATAAAAAATGACATATGATTTTTCCCTAAATTATAGAGATAATCAGAGCATGTTTGCTTGATTTTCTATGAGTGAAACGTGATTTGAACTAAAATGTCCAATTAAAACTGATAATGGACACTTTAAGCCATACCGGGCACACTATGTATCAGATTGAGGTGCAGAAAATTATTACTTGTAAAAATGACTTATGGATCATTATTCTAATGTATCATAACAATCCAAATGTTTTGTCTTAGTTTTGAGTATGTCACATATCATTTTACTAAAATTAATATCAATTTTAAATAAAAAGACACAACTGGAGTTATACTGATCACACAGTGTGTCAGATTGAGGTGAATTTTATTTCTAAATGTTACAAATAAATTATGGATCATTATCCCAAACTATCAAAACAATCCAAATACATTTTCTCAGTTTTGAGTATGTCACTTGTTTTTTTTTACTAAAATGTCATTTTAAACTGGAAACATGCACTTTGAGTCATACTAGTCACATCGTATATCAGTTTTATGTGAGACCAATTATTACAAATAAAAAATGATTTATGAATAATTTTTCTAAATTATCAATATAAATGGAGTATGTTTTCTTGGTTTTCATTTAGTGACACATGTTTTGTACTAAACTGTCAATTTTAAACTCATAACGGACACATTGAGTCATATTGGGAACACTTTGAATCGAATTGAGTTATGAATAATTCATACATGTCAAACATTAGTTATGGATCATTTTCCTAATTTATCAAAACAATATGAATTCATTTAATCTATTTTTAGTATGTCACATATCCTTTTTACTAAAATTAATGTCAATTTTAAATAAAAAGATACACTTGGAGTCATACCGGTCACACTGTGCATTGGATTGAGTTGCAACTAATTCATACATGTCATAAATTACATATGGATCATTTTACTAAAGTATCAAAAAAATCCAAATGTATTTTATTGGTTTTCAGTATGTCACTTTCATTTTTACTAAAATATAATTTTAAACTGAAAACATGCAATTTGATTCATACAGGTTACATCGTGTGTCAGTTTGACGTGATACTGATACCTACATCTCAAAAATGACTTATGAACAGTTTTCATAAATTATCAAGGCAATAAAAGTGTGTTTTCTCAGTTTTTAGTAATTGAAATTTATTTTGAACTAAAATGTTGATTTTAAACTGATAACAGACAATTCGAGTCATACCGGGAATACCATGTATCATATTGGGGACCGAATGATTCCTAGACATCAAAAATGACTTATGGGTCATTTTCCTAATGTATAAAAACAATACTAATGTGTTTTATTGGTTTTGAGTATGTCACTTTTCTTTTTTACTAAAATTAATGTCAATTTTGAATAAAAATACACACTTGGTGACATACCAGTCACACTGTGCTTCATATTGAGGTGAGGCTAATTCCTACATGTCAAAAATTACTTATGGATAATTTTCCTAAAGTATGAAAGCAAATATGAAATATTTTTATCATATTTGAGTACATCACTTGTGTTTTTTTACTAAAATGACATTTTAAACCGAAAACATACACTTTGAGTCGTACTAGTCACATCGTTATTGGTTTGACATGAGACTAATTATTACACATAAAAAATTACATATGAATAGTTTTTATAAATTATCAAGACAATCAGAGCATGTTTTCTTAGTTTTCAATGTTTGACACAAGTTTTGAACAAAAATTTCAATGTTAAACTAATAATGGACAATTTGTGTCATACTTTACACACCATGTATCAGATTGACATGTGGTTGATTCATACAAATCAAAAATGACTTATGAATCATTTTTATAAAGAATCAAATCAATTTGAATGTATTTTCTAGGTTTTGAGTATGTCACTTGTATTTTTTACTAAAATTAATGTTTATTTTAAATAAAAAGACACACTTGGAGTCATTCCAGTCAGACCATACGTCAGATTGAGGTGTGGTTGATACCTACATGTCAAAAATGAATTATGGATCATTTTCCTAATGTTCTAAATAATAATATAAATGTTTTTTCTTAGTTTTGAGTATGTAATGTGTGTTTTGGACTAAAATTTAAAATATAGACTAAAAACATACAGTTTAAGTCATACTGATCACACTACGTATCAGATTGAGGTGTGGATGATTGATTATATGATGTGTGTTTTGATTTCAAATATCTAAAAAAATATAGAAATGAGAGAACATGTTCCATTTTGATAGAAGATGAAACCCCATGATTCCTGAAACACTTCACATTTCATCACTAGAATGATGGAACTTGTCATCACCAATGATCTGAGACCCATTATGGTATGAGGATGTTGTACGAATTAAATAGAGAAAAAAATTAAACTAGAATGAGTACCTCATTCTGAATCGAAGTGTGATAAACTGAAACTCATTTTTGGAAACTGTTTCTCAAAGTATCGGAAGCTGAACCCCTCATGATCATCAACACATGATTCAAGAATCATCACAAAAGTCATTTTCCAAATTCTGGGTGCTAGAATGGAGCTCTGATGGTCTATTCGATGTCGTGATGATCACAACAATCTCGTACCTTCGATCTATGAAGATTCCTTAGATCGTTCGCTCGAAAAGAGACTTTCTCTCTCTATGGTGTGGGAGGAGATAGAATCTCTCAATTCTAAATGCATGAATTGTGCATGAAATCAACCTCTCCTCCGACTTATATAGTGGGATGAGATGATACCTGAAAAGGGTTACTCAGACCTTGAAAATAAAACACCCACTAAATAAGTAATAAATAAATAATTATGAATAACTAAACTAGATCATAAATATTATTTATATTTTATCTCATACATATAATATATATTAAATGATAAAACCAAGTCATTTAACTTGACTCATAGTTCCCACTAATATTAAACGAACCTGGAATATTAAACTAATAATAATTCATATAATATTTTTCTTGTATTCACTAAATACCTCATGAGTACTTTTAATAAATAAATTCAACCCAATTATTTTTTACTTGAATAATAATGAATTTATTAATTCTTCGGTGATAGTCAACACTTGGAAAACCCTTAGACCCTATATTGGGGTCCCCCACGTCTAATTTTCCCATTCATCAGAATAGGGAATATTCTTGAATATGTTATTTTTTGTGACCATCTAGGCCCTTTTCTTGATAGCATTGAAAAATATTCACAGATATAAAGTGCAGTCTAGCAACCCATCAGGCCCCCTAAAGAGATAAGGAATAGTCATAACAACAAAAACCACCCTACAAACATGTACTGTGAAATATAATCTATTTGTCTTTTGATATCTCAAAAAGAAGGACACACACTTGTATCATCGTCCTTTATTTATCTATTATTTTTTGATCTAATCACAATGATTTACCTTCGACAACATTTTTCATGAATTTATGAAGGTACTACCATCCTTATCAACTAGACCTGAGATATTACTTCCTCAACTTGGAAGTGAAATTTTTTATCTTGACCATTCAATCAATGTCATACCACCAATTACGCACCCAAAACAAGCTACCTCGGAATTATTTCATTATCATGGTTTTTTTTCTTACATAAAAGTACATTATCAAATGGCACACATTGATAATGATCTCAATTCAAGATACCAATACACATGTTCGTAGATGGGAACAACCAATGACAACTAGAACATGTGGTGTTTCTATTGGAGGGCCCTCAAAATGCCTTCGAGCCACTGGGAATTCGGGTGATTGAGACCATGGAGTAGCCCAATTCACACAAAGTAGGCCCCAAAAGAGGATCAAAGCAACATGAATAGCAGTAACCAGAAGAAGAGCTAACCAGATTGGAAGAATGGGAGGGTATGGAAACTACCATCGGGACCAGGCACTGTGCATCTTTGTACGGGGCAATGCCAGACGATCGGTAATTAATGGTGGGGAGCTAGGAAATCAATGATGTGGAAGCTGGGGAGGGGAAGTTCTAGTGGGTTGGGCCTAAGGGTCACGTATTGGGCATGGTATACCTCTAGGCCTTCAAGTCATGTATTGAAAGTCATGCCGGGCCTTGTGCCTACGGGTCATTTACGGGTTCCCCTTCAACCCTTAAAAGGGGGATTATCCATAATAAAATTAAAAAATAAGGCCTTCAGGCCATTCAGGTAGGTATGAGAACCCGTCACCTGATTGTTAAACATCAATTGTGTCAAGTCAGTATAATGTATCCAGACTATATGAAATATATTTTATATTAATGTCATGGTATCTTTAGGTTCTCATTATAGCCTGTGATTTGTTACAATATTTTGATATGTAAATTAATCTATGGACACTACCATTTAAATAGTATATTAAAAAATTCCTACACTATAATGGTAAGTGTACATCATGAATAACTCACTGTATATATGAAATGGTAATTGAAAAATACTATTTAGTTTTGTATAGGGAACCCACTATTACAACACTCCCAATTGAACTAGAGCCAACTTTATAACCATCCTTATTATCTCTCACATGATTAAGATCACGTTTCTACCAAGTCATGACTTTAGTTGTTGATTCTTCCACATCTATGTTGCATGGTTGTTCTACTATGTGTGACCTCACCTCCTTGAGAAAAACTTCTCAAGAGATGTAATCCTTGAGTAAATATCCTTTTATTCACTTTATAAACTTTAAATATTGGATAATACTAGTAATATATTTACCATAATGATAAATATTTACATACTAGGTATGATTCCAAGAACTGGAAATAATCATTTCAAATTTTACACTCCTCTAGCTACCTTAGAAGCTGCAACAAACTTGATATTTGTAGATATGGATACCACTAGATTTTATGATCTTGTCTCACTCATTACCTTAACTAGACTATGATATTATATCACATTGATCTAAGGAATACTATTTTGTTTCCCCTCAAAAACTATTATCCCTTCCTCTCCATGTACTAGGTATATATCATTTTTTACTTTCTCAAGTAAAATCAGATAGTTCTGACTACTTCTCTTACAATTCTCTTCGATATAAATGATATTTTTCCCTTAAATTTTATGTTGTCAATATAATTTATTTTACATATCATGGCATATGTTATTGATCCATCATAGAATCATATATAATTTCAACTCACCACTTTAATCTCCTCTTATGCCTATACTTATCTTCTTATAGAGATATTTTCCATGTGAAACTGGTAACAATTCACACTCAAATTGTTCCAAATTGTCTATTTCAATACCATTCCAATATATGTACTGTTGACTATGTCTATGAAATATTTAGATCTACCATAGTATATCTTGTTCCCTATAACTCAGGTTTCTACTTTAAGTCAATCTCTAGACACTACTACAAATATGGCTTTTATCAGCGCTAAAAATGGCCTTTAACAGCGCTATAAAAAGCTCTATCAATGCCAGCGAAGATAAGGGGGGGGGGGGGTCCCTTTATCAGCGCTAAAATGAAGCGCTGGTAAAAGGGTATTTTATCAGTGCTTTCTTTTTAGCGCTGATAAAACACCCCTTTTATCAATGCTTGTTTTTAACGGTGATAAAAATTAAAAATTAAAAAAAAAATTAAAAAAAATTCAGCCAATCTCGGGGGGGGGGGATTTTTACAGTGCTTGAGCCCCCCTTTATCAGTGCTTTCCCGCACCTCCAGCGCCCGCCCGCACCACCTACACCCTTTATCAGCGCTAGCCCTCTAAATCACCCTTGCGCGCGCGCCCATGCCTCTACCCGGATTTGATCTCGAGACCTCCCCCCTGCACACCTAAAGCCATTACCACTCCCCTATATTGATTTGTTCTCTAATTCATGATATATCTATTTATTTATATATATATTTAGTTATATTTATTCGTATATTAATATATATTTATATTAATATATATAGTTATATTAATATATATATATAGTTATATTAATATATATATGTATAGTAATATTAATATATATATATATAGTTATATTAATATATATATAGTTATATTAATATATAGTAGTTATATAAATATTCATATATTGGTATTTTAAATAAAATGGATATTATTTATTATTTAGATAAATCTAATATATTTTATATGTAAATATGTTTAATTATTTATTTTAAAAATTTAATTTTTAGGTGTGAATATATAAAAAATATGTACATATAGTTATATATTTGATTATAAATAGCAGTGCATTATAAAAAATGATAAAATTTCAAAGTTATAATATCAATATGAATGTAATAACTTGTAATAAATTCAGTCCCCACCAAAAAAATCCAATAATACCCCCTTAAACGAGGCTAAAAATCCACAAAATGTTAAAAAATCGGGGTACCCGACTAAAAACTCAGTTTTAGAGGCCTTCTGGGCCTCTTTTAGCCTTTAAAATCCCTTGAACTGGGTCTCCCAAGTCATAGCGACATAGATCTCGTCGCGGGCTTCGATTTGATATGTGGTAGAGCTCAAACGGACACCCGGATCAAAAGTTATGGCCGTTTGAAGTTTGAGTTGCGTTTTAAACATATTTTGGATCTTTTTTTTAATTTTTTTAGTCTTAAAATTGTTATTAAATGACTATTTCTCTATAATAATTAGTAAATTATTAATTAAAAATATTTATTTAATTTTTTTATAAGCCATTTTCACTAAATATCTTATATATTAAGTATATTAAGTGTAAATGTATATTTATACTTATCTAAAATATATTTAAAAATTATATATTATATTTATATCAATATAACTATATTGAAATATTTATATATTAATATATTATTTTTAATTTTTTTTGAAGTCGAACTATTTATCAGCGCTTTTAAAAAAACACTGATAAAGGCCCCCCTTTATCAGTGCTAATAAAAAAGCGCTGATAAAGGGGTACCCTTTAACAATGCTAAAAAAAGCGCTGTTAAAGGGGGTCCCTTTATCAGCACTAAAAAAATCCTTGATAAAGGGGTACATTTATCAGTGCTATTTTTAGCGCTGATAATGGTACCCCCCTTTATCAGCGCTTTTTCGTTAGCGCTGATAAAGGGGTGGCACTGGCCTTGCCCAGTTTTGTGGTAGTGAGAGTATTACTTTTATTCTGGTCTTAACTAACTGTAATACCAATATCTTTTCCTATATGTAATTAAATATATTTTACTTGGAAAACCATGTCACTCCCACTAACCTCTAGTAGAAACATTGAAAAGATTCATTCCAAATGAATACTCTAAGGTATTATTTCTTACTTTAATCATAAACTAGATTTTAGTAACTTTCACCCCATATTGGAATTATTTTATGTCCCCATCCCTTTTTCATTGTATTGTATAAACACCTTCCATGATTGGTGGCCTTTACATCCAATTATTAATAAAATTATCATCTAAATTAGCTATGAAAAATAAAATTATAATGGATTTAGGTATAATGACTTGGTATGACCAATCATGCCTTATTGGTACCATGCTTATACCATCCATGTATCAGGTCACTTGAATACCCACCCCAATATTCAAAACAATAATCCCATGTTCTTTGATACATGGAATCCATTATTGATTTTTAATTGGTCTTTTCAATTTTATCTAATTTCCATATACTTCTTACTTGTAGGAATTATTATTCTCAATGAATAATGTATCACCAAACATAGTGAATATAAAACCATCACCATGGTTTTATCCTTCATATATAGTATGTATCTCTAGAACGTACTGTTGGATTGGGTTATACCAAATACGCACAAGAGGGGGAGAATTGCGCCTTTTAAAAATTCATCATGAATTGAGAAGATGACCGAGTCTATCCTTTTATTTTTATCAGGTTGTTTATGCATCGGAAAATAAATAGTTAAAGAATGCAAGGATGTAAAGTGGTTCAGGGAACAAAAGGCCCCAAGTCTACTCCACCAACGCTCTACTCCACGAGCTTGGTGATTTTCACTATATAGTCCTCTTATGAACAGAACGTTCACAACTGAGTGCATGAAGTTGACACCTTTACAAGTTACGGCTAAAACAGAGCCTTCTGGTTCATACGCAAAATTGAATACACATCTTAGTATGAGAAGTCGATTACTCAGAATACAAAGCGTATTTTTCTAAAAATACTTTCCAGTTGTTCTTTATAGTTTCAATAGCACGCAGCTAACAGTCGATGGATCGTCTTCTTTAGAAAGAATGATCTTCAGGTAGAAGTAGTTCTGATCTGATCTGATTGCATCAGATCTTGAAATGAATTTAGAAACTTCAACATCAATAGATTCAAAATAGATAATTGATGTAGAATCAGTGAATCTTCAATGTGTTTCTTCTTCTTCAGAAAAATAGAGTTTGATAGATCTAGGTAGCAGTAGATCTGAGTGACTCATATATCTCTGTAAACTGTACTAGTGAAAAACTTGAGAGCTTGTTATCCTAATATTCTTTTAGGTGATTCACCTATTTTTATGTAAAATAAAATATCACAGATATATAGTAAAAAAATAACATTTTCCTTTCAAATTTAGATAAAAATGTCTCCTTTAGAATCATGATATTCAAATGTTTGCAAAATAGAGCAGTCATAACTCCCATGAATATTCATCCTGAAAAGATCCTCTTAAATCGATCCTTTGAATCATAAATAAATGTCTTTGAATCAGTCAAAGACGTGCTTTAAAAATCGTTCTTTTAATCTGGCTTGAAATCAGCATGATAATCCATATAAAGACTGTTGCTCGCTAAATTCATATTTGAAATCTTCAATTCTAAACATAGGGTTGAACTGCATAGCATTCTTTCTCTAAACATAAGGTTCACAATGTAAATTTCACAATGTAAGGTTGATCGTCTATAATTTTCTATTCAACTGTCAAACGTATGTTATATAATCCATACTTTTATCATCTTTTAAACGTAAGGTACATGATTCATACTTTTTGATAAAATGCAAGGTTGTTTACAAAAGTAATGTTGATGAACCATACTTTTTAGAAATAAACATAACGTTCCATACTAACATAGAGTTATTCTTCCATACTTTTGTTGATAATGTATGGTTTCTTAACCATACTTCTGTCGATATCTCGTAAAGTAAAAAACGATTTCCATCCTTACGCTACAATCCTCAATGTAGGGTATGAATAGTGTTTCCAGAACACGTTAAAGTGATTTCTAAACACGTAGAACATGAACAGTATTTCCAAAACACGCTAAAGTGATTTATGAACATGTAGAGCATGAACAGTGTTTCCAAAACATGCTAATACACTAATATGATTTCTGAACACCTTTTCAAATATTCGATGGAAATTAAATTCTTTAATATTATTCCAAAATAGAGAAATAAATAATATTAATTTCTTGAAATACACTCAAGATAAAATTATTTGAATAAAAAACAAGGGTATTTGTGAGCATCAAAATCATCATAAAATGATATAGTATTGTTCTCAACAATATCCCCCTAATAAAATAAATTATTGTTTAAAACAATACATTCTCAACAATCTCCCCCTTTATGATGATCACAGAACCCATGAAATTAACCTACAAAATTAATTTTATATAAATTAGAATTTTGCAAGGATGAAAACAATATGAAATTTAAACAAAATTATTTCAATAAGAAATATACATTGTGTTGGCCAAATTTTTATATAAAAATAAACATACAAACTTTTTTTAAAATTATCCCCTTTATAAAGTAAAATAATATCTTCTCCTTTATAAATAAAGAAAATAAAATTTTGTGTTTATCCAAAAATTTATCTCAAATAAAAAAGTTATGTTTATCCAAATTACCCCCTCTAAAGAAACAAAGAAAAATAAAATTTCTTTTCTCCCCCTGAGTAAAAGATTCCAAATCTTAAAATAAAATTTTAAAAGCTTAAAATAAAATGTTGGGTTTATCCAAATTTATCCCCCTTTTTGTGATATAAAAAAATGATAGAATAAAGAATAGAACACCTTTTAATGTAGCACTGAACTTAAGTAAATTCTATAATAAAATCTTTATCAATATTTGAAGTTAGATGACTGGAATTCTAACATAGACAGTATAGTAAAACAAATTAATAACACATAAACATGGGATGAAAATATATTTTATTAAAAATATAAGTACAAGTACAATAATGACAATGGGAATCGAGGTTTGGATCATCAAAGGTTTGAAACTAGTCTCATATTCTCTGGATTACTTCCTTGATTTCTACTAAATGATTCCTCAGCCTCGTCATTAATCCATCTCCCAAATGGATAATGAGATCTCTTCCCTCTTGAGTCGGAGGAATATCCTTAATAAAATTGACTCTAAATAACTCATGCAGCCTTTCTTCATGTTCTATAAAAAGCATTAAATTATCTGTGAACTTATTCAACAAATTTCTTATTCTAGGTTCATATGAAGTTAACATCCCAACAAGATGTTTTTGGTTTTATAACAAGATAGACAATGGAGCACTATTGCACTGAAGGTCCTACAATCTGTCATTCATATTTCTCATTACTGTAGTAATGGATTGAAATCTTATTATCTTATCAAGCAAAGTACCTTAGGTACCTTATTGACTATTCCTGATAGTTGTGAATTGTTGCACTATGAAAATCTTAAAATCTTAAAAATATAAATTCATTACCATCTCAAATTTAAAATTTGAAACTTTGGCCAACATATCCTTCTTAAAAACTTCAACTGCTTGTTTTGAAATAGAAGTGGCTTTCAATTTCTGAATTCTCTAATTTTCCTTTTCCAATGATCTTCTCAAAGAAACATTTTATGATTCAACTCTGGTTAACTTTCTATACAGCTCCTCAAATTATGAATTCATAGAATCAGAGGCACCTTGGGCTTGATTCTTAATCTGAGCTTCAACTGGATTTAACAGAACTAAAGGTAGGGATTCATCATCTGATTTCTCTTCATATTCTCTTTGTACTAGATTCTCTACTGAACCTTCCTTCGAGTCCTTCCCTGACTCAACCAAAATAAATTCCTCATTAATAATTTCAGTGTGAAATTTAGAAAGGTGATCTTCTTGATTCATATTAATAGGTTCTTTCTACTCCTGAGCATCTTCTTCATTTATTTCCTCCAAGACTAGATCCTCTAATATGGGTTCCTATTGAGCTAATTCCTCTTGAACAATCGCATTAGGCTATACAGTTTGAGCAGATTCAGGTATATCCACTTCAACTTCTCTAAGCCTTTCAATAGTTTGAGTCACAATTTCTTTTTCCACTTGAGGAGTCACCTCAATCTAAGAAACCATTGGTTGTTCAATTTTCTGTACTATAGATTCTCTAATAAATATGTAGCTCAGAAGAGGTTCAGTTGCATCAGAATTTGCTTGAATGTGCTCCTCTCTAGTTTGATCCACTCAATGTCTTTTCTTATAAAGTCACTCTTGACTTCCCTCATCAGTAGGCGAATCTACTGCTTCAAATCTTAATCTTCTTGAAGTTCCACTTGTTCTAGATTCTGCCATGCCTTCCTTAGTTTTAGTAGGTTTCTCCCCCTGAGCCTAGTCCTAGTCTTCCTCAGCTCCAATAGGCATAAGCTTTCATTTCACAGTACTCCAGAAGAATCCAAGCTTCCTTAGAGTTCCAGCATTAAAAACATTGATGTGATGAAATCTTACTCTAGAATCTATTAATCAAACCATATCAGACTTAAACAGTAATTTTGAAATGAACCTTCCAAAGGGATAGAAGTTCATCCGTACATCTGGTTGACAAAAATAGTTAATATATCATACCATATATCTTGGAAAATTCAACTTGATTTCACTCATAATAAAAAAAATTATATACATGTCAGGAAACAAAATCTTCTTCATCTCTGACATCCTAGGTGCAATCCCGGTTTGCACAACTTGACAAGAATCTTCTGATCAGGTTCCAAATCCTTTACAAACATTTTTCTTATACTTTTAGAACCAAATAAAAATGAAATAATGTCCTATGACTTATGTTCATAATCTCCAATATTCTTTAAGTTGAAATGATAAACTCCCTCATGAGGGCAGTTTAAGATTTTATCTATTTCCACAGATGAAATTGAAAAATTCCGATCTTCAATTTTTTGCAAATATGGTGTCCTTTGTATCTATAAGACTGAACTAAAAAGATTTGAAAAAGTGAAAAAGTGAAAAAGATCTACCTCATATAGAAACTCTATATTTTATCCACTGAATTTTTTCTTGAGATTCTGAATTACGAGGGCTTTCCGCAGCATCAGATCCATTTGATACAGCCATTCCAGGTCGATTAATTTTCCCTATAGAGTCTTTCTTCCTATTGTGCGCTGATTCTTGGAATTTCTGGTTTCTCCTTCCTTGATTCTCTTTGTCTTGTCTATTTCTATTGTAGATTTCTGATGGTTCAAATAGCTAGGGTTTTGAAGGATCGGGTTTGGGTAGACAAGAGTGGTAAGGTTTTTCGGTTTCTATAGGTTTTGGAAGAAATGAACATGTTTTGAATTTGAAATGGTTTCTGACATCCTTGATTCCCATGTCCTTATGTACATAGTAATTATTACATTATTTAAAAGTAAAAACATACATGGAAAAAATTTAAAAGCATTATAGATGAAAATTTAAATTATTCTAAAAACAAGTAATTAAATTTATTAAAAAATTATTAAATAAGAAAAATTAAAATTAAAATTTCATTTAAAAATAAATAAACCTCACTCCCCCTTAATAAAATCAAACCTTTAATTGGGAAGTGGTTTAGTAAAAATATCAGCTAATGGAATTTCAATATTTACAAATTCTAAAAATATATCCTTTTTAAGAACATGGTCTCTTAGAAAATGATGTCTAATATCAATATGTTTAGTTCTAGAATGATTAATATGGTTTTTTGAAATATTTATAGCACTTGTATTATCACATAAAATAGGCGGGTTATTAAAATTTCCTCCAAAGTGAATAAGAGTGTTTTTAATAAACAAAACTTGTGCACAAAAACTGCCTGCAGATACATATTCTGCCTCGGTTGTTGACAAGGCAACTGAGTCTTGTTTCTTACTAGACCGTGACACTAAATATTTTCCTAAAAAGTTACAAGTCCCTGAGGTGATTTTTATATCTAATCTACAGCTTCCAAAGTCAGCATCTGAATATGAAATTGAATTAAAATCAATAGTTTTTGGATATAGAATATATTGAAAAATAGTTCCTTTTAAATATATAAAAATTATTTTGACAGCACTTAAGTGAGATTATTTAAGATCATATTGAAATCTAGCACAAAGGCAGAATGAATACATTATATTTGTCCTGTTAGCAGTAAGATATAATAAAATACCAATCATACCTCTATATAAATTATTGTTAACTAATTTTCCAGTTTCATCAAAATCAAGTTGTATATTAGTACACATAGGAGTTGTATATGTCTTGCTATTTTCCGGTCAAAATTTATTTAGTAAATCAATAATGTATTTGCTCGGATTTGAAACATTTCCAAAATCATTTTGATAAATTTGAAGTCATAAAATGAAATTTAATTCTCCCATCATACTCATTTAAAATTCTTTTTGCAATAAATTTGAAAACTCATGACAAATTTTTTTGTTTGTTGAACCAAAAATTATATCATCAACATAAATTTGAACCAATAAAATATTAGAGTTAAAACTTTTCTTAAACAATGTTGGATCTTCTATCCCAACATTAAAATAATTTTTCAAAATAAAATAACTTAATCTTTCATACCAAGATCCAGGTTCTTGTTTAAGGACATAAAGATATTTAGTAAGTTTAAAAATAGAATCTGGTTTTTGTGAATTTTCAAAACAACGAGGTTGCTCAACATGAACTTCCTCCAATAAATAACCATTTAAAAATGCAGACTTAACATCCATCTGAAATAATTTAAAGTTCATATGAGATGCATAGGCTAAAAGGATCCTAATGGTTTCTAATCTAGTTACAAGTGAAAAGGTCTCATCATAATCTATACCTTCTTCCTGATTATATACTTTTACTATTAGTCATTATTTATTTATAGTTATTATTCCTTGATCATATTGTTTATTTATAAAGACCCATTTAGTTCCTATAACTGGATAGCTCTGTAGTCTTTCAACTAATTTCCAAACTTCATTTCTTTTGATTTGAATTAGTTCTTCTTGCATTTCTATCATCCAACTTTCATCAACTAAGGCTTCTTCTAATGTCTTAGGTTCTAATTGTTATAGAAAGGTAGAGAATTAAACAATATTTCCTACATTTCTTCTAGTTTTTATTCTAGTGTCTAGGTCTCCTATAACAGTTTCTAAAGGGTGATTCTTTAGGGTTCTAGACTATCTATGTAGTACACTGTTAGGTTCGTCAATGTCATGATCTTCTGAACTGGACTGAATTTCATTTATATATTTTTCAAAGTCATATTTTAAGTTCTCAAGTCTCATGTTATCATTAGAGTTAGATTCATCAATTTGGTGTTTCCTTTTCTCAAAGGGATCAGATTCATAAAATTTCACATGAACTGATTCTTCAACAATGCTTGACTTTTTATTAAAAACTCTATAAGCTTTGGAAGTAGCAGAATATCCTAAGAAAATTCCTTCATCAGATTTTGTATTGAATTTACCAAGATTATCCTTGGTGTTTAAGGTGTTAACCTTGCATCCAAAAACTGAAAAGTAATTTACTTTAGGTTTTCTGTTATTCCAGAGTTCATAGGGTGTCTTTTTAAAAATTGGTCTGATTAAGACTCTATTCATTATATAGTAGGTTGTACTTACAACTTCTTCCTAGAAATAGGTAGGAAGACTGTATTCATTTATCATAGTCCTAGCCATTTCTTGAATATTCCTATTTCTTCTTTCAATAATTCCATTTTGTTGAGGTGTTTTTGGTGCAGAGAAGATGTGTTTAATACCCATATTTGAGAAAAAGGAATAAAATTCCATATTCTCAAATTCTTCACCATGATCACTTCTTAATGAAATTATTTTAAAAGATTTTTTTGGGCAGCTTTGCAAAAACTTTCAAATATAGTAAACGCTTAATTTTTATATTTTAGAAAATAAATCCAAGTAAATCTAGAATAGTCATCAACTAAAACATATACATATAATTTACCAGCCAAGCTTTCTATTCTTGAAGGTCCAAACAAATCCATTTGGATAAGTTCTAGAGGTTTATATGTAGCAATTTTGTTAATAGATTTGGAGGATTATTTGTGATACTTTCCAAGTTGACATGCATCACAGAATCTATAACATTCAAATTTGAGACTAAGCATATCAGAAACTAGCTATTTCTTAGATAACTTATGTAAATAATATATATTGTAATGTCCAAGTATTCTATGACAGATCCAAGATTCATTTATGTTAGTAGTAAAGCAGTTTACTTTTTGTTTACACAAGGAATTTAAGTCCAAGGTATAAAAATTATCAGTTTTGGGTGCTCTAAATTTAAAAAATTTATCTTTAAAAACAGAACAAAAATTGCTAGAAAAATCAAAAAAATATACATCATAAAATATTTGAGAGATACTTATGAGATTATGTTTCAATCCTTGTATATAGAGTACTTTATTGATTGAGACTGCTTCTGGATCTCCAACAGTTCCAATGCCAATTATCTTACCTTTGGCATTGTCACCAAATGTGACTAGACCACAATCCTTTTGAGTTAGAGTTTTGAAATTTGATGTGTTTCCACTCATATGCCTAGATCATCCACTGTACATTTACCATAAATCTTTTCTGCTTTTGTGATCTGCTTCCTCATCAGCTTCTGCCATAAAGCACATATTTGCTTTTAGATTCGATTCTTTCTTTTCTGAGTCAGACTTTAATGAGCTGATGAAGTCTTTAGAAACACTCCAAGTAGCTTTAATTTCTCTTTTTATTTCTACTCATAATCATTGTTTTAGAAAAATTTCTTTTTCTTTTCTCATTTTAATTGAGGACAATCAGGTCTTATGTGACCCATCTTTTTTCATTCATAGCATCTGACTTCCCTTAGTTCTTTTTCATTCTTTTTAAAGGATTTTCTGAATCCCTTCTTCTTTCTGTAGAATTTACTAAAATTTCCATCTAGATAAGCCATTTCTACATCTGAATTTGATGAATCATAACCCTCTGATTTTACTTTGATTTCATTCTTCATTTTTCTGCTTTTCTTTTGAGATGTTACCTTCAAATCCGTATTTTCTCTTTTTATTAGAACTTTATGCTCATTTTCTTCATCTTCCATATTAGCTTCATAAATCATAAGAGTTCTAATTAATTCTCTCATTGTAAGATATTTGACTACTAAGGATTGCCTAATAGCAGCCGAAATTCAATTCCACTTAGGTGGTAATACTTTTAGAACTTATAGGGCCTGATCTGCTTGTTTGATAGGCTCACCCAAGGTAGTTATATTATTAAAAATTTATTTAAACCTTCCATTCATCTGGGTGATGATTTCTCCTTCAAACATTTTTAATTTCTTGAATTTTAATTTAGCAGTGGCATACCTCATCTATCTGACATTTTCAATTCATTTACAGGAAACTGCAATCATCTGCAACATTTCATAAGTCGTTGGGCACTAAGATACTTCGTTGAATTCATTTTTTCCAAGACCACAGATTATAGAATTCATATCTTTTGAGTTTATGCCGTACTCTTCTTCTGTATCAGCACTCCATGTTTTAGGTTTCTCTGGAATCACATAGAGTGTTAGAATTTTTGAGTAGACTCTGTATCCAAGGTTCTTTAAATAAATGATCATCCTTGATTTCCAGTATCCATAATTTTCACCATTGAAGTAGGGAGCTCGAATGATTGACATACCCACTTGTGTATCGCTATTATACTTTGTATAATCCAAAAAAAAATCAACTTGTTATATATATGACAAAAGCTCTTCCTTTGATACCAATTGTTAGATTGAGTTATACCAAATACGCACAAGAGGGAGGGTGAATTGTTCCTTTTACAAATTCTTCATGAATCATGAAGATGACTGAGTCTATACTTTTATTTTTATCAGGTTGTTCATGAAACAAAAAATAAGTAGTTAAAGAACACAAGGATGTATAGTGGTTCTGGGAACAGAAGGCCCCTAGTCCACTCCCCCAATTCTATACTCCACGAGTTTGGTGATTTTCACCATTTGGTCCTCTTATCAATAGACCATCCACAACTAAGTGTAGGAAGTTGACATTTTCACAAGTTAAGGATAAAATAGAGCCTTCTGGTTCATACACAAAACCTAATACACAGCTTAGTACGAGAAGCCGATTACTCAAAATACAAAGAGTATTTGTCTGAAAATACATTCCAATTGTTCTTTAAAGTTGCAAAAACACGCAGCTGACAATCAATGGATCGTCGTCTTCAGAAAGAATCATCTTCAGGTAGAAGTAGTTCGAAGCTGATCTGGTTGCATCAGATCTTGAAATGAATTTAGGAACTTCAATAATAGCAGATTCACAATATATAATTGATGTAGAATAGGTGAATCTTCAACATGTTTCTTCTTCTTCAGAAAAATAGAGTTTGATAGATCTTGGTATAAGAAGATCTGAGTGACTCGTATATCTCTGTAAACTGTAGCAGTGAAAAACTCGAGAGATTTTTATCCTAATCTTATTTTTGATGATTCACCCATTTTTATGTAAAAAAAATATCACAGATATATAGAATAAAAAAGAATATTTTCCTTTCAAATTTAGATCCACAAATGTCACCTTTAGAATCACGATATTCAAATGTTTGAATAACAGAGCAGTCATAACTCCCCTGAATATTTGGCATGAAAATCTTCTCTTAAATCGATCCTCTGAATCATAAATAATCAGCTTTGAATCAGTCAAAGAAATTCTTTAAAAATCAATCTTTTAATCAGGCTTGAAATCAGCCTGATAATCCGTATAAAGACCGTTGCTCAATAAAGTCATATTTGAAATCTCCAATGCTAAACGTAGGGTTGAACTACATATCATTCTTTCTCTAAACATAAGGTTCACAATGTAAGGTTCACAACATAAGGTTGATCATCCATAATTTTATCTTCAACTCTCAAACGTACGGTATATAATCCATACTTTTATCAGCTTCTAAACGTAAGGTAAATGATTCATACTTTTTGATAAAATGTAAGGTTGTTTACAAAAGTAAGGTTGATAAACCATACTTTTGAGAAACAAACATAATGTTCCATACTAACGTAGGGTTCTTCTTCCATAATTTTCTGATATCCCAAAAGTATGGTTCCTTCTAAACATAGAGTTCTTATTCCATACTTTTGTTGATAACGTATGGTTTCTTAACCATACTTTTGTCGATATCCCATAAAGTAAACAACGGGTTCCATCCTTACGCTACACTCTAAAACGTAGGGTGAGAATAGTGTTTCTAGAACACGCTAAAGTGATTTCCGAACACGTTGATCATGAACAATGATTCCAGAACATGCAAAAGTGATTTCCGAACACGTAGAGCAAGAACCGTGTTTCCAGAACACGCTAAAGTGATTTCTGAACACGTAGAGCATGAACAGTGTTTCTAGAACATGATAATATGCTAAAACAATTTCCGAAAACTTATTCAAATATTCCACATGGATTAAACGCTTTAATATTATTCCAAAATAGAGAAATAAATAATATTAATTTTCTGAAATACACTCAAGATAAAATCATTAGAATAAAAAACAAGGGTATTTGTTAGCATCAAAATCATCATAAAAAGATATATTATTGTTCTCAACAATATCCCCCTAATAAAATAATGTATTTTTGAAAACAAAACTTTCTCAACACATACTTGTTCCCCACATCTTGTGGAACTCATTCTTATATCAACTATTTTTGAGTCTCTAGAATTTACTAAACCCAAGTCAATATTTCTCCCACTATCTCATGTAGAGATGGACACCCTTTTTGAGAAATGTAGTCTTTTAATTGGATATATATTTTCTATAAAAGGTATTTATTTAATATACAAACAAACTTTTAGGACAATTACTATAGATACACTTTGTGTTTTTCTTGATTCATGTTTGTTTATGCACTAAAAAAATATTTGCATGCAAACACATGTTCTTATGAAATAATGGATTTCCATCATATTATAACTCATATGATATTTATGATAGTTTTCATGTTCTAATGGTATAATTATTCTATTTGTGATGCATTAATGGATGTATCTGCAATGAATGAGTTTTAACATTGATGCATCTTTTACTTACATCATGACTGATGTATATATAGAAATGTGCATTCAGAAATTACTCAATGCTACATTTTTTTTATCAATTTTAACATTTAAGAATCATTATCGATTCTTATTATTATCGTAATATTTCTCATGTTGATAAGGTAATGTGAATTTAGGAATTACTTCATGCTATATTATATTGATCGATGAATGAATGGTCAAGATATTCTTCAGCGCTCCAGCCCAAAGCATCTCATGTCGTCTAGACATGAATATACAATAATTCACTTCTAAGTTCCTTAAAACACTTAAGGTTATCCTAGGAAGTATATTTACCACTAACATTCCCTTTTAATAGTTTTCACTCTCTGGATGAACTATATCTGAAACTTTTGTAGATTACCTTTATTTTAAAGGCTTCTCTGTCCAAAATAACGTATGTTGATAATACATGAGATATTTAACTTAAAAGATTCTAAATACTATAAAAGGTATATCCTTGACATCTAATTAGTTTTTCTTGACAAATTAGTATATTTCCACTACTGGGTATATATGTTTTACATCTTATATTATTCATGTTTTTTCTATGATTCATGTAATACTAAAATATTGGTTAAGTACTAAACATCACAAAAAACATTCATTACTAAACTAGAACAATGTCTCCTTGAGTCCAAAGGACACGTGAGATAAATGATTTTGTTTTACTCAAATAAAATTGACTAGAATCATAAAACATAGTAAAATAGAAGTATTGTACTTCTCATCGCCGACTTAAGAACCACCCTTTCCATCCACTTGGAGAACACACCCTACTTCTAGTAATGTTTATATACTTACTTGGTTATTGTATTTAAATACACATATCTGATTGATATATTGTATTTCATACCCAAAAATTATTATAGAAACATTAGATACAATTGATGATTATACATGAAGAAGATGTGACTACTTGCATCTTTGATTAAGTTCATTGTGTTTAAACTTCTATAGATTTATTTCATGACATATGAAGAAAATAACCTCCTATTTAATAAAAAATCTCATTTCATTAAAATACATTGTGAATCAGCCTTTGGAATTACACTTTCCATTTGAATTTTATAATTTTATTTTCAACTTTTTCACCATAAGAATTTAGGATTATTTTTTATTTAAGTACTTATTTATTTGGTGAACCTTACCCAAAAGGTAAAAAACAGTTTTCTCCATGATTTTCATTTTTTAATCTTAAAAAAACTAGTGTTTATGGCTGAAAATGATATAATATTGGGATGTTTTGAAAGATCATGATATGCCTTTCAATTTACACATAGCCAGTGTAATAAACAATCATTCATATCTTGCTTCACTCTCTCCTTGTAATCTTCTCAGAGATGAGACAATATGTGTAATCATCCATGTACTAATTTAGTATCCACAACTCACATCAGACATTTGATGGTGGAATTATGACATAACCATCATATAAATCATACATGAGTCTCCTATAATTATTTTTACACCCTCTCTTCCTAATGTGGCTTAACAGTTATTGGGGACTCCAACACCTTGAGTTTCTTATATCATAGTATTGTGTGAAAGGACCTATACTACTCTTAAGAAAAACTTTCTATTTTAGACATTTACTTTTTCCATGATATTCACAATGTGTCTTGTTGTATTACTTTTAATTTTCTACAGAAATAAAATCTAGAATATTAGTACTTTTTATCTTTAATACTGATTATACATTATTGATTAATTAATTAAATAATTAATTTTCCATCAAGTTGTACATGTTGGTTTCTCAATATTAGTGGGATTTATATTTTGATGATTTAAAATTTTATTTTATAAAATTTTAAAATATTATTGATATAAATATTTTAATCAATTATTAGAATTCCCCCATCTCTAAGAATAATAACAAAATCACACAACTAAGAATTATATGAATAATGATTAATTGTGAAAGATTGGGGGAATATATATAACACTTGGTGTTATTTGGAAGTGGAATAAAAAATATATTAACACCTAATAATTCCTTAGTAAAGGCTAATCATACAACCTTTAAGAAGTATTTTAAAAATTGTTCTAACAGCCGCAAGAGTAAAAAATAAAAAAAACACAAAGATAAGAATTCTCTGTCAAATGGAAAATTGTATAAGATTGTGAGAATATTTTAAGGAATTAGATGGATGACAGTAGTACTTAGTGTTTTATAGAAATTGAACAAATCTTTCATTACGAAAAACATAAGAAAAATAGTGACTGATGTTAGTAAGGAGTAATTTTTTCCATATTAAAATAGAAATAGATCAAGTGTTTTTAACTATAATAATAAGAAATATAATTGTTCCAAACTATTCTAGAGATGATAATATCATTCCTTGATATTTTACCATTATGATTGTGGCATCCATGCACACAAACACACACATTTCGTACCAAGTCCTGATTCTTAATGTCTAACCTAACAATTCACAAATATGATTATAAGAAAAAAAGTAACAACTATAATACCAATTTTTAACCTCCTTCCTAGACAACCCCCTCTAATACCACCTCCACCAAGTACATGGTAGCACAAACTGGGCACTAATTGCTAATTTATGGGAAAATTCCATCATGTTCCACACCCAAACCCTATATGCATCCCCTTTCTCCCCCTAGATTCCCTAAAATCAACAAAAAATAATTCAAAATAAATTCATACCATCAAAAAATAATGGAAAACCTAGGTTGTTATATACACATACAAAAAATAAGTTATTAAAAGAATTTTTTTACAGCTAACCCCCATGAATAAAATAACATTGTGGATTTTTTTCAATACCATATCCCATAAATATTATGTATTTGGTTTACTCCCTAGTCCTATAAATATTGTTTATTTTGTTTACACCCTTGTCCCATAATAATTATAATCCCATGATATTTATAACATGACACAATTCATTCGAGGGATACATTTTTTTGGTCCCACTGATTACATAAATATATCATTATATATTGTGCGGGGGGATGCCCAATGCGAGAGTGAGAGTCGGTCTACACACATTAGCCCAATATCTTTTTTGGGTATTTTGGTTTATAAAATATGAAACCACACAACATCAATTTTTTCCATTTTATTCCATACAAACCGATAAATAGAGAACAATATGTTTTCATTTCATTCAAAGATCATAAAAACTAAAATATGAAATTCCAATTATAGGAAACATGTTTGTATACAACATTTCAAACATCAGGAATAAAAAATTATTACAAGGCAGTAAACAGGACAATCACTACCAAAGAGCAATCCTTTAAAAGAGCTCAAAATTGGATTTAACAGTGCTAAAAAGCATTTTTGTTCTAAAAATTGTTAAAGGGGACCCCTTTATCAGTGCTAAAAATAGTTGATAAAGGTGTAACTTTATCAATACTATTTCTAGCACTGATAGAGGCCCTACTACTGAAATGTGCTGTTTGAATTACATCACACTGTAACACCAACCTATATATGGAAAATTCATAATTTAAATGAAATAAAAATTACATCCAAAATAAATTAAAACACTTTATTATAAAAATTTCAAATAATGTTTTGTAAAATTATATTAGCCAGTACTATTACAGAAATTCAAAAATATAAATGTTTCATTGTGTTTTTCACCTAACCCCATCTCTAAAAAGCACAATCATGGTATCAGTTGACAAAATAATCACCCTAAATTGAGAAAAATAATCCACCTGTATAAGAATACAATTCTTATGTTGGTAATAATATAAATAAATAAGTTAAATATAAATATGAAATAATACATTAATAAAATGTTAATTTTAAACTAAAACCACAAAAGTTGAGTCATATTGGGTACATTGTGTATCATATTGAGGTGTGGTTGATTCTTAAACAACAAAAATGACTTATTGATTTTTTTAAGTATTAAAACAATACAAATGTGTTTTTTTCGATTTTGAATCTGTCACATTTCTTTCTTACTAAAATGTCATCTTAAACTAAAACCACTCACTTTGAGTCATAATGGTCACATCATGTGTCAGTTTGACATGAGACTGATTCATACACATCATAGATGACTTAAAAATTGTTTTCCTAAATTATTAAGAAAATTCAAGCACATTTTCTTGTTTTTAGCAAGTGACACATGTTTTGAACTAAAATGTCAATTTTAGATTGATAACGACCACTTTGAGTCATACCATGAATACCATGTATCATATTGAGCTATGGATGATCTCTACATATCAAAAATGACTTATGGATCATTGTACTAAATTATCAAAATAATCTGAATGTGTTTTCTCAGTTTTGAGTATTTCACTTGTCCTTTTCGCTAAAATTAATGTCAATTTTAATTAAAAAGACACACATGGAGTCATACTTGGTACACCATTTGTTGAATTGAGGTGCAGTTGATCCCTACACATCAAAAAATGACTTATGGATCATTTTATTAATGCATCAAAATAATATTAATGCGGTTGATCAGTTTTGAGTATGTCACTTGTCTTTTTTATGTCATTTTAAACTGAAAACACACACTTTGAGTCATACTGGTCACATCATGTATCAGTTTGACATTAGACTGATTCATACACATCAAAAATGATAGATTAATATTTTTTTCGAAATTATCAAGGCAATCAGAGAATTTTTTTTAAGATTTTCAGTGAGTGAAACATGTTTTGAACTAAAATGTCAATTTTAAACTAATAACAAACACTTTAAGTCATATCGGGCACGCCATGTATTATATTTAGGTGCGGATAATTACTGCAAGTTAAAAATGACTAATGGATCATTTTTCTAATGTATGAAGATAATACGAATGTTTTGTGATGGTTTTGAGTAGTCACCAGTCCTTTTACTAAAATTAATGTCAATTTTAAATAAAAAGACATAGTTGTAGTCATACCGATCACACTGTGGGTTAGATTGAGGTGAGGTTAATTCCTACGAATCAAAAATGAATTATGGATCATTTTCCAAATCTATCAAAATAATCCAAATTTGTTTTCTTAGTTTTGATTATATCACTTTTGTTTTTTACTAAAATGTCATTTTAAACTGGAAACATGCACTTTGAGTCATATTAGTCACATCGTATGTCAGTTTGATGTGATGACTGATTGCTACACATAAAAAATGACTTATGAATAGTTTTTATAAATTATCAATACAATGGGAGCATTTTTTTTCTTGGTTTTTAGTGAGTGACTCATGTTTTGTACTAAAAAATCAATTTTAAACTCATAACAGAGACATTGAGTCATATCGAGAACACTGTGTATCAGATTTAGGTATGGGTAATTCATAAATGTAAAAAATTACATATGGATCATTTTTCTAATGTATCAAATAAATATGAACGTATTTGATCAGTTTTGAGTATGTCACTTGTCCTTTTTTACTAAAATTAATGTCAATTTTAAATAAAAAGGCACAATTGGAGTCATACTAGTCACACCGTACGTCAGATTGTGTATCGGATGATTCCCAAATGTCCAAAATGACATATGGATCATTTTCCTAAAGTATAAAAACAATACAAATTCATTTTCTCATTTTTGAGTATGTCACTTGTGTTTTTACTAAAATACCATTTTAAACTGAAAACATACACTTTGAGACTTATCGGTCACATCATGTGTCAGTTTGAAATGAGATTGATATCTACATCTTACAAATTAATTCTGAATATTTTTCCTAAAAAAATCAAAATTATCAAAGCTTTTTTTCTTGGATTTTATCAAGTGACACATATTTTGAACTAAATTGTCAATTTTAAACTGATAATGGACAATTTGATTCATACCAGAACACTGTGTATCAGATTGGGGTGAGGATTATTCCTACACATTAAAAATGAATTATAGATCATTGTGATAATCTATCAAAACAATACTAATGCGTTTTCTCTATTTTGAATATATCAATTTTATTTTTTAATAAAATTAATGTCAATTTTAAATAAAAATAGACACATGGAGACATAATAGTCACATCATGCATCGGATTGCGGTGTGGATATTTCTAAAACAACACAAATGAATTATGGATCATTTTCCTAAAATATCAAAATAATCTGAAATTGATTAGTTTTGATTATATCACTTGTTTTTTTACTAAAATGTCTTTTTAAACTGAAAACACACACTATGAATCATACTGGTCATATCATGTGTTGGTTTCATATGATACTGATTCTTACATGTAAAAAATGACTTATGAATAATTTTTTTAGATTAGAAATACAATAAAAGCACATTTTCTTGGATTTCAGTGAGTGACACACGTTTTGAACTAAAATGTCAATTTTAAACTAATAATGGACACATTGAGTCATACTGGGCACACCATGTATCGTATTGAGGTGTGGTTAATTCATATTCATCAAAAATGATTTATGAATAATTTACCTAAATAATAAAAACAATTTGAATGTGTTTTGTCAGTTTTGAGTATGCCACCTTCCTTTTTACTAAAATTGATGTTGGTTTGAAATAAAAAAGACACAATTTGAGTCATATCGATCACACAGTGCATCAGATTGAGGTGAAACTATTTCATACACATCAAACATGACTTATGGATTGTTTTTATAATGTGTCAAAATAATCTAAATGTGTTTTATCAATTTTGAGTATCTGATGTGTTTTTTGAATTAAAATGTAAATTATAAACTAAAAACATACAATTTGATTCATACTGAGCATACTAAATATCAGATTCAGGTATGGATGATTGATTATATGATGTGTCCTTTTCATTCAATTATATAGAAAAATCCATAAAGAGTGAACATGTTCTATTTTGATAGATGAGGAAACCCAATGATTCCTCAAACACTTCACATTTCATCATCGAAATGATGAAACTTGTCATCATCAATGATCCAAGACCCAGTATGGTTTGATGATATCGTGTGAATTAAATAGAGAACAAAATTAAACTAGAATGAGTAACTCATTTCAAATTGAAGTGTGCTCGACTATTGCTCGTCGTCAGTGACCATTTCTCAAAGTATCCAAATCCAAACCCCTCTAGATCATCCACACATGATTCAAGAATCATTGTGAATTTCATTCATCAAATTCTAAGTGCTATAATGGAGCCCTAATGATTTATTCAACATAAAAGTGATCACCATGATCTCCTACCTTCGATCTCCGAAGGAGACTTGGATTTTTCTCTCGGAGAGAGGATTTCACTCTCTAGAATGTGGGAGGATAGAGAAGCTATCAATTATGGATGCATGAATAATGAATGAAATTATCCTCTACTTCTTCTTATATAGTGAGAGGCGTTGATACCTGTAAAGGGTTCCTTGGGACCCAAAAATAAAACAACCACTAAATAATTAATAAATAAATAATTATGAATAATTAAACTGCATTATAAATATTATTTATATTTTATCACATACATGTAAAATATATTAAAAATATTATGTGATAAAACTGAATCATATAACTCGACTCATAATTCCCACTAATATTAATTGAATATGGAATATTAAACTAATATTCATTCATATAATATTTTTCCTGTATTCACTAAATACCTTGTGAATACTTTTAATAAATAAATTCAACATAAATATTTTGTACCTGAATAATAATGAATTTATCTATTTGTCAGTGATTATCAATACTTGGACATCCCTTAAACCTTGTAGTAGTTATTATCATGTCATATTTACCTATTCACCAGAATAGTGACGATTCTTGAATATGTGATTGTGTATGACCCTCTAGTCCCTTTATCTTGATAGCATTGAATAATATTCAAAAACCAAGAATGGGGCCTAGAAAATCCTCATGCCCCTTAAGGAGATAATAAATAGTCATAGAAATGAAAACAAACCTACAAACACATACTGTGTAATATAATATATTTGTGTTTTGATATCTCATAAAGAGGGATTCACACTTGTGTCATCATCATTTCTTTATTTATTTATTTTTGATCTAACAGGAAAGATTTACCTTTGACTACCTTGGTCGTGGATTTATGAAGGTACTACTATCCTGATCAACTAGGACCAAGATATTACTTCCTCAACTCAGAAGCGAAAAATTATATCTTGACCATTCAATCAATGTTATACCAACAATGACACAACCAACACAATATACCTTTCCACAATTTCATTATCATGGTTTTTTCCTTCAATAAAAGTATAATATCCAATAGAACACATTGATAATGATCTCAAGTCAGGATACCATACACATGTTTATATATAGGAACAACTAATGACACTTGAATCACGTGGTGTTCTTATGGGTGAGTCTATCCTTGTGATCTCACCTACCAGAGATCACCAAGTGCGAACATCATGAGAATAAGTCTTAATGATTATGATCCCCCAACACCTGATAGTCAAACATCAACTATGTTGATAAAGTATAATATATCTAGACCATATAACATGTATTAGATATTATTTTCATGGTATCTTGAGGTTATCATTATATCATAGGATTTTTTATAATCTTTTTATGTGATAATTAATCTATAGATACTACCATTTAAATAGTATATGAAAAAATATCTACACTTTAATGGTAAGTGTACAAAATTAATAACTCATTGTATATATGAAATGGTATTTGAAAAGTACTATTTAATTGGGTATAGGGAACCCACTATTACAACACTCCCACTTTTACTTGATCCAACTTTCTAACCATCCTTATTAGTGCTCACATGATTAGGATCATGTTTATGTAGAGACATGAATTTATTTTATGAGTCTTCCACGTCTCCATTAAATGGAAATTCTATTATGTGTGACCACACCTCCTTGAGAAAAACATCTCAAGAGATGTAAACCTCAAGTAGATATCCTTTTTTCCATTTTCTAAACTTTACATCTTGGTTATTACTAGTAATAGAATTTTTATAATGATAAAACTCTATATACTAGGTATAATTCCAATAACTATAACAAATCATTGTGTATTTTACACTGCTTATTTATCTACCATAAAAGCTGCAACAAATAGGGTATTTGTATATATGGATACCACTAGCTTTTATGAGCTTGTATCACTCATTACCTTAACTTGACTGTGATATTAGACAACATTGATCCAAGGAAGGCTATTTTGAGTCCCCTCAAAAACTAGTATCCCTTCCTCTGTACGTACTAGGTATATATCTTTTGTACTTTCTCAAGTATAATCAGATAGTTCTGACTAATTATCTTGTAGTTATCTTAGATATAAATGATATTTTCCTACCAAAATGTTTATGTTGGAAATATAATTTCTTTTACATATCATGTCATGTGTGATTTATCCATCATATAAGCATATAAAATTTAAAATCACTACTTTAATCTACTCATATGGCTATGCATGTCTTATTGGAGAGATATTTTTCATGTGAAACAGGAAACAATTCTCACTCAAATTATTGAAACTTGTATTTTTTAATACCATGTTAGTATATATACTATTGACTATGTCTAAGCAACTATTAGATCTACCATATAAGATCATGTTCCCTTGAACTTAGGTTTCCACTTTAAGTAAATCTATGGAGTATTAATTCTATTCCAATCTTAACTAGCTATAAGACCAATAGTTTTTTCCATATGTTATCAAAAAAAATTTACTTGGAAAACCATGGTGCTACCACTAACCTCTAGTAGATACATGGAAAATATTAATTCCAAATTAATACCCTAAATATTTTTTATTAATTTAATACTAAATTATATTATATTAAATTTCACCACTTATTGGAATTCTTTGATATCCCCATCCCTTTCTAGTTGCTTCTTATAGATGACCTCCATGATTGGTGGTCTTGAAATTAAATTCTCAATAAAATGATCATAGAAATTAGCTATGATAATTAAAATTCTAATTGATTTATGTATAATAACTTGGTTTTAACAATTTAGACTTATTGGTACCACGCTTGTACCATCCGTGTATCGTGTCACTTAAATACCCACCACAATATTCAAAATAATAATCCCATGTTCTTTGATACATGGAATCTATTATTTAATTTTAATTGGTCTTGTCAATTTTAGCTAATTGTCATATACTGCTTACTTGTAGGAATTATTATTCTCAATGAATAATGTATCACTAGTAAAAGTGAATAGAAAATTATCACCATTGTTTTGTCCTTCATACGCATTATGTATATCTAGAACATACCTTTTACACATCACTTATGGAACACATTCATATTTCAAATATTTGTGAGTCTGTATTGTTAAATAAAACCAACTCAACATTTCTCCCACTATCTCAAGTAGAGATATACACCCTTTTATAAAAAGGGAATCTTTCACTTTACTATAGCTTTACTATAATAGGGATTTCTATAATATCCTAATAAAATTTTATGATAATTATTATAGATAAACTTTGTGTTTTTCTTGATGAAATTTTGTTTATGTCCTAAAAATATTTGCATCTAAACACTTATTTTGATGACATAATGGATTTCTATCATATTATAACTCATATAATATCCATTTTTCATGATATTTGGAATGTCTTTGTGCGATAATGTTTCTATTTGTGATTCATTAATGAATGTACATGCAATGAATGAGTTTTATCATTGATGCATCTTTTACTTACATCATGATTGATGTATATAAGGAAATAAACATTTAGGAATTACTCCACACTAATTTTTTTTATCAATGTTAACATTTAAGACTCATTATCAATCATCCTTATTATAATCATAGTCCTAATGTGGATAAGGTAATTTTCATTTAGGAATTACTCAAATCTACATTATATTTATTTTTGAATTCTTGGTTAAGATATTCTTCAACACACCAGCCCAAAGCATATCATATCTTATGGACATGAATATAAAGTACTTCACTTATATGTTCCTTAAAACACTTAAAGGAAATTTATGGAGTATATTTACCACTATATTACCCTTGTAATAGTTTTCACTCTCTAGTTGAACTAATTCTGAAACCTTTGTGGATAACCTTTATTTCTAAAGGATTCTTTTTCCAAGACAAAGTATGTCAATAATACCTAAGGTGTTTAAATCCAAAGAGTCTAAACAGCAAAATGGGTATATCCTTGACATGTACTTAGTTTTTATGGAAATAGTATTATCTTTTCACAACTGGGTATATATATCGTACATTTTATATTCATCGCATATTGCCTATGATTCATGTATTAATAAACTATTGGTTGTGTTTTAAACATCACAAACAACATTCATTCATGAACATGAATAATGTATACTTTTTTCCAAAGGACATGTGAGATAAATGTTTTTGTTTTACTCGATAAAAGTTCGACTAGAGTCATAAAACTTTGCAATATTGAAGTTGTGTACTTATCACCGCTAACTTTGGAACCACCCTTTTTATCCACTTCGAGAACATACCCATCTTTTAAAAATGTTTCTATACTTACTTGGTTACTGTATTTAAATACACTTATGTGATTGGAATATTTTATTTAATTCCAAAAAATTATTATAGAAACATTACATACAATTTATGAATATACCTGAATAAGAAGTGACTACTTGCTTCTTTGATTCAGTTCATTGTGTTTAAACTTTCATAGATTTATTTCAAGAAATACGAAGTTAATAACCTTATATTTAATAACCAATATCATTTCATTGAAAGATGTTGCGAATGTTCCTTTGGAATTACACTTTCCATTCGACTATTCTCCTTGTATTTCAACTTGTTCACCATAAGTATTAATTATTATTATTTCATTAAGTACTTATTTACTTGGTGAGCCTTACCCAAAAGGTAACAAAGAGTTTTCTCTATACTTTTTGTTTTGTAATATTAAACCAAACTAAATTATATGGGTGAAAATTATATAAGAATGGGATGTTTTGAAATACCATGATCTGCCTTTCAATTTAAAAATAGCTAGTGTAATAATCACTCATTCATATCATGCTTCACTTTCTCCTTGTAATCTTCTCAGAGATAAGACAACATGTGTAATCATCCATGTCTAATGTAGTATCCACAACTCACATCAGATGTTTTATGGTGCCATTATGACATAACCATCATATGTGTCATACATGAGTCTCTTATAATCATTTTTTCACCCTCTCTTCCCAAGGTGGCTTAACACGCATTGGGGACTCCAACACCTTGAATTTCTTACATCTTAGTATTGTATGTAAATGCATGTACTACTCTTTGGAAACTAATGCCAGTTTGGACATTTACTTTATTCAAGATTATCACAACGTATCTTGTGGTATTACTTTTCATTTTCTATAAAAATAAAATCTAGCAGATTGGTAATTTTTATCTCGATTACCGATTTTGAAATTATTGATTAATTAATTAAATCATTAATTATCTCCCACTATTTTATCGAATTCTATAAAGTCTCTATATTAGAATCAGAATACTCTCTTACTTGAGTATTCTAGTGGAAAATATCCTTGAATCTCTCCTCATAGTCTACAAGATATGGCTACACCACTACTTTAGAGTTTAGGGTAGGTGTTTGACTGGACAACCACATTAACTCGTAGCTCCTTGATCTATTGAGTGAAGTCCCAAATTCTAAAATCATAAAAATTATTTAATCAATAAAAAATGAAGGCCCTCGTGCCATTGGAGTAATGGATCAACGATGACCTAGGGGAATCATACCTGATTAGTAGCTTGACTCATGATGCAGCTCGCCCCCGTCATGTGTGTCCAATTCTCATCTAGATTTCTCCTCAACTTGGTGTGGTCTGCGACTTATAAAATCCTCATCATAGTAAAAAAATACTCACAAGAAAGTGAGTGGTTCTTGAGAGTTTAAAATACAGACAACTAAATTTTATTTGGGCATGTAGACACTTATGCATATTAAACGAGAAAAAAAATACTATGTGAAAACCATCTTATTTAATTACAAGCATCACACACAATTAAAGAAATAAATAAAACAGACATATACATGTTGGTCCATGCTAAAGAACAGCGAGAACAAATAATTTAAAGCGAGATAAAATAAAATACAATTAATTAAGTATGAGGGATTATAATAAATTAAATGAATTGTGTTAAATTCATATAATTTATCTTACTTTGGGCCACTAATTAATTTGATTTTATATTCCAAAATAAAATTAATTAAGTAATTTAGTTTTAGACCAAAAATTAAATTACTTATTTAGAATATTAAAATATTAAATTTTAAGCCAAATTTTATTTTATTAATTTAATTTAATAAAAAATCAAATTAATGAATTTTTATTATAAAAAATTAACACAACCCTGAATCCCCTCCCCTCGCGGGGTCAATGTGGGTCGGACCGACCCTGCATAGGTGTTTTAGGTCAGGAAGACCCGCCCTCATCGGTTCGAGGTAGGGCAGATCAGCTCAAGCCCATGCAGCCCATTCCAGGTCATAAAATACCTATTGGAAGATTGGAGCACGGGTGTGCAGTGGGTTTCACTTAGCGATGCAAAGCGGGCCCGCGACCCGTGGGCTTTGCTGGCATGGGGCGGATGTGGGATGGGGCGAGCCTAAAAGTTTTGACCATTTAGAGTGTGGGCTAATGCGGGTTGGGCCCGCACGGGTGCGGGCCAATGCGGGTTGAGCTCGTGCGGGTGCGGGCTTGCCCACAGGCCTGATTTTTAAAAAATATATTATTTTTACAATATATGTTTCTTTAACATTTTAGTTTTTTTAATAAAAAAATCATGTTTAAACAGTGACATATGATTTCTCACCGTAATGGTCATATTAATTCACCATTTATTCACATGTGAATTTTAAATAGGCTTATATTTATTGTTTTAATATGATATTATATTATTTATATAGTAATTATTAACCATATTCACATGGTGTGTCAACCCATCTCTCGAAAAATGGAACTCATTTCCCCGGCACATGGTTTCAATTATATAAGAGTTATTATAATCTTAAATTTTTTTAGGTTGATTTAATTTTGTTATTATTTAATTTTATTTTGTTATTAAGAGAATAGTATAGAACCTCGTGAAAACACTATTAATAGCTTCCTCTGAAACTGATCATTACCTGGAGAGACTTTATTTATTCACAGGTTTAGTTGTTCACATCACCACACAACCAACATTATTATTCATCACCCATCACCGATCAATCACATAATTTCTATCACAACAGTTCACCATCACATCAGCATCATCACATTCCACCATTAGGCCACAAAAAAATGTTACATCACATCCTTTAAAACTCTATTTATTGTTAATTCATACTTCGCATTATATGCGGGCTTTTGAGAAAAAACCCACGCGGGCTCAAACCTGTGCGGGCTTGGCACACCCTGCCTCAGCCTTCCCATTTCACATTACTAGTTTAAAAAAATCTTCTCATATGAGAGTTCACTTGCTCGGACCAGGGTCCCATTGCACGGTGCGGGACGATGCAACAATTGACCAAAGCTCGGCCAGGAGAACCAGCCAGGGAGGGGTGGTCTAGCCATGGTGCGTATTAGTAGGGGAGGGGCTGATCCGGAAGGCTTCGAGCATGGGAGTGGATTGGTGGAGCACAATGAACTTGGATATAGAGTGTGGTGACCGGCATGAGAAGGATCTTGCTACGGCATCATGGCTCGACCACATGTGGGTCTGGCTGACAGAGAGTGGCTGGAACATGGGTTCTCGCCGGATGTTCTCAAAGGATAGTGTGGAACCGGGAGAAGGGCGCACTAGTGGGTGATGAAATATGAAAGACGACGGCCAGAAAGGCCCCTATGGTGGGTTCTGTCGAGCGGGCCGGCGGAGGAGATGCTACAGATTTCATGATCCACCATCTCACCAGCCATCTTGGTTCACCGACGGAGGGGGAAGGCAACACTGGTGTAGGGTGGCCGGATGGTGCATGACTATCTTGGCTGGAGAAGATGCAGCACCGACAAGGTATGGGATGGGTAATGTCCGGCGGGATCTCATAGCTCGTTTGGCAGCACCCATTTGGGAGGAAAAGAAAAGAATCCCAATGATTGAAACCAATACCACCTATTTGGCGAGGATAAGAGGAATGAGAGAAACACAATTCATGGAAATGGGGGGGAACATATTTCTCTCCCATCTTGCATTTTCTTAGATTCTGAATCGTTCTAAAATAGGAACCATTCGGACATAAATACTCCGACCTGTTAGATATTTTTTTGATTTCTCATTTAATCCCTTTATCTCTATTTTAATAGTTGGTTCATGATTTTTATTTTCTCACAAGCCACATCATTCTTCTTCAACCTGACGCCATTTAATTACTCCGTGAGTGTAGGTGTCCTCTACTGATATTTGCAACCGTCCTTTATTAATATTTGTGGCGCCCTTCTTCTTCATATATGCCATGTCGTTCTCCTTCATGTTTTTCATCATAATTAGGTGAATAATATCAATCAATTATTTAATTAAATATTAATATTAATATAATTTGTTGAATATGAACAACCATTTATATTAATATAAGAAATTTATTAAAGAAATATTATATTATTATTCAATATATAATATCAATATTGTAAAGATATTTTTATAAATAATAGTAAATAAAATGAAATACATTGTAGGGGAGAAAAATATTTTTTTGTATGAAATTTTAGTTATTGATTTTCAATAGGTTGAAGTATATTATTTTTTAAATTATCAATTATGTGTTAAATTAATTATCAAAAAACAAAAACAAATATTATATTGTAATTTTTATGAAATGATTTAATTAATATATTTGTTTATACATATTAAATGGTGATTAGAATAAAAAAAAGTGATATATGAATAGTATAAATAATGATATTGAATTTATATAGTTTATAATAGATTATAAAAATTTATTATTAGGTTATATTATAAAATTTATGATTTATGCAAATAAGTAAAAATATTAATATTTTATATAAATAATTTATTACTAATTTTGAATTAATAAATATTTAGAATTAATAACTATTTTGAATTAGTAATTATTTTGAATTAGTAATTATTTTGAATTAATAATTATGAATTAATAATATTTTTGAATTTATAATTTTGAATTTATAATTTTTATTACCTTGAATTAATATTTTTGAATTAATAAATTATATAAAGAATTTTGATTATCTCTAATTATTTTTTAAAAAAATTTAAATTTGTTTTAATATATATCTATAGTTTAATGTTTACCTAATTTTTGTGATATGAAAGATAATGATTGATTAAAATCGATATGATTGTTTTTTGATTTTTTATAAAAAAGGTAATAAAAATACATTTTTTTAAAAGGTTATTTGTGTCAGTTAATATAAATTGTTTATATTAAGTAGACATAGAGGTAGGTGTGGTGTCTATGAGATCTAATAAATGATTGTTTTGGATATTGGGCAAGTATTCCCATTAATCCTGTGCGTATGTGTTATTTTTTTTAATAAAGGTTATGTGTGTCATTTTCACCCAAACAGTTTCTTTTCTTTTCTTTTAAAAATTGTCACCAAATACGAGGGAGATAAATGATAATCATTTATTTTCTTTTACTAAATTTCACATCCAAACAAAATGGAGAGAAACCAAAATTATTTCATTTCTTTTATTTTCTTTTATGAATTAGAGAATCATTTCTTTTCTTTTACTAAGACATGACCAAACATAGTGTCAGTCCGGATCATGGCTGGAATATTAGGGTTCACTAGAATCACCTTTGACCTCAAAAAATGGGTAAAATTAAAATATATAAACTATATACATTCTTCAAATTTGATCACCCAAAATACCACAAAACAATATATATTAATTTTTTGGATAATTATAACTTGGCTGTTCAAAATCGGATAGATGCACGGCCTATTCCATTGGGACCGAATTAATGACCTCCACTAAATTTAAAGAAAATTAAAATTTTCTTGGCTAAGAAAAATCACGCAATTACATTGATACTGATTGAAGGTTTAGGGGTGCGCAACAAAAGTTAGTGGGCCAGGGATTTAAATTTTTTTCATCACTGGAATGATGAATCTAACATCACAAAAAATATGAGCCCTGATATGGTCCTAGGATCTCGCGTTAATTAACAAGAGCACAAAATTAAACTAGAACGAGTACCTCATTCCAAATCAAAGAATGAATGATTTCAGCTCTTCATAGATGATTGTTGCTCAAAGGATCTTAAGCCAAACCCCTCTAGTTCATCCACACATGCTTCAATAATTTTCATGCATGTTGTTCATCGAATTTTGGGATCTAACATGGAGATTCGATGATCTCTTCAACACCGCGAAGATCACCGTGATCTCATGACTTCGATCCATAACGATGGCTTGGATCATTTGTTTACAGAGAGTCTTTCTCTCTCTATGATGTGGGATTAGAGAGAAGCCCTTAATTATGAATGCATGAATAGTGTATGTAATGAGTCATTCCTCCTGCTTATGTTGTGGGAGGGGTTGATACCCAGAAAGGGCTCCCAAGGCCCCGAAAATAAAATGTCCACTAAATAATAAATAAATAATTAATCAAGAAGAACTAAACTTCTTCATAAATATTATTTATATTTTAACACATACTTGTAATATATATTAAATACACTATGATAAAATTGAGTCATTTAACTGGAATTTTAATTCCTGCTAATATTAAATGAACATGAAATATTAAACTAATATTCATTCATATAATGTTTTTCATGTATTCACTAAATACCTCATGAATAATTTTAATAAATAAATTCATCCCAATTATTATTTACTTGAAATACAATGAATTTATTTATTCTTTATGGATCATCAATACCTGGACAACCCTCGGTCCCCGGGGTGGATCCCACCATGTCCTACTTACCTATTCACTAGAATAGGTCAAATTCTTGAATATGATATTGTGTGTGATGCTCTAGGACCTTATATCGATAGAAGTGAATAATATTCATAGATCAAGAGCGGAGTCTAGAAACTCATCAAATCCACTAAAGATAAGGAATAGTCATATCAACGACAACCAACCTATGATCACATACTGTGTAATATAATCTCTTTTTCTTTTGATATCTCATAAAGTTGGATGAACACTTGTGTCATCATCCTTTCTTGATTTATTATTTATTGATCTAAATAGACATATTTACCTCCAACTATGTTCGTAAGAGATTTATAAAGGTACTAAAATCCTAATCAACCAGGTCTAAGATATTACTTCCTCAACTTAGAAGCGAAAAATTCTATCTTGACCATTCAATCAATGTCATACCACCAATAAAACACCCAACACTAGCTACCTCACCATGAATTCATTATCATGTTATTTTCATTGCATCAAAGTACATGATAAAATGGAACACATTGATAATGATCTCAATTCAGGATACCAGTACACATGTCTGTCAATAGGACACACTAATGACACACAAAACATGTAGTTTTCCTATTTGTGGGTTTGTCATCATGATCTCAACTAACAGAGATCACTATGTGTGAAATTCATGAGAATAAGTCTCAATGCTTATGAGCCCCCATCACCAGATAGTTAGACATCAACTGTGTCCAGTAAGTATGATGTATTTAAACCATAAGACATATATTTAAGACCAATGTCATAGTATCTATAGGTTCTCATTATAGCCTGAAATTTGATATAACCTTTTAACATGATAATTAATATATGGGAACAACCAGTTAAATAGTGGATGTAGAAATGTATACACTTTAATCGTAAGTTTACATCATAAATAACTCATTGTATACATGAATTTGTAATTGAAAATTACTGTTTAGTTGGGTCTAGAGCACCTACTTTTACAACACATGATAGTTCAGGCAACATATGTGCATTCCCATAAGAGACGAAGGATGAGTCTTAAGAAATAAAATGTAATAATAGCTATTTAGGAGATGATGCTGATGAGGATGATAGTTTTCTCCTTAAATCTAAATTTTCCCAAGATGGTGAGTTAGCGAAGCACCAGACAACATTTCCAAGTTTTTTGTATAAAGTTGAAAAAAATAGTAGCACCTGTCTGATCCCTACAAGGGGCTCCTTGATTGGTGTCACCGTGAGAAGGCTCAACAGGATGGTCTTATACATACTCATGTTGAGATAGTCATTGTTGTTTCAAAATTAAAAGAAATCCTTCAAGTACTCCCTACAAAGGAAATGGATTTTGGTATGAGGACTAAATTTCAGTATAGTTTAGCTTCACGTGAGACCAAGGCTATGGGATTGGGGTCATAATCGATATCCTATGGGATGGATGGATTTAGTGACATTCCATTTACAAGGTGTTATTATCAATCTATATTATATAGTAGGTGATATTCTATGTATTCGGGAGGTATCTGAAAGTTAATATGATCATATAAATATAGATACCACCCTTTTTCCATATACATATATACATTTATAAATATAAATACCTCTCATCCCGTTGCATTTATAAATATAGATACCACCCAACTTTTTGACACATATTTTAAGGAGTGTTAGAAAATGAAATAGTAATTAATATGTGAGTGGATCAAGACTTTAATTAATAATAGAGGTTAATTTCTAAAGAGTAGTTGTAAACAAATAAGTGTATCACTTATTTATTACCCCTTATTAGTGATAAATTGAAACTACCATAGAACATAAAACAAGGGTTATTACTCATGAAGTTAATCCTATATTCTATCCTATAAAATTCTGCTTCAAATTTTTATTGTTTACAGTATCCCTATGCATTCCAATCTAGTATTAGGTCATTTAATCTTTTTAGTTATTTCAATGTTCCTTAGGTTTCTTTGGAGTGGACGGTTTTCTTGGATGATACCAAGGTAAGACATTATTTCCCTTTTCTAGTTACATACTTCATAGAAAAAAAACAAACCAATCCCTCATTTTATGTTAGTTCTATGTTTGTTCTTATCTTAAAGTGGTGGTTGAATTCCCTTTGAATTCAAAGTGCTTGTCTGTAATCCTTTTTGGTATGAATACACCTCTTCTCTCTCATATTACCTTAGAGATATGTTGAAATTCATAGAGAGTTTAGTGTATTTAAGGAAAATTGAACAATTTTTGTTAGGAATGACTTATCAATTTATCTCATAAGGATTTTAAGGACTATTTAGAAGTCATTTTTCTTTATGATGAGTTATAAGAACCCCTTTGGCATTTTCATGTTTCTTTTCAAATATGGTAACATTGTACATGTTAATTCTTTGGAATGAATTATTGGTACAAGTGTTATGTAGCTAAAATATATGGAGTTATTTAAAATAAAATATGTTATAATATAGAAGTATTTATTACAAAAAAACTTCAATTTAAAATACATTATATGTTTTAAATTAGTAATTAATTTATATATATTTAGAGTTTGATTTAAAAAAAATACATTCCATATTTTGAATCATGATATCTAAATTGATTAAGAGATAAACATCATTTATTGTTAAAAAAATCTATTACATGTGAGAGTAGTTAATTATGTCAATGAATAGAAAATACTATAAAATATGGTAAATAGTAAAAATGATGTATATATTTAAAAAACAATATATATCATTATAATTTAATAATTTAACACCCAGTTTTCATTCTTTCAATATAAGAATTAATTCAAAATACTTATTAATAAAAAATTATTTATAAATTATTTATATAAATTATTAATTCAAGATAATCAAAATTATGCACAATCAAAATTAAATTTAATAAAAATTATATGTAAATTATTTATAATTATTATATACACATGATCTATTGGTAGAAAATTCTAAAAGAAAAGAATATTTTATTAAAAGAAAATTAAAATACTAAAAATTATTTTCTTAAAAACTGAGCATTGAATAATACCCAAACTTCTCTTACAAAAAAAAAATAAATCTCTACTTGAATTTCAACTATTTGTGATGGGGAATATGAGATGGGTAAGTTACCCATCACAAATATTCATCAGACATTAACAATTTGTGATGGATGTGTTATTCCATTGAAAATAATGATTATTTACGTGGGAATACGTCCTCTGGCACAACTAGTTTTGGCATGATTTTCCACCACCCAGTGCGAAATGTATTTGTGACGGGAATTTGCGATGGGATTCTACATTTGCCACAAATTCCTGTCACAAATACTTTTGGAAGAATAAATATTTGCGACAATATTTATTCCGTCGCAAATAGCCTGTAAAAATAAATCTATTAATTTAACAGTCGTATGCTCCCCTTTATTCATCCTCTCCTCTCTTTCTCCATCTCTCAAATTGCCACAATGCGTAGCACCTAGCCGACCCGCTCTGCGATGCTCCAACGCACTTCGTTGCAACTAATTTTTATAGATTTGGCTTTGATTTTCCTTGGTACGGATTCCTCTTATCGTCGTTTTCATTATTTTTGGGTTTTATTGATTTTTTACATGATTTATTTTTGGCTCTATGTCGCTCCAATGAAATTTGTTACAAGATATTTTTTACAGATACAAATTTGATTCACTTTGGAACCGATTACTCTTGTCTCTGTTTTTATTATTTTTCAGTTTTATTCATTTTACTAAAAGATTTATTTTCTACAAGCCCTAAGTTTAGCATTTTATCTAATTTTTAGGATTTATTTATTATTTAGGATTGTTGAAAATTTTTTATTACCTATTTCATATTTTTTTTTGTGTGTAAATATATATATATTAATATATTCCCAATTTGATATAAGAATTTGTGTACAAACCCAAGGTTTAGCAATTTATCCAATCTCGACTTCGATTCACCTTGTTTTATTATTACCTATTTAATTTTGAAATTTGTATGTGTGTGTGTATATATAACTTATTATAAATTACTAGAAAGGTGAAAATGAAATAGGTCGTCAATTTTTAGGTCCTGACCAGAAAGAATTTTTTTTGTCACTTGGACATGGTTGACACAAATTCATTATTGTTCTGACCTGAAAATTGGGAAATTCTATAATTTACAACTTTTTAATAATTTATAATATATTTCATTACTTTATATTAAATTACACTAATTTTTAAAAAATATGACAATTTACATTAATTAATATAAAGTTTAAACTAATTTATACAAAATTGTAAAAAAAATTATAAATTAATAAAATATTAAAATAATAAGCTCAAATCCAAAATATTTATAATTATTATTAATTTTTAAAAAATTTGATTTTTTTAATTAGTTTTAATTTTCTAAATATTTTTAATGATTTTTTTAATTATTTGTAGATTTTGTAAATTTTTGTTATTTTTTACTATTTTAAATCATTTTTAATGTTAGTATTTTTTTTTATTATCTAATTTTTTTAGATATGTATAAATATTTTAAATTATGTTTTATTTATTTAATTATTTTTAATTATTTTAAATTAGTACTAATTATTCGTAATTTTTTTTAATATTTTTAATGATTTGTAATTTTTTTTAATTATTTGTAATTTTTCTCATTTTTTATGGTTTGTAATTTTTTTATAATTTTTAATTATTTATAATTTTATTATTTATTTGTAATTTTTTTAATATTTTTAATTAGTTTTAGTTTTATTAAATGTTTTTAATTTTTTATTATTTTCCAATATTTTTAAATATGTATAAATATATTCAATTATATGTAATTTTTGTAATAATTTTAATTATTTTTAATTATTTTTACTTTATTTTTATTTTTAATTTTTTTTAAATATTTTTATTTATTTAATTATTTGTAATTTTTTTTTAATTTTTTTAATGATTTTTAATTGTTTTTTAATTTTTAGTTTTTTGTAAATTCTGTAATTATTTGTAATTATTATTAATTTTTTAATTATTATTAATTTTATTAAATGTTTTTATTTTTTTATTACTTTCTAAATTTTTTAAATATGTATAAATATTTTAAATTATATGTAGTTTTTAATTTTTTTTAATTATTTTTAATTATTTGTAATTATTTGTAATTTTTTAATTTTTTTAATTTTTTAAATATTCATATTTTTTTAATATTTTTAATGATTGGATTTTTTTTGAAATTTTTTATTTATTTGTAATTTTTTTAATTTTTTAATTTTTTTTGACATTTTAAATTATTTTTAATTTTGTTATATGTTTTTATTTCTTTATTTTATAATATTTTTAAATTTGTATAAATGTTTTAAATTATGTGTAATATTTTTTTTAGATTATTTTAAATTATCTTTATTTATTTGTATTTTTTGAATATTTTTAATGATTTTTACGCTTTAATTCTTTATGAATTTTTTAATATTTTTAATGATTTGTATTTTTTTTAAATTTTTTTTATTATTTGTAAATTTTTTAATTTTCTGTAATTTTTAACTTTCTTTATTTTTAGTTTTGTTAAATATTTTTATTTTATTTTTTCTAATTTTTTTAAACATGTATAAATATTTTAAATTATATGTACTTTTATAAATTTTTTAAATCATTTTTAATTATTTTAATTTGTTGTGTTTTTTGAAAACATATAAGTATTTGCGACGGATGAACTATCCATCAGAAATACTATTAATTGTGATGGTTCGTCGTAAATATCATTGTTTAGACAAAACGAAAATAATTTACGACAGATGCTTAACCTGCCACGATTATTTTTTATTTGCGATGATATGTCACAAATACGTTCATTTGTGATGCCTTTTTATTGTAAAGACACATTTACGACAGACTCCCGTCACAAATATCTTTTTTCAACAGATGTCTTTCGCAAATATGCCGCCCCAAATGCTGAAACATCTAGTAGTGAATAATGGAATACTTAAAAAACCGGATTTATAATAATCTAGTGTTTCTTTAGAAAAACACATGGCAAGCTTCGAAGAAAATCTAGAGGCAACTTGGAGCATTGAAGGCTATATAAGGAGATTATTCTTTAAAAAAATAATTTAAACATTATTTCACCTAAAATGATCATATTTGAAAGAGCATCCCACTTACAAAGATATTTTTCAAAACATTGAAATAGATGCATAACAAATCCACTTTACACTTCAAATGATAAATTTTAATCTTATTAAAACAAATCTATCAAATCAATTTTTTTAAATATATCCCCCAATATAAATGATATTTTCAAATTGAGAATTGAATTTTAAATGGTTTATACATAAAATTCCAATTTTTAAAGGAGATTTCTGCTCATAAAGATGGTTTTGAAAAAGTTACCATTGAACATAAGAGGTACTGTAAAAAACAATAGGATTTTGAAATAATTTTTCCCTTACCTACTTCTAACAGAGACATCCTAAATTTTTATTGTAAAATATAATGTTTGATCTTACTCCCTATAAACATTCCCTCTCTATCTCTTTCAGAGTAATACATGTATGTTTTTTATGAAGCATTGATATGTTGGTTTCTCCCCCTTGAGTGCAATCTTTTTATAGCCAAAATTCTCGTGGAAATGATATAATTTGTCTTATAATATTTTTATTTTTATTTATTCATTATTGAACAAACTGTTTGGGAATTCATGCAAACAGTACCTAATTTGTTTATTCCTTTAACTTTTCAACCAAGTGAAATGCCTACTACCATTATAACTGTTGGGGAGAATCTTGATTCAGGGTTGAAAATTTCTTTCCAAACGTATCATGAGAAACCCATTGAAATATGGAAGCAAAACTAGTAGAATAAATGAATCAACACACATGATTTTTAATGTGAAAAGACCCTCCCATGTGGAGGATTAAAAAACCATGGGGAAATTCCCAAAAATATCCACAATGAATCAGAGAATACAAGAATCCAAGTAATGCCTAAACTTGAATTACAAATAATAGAGCATAGAAAACCTGTGTGAAAACAACATCCCGATACGCCTCTGTCTTCTCTTTGATAAACAACCCACTGACACCATGTATCATAAGATTAATATGTGACAAAACGTCACCCTTCTGTCGAAGAAACGTCGCTACCTTGGAGATCTTCACCTGAACATGCGTTAACCTTGCACCAGCTTGCGACACTTGAATGATCTCACCATCATAATGTACCACCAATCATAAACCGGGACACACCACCTGATCACTACTATCAGGAAGACTTTCGATACGTGGCCCTGATCATCAATTGCATCATCCCAGCCCCGCACCTGTTAAACATCGTTATGTCACACGAGTCGCCGCAAACGCGACAACCCCTTCACGAGTCTTCCTTACCGAATACATCTTGTTGGCACACCCTTTCAAAAATATGTTGCTGCATCCTCTTTATATAGACACCAATTCCATAATTACCAATTAATGCAGTCAATCTATTATTCCATCCATTAATATTGAGAATTAAATATCCATTAATGTTGGGAGAAAATCCTCAATTAATGGTGATATAAATATCTCCATTAATAATTTCCCTCTCTTATAAATAAATGTGATGAATACCAACAATCTCCCCCTTCATCACATTAATGAATGGAACCATCCAATAAACCCAGTTGGAAAGAAAATAGTTTGGTATCACACCAACCATCATAATCTGCAAAAAATGTGACGCCGTCCTTTTGAACTTCTGATAAAAAAAATATCATCTCCCCCTGCAAAAAGAAAACCAAACGCCGGAATTTTCATCACATTTGTATCTGCACCATCCTGCTGAACAATACTAGAACTAGAAACATTTATCTCCCCCATAAAAATGATTACCACATAATCTAGAGATCCTGCAAGAATAAACTGCTCCCCCTAGTCAACATTCCATGAGCGAACATGTGTATTACTTCTCTCAACCTGCTTTAATTTCCAAACCTTATTCTACTTTGTGCACGCATCAACGATCCTCTCTGAAACTTCCATAATTTTCACAAAAAATTGAAAGCATGATCCAAACTCTACTAATACTACTTTTTGGGGAGAATCTCAATTTTGGGTCAAAAATTTCTTACCAAATGTATCAAGAGAAACCCATCAAAATATGGAAGAAAAATAAGAAGAATAAATGAATCAACATGCAGAATTGTTAACATGGAAAAACCCTCCCATGCAGAGGATTAAAAAATCACAGGGAAATTCCCAAAAATAGCCACTATGAATAAAAAAATACAAGAATCCATGTAATGATTGAACATGAATTACAAATAAGAGAGCATAAAAAACTTGTGTGAAAACCACACCCCAATACGCCTTTGCCTTCTCTCTGATAAACATCCCTCGAACACCATGTATTGGAAGATCAATCTGTGACAAAATGTCACCCTTCTCTTAAAGAAGCGTCACTACCTTGAAGATCTTCACCCAAACATGTGCCAACCTCGCACCAGCTTGCAACACCCAAATGATCTCGCCATCATGATGTACCACCTATCATGAACCGGGAAATGCAACCTAATCACGACTATCAGGAAGACTTTCAATACGTGTCCCTGATCATCAATTGTGTAACCACTGCTCTGCACCTGTTAAACGCCGACATGTCTTACATGCTACCGCTGACACGACAACCCATTTCTTTCTCTTAGTGGAATGCATCTTGAACACCCTACCAAGAACATTGCTACACGTACAATATAGTTTCACCATTGTTGTCGTGCCACACGAGTCATTGCAAACGTGACTACCCCTTCATGGGTCTCCCTTCCCGGCTACATCTTGCGGGCACACCCTTTCAAAAATATGTTGTTACATCCTCTTTATATATACACCAAGTCCATAATCACCAATTAATGCAGTCAACCTCCATTATTCCATCCATTAATATTGATAATTAAATATCCATTAATGTTGGGAGAAAATCCTCAATTAATGGTGATATAAATATCTCTATTAATAATGTTCCTATCTCATCGATAAATATGATGAATCCCAACAATAAAATTTCTATATTTTTTCCCAAATTTGTGTGTGGACTGATCACATACCAAAACAACTATGATTTCAAATAAATTTAGAATCCAAACCTCACCTACGGTTCATTTAGTGCGCACACACCAATGGGGAGATGAGGGAACGACATGAAATGTGGGAGAAAGGAGAAATAAAAGAGAAATCAACCCTAACCTTGATGAATTAGACCTGAATTGTAAAGAAACCACAAAATGAACCATTTATGTGGTGAAGAAAGGGAGTCCATATGTGACTATTCTTGGTGGAGGTCATGTGTGTGATTGGCTGGTGTCCCGCCAACAACGGCATGAGAATGAAGATAGTGATTAAAGAGAGAACAAATAAATAAAATAACCTAGATCTAGAGGATCAATTCGTTGAGAAGGATTGATAAAGATCAGTGGTGGTGAGGGATCTATTCTATGAAATCTTGAATGTGTGAGGGAGGAGGGCTCTGTTAGGGTTCTATTTGAAACATCCGGTAAGTCGTTTATTAGCATTTTTAGAAAATAATTGAAAGTGACACATTTAATACATGAGTGATCCAAAATCTTGGTAGGATGTTTTATTTCAATTCATTTACCTGTTTTTGATTCTTATGACAAACACAAACTAATAAACGAACAAATTAGCCCACAGGTCATTCATACTTATAGTATGAGATTATTTTGAGGGATTTATCAGGTTTTGTTTCTTGAGAATGATTAATTTGATTTGTTTATCTTTATTATGGGAACAAGTCAAGTCCAGAATGAACAATGGTTGAGATTCATTACCTGTACATTTTTCTCCCTTGATTTCTTGTTCCCTTTATGTGCATTCTTCATTCTTCCCCCAACATTGAAAAATCAAACGTTGTGCCTTTGATTCTTAGAAAAATGATCCAAAACTATAGATTTTCAATTAGTATGACTTGAAAGAGGTGATATAATGACAAAAGTGGAAAGATCTAAGAGATTCAAGAGCACCTGTTCATCAAGTGAGATGCGTCAGATTTGATTAAATTGGATTTCCGTGCTGATTCAAGGCCCAAAACCCATAGATTTGGTGTTAGGGTGGATAAACATCCTTGGATATGATGTTTCAAGGTGAAAACCCACCAAAATGAGATTCAAAAGATCAGATGAGACGTGTGGAGGAAGACGTGTTTTTGGAAAACCCAGAACACATGATGTGTAGTCCTCCCTACATGGTGTGTATTCATCATCAGACCACTTGGCATGTACCTTGGGAGGTACATGGGCACTGGGTGGAGTACATGGGTGTCTTATATGGAGTGTACTCCCCCACATGTCATGTACTGGACCAGTTACATAGACTACCCCGTGTACTGGTACACATGAAGGCATACACGGGCTTACGTTGTGTACTGGAACATGACCAGGGTACACGGGAAGACCCCAGATGGTAGGACACAACATGTGACTCCTTCTACATGTCGTGTACCCCTTTTCAACATGACATGTTCTAAAGACATAGGCTGTTGTACATGGGCAGTACCCAAGGTCAAGGGACACAGCGTGTGACCCTACTACACGTTGTGTACCCATTCCTACATGGATTAAGCCATTTTTCCTCAATATATTGGACATGATTCATTAGGTTTCATTCCATTATTGTTTCCCTGAAGGTTGGTGTGAATCATTTCCTACACATAATACTATGATCCCTTCAGCAGGACATCTTGGATAGAGTTACTGGAATCCCCTGAGAGGCCTAGAGTAAGATCATATATTCATTCTTCGTGCCCTAGGGGGAGTTCTTGGTATCGACGTGACCAAAACTACGCAGACACCAATCCTCTACTTAGCGGGTTAACCCATATTGAGTTTTTAGTATCACCCCATGGCCTTGATTGTGATCCTCATCTATGTATTATTTCTCTCTTTTTAGATCTATCTGTGTATCTCTCTCATGGAGTGACCCGACAAGCAGTACCTCTCAGGCGGACGTTATTAGTGATATTAGACTCAAGAGTGTGTTCTCCTAAATTAGTGATTCATGGAATCTTCATGCTGAATTCCTAAGGTCAGTAAACAGTGGTTTTAAATTACCTCTAGACTATGCGTCTTGGTTGATTATATCTGGATATTCTTGTTATATTTGGTTTAGACATATACCTATGTAGAGCTAATTGTATCTTTCCTTTATTGTATTTATTTGTGGTTTTAGGATTTCCTATTGTGTATTGTTATACTCACCCCAGCATAGGCTTTGTATATACGGTTCATGTCTTTGTGCAGATGATCTAACCATTTGATTGAGTCCCATGTAGACCAGGACCAAATGGTGCTTTGTGAGACCAGGCATGCTGAGGTGTTCCTACGACTACAAAAAAAAGTCCCAGTACCTTTTCTTAGAGGTTGGATATGTGTTTATAGGATCTTTTTGGTGTGCTTGTATTATATACCTATTTACTTTAATTTTTTTTCCTATCATACTATGGTTGCGATATAGTGGTATGCGTACACTTGGTTCTTAGTGTTTTTTTTACATTTTAGTGTTTGGTGAGCTTAGAGATGTGTGTGTGTACATATACATAGGAAATGCCTCTTGTGTTAGAGATATTCCTACTCGATGCTAATCACCATCACCTAGACTATTGGAGGCAGGATTGTGGAGTCATGGTACGGGCCCCACTGGGATGGGTCGTGATATAGTGGTTTCTAAGTAGTTTGGTTCTACTTTTGGACCGAGAGTCTTTGAGATTGGTTTTGGGAAATAGTGTTAAGTGTTTTGAGTTCAGATTTTAGGCTAGAGACTCCAGTATTGGTGCGAAAGTTGATGTATCCATACACCAGGACTCTGATAACCTACTTTTCAACTCAGTACATGAGAACAATTGTTGCGAGGAAAATAACGGTACATGAATTATATAGGAATGTGTTTTGGTTTCAGTGTCCTTCTTGAGTCAGATCTATAGATATACTCATTGATTGTGGTACATCTTGTTTACTTACAGGATGCCCCTGTGATGCATACCAGCTTGGATTCAGAAGCTTAATCATGAGAATTTTCCCCTTAGTGTCGAGGCTTCGATACAGGGACAAGTTCCCTAGATGTTAATTCTAGGTGGTGCACCAGCCATACTGCAACTAGTGGAGTAGCACATAGTACCCACAATACCAATAGATGAGGTGCGCAAGGTGAGTGCACTTCACGAGTTTCAGCAATAGAGACCCATTAGGTTTTAAGGTGAGAATAACCCCTAGGCAGCTGAGGACCGGCGTGAGGTGGTGATCTGAGTTTTCTATCAATCCAGGACATCGACAGATCATATGGTGGTCCTGGCGGAAACCTTCTACATGGATCTATGGGATGATGGTGGTGTTTGGCTATCCATACTTATAATGAGGTGACTCTTTTGTAGATATAGTTCGAGTGACTCTTTAGAGATGAGTTCTCACCAGTTACACTAAGAGTTGTGCATATTTAGGAGCTTCTTCAGCTCTAATAGGGCAGCATGACAATGACTACTTATTCATTGAGGTTCACCAACCTTTACAGGTACTCGATGGATATGGTTAGAGATCAGTACTTTAGGGATCACACCTTCATTTGAGGTATGACTAGATACATATGATCCATATTTACACCTCTATGAATTCTAAAATATTCTAGGGTGCTTGAGGAGGATTTGGTGGTTGAAAGATTCTTGGCTGAGCAGATATAGTCGATGAAATTCAACAGTGGGAAAGCAGGAGCAGAGACCTTAGCAGTAGGGATCCGACATCAGTCTCAGGTACCTAGACATGGGAGGTGTTTCAGGAGGAGGTCCCAGGATAGAGTATTTATAGTTCAAGGCTAATAGGGCGAGTCTCATTATCCTAGAGAGAGGTTGTTCTATTCATGTGATGGAAGGGGACATCTCACTCAAGATTGTCCAACCTACCATACTGCTAACAGGGGGACTATGGATGGACCACCAAGGTATAAAAAATGATAGGATTAGGCAGATACGTAGGGTGGAAGATTTGGTAGGGGATCTAGGAGAACAATAGGAGTTGGTCTATGTTTCGACTTTTTAGCACCACCACCCCCAGGTGGTCCACGCTAGGCTCAGGGAGCTGGAGGACAGGGGTGGGGACAACTACATGTAGTCAATGCATATGACCCATGGGCTCCAGGGATTATTTGATGTATGATATGTGTCTTTTATACTTTATATATCATACTAATAGACATAGGTGATTTTCATTCCTTTATCACCACATATCTTGTTCGAGACCTATATATTCTAGTTGAACCATTCACTCAACCTTTACGCTTCGAGACACATACTATAAGAGACTCAATGATCACACACCTATGTCGATAGTGTGACATGACCCTTAGAGGCTAGATTTTTGGGTGGAACCTCTTGGTGTTAGTTTTGAGGCCTTATGACATCATTCTTGGTATGAATTGGTTATCTACAATTTATGCCTACACTACTAGAAATATGGGCTTTTGAGCCCCTTTACCTATAGCGACTTCCACTGGTGGTCGCTACGTTTCCCTAAAAAAAGGCTTCCGCGCCCCCAAACCCTCCCTCATATCGCGAAGTGCCCCCCGAACCCTTCCCCCCTCCTCGTCGCCCGCGCCCTCCCCGTCGCCGCACGCCCTCCCCGTCGCCCCGCCCTCTCCATCGCCCCGCCCTCCACCGCCCCGCCCTCCACCGCCCCGCCCTCCGCCGCCCCTCCCTCCGCCGCCCCGCCCTCCGGCCGACCGCCCTCTGACCGACCGCCCTCCGACTATCCACCCTCAACCGGCCCCGCCCTCCGCCGGCCGCCCTCCGGCCGCCCTCCGCCCTCCGGCCGCCCTCCGGCCTCCCTCCGTCCGCCCTCCGCCGGCCCCGCCCTCCTCCATCCACCCTTCGGCCCTGGCCTCCCTTCGCCTTGCGGCCGCCCTACGGCCTCCCTCTACCCTCGGTCCTCCCGCCAGCCGCCTCCGGCAGCCCGTCAGCCCTTGGGCAGCCCTCCGGCCACCCTCCGGCCTTCAGCCTCCAGCCCCTCCAGCCTCTGCCCTCCGCCCTCAGCCCTATTCCCCCTCGTCCCTCCCCCCAGCACCACGAACACCCCCCCGCACCCCGCCAACCCCCGTCCCCTTCGTCTTCATCCCCTCCCTCGCCGCACCACCGCCAACCGTCCCCTCATTCACCATCCCTCCCTCACCGCACCAGCTCCGGCTCCAGCTCCCCACCGCTGCCTCTCCTCTCCCTCGCAGCACCGCCTTCGGCTCCCCTCCCTTCCAGTTTTGTAGCGCAATCAGGTATGACATGGGCTTTCACTTACATTATTATTTTATAAATGGTTCACAAACAATTAATTAGTATTTATTTTAAATATATTTGATATGAAAAATGAAAATGTAATAAGTCTTGTGTAAATGTTTGTTATAGGGATCTTATTATGGATAAGAGTTGGATTGATCTTCCAAATCGAACGTCTAGAGAGTATTTCAATGGAATTATGCAGTTTATTGACTTCACCAAAGGATTTGAAAGTGACTATATTAGTTTTCCATGTAGAAAATGTGCTAACAGATATCAATTCACACGAGATACTGTGAGGGAGAACCTATTATTTAATGGATTTCTGAGAAATTATAAGAGTTGGAATCGTCATGGAGAAGAATATGTTCATTGTGAAAATACAGATACAGTTCAGATGGATGTTGATGCAAGGATGAATGATCCAATGCATGAAATGCTTACTGAAATGGTACGTGGATTGGATCCTGATGGCATTGACATCCAGAATCTTGAGACCGATGAGATAAATCTTCTCTCTGGTGCAGATTGTGATTCGAGGAGGTTTTATGAATAAATTGATGATGCAAAAACATAATTATATCCTGGATGTACTTCTTTCAATAAATTGTCGTTTATCGTGGATTTGTTGCATTTGAAGACTTTGAATCATTGGTCAGACACATCATTCGACATTCTGTTGGTTTTATTGAAAAAGGTTCTTCCTATCGACGCTAAGATTCCCGAGTCGTATTACCATGCTCGTAAGCTGACAGAGAACTTAGGGTTTACATATGAGACCATAGATGCATGTGCAAAAAATTGTATGTTGTTTTGAAAGGAAACTGCCCATTTGGATATTTGTATGGTTTGTGGTGCTTCCAGGTGGAAAGAGAAGAGGGGAAATCAGACTCATCAAAGTCATATTGTGATACAGGGGAAACCGATTTCCGTAAAGCAAATGCGTTACTTTCCCCTTAAACCAAGGTTGAATAGATTTTTTATGTCATCTAAAGTTTCTAATTTAATGAGATGGCATGCAGAAAGAGTTCATGAAAGTGATATGTTAACCCACCCGACAGACTCTCATGCATGGAAGGATTTTGATAAGAGACATCCCGACTTTTCCAACGATGTTCGTAATGTCCGATTGGGATTGACAGCAGATGGTTTCAATCCATTGAAGTCTATGGTTGGTGCAACTCATAGCACATGGCCCGTGGTGTTGGTTCTGTATAATATTCCTTTGTGGCTTTGTATGAATCAACAATTTATATTACATTCCACTCTTATTGATGGACCTAAAAGTCCAGGGGATAAGATTGATGTTTACCTTCACCTATTAATTGATGAGTTGAATGAATTTTTGGGTGATGGTGTGATGACTTATGACTGTGAAACGAATGAAATGTTCAAACTGCAGGCTACTTTATTGTGGACAATCAATGACTTCCCAGTTTATGCAAATTTATCAGGCTGGAGTAAGAAAGGGGAATTTTCTTACCCTTGTTGCAACAAAAGTAAAAAATTTGTATGGCTTAAGCATTCCAAAAAATGGGCATACATGGGTCACAGACATTTTCTCCCACCTCAGCACAAGTTCAGAAAGGAAAGAGTGGCATTTGATGGTTCTAGAGAGTTCAGCCCAGCACCAAAGATCATGACAGGAGTCGAAATGTTATCACAGATTGAGGAAGAAAACAACTGCACGGTATATGAAATGCAGGATTTGGTGGCTCCTCCGGTACATAATATTCGAGCTGTGGGTAGGCAACGCAGTCACAATTGGAAAAAGAAAAGTATTTTTTATAGTCTTCCGTATTGGAAAACTAACATGCTGAGGCATAATTTGGATGTCATGCACATTGAAAAAAATGATTGTGATAACATATTGTGGACCGTTTTAGGTGTCAGTGGGAAATCAAAGGACCATGTTAATGCACACCGTGATTTGGAAGAAATGGGTTTAAGGAAACAGTTGCATTTACATTTAGCTGAGGGAAACAAGGCATATATGCCTTCTGCACAGTATACGATGACTACAAAGGAGAAAGAGACATTTCTTTCCATTTTGAAGATGATCAAGGTTCCTGATGGTTACTCTTTTAATATTTCAAAGTGTGTGAATCTGACGAGCAAGACATTGCAAGGGTTGAAAAGTCATGACAATCACATACTACTTTAGCAGTTGATTCCAATCGCAATTTGGGATTTTTTATCCCCAAATGTTGTTCAGTCGTTGATTGAGATGAGTAATTTTTTAGACAGCTTTGTTTAAGAAATCAACTAATGAGTGATTTAAAAAGTTTTCAAGACCAAATTGTACTTACGCTTTGTCACTTTGAGAAACTATTTCCCCCCTCATTTTTCGATGTTATGGTCCACTTGACAATGCACCTAACTGATGAAGTAATGGCTGCTGCTCCAGTGAAATTCAGGTGGATGTATCCTATTGAGCGGTATTTGAGTACATTGAAATGATTTGTACGCAACAGAGCTCATCCATATGCATCAATAGCCAATGGTTATTTGATGGATGAGTGTACTAATTTTTGTGCAGAATATATTACAGATGTTGAAACAAAATTAGATAATCCCTCTCGGATTCAGGATGGTCTAGTTAGAGAAGGAACCACATATTATATGGACAACATCGAGTGGATACAAGCGCATCAATATATCTTGTTCAATACTCCATCAGTTGCACCATTAGTGCAGTAAGTATCTTATCACTTTTATTGTTTAACTTTTACATGTTTTGTTTGAATAAGTTGATCATTTAAACATTGTGTTATCATTTACAGAAAACACATTAATGAGATAAAATAAGATATGTATCGTGCGACTAAGTTGCAAATTCAACAGTCTCATTATGCGTCATTTCATGATTGGTTCAAGGATTATGTACGTATAAATTGATTTTCATTATGAGTGAAGTATTATACTAATTTCTTTTTTCATATATCATTATTTAATTCTATGAATTATGTAGGTTCATAAGCTGAGGGAGTTAGGGGACCCCACGCTAACTGAATAATCTATCCAACTGGATGAGGGTCCATCTATAACGACTCGTCGTTATAAATCTATAGATGCTAATGGTTTTCGATTTCGCATTAAAGATGTTGACGACAAACGAGCAACACAAAACAGTGTCATCGGTTGTCCATTTGTCGATTCTGGTTATTACTATGGTCAATTGATAGACATCATTGAAGTTGTATACACACACGGGTTGAAGTACAGATTGTTAAAGTGTAATTGGGTTGATCCAGTGCGTGGATGTAAAGTCGATCAATATCAGTTTTCATTGGTGAATTTTAACTATATGTTATACAGAAATGAACGAGTTGATAATGAAACTTTCATTTTGACATCACAAGCGGAACAAGTATTCTTCGTTACTTTGCCTTCGAATCCAAGTTGGCAAGTTGTTGTCAAAATAATCTCGGCGAGGAGTGTTTGTATTTGAACAATATGAACCCGAGACTGTTCCTTTTGTTTCCCAACAGCTTGATCAACATATCGTAGTTCAACGTGAAGAACATATTTATTGGTTTAGAGCGGCTGTTAAAGGAGAAACGGTCCATTTTCATGCTTAAGGAAAGGTATAATTGTTTTCTCGCTATTCAGCCTAAGATATCATAAATTATCTAAACATTTTATAAATCCTTGTAAGTTTTAATCCTCACTTTTGGAAGTTTATTCAGTTATAAATATTTAGGGTGATTTAACTCATGTTATATTGATTTTATTGTCGGTGTATCTTCCCATTGAGGTATTCTTTATTTGGTTCATGTGCAGCTTGAATTTTTATTAATTCAATTTGAAATTTGGCTATGCATTGATTGGTTTTGTACATAATTTTTATATTTGTTTTGTGAGATTTCTGATTTTTTAAAATTCATTCACAACTAATTATACAATCTCTTTTTGTTTGATTAACAACTATACAGGTTTGATTTTTCTTAAAGCAATCCAATTCATAATGTTTATTTGTTGTAGGTCCCTGGCCCACCGGATGTATGTCAGTGATGAACATGCATGATGCATCATATTCACGAGGTGTGTTTCTGCTTTCAATGGTGGGGTTGTTATTGATATTTATGTTGGGTTTCTAGTGAGTTATTTTTGTGATTTGGGGGTATCATGTGTGTTTTGGCCTCATGCAATGTTTGTGTGCATGGATTGAGAAGTAACCATGAAACTGATTATTGATTTGGATATTTTTTGTTCATTTAATTTTCAATGTTTATAATTGCATGTTCTGTAATATTTTTGAAAAAAACACATGATTTCTAATATAAATCATTAAACTTGTTTTTGATGAATGAGCTGAGTTCACTATTTGTAGTCCCCGGCCTACCCCGGACAGCCCTCCCCGCACTCCGGACAACCCTCCCCGCACCCCGGACATACCCCCACACCCCGGACAGCCCTCCCAGCACTCCGGATAGCCTTCCCCGCACCCCGGACAGCCCCCCGCACCCTGGACAGCCCTCCCCGCACTCCGGACAGCCCTCCTCGCACCCCGAACTGCCCTCCCGCACCCCGGGCAGCCTTCCCTGCACTCCGGACAGCCCTCACCTCACCCCGGGCATCCCTCCCGCACCCCAGACAGCCTTCCCCGCACTCCGAACAGCCCTCCCCGCACCCCGGACAGCCCTCCCGCACCCCGGACAGCCCCCCGGCCGATTGTGTCGTTTTCAGCAGCTCGGCGCGCGCTAAAACAACGCGTTGGGGGGTCAAAACCACATGAACGACCTATAAATGCCATGAAACCATACTACATTATCCATTGTGAGATTTGTGAAATAGTCGGGCAGACGGCACGTCAATCGGAGGTGTCGTTTGACCGCGGTGACCGAAAACGCGTTTCCGGTGTCATAAAACACCAAAAACGGCGTGAGGCGGTCGAATTCAGAGAAAACGTGCTTCGAATGACCTGAAACCACATGAAAACATTAGGAATATTATTCATGACATGTAGGAGGAGATGGCGCGCCCATCGGACATGCGGTGCGTGCGGTACGGCCGATTGTGTCGTTTTCAGCAGCTCTGCGCGCTCTAAAACGGCGCGTTGGGGGGTTAAAACCATCAGAACAACCTCAGAGTGACATAAAAACATACGACATCAGCCGTTGTGTGATTTTTGAAATAGTAGGGCATACGACACTTCAATCGGAGGTGTCGTTTGACCGCGGTGACCGGAAACGCGTTTCCGGTGTCACAAAACACCAAAAACGGCGTGAGACGGTCGAATTCGGAGAAAACATGCTCCGAATGACCTTAAACCACACAAAAACATTAGTAATATTATTCGTGATGTGTAGGATGAGACGACGTGCCCATCGGACGTGCGGTGTGCGCGGTACGGCCGATTGTGTCGTTTTCAGCAGCTCGGTGCGCGCTGAAACGACGCGTTGGTGGGTCAAAACCAACCGAACGACCTCGGAATGCCATGAAACCGTACGAAATCAGCCGTTGTGTGATTTTTAAAATGTTTGGCTAGACGACACGTCAATCGGAGGTGTCGTTTGACCGCGGTGATCAGAAAGGCGTTTCTGGTGTCATAAAACACCAAAAACGGCGTGAGACGGTCGAATTCGGAGCAAACGTGCTCCGAATGACCTGAAGCCACACGAAAACATTATGAATATTATTCGTGACGTGTAGTAGGATACGTCGTGCCCATCGGATGTGCGGTGCATGCGGTACGGCCGATTGTGTCGTTTTCAGCAGCTCGGCGCGCGCTAAAACGGCGCGTTGGGGGGTCAAAACCACCCGAACGACCTCAGAATTCCATGAAACCATACAAAATCATCCGTTGTGTGATTTTTAAATTTTCAGATAGAAGGCACATCAATCGGAGGTGTTTTTTGACCGCGGTGACCGGAAACGCGTTTCCGATGTCATAAAACACTAAAAACGGCGTGAGACGGTCGAATTCGGAGCAAACGTGCTCCGAATGACATGAAACCACACGAAAACATTAGGAATATTATTCGTGGTGTGTAGGAGGAGACGGTACGACCATCGGACGTGCGGTGCACGCGGTACGACCGATTGTGTCATTTTTAGCAGCTCGGCGCGCGCTAAAACGGTGTGTTGGGGGGTCAAAACCACCCGAATGACTTCGGAATGCCATGAAACCGTACAACATCAGCCTTTGTGTTATTTTTCAAATGGTCGGGTAGATAGAACATCAATCGGAGGTGTCATTTGACCACGGTGACCAGAAACACGTTTCCAGTGTCACAAAACACAAAAAATGGCGTGAGACGGTCGAATTTGGAGAAAACGTGCTCCGAATGACCTGAAACCACACGAAAACATTATTAATATTATTTGTGACGTGTAGGAGGAGACGAAGCACCCATCGGACGTGCGGTGCGTGCAGTACGGCCGATTGTGTCGTTTTCAGCAGCTCGGCGCGTGCTGAAACGGCGCGTTGGGGGGTTAAAACCACCCGAACAACATCAGAATGCCATGAAACCATACGACATCAGCTGTTGTGTGATTTGTGAAATGGTCGGGCAGACGACACGTGAATCGGAGGTGTCGTTTGACCGAGGTGACCGAAAACGCATTTCTGGTGTCATAAAACACCAAAAACGGCGTGAGACGGTCGAATTCAGAGAAAACGTGCTCCTAATGACCTGAAACCACACAAAAAAATTAGGAATATTATTTGTGACGTGTATGAGGAGATGGCGCGCCCATCGGATGTGTGGTGCGTGCGGTACGACCGATTGTGTCATTATCAGCAGCTCGTCGCGCGCTAAAACGGCGCGTTGGGGGGTCAAAACCACCTGAACGACCTCAGAATGCCATTAAAGCGTACTAAATCATCCTTTTTGTGATTTATGAAATGGTCAGGCAGACGGAACGTCAATCAAAGGTGTCGTTTGACCACGGTGACCGGAAACGCGTTTCCGGTGTCATAAAACACCAAAAACGGCGTGAGACTGTCGAATTCAGAGAAAACGTGCTCCAAATGACCTGAAACCACACGAAAACATTAAAGAATATTATTTGTGACGTGTAGGAGGAGATAAAGAGCCCATCAGACGTGCGATGCGCGCGGTACGACCGATTGTGTCGTTTTCAGCAGCTCGACGCGCGCTAAAACGGCGTGTTGGGGGGGTCAAAACCACCCGAACAACCTCAGAATGCCATGAAACCGTACGAAATAAGATTTTGTGTTATTTTTGAAATGGTCGGGCTGACGGCACGTCAATCGGAGGTGTCGTTTGACCGCGGTGACCGGAAACGTGTTTCCGGTGTCATAAAACACCAAAAACGGCGTGAGGCGGTCGAATTCGGAGAAAACGTGCTCTGAATGACCTGAAACCACACAAAAACATTAGTAATATTATTCGTGATGTGTAAGAGGAGACAGATCACCCATCGGATGTGCGGTGTACGCGGTACGACCGATTGTGTTGTTTTCAGCAGCTCAGTGCGCGCTAAAACGGTGCGTTGGGGGGTCAAAACCACACAAACGACCTCGGAATGCCATGAAACCGTACGACATCATCCATTGTGTGATTTTTGAAATGTTCGGGTAGATGGCACATCAATCGGAAGTATCGTTTGACCGCGGTGACTGGAAACGCGTTTCTGGTGTCATAAAACACCAAAAACGGCGTGAGACGGTCGAATTCGGAGCAAACGTGCTCCGAATGACCTGAAACCACACTAAAACATTATAAATATTTTTCGTGATGTGTAGGAGGAGACGACGCGCCCATCGGACGTGCGGTGTGCGCGGTACGGCCGATTGTGTCATTTTTAGCAGCTCGGCGCGCGCTAAAACGGCGCGTTGGGGGGTCAAAACCATCCGAACGACATCAGAATGCCATGAAACCGTACGACATCAGCCATTGTGTGATTTTTGAAATGGTCAGACAGACGGAACGTCAATCGGAGGTGTCCTTTGACCGCGGTGATCGGAAACGTGTTTCCGGTGTCATAAAACACCAAAAACGGCGTGAGACGGTCGAATTCGGAGCAAACGTGCTCCGAATGACCTGAAATGATATAATTTCTTAAATTGGGGGTTTTAAATTATTATATCACCATGATTTGATGTCAGATTTAATTTTATTATATGTATACAATAACTGAATAATTATGTTCAATTTACGTTTGTTTTGTTTTGTTGTTTTTTTGTCTTATTGTAGGTTTATTGAAGCAGAAGATTGAAATAGATGGACCTGCTCAGATCGTTGAAACACGTTTATCATTTATGATGATCTTGATGTTTATGCTATTTGAAATTGTTTTCCATTTTTTATGATTGTTACCTTGTTTTATCTCTGATTTTGCACCGTGAAGAAAAAAAACACAATTCGTACATTTCATTAAAAAAATGAAAAATATTTTATTTAATATTATATATATATATTTATTTAATATATATATATATTAAAATATTTAAATCATATTATATAAATATATATTTTTAAAATATTTGATTTAATAAATATATATATATACATATATTTCTTTCAGTATGATTTTTTTTTAAAAAAAAATTTCCCAGTGTAGCGATCGCCAGGCAGTCGCTTAAGGCTGGCATTTTGGCCACCTATAGTGACTGCCATTAGCGGTCGCTATTGGCCTACAGCGACGAAGCTGAAGCGACCGCCAATGGCGGTCGCTAATGCCTGATTTTTTAGTAGTGCTAGATTGACTATTTTAGGTCAAGGGTGCGGTGTGTCTGTAATGATGGGATGAGGTTTACCTTTTTTTGGTGAAACGGAAACCCAAGAAGCACAATATGAACCCTTTCATAGGAGGGTGTAGCCAATTAATCATCATTCTTCTAGCCTAACCCCTACTGCATTAGATTTTATGAGCTTCATGTTTCCTGCAGTGGTAATGGAGTATGAGGATGTATTTCCTGAATATGTTCCAGTATTACCTATCCACCAAGAGATATAAATTTGTATTGATTTAAACCTTAGGAAAATTTCAATATCTACACCAGAATATCATATGGATCCCACAGAGCTTCATGAGATGAGGGTGTAGTTGGAGGAATTACAAAGGAAGGGATTCATGAGACCTAGTGTTTCACCATGTGGAACCCTAGTTCTATTTTCCAAAAATGCATACAAGATCTTGAGATTATGTGTGGAATACCGGTGCTTGAACCATGTGAATGTGATGAATAAGTATGCACTAACAAGGATCAATGAACTTTTTGATCAATTGAGAGACGCACGATGGTTCTCAAAGGTTGAACTTTGATCAGGATATCACCGGTTGTCAGTACAGGATGAGGATATACTGAAGATGGATTTCAGATGTCATTACAGTTATTATGAGTACTTAGTGATGCCCTTTGGCATGATGAACACCCCAACAGTGTTCATAGTACTCATGAACCAGATATTTCATCATTATTCAGACTGGTTAGTGGTGGTATTTATTGATTATATCCTTGTGTACTCAACATCCAAGGAGGATCATGTAATACACTTAAGGATAGTTCAGGTCATACTACAAGAGCACTAATTTTATGGGAAACTCTTGATGTTCTAGTTATGGATTTAGGCGGTCCACTTTATGGGACAAATAATCATAGTGGATGGAGTGGTAGTGGACCCAACCAAGGTCAAAGTGGTGTTAGCATGGGATCCACCAAAGAACATGATGAAGGTGTGGATATTATTTAGGTTAGTAGGATATTATCAGAGATTCATACCTAATTTCTCTAAGAAATCATCACCTATGACAACTTTGAATCGAAAGGGGCAGCCTTTTGTGTGGATAGAGAAGTTCCAGTAATATTTTCAGTAGCTTAGGTAGAGTTTGACAAGTTCTCCAATCTTGAGACTTCTAGAGGAGGGTGTCGAGTACATAGTGCTTTTTGATTCATCGGGAATTGGGTTTGGTTGTGTCTTGATGTAGAGGAGAGTGATGATTACCTATGGTTCATTCCAGTTGATACCACATGAGTAGAACTATGCCACCCATGACATTGAGTTAGTAGCAGTAGTCTTCGCATTGAAGATGTTGTCACACTACTAGATGGGAAAAAAGTTTATATTCTACTCTGATCATTAGAGTCTCAAGTATATCTTCTCTTAGAAGGATCTGAACTTGATATAGAGGCGATGACTAGAGTTCTTCCAAGACTATGAATTTTTGATTTTCTATACTAATGGGAAGGGTAATTTGGTGGAATATGTTATCAATAGGATATTTAGTTCATAGTATCTGAATGAGGTGTTGGAACAGTTGGCCTTGTTACAGTCATCCTTAGTGGATGGATATGGTGAAGCTTACCTCCAGTCGATGGTTGTTACCCCTACACTCTTATAGATAGTTAGGGGGGCACAACTTGAGGATACTGACTGCAAGACTCTACCTGCTCATATGTCCACATGGCATTTTCCAGAAGGATTTTCAAAAGGTAGGGAGAACCTTGATATTTTTAGATGATGTATAGTAGTACCAATGGTGTTGTAGAAAGATGTTCTAAGGGATTTTAATATGACCCCTTTGGTGGTACATCCAGGTCCGACAAAAATGTACCAGGACCTCCGATGATAGTTTTGGTGGACAGGGATGAAGAAGAAAGTGTCAGGGTTTGTTTCTCGATGTCGTACTTATCAGTAAGTGAAGTCTGAGAACCGGGTTCCTGTAGGCTTAGCTCAACCACTTGAGGTTCTAGAATGGAAGTGGGATGAGATATCGATGGAATTCGTGATGGGTTTACCATGTACGTCTAGGGGACACAATTCCATCAAGGTGATCATTGACCAACTCACCAAGTTGGCCAACTTACTAGCTATCTGAGAGCAGAGTTCATTAGATAGATTGGGACACCTCTATATGAAGGAGATAGTTTGACTCCATATAGTCCCATTAATGATTGTTTCTAATTGTGATGATCACTTTACATCCCAGTTATGAAAGTGATTATAAGTGGTGTTTGGGACCCAATTATACTTTATCACAATGTTTCACCCACAAGAGGATGTCCAGATGAAGCAGATCATTCAGGTTCTAGAGGAAATGTTGTGAGCTTGTATGTTAGACTTTCGCCATAGTTTAGAGGATCACCTACTGCTGGTGGAGTTTGCGTACAACAACAGCTGCCATTCCACCATTGGTATACAACCATTCGAGGCTTTGTACGGGAAACCCTATAGATCACTACTTTGTTAGACTGACTTAGTAGAGTCTGTACTCATGGGCCTAGAGTTGGTGCAAGCTACTACAAAGAAGGTATAGATCATCCTGGAGAGGATGAGGACTGCACAGATCCATCATAAGTCTTATACTGACAGATGATGAAGGCTTTTGGAGTTCGAGGAAAGAGACCATGTGTTTCATTAGGTTTCTCCTCAATGGGGATTATAGAGATTTGGTTAGGGTGGAAAGATCTCTCTAAGGTTCATCATCCCTTTTTAGATACTACATAGAGTTGGAAAGGTGGTGTACCACTTTGATCTACCCCCACAGTTAGGTTGGATACATTAAGTATTCTACGTGTCGCAGTTGATAAGGTACGTGCATGACCCATTACATGTCATCAACTTAGGAAAGCTAGACATCGAGGATGGAGCGAATTTTTTTGAGTATCTAGTAGAGATAGAGGGTCAATAAGAGAGGATCCTTTTTCGGTGATCGATTCCCTTGGTGTGTGTTCGGTGGTAACACATGAATCTACATGAGACCACTTGGTAGTGGGAGGTTTAGATTTGTGCTCAGTACCCTCATCTTTTTGAGTATCTTTTGTTTCTGCTTTTTGGGGATGTAAATCCCTAAGGTGGGGATAACTTAATGACTTGAATTTTTTTTGAATTATTTTTAAATATTGTATGGATTAGTTTTGAGACCACGAACTGAGACAACGTGTGATTCTAAGGCCTGGTGTGACCAGAACAATTGTTTGAAAAATATTAAAATATTAAATATCATCATGTGTGGTTTTTCAGAAAAAACTAGAATAACATATAAACAAGTGTCTATATAAAAAATATGAGGGCACAATTGTGTTCATAATAGTGGCTTTACCCTTAGCGCGACCTAACATTGGTCAACGTGGGTCGACTGTGGAATGTTTTCGTGGACATTTTAAATGAATAAATAAATGGATAAAAATTTATTTTATTTTATATTATTGATGAAATTATGAAACAACAAGTTTATCTTTAAATAAACTATTTTTCTAAGATCCAGGGTTAATCTCAGAACCTTGGAATTATCTAGAGGCACTGGGAAGAAACCTATGTAGAATCCTCTTTAGTAGGCGATGACAGAACTTCGAATCAGATATCAACGAATGTCATTCTTAGTAGATCCTGCCAGTAGTGATGAAATGACTACCAATCTTTATCAACAAGTGATCCAAAATCTATGTAGGATGAATTATTTCAATTCTTTTCTCTATTTTTGATTCTTATGACAAACACAGACTAATCACCAAATAGATTATCCTACATATTGTTCGTACTTGTGGGATGGGATGATTTTGTGGGATTTATCAGGTTTTTTTCTAGAGATTGATTTCTTTGATTAATTTATCATTATTATAGGAATGGATCGAGGCTAGAATGAACAACTACTAAGGTTCATTCCTAAATATTATTCCTTGTGTACTTTTCTCCCTCGATTTCTTGCATCCTTTAAGCGTGTTCTTTATTCTTTCCCCCAACTTTGAACAATCAATCATTGTGCCCAAGATTCTTAGTATAACGATCTAAAACTGGATATCATACATCAGGATGACTCAAAGGAGGTGTGACGGTGACAACGACGAATGGATCGAAGCAATTTTGGAGTACCTGTTCTTTGGGAAAATGTGTTGTATTTGATTAAATCGGATTTATAAATCGATTGAAGGCCCAAAACCCATAGATTTGGTGTTGGGTGGTGAAACGACCTTGGATATAGAGTTTCTAGGTGAACAGACCACCAGAAAAAGATCCATGAGATCGAACGAGGTGTGGAAATGAAGATGTGTTTATGGAAAACCTAAAACACATGATGTGTAGTCTCAGCTACATGACATGTGTTCATCGTTGGACCACTTGATGTGTACCTTAGGAGGTACACAGACATGGGGTGGAGTACATGGGTTTCTAGGTGAACGTACCACCAGAACAAGATCCATAAGATCGAACGAGGTGTGGAAAGGAAGATGTGTTTATGGAAAACCTAAAACACATGATTTGTAGTCTCGGATACATGACATGTGTTCATCGTTGGACCACTCGACATGTACCTTAGAAGGTACATATAAATGGGGTGGAGTACATGGGTTTCCTAAATTCCATGTACCCCTCTTCTACATGACGATTTCTAAAGATGTGGGTCATTGTACATTAGTAGTACCCAGGGTCAAGGGACACGACATGTGACCCTACTACACACTGTGTACCCCATTCTACATGGATTGATCCACTTGTCCTCTTTATATTGGATAGGTTTCATTAGGGTTCATTCCCTTATTATTTACCTGAAGGTTGGTGAGAATAATTTCCTACACATATGACTATGATCCCTTCAACATAACTTCTTGGGTAGCATTTTTTTAATCCCATGAGAGGCCCATAGTAGGATCCTCTATTCATTCATTATAACCTAAGTGGATTTTGTGGTATTGACGTGACCAACACTACGTGGGTAATGATACTTTTCATATCAGGTTAATTCATATTGAGTTTTTGGTATCACCCCATGGCCCTGGTTGTGATCCTCATATGTGTATTGTATCTCTCTCTATAGATCTATCAATGTATCTCTCTCATGGAGAGACCCAACAAGCATTACCTCCTTGACTCACATCATCAGTGCTATTAGACTCAGGTGTGTGTTCTATGAAATGAGTGATTCTTGGAATCTTTAATCTGAATTCCTAGGATTGGTATGAAATGGTTGTGACTTACCTATAGACTATGCATCTTGGTTAAGTATATCTGGATATTCCTATTATATATTCTCTAAATATATACTTGTGTAGAGTGAACTATATCTTTCCTTTTTTGTATTTCATTGTGGTTTTGGGGTATCATACTAAGTATTTTTATACGCACCCCTACAAGGGATTTTCCTACACATGTCGTGTCTTGTGAACATGATCGACCCTTTTGATGAAGTCTCTGGTGAACCAGGACCAAGCGGTGCATTGTGAGACCAGGAAGGTCGAGGTGTTCCAATGGCTATAGACAACAGTCCTAGTACTTTTTTCTTACAAGTTGGACTTGTGTTTAGAGACTCTTTTAGTGGGCTTGTATTATGGCCATTTTTACTTTACATTCCTGTTGTACTCTGGTTGGGATATAGGAGTATGCATGCGCATGGTTTTTAGTGGTTTTTTTAAATTTCAGCATTTGGTGAGCTTGAAGATGTGTGCATGTGTACAGGTACATAGGCCATGCCTACCATGTTAGTGATATGCTTACTTGGTGCTAGTCACTATCCCCTGGCCTATTGGAGGTGGGTGTGGGGAGTCACGGCACGTGCCACACTAGGACGGGTCATGACATGTATATAATGATAAATATACAAATATATTAATACAAATATATATAATTATATTTATTTATATATATATTTATAAATAATTATATAATTATATATATATATATGTATTAATTAGTTTGAGTTTATCTTAGTGGTAAGAACCTCTTAATTCTACAATAAAGGTTGGGGGTTAAAATCCCATGGAGCGTAGGTACTGTCGCAGTACTATCGCAGTGGCGGGCACTGTAGTAGTGGCGGGTATTGTAGAAGTTGGTGTACTATAGCATTATTGTTCACAAAATGGGTCTTGGGCAAAAATTCCGGGCCTACGGACCATATAATGGGTTTCATGCCCACTGGGTCTTTGGGCCAAAATATATATAATGTAATAAAGTGGCTGGTTGGGTGGGTTATCCCTTAGAGGGGGCTATGACCTGCCTTTCAACCCTGTGTGTGTGCGGTGTGTGTGTGTTTAATGTAATTGCGCCCCCAAGCACCTAATAATATATATATATATTAACATATTAATATATTAATATATATAATTATAAATATAATAAACATATTTATTATAATTTTATATTTTTTTAAACATGTATGTTTATTTATAATTATAATTATAAATATATGTATATAATTATACATATTTATATAATCATATATATATTTTTAATTATATACCAGTAAAGTTTAGGTGGCGAGTCAAAGCTTGGTCCTAAAATTTATTAAAGAAAATAAACGAGTAGAATAATGATACAAAACATGTGGCATAGAGAGAACCACCAATCAAGAATGTGGAAAGAACCAAATAATATATATATATATAATTATATATATAATAAATATATTTATTATAATTTTATATTTATTTAAACACGTATATTTATTTATAATTATAATTATAAATAAATATAATTAAAAATATATGTATATAATTATAAATATTTGTATATAATTATATATATTTACATAATCATATATATATATATATATATATACATTTAATTATATACTAGGAAAGTTCAGGAGTTAAGCGAAAGATGGATCCTAAAATTTATTAAATAAAATAAAAGAGTAGAACAATGATACAAAACATGTGGCATAGAGAGCACCACCAATCAAGAATGTGGAAAGCACCACCCAGAAAAAACCAAAGCAAAGTCCCTAATCACAATTGGGACCCGAAGACCCCCCAAAAGAGCATGGTCCATCAGTTAAAGATAAATGTCCCATAAGCCTAGCATATTAGCCCAAAAACATGAACGTAAACCAAATATTTGCCTAAAGGAAAATAAGAAATGTGTATTCACCGCATAAAAAAGGCCCAAGGACCCGGTTTCACATTGAGAGCCCAACCTACCAAAAAAATATGTCTGCCACCACCCTGGGTCCATCACCACATATAAGTTCATCTTTGGTCTTCTCTTGAGGTCATCCCATACCCATCGTCATCATGTTCCCTGCTTCCCGGGGTCACCACCAGCTTTCTCTCCATCCCCACCATTGGGCATGGCCCATTATAGTCGAGCCGAGAACAATAGCATGAAACCATCACTTTGAAAACCTCCAATGTCATCTGTTTCCGCCAAAGTCCCAGATCTCCAAATTTTTTGCTGGAAAGTGATGCTAGCCTGCAATCACACAATCACCCCACTCGAGGATTCAGAGTTGATCCGTTCTTTGAGATCCCCTAAAATAGAGGTCCTCCCCTTAAAATCATCAAAAGACTAGGGTTTTACACCCTTAATTAAAACATCCTTGATCAGACAAGAGGGGGTATTATGTTGGTCTAGTTGGGCCACCATTTAGGTGATGGACTTAGTGTTTGGGTAATTCTGATGTGGGTTTTCCTATATTTTAAATAATTTGGATTATGGGCCATGATGTTTTGGAATTTGGTCTATTTGTATGTTTGGGTGGCATTGTTTTGTAATTTTATAAGTTTGGTGGTTCTTTGAGTATAAAAAAATTGTATGATCCTCTTCGTACTTTATTTTAATTAATAATTTTTTGGACTAAGCATGATCGGTACCTGAACTTTCCTGGTTAATCAGATAAGAGGTGGGGGGGGGGGTGGGGTGGGGAATCAAGTGATCCCCAGTCATGAATTCCTTCTTTTCTAAATCAATTTGAAGAAGATTTATCCTATTGTGTGGGAAACATAGGCCGTTGAGGTTTTTAGGGTTTTTATGAGTTTTATCATTTTTTATATTTCTTATGGGTTTTAGGGTTTTTAGGGGTTTTTAGGGTTTTTAGTGTTTTTATAGGTACTTTATGGTATAATTACTGTGAAACACACACACACACACTCACACCTCACCCATAGGCCGAGGGTTGGGTCATAGCCCCCCGAAATGGATACCCACCCATCAAGATCTCTTTATTTATGCCCTGAATGACCCATACATACAACCCATAGGGCACAGAAAACCATTGAACAAAGGCCCCAAACTCATCCTATATTCCTACGTAACCTGAGGTAGCACCAATATATTCCACCTCTCACAACGTCGTCACCAAGCAGCCATAGGTGTGGTTTCCATCGATCAGGACTCTCCTACTGATCAACGATGGACATGCTCTCCTCTAAGACATGCATCCTCACTGAATCCACCAATCCACACCCTCCATCAACATGGCAGATGCCATGGATTTTCTATAAATGACCACTAGACTTCCACCCCTACCATTGAGCATGGGTTCACTAATCCCAATGGATGATGAAGGCGTCAACCTGCTACCCCCATCACCACATCAAAGATTTCAACCACCAAATCTTCATTCCTATCACCCTTGAATCTCTATTTCACCCTTAGATCTACCACCTACAGTCATCCCCACCGCATCACTACACCTTTTCTGAACAACGCCACCGTCATCCAACCATCGCCACCTTCTATCCAATGCCCGCCCACCATTCTGCTGCTAGCGTTGGCACCATCTGCCACCATTTGAGATGTCACATCCGATTCAATCGGATGATGAGGCTGATGATCAATTTCTGTCCTTCTTTCCTCTTCTTGCATCAGTAGTTTGAACGACCCCTCCACCATCGACATTCCCTCCATGGCATCCGAGCGGTCTGCGCTCGATTCCCAGCTTCATGTATCGTTGACCACCAATTAAATTTAGGATACTGTGTTGTTGGATGGCATCAATGATGACATCAGTGATTGATTTATGCCATGATAGTGTTGGAAGGTGGGTGTTAACATCATAATTGGGGGAGATGCTTGCTTGGAGTCGACCACCTACATACGATGGCTCCTTGTGTGGGATGACAGTGCGGCTCCCGGTGATGGTTCAGAAGCGGACTAATATATATAAGTTCAGGGTATGCTTGGTATGTCTTTTGCAGATTATATTCATCAGATGATGATTCAGTAGCTTAGGTAGAGTTTGATGAGTGCTCCCATCTTGAGATTTCTAGAGTAGGGTGTCGAGTATGTAGTGCTTTGTGATGCATCAGGAATTGGGCTTGGTTGTGTCTTGATGTTGAGGAGAGTGATGATTACCTATGGTACGTGCCAATTGAGACCACACGAGTAGAACTATGCAACCCATGATCTTGAGTTAGTAGCGATAGTCTTCACATTGAAGATGTGGAGACACTACCAGATGGGAAAGTAGTTTATATTCTACTCTGATCACTAGAGTCTCAATTATATCTTCTCTTAGAAGGATCTGAACTTTATATATAGGTGATGAATAGAGTTCCTCCAAGACTATGACTTTGAGATTTTCTATTCTAATGGGAAGGAAAATGTGGTGGAAGATGTTCTCAGTAGGATATCTAGTTCATAGTAGCTGAATGAGCTGTTAGAACAGTTGGCCTCATTATAGTCATCCTTAGTGGATGGAGATGGTGAAGCTTACCTCCAGTCGATGGTTGTTACCCCTAAAATCTTATAGAGAGTTAGGGGGAACAACTTGAGGATATCGACTGCGAGACTTTACATGTTCAGATGTCCTCATGGCATTCCCCTGATGGATTTTCAAAAGGTAGGTAGAACTTTGATATTTTTAGAGGATGTATAGTAGTACCAATGGTGTTGCGGAAAGAGGTTTTGAGGGAGCTTCATATGACCCCTTTGGTGGTACATCCAGTTCCAACAAAAATGTACCAGGACCTCCGATGCTAGTTTTGGTGGATAGGGATGAAGAAGAAAGTGGAAGGGTTTGTTTCTTGATGTCGTACTTGTCTATAAGTAAAGTATAAGCATCGGGTTCCTACAATATTATCTCAACCACTTGAGTTGATATAATGGAAGTGGAATAAGATATCGATGGAATTCGTGACGGGTTTACCATGTACATCTATAGGACACAATTCCATCAGGGTGACCATTGACCAACTCACCAAGTTGGCCTACTTCCTAGCTATCTGAGAGCAAAGTTCAGTAGATAGCTTGGGACGCCTCTATATGAAGGAGATAGTTCGACTCCATAGAGTCCCAATAATGATTGTTTCTAATTGTGATGATCACTTTACATCCCAGTTATGAAAGGGATTATAAGTGGTGTTTGGGACCCAGTTATGTTTTAACACAATGTTTCACCCACAAAAGGATGTCCAGATAAAGCAGATCATTCAGGTTCTAGAGGACATGATGTGAGCTTTCATGTTATACTTTAGCCGTAGTTTAGAGGATCACCTACTGCTGGTGGAGTTTGCGTACAACAATATCTATCATTCCACCATTGGTATACAACCATTCGAGGATTTGTATGGACAACCCTATAGATCACTACTTTGTTGGACTGACTTAGTAGAGTCAGTAATCATGGGCCCAAAGTTGGTACAAGCTACTACGAAGAAGGTAAATATCATCTTGGAGAGGATGAGGACTGCACAGATCCATCATAAGTCTTATACTGATAGATGATGAAGGCCTTTGAAGTACGAGGAAAGAGACTGTGTGTTTCTTTAGGTTTCTCCTCAATGGGGATTATAGAGATTTGGTTAGGGTGGAATGCTCTTTCTGAGGTTCATCAGCCCTTTTTAGATACTACATAGAGTTGGAAAGGTGGCGTACCACTGGGATCTACCCCCACAGTTAGGTTGGGTACATTACATCTTCTACGTGTCATAGTTGATAAGGTACATGCATGACCCATTACATGTCATCAACTGAGGCGAGATGGACATTGAGGATGGAGTGACTTTTTTTTGAGTTTCTAGTAGATATCATGGACCGATAAGAGAGGATACTTTTTGGGTGATCGATTCCCTTGGTGTGTGTTCGGTGGTAACACATGAATCTCTATGAGAGCACTTGGTAGCAGGAGGCTCAGATTTGTGCTCGGTACCTTAATCTTTTTGAGTAGCCTTTGTTTCATCCTTTTGGGGACGTAAATCCCTAAGGTGGGGAGAATTTAATGACTCAATTTTTTTAAATATTTAATGGATTAATTTTGAGACCATGCGTTGAGACAACGTGCAATTCTACGGCCTGGTGTGACCATAAAAATTGTTTGAAAAATATTAAAATATTAAATAGCATCATGCGTGGTTTTTCAGAAAAAGTGGAATAACCTATAAACAAGTGTCTAAATAAAAAATCTGAGGGCACAATTGTGTTTAGAATAGTGGATTTACCCTTGGCGAGACCTAAAATTGGTCAACGTGGGTCGACTGTGGAAAGTTGTCATGGACATTTTAAATGAATAAAATAAATGGATAAAAATTTATTTTATTTTATATTGTTGATACAGTGATGCAACAACAAGTTTATCTTTAAATAACCTATTTTTCCAAGATCCAGGGTTAATCTCATAAACCTGGAATTATCTAGAGGCACTGGGAAGAAACCTATCTATAATCCTCTTGAGTAGGTGATGAAGGAACTTCTAATTAGAGATCAACGAATGTCGTTCTTAGTAGATCCTGCCAGTAGTGATGACATGAATACCGATCTTCATTAATGAGCAATCCGAAGTCTATATAGGATGCATTATTTCAATTCTTTTCTTCATTTTTGATTCTTATGAAAAACACAGACTAATCAACAAACAGATTAGAATGCATATTGTTTGTACTTGTGGGATGGGATGATTTTGCAGGATTTATCAGGTTTTTTTTCTAGATATCAATTTCTTTAAATAATTTATCATTATTATAGGAATGGATCAAGGATGGAATGAACAAAAACTGAGGTTCATTCCACAAGACTGTTCTTTGTGTATTTTCTCCCTCTATTTATTGCATCCTTCAAGCGTTTTCTTCATTCTTTCCCCCAATTTTGAACAATCAATCATTGTGCCCAATATTCTTAGCATAACGATCTAAAAATAGAGATCCAACATTATGATGACTCTAAGGAGGTGTGACAGTGACAATGAAGAATGGATCGAAGTAATTTGGGAGCACCTGTTCTTTGGGAAAGATGCATTAGATTTGATTAAATTAGATTTATGATCCGATTGAAGGCCTGAAACCCATAGATTTTGTGTTAGGGTGGTGAAACGACCTTGGATATAGAGTTTCTAGGTGAACGGACCACCAGAACAAGATCCATAAGATCGAACGAGGTGTGCAAAAGAAGACGTGTTTTTGGAAAACCCAAAAAACATGATGTGTAGTCCTGGATACATGACATGTGTTCATCGTTGGACCACTCGACATGTACCCTAGGAGGTACATAGACATGGGGTGGAGTACATGGGTTTCCTACACAGTGTGTACTCCCCCACATGGCTTGGTCTAGAATGGTTACATGGACTACCCTGTGTACTGGTACATGGGTAGGCATACACGGGATGATGCCATGTACTGGCACAGGGCCAGGGTACACGGGCTAACCCCAAATGGTAGTACACGACGTGTGACTCCAACATTCTGTGTACCCCTCTTTTACATGACAATTTCTAAATGCGATCCATTGTACATGAGTAGTACCCAGGGTCAAGGGACACGACATGTGACCCTACTACATGTTGTGCACCCCTTTCTACATGGCTTGAGCCACTTGTCCTCTTTATCTTGGATAGGTTTCATTAGGGTTCATTCCCTTATTGTTTCCCTGAAGTTTGGTGAGAATAACTTCCTACACATAGGACTATGATCCCTTCAACATGACTTCTTGGATAGTGTTTTTGGAATCCCATGAGAGGCCCAGAGCAGGATCCTCTATTCATTCATTATGACCTAAGTGGAGTTTGTGGTATCGATGTGACCAACACTATGTGGGTGTCGATCCTTTTCTTATCAGGTTAATCCAGATTGAGTTTTTGGTATCACCCCATGGCCCTGTTTGTGATCCTCATATGCGTATTGTATCTCTCTATATAGATCTATAAACGTATCTCTCTCATGGAGAGACCCAACAAGCATTATCTCCTTGACTCACATCATCTGTGCTATCAGACTCAGGTGTGTGTTCTATGAAATGGGTGATTCATGGAATCTTTGAGCTGAATTCATAGGGTTGGTATGAAATGGTTGTGACTTACCTCTAGACTATGAATCTTGGTTAAGTATATCTAGATATTCCTATTATATTTTCTCTAAATATATACATGTGTAGAGTGAACTATATCTTTCCTTTTTTGTATTTAATTGTGGTTTTGGGGTATCATAATGAGTATTATTATACTCACCCCTATAAGGGATTTTCTTACACGTGTCGTGTCTTGTGCACATGATCGACCCTTTTGATGGAGTCTCTGGTGAACCAGGACCAGGCAGTGTGTTGTGAGACAAGGAAGGTCAAGGTGTTCCAATGGCTACAGACAACAGTATTAGTACTTTTTCTTACAGGTTGGACTTGTTTTTAGAGACTCTTTTGGTGGGCTTGTATTATGGCCATGTTTACTTTACATTCCTATTGTACTCTGGTTGGGATATAGCAGTATGCATGCACTTGGTTTTTAGTGTTTTTTTTTAAATTTCAGCATTTGGTGAGCTTGAAGATGTGTGCATGTGTATAGGTGCATAGACCATGCCTCCCATGTCAGTGATATGCCTACTTGGTGCTAGTCACTAGCCTCTGGCCTATTGGAGGTGGGTGTGGGGAGTCACGACACGTGCCCCACTAGGACAGGTCATGACATGTATATAATGATAAATATACAAATATATTAATACAAATTTATATAATTATATTTATTTATATATATTTTATTATAATTTTATAATTATATATATATATATATATATATATATATTAATTAGTTTGAGTTTAGCTTAGTGGTAAGCACCTCGTCATTCTACACTAAAGGTTGGGGGTTCAAATCCCATGGAGCGCAGGTACTGTTGCATTACTATAGTAGTGGCGGGTGCTGTAGAAGTTGGGGGTACTGTAGCATTATTGTTCACAGAATGGGTCTTGGGTAAAAATTTCAGGCCTACAGACTATATAAGGGGTTTCATACCCATTGGGTATTTGGGCCAAAATATATATAATGTAATAAAGTGGATGGTTAGGTGGGTTATCCCTTAGAGGGGGCTATGACCTACCTTTCAACCTTGTGTGTGTGCAGTGTGTGTGTGTGTGTTTAATGTAATTGTGCCCCCAAACACCTAATAATATATATATATATATATTAATATATTAATATATATAATTATAAATATATTAAATATATTTATTATAATTTTATATTTAGTTAAACATATATGTTTATTTATAATTATAATTATAAATATATGTATATAATTATGTATATTTATATAATTATATATATATTTTTAATTATATACCAGGAAAGTTCAGGAGTCGAGTGAAAGCTCGGTCCTAAAATTTATTAAAAAAAATAAACGAGTAGAATAATGATACGAAACATGTGGCAAAGAGAGCACCACCAATCAAGAATGTGGAAATGGCCTAATAATATATATATATATATATATATATAATTATATATATAATAAATATATTTATTATAATTTTATATTTATTCAAACATTTATATTTATTTATAGTTATAATTATAAATAAATATATTTATAATTATATGTATATAATTATAAATATTTGTATATAATTATATATATTTATATAATCATATATATATATATATATATTTAATTATATACTAGGAAGGTTCAGGAGTTGAGCGAAAGATGGGTCCTAAAATTTATTAAAGAAAATAAAAGAGTAGAACAATGATACAAAACATGTGGCATAAAGAGCACCACCAATCAAGAACGTGGAAAGCGCCACCCAGAAAACAACCAAAGCAAAGGATCTAATCACAATTGGGACCTGAAGACCCCCAAAAAGTGCATGGTCCATCAGCTAAAGATAAATGTCCCATATGTCTAGCATATTAGCCCAAAAACTTGAACGTCAACCAAATATTACCCTAAAAGAAAATAAGAAATGTGTATTCAGCCCATAAAAAAGGCCCAAGGACCCAGTTTCAGATCGGGAGCCCAACCCACCAACCAAATCTTCCTGCCACCACCCCGGGTCCATCACCATGTATAAGGTCCTCTTTGGTCTTCTCCTGAGGTAATCCCATACCCATCATCATCATGCTCCCTGCTTTTCGGGGTCACCACCAGCTTGCTCTCCATCCCCACAATCGGGCATGGCCCATTGTAGTCGAGCCAAGAATAGTCGCATGCAGCCATCACTTTGAAAAACTCCATTGTCATCTGTTGCCACCACGATCCCAGATCTCCAAGTTTTTGCTGGAAAGTGATGCCGGCCTGCGATCTCATAATCACCCCACTCGAGGATTCAGAGTCGATCCGTGCTTTGAGATCCCCTAAAATAGAGGTCCTCCCCTTAAATTCATCATAAGACCAGGGTTTTACACCCTTATTTGAAACATCCTTGATCAGACAAGAGGGGGTATTATGTTGGTCTAGCTAGGCCGCTATCTAGGTGTTGTACTCAGTGTTAAGGTATTTCTGATATGGGTTTTCCAATCTTTCAAATAATTTGGATTATGGGCAATGATGTCTTGGTCTTTGGTCTATTTGTATGTTTGGGTGGAAATGTTTTGTCATTTTACTAGTTTGGTGGTGCTTTATGTATAGAACATTAGTCGGATCCTTTTTGTACTTTATTTTCATTAATAATTTTTTGGGCTGGGCATGATCGGTACCTGAACTTTCCTGGTTAATTGGATAATAGGGGGGAATCGAGTGATCCGCAGTCATGAATTCCTTCTTTTTCTAAATCAATCTGAAGAAGCTTTATCCTATTGTGTGGGAAACATAGGGAAAATAGATCATTTTTCCCCAACACAACAAAAGTATTTTGATCATCATGACTGATTGATTTGGAGAAATGCCCTAAACCATCACCATAATATGATAGAGAGAGAAGCTCTCCTCTTAAGAGAGAAGCCATATATGGAATCTACCTTTATAATTATTCACATATATATATATATATATAATTAAATATTATAGTTACTTTGGAGTTTTTAGGATTATTTGGATTTTTAGTGTTTTTAGGGTTTTTAGGGATTTTAGAGTTTTTAGGGCGTTGAGGTTTTTATGGGTTTTTATGGGTTTTATCATTTTTTAGGTTTATTATGGGTTTTAGGGTTTTTAGGGGGTTTTATGGTTTTTAGAGGTTTTATAGGTACTTTATGGTATAATTACACACACTCACACCTCAACTATAAGCCGATAGTTGGGTCATTTCCCCACCAAAGGGTAACCCACCCATCAAGCTCTCTTTATTTATGACCTGAAATACCCATACATACAACCCATAGGGCCCAGAACACCATTGGACAAAGGCCCCAACCTCATCCTATATTCCTACGTAACCTGAGGTAGCACCAATATATGCCACCTCTAACAACGTTGTCACCAAGCAGCCATAGGCATGGTTGCCATCGATCAGGCCTATCCTGCATATCAACGATGGACATGCTCTCCTCTAAGACATGCATCCTCACTGAATCCACCAATCCACACTCTCCATCAGCTCGTCAGATGCCATGGATTTTCCATAAACGACCACCAGACTTCCACCCCTGCCATCGAGCATGGGTTCACTAATCCCAATGGCTGATGAAGACGTCAACCTGCTACCCCCATCACCGCATCAAAGTTTTCGACCACCAAATCTTCATTCCTGTCACCCTTGCATCGTTGTTGCACCCTTAGAGCCGCCACCTACAGTCATCCCCACCGAATCACTACACCTTTGCCGAACAACGCCACCGTCATCCAACCACCGCCGCCTTCTATCCAACGCCCGCCCACCGTTCTGCTGCTGCTAGCGTCCGCACCATCTGCCACCATTTGAGACGTCACATCCGATTCAATCGGCCGATGAGGCTGATGATCAATGCCTGTCCCTCTTGCCTCTTCTTGCATCGGTAGTTTGAACGACCCCTCCACCATCGAGATTCCCTCCATGGCATCCGAGCGGTCTGCGCTCGATTCCCAGCTTCATGTATCGTTGACCACCAATTGAATTTAGGATACTGTGTTGTTGGCTGGCATCAATGATGCCAGCAGTGATTGATTTGTGCCATGATAGTGGTGGAAGGTTGGTGTTAACGTCATAATTGGGGGCGACGCTTGCTTGGAGTCGACCACCTACATACGACGGCTCCTTGTGTGGGATGACAGTGCGGCTCCCGGTGATGATTGAGATGAGGACTAATATATATAAGTTCAGGGTATGCCTCGTATGTCTTTTGCAGATTATATTCATCGGATGATGATTCAGATGAGACTCAAAAACATCCTCCAATGATCTAAATTTTCAATAGACAAGTATATATAATTATAAATTTAATAAATTTATTTATTATAATTTTTTAATTATTTAAATAATTATATTTCTTTATAATTTTATAAATACTTTTTTATAACATTATATATATTTATAATTTTATTATTAACCAACTACATGCCATACATATACACATGTACACATGTTGTCTAAATATGTAAATCCCATGACGAGATCAGCGGCTGAAGAGTGCAAGTGGATGGATGGAGACAGACTGACTATGTTATTAGCTTACGATGTGGAGTGATTGGTGGCGAGCCACGACATCAAAGAGCTCTCCCAAAGGCGGGGTTGAAGCGCGTGTGTGGGTTGCGATGAAGATGGTGACGATTGTGCACATGAACACTAACATTGGGATGTGGGCAGGGACAATACCTCAGAATGCATGGTGGAATATTGACAAAATCGGGAGTTTCGCCAAGGTAGGATGGAAACATGCTATTGTTGAAGTAGGTGCATGTGTAGCGACATCGGGAGGGTGACCTTTTGGGTACAGGCTGGCGAAACTGTTGACAAGTGGATGGGCTGGTCTTTGGGTGGGTTTCAATGTTTAATGGGTCTACTTGCCATTTCTTTAGTGTGGGATTCCCAAGTTGCCACCGATGGCTTGGGATGCTAGTGAGTGATTCTCACGGCGTCCATCAATGGTATGGGACGATGACGGGTGTGACGACCCATGCTCATTTCGATTATCAGTGGTATGAGACGTTTTTGGGTTCGTGTGAACAAGTTTGATGTTGAAGTGCTGGAGCAAGGATGAAACATACAGGGTGATGTTGAGGGCACAATGATGCACTTGGGGTGCAGTTTGAAGTATGGAACCATGACGACATATGGGCTTCAGGTGTGCATGGGTCTTCTCGGGAGGTGGGCTCATGGTGGGTGCACGAGATCCCACAGCGGGGCTTCGGCCTAGCTTCTAGGACGAGCTTCGGGATGGTTTTGTGAACCTAATGGGCCATTAATTAATGGGGTTCTTTGTGTTTCGTTTTTTCTGGGTCTCTTGTTGGCCACTTCTTGGTTTTAGTGTAATTATTATACCCCATTGTTTCTAAAATGGTTTAGATCATTGATTTGGTAACACAAAACCTTGAACTCGAAAATTTATCGAAGAAAGTAGGCAACACACATTGATACATGGAACGAAGACCGAAAAAATAAGAGTCCCTAATGACCCCCTAACCTATGGTTGTAGGGGCCCTTAAATTATGTTTGGCCTGAAGCCCATCTCCACAGCGGCCCAAAACCCAAATAAGCACAGGTCCAAAGCCATTAAAGAACACCTGTTCGAATCAACTATAGACACTGCCACAACGACTAGGGTCAACCCCACACCCGTCGCCAGCCTGTGCACCGCATCATGAGGTGACTCTTGTAACACCCCAAGATTTCATAGTGTGTTATTTCTTCAAAATAATTCAATAACTTGCACTACACGTAACACCGAGTTCAAGCACACCATGACTTACCAAACAAGCCATTCAAAAGAGGTTATGAATAGTATTAACTAAATTTTAAACTTTATATAATCCTTATAATTTTAGAATCCATATTATGAGTTTCTTAGACATAATGTAAGAACAAATTCATTTTCAGTATTGTACTTTTACCAACTTTAAATAGTGAACCCTTTTTAAATCCAATATTTTAAACTTTTATATATTCAATTTGACTAAATAAATTTACTTTTTAGAATGGGGACATCAAAAATTTACAATGAAACATCCCAAGCTTCCACGGTACGTTTTCCTTTGAATAATAAAGTAGTGTATGTTGTATGCAACTTCGAGTTCTAACACACACCATAACCAATCAAACTAGCCGTTATGAATAGTAATACCTACTTTTTGAAATTTTATAAATTTTGTCTCTTAAAATGGAATTCATTTTTGTATTCAGAGTATCGAATTTAACCTAAGGTGAAATTTTGGAACTTTTCGGATAACATTTATATTTTGATGAATAGTGAAAATTACTAAATTTTAATTAAAAACAACTTTTTTAATCGAAATAATTTATATTGATAAATTATGAATTTGAGTGGTTTTAAAGTATATTTATAATATATATTTTACCGTTTAATACAATGTTGGTCATTGTACATAATTTCACAATTAAACCGGACATAAACAAGTGTCAATCTTTTGATAGTTATTATCTCTTAAAAACACGCTATTTGTTTTGAAGACGAGAATTAATTTTTAAATTAATTAATGCAACTGATATGTTTTGAATTTGGTAAAATATACATCATTTTTGAATTCATAATATCAAATATATCTTAGGCCCATTTTTTGGTATTTTTCTGGAAACTTTCATTTTTTGATGAATAGTGAAACCACTGAGTGATAGTTAAAAAACTGAATTTTTCATAAAACTTAATTTTACCGCTTCTGTGAATAGAATTTAGAAAATACATGAGACATGGTTAATATCAAGGAGTAAAATTTGGTTCAATGAGATGAAAATAATTTTTGGTGAATAGTAACTTTTTACTTTTATTTACCACGGTTAAAAGTAAATAGGGAAATTAAGGGTAAAAATGATATTAATATTACCCTAACACATGTCCTAATTCTATTGGACAAGTGTATCTCGACCAAAAACAACCTTAGGAGTAAAATATTCTCATTTAGGTCCACTTGTATTAGATTAGGACATTTATTATTATCTAATTCAAAGAAGAGTTAAAAGAGTTAAAATCAAAGTTTATTTACTAAAACCTTTTTAATATAGGGTTATACATAAGATAAATTCAATTGTAAATATTCATTAGAAAGATAAAACGATTTCCTACATAATGGTATTTTATTTATAAGTTTTAGACATTAAATAATTTAATTTATTTATGACACAATGGTGATGCAGTAATTACCTAATTAATGAAAAATTAGAATAATTGATATTATAAATAAAAAAATAAATGTACTTTGAGACTTTTTATAAATACCAATAATTTTATAGGTTAATATGACATGTTAGAATTGATTTAATTAACCTTTTTTGAAGTAATCATTCTGTTATAATGTTTACAAAAATCAATTATTGAATAGTGTCAAAATTGACACAAAAGAGGTTTTAAAACAAATATTATATTATTAATTAATATTAAATTTCCTAAAAATCTAAGGTTCGGCCAGGAGACTTATATCATGATAGGTGTATCATTAATGGACCACTTGGGGGTCTCTTGGATTTATATAGTAAGTTTATTAACCATATAATATAAAACTACAAAGAGACATTATAAAAGTGAAACTAATAAACTAAGAGTTAATACTTAAAGATAAGGTTAATATAATAACCCAAAACTGTCTAAATTCTATTTATTGAGTGGTTTTCGACCCATACCCACCTTAACCTTTAAATAATACACTTTGGAGCCATTAGAAACCGAATATGAATTTATTATAAAATAATATTTCTAGCTTTTCCAAAGGTGCCCCTCACCCCTCTTATAAAAGGGAACTTCCCCTTCTCATTAATTCAAACCTTCAAAGCCTTTTGGTTCGGCCAAACCCTACCCAAATACTCTCTCAACTTCCCTCACTACAACCTAGAGGCCTTAGTTTGATCAGAAAGCCAACCTAAGGAGCCCTTTTGAACAAATCAAAAGGAAGAACCCGAAGAAGAGGTAATGTTTTCACCACCCTCTTTCAAATTCATTTCTTCTTCAACTTCTTCTTTATTTGTTATTCCCATACTAAAATAATGAATACAGTATCTCCTATATACTATAATATTATTATAAATATTTTACAACCATATTCAGTATTCTATCCATCCTTTTAATGACATGTCACCATACGTGCGTACGTACGGCTTACCGTCTACACGTCGTGGTGTAATTGTTATTCAATATATTATTATTTGGATGGGTATAATAATGATGTTTAATTCATGTAAATAATAAATATAACATGATAATGATTCTGTATATAAGATATACCATCCAATTAAATATTATTTTAATATCAAAAGAATGATATTGTCGCTCGTGCGTACGTACGGACTACCGTCTCCACGAACGCGATGAGATTCATTCTCCATCGTATCCATTCAAGTATAATTATTATTTGATGTTTTAAAAATAATTTTTAAGGACTTGATATCACTATAGATATGAAAAAGATACAACCTATCCATTAAAAACTTGTCTTACGTAACAAAACATATAAAAGAAAATGAGTAAGTTAACACCCGAAACGACGATAATACTAAGATATTATTAACAAAGCAATGTTAAAAGATCATATATGATAACATAATAATGTATATGATTCTTTTATAATTTAATAACAATTATTTCACCATTATACAGGAGTTTAACCTACCCCCAACCAAGGAAAAGTACAAGGTAAGAGTTTATTTCGCAATCTCTTCATTATCCGAGTTTGTTTATACTTAATTATCTACTAGGACCTCTTTATCATCCAAATCCATGTTTCTTGAAAGTGTATTTAAAAACATTCTTACTATTTTACAGAATATGGGTTAATGTCATTTATACCCTTTTTTGACTTTTTATAAGAAGTTTATAAAGGGATCATTCCGTCGTTTTCCAAACAAGGTCCTTTTTAACCTTTTCGACAGAATTATGGTAAGAATGTTTTTTAACTTATACGGTGGGTGTGGCTATTTTCCACCATTATAAAATATTCGAAGATTCCCTTACAATCTTATAAGTATATTTTCAAAGTAAATTTTTTATTTTATAATTATGTGACTTTTAAATGATTTCAAAATGAATATTTTAAGAATTTCTGAATGGTACTCTCTATCAAAATCATAATTTTAAATGTTTTAAAGATTTATCTTTCTAAATCTTTTTAATTAATGTCCATGTTTTCAAAATGATTTTAAGGATTTATTTATATGGACATGAATTTTTTGAAATGATATTTCTTTTCAAAAGTTTCGAAGTGGTATGAGACACTTTGATTCAAGAATCTCTTTTAAATTACTTCCTTAATAAATGTGTGATTTTTAAATGAATTCAAAAAAAGATATATTTCTCTCAAATAGTTTTGATTTCATCTATGTCAACATCCTTTGATGGATTTTAAGTTTATTTGAAGTTGATTTATTATGATACAAAACTTCCATATTGTTTTGAAGTTTTTGTGATGTGTTTGACTGTGGATGTGTTATTCTTATACCATTCGTGGTTTATGGATGAAGTATTTACATTTTGTATGCTAGTTTTAATATGAATGTTTATGTTATGTTTGAACCTTTTCATATGGGAATGAATTGGACTTAATATGTGATGGGTGGAGCCCGCTATAGCTCCTCGATGCATCAGTAGGTCTCATGAGACAAACTAGTGTCTTGGTACAAGGCCTTGGCAAAATCTTATTTATAGTCTTGGAACGAGGCCTTGGCTATGTGGTTATGATAGTCTGGAATTATGCATTCCATCATTATGAAAGTGGTTATTGATATTGCATGTGATTATTCGATTTGTAGAATATCCATGTGAATAAGTAAATGACATTATTTCATTTTTTCCATACTGTGTTGAAGTTCAAGTTTAAAAGGATTTTGTTTTAGTTATAAATTGCCTTAAATGTTTATTCTTATTTATGAAAGTTTCCGCTACATTGTTATCCTTACTGAGCATTTGATCTCACCCCTTTTCTATGTTTTATTTTTCCTAGGATGTGAAGAAGTAAATTATGAATAACCTGCAGGGATAGTATGAGGGGATAAGAGTGTGGAATATGGAGACTATGTTGTTGTAGTTTTCATTTTTATGATGTAATGTAAAACTTTTTTAATGTATCTAGTGTTTCCAAGGCTACTAAAATAATCGGTCTTTCGAGACTTTATCTTTCTTGTGATCATGCCAATGTTATGTAATAATGCACCGACTCTGGGTAACTGGGGTCGGGGCGTTACAGTTGGTATCAGAGGAAGTTTAGTACAAACCTTGGAAGCTATATTTAGATAAACTCTGATTAGAGCACATAGACCTAAGATAGACTTTGAGGATTAGTATATAAGAACTTCCTAGAATTTTGGTATTGTAGAGATTTTGTGAGTTTTCCGAGCAATACATCCCTGTCTGGATACGAGCAGGTAGAGGCGGCTCTGACACAGATGTACCTAGGGGTAAAACCTGAAAACACCGCTTTGAGCTAGACTCGAACGGGAACTGGTGCACGACAACGGGCCTTGCTGCACCTTCGTTACGACACTCCTGGGGATATGCTTAAGATAACTCTCATTTTCTTTACAAATCATTATGAAGGGTTTATGAGTATATACTTCCTCAAAGGATACATTTTTATGATTATGGATTATATCTATAAACTATTTAATTTATGTTATGTGTTTTACAAGTTTGGGATTAGGTATTGTTATTCATAAACTAATCTAGTGTATGCCATTGTTTAGAAATGGCGCCCAGAAGAAGGAAGGAGAACTCCAGTAATGCACATGATCTAAAGAGAAATAAGGATCATATCTTTCATGGTCTTAAGCCAGAATTTATACGAGAAATTGTCTCCCATGTATTATCATCATATGAAGAAATAATATCATGTGTTGATAAGATAAGTAAAGAATTTACTGAGTCCTATGGCTTTGAAGGGAAGCAAGAGAAGAAAAGGATGGAAGAGAGAAATATGGATAAAGGGAAGAGGGAAAAGAAGAATTTTCCCATATGTGATAATTGTGGGAAGAAACACCCTGGAACTTGCCTGAAAATAATGAGAGTTTGTTATAAGTGTGGAGGAAAAGGGCACAAAGTACGTGACTGCAAGGGTAAGAAAATGGTTTCAAATGTACAATGCTTCATTTGCAAGGAGTTTGGACACTAGAGAACCTATGTCCCAGTCATCAAACTATGTCGCAAATGATGCTATTGGATAATAATCAAGTTATGATACTACCACAGATGAAGAGGAATGATTAGAGTTCTTATATTGATTATGTCATTTGAGTGTTGTATCAACAATGTACTTTTTATAATAATTATGGAGTATATAAGGATTGTACTACAATACTATTTCATTAAGGACTTGAGATTGTGTGGAACAAAGAAAAGTGACTCAATAGCAGGTTAAATTTTTGGAAAATATATGGTTGAAAGAAAGATAAACCATAATATGGTTCTGATACGTAGCTAGTGATTTTAGAATAATACATGATTGATTTGGACAAATTATATTGGATATTCTTGACTACCTTGAAACTGATTAATGATTTGTATATTCCATCATTGTTTGGGTTTACAACATTTTTGGATTGAAGGAGTATATATATTATTCTTTAAGGAATAAGGGATCATGAATGTAATCAATATGGTTTTATGGTAATTCAGGATGTTGCAGTGTTTTAAAAGAATAAATGATGAAGGTGTTCACATGTTATTATGTGGAAAAAAGGATCTTCATTGTTTTTACCTTCCTTATAAATTTTGGACTGAAGTATTTTGGATAGTTCTAGTTTGGATTGTTTTGGATTGCCATAAAAGGACAACCCGAAGGTCGGGCGGCAACCCATCGCGTCCGGCAAGGCCGCGAGACTTGAACCCACAACCGAAGGGCGAAAAGGGTGTATCACCTACCACTGACCCACGCGACGTCCTGGATTGAATAATGTCATTTTCTTTAATGGTTTTTCTAGATGAATTATAAATTCATTTTTTTAACCCTATACGGATAGGATAAATAGAATATTATTTTTACGTTCTATTATCTTTTAGAGTGAAAGATGAGTTTGTGGTAGAACTTAGTTAAAGGATGAGACTCTACTTGTCAAGTATATATTTTTCTTCTTCTCTTATTCAATGAAGAAATTAATTCCTATACTTTAGTGAAGGGATCTTAAAACAAAAAATGTGTTATCCTAATACCATATGTTTTGCTAAACCGATGGTATTTTAAATCATCATAGATTGATGAATTTAAGGCGCTCAATTTTACACTTGTTTGTGATTGATGACCTCAATCACTACCTATAAATATTTACGTTATTCCTCCAATTATATGTCTCTAATTGCCACCAATGTTCTCCGAATAGAGATCATAATTTGGGGGTGACCCTTTCATTTCTCTTTTCCTCTTATTAAAACTAAATTTTATTAACCCAAATTTTGATGTGGGTTTTCCCACAAAGATATTTTCTATATTTAACCTTTTATATTCGAAGAACAATTTCAAATTATGAGGACACAATTTATTGAAGGAGGGGATAATGTAACACCCCAAGATTTCATAGTGTGTTATTTCTTCAAAATAATTCAATAACTTGCACTACACGCAACGCCGAGTTCAAGCACACCATGACTTACCAAACAATCCATTCAAAAGAGGTTATGAATAGTATTAAATAAATTTTAAACTTTATATAATCCTTATAATTTTAGAATCCATATTATGAGTTTCTTAGACATAATGTAAGAAAAAATTCATTTTCAGTATTGCACTTTTACCAACTTTTAATAGTGAACCCTTTTTAAATCCAATATTTTAAACTTTTATATATTCAATGTGACTAAATAAATTTACTTTTTAGAATGAGGATATCAAAAATTTACAATGAAACATCCCAAGCTTCCACGGTACGTTTTCCTTTGAATAATACAGTAGTGTGTGTTGTACGCAACTTCGAGTTCTAACACACACCACAACCAATCAAACTAGCCGTTATGAATAGTAATACCTACTTTTTGAAATTTTATAAATTTTGTCTCTTAAAATGGACTTCATTTTTGTATTCAGAGTATAAAATTTAGCCTAAGTTGAAATTTTGGAACTTTTCGGATACCATTTATATTTTGATGAATAGTGAAAATTACAAAATTTTAATTAAAAACAGCTTTTTTTTAATCGAAATAATTTATGTTGATAAATTATGAATTATAGTGGTTTTAAAGTATATTTAAAATATATTTTTACCATTTAATACAATGTTAGTCATTGTACATAATTTCACAATTAAACCGGACATAAACAAGTGTGAATCTTTTGATAGTTATTATCTCTTAAAAACACGCTATTTGTTTTGACGACGGAAATTAATTTTTAAATTAATTAATGCAACTGATATGTTTTGAATTTGGTAAAATAGAAATAATTTTTGAATTCATAATATCAAATATATCTTAGGCCTAATTTTTGGTATTTTTCTGGAAACATTCATTTTTTGATGAATAGTGAAACCACTAAGTGGTAGTTAAAAAACTGAATTTTTCATAAAACTTAATTTTACCGCTTCTGTGAGTGGAATTTCAAAAATCCGAGAGACATGATTAATATAAAGGAGTAAAATGTGGTTCAATGAGATGAAAATAATTTTTGGTGAATAGTAACTTTTTACTTTTATTTACCACGGTTAAAAGTAAATAGGGTAATTAAGGGTAAAAATGATATTAATATTACCCTAACATATGTACTAATTCTATTTGACAAGTGTATCTTGACCAAAAACAACCTTAGGAGTAAAATATTCTCATTTAGGTCCACTTGTATTAGATTAGGACATTTATTATTATTTAATTCAAAGAAGAGTTAAAAGAGTTAAAATCAATGTTTATTTACTAAAAAAATTTTAATATAGAGTTATACATAAGATAAATTCTATTGTAAATATTAATTAGAAAGAAAATAAGATTTCCTACATAATGGTATTTTATTTATAATTTTTATAAATTAAATAATTTAATTTATTTATGACACAATGGTGATGCAGTAATTACCTAATTAATGAAAAATTAGAATAATTGATATTATAAATTCCAAAATAAATGTAATTTGAGACTTTTTATAGATAAAAATAATTTTCTAGGTTAATATGACATGTTAGAATTGATTTAATTAACTTTATTCGAAGTAATCATTCTGTTATGATTTTTACCAAAATCAATTATTGAATAGTGTCAAAATTGACATAAAAGAGTTTTTAAAACAAATATTATATTATTAATTGATATTAAATTCCTAAAAATCTAAGGTTCATCAAAGAGACTTATATAACGATAGGTGTATCATTAATGGACCACTTGGGGGTCTCTTGGATGTATATAGTAAGTTTATTAACCATATACTATAAAAATACAAAGAGACATTGTAAAAGTGAAACTAATTAAGTAAGAGTTAATACTTAAAGATAAGGTTAATATAATAACCCAAAACTATCTAAATTATATTGGTTGAGTGGTTTTCGACCCATATCCACCTTAAAATTTAAATAATCCACTTTGGAGCCATTATAAACCGAATATAAATTTATTATAAAATAATATTTTAGCTTTTCTAAAGGTGCCCCTCACCCCTCTTATAAAAGGGCACCCCCCCTTCTCATTAATTCACACCTTAAAAGCCTTTTGGTTCGGCCAACCCCTGCCCAAATACTCTCTCAACTTTACTAACTACAAACTAGAGGCCTTAGTTTGATCAGAAAGCCAACCTAAGGATCCCTTTTGATCAAATCAAAAGGAAGAACCCGAAGAAGAGGTAATGTTTTCACCACCCTTTTTCAAATTCATTTCTTCTTCAACTTCTTCTTTATTTGTTATTCCCATACTAAAATAATGAATCTAGTATCTCTTATATACTGTAATATTATTATAAATATGGTACAACCATATTCAGTATTCTATCCATCCTTTTAATGACATGTCACCATACATGCGTACGCACGGCTTACCATCTCCACGTCGTGGTGTAATTGTTATTCAATATATTATTATTTGGAATGGTATAATAATGATGTGTAATTCATGTAAATAATAAATATAACATTATAATTATTCTTTATATAATATATACCATCCAATTAAATATTATTTTAATATCAAAAGAATGATATTGTCGCTCCTGCGTACGTACGGACTACCGTCTCCACGAACGCGCTGAGATTCATTCTCCATCGTAACCATTCAAGTATAATTATCATTTGATGATTTAAAAATAATGTTTAAGGACTTGATATGATTCTAGATATGAAGAAGATACAACCTATCCATGACAAACATGTCTTACGTAACAAAACATATAAAAGAAAATGAGTAAGTTAACACCCGAAACGACGATAATACTAAGATATTATTAACAAAGCAATGGTAAAAGATCATATATGATAACATAATAATGTATATGATTATTGTATAATTTAATAACAATTATTTCACTATTATACAGGAGGTTAACCTACCCTCAACCAAGGAAATGTACAAGGTAAGGGTTTATTTCGCAATCTCTTCATTATCCGAGGTTGTTTATACGTAATTATCTATTGGGACATCTTTATCATCCACATCCATGTTTCTTGAAAGTGTATTTCAAAACATTCTTATTATTTTACAGAATAGGGGTTAAAGTCATTTATACCCTTGTTTGAATTTTTATAATAAGTTTATAAGGGAATCTTTCCGTCGTTTTCCAAACAAGGTCCTTTTTAACCTTTTCGATAGAATTAAGGTAAGAATATTTTTTTTACTTATACGGCGGGTGCGACTATTTTCCACCATAATAAAATATTCAAAGCTTCCCTTGCAAGATTATAAGGATATTTTCAAAGTATATGTTTTATTTTATAATTATGTGACTTTTAAATGATTTTAAAATGAATATTTTAAGAATTTCTGAAAGGTACTCTCTATCAAAATCAGAATTTTAAATGTTTTAAAGATTTATCTTTATAAATCTTTTTAATTAATGTTCATGTTTTCAAAATGATTTTAAGGATTTATTTATATGGAATTGAATGTTTCAAAATGATATTTCTTTTCAAAAGTTTCGAAGTGTTATGGGACACTTTCATTCAAAAATCTCTTTTAAATTACTTCCTTAATAAATTTGTGATTTTTAAATGAATTAAAAAAAAGAGATATTTCTCTCAAATAGTTTTGATTTCATCTATGTCAACATCCTTTGATGGATTTTAAGTTTATTTGAAGTTGATTTATTATGATACAAAACTTCTATATTTTTTTGAAGTTTTTATGATGTGTTTGACTGTGGATGTGTTATTATTATTCCATTCATGGTTTATGGATGAAGTATTTACATTTCGTATGCTAGTTTTAATATCAATGTTTATGTTATGTTTGAGCCTTTTAATATGGGAATGCATTGGACTTAATATGTGATGGGTGGAGCCCGCTATAGCTCCTCGATGCATCGGTAGGTCTCATGAGACAAACTAGTGTCTTGGCACAAGGCCTTGGCAAAATCTTATTTGTAGTCTTGGAACGAGGCCTTGGCTATGTGGTTATGATAGTATGACATTATGCATTCCATCATTATGAAAGTGGTTATTGATATTGCATGGGATTATTCAATTAGTAGAATATCCATGTGAATAAGTAAATGGCATTATTTCATTTTTTCCATACTATGTTGAAGTTCAAGTTTAAAAGGCTTTTGTTTTAGTTATACATTGCCTTAAAATGTTTATTCTTATTTATGAAAGTTTCCGCTATATTGTTATCCTTACTGGGCATTTGAGCTCACCCCTTTTCTATGTTTTATTTTTCCCAGGATGTGAAGAAGTAAATTATGAATAACCTGCAGGGATAGTATGAGGGGATAAGAGTGTGGACTATGGAGACTATGTTGTTGTAGTTTTTATTTTTATGATGTAATGTAAAACTTTTTTAATGTATCTAGTGTTTCTAAGGCTACTAAACTAATTGGTCTTTCGAGACTTGATCTTTCTTGTGATCATGCCAATGTTATGTAATAATGCACCGACTCTGGGTAACTGGGGTCGGGGCGTTACAACTCTGCACAATCCATATCCCAAGGTCAACATCCTCGCAAACACCCCACGTTCCGATGCCGTTGCGGTCACACACACACACACATATGTGTATATTTATATACTTATTAATATATTACTATATATATTTATAAATATAATAAATATTTTTATTATTTAAATTTATTTCTTATAATTTTATAATTATTTAAATAAATATATTTATTTGTAATTATAATTATAAATAAACATATTTATAAATATTTGAATATATTTATAAATATATTTATATAAATATATTTATATAATTATATATATTTATATAATTATATTTATATAATTATATTTATATAATTATATATATTTAAATAATTATATGTATTTATATAATTATATATTTTTATTTATTAAAATATAAATATATATAACTATAAATATAATAAATTTATTTATTATTATTTTATATTTATTTGAATATATATATTTATTTACAATTTTATGGATACTTTTTTTAAAACATTATATATATATTTGAATTATTAAAGAATATATATTAATATATTATATTAATATTAATTATATACATGCATTTTTTAATTAATTTATATAAATAAACATTGATTTTTAATATAAATATGATAATTTTTTATAAATTAATAATATTTTTAAGTATTTTTTTATCAGTGCTGAGAATAGCGGTGATAAAGATCCAACTTTATCAATAATAAAAAAGGCACTGATGTAACGTCCCGACCTTAACCAGGTACGGACCATTTTTAATTTTTGCTGTCTAAATCTTTAAAGCGACACAGGGTACGTGCCTGCGCACCCCGTCGCGGGTCTTGGGCAACCTTTTTAAATTAATTAAATAACTGTTGAGTTTTATGAAAAATGTCATGTCGCGCTTAAGCACGGTGTTTGGGATTAAAATAATTAATTAATGACCGAAAAGAAATAAGAAAAGATTTAAAGAAATTTAAAAGAAAGCATGAAGGGATAAAAAGAAGTTTAGATATAAAATAAAAATGGGGTTACGGAAAAAGTAAAAATAATTAAAATGAGAGATTTCCATTTTTATTTATTTCTATCTTTTTTTTTCCTTTCCATCCTTTTTATTATATTATATTTTTCTTTTTTCCTTTTATATTTTTCTCATATTTTTTTTCCTTTTCCTTCCTTTTCTTTTTTTTCTCTCTTCCTCTCCTCCTCTCCCTTACGTCGCGCCCCTCCATCTCCCTAGGTGGCGCACCACCCTGTAGCCCCTTCGGAAGACCGTCGTGCCTCCGTTCGTCGTCTGTTTTCTTCACTGTTAGATGCGCATTAAACCTTAGGACAAGGATAACCTTGCTTAGTTGGAATCATAGGATTTCATTGAGTATCATGCGCACAGTCGTCGTGGAAGGATTTTACCCTATTTTGGAGTTTTTCTAAAATCTTCTATTTTCTTCCATTTTAGGTCAAATAAAAACCTATCATAGATCATAGAATCATTTACAATTATAAGGTAGGGTGTCTACTCACTTTCCCTCTGTTTCATTGTGATTATTAAAAACACACCGTTATGATGTTAGTCGGTGCCTACCGACTTTGTGCAAATTCACCAAATTTCTTTAATTTAATTGTTTCGCCTAATTTTTGCAGCCCTATTTATCATAAATTAAATTGTTTAATTTGTTGCAATGAGGTCAGACACCCCATTGGGAGTGCCGACGTGGCCAGTATAAATTCCGTTAGCCCAAGCATTTAATTTAGATAACTGCATGTGTTGCGCAACCTATTTTATTGGGTTTATTTTAAATAATTACTTTAGATTAATTATGAAATTTGAATTTTTGGATCTTTGATAGTTTTTATGCTGAATTATTTATTTATTAAAAGTGCATTTATCTGCTAATGTTGATGCGGTATCTTGTCTTGTTAAGATTGTTATGCTGTAGTATTTAATTTACTCTTTGTGATGCACAGGTGTATCTGTTTAGTATTTAAGCTGCAATTTCCTATGCTTATTATGTCATATCTGCTGCTATGAAAACTTTAATTAAATTTAGGGTAGAGAAATAATGTGGGTCCCGTATTAAGGGCCACTTCTAGACCCTCTATTCCTGACTGGTTACCACTACGCGCCGGGGGGGGGGGGTGTCTTTGGCATTGTCAGACCGAAACTTCCCCGGGCTTTTCAATACATTTGGGTGATACCAGTTTCAAAAGGTCAAATCGGGGACAGATCCATTGGCAATGTGGCAAAGCCAGCCTCAAATGATGCTCGACCCCTTTTTGCGAGATTGTGATGGACTCAGGGCAATGCCATGCCTCGAGCGATACACGGTCTTTTGAAAGATTGTCTTGAACGGGCTCGATGGTATTGGATAATTTGAAGGTTGTTCCGTAGCGATACCTTCGGGACGAGCTCAGACTCCAATTCTCAATTTGAACCTTAATAATGATGCACTGAAGGTTTATATTAATTCCGTTTTGAGTCTCTTGAGATTGGTGACATTTTTCTGGTATGCTGAAGCACACCTGGTTAACACATGACTTAAACCCCAAGATAAAGTACAAGCTTAGGGTATGTCCCTTTCTTGTTTTACCTTGATCTTCCAGGCTTTATATACATGCATATGTTTAATCTTCTTACAGATACTCTCTTCATACTTCCAGCTTAGGCTGAAATAGGTGATTAGGGACGGGTGCTGTTGGGAACCCGTGCCGAGTTACTTATTTCATTGCACTCAATTAATTATATGAAATTGTTATATAATGGAACACTATATTTTATTATTGCACGAAATGGAAAGGTTTAGACACCCTGGGTGCCGGCCTACTGATATTTTATCTCACACCCTACTCAGGGGTCGTTGACACCCGAGTAGACTACATGCTTGCAGGCATTGACAAAGGAAATCTTGCTGCTTCCGATGTTTGATTATTTCTTACTACTTAGGAAGGAGACTGGGGTAGAGGACCGAGCCTTGATCATGATGAAGTTTTCACTTTGTGTCTTTTATTTTAGTTGATATTATGATTGAGTTTTTGTTTTCTGTGCTTTCAGTTTAGACGGACATCATGGCATGACATTGTTTTGTGAGATTCCACACATGATTATTATTCAGTTGGATTATTTATATTGATTTTGCTACAGTTTATTCATTTATATGATTTCTCTATTTATTATTTATTTGTTGTTACTTCTACTGTGATATTACTTATTACCTATGAGGGCATAGACTCCCCCACATACACGAAAAAGGCCCTTGCTGCTAGTCGGCAGCCTTTGGCGTTCGAGGAGATGTTCTTGAGGTTATGTGGCCAACTCAGATCGGGGCACCCTTCAGGTGGCTTCTGGGATGGGGATGCTACAAACTTGTATCAAAGGGTGGTTTTTCCTTTTGTCATACTATTTGGGTTAGATAGGAGATTATGATATAGGGATTTGGAATGTACCCTATGCTTGGACGTAGAAAACCCATGTACAAGGGAAACCCAAATTCTTGGGTTGGGATTGCAGTCATTATTTATGCTGGTTATTGTTGATATGATTTCACCATTTGGTGACCCACTTGTTTTGAATTGTTATTTGTGTTGGTATTGTTGAGATAATGGGATTTTACCATTGCATCCCGATGATATGAGGGAAATAAATTACATGATTTATATTAGGCACCATATGATTAAACTTTCATGCATATTGACATGCCATATCTACTTTCAGCATGCATTTTCCTATTTTCATGTGAGTGTTGTTGTTCCTAGTGGTAATTTTTTTTGGAATGCTGGTTTTTTAAAAATAAAGTTGTGATAGTTTGTTATATGTTAACCTGACTTAACCTGGAAATGGACTATAGACCTTGTTTAACAATCTTTTTAAGTTGTCTCCTCCATATCAAAACACGGTTCTTAAAGTGGTTATCTGTTGTGTAGTTCTCAGAGGTAGGCCATGTACCTAACCTCTTTTTGCGCCCTACGTGTTTTCCTCATCTTCTTTACTCTTGTCTAAAGGTGTCTGTTTGGCTGTTGTAGACCAATGTCGCTGCGACATCTTCATTTAGTTCCTTAAGAGAGTGGAAATGAACACATTCCAGAGATGGTGGGTCCCAAACCACCAGTGGTACCTCTTGTAGAGCCTCTTATGGAACTACCTCATGTCGATATTCTAAAGGAACCTGATACTCAGTTTAGGGATAGTCTCCTCAGGTTTATGCATTCAGTTCAGAATATCCCCAGACCCGCCCTGTCTATGGCAGACCTCACGCAGGACTTTCTATAGAAACACCCTCCCACCTTCTCAAGGAGTGGCGACCCTCATGCTGCAGAGTCATGGATATAATCCATAAGTTCCATCTTCTACCACATCAAGACACTCCTAGAGAGAAGGCTTAAACTTGCAGTCTACAAGCTTTGTGACTCCGCTAAGCGCTGGTGGGACGTTGTTTCTCAGGCTGAGCAGACCAGTAACATGGTTTGGGCCGACTTCCAAGTAGCTTTGTACAATCACTTTTTCCCGTAGACTCTAAGATATGATCATGCACGGGAGTTCCTATATCTTCAGTAGGTCTCTATGACTGTGTTAGAGTATTCTACTCGTTTCACAGAACTTCAACATTTTTACCCATCTCTAATTGCGAACGCGCAGACTACTGCGAGACATTTTGAGGACATAATTGAGTATACTATCCTCTCATAGGTGAAGGTATTCCATTTGAACACTATCATAGAGATTTTAAATCATGCTCTAATTTCAGAGTGAAATGTCAGGGAAGCTAAACCGGTGAGCCAGGGAGGTTTAGTTTTGAGATAGGGTGATGGCTCTTCTGGTAGCAGGAAATGCCATTTTGAAAGTGCACATGGGGGAAATTCTAACCAAAAAACATGTTTTGATAGATCTATCACATGTTATCAGTGTGACAGAGATGTTCATAGAAATCCACAGTGCACAAGAGACCCGAAGGAGTGTCGAGCTTGCGGCAAGATGGGTCACCTTCAGCGTTTCTGTCGTTCCTTCTCTTTAGCATCTACTGGAAGAGGATCTGCACCTACACCTCTATCAGGTATGGGATCTATGATTCCATAGTAGGCTGGAAGTTCTTTTTCCACTATCTAATTAGGCTGAGGTTATAGTGGAAGTCATGGTCAAGGACATCAAGTTCCAAATTATCAGTATCAGTAGAGTGGACCTACTCAGGCCAACCAGGCAGTGTATCAGGGCTTTGGATTGGGTCTAATGTATGAAGTGAAATTAGCACCAGAGGAGAAGAGTGCATGACCATCTATAGTTAGAGGTACTATTATGGTATCCTCTACTTTAGTGTCTATTCTTTTTGATACCGGTGCATCACACTCCTTTACATATGTTCTTTTTTATTGAAAGTCTTGGTTTTCCAATTGAATACCTTTGCGGAGTCATGTCTCTCGACACTATGCTCAGAGTCAGGAAAGAGGTCATATGCTAGTTTCAAGAGTTCCCCCTTGAGATAGGTGGGTACTGTTTCATTTGGAATTTCTATATCCTTGACATGTCTTGAATCAAAGTCATTCTTGGTTTGAACTGTCTTGCTCCTTATTGTGCTCGAGTGCATTTCTATCGCCGTCGGGTGTCCATTACATCCCCTATGGGTGACACCTATCTACATAAAGGAGAATAGAATATATAGGTAGACCGAGCTAAGCCTAAATATTCAGGTTTGGTAGAGTGACAACTCAAATGGAAAGTCTCTTTATGAGCGATCAGGATAAGTAGCTAGTTGAGTTCCCTCCAGGGGTGGATCTTTTCAGGGACATCCTCCCTGATGATTTCTCTAGATTACCTCCTATAACGGACATGGAGTTCACTATCGAGATTATGCTAGGTGTAGCACCAGTGTCTATTACTCCTTATAGGATGACACCAACAGAGCTACAGGAACTCAAAAAGTATCTTTAAGACCTTGATGCTAAGGGTTTCATCAGACCTAGCACATCTCTATGGGGATCACCTATCCTTTTTTCTAGGAAGGCAGACGGTACCCTTAGGTTATGCGTGTATTATTGTTGACTCAACAAGCTCATGATAAAGAATTGATATCAATTTCCTTGTATAGATGATCTTGTTGACCAGCTCTATGGAGAATCTATTTTCTCCAAGATTGATCTAAGGTTGGGATACCACCAGGTGCGTGTGTGACCTTCTGACATACCACATACGGCATTACGAAGAAGGTACGGCTTATATGAGTATCTGGTTATGCCATTCGACCTCAAGAATACACCAACAGTCTTAATGGATCTGATGAACTGGATTTTTCACTCGTATATTGATTTCATTGTGGTAGTCTTCATGGATGAAATCTTAGTGTATTCACGTTCAAGACACGACCATGCAACCCATCTTGAGATCGTGCTGATTACACTGAGAGAGCACTAGCTATACGCTAAGCTCAGTAAATTCCACTTCTAGATTGATAAGGTACACTTCTTAGGTCTTATTATATCTAAAGTAGGGGTATTAGTTGATCCAGAAAAGGTGAGTGATGAATTTTTATGGGAGAATCCCAAGTGTGTCTTCTACATCCATAGTTTCTTTGGGATTTCTAGCTATTATAGGCATTTCATCTAGAATTTATCTTGCATAGCAACACCACTTACAGCCATGACTAAGAAAGGTGTACAGTTCACCTGGTCAAAAGCTTGTGAAAAGTCCTTTCAAGAATTGAAAGGAAGACTAACCTTATCCCCAATCCTGATTCTTCCGAAATTAGGTAAAAGCTTACTATTTATTGCGATTCTTTAAGAATCAGACTGGGTGCAGTTTTGATGTAGGGTGATCGAGTCATGGATTATGGATCCTACCAGCTGAGACCTCACGAGAAGAATTATCCTACACATGAACTTGAGTTGGTAGATTTGGTTCATGCTCTATGTTGTTGGAGACACTACTTTTTGGGTGAAAGATTTTTAGTTTACACAGATCATAAAATCATAAAATATATCTCCACTCAACGAGACTTGAACTTAAGATAGCACAGGTGGGTCGAATACTTGCAGTCATTAAACTTTGAGATTGCTTATACCCCTGGTAAGTGTAATGATATGAAAAATTCTTTAAGCTTCAAGACACAGACACAAGCTGTGCAGGTAGCCACCAATGAGTGGAAGATGATGGATTTGTTTTCAAAGATGTATTTATAGGTTCAAGAGAAGAGCGGAAAACCAGTTCTAGTAGTTCTTACAGTGACGTCCTCTCTTCTAGAGAAAGTCTGCATGCAACAATTGACTGATATTGGGGGTCTTGTATTGAGGGAAAGAATTATAGGAGAGAACCCACCTCCTGGTTGGTTTGTTTATGTCAATGAAACTCTCCTTTAGCATGGCCGTGTATGGGTACCTTCGGGTATACAGGAAGAGCTGATGAAGGAATCTCACACCTCCATTTGGGAAATATATACTAGGCTAACCAAGATGTAAAGAGACATGTGTCGATAGTATTGGTGGCCTAATATGAAAAACTAGATAGCGGGTTTCATCACTCGGTGCTCCACCTGCCAACAGGTGAAGGCAGAGCACCAACGACCTCCTAGACTCCTAAAGCCCCTATCCATTCCTGAATGGTAATGGAATAACATCACCATGGATTTAATTACAGGCTTTCCAAGGTCTCCTTGAGGCAGCGATGTTGTATGGGTGATTTTTGATATATTGACCAAGGTTTCGCACTTCTTACCTATCCAAGAGGCCTTTACAATTGATGAGTTGGGAAGGCTATATATCTGGGAGATAGTGCGACTTCTTGGCATATATCATTCTATGGTGTTGGATAGGGATGCCCACTTTACTTCACGGTTCTGGAAAGGGATGTAAAAGGCACTAGGATCACAAGTACTTTTGAATACTGCATATCACCCTCAGACCAATGGGCAATTCGAGAGAACTATATCAGTGTTAGAGGATATGTTACAGGCCTGTATCCTTGATTTTGGAGGTTTTTTGGAGAAGCACAAACCTCTTGTTGAGTTTAACTATAAAAACATCTTCTGGGAAAAAATTCAAATGGCTCTTTATGAGGCCCTCTATGGTAGACTGTGCCATTCAACTTTCTGCTGGCTTGAAGTATGTGAGGTAGCTCTGTTGTGTCCTCATCTCGTTCTGGAGACTTCCAAGGAAGTACAGATAATCTAGAAGCATATGACTATAGCTCAGTCCAGATAGAAGTCTTCTATCGATCATCATCACAGACCTCTAGAGTTTGAGGTTGGACATTGAGTCTTTCTGCGTGTTTCTCTGAGGTTGGGTCACAGAAAGATCATGAGGCAGGGAAAGTTGTCACCAAAGTATTTCAGTCCATTCAAGATAGTGGAGAGTTGGGACAGTAGCCTATCAGTTATTGCTACATCAGTGGTACCATACCATGAGTGACGTTTTCCATGTATCTCAGCTCCGACAATATCATCCAGACCCATCTCATTCTTTTGATCCCAATGACATCGAGTTTGAGGTAGATTCATCCTTTGCGGAGCATCCGATCCGCATCATCGACTGTAGTATGAATGTCCTCTAAGAAAAGTCCACCCTCTGGTCTGGGTGTTATGGAAACACAGATGCATTCAGGATGAGACCTAGGAGAAGAGAGACGGATGTACGTGAACAGTAGCCGAAACATTTCTCTGACGAAGTTCCACTACCCTCAAAAGGGAAACTCAGGGATGAGTTATCTTAAAGAGGAGAGCTTATAACATCCCTACCTTAACCAGGTATGGACTATTTTCAATTTTTGTTGTCTAAATCTCTAATGCAACCTATGGTGCGCACCTGTGCACCCCGCCGCGGGTCCCAATCATCCTTTTTAAATTAATTAAATAACTGCTGAGTTTTATGAAAAATCTTATGTTGTGCTAAAGCACGGTGTTTAGGATTAAAATAATTAATTAAGGTCTAAAAATAAATAAGAAAATATTTAAAGAAATTTAAAAGAAATCAAGAAGGGATAAAAAGAAATTTAGATATAAAATTGAAATGGGTTACATAAAAAGTAAAATTAATTAAAATGGGAGATTTCTATTTTTATTTATTTTTATCTTTTTTCCTTTCCATCCTTTTTATTCTATTTAATTTTTCATTTATTTTTATTTTTTCCTTTTCCTTTATTTTTATCTTATTTTTTCTTTTCCTTTTTCTTCCTTTTATTTCTTTTTTTCTCTATTCCTCTCCTCCTCTCCCTCACGTTGCACCCCTCCCTATCCCTAGGTGGTGCACCACCCTACAACCCCTTCAGAAGACAACCACACCTTCATCCTTCATTTGTTTTCTTCTCCATTAGGTGAGCAGTAAACCATAGGTAAAGGATAACCTTGTGCATTTGGAATAGTAGGATTTTGTTGAGTATCCTACGCGCAGTTCGTCACGGAAGGATTTTACCCTATTTTGGGGTTTTCTAAAATATTCTATTTTCTTCCATTATTGGTCAAATAAAAGCCTAACATGGATAATATAATCATCTATAATTATAAGGTAGGGTGTTTACTCACTTTCCCTCCATTTTATTGTGATTATTAAAAACGCACCGTTGTGCCGCTAGTCGGTGCCTGCCGACTCTGTGAAAATTCACCCAATTTATTTAATTTAATTGTTTCACCTAATTTTTCATCCCTATTTATCATAAATTAAATTGTTTAATTTTTTTCAATGTGTTAGGACACCCCTTTGGGCATGCCGATGTGGCTGATATAAATTCCATTAGCACGGGCATTTAATTTAATTAACTGCATGTGTTGCGCAACCTATTTTGTTGGGTTTAATTTAAATAATTAATTTAGATTAATTATGAAAATTGAAATGATGGATCTTTGGAAGCTGTTTTTGATGAATTATTTATTTATTAAAAAGTGTATTTATCTTCTTATGTTGATGCGGTATCTTGCCTTGTTAAGATTGTTATTCTATAATATTTAATTTATAGCTTGTGATGCATGAGTGTATCTGTTTAGTTTTCAATCTACAATTTCATAAGATTATTATGTCATATTTTCTACTATGAAAAATATAATTAAATTTAGGGTAGGGAAAGAAGGTGGATCCCATAATAAGGGCTACACTTAGACCCTCCGTTCCTGACTGGTTACCACTATGTGCCGGGGGGCGGTGTCTTTGGATTTTCTAGACCGAGTCTTCCCCAGGATTTCCAATACTTATGAGTGATACCAGTTCCAAAAGGTCCCATCAGGGATAGATCCATTGCCAATGTGGCTAAGCTAGCCTCAGATGATGCTCGACCTCTTTTTGCGAGATCAGGACAAACTCAGGGTAAAGCCATGCCTTGAGCGATACTTGGTCTTTCCAAATATAGCATTGGACGGGCTCGATGGTATTTGATAATTTGTAGGATGTTCTGTAGCCATACCTTCGAGACGAGATCAGAATCCAACACTCAATTTGAACCTTAATAATGATGCACTGAAGTTTTATATTAATTCCGCTTTGAGTCTCTTGAGATTGCTGATATTTTTCTAGTATGTTGAAGCACACCTAGTTAACACATGACTTAAACCCCAAGTTAAAGAAAAATCATGGGGTATTCCCCTTTATTTTTTTGCCTTGATCTTCCAGGATTTATATACATGTATGTGTGTAATCTTCCTATAGGTACTCCCTTCAGACTTCTGACTTAGGCCGAAGCCGGTGATTAGGGACTGGTGCCGTTGGGAACCTAGGCCGAGTTATTTATTTCATTACACTCAATTAATTATCTACAATTGTTATATAGTGGAACATTGTATTTTTTTATTACACGAAATGGAAAGGTTTAGACACAGTGGGTGCCAAACTACTGAGATTTTATCTCACACACTGCTCGGGCGTCAATGACACCTGAGTAGAATACATGCTTGTAGGTATTGGAAAAGGGAAGCATGATGCTTCCAATGCGTGATTGTTTTTTACTTTTTAGGATGGGGACTGGGGTAGAGGATTGAGCCTTGATCATGCTGCAGTTGTTTCTTTTTTTAGTTGACAGTATGCTTGAGTTTTTATTTTCCATACTTTTAGTTTAGATGGACATCATGGCATGACATTGTTTTGTGAGCTTCCGCACTTGATTATTATTCAGTTGGATTATTTATATTTCTTCTACTGTAGTTTATTAATTTATATGATTCTTCTACTTATTACTTATTGGTTGTTACTTCCGCTGTGATATTACATATTACCTATGATGGCATTGTCTCCCCCATACACATGAAAAAGGTCCTCACTGCTAGTCGGCAACCTCTGACATTTGGGGAGATGCGCTTGAGGTTATGTGGCCAACCCAGCCCAGGGCACCCTTCAGGTGGCTTCCGGGATGGGGATGCTACATCTGATAAAGAGTACACCTTTATCGATGTTTTTTTAGTGTTGATAAAAATTACCTTTATCAGCACTTTTATCTAGCACCAATAAACATAACCCTTTTATCTGTGCTTTATGCTTAGCTCTGATAAACACCGGTGCTAGGTAAGGCATGATATGTGGTTGTGAATGAATAGGGGCAATGGAAAAATGCATAGTGGGACTGGAAATTACACCACCTAAAATATTTCATAAATTCTCATTAAAAAAACAATAATATGAAAAACAATATTCAACAAATCAAAATCGATACAATGAGAAATGAATTACATATATATATACATACAATTCTAGAACAAAAAATGCATCATGTAATGCCAATGGGCATAGATCAATTGGTGATTTGCACTCGTCTGCGGCATCCAATGACTAGGAGTCATGGGATCGATCCCCACCATATCAACCCAATTTGTGGGGTGGGATAAAATTTATGTCGACCCTTGTAGGGTGAAGAAGGGTGGCCAGTTATGCAGGGGCCATTGAGGATGTGGGATGGTGGGACAGGAGGGTGGGCAAGCACATGATCTATATCGGTAGTAGAGATGGAGGTCAGAGATATGATGGACAAAAACAGATCTTTTGGAAGTGGGATCACATAGGATCGATCATGGTTTTAGGTGATGAGAATAATTTTGGACCAGGCCGCAGGTGGATTAACCGATGTATATGATGCCAACTCAGGCAGGTTGGGCCTTCAGGGTATATTTGGACCAACAAGTCTAATGTTATGGGGTTCTAATGCCCACTGGTCTATCCTACAAAGGCCATGTAATAGGACCCCTTTACCCAGAATAAGAAGAGGGGTATCTTAATTTTAATGGGGGGGGGGGGCTCCCCCTACCAGTTAAAAAAAACATCAAGTAAGAAAGGTAATAATATATAATGAAAAAACTCAAGAAAAAAAAACTCAAAATAGCTTTGATAATAATAAATTCAATAGAAATAACACATACACAATAAGATGGAAGAATTTACTTAAATTAAAGAAGAAATGATCATTCAAAAATTTATATGTTGAATAAAAGATGAAATAAACCAGTTAAAGGGACACAAATATTTACATGCTTGGGCCAATTGGCCTACATGTAAGGGGAAAGATCATCATAGTATTTACACTATGAAAAAGAGAGGAATACAAGAAAAATGAGTCTAGAGAAATATTGGACAAGGAAAGTATAAAACATGCACATGAAAAAACCAGAAATATAAAAAAAACCAAAAAATAAACAAATAAAACCTAAGGATGACCAAAACACCCTTACTAGGGATAAGTTTTACAATTTTTGAGGAAGAAAGGATAGAACAAATACTAAATTCATTGATGATAAGTTTAAAAAGGGTGATATGTACAAGATCATAGTTGTTCAGATTCAACATCATCAAAGACAACACGTCGTGAGCCACCATGGGTCACATAAACTTCGGGATTTGAGGGGAAAATCCATGAACAATCCTATATATGGGTTCTACTCCAACAAGTCATGGATAAAGTTACACTGGAGCTCTCTCTTCAAGATTCTATCTTTCTATCTCTCTTAGCATAACCGATAGGCTCTCCATGAGAAAGTCGATCCTTCTATTCTATAAAATTGTCTTGAATCTGGAATTGGAACGAAAGAAATACAATGAGAGAAGAAGTTTTTACAATGACACCACAAACTCTACAGAATGAATAGCTAAGAACAATAATGCCCTAATAACCTGATAAACCCTAAAAACAAAAAACCCGGTAATGGTGATTTAAAACACTATGTCAGGGTCATCTTATCACCCGTGTAAGGGTAAGCTAAATAAGGGTACTGAATGGGGTGTAAGGGTAAGTACTGTGGCATAAGGGTACCACATAAGGGTACCAAGCACAACGTAAGGGTTGTGTGAATTTTGTAAGGGTACAAAACACTTATGTAAGGGTAACTCACTGCTAGAATAATGGTATATCTCCCCCCGTGTAAGGGTATAATCGCTTGAGTAAGGGTACCAACCGCTTGTGTAAGGGCACCAGACGCTTTCATAACCATAGAAAACACTTAAATATAGGTAATAAACAAGGTAATGAACACACATAAGGGTACCCAGGAACATACATAAGGGTTTCCATTACTTTACCAAAGCTATATAATGGTCAAGGGGACCTCATGTAAGGGTAATGATACTGAACCACAACCCACATAAAGGTAACATGGGACAAACATAAGGGTATAGGGAACTCATGTAAGGGTAAAGGAAAGGTGAAGGAGTCTCACATAGGGGTAAAAACAACCTACGTAAGGGTCATGAAAAAGGTTAGAGACTTATATAGGGATAAAACCAACCTTTGTAAGGGTAAAATCAGGGATACGTAATGGATAGGGGACCTTACATAAGGGTAAAACCAAGGTAATGTGACTCACATAGGGGGTGAAACCAAGCCACACTATGGTCAATATAAATTCTAAGGGATGATGAAACCAAGAATATTAAAATAAGAATTTATATGGAAAATAAAATGCAATAACTAATCATGATTATTATGCATATTAAATATGGAATTTAATTGAAAAAAGGGGAAAATCAAAAAAACAAATCTCCACCTTTAAAATTAAATGTATAAGGGATTTAATATTTAACAGCATCACACTCTCCACATTGAAAACTAAAAACCTAAAGCACATAATGATATACACAACTTAAACTATCTTTACCCTTGGAATATCATCATAAATAGAAAACACCAACTAGGTATGACCCAAAGAGTCCCCCATCATGTATAAACCAAAAACAGGTTTCCAAAAGCTAAATGGTATCCTAAAAGTTGCTAAAAATGATCAAAATTCAAATGATTCTAAATAACCTGCATGTTAAAATCCATACTTGAACTTACCCGAGTGGCTCTATGAGACGATGCCAATGTTCATGTTAGGACCAAAACATCACATGCTATAACAGGTCACCAAAACAACTCATCCATGCATGTAAGAAACAAATAAACAGAGTAGTATCCATCCTAAAAAAATGAAAAAAATAATAATCAAAGAAATTAAAAATGAATAAAAATTAGTAAAAAAACAATGCAATCATGAAATTAGAGAATGGAAAGAAATAGAGAGAAAGCATGTATTGTAAAGGAAAAACATAAAGATTCACCACATAAACCCATCATAGACTAAAAAAACTATCCACCTAAGGAGAAGACTTCCTAAAACAAAATACAAAAGGAGATATCCTCAAACAAAGGGATACTACAAGGATAGAGGTGAAAAGTCCCAATATCCTAGGAAAGCACTAAAACACAATAAAAAAAGTAGGGCAGATAGCTAGAGACCTAGGGGAAAACATCATAATAAAAGGGAACATCCTTGTCTAGTCTTACTAACAACACACAGTTCCTCATAAACCAAACTAAACTGCTAAAAGTGTTAGATAACATAACCAAAAATCATGGTGATCATCCAAACAATAGACTACACACACAAACTACCCAAACCTAAACACTAAACATTCTACAACTATATACCTAGAGATAAAAACCCTAAAGAACATAAAGGAACAAACTAGAGATAACATAATCTCAACTCCAATGTAAAATGACAAACAATAGAGAACTAAGATCCATCGATCACACCTCAATTCTAACCAAATATCAAACACAGTCCAACTTCACACAAGACCCTTTCCAACCCCAAAAATAGAGACACACACATGCATCACCTATTAATGGAATCTATAAAGCACATATAGGAAAGGAGAAAAGGAAAATTAAAAGTATAACAAAATCAAACAAAATATTGTAAAATTACAACCAAATATAGTAATTGACTTAGTTGAACAAACATCAAAACATACCAAAAAAGTAAAATCTACTATAAAAACATTTAAAATAATGAAAAATCAATTTTAAAATTTTTGAATTTTTTTTATCACAATTAGGCTATCATACTACTTTTTTGAATGGGGGGATTCCCTAGAGTGACATTAAGAGGCACTTCACACACATTATCCTATGACCTTCTTTTGAATTTTGGTTTCTAAAATATGAAACTATGCAACAATTATTTATTTCTAGTTTATTACAAAAAAACTAATAAATAGAGAAAAATATGTTCACATTGCATTCAAAACATTAGAAAAATTTAAAAAATAAAATTCCAATTATAAGAAACATGTTCACATATAACATTACAAACATCAGGAATAAATAAATGTTTACAAGGTAATGAATAAGAAATTAGATAATGGAAATGAAAAAAAAACACTAGAAATGGCAGTTTTACCCCCTCAAAGCTTTTATAAATTCTCATTACAACAGAAAAAATGTACAAAAAGATTAAAAAAAATCGAGACACTGATAAATGAATTCCAAATGTACATACATACAATTCCAGAAAAAATAAATGCAGCATACAAGAAAGTAAGAAACATAAAATTATAACACTGGATCAAAACAAAAACAAAACATCTTTGATATCAATAAATTCAAAATACCGTCCGTATAAAAAATAAGCTAGAAGTAGAATTAAATTTAATTAACAAATCAATGATCATTTAGATATTCAGATCTTGAATAAAAGAAAAACAAAATTAGTTAAAGGTACAAACATATTTACTTGCCTATTATAATTTAACTATGTGCATGTATAAGGATTATCACATGATTTCCACTATAAAAAAGAGAGGAATACAAGAAAAATGATACCAAAGAAAGGTTAGAAACGAAAAAAATATAACATACACATGATGAAACAAGAATAAAATTATAACCTAAAAAAATGACCAATAAACCTATGGAGGACTGAGGCCCCCCTTAGTAGGGCTCAGTTTAACCCTTTTCAAGGAATAAGGGTTGAACCAGCTGTTAATGTCGTTGATTCGAAGCACGTAAAGGGAAGCATCCTCAAGATCTTTTTTGTATATCCTCACTGCCATAGAATATGATATATCATGAGACACCTTGGGTTTCAAAAACACTAGGATCAAAGAGGGAAATCTACACACCATATGGAATACAACATCTCCTCTAGTGATCCATGAATCGGGTGCCACTGGAGCTCTACCTTCATGTTGCTTTATCTCTCTCTCTCTCTCAGTGTATCCAATATGGTCTCCATGAGAAATTCAATCCTTCAATTATTTAAATATATATTTGATCTGGAAGAATAAGAGATGAAATACCATGATAGAATATATATTTTTACAATGGAATAAAAAACTCAAGAGAATAAATGGATGAGAAAAATCAATCCTAACAGCCCGATAAATATAGAAAACAAAAATAAAACATGTAAATGTGATTTAAAATGCTACGTAATGGTCAAAATAGTACCCATATATGGGTAATCTACAAAAGTGTTACGACTATGGTTAAGGGTAAATCCACGGTGTAAGGGTACCACATAAGGGTACCAAGCGATATGTAAGAGCAACATGCACTCTATAAGGGCACGCAAAACTTATGTAAGGGCAACCCATTGTTCATTTAAGGGTAACCATATACTCACATAAGGTTACCTACCACTAATGTAAGGGTACTAGCCACTCATGTAAGGGTACCAGACGCTCACATAAGGGTAGAAAACCCTTACGTAATGGTAAGGAAAAAAGGAAATAAACCCACGTAAGGTTACCCAAGAACATATGTATGGTAAAAATTATTTTATAGAAGTTATGTTAGGGTAAATGGGGCCTAAAAAAAGGGTAAATCTATTGAACCACAACCCACATAAAGGTAACATGGAACTTATATAAGAGTATATGGACCTCACATAAGGGTAAAGGCATGGAGAAGGAGACTCATTTATTGGTAAAAACTACCTTCACAAAGGTCAATAAAGGGGGTAGAGAATCATGTAGGGGTAAGACCAACCTACATAAGGGTAAACCCAATGCTACATAAAGATCAGGGGACCTTTTTGTAAGGGTAAAACAAATGGATGGAGGCACATGTAGGGGTAACACCAAGCTATGTAAGGGATAACATAAAACCCAAGGGATGATGGAACCATGAATATTAAAATAAGAATTTAAATAGAAAATTAAATAAAATAAATAATCCTTCTAATTATGAATATTAAATCAAGAATTTAATAAACAAAAAAGGGAAAATCAAACAACATTATAAATATATGCCACATGAACATGAAACCGATCCTAGATTTATCAATACATTTCATGATCATCCCATTAAAATGTAATGGGTTATATTAAATATTTTATAAAGTATAAAATTCATTGAATGTATGAAACTAGTTTATTCAATGAATATAAATCAACTCATATATTCATGATTTAATAATCAATGATTGGATATTCACGTTTTTACTATATATAATAATCAATTAAATGGTAATATCAATAGATTTATCCAATCAATCGAGTTGTTTGGTTATCGAGGTCAACATTGTTTAATATGATGAAATATGTATGGTATACACAAAATGGAAATCTTGTATTAAATACATATATTTATGAATAGTTGAAGATAATCCATCCAAAGGGAATTGGTGGGTCAATCCTTTGATAGGGATATTGTTTCTACAACACCTTAGATACACAAGAATTTGAATAATGAATAAATGAACTATTAATTCATATTAAGGGATTATAAAAAGGGTTTAATGAGGGGGATATAGAAAAGGTAATATTGAAAGGCTTTCTTTTTAAAAGGTATTGGAACAAATGAAAAATACTGTAGATAATGATATTAGATTGTATATATTTCAGGAAAATACATACTTACTTAGGTAGTGATGAAATATTTACAATCATGGCATAGAAAATTTTCTAGAAATGATAAATTAATAATAATATTTTTATAAAGAAAACTATTTTAAAAATTAAATATTGATTAAAAATGAAATATGATTAATTTATTAGAAATTGAATTGAGATAAAAAAGAGTGTAAATTTCCAAGAAAATTTAAATAAAATGTATTTTCTATTTTTAATATATATTAAATATATTTGAAATAAAATTAAGGCGATGTAATGATTAGTGAAATGGGAATAAAATTAATTTAGATAAATTTTAATCATATTAATCAAAATACACATATATAAATCAAATATAAATAACATCAATATGGTTTACAATAATGAATTCAAGAGAGAGATCATGAAAATATACCATTTCAAATCTCATATTTGGTGAAATATTAATCCATCATGGGGGAATAATATATAGTATTTGAATTTCATAAAGAAACCAAAGTAAAGTTATATGGGTATTTAAATGGAATTTTACTAAATATAATTGAATTGAATATTAGACATATCAAATCTAGACAAATATTAGAGGTCAAGATAAAAACCTTATGAACATCATAATTTCTAAGGGATTAAAGAAAAATAAAAAACAAACCATGAGAGGGAAAGGTCAATAATAAATTTGTTTGGTGAGTTAAATAATCTAATTTATTAAGGTATAAAATTAGAAATAAATTAATAATGTTAATGCATAATATATTAAGTTAATTGTGTACTTGTTTAGAATGTGATCAAGATGTAGGTGTATGTCAAATTTCAATATTGGGGATTGGTAATGAAAATACTTGGTTATATCTAATAATGTATTTTTTATTTTATTATGAAAAATATTTTTGCTTTATTGGATTCTTTAAGGTATATATTCTATAAATGGGTTTAAAAAGTTTTTGAAACTAAGTGTAAATGAATATTGACATGAGATCAATGTTATACTAATGGATACTGTTATAATCAACTATTTAGAAATACTAATGTGTTAACCTAGTACATATAGTCTGAGATATTTTTATTGATTATCAATATAGCTAGCACTAAGGTTGGAATGTGGATGTTGTTTGACATCCAACCACTACATTAATGGTTGAGAGTTAGTTATGTCTAATGATTAGGAACATTCATATTGACATATTGAGTGAGGGTGAGGTTTTTATTGATATTATTGAGATTTATTTTTCAATGATTTCAAAATGTTCTTTTGGAAATTTTAAAATATTATTCATATTGAGAATTATTTATAAAATCCATTTGAGAAAAATGTTGTAAAATAATTCTAATAGGATGATTTATTTTTCTAAAAATAATTCTGAATGGACTCAATTGATAAATATATTTATAAACTTCCAGGTCCTAATTGAAACTGTTAAAATTAGTGGTAAAATGTTTAAATATTAGTTTTGAAATCAAACTAGATTTTTGGGGTTTTGTTGAAAAAATCCAAAAAACATACGCATATTTATAAAAATGGTCAACAATTTACATTGAGGATAGATTCCATGAAACATTAAAGAGTATTCTAACTTTATTTATGATATTTTTGTATTTATAAATTGTAAATTTACCACCTATTTGGAAATACTAATTTGGATTTTAAATTTGGATTTGAAATTTATGATTTGAAATTCAATTTTTTTTTTCAAATTTCTTATTTGGAAAACATTTTTATAAATCCATGCTTCTTAAAATATTTTTTTATAAAAAATAAATATTATGAAGTCATTACCCTTGAAACTTGTAGAAATGAATTTCTTGTATTTTCCAAATTATTTTTTATATAATTAAGTGTATAATAAAAAATATTTAAATAAATAAAATATGATAACACACACACACATGGATGGTTATGTAAATTTTATACGTGTGCTTATATGTATGTAGATGTATACTATATTTATTCATTAACAATTATATATTCATATGTATATGTATCTATTAATATTTTGATGCTTATATATTTATTTAAATATATATGGACATGTATGCATGTATCTCTCTCCCTCTATCACTCTAAACTATAAAATTGTATTTTACTTTTTTTTAATTTTTAGTTCAAATGAAATTTATTTTAAGTTAAAATTAATATTATTTATTTTTATAATGAAAAATGTCATTATTTTTAATTTTTTTAATTTAATATTATATAAATTATATTTTATCAAAAAGTATTGAGATCAATAGAGTATGCAAATATTACATATATAAAAAACATTTCCATATAGATATATACACACAAATATATAAATTTATGTATTCATGAATTCATATGCATGGTTGTATGAATATGTATATATATGTATGTATGTGTGTGTTTGTGTATATATAGTTCACTTTTGATTGTATGAATATGAAACATATGTAGCAGCCTGAGACCCACATTCTTAGATCTGATGATAAAAACATAAACTTTACATTTATGGATTTGATACTCATAAATATGACCCAATTATTAACATAAAAAACAAACAACATCCAAATGAAATTTTGGATCAATTACATACCCAAAGACCTTTTTGGTTTAGAGTTTTAGAGAAATAGGAAAAAATATAAACAACTTGGTTTCATAAACAACTGGTTTATAAAGATCAACATCATCTCCTAGTATAGCCACCTTTTCTTATTTCATGTTAAGTCTTATAAATCTCCCATAAAATTACTCAAATATGAAACCTGACTCACCAGTACACACCATTTAATTCACATAGCTATTGTAGATTAGAATTTATTTTTATCCCAAACTACACTTTCTATAATGACGTAGTATATTGATAGTGTAGGGATGAACCCATGTGGAAAGTTGGTAGACAAGGAACCGGGACTTAGAAACCTTTTTATTAGGAGTCCCCACAAATTGGTTTTGGTTTGGTATTTTATTAACACTATTGATTTTGGTTGAAGATTTAGGAAGAAAGTATGGATCGTGGCCAATTTTGGGGTTTAGGTAAAAATCGTAACCTCATTCCTAACTCAGAATGGTCCTAAGACTTAGGCTATGAAGAGGTGCATAAAGAAATAGTTGTTTATAGTCACACCAACTAGATCTATCCAAGAAGAAACCATCCCTTACATCATATATAGCTAAAAACCTAGATGCATTAAGACAAGCTTCTATTACAAAAAGTGTCAAAGCCTAATGGTTATAGCCTAGTATACTCCAATCAGGCTAGGTTTATTCATTTAAACATCCCATGGCTAGGGTCTCATAAAATAATTGAATAAATATTTTTATGTAACCCGATTACTAGTATTTGGGTTACAAATTTACAATTTAAAGATTTGTTAAATTTAGAACACCCAAACACTCGACCCTTACCCTACGCGGTTCCGTCGCTCATGATGGAATGATCAATATCGAAGAAACAATTGTAGACATGCTTGGAAGATTTATAAAATTTTTTAAATATGATATTTTTCAATAAAGGATTCAAGAATCAATATTTTCTCAATTATATTAAGAAATAAATCAATCAACAATTACTTAAAATAGTAAACAAGCAAGAAAATATGGCAAGGCCATAGTTGAATTGAAACCGAAATGGTAGACGAACGACAGAATAGTAAATGACAAAGGAAGAAATGTAAAAATCGTATAGAATAATAAATGGCACTTGGATTCAATAAAATTGGTAACATTAATTTTTTAGGGTTGAGTTGGGAGAGAAAATAATGGAGAAAACAAGATAGAATGAGATAAAAATTAGAAGCCTCCACGTTATACGCTGTTGTGTGCACTCTTGAAAGTAAATAGTCTAGAAATTATATGATTTGTAAACTTATCACATCATTTAATCTTGATACATGGTTTTCTCTGTGTGTTTTGGATTTGGCACAAATCTTAGTTTGAATCTTCAAGATTTAGATATTTGATTCATCTCACGAGGTGTACTTGGAACTCCTTACATGCTTCTTATTATGTCTTGAACTTTAGGTGGTAAGTAGCCTTTGAATCTTAGATGACGTGTATTGTAGATTCACGTCGTGTAATATTTTTATGACTTTTAATTTCTTCATGAATTGATTCGCAACTTGTGACATGGTTTGAATGATTCATACACATCCTGTAAGTGATTCACGACATGTAATGTTCAATTTTGGATAGTTATCACAACTTTTACTTTGGAATCATGGAAACCTATTCTCTGCAATAATCGAAAAGTACATGGTGATTTATCTAATAAAACATGAATAACAATTAATTAAATGACTCCAAAATTTATATACAATTTCAGCTTATCAAATTCCCCCACACTTGAAAAATTTATTGTCCTCTAGAAAAGTATCCCGATATGGATTTCAAAAGAAATTTTTTTAAAATAAGAAACATACATTACAACTTGAAAAATAAAACAAATTTTAAGTATAAACATTAATTTGTATATAATTAATCCTATAGAGATAATCAGTCATTGCACATAGTTCAATTACTTATTTATATTTTCAATCTTTTAATTACAATCTCAAATTTGATTCCTAAATTTTATACCCATTTTTTAATTTACCACATATTGAAATTTCTCTCATCACTTAGGGTAAAATGTAAATGGAGTTACAATCATACCCTGAATACATGTTCCCAACCACAATATTTCATTGGTTATATCATCTGCACTTCATAAAAAAAATACAAAATTAATCATGAGGAATTCAATAAAAAGGGTTCAAATGACTTTGAGGATAATGGTAGGTGGGTATAAAGTAAAAATAAAGCTCAAAAGGAGGGTAAGATCTAATTCTTAATGCATGATAAATATGAAAAGTGTAGTGGTGTAGTTTCTCCAAGATCATGTAGTGTCCATGCTCTATATAGCTCAGAAATAGATCTAAAAGTGCATCAAGTGTGTATAAAATTTGTACCCTTATACCTTATTTATGTTTTATATTTTATTTATTTTTAGAAAGTAATGTTTAGTTAAGATATCACATCCATCCTCTAACCACATATGATCTTTTAGGGGATTTATCGATTTTTAAATTGTGATTTTAACCATCCTAGTACATAACCCAAAATCTGTTTCTTTTTATTTTAGTATTTTTAAAAGGAGCAAGGTAAGTGTAAAATAAATAAAATAACACATGGATCATAAAAAATTAGTTTGTAAATGTAGCACAATACATATTTTTAATTAAAACATTCTATGTCCATCGACTAAGAATTCCCCCACACTTGTTCAAAGTATAATTATGCATAAAACCAAGTGTAGGGTAGGAAGGGATAATCATCTTGGAATAGCTGTATCCTAAACAGGTCTTTCATGGAGACTGTAGTCTAAAAGAATGAAAAATTTAAGGTAGGTCTCCTAAAAAAATGGATCAACAAATATTTACTCAATCATATTAAAATTTTAGTTGTTCATTCATATCCTCAATAATATCACAATGAAATTTCTAATAGGTTTACACATACAAGGTGTCACTCAATAAATATGATTAGAAATGAATATGAAATCATAGGCTCCAAATCATATTGGGAGTGGAAGTAAACAAGAAAATCTATCAATCAATCAGGGTATAAAATCAAGTAATAAGTCAATCAAGAGTAATTTTAAAAAATTTAAAATTTGAATTAAATCACTAACTTTATAAATCATTCTAAAAATCTCAAGAGAAATAAAACATGGATTTTAAGAATTTCCAACTTAAATGTATATTTTATTTAAATGGGTGCAATGATTTTTTAGGTTTAAAGAATGATTCCAATGAAAACTATCTCCTGGATAAATGAAAAAAAATCCAAGTGTATCAATAGTGAAGCTCAAGAAAGACCCCCACACTTAAAGTGAGATAGTTTCTGTACTGTCTTATAAAGTATCATGGGAGAGATATCACATATATATCATAGAAAAAATGGAATAAAAAATTTGTAAATGAAATTTAGGGAATCGAGATATCCCTTTAATGATTGTCATGCCATGGGGAAACTTGGTGAATCTTGATCTAAAATTAGGCTACCAGTATAATGGGTTAGAAAGAAAAATCCTGCACTAGATAGAACATTAAAACACAGGGTTTAAATATTTTGAAAGCAATAATATGGGAGGGTCACACAACGAATAGGAATTATAGATATCTCAAATACATGTAGATATATGGGTATAATGAATTTCAAATTGAACTATGATAAAAAAAATACCAAAATAAGAACATAAAATACTAAGTACAAGACTAAAAATTAAGAAAAAAATGAAATATGGGCTTCCTCCCTTAAAGTGATAATAATTTCATCATCATCCAGATGGATGGAAAGAAGTATCAATGAGTGTCATCCATCTAATCAGAAGGGAACTACTGCCTACAAGAACTGGTGGCTGTCTCATTGAGCTCAAATGGATTATTAGAGGGATTAACCACCTCAAGAGAATACTGAGCATGAATCTAGTGTATAAGGAATATCATCTATTCTCATCATGGTGGTGACTACCACTGAGCACATATCACTAGTGATAGCCCCGCAATTTATCTCTCTACATCAACTAGATGCTAAATCATCTGTTGTATGAGGGAAGGTGGTGATAGAACAAGCACATAAATGACCGTATAAGAGGATGAATAGGTTTACATTCATAATATAATACAATAATGAAATGAAAAATAAGCCCAGAAATAGTGAGGAAAAAGAATCATATGTTTATAATAACTGCCATGATACATCAGTGATATGGAATAAAGATAGTAAAAAAATATGATCACCCAGACAGTGTAAGAAAATGGGGGAGGGGACTGGGTTATACTAAGAGTAATCAAGATTTCCGAGCTGGTCATATAAAGTCCACTCTTGAAGAGAGGGTGACTGCAGCTGTTCCACCTAATCAATAGTAGCAATGGAGGAAGGGGTCAGTGGATCAACTACTAGAGGGGTTTCAATGGGGCTGTCAGCTTTCTCAGAAGCTGGTGGTAGTGAGGTACTAATCTAGAGTATGGTTGTGGATCTAGTAGCTAGATTGATGAAATTTACCTCAGAAGATGATGGATGAGTATTTCTCTTACCTCTTTGGACATGTTCTTCCATAAATTCTTATTGGGAAACATGATCTGTCAGCTTAGGTGGTAGGTTGGAAAAGGTGGTGGTGAGTATAGGAACAATGGATGATGAAGGGCCTGATTGGGGTGGATGCTGAGTGGACACATGGGGTGATGGGGATGAAGGGGTGGTAAATGATGGTGGGGTATATGAATGGGATTCCTAGGTGATGACATGTCTGCTAAAGATTCACCATAATATACTGGTGAGAAAGAAAAATGTCAGTAGGGATGGGTGGTGTGGGTATAATAGTGGTGGATGGGGAAGTGATGTGGGTGTAAGTAGGGGAAGGTATGGGAATTGGAATGGTGGTAGTGGATGGATGTGCTGAAGTGGAATTAGTAGCAGGGGTGGGACCAGAAGTAGCAAGAGTAGTTATTGGGTCTGCAACATGATCTCTGGGTTTCACGTTAGTACCCTCAATGCATCCCGATGTCAAATGATAGATGTCACCATCCTTTTTCAGTAGCCACATCTTATGAAGAAGGAGAAATTTGATCAACTCCCTCAGGACAAGAGAGGTGTGAGGAAGGGAGGCATCGAATATGATGAGATTCCATGAGAAATAAGTAATGAAGGTCCCAACCCCCAGTTTACCTCGTGTCTATTGTGTATGATCCCTGATGTAGAATGAGAACTGAGATGACATATTGATGGCATAGCCTCCCATGGATGTGTCAAGAATGAGGATGTCCAATTGGATGACTCTAAAGTGAGACTCTGTGCAAGTAAACTAGGAATGAGTGAATTCTTGATTAAGAACTAAAAGAGTATCTCCATATATGTATTCTCATGAAAATTGTCAATTGTAGTTTTGTTCAAGCGATCAAGGAGGTGGGGGAACTCCAAGATGATGAGAAGGCTAGTGAGTATGGCTAGATACAATGTTTTGTTGGTCCATATGGGCTTCGCCTGCAAACGAATCAACACGAAATGGTGCTTTGGGTTGAAAAAATGAAAGATGGGGTGTGGGTGGGGGATATAGACATACTGCGAACCACTATGAGTCATGTGGGAGTCCTTAGTGGATGATGTTTCTATGGAGGCTTATTCAGAGTTTGAGGAGGATGATGCAGGGGGTAATGAAGGAACAAAAACCCTTATACGCTTGACCAAATATGGATCATCACGGTCAGACATGGGATCAACAGGAGGCGTTCAAACTATCTTTGTGGGTTCCATTGAAGGTGTTGAGGATCAGATAAGATGAAGAGTAAGAGAGGGATGGGTCCAAGAAAGAGTAAAGAGGAGGACACGTTGAGGGAGGAGGTGAGGGAGAGGCATAACTGAAGGGTGGGGGGAGATCAGGTACAAGTGGCGGGAGAGGGAGGGTGTAAGGGATTGATCTTCATAAACCCTAGGTTTAAGAAATAAATAAGTCATTAAATTATATGAAGTGTATTTGATTATATGTCATGAAATTTGTGAATTTTAATATTTGTTTTGAGTTGTGAATCATACACATTGTGTAATGTCTTACATGACATGTAATTTTTTATTTTTTCACTTTTATAAACCAAAGACTGATCCTTTTCTCTTAGCATGAACCAAGATACCCTAAAACATATTCTACCATATTCTAGCCTAAGTTGACCTATCTTGGGTTGCCTCCCAGTCAACACTTTATTTAACATTGAGATATTGACTTAGTGGTGTTGAGATGAATTTAAAAGTGATGACACACCCCTCAAAGAATGGTTCTTGATAAATATTCAATAATTGACCATTGACATTGAATGGGGGTTCTCCTCCTTTTTTTTTAAATTCTATGGTTCCATAGGGGAATACTTGTATGACCATGAAGGGTCCGGGCCATCTGAGTTTTAGCTTCCCAGGGAGTAGTTTTAATCAAGAGTTGAATAATAAGACCTTATTCCCTGGTTCAAAAATTCATCACATGATTCAGTAATCATTCCATTTCTTGGTTTTCTCATTATAAATATTATAATTTTCATAGAAATAATTTATTATTTCTTCCATTTCATCCAACTAGAGCATCATAATTTCCCCAAATTTTTGAGAATCTGGAATCAACTTCTTAATTTCCCAGTACGAGCGATGCTCTAGTTCTATGAGTATATGGAAATGCTTGTATTACACTAATTGGAAGAGGGTGGTGCCAATGAGTGTTTTGTAAATAGTATGGTATGCCCATAGTATATCATCTAACCTGAGGCTCCATCCCTTTCAATTTGTGTTTATGGATTTTCTAGGATTTTTTTGATTTCCCTATTTGATAATTCAACTTGCCTTCTTGTTTGTAGGTTGTAGGGAGTTCTTGTGTTATATAGGATTATATACTTCCCTAGTAGTCCTTTAATAACATTATTGGTAAAATATGTTCCCAATTCACTAATGAGTAGTTTGGGAAATCTGAATCTTAAAAAAATATTTTTCTTTAAGAAATCCATGACAAGTTTTTTTGTTTCATGATTGATAGCTTTATCTTCTACCCATTTTGAGACGCATTCAAATCCAACAAGAGTATAAAAATTTAAATGTGAATTATGTAATTGACCCATGAAGTATATTCCCCATATGTTGATGATTTATACTTCCATGATCAGGTTTTGGGGCATTTCATTTCTTTTCACAGTGGTGCAAGTTCGTTGGAACCAATCACAAATTTGAAAATAATTTCTTGCATCTTGGTGAAGTGTGGGAAAAAAGAGTAAAATTTGTAGGATTTTTGATACTGTGCATTCTGGTTCATGATGTCCTCTATTAAATGATGTGTGAAACATGTATAACACACTTTGGATCTCATCTTATGGGATGCTACATCACATTAATCCATCAATATAGTGCTTAGAAAGTAGTGGCTCATCCCAGTAGTAATGTGAAGTCTCGACTAAAAATATCCTCCTTTTCTAGTAAGAGAGGTATGGATAGAGGGATCCCATGGTTAAATAGTTTTCAATGATTGAAAACAATAGGCGAGACTTTGTGTTTAGGCTAAATAGAGTTTTATTGGGGAAGTCGACCTTGATGTCCAAACTATCATTTTCCTTAATGAGGGGGCATGGGAGTCTAAATAGACGATCAATGACACCATTTACCATCCCTTTGGTGTCTTTGATGAAGATGTAACATTTTTATATTAATAGGATCCACTATATCAATCTTGGTTTGGAATCCTTTTTACTCATAAAATATTTCAGGGCATCATGGTCAGTGTACACAATCACCTTTTACAAAAACTAAGTAGGAGCGAAACATTTCAAATGTAAGGATTACTATCAGGAGTAATTTTTTGGTGGTTGTGTAGTTTACTTGATCATCATTCAAGGTGTTACTTTCATAATATATGGGAAGAAAATATGTTCGACCTACTGTCTTAAGAAAATTCCTACAAAAAATTCACTTGCATCACACATTAACTCGATGTATTTTTCCTAATATAGTGGAATGATAATAGGAGTAACCAATAGGATTTTATTTAAAATTTATAATGCCCATAAACACTTTCCAGTGAACTTAAAAGGGGTATCATTTACTAATAGGTGTGTCAGATGGTGGGAGACTTTTGTAAAATCTTTCATGAAGTGACGATAAAATCTTTTATGGCCTAAAAATCTTCTTATACCTTTAACAATTGAGGGCTCAGGTAAATATTTGATCAATTTGATTTTTTTGGGATCAAATTACATGCCATCCTTGGAGATTTTGTGTCTAAGTGATATTCCTCCTTGAAATATAAAGTGGAATTTTTCGTAATTTAAAACAAAAAAATTCTCTTCACAACGGTTACATACTAGTTCATGATTGATTAAGCATATATTGAAGGATCCTCCATAAACTAAAAAATCATCCATAAATATTATCCACAATTCCTCTGCATATCATAGAAAATAGTGTCATAAACCTCTGAAATTTCACTAGTTAATAACACATAATTCATGACATGCGTCGGTAGGTGAAGGTACCGAATGGACATGTGAATGTTGTCTTGGAGTAATCATCTAGTTCAACTACAATATGATTGTATCATGAATTTATATCTAGGAAAAAGTATAATTCATGTCCTACGAGTATCTCTAGAATTTGATCCATGAAAGGAAATGGGAAATGATATTTTGTATTTTTTGTATTTATTTTTATGTAGTCTACACATATATGACATCCAGTGATGGTGAAAGTTGAGATCAATTCATTTTCATCATTCATTATAACCCCGAGGCTACATTTATTTTGAACTACTTATACAGGACTCACCCACTCACTATTAGAGATTGAAAATTTTATTCCAGCATCCAGAAGAATCAATAATTCTTTCTTAAATACCTCCTTCATTGGTGGGCTGGGTCACCTCTGGGGTTGGATTTTTGGTTTCTCATTTTATTCTAATAAAATTGTATGAGTTCATAATGTGAGGATGATCCATTTAATGTCAACCACTCCCAAAGAAATTGACTTTTTATGTCTTTTTTATGATTTTGATCAACTTGTCCTCTTATATCTATGTGATTTCTAAGTTAATAATGACTGGTAGTGCAGTTTTAGTCTTTAAAAAAGAATACTTATGTGTTCTTGGGAGAGGTTTTAGCTCCAACATTAGTGGCCGGATGATTGATGGTATGAAAGGTGGGATCATGTACCTTGTAAGAGGTTCTATGTAGTTTGTTTCATCAAGGCCATACTCCTCCCTTTCAATAGGAGGCAGTTCATTACTATCTTCGTCAATGTCCATTTAGTCATTCTTCTCTTTAGTGGGAAATATGGAATGATAGTCAAAAGAATCATCTGTTTTTTTCATCTTTCACTAAGTTGAACAGTACTTTTTCATCAACTACTATGAATATTAGTCTTCCTTGATTAACATCAATCAGTACATTATCAGTTGATAAGAATGGTTAGCGTAGTATAATAGGAATGTTTCATTCTTCTTCCATGTTAAAAATGGGAAAGCCTACTAGAAAAATAAATTTACCAATTTTGACTAGAACATCCTCAAGAAGTCCTCGAGGATACTTAACTGATCGGTCAGCTAATTGGATTTCCACTCTAGTCATCTTGAGTTACTTGAGTCCCAAATTTTTAAATACACTCATTAGAATAATGTTAATGTTGTCTCCAAAATTGCATAGGGATATTGTGAAGTTGCATTATCTTATAGTTCATAGAATTGATAAGATCCTAGAATCTCTCAATTTTGGTGGAATTTTATACTAAAAAAAAGAAGAGAACTCTTCATATTGGGAAATAACTCCTAAGTCTTCCATCTTACAATTTTTGTAAATCTGTTCCTTAATAAAATTTTCTTATTAAGTAATTTTTGAAGTAGCTTCAAAAAATGGGATGTTTATATGAAATTGATTGAATATATCTAAGAATTTATTATATTTCCCTTTGATCATTTCCTTTTATTATTACTTCTGGTAAGGGGAGATGTGTTTTGTGAGCTGGTGGTGAAATCTATATTTCTTCTTTGGGTTTCTCTTGTGTCGGAGCTGATGTAGGAGGTGGAAATTTTAGGGGTTTCTCTTAATAACTTTTATTTACTCTTTTCTTTCCATACTCTTCAATGATTATTATAGGTTTCTTATGTTCCTTAAAATTTTTATCTTCTCCTTCATGTGGTCTCTGAAAATCAAGAACATTTTTTCTTATTAATTTTACTTCTTTTTCTTCTTCCTTTGGCTATGTATCAGTATTACCAAGAAACATACATGGAAATATTTTAGATAAGTAATTTTAGATTTGACCCATTTGATGTTTGGATTTCGGAGTGGATGCATTTGTTTTTTCATTTCTGTTTCTTAAGTGTTCATCCTTTGATTTAACTTTTGAATGAAGGATGTCAGCAGATTTTTCAATTTTGTTTGAAGAGGTTTGGATGGTTTTGGTGGTCTTTGTAGAGATGGTTAAAACTATTGTTGTCCTATAGGAAGAAATGGTTATTGGGGGTACTTATTGAGGTGTCCTATGAATTTTAATCATAAGTTGATAACTAGGTGGTACTTGTTTCCTGAGTGGGGATTTTCCACTTCTCTACTTTTAGTACCATTAATTGTTTTTCTATGGATATTGAGCCGACCTATATTGATAATATTGTTGCAGTTGTTGGTAGTGTTAGTTTTATTGATTTTAATTAATCTAACTATAATATTGTATTTGTTGTACATTTAATCTAAACCTGAATTCTTGATACGAGTTCAGAATGCTCTAAATTTTTCATGATTGAATTTTTATTACAGGAGAAGGATGGGGAGGAGGTGTGGTAGGTAGCTGAAAGGATTCTAGCTTCTTGGTCAGGGCTGCTACTTGTGAAGCTAAATGAGTGTTTTCATCAAATTGGTGAATTCCATTAGGAGGGAGTCCATAATATCTATACCATATAATGGAATTATGAGATACCTCACCCACCCGTGCTCGGCCTACTTCAAGTGTTTTTAACATTATTCTTCCATCAATGACATCATCTACTATTGTAAGAGTGGCGGGTTGGAGACCTTGATAGAAGGTCTTTAGTTGGAGCCACACATCGATTCCATGATGTGGGAATTACCTAGTAAGTTCATTAATGTGAAGGCCTCCCAATATGTTTCTCTATCTATTTGAGAAAAATTTGGGATTCCATTCAATATTTTACAAGCTTGTATAGGTGGAAAATATTTATCTATGAATTTCTTGGCTAGTTTTTCCCAAGTCGTGATCGACTCAAGATATTGAATTTTTATCCAATCCTTGTCTCTATCTCACAAGGAGAATGGGAATACCTATAATAATATTTCATTAGAGGATACTCCCTAGTTGTGAAATGCATCACAGACACATAGAAAGTTACAAAAGTGTTCATGATGATCCTCAACCTGTAGTCCATTGAACTAACTGATGTTTTGGATTATACTGATGATTCCATCTTTTATTGTAATTGTATGTTCCTATAAATATGGGAACATAATTCTGGGTGCAATACCATTGATTGACATAAATCCATAATCCATAATGGTATGCTCTTTTTTCATGTTGGGTTGATCTCCTTGAGGTTTTGGTGGAGCATATCGCATGTTGGGTGGGTTGGGACCTATAATATTTGTATGGCCTACCATACATAATTGATGATGTGAATAATGGTACCTTTCAACTTCAGGCATAAAGGTAAGAAATTATTGGGTTTCACGTATTCTTAAATGATTCAGTGGGCCCTGAAACACGAACTGGATTGGGAATAAGAAGGATACAATGGTGCCTAAAAATGAAAAAATAATGAATGAAAAGATAAATATGGGTGGGTGAGGTACTACTAGGTTCATGTCAAAGGTTCCTATACCTATGCACAATTAAATTATCCCCTGTAAAGGTACAAAAATTTTATTCACCCACATACGTCGTTTAATTCCAATGGCCTATTGTCAGATTAGAACTTCCTTTAATCCTAAAATACACTTTCTAAAAGGACATAGTATAGGGATAGTGTGAGGTCTAACCCACTAGGAAATTTTGGAAGACAAGGAACTAGGACTTCAAACCATTTGTCCAGGGGTCCTCAAAAATTGGTTTAGGTTTGGGATTTATTTAATGCTATCTGGTTTGGTTTAAGTTTTATGAAGAAGGTAGGTATAAAGGACAATTTCATGGTTCAGGTAAAAAGGGTAATCTTAGTCCCAACTCAGAATGGTCATAAGACTTAGGCTATGAATAGATGCATAGAATAATAGTTTGTCATAGTCAAACCAACACGATATATCTAAGAGGAAAATATTCCTTGGAATGTGTATAGCTAAAAAACTAGATGCATTAATCCTAGATTCATTGGAATAAAGTGCCATAGGCTAATGGTCACAACCTACTCGACTCTAATCAGGTCAGGTCCATTCATTTAAATATCCCATGGTCAGGGTTGTCTAATATAATTGAATAAAAATTGTTATGTATCCTGATTACTGTTATCAGGTTTACCGAGTTACAATTTAGAGATTCATTAAATTCAGAATACCGTTACTCTCAAAAATTATACTAAGCAGTTCATCCGCTCATGATGGTAATGATTATGATCAAATAAACAATTACAGATATGCTTGGAAGATTAATAAAAAAATTGAAATATGATAATTTTCAATATAGGATTCAAGAATCAAGTAGTTCACAATTAGATTAAGTAATAAATCAATGAAACACATCCTCAAAATAGTAAATAAGCAATAATTTATGGTGAAGCCAATATTTAATGAAAACGACAATGGTATACAAACCTCAAAATGGTAAACAGAAAAGAAAGAAATATAGAATGCATGTAGAAAAATAAATGGAACTTAGAGTCAATCAAAATTGTAACAAGAATTTTTTAGAGTTGAGTTGGGAGAGAAAATAAGGGATAAAAATGAGATAGAATGAGAGAAAAATGAGAAGTTTCTAAGTTATTCACTAATGAGTGCATTTTATAAAGTAAATATTCAGGAAATTACATGATGTGTAAAATTCTTATGTTGTGTAATTTAGATCCATAGTTTTCTCTATGTATTTTGGATCTGGAATGAATCTCAATATGAATATTTAGGATTTAAAGATTTGAATCATATCACGATGTGTACTTGGAATTCATGACATGATTCTTCTCAAATCTTGATCTTTAAGTGAGAAGTGTCCTTTAAATCTTAAAAAACATGTATTGGAGATTCACGTCGTGTAATCTTTTCAGGACTTGTAATTTATTCATGAATTGTTTCACAACTTTTTAAATGATGTGAATGATTCCTACACATTGTCTAATTGATTCACAATGTGTAATGTTCACCTTCTTCTAGTTTTCACAGCTTTTCCTCTAGAATATTGGAAACCTATTTTTTAAAATAATAAATAAATACCTAGTGTATTATTAAATAAAACATGAATAATCATTAATTAAATGACTCCAAAATGTATATAAAATTTCATCTTATCAAAACCATTAAAAACACAATTTATTTTGCATCATTCTTGATAACCATGGAAAAAACATAAGAAAGCGTGATATCAGATGATCAGTAATGATAAGCATGGGAGATATCAATAGATAATAATGCAAAAGAATATGATAATCATATGGTTATAAGATCATAAACATAACATACAAAGTTCAAAATTAACATGAAAAAGATCATAAACATTAGTAATGACATAAAACTTTTGCATTTCAAAATACATGAATCATAAGAATGATAAATCATCATAACTCAATCATGAAACATAATTTCATGTCATAAATGTGTATGGATCTATCATAAGTATATAAACCATTTCATATTTAAATGTTAAAATACCAAGACTATTAGATTATTCATAAACAACCGTATCTACTAGTGGATCAAGCACATAGACCTGATTCCCAAAACAGATCATGGACATCCGTTTTTTCCCATAATAGATTCAACACACTGACTTTTTTCCCATAATGGATTAAGCACATCAAATTATTTCCCATTATTATCTCATGAGATATAATAATTTACCCAATAAATTGGATGGAGATATAGGTCTCACCCATCACATAATGAAACCTATAAATATGTGTTCCATAGGGTCATAAATCATTCATCATATCAGAACCCATGTGAATAAATGGGCTTCATAAACATTTCAACATAGCATAACCCATGGAAAAGAAAGTAGTTTCACAAACATTTTATTTTTTCACCATAAAAATAAAATATATAGAGAAATAATAAGGATGATATCCTTAGATAATATCCTTATTAAATCTTAAGTAACATCAAATCATGTTATCTAATATGTAAAAACATTTTTTAAATATCACTCTAAATAGTTTTTGAGGAAAACAACTTTTCCATTTTGAAATCACTTCACTTTTTTTTAAAAAAATTGGATCACTTATAAAGAAAAACATTTTATTTGAAAATAAAATTATAAAATTAAAAGGAATATTTAAATCATTGAGACATAATGATGGTTTGAAAACCTTATAATTCCTTATAAGTTAAAAAAACATTCCTTCTATAATTGTTTTCAAAAAAGTAACAAAGTACCTTGTTTAGAAAATAAAAAAAAGCTTCATTTAAAACCATTTTATAGAAATTAAAAGATGGATAAAAATGGTTTTAAAAAATTGTAGCATAATAGTATGAAAAACATTTTCTGAAAACATTTTTAGAAAAATGGATATGTATGGGAAATATTCTCTAGTGGAGACTCAAACATAAAAAATCCTGAATAATGATGAGATTCTGAAATAAAACCTTATCACTATGGTAACTTTTGAAACATAATCCTCGTGAAATAAATAACATTAGATGAATATTTATATCAGAAAATTTTCTTAAGAAAAATTATAATATACATTTAGGGGTAGTATATACACCACCCAAAAAACGAGTGGTGAATATGAACTAATCTCTCAGAAATAGAAGTGAGACTAGAAATACCTTACCTTGAGACTAACTCATCACATACATTATTTTTATTCTATAATAATAAAAACATGTTAATTATTTAATTTATGAAGAAATTTTTTCAAGTTTATTATTCCTTTTATCACACTTAGTACCATTTCATAACTATTACTTAATCATTTATGTTCACATCAAATGTTTTAGTGATATTTGGTACATAAGTCCAAAATGAAATTGGTAGGTTGAATATTGAAAAATAAGTCATTATTACATAATATATATAATAAAAATCATGGAATAATTATCATTTTTATATATCAATTATACTTATAAATCCAAACCTTAATTATGGTTATGAAAAATTAACTATGTTACAATCATAGAGATGATTGGTCATACACACGCATGAGTAACGTTTCTATTTTCAATGATCATTATTGAAAAAGGTAAGTATTATTTTATATTTCAATGATGATCATCATATCATATATATGATATTAATTATTTAAATATAGCTATATATATATCATAAATGTGATGTGGTGATGAAAAATGAATCACATTGCTTCGTGGAGGTTGTACTCCACAATTACGCACGAATGGCATTATTATTTTTTAGTGCATGGAATGGTGAGAAGGTAAAGATTATATTAAATTTTTATAATTGATTTTATTCATGAATATCATTTAAAAAAATTTCTTCCAACATCATAATTAGTCTTGAGAGATGATGATATAAAATGATTTACATTGATTTACGAGGTGGTAGTCTTCCGTACACATGAATGATAGTTTCATTTCCCATTTGATGGAAGAGGATATGGATATAGGTTATGAAATAAACATTAAAAAATATTAGTGTATCTAGGATTATAGTGTTATTAGTTTACCATTTTTGAATAATATTTGAAGGTGGTGGAATTTGAAATAAAATAGGAATGCTAGAATAAAATAACACATCTTCTTTGGAAAACATCTTTTTCTTATCACCTTAAGACAACTAAGGTTCATTTTCGACGTAAAAAAGACCTCTAGAATGAGGTTTTGGATTTTAGGAAGGGATTAGGGAAGGTATTTGACAAACAAAATGGGATTTTAAGTGTTATGTAATGAGAAGAGGAGGTTCCATTTTATAAGAGATGGGATAGACACTCTTGGAATGCATCAAAATATTAAATTAATATAAATTAATTTTTAATTCCAAATAAAAAAAATTATTTAGAAGATAGGATGTGTATGGGTTAAAATTATCTCATAAAATATTTTTTTTACATGTTTAGTTAACATTTTTATCCTTATCATTTGGTTGTAATCCCTCATTAACCCTTTTAAATCTTACCTTAACAAAAGGTTTTTTAATCTTTGAAGGTCAATAAAGTTACTATAAACAAAAAAACCCATAAATGGAACATGATTGATATTATAAAACATATAATAATTTATTTTATGTATATATTTTTTTGATGAATTTTATATCATTTAATAAAATATTAATTATTTTAAAATATCACCAATGTCAATTTTTAGGGATATTCATTACTTTAAATTTAATAATATCAAGACATCACTTATAATTTGATGAAACTATTTTAATAAATCACTAACATGTCAATTTATTCTAGAAAATTATTTTATTTCATTAATTACCTCAAATTATATCTATTTTAATATTTTAATATCATTTAATTATTTCTTCCATTAATTAAATAATTACAGCGTTAACATTATTCAATATTTTAAGGCAATTATTTCTTCACTAAAAATTAAAAATAAATTACCATGATGAAGATAAATATTTTATATTTTAAAATAATATTTATAGTATATATTATCCTCTGGATAACCCCATTTAAAAAATATTATATTTATTTAAAACAAGTGTGTGGCATGTTAGAGTTTTCTTGAAATAAAATATTTTAAAGATCATAATCTCATCCAAATGACCATAAAATTAAATATAACAGAATCTTGGATGAATAATGATGAATTTTAATCATAAAATAAAATTAATCTATGTTTTAGGTTCATTTTATAATCCTTATCATTTTATTTTTTACTTTAATTACCTGATTTACCCTTTATCATGGTTACACAACTTACTAAGGTTACAATTCATATTGAAAAAAAATAAAAGGATACTATTTACTAAAATTTTATATGATAATTCAAAAAATGAAATCCAGACTTAAAAATTTAAATCACATATGTGTAAGAATTTAATTTATAATTAAACTGACAAAACTCGATAAAACGCAGTTTATTAAAAAAATGTCCTTTTTAATTATAAAATGTTTTTATGTCAAATTAAAATATAAAATACATTTATAAATCCATATTGGAATTATTTTAATTCATTAGTAATAAAATTTTAAAACTAATCCAAAATATAATTTTACTTTGTAAATACATTAAATAAAAAATACAGTTTTCAATAAATATCAATATTTTCACTATTCATTAAAAAATCAATCTTTTCAGAAAATTATTAAAAATTCAGAATAAGTTAATTGTGACATTAAAAATTAAAGAAATTCATTTTTTTCAAATAAATTTTCTGAAACTTCTAAAAATTTATTATAATATTCACTCATAAAAAGGAAGAAAACTTATTTTTGAAGAAAAATTATTTTTCTGAAGAAAAAAATCACTTCACTAAAAATCATTTGATTACTTCCAGTATATTTTTCAATAAATTTATATTGAGTTAGAACATTTATATTTGTTTCATAAATTAGTTAATCCTATTAGTACCCTCTAATTTAACCAGGTAGTCATAATAGTCACATTTAAATAATAATATTTCATTATTTGTTAAAGTTTGATGGTGCGTATCTTGTATTATATTGGATTTATTTTTAAAATATTGGGATATTATATTATACCCCAATGTGATAAATTGTGTCCTTGAAATTTTATATCAGTTTCAATAACCATGGGTTTGAGTTTTCAAAATACCTTTTTTGAAATACCACATCATAAAAAGCATTAATAAAACCTCCACTTGAAAAGAGAGAAAGGGAAGTGTGAAATTCATCTTAAAAATACATTCTAGGTTTCCAAATAGGATATCATTAGTTGTAAGTGAAGATATTTAAATGGATGAAAAGCAATGTATAGAGATCATTGATCATAATAAATTGAATGATCTTGAGAAAGTTGAAAATCACAAAACCATAAACCACAAATGCGGAAAGACCATCAATTCATTAGAATTGAATGTTTTATGACAATTGTTTTGTCCTAATATACTTTTCCTAGAGTTGAAAAATTCCTTTACTATTTATAATAGGAACATAAGGAAATATACTTACATGAAAATTATAATTCCATCCTTTAATTAATTTCCACTATAATATCATCCTTTTCTCGAAACAATGAGTATTTAAGATTCACTTTTTTATGTTGGAAGCACTAAAATCAACTTTTAATGGATATAATAACATATAAAAGAGTAAAATCTATTCCTCCTATCTTTGTAAATTAATATAAACCAAAATAGTTAGCACATGATAAGATGATTCCCAAAAATAATAAACCTTTAAAAAAGGGAAACTACCTTAATAACCAAAATTCAATTGTAATACCCAAAGATCAACTTAGATTAATCGATAAATAAATATTCTTAAAATTAGTGAAAAATATTATAGACTAATATTTAAACCCATAAACTGGAAGGATTTGATAACGTAGTCTTTCAATATAAATTTAATATTTATCTCTAAATAAAAAAAATCACTCTTAATGTCTAATAATAAAAATTTAAATGCCCAAATCACATAATCTACAAGATATTCTAATAATATATATATATAAACTAAATAACCATAAATCCATAATTAAATATTATATGCTTTAAAAAGATAATTTATCCTTTATTTCTTGAACAAAATCCCATAGTATTTTTTTACCTTTATCTTGTAATGGTCCCCAAAATTATTATGATTTTTTTTATAAAATAACATTAATCACATAATCATCAAATCAATTTTCAATGTCATGGTTATCTATACGATAAAACACATGTTCCCAAAATTTTTATAGATATCCTAAAAATTATCCTCAATATATTTAACATTAATGAAATGTTTTAAACTCAAATTTTATCTCATACAATTCATTTTTCATCCCAAAAAATGTAAAAAATCATAATTACATGAAAATAAAAGATTACATAACCCCTAAAGTTTATAAATAACTTTAAAACTTATGTCCATCAAATGTAAATGCAATATTCATCAAATAATACACAATGTTAAACATAAGGGTTACATATACCTATCCAAAAATATCATTGTACACCTTAAAATTTCATCAATTAAAACCTAAAAAAGGATGTTTAATACTTTGAACATTTTATAAAGATTAAAATTATAAAACCATGATGGTATCCATAACTCTTAAGATAAGATCACATGAAAACATCCTAATCTCAAATGTTTTCTAAACCCTACTCTGATACCAACTGTAATAGCATGAGATCCACATTCGTAGATCTGGTACTAAATACAAAAACACTATATTTATGGATTTGATACCATTAAATGTGACCAAATTCATCCCATCCAAAACATACAATATCAAATGTAAATATTGAATCACTTCCTTAACTAATGGCCTTGTAGGTTTAGAGTTTTATAGAACTAGGGAAAAATATCAATATCTTGGGTTTATAAAACATTGGTTCATAAAGATCAACATTTTAACATCTCACCCCTCCTCATTGGTTTGAGATGACCTGGAATTTATACTAGGCCATAGGGGACATCCCCATGATGCCAAAGGCTGGTAATAAATTCTAAGGGCTTCATTAAAAGCTGGGGGATGATTTTCCCTCTTGAACATAAAACAATACAACCATGATAAACACAAACAATAACAACTATAGGATGCATGGATTAAATGTAATACAACACACTATATAACAACCAAACCAAACTATATCAGAGTACCATGAAGAAACCAAGACCAATATACAACATCTACAAATTCCCAAAAGATTACAAGAAGGGGGTGAGTAATGAAACTAAATAGGTTATCCTCAAATGAATTCCATACTCATGCCACTAGTATATAACATGTTATAAAATTTATATAAAAACATTTATATAAAACTCATTAAAATAGTTTATATAAAATCCAAATCATTTTTGAGGGAATAAAACTAACAAGTCATTAAAACCATTTCATAAATTCATTTTGAATTAGCCATTTCATTTCACACAACCACACACACGAACAAACAAGCTTGGTGTTACCATTGATGGTGGAACTTCACATCAATACTCCATCCCTTTGATTTTGGTACTTCATGACCATTATCTATACCATTCAAATATCGCTTGACCATTTAAGCCGTCAACCATGCCAACCAAATTATGCTAAAACATTTCAATAAAACCATCATTTTATTTAAAACACTTTTCCAACCAATTTCTATACATCAAAACCAAATAACCATTTAAAAATCATCATTTTAAAATCATGTTACCAATTTTAGTTTCCACCAAAACAACCAATTTTCATAATTCTATAAATCATTACTAAAGAGTGTTTTCATCAATTATTTTAGAAACATTCCACAATAAATCTCAATTAAAACAATCAATTTGAAATAAATACTTCACTTTATAATAAGTGGAGTTGAGAGTGAAGCCTCCAACATTGGAAACTATGGTGAAAATGAAGAACGATGTGAATTCCTCAATAAAATGAATTAAAACTCAAAAAACGTACCTTAGAAATTGTTCCCTAACATCAAAACCGACATATATTAGAATTATTAGAATCAAATATCATATAATGATCCCCAAAAAACTATATCTATGAATCTAAGTGATGGTAGAAGAATATATCTAAGAAAAACCACCACGAATGGAGACTTACCAAGAAATCTGACCTTCAACTCACCAAGATTTTCCAATAGATCACTCCCATATCAAGAGGAATAGTCTCCAAAATATTTGTTAAGATAGTAAATCAATTTAGGATTGTAATAGAGGAAAAAATATCCATTATGTAGAAAAAATGAGTTAGATATACAATTTTCATATCTAAATTTTAACCGTGCATGGTTAGGGTGCACAGTTTGGAAAAACATGCGCTTAACATGCAAATTCTTATGTCCCAAAATTCATAGTTTCTCTTAGGTGGATGCATATTTTGGCTAAACCATGAACCTAACCATGTGCCTACTGATATCCCACTATATTTCTTTGCACATTTTTCTATAGGAGTTTCACAGTTTGTACTAACCATGCTCAAACTGTGCACCTTCTGAAAATCCCAAAAAACATTTCAAAAGTCCCCCAAAATATCCCAAACTTCACCCAAACACTTTCCATACTTAAAATACATAAATAAATAGGTACTTAATTGAAACAGAGGGTGGTAAATTATCCCCAACATTAGCCTTTTCATCCCCAGAAAGTAGAAAAGTACCATTGGCCTGGAATAGTTCAAGCCACTGCTCATCCATTTCCCTCTCCCATTCCCAAGTCTCTTCCTGAATTCAAGCAAATTTATAGAAAAATGACACCAAACTGATGATTTACCCACAAAATAGTCTCTCTTGCCTATCAAAAATCTATAACGGCATGTAAACCAATGAAGCATCCAACTCTAGGTCAATGTGATACCATCGAATCACATGGTCAGGATCAGGCTGATACTTTTTCAACTAAGATACATCAAACACATTATTCACTGAACTGAACAATGGTGGTTATTCCAACCAATATTCCACCTCACCAACACATTATAGTATCTCAAAAGGGAATATGTATAGAGGATATGACTATCCCTACTTCCTAAAATAATGACTCACAAGCCTTAGAGAGATTCTCAAGAACATATGATCACTCACCTCGAATAACAGTGGACATCTATGTTGATTTTCATACGATTCATAACGAATTTGATCCATCTTCATTCTTTTCCAGATTATCTGAATACTCTCTGTTGTCTCTTGGACATGGCTTAGTCCAACTAGTGAAGTATCACCTATTTCCACCCAACAAAGTATAGAACAATAAGGATTCCCATACAATACTTCAAAAGGATCCATATATATCTAGGCCTAATTTTTTTTTATTAAGATAACTCCACTAATGGTATGTGATCCTCCCATGAGCCACTAAAATTCATTACACAAACCTGAAGCATGTCCTCTAACATTTTATCATCGTTTCAGATTTTTCATCCATCTAAGGATGATACGCTATACACATGGTCAACTGAGTCCCAAGGGCTTGTTGTAAGGATTTCTATATATGAGACTCAAACCTCAAATCTCTATATGATACTATCAAAACTGGTATGCCATTCCTCTTTAATAATTCTCAGATATATACTTTTGAAAATTTCTCCACCGCATGAGATTCAAAAATTGGAATATAATGGGCTGAATTTGTGATCCAATACATTACCACCCATATGTAATTGTTTTTATGAACTATTATTTAGATACTTGTCACAAAATATTTGGATATATACTCTGATTTCAAAATAAGAATAGCTAAAACTATAATACACCCACTAACAATTGCTTTTACTTAACCTTCTAAAAGGCGAAGCATCTCATAACAAACCTAGGAACTTTCCTTTTCATGAAGAACCACCAAAACTATGATTTTAAATCCTTATACATCTTTTTTATTCGAGGAGGAACAAACCATCTTGAATGATGGTATGCGTGAAGAAGTTGTTCCAAAAAATCCAAAGGTACACAAATATGATCTTTGAACCACAACACTAAATTCTTGTCCATATTATATCCATCAATGATCTCCACACCATTGAGTTTTGACCTCATTGAAACACATTATGAATCAGATGTCTATACCTCTTTAATTGTTTTCTCCAAATCAAGAACAAAAGAAAGCACGAAGAAAACTACTGCATGACCTCTGTCTTCACAATCCAAGTGCATGTCAGCCATCATTGACATCAACTATCACTGTTGTAAAGACTATTTTTTCAACTGAACATATGAATTTATACTTGATGCATCTATCAGTAAATTTCCTTTACCCAATGTATTGTAAAGAACCAAAAATTTCATGGAAATTTTTTTCATAAATACTTTGGAATTTTACGAGTCTGTGGTTTTTGACGGCACTTGATTCCGAGGCTCGGTGTTCCTAGAATCAATTTCTGAAGTTTTGTTTAGGCACGTTTAGTAAACGTACGAGTTTTTCTATATTTTCAACCAGTGCTCCGAATTGAAATCCGAGAACACCGATGAAATCGCAACGCCAATATTCACTTAAGGGGACCTTTAAAGCAGTTGCGTTTTATGCGGGTTGAGAGTTATTTTTGGGAATTTAGAATAAAATAAATAAAATTGTCGCACACACTTTTATTTAAAGTTGTTAGTTTTTTCCTAAAATGGGGAGTTAGATGTGGGGCCCACACCCACATAACCTCCCATGACAGGAATTAGTGCGGTGGGGCCCACATGAGCCCTAATCCTTTCATCTCCCCTTTAACATCCCCTTTATTTAATTTTTGACAATCCTCTTTAAACCTTTGGACTTCCTCTTAAATGTGGAGCATTACCATGTCCTATCCATTAATGTTTCCAACTCAATTCCTTAATTAATTCAATTTACATTTTGAATTAATTTGAAAATACATGGAAATGTTATATTATGGGAGGGCCTTATTATTATTTTGGTTGGAAAATATTTGTGGGGAGATTTAGAAAGGGAGAGTTCTTCCACAAAGAACGTGAATAATGCTCCCCAACTTAAAGGTCGTGAAGTAACTTCTCCAACCTTCTTCTTCCTCCACGTCAAGGGAGGAGACACCTCTATAGGGAACGTAGCCAACGACAATGGTTATTTCTCCGATGTTGATGGAGCAACATCGTTTTCTGTGACTACGACGGACAAGCCTTGATCTAGGTAGGAGGATTATGTCCAATTTTAATTGATTAATATTATTCTTGTTCTTTGTTGAAAATTATGGTTTGTCTTTGGCCATGTGATACCGCCTAACGTAGAGGGCGTGGGCCGAATGAACATGGCCCGACAAAACTCCGTTGATCTTCATTTTTTATTTGCGAACGAGGCGTCTTGGAAGAGGCGGCGAAAAACGAAGGCGGCGGCCACGCACCAGCCGCATGCTGATGAACCGCGGCCCACAACCGCGGGCTGCTCGGCCGAAGAAGAACTGGCCGACAAAAGCCCATCGGGCTAAGGAAGACCGCGACATCAGTAGGGGCTCCGCGTGGCAGAGAACCGCGGCCCGCGATCCGCGGGCCGCTTAGGTAGGCATACAGGCCGGCTCGTCGGCCGGCCGGGTTGGAGGAGGCCGCGGCCCTGCCTGGTGCCACATGCAGAAGACAGTGGCCCACCCAAGCGGGCCACTCGCACTGGAGAAGCCAGCCGGATTCGACCGGCCGGATAGGAGGGAGGCACCGCTCGATGCCACTGGTTCTGGAAAGAGCCCCCTAGATCGCTTGGCCACCCAGGCCGAGAAACTCGGCCAGTCAGGCTACACCATGCTTGGCCGGGCAGCGCCGCGCTGGCCCGGGCCCCGCCCTGCCGGGCCGGGCCGTGCCCTACCGGGCTAGGCCACGCCGCGCAGGTCTGGGTCGTGCCCCCTCGGGCCGGGCTGTGCCCTTTGGGCCAGAACGTGTGCTTCACCAGGCCAGTCTGACCCTCTTCCAGCTCGGACCCGCTAAATCGGGTCAGGCTGACCCGCCTGTACACTAGTCTTAATAGGCCGGGCCTGTTTTCACTTAAACGTGAATAACTTAAAGACCGCGGGTCCGATCGATGCGCCATCTGCAGCATTGGTACCCTCATGATGAAGCGGTCCTTTTTAGATACTCTAAGTGAGTTTTGTATGACTTTGGAAAACGGACGTGTTTGGAATGAGCGTATTTTCAACCGGGCCCCTGGAACGAAAAATCCAATATCTCTCAGACCGGGCACCCAATTGACGCGCCGTCTATCGCATTGGGTTCCTTTTGATGAGACGGAACTTCAGGGTACATCAAATCTATACTTCATGATAGTTGATGTACCAAACCCTTGGATCAAGGAGTGGATCCTCCCGGAATCGAGCGTGCTGTGTGCAGGAACCCTAGAGCTTGCGACGATTGTGATGACTACCATACTAGGATCCTCCGTGGGTTCGACGACGATGACTACCGTACTGGGATCCTCCGTGGGTTAGATGATGATGACTACTGTACTTGGATCCTCCTTGGGTACGACAATGATGAATACTGTACTTGAATCCTTCGTGGGTTCGGCAGCGATGACTACTGAATTTGGATCCTCCGTGGGTTCGGCAGTGACGACTTCTGTACTAGGATCCTACGTGGGTTCAGGAGATGAGATGATTCAGAGGCTACATATAATCATCTCCATCCCTCTTTGTGAGTTGTATACCTGTGTGAGCTGATTCTTGACTTTCAATAATTATCATTAATGTGATTGACTTCTTTCCAGTGTGGACTGCGTTGTGCTTGGGCTCAAGAGTTGGAGCCATTCTGGATTAAAGACTTAGGTATATGTATGAGAATATAACTAAATAGGCTTGGTTGATGCACCGTGTTTTGTATCTTACTTCTTGTTTATCCTTAGTGGATATTGTGAGACCTTACGGGTCTCAGGGTCCCTACTGAGTATCGTTATACTTGCCCCTTCATGGGCTATGCCTGCACTACATTATGTTGGTTGCAGACGAAGGACAACACCAATTGTGATTGAGGCTTGTAGAGCTGGACGATACCCGGAGGTGGACCACTTGGTGAGGCGTACACGGAGCAGACAGATAGACCCAAGGTGCTAAGGAGACTATCTGTACCCACCCTTCAGGTGGGATTCCTGGAGGATGACTCAGTGGTTGATGTTTTACTTTACTGCAGTTGTACTAGATTTTCTGTTGTACTGTACTTTTCAGTTGGGTTTGTATTCTGGCCCATTTACCTTTCAACACTTACTTTTGTATACAGTTTTACTTGTGCTTACTTCAGTTGCATACTCTGTTGTTTTCATTTACTTATATAAAGGCAATGCCTTCCCAGTATAGGGATTTACGGCTTTGGTGATAGTCGCCATCCCCTGTCCTATGGAAGGCGGGCTTGGGGTAGTCAGGGCACGGGCCCCAAGGACGGGTCATGACAAATTGGTATCAGAGGAGTAGATTATACCGCAGAACTCAGGACTCCAATATTTCTTACTATGAAGCAATAATGTTAAGTGTATTGAGTGTGGTTTTCAGTCCTAGGAGTCCAGTGTTGGTGTGGTGGCCGACATATCCATACACCAGGACCCTGTCCTCTGATTTTCAACTCAGTGCACGAAAACACTGATTGTGTGTGTGTTTCCTTTGAAAAGTTTCCTTTGTGTTTACTTTGTGTCCGCTCACCAGGTATACTGTTTTGACCATGGTGCACCTATTTCTTTTCAGGATGGCCCCACAAAGGCATCCAACTAGGGTTCCAAGTTACGTACGAGATGGTAGCCCACCGAGCGATGAGGCCTCGGTGCAGGGCCCCATCATAGTGGAGGCACCAGTGGAACCACTACCCGCTGGGCTACTGATACCACTAGCCCCAGTAGTGGAGAGTGCATGCCGCCTGAGTGTGTTGCATGAGTTTCAGCGACAGAGGCTGCCCAGGTTCCATAGGGAGATGGACCCTCAAGCAGCCGAGGATTGGCTGGAGGCTGTCATCAGGGTTTTTAGATTAGTAGGGACTCCAGCTGACCTTATGATGATATTTTCTACGAGTCTCCTACACGTAGTAGTAGGTAGATGGTGGAGATTGATGCTCCCAGGGCACAATGAGGAATCTCTACTTTGGACAGACTTCAAGAGTCTCTTCCGCTCGGAGTTTGTTCCCGCCACCCTTCGTGCGGTGCAGATCTAGGAGTTACTTCATCTGAGGTAGGGCATCTTGACAGTAGCTCAGTACTCAGCGTGTTTTACTGACCCCTCATGCTACTCCAAAAATATGGTATGATACCCATTCTTCAGGGCCCGGAACTTCGAGAAGGGAGTCAGGCATAAGATCAGAGCTTCGATGATTCCCCTCAGCATCCCGACACAAGTGGGGGTGCTGGAGCGAGATCTTCTAGTGGAGAGTTCTCTCACTGAGTAGATACCAATGGTGAGACCCACCACAGGGAGACACATATCGGAGTTTTCTGTAGATGGCAGTAGATAGATGTCGCATAGGTCCAAGCGAACCAGGCCATTAGGTCAGCGACCTCAGGATACTGGTTCGGATGTGCGGGGAACATGAAACAGAGCCAGCCAGACATGGGGAAAGCAGTGCTATGCATGCGAAGGGTAGGGGTAGATGGATCATGACCGCCCGAACCCCCATGCAGACAAGCAGCAGACAGTAGAGGGACCTCCTAGGTAGAGGTAGAGGTTCGACCGTGGTGGTCCGTCGGGAGCAGGCAGACGAGGAAGAGGAGCTGGCCGAGCAGTGGGTGGTGGATGACGTTTCGAGGCTCTACCACCACCACCACAAGGAGGTCCAACCCGACCATAGGGAGCTGGCAGACAGAGGCATGATTAGCTCCAGGAAGTCAAGGCTTAAGACCATGGTGCACCTGAGATGATTCGAGGTACTATCTGTGTCTACTCCACCCTTGCTGTAGTACTTATAGACACAAGTGCGAGTCATTCTTTTATTGCCACTGCCCTTGTTCAGAGCTCAGAGATTTCGATGTAGCCATTGGATCGATCCTTACGGCTAGAGACTCCTACGGGAGAATACTCGATGATTACGCCTTGGTGACGACAGTTTTTGCTTACTCTAGGAGGTGAGAGCTTTGACTGGGATCTTTTTGTAGTGGCGTCGAGGCCTTATGACGTCATCTTGGGTATAGACTGGTTGTCTACAATCCATGATCATGTTGAATGCATTATGCACAAAGTGCGGTGTACCCGCACGGATGGGAGTAGGTTCACCTTCACCAGAGAGAAGGGATCCTTTGTAGCGCAGGATGAACTTACGCAGAGGAGAGGGCAGCTGATCCCAGATCAGTTGGCTAGTCTCATCCTCAGAGCGGTTGATGTGCGGAGACCGAGTTTTCTTGTAGTGGTGGATCAGTATGCGGACGTTTTTCCTGACGATGTTCCAGGACTACCTCCTCACAGAGAGGTAGACTTCTACATTGACCTGTACCCCGTGACAGCACTGATATCTACTCCAGCATATCGGATGGCTCCCACTGAGCTTCCTGGGCTGCGAGTACAGCTGGAGGACTTGTAGGGGAAGGGATTCATCCGACCCAGTGTTTCAGCCTGGGTTTCTCTGATTTTGTTATCCAGGAAGGCAGATGGGAGCTTACGACTATGTGTCTACTACCATCGCCTGAATCAGGTGACTATGAAGAACAATTACCCACTTCCAAGGATTGACGACCTCTTTGATCAGATAATGGGAGCACGTTGGTTCTCAATGATAGACCTCCGGTCAGGCTATCACCATCTCATATTTCGAGATGAGGATGTGTAGAAGACGATCTTTAGGTGTCGGTATGGCCACTACGAGTTCTTGGTTATGCCCTTCGGTGTAACCAACGCTCCAGCAGTGTTCATGAGTCTCATGAACAGGATCTTCCAGCATTTCCTAGATCTTTTTGTCATAGTATTCATCGACGACATACTGATTTACTCGACTACTGAGGAGGTTAACAACTACCACTTGCGGGTTGTACTGGATACACTCCGAGAGAACCATCTTTATGGTAAGCTCTCGAAGTGCCAGTTCTGGATTCGAGAGGTTCACTTCTTGGGACACGTTATCTCGGAGGCTGGAGTTGCAGTGGATCTAGCGAAGATCAAGGAAGCACTTGCTTGGGAGCCACCCAGAAGTGTGATGGAGGTGCAGAGTTTCCTGGTACTGGATGGGTACTATTGGAGATTTGTGCCAAACTTCTATAGAGTTGCTGCACCACTTTCAGATTTGATGAAGAAGGGGAAACCCTTCGTGTGGTCAGAAAAATGTCAGCAGAGATTTCAGGAGATGAGACAGAGATTGACTAGTGTGCCCATCTTGAGGCTACCAGAGGAGGGCGTTGTGTACGTAGTTTACTGCGACGCATCAGGGACCGGACTCGGGTGTGTCCTGATGCAGGAGCGAGAAGTGATCACATATCATTCACAATAGTTGAGGAATCACGAGTAGAGCTACATTACCCATGACCTGGAGTTAGCAGTATTGGTCTTCACCTTGAAGATGTGGCGACACTATCTGATGGGAAAGCGCTTTACAGTCTACTATGACCACCAGATTCTTAGGTATATCTTCTCACAGAAGGACCTGAATCTAAGACAGTGGTAATGGCTCGAGTTCCTCCAGGACTATGACTTCGAGATAGTCTATACTCCTGGGAAGGGGAACATTGGAGCAGATGCACTCAGCAGGAGATCGGGCATTCAACTACTAGGGGAGGGGACGAAGTAGCTAGCCATGTTGTAGATATCATTTGTGGATAGATATGGAAAAACCTTTCTATAGTCTCTCACAGTCACTCCTCCACTCGTTCAGTGAGTCAGAGAGGCACAACGTGCAGACGTTTCTTGTGAGACGCGACGTGCTCAGATATCCACAGGACAGGCACCTGATGGATTTTATGAAGGACGGGAGCATGTCATCCTCTTCAGGGGACGTACAATGGTACCAATTTCACTACTGGAGGAAGTGATGAGGGAGTTTCACACATCCACTCTAGCAGTACATCCAGGAGTGGCAAAGATGTACCAGGACCTCAGACTACATCACTGGTGGATGGATATGAAGAAAGCTATAGAAGAGTTCGTTTCATGATGCCTCACTTGTCAGCAAGTGAAGGCGGAGCACCAGGTACCAGCGGTCTTGGTACAACACTTAGAGGTCCCAGAGTGGAAGTGGGATGGGATATCCATGGATTTCGTGATGGGGCTTCAATGTACATCCAGAGGAAACGACTCTATTTGGGTGATCGTAGACCGACTCACCAAGTTGGCCCACTTCATACCGATCAGAGAGCAGGGCTCATTAGAGAGATTGGGATGCCTCTACGTTCAGGAGATCATACGACTTCCCGGTGTGCCATCGACTATCATTTCCGATCAGGATGCTCTATTCACTTCCCAACTTTGGAAGGGGTTACATGAGGATTTTGGGACGCAGCTACGTCTGAGCACCGCCTTCCATCCTCAGACAGACGACCAGACTGAGAGAACCATTTAGACACTCGAGGACATGCTCCATGCATGTGTCCTTGACTTTGGTCATAGCTGGGAGGATCATTTACCCATGGTGTAGTTTTCATACACCAACAGCTACCACTCCACCATCGGGATGGCACAATATGAAGCACTGTACGGATAACCTTGTAGATCACCTCTGTGCTAGACTGACCCAGGTGAGTCACCAATTGTATGACTAGATATGGTTCAGGATACAACGGAGAAGGTGTAGATCATCCAGGAGCGGATGAAGACTACACAAAGCAGATAGAAGTCCTATGCTGAGAGGATATGGAGACCACTGGTGTTTGAGGATGGTAACCACATTTTCCTACGGGTCTCACCTCGACGAGGTCTAGGGATATTTGGCTGGGGCGGCAAGTTATCTCCACACTTCATTGTACCTTTCTAGGTCCTCAGTAGAGTAGGCGAGGTGGATTACTGCCTAGCCCTTCCACTTCAGTTGCACCGGGTGCAGGACGTCTTCCACATATCTCAGCTGAGGAGATATGTGCATGACCCGTCCCACATCATCGACCACAGGGAGTTGGACATCGATGAAAGGGAGAATTTCATGGAGGTCCCGGTGGAGATCAAGGATCGATAGGAGCGGGTCCTATATGAGTGGTCGATTCCTCTAGTGCACATTCGCTGGAAGCACATGAATCTCTAGGAGAGCACTTGGGAGCGGGCGGCTCAGATACGTGTACAATACCCCCATTTGTTTCCCTAGTGTGTGTTGTAGCTTTACGGGGACGTAAATCCCTGAGGTGGGAGTAATGTAAAGACCCGTAAATTTCAAGGAAATTTTTTTCTTAAATACTTTGGAATTTTATGAGTCTAGGGTTTCTTACGACACTTGATTCCGAGTCCCGATGTGCCCAAAATCAATTTCTGTAGTTTTGTTCAGGTACATTCAGTAAATGTACGTGTATGTTTTTCTATCTTTTGAACCGGTGCTCGGAAATGAAATCTGAGGACACCGATGAACTAGCAGCACCAGTATTCTCTTAAGGGGACCTTTACCGCAGTTGTGTTTTATGCGGGTTGAGAGTTTTTTTGGGGATTTATAATAATATAAATAAAATTGTAGCACACAATTTTATTTAAAGTTGTTAGTTTTTTCCTAAAATGGGGAGTTAGAGGTGGGCCCCACACCCAAATAACCTCCCATGAGAGGAATTAGTGCGTTGGGGCCCACACGAGCCCTAATCCTTCCATCTACCCTTTAACATCCCCTTTATTTAATTTTTGACAACCCTCTTTAAACCTTTTGACTTCCACTTAAATGTGTAGCCTCACCATCTCCCATACATTAATGTTGCCAACTAAATGCCATAATTAGTTCATTTTACATTTTGAATTAATTTGAAAATACATGGAAATGTTATATTATGGGAGGGCCTTATTATTATTTTGGTTGGTAAATATTTGTGGGGAGATTTAGAAAGGAGAGTTCTTCCATGAAGAATGCGAAGAATTCTCCCCAACTTGAAGGACGTGAAGTAACTTCTCCAAACGTCTTCTTCCTCCATATCAAGGGAGGAGACACCGCCGTGGGGAATGTCACCAATGACGATGGTTCTTTCTCTGATGTTAACAGAGTAACATCGTTTTCGGTGACTACGACGAACAAGCCTTGATCGAGGTAGGGGGATTATGTTCAATTTTAATTGATTAAAATTGTTCTTGTTCTTCATTGAAAATTATGGTTTGTCTTTGGCCATGTGAGACCGCCTAATGGGGAGGGCGCAGGCTGAACGAACACGGCCGGACGACCCTCCAATGATCCTCATTTTTTATTCATGAATGAGGCATGTTGGAAGAGGAGGCGATGAACGAAGGCAGCGGCCGCGTTTTGGCCGCATGCGGAAGAACCGCGGACCGCAACCGTGGGATGCTTGGCTGAAGAAAAACCGGCCGGCAAAAGCCGACCGGGCCAAAGGAAGACTGCGGTGCCACTAGGGCCACCGAGCTATGGAGAACCATGGCCCATGCTCCGCGGGACGCTTCGGTGGGCGAACCAGCCAGTTTGTTGGCCGACCGAGTTGGAGGAGGCCACGATGCCTCCTGGCGTTGTGTGCATAAGATAGCGGCCCACCCAAGCGGGCCGGTCGCACTGGAGAAGCAAGCCGGATAAGAGGTCAGAGTCGCCGGTTTGAGAAAGCAGGGGGCAACCCCCCCGGATCATTTTGCCAGCCGGCCGAGCCGCAGCCAGCTGGGCCGCGCCGCGCCGGGCTGGGCCGCGCTGCACCGGGCTGGGCCGCGCCCCCACAGGATGGACCATGCACTTCACCGGGCCATTCCAACCCTCTACCGACTTGGATCCGCCAAATCGGGTCAGACCGACCCACCAGCGCACTGGGTTTAACGGGTCAGGCCCGTTTTAACTTAAACGTGCATAACTTAAAGACCGTGAGTTTGATTGACGCGCCGTCTTCGGCATTGAGACCCTCGCGATGGAGAGATACTTTTGCGATACTCTATGTTATTTTTGGATGAATTTGGATAATATCCGAGTTTGGAAAGAGCGTATTTCCAACCGGGCCCCTGGAACGAAAAAGCCAATATCTCTCAGATCAATCGTCCAATTGACGCGCCGTCTGTCGCGTTGGGCTCCTTTTGATGAGACGAAACTTTGGGGTACATCAAATCGAGAATTCGGGATAGTTGATGTACCGAACCCTTGGGTCGAGTAGCGGACCCTCCTGGAATCGAGCGTGCTGTGTGTGGGAACCCTAGAGCTGCCTGCGACTGCGACGACTACTATACTGGGATCCTCTGTGGGTTTGACGACGATGAAAACCTTACTAGGATACTCCATGGGTTTGAAGGTGATGACTACTGTACTTGTATCCTCTGTGGGTTCGTCAGTGATGACTACTGTACTTGGATCCTTCGTGGGTTCCGCAACAATGACTACTGTACTTGGATCCTCCGTGGGTTCGGCAGTGACAACTTCTGTACTAGGATCCTACATGGGTTCAGCAGAAGAGATGATTCAGAGGCTACATCTAATCATTTCCACCCCTCTTCATAATTTGTACACCTGTGTGAGTTGAGTCTTGACTTTCAATCATTATCATCGATGTAATTGACTTCTTTCCTCTATAGACTAAGTTGTGCTTGGACTTGAGAATTGGAGCCGTTCTGGATTGAAGACTTAGGTATATGTATGGGCATATACCTAAGTAGGGTTGGTTGATGCACCGTGTTTTGTATCTTACTTCTTGTTTATCCTTAGTGGATATTTTGAGACCTTGCAGGTCTCAGGGTTCATACAAAGTATCGTTATACTCACCCCTGCATGGGCTACGCCCGCACTACGTTGTGTTGGTTGTAGACGACATACACCATTGATCGTGATTGAGGCTTGTAGAGCTGGACGGTACCCGGAGGTGGAACACTTGGTGAGACGTACACAGAACATAAAGACAGAATCAAGGTGCTGAGGTGACTATCTGTACCCACCCTTTAGGTGGGATTCCCGGAGGACGACTCGGTGGTTGCTGTTTTACTTTACTGTAGTTGTACTAGCTTTTCAGTTGTACTGTAATTTTCAGTTGGGTTTGTATTCTGGCCCATTTACCTTTCAACACTTACTTTTTTTATAGTTTTACTTGTTCTTACTTCAGTTGCGTACTCTGTTGTGTTTTTTCACTTCTATAAAGGAAATGCCTTCCCAGTATAGGGATTTACGCCTTTGGTGCTAGTCGCTAGCCCCTAGCCTATGGAAAGCGGGCTTGGGGTAGTCACGACACGGGACCCGAGGACGGGTTGTGACATGTATAAATCATGTCAAATTCAAACATTTTTCAATATTACATCCATATTATTTCTCTAAGGTTCAAATCCCTTTTTGTAAAAATATGATTCAAACTCTTATAATATATAAAGACTATAAATTTCTCACCAAAGAGGTAATGCCACCAATCCTTCAATGAATGGACTATGAAAACTAACTCCAAATCACATTTTGGGTTGTTATTCTGATGAAATAATAAATTTTGTATTCCATAAGCAACAACATGATCTACCTTCATGACAATACATCCCATCCTAGATTTTGAATCATCACAACACACCATGTGCCCTTGTCTTGATTATTGAGAAATCAAGATTGGTGATGATGAAATGTGAACTTTAAGATCTTGAAAATAATTTTTATAGACCTTGTTCTATTGGAATGGATCACTTTTCCTTGTCAAATATGTAATGGGTGAAGCTAGTAATGAAATGTTGTGAACAATGCATCGGTAGTAACTAGCCAATCTAAGGAAACTGAATATCTCAAAGACATTCCTTGGAAGTTTAATAGAAATAATAGCCTCTATCTTTTTTGTATCCACATAAATACCACTTTAAGATATAACATGTTCAAGTAAACTTACCTCTTTTATCCAAAATAACACTTTAATTATTTGGCATTAAACCAATGATCTCACAAGATACCCAACATTGTCACCATGTGTTTCTCATGTTCAAACCCTGTACTTGAATATGCCAATATTTCATCCACAAAAACCACCACAAAAGAATCCATATAACCTTAAAATAACTGATTCATCAATTCTGTAAATACCACTGGTCCATTCCTAAAACCAAAATGCATAACCAAAAACTTTTAATGTCCATATCAACTTCCAAAAGGTATTTTCAGAATATACACCTTCCAAAATTACAATTGGTGATATCTTTATCAAAATTCAATTTTGGATAACCACTGTGCTCCAATCAATTGATAAAAAATATCATCATTCATGGAATTGTATACTGATTCTTTATTGTTACTTGGTTAGGCTTATGATAATCCATGAAAATCCAAAGAGTTCCATATGGCTTTTTGACAAATAAGACTAGTGCTTCCCACATAGATGTGCTAGGCCAAATGAACCCTTTTCTTCCAAATCTTCCAACTATACTTTAAATTCCATTAAATACATTGGTTACATCCAATAAGTTGGAAGGGAAATAGGAATATTCCCTGAGTGGAGATCAATTGTAAAATCCACTTCCCTTATTGGTATAAACCTTGATAAATTTTGGGGAAAACATGTGAAAACTGATCAAAATTTACAGAAAAAACATTATCCCTAATCTTATCCACCAATGCCAAAGTTAAATCTTTAAACTAGTATGAAATCATTTCAACTACTGGTTCCAACAAGCCTACTACACCTACCTTCACATTACTCACTCCTTTAAGAAGATGCTTAACACTATCATCCGTTGTAAAACTAACCCTTGAAATATAAAAATTGATGCGAGACTTGAAAATTTTCAACCAATTCATACCCATTTTTATTTCATAAAAATCCATCCTAAGAATAGATAAATCCCATATCAAGTTAGCTCCATAAACAGTTATAGAACATGCTCTAGACATAAAGGCTCAACATTCACTTTGAGCAAGAGGAGTTTTATGTTTTAAAACAAAATTAATTATCTCAACATGAAAACCTAGCAAATCAATATTTTGAGAAAAAATAAATGAATGGGATTCACCTATATTTAGAAAATCCTATATAAGAGTAGAATTAAAAATAATCACACCTCTCACCATTAATGGTCTAGATTGATCATCCAAAATCACTTACTCAGCTCTATATAACTACTTACTCACTACACCTTGTTCTTTATTTCCATATTGAGATTTCCATTGCTGAGGAGTCACGGTATTCCTTGAATCACCATGGATATCTAAATTCTAATGATAAGAGGTATTCTATTTCCCCTACCCCATCGAAGCATATGATGTCTACAAAACATGAGATGTTTCTTGAACACCCGACCGTAGAGAACTGTGACAATATCACTAATGATGTCCCATCTAATTGAAATTATGGAATTATCTAGGTTGTTCTATACAATCTAACTTCATGTGATCCAAATAACCACATTAAAAACATCCCAACTTGCTCTTATGTTTTGGAGGAAGATTCATTGATCCGACCATCTGTTTCTGATTCATTCCACTACCTTTTAAATAGGTTTCCCTCTTTTACTTGTTCTTAACATTATAGTTCCCAAAATTCCTTATAGGTATCAACATGATTACCCCAACAATAATACCTATGATGTAACTTTTTTCCATGATCAATCTATTGAACATAACTATATAATCCACTATACAAAGAACATCAATCTTAGAGAAAATATATTGCTTCACCACTGATTAAAAAATTCATGCCTTTAAGGACGAACTAGAAGAAAATTCTGGTGCAAAGTAGAATAAATTTATAAATTTTTCCACTTACTCTATCACTGAGTGGTTCTCCTACTTCAAGATGAAAAATTACACTATTATTTAAGTCCTGACTGTATGAGGATATAATTTTTTGTTGAAAAATTCATTAAAATACTCCCATGTAATGACTTGGTCTAATTTATCTTGAAATTATAAATCCAACCATTGGTATGGAATATATTACAACATATACATTGAAAACTTGATTTTTATCTCTATTGGTGTTACTAGGAAATTGAATATTTGATTCATCCTATTCTTCCACAACAATTCTTTCTCTGGTTCCGAATCACCCTGAATGATGGGTGGATTATGCTTTTAAAATCGAATAGAATGATCCACTTTCCTATGTTCACCCCTATGGTTTATTCTATACATGGCATAAAAATCATGGACAATTCTATGAATCAGCTGTTAGTTCACCTATGTCTTAGGTGAAACAAAATTATATGTAGCTTCGTTTGGTTGGTTTCTACAACTCATACTGAGTGAGATTTTCTATAAATACAACAAATTCCATAAGTATCACTCTCCAGAATATAATGTATTAGAAATTTAAATTTTCCACATCACAACTATCAGAACAAGGATTTCCAAAATTCAACACTTTTTGTTTTCAATACATATTTGAAAATTTTACCATGGTTTTGAAAATCAACCCATTTTGAAAATACCACAACCATGTCTTTTAAAAATCGAACATTTGAAATTTTTTTGAACAATTTTCAAAAATTAGAAGAAATTCACCAAAACATAAATAACTACTTAGAATGAAATATTAAATCCTAGTGGGAATTCATTTTTATCAATACATGTCATGATCTTATCATTGGATAAATCCATGACAATGAGGTAACACTCTTATAAGTGTCTCAAAACACTTATATACCCAAATACCTCATAACTTGAATTCATCATAAATAGGTTAGCTATGCCATTTTATGCATACATTTCAAGTCTAAAAAATCCTACTCTTTTCTACCAATACCACTCAAGGACTAGACCAAAATTATTTTCCAACTCCAAGACCAATGACCAGTACCATTTGTCTGAAAATAAAAGATGGATTGACCAAGATTGATACCATTTGTAACATCCCATCCCTCTTCATTGGCTTGAGACGAGGTATAATTATAATTAGGCCTTAGGTGACATCCCTAAGATTCCAAAGGATAACAATAAATTCCAAAGTCTTTTTTAATAGTTTGGGGTTGATTTTCCATTTTGAAAATAAAACAATCCAATTAAGATAAACACAACCAATAACCACTATATGATTCATGAACACAATGTAATAAAAAACATAGTATACAAACCCAAACCAAACTATATCATATTAATAAGATGAAATCATGACCAATATCAGACTACAGAAAATGGAATACAAAACCAACACATCTCAAAGACTCTAAGGACACTAACACAGAAACTCCCAACATGCTCTAATAACCAACTCCACAATCCATGTCCAAGTATCATGAAGCATCACTAAAGAAATGTGACACCTTTCCTTTAACCATGTCTCGATAAACAATATATAATAATGCACCAAATTTCCTAATTAGGGGGTGGGTAATGAAATTTGGTAGGTTTTACCCAAATTACATCCCTACTCATTCCACTAGGATAGAACATGTTAGCACATTATATAAAAAAATTTATATAAAACACTTTGAAACAATTTATATCACAGAAAACCCATTTCTAAGGGAAGCAACACAACATGTCATTCTAACCATTTCTTGAATTCATTTGGTAGTAGCCATTTCATTTCACACAACCACACACACACACACACAATCGTGGTTTTACCATTGATAGAGTAACTTCATGTTCATACTTCATCCCTTTGATGGTGGTACATCACAACCATTATCCGTCCCATTAAACTCTCACTAGACTATTTAATCCAACAACCATGCCAACCAAATTGTGCTAGAAAAATTCAATTAAACCGTCATTTTATTTAAAACACTTTTCTAATCAATTTCTATGCCTAAAAACCAAACAACCATTTTAAAATCATGTTACTAATTTCACTTTCCACTAAAACAACCAATTTTTAGAATTCCCTAAATCTCCATTAAAGAGGATTTACATAAATAATTGAACAAAAATTTCATAGTAAATTTCAGAGAAAAAATAAATTGTAAATAAATCCTTTAAGTTCTAATAATCGGAGTCAAGAGTGAATCCACCTACCGTGGGAATTATGGAAAAAATGAAGAACAAAATGAATTATTCAACAAAATGGATTAAAATTCTAAAAACACACCTTATATATTATTCTCTAACATCAAAACAACCATTTCATAACATAATTTAAATCATCTATCATATATATATCCCCAAAAAACTAGATATATGAATCCAAGTGAGGGAAGAAGAAGAGATCTAATAAAAACCACTAAGAACAGAGACTTTCCAAGAAATCCATCATTCAACACACCACAGTTTTCCAACGAATATATCCCTAATCAAGTGGAATGGTCCCCAAAGCCTTCGGTAAGAGAGGAAATAAATTTTGGATCATAATAGGGGAAAAAAAATCTTTTAAGAAGAAAAATTGACTTAGATCCAAATTTTTTGGATCTAACTTTTAGCCGTGCACAGTTAGGGAACCTAGATAGGAAAACCATGCGCTAACCGTGCCAATTATTTTATCAAAAAAATTAACAGTTTATCCTAGGTGAACACATGGTTTGGAAAAAATGTGTACCTAACTATCCACTTACCTAAAACCCACTTACACACTTCTCATGGTTTTCTATAGGAGTTTTATAGTTTGTACTAACCGTTCTCAAAACATAGACCTCAAGAAAATACCCAAAAACATTCAAATATTCCTCCAAACTCTCCATAACTTCACCCAAAAACTTTAAATAATTTAAATACATAAAAAAATTATACTTACTTGAAATATATGGTGCTATAAAAATCATTTCCCACTATAACCAGATTTTCATATTCCATGTTATGTCTTCTACATATCCCATAAAATTCGTCACATATGAAACCTTTATAAAAAAATATTTTTCATAATTATTCATAACCTGGGAAAAAGAAACATAATAAAGGTTGATATTAGATGATCAGTAAGGATAATAATGAGATAAATACCTTGATAATCATATGAAATAATATGATAACCATAAGGGTATAATATCACGACCTTAACTTACAAAGTTCATAACCAATATTAAAAAGATCATAAAAATTAGAAATAGAATAAAAATTTAAAATTTCAGAAGACACGAATCATAAGAATTATAAATCATCATAAATCAATGATGAATCATAAGTCCATGTCTTAAATGTATGTGGCACTATCATAAGTACATAAACTATATTTATTGTTAAGGTTAACTACCGGGACCATTGGACGAGGCATTAACTTTCATCACCCGACCCAACGAGGCTAAAGCCATGACTACCACATGCTCGTATCCATAGTCTAGGTGCTAGAAAAAGTACCAAAATGAATATATAATAAGGGAGGAATTATCCTAATGTACCCTTACACACACACTCAATCATATAAATATAAAATCACATAGGAATAAAAAAAAAATACGAAACATATAGAGTAATAATCATGTATGAAAAACCTCTACCAAAAAGATATAGCCAGAAGAAAATCACCTAACCATTTATTAAAAGAGAGAAAAAGAAAACATGGTAAGTGGATGGGGTAAAATAGAGAGAATTTCCCTCATCCAAAAATCTAGGTTAGTAACCATAATAATAAGGATCATTCCCATATTCATAATTAGATTTGTCAGTGACATCACACTCCAACTATGAGTTACCTTGGTTGAGAATCCTAAGGATTCCTACCTTGGAAATTTCATTATTAGGGGTGATTTTAACCATTGAATCCTTGGAAGATGATCTGTTAGAACCATTCCTTAGCTAGTTGGAGTAATCTATCTGTGGTCTTCTTTTTTGAGGACCACTATTTCCCCCAATGAAAAAATCCTAAAAAAATGCATCACTACCTAAATGCATGAGATGAACAGTGTTTAATAAAACCATCGACTGATATTTATCACTTTTATCCTCTGAAACATTACCCCAATTCCCAATTCCCGAGGTTTAGAAAAAATTCTTAATTTCCTGATGAAAATTCATATCTTGACGAACATTAGATTTCTTGGAATCATCATCCTGTCATGATAAATCCATTTCCAATGGATGCACCATGTATCCTTGCCCTTCAGACTGTGAAGGATCATTCTATGATGTGAAACATTTCATGAGAGCCTCATTTTCTGACTCCTACATCTCTGTACCTTTCTGAGTGTCTGCCCCTACTTGAAACTATTGTAAATCCATTCAAGTGGAGGGACTAGCTCGATCAGAGGTAGAGAAAAACTCAAAATTATAACCTTGTGTTTACTTCTTATATTTCGTACTAGTCACACAGATATAATGTTTTCCTTTCATGTTATGAGTGATCATCCTTAGGAAGATAATCTCTTCCCATATCCGCATAGTACCTCATGCCATAAAATATACCACTATTAATGGAAAAGCCCTGCAGGGCAGTAATTCCTATAGCTGAGCCCTATATTCCCTACTTTAGATGCCTTAAGGGACTGTGTTGTAGCTAATGTGGACCATTATCATCATGCTTCTAATATCATTTTTGAGTATTCTTACATTTTCATTTCCTGTAAATAGATACATCATGTCCTTTCATGGATCAATTTTATAAAACAATGGACTACATGTGTCCAATGAATGTCCAATTGTCTTGTGATCAGAAAAATAGTAAGGAATATTTTCATATACAACCTAAATATTCAATTCATCATTCTTGGTCGATAAAGAAATAATTTTTGTTAATGTTGAGCTTAAATCAACTTCCAAAACTACCATTTCAAAATATCCAAACTTACCTTGATATGTTTTTTGTCCATCTTAATTAGGATACTAATTATGGAATCAGTATCAATTTTTTTTTGATTCCATAGAATCGAATTCAAATAAATAATTTTAAACCAAAATTGTTTAAAATAGCTTCTATGGCAATTAGGGTTGAATCCAAAGTTCCACTTCTAGAGATTAAGTGTACCCGACTTCAAAGAAACCAAGATGAATCCCCATACCATTTTCTTCAATTCATCACTTGGAAGAAAAATGTGATACAAGACACACCCCACTAGAATACACTTCTAGTTTGAGAATCTCTAAATAAAGAAAAACCTATTTATTATATCCTCCAATATCCATGGATTATCACCCTTCAGTAGGAAAAATCAACCAATTATTGAATGGTGACACATTTAAAGCATCTCATAGATCTCTTACTTCCTTTCCATCACCTAAGAAATATCACCCTTTTAAAAACCCTACCATAATATGAATTTCTAAAGGAAGTGAAAAAATATCTGTTCAAGGAATATGAAGATTTACCTTTATCTAGATTTCTTAAGGTAGCCTCACCAAAATGAGAATCCTGAGACACACCATTAAACCTCACATATATGGGATGCAGCTCACCTATAGATCAATTCTTCTAGATCCCTTGCATATCATCCTTTGAACCAGATGCAAAAATTTCATCCAAATTAGAATGATTTAAGACCAGAGGATCAATTAGATTTTCTGTAGGCTTTAAGATTCATACATCAGTAGGATATTGATAGATTTCATAAGACATCGATGATGAAGGGAGACGTCGATGTAGATCTACCATGAGGAAGAATATTGAAACCAATCTCACAAACCACCAATGAAGATTGAAGATATTACAATGCAGATCCAACATGAGGAAGAGTATTTAAAACAATATCATGAACCACAAAAAAATAAGGAATGGACACTGACACAGATCCACCATGAGGAAAAGTAAAATGTTGAGAGATCTCAACTCCTAATCCCCAAGATTTGACCACCATATGTGATCCAATGCACTAGGTATCCATATAAACCTCTATAATCACAATCGACCTTTCGGTCATCTGTATAAGACTCATCACATGTGGAAGAAGCCCATATATAGGTGAGTATATATATATCTAGTAGGACCCCCTGAAAGCTAAAGGTGGGATCAATAAGAGATATGAAAGGAATATACAATACACAAATAAAACCAAATAAAGAGAGTACAAAATCCAACAAAATGGATAAAAATACACACACACACAAACACACACATATGCTCAAACCAAAGAATCCCAAATGAGAGAGAAAGGACATATCCATCTCACAAATTATCCCAAGAAAGAGAACCAATAGTTCTAAGAGTCCATCAATGATTCCTAGCATCTCACACATCTTTTTTAAGAGCCATAAAATTAAAGACACACCTCATCACTATTAAGTACAATTGAGGTGCACAATATCTAGTTAGAGGACCCATGCACTAGTAAAATAGGAGTCTTCCACTCTATAGGTAGCTAGATGACCCATTCCCTAACATCATAGTAGGGAACCACTCTGATGGATGAGGACACATTCCATGACTCCATAGGACGGTGCTACTTAAGTAATCAATAGAGGAATCATGCCCATATGAGCTAGAGGGCGTCACTCAAGTAAGTGAGGACCCATTCCCTGATACTGTAGGATGGTTCCACTCAAATAATAGGTAGAAGAACCATTCCATACCCAACAGGAGGGTTCCCCTCTCATAGTTGAGGACCCATACCATATCTCTCCAGGAGGGTTCCACTTGGTGGATAGGTTGATGACCCATGTCCTATCCCAAGGAGGGCGCCACTCTAATAGATAATATAACACCCATGCCTAGCCCAATATGAAGGATCCAATCTTATAGTCGATCGAGGACCCATACCCTACCCAGTAGGAGGGTCCAACTATGATCTCTCTAGCGATAATGACTAATCATTGTTGTTATCGACCATCTCCTAAATAAGACTCACACTCGGAACATCTCATGTTGTATCTAAAAATCCAATATGGAGGGAAATATCATGTTCTACATGAAACAAATCAGGATAGGCTAATTGCAGGTCAAAATATGAGTCAAAACTAATTAGATATGAGAGGTTATCATATATTCATAAGGAAATAAGGGGTACACTATGTGTACGGGGACCCGCATGCCTTGTGGTCCCACTTATATACTTTTATGTGTCCCTGAAAGAACACAGATCAAAAATTTATAGCACTACACAACGTGTAGGTGGAATACATGATGTTCCTCAGCCAATCAGGGTCCTACCCCTGCTCCGTGGTCATGTCTATGTAAGTCTACCCATGTATTTGTACTTCAGTACATGGAATGTCCTTCCGAATTGGGTTCCACTCATGTTAGTGGCCATGCCCATGTATGTTTGTACATGGCGTGTGCCTAGACATATATTCCCACATGGGGTCCTGCCAGTGTGCTCCACCACATGGATTTTCTACCCAGGGATGGATACATGGTGTGTGTCCCAACCACGCATCATGTCATCCTTAACTTTCTCAAAACCCTATTACTTTAGCTGAAGGGCCATTACATGTAATGTGTTCTTAGAACTAAATGGTTTGTAGTCGGGTTTTTTCTGCAGAATTTCCAAATCTATTATATCATTCTAAATACACCACCTCCACATCAATAAATGTATTTTTCTTTCCTAAAATCAAAGGGGGGTCCTTTAACCACTATTTATGGCCATCTGTTGGTAGGAAAATAGGATTTCCAAAACATTTGTGGGTTCTCCATATGCCCCATAGGCATCTCCCATCACCCGCCATATCTGATTTTGATTTTGAAACAAATAATAGATAATCCAAACCTTGAAAATCATCCCAAAACCATTCTATATCAATGATCCATTAATCGCACAAAAATGTTTCATGAATCTAGGGGTCTGATCGGGCTCAGTCTTGCTCGGAAATATTGAACCGTGATCCCATGGTCCAAAAATTACTAACTGGAAGAATTATTGGGAGAAAGGCATAAAAAATGTTTTAAAATCATTGGAAAAGATTTCTTGGCCAATGAATACAAATGGGGATATATAGGGTGATAAAAACTGAATAAACCTTTTAATGTCAATACATGGGTGCATGAAATGTCATGTAATTAATGAAGATCAAAGAATCAATATGATCATGATCTAAATTTAATCAATAGGGGAATAATACACAAAATTATGAGTCCTAACTTCTTTTTTATTGTTCATCAATGAAAAACATTCTCTCCGACAAAGAGGAAGATTATTTGTGTTCATTTCATGTTGATCTTTTTGGATCTGGGGTTTTGTAGCCACCAAATTCTGATTCACCAATTATAGAGTAAAAGAATGCCACTCAATGATCCTAGGGTTATGTGTCTAACCATGTATATCCTTCCATAATGGTCTATTTAAATGGAATTTGGTTTAGGTTAATTAAATTAAATAAATACATTTAATTATTTATTTAAAAAAATGAAACTTCCCACGATTGATTTTATCCAAACATTATGAACTAACCTATTTTATCTTGCATATTGGGTAAACCTTTCATTTTGGACCCAATTTTAGTCTCAAATTTCTAATTAAATATTTCCTTTAAGATTTATCCCATTTTCTTTTTTTAATATAAAATATATTGAATACTTTTTATAAAATTAACTCTAAGAACATTGGGCCTCAAAATCACATGTTTTCGAAGCTTATGGCTTCAAAAATATATCTAGAAATATTCTAAAGTATTACAAGGGAAAAAAGGGTATCCAAATTATTAATTCCTTAAATATTATCATCCTTGAGAAGAAGAAAAAACAAAGATATCATGATACTAAGCCTAATCTGGCTCTCCCATTCCCATGAACTCTCTTACAAGCTCCTATGCTACCACAACACATGAACCAAGGGGTTGGTCCATCCACATAGGGTCCTCTCTTACTGATCCTCAGTCTCCTCCAGGTGATTTGAAAAAGTGGATCCATATTTAACGTCTATCTCCCCTAGTTAATAACATGCATGGGTTTATGCATGTATCTCCTCAGTTACAACACGTGGAAGAAATATTTCACCCAATCTAACTGTGGGAGGTGGGTGAGGTGGTAAGAAACCTCGCCAATGCTATGTAAGATAAAAAATAACCCAATGAACCTTGTAGGTAGCTTTCCTTCATAGTAAAATCTCCATAATCCTCTTTATGGGGAGATTCTTAGGAAAACATTGTCTCCCATATCGAACTCCAAAGGCCTATGACATCGATTTGTGTATGATTTATATCTTATCTCAGATGTCCTCATCCAATCATGGATGACCTATACCTTCTCCATCATCACCTTCACTATCACTGGACCCACCAGAGATGCCCCTCTGATTTATACCCATCACAAAGATGACCTACAGGGTCTCTCATATAGGTATTTGAAATGTTTATTGCTGAGAGAATAGTGGTATCACTTTTTGTATGAAAAATCTACTAAGGGAAAGTGATCCTTCTAGATCTATATGAAGTCTATCATGAGATCCCTTAGCATATCCCAACACTTGAATAGTGTTCTTAGTCAGCCCATCAATCTAGGGTGGAAGAATGTACTCATACTCATATGGGTCCCAAATACCTCTTTCATGACTCTCTAGAACCATAACATGAACCACACATCATGATCAAAGAAAATAGCCAACGAAACCCAATGAAGGTGAACAATATCCTATATGTACATATGCACCAAAATCTCTACCAAAATCTGATTTTTGATGCAAAGGAAGGGTGTCGAGTTCATGAGTTGGTCAACTATCACCAAAATGGAATCAGGTAATCTCACTATCCATGGAATCCATGTCACAATATCCATGGATTTTCCATCCATTTCCACTTTGTGATCTCAAGGGGCTGCAAAAAAACTTTCAAAACAAAGTGCTCAACCTTCACACACTGACAAGTGAGGGACCACGAGACAAACTCTCCATGATCCATAAAGGACTACCAAAATACCACTGAAGGTATATATTCATATTACCCACAATGAGATGTAGAACCAAAGGATACGTTTGGAAATACCCTACCACATCTTCCCACATAGCTATTGGGACCACTATCCATTCTTGAAAAAGAATAACATTATTTCCTCCTTCAGAAAATCCATTTAGTGAATATACAGAAGATATATGGTAACATAATAACTCATAGTTGATGTCTCCAAATTAAGACTCACTCACATGCTCAAGAAGTGGAGGAGTCAACACCATCTACTGAAGAAAACATGAACCCTCCTACTCAACTAGGCTCAGCTGTAAGGAAGACAACTGCTCAGACACCTACTACACAAAACAATACTAGAAATTCCTATGAAGGGAATTTGGAACCATGTTTCCCTTCCTGAGAGTATAGACTATCTCAAATTTATAATCCCATAGGAATTCCAACCAGTTCCTCTATCTCAAACTCAAATCTCTCTATATGAAGACGCATCGAAGACTCTGATGGTCTGAGGAAACCACAAAGTGCTCTTCCAAAAGATAGTTCATCCACATCCTTAGAGAGAAGACTACCATTTCCATCCCTAGTTCATGAGTCACATAGTTATACTTGTAGGGTATCAACTATCTCGACCCATATACAATAACCTCTTATATCTACCTCAACATGCATCCGAGCCTATCTCTTGAGGCATAACAATACACGATGTAATCCACAGCCTCCTTTGGTAGTCTCAAAACATGAGTGCTCTCCAACCTCAACCTCAACCCCTAGAATGACCTATTGAACTACTTAGTCTAGGTAAATATACACCCTTTCTCCATCAAGGTGGTCAAAGGGGCTATAATCTTGAAGAATTCTTCCATAAACCTCTGATAGTACCCCTCAATTATAAGAAAACTTTGCATCTATAACAAGTTCTTGAGTGTCTCCCAAGCAATAACCACATCAATATTTGATGGGTCCATATCTAAAACATGCTCAGAAATGACATGCATTAAAAAGTGAGCATATTGAATCTAGAATTGGTACTTCAAGATCTTAACATTAAGATGGTTTCCCCGAAGTGAATCTAGGACCATCCTCAAGTGATCTACATTATACTCCTATGATGCAGATTATATGACTATGCCTCCAATGAAGATAAAAAACCAATCCATGTATCGATGAAAGATCAGGTTCATAAAATCCAAAAACATGATAAGGAAATTCATCACACCAAATGGAATCATCAGGAACTCATAGTGTCCATAGTGACATCGGAATTATAGATTCAGAATATCACCCTCACAAACTCTTAATTGGTGGTAGATGGACCAAATATCAATCATATTGAACTATCTCTCACCTCATAACTGATCCAAGAGGTCCTCAATCATCAAAAGGGGTACTTTTTATTTATCATGGACTAATTAAATAGAAGGTAATCTATGGAAATCCACAACGTATTAACTGAAGTTTCACAAACAATACTAGAGTTGGCCAGGGGGATACAATGGTTCCAATGAAACCTTTCTCTCGAAGGTCCTCTAACTACAATCGCAGCTCCTAGATCTCAGTAGGGGCCATACGATACACCTCAAAAGATATAAAATAATTCTCTAGATGAAATTAAATTGGAAATTCCATCTATATCATTAGATGTAGTTCCAGAACATTCTTGGGGAAGACATCCATAAAATCCACCACAACTAAAGTAATACAGATGCCTAAAGATCCCACTACACAATGAGATAGACTCACAAACTAATGGGTTATGGGATGTAGCATCCTTCTCAAAAAACCTAATAATCCCACCATGAGATCTCTCTCACCCATAAAATAGAACCTCATCCCATCAGTGAAAAGGAATATGACTCATTTGTAGTAAAAATCAATCTAGGATCAGACTATGGAAAACTGATACATACCTATGATGACACCATTAGGTTCCATTATGATGAAAAAAAATCCAATGTGAACCTATCTCTAGAAATATATTTCTTTCACTACTAGTAGATAAATGATATAGAAGAATAATTCCTAGTAGGAACCTCATGATGAAGGTATTGGACTAAAGCCTCAAATGGGATCTCTAGATCTCACACCAGGAGTATAGAGATAAAGTAATGAATCCCACCAGTGTCTACTAATGCTGAGTAAAATGTATAATAAACATAGTCTATACCTTTAATCATCTCGTGTGTAGTTGGGTCATATGGCTCCATAACCTAAAATTTTCCACGGGCCTAACTTCCACCTCCCTGAGCCTGGCATGGGCCTCCTGGTAGTAGTGGTAGAAGGATATCATAGCGTTGTCCACCACCCAGACCTCCTCCTTTTGCATCTCCACCTAATTATCTACCATCTCCACCTTCATGGGGTCCACACTACTCTCTCTTGGGATTTCCTTGATCCTGACACTTTTTGTACTATGATGGTCCTTCAGCTATCCACCTGTGCTCCTCAGCACATCAAGTTGGGCAGTCACATGCCATGTGACCGCTCCCATCAGATGCATAACATTTCCCCTCTTTGGGAATCCCTATTCATCTATGTTTCCCCTGACCACATGGCCAGGCGTGATCCATGGAGGATCTCATGTTCCATGATCTGATCAACTGGTGTCTACTATCTGCTATATATGACTCAACCCTATGATTCCCAATACCAGCTATATCTACCTAGAGTCTCTCTGATAGAAATATCTCCATCATCAGTGCCCTCTCCAACACCCCAACATAGGTGGGAATGCATAAGGGTACCACACTGGCATGGATATATTTGTGGAGTCCTTGATCAAAATTCAATGCTCAGAAGTATCCATCAAAGATCATGTCAAGGGAGTATCACATAAGATATGTGAACCTCGCAATATACTTATCCACTTTCACCCCTCACAATTTCATCTCAAGAATATTTTGAATTTGAACTGAGGGTAAGAAGGAGGGGTATTACTCCTCACCGAACAACTTTTGGAAGTCAACCTATGACTGTGTCAAATCCTCATGCATCTGCGTAAAGAAATTCCACTTGCTCCGAACTACTATACGGAAAAGACTATATTCTAATTAAACCACCTAATCATTCATTGTCTAGATGATCTTGAAGACACACATCACTAACTCTAGATGATCTTCTGCTGCTTGGGGATCTAGCTTGCCAGGGAACCTTAGAGGCCTCTGCATCCTTGGCCTGCTCTACTAGTATGATCTAATACTCAAAAGAAGAGGGTGATGAAACTTGTACACATGGAGGAAAGATATCATGGGATGGACCCATAATTAAGGCCTCACCACTCATTGGATAATCATCATGTTTTAGAACTTGAAACCTATCTGGTTATCATTGTATAGGCATTCGAAAAATTTAAATAAAGATGCACCATAGTCAAATTAGGATATATATAAAATGGGGATCTGACTCAAGAAAGACCATCAATGGATCACTTATATATGATACATTTACCATTAATACCTGCAACCAATGTCTTGGTATAAAGAGTCAAAAAGTATGTAGTCAAGGTCCTAGTGTATGGAAACATCAACTACCAAACCAACACTGGATTACCAAACTTGAAATCCTCACTCAAAACATTTTGACACTATTTCACTAAATCCCAACCAAATATTCATACGGGGACTACTCCAAAAATAATCCCAAGGATCAAACCACTTATGATACCAATCTATCATGACCCAACCCAATATGGATTGAGCCAAAACTACTGCAAGACCACCTCCATTGGCTAGGGGATGGAAACATGTTCCAAAAGGAATATCTAACATGGGATGTCTTTTCATAATGTACTGTTACATACACACCTGAACATATTGATGAAAAAGTATAGAGAAATAAAAGAAAAATATGCATCATCTAGAGTAAAAAACATGTATGTAAAACCTATAAGGAATAAAAAGAGTACTGTAGTGTAAAATAAAAAGTTAATTGGAAAATAAACACACAATTAGATAGATAACCCAACTGGAAAGAACTATCTATTATCTTCATAAGACATGATACATATGGGAAATGCCTATGTAAGGGTGATTATATACATACCCAGTATGACAACCTACAAGATGAAGGGAGATAAGTGAGTGATATGTTAGGAATACATAGTAGAAAACATAACCCAAAGAAAAAGAGTGCAAAATACAATGAAATGGATGCATATATATATATATATATATATATATATATATATATATATTCTCAAAACAAATAATACCTAATGAGATAGAAATTGGATCTCTATCTCATAGCCCATCCTAATAAAGAACACCAAAAGTTCCAAGAGTCTATAAATAATTCTTAGCATCTAAAATATCTCTTTGAGAAGAAATCCAAGTAAAGACACACCTCATCACTATACCACAAAGTCAAGTACCACAATCTCTAGTTAGAGGACCCATTCCATAGTGCAATATAAGGGTACCACTTAGTATGAAGGTAGAGGAATCATGCACTTACTGTAGAGGAGGGTTCCAATATAATGGTTGAGGAACCATTCCCTAACACTGTAGAAGGTTTCCACTCAAGTAATCGTTAGATAACCCATACATAGACCAGCAAGAGGGTTCCACTCAAGTATGTGAGTTTCCATTCTCTGATATAGTATGAGGGTACCACTTAGATAGTAGGTAGAGGACCCATTCCCTTCCCAGTAGGAGGGTGCCACTCTTGTAGTCAAGGACCCATACCCTATCTCAGCAGGAGGGTGCCACTCGGTAGATAGGTATAGGAATTATTACATATCCTAGTAGAAGGGTTCCACTATAATAGTTGATAGAGGACCCATGACCATCCCAACTAGAGGGTTCCACTCTGATAGTCTATCAAGGACCCATGCCCTTCCCCGTAGGAGGGTGACACTCTGACCTCTCTGATGATCCAACTAGATCACTGATGTCTTCAAGCATCAACTAAATATGAATAACATCCATAAAATTTTGAATCATATATCAAAATAAACTATGGATGACACCATCAAGTTATATGTGAAAAAAACTCAAGATTTTTTACTAATAGGACAAAATATGAGTCCAAATGAAGTAGATATGAGAGTTTAATGTTTCCTCATAAGGAAAGAAGGTTTATATGGCATGTAAGGAGACCCACATGGAAATTATTCCCACTTATCTTCTGGTCAGTGTCCTTGATGGTAAATATATCACTACACATGTAGCACTACACAGTATATAGGTGGACTACACAGAATGCCTCAACCACTTACGCACCTGCCTGTGCTCCATGGCCATGTCCGTGTAAGTCTACCCGTGTCCGTGTACTTTGGTACATGATGTGTCCTTACACAAAGGGTTCTACCCATATCACTAGTTGTGCCCATGTAAGTCATTAAATATTGTGTGATTGGACGTGTCTTCCCACAGAGGGTTCTTCCTGTTTTATCCTCTACACAACTTGTCTATATTGGGAGGGATACATGACATGTGGTCTAGACACATGGAGTTTCATCCTTAACTTTCTCATAACCCCAATGCCACAACCAAAGTGGAAATACAAGGAATGCATTCTTCGAACTAAATGAGGTTTAGTCGGGTTTTTCTGTATAATATCTAGATATTATTTAATTTTTCAGATCTGCCTCTTCCACATTGATCGATACCTATTTCTCACTTAAAATTTAAGGGGGGGACTTTTATTATAGTTTCCAGTCATCTGTTGGATAGAAAATATATTTCCAAACATCTATGGGTTCACTGTACACCCCTCAAACTTCTCCCATAACCTGCCATCTCCTATTTGGATTCTGAATCAACAAATCGATCACTCACAACCCAAAAACCATCCCAAATTCTTCCTTTATCACTGATCCATTCATCGTATGTGAATACGTCATGAATTTGGGGGTTCAATCGGGCTGAGTCCCTACCAAAAATATCTAGTCATGACCTCATGGTCTAACAATGACTATCATGAACAATTATTAGGATAAATGAATCAATACAATGGTTTAACAATAATTTTACAAGTGTTATTGGTCGAAAAATACAAACGAGGATATAAAAGGTGAAAAAAAATTTAACGAACAATTCAATGTCAGTACATAGGAACTTGAAATGGATTTTAATTGAGGAAAACCAAAGAACCAATATGATAATGATCAAACATTTAATCGACATGGTAATAATACCAAAATTCATGAGTCCTACCTAGTTTTGGATTGTTTGTAAATGATGAACACACTCACCAACAAAGAAGAGGATCCACTATGTTTGTTGATCATCGATCTACCTTTGGACATAGAGTTCCGTCATTTTCATATTCTGATTCACCAATTAGAGGGTTGAAGAATTCTTCTCAATAATCCTAGAGTTAAGTGTCTATATCTGGAGAGGTTTTCATAACATTATATTTAAAGGGATTTTAGTTTAGGTTAATTAAATTAAATAACTAAATTTAATTATTTATTTAACTAAATGCACCCGCCCATGACCGCTTTTTTCCGAAAACCCTGCACTGACCTATTTTAGGTTACTCAATGGATAATATTTACATTATGGAATCAATCATGGAATTATATTTCATATAAAATATTTTGTTTAAGAGTTATACCGTTTTCTTCAAGAAACTGTGTGTGCATAATATAAAATGTATTTAATTTTTTTATAAAAATATTTCTAGGCACATCGAGCCTCAAAATTGAACATTGTCTTAGAACAAGGCTCTGAAAATATATCCCTAAGTATTCCAATATCCTATATGAAAAAAAATTGTCTCTACATAAACATCCATTTCCCCTAGTGGATTAAGTACATCAACTTGTTTCTCATAACATATCAACCACATTGAATTGTTTCCCCAAATGTATCAATCACATCAACTTATTTCCCCTTATTATCTCTTTAGATATAATAATTTATCCAATGCATTAGAGGGTAATATAAGCCCCACCAATAACATAATGAAAACCACACATTTTTGTGTCAAAGTATCATAAATAATTCATCATATCAGAACCCATGAATTAAAATGGGTTTCATAAACATTTTATCATAGCATAACCCATGGAAAAGAAATGGGTTTCATAAACATTTTATATTTTAACCATAAACATAAAACATGTAGAGGAATAATAAGAATGGTATCATTATATAATATATCTAGTAATGACTAAGTAACATCAATAGATGTGATATTAGATGGAAAAATTATTTTGAATGATAACTTAGAATAAATCTTGAGGAAAATAACTTTTCCGTTTTAAACTCTGTTCCATATTTTTTTAAAACAATCCACACACTTATTAATGAAACCATTTTATTTTAAAATAACCTTTTAAATTTACAAATTAATCTTTACTCATTGAAGTATCATGATGGTGGAAAAATACACTCATGTCATATAAGTTAAAAAATATCCCATCCATATATTTTTTCAGAAAAGTCACAAAGTACCACATTTGGAAAACTAAAAAAAAGATTCATTTACAACCATTTTGTAAAAAGTAAAACATGGATAAAATGGGTTTAAACAATTTTAGGTTAATAGAAAAAAAACCTTCTTTTGAAAACATTTTTAGATTACATGGACATGGAATAGAAATATTCTCTAGTGGATACTCAAACATAAACAATCCTGAATAATGGTAAGATTATGAAATAAACCCTTACCACCTTGGTACCTTTTGAATCATAATATCCATGAAAGAAAAAAATTCATATAGATATGTATATCGCATAATTGTTCAGATAAGAATCATAAAATACATTAGAGAATAGTATACACACCCTAAAAAATAAATGAGTGGTGAATATGAAAAAAGTCTCTTAGAAATAAAAGTGAGACTATGAATCCCTTACCTTTAGTCTGAATCATCACGTATGTTCTTTATCTTCCTAAATGATAAACATAGGTTAATAATTTATTTTCTTAATATTTTTTTCAAGTTTATTATTCCTTTTATCTCACTTATTACCATGTTATAAAAATTAATTAACCATTTATGTTCACATCATATGTTTTAGTGATATTTGGAACATAAGTCCAAAATGAATTTGGTAAGTTGACTATGGTCAAATAATAAATTATTACATAAAAAATATAATAATAATAAATAAATAATAATAATTTTTATAAATAAATTATAATTTTATATCCATCCATTAAATATGGTTATGAAAAATGAACTGTGTTACAATCATGGAGACGGTAGGCCGTACGTACGCATGAGTAACATTTCCATTTTTCAACGATCATTATAGATTAAAGGTAAGTATTATTTTATATTTACATAATTATCATAATATCATATATATAATATTACTTATTTAAATATAAATAAATATATATATATCATCCATGTGATGTGGTGATGAAAAATAAACCACTTTGCTTTGTGGAGGTGGTAGTCCATACATACACACAAACGAAATTATCATTTTTCATTGCATGGAATGGAAAAAGTTAAATGATATATTATATTTTTATAATGATAAATATTTAATGAATATAATATATAAACATTAATTCCATAATAATAACCAATCTTTATAGATGGTGATATAAAACAAATTACTTCATTCTGCAAGGCAGTAGTTCGCCGTACACACAAATGATAGTTTTGTTTCCCATTTGTTGGAAGGGGAGATAGATATATGTTATTAAAATAACATAAAAAAAATGTATTATACTGTATTTATTATTTTATCATGGTTGAATTAGATTTTAAAGAGGTGGATGTAGAAATAAAATAGAAACACTCGATTACAAACGATACCTTTTCTTTGGAAAACCACCATTCCTTGTCACCTTAAGATCACTAAGATAAGTGTTATGTATAAAAAAACCTATATAATTAATGTAAGGATTATAAAAAGGTATTTGGAAAGGTATTTCATGAAAAAATGGGGGTTCAAGTGTGAAGAAATGAGAAGAATATGTTCCCTTTTATAAGAGGGGGCACTCTTGAAATTCTAAAAATATTAAATTAATCTAAATTAATTTTTAATTCCAAATAGTTTCAAAATAATATTTTTCAAATATTGGATGATTATGGGTCTAAATAAGTACATAAAATAGTGGTTTTATAAGTTTAGGTCACATTTTTATCATTATAATTTAGTTTGAACCCCTCATTAACCATTTTTAAACATACCATGTAAATAAATATTTTTACTCTTTGAGGGCCAATATAGTTATTATTAATGGAGAAAATCCCATAAATGGAACATGGTTGATATTATAAATAATATAATAATTAATTTATTGAATATAATTTTTTTAATAATTATATACCATTTAATAAATTATTATTTATTTTAAAATACACCTAATATAAATTTTTACAACTATTAATTACTTTGACTTTAATTATATCAAGATAAAAATTAGAATAAAAAAAAAGTATTTTAATACATCAATAACATGTCAATGTAATCTATAAATTTTATGTATTACATTAATTATATCAATGCATGTTACTTTTAATATTGTTAATATAATTTATTGGATTTTTCCCTTAATTAAATAATTACTGCATGTACGTTGTGAAAGCATTTTCGGTAATTATTTATTTAATAAAAAAAAATTAACATGATGAAAATAAATATTTTATATTTCAAAAGAATATTTATGGTCAAAACATCCTTCAAATAAACCAATATTAAAAAATATTATATTTATTAAAATAAGAGTGTGACATGTTTGACTTTTTAGAAATAAAACATTACAAAGATCATAATCTCATCCAAATGATCATAAAATACCATATAACCGAATACTGATAACTATGACAGAAATAGAATCATCCATTAAAATTAATTCAAGTGTTAGGGTAATTTTATAATCCTTATCCTTTTTTAACATTAATTAACTAATTTTTTCTTTATAGTGGTAACAAAATTTATTAAGGTTTCTATTCATAATGAAAAAAAATAAAAGTGACCTATTTAATAAAGTTAGAAATCCTGATTCAATTTTGGAAACCATTATTCAAAATACAAAACATATAATTGTAAAAATTTAATTTAACATTAAACCAACAAAATGTGATGAAAAAATATTTTTTAGAAATATAAACTTTTTAAATATAAAATATTTTTATGATAAATTCAATTATAAAGTCTATTTTGAAAACTATAATTAAATAATTTTAAATGAAAATTAACTAATAAAATTTAATTACTAATCCAAAATATAATTTTACTTTGTAACAACTTTAAAATAAAAATATTCTTTAATAAAAATTATTATTTTTCACTAGTCATTGAAAAATCAATCTTTTTTGAAATTTTTTCAAAATTCATCATAAGAAAATTTTAACATAATGAATTCAAAAATGAAATTAATTTTTTCAAATAAAATTTCTAAAATTATTATAAAATAATTATAATATTCACTCATAAAAGGTAAGAAAAATCATTTTTGAAGAAAATATATATTTTTTAAGAAAAAAATAATTTTACTAAAAAATGTGTGATTATTCTATAAGAATTTTCTAATACCTTTATATTGAGTTGAAACATTATATTTATTTCATAAATTAGTTAATCCAATTCATATCCTCCATTTTAATGGCTATGTTATAACAATCACATTGAAATAATCATATCTCATTATTCATTTATGGTTAGTGTTGCGTCTCTTGTATGCAATACACTTTGTTTTTAAAATCTCTGGATATTAAAAAATAAATTTATAATCATATTTATATGAAAAATACTAAATATTAGAATTTATTAAGTTCTACCCTTTATCAACGCTTATAAAATGTTGATAAAATGGGTACTATTACCAACACTAACTAAAAGTGTTGATAAATGTGACATTTATGATTGTTAAAAAAAGTATTTATAAAAGGGAACCATTTTCTAGTGTTTGTTTATGTAGATCAATGTACCTATTTATCAATTCTTTTCTTATTGGTGATAAAGGTGTACCCTTTATCATGGATGAAAATTTTATTTTTATTGATGATAAAATACATATTTAATAAAAAAGAATTTTATATATTGTTATAGAAAATGTTGTAAAATATAAATATATTGATATTGATATACATATAATATAATTTATTTTAATATGAATTATATACTACTAAATATGCATTTGAACTTAATATATAATTGATTTTGTGAAACAAGGTTTATAAAATAATTAAAAGCTAAAATTAATTTTAAATTTACCAATTAGTGATGAGAAATATACATTTAATAATAATTTGGTGATAAAAAAATAAAAAATTAATTAATATCTTAAGAAAAATTTTAAAAATGTTTTGAATTAGAAACGATAATAACTTTTGATCTGTGTGTCTATTTGGGCTCTAAGATATGTCAAATGAAATCTTATAAAGAGATCTAAAACATTCAATATAGATTTTAATTTTTAATTGTGTTTTATTTTCCCAAAAGGACCAAAAGGCCTCTATAATTGACGTTTTAGTTGGGATACCCTAATTTTACAATATTCAATGGAATTTTAGCTTCAATTTAGAGGGTCTTATTGTATTTTTTTAGCAAAGACTGAATTTATTCCCTGGGCTAACATTTAAATGGATTTTTATATGTGGTAATTTTAAAGTTTTTCAAATTATATTGTTATTTATAAATTAAAATATAAATATCCAAATTCATATTTTCATATAAAAATTAAATATTATAAATAAATATTTAAAGATATTTACATATAAACTATTTTTAAATATATAAACCATATTTAAATAAATATTTATTATCCATTTTATTTAAAATAAAAATTTAACCATTTTATTTACCTCATAAAAATCTATGAATATATATACCTATAAAAATATAAAAATATAATGTTTATATATAAATATATATGTGTCTCTATGTGTATTAATAAACTGATATATATTTATGTACATTTTCTAAATATATATGTAGATTCCTAACTATATATATATATATTCAAATAAATATATATTAAAATATACATATATGTTAAAATATAACAGGTAAAATTCCCCAGGCAAGTGGTAATTTGCTTTTCAGATTTATATATATAGGTATGTATCTTTATACATTGTAACTAATATATATTAAAATATATATACATTCATGTATACAAATACATATAAAAAAACCTATATATATATATTTTTATATTGTTATATATTGATAAAAATAATCATCTTCAAAAATCACTTCACTGCAAAAAATTGGTTGTCCACCTAGATAATTAAAACTTGTAATGACCATTCGAATCTGGTATGGACCATTTAATTCCTATCCCATCCCATGTTATTAATATGAGTGTTAATAAAGGTAAATTATTATAATTAGTGGAATTCTCATTTGTATAATAGAAATTTGTTTCCTTCCCCATAGAAAGGGTCATCTGACCAAACCATGTAATTCTCCCATGATATTTTATTTCACTACATGTGTGCATGTGTGTGATATAGAGATAATGATTTCAAAATAATGTGAAATTTGTCATAAAAACTAGTATCAACGTGAGGATTTTTACCTAGAGAGGGAATAGTTACAGCTGTATGATGTCTATTCTAGTCAACCTATGCTCCCCTGTATGACCCCGTTACTATTACCAAGCCAAACCCTACAACGACATTATTACCAGTACTCCTTGATGATGCTATCTATACATCCATAAACCCCTTCATTGTTCATTTATCAGGATAAAACACACTTTATTTGAAAATTTAAAAATTTATTTATTTGGAATGTTTTTTTACAAAAAGAAAGTCACCACTCATTTTTGGTCCATTGAAATTAATCAAAAAACCGATTTTAACTTTTTGGACTATTCCAGATTCACTGGTACCATATATTTTTAGAAATTATAATATTTTTTTTCTAGAGGATTCCAAGTTAAAAAGTTGAAAATTTAATGTCAATTATTAAATTAGAGAAGGGCATATAGGGACACTAAGTACTTCCGAGTATAGAACCATGGTTTCGAAAACCAACTTTTAGGTAAAGAAATTTTATAGGATTAATAACTACAATACATGGAAATTCATGGTTCGTAATTTACTTACTTACTTTGAGTTGGATATTAACCTAGATAAATAACCCAATAACATCGCTAATGGTGATTGGAGGAAACTCAGCTGAAAATATTGTGGTACAATTTAACTATATTTGAAAAAAAGATAAAAAAAAAATTATGATGTGAGAGGCCTCTATTAAGAGTTTTTAGAAGATTTTGGATAACAAATACATGACCTAAAGAATTGAAAACCATATCTAATTGAGAAATAAATCATTTTAATCTATATACAGTTGGGGTATTTTTAATGACAGATCAACTAGATGGTTTTAATAAAATATAGGAATATTTTAAAATTTTAGAAGTAATGATCAGATATGAAGATAAGGCCCTCTTGTTTCCCAACTCTCTATTAGAGAGTTATGATCATCTAAGCACTACAATATTGTATAATAAGAATGAGGTAAAATTGGTTAATGTTTAAAATGGATTGATTAAAAATTTCAGGTGAAAGTAAGAGTATTATCAAATAAATTCCATATTAGAAGCATTGACAACAACCAGGGAAAGATCATCTTTCAACAATATATGAGGATTAAAAAGAGAATAATCTAGATTAAAATCAAGGGGTGAGTCTACCAATAGGAGACTGAAAAAAGATAAGTGTACCTATTTTTAGAAAAAAGGAACTGAAAGAAGGATTGTCCCAATATTTTTAAATGAAAGGTGAATTTTATATATATGACTATATACTTTGGTGAATTGAATTCTCATTCCATCAATAGTCAACCATTCTAAGGGATAGAATCTTGATTCCAATTTTTTTATTTATTATGTGTTGGAATCAAGATTAGTATTCAGGACTCAAAGGGTCATATAGATGTGTGATTCTTATAAAGAATAACTATCTCTAACATACTAGTGGTATTAGAAAAATTCATCTAAGGATAAATGAAGATATAATTTGACACTTTATAGATGTGAGATGTGTACCCAAATTGTAGAAGAAACTTACTTATCTAGGAGTTTTAGATGTGCTTTTTTACATAATAACCATTAAAGATAGAGTCATGATACTAATATGTAGTGTATTCCTTTCTATGAATGGTACTCAAAAAGGTATTTTTTATTATTTGAATGATGAGACTGTTACAGGAGGAGAATTTATATCAGAGATGAGTGATCCAAACACATCTAGACTATGGGATATGAGACTTAGACATACTAGAGAGAAGGATTTACAATTATCAGTTAAGAAATTTGTTTTCAAAGGTGCCAATATAGGAAAACAAAACTTCAATGAGAATTGTGTGATGGGTATGAAAACTAGCCTCAATTTTAATACTGAAATCCATTTTACAAAGGGAACACTTTACTAAATTCATATCGATGTTTAAGGAACATGAAGGAATGATTATTTGGGAGGTAATAATTATTTTTTCATATTTAGTGATGATTAATCATGATATGTTTGGGTGTATGATATGAATTACAAGGATAAAGTTTTATATCTATTCCTTAAATGGGAGAATATGATTGAAAATCAAATAGGGAGAAAAATAAAGAGATCAAGATTTGATAACTATAGATAATACACATCAAATCCATTTAAGAACGTTTTTTAAAATAAAGGTATTGTGATAATATTTATATTTTTTGGAACATAATAGTATAATAGAGTGGTAGAATTGATGATTTATACACATGTTGAAATGGTAAAATGTTTATTATATTTTTCTATTTAAAAAAAAATATTTTTGGGATGTAGATTTGATGTATTCATTACACATTGTGAACTAATTACCTAGATCCATGAATGATGAAAAAATTATGATAGATTTTTTCCTTGTGAAACTATTCATGAATATGATAGATTTTATAACTTTGGTTACAGTACAATTTTTAATGTCATAGACATAAATTTGGATCCTATATCAAAGAAAGATGTATTTTTTGTCTTTAGTGATAGTGTCATAGATTTAAAAATATGTGATCTAGAAGTAAATCATGTCATTTGAAGTTGTGATACCACATTTGATGAATCAATAATTGTAAATAAAAATGATTCTAAAAAAGAAAAGGTCAAATTATATAATGTTTTAATTGAAATGAAAAAATGTTCCACCATTGACTGATCAGGAGCCACATGTGATAGAATGAAACGTTCATATTAATATTTCAAATGAAGAAGTTATTTTATTACAATAGTAAAATGTACATCATGAGAGTATTTCCATTGGTTTATCATGATGGAATTTATGGCCACATTCCAAGTATGATGATATGGTTTTCTATTTTATTCTTATAATAGGTGATGATATTCTAGATAGTTGTTAAAATGTTTTCGATAATGAAGAGGAAAACCAATGGAATTAATCCATAGAAGATGAAATGGGTGTACTGTTTTAGAATTAGAGATGGGATCTTATTCCCCTACTGAAGAAAAATAAGTTGTTGGGTGAAAATGGGTGTTTTCAAAATATAAATATGAAACTTCAAAAAATTTTATTTAGTAAATGGCCAAACATGTGCCAAGTATTATCCAAAAAAGGAAGTGATAAAATATAATGAGGTATTTCTTATGCTTTTAAGCACGTGTCTATTCAAATTTTGTTGGAATTAGTTTCATAGTTTGATATGAAATTATGTTAACTTGATATCAAGACAAAATTTGATCATGGATCATTATAGGAAGAGAGATATATGACACAAAACGATGGGTTTTATATACAATAATGTGAGAATTGGGTTTGTATATTGAAAAAAATCATTGAATGGCCTAATATAGTCACCAATACAGTGGTACAAGAAGTTTGGTACTTTTATGTTAAAACAAAAATGTGTTTATAGTGAGTTTGATCACTGTGTTCACTTTAGGAAACTTCATGATGGTACATTTATCTTTTCACTTTTATATATTGATGATATGTTGATTTCATATAAAAGTGAGGTGGATATTAATAGGTTAAAAGCGTAGATCAACTCAAAATTTGAGATGAAGGATCTTAGTGAAGCCAAAAAGATTATTGGGATAAAAATCAAGCAAGAAAAATATAAGGGTGTTGTTACCCTCATCAAAATGGAATATTTGAAGAAACTAATCCAAAATATTAACATTGATGATAAATCCAAACCAGTTATGTAACATCTATTTTTTATCTATGTAATATTTGAAATATATTTAATAATATTTCCAGAGATATCCGCTAAGACGTCATGAGATTCCAAGGCCCGAAGAGGCCCAATATTAATATTATATAAATATTAAATATATTTTATCACATAAAAATAATTTTCCTAAAATAGTAGAATAAATCCTAAATAGGGACTCATATGGGAAATCTAAGATAGTTTTTGACACCGAAACATGGGTTTTACCCATGGTTTAATATAATCGTTATTGATGTAGGGTATTTTGGTAATGTTTTTTCATAGATACAAACAATAAAATAAATAAATAAATATTTTTTTGGGAATGTTTAAATGCAGTGACCTATTATCCTATATAAATATATGGTTATTAAAAACCCCAAGGTTAGTTAGATAACCCCAATAGTGTGAGAGGAGTTGTTGGAGGAGAGCTTGGAAAACGACAATGGATCAGGGATTGTTTTCACTGATAGAATTCGAGGATATTTCCAATGCTGATAATAATTTATTTATTTTTCAGTGATCAATATTAACCCAAGGAAGGGTGTTTTTTTCATTAGTTTATTTTCTAATTTTTTATCCTATGATTATCATGAATTAAATAAACTAATATATTGATTTGAGGGTCGACTGTGTTGCATATGCAAGTTTATTTACCTGGGATTTGAATAATTATTATTATTGTTCATTTATTAGTTCTTAATTCCTGATTCTAATGACAAAAAATAGAGTCCGACCTAAACAACATCTTAAGTTTTTTTCACTTTGGGTTTTATTGGATTTCTCCCACCATTCTTCACATGATTCATCACTGGTATTTCCTTGGATAATATTTTGACCAATACTCAAATTTGATAATTATATGACCATTATTTAGAGTAATAGATCAATACCCTGTGTTTAGGTACGTGATTAACAAAGTGATCAAGGTGTGATGATGATGGTGGGTGATTGGAGGAGGTTCAGTATAGGATTTATGATTTCTAGATAGATATTGTCATGCGATGTGCGGTGTGGCGTGATGGTAATTGATTCATGATCAGTTTGGATGGATAGAATTTAGCCTCCGACATCAAGGAAGGAATGGAAAAATAAATCCCTGATTTTAAGTGGATTATACATAGGGATATGAGGTAGTATAAATTCAGGTGTGTGCATAAAGATTCATTTAATTTATGATAAATTCATGAACAAAAGGCATGTAGTCCAAAGAACACATGTCGTGTAGTCCCTCTTCTGCGACACTTGGGTTTACATGAAGAGAAAATATCACTAGCTTTGTGGTTTCTACCACACACCGTGTGACCTAGTGCTAGAAGGTATACTTGTATCCTGAAGGGTATACATGAACCATCATGGCTGGGCACATGGGCACATGTAGAGTAAACATGAATAGATATATTCTCAGATATGACTAAGTACACGAGCATGACCGCAGTACACCGACACAACCAGACGTACATGGGCATGGGTCGGTGGCATACCGAGTGTTTTCCTAACCTCAAAACATAGTGTACCCATAAAGGAAAGACCATGCATATATAATATTACATACTGTATGAGAGGGAGAGACACGATTAAACCCTCAGGAGATGCGACATGCCATATTACCCACTTATATGATGTATACTTCATTCCGGACAAGTTGAGGCCCTCTTTATCTTCAATATAGATGATGTTTTATTAAGTGTATTCCCTTGGTATGTTCCTATGAGGTTATAGAATGGAATTATGTCATATTTAAAGTATTGTGATCCCCTATAAGGGTTCTATTACAAATAATGTTCATGGTATCAATCTATGAGGACTAGGGTGGGATTCTCTATTATATCTTATTACCTAGGTTGGGTTCATGGTATCAACATGGCCAAAATTCATAAGGCGTTAATCCCATATCTAGAAGGTTTATCTAGTATAGTTTGTGGTGTCCCCCAATGGTTCTAGGTGTGATATCCTACCTAGATTTCAACATATTCAGAGTTCCAGTGAGAACTTCCTTGGTGAGGCTTGTGATGAAATACCTCCTAGATGATTGCTTTCGGTGAAATCATGGATTTTGGAGGGGATTCTCCAAGATTAACTTTACCATGAAGAATATAGAAGAATACTATGGATTGAAGTACTATTGAACCACTTGAGACTTGGAGTCTATTATGAGAATATCTATGTTTTGATTATTTTTATGTTTAATATCTTGATTGACCTACCTATATATTGATGAGATAACTACTATTGAGGCATTATGTTTGGTGTTTTTGGGGCATCCTAATGGATATAATTATACTCACCCATGCATTGGATCTAATGAAACATGTCATGTCGTATGTAGATAACATGACTTTTGACAGTGTCCTAGGAGGACCGAGAGTAGGTGGAGCATAGTTAAGGATTTATAGACTAAGGTTTATACCAGTGTTACATTCTACAGTAGTACCCTCCATTTGGTGAAGTTGGAATTTATTTCTAGATTTGGTGGGATTGTATTTATCCCTATGTATTCCAATATTTTTCATACTATGATTGTGGGATATAGATATATGCATGAATTTGGTATCAATTACACTTTTCATTCATCATTGTATGGGCTTGGATATTTGTACTTGTGTACATGTTCTTTAGGGTAATTCCTCCCATATGTGTGATATTCTTACTGGGTGTTGGTCTCTAACCCTTGTCCTATTGGAGGTGGGATTGGGGTCATCACGCTACGTACATCACTAGCCAGGAAAGACCTGGCGGTTCTAATCATGACATAACGGTATCAGAGAAGTTTTATCCCCAGGGATGTAGTTTAGAGATTTTATAGTTGTGTGTTTGGTTTAGTATTTATGGAAATAGTGTTAAAGTGTTTTGAGTTCGTTTTCCAGGTCAAGGATTCCATTTTTAGTGTAAAGGATGATTTATCCATCCACCAGGACTCTAATAATCTTTTTATTTATTTGGTACATGTAGGCACTAGTTATAGGGAACACATTGGTTCATGCATATTATATGAATGGGTTGTGGATTCAATTTACTCTTGAGAAAACTCCCTAGATATACTCATTGACTATGGTACATGTTGATTTTTTTAGGATTCCTCCATAATGTTTTCCATTCTGGATTCCATAGAAGGATCACAAGGATGATCTGCTAAGTGATAAGGCTTCAATATATGGTTTTTTACAACAGGTGGTTCCTCTGGGTTGTTTTCTCATTTTTCAACCACCCGTTGAGAAAAAGGTTGAATCTTCAACACCATATAAGGATTTTCATAGTTTTAGTATTATCAATGTGTTTTATAGGCAGTTAACTCCCATGTTTTGGGGTGATCTAGACCCCTTGGTAGATAAGGACTGGCTATAGGTAGTCACCTATGTTTTCCACCTTGTGCGGATACCTCCAGATCAGATGGTGATCCTAGCAGAGATTCTTCTTCAAGGATATTCTAGGAGATGGTGGAGTCTAGTGGCTCAGTTAAATTATGAGGAAACTCTCTCATGATTATAATTTGAGCGTCTATTCAGGGAGGAGTTCTATTTGGAAAGGTTTTGATGAAGGCACAGCTAGGGGATTCTATTGTCGATGCACAACAACACGACCATGGTAGAGTATTTGATGTGGTTCACTGACCTCTTTCAATACTCTCAAGATTTGGTTCAAGATCCATTCTTTGGATATTGAATATTTGAGTGGGGTTTACAATGATATATCAATTCCATAGTTATATATCTTGGAATTACCACCTATGTTGGAGTTCTTGAGTGGGATTTAGTAGTGGAGGACTTAATGGAAGGATAGACACTAATAGCGAGTGTTGGTAGTGGGAACAAAAGAGCTGAGAACCCAGTAACGGGTAGAAAATGATAGTCATAGGGATGCAGTCAGGTGATACACTTGAAGAGATGATCCCAAGATTGAAGGTTTTTAGTTAAAGGGTTTGGGAATTATTATAGTCAACTGATAGAGTGGCGGGGTTTCTCTTGTGATGGCCAGGTACATCTCGCTCGAGATTGTATGAACCACCAAGAAGCTGATAGTGAGATTTCATAGGACTACCCATCTAAATATAATGACATGATAAGGTTGGTATTTATGGTGGAATACACGGTAGAGGATTATATAGAGTAACTAGAAGTGGAATATGATTTGATTTTTTTCCACCACCACCCCTAGGTAGTCTTCACGAGGCTTAGATATTGGAGGATAGGGATGAGGACAATTTCAGGCAGTAGAGGCCTAAAAACCCAAGGCACTAGGGATGATAAAGGTATAATATATTTATTCTCTACATTAGCTATAGTACTGATATGCACATATGCGAGCCACCCTTTTGTCAACACTCCCCCATAGTTTGATACATATAGATTTTAGTTGAGCCCCTGGATTGACCCTTACACTTAGAGAATTTGATTAGATGGGATTCAGTGATCAAGAAATACTTATGATAGTGTATCCTACCTCTCAGAGGTGAGATATTCTTTTGGGATCTATTTGTATAAGCAATCAAGCCTTATGAAAGCATCTTAGGTATAGAAAACCTATCTATAGTTCTTTACTATATTGACTATTTATAGAGGAGGATATGATGTTCGCACAGAGATGGGATGATGTTTTCCTTCATGGGTGAAAAAGAAACCCAGTTAAAGTAGGATGGGCTCATAGAAAAGAGGATACAACTGATTACTCATCATTTAGCTAGTATAACCCTTACACTAGTGGATTCTATGGGATTTTAGGTTCATATAGTGGCAAAAAATTATGAGGAAGTCCCTCCTGAGAATGTTCTGGGCTTACCATCCCACCAATAGATAGACATATATATTGACATGCAACCAAGGATTACCCCAATATATGTTCTAGAATATTATATCACTCCCATAGAGATTTTTGAGATTAAGGTTTATTTGGAGGACTTTTATGGGAAGGGCTTTATCATACCTAGTGTGTCACCTAGGGCATCCTCAGTGTTGTTCACCCAGAAGATAGATGGGAACCTCTAGTTGTGTGTGTATTATTGAAACAAAAACTAGGTGACTATGAAGAATAAGTATCCACTACCAAGGATTGATGACCTCTTTGACTAGTTTAAAGGGGATAAATTGTACTTGAAGATTAACCTTAGGTCAGGCTATCACCATATATGAGTATATGATGAGGATATGATGAAGATGGAATTATGATTCCACTATGGTCATTATAGGTACATAGTGATGCCTTTCGGCATGATGAACTCCATAAATGTGTTCATGGGACTCATGAACCAGATCATTCAACTTCTCTTAGTCTATTTTCTGCTGGTATTCATCAATAATATCCAATTATACTCAATTTATGAGGAGTATCATGAATGAAACTCAATGATCATCCTATACATACTATGATAGAACCAACTTTATGGGAATATCTTGAAATGTAATAATATATTTGAGATGTGCATTTTTTGGGATATGTAATCTCAATAGAGGGTGAAATAGTTGAATCGATGATGGTTGAGTCAGTGTAAGCATGGGAACCACCCAAGAGTGCGACAGAGGTGTGAAGATTCCTTGGGTTGGTAGGCAATTATAGGAGATTCATTCCTGATTTCTCCCGGATATCATCACCATTTAATGCTTTAACCCATAAGGGGAATTCTTTTTTGTATAAAAAGTGGTTCCAATAGGTTTTTTTTTTCATATTTCTAGAAGAGACTAATGAGCACCCCCATCTCGAGACTATCAAAAAAGTGTGTTAAGTACACAGTGTTATGTAAACTATTTGGGACTGAACATGGTTGTGTTATGATATAGAGGTATAAATTGATTTTCTATGGGTCCCAAAAGTTGAGACCACATGATTAGAACTACACAACCCAAAATCTAGAGATGGAAGTGGTAGTCTTCACTCTGAATATGTGGAAATACTACCTTATGGGTGAGTGGTTTATCATGTACTATTACCATAAGAGTCTAAATTATATATTCTAAAAGGAGGATATTAACATCAGATAGAGTCTATTTTTGGTTTTTCTCCAGGATTATGACTTTGAGATAGTCTATACCCTCAGAAATGGGAATGTGGCCGAAGATTCTCTTAGTAGGAGATATTTTTCACAGCTATATGCAGAGTCGTCAGAGTGGTTAGACACATTGTAATGGTCCCTAGTGGATGAGAATGGTGCAGATTACCTCCAATTGATGGTTGTTACCCCAACACTTCAATATCATGTTAGGGGATCTCATTTTATAGATACTGATTGTGAGACCTTTCATACTCAGGTATCCACTAGACATGCTTCAAATAGATTTTCTAAATGTGGGGATCATGTCATCCATTTTAGAGGGTGGGAGATGGTTCCAGTTACATTTCATAAGGAGGATTTGATGAAATTTCATACATTTCCATAATAAGTACATATAAGAATGGAGAAGATATACTAGGAAAATTAATGTCAGTTTTGGTGTCCAACTATAAAGATGAGTGTAGTAGAGTTTTTCTCTCGATGTCTCACTTGCCATCAGGTGAAGGCTAACCATCAGGTTCCTGCGAGTTTAGCTCAACCCCATGATGTGGTTGACTATATGTGGGATGGTATATCTATATAATTCATGAAAGGGATTTCATAAACCTCTAGAGGACACAATTCCATATAGATGATTGAGACAGACTCACTATGTTGTCCCACTTCTTAGCTATATGAGATTTGAGTTCGGTAGTGATCTTGGGATACATTTACATATAAGAGATAGTATAGACTCATAAGGTTCCCTTGATAACCATTTTAGACCATGATTCTCCCTTCACATCACAATTATGGATAGTATCATAGGAGGCCTTTAGGACATAATTGCATTTGATGATGACATTTCATCCCTAGAATAATGGCCAGACTGAGCTAACCATTCAGGCTATACAGGACATGTTATGGGATTATATGTTGAACTTTTTCCTTAGTTCCTTGGATCGTCTACCCTTGGTGGAGTTTGCATACAAAAATTTCTACCATTGCAGCATTGGTATGCCATGAGTTGAGGCTTTTTATGGGTGACCCTATAGGTCACCACTATGATGGACTGACCCAAGTGATTCAATGATCATGGTCACAAATTTGGTGAAATCTATGACATAGAAGGTTCATATCATCTTAGAGTGGATTAAGACTTACTAGATCCATCATAATTTCTATGTGGGATGACGATATAGGCCTTTAGAGTTTGAGGAGGGAAACCATGTGTTCCTAATTTTATCACCTCAATATGGTTTTCAGAGATTTGGAAAAGGTGTAATGTTGTTTATATGATTCATTGGACCATTATAGATATTAAGTAGTTTTGGGAAGGTGGAATACTTCTTAGACATACTGTTGTAGTTAGACTGGGTACACGATGTATTCCACAAATTGTTGTCGAGGAGGTATGTGAATGACCCATCAAATGTTATCATCTAGGGTGAGCTGGACATTGAGGATGGAGCTACCTTTACAGAGTATCCAATTGAGATCATGGATTGAAAATAGAAGATCCACCTTGGATGAGAGATTCCCTTGGTGCGTGTCTCATGGGAGCATGATAATGATTAGGAGATCACCTGGGAGAGGGAGACCTAGATGTTAGCTCAGTACCCATATCATTTTGAGTAGTCTTTTTCACTATTCTGGATGAAAATCCCCAAGGATGGGAGAATGTAACACAAATTATTTTCCATGTATGCTTTAGAATATATATAATAATATTTCTAGATCCAAGTGTTGAGATAGAATTATATTATAAGGCATGGAGAGCGTCGAATTTAATATTATATAAATATTAAATAGATTATATCACAAATACAAAATTTTCCTAAAATAGTATAATAACTCCAAAAAGCGGACTCAGATGTGAAATTTGATACTATCGTTGAGTCTATAACTCAGGTCTTACCCTATGCGTGGTATAATTTTTTTTTGAATTTAGGCATTTTGATAAAGTGTTTTCATGGGTGAAAATAATAAAATTAATAAATAAATCTATTTTGTGATGTTTAAATGTCGACATACTATCCTCTATAAATATATGGGTTTTTCAAATCCCTAGGGTTAGTATAATAACCATAAGATTGTTAGAGGATCCATTAGAGTATATTTTAGAAAATGAAAATGGATCGAGGATCATTTTATCTGATGAAATTTGAGGATCACTCAAATGAAGACAACACAAATTCATTCTTCATTAGTGATTGATCCTAAAATGATACATGGCATTGTTTTCTTCATTGGGGTTTCCCCATTGATTATCCCATGATCAACATGAATTTAATCAACTAATATATTTATTCGTGGGTTGATTGTGTTGTGGATGAGGGTTTATTTACCTAGGATTTGGGGAATTATTATTATTTTTTATTTTTTGGATCTTCATTCATCATTCTAATGACAATGAATTTAATCTATCCCAAACAGTGTCTTAGGTTAGTTATTCTTTTATGTTTCATGTATCCCCACCATTCATCACATGATTTATCATCGGTATTTCCTTGCCTTTTGGTTTGACCAATAACCAGTATTTGATCATTGGATGACCATTATTCAACTCAATGGATCTATATCACACATTTGGGTTCATTATCGATATAGTGATCGAGGTGTAATGACAATGATGGGTGATCAGAGGAGGATCAATACCATATTGGTGATTCCTAACTATGGATATTCATATGATGTGAAATATGGCATGAGAAGAACTAATTAATTATCATTTTGGATGGTTGAAATTTGGCTGGTGGTGGTGAGGTAGGAATGATCAAACAAATCCCAAATTTTATGAGGATTCCATGGTGGGATGTGTGGAAGTAGCAATGATGATGTATGTGAGAAGATTCTGAGAATTTATGAGAAATTATTAACTACATGATGTATAGTATGAAGAATACACACCATGTAGTCTATCTTCTATGGTGCTAGGGTTTACATGTAGAGAAAAGGACCACACACCATGTGGTCCCTACCACATGCTGTGTGACCACATTATGAAATATCATCATGTATCTAAGAGGGTAAATAAGAAAAAACATGTCTAGGTACATGGGAATGAGTAGAGTAAATGGGAACAACCCAATACTTTGACATGACCAAGTACACGGAAAAAACCATAGTACATGAAAAAACCATATGTACATGTGCATAGGTTGGTGGATCACAAAGTGCCAGGCCGAATACTACATTCCTTGTACCCCTAAATAACGTTATGAGTATATGGAGTTTTACATGTCATGTGAGATGGTGAGAGACAAGAAGACCCGGGGAAGAAAAGAAACATTGTGTACCCCTAATACACGTTGCGTACTTCTTCCCGGACAAATTGAGGTCCTTTGTCTCTATAGTGTAGACTAGGTATAGTTTAGTGTGATCCCTTGGTCCATCAATACAATGGTATAGTGTGGAATTACATCATCAACATAGGATTGTGATCCCCTATATGGGTTATATTATAAATAGAGTTTGTGGTATCCCTCTATCAGGCCTAAGGTGGGATCCACTATTGTATCTTCTTCTATAAGTAGGGTTCATGGTATTAGTGTGACCACCATGAGAAAGGAACCAATAACCTATCTAGAAGGTTGATCTAGAAGGGGTTTTGGTGTTCCCCAACGATTAGGGGTATGATACCCTACCTATATGTCAATATTTTCAGAGTTATAAAGATTACTTACATGATGAGTCTTGATGAGAACAACCTCTTAGATTAGTGCTATTAGTAACATCATAGCTCATGGAGTTGATTCTCCTGGATGAGATTTACCTTGAATACTTGAGCAGAACCCTATGGCTAGAATTATGGTTGAGAACTCTTGAAACTTGGATTCTGTTATGAGTATATCTATGTTTTTATTATCGATATGTATCATATATTGACTGATATACCAATATATTGATGAGATGACTACTATTGATGCGTTATATTTGGTTTTTTCGAGGTGACTTATGGGGTATTGTTATACTCACCCATAATTGGGGTCTACACACACATTTTGTGTCATATAAAGATGAAATGACTTTTCATGGTGTCCTATGAGGACCGGGAGTTGGAGGATAATAGTTTGGTCTATAAAGATTAAGGTTCATTTGATACAATATTTTGATAATGTTGTACTTTATTTACAATTTTGGTGGGCCTATATTAAGACCTATGCATTCCATTCTATTGTTCATACTTTGATTGTGGGATATATATATATTCATGAATTCAATATAAGTTACTCTTTTATTTAAACATTGAATTTTCTTGGAGTTGTGTGTGCGCATACAAGTACCTTATGATAATGTCTCTCATATGTGTAATATTACTACTCAACACGGGTCACCATCCCCTAGCCCATCAGAGACAGGCTTGGGAATGCCACTCTTGGATTACCATCGGACATATGGGCCCTAATGGGTTGGTTCAAGACAAGTCAACACCCTATTAGCACCTCATTTCATGCTTAATGTATCATTATCTTTGATGAAAGAAGAAGAGAAGAAACATATAAACTGCATTCTATATGCAAGTGTAGTTAGAGCCTTGGTATATTGGATGGTGTGCATGAAACCATATATTTTATATGCAGTGAGCATGTTAAGTCAGTACATACATGACCCAAGTAATAGTCATTTGAATTCTATCAAATGGATTCTATAGTATATCAAAGGTATCATTAGTGTTGGGTTAAATTTTATAAGATGAATACATGTTAGATAGGTTGATTCTGATTATACAGGTGACCTAGATAAGTGATGATCCACTAATGGTTATGTTTTCACTATGGAAGGAGGAACAATGAGATAGAAATATACTATATAGTTAAAAATGGTTTTTTCTACTATGGAGGTAGGGTATATGATTGTGGCATAAGCTTTCCAGTAAGATATTCATTTATATGGACAGATCAGAGACTTAGGGATCATTCAACATACAAATAATGTTTTTAGAGCTATAATTCTCTTTACCTTCCAAAGAATTAGGTTTTTCACATTCGAACCAAAAGAATTGATGTTCAGATCCATTTTATTAAAGAGATTATCACAGAGTGGTGTATGTCACTTTAGAAGATCATGACAATAGAAAACCCAACTGATATGCTGAAAAAGGCAGGATCAACTTTCAAAACTATTTAGACTTGATCAAAATTTATCATAATTGATATCCCAATGGGAATCAAGAATGTTTCACAAAGGACTATTTGAGCATCATTATTTGGAAATTTTTCATCAATGTGGAGATTTCTAAATATTGAACAAAATAATCAGTGACATAAATCACTTGACTCTCATAAATGGATTGACTACCCATAGAATTAAAACATTTAATGAATATTTAATTCTTGAAACAACCATTTAATTCTTCTCCAACTCCATGTTATAAATATGGGTGAAAATAATGGTCAATGATTAAAATTGTTGGAATTCCCATTTGAATAAGATAAATTCACTACCTTTCACATATAGTAGGTCATATGACCAAACCATGTAATTATACCTTGTTTTTTTATTTCACTGCATGTGTGTGTGAGTGCGATTGATAGAGTGTGATTATAATAGAGTGAAAAATTCCATACAACACACACACACACATAGGCACAAACACACACACATAGCCACAAAAATAGACACAACTGTTTTTTCAATAAATAATAATTTTTTAAATACATTATAAAAAATTTATATATAAATATAAAATTATATGTAAATATATAAATATATATGTAAATATAATGAATTATTTTATAAATGTTATTAAAGTAATTATATAACTATACATAATTATAAGAATAAATATATAAATAAAAATGTATATGTAAATATATATATATAGATAATAAAATATCTAATAAAATAAGATGAAGTAGTGGTAAGGGTATTAACCATGCACAAGGAGGTCACTAGATTGAATCTTTATGGGGATATGAGGTATCAGGGTTTTGGGGAGCTAATTTACGGAATTAGCACTAATAAAATGTAGGTTTGGGAATGGGGTGGGAATATGTAAGCATTGATTAAATGGGGTGTGACTTGGGTTTGGTTACAATTCTTATTGGTTCCGTTCCAAATTTTTTAGTTTTATGAGATTTAGAAATTAACAACATTAAAATAAGCCATTATCAGTTCTGAAAAGTTTCTTATAAAGTATGTGGTTGTTGGTGGCCAGAATATTTTAAAAAATATACAGATATTTGAGTTTTATTAATTCTTTTATAACATTAATGAAATAAATTTATAACACTGATTAAAGCCATATCTATAGTAGTGGCATAAGTATAAATATTTTTGTGTATGTGTATGTGTATGTATATGTTTATGTATACATTTTCTTTTAATTTTATGTGAAACGTCTTCAAATTCCATGTTGTGGAAATTGATTTTAAATATAAGATTTCAAACACTAAATTACGGATTTAGACCAAATCCAAATTTATTTTTTACATATCAAACATGAATTTGGATTTGATCTAAATAATAATCCTTATTTTTTAGGAAAATTATTTTCTCCAAATGGGTTAAAGAATTTTTCTAATGGCCTCATCCCAAAATAATAATAAAAAACATGCATATCAATAATTATTTTGGGAAAAGAAAAATGGGATAACATTAAGGAAATATTTCAGTGAATTTAATCTAACCACTCAATCACTAAAAATAATGATAAATAATTGTTAATAATTTTTTTAGATAAGACAAATCTTACAAAATTTGGCAAATATTTTAAGTAATTTTTCTAATTGCCCCAACACTAAGAATTATATAAAAAAAATGTAAATATTTATCTACAAGAGGTTAATTGTGCAAGATTGAGGTAATATATATATAACATGGAATTGGTTGAATAGACCCAACACTTTCTATTCTTTGGAAGTGGAATAAATCATGGTTTGACACTTAATAATGTCTTTGAAAAGGCCAATCATACAACATTTAGGAAATATTTTAACAAGTTTTTCTAATGACCCCATGAATAAATATAATACAAAAGGTAATAATTATATGAAAAATGGAAAATTTTATAATATTGTTAGAATATTTTAAAGAATTTTTCTAATGGAACTGGTAATAAGTGTTCTTTGTAAGTGGAACAAAGCATGTACTACAAAAAACATAATAAAAATTGTGACTAATTTCAGCAAGGAGTCAATTGTTTCTTGAAACAATATTGAGTAATAATGTTTTTTTCACTACAATGAAAAGAAATATAATTTCTCCTAAGTAGTCTATAGATGAACACATAATTCCTTGATATTTTACAAATATGGTTATGGTATCCATGCATACACACACACATAGACACACACACACACAACATTCATACCAAGTCCTGAATCATAATATCTAACCTTAAAATTCCCAAATATGAATATAAAAAAACATAACCACTATAATTCAATTTTTTAACCCTATTTCTAGACTATATTCTCAACTACCACCTCCACTAAGTACTTGGTAACAAAAAATGGAGACAATGTAGTAATGAATGAGAAAATTCCATCAAGTTACACAACCAAAATCTCCATACATCACCATTATCCACCTATAATCCACAAAATCTACACAAAATAATTATAAAATAAATTTATAACATCAAAAAAATTCAAAAACATACATAAAAAACCTAGTATATTAATTACACATATATAGAAATATGATATTATAATATTTTTTATAGATAACCCCTAAAACCAAAATAACATATTGAATTTGTTTTACACCATGACCTGAAAATTGCATTTTTTTTTCAAATGAAACATTTAATGAAATTTGGGAAGAAAAAAAGTCCAAAACAAAAGTGCTAAACATAGAAATAACTCACAACGTAATTAAAGAAAAAACTAATAATATTTAAACAAAACACCCTATATATCCCCCAATTAAGTGTGGTTACCTGCATATCCAAGTCATTAAAAGATATTCAAAATGATCATCCATATTGTCCCAGGTCTAGAGATATTCCTCCACATTGATCATCCTTTCATTGAAAAATCACACCAAAATGTGATATTTTTTATTGAGAGACACCCTTTACTCTTTATTAATGACAAATCTAATTGTTATCTCATATATTTTGTTGAAACGTCCTTTGAAGCATTGATATGGAAGTATTCCTCTAATATTTCTCCATTAAAGTGTCGAATACACTCCAAAAATTCCTCATTCTCCACTTCTACCATTCCTTCTATTCTATTTAAGACTTCAATTGGCACTAATTCAAGGTTCTACATGTTGAACTAACCCTCAGGAGCCTATGATTTCCTCACTTATAACATTCTCTCATGACTTACCAGAAAAATTCTTTTTACCTTTGATAATTGTTGATTCCCCCAATCTTATCTCTATCCCATTTTTCATTGACTTACATGAATATATGGTTACAATTTTACATGGAATATTCGAGTAATATTTGTGAGGAATTTCTTTTTCCCCCTTTTGAAATTGTAAATTCCTAGAGAAAATATTTCCTTACTTTCCCTTCCTTGATCCAAACCTCACCATCATGGCCCTTTGTGATTCATACTCATAATCCGTCATTGTTTGGGAGGATAATTTTTTGTCACTTAGTTAGATATCCGTAGAATAAATTGAAACCTACTTTAATTTACATATTGGAATGTATGTTTTCCATTCTTTAAGATCAACCTTCTCCCTTACATTTCAATTCATAGTAGAGAAACGGGGTTAGTGTTGAATAGTCCTTAAAGATTCTCATTAGTCAAGAGGCTTTAGTCTCAGAGAAAAAGTTGTATTCAAACTTGGAGGATCATGAAATATAGAAATCACCCTCGATTCTACATGGGTGTGCTTAGAACTAGTAGTAGTGAAGTTCTCGATCACTTGTCCATTATTCATACCTCCAGACTTAACCATATTAGTAAAGGACAGTCCAGACTTGTCTGAGGCCTATCAAATATTCTTAAAATCATCCAAATCACACATCAACTTGGAAAAAATATCAACAAATATTGGGAAATGATTCATAATTCTAGGAATTCCCTGAAGAGAATCATAATTAATCTTTTCTTTATTAATCAAACAACTAGAAGATATTCCAGTGAGAAGAAATGTCCTCATTGACTGGCTAGGAGCATACTCACCATAGAGAACTATATGACCACTTTGGTATGAAGGAACAGAGTGTCCCAACCATATGTAAGAAGAGAAATACCCCTTTTAAGACTCAAAGACCACCTACTTCATAAAAAAATTAATCTCCAACCGTAATCCATACCGATTAAACTAGTGGTTTAAAAACATTAACCTCGACACATATATGAGGGAAATTGGGTGACAAAATGTGTTTTTTTCTTCTTTCTGAACACAAAAAATGACATAGAGTATTAAAAAACATGTGAATGATTGACAGATTTTGGAAAGGAAGAGGAATTTTAGGAAGACTAACCCATATTACAGTAGGTGGAGCATCATGCTTCAAATGAGTATTATATGACCACTGAAAGAGGAATAAGTGGGATTCATTGAAAAAACTCCGAACTATGGAACAAGAAGTAATCAAATCATCCACTAAGGTGAACCAAATAATTATGTGTCACTTGTCAAGGAGGTCAATAGACAAGGTTTCATGTGAACCCAATGAAATGAACAAGAATGTAGTAAAGGAGATAACTGATGGTCGATGTAGAATAAAAATATCCACCAATGTGAGGTTTAGAAGGGTCGAGACCTCCAAGAACTCCAAAGTCAAAATAGAAATTAGAGGAAAACCGTCAAAGGGATCTTTAACTTTAGGGATAAGCATGATGATGGGGAAGGGTGGGAGGGAATATAGGTTTAAAATGGGATGAATGAAAGAGGTTGTGACTCAAAGATGTACATCATAACACAATTCATTAAAAGGATAATTTTTTTGGTCCAACCAGTTTCATAAATATATCATTATAAATATGTGCTACATGAACATGAAAACAATCATACATTCATAAAAATACATATCGTGATTATATTATAAAAATGAAACATGTTATATAAAATATTTATAAGGTATAAAATTCATTGAAATCTTGAAACTAAATAATTTCATTAATAAAAATTAACACATAATTTCATGATGTAAAAATAAATGATTGGAATTACTTATTTTTACCATATCTAGTAAATGGTTAAATTTTCATATTAATAAATTTTTATAATTAATCAAATTTCATGGTTAACAAAGTCAACACCCCTTAATATGAAGATGAATGTACATGTTTTTCATGATGGAATGGTTGTATTAAAGGTATATCTTTATGATTTTTTTAAGATAATGAATTACAAGGGCATTGGTGGTTCAATACTGTAACTTGGATATTTTTTTCTCAACAACTTAGATACATAAGAGTTCCAAAAATAAAATAATTAATTATTAATGCATAGTAGTGAAATATAACAAGGGTTTAACGAGGGAGAATATAAAAAATGAATATTAAAAGAGTTGATTTTAAAATGGTATTAACATTGATGAAAATCCATTAGTTAATGATACTTAATTTTATATGATTTCTAAAATCAAATCATCATTTAAAAAATGATGAAATAATTTAATGCATGGATTATATCATTTCCAAGAAATGAGAAAATCATTATATTTTTATCTAAAAATCAATATTCAAAAACATTGAATGATTAAAATAGGATATATAAAAAAATCATTTGAAATATAATCTAGATAATATAGAGTGGAGATTTATAAGATAATTTAGAATATATCTCTTTATCATTTTTAATATATATAAAATATATTTTCAATAAAATTAACTGGATAAAACGATTAGTGAAAAGAGAATATAGTGAAATTAGATTACTTTACATAAATTTAATATAAATATATATAAAAAAATTGAGGATAATGAACATGATTATGGTAGAGAATGATTAATTTATGAGATAATTAACAAAACTTTACAATTCCAAATCTCACATTTGGTTAAATATTAATCAATTAGGGGAGAATAGTAAAAAACCATTTGAAGTCCCAAAATAAACCAAAGTAATGGAAAATGGGTATTTAAATGGAATTTTATTAAATAATATTTAATGTAATATTAACCATAAAAACTCTAAACAAAGAGTAAATATAAATATAGAATTCATATGAACTTAACAATTATTATGGCTTAAAAAAATAAAAAAGATAAATGAGAAGGAAAATATAATAATAAAAATACATAAAAAATTAGATTAATATGACACCATATGGTATAAAATTTAACATAAATTAATAATGTGAATGACGAATGTATTAAAACCCCTATATAAAGACACATCGTAGAGAAAACCCCTTATAATTATCATAATGAATGATATATTAACTAAATAAAGGAAATTTACTAGTAAATCCATAAATTTAATTAATGGGAAAGACTGGGGTATTTTAATGGATATTTTATAAAATATCTTAAGGCCATAAATAAGAATATATATTTAGAGGGAATGATAAAGAACTAGCAGGGTGAGAGAGAATAACTTGGTTTTAACATCATGGTAAAATAAAATAGTACCATAATATAGGATTAAAATAGAAAAATATACATCTAATAGATAGAAATTATATCATATAAAAGATAACAAATATGGAATCTCAATCACAGGAGAAGAGTATGAGTAATGATAACCCCATATGATAATATGCAACTTCCTCAAACATGCTCTTTCTCCCTACATTACCAACATTATTTTACCAGAAAACTATTATAGAAATATATTAATATTTATTATCCTTTTTATTAATAAATAATATTCATTTATTTCATATATAAGAGTTATTATTAGTGTATATTTACCATTGTTTATTAATAGTTTCAACAATTCCATGCTTGTTTTTGTGTGGCGGTCTTAGTAATTATTATTTGGAAACATAATCAATTTAGATTATTAAATTGACCAAAATATGAAAAAGACACATAAAATGGATGAGTATGAAAATTGAGTAATTTTAATATATTATCACCTCTAAAACAAAATAATTATGTTATGTTTATATTATAAATTAATAAATAAAATCCAAGAAAAAGATAACATGTTGATAAAATAAAATGAAAATTGGAGTTTTCACATAAAAATAAGGAATTAGAGTTTCCATTGGGAAATATAACCTATTAAGAGTAACTAGGGTTTACTATAGAGTAAAATCACTTCAAAACATGGGAGATATATGTTATATTGTTGATATAAAATTTAACATTAATTGAATCTTTTAATGGGCAGTGTAAGGCACTTTTTTTTTGAATAGAATGAGTAATATTCTATTTAGTACCCCTTATTTAATATATAAGTAATAAAATAGTGTAAGTAAGGTCAGTAAAAAATAGAAAAAATGAAGGTATGTAATTAATTACCACATTAACTTATTTATGTATATAATTATTATTTTTACACATTATTCAATATTTTAATCATTTACTACATTTTACCTTTTACCATCATAATTATGTTTTTACCTTCGCAAAACATTTTTTTCCTAAAAAATTGATATTTAACTTATTAACTAAATTTTATTTTCTAATTAATAATTTTAAACACATTTTATTAAAATAAAACTATAAAATATTCAAAGGAAGAAAAACTTAAAAAATGAAAATTGTATATGAAATATTTTTTATTAAAAAATGGTTGCAACATTAAATGATTTCATTTTTATTTTATACCAATTTCTAAAATCCTTTAAAACATTTGGTATATGTAATTTAATAAAATAATAGTGCATAATATAGAATCTCAGGCATTGGGTGATGATGGTCTGTCCCTCCCACTAATATCCACAGATAATGTTATTAGAGCTGAGAAGATTAACAATAGGAAGAAGCTCACCTTTCTTGGTATGAATTCACCCCCTTCGAGGTGGAAGTCACTTTATTAGTTGATCCTTACTAGATCATTAATAATAAAGAATAAATTATTTTCTTTGGGTGGGGCTGGGAAAGAATAAGTGGATCCTATTGGGTGGAGGACAACTACTTAAAATTGGACCAAGAAACAACATATTTTAGAGTCAATATCATCTGAAACTCCACAAATTGATGATTCTCCTCATGAACGTAGTATACAGTGTTAGAATAAAAAAATAACCAGTATTGGGATTAAAGAGGGGGAAGTCTATTTGGACGTAGGTTAAGGAATTAAACGATGTAACACCCCAAGATTTCATAGTGTGTTATTTCTTCAAAATAATTCAATAACTTGCACTACACGCAACATCAAGTTCAAGCACACCATGAATTACCAAACAAGCCATTCAAAAGAGGTTATGAATATAATTAACTAAATTTTAAACTTTATATAATCCTCATAATTTTAGAATCCATATTATGAGTTTCTTAGACATAATTTAAGAACAAATTCATTTTCAGTATTGCACTTTTACCAACTTTTAATAGTGAACCCTTTTTAAATCTAATATTTTAAACTTTTATATATTAAATTTGACTAAATAAATTCACTTTTTAGAATGGGGAAATCAAAAATTTACAATGAAACATCCCAAGCTTCCACGGTACATTTTCCTTTGAATGATACAGTAGTGTGTGTTGTACGCAACTTCGAGTTCTAACACACACCACAACCAATCAAACTAGCCGTTATAAATAGTAATACCTACTTTTTGAAATTTTATAAATTTTTTCTCTTAAAATGGACTTCATTTTTGTATTCTGAGTATCAAATTTAGCCTAAGGTGAAATTTTGGAACTTTTCAGATAACATTTATATTTTGATGAATGGTGAAAATTACTAAATTTTAATTAAAAACAACTTTTTTAATCCAAATAATTTATATTGATAAATTATGAATTTGAGTGGTTTTAAAGTATATTTAGAATATATTTTTATCATTTAATACAATTTTGGTCATTTTACATAATTTCACAATTAAACCGGACATAAACAAGTGTCAATCTTTTGATAGTTATTATCTTTTAAAAACACGCTATTTGTTTTGACGACGACAATTAATTTTTAAATTAATTAATGTAACTGATATGTTTTGAATTTGTTAAAATAGACATCATTTTTGAGTTCATAATATCAAATATATCTTAGGCCTAACTTTTGGTATTTTTTCTGGAAACTTTCATTTTTTGATGAATAGTGAAACCACTAAGTGGTAGTTAAAAAACTGAATTTTTCATAAAACTTAATTTTACCGCTTCTGTGAGTGGAATTTCGAAAATCTGAGAGAAATGGTTAATATTAAGGAGCAAAATGTGGTTCAATGAGATGAAAATAATGTTGGGTCGGAAAAACGGGGAATGATGGCAAGAGGGGGGGTGAATTGCCTTTTAAAAAAATGATTAACAAATTAAAATCAAAGTAAAAAATGCAGCGGAAATAAAGAGGCAATCACACAAGAAATTGATAACGGAGTTCGGCCAAAACCCGGCCTACGTCTCCGCTCCCAACTCAACCGTTGAGAGATTCCTACCGCTTGCTTTTCAATGGTTTTAGCAAGAAACCCACTAGGCTTTGAGGTAGCACTAGGACCTATTACAGCTTGCTTTTTGTGGTTTAGCAAGAACCCACTTGCTTTTGATGGTTTAGCAAGAACCCACTAGCCTTTTTAACGGGTGAAGGCTAGCTCACCGAAAACTCAATCCTTTTAAAAGGAAAGGCTTGACTAACCTCTTCACACCTTAATGGTGGTGTGAGAACCCAAAGAAAGGGAGATGAAGAAAGAGTTTGGGGTTTGTAGGTACAAACCCAATTTTAAGCTCAAAAAGAGATAAACAATAAAACCCGTATTTTGAGAAGCCTTGGGCGCCTTTGATTGGATGGAGATGTTGAAGGCCGCTTCCAAGCTTCTTTGGAGGAGCTCCTTGGATGTGGAAGTTGTTGGAGCTATTGGGGTTCCCTTGGAGGAAGTCGCCGGAGGTTGGCCAATTGATGCAAAATATGTCCGTGGGCTTCCGTATAGTTCCGGTTAGTGTCCGGGGCTTCCTTGGCCTTTATTTATAGGCATGGAACCCTTGGGGAGGCTTCGGAGCCGTTGGAGAGGCTTAAAGAGCCGTTGGGAGCCAAGTGGGCCAGCCTGGTCAAACTGCAACGGCTAGTTTGACTGGCTCCACCGGCTGGCCGGTACAGCTCCACCGGCTGGCCGGTGTGTGCAAAAAGGCATAGGATTCTTGTCCAGGGGACACCGGCTGACCGGTGCCAGAACCACCGGCTGGCCGGTGGCAAGACAGAAGCTGGCACTGTTTGGAGAGGGTACCACCGGCTGGCCGGTGCTGAGGCCACCGGTTGGCCGGTGGGGAGGCATTAGCTTCCCTTTGAGTGCAGGTGCCACCGGCTGGCCGCTGGTGTGCCACCGGTTGGCCGGTGGTCTGGACAGAAGGATGCCTTCTGTCCAGGCTCCTATCGGTTGGCCGGTGCACTTCCATCGGTTGGCCGGTGGACTGAATTTCAGTCCACTTTGCCTCCTTTCTTTCTTGGCCCAATTCCTTGGCCACCTGAATTGATTCCTATCAACCAAAAACACTTGAAAGAGGATTAGAAAAATATGAGGGTGATTGTGATCATGAAAATAAAACCTTGAGGTGTTCGAGAGGTACAACAATCTCCCCCTATTTTGATGATCACAATCACCAAAACAATCAAAGTAAAATACTTAAATTAAAGGCATGCTTTAAAGGATCAAATGAAAACAAGCAATGCATGAGAGAAAGATTTCTCCCCCAATCAATCAAGAATTTCTCCCCCTTTGTGATTATCAAAAAAGAATGGGGCATAAAACTTGATTGAGGGAAAAATTGAAAATCAAGATTTTAAACCAATTGAAAATAATACCAATTGTTGAAAATTTTGAAATGAAAAATGAATAACAGTTTGAATTGAAAGTTTTGAATCAAAAATTGAAATTTGAAATTTGAATTGAAAGTTTTGAGTGAAAATTGAAACCAAGTGTTGAAATTGAAATGAAAAATTTTGAATACTCAAAAAGGCTTAAAAGATCCTAACTCCCCCTAAATAAAAACAAAAAGTCACCGGGGAGAGGGATTTTGAAAAGAGACAATTTTAGGCCCGGAGAGACTCGCTAGAAGGGATTTTTCAATCCAAACTTGTCTCATAGCGGGTCTTCTCCTGTAAAATTCGTCCGAACAAAAAATTGATTTGGGCCTACCATACCGGGCGTTTTTACAATTACATTCATAAATAAGGTGCCCGGTCTTCTTGTAATAATTACAAAATTTGTAAGCGGAGCTCCCCCTTACAAAAACAGTGGGTGCATGGGAGGAGGAGGCTTGGTTAGTATAGCCAAGTCCTTGAGTGGTCCTAGAAATTAGTTGGGAACCTAGGAGATTGTTCAAATTTTGTTCCCCTTGGGTGAACTTAGCTAGGGTCTCCCTTAGGTCTTTGATGGTAGATTCCAAAGAATCAACATTTGGAAAATTTTGGATTTTTAAGGACATCTCCTCCTTCTCTTTGAGAAGTTGTTCTTTTTCGGAGGAGAGTTTTTTGAAAGACTTTTTTAAAGTAACAAATTTTGATGATAAAGCATGAAAACCTTTTTCTAGTTGGTCTCTAGCGTGTGAGAGTTCTTCATAAGAAAGATGATTTAAAGAATTTGAATTTGAAGAACATGAGGAAGAGGAATCGGAAGAAGTTACCTCATGGAATGCCATTAGGCATTTTGTACCTTGGTCGCTCGAGGAGGAGGAGGAGGAGGATGAGGAGGTGTCACTCCATGTCGCCTTGAGGACCTTTTTCTTTCCTTTTTTCCTTTGGCGTGGCCCGTTTCTTGTTGAGTGGGCAATCGGGCTTGTAATGCCCTTTTTGGCCACACCCGTATCATTTCACCTTGGGCTCGGATTTTTCGGTGGGTTCTTGCTTTCGGTGCTTGCGGGATTTCTTCTTCTTGTGTTTCTTCATAAATTTGTGCATTTGGCGTGCGAGATTCTCCATTTCCGAGTCGCCGCTTGAAGATGAAGGAGATGAGGAAGATGAGGATGAGGAGGAGCTTACTTCTTTTTGTACCTTGAGGGCGATGTTCTTTGGGGTCTTGATTGGTGTGCCCTCCTTTTGAGCTTGCCTCCTCATCGTGATCTCATAAGTCATGAGAGATCCGATGAGCTCCTCTACCGGCATATTTTTGACGTCCTTAGCCTCTTGGATCGCCGTCACCTTTGGTGCCCATGAGCTCAGAAGGACCCATAAGATCTTCTTGACCATCGTCTCGGCTGAAACATCATCACCAAGAGATTTCCTTCCATTGCAAATGTCAGTGAAGCGTGTAAACATATCGGTAATAGATTCGGAAGAATGCATGAAAAAACTTTCAAAATCTTGCCTAAACATGTCTAACCGAGTATCCTTAACTTTGTTAGTGCCCTCATGGGTCACTTCCAATAGTTTCCAAATTTCATGAGATGAGGTGCAAGTGGAAACTCGGTTGAACTCATTTCGGTCAAGGCCGCAATGTAGAGCATTCATGGCTTTGCCATCAAGCTCAAAGTTTCTAATATCGGCGGGGGTCCATTTGGATTCGTCGGGGGTAGACAAAGTATAACCTTGCATGACTATTTTGTAAATGGGATATCCTATACTTCTAAGAAAGGTGGTCATGCGGGTTTTCCAATAATTATAGTCGGACCCATCAAAAAATAGAGCCCGACCCAAAGAGTATCCCTCGGGGGCGAAAGAGGTTGATGCCATCTTAATGGATCTTTGAATTTGAAACCTTTTAAGGTATTACTCAAATTATCGCTCTGATACCAATTGTTGGGTCGGAAAAACGGGGAATGATGGCAAGAGGGGGGGTGAATTGCCTTTTAAAAAAATGATTAACAAATTAAAATCAAAGTAAAAAATGCAGCGGAAATAAAGAGGCAATCACACAAGAAATTGATAACGGAGTTCGGCCAAAACCCGGCCTACGTCTCCGCTCCCAACTCAACCGTTGAGAGATTCCTACCGCTTGCTTTTCAATGGTTTTAGCAAGAAACCCACTAGGCTTTGAGGTAGCACTAGGACCTATTACAGCTTGCTTTTTGTGGTTTAGCAAGAACCCACTTGCTTTTGATGGTTTAGCAAGAACCCACTAGCCTTTTTAACGGGTGAAGGCTAGCTCACCGAAAACTCAAGCCTTTTAAAAGGAAAGGCTTGACTAACCTCTTCACACCTTAATGGTGGTGTGAGAACCCAAAGAAAGGGAGATGAAGAAAGAGTTTGGGGTTTGTAGGTACAAACCCAATTTTAAGCTCAAAAAGAGATAAACAATAAAACCCGTATTTTGAGAAGCCTTGGGCGCCTTTGATTGGATGGAGATGTTGAAGGCCGCTTCCAAGCTTCTTTGGAGGAGCTCCTTGGATGTGGAAGTTGTTGGAGCTATTGGGGTTCCCTTGGAGGAAGTCGCCGGAGGTTGGCCAATTGATGCAAAATATGTCCGTGGGCTTCCGTATAGTTCCGGTTAGTGTCCGGGGCTTCCTTGGACTTTATTTATAGGCATGGAACCCTTGGGGAGGCTTCAGAGCCGTTGGAGAGGCTTAAAGAGCCGTTGGGAGCCAAGTGGGCCAGCCTAGTCAAACTGCAACGGCTAGTTTGACTGGCTCCACCGGCTGGCCGGTACAGCTCCACCGGCTGGCCGGTGTGTGCAAAAAGGCATAGGATTCTTGTCCAGGGGCCACCGGCTGACCGGTGCCAGAACCACCGGCTGGCCGGTGGCAAGACAGAAGCTGGCACTGTTTGGAGAGGGTACCACCGGCTGGCCGGTGCTGAGGCCACCGGTTGGCCGGTGGGGAGGCATTAGCTTCCCTTTGAGTGCAGGTGCCACCGGCTGGCCGCTGGTGTGCCACCGGTTGGCCGGTGGTCTGGACAGAAGGATGCCTTCTGTCCAGGCTCCTATCGGTTGGCCGGTGCACTTCCATCGGTTGGCCGGTGGACTGAATTTCAGTCCACTTTGCCTCCTTTCTTTCTTGGCCCAATTCCTTGGCCACCTGAATTGATTCCTATCAACCAAAAACACTTGAAAGAGGATTAGAAAAATATGAGGGTGATTGTGATCATGAAAATGAAACCTTGAGGGGTTCGAGAGGTACAACAAATAATTATTGGTGAATAGTAACTTTTTACTTTTATTTACCACGGTTAAAAGTAAATAGGGTAATTAAGGGTAAAAATGATATTAATATTACCCTAACACATGTCCTAATTCTATTGAAAAAGTGTATCTCGACCAAAAACAACCTTAGGAGTAAAATATTCTCTTTTAGGTCCACTTGTATTAGATTAGGACATTTATTATTATTTAATTCAAAGAAGAGTTAAGAGTTAAAATCAAAGTTTATTTACTAAAACATTTTTAATATAGGGTTATACATAAGATAAATTCAATTGTAAATATTAATTAGAAATATAAAAATATTTCCTACATAATGGTATTTTATTTATAATTTTTAGACAATAAATAAATTAATTTATTTATGACACAATGGTGATGCATTAATTACCTAATTAATGAAAAATTAGAATAATTGATATTATAAATACCAAAATAAATGTAATTTGACACTTTTTATAAATACCAATAATTTTCTCGGTTAATATGACATGTTAGGATTGATTTAATTAACTTTTTTCGAAGTAATAATTCTGTTATGTTTTTTACAAAAATCAATTATTTAATAGTGTCAAAATTGACATAAAAGAGTTTTTAAAACAATTATTATATTATTAATTGATATTAAATTCTTAAAAATATTATGTTCAGCCAAGATACTTATATAATGATAGGTGCATCATTAATGGACAACTAGGGGATCTCTTGGATGTATATAGTAAGTTTATTAACCATATAATATAAAAATACAAAGAGACATTGTAAAAGTGAAACTAATTAACTAAGAGTTAATACTTAAATATAAGGTTAATATAATAACACAAAACTGTCTAAATTCTATTGGTTAAGTGGTTTTCGACCCATACCCACCTTAACCTTTAAATAATCCACTTTGGAGCCATTAGAAACCGAATATGAATTTATTATAAAATAATATTTCTAGCTTTTCCAAAGGTTCCCCTCACCCCTCTTATAAAAGGGCACTCCCCATTCTCATTAATTAACACCTTAAAATCCTTTTTGTTCGGCCATCCCCTACCCAAATACTCTCTCAACTTCCCTCAATACAACCTAGAGGCCTTAGTTTGATCATAAAGCAAACATAAGGAGCCCTTTTGATCAAATCAAAAGGAAGAACCCGAAGAAGAGGTAATGTTTTCACCACCCTTTTTCAAATTCATTTCTTCTTCAACATCTTCTTTCTTTGTTATTCCCATACTAAAATAATGAATCCAGTATCTCCTATATACTGTAATATTATTATAAATATGGTACAACCATATTCAGTATTCTATCCATCCTTTCAATGACATGTCACCATACGTGCGTACGTACGGCTTACCGTCTCCACGTCGTGGTGTAACTGTTATTCAATATATTATTATTTGGATGGGTATAATAATGATGTGTAATTCATGTAAATAATAAATATAACATGATAATTATTCTGTATATAAGATATACCATCCAATTAAATATTATTTTAATATCAAAATAATGATATTGTCGCTCGTGCGTACGTACGGATTACCGTCTCCACGAACGCGATGAGATTCATTATCCATCGTATCCATTCAAGTATTATTATCATTTGATGATTTAAAAATAATTTTTAATGACTTTATATCATTCTGGATATGAATAAGATACAACCTATCCCTGAAAAATATGTTTTACGTAACAAAACATATAAAAGAAAATGAGTAAGTTAACACTCGAAACGACGATAATACTAAGATATTATTAACAAAGCAATATTAAAAGATCATATATGATAACATAATAATGTATATGATTATTTTATAATTTAATAACAATTATTTCACCATTATATAGGAGGATAACCTACCCCCAACCAAGTAAGAGTACAAGGTAAGGGTTAATTCACAATCTCTTCATTATCCGAGGTTGTTTATACGTAATTATCTAGTGGGACCTCTTTATCATCCACATCCATGTTTCTTGAAAGTGTATTTCAAAACATTATTACTATTTTACATAGTAGGGGTTAAATTAATTTATACCCTACTTTGAATTTTTATATGAAGTTTAGAAAGGAATCATTCCGTCGTTTTCCAAACAAGGTCCTTTTTAACCCTTTCGACAGAATTAAGGTAAGAATGTTTTTTTAACTTATACGGCGGGTGCGGATATTTTCTGCCGTTATAAAATCTTTGAAGCTTCCCTTACAAGATTATAATGATATTTTCAAAGTAAATGTTTTATTTTATAATTATGTGACTTTTAAATGATTTCAAAAAGAATATTTTAAGAATTTCTGAAAGTTACTCTCTATCAAAATGAGAATTTAAAATGTTTTAAAGATTTATCTTTCCAAATATTTTTAATTAATGTCAATGTTTTCAAAATGATTTTAAGGATTTATTTATATGGACAAGAATTTTTTTAAATGATATTTCTTTTCAAAAGTTTTGAAGTGGTATGGGACACTTTGATTCAAAAATCTCTTTTAAATTACTTCCTTAATAAATGTGTGACTTTTAAATGAATTCAAATAAAGAGATATTTCTCTCAAATAGTTTGGATTTCATCTATGTCAACATCCTTTGACGGATTTTAAGTTTATTTGAAGTTGATTTATTATGATACAAAACTTCCATATTGTTTTGAAGTTTTTGTGATGTGTTTGATTGTGGATGTGTTATTCTTATACCATTCATGGTTTATGGATGAAGTATTTACATTTTGTATGCTAGTTTTTATACGAATGTTTATGTCATGTTTGAACCTTTTCATATGGTATTGCATTGGACTTAATATGTGACGGGTGGAGCCCGCTATAGCTCCTCGATGCATCGGTAGGTCTCATGAGACAAACTAGTGTCTTGGCAGAAGGCCTTGGAAAAATATTATTTGTAGTCTTGGCACGAGGCCTTGGCTATGTGGTTATGATAGTCTGGCATTATGCATTCCATCATTATGAAAGTGGTTATTGATATTGCATGTGATTATTCAATTATTATAATATCCATGTTAATAAGTAAATGGAATTATTTCATTTTTTCCATACTACGTTGAAGTTCAATTTTAAAAGTATTTTGTTTTAGTTATACATTGCCTTAAATGTTTATTCTTATTTATGAAAGTATCCGCTATATTGTTATACTTACTGGGCATTTGAGATCACCCCTTTTCTATGTTTTATTTTTCCCAATATGTGAAGAAGTAAATTATGAATAACCTGCAGGGATAGTATGAGGGGATAAGAGTGTGGACTATGGAGACTATGTTGTTGTAGTTTTCATTTTTATGATGTAATGTAAAACTTTTTTAATGTATCTAGTGTTTCCAAGGCTACTAAACGATCAGTATTTCGAGACTTGATCTTTCTTGTGATCATGCCAATGTTATGTAATAATGCACTGACTTTGGGTAACTAGGGTCGGGGCGTTACAGTTGGTATCAGAGGAGGTTTAGTACAAACCTTGGAAGCTAGATTTAGATAAACTCTGATTTGAGCACATACACCTAAGATGGACTTTGAGGATTAGTATAGAAGAACTTCCTAGAATTTTGGTATTGTAGAGATTTTGTGTGTTTTCCGAGCAATACATCGCTGTCTAGATACGAGCAGGTAGAGGTGGCTCTGGCACAGATGTACCTAGGGGTAAAACCCAAAAACACCGATTTGAGCTAGAATCGAACGAGAACTGGTGAATGACAACGGGCCTTGCTGCACTCTTGGTTACGAAACTCCTGGGGGATATTCTTAGGATAACTCTCATTTTCTTTAAAAATCATTATGAATGGTTTATGAGTTTATACTTCCTCAAAGGAGACATTTTTATGATTATGGATTATATCCATAAAATATTTAATTTATGTCATGTGTTTTAAAAGTTTGGGTTAGGTATTGTTATTCATAAACTAATCTAGTGTATTCCATTGTTTAGAAATGGCGCCCAGTAGAAGGAATGAGAACTCCAGCAATGCACATGATCCAAAGAGAAATAAGGATCATATCTTTCATGGTCTTAAGCCAGAATTTATAAGAGAAATAGTCTCCCATGTATTATCATCATATGAGGAAATACTATCATGTGTCGATAAGATAAGTAAAGAGTTTACTGAGTCCTATGATTTTGAAGGGAAGCTAGAGAAGAAAAGGATGTAAGAGAGAAATATGGATAAAGGGAAGAGGGAAAAGAATAATTTTACCATATGTGATAACTGTGGGAAGAAAGACCCTGGAACTTGCCTGAAAGGAATGGGAGTTTGTTATAAGTGTGGAGGAAAAGGGCACAAAGTACATGACTGCAGGGGTAAGAAAATGGTTTCAAATGTACAATGCATCATTTTCAAGGAGTTTGGACACTACACGAACCTATGTCCCAGTCATCAGACTATGCCGCAAATGATGCTATTGGATAATAATCAAGTTATGATACTACCAGAGATGAAGAGGAATGATTAGAGTTCTTATGTAGATTATGTCATTTAAGTGTTGTGTCAACAATGTACTTGTTGTAATAATTATGGAGTATATAAGGGTTGTACTGCAGTACCATTTCATTAAGGACTTGAGATTGTGTGGAACAATGAAAAGTGACTCAATAGCAGGTTAATTTTTTTGAAAATATATGGTTGAAAGAAAGATAAACCATAATATGTTTCTGATACCGAGGTAGTAATTTTAGAATATTACTTGATTGATTTGGACAAATTATATTGGATATTCTTGACTACCTTGAAAATGATTAAGGATTTGTATATTCCATCATTGTTTGTGTTTAAAACATTTTTGGATTGAAGGAGTATATCTATTATTCTTTAAGGAATAAGGGATCATGAATGTAATCAACAAGGTTTTATGGTAATTCAGGATGTTGCAGTGTTTTAAAAGAATAAATGATGAAGGTGTTCACGTGTTATAACGCGGAAAAAAGGATCTGTATTGTGTTTACCTTCCTTATAAATTTTGGAATGAAATATTTTGGATAGTTCTAGTTTGGATTGTTTTGGATTACCATAAAAGGACAACCCGGAGGTCGGGCGGCAACCCGTTGCGTCCGGAAAGGCCGTGAGACTTGAACCCACAATCGAAGGGCGACAAGGGTGTATCACCTACCACTGACCCACGTGATGTCCTGGATTGAATAATGTCATTTTCTATAATGGTTTTACTAGATGAATTATAAATTCATTTTTTTAACCCTATACGAATAGGATAAATAGAATATTATTTTTAAGTTCTATTATCTTTTAGAGTGAAAGATGAGTTTGTGGTAGAACTTAGTTAAAGGATGAGACTCTACTTGACAAATATATATTTTTCTTCTTCTCTTATTCAATGAAGAAATTAATTCTTATACTTTAGGTAAGAGATCTTAAAACAAAAAATGTGTTATCCTAATACCATATGTTTTGCAGAACCGATGGTATTTTAAATCATCATAGATTGATGAATTTAAGACCCTCAATTTTACACTTGTTTGGGATTGATGACCTCAATCACTACCTATAAATATTTACGTTTTTCCTCTAATTATATGTCTCTAATTTCCACCAATGCTCTCCGAATAGAGATCATAATTTGGTGGTGACCCTTTCATTTCTCTTTTCCTTTTATTAAAACAAAATTTTATTAACCCAATTTCCGATGTGGGTTTTCCCACAAAGATATTTTCTATATTCAACCTTTTATTTTTGAAGAAAAATTTCAAATTTAGAGGGCGCAATTTATTGAAGTAGGGGAGAATGTAACACCCCAAGATTTCATAGTGTGTTATTTCTTCAAAATAATTCAATAACTTGCACTACACGCAACACCGAGTTCAAGCACACCATGACTTACCAAACAATCCATTCAAAAGAGGTATAGTATTAACTAAATTTTAAACTTTATATAATCCTTATAATTTGAGAATCCATATTATGAGTTTCTTAGACATAATTTAAGAACAAATTCATTTCCAGTATTGCACTTTTACCAACTTTTAATAGTGAACCCTTTTTTAATCCAATATTTTAAACTTTTATATATTCAATTTGACTAAATAAATTTACTTTTTAGAATGGGGACATCAAAAATTTACAATGAAACATCCCAAGCTTCCACGGTACGTTTTCCTTTGAATAATATAGTAGTGTGTGTTGTACGCAACTTCGAGTTATAACACACACCACAACCAATCAAACTAGCCGTTATGAATAGTAATACCTACTTTTTGAAATTTTATAAATTTTGTCTCTTAAAATGGACTTCATTTTTGTATTCGGAGTATCGAATTTAGCCTAAGATGATATTTTGGTACTTTTCGGATAACATTTATATTTTGATGAATAGTGAAAATTACTAAATTTTAATTAAAAACAACTTTTTTAATCGAAATAATTTATATTGATAAATTATTAATTTGAGTGGTTTTAAATTATATTTAGAATATATTTTTACCATTTAATACAATGTTGGTCATTGTACATAATTTCACAATTAAACCGGACATAAACAAGTGTCAATCTTTTGATAATTATTATCTCTTAAAAACACGCTATTTGTTTTGACGATGAGAATTAATTTTTAAATTAGTTAATGCAACTGATATGTTTTGAATTTGGTAAAATACACATCATTTTTTAATTCATAATATAAAATATTGATTAGGCCTAATTTTTGGTATTTTTCTGGAAACTTTCATTTTTTGATGAGTAGTGAAACCACTAAGTGGTTGTTAAAAAACTGAATTTTTAATAAAACTTAATTTTACCGCTTCTGTGAGTGGAATTTCGAAAATCTGAGAGACATGGTTAATATCAAGGAGTAAAATTTGGTTCAATGAGATGAAAATAATTTTTGGTGAATAGTAACTTTTTACTTTTATTTACCACGATTAAAAGTAAATAAGGTAATTAAGGGTAAAAATGATATTAATATTACCCTAACACATATCCTAATTCTATTGGACAAGTGTATCTAGTCCAAAAAAACCTTAGGAGTAAAATATTCTCATTTAGGTCCACTTGTATTAGATTAGGATATTTATTATTATTTAATTCAAAGAAGAGTTAAAAGAGTTAAAATCAAAGATTATTTACTAAAATATTTTTAATATAGAGTTATACATAAGATAAATTAGATTGAAAATATTAATTAGAAATATAGAAATATTTCATACATAATGGTATTTTATTTATAATTTTTAGACATTAAATAATTTAATTTATTTATGACACAATGGTGATGCAGTAATTACCTAATTAATGAAAAATTAGAATAATTGATATTATAAATACGAAAATAAATGTAATTTGAGACTTTTTATAAATAAAAATAATTTTCTTGGTTAATATGACATGTTAGGATTGATTTAATTAACTTTTTTTGAAGTAATAATTCTGTTATTATTTTTACAAAAATCAATTATTGAATAGTGTCAAAATTGACATAAAAGAGTTTTTAAAACAAATATTATATTATTAATGGATATTAAATTCCTAAAAATATAAGGTTAGGCCAAGAGACTTATATCATAATAGGTGTATCATAAATGGCCCACTTGGGGGTCTCTTTGATGTATATAGTAAGTTTATTAAACATATAATATAAAAATACAAAAAAACATTGTAAAAGTGAAACTAATTAACTAAGAGTTAATACTTGAAGATAAGGTTAATATAATAACCCAAAACTGTCTAAATTCTATTGGTTGAGTGGTTTTCGACCCATAACCACCTTAAACTTTAAATAATACACTTTGGAGCCATTATAAACATAATATGAATTTATTATAAAATAATATTTCTAGCTTTTCCAAAGGTTCCCCTCACCCCTCTTATAAAAGGGCAGTACCCCTTCTCATTAATTAACACTTTTAAAGCCTTTTGGTTAGGCCAACCCCTACCCAAATACTTTCTCAACTTACCTCACTACAACCTAGAGGCCTTAGTTTGATCATAAAGCCATCCTAAGGATCCCTTTTGATCAAATAAAAAGGAAGAACCGGAAGAAGAGGTAATGTTTTCACCACCCTTTTTCAAATTCATTTCTTCTTCAACTTCTTCTTTATTTGTTATTACCATACTAAAATAATTAATCCAGTATCTCCTATATACTGTAATATTATTATAAATATGGTACAACCATATTCAGTATTCTATCCATCCTTTGAATGACATGTCACCATGCGTGCGTACGTACGGCTTACCATCTCCACATCGTGGTGTAAGTGTTATTCAATATATTATTACTTGGATGGGTATAATAATGATGTTTAATTCATTTAAATAATAAATATAACATGATAATTATTCTTTATATAAGATATACCATCAAATTAAATATTATTTTAATATCAAAAGAATGATATTGTCGCTCGTGCGTACGTACGGACTACCGTCTCCACGAACGCGATGAGATTCATTCTCCATCATATCCATTAAAGTATAGTTATCATTTGATGATTTAAAAATAATGTTTAAGTACTTGATATAATTCTGGATATGAATAATATACAACCTATCTATTACAAACATGTCTTACGTAACAAATCATATAAAAGAAAACGAGTAAGTTAACACCCGAAACGACAATAATACTAAGATATTATTAACAAAGAAATGTTAAAAGATCATATATGATAACATAATAATGTATATGATTCTTGTATAATTTAATAACAATTATTTCACCATTATACAGGAGGTTAACCTACCCCTAACCAAGGAAAATTACAAGGTAAGGGTTAATTCACAATCTTTTCATTATCCGAGGTTGTTTATACGTAATTATCTACTGGGACCTCTTTATCATCCACATCCATGTTTCTTGAAATTGTATTTCAAAACATTCTTACTATTTTATAGAATAGGGGTTAAAGTAATTTATACCCTTGTTTGACTTTTTATAATAGGTTTATAAAGGAATCTTTTCGTCATTTTCCAAACAAGGTCCTTTTTAACCTTTTTGACAGAATTAAGGTAAGAATGTTTTTTTAACTTATACGGCGGGTGCGGCTATTTTCAGCCGTTATAAAATCTTCGAAGCATCCCTTACAAGATTATAAGGATATTTTAAAAGTAAATGTTTTATTTTATAATTATGTGACTTTTAAATGATTTCAAAATGAATATTTTAAGAATTTATGAAAGGTACTCTCTATCAAAATCATAATTTTAAATGTTTTAAATATTTATCTTTCTAAATCATTTTAATTAATGTCCATGTTTTCAAAATGATTTTAAGGATTTATTTATATGGACATGAATGTTTTGAAATGATATTTTTTTTCAAAAGTTTCGAAGCGGTATGGGACACTTTGATTCAAAAATCTCTTTTAAATTACTTCCTTAATAAATGTGTGACTTTTAAATGAATTCAAAAAAGAGACATTTCTCCCAAATAGTTTTAATTTCATATATGTCAACATCCATTGATGGATTTTAAGTTTATTTGAAATTGATTTATTATGATACAAAACTTCTATATTGTTTTTAAGTTTTTGTGATGTGTTTGACTATGGATGTGTTATTCTTAAACCATTCGTGGTTTATGGATGAAGTATTTACATTTCGTATGCTTGTTTTAATATGAATATTTATGTTATGTTTGAACCTTTTCATATGGGAATGCATTGGACTTAATATGTGACATGTGGAGCCCGCTATACCCCCTCGATGCATCATTAGGTCTCATGACACAAACTAGTGTCTTGACACAAGGCCTTGGCAAAATCTTATTTATAGTCTTGGAACGAGGCCTTGGCTATGTGGTTATGATAGTATAGCATTATGCATTCCATCATTATGAATGTGGTTATTGATATTGCATGTGATTATTCTATTAGCAGAATATCCATGTGAATAATTAAATGGCATTATTTCATTTTTTCCATACTATGTTGAAGTTCAAGTTTAAAAGGATTTTGTTTTAGTTATATATTGCCTTAAATGTTTATTATTATTTATGAAGGTTTCTGCTATATTGTTATCATTACTGGGCATTTGAGCTCACCCCTTTTCGATGTTTTATTTTTCCCAGGATGTGAAGAAGTAAATTATGAATAACCTGCAGGGATAGTATGAGGGGAGAAGAGTGTGGACTATGGATACTATGTTGATGTACTTTTCATTTTTATGATGTAATTTAAAACTTTTTTAATGTATCTAGTGTTTCCAAGGCTACTAAACTAATCGGTATTTCGAGACTTGATCTTTCTTGTGATCATTCCAATGTTATGTAATAATGCACCAACTCTGGGTAACTGGGGTCGGGGCGTTACAGTTGGTATCAGAGGAAGTTTAGTACAAACCTTAGAAGCTAGATTTAGATAAACTCTGATTAGAGCACATAGACCTAATATGGACTTTGAGGATTAGTATAGAAGAAATTCCTAGAATTTTGGTATTATAGAGATTTTGTGAGTTTTCTGAGAAATACATCCCTGTCTGGATACGAGCAGGTAGAGACGGCTCTGGCACAGATGTACCTAGGGGTAAAACCCCAAAACAACACTTTGAGCTAGACTCGAATGCGAACTAGTGCATGACAACGGGCCTTGCTTCACTCTTGGTTACGACACTCCCGGGGGATATGCTTAGGATAACTCTCATTTTATTTACAAATCATTATGAAGGGTTTATGAGCATATACTTTCTCAAAGGATACATTTTTATGATTATGGATTATATCCATAAACTATTTAATTTATGTTATGTGTTTTAAAAGTTTGGTATTAGGTATTGTTATTCATAAACTAATCTAGTGTATTCCATTGTTTAGAAATGGCACCCAGTAGAAGTAATGAGAACTCCAGAAATGCACATGATCCAAAGAGAAAGAAGGATCATATCATTCATGGTCTTAATCCAGAATTTATAAGAGAAATAGTCTCCCATGTATTATCATCATATGAAGAAATAATATCATATGTTGATAAGATAAGTAAATAGTTTACTAAGTCCTACGACTTTGAAGGGAAGAAAGAGAAGAAAAGGATGGAAGAGGGAAAGATGGATAAAGGGAAGAGGGAAAAGAATAATTTTACCATATGTGATAACTGTGGAAAGAAACACCCTAGAACTTGCCTGAAAGGAATGAGAGTTTTTTATAAGTGTGGAGGAAAAGGGCACAAAGTACGTGACTGCAAGGGTAAGCAAATGGTTTTAAATGTACAATGCTTCATTTTCAAGGAGTTTGGACACTACACGAACCTAAGCCCCAGTCATCAGACTGTGCCGCAAATGATGCTATTGGATAATAATCAAGTTATGATACTACCACAGATGAAGAGGAATGATTAGAGTTCTTATGTTGATTATGTCATTTGAGTTTTGTATCAACAATGTACCTGTTTTAATAATTATGGAGTATATAAGGATTGTACTGTAGTACTATTTCATTAAGGACTTGAGATTGTGTGGAACAATGAAAAGTGACTCAATAGCAAGTTAATTTTTTTGAAAATATATGTTTGAAAGAAAGATAAACCATAATATGGTTCTGATACTGAGGTAGTGATTTTAGAATAATACATGATTGATTTGGACAAATTATATTGGATATTCTTGACTAAATTGAAAATGATTAATGATTTGTATATTCCATCATTTTTTGGGTTTACAAAATATTTGGATTAAAGGAGTATATCTATTATTCTTTAAGAAATAAGGGATCATGAATGTAATCAATAAGGTTTTATGGTAATTCAGGATGTTGCAGTGTTTTAAAAGAATAAATGATGAAGGTGTTCACATGTTATTATGTGGAAAAAAGGATCTTCATTGTGTTTACCTTCCTTATAAATTTTGGACTGAAGTATTTTGGATTGTTCTAGTTTGGATGGTTTTGGATTTCCATAAAAGGACAACCCGGAGGTCGGGCGGCAACCCGTCGCGTCTGGAAAGGCCGCGAGACTTGAACCCACAACCGAAGGGCGACAAGGGTGTATCACCTACCACTGACCCACGTGATGTCCTGGATTGAATAATGTCATTTTCTTTAATGGTTCTTCTAGATGAATTATAAATTCATTTTTTTAACTCTATACGAATAGGATAAACAGAATATTTTTTAAGTTCTATTATCTTTTAGAGTGAAAGATGAGTTTGTGGTAGAACTTAATTAAAGGATGAGACTCTACTTGTCAAGTATATATTTTTATTATTCTCTTATTCAATAAAGAAATTAATTATTATACTTTAGTGAAGGGATCTTAAAACAAAAAATTTGTTATCCTAATACCATATGTTTTTCTTAACCGATGGTATTTTAAATCATCATAGATTGATGAATTTAAGGCCCTCAATTTTACACTTGTTTATGATTGATGACCTCAATCACTAACTATAAATTTTTACGTTTTTCCTCCAATTATATGTCTCTAATTTCCACCAATGTTCTCTGAATAGAGATCATAATTTGGTGGTGACCCTTTCATTTCTCTTTTCCTCTTATTAAAACTAAATTTTTTAACCCAATTTCCGATGTGGGTTATCCTACAAAGATATTTTCAATATTCAACCTTTTATTTTCGAAGAACAATTTCAAATTGCGAGGACGCATTTTATTGAAGGAGGGGAGAATTTAACACCCCAAGATTTCATAGTGTGTTATTTCTTCAAAATAATTCAATAACTTGCACTACACGCAACACCGAGTTTAAGCACACCATGACATACCAAAAAATCCATTAAAAATAGATTATGAATAGTATTAACTAAATTTTAAACTTTATATAATCCTTATAATTTTATAATCCATATTATGAGTTTCTTAGACATAATGTAAGAACAAATTCATTTTCAGTATTTCACTTTTACCAACTTTTAATAGTGAACCCTTTTTAAATCCAATATTTTAAACTTTTATATATTCAATTTGACTAAATAAATTTACTTTTTAGAATGGGGACATCAAAAATTTACAATGAAACATCCCAAGCTTCCATGGTACGTTTTCCTTTGAATAATACAGCAGTGTGTGTTGTACACAACTTCGAGTTCTAACACACACCAAAACCAATCAAACTAGCTGTTATGAATAGTAATACCTAATTTTTAAAATTTTATAAATTTTGTCTCTTAAAATGGACTTTATTTTTGTATTCAGAGTATCGAATTTAGCCTAAGGTGAAATTTTGGAACTTTTCGGATAACATTTATATTTTGACGAATAGTGAAAATTACTAAATTTTAATTAAAAACAACTTTTTTAATCAAAATAATTTATATTGATAAATTATGAATTTGCGTGGTTTTAAAGTATATTTAGAATATATTTTTACCATTTAATACAATGTTGGTCATTATACATAATTTCACAATTAAACTAGACATAAACAAGTGTCAATCTTTTGATAATTATTAACTCTTAAAAACACGCTATTTGTTTTGACGATGAGAATTAATTTTTAAATTAATTAATGCAACTGATATTTTTTGAATTTGGTAAAATAGACATAATTTTTTAATTCATAATATCAAATATATCTTAGGCCTAATTTTTGGAATTTTCTTGGAAACATTCATTTTTTGATGAATAGTGAAACCACTAAGTGGTAGTTAAAAAACTAAATTTTTTATCGAACTTAATTTTACCTCTTTTGTGAGTGGAATTTCAAAAATCCGAGAGATATGGTTAATATCAAGGAGTAAAATATGGTTCAATGAGATGAAAATAATTTTTGGTGAATAGTAACTTTTTTCTTTTATTTACCACGGTTAAAAGTAAATAGGGTAAATAAGGGTAAAAATGATATTAATATTACCCTAACACATGTTCTAATTCTATTGGACAATTGTATCTCGACCAAAAACAACCTTATGAGTAAAATATTCTCATTTAGGTACACTTGTATTAGATTAGGACATTTATTATTATTTAATTCAAAGAAGAGTTAAAAGTGTTAAAATCAAAGTGTATTTACTAAAACATTTTTAATATAGGGTTATACATAAGATAAATTAGATTGTAAATATTCATTAGAAAGATAAATAGATTTCCTAAATAATGGTATTTTATTTATAATTTTCAGACATTAAATAATTTAATTTATTTATGACACAATAGTGATGCAGTAATTACCTAATTAATGAAAAATTAGAATAATTGATATTATAAATACCAAAATAAATGTAATTTGAGACTTTTTATAAATAAAAATAATTTTATAGGTTAATATGACATGTTTGGATTTATGTAAGTAACTTTTTTCTAAGTAATCATTCTGTAATGATTTTTAAAAAAATCAATTATTGAATAGTGTCAAAATTGACATAAAAGAGTTTTTAAAAATATATTATATTATTAATTGATATTAAATTCCTAAAAATAAAAGGTTCGGCCAAGAGACTTATATCATGATATGTGTATCATTAATGGATCACTTGGTGGTCTGTTGGATTTATATAGTAAGTTTAGTAACCATATAATATAAAAAAACAAAGAGTCATTGTAAAAGTGAAACTAATTAACTAATAGTTAATACTTAAAGATACGGTTAATATAATAACCCAAAACTGTAAAAATTATATTGGTTGAGTGGTTTTCAACCCATCCCCATATTAAAATTTAAATAATCCACTTTGGGGCTATTAGAAACCGACTATGAATTTATTATAAAATAATATTTCTAGCTTTTCCAAAGGTTCCCCTCACCCCTCTTATAAAAGTGCACTACCCCTTCTCATTAATTCACACCTTCAAAGCCTTTTGGTTCAGACAAACCCTGCTCAAATACTCTCTCAACTTCCCTCAATACAACCTAGATTCATTAGTTTGATCAGAAAGCCAACTTAAGGAGCCCTTTTGATCAAATCAAAAGGAAGAACCCGAAGAAGAGGTAATGTTTTCACCACCCTTTTTCAAATTCATTTCTTCTTCAACATCTCCTTTCTTTGTTATTCCCATACTAAAATAACGAATCCAGTATCTCCTATATACTGTAATATTATTATAAATATGGTACAACCATATTCAGTATTCTATCCATCCTTTTAATGACATGTCACCATACGTGCGTACGTACGACTTACCGTCTCCACGTCGTGGTGTAATTGTTATTCAATATATTATTATTTGGATGGGTATAATAATGATGTGTAAGTCATGTAAATAATAAATATAAAATTATAATGATTCTCTATATAAGATATACCATCCAATTAAATATTATTTTAATATCAAAAGAATGATATTGTCCCTCGTGCGTACGTACAGACTACCGTCTCCACGAACGCGATGAGATTCATTCTCCATCATATCCATTCAAGTATAATTATCATTTGATGATTTAAAAATAATGTTTAAGGACTTGATATCATTCTATATATGAATAAGATACAACCTATCTATGACAAACATGACTTACGTAACAAAACATATAAAAGAAAACGAGTAAGTTAACACCCGAAACAACGATACTACTAAGATATTATTAACAAAGAAATGTTAACAGATCATATATGATAACATAATAATGTATATGATTCTTGTATAATTTAATAATAATTATTTCACCATTATAAACGAGGTTAACCTACCCCCAACCAAGGAAATTTACAGGGTAAGGGTTTATTTCACAATCTCTTCGTTATCCGAGGTTATTTATACGTAATTATCTACTGGGACCTCTTTATCATCCACATAAATGTTTCTTGAAAGTGTATTTCAAAACATTCTTACTATTTTACAGAATAGGTGTTAAAGTCATTTATACTGTTGTTTGACTTTTTATAAGATGTTTATAAAGTAATCTTTCCGTCGTTTTCCAAACAAGGTCCTTTTTAACCTTTCTGACAGAATTAAGGTAAGAATGTTTTTTAACTTATACGGAGGGTGCAGCTATTTTCCGCCGTTATAAAATCATCAAAGCTTCCCTTACATGCTTAGAAGGATATTTTCAAAGTAAATGTTTTATTTTATAATTATAAGACTTTTAAATGATTTAAAAATGAATATTTTAAGAATTTCTGAAAGGTACTCTCTATCAAAATCAGAATTTTAAATGTTTTAAAGATTTATCTTTCTAAATATTTTTAATTAATGTCCATGTTTTCAAAATGATTTTAAGGACTTATTTATTTGGACATGAATGTTTTTAAATGATATTTCTTTTCAAAAGTTTCGAAGTGGTATGGGACACTTTGATTCAAAAATCTATTTTAAATTACTTCCTTAATAAATGTGTGACATTTAAATGAATTCAAAAAAAGAGATATTTCTCTCAAATAGTTTTGATTTCATCTATGTCAACATCCTTTTATGGATTTTAAGTTTATTTGAGGTTGATTTATTATGATACAAAACTTCCATATTGTTTTGAAGTTTTTGTGATGTGTTTGACTGTGGATGTGTTATTCTTATACCATTCGTGGTTTATTGATGAAGTATTTACATTTCGTATGATTGTTTTTATACGAATGTTTATGTTATGTTTAAACCTTTTCATATGGGAATGCATTGGACTTAATATGTGATGGGTGGAGCCCGCTATAGATCCTCGATGCGTCAGTAGGTCTCATGAGACAAACTAGTGTCTTGGCACAAGGCCTTGGAAAAATCTTATTTGTAGCTTGGCACGAGGCCTTGGCTATGTGGTTATGATAGTCTGGCATTATGGATTCCATCATTATGAAAGTGGTTATTGATATTGAATGTGATTATTTGATTATTATAATATCCATGTGAATAAGTAAATGGCATTATTTAATTTTTTCCATACTATGTTGAAGTTCAAGTTTAAAAGGCTTTTGTTTTAGTTTTACATTGCCTTAAATGTTTATTCTTATTTATGAATGTTTCCGCTATATTGTTATCCTTACTGAGAATTTTGAGCTCACCCATTTTCTATGTTTTATTTTTCCCAGGATGTGAAGAAGTAAATTATGAATAACCTGCAGGGATAGTATGAGGGGATAAGAGTGTGGACTATGGAGACTATGTTGTTGTAGTTTTCATTTTTATGATGTAATGTAAAACTTTTTTAATGTATATAGTGTTTCCAAGGCTACTAAACTAATCGGTCTTTCGAGACTTGATCTTTCTTGTGATCATGCCAATGTTATGTAATAATGCACCGACTCTGGGTAACTGGGGTTGGGGCGTTACAAACGATATTTTTCAACTCACTCTAAGGTAGTTGTAGTGAATGAGGGGACCCTTGCAGAGAATGCTGCTTGTATAGATACCTAGTTTGTGGTTTTGGTGGACACTAACATGTGGCCTCAGTTTATGGTCTGGGGTTTCATACATCTGGGAGAGTCTAATTTGTCTGGGTAGGCTCCATATGATTGTGACATCAATATTGTTGCACAAAATGTAATCTATCATGAGGAGATATTGAATATATTTATATCTTATAATATCTCTGATACGTGAGGGAATGTCTCTGATGATGAAAGGGTGACTAACAACACCCTTGTAATGGGTTTTTGTAGTGCTAAATCCTCTTTCAAGGATATTATTATTCATAGAAAGAAGAATATGACCAATAATGAGGTCCTCACCTATGTTTTAATAATGAGAAATTTGAGGAAGGTAGACTCCAATATCCCAAATACCATTTCTACTTTATCTTCCTCTAAGGTGCCAATAAGGATCAATGATGAGATCATTAAGATATTCAATAAAGGTAATTCTCAATATGAATGGGAAACTGCTGATGAATTTAATTATGGAAATTATTTTTCATATTATGATGTTTATCTTTGACTTTTCTGGATGTGGGAAATCTGTTATGATTGATCCCATATGCTTTCTTTTTATATTTTTTCTTTCTCTTTAATAAATTGGCAGAAGCTTATGCTTCTGGATGGATGTTTTTGGTATACTTATTATCGTTTTCACTTTATTTCATAATTATTTATAATATTTTAATTATATATCAAATATATTATTTATAATTCATCATTAAATTCTATATTTCTGTTATATGATAATTACAACAATATTTATATACCTATCAGTTATATGTATACCGAACAACTAAAAATATACCCAATAGAAATATGACTATCAAATTATGATATTCTACTACAATTTATATCTTATATAGTTATATAATAATTATTTACCCTATTCAATCATTTATTTATAATTATTTCTATAATATTTATAAGGTTTTTCATTTATTAAATAGTTATACATGGTTTCAAGACATCCATTATAGGTTGGGAGGAAGAATATTTCATGAATGTTTCCTTTTACATATGGTTATATTACTCCTTTGGAATTAAAAATTATATTATATATATATCTTGTAGTTTAATAATTATTATTTCATTTAATGTTATAATATTACACCTTAAGAAATTAATACATTATTCATTATATATTTTTATTATAGAAAATTTATTATATAAATTTGTTTAATTCTATAGATAGAAGAGAAAATATACTAAATTATGATGGTCATGTAATTTAGAGAAAAAATACCCACCAAATCATGGTATGTCACATTAATCATTTTATTCCATAGCTATACATTATTCCAGTTGAAAATAAAAATTCTCTTGTGACTCAAAACCATTTCCATGAAACCTGAAGAGAATATAATCCTATGATAGTAAAAATCATGATATAAATTCATAGATAAACTAAAAACTTCAATGCCAAAAATTATTTTTGGACCCTTAATGGAGTTATATCATTATATGTGGGTTAATTAGGATATTTCAAAAAATTTTCCCACTTTCTATGATCTTCCTCATTCATTAGTTAGAACACACATATCATATTCACCAAGTATAGAATAAATAATATAAAAAACCCTATTTAATTTACATGGTTCTCCCACACTATTATAATTGTAAGAATCATACAAAAAATGATGTACTAGTATAGAAAAATTCACAAATTTTTACTTCATGTATAATTTTCATAGAATACTAACTTTCCCTCTTAGTTCACAACCACTCACACCAGAGAACTCATAGCTATCATACTATATAAAGGATCACTACCCCTATAGAGTATATTTTTTATCCTAAAAATATAAAATAAAATAATTAAACCTATTTTTATATTGAAATATATTACACGTTCATGATGATTAGTGAACTCATCTTCCACTTATTTGAATTTGTCTCCATGTGTCAATGGTTTTCATACACCATCTATAATTTTCTAGAAATATCTCCATTAGAACCACTATTCATTTTTTCTTTTCTGCATTTAATCTTCTTCCATAAAATTAAGAGAAACTACAAAGCATTACATTCAGTCAAAATTTCACTTGCTACATTAATAAATGGGAAATTATCCTATTATGAACTTAAAATATATTCCATGTCTATATATAAATCCCCTAAACATTACTCTTCTGAATATATCATCAAATATATGAAATTTACTAAAACTCACTAAACTATGATGTGTCTAGAATAAAAATGGTCTATTTTTTGGTAAATACATTCACAACAAACACCATGTTGAAAAAATATTATATATATATATATATGAAATAAAGTTTTTTATATCATTTTAAAATATACATATTAAACTCACCATGTCATATATTCTAGTAAACCATGACATGTTTCTTAATGTTAACTTCCAAGGATCAAACCCCTAAAATTTTCTAGTATCAACCATATCATCACTTTTTTTTCTTGAACCATGGTTAAAATCAAAATCAATTTTTTGACATGGAATAAAGGGAATTTGAAAAATTTCCATCAAAACCATGATCATTAAAAAATTTTATACTATTATTAACTTACCATTTTCTTAAAAACTCCTTCTAACCACACATTTTTTTTAATTTCATTAACTATTTCATCCCTAAATTCAAGAAATAAAAACATCAACCATTATACTACACTATGGAAAAATATCCTACCTCTCCCCATTTTTCAAACCATACATGAGAACCATGGGATCAACTATAAGTTTTCTTCATGTTATGGTTGATAAAACAAAATTTAAACCCTACTATAGATACCATAACCCACAATCCAACCATTTTTTAGAAACATCGTTCAAACATGAAGTAATTTAAATAACCACTATGTGGTTTTAGGCCTTCAACAAAGAAATTTTATTAAATTTTTAATGTTTATGGTATATAAAATTCTGAATATTTATTAATAAACTGAATCTCATAGAGTCATTCCATGTTTATTTATTAATAAATACAAAAAAAAATACATTAATCAATTTTTCATTCAAATTCAAAATGATATTTTGAACTTTGAACTTATTTAATTTTGAAAATATTCCTCAATTATTATTTTCAAAAACATTCTAGAATAACTATTTTTTATATAATATCAACAAAATATTTCAAAAATAGTAATATATAATTCAAAATATAGACATTAAATATCAAGGATTATATCCTATGATCAAGTATTAAAAAATGATTTAGTATTAAAGAAGATAAAGAAGAATAATGGAGGATTAATAATAGGGTGTGACTTCATAGTCAATAAAATGAGTGGTTATCTTTATTATGTTAATAAATAGCCAAGTGTAAGTATAACTCCCCCTAAAGGATAATTGTTTTTAAAAAATTCCATAGGGTTCCATTTATTTATTTTATAGCCACCTATAAACTATTAAGATATTTTAAACCCCATGAAACCTCTACCCAGCCTAATTGATAATCTGGATTCATGCACCATGCTTATCTTTATGCATATCACATTATTTTAATTTAAAATGTTGATTTTGCAAAATATTTAAATTGGTTACTCCATTAATTATAAATAATAAAAATTAAACTCATAAATATATATTAAATGACTATTTATCAAAATATGGTTGGTTTTACAATTATTATATCATTCATTAAGACAATCAATGATTAAAAATAAATTTATACAATCTTAAATTCATGAAATTACTTCCACGAAATTCTCTTAATAATCATTAGCATATTACAAAATCTTCTTGTAATTGGATCACTAAATATTAGATATATCTATATTATCTAGCCATTAAAGTGATTTTTTCTACTTTATATATACATAAATTGTATGATAAAATATTTTCAACAAGATATAGGTGATTCATCTTATAATTTAATAATTTGTAGAACCCTTATATCACTTTATTATATATTCCCATGGGTATTTACAAGTATTATACCACCATACCCTTCTAGTCTAGTAATACATCAGTAGCGTCTTTTTTATAAATCCCATTCTATCCCTTGATGAGACTTATCACGATATTATCATTTGAACATTTCTAAGATTTCTATCCATGCCTCCATATCCCATTATAAGTGATGAAACAGGGTTAAATTAATCTGTATGTGGAAAAATCAGGAGTACTAGAGGTTCTAACCTCTCATCGAGATTCTGTTAGGTAGTCTAGGATGGAATTACAGATTTACATCATGTCAATGAAATACTTTCTAGTAATATTACCGGTTAAGTATAATAATTTATTCCTTAGTGGGGTGATGAGCAATGATGAAGGAGGTTTTTTTATTCTTTTACATTCAGTGATGATATATCATAAATTAAATAATCCCTATAAAAGTGAATAGGGATGTCATGTTTATGATTTTTTATATAATTTTTGATAAAAAATAAATTAAAAAATCATAGGAGTCAAATATTCTAAAAACTAAGTTGTGAATGCATGAAATCTCTTAACACCTTTTGGATTTTTTAGGTGGAGGCCCAAACCGTTAAGGGACTTAAGGCCTTTGGCCTTGCATAAAATCCAAAGTTGTTGGGCCCCCAAACTCCTTTGATCTTTACAAGTTTTTTTTTTAAATTTTTTTATTTTGTTTTGTTTATATATCTATATATACATAAATAAAACAAAATTTTTTAGTAGAATTTAATTGTTATTAAATAACCATCATTTCCCTAATTAAAATAGTCTAGAGTTATGATAGAAAATTTTACCCTGGGCAACCTTTTATAAGGGGCTAGCCCTAAAAATTTGTTTTGTTTTCCAATATGGGATTCTGGATTCCCATTTCCTAGGCCAAATTCATAATATATTATTAATAATAATTAGTAATTTGTAATCAATTAATAATAAATATTAATTACTTATTAATTACTAATAAAAAATAAGAGTAATAATATATTAATAATAAATAACTATTATCCTTTATTATTAAGTAGTAATAATTAATTAATTAATAATTAAATTTTAATTAAAAAATATTAATTAATAATATTGATAATTAATATTTATTAATTACTAAAAAATAATATTACTAAAAACCTGATTAATTTTGAATTAATTATTAATAATTAAATGGTTTTAATTAATTAAGAAATACACTATACTCAATTACTAATAAATAATATAAATAATAAATAAATAATAAATAATAAATAATAAATTTATAAGAATTATTATTAATAATTAGTAACTAAATAATAATATTAAATATATATTAGTAATTAATATTAATTAGTAAATACTATTTATTAGAAATTAATATTATTTATTTAATATTAATTAGAAATAATTATTTAAGTATTTTAAAAAATTATTAATTAATTAATTATTAATTATTAATTAAAAATTGTAATCATTATTATCAATATTTAGTAACTAATTTTTAATATATTTATTAATAATTTTTAATAATAATAATTAATAATTAATAATTAATTACTTTATGAGTAATTATTATTATTAATGAGTTTTTTCTTCTCATCAATCCCATTTTGTTTGGGCATTTCTTGACATAAAGTGACTGAACCTTAACACCACCATGCCCCATCATCGATCAAGGGTCCTTGGTTGCGCCATCCACTGACAGCTTAGTGATAGACCTTGCTTATCGCCATCCCCATCCGTCACATCACAATGTCGCCAGTTGAAGACATTGCATCCCCCACTGCACATGGGTGTTTTATTGGGGACCAACATAGTCTTCAATATCCTAAATTAATGTAATATATATTTTACAGAAGATGATTCCATGTTTTTCAAAAAAAGTGTCCATTGGATTGAAATGAAATAAAAAAATGCAGTTGTCAGAATTTTTACAAAAAAACCATTTTTACCCTCTACTATTATTATTTCCATACTGTTGTAATACATCATTAAAAAATTAAAACATTAAAAAAAAAAATCAAAAGCATATAAAAAAACATATAAGAAAACACTAAATTATAAAATTCTATTTAAAATGCTATAAAAACTCTATAAATTCCAAAAAAATAACATATAAAAAACGTGGATATAAATAAAACATAAAATGCATTGATACAAAAAATATAAAAAAATTAGATATAAAATACGATGAAATAAATTACCATTTAAAACATATCAATTTATAAAAAAATTATAACCATGAAAAATATAAATTTCCTATAAATTGTTATTTTTCAAAATATTTCAATTTTTATTTCTTAAATAATATTGTAAATAACTATTAATCTTTTTAGGTTTAAAAGATATTTTTTATAAAATAAATTAAAAATATGTACTTAGAAAAATTTAAAAAAACATTTTAAAATTTAAATGTTCATTAAAAATATTTTTTGGAAACAATAAAATATTCTCAAATAAAAAGAAACTCATTATTTTATAAATGTTTAATAATTTTTATGTTGTAATTATTTATAGGCTTAAAAATAATATATTTTATAATGGAACTAAAAATAAAAAATACCAATTAGAAGAAAAAATCACATTTTTATTTAAAGGGAAAAATGTCAATGATGAATTTCCATTATAAAAAACAAAAAAATAATAAAAAATAAAAGGCGAAAAAGTAAATTAAATTTGAATGAATGAATTTATATTAAATGAAATTTCATATAATATGTATTAATTGTTTTACATAAATTTTATAAAATAATATAATTTACCATTTAAAAATATATATAATACATGAATAAAAATTTAAATGAAATGTACGTTTTCAAGAAGTTCTAGTGGAGGTTCCAGTTGAGGTTCTTGTGGTGGTTCTAGCGGAGGTTCCAGTGGAGGTTCTAGTGGAGGTTCTAGGGGAGGTTCCATGTTCTAATGGAACTTCTAGTAGATGTTCTAGTTGAGGTTTTAGTTGATGTTCTAGTGGAGGTTCCAGTAGACGTTCCAGTGGAGGTTCTAATGAAAGTTCCAGTGGAGGATCCAATGGAAGTTAGTGGAGTTTACAGTGGAATTTCCAATAAAATTTTCAATGGATGATTCACAATACAACAAAAGTATATATTTATAAAAATATTAAATATATTAATAAAAATTAAATTTTATAAATATATTTATATTAAATGAATTTATATATAATACATGTAATATTTTTTTTCAACATCTATACTAATAAAATTTTTAAATCTATTAAGTGGAAGTTATAGTTAAGGTTATAATGGATGTTCAAGTGGAAGTTCCAGTGAAGGTTCCAATGGATGTTTTGGTGGAGGTTCCAGTTCCAGTGGATATTCCAGTTCTAGCTGAGGTTCTAGTGGAGGTTCCAGTGGAGTTTCTAGTGGAGGTTCTAGTGGAGGTTCCAGGTTCTGGTGAAAATTCTAGTGGAACTTCCAGTGGAGTTTTCAGTGGATGTTCTAGTGGATGTTCTAGTAGAAGTTTTAGTGGAGGTTCTAGTGGAAGTTCTAGTGGTGGTTGTAGTGAAATTTCGAAATAAATTATCAATGGATGTTCCACAATACAAAAAAAGTATTTATTTATAAAACTATATAATATATTAATAAAAATTAAATTTTAATAAATAAATTTATGTTAAATGAAAACATATAAAATATATGTAATATATTTTATTAAACAACTATACTAACAACAATTATTAATCTATTAAGAGTAAGTTCCAGTGAAGGTTTCAGTGGAAGTTTCAGTGGAGGTTTCACTAGAAGTTTCAGTGGAGGTTCTAGTGGAGGTTCTATTGGAGGTTCCAGTGAAGGTTCCAGTGGAGGTTCCAGTGGAGGTTCTAGTGGAGGTTCTAGTGGAGGTTCCAGTGGAGGTTCCAGGTTCCAGTGGAAGTTCTAGTAGAATTTTGAGTGTAGGTTCCAGTGGACATTCCAGTGGAGGTTCTAGTGGAAGTTCTAGTAGAGGTTCCAGTGGATGTTCTAGTGGATGTTTTAGTGTAGGTTCTATTATAATTTCCAATTTAAGCTTCAATGGATGTTCCACAATACAATAAAATTATTTATTTACAAAACTATAGAATATATTAATAAAAAATAAATTTTAATAAACATATTTATATCAAATTAAATTATATATAATATATGTAATATATTTTCTTCAACATATATACTAATAACAATTATAAATCTATTAAGAGGAAGTTTTAGTGGAGGTTCCAGTGGAGGTTTCAGGGGAGGTTCCAGTGGAGGATCGAGTGGAGGTTCGAGTGGAGGTTCTAGGGGAGGTTCTGGTAGATGTTCCAGTAGTGGTTCCAGTGGAGGTTCCAATGGAATTTTCAATTTAACTTCCAATGGATGTTCCAAAATATAAAAAAAGTATGTATTTATACAAATATAGAATATATTAATAAAATTTAAATTTTAATAAATATTTTTATATTAAATGCAATCATATAAAATATTTATCACATTTTTTACATAAATTTTATAAAAATAATATAGTTTACCATTTAAAAATGTGTAAAATGATAATTTTATTTATAATACAATACACTCAATATTTTTTTATGCATTAAAAAACTAAACAAATTTAAAGGTATTAAAGAAAATATATTAATTTTACACTAAATAATAAAAAAATATATTTTTATCATAAATTTATTTTTAATTATTTTTAAAATATGTAACACAATATTTTTTAGAAAATATAATATCTTTAAATTACAAATATAATTGATTTTAAAATAAAATTAACTCATTAATATTTAAAATGTTTTAAAAAAATGTACACACTTAAAAAATTAATAAAAATATATTCATTTTACTCAAATAATCAAAAAAATTAAAAACACATATTATTTGATCATTTTTTAGAAAAGTGTGATAATTTTTTTATATACGTCAAATAAAAATTCATTTAAAAATATATTCAGTTATAAAACACACCACAATTTTTATTATTTGTTTAATATATAATATAATATTATAAATTGAAGATTTGAGATTTTATTGATTAGAGAGAGGGAGAATCGACTGTATATTTTTTATGGAAGACCAATATACCCCTCACTCCCTTGGTTACCTGATTGCAATGCGTGAAAAAAATAGGTGTCAACATTCTGGAATGTGAAGGGATAATCCATTATTTAATGGAATTGGAGACTATAAATACCGGTTTTATCGGGTGAGCCAGATCTTTTGTTGCATGTTGACGTTAGTAGGTTCTTGTCATTGGTGCTTCTTTGGGAGAGCCTAGCCTGGATGTTTAGATATGAATGGAAGACTTGTATCATTGATGTTGTTTGGATCTAGTCATGGGTGTTTGTTTGGAGTTTATCGGTTGTGAACAGGTGTTTTACCTAGTGATGGTGTTATTTGTTTCAGATCTCAGTTTTTTTAGTTTTGTGTCGTTGGATATGTCGATGGATGAATGACTCTTTGGTCAATGGAATTTTAACTCACACATCTATGCCGCACCCGGATTGGAATGTCAAAGGGTTTCTCTTGGTAGGGAACCATTTTCCCCACCCTCTGAAGATGTTGACCAAGTGGTTTTGAAGTGTGAATAAGCTGCTTCACACCCTTTTTAGCTCTTCTTCTCTGAACTTTGGGGGGAATCTGGATCCCTGAAAAATGAAATCACTTAGAATGGTTCTATTCAAGTCATGGAGGCAAAACCCAAGGTTCTGGAGGACTGGATTGAGGAATGTATATTCTCAATCCTTGCATATCTGGTTATTTCATAGGGATAATTCGTTGAAATTTAATGATTTTTGGAATTGATATCTTCTCATTTTTGGCTTCACAAGATTAAACATATTCTCTATCAGTAAAGGGTTTCACCATATTGTTTTCCCCTCATAGGATCTAAAAAATTGGGCTTCGGGTCACGTCCTCATTCCTCCTAAGACAAGTTTTTCTAAAAATTGGATTGATATCCTCCCTTTGACCCTGAGATGGTTAATAATTCTATTGCATAGTTTTGGGTCCACAAACATGGATTAAGTTGGTTTTTCTGGCACATTGATATTTTTTTGGGATGTTTCCTATGTGATTGATGTCCCAATCCAATTTGACACGGAGATAGAGCATGCACTATGAGCAGTTTGCAAGGGTCTTAGTTGTTGTAGAATTTTCTAATACCCTTATTGAATCAGTCAGTTTTGTTTCCGCTGAACACCAAATTATCCTTTCGGTTAAGTATGAGAGGTGGGTATATTTTTTTTGTTTCTATAATTCCATTAGGAATTTCAATGATAAATTTCAGAAAAATTAGTCTGTCTCTACTATATGAAATATATACATTCCAATGATAATTGAAGATAAAGGTTTTATAAAGATGGTGATATTGAGAAATCCAGTCTAGATAGTGTTGGAGTTGGTTTCCAAGAACCACTATTTATACTTTGATTACATTAATATTTAATGTATTTAAATATTAAACATCTTATTATATACAGTTCGTTGTTCTACTTGAATATAATTTAATAATGTCCTAGAGTATTTCTAACATTAATAATGTCATAGAAGTTCTCTACTATGATGAGAAACTTTAATTTTTATGACAATATTATTAAATATTGTTTTTGCGGTTGGATGAAATACTATAATGGGATACATAGTATACAGATCGTTAGATGCGAGTACTCATAAGCGGATGAGACTTCTTCTCATGAAGTTTTCACTTGGTAATCTCCAAAATGGGAGATTATCATAAAAGACCCACTAGTAGGAATTTCGCATGTTTTAGTGTCATAATATATTCCTATCTGCAAGGGTTTATAATGGTCTTTAGACTTTAATATTATCATTAATACATGACATGACTCGCACTATTTTATTTACTAATGAAAACTGTCATGCCATATGTTGGTGGGAAGTTAGGTATGTTGGGTGCATCAAAAATGAAATGCGATTAATGGATAAGTGAAGGAAGGATTATTCCATTTCATTTATGTAAGTTGATATCTATATCCTCTGATTAAAATAGAACCGTTGCCCTAAATTCCATGGCCATGGTGTAATTATGAATTTATTTTAGGTAGTTAAAGAATGACGTATCAAACATATAGGTTGATTAAACTATCATGAAACCTACTTGATGAGATACTTTGACAAAGGGTTATATTACATAGTGAGCATTCATATATGGATGTCATCATTGCGACTTTAAGTTCATTCTCTTGTGTGCCTTGACTCGTTGCTAGACAGTAATCTTGGGATTTAAGAAAGCCTACCTAATGTCAATGAGAAAAATCATAGAGGGTCACACACTAAGTTTTTATAGAGGTCTCTATTAAATTGTATTTGAATTTAATTAATGGAATAAATATTATTTTCAATGCCTAAGAATAATTTTTTTTCAAGATAAAATGATCACATAAATTAAATAAATATTTATTCACTCGATTGTGAATAAAATATATTTATATATTTTATTGAACATGTAATAAATATTTATTTACTAGTTTTTAAATAAAACTATTTATTTAAGAGAATAAAATATTTTATTTGGGTGTTCAATAAATGGAAGAAGAGTTCGAACAGACCAAGACAGTTTCCATTGATAAATTAATTATTTATAAGTCGATAAATATTGTTTATCTTGTTGGTGCAAAAAGTAATAATAATACTGTAATCATTATGTGGAATGATATTTCATTTATGGTTCCATTTTTTTTCAACTTGGTGAACCAAAAACAATGGTGTTGTTATTGTTATTATGTGGAACGAAATTTCTCTTATAGTTATAATGACATTTAATTTCTATTTTGAAATTAAATATTGTAACTGAAACCCCATGTTGATTAATAGGTAGGAGCGTCTATAGTGCCAAACCCTGGTGAATTGAGAATTGTTGAGCCAAGTAGTTTCTCTCTCAACTCCTCTCATATCTCCCTCTCAAGAACAAAATATGTTCTTCAAGACCGAAGAATGAGTGATCAATAATGATTGATGAAATATATTTTCTTCACCGCACTAACACCCAGAGAATGAGTGGCATTGTTTGGAAACCATTAGGGCACATGTGGATCACCGCTAAAGATATTTTACTTTGGATACTCACAAAATCAATGAAGAAAATCTAGAAGGGTCATTCCATATGATCAATGATCATCAACAAAGAAAGTACCAAAGACCCATGTATTTAAATTCATCAGAAATTATTAAATTAATTATAAACATGATGGGCAAGATCCGATTTCATGAATCTGACACTTTTATTATCTTTGTCTAAGTTTTTGATTTTAATCTGTAGATATTGGTGTTCATCATCATATTGATCCTAGATTGGTCATTAATTATGGAAAAAGAAAAGTTGGGCCCTCCCAACCACCATGATTCCACTGTATCCAGATCCTAAAAGTGGTATCGGATGAGGCTCATCATTTTTTATAGTTATTTTTTTGATGATTTATGCTTTAATTATTTAGTTTTTCAATTCATGTTTAATAGTTCCTGTAATATGAATTTAGAAATATGTTCTTCCTCATTTAATTTCTCTCATATATAACAGAAACAAATAATTTTTTGATTAAAATTAAATCGAGTATCTTATCAGGAGGGGCCGACGATTCTGTCCCGGTAACACAACAGTACACAGCAAGTATTCAAAATTGCATGCTGTGCATTTTTCCATACAAGTCATTCAATCCAGATTACACACAGTGTAGTTATGTTCAATTCATCAGGAGTAATTCAGAAATTACTCAAGCCGTGTGAATTAATGACACTTAGTGTAGTAAATTATTATACCTCATATTGACTAGGACAAACTGGTGCACGGTCAACCAGATTACATGCCGTGTGGCCCAATGGACATGCCATATAGTCCCTTTAGGTCAAAGAAGAAAATGTGTATCCCATAAAAGGATAATACAATTGGTAACTATGTAATCTATAGATAACACGACATGTGGTCCATTGGACTCACAATGTATTCCGAGATTTCTGAAGTACACCTCACATGCCGAGTCCCTAGGCGCGTACTTCTGATAATACAGTGGAGGCAGTACACGCCATGTAGTTGGAACTACATGCCGCAAACTATCCCAAATTACATAGAATTAAAAATTTAATGTTTGTTTAATGTTTAGAATTACATATCGCGTTGATTCAAATGGGTGTTCACCATATTACCTCCAAGGTTATGGATGGGATTATCAGGGAAATTCAAGAAAAGGAATAAGATAAAAGGATTGATTAATTAAAGATAATAATTATTCAATCCAAGCACAATTTATCTTAATAAGAATTATTAAATAATTGAATTCCAGTTTTATTAAATGCATAATTTGTTGCATGTATGTGGATGATCATGAGCTAGACCAAAAAATTGTATGTGTTTGGTTTCCTTTTAATTTATTTTATATTAAATTGTTGGCCTTCATGCCATATCTCATTATTAATATGAAGGGCCTACACACCCATGGTTTCTTTTATGTAAATCCACTTTTTACCCCTCACCTATGTGTGAGTTAAAAAAGTATATATAATGGATGGAGCTCCCAATCTTGTGGAGGCGGTTCAAGTAAGGATCCAAGGCGAAACCAATCTAAGGAGATATAAAGGTGGACAGGTGGAAAGTTGTAAACACGAACCATAAACGGTTCAAGGTGTTTCTCCCCAAGGTCAGTGGTTATTTTATCAACCTCTATATAAACTAACCATTAGAAGATATCATTATCATACCCTTAATTTATTTTATTTATGTCACTTTTGTGGTTTTTCATTATGGATGTATTGTCGTGGCTACATTATTAATGAATTAACAAGCATATAAGATGGAACTAAAATAAACCAGGCCTGTGTTTAAATATTATCAAGATATGGCTAATCACTTAAGTAAGTTCTACTTAATATTAATACGAATTTGATAAAGATAATAAGTCAATTTATGCATAAAAGATAGAAATAAATCAATAAAAAATTAATCTAGAATAAGCATTCCATTACTTGATTAAGAGAATGTCTCAATAAAACTATGTGTTTGACCAACCCTTATTGGGAAACACAATTTTATACAGGAACATATTATGAAGGTTTCAGGTTGAATTAACCATTTTAGATCAAGAGGACCAGCCATTGCTAGACTTGGGGTAAATTTGTTGGAAAGTGTTGAGGAAATCCATGTCAGAATTTCAGGATTGGGGAGTCTACTCAACAGATCAAGGAGTTGCAAGCCTATAGTTGGAAAAGACCTGCCTACCTAAATACCTTCAAATAGCCTGAACAACCCTTGTTGGGGTTATGAGAAGGGGAATATGGATCATTTCAACTATAATTTCCTAAAAAATAAACATTCTGAGTTCAATGGTTAGGGTTATTTGGACCTGACAAAATAAGAGGAGACTTAATAAAATTAATTTATTATTTCTCATAAAATGTAATCAAGGAAGTACTAATTATCTGCACTTTTAACTGTAAAATAAAAATAAAAATATTTTTAACTACACTATCCCTGAAATCAATACTGGACAATGAAAACATCTTCACTGACAGTAACTTTCAAGAATGGTTTATACACCTTTGGGTCATTCTACACCATGAACAAAAATCTTACATGATGGAGTCCTCATTACCCGATCTGTCTGCACAAGAGGTGAGTGATGAAGAGTTCCTAGTCTATGAGAATCATTTGAATGACTCAGTAAATATTCAATGTTTGATGTTATCATCAATGTCTAGTGAACTCATAATGTCTCATGAAAAATTTGACGCCTATAGCATGCTAAGAACCTCCGTGGCCATTACCAGGAGAGATTAAGACAGGAAAAATTTGGGATATCAAAGGCACTCCTTCAGAGAAATCTTGAGAGTGGGTTCCCTAGCTAGACCTCACGTAGTCAGGCTCATTGACTACATTGAGCGCCTGGAGGTTCTAGTGTTTAAACTCCCCGAGAATTGGGTACCGATCTCATTCTTGAATCACTCGCTTAGAGCTTCTCCATTTTTGTTGTGAAATTCAATATGAACAACATTGACAAGTCTCTACCAGATCTTCTTATCCTCCTTCACCAAGTGGAGAAAGACATGAAGAGAAAAATCCTTCTGTCCTTATGGTGAATAAGAGGAAAGGGAAGAAGAAGAGATTTAAGCCCAAAGCTTCTTCATGCCCTTCCAAGAAAAGGAAGATCAAGGGGGAGGGAAGGGAGCATGAAGCTATTTATTTCGCATATGGAAAGAAGGGCCACAATAAGAAAAACTTCATCCAGCTAAAGAATAAAGGGGAAGCTTTAGGTGCATTTTCTATCGAGTGAAATTTATTTATTTCTACAAATTGGGTATTATATATATCCTGTGTTGCTCACTTATGTATCCAAATACTATAACCAAGTAGATTCAAGAAAATTGACTGAGGGGAGGTAGATCTATGAGCATCCAATGGAGATAGAGTTTCTATTATAGATGTTGGGGACTACCACCTCACGTTGTCGACTGGGATGATATTGGTATTAAATGGTTTTTATTCTATTCCTTCTATAACCAAAAACATTATTTCTTTATCCAGACCAGATACAAATGGATTTATTTTCATGTTCAAAAATGAATATTACTTCTTTTATAAAGATATTATTTTATTTGGTAAGGAAAATTTATATAACTATCTTTACATGTTGGATTACAGAAACCAAGTAATGTAAATTGATAACGAATCTACTTCACATAAATCACACCACACACATCTTTGGCATCAATAACTAGGTCATGTGATTGAGAAATTCTTGATAATGTTACATCAAGAGGGATATTTAGATTTTTTTCAAACTAAAATGACTTGGTGTATGTCACACAAGTTTACAAGGAAAAATGACCAAATCCCTATTTAGGGGGAAAGGTGAAAGGGCCAATGAGCTTATTGAATTGGTTCATACTAATGTGTGTGGACCATTTCTAGTTGAAGCAAGGGGTGGGTCGACATACTTCATAACTACTGAATATTTTAGTAGATATGGATATATATTCTTAATGATGTATAAGTTGGATTATTTTTGATAATTTAAATGAATAAAATAATGAACTTGAGAACAATCTTGATATAAAGAATAAGAAACTACACTCATACTGAGGTGGAGAATATCTTAATCAAGACTTAATTGATTACTTATGAGAGTTTGTGATCCTATCCCAACTCACTTCTCATTACACACCCCAATGAAATGGTGTAAGAAAAATGAGGAAAAACAAATTATTAGAGATGGTGAGATCAATGATGTAACATCCCAAGTAAGTAATGAATAATAGATATTTTTATCTATGTCTATTAATGATTAAGATAGTGTTATAGCGGCTTAAAATGAAAATAAATACAATCTTATGCATGGAATAAACTAATATTCTTAAAAGATTGTTTTACTGCCTTTTGATGGAAAAACATTTTTGAATCTATATTTTGACAATTTTATAAACTATGTTTGTCAAAATAAACTTATCCTTTATGATTGGGACATCAAAATTTACCTTTTGTGAATTTTTGGTATTTTTCTGACAATATTCATTTTTTAATGAATAGTGAAAAATACTGCATTTTACATCAAAACTGCTTTTTAATCTAATTTATTTATATGATTAGATTATGTTTTGAATTGCTTTTGAATTTAAATTAGAATATATTTTTACCATTTTATCCAATGGTGGTCATTGGAATCAATTTCACTTTGAAATTAGACTTAAACTGGTGTCAATCTTTTGATACTTATTGTTTTGTAAAAACACGCTATTTGCTCTGGCAGCGGGAATTAATTATTAAATTAATTAATGTGACCTATATGTTTTGAATTTTGTAAAATGGACTTCATTTTTGAATTCGGAATATCAAATATAGCTTAGGGTGAATTTTTGGTAATTTTCTGAAAAACTTCAATTTTTGATGAATAGTGAAACCACTAAGTGATAATCAAGCAAACTGATTTTTCAGTTAAATGAAAGTTTACCACTAATGTGTATTGAATTTTGAAAATCCGACATACATGGTTGTCATTAAGAAGTAAAATGTGGTTCCATGAGATTATAACAATTTTTTGGTGAATAGTAACTTATTAAGTTCTTAATCACGATTAGTGGTAATTAGGGTAGTTTAAGGTCTAAATAAGGCTTTAATAATATGAAATGACCTAGACACATGTCCCAACCTCATTGGTTGTGTCATGGACGACCATGAAATGCCATGGGTCAACTTGGGGACCCCATGGATCCACTTTTGTTGGGAAATGACATAAATTACTTTTTATTTAATGTTAAAGTGAAATGACACAAACATAATATGTTTTACGAAAACAATATTTAAGTGGGGTTATACAAGTCCAAATTTTGATTATAAATAGTCATTGGAAAGATAAAAAGCTTTCCTATATCATAGTATTTTTTTTATAATTTTTAGACATTAAATAAATTAAATTATTTATGACATAATAATGATGCAGCGATGACATCATTATTTGACGATTTAAATAAAATGGAATGATAATGAAAAATCTAAAACCTACACATGGCCAAAACCAATTGGAAGAGTGGATTTAGAACCCTTATCACCTTATCCACGAATTATATCAATGTGGGACCTTTTAAAACCGAAACACATTTTCAAATAAAGTAATATTTCTTTACTTTCCAAAAGTGCCCCTCCCCTCCTCTTATAAAAGGCCCCCACCTCAACCTCATTTCACACACTTCTCAAGCCTTTGTCTCGGCCAAAACCTGCCCATTTGCTCTCTCCACATCCCTCTCCTCATCCTAGAGGATTCCATTTGGGCAGAATCCTTTCAAAGGAATCCTTTAGGCTCAAATCAAAAGGAGTTACACTTTTTAAGGTAATTCGTTCTCTCATGTTCATTTGTTTTATTTTGCTTCTCCAACCCCCTAAAATCTTTTTATTTACTTCTTTTGTAACAACAACAGTATCTTAAATATACTAGGATGTTGTTATATGATTTATTTGAGCTACACTCTCACACAACTACATCAAATGGTTAAATAACATATGGTTTCCGTGGATGGCGAAATTCTGCCTCCCGAAACAATGATTGTTCAACACTCATTTAACACCTTCAAAGGTGGCCATTATGATGTCACTATTTTTATATATGATATATGATATGTTTATGTTTTCCTTAAGATTCTGTTTTTTTTTCATTTTGGGCATACCTTTATGGTTTCCATTGTGGGTAAACACGATATCTTCATTTTAGGAAGTGCGGACTACCGCCCCCTAAAAGTGATTTGATTCGTTAATACCATATGTGGGATTTGTAAAGGATAAAGTTAATGATATTATATATGTTATTATACTGGAATTATAATATACTCTTATATCATTATGATTCCATTCCAGAAAATATGAAATAGAAATGGAAGTAGCGTTCATACGTACGTACGGCTTACCGTCTCCATGAACGGTGCATTTCATTTCTTACCTCTAAATTATGTAATATTATAAATTCATGTATGTACTGGATATATATGACATATATGATATCTACATCATGAATACCATTCTGGATATAATGAACCTTTGACCAAATTAACAACATGTAAGTGTAAGAAGTCTATTTTTGACTTAAGAACCAAATACCGACAAAATGAACATTATTAACTTAAATGATTACATGATGTTCATAACATGGAATAAAAGGAATAATGAACTTGAAAAAGATTCTTAAGCAAGTAGAGATTAACTCAAGTTTATTATTCAGGATATTAAAGAATGGTCGAGTCAAGTCGGATACGAGGTATGGGACTTCGTCTCAATCTCCTTTCGTTGAGGCATATTTTATTTTATACACAACTTTATTTTATACGGTGTATAAACCACTTTGACTTTTACGTTTATTCAAAAGGAATCTTTTTTACACAAAGCGTTTACTAAACGAAAAAAGGGAATGTTTTTGTCGTACGTATGCGGCGACAACGACTTCTCCGCCGTCGTGACCGTTATTTGAGTTTCGGCTTACTCTACAAGCCATACCTTCTTTTTTAAAAGAAAAATAAATACCATGTTTTACTTTTCTTTTATTTTGGTATTGAAAATGGTTTTCATAATGTTTTTATATCAATGTGTTGTATTGATATCTCGTGATTGAAATGTGGAAATTTTATGTTTCCTTTATGCATGTTTTATGTGATATGATTATGTTATGGTTCTTGGGCATTATTATAAAGACGGATGGTTCTGTGATAAACTAAGGGCGGCTGAGCCCGTTATAGCTCTCCAATGCATTTGGTAACGTGAAGGAGTGAAACGTTAAGGTTTCTCCGAAGAGATTTTAGGGAATATACTGTGATGGGTATTCCAAACATAACCAAGAGGGTTACTCCCTACGTAAGAATGTTATGAATGCCTCAAGTTACCTTTATGTATTATGATTTCTATGATTTATTCATGATTTTATGAGGTATGTTAAAGTGCCTATGTTTTATGGGTAAAGTATGATTTCATTCTTATGTATATATGAACTCATGTTTCCTTTCCATGTTTTTTTTATAACCCATACTGAGTTTTTATGCTCATCCCAAGTTTTTGAAATGTTTTTCACAGGTCAAGGGAAAGGTACATGATAAGATGATAGAGTCAAGGATATGTCAAGAAATAATCCATGTTTTATTTTAAATGTGTTTCCATTGATGGGAATGATGAATACTATCTTTATGTAACCACTTTGTTTATATGTGGAATGTAATGCAAGTTTTATGATCTAATTCTCTAAAACTCTAAACCCGAAAAGATCCTCAATGTGTAATCTTGTAATAACTCAAGATTAAGTAAGGTTTAAGGCTGGGGCCTTATAGTTGGTATCAAAGGTCGGTTTAGATAACTTTAGGAGTTAGAATTATATTAAATGATTATCCAAAAATATTTTTTTTTCGAAATGATATAGCATTTAAAGATTACCATGTTGCTTCATCTAAGACATGTTTGTTCAGAATGGTTTTCCGCAGAGGAAATAGGGAAGCAGTGCTAGGAAGGCATACAGAAGGAAATAACCTTCCGAATCAGCATCCAGAAATGGTCGGAATTGGAACTGAACAGTTTGTTGCAGTAATGGCGCAGTTGAATCAAGCGATAAATGGTGGTGGTATCCATGCACGAGATCAGCCAGATCAACCGCAGAGGAACATGTCAGTGGTGGAACATTTCATGAGGCAACATCCCCCATCATTCAGAGGATCATCTGACCCTGTGCTAGATTAAGGGTGGATTAAAGCACTAGAGAAGATTTTTGATGTCATGGGGTGTTCAGACAATCAAAAGGTTAGTCTTGCTATTTACCGTTTGGAGGGTGAAGCAGATCAGTGGTGGTCTATGGTTAAAAATATCAGGGACGCCGATGAGATTGATGCTCTTGACTGGGATGAATTCAAAGGTATGTTTCTTGAGAAGTATTTTCCTAAGGCTGTTCGACTTAGGATGGAAAAGCAATTCTTGGAATTGAGGCAAGAGGAAGACTCAGTGGCTGCCTATGAAGAAAGGTTCACTCGATTGGCAAGGTATGCTCCAAATTTTATCCGGGACCTTGATAGTAAAATCAATCATTTTTACTCAGGATTAAAGCCAAAATATCGAAGGGCATTAGCTTCTCGTGAGTTTAAAAGTTATGAAAAGCTTGTTCGATGTGCTGAGAAGGTGGAAATGGAGTTTGTCGATGACCAAGTTTTCTATAACAACCAGCATAAGAAGAGACCGAGGTGGCAGGAGAAAGGTAAGAATTCTTCAAAAAAGTCTGATGGTAAGAGAACTAAGTTTCCAGTTTGTGATAAATGTGGCAAAAGGCATGCTGGGGAATGTCTTCTGAATTCTGGAAAGTGCTACCGATGTGGTAAGATGGGACATAAGGCTCGTGATTGCACTGAAAAGGATCAAGGTGAAGGTAAGAACAAATTTGACTTATAGTTAGTGAAATGTTATAAGTGCAATGAGATGGGTCACTATGCAAACGAGTGTCCGACAAGGAGCTTGAGTGATGGGAAGCAGTTAGACTACAAGCAGAAAGGGGTGGTGAAATCCTTTGCAACTACTTCAGCATATGTCGGTCCATAAAATGAAGTTGTATCAGGTACTTTGTTTGTTTTTTCAGATTATGCCAGTGTGTTGTTTGATTCGGGGTCTACACATTCTTTCATCTCTGAAACCTATTCTAGTAAAATGGGAATACCATCTCAAGAAATGACTCCTGAACTTTTGGTAAAAACACCTCGGGGAAGTGTCGAGGTAAAAAGAATTTATAAGAATCTTCCTATCCTTATCTGTGGAAAGAACCTACTTGCAAACCATATTGTTCTACCACTAGTAGAGTTTGATGTTATCCTGGGTATGGATTGGCTCTCTATTTACCATGCTAAGATTGACTGTAGAGCTAAAGAAGTTTCTTTTCAGAAAGACTTTCAGTTTGTTTACTAGAATGAACCCTTACTTTTGATAACATATCAAGAGGCCGAGAAACTTGTAAAAGATGGAAATGAATGTTACCTTGCAAACATCATTGAAAATAAAGGAACTGTTCAGATTAATGATGTGCCAGTGGTAAATGAGTATCCTGATGTTTTTCCTGATGAGTTTCCTGGAATAATACCAGATCGGGAAGTTGAGTTTACTGTTGACTTAGTTCCTGATGCTAAGCCAATTTCAAAACCCCCTTATCGAATGGCACAAATTGAACTTTTAGAGTTGAAGGAGCAATTGCAAGATTTATTAGAGAAAGGTTTCATTAGACCTAGCACATCACCATGGGGTGATCCTGTTTTATTTGTTAGAAAGAAAGATGGTTCTATGAGACTTTGCATTGATTATAGAGCCTTGAATAATATCACTATTAAGAACAAATATCCTTTGCCTCATATCGATGATTTGTTTGATCAGCTCCAGGGAGCTCAGTTTTTTTCAAAGATTGACTTGAGATCGGGGTACCATCAGCTGAAGGTAAAGGAGGCAGATATTCCGAAGACCGCGTTCCGTACGAGATATGGCCATTATGAATTTGTATTAATGCTTTTTGGGCTAACCAATGCACCTGCTGTATTCATGGACTTAATGAATAGAATTTTCCATGAGTTCTTGGATAAGTTTGTGGTGGTTTTCATTGATGATATTTTGGTGTTTTCTAAAAGTAAAGAGGAGTATGAAAAACATTTAAGGGTTATCTTGCAAACCTTAAAAGAAAAGAAACTGTATGGGAAATTCAGCAAGTGTGAGTTTTGGTTGTAACAAATTTCTTTCCTTGGTCACATTGTTTCTAAAGATGGAAGAACTGTTGATCCTGCAAAAACAAAAGTTGTGGAAGAATGGACAAGACCCACAAATGTAACCGAGATTCGTAGCTTCCTTGGTTTGGCGGGCTATTACCGAAGGTTTGTTAGAAAATTTTCACGGTTATCTAGTCCAATGACTAAGCTAACTCAGAAGGGTGTTAAGTTTATCTGGACAAAAGAATGTGATGATTGTTTTCAGGAATTGAAAAGAAGATTGGTGAATGCTCCAGTTTTGACACTACCTTCCAGGAATGGTGAGTTTGTTATATACAGTGATGCTTCATTGAAAGGACTTGATTGCGTCCTAATTCAGAATGATCAGGTAATTGCTTATGCTTCACGACAGTTGAAAACTCATGAGGTAAATTACCCTACACATGATTTGGAACTAGCTGCTGTTGTTTTTTCTTTAAAAATTTGGAGGCATCATTTGTATGGAGTAAAGTGTGAAATATATACCGATTACAAAAGTTTAAAGTATATATTCACTCAGAAAGAGTTAAACATGAGAGAAAGGAGATGGCTGGAATTAATCAAGGATTATGATTGTACAATTCATTACCATCAGGGAAAAACAAATAAAGTGGCTGATGCTTTGAGTCGAAAAAGTAATGCTTCATTAACAATGTTGCATTTGGAACGTGATCCTTTGGTTAAGAATTTGATGAACTTTGGCATAGAAGTTGTTGGTGCAGGAAGTCCTTCTGTTTTGTTTCAGGTATCAGTGAGATCATCTCTATCAGATAGAATCAAGCAAGCACAGAAGCAAGACAGTGAGTTGCAGAAAAGGGTAGAGCTGGTTCAGAAAGGTAAGTTGCCTGAATTCAACATTGATAATGATTGCGTTTTGAGATTTGGGAAGAGATTGTGTGTGCCTTGTGATTCACAGTTGAAGAGAGAGTTGTTATGTGAAGCTCATAGTTCTCCGTTTTCAGTTCATCCGGGCAGTACTAAGATGTATAGAGATCTGCGGGAGTATTACTGGTGGGATGGAATGAAAAGAGATATTGCTGATTTTACTGTGAAGTGTTTGACATGTCAACAGGTTAAAGCAGAGCGGCAGTTACCGAAAGGGATGCTTCAGCCTTTACCAGTGCCAGAGTGGAAATGGGAGAATATATCCATGGACTTTGTTGTTGGATTACCGAAGACATCTCGAGGTAATAATGCAATCTGGGTTATTGTTGATCGCTTGACAAAATCTTCTCATTTCCTTGCTATACGAGATGCTTTCTCTCTTGATCAACTTTCCCGTTTGTATCTTAAAGAGATAGTCAGGTTACATGGAGTTCCTCTCTCCATTGTATCGGATCGTGATCCCATGTTTACTTCTATCTTTTGGAAAGGCCTTCAGAAGTCGTTGGGTACTGAATTAAATTTTAGTACAGCTTTTCATCCTCAATCAGATGGGCAGTCAGAACGAACAATTCAGACATTGGAGGATATGCTACGAGCTTGTTCTATGGATTATCAGGGAAGTTGGGACCAACATCTTTCTTTGGTTGAGTTTTCATATAATAACAGTTTTCATTCCAGTATACAGATGGCACCATTTCAGGCATTATATGGGAAGCTGTGTCGAACTCCAGCTTTCTGGGATGAAGTGGGTGAAAGGAAGTTGATGGGACCAGAATTGGTAGAAGAGATGGCAGAAAAAGTTCAGCTGATTCAGAAACACATGAGAACAGCTCAGAGCAGGCAGAAGAGTTATGCGGATAACCGGAGGAAGGATCTATCTTTTGAGGTAGGTGATCATGTTTTTCTCAAGGTTTCTCCTTGGAAAAGTGTGATGAGATTTGGTAAGAAAGGAAAGTTGAGTCCAAGGTTCGTTGGACCATACGAAATTCTAGAGAGAGTTGGATCAGTTGCATACCGAGTGGCTTTAACTCCCAGTTTATCTCAGGTACACAATGTTTTTCACGTTTCGATGTTGAGAAAGTATATGCCAGATCCATCTCATGTTTTGAGTCCAGAGGTAGTTCAGCTGGAAGAGAACCTATCTTATGAGGAACAACCGGTCCAGATTCTTGACCACAGGGAGCAAGTGTTTCGGAATAAGGTGATTCACCAGGTAAAGGTTTTGTGGAAAAACCACATGATTGAAGAGGCAACATGGGAATCCGAAAATGCAATGAGGGATAAGTACCCTCATTTATTTGATAAGTAAATAAATTGCGGGGACGCAATTTTCTAAAGGGGGGAAGGATGTAACATCCCAAGTAAGTAATGAATAATAGATATTTTTATATATGTCTATTAATGATTAATATAGTGTTATAGCGGCTTAAAATTAAAATAAATACAATCTTATGCATGGAATAAACTAATATTCTTAAAAGATTGTTTTACTGCCTTTTGATGGAAAACCATTTTTGAATCTATATTTTGAAAATTTTATAAACTATGTTTGTCAAAATAAACTTATCCTTTATGATTGGGACATCAAAATTTACCTTGTGTGAATTTTTGGTATTTTTCTGACAATATTCATTTTTTAATGAATAGTGAAAAATACTGCATTTTACATCAAAACTGCTTTTCAATCTAATTTATTTATATGATTAGATTATGTTTTGAATTGCTTTTGAAGTGAAATTAGAATATATTTTTACCATTTTATCCAATGGTGGTCATTGGAATCAATTTCACTTTGAAATTAGACTTAAACTGGTGTCAATCTTTTGATACTTATTGTTTTGTAAAAACACGCTATTTGCTCTGGCAGTGAGAATTAATTATTAAATTAATTAATTCGACCTATATGTTTTGAATTTTGTAAAATGGACTTCATTTTTGAATTCGGAATATCAAATATAGCTTAGGGTGAATTTTTGGTAATTTTCTGAAAAACTTCAATTTTTGATAAATAGTGAAACCACTAAGTGATAATCAAGCAAACTGATTTTTCAGTTAAATGAAAGTTTACCACTAATGTGTATTTAATTTTGAAAATCCAACATAAATGGTTGTCATTAAGAAGTAAAATGTGGTACAATGAGATTATAATAATTTTTTGGTGAATAGTAACTTATTAAGTTCTTAATCACGATTAGTGGTAATTAGGGTAGTTTAAGGTCTAAATAAGGCTTTAATAATATGAAATGACCTAGACACATGTCCCAACCTCATTGGTTGTGTCATGGACGACCATGACATGCCATGGGTCAACTTGGGGAGCCCATGGATCCACTTTTGTTGGGAAATGACATAAATTACTTTTTATTTAATGTTAAAGTGAAATGACACAAACATAATATGTTTTACGAAAACAATTTTTAAGTGGGGTTATACAAGTCCAAATTTTGATTATAAATAGTCATTGGAAATCTCAAAAGATTTCCTATATCATAGTATTTTTTTTATAATTTTTATACTTTAAATAAATTAAATTATTTATGACATAATAATGATGTAGCGATGACATCATTATTTGACGATTTAAATAAAATGGAATGATAATGAAAAATATAAAACCTACACATGGAAAAAACCAATTGTAAGAGTGGATTTAAAACCCTTATCACCTTATCCACGAATGATATCAGTGTGGGACCTTTTAAAATCGAAACACATTTTCAAATAAAGTAATGTTTCTTTACTTTCCAAAAGTGCCCCTCCTCTCCTCTTATAAAAGGCCCCCACCTCAACCTCATTTCACACACTTCTCAAGCCTTTGGCTCGGCCAACCCCTGCCCATTTGCTCTCTCCAAATCCCTCTCCTCATCCTAGAGGATTCCCTTTGGGCAGAATCCTTTCAAAGGAAGCCTTTAGGCTCAAATCAAAAGGAGTTACACTTTTTAAGGTAATTCGTTCTCTCATGTTCATTTGTTTTATTTTGCTTCTCCAACCCCCTAAACTCTTTTTATTTACTTCTTTTGTAACAAAAACAGTATATTAAATATACTAGGATGTTGTTATATGATTTATTTGAGCTACACTCTCACACAACTACATCAAATGGTTAAAGAACATATGGTTTCCGTGGATGGCGAAATTCTGCCTCCCGAAACGATGATTGTTCAACACTCATTTAACACCTTCAAAGGTGGCCATTATGATGTCACTATTTTTATATATGATATATAATATGTTTATGTTTTCCTTAAGCTTCTGTTTTTTTTCATTTTGGGCATACCTTTATGGTTTCCATTGTGGGTAAACACGATATCTTCATTTTAGGAAGTGCGGACTACCGCCCCCTAAAAGTGATTTGATTCGTTAATACCATATGTGGGATGTGTAAAGGATAAAGTTAATGATATTATATATGTTATTATACTGGAATTATAATATACTCTTATATCATTATGATTCCATTCCAGAAAATATGAAATAGAAATGGAAGTAGCGTTCATGCGTACGTACGGCTTACCGTCTCCATGAACGGTGCATTTCATTTCTTACCTCTAAATTATGTAATATTATAAATGCATGTATGTACTGGATATATATGACATATATGATATCTACATCATGAATACCATTCTGGATATAATGAACCTTTGACCAAATTAACAACATGTAAGTGTAAGAAGTCTATTTTTGACTTAAGAACCAAATACCGACAAAATGAACATTATTAACTTAAATGATTACATGATGTTCATAACATGGAATAAAAGGAATAATGAACTGGAAAAATATTCTTAAGCAAGTAGAGATTAACTCAAGTTTATTATTCAGGAGATTAAATAACGGTCGAGTCAAGTCGGATACAAGGTATGGGACTTCGTCTCAATCTCCTTTCGTTGAGGCATATTTTATTTTATACACAACTTTCTTTTATACGGTGTATAAACCACTTTGACTTTTACGTTTATTCAAAAGGAATCTTTTTTACACAAAGCGTTTACTAAACGAAAAAAGGGAATTTTTTTGTCGTACGTATGCGGCGACAACGACTTCTCCGCCGTCGTGACCGTTATTTGAGTTTTGGCTTCCTCTACAAGCCATACCTTCTTTTTTAAAAGAAAAATAAATACCATGTTTTACTTTTCTTTTATTTTGGTATTGAAAATGGTTTTCATAATGTTTTTATATCAATGTGTTGTATTGATATCTCGCGATTGAAATGTGGAAATTTTATGTTTCCTTTATGCATGTTTAATGTGATATGATTATGTTATGGTTCTTGGGAATTATTATGAAGACGGGTGGTTTCGTGATAAACTAAGGGCAGGTGAGCCCGTTATAGCTCTCCAATGCATTGGGTAACGCGAAGGAGTGAAACGTTAAGGTTTCTCCGAAGAGATTTTAGGGAATATACTGTGATGGGTATTCCAAACGTAACCAAGAGGGTTACTCCCTACGTAAGAATGTTATGAATGCCTCAAGTTACCTTTATGTCTTATGATTTCTATGATTTATTCATGATTTTATGAGGTATGTTAAAGTGCCTATGTTTTATGGGTAAAGTATGATTTCATTCTTATGTATATATGTACTCATGTTTCCTTTCCATGTTTTTTTATAACCCATACTGAGTTTTTATGCTCATCCCAAGTTTTTGAAATGTTTTTCACAGGTCAAGGGAAAGGTACATGATAAGATGATAGAGTCAAGGATGTGTCAAGAAATAATCCATGTTTTATTTTAAATGTGTTTCCATTGATGGGAATGAAGAATACTATCTTTATGTAACCACTTTGTTTATATGTGGAATGTAATGCAAGTTTTATGATCTAATTCTCTAAAACTCTAAACCCGAAAAGATCCTCAATGTGTAATCTTGTAATAACTCAAGATTAAGTAAGGTTTAAGGCTGGGGCCTTATAAATGATGAGTCATGAAAGTCTTCCATTATCCTTTTAGGGATATGTGTTACAAACATATGCACACATACTAAACCAAGTACCAACTAAATCAATAAATGGTATTACATACGAGCATTGGAATGGAAGAAAAGCCATGTTATTGAATTTACATGTGTGGGTAATCTAAGCATTTGTTAAGGCCTCTTCAGGTTACAAACTTGCACACTAAGGCACAATGTGTACATTTATAGGATCCCCTAAGGAAAAAGGGGACATTACCTATACGAACCCTCAGAAAAAGGGGTATATTGGAAAGCAACTCCATATTTTTTGAGAGATAGAACATCTACAAAAGAGATAGTGGGAGAAAGATAGACTTTGATGAAGTTGAGGATCAAGGTACACAAGAGTTGGAACATGAGTAGATTCCATAAAGCCCCAAGGAAGAAATATATATTCCAGAGACATATGTAATGTGTATGACTACAAGAGAGGTTAAAGAACCATAAGATTATGGTTTTCTAGTGACTAGAGATGGTGACTCATTATTATTTAATAATAACGATCCTCTAACCTACATGGAAGTAGTAAGTGGCACAAATGTTGAAAATTAGAAAGAAGACATGAATTCTGAAATGGATTCCATGTACCAAAAACCAAGTATGGATTTTGGTAGATCCTTCAGTAGATGTAAAGACTATTGGTTACAAATGGGTATTTAAGATGAAAATGAACATGGAAGGGAAATGCAGTACCTATAAGGTAAAAATGGTTACAAAAGGGTTTAAATAACATCAAGGCATTGACTACGACAAAACCTTTTCAATAGTTGAAATTCTAAAATTGATCAAAATTCTATTGGCCATTTCCTCTTACCATGAATATGATATTTTGAAAATGTAAGTCAAAATATTATTCCATAACAAAAACCTTCTTGAAGATGTATATATAACACAACCTGAAGGGTTTGTGACTCCAAAGGATGCCAATAAGATATGCAAGTTGAAAAAAATCTATTTATGGATTAAAAAATGCATCCAGTTCATGGAACATTTGTTTTTATAAAACCATAATGGAATTTGGTTTTATAAAGAATGAATGCGAACCTTGTATCTACAAATAGTTTAGAGGAAGTGTAATCATTTTCCTAATAGTATATGTTGATGACATATCACTTATTGGAAATGAAATACTAGTATTATAGTATGTTAAGTCATGGTTGAATAAATGATTTTCCATGAATGACTTTGGGGAGGAATCATATATTCTTGGGATCAAGATCCATCATGATAGATCCAAGAGATTTTTGGGCCTATGTAAAAGCCCATACATTGAAAATATACTGAATAGATTCAGTATGGAGAAATCGAAGAGGGGATCATTTCCATCATCATATGGGTTTATTCTTTCCAAGAAAATGTTTCCTGATATGGATGAGGAAAGAAAGATAATAACATGAATTATATATGAATCAGTGATTGGGTCAGTCATGTATGATATGCTACGTACTAGGATAGATGTCACCTATAAATTGAGTGCAGTAGGAAGATATCAAGTTGATCAAGGTTACCACAAATGGATGGAAGTCGGGACTATCTTTAAGTATATAAGAAATACTAAAGATATGTTCTTAGTTTAGGGAGGAGATGATGAACTAGTCATCAGAGGATATGAAAATGATGGTTTCCATACTGATCAAGATGACATGAGGTCACAAACAGGATACATCTTCACTTTCAATAGAGGTGATGTGAGATAGAAGGGCTCAAATAAAGGCATTGTCATAGATTCTACAGCAGAGTCTAAGTATATCATAGCTTTTGAGGCAGCTAAAGAATTATTATAGATGTAGAGAATCTTCCAAGATCTAGATGTGGTAACTAGTAGTAAATATCCCATCATATTCTATTGTGATATTATTGTAGCGGAGACTCTCATAAAAGAGCCAAGGTGACATCAGTGGACGAAGAAGATACTACATAAGTATCATATCGTGAGAGATTTTTCTCATTGAGGTGAAGTTATAGTGACCAGTATTTCAACAGAAGAAAACGCGGTGGTCCCCTTGACTAATGCCTTGAATCAGTAGAAACATGATCATCATTTGAGGTCTAGCAGACTAAATGTTGTAGGTAGTTGGCTCTAGTCCATGTGGGAGTTTTTTTGAGTTGGTTTCCTAGAACCAATTGTCTGTAATTTGAGTACATAAATGTTTAATGTATTTAAATATTAAACATATTATTACATATTTTTCATTGTTCTTCATGACTATAATGTAATAATTTCTTAGATTATTTGTCACATTAATTTGGTTATAGCACTTCCCCGCTAAGATGAGAACCTTGAAGTGCTATGAAAATATTCATAAATATAGTTTTGTGGTTGGGTGACATTCAATGATGGGACAAAATGTATACATATCATTTGGTGTGAGTACTCATAAGCATATGAGACTTCTTCTCATGAAACTCTCACTTGGTAATCTCCAAGATAGGAGATTGTGAGAATAGACCCACTAGTAGGAATTCGGCATGTTTTGGTCTCATCGGATATTCTTATCTACAACCTTGTGAAATGATCCTTATACTTTAAGATTATCATTAATATGTGTCATGAATCACACACTTCGATTTACTGACAAAAACCATCATGCCATATGTTTTTGGGAAGTAAGGTATATTGGGTGCATCCCGAATGACATGTTATTAATGGATAAGTCGAGGAAGAATTTATCCCTTCTATTTGTGGAAGTTAATATTTTTATTGAAATAGAACCATCACCCTAAATTCCATGTCCATGTTGTAACGAAAAGTTTATTTTAGGTAGTCAAAGAATGACATATCAAGCATATAGGTTGATGAAACTATCATGAAACCTACCTAATGAGATATTGTGATAAAAGGATTATATAATATAGTGAGAATTATTATGTGGATTTCATCATTGTGACTTTTAGTTCTTTCTCTTGGGTGAATTAACCTGTTGCTAGAAAGTAATCATGGAATTTAGGTAATATCACCTAATTCCAATGAGAAATAATCCGATAGGGTCACACTCTAAGTGTTTATGGTGGTCTCAATTAAATTCTATTTGAATTTAATTAATTGAATAAATATTATTCTCAAGACTAAGGAATAATTTTATTCAAGTTAAAATGATCACATTAATTAAATAAATATTTATTCATCTAATTATGAATAAAATGTATTTATTTATTTTATCAAAAATTTAATAAATATTTATTTACTAGTTTGTAAATAAAAAAATTATTTAAGAGAATAAAATATTTTATTCATGTGTTCAATAAATGGAAGAGGAGTTTGAAGGGACCATGACCAAGTCCATTGATAAATTAATTATTTACAAGTCAATAAATAATATCTATCTAGTTGGTGAAGGAAATAATAATAACATTTTTATCATTATGTGGCATGAGATTTCATTTATGGTTCATTTTTTCACAAGTTGGTGCACCGCAAATAATAGTGAAGTTATTGTTATTGTGTGGCATAGGTTTTCACTAATAGTTACAATTACATTTAATTGCTATTTCACAATTAAATATTGTAACTGAAACCCAATGTCCATTAATAGGTAGATACTTCCATTATTCCAAACCCAAGTGAATTGACAATTTTTGAACCAAACATTTTCTCTCTTGACTTCTCTCATCTCTCCCTCTCAAGAATGAGAGATATTATTCAAGAATGAAAAATGAAAAATCAATAATGATCGATCCAAGACATTCGCTTCACTGCGATAGCACCTAGAGAACAAGTGGAGTTGTTCAGATACCATTGGAGCATATGTGGATCACCTCTAGAGGGATTATAATTTGAATCCTCATGAGTGAAAAAAATAAAATCTAGTAGGGTCATTCTGGATGATAAACGATCATTAATAAAGAATGTAACAAAGACCCAAGAATTTAATTTCTTTAGAAATTAATAAATTAATTATAAATATGATGTGAAAGATCCTTTTGCTTGAATCCACCACTTTTCTTCTCATTTTCTATATCTATTATTTTAATTTATAGATACTGGTGTTCATTGTCATATTGATCCTAGATTGGTCATCGATTATTGTAAAAGCATAGATGAGACCTCCCAATCGCCACACTTCCATTTTGTTCATATCCTACAAATGGTGGGTCACTTGATTTAGGTGGACCTTCTGGGATGGATAGGGTATGGAATAGACATCATCTAGTAAATTAAGTAGGTAAGGGTACCACCTCTTATGCTGTTAAGCTTATGAAATGTCCTTCTGAAGTGGTTGTTTTCCTAACGAAACCTGAGGATTTGGATACAAGTAGTGGGAAGATTATGGTACAGGGTGCTGGAAATAAGGTTTTTAAGGAGATTACTGCTGGATCAATTATGGGAGAAGGTTTTTTGAAACTGATGAACACTAAGTCAACATGGTCTAATATTTCTGATCCTGATGAGATGCATTAGTCTGATTTTGAGGCTGCGGTGCTAGGGGATGTTGACCAGAAGATGCAACATGAGTTTCTTGTTTCTACCAAAAGGAAGGGGAAAGACTAGGTGATATATGATGAGGGATTATAGTTCATTTTACCTCAAAATTCAAAGTCATATTCACTTGTTTTTAGACATGATCCAGTTTTTCAAACTAAAGTATCTAAATAGGTGTATACGGTGTCCAAAAATATACAGTTGGAAATGTCTAAAGAAATCAATGTGGGTCCCTCCTTAGGTGGGACCCTAATTAATGCAGCCTCTTCTATGGAAGACAATGTTTCTCCCTTGAAAGTTTCACATTCAGATGGAAAAGTGAATTGGAAGTGGTCCTTCCCACTACACTTCAATGATTTAATGAAAAATGCATATGAATTATTTGTTACGGCCTTAGATGAAGAATGTGTCACTCCATGGGATAAAAATTATTGTATCATTCCTCATGATGATTCTGAATGTGAAAGTCCTATTGAAGGCACCAGAAAAGAGGCAGCTAATTAGTTTTTCTTATTTCTTTATGAAATCTACATCATGATGAAACTATATGTTTTTGGTTTCAATGAATACATTCTTGTGCAGAATTTGTTGGCTATTAATTTAGAGGACAGATTTCAAGCTAACCCAGATATGTAATTTTAGGATCTCTCTTGGATGTCTAAGATCTGCTTCATTATGGAGGAATCCTATGAATCTTCATCTGAAGAGGATCATGTGCCACCAAAACTGGACAATACATAGAGGAGAGGACGACACCCAAAGGGTAGGGGAATACATCTAAAAAATTTAGGTTGTAGAGGGAATTTTAGGAAGTGAATTCTTGTTTTTGATGTGGGAAGATGTGCCTTGGTTGACCTTATCCCAGTGCTGTTTGTTACCTTTTTTATTAATAAATTTGGAGTCATGGATTTTGTTTCCAAATCCATGACTGAGTCATTTGTGTAATATTATTAATAAGTTATTTTATAATATTTAATAATTAATTAATTAATAACGAAAAATTATATTATTATTATAAATAATTTGTAACTAAATAATAATTTCAATTATTTATTAGTAATTAATATTTATAATAATTAATATTTAATAGAAATTAATATTATTAAATTATAAATGATATTATTTAATTAATATTTAATAGTAATTTATATTTATTGGTAATGATTTTTTAAATCAGTTGGGAAGAAGACCCTTTATTAAGTAAGAAAACAAGAACGAAAGGGGAGGATGGGTTTAAAAAAAATATTTATACCCTCATCCAAAAAAGGAAAAGGAGAAAAAAATAAAAAAAGATAACCAGTTCGAGAGCGGGTACTCCTACTATGAGAAGGAATTCTCCCACCCCATCCATGTGAATGTCAGACCCTTCACCACATCTTGACATTTTTCCAAGTTATAATGCTATCATCAAGAGGCTCATCATCCATGTTATCCAATCCACCTATGACTTTAGCTACACCATTACTTTTCCCCCTCTACCTCACTACTTGAGGAGAGCATATCAACGTAATTAAGTCAAAGAACATTACCGCTTACCTGAGAATAAGAATAGTTTATATCATTAAAACCAAGGATTGTAGACTTCATAGTTCTAGGAGAGCTTCGTGAATCACCATTATGAACATGAGCTTCATTAATCATTGTTGGAGAAACCAGTGGAATTGTCTTGGGTTAATCAATAGACACCTGACCCCTATGATGTTCCCTCCTTGATAAATTTTTTATTATGAGTAGCAAGACTAATACCAGAGAATCTATTAACCAAGGAATGATCGAGCAAGGATCATGTTATTTATACTTCATTTGTAGTTTTAATGCATGTAGGGTTGTCATACATCTATTTCTCAGGCTTTACTGGAGAATTACCAACATGCTTGAAACTAGACCCAACAATCCTTGATTTCTCCTTGGAACCCTACATGGATGTTGAAACTCTTATTAAAAATGATCTTGCCTAAAAAAATGTCCTCCATAATGGTCCAAAAGTTTATTGTATTTTCATGAGGAAGCAGTCACCACTTTGGTATTCCCTTTTACTTTGATAGTGGTTATAAGTTTTTCCTACCATAATTCCATATCAACCATGGCTTGTACAATATACTCACTGTCATATTGTCCCTCAATAGAGTCCACAAGTTTTGTCTCCATCTACCTACCTTTGAAAAAAGCATCTTTGAGTAAAGTCTCCATTAAAATAATTTTCTATGTGTCCTGCTCTTCCTCTGCAATATCAACCCAAGGCTTTGTTTCTTGGTATTGGGGGCTTCCCTACACATCAGGGTCTTTAGAGTTATCTGAAACAATTCCAGGGGCATGATCTTATGTTAAAGATTGGGGATCAGGGTGATCTCTAACCATAGGGAGATCTTTAGACTCATATGGTTCTTCTATAAAATTATTTGGATTCCCTTTATTCCTCAATTTGTTCTCCTCATGACAAGACTAAGTACAGAAGGAGAATAATTGATTCCTTCTATAGTGTGAGGCCTTATGCTCTATAGATTTTCAATTCGAACAAAAATTAGGCATCCTTTCGTATATAATTTTCAAATAAAGTTCCTCCTTCATAGTAGAATGGTGGACCATGTCCACAAAAGTGAAATTGTTTTCCACTTCCACCAGAATGCGGGTATAATTACCAAACAAAACATTATCTATTTTCTTGTCCAGTCTAATTGGAATTCCAATAGAAAATTCAATATCATACAATATTCTTGGATTTTATAAAATCTCTTGAATTCCATGAATTCTGACCCATACCTGAAGGGTTTAGTTCTTCCCAATCGAATCTAGAATAAAATACCATTTTTTATATACAGAAATCCTTGCTTGAGTTAAATAGTTTAGAAACCCTATGTCATCATCATCATATATTAAGATGAAAAAATCAGATGGAAGAACCCTTGACACATCGAAACACAGACCCTATTTTTTGAATCCCCAAATAGAGGAAAAATGATTTTCCAATTCATTGATCCTCTATGGATTAGTAACCATTAGAAGAATAAGATGATCTAAGATAGAGTACTTACCTAAATCAAGTCGATCAGTGATGGCTTCCTTATTTACAAATACATGCACCATATTACTCTTCCTCTAGATATGACCAAAGTATATATCCCTAAATTGGGAGAAAGATCATGAACCAGGTACATAAAAGCTTTTTCTATTTGATAAGGCCCTTCCTATATGCCAAAGAAAGCATCCATAAGCTTAGAATTCATGATCTATGCTTCCTTAGAATATTACACTTCCTGAGAAGAACCTATATATAAAAGATTATTCCCCAAATAGTGCGAAATCAAGATGAAGAAAATGAAACCCTAGTTGTTGTTAGTGTTTCCATTGTAGTGAACCAGAACCCATATCCTCTTTCTATTTAAAGATATTAGAAATTAATATTAATTAAAAACAATTGGCTAATTAAATAATAAGAATTTAATAACAGTTAATTAATAATCAGCAATTTAATAATTTAATCATTATAAATAATATTTTGATACTAAATTATAATTTTAAATATTTATTCATAATTGTTTAATAATAATTATTAATAAGTTTTGATTAACTAATAATTAGTTAATTAATTCGTAATTAATATTATTAAAAGTAATTAAATACTATTTAATTAATAATTTATTGATAACTAGTAATTATATTATTATTTTTAATTAGTTACTGAATAATATTTCATAATATTTATTAGTAATTAATATTAATTATTAATTAATATTAATAAATAATAAATAATGTTATTCAAATAATATTTATAAGAAATAATTAGTTAATTTATTAATACCAATTTATTAATAATTAATTAATAATTAGTAATATATGAATTTAGTCATTATTATTAATATTTAGTAACTAAATAATAATTTCAATAGTTATTAGAAATTATTAAATAATAGATATTAATTATTATCAATTAATTATTAACTAATTAGTTAATTAATCATTCATATTATTACTAAGTATTTTTTGAAATGTAGGGATGAAGCCCTTTTATTAAATATTATTAATAAGTAATTATATATTGGTTTATTACTAAAAAAATGAATAACTAATTTTTATATTTTTATTATGAATAATTAATTTTAAAATAATTTTTTTTAAATATTTATTAGTATTTAATATTAATTAGTAATTAATATTTTTTATAAATTCATATTATTAAATACTAAATAATATTATTTAATTAATATTTTTAATAGTAAATATTTTATAGTAATTAATATTAATTAGCTACGATTAGATAATTATTTAATAATAATTTAATAATAATTAAATATTATTAAGTTATTGAATAATTTAATTATTATTATTAATATTTAGTATCTAAATATTATTTATAAATATTTATTACTATTTTTTATTAATTATTATTAACTAATTAGGTAATTATTAGTCAATATTATTATTAAGTAATCTAATATTTTTTAATTACTTATTATTTCATAAATATTAACTGTTAATATTTAATTATAAATTAAATATTTATTTATTAATATATTTATTAATAATAATTTTAATTAATTAATTATTAATATTTAATAATAAAGGTTAATTTTTATTTATTATTTTGTTATTATTATTTGATATTAATTAATTTTCCATCAATACTTATTATTAATTGATTACTAATTATTAATATTAATATATTATTAATTCAGTGTAAGAAATAGGGAACCAGAATCCCACATTGGAAATCCATAAGGATTTTTAAGGCAAGTATCCTTCTAAAAGGGAGCCCTATGTAAGAGTTTCTATAATAACACAAGACTGCTTTAATTTCATTTTTGCTTGATATTTAATAGAAGTTAAATTACGCTAATTTTTTTGTTATATATATATATATAAACAAAATGAAACAATAACAATAACAATTTTTTTAAAAAAGCAATAGAGACCAAAGGTGCTTGGGGCCCAATTCCTTTCTCTATTACATAAGGCCATAGGAATTAAGTGATTTAATTCCTTTTCAACTTAGTTTTTAAAATATTTTAAACCTAGGATTATTTTACTAAAATTTTTATGAATTTTTTTTATTAAAATATCCTTGTGTTTATCATATGAGAACGAGGTGTAATCTTGAGGTTAAATTTTTATAGGAAGGAAATCTGGGATTTGTCTCCATCCAGGATGGTTCAAGGCCACATCTCAGTTTAATGCTATTTTTGAAGGTGTGAAGGTTATGTCATAATTTAAATACAAAATAAAATTAATGAGGGTTACACCATGGTTTAAATAAATATGGAATGTGTTATACCCAATTCAATTATATTTGTATTTACTACCAATAAGGTTTTAAAGTTGTGATGAAGATGAGTCAAATTTGACTATATATGGATCTGTGAATTGCTATCATCATACATGGAAAATAAAAAATGAGGTGTGATACTGCCTGAAAATCATAGCTGGAAAACTTCAATGTAACATCCCTGATATGTGATGATTGATGTGATGATGTTTAAGCTAAAGTGAAGTAATTATGGTGAGAGTAGTATATACAAACATTGATATAAGTTATAAGGTCATGATATTTATTAATAAATGATTGAGGTGATTTTGAGTTGAGATAATTTATTGTGTAAAGATAAGTCCTTGTTATGTATGCTGCATAAGGGGAATTACTCCCTAATTAAAGGTAATCCAGTAATCAACTATAACACATAAAGGAAACATTGTATATAGTGAAATATTTAATGGTCATTCATGACATGTATAAAGGTCATATTGAACTATGTAAAGGTCCTCTAAACATAGCATGAACAATGGAAAATTTAATTCTAGATCTATGTAAGGGTGATCCAGAAAACCAGAAGGCTACACAAAGGTGATTTAGTACCCATATAATGGTCATATGCATTATATGATGTCTACATAAGGGTCATATGATTTCATGTAAGGGTAACTACTGGACTACATAATGGTTACTCCAAGATATGTAAAGGATTGAATTTATATTCAGAACAAGTCATGTAGTCATTTGAATAAGTATGGAATTATGGATCTAAAACTAGAAAAATGGTAAATTATATGATTGTATTACTTTTTATGCTGGTCGTAAGACTCTATCATATGAATTAAGTAATATCATAAGACATTGGAGTGGATCAGATGAATTTGAGTCGGTCTATCAGACTTCATTATATGATTTTTTTGAATCATAAGAATTTGGCATATGACATTGGTTTATCATATAACATTGAAGTCACAATATGACTTGAGTGATGAAATTTTATGTAGAATAATTATTTATTTTTATATATAAATGTATTTATTGGAGATAAATATGAGAGAATATGAATTTTTATTGTATGAATCTTCTATATAAATTTACCTAGTGGCATACTTTGAGGGTGAAATGTATGATTGTCATACTTATCACATGACCTCCAGAAGAACCATATGACATTGACCTACATTAGAACTTGTTGAGTCAATCGTATTAATTTTTATTTTTTGTGAATAATAATCCTTAAAAAATGGATAAGTGGATGTGTGTAATAATTTAAATTCATATGATATTATGAGAATGTTCTGAATATAAATTCTGAATGAAAATAAATGAATGATAGTTTCATGGAAAATCAATAGTAAGAAACACCAGAATCCCGGGTGATTTAAACGAGGTTACATGACTAATTTTAAATGGATAAAATCATGAATATTAATAGGATTATTGATCTTTTATTTGAGGTGAAAATATTGGACATGTTTTTTTCTAATTTAAAGTATTGAAAAATCAATTAGTTGACTAGAATATAAATGTAAAAAATTATAAGAAATTTGTTTGACTAATTTTTACCCCTAATATGACTCCTTTTAAGGATGTTTTGAGCTTGATATTGTGTGGGATATTTTTAATGAACCAACCCTAATTACCATCTGAACTGATAACCAAGCATATTTTCCACTGACCCGAAGAGCATTCCCAATCCCCACGGGCTGTCAACTAGCACTTGGACTTCAGAAACAAAGAGATGGGAATGATTCCACCCAAAAATTGAAAACACAAATAGATAAATAGTGGAGAGAAAAAACCAAAAAAATAGATATAACCAAAAGTAAGAGATACAAATACAGGTAATTGAATTTCATCCATGATCACCTAATAAGACCATTAAGACAAAAAATAAGAAACACCATGTGACAAGTTGATCAAATTCTACACTGATCACCACAAACTCATAAGTCTCACTAAATAAGTACACCCACCACCTCTGAATGGTTTTTACAATTTTACCCAGACCAGGAATAAGAGATACCACAAACACCCAAAGGAAAAGGTAGAGTGTGAGTAACAAATCCTAGTATGATTTCAAAACATATTTCATAAGTAACCATATCAAATAAATCAATAATTTTTAAATTTAAATAAAATATGGAATGGAAATATTTTTCATAGTTTATATTAAATAATTCAATTTAAAGAATTTAAATAGATGATAACAAAATAATTACTATGTGAATTTCCCTTAAAGTAGGCATGAATATAAAAATTCATCAAAATAGGTATGAATATGAATTTCAATCAAAAATGACATGTGTAAAACATTTCATAAAATTAGGCAAGAAAAATAATTTTGAAACATAGAAACATGGTTAAGAGACCTAGGGGTATGTTATATATGGACCCTCACACGCCTTCATAAAGTAAAGTTCCCACTATTCTCACTATCTTAGGCCTAAGACCAATGGAAAAGGAACACACCTAAGGATGAAAAGGAGAATATCCCTAAGGACTATTCTCCCCACCCTTAAGTAGTTTAGTTCATGTTTTCAACATCATTCCATTTCCTGGTAGTTCTTATTCATGCCTAGCATGTTATCTTTCCACCTAAATACCTATTATCCCATGCGATTCAATGTAAATCAAATATATATGAGGGTATATCACTTAAAAAAAAAATTCAACCATCAATTCCTTCAGAACCAATTTCTAGTTTCAAAACACACATTTCATTTCAAAAACCAACCTCAACGATTTTTTTATCATAAAATAATTTCATTCTTAAAAAAATGGTTTTAAATAAAAAACAAGAACTTTATTCAAAAAACTAATCCTAAAAATGTGTTTTCATTAAAATTGACCAATATTGTCATTTTGATACATAAAATAGCCCATGACTTTCATTTCATCAAAACCATTCTATAAATTTTCATGTAAATTGAACAAAATTTCTCAAAAATAAAAAATGAAATTTTAACAGTCAATATCAAAGTGGTTTCAATATATACCATTCAATTTTAAAATTATTTATCAAACACATAAATCCACCCTTTAAAATAAATCAGAAATATGTTTCAATTTAAGTAAGCATGACAGGTTTAAGGTAATATAAATTTCATACAAAACCACTTACCTCAAAATAAGATTTCAAAATATATAATAATAGATCAAAAAAATGGAGAAGAGAATATTCTACCTCATGATCAAATAAAACAACAAAAAACACCCTTATGATGATTACCTAGTAATAAGATTCCTGGAAATCCTTAGGAGGATATTGAGAAACCCAAGATAGTAATGATTTATGTATATTTAAATAATCATACTAGGCATAACAATATTTAATACCTAGAATTTAAAACAACTATTTAATTTTTCATTCCTCTCAAATATTGAGTGAGATGTTTCAAAAAACATTTAAAATTAGAGTTAAAGTTTTTAAACAATATAAAGGCTAGGATTCCATGATTTACAATATTTAAAAATATTAAAATGGAATTTTAGGTTGTTTTAGAGGAGAAGGGAAGAAAAAAATATTTTTTATTTATTTAATTTATAAAATAGTACTATGTAAGGGTAATATGGATTTACCCTATACAACTATCAAACAACGCATAAGGGTAATTTACCCACACACATCCTTAAAATACAAGGGATAAACCTTATACATCTCACTTTACATTAAGTGGTAGAAATATTACCCTTATGTAACCATTGAAATTTATGAGTTATGAATACATGACCTATGAACTACCCTTACACATCTCGTAGAGACACTTACATAACCTTTTTATAGGAATGGTTATCATTACATAGTTCTTGGTTCCCCTTACACAATTAAGATATACCCTTATGAGCGCCATTACTCTAAGTTGAGACCCTTACAAGAGCCAGTAGCCTTACACAAGAACCTCATATGAGCAGGTAACCTTACCTGATTCACTTATGTAAGTAGTGACCTTTATGAAACACCTTAAGGAAACCTTACTCAACTAATATAAAAATGGTCATACCCTTACATAATGAAAATTATATCCTTACATAACACATATACATGGGGATTACCCTTATACAGGTGAAGGCATTTCACCTTTACCCTTATGTAGTGTATATATTCAGGGGTTTACCCATACATAGAAAAATTTAATCCCACTTACACTTATATAGAAGTAATTTACCCTTACACATGTCTTAGAAAAGGGTTCTAACCTTACATAACTCATTAAAACCCCCCTTACCTTTAATAAAACTTTATAAAAAACAAGTCACCCTTATAAAAGTTTTTTAAAACCCATTTTACCCTTACATAACACCATAAAAAACAGGTAAGGGTGATTTTCATTAACAATTATGGGTTTTCACTAAGAAATAACTATAAAATAAAAACAATAATAGATTTTAGTTATTATAAAAATGAGGTTTCCACAATTATCTGCACTATATGGATTTATTCCCACAAAAATATTATTGCAATAAAGATAGAAAAATATGAGACTAAAAGAACCCCCAGACTCATTAAATGAGGTGTATTGTCCACAAAACAGATGAAGACTTACACAAAAGATACAACTTGGCATAACTCCAATATCAATGAATGCCAAAAAAACTCAACAGTATAGAGAGGAAACTAGAAAATAACCATAAATAACAGGAGGCCTAGAATAAGTGTCCATACCATTTAAATATATTCCAAAAATAGTTTAACATTGGGAAAAAACTCACTAAAACATATATCTTCATCTCAAATAAGCAAGTTTGATCACAGTTCACAATGAAACATACAATAGTTTAAACAAAAACCTCATGGAATGACATAACCAAAACACCTCAATGATTCCCAAAAGAGTAAATGTTATCAAGATGCATCTATGATCAAACATCTACAATAAAAGCATAGAACACATAGAGATCTCTAACTTAATAAATTACTTGATGGTAACCTAGGATATTAAACAATAGAACTCACCCCTCGATGTTCTCATCAAATAAAACAATAACACCTCAATGTTCTTGGTCCACCAAGAATCATCATCATCCTGGTCAATTGAGTACAATTTTAAGGTTAATATAATTTTAATAAAAAAGTGTTCAAAATAACAAGACCTATGAAAAAATAGGTAGCCACAATCTCTTGAGGGAGATAAAGTATTACATCATGATTTGATCTCTAACTATTAAGGAAAATATAAGAGGATAACAAAAAACAAAACAATACCCAACTACAACCATAGGATGAAACCAATATAAGAAAACAATAGGATGGATTTCAAGAAATAAAAACTCCAAACTTCTAAATGTTCTCAACATAATATTCCACTCTATTCCCAATATCAAAATAATCCTAAAGGGATTGAAACTGTTCAAGATTAAGGCTATCCTTTCAAAAGTGAAAACCCGCAAGTCACAACAATAGAGATATTAAGAAAATGAAACCATCACTATGATCTCAATCTAGGTCCACTAGATAACATAAAAAAACCAAAGCAATCCCCAGTAGATTACTAGAATAATAAGGTCACCATAAAATAAAGAACTATAATTGAAAATAATAAAACAAGTATTACACAATGAAATTAATGTACATCCTTATTTGGATACAAACTAAAGAGGAATGTTCAAGATCAGGAAAACTACAAAATAAAAATCTATATTCTCAAGATCATGAAAAAATAATTCTCATGGAAAAGAAGGGACTAACATTCAACTTGAGAATTTAAAAAATAGTGATATTCCCTCCATATCTAATTTCATCATATTTAAACTTCTCTAACTAAACTAAAAAACATAGGATTCAAATAAATAAGAATAGAACATGAATATCCTTAAAACTAGATTTTTTATCTCAATGATAGAATCCCACAATGAGGTTGAAAAACATATAACATCACCAGATATAAACTAGGAAAAAATAAGGATAATTATTAATTTCATAAGGTATGAAAGTGGAAAAACCTTAAGAGAAAATCAAATGGTATTCACTCTGAAATTATGATAAAAAATTGGATAAACATCAACTTCTGCCAGCAGCTCTTCCCCTGTGTGAAAATATTTACTATAAGACTTATGACTAAAACACTTTTTTTAAAGAATATACAACCCTATAGTTAGGAATGAATGATATATGAATGAAACATAACATATTGATATCCCAAATTATAAATCCTCTTAATGTGACCCTGTATTCCACTCCAAATTAAACACTTTCATTGCTTTCAAACATGAAATCTTAGAGTGTCCAGGTGCTCTACACTGAAATCACATGAGATGCCTCTTATTTTATAAAAAATAATTTCCTTGATCAACCAACCCCCATGGCCCACCAGATGAGACATATAATCCAAAATCAACTATGAATGTGGAAATATCCAATTTTCATCACTCTTATAACATCTTCTTAGTAGAAAATTCCCCTTTAAGAATTATTAGAATAGAGGTTGAAAAAGCTACTAAGATGATAGTTCCAGGTTATGGTCAAAATTTCCTAAAACAAAAATCATTAATGAATTCATCTCTAACAATAACTAGTAATAAGCATACCAAAATTGATAATTTATTGGTATACTCTACAATTTATATATCATATTTACTGAAAACAGATAGCTCATAAACATTCACCTTATTTTCTTCCTTGGGATACTTCCTCTAAAAGAATATTAAATTGAAGAATTACAAAGACATAATTTCATGTTGATAGGTAAGAATATTGACTTCCCACCACTTTTTTCTAGGTCCCTCAAACAAGGAATTGAAAAACATGACCTTTAGATATTCAGGATTCCGGAGTAATTGAAGATCCCCTCAATTTTTTTGAGACACTTCACTAGCTCAATAGATCTATGCTCAACTTCATAATAATGTGGATGATAACCCATGTAAAAATGGGTGAGGTGAAAATTATATAATGCATCTATATCCAACACTCTTTTTATAGTTTTCGTTGAGGTGTCAACTAGAGATTCCACTTCTAGAAAATGCGATGGAGTACTTCAAAAACGAACCTGATGAATATATTTTCTATATTAACTGAAATAATTTCAAGGATACATTTTGAAACATCAAGAAACATATGATCATCATGTCAAGAAGAAAAAAAAACTTAAAAAAACAAGGCTTAATCCAATTTTATCAAAGAATCATTAGTTTTGTAGCACAAAATATTTCCCCATTTAAAAAAAATATCAATTTCCTTTAAAAATGAGAAATATTTAAAGTCCTTTACCATATTATGGAAGTTATTTCGTGATTTTAACACATTAATAAATTTTTAAAATTCAAAAACCATATCAACTTTAAAAAAATTATAGAAAAACTACTTAAATCATTCATTTATCACTCACACTAGAGCCTTTGAAAATCAGTTTTTTCAAACAATTTTTTCTAAAAAAAACAGAGCTTATGGTAATTGAAATATATTTTCAAAGAGCTAAAATAATTTTTTTAATTCAAAAATTTCGGTTCTCAGAGGATTTAAAATCATAAAAAAGGGATTAAAATCAAAATTACAAAACAAGATAATGAAACAATCCACACCCATAACTCTCCAAACCAACCACTACTAAATAAAATGACTTGGAAGTAAATAGAAATGATTTAAATTTAGAATTAAAATAGATATATTCATGAGTCAGTAACATGGGTTGGTAAACTACACACCAACCTTAGAAACATTCTTGGATTGACTTCCAGATTAGTCACATAGATTCATTAGATTTTTCTAGACTAAGAAAGAATTGTCCATCTCTAGTCATATTTCCATTGAAATTCCAAAACATATAAGAGAGTCAAAAAATCAAATATAACATTATTGAGAATATAAATCTAATTTATAATTAGTATACCAATAATTCAAAATAAATAATCAATTTCTCAAATTCCTTGGTAACTCAAGTCTCATTGTAATTTTGAGTTATGATATGCTCCTAATATCTTTTATACCATGAATCACCCTAAACAATATAAGGTATTACAAGTAAAAGTAATCTCATTTAAGGAAATAACTCATATAATACAACTTGTAATCAACCAAACTAGAGTAAAATATGAATCAATATTCAAGATAATTCAACACTAACCCAAATAGAATTCTTGATCCCTATAGGTTGATGATTAGCACCCAGGCATAAGAAAATGAGATGAGAATGATTCCTCCAAAAAATTACTAACAAAAATAGATAAAAAAATATAAAAATAAAAAAAAATTATATAACCAAATTTAAAACACACAACTCTTGAGAATTATATATAAACCAAGGTCTCCTAACAAGATCTTTAAGACAACAACCAAGAAAATCCATGAAACAATTGGATAAAATTCTCCATCAATCCCCATCAACTTCTGAGTTCCACTAAACAAGTACACCCAACACCTTAGAGAAGAACTTCCCCTTTCCCCTAGAACTATAATAATAAAGGCAAAAAATTCATGAATGAAAATTTAGGATGTGAGAAAGAATACTAGTATGATTTCACAAAATATTTCAAAGGCATCCATATTAAATAAACTAATTATGCTAAGATTTAAATAAAACATTTTGTGGAAATATTTTCATAGTTATTATTAAATAAATTTCTATAAAAAATTTAATTGGTTGACAATAAAATAGGTACAAGGATATTTTTTTATCAAAGTAGGCATGAAGAATAAATTTTATAAAAAGAGGCATGAATAAGAATTTAAATTGAAACTGATATGAGTAAATATTTAAAAAAAATTGGAAAGAAAAATCATTTCCAATCCTATCACCATGGTTAAGAGACCATGGGGTAATTTATATAAGGTCTCTCACACATATTTCTGAATTACTGTTTCTAGTGTCGATACACTCCTAGGACTAAAACCAATGAAAAAGGAAACACCCATATGGGTTAAAAGGAGAAGATCCCTAAGGATTAATCTCCAAACCCTCAAGTAGTTTATTTCATGTCATCATTGTCAATCCATTTCTAGTTAGAGCTAATTCATGCCTATCATGTTCTGTTCCTTCATAACTATCTAATATCCCATGTGCTTTAATGCAAATCAATGATTTATGAGTAACTACCAATTATTCAAAAACCAATTCATCTATCAATTCATTCAACCCAAATTTCATGTTTTAAGATACAACTCTCATTTCAAAAAACAACCTCAATGGGGTTTTCATCAAAAACTCATTCCATTTCTTTAAAAACAAACAATAACGGGTTTTAATGAAAAACTCATGCGTTTTATTCCAAAAAACAATCATAAAAATGGTTTTTTATAAAAAATCATCTAATCTTATCAAATCAATACATAAAATATATGATGCCTCTAATTTTACCAAAAATATTATTTAAATCATTAATTCAATTCAAGAACACTTTTATGAAAAAAAATATTTTCACTAGTTACTTTCAAAGGGTTTTATCACATATTAGGCCATTTTAAAATTATTTATCAAAGACATAAATCCAACCTTGAAAATGAATTGTAAAGACATCAAAGTTTAAGAAAGAAAAAAAAAATAATATTATAGAAATTTACTCCAAAACCAACTACCTCAAAATAATATTGTAGAATATCCAATAAGGGATCTTCGAAAGAAATAATAGAATGTTTAAAACCCACGATCGAAGAAAAGAATAAAAAACACCCTTATGACGATTACCCAGGAACATGATGCTGAAAATCCCTAAGTGAATATTGAAAAACCCAAAATAGAAAGTCTTGAATTATTTTAAAATAAACATACTAGGAATAGAAATATTAAAACCCCATAATTAAAAAAAATCATTTTTTATCTCTCAAATGTTTAGTGTAGAGGTTTTATAAACATTAAAAACCTAATTGAACACTTTTAAATTGTTTAAATGGTTGGAATAAACGATTTATAGTATTTTTAAAAACAAAAATTACATTTTAAGTCTTTATTGATGATAAGGGAAGAAAAATGGAGTTTTTTTATTGTCTCAAAAATACCATTGCATAAGGGTATCATGTATTTACCCTTATGCAGCTCTCAAGCATCATCAAAGGGTATAGTTACACTTACACATCCTTTGAATCTAAGAAACAACCCTTGTTCATATCACTTTAACCTTACATAGTACCTAGGTTACCCATATGTAACCATTGAAAATTTTTATCTAGCCTTAAGTGGCCTAAGAACTATATTTACCCAAATCATGGATACCCTTATGCAACCTTTGGATGGGAAAGTTTACTTTTACATAGCACTTGGGTACCCTTATGTATTGAAATTGTTCCCTTATGTGATACCCTTATGCAAGCTGATACCCTTACACAAGACTCTTACCTAAGACAGTACCCTTAAATGATATCATTACATGATTAAGTACCCTTATGTAAGACCCTTACATAAGAAGTGACTTTTACACTATTCCTTTAGACACCCTTAAACAACACATATATAAAAAATGATTTCCCTTACATAGTGAAAATTATGCCCTTACATAGAACATGTAATCAAGGATTACCCTTATGTAGGTAAATGAATTTCACCTTTACCATTACAAATTGTATATATTTAGGGGTTTATCATTACAAAGGTAATGTAAATCCCTCTTACACATATATAGAGGCTATTTACCCTTAAAAAAGTCATAGAAAAGGGTTATACCTATAAAAAACTCTTAAAAACACCGACTTACCTTTACTCAACATTTATAAAGCACATGTTACCCTTATGTGAGGTTCTTTAAACCAATTTAACTCTTACATAACAACATAAAACATAATGTTAATTTCTATTAAAAATAATTGTTTTTCCTATATAAATAATTATAAAATAAAATGAATAAAAGAAGTTAATTATTATAAAAATAAGGATGTAACATGATTCAATTTGGAAAATATATTCTAGTTTAAAAGAGAATGATCACATTATATCATAATTTATAGAGATTCCATGAATCATATATGAAGATTAATATTCAAAATATTATAATGTTAATATTTTAAATCCATGTGTAAGGGAGAAAGGTTTCTTGTAATATCTTCTTGGGTATTCTAAAATAATATTTAGAGAACAAATACTTTCCAGTATTGGTGTTAGAAGATGAGTATGAAGCCAGAGATATGTCTTGTTGAAAAAGACCCACTAAATGAGTATTCAAAATGAATATAATTACCCAAATAGTCTATGATCTAGAGTGACTTTCATGAACAGGAGTGATGACCCCCCATTATCGCCAGTTAAAGTTCTTTAAGGTATTGTACATAGGTGAACAAGTTCTTTTATTCCCATGTAATAAGAAAAAATCAAGTGTTGTAGAAAAACATATATCTTGAAATATTTATTTCTAATTATGGATCAAATAGTTGTTATGAGTGGGGTGTATAAGTGGCCATGATAAGAAGTTTTGTTTGGGGTGTATAACAATCACATGGAATTAGAACACAAAATAACTCTATGTTGATAGGACTATGAATTTCCTTGTATGATGTAACCACTTGTGAATATAGATAAGAATCCATGATTGAGGTGACTAACATATAATGACAATGAGTGGCACATTATGGTTGAACATTATAAATCCTTGGGTGACAATCTTTCTTTATTTTTACTATACACTAGGTGAGGTAATTAGATAATTACTTAAGATTATACTAATACCATAACTAGTCATATAGGATGGGTTAAAAGGGAGTAACTCATGAAATGAAAATGATATCAATGATTTACCACCTCCACCACTTAGTGATCAAACTAGATCTATGAACTTCAGTTGGTATTAGAGAAAAAGTCCCCCCTAAGTGATCCATGAGGTTTTGAGGATAGATGATATAAATTCTATGAATTGTTGGGGTCTTCCTACTTTTGATATAATAAAATATCCCCATTAATGAAATAGGTTCCTTCCCTACCTCATATTTACTGTCCTAGAAGTTTGAGATACTTAAATAGTGGTATTTCAACCCATCACTGATGAAGATACTATGAATATTTATAAAAAGATAAATATAGAGAATATTAGTTAGCCTGAAAATGAAATTTTTATTCATCATTCTCAAAATGTCAATAAAATATTCATGGGATTTTAAACTGAAAAGGAAATTTAGGACAAGTTTTTAAGCATTTATGAAGGTGATATTAAAGTAAAAGAATCCAAAATACACATTTGTAGGAGTATTTATGAAGTTATTAAAATGTGTTGGTCAGAGTGGAATCTCAAGAGGGGGGTGGATTTAATTCCTACTTAAAATTTCGGTTAAAAACTTTTTTCTTGAAAACCCCCAAATTTGAAAGATCCCAGTTAATTAAGGTAGTAGAGATATAAATGTTTGGTTGGTCAATTTTTTTTTCAAATGGTGATTAGTCCTCAGTTGAATCAGTGTAATCACTTATTCAACTTTGGAAACAGGTTTACTAAATTTAACACATACATACACTAACTAGAAATAACAAACATAGTTAATGTAAAATAGTTTTCTGTTTTTGAAATTATGAGTAACAGAAAATAGAGAAAATAGAGTATAACAAAAATATAGTACACATCAGAGTTAAACAAGAGGTTTAGTCTCTAGCCAAGACTTAATCCTCTCCAATTGGTGATCACTTACCACCAAGCAGTTTATAAATGATAAACTTTATACACATCCTGTATTGGTCTTTATAATGTTTTTTACAAATGGTCCAGGGTTCACACCCTCTACCATAGTTCTTCATGTTAAAAATAAACAATACATACCACACAAGGTCTCTTCCACCGTTACATGTGGGAAACAAAGTGTAAGTGAAGTTTGATGTGTAGATTTTCAGTATCCTCCATTTCAAGTACATGAGACAGTGTGTGTAACAGACATACCCACAAAATTCTCTGAAATGTAAAATAAAAGAACACAGTAGATCTAAGATTACAAGATTGAGTTTATAAAGCTCTATGTGTTTGCAGTTCATCTTTTATCTCCTTGGTGTGAAGAATTTTTTGTTAGAGTATTTCTCTAGAAGTTTTCCTCAAAAGAAAGTGTCGCAACTCTAGGTTCTAGATTTTAGGAACTGAGTGTTCTACTTCTTATGTTGATCGAGAGTGGATGTAGCACCAAAGGAAGACCTGAAATTGTTCTACCGAAATGATCTTCCTGAGGTTCTTGGGTTCACAGTGTAAGCATCGAATGATACTTTCTTGTTCTCTTTGATCTAGTGAGTAAGATTTTTCTCATGCATTACTCTGTCTTTACACACTTCACACTCGCACGCTTTTCGCTAAATCTTCTCTTTCTTAGTCTTCTCTTTAATATTTGAGGTCCAACAATAGGAACAAGTAAACCATGTGCGGTCCTCCTTGTACATCGTACTGTCCCTATATATTGTCTCTTGATATGTCTACAATCAACATTAATTAATGTCAGAAGCATTAAATTTACCAAATATGACCATTAGAATAATCTTAATAATTTGACAAGGTATGAAGTAGAAGGGTAGGAATCAATAGACTGGTAACAATATCCATCACAATGGTAGGTTCAACAATAAGTGTGCATCAATAGCCTTTATTAGTAGCCTTCATCGGTAACCTTCAACGGTAGCCTTTAGCGGTAGCCTTCAGCGGTAGCCTTCATTGGTAACCTTGTATCAGTGACCTTTCATCAGTGACCGTACATCAATAAAATTCTCAACTCCATCCTTCAGTGGTAACCTTCATAGGTAACCTTCTCAACGATAGCCTTTAGTGGTAAACTTCAATAGTAACCTTGCATCGGTGACCATTCATCGGTGACCTTTCATCATTAACCTTCTCAACAGTAGATTTGAATCGGTGACCTTCATTGGAGACCTTTCATCGGTGATCTTTCTATCAGTCACATTTCTATCAGTGATCTTTACTTAGATAAATTATTCAATGTAAGCTTAAATAATAGAACAATGAGATAGAATATATATAGTTATCACTTGATAGAAACTAGGAATATTAATGAGACACGATTATCACATAAGTGAAACATGATTTGGGATTATCAAAATAGGTGAGTCCAATAATCTCCCCCTTTTTGATAATCAGAAATTATGTCAGTAATTTTTAGTCAGGGTTAAGCACATTTTCTAAATATCTTTAGAGGAGTGTATAAGTAAAATTGAACCATGTTTATTGTAGATAGTATATATATGAAAAGATTCAAGTTAACACAAAATATTATTCCCCTTGCAGGAAACTTAAAACTTCTCCCCCTTTGTGATTAACAAAAAGAGAGGAAGAAAAAAAGAGAAAAAAGAGGATTTTATTATTAATGAAGCAAGAATACAAGAAAAAAAGTGTACAAAGACCCCTATCAACTAAGAAACCCCATATTCAATCCACATCATAAATGTCTAAGGGAGATTAATCTTTGGAATCTGAAGAGTTAGGTTCTGAAGATGGAGGGATAGGATGAGGGATGTAAGTTAGCAGGGTTGGAGGAGCTACTATAGAGGCATCAGTACACCTATAGTGAGTGGATCTCTGAGAAATCACAGGGGTCAATCTTCTGATGACCTGCGCAGGAGTCATCAATGGGGCAACACTAGTGGATCTTGAGGTAGCTGTGGATGAGGGTAAAGCTGGAGGAACAATTATGGGAGTGCAGTCCACATGGAGGAAGGGTAAAAGAAGGTTTATTTAATCAATAATGATTCTTCCTCCTTTTTCCATATCTGAAATAAAATCGTCCTTATTCTCCATAAATCTCTCTAAGGAAGGAGTCCACTCTCTAAGCATGATGTCATGATCCTTAAATTCTTGAGTGACAGGCGGTATCCTCAAGTTATCCAACAGAAGCTTAAGGTGACCATCCATTTGATACTTAGTGTATATCCTTTTATATTAGAAATCAACTTGCTCTTTGAGGGACTTCTGATCTTGAGAATCTTCCCTTAGATAATCTACCACAATATTATGAATTTCCCAGGTAGTGGAAATGACCCGAGTCATAAACTGATGGTCCGAGGTACTATCACTAGAGAACTTCTCCAATTCTTCTCTAGCAACCAATCTGAAAGCATCTAGATCAACTGTACAAGAGTTTGAAGAGGAAGCAGATGCACAAAGAGGTTCCATAGTGAAAGCCAATATCTTCTTAAAGGATCTGGTCAGCCCACTGATCATCCTCTTCACATCATCATCCTGGCCACTCACATGTGTCTCCATAGACTTCTTAAAGTCCTCAAACACAACCATCTAGTGAACCACATTTTTAACATATCTAATATCACTGTCCACTTTCACCCTTGAATCCATATAGAAGTCTAATATGATAATATGTTGCTTCACATATTCTATATACTCTATCATGGTTCTAATTTGATTTTGACATTCCTTTGCCTCATGTAGCAAGGCTGAGTGAGAGGTGGAAACTAGCCTTTCCACTGCAGATGTCATAAGTTCCTGATTTTGAGCTATTGTTCTCTCTATCTCTGAAGATTTATCATCAAAGTAACTTTTTCAAATCAGACTTAAATTATTCCAAATCATACTTATTTACATATTCTCAAGGTAAATGTACTAATGGCTGCACAATAGTAGTCTCTGTAACTGAAGGAATTGGAGGACTTCTGATAGGATGGTCATCATCAGGATATGTATAGTCTAAGCCGAAGACCACAAATCAAGGGTCTTATGACCATTCATCTATTCCATGAGCCAAAAAAAAACCGAACCTATGGCAACAGGTTCCTCCCCCTCACTTGGTGCATTCCTCTAAACAACCACATTCACCTCTGCCATACCTCCTTGATCAACTGCATCAACAGGAGAGTTCACTGCCACTCCTTTTATAGAATCTTCAACTACTGCCATTGAAATTCCACCTTTAATAGATTCAGAAACCTCTTCAACTAAAATTTATACCATTTATATATGTCTTATCAGAGGATTGAGGCTTATACATTCTTCTTCACTTTCTTCAGTAGCTATCTCAAAATCATCATGACTAGATTCAGTGCCATCTTCATCCTATGAGGTCCCTCTAATGTATCTTAAGTCATTTTGATCTCCTTCTTCTTCACTGGTTTTCTCATCATCACTATCCCTAAGGATAGTCTCCCTTATAGGCAACCTTTTTGGTGGGCTAGGCTCACCAAAAGATACAATATTGGCATGAGGATGGTCAGGATCACTCCTATCATCTATAAGAGAATCCTCTCTAAATTTCATAATAACAACCTCTTCTTCTTCATCTGAGTATGTAGGCTCCACTTTATTAGGATTCATACCAGGGTCTCTCTTATCCTTAGTCCTATTAGGATGAGTAATTGAGTTGAATTCCTCATACATCTTAGCCTCACCAGTTACCCATCTTCTCTGCCAAGGGTTCCAGCTGATTTTCATAAACTTGAAAATCATCTTAGTAATGCATAATTAGTCCCTTATAACTACTATTTCCTCCTTATTTCTAGAAACTAATTTCACTTTCAACATTAAGGATATCAATCTAGAATGAAACAAAGCATTATTTTTTGAACTGGGCTTTGTCATATGTTTTAATTGAATCATCAGCAATATACAAAAATTTATCTTCTATCCATGATTTAAAAGATACAAAAGAAGTACATCTTGATATTTCAAGGTAGCAAAGTCCCCTCTCCTAGGACTCAAAACATGCCGAAAAAACTTAAACAACAACTTGTTTTCTCCTTCCATTTAAGCAGAAATCACTTTTATAGGGATCCCATTCCCTGTCAGTTCATCTGAGGCTTCTTCATAATAGAATAAATCACTAGTGGGAGGCACCACTTCTGAGTAGTAATAAAAAATCCATTCATTTGGAACTCTTAAACAATCAGCCCATTCAATAGAGGAGAATATCAAACTTACTCCATTTACCTTTGATGAAATTCGGTTCTCATCCTCAGACTACTCGAATTTCAGAAATTCATAAAATTCCGTCACTAACATTCGGTAATAAGGTCCATTGTTATTTGAAAAGCATTCGACCCAACCTTGAGCTTTAGGTGCCTTTATAACTAAATACCTACTCAAAATCAGCCATTCTGAGCTTAGTTCCTTCTCAAACATGATTTCCTTATTCGAAAAATGTGGTTTGATTAGATTTTCCACTACCTGGCTTCCACTGCTTGACCCACCTTAAGGCCTCTTAGGATTAAGCACAAATCCTTCATAACTGACCAATGGTATATTCAATATTTCAATTTCAATGTGGTTTGGTTAGAGGGTTTTAGTAAACTATGAGGTTCTAAGGTTATAAATCAAGAGGTTCAGGAGAGAGTAGAAGTGGATCGAAATGTAGTTTTTACTTTAATTTTATCATTTAGGGATCGAAAAACAAATCAAGTAAAAGAAATAAGTAATACTAAAAACATTTCAGATTCCAACAGAAAAACTCAAAGTCCTAGAAAAGTAGACTATCGGTAAGGTGACAAGGGCGAGGTTACAATGGTGAGGTCCTAATAGTGAGGTTCATAATGGTGAGATCCAACAGTGAGGTTCCTAATGGTGAGGTCTAATGTTGAGGTTCCTAACGGTGAGGTCCAACGGTGAGGTTCCTAACAGTGAGGTCCAACAGTGAGGTTTATAATGCTGAGGTCCAATGGTGAGGTTCCTAATGGTGAGGTCTAACAGTGAGGTTCCTAATGGTGTGGTCCAACAGTGAGTTTCCTAATGGTGAGGTTCCAATGGTGAGGTTCTTAATGGTGAGGTTCCCATCGATGAGGTCTAACGGTGAGGTTCCTAATGGTTTGGTCCAACGGTGAGGTTCCTAATGGTGAGGTTCCAACGGGGAGGTTCTTAATGGTGACGTTCTTAATGGTGAGGTCTAACAGTGAGGTCCTATGACGAGGTTCCTAATGGTGAGGTTACAAAGGTGAGGTTTCTAACGGTGAGGTTCCTAATGCTGAGGTCCAACAGTAGGGTCCAATGGTGAGGTCCAACTGTGAGGTTCCTAACAGTGAGGTTCCTAAATTAATAGTTTATCATACCTAACTCATGTTTGATGTAATTTAACCTCTCATAATTCAAAGTCTTTGTGAATATATCATCCAATTGATGTTCCATGCTGATGAATTCAAGAGTGATATCACCTCTTTGATAATGGTCTCTCAAGAAGTGATGTATCACATCAATGTGATTTGTCCTAACATGAGATACTAGATTTTTAGAGATGTTAATAGAACTTTTATTATCATAGTTTATAGAGGCATGTTTGAATTTATATCCATATTTTAGTAAAGTGTGTTTCATCCACATAATTTGAGCACAACAACTACCAGTAGCTATATATTCAACTTCGACAGAAGATAATGCAACAAAATTCTTTTTCTTACTACACCATGATACTAGTGACTTGCCCAAAATGTGACATTTTCCATAGGTTATATTTCTATCTAACTTGTAACCCACAAAGTCATCATCCAAATAACTTATTAAATCAAATGATCATCCTCTTGGATAAAATAGTCCCAAGTTTTTAGTATACTTGAGATATTTAAAAATACTTTAAACAGTAGTTAAATGAAACTATTTGGGATTAGCTTGAAAATGAGCACACATGAATATACTAAACATAATATCAGGACCACTAGAAGTAAGATAGAGCAGACTCCCAATCATACCTCTGTAATTTGTTTGATCCACTGGTTTACTAGTTTCATCAGCATCCAACTTACAAGTGGTACCCAGAGGTGTATCACTTCCTTTTTTGCTGTCCAAACCAAAAAATTTCAAAATATCCTTTGTATATTTACTTTGATTTAAAACAATACCATTTTTATTTTAAAAAATTTGAAATCCAAGGGAAAATTTAAGTTCCCCCATTAAACTCATTTCAAATTCATCACACATCATTTTTGAGAAATCGATACATAAAGAATTTTTAGAGGATCCAAAAATAATTTTATAAGGCCCCGTCCTTAAACCTTACTTAATATTGAATTAAATGAATAATTCACATTGAGGATCTTTTAAGGTTTATAGTTTTAGATAATTAGATCATAACTATTACATCTCAAAAGATTACATAGTAGAAACTTCTACTAAGTTTCCATAAAATAAAAAAACACTTAAAAAGAAATATGTCTAGTTCCGTGTTTTAGATAACATGTATTTCATTGATCCCATCCTTGACCCTATTCATCTTTCAGTCCTGTGGAAAACATTTCAAAAACTTGGTATGAGCATAAAAATCCCAGTATAGGATACACAAAGAAGGAAAACTGTTAGTTTTTTAAAAACAACAAGTAAACCATGAGTAATTTACCAAAGTAATAATTTTCACCTTTATGAAGTAGTAAAAACTCTTCACTGAATAAAAGATCATTACTTACCCTTTTGTAACCAAAAGATTAACATAAAACCCATATAAAGAACAGATAAAATATAAAGGTAAATTGGTACATAAACATACTTAAATGGAATAACCATACGGTCTAATTCCACACATACTTAATGGAATATCCACACGGTCGACTTCCATACCCAATGCATTGGAGGTCATAACGTAACTACCTGTCCTGGTATTCACGGCACCACCCGTCAGATGGTTTATCACGTAACCACCAATAAAATGTCCAAGTACCATCATTACACATAAAATATTGAAAATATAAACATTTCAATAAGAAAATTTCATTTTCAATCACAATAAGTAATTCCAAGATATTGAATTAATCAATCCATTTTCAAAAACCATTTAAAAGAGATTTTTGAATCAAAGTGTCCCATACCACTTTGAAGCTTTTAATGGAATTATAATTTTAAAAAATCAATGTCCATATAAATAAATACTGAAAACTATTTTGAAAACATGGACATTAAACATAATGATTTAAAATAATAAATCTTTAAAACATTTAAAATGATATTTTTGTTAAAGAGTTTTTAACAAAATGAGAGATCTTGAATACAAATAATCGGGGAATAACATTTAATCCAAACTTTATAATATCATGAGAATAAAGGGATTTATGATATAATATGTCAAAGGACAGTATACACACCATATAAGAGTGAATTGGTGCATAACAACAATGAAGTCTCAATGGAAATGTAAATTGAGATGGAATCCATTATAAAGATGGTATCCTTAAATTAAGGATAAATATATCACATAATTATGTGTGAGAAATATAAATACACCCAAAATAAGTGTATATTAAGTGTGAAACAATCAGAGGTCATTCAAACATATTCATAGGATGACATGTTCAAGAAGTACAAGTTGAACCCAAAGAAATCGAAATTGGGTTAAGAAGTTCCCTTATAAAAATTTGACAGCCTAACAGTGTCACTTCAAAATTCAGAAAATTAGTCGATGAAAGAGTGAATGGTATCTCATCACTTGGACATAAACTTTACATCAATAAGGATATAGAAGAACATATCCCAACATAATAAGATGTAAATTAAAAGACATAACAAAATAATTCTTTTAAAAAGAGGAGGGTGAAAGGTTCCCTTACCGACTTGGGTAACTTTCGAAACATACACCCCATGAAAGAAAGACTATAAATCATTGATGTAAATACTCACAAACGAAAGTATATTACACAAATATTAGAATAATGGGAAGTAAATACACCACTCAAAGGAAATGGTGGAAAATGTAGCATAAATCTCATGGGAATAAAAGTGAGATGAAAAATCCCTTAGGAAAACTCGGCAGCCTAACGACGCCACTTAAAACTTCCAAGAATGGATTTATTAGATCAAATAGGGTCTCTCATAATATGAACATAAAAAGTACAGTATGAGTAATATAAAATAACATCCCAAAACATAATAAAGATGAGATTAAAAGAAATGACATAAAAGAGAGTACTTAAAAAGAAAGAGATAGGTTGGATCCCTTACCTCAAGTCTAACTTGTCTTGTTCGTTTCTTTATATTCCTTAAAATCGGGTAAATCTTCTTGATTTGAGATCAAAGGCTTCCTTGGAACGGATTCTGCCCAAAGGTGAGGCTTCAATGATGAAGAGAGGAATGTGGAGAGATGAAATGGTCAGGGTTTGGACGAGCCAAAGGCTTGAGAGGTGTGGGTAAGGTGGTAGAGGTGGGGGCCTTTTATAAGAGAAAAGGAGGGGCACTCTTGGAAAGTTATAAAATATTACTTTATTATAAAATGATTTTCAGATTTTAAAGGTCCCAAAAGGATATATTTAGAGGATAAGGTGATAAGGTTTCGAAATCCACCCATCCAATAGGTTTGTGACAAGTGTAGGTCTTAGATTTTACATTATCTTTTCATTTTATTTAAATCGTTAAATAATGAGGTAATCAATGCATCATAATGGTGTCATAAATAATTTAATTTATTTAGTGTCTAAAATTTATAAAAAAAATATAATGATGTAGAAAATATTTTTAAATTTCTAATTAATATATATAGTAAAAAATATGACTTGTATAACCCCAAATAAAAATTGTTTTAGTAAAACAACACATGTTTGTGACATTTTAATTTTAACATTAAATAAAAAGGCATTAATGTCATTTTCCTACCAAAGTGGATAATGAGGTCCCCAAGTTGACCCATGGATTTTATTGGTTGGCCATGACACATCCAATGAGGGTAGGACATGTGTCTAGGTCATTTCATATTATGAAAACATTTTTTTACCTTAAATTACACTAATTACCTCTAATCGCGATTCATAAACTTAAAAGTTACTATTCACCAAAAAATTATTTTAATCCCATTGAACCAAATTTTAATTCTTAATGACAACCATGTATATCATATTTTTGAAATTCAAATCATATAAGTGGTAAAGTTTCATTTAAACGAAAAAATCAGTTTCCTTAACTACCACTTAGTGGTTTCACTATTCATCAAAAATTGAAGTTTTTCAGAAAATTACCAAAAATACACCCTAGGATATATTTGATATCCCGAATTAAAAAATGATGTCTATTTTACAAAATTCAAAACATATAAGTTACATTAATTAATTTAATAATTAATTCCCGTTGTCAGAGCAAATAGCTAGTTTTTATGAAACAATAAGTATAAAAAGATTGACACTAGTTTAAGTCCAATTTCAAGATGAAATTAATTCCAATGACCACTATTGGATTAAATGGTAAACATATATTCTAATTTAACTTTGAAACCAATTCAAAAGATAATCTAATCATATAAATAAATTATATTTAAAAGAGGTTTTGAATTAAAATACAACATTTTTCACTATTCATTAAAAAATGAACATTATCGGAAAAATACCAAAAATTTACACAAAGTAAATTTTGATGTCCCGATTCTAGAGAAGAATTTTATTTTTTCAAATATAACACATAAAATTGTCAAAAATTGGATTTAAAAGAGGTTCTTCATCAAAAGGCGGTTAATCGACCTTTTAAAGAATATTAGAATGTTTACGCTTAAAATTGGATTCATTCACATTTTTTATCCTCTAACATTTATTGTAAAAAGTAAAAATATTTGACAAACATATATAATCATTTTTTAGTAAGTTCTGTTCATTCCCGCCCTTAAAACGGCTAGGTGTTAACTACAATTTAAAATAATATTACTTTACTATTATAGTGCAATGTAAGATTCCCAAGAAACTCATTGTTGCGTATTGGGTACGCCATCGAGCATAGCGTCCCCTTTAAAGTTATATTAATATTTTATTCACAAATATGGATAAATGTGAAAATGTCATATTCTTTATTTACCTGGGGTGTTACATCCTTCCCCCCTTTTGGGAATTGCATCCTCGCAATTTTAAAATTGCTCTTGGAAACTTCATTGAAAATCCCACATTGGAATAAGAGTCAGTAAAACAATCACTTTAAAATAAAGAAAGAGAAGTAAAATGGTCATCCGAGTTAACCCATACTAGGATTCCAAGTATGAAAATATGGAATGGAGGAAAAAACAAAGGGTCATGTTCTGCTGGAGAGTGATATTAAACATGTCTAAGAGAAAGTTAACCATAATAAAATCACAAACTTATGATGGGATAAACGGTATTCGATTCCCCAGAAGGAAAAGTTAACAGAAAATATTTTTGGTTTTAAGTTACTCTTCATTGAGGAATTTATTTTTTGAGCTTAACTAAATCATAATGAAACATACTTATTTGTCACGTTGACTTTCAACTTTTACTAGATTCCTTAATCAAACTCATATTTTCTCCAAAACACGAGTATTTAGGAGGACTTGTTCGCATTAAGAGTACTATAATCAACTTCTTGAGAATCACCTAATCCAAAAAAGAGAACTATATATTTCACATGTCTTTAGACAAAATCCAAATCCAAAATTGTTAGTATGAGATCAGATATTCCACAAAAGTATAATACTTTATAAAAAGAAAATCTATTCTTAATCTCCAAAATTTGTCCAAAAAAAACCCAAAGTTCAACGAAGACCATTCGATAAACAATTGTCCATAAAATTCTTCAAAGTAAACCAAACTAAGATTAAAACCCAAATATTTGAAGGTTTTAATCACATAGTCTTCCAAGGTACAAATTAACTTTTATCTCCAAATAACATCAGTTGCTCTTAAATTCTCATATTGAAAAGTAATTAACCTAATCACATATCCTCGATGATAGGTTAATCATTTCCATAGATAAACCAAAATAAACTTACTCTTGATTCCTAAAATAATTTAACTAAAAATAATTAGTCAAACTAACCAGGGACTTCACGTAGTCCAGTGGTAGGCAATAAATACCAATCGCACTTTGGTTGTGGGTTCGATTCCCGCAGCTTTGTCCGACGCGACGGGTTGTCACACGGTCTGTGTGTTGTCCTTTTTCCAAACTATATAATTCTCAAATCATTCCCCAAAAAGAGATAAAATCATCAAAAATAACCATAACATAATTTAACCTCAATTGTATCTCATGCCTTTCACTTTCCATCATAACATATAGTAACCCATAATTACCTCAAAAGTAAGGATCATATAAACCCAAATTGTTCTTTATAACTATGTCCACAAAAGAACAGATAACTATTCCTTGAATAAAATTTTCATATATCAAACATCAGGGTTACACATACTATAAAAAGTCTTCTAATTTAACCCCATCATAAAAAGAGACTTAATACTCTTAAGAATTTCACCATAACTCTTGAAGCCCTTATATGTTGACTTCTTACTCATTCAACATTCTTCATGATCCATTAACCATTCCTTTCCAACTTATTCTGAAATACTTATTTCCTAAAAACAAAATCATGAATCATATCCTAATATTCCAAAATTGGAAAACAAATGTTATGAAATAATCCATACCTTTGATTGGTCATTGTCAGTTTCTTCATCCTCAATCGGAATGGCATTAGGTATTGGTAAACGAATATTTCTACGATCTTGGTGATCCCATTCACGAAACATCTTTATAGGACAAGTTTTTTCATAATGACCATGCAAACCACATTTAAAAAATTCAATTGATCCCTCAGAAAGAACTTCTTTCCCTTTCATCAATTCAACTGGATGCTTCCTTTTTCCATGGCAGGTTCTTGCTTTACGACCTTCATTTACACATCTATAGCATATTTCTGTTGATTTGAAACATTTTCCTAGGTGTTTCTTTCCACATCTTTGACACATAGGTTTTTTAACACACTGACCTTTATGATTATTACCTGTAGTTCCATAGGGATTTGTTTCTCGCATATATGATGCCTTATAGAAATCACCAAGGTTTAGGTGGTCAATCATGACTCCAGATAGTTGGTTGAGGATAAACACAAGATTTCTCATTGCAGCTCCCATATCATTCAGTTGCTCGCTCAGAAAACTATCAGAGTTTCCTTCACATCCACTGTTACTTTGGTGCCTGCTAGATTCAACCATTTACTAAAACCAAAAAGGTCAGTGTGAGTATATCAACAAAACAATCATGTACTAATGAAGAAGATGAACACTAAGATATACTTACTCATTCACTTTATCTAAAACTAAGACTCTTTCTGAAATCCTAACTATTATGGTAATGTCACTTATGCTTAAAGAATACCCTGACCTCTAAAGTTATCAAAACCGACCTTTGATACCAACTATAAGGCCCCGACCTTAAACCTTACTTAATATTTAATTAAATGAATAATTCACATTGAGGATCTTATCAGGTTTAGAGTTTTAGAGAATTAGGTTATAACTATTACATCTCAAAAGATTACATAGTAGACACTTCTACTAAGTTTCCATAAAATAAATAAAACACTTAAAAAGAAACATGTATAGTTCCATGTTTTAGATAGCATGTCTTTCCTTGATCCCATCCTTGACCCTATTCATCTTTCAGTCCTGTGGAAAACATTTCAAAAACTTGGGATGAGCATAAAAAGCCTAGTATAGGATACACAAAGAAGGAAAACTGTTATTTTTTCAAAAACAACAAGTAATCCATGAGTACTTTACCAAAGTAATACATTTCACCTTTATGAATTAGTAAAAACTCTTCACTAAATAAAATATCATTGATTACCATTTTATAACCAAAAGATTACCATAAAACCCATATAAAGAACACATAACATATAAAGGTAACTTGGGACGTAAACATACTTAAATGGAATAACCATACGGTCGACTTCCACACATACTTAATGGAATAGCCATACAACCGACTTCCATACCCAATGCATTGGAGGTTATAACGTAACTACCCGTCCTGGTATTCACGGCACCACCCGTCATATGGTTTATCACGTAACCACCCGTAAAATGTCCAAGTACCATAATTACACATAAAATATTGAAAATATAAACATTTCAATAACAACATTTCATTTGAAATCACAATAAGTAATTCCAAGATATTGAATTAATCAATCCATTTTCAAAAACCATTTAAAAGAGATTTTTGAATCAAAGTGTCCCATACCACTTTGAAGCTTTTAATGGAATTATAATTTTAAAACATTAATGTCCATATAAATAAATACTGAAAACCATTTTGAAAACATGGAAATAAAAGATAAATATTTAGAATAATAAATCTTTAAAACATTTAAAACGATATTTTAGTTAAAGATTTTTTAACAAAATGAGAGACTCTTGAATACAAATAATTGCGGAATAACATTTAATCAAAACTTTATAATATCATGAGAATGAAGGGATTCATGGTATAATATGTCAAAGGATAGTATACACACCATATAAGAGTGAATTGGTGCATAACAACAATGAAGTCGCAATGGAATTGTAAATAGAGATGAAATCCATTATAAAGATGGTATCCTTAAATTAAGGATAAATCTATCACATAATTATGTGTGAGAAATATAAATACACCCAAAATAAGTGGATATTAAGTGTGAAACAATCAGAGGTTATTCACACATATTCATAGGATGACATGTTCAAGAAGTACAAGTTGAACCCAAATAAATCGAAATTGGGTTAAGACGTTCCCTTGTAAAAATTCAACAGCCTAACGGTGTCACTTCAAAATTCAGAAAATTAGTCGATGAAAGAGTGAATGGTATCTCATCACTTGGACATGAAATTTACATCAATAAAGATATAGAAGAACATATCCCAACATAATAAGATGTAAATTAAAAGACATAACAAAAGAAGTCTTTTAAAAAGAGGAGGGTGAAAGGTTCCCTTACCGACTTGGGTAACTTTCGAAACGTACACCCCATGAAAGAAAGACTATAAATCATTGATGTAAATACTCATAAACGAAAGTATATTACACAAAGATTAGAATAATGGGTAGTACATAAAACACTAAAAGGAAATGGTGGCAAATGTAGCATAAATCTCATGGGAATAAAAGTGAGATGAAAAATCCCTTATGAAAACTCGGCAGTCTAACGACGCCACTTAAAACTTCCAAGAATGGATTTATGAGATCAAATAGGGTCTCTCATAATATGATCATAAAAAGTACAGTATGAGTAATATAAAAGAACATACCCAAACATAATAAAGATGAGCTTAAAAGAAATGACATAAAAGAGAGTACTTAAAAAGAAAGAGATAGGTTGGATCCCTTACCTCAAGTCTGACTTGTCTTGTTCGTTTCTTTATATTCCTTAAAATCGGGTAACTCTTCTTGATTTGAGATCAAAGGCTTCCTTAGAAAGTATTCTACCCAAAGGCGAGGATTCAATGATGAAGAGAGGGATGTGGAGAGATGAAATGGTCAGGGTTTGGCCAATCCAAAGGCTTGAGAGGTGTGGGTAAGGTGGTAGAGGTGGGGGCCTTTTATAAGAGAAAAGGAGGGGCACTCTTGGAAAGTTATAAAATATTACTTTATTATAAAATGATTTTCGGATTTTAAAGGTCCCAAAAGGATATATTTAGAGGATAAGGTGATAAGGTTTCTAAATCCACCCATCCAATAGGTTTGTGACAAATGTAGGTCTTAGATTTTACATTATCTTTTCATTTTATTTAAATCGTTAAATAATGAGGTAATCGCTGCATCATCATAGTGTCATAAATAATTTAATTTATTTAGTGTCTAAAAATTATAAAAAAATATCATGATGTAGGAAATATTTTTATCTTTCTAATTAATATTTATAGTAAAAAATATGACTTGTATAACCCCATATAAAAATTGTTTTAGTAAAACAACACATGTTTGTGACATTTTAATTTTAACATTAAATAAAAAGGTATTAATGTCATTTTCCAACAAAAGTGGCTAATGGGGTCCCCAAGTTGACACATGGATTTTATTGGTTGGCCATGACACATACAATGAGGGTAGGACATGTGTCTAGGTCATTTCATATTATTAAAACATTTTTTTACCTTAAATTACACTAATTACCTCTAATCGCGATTAATAAACTTAAAAGTTACTATTCACCAAAAACTTATTTTAATCCCATTGAACCACATTTATTTCTTAATGAAAACCATGTATGTCGGATTTTTGAAATTCAAATCACAGAAGTGGTAAAGTTTCATTTAAACGAAAAAATCAGTTTCTTTAACTACCACTTAGTGGTTTCACTATTCATCAAAAATTGAAGTTTTTCAGAAAATTACCAAAAATACACCCTAGGATATATTTGATATTCCGAATTCAAAAATGATGTCTATTTTACGAAATTCAAAACATATAAGTTACATTAATTAATTTAATATTTAATTCCCATTGTCAGAGCAAATAGCGTGTTTTTATGAAACAATAAGTATTAATAGATTGACACTAGTTTAAGTCCAATTTCAAGATGAAATTAATTCCAACGACCACTATTTGATTAAATGGTAAAAATATATTCTAATTTGACTTTGAAACCAATTCAAAAGATAATCTAATCATATAAATAAATTACATTTAAAAGAGTTTTTGAATTAAAATACAACATTTTTCACTATTCATTAAAAATGATCATTATCGGAAAAATACCAAAAATTTACACAAAGTAAATTTTGAAGTGCCGATTCTAAAGAAGAATTTTATTTTGTAATATATAACACATAAAATTTTCAAAAAGTGTATTTAATAGAGTTTCATCATCAAAAGGCGGTTAATCGACCTTTTAAAGAATATTAGAATGTTTACGCTTAAAATTGGATTCATTCACATTTTTAATCCTCTAACATTTATTGTAAAAAGTAAAAATATTTGACAAACATATATAATAATTTTATAGTTAGTTCTGTTCATTACCTCCATTACAACATCTAGGCGTTAACTACAATTTAAAATAATATTATTTTATTATTATAGTGGAACGTAATATTCCCAAGAGACTCATTGTTGCGTATTGGGTACGCCATCGAGCATAGCACCCCCTTTAAAGTTATATTAATATTTTATTCAAAAATATGGATAAATGTGAAAATTTCATATTCTTTATTTACCTGGGGTGTTACAAATGTCATATACACAAATTTATACTATTCAAACATCTTTGAAAATAATTTTAATAAATATAGTAGGATCAGCTATTTCTTTAGTAAAACCTTTTGAAATAAGAAGAGAACTAATTCTATCATACCAAGCTCTTGGATATTATTTTAGAGCATTAAGATCTTTAGAAAGTTTAAAAACATGATTTAAAAAAATGAGGATTTATAAAACCAAGGGGCTGTTCAAAAAATAATTCCTCAACTATATACCCATTTAGAAACGCACTTTTGACATCCATTTGATAATGTTTGAAATTCAGACGCGCTGCATAAGAAATTAGTATCCTAATGGCTTCTAGTCTAGCTACAGGTGTAAAGGTTTCCTCAAATTCTATTCCTTCTTCTTGACTATATCCTTGTGAAACTAGTCTATCATTGTTTCTAACTATGTTTCCAGACTCTTCAACTTTATTTCTAAACACCCATTTAGTGCCTATGGTCAATGTGTCTTTAGGTCTATCTACTAATTTCTAAACTTTGTTTCTTTCAATCTAATTTAATTATTCTTGCATTGATATCACAAAAAATTCGTCATTAATTGGATCATTGATATTTTTTGGTTCAATCTGTGAAAGAAAGGCTTTATGTTAATCCTAGTTTCTCATAGAAGCTCAAGTTTGTGTTCCTCTATTTATATCACATACTAAAAAATCAAAAGGATTATTCTTGAGAGTTCTAATACATCTATAAAGAGTTGAACTAGACTTCTCATGGTTTCCTATAGGTTCATATTCACCATATACAGATTCTAGAAAATTTCTAGAAATAGTTGTTTTCACTAAGGGTTAACTGTCTTTATCATTAAGGTCCAGAATTGGCATATCGTCATCAATATGGTGAATGGAGATTTTGGTTTCATGTGGATTAGTATAATAAAATTTTACATAAAATTATTCTCTCACACATTTTCTTCTATTATTTAATACTCTATACACTTTACTAGAGATTGAGTAACCTAAGAAAATTCATTCATCACTCTTGGAAGTAATTTTGTCAAGATTATCCTTAGTGTTAAGGATAAATAGTTTGCAACCAAAAAATATTAAGTAATTAACCTTAGGATTCATATTATTCAGGAGCTCATAATGTGTTTTCTTAAGAATAGGTCTAATTAAGACTCTATTGATAATGTAACAAGCTGTATTAAAAGATTCAGCCCAAAAATAGATAGGTAGATTATACTCATTTTGCATAGTCTAGGAAATCTCTTGAAGTGACCTAGTTCTTATTTCTACAACTCCATTTTTTTAAGGTGTTTTAGGAGTAGAGAAATTGTGATTATAGCCATTTTGTGAGAAAAATGATTTAAAATATTGATTTTAAAACTCACAACCATGATTAATTCTCATGGTATTAATTCTAAGTCCACTAAGATTCCCTATAGACTTGGAATATTTAATGAAGTAAGAACATGCTTCACTTTTGTGTGCTAGAAAGAATACCCAAGTGTATCTAGAAAAATAATCTACATGAACATAAAAATAGTGCTTCCCATTTAAACAAGAACCTCTAGATGGTCCTAACAAATCCATGTGAACCAACTCAAGCTATTGAGAAATAGAAACTTTTTTCTTTGGTTTGAATGAAACTTTATGTTGTTTTCCTTTTTGATAAGGATTAAAAAATTTGTCATGTGTGAATTCCAATTTAGGTAAGTCTCTAACTAAACATTTCCTATTTAGTATCCTAAGTGAGTGCACATTGAAGATTCCTAATCATCTGTGCCATAAAGAGGATTCCTTATGAAAAGAATTTAAACAAGAAACATTTTGATTGGATAAAGAGTTTAAATCAACAACATAAACATTTTCATTTCTAAGAGTAGTGAATATTAAATCATTATTAGAATTAAAAATATTCCATGCATCATTTTCATACTTAAAATAGAATCCATCATCATATAACTGAGATATACTTAGTAAATTGTATTTTAAACCGTCAACAAAAAGTAATTTTGAAATTAATATAATATTAGGGTTACCAATTTTGTTAAAGCTGGCGATCTTCCCTTTAGCATTATCACTGAATGTGACATGTCCACCATCAAATTTAATCAGTCTCTTGAAGCATGAATAGTCTCCTATCATATGTCTTGAACATCCACTATCCAAGTACCATAGAGCCTTACAGGAGCTCTTCAGACAATTTTCCTACAAAATAGATTAAGTGTAGGGTAACTTTGGTACCCATATTTTCATGGGTCTAGGGAGTTTATCAAGTTAAGAGTTGGGAACCCATACTTGCCTCATAGGTTTCCTATAATCAAAATATATTCTTTGAGACATGAACACTTTGTTTTTTTCCTTTAGATATTTTTTTTCAAAAGATGGTCCAGAACATTAACTAGTAGTGAACTGTCCAGATTTTAGAAAAAATTTATTACTAATAATCCTTTTTGTCCTGGTTGATATCCTAGACTAGTGGTACATTTTAGAGAAATTTGTTTCCCTAGTAACTGAGTCAAGGTATCTCTACCTGCATTAAACTCCTCAAGATCCATTGTTAATGGCTCATTTAATAATTTCTGTTTATTATTTTATTTTAATAGATGAGCACATTTTCCTTTCTCAATATCCAGATCAGACTTATATTTATCATTTAAAGCATGTTGTCTTTTCAATAATTTATATTTATCCTTGAGTTCATTAATGGTGTCCTCAAGCATTCCATAATATTCAAATAGTTTATCCTTAGTCATACTTTCATCATTATTTGATTCAATTTCATTCCCAGAATAGTACGCATTATGTATACGAGAATTGGGTATTACCTCAGATGTATCTGTCACGAAACACAGGTTTTCATATTTTTTCTTTTCAATATTAGATGTTTTAGATCCATTGGATATATCTACTGAAGCAGTCCATGTAGCTTTCATATCCTTTTAATATCCCTTCCCCTTGTCCTCATATTTCTTCTTAAACTTCATCTTGGGGAAATCAGCCTTAACATGGCCTTTCTATTTACACTCATAGAAGAATATCTCATTTGTGCTGTCATTCCATTTTCTATCCTTTTTCCACTGTCCTTTACTATCATACCTTCCTTTATAGTTTTATTTTCTAAAAAACTCCTTTATTATGGTAGAACTTATTTAATATCCTAACAAGATGAGCCATCTCATCATCACTATTAGAATATGAGTCTTCACTAGTGGAAGTGTCTACAGAAGATTGAACCTTTTCTTTATCTTTTCTCTTTGAGTTATTAGTCGTGAATGCAACATATTTATTTCTTGATTCCTCATCTACTTATTGATTTAACTTAAGATATTGTTCATACATCATATGTTTTCCAATTAGTTCCTTCACTGGTAGTTTTCCTATGTCACTAGATTCTCAGATAGAAACCAAAGTTCCTCTCCATCTATCAGGTAGGCATCGACACAACCTCATAATTTGATCCTTACTACCCACTAGTTTCCCAAGAAGACTCTTAGTATTCAATTTTTCATTGAACTTGAGATACATTTCAGATATAAGTTCACCAGGCTTCATTTTAAAATTATCATATTTAATAGTATAGGTATTTAATCTAATTTCTTTAACATTGGTTGTTCCCTCATGTAAAAGAACCAAAGTATCCCAAATTTGACAAGAATTTTCACAAGTAGATATTCTATTGAATTATTCATCACTTAGAGAATAGAAAAATGAATTCACTACATTAAATTTATTTTTATATGTAGCTTTAGTCAACTGAGACCATGTGTCCCTAACAGTAAGAGGTAAAGTATGTTGTTTTTCAATTGTTTGCAAGATTTCAGGACCCATGCTCTCTAGATACATTTTCATTTTTAATTTCTACTAAGAATAGTTATTACAATTAAATAAAGGTGGCCTATTTTTAGCAACAACCACTACTATGTTATCCACTGTTAATTAAAATTTAAAGAAATTAAAATTTAGAAATGATAGAAATTTTATGATATTTAAGATACAGCAAAAATCATAGTTGAATGAATTTGAAAACTTTCACAATAGTTCGAATAATAGCAATAAAAATTTTAATCCCTTTGATACCAAATGTTGGTCAGAGTCGAATCTCAAGAGGGGGGGGGAGGGTGAATTGAGTTCCTCCTTAATTTTTTTTTAAAAACTTTATGCTTAAGAACCCCCAATTTTGAAACGGCCTAGTTAATTAAGGAAGTATAGATATAAATGTTTAGTTAGTCAATAGGTTTCTGAAAGGGTGATTAGTCATCAGTTGAATTAGTGTAAACACTTCTTTAACTTTTGAAACAAGTTTGTTGAATTAAACACATACACACACTACCAAAAACCAATTATCTGAGTAAAGGTAAAATAGTTTTCTATTTTTTATATTATGAGTAGAAAAAAATAGACAAAACAAAATATAACAAAAAAATAGTACACAATAGAGTTAAACAAGAGGTTCAGTCTAAAGATGAGACTTAATCCTCTACACTTGGTGATCACCTGCCACGAAGCAGTTTATAAATTATAAACTTGATACACAGCCTTTATCAGGCTTTACAAAAATTTTCACGAACTTTCCAGGGTTTACACCCTCTACCATTGTTTTTCATGGGAAAAACAAGTAGTACAGACCACACACAGTCTCTTCCACAGTTATACGTGGGAAATAAAGTGTAAGTGAAGTTTGATGTGGGGATTTTCAGTATCCTCCAGTTCAATCATAGGAGATAGTGTGTGTAATAGAAAGACCCACAAACTTCTCATAAATATAAATTAAAAGAACACAATAGAGTTAAGATAAAAATATTGAGTTTATAAGGATCTATGTGTTTTTAGTTCAACTGTTGACCCCTTCATGTGAAGAATTTGCGGTTAGAGTATTTCCCTAGAAGTTTTAATCAAAAGAAAGTGTCACAAATCTAGGTTCTAGCTTTCAGGAACTGAGAATTCTTCTTCTTGTGTTGATTGAGAGTTGATGAAGTATTGAAGGAAGCCTTGAAATTGTTCTCCTGAAATGATCTTCTTGAGGTTATTGGGTTCACAGTGTAAGCGTAGAATGGTTCTTCCTTGTTCTCTTTTATCTAGCAAGTAAGCTCTTTATCATGCATTCCTATGTCTTTACACACTTCACACTTACACACTTTTCACTACATCTTCTCTTTCTCTATCTTCTCTTTTATATTTTAGGTCCGAAAATAGGAACAAGTAAACCACGTGCGGTCCTCCTCGTACCTTCTACTATCACCACATAAGGTCTCTTGATATGTCTAAAATTAGAATTAATTAAATTCAGAAGCATTAAATCTACCAAATATGACCATTAGAACAATCTTAAGAATTTAACAAAGTATGGAGGAGAAGTTTAAGCATTGGTAGACTGGTAATGGTAGCTTTCACAATGGTAGGATTCAACATTAGGTGTGCATCGGTAGCCTTCATCAGTAGCTTTAATGGATAGCCTTCATCAGTAAACTTTAGAGGTAGCCTTCAGCAGTAGACTTTAGTAATAATCTTGCATCGATGATGATTCATCGGTGACCTTTCATCAGTAACCTTCTCAACAGTAGCCTTCAGTGGTAACCTTCAGCAGTAACCTTCTCAATGGAAGCCTTCAACGGTAACCTTCTGTGGTAACCTTGCATCGGTGACCTTTCATTGGTGACCCTTCATCAGCAACCTTCTCAACTGTATCCTTACATTGATGACCTTCATCAGTGACATTTCATTGGTGACCTTTCTATCAGTGACCTTTACATAGATAAAATTTTCACTGTAAGCTTAAACAATAGAACAGTGAGATTGAAGATATATAGTTATCACTAGATAGAAAATAGGAATATAAATGAGACATGATTATCACATAAATGAAACACGATTTGGGATTATCAAAACCGATGAGTCCAATAAAATGGTTGATAATGAGAAAGTTTGTTACTATTTTAAAAGAGTCAATGTGATTGTGAATAATATTCAGGGTTTCATGAGAATCGAGAAGACTCCTACATTTTCAATAATCTTATGAGGAAATTTCATTACATATTTTATCCTAAAGTTTATTCCTTGGATTATAGGTGGATTTAACATTTTATGACCTTCATCAAATTTTTATAGATTATTAAATAAGAAAAGATCATACTTTAATTAAAAAGGAAAAAGATGATACGTGTATTATAGCCCTATGAAGAGGAAAAGTCAAAAAAGAGAAAGATGTACAAACAAGTAATTTTGAAGATGATCAATATGAATATGACTTCAATGGGATTATTGATATTTTCTTAAAGATATTAAATAAGGGAAAGTGGAAAGGAAAAGTTAAACATTCACCAATGTATTACAACTACAATGGTCTTGGGAAGAGTTTATATGTTTACCCAAAGAAGAAGGATGATGATTCAGAATTAGATAAGGTGGTGAGAAGTCTCAAAAACCATGAAAATATAAAATCAAGAATAGGTTAATTATAAAAAGAAGAAGTTATATGATAATGAAAGAGAAAGAAGACTCATAAATTAGTTTATATGATGATGTAATTTTTCCCATGTTGAATATGGGTTTGACTATAAAAGTTGTGATGGTGAGGAATATTGGACATATCTAGAATGTATGCTAAAATAGAATTTGGAATTATCTCTTAAAAATGACACACAACTTAATAAAGAGAATAAAAAGATATAAAAATAGAATAAAAAGGTGGATACTGAGAATGAATTATATGTCAAGGAAGAAGTGATATACATTGATGAGATCATGACTCAGAAACTAAATACGGATAAACAAGAGAAGATAATGGTGTTTCTTGAAGAAAAATTATCTACTATAGAAGAGGGTTGTATAAAAAATAATCGATGTGTATTTTAGTTCAAAGTTATTCAAATGAGTTCATATAATAATTTAATAGGCCAGTTGAGGTTAAAGGTGAATCTTCTCAAGCTTAAGAACAGAAGGGTTCAAGGGAAGAAGGTAAATATACACCTAATAAATTTAAAAATAGGCATTTTATGTCTAATAGTGACGGTATTAAAAAAGGGGGATTTTAAGGCAACGAAAACCAAGAAGAGTTCTTTCACATCGAACTAAAGGATGAACATGATAAAGATATAAATAATCCCTAGGGAAAAGAAGGGTTAAATTGAAAGAAGATAGCCCAAATAAAATTCTAGGAAGAATCGGTTTTAGAATGAATGATCCAAGTTTAGAAGGTATTTATGCTGTAGTGGAAGGTCTGGAAATAGAGATTATTCAAGATGGTATAATAGTTTTACTATTAAAGAGTCATGTTAGGCCCAAAATAATATCCATACCTTGATTTACCCCCCCTCTCAGGGCATCTAATCTCCTTTTGGGCCTAATAATTGGTATCAAATAAGGTAGGTAGCCTCTGATTCAGAGGGAAGGCACTAAGGGGGTGATTTATAGAGTCTTAAATGAATGAAAGTATGTTACCTATGGGATATGGTTGCTGGATATAGGGGTGTCACAACATGACATATGTGTGTCGCACCATAGAACTTATTTCCCTATCCCACATCGAAGACTCGAGGGGTGTTAGGAATGATAAATAATTCTAAATCATTACCCTCCCCATCATAAATAATTTTTAGAGGGGTATGGAAATGAACAAATTTGGCGGGAAGTGAGCCCTCCTAAAGAAAAAACTTGTGAGGTAGTGATCCAAAGCGGACAATATTGTGATGGAGGGTCTAGTCGCCCTGATGTAGATCCCACATGTCAAGAACCCAGGGGGAGTCATGCTAAGTAAGAAAGATAATATTTTTAAAGAAGAAAAATACTCAAAAAATATTAAGTTATCCTATGGAAAAAAATTTCTATGGTTGAATGAAATTTATAGAATATACAATCAAAAAGTCACAAATCAAGGAGTGAAAAACTAGATTACCAGAAGAAATTCACCTTGGTGTAAAAGGGAAGGAAATTTGGAAGGTGAGAACATATGATAAGAATAAAAAAACTAATTCTTAATTTTATCTCTTGATATATTGAAGATAGATAAACAAATTAAAAAGAACAATAGGATGCTACAACCAAAGGAAATAAAAATGTTTTATAATTGAATTCAAAATTTAATGGGATCTTTTCCTCTAGTAGTGATCTTAAAATACAAGTGATGTAGTGTGAAATGTGTGGATAAACTTGGAATTTCCTAAAGTATTTTATAAAAATATTAGAAAACCAAGAATAATTTTTGAGGATGTATATATAAGATTAAAACAAGCAGTTTTCCTTATTGATTGAGGTGGGGAATGTTTCTCCACACAAGAAAACTGATTAAGGGAAGAATGTTTAAAAATAATACGTTGAGGCTCAGAATAAAAAAGGGAGTGTGAAGAACACTTCCCATGTTGTGTTTTGAAGGAAAAACTGACCTATGATGAGATGAAACTCCCAACATTACTATTTGAATTGAGAAAAAAGTGGTCTCTATATATTCCCTATATATTTTTTATGTGTTATAACATGTAGGTAATTGAAGGAGATGAATGAAGTAGTCACTGTTGGAAAAAGAGGAATTTCTTCCTGGTATATCTCAATTTCCACGAGGTGAAGGAAATGAATACACCCCTTAAGTGGTTGGAAACATGATGTGGATCTATCAATAAAAAATTCATAATTTGTGAAAAACTATAAATTCTAGATAGTCATATGAAAAGTAGAGATTAAGGTATTCAATCACAATCACAACCCTTATTTCAAATTTTATCTTTTATATTTATAAAGTGGGAGTGTTGGTTGATTAAAAGATGCAAAATGGGATATATATGTCTTTAACATGAATTTTTGATGGGATTTTTATGCTATGTTCATCCCTGAGATGGTTTATTTGATTATATCTAAGTTGACAATGATTTTTCAAGGTGTATTGTATGTGCTTATCAGGGCCGACACAATTAATTAAATGTCAGGTTTTATGGACCATTCACATATTCTACAAAACACTAATTTCATGAGATTCGTTTTTCAAATTGAATATTATCCATAATAATTACAGAACCAAGATAGGAAATTTTTCATTTCAAATTTATAATTACATTAATAAAATAGAAATTAATATTACATAAATATTGATATCTTCCATCATAGTAGGTGTTGATCTTCCAACACCATTTTCAATAATCTGTTGTTGTGCTTGTAGGATCCATCTACAGAACCCCTCTAGCAGTGATCCACATGTGCTCTTATGATCTCTAAATGAAAATGACGAATCATCGGGTGCTACCATGGTCAATTGATTTTTATGTATTGTTCATCTTTATAATTTAAAGTTTCTTTTGTATTAAAAAAACTTATCTTGATCTTCTCATTCATGAAATGATGTGAAGTGGAATAGAATAATTCTAGATAGAAAAATGTTATTTACAATAATTATTGATTATCCTCTCTTTGAAAGTATTAGTCATCTATTTATAGAACTAGGGTTATGGTTTGTAATTTAATTAATTAAAGAATTTCCCTAAATAAAATATTAAACCCATTTCTGACCCCATTCCATGTGTTAAAATAATAAAATAATATTTTTATTTTTATTCAATGCATGTGCTAATTGGTGCAATGATAAATATTATTTTACCATCTTTCAAATTAATATTTGTCACTGAACATAATATTGGTCCACTATCCCTCCCAAAAATTTATTAAATATCTTAATAAATTCAATATTTATTCATTCAATAAATAAATAAATAATATATATCTAGTTAATATAACAATTACCCTATGAATAAATATTTAGTTAATTTATGCGATCATTATTCATGAAATTGTTTTCCTCAATCCTTAGAATAATATTTGTTGTAAATATTAAATTCAAATAAAATTTAATTTGGATCAACTGAAAAAGTTGGTGTGTGTCCATACAGGATACTTTCTCATTTGAATTGGGAAATATTTCATAAATTCCAAGATTACTATCTATCAATGGGTTAAGTAACCAAGGATAAAGAAGTTAATATCACATCATCAACAACTACATACAAGCACAAATTGTGCAATATTTTCCCTTTATCAAAATATCTCATCAATCTAGTTTTACACATGTGTCATCAACCTATATACATGATAATAATTTCATTGAATATTTGAAATATACTTATCATTACACCATATCCATTGAATTTAATGTTATAGTACTATTTAAATCAAAGGGATAAGATATCATCTTCTATTAATATAGAAGGGATAAATCCTTTATCAACTTATTCATTAATAACATGTTATTCATGATGTATCAAACATACCCACCTTCACCATGAAATTTTATCTTCATAGTTTACAATAATACATATATGAGTGTGAGTCATGAAAATCATTAATAATAATATTATTTTCTAAGGACCATCACACACACTTGTATATAAGCATATCAAATTTCACATAAACTTGTGTAATTCCAACTAGCGAGTTTGTTCCCATAATACCTGAAATTATATATTTCTAAGTGTTAAAATCATGAGATAAAGTATCATATGCTTATAAGAACTCACAAGAGATAGTTAACATAATATGTGTTCTATTATAGAATGTTATCCCAATTAAAAACTAGGTTTTAGAATATTTTTATGGAATTTCAATTTTATAATCATATCATGGAACTTCTATGACATTTTAAATATGCTAGATACTCTAGGACATTATTAAATTAGATTCATGAAAAAAAATTATCATTATATAATAAGATGTTTAATTAATATTATATTATTTGAATATACATGTAATCCATAGTATAAATAGTTAGTTCTAGAACACCTCCTCCAACAGTATCCCACTTGGACTAGATCTAACTACTAGTGACTTTTAATCCTCTTGAACTCACATGTTCATCATGTTTTTGCTGAGTTAAGGCTTTAGTCAAGGGGTTTTCCAAGTTTTCTTCTATAGATACGCTAATCAGTGTGACTTATCCACTTTTATAAAAATACCTCAATAGATTATAATTCTAAATTATGCATTTTATCCACTAATGTGACCTTGGTTACTTCACTAGAGCCAAAACTATAGTATTATCACAATATAGCATGATATGGTCTTTTATTCTAGGTATCACATTAGGATATTCTATGAAGTTGCATATCCAAAAGTATTTTTTATCCTCTTTAGAAGACATAATACACTCAGTATCTTCTGTTGAATCAATGAACAAAATATTCTTTGATATCTTCTATCTCACATCACCTCCATTGAAAGTGATGGTGTATCCCATCTCAGATTTCAGATTTTCATAATATGATTGGAAACTAGAGTCTACATATACATTTATGACTAGATCCTAATCTCCTCCATATACCAATAACATATCCTAGTTTATCTCATATACATAAGGATAGTTATGACTGCCATCCAATGGTGGTCACCTAGGTCAACTTGATATATTTCTACCTCAATTTAGTCATAGGTGAAATATGACCTAGAACATATCATAAAATACCTGACAAACCTAATCACCAATGTGTATAGAATACATTCCAACCTTTTTAATTCCTCAGGTGTATGAGGGTACATTTTATTGGAAAGAATAATTCCATGTGACACTATAAATAATCCCCTACTTTATTTTTCCCTTTTGAATATTTTTAGTATATTGTCATTATATGTACTTTGACTAAGACCAGGAAGCCTATTAAAACTATCATTATGGATCTTGATCCCAAGAATATATGCTACTTTTTTTAATTACTTCATATAGAAGCATGTATTTAACCATTCTTTAAAAAACTATAAGACTTTTATTTTATTTACAATAAGTAGTATGTCAATGACATAAAATATTTAAAAAACTAATTCATTCCAACTAAACTTCTTATAGACAGAAGGATCATATGCATTCTATATTAAATGAAATTATATTACGGCTTTATCAAATAAAATTTTCTATGACTTGGATTCATTATTTAATATATAAATGGTTCTTTATAATTTTTATATATTTATATAATCCATTGGAGTCATAAACCCTTTAGTTGTTTCATATAGGAATCTTCCTAAAGTTTCCCATTATGGAATATTTTTTGGAAATAAATTTTGTAAGACTCATAGTAATGATAAGATACAATGGAAAGTATAATTATATTGGATTTTAGCCTAGATACTAGTGAAAATGTTTCATCATAGTTTATGCCTTATTACTGTTTGAACATTTTTTCAACCAATCATTCCTTATAAGTACCGACTTGTCCATCTAGGTCTAGTTTATTATTGAATACCGATTTTTAACCAATGATATTTACATCCATTGGAGGGTATACAAAAATCAATACTTGTTTATGATACATGGAATCCATTTCATAATTCATAGTTTCTTTCTACTTGGAAACATATTCTCTACTTACTAGTTCCTTGTAGGTTATAAGATCATTATAATCAAAATAATAAATATTCACCATCCTTGTTGACTAAAAAATAATATCTTTCAGGTTCTATGACATCTATTGAAATCATATGTATTACTTGCGCCTCTATAAATTCATATCCCATGGGGATTTTTGGAATCTGTTCCTATGACAACTCTTGTGTATCTTGATCTCGGACTTCATAAAAGTCTATCTCACTCCCCTGTTCTCTTTTAGAGATATGATATTTATCATGGAAGGTGATATTTCTATCAACTAGAACATTTTAATCTGAAAGTTCATATAGGTAATATCCCTTTTTTCCTTGGGATATCCTATAAAGATAAAAAAAGTTCCTCAAGGTGCATTTTTTCCCAAAAATATCCAAAACAAATACTTCACATACCCACACTCTCACATGTGAAAATAAGGTTTTATCCCTATACCATAGTTCATATGGAATACATTTTCCCACTTTAGTGGGAACTCAGTTTAGAATGTATGGTTACTTCTATAATGCATGTACCTAAAAGGATAATGGAATAGTCACTTGACTCATCACTTATCTCACTATGTCTAATAGATTCTGGTTCCTCCTTTCAATTATAATGTTCCATTATGGTGTATAATAAGGATTGAGGTAGGATAGAATCATAAAATCCTATAAATAATCAATTATGTCTTGATTAAGATATTATTCACCAAATTACTAGTGGAGTTTCATAAATTTATTACCATGATGTTTCTCAACTTCATTCTTATATTCCTTGAATATTTCAAAGGAATTTGAGTTATACCTCATTAACTAGACTTACCCATATTTACTAAAATCACTAATAAAAGTTATGAGGTATAAGTACACACCCATTGATGCAACTAGAAATGGTCTACACGCATCAATATAAACTAATTCAAAAATCTAATTATACCTTTCACATTTTTCACTAAATGTGGCTTTGGTTATTTTACCTTGTAAGAATTAATGACATGCAACATGTGTTTTTTAGTTCCAAGGAATCTAAATATCCACATTCATGTAATTAAGAAAAATTATTTTCATTTATATTCCCTAGAAAGTTATTCCATAGTTGGGTGTGGTTTGTGTCTTGTAAATTAGTTTTCTTATCAATTTACATTACTTATTTTTCGTAATCCAACACATAATGACCATTATTTAAATATCATTTTCCATAAGATATTCTTTATTTATAAATAAAACAACATTTATTTCCAAACTTGAAGAAAAATCCATTTATATCGTGTTTGGATACATAGATAATGTGTTTTGTAATTGAATATACATAATAAAAACCATTTAAAACCAATATCATTCCAATTGGAAATGTGAGGTGGCAGTCTCTAAAAGCCATAACAAAAAGTCTGGATCCATTGACTACTTGTAGATCTACCTCACCCCATTAAATCTTCTAGAATCAAATTTTTTCCTATATTTTAATATATATGTGAGCACCACATGTTGTATATAACACCTAATTTATAGAAATAGATAATTTTCAATTGACAAAAAATTCACCTAAATTATTCCCTTGATTCTTTTATTGGGTTCAATATTTCTTCTACTGGACATTCTTACCACCTGTTAAATAGATAAAATTATTTTTCCTAAATTTCCCCTTGATATTTCTCTTCCTTTTAGGGTGTTTAGAAAAAATATATAGAGAATGAGAACTTCTGCTATACTTTTATTTTATTCACCATAAGGATAAAATATTTTTTGTGATTCATATCCTTATTAAATTAGAGCATTAGAGTTATAATATCTGTGAGAGGCTTCTCGGTGGGATTTATATTAAAATTAACAACAAATATGGGGAGTATTTAATGTAGTGATAAGGAATGTTATTGGTATATGGTTCATCTGGTTGTTTAAATAATATAACCTCTATAACTCAATAAAGATGATGAGTTTGACCATGTGAGGTTGAGCTGGTGAAACTTCTCTATGTTTTCTCTGAAGGAGTTCCATAGATATATACAACCATTCTTATCTATCTCTCTATTAATATAGAACATAGATATTGTAGATAATTCAATAATAATTTATTTCCCTATGTGACTCCATGTGTTCGTTAGACATGGATGAAAGTATTAAAAACTAAACTTTTACCACATCACTTAGGTGTTTATCATATACATCGACTCCACAACACTCGCCTCCATAGTATGAAGATCAGACATTGAATATTCTAGTATGTAATATTTACATTCATGGTATAACCTAAAATATAGGCATTTGAACCATTCCTAAAAGTAACTACTAATAAGGAGATGATATTTATAGGAAATGTATCATGTGGATAATGTGGTCGTTTAACATTACATTGTTCTACAATATTAAAAGAGAATATTATTAGTATTTCACTTGATTAAAATTTATGTGAGACCTAATGAATTTAATTTGATTAATTCTCCCTCTATTTTGTCAGGTCTCAATAGTCCTTTCTATTGGACTCAGAATGTATCATCATTATAGAAATTCTAGTGGAAATGAACTATATTTCCCTTCTTATAATCCAGATAAAGGCCATTAAAATTATAATAAAGTAATTAGGTAAGTAGTCCTTCCAACTTCAAACTGGTAACTCCGTGAGCCATTGAGTTGACTCTTTAATATACATATATGGACTCTGATTTCCTCATCACTTGCCTCTAAATTTTCATTAGACAGACAAAGAATATTAAACCCAATACATATTTTGTTATGTAGACCCACTATCATATTTATACCTCTAGATAATTAAAATTTCTCATGATAGAGGCTACACTAACACTATATCAATGAGTTTATCTTAATTTAGATGATGAAAGGCATAAATAATTAATGTTAACTTGAGGGATTTTATTTTATTACGTATAAATTTTCTTATTTTATCTTTAACATAAAATTTTAATATAAAGTGGATATTAGTTTAAGGATTGACCATGTTATGAGAAAACATTTATATATAATCCATTTATTTAAATTTCATCATAGCATATTAGTATATTTATTTATATGATCATGGTCTTGAATATATAAAATAAATCATGCATAAGATATAAATAAATAAATAAATAAAAAAATAAATAAATGACCTGGTCATGAGCTTCTCTAGAGGTTGATTTATTGAGAGGATAATGAATTAAACTATAAAATTAGGGGAAAACTTTTTATACTTGTCTTAGCACAAGCTACAGTACTCCACATATCCACTTATGTATCAATCATGTTAGTTTATTCTCATTTCCATCTTGAACTACCTTTATGTACCTTGAGATACTCATTTTATTACATATGCTTATAACACACACATGTGGGGGGTACCAAAGGATTGATTAATGGGAATTACCTAAAAAACCTTTGGAACATAGTTCCTACATGATAAAAGTGGGATGGATGGCACACATACCATCATATTTAATTTAATAATAAATAATATCAAACCTATGCAATAAAATTAAATTAAATAAAACCAACTACCATAAAGCTCTTTTAAAATATCTTTATCAGTCATACACATGAAATGGGAATGTATTTAAAACAATTAGATCTCATTTATTTCAATTCATTATTTGTTAATATAAAACATACTCAAAGGAATAATATTAATTATCTTATTAATCAATTAATTCATTTTAACCTATTTCATCTAATCATCCTAAAATTATGATATACTATGATTTTAAATAAAATGAATAATTTTATTTTAATTAAAACATGAAAATATATAACACTGTATTGTACATGGAAGAAACTTAGTGATTACCGGTCCAAGAAACTTAGTATATTTTTAATTTAAAACAATACACTGGTATGATATATATCACTTGTATGTATTTAAAATAATGAAATTTTATGAATCAAAACTTTCAATATTAAATAGAATTTATTAAGAATTTAATATAATATAAAACCTAATGATTGGCATGTAATAACAAATTCATGTCCCAAAGAACAAAGTTAGATAAGGTTTAATGGATTAATTAATTAAATTTAATATTTACATATAAATGTGTAAAGTGCACAGAATGTGAAATCCAACCACATGAAATGTACTTCGCTTCACCAGATATATCTAGTAGACACCTATGAACTTGGCGTGTGCTTCTTGTGAACATTTATGATGAACATGACATATATAAAGGATAAATAACATGTACTTCAAGTTACATGGATTCTAGTTCGTACACATCATGTATTAAATACTCATAGAGAATTAATTACCCAACATTGTTTGACCCTGTGTTTTATACCTTGAAAACATGTAGAATACAATGCGAGTAGTCAATCTACAAAGACTACACTGCAGTAAAGATGTGTTTCACACAATATGATTAACACACAATGAATTTATTGAATTTATCACGTACTAAATACACAATGAACCAAAATCTATGTGAGCATCCTTGTGCAATGAAAAAGGATACACTATGTGTAACAAAGGAGTACACACCATGAAGTCCTGTATTATCCTTCCATAATTCTTAGACTACCCATATGGGTTCTTCGAATGCATTAATTATTAATTATTAACCAGTATTGGTAACATGAGTGATAAAAAATTAAGAGGATGAAGATATTTTGATGATTTATTAATAATGATTGAAAAGATGAAATTAATTTTATCTTTTAAATGTGAAATGATAAAAAACAAATAAATATTTATAAATTTTAAAATGAACACTATAATACAACTTGATGGTTATTGGAACAATAGAAGGAATTATCATGGTCGATCCTAAACTATAAAATTTTAGATTCAATGGACCATTTTCATATTTTAAAAGATGTTAATATCCATGCCAACGAAAGTTTTCCAACCAAATATTGACAGGAATAATGTTAAAACCCAAATAAGATTATTTTCAAGTTTAATTTAAAATTAATCTAATAAAATTAGAAGAATGATTACCTTGTTCTTGAGATCTTTCTTCACTACATGTGTTTAACATCAAAAATCCTTTTCGATAATTTTTTATTGCTCTTTTTGGATCAAAGTGTAGAATCCCTTTAATGGTGATCCATTCATGCTCGTATGATCTTTGAATGACACCGATGAACCTCCCAGTGCTAGTAAATTCAATTTAATGTGTTGTGTTATTTATATTGATCACTTTAACTTTATTTAGTCATGAAGAAATTTTTATTAATCTTCTCTTTCTTTAGAAGATGTGAATTTGAAGAGGAAAATTCTAGAGAGAAATCCATTATATACAATGATTCACAATTACCCTCTCTTGGAATGTATAATTTGTCAATTTATAGACCTAGGTTTATGGTTTTTAAATTAATGTATTTCATAAGATCCCTTAATAAAATTTTAAAGCCATATATAACCCCATTTTGATGTGTTAAAATAATGAAATAATAATATTATTTTTATTCAACGGTGTGTTCTAACTAGTGAAATGATCAATATTATTTTACCATCTTTCAAATTGTTTTTTATCACATGACAAAAAATCGATCCCCTAGTCCTCCTTGACATTTATTGAATACTCTAATATATTAAATATTTATTCTATAAATAAATAAATAAATAAATAAATATTATATATTTATATAATATAAAAATTACATTGTAAATAATAATTTATTTAATTTACATGATCATTAATCTTACAAATTTTTTTCTCTATATTTAGAATTATATTTATTCCAATAATTAAATTAATATAGAATTTAATTGAGATAAATTGAAACACTAAGTATGTGACCCTCTAGGATTAATTATTATTGGAATTTGGGGGTCTTTCATAAAGATCAAGATTATTGTCTAGCACCGGGTTAAGGAACCCAAGAGAAATAATTTAATATCGAAAAATCAAAAACTATATACAAGTGATCACTATATAATATAATACCTTTGTTGCAATATCTCATCAAGATGGGTGAACACTTATGTCATCAAACTATATTTCAAATATGTATTTCTTTGACTATATGAAATAAAATTGTCATTACACAATGGCTATGGATTTTAATGTGAAAGTTAATTTTCAATAGAAAACTCAAATATCAACTTCCTTTTATATGGAAAGGAGAAATTACTCCTTGATATACTCATTAATAATACATAATTTGTAATGCATAAAACACACCCAAATTTTCTATTTACAACAATACATTGGCGTGTGTTAGTCATGCCATGCATTAATAATAATATTAATGTCTAAGGACCATTACACATGCTTTCCAACATGAATTTCCAATGAAACCTAAAAATATTGAATTCTTATTAGTGGTTATATTCACATAATTTTCTGCCTTTGAGTTTACCAAGTGAAAACTTTTTGATATGAAGTCTCATATTCTTATGAGTACTCACACTCGATGGTCAACATATTATATTCCCCATAACAGAATGTTATTTGATAGCATAACTATGTTTATGAACAAAGTCATTGAATTTCAAAGTTCTCATCATAGTAGAAAACTATTATTCCCTTTTAAGTGAGAATCATACTCTAAAAAATTAAGACCTTAAATTCATGAAAATCAATGAGTAGTATATAATAAAATGTTTAATTAATATTCATTTATTTGAATATACATGTAATACAATGTAAAAATAGTTGGTTATAGAACACCAACTCTAATTGATAACACATGTTGACCATTTTATGGACAACCTTACTATCATGGTGAAATATATTGTGTTTTCTACCATAGTTTATCCCAAATATTATTAGAATAGATCCACTAAAGTCTCTGGGAAAATTATGTATGTTGTATCATCCTTATCTCAAAAAGTGTAAAAAGGATATTTTTCAACTTTATAGAGAGAGAGGTATAGGAAGTTAAAAAAATAAAAAATTGAGGTGTCCCCTAAAATACATTTTTAGTTACCTTCAATAAAGGGGGGAATAAAAAGAGATATAAGAATAATTTTGATTGATAAAATGGGAAGGTGAATTGAAAAAAAATCCAAAGTGGTATATTATTTTCCTCAATTTTAATATAGTTGTTTTTTTACTAAAGTTGTGAGGTTGGGGAAATTTTGGCTACATAAGGGAATACAATTAAATATACTATACATAAAAAGGAGAATATTAGATGTTCTACTTCATAAAGATCTTTCTTGGAAAACTTCAAAAGAGAATCCCTGGTATGTGGTGAATAATGTGTTGATCTTCATGCTAAAGGATAGTATTGATGGTGATAGTACTCTCTACAACATTGGATGAAATTTGGAATACCATGAGATTGATTAGGAAAATATTGAGTCTATTTTTAGTTAAAATTTTTTACCTGTGTAAAGGAAACTCCATGTTATGCATGCCGTGTAAGGGTTATTACACCTTCTACAAATGTAATCTCAGAATCCAGTGTGCCATTTAAAGGTAACATTGAATAAAGTAACTTTCATAATTGTCATTCATTACTTGTATAAAGGTTTAATTGAATACCATAAGGTTCATCTATATATTACATGACCTTCATAAAGTAAAATGTTTGAGTTATGTAAACGTGATCAAGAAAACTAGTGACATATGTAAAGGCGATTTTATAATGATGTAAAGGTCATATCAGTTATATAATGGTTATATAAGGTAATATAGTGACATATTATGGTAACTGATGGACAACATAAAGGTTAATACTAGATATAAAATGGTATTAATTTATATTATGAAGAAGTCTGGGACTCATTTGAATAAAAATGTAATTATAGAGATGAATCTAGGATAATAGAAAAGTCCCTGATCATATAAATTTTCCTACTGGTCCTAAGAATCTATCATATAACTCTAATGAGATCATAATACCTAATATTATATCATATGGATTTAAACCAGACCATTAGACTTCATCATCTTATTTCATGGATCATAAAACATCAGTGTATAACTTTGATTCATCATTAAAATTTGAATATACCTTATCATAAGAGATTTATATTTTGATGGAGCATTAGTCTTTAGTATATTTTATTTTGAGGAAGGAACGAGAATATGAATTTTGATCATATGGATATTTTATATGAATTTACCCAATTTAATAATTTTAGGGTGTATCATATGACTTTGATGTTGATCGTATGACTTTTTGAAGCACCATAATACATTGGGAAATGTAATAATTTGGTGAAATGGCCATATAAAATTGGATTTCATATGAATTAAAAGTTATGAAAAAATAGACAAGTAGATGAGTTTATGACTTTAGAATAATATTATATTATTATAATTTCTCAAATTAAAATTCAAAAAAAAAAATATTATATAGAGATTAAATAGAAGGAAACACATGAATCATTGGGTGATTTAAACGAGGATAATAAATAAGTTTTAAATAAAAAAATCATGTATATTTAGAATATTTTTTTTTTCATTTATTTATGGTAAAAATATAGTACATATTGTTTTTCTAATTTAAAGAATTATTAATATGAAGGAGTTGACTTGGTTCTAAATGGTAAGATTATGGGAGATTTTTTGTGTGTCATTTTGTCCCCATAATCAAGAATATTTTAAAAATTCTATTAGCTTGATATTGTGTGGAAGATTCAAGATAAAAAATATCTTCTAGTTTAAAAGTTTAAGATCACCCACTACTATGTTTTATAGAGTTTCCATAAATCAAATATTTAAGAGAATATTATTATGTGAATATATACAATACAAGAATGAGTAAGAATGGTTTTATTTAATGTTTTATTGATATTTCTGAGATATTTAAAATATATTTTCTAATTTCCTTTATCGATGAGAATATATGAGTCTTATTTTAGGATGATCTCTTTTTAATGAATAACACCTACTTCATAATTATTCTAAAGATAGAGTTGGAACAAGATAATCCAATATTTGGAGTGAGTTTTGAGGCCAATATTATTGATCACCATTTCCACCTTCTAATGTTATTAATGGTTTTTTACATAGGTGAACTAGATCTTATTATACATTGAAGGAATATTAGATAAAGTTTTTTAAAATTAACCTGGATATTAAGGGAGGTCTTCTGATTATGGATCAAATTGTTGTTGCGACTGGGGTGTATAACCAATCCTAAAAGGAAAGAGTTATTGTTGGGTTGTAAAAAAAATCACATAGAACCAAAAAACTTTGTGAATATTTATTTATAGGACTTAAAAGGTCCTTATAATTTTTAACCACTTATGAATATAGCATAAAATTTATGATTAGAGTATCTAACCAATCCTGGAAAGATGTTTCAATTTTTGGATAAACCTTGTAAATCATTGTGTGTTTTTCATTATATTTTTCTATTTCATATTAGGCGAGGATATGAGATAATTACTTGAGTTTGAATCAAGACCTTAACAAGACATTAATATTGGGTTAAAAAGAAATAACACAAAAAAATAAAAAGAGATCATTTATTCTCCCCTATCTATGTGATCCAATCAGATATGAGAACTTCAAAATGTTATACAGGATTATTTCAATGATCATATCCCAGAGGGATGAAATGAAGGGTAAAACTACCATGTAATGTCATATATGAAGGATTAATTTTTCATTACTTTTTATTCCATCCATGAAGGAATAAGGGTTATGATGGATGATATTGTTATAAAAAAATACAGAAGGTTATGCTAAAGTTTTATACCATCCAAAAAGTATTAAGGTTTTTGTTGGAGTTTAATAATAACAAGAAATTTGAAAGTTTCTTATATTGTTTTTTATTGCCTATATAGATAAAATAGTAAGACAAAGATTCATTCCATCTAGGAGGGATCAAGGGTTACATTGGATTTTAATGTCTTATGGGGAGATGAAAGGATATTATGAAGTTTAATATTATTATAGTTAAAATAGATTATTTTAGTGATTCAAGATGTTTGATAGGATTACGGGTAATATTTTTTGAATGGTTTTCCCTAAAAATATTTTCTTACTCAATTGTTTTATACAATCCACAAAGTGTTAATGGTTTCACAAAATTTTATTTTCATCCATGAAGATAATATAATATATTGGAGTTTAATTTCATTTAGGAAGATATATTTCAACACAAGTGATTAATATTTTCCAAAACGATGGTTGAGTACATAGTATATTTTCTATATCATATAAGGCATTGGGTAATATTTTATTAAAATATAATCTATAAAGATAATAGATAATTATATGGTTTAAATTCATTTTGGGATATGTAATGTTATACATGAGTCTAATTTTAAGAATAAATATGATAGAGTATGAAGGAGTATTCTATTATATAATATGAAATAATGGTTACATAAGAATTTAACATTATTCAGGAAGATAAAGGTTTACACTTGAGGTTTTATAATATCCAATGATAATTAAGGGTTATGATAGTGGTAAAATGCATATAGAAAAATTGAAAAGTTATGGTAAGAGGGAGGAGTCATCATGGTGTTGGGAATATAATTATATAAGTTTTCCTATATGTTATGATTAACTAAATAAAATACTATGTAGTTTAGGGTCACATTCTAACACTATGTTACAATGGAGTGATACTCATCATAGATAAATAAAACATATAATTTCAGGTTTAGAAAGAAAGTATAACATATAGTTTAAAGTAATGTGAGGAGGGTTTGACACTAATAAATGAAAACCAGTCATGAAATTTAATTTCATGTTAGAGTGTGTAATGTATACTTTAATGTATAAAGGATAGGATATATCACTATACAGTCAATGTTCATTAGTTAAGAGACCACCCATCTTTTTATGGTTGTATGGGATTAGCCATTCTGTGGTGTAGTTTAAGGTCACATGGGAAGGACCAATACTTTTTCATTTAAGTTCATAAATTTAGGAAAAATATCATATAGTCTATAGTTGTAAAAATGTACCAATGTGTGGGAGTTATGTTTGTAAAACCCTTAAAATTACCAATTCTTATTGAATTTGGAAAGAGGTTGGGGGGGGGGGGTAGATGATATTTAGTTAGTTCTAAAAGAAGTGTATTTTAAAATATTTTAAAATTAATAAAATATATAAACCAAATAGAGTAGTGAGGGAATTATATGAATAAAAAAAGGATCACATAGATTGCCTTGTAGATTGTGAAGGTCTTAAATAAAAAATGTAACCTAGATTTTTTGAATATTTTTAGAATTATTTTTTATTCTAGTTAATGGATACATGTGTATTTAATATGGTTAGGTTTGATAACGAATTATCATAATTTATGAAACATATCAAGTGGTATAATGTGATTAGGTACCCTATGGTTTATTATTTCACATAATATTAGTGGGATTTAGACATACATCACTAGGAGTTTATAGAATATTATTGAACATATAAAGGTTGGGTGACCATTTAAATGGTAGTAATTGCCATTAAAATAGTCAATATAGATTATAGCATTGAGTTTAGGTTGGATTATATGTAACATACCAATAATTTATTATTTATTTCCTTTTATATAACTTCAATCTCTTTGATAACTTTTGATACATGCAACACTAGGTTTAAATGAAACGCGATACTCTATTAAAATATTATTTAAACATGGCCATTATAAAATAGAAATTAAGTTGGAGTGTTGAATAAGAATATCTAAATTATGAAAATATATATTTTACACACATTTTCTGGTTATATATTTATTATAAATAAAAACAAGAATCACTTAAAAGTAAAAGAAAATTTTTCACAAAAACTGTATTTTTTCAAAGAAAACAGTTTTTTTCACTTATTGTGTACATATGATAAGATTAATTTTTAGGAATTTAGAAAATATATATGATAAAATTAACTTAAATTTTTAAATCAAAATATTAAAATTATAATTGGGTGATTTTTTGGATTTTTCTGAAATTGTTCATTTTCAATGAATAATGATAAATACTCATTTATATTGAAAACTGTAGTTTTTAAATTATTTAGAAAATAAAATTATATTTTAAATTGTATTTAATGTAAAATTTTATTAATTATATTATTATCAATACAATTTATGTTATTTTAATCAATTTTATGTTGAATTTTGATATTAAAACCTTTTATAAGTATGATAAATTTCTCTATAGAAACCTGCCTTTTCATCGCGTCTATTGGTATAATTTTAAATTTTATTATAACAATTATAATTATTGAATTTGGAAAAATGGATTCCATATTTAGAATAATAATAATTTAGATTATATAATAAGGTATGTTCAATTTTTTACCATTATGAATATTAAAATCAGTAAAAAGTAATTATCACGGTTAAGGTAAAAACTAATTTACCATGGGGTTTAACAAAAATGATAAGGTTTAAAATTACCTAAAAACTTTTACAAACCCCATTATATGGCCATATTTATACTTTATTACTTTAAGGGTCTATAATGACCCATTTTTTATGGTTTTTTCATTACAAAAATATCGCTGTAATTGATTCTCTTAAAAATTCGATGTGTGTCTTCTTCCCCAATTATAAAAGGTTACCCCTATCCTCTCCTATTAAAAATTAAAAATGTATTTGATTCAGAATATACATTATAAAATAACTTATTTAAACACATAAAAATACTATATCCCTTGTTTGTATCATAAATAAATCCTTGGAAGTGTTTTGGTGTAAACCTAAAGAAGTTCCCCAAAGAAGAGGCAATATCCTTAAACGAGTGTTTTAATTTTATTTATTTTTCCTCCTCAATGAAATATTCTTTAATCCTAATATTATAGTAAAAAAATTTATACACATTACTTTTATGTTATTATTTTAATTGAATAGCTAATATCTATCTCCTCTGCCATCAAATTGGAAACAAAACCGTCAATCGTTTGTACAATTGACTACCACCTTGCGAAGTAATAGAATTCATTTTCGATCACAACATTTCAAGGTTAAATATAATGATGAATTTAATACATTTATATGATACATATGATATTATTAAACATCTTTAATAATAATAATATCACATATATCTTCTCACTTTCTATTCTATTTAAAATACAATAACGTTGACCGTGTGTATGAAGGACTACCGCCTCGCGAAGCGACGTGTATACTTTTTCACTTATTATTTACATAAATGTAATATGGATAAATTTAATCAATATAAATTATATATATGAAATTATATAAATTCTATAAAATTAATATATCATATACTCCTTTAACCTTTCACCCATTAAGGGAATGATATCATCATTCGTGCATGCGTACGACCTACCGTGTCCATGAAGCTATAAAACACAATTCCCATACCCAAAGTTAAAGAGTGGATATAATAATGTAATTAATGAGTAAATATGATATTTAAAACATTATTATAATTCAATATATGATGGATTTATATCCTATTTACAAGAACCATAACTTTCATGATAAAACATGCATGAGAAAAGAGGGAAATTAACACCAGAAACAATGAAAATAATGAAATATTATTAACTAATGGGTGGTAAAATGTAATAATATAATCATATAAGACATTATAAATATGATTATGTTTATGTTATAAATTTAATAACATTAATAAAATGATTATATATGAGGTTAAATCGTGTTAAACAAAATGAGATCATGAAGTAAGGGGTTTAGTCTCAATTTCATAAACCTATTCACTTTTATGTGGTGTATATACTACAACTTGGACATATTTAACATGAATAAATATTTAATAATGAATATTAATGTTTCATTTCATGATTATTTTTCAAGGGGATGCAATTTAAAAGTAACCAAATAGGTAAAAATTATTGTTCAATCTCACTTTCTTTTGTGATTGTTTACTTTATATTGAAACAATCACTTTATTGTGATCATTTTACATTGGAAAATAAATATATCTTAAATATAAATATTATTTCATAATATGTATTATTATTTCATAAACCATATAACATTTTTATATGTATTTCTCACTTTTAATGTAATTTTATTAACTTAGGAAATATTGATAAATCCATATCCTTTACTCAATATAGATATTAAATGATATGGAATATTGTTCATGAATTTAATATATTATTCAATATAAGATTAATTAATCAGATATGAAGATACAAGTGGGTCCTAGCTATAGATATACCCTCGAAGAATCGACAGGTCTCATGATACAAATCAGTTGGCCAAATCTGAATGGTTTATACCCATAGTTTAAAAATGGATTGTGAACACTTTTGACAGTAGAGTTATACCAGAAAATCCTAGATAGAGGAAAATCCTATGACCATTTATTAAAATAAAGGAAAAGTTCCTAAAACAAGAAACAAATTACCAAAACAACAACTACAGGTCATCAAAACCAAACCCTTCACCATCGCCATGATAAAAAGCTTCCTTCGCAGTCACCGATTACCACTCTGAGTTTTTGAAATGCTTTAACACTTTTAGCATATTTTCTTCTAAGATTAAACCACTACAATGAATGAAACTCATTAATATTTTTCATACCTTTATTGAATCCAGAGACTATCCCACCTTCCTTTATAATAGAATATCTGGTGAACATCATTTTGGGAAGATATGAGTAATCCTTTCTCAATCATCATCGCGGAGAGGCAACCAAACTCTCCTGGTTCCAAGAAAACATCTTCTTCTCTCCCGTGAAAATTTCACTTATGAGGGCCTTCCCATGCCACCATAATTTTTTTTTTCTCTATATGAAATATCCAACCATTTTCTAGGTATCTGTATCATTTAAAACATTGCTAACCGATCATGCTGAAACTGACAATTAGTGTCAATCATAGCTAAGAAATGCGAACGTTCCACTAACTCCCATCCTACATATATCCCCTTTTCCATTCCTTTATTCACTGCAACATTATCTTGGGAAGGAAGCTTGGTCATCATGCTAACACCATCATTCATTGGAATAGCCTCATCCACACCCTTATGGTCCAACGTTTTAAATCAATTCTCCATGGAAACTATGACCATCACTACACCATCATCATCAGACCGACCATTAGACCCATTAGTACAGACTTTTTGAACTCCGAAAATTATTATCCATGATAATTTTTCAATGATAATATCTCTGGATGAATTTCTTTCTCATTTTATTGATTAAATGGCATGTGTTTTCATTTATTTACCTTGATATATTGATTATGTCTTAACCAATTATAATAGTAATGTTATTTATTAAATGAAATATGTTTCTGTTAGACATGGAATATAAATGTAATCGTTGAATTATAATGGTTACATATGAAAATTTTAATTTTTTTCTATATATACTTCATATAATAATAATAAGTGAATGTATTAATTTAATTTAGGGATAAATCATCAAAATTATAGGGATTGAGAATTATTATAAAGAAAATCATACATGTGTTTTATAAGAATTATGAATTTTAGGTTTAGAATAAGGATAATATAATTGTACATGATTTCTAGGATTATTACATTATTACTGCTTTTATATATATCCCTTGTGGAAATTTATCGATATGATTGGTTTTGGTATTCCAAAATGATACACTCATAAAAAGTGACTGCTATACTAGTGTAACTATAATTTCTTTTTTGCGTACATAATTATTTATTTTTAACAAACACATATATAATAAAATATATATTATATGTGAAAAATCATATGTTGTTAATGTATGAATTACTAATTATACTTCATAGAATAATCAAGGAATGACAAAAAATTTAAATATAATCACATATATAAATTAATATTTTTCTTCTAAATTTGTTGTTTTTCTATATAATATTTGTTATTATTTAAAAGTTTAATTTCTCTTGTTTAGTGTTTGAATTTTATAAAATGTATTTAAAAATTATCATTGGAATATAATAATTTAATAATAATGTATATATCATATTTTCAAAATAATAATAATTAATTACCATTATAAATAATAAAATAAATAAAAATAAGATAAAATAAAAAAATATGGCATGACATTAATTTTCAATAAGTAAAATTGATATTCTCATGAATACATTTTGTGGGAATTTGTTTCTTTTAAATCATTCAAAACAACATTTCCTCACCGAAATTACAAAATATACCCAACCCACCATACTCACATGTAATTCCTAGATTTATCCCCATCTAACGATTTTTTCTAATTAGATATATTGTAATTTAACTTATAAAATGATACCCCACAAACAAATTATATATTTTAAAAATCCATTATTCTCTTAGATAAATAAATCAAGGTACACATATTTTTGTTCACTCTTTAGGTTGGATTGTTTTAGATGAGATTAATTGTTGATATCAATGTTAAAGAGTAAGTAAGGGTTCTGAAATCTTTATTTTAATTTTTTTTATTTTATTTTCATTGAATAAGAATTCATTTAAACAATATTTTTACAGTAATTAATACTTATATATCCATGAAATTTTTATCCTTATAATATATGTGAGAGATCATCCAATCCTTCCTATTATACCATTTTTATTAGTAATTATTATGCCAGTGAAAATGTTCCTAAACCTATCTCTTTTTTTATAATTATAATTTCATTTTTATAATCAAATTTAATCATATTTATAATTTTTATAAATTAATATATTTCTATTTAATTATAATAAAATTAAAATATATTTGAGGATATACTACCCATTTCCTCTCAACATGAAATTTTAAATAGCAATTATGGTGTCCAAGTAAGGGTATCCTATTCCACCATCTTCATTTCCATTTCTAGATTATCTTATTACAAAAACTTTTAAGCCATAATTTAATTTTATTCCATGATTATATTTCCCTTTTTCTATCATCTTTATGTACATTATTAAGGGTATATCTCTTATTCACTTCCAATATACACACACTGTAAGTCATTACTTCATCGATATAATGAATTTCTCTACCAATTATAACTCTTTTATTTTAGAATTAATTCTTCTTATTAATTATATTTTTATATATTATTTTCAACATAGTTAATGATAAATTATTTATTTATCATCCTATTTAATTATATTATTTCATTTCAATGGCCCTTTATTTTGATTTCAAACTCTATAAGGTGGTTCATGACTACATTTCATTTCGATTATTTATGCTCTACATTATAAAAATATATTATTCTACAATTATATATATTCTACCCTTTTATTTTCACATATTAAATATCATTTTTTATAGTTTTTTTATATTTATTTCATATTTTTTCTATTTTATCTCATTATTTCTTTATAAAATATGATATTATTAAAGAAATATTTGACTCTCTATTTTGGATATTTCTCTTATATGTCCACATTATTTTTTAGTAAAATTAATTTTTCTATTATTTTTAATTTTATATAGGTATTTTAATATATAACAGAAATATTTCCCTTTAAATTAATTCAAAATTGTATTTTATATCTCTTTAAATTGATTTTGGTCATTTCAAAAAGTCCTGAAAATTTAAAAATAAATTTCATTCAAAATTTAAACAATTTAATACCTTCCTATCTTGGTTTATTATACATTAGATTTATTTGTTTTCAAAGTTCCATTATTATGAAATATTATTATTAAAGAAAATATTTAATATTCTTTGATTTATATCATAAAACTGATTTTGAAAGTGTCTTAATTTTAAAATTTTATAAAAACATTACAATAATGTTTATAAAACACTTTTTATGTTTTTTCATCAATTTTACTCTATTTCATATCAAGGTTACATTTAAATAAAATTATTATACTTTTAAAACATATATAAACCATATTTTATCATAATATTCTATTCATTAGTTTATTTTAATAAAATTCTATTTAAGATAGTCTTTTCTTTGCTTGAGTTATTTAATACATAAAAAAGAATGTTTGGAATTCTTTCATATTTCTTCAAAAATACCATATCTTCCTCTAAAAGGTTCTTTACCCATGTCAATATACATTTTATTATTCCATATCTCTATATATAATTTTCATAAAATTTTAATCGAATAAAATAATCCCCTGATTAATATCCATAATTTCTATGTTTCTTGGGTAATGAGGAAAAATGTCCTTATAGGAGGATTAATACACACTAAAATTGTCTTTACATATCCCAAAAAGTTCATATAATGATCATTATTCAAATACACGTTCACTGTGAGTACCCTAAAATTCATATTATTGATTCATGTGTACTCTCCTAAATATCTATACCACTTGATTGATGAAGTATTTTTATTCATGGTATCATCCACATTCTCTATCTTGAATACTCTTATACCCCATATAAATTTTTATTACATGTTTTATTCTCAATATTTAATCATTCTTAATATATATATATATATATATTATTTTTATTTTCTTGTGTCTCAAATATGTAATGATATGTTTTAAATATTTCAAGGGATGAAATTATGTAGCACTATATTGAAAAGGGAAAAGATTTAAATCTAATGAGATCATTATTTATTAAGATGATGAAATTAGATTTAAATATTTTTATTTGGCATGATGTTGTTATAATTTTTCATTGTTCTTGACCATGATAAAATTTTACTTGTCTAATACTGTTAGACTTGATGCAATTGTCCATTTACTTTATTCCTGGACATTATGCATTAATCCTTGAACAGTATCGCTTAAAACAATACATTAAGATGGATTCATTCATTATTCATAGAAATGATGGAAATAAAATTTCTATTTTGTCTAGACATTATATACATATCATTCTCCAATATTTTTTCATAGTATTTGTGATAAATCTACACTTATTATATCTTATAACTATGGTTGGAGCGTATTCATAATTTATAACACCATGTTTTATGATTATTGATTCCATATTATTATGATAGGATATATGTTATGGTATCATGATAATCCTTTTATTGTTCTACATCTATATTCAATGATACATGGTTATATTATAATACCACATGACAATATATTATGATTTAATGATCCTATCCCTTTAATAATTCATTTTTTCTCAATATAAAGTATCTTATTTATTTATAACATAACAATTAATCTTCAATGTATTATTGATAATATTTTCCCCTTATTGAATAATTGAACTCAATAATTTCTTATGCTATCCCATTTCACCGGTTAATAAAGAATAATTCTATATATGAAATATTTTACGAGCGAATTAATAGAGCTAAATTTTGAGTAAGAAATATATATCATTTGTAGTGATAGTATAATATATTTTATTATACTAAATATTTAAACAAATTATTATATTATGGGAGTGTTTTTTAATATTGAAATAATATGTGTAATCATGTAAAATGGTGTATATATGTTTGAGTAATTTAAGTTGGTGTGAGATTATGAATTTAGTGTATTCATTTAAAGCACTAGATCCTAATGTTCTGGTCTGATGGTTTTTTATTTTCTATCATAATAGGTTATTGTTATTTTTAGGGTTTAGATTATGAATAATTAAAAGATAAAACATAATTTATCCATGTTTAATTGAATTTTTCTATAGTTAAACTAAAACATTATAGGTTAAACCAATGTAATTATAGGATATATAATTTTATGATATTTGTTTCTTCATAATATGTTTTTTACGAATTTATTTAATATTAATATTACCTACAGTAACATATTTTTTTTATTCTAAATGAGATTTTATAAATATTGAATAAAACTAATGTGATTTATAATTCTATAATGTATTAAATACTACCAAAATAAAATGGAAGCTGGCATGGAAAAGATTTTGGTTTTTTTATCTTGCCATCTCAAGTTAATAATAATAACTTAAACTATGTAAAATTCTTAAATTCACTCAATAAATATCAATTATTTATTTATTTCATTATATAAAAAATTGACACTATTATTAAACATATCTTCTAATACCTTAAATCTTGAAAAATGTTTCAACATTATACAAAAGAGATTATTTTAATGATTCAATAATGAATAATTTCATCTTGTTTATTTAATGTTAGTAATGTAATGTGGATAAATGGTTTCTAAAAATCTAAACCTTAATGACTTGATGTTGAGTTAATTGTAAAAATAGTCAGTGGTGTAATGATTTCATCCCTACCATCTAACCCTTCTCTAATTTATTTTTGAGGTCAGATATTCCAAAATAATATGACTATTCCTCAATTATAATAATTTAGTACAATTTGGGGAATGGTTTGGTCTATCATCCAATATCATGCATACATTTTCAATAATTATGATTAAAATAGATATAATATTTATAGATATAGGATTTACATGGAAATAATAAGAAAAGATATAAATTTACTACCTTACCCAAATAATTGGTTAAGAATTCATCCATGTAAAGGTCAAGGAATCATTGAATTATTATATGAAGGCACAAAAGATATTTTGAAATAATCTAGAGTTCTACCTTGACTAGTATAAAATTAACCCTATAGAATGATATGATTTTATTGTAATATATTTTTCAAAACTTCCATCATAAGAAAATGATATAATTTCTTCAAATCGGGAAAAATAAGGATAAATATATCCATTATTTTGGGTATATCATCAAAACACATTCAAGATACATATTTAAAACTCTTTTATAGTGTGGTTTTTGTTTCCTACTAAAGAAATATACATGTTATAAAAGATTAACTAATAATAATCTCAACAAATTCATACTATAATCTAAATGGAAATTTATTATCATATTATTGAGTTATAAAAATAACCTATATCTGGAATCAATCCAGTTTTAAATACACCCACACCTATTTGAACTAATAATATATGCCAGTATTGTCAAAGTTAAAAAAATAAGAGGGGGGATGGGAGTTTGACACCATAGTATTAATATAATTATTCATTCTCATATGATGAATTCAATTTAGAATAGAACTCATGTAACTACTTGTACTTCCCTAGCCCATTTCTTTGTGTGTTTTGGGTGCTAGATCTGTTAGGAGGCGATTCGAGGAAGGAAGGGTAAAGATTTAGCTAGCATCTTAGTTGTGGACTTTGTATAAAGTGTTGGGTATATGTTGTGGAATGGAGTTCATTTAGGAGGTAAGGATGCATCATAGTTGTTTGGGATGAAACTTAGAGTCTGAAGGGATGATTTTAGGATTTTTTAACATTTTGAGGGTTCTTATGGAATTTCCTCTTGTTTTCTCTATGGTTTTGGCAAAGGGAACTATCATGATGATGTGAAGTCCATGACTTGAAACATCGATTTATTTACTATATAGTGGAGTATAGATGGGTGATTCTGGTGGTTCTTCTATTTTGGGTGTCACTACAGAATAATGATGTCTACTTCACAATGGTTTTACCTTTAGTTTATTAGATATTGGATAGATATTAATTCATGATTTTTTAGGATTGCTTTAATCGGGTTTTTTTGGCATGGTCGGTTATATAATGCTGTAGTTTTGGGAAAACCATGAACATTATGAAATGAATATCTCCATTTTAACATGGTCTTATATTTTTAACCCCATGTATAAAATTAGGTTCATATTAAATTTAAATCATTATTCTATTTATTATCTTGAATATTGGGAGACCATGGGAAATTTTTAATAGACCTTTCAACCCTCTTTCTTGGATTCAATCATTGGCTTCAAAAGATCAAGTATTAATGATCCAAGATTAGAATCCATCTCTTTTTACTTAGTTTTAAATTTTTTCTCCTTGGTAATTCTATACAACAGTGTGAGTTTTGTTAAAGTGATATTGGGGATGTGATATTTGTACCGAATTAATGAGGTCAAGTTGGATTTTAAATTTCCTTCACATGGATTGTGCTAGTGGTCATCTCTATCTTTTATTCTAATGAAATATATTTTGAATCTTCTATTGAGGTAAGGTATTTTAGAACACTCATTTATTTGGTATATAATTTGGAAATATCATGATTTATCTTCTATTATTTTACAGTAAGAATTAACTTAATGAAGATATAACAAAATACATGATGAAATTGAAGGGGATTAGAGTGAATCACATTCATTACCTATTTCCATATTATTTCAATTGCGAATGCTTTATTATGGTTATTTTTTATATTTGTTAATAAAGTTTTGATTGCATGAAATTTCTATGATTTTTATACTAGAATCACCTATCATTAAAAGGATAACGATGTAATTATGATATTGAACTTGTTGTGTGTGATTGAAGTGAATCAATGTTGGTTGAGAAAGTGAAGTTGAACTATAATTATGATATAAATGTGATGAATGTGAAATGTTGTTGGGATTTGGTATTGTTTTTTGATGAAATAATTTTTCGTTGTCATTATGATTGTGGTTTATTCTTTTGTGATGGTTGTGGTTGGTATTGGGAAAGGAAATTATTATTTTGTAGAAATTTAAATAGATTCCATGGAAATTATGTGTAAATATGGGTGTTTTTATTTATAGTGATAGATTTTGGAATGGGTTTTATGTTGGTTGATGTGGTGTTCATTGTGCGTGGTTGGTGAGAATACTTTTAGTTTACTAGTAACTAGAATTAGTGATTTTAAAATGAAAAATCTAGTAACAACATGGTATAGAATTGAATAAGTGCGTAATATAAATAAAATACAAATTCTTGAAATGAACCTACAATGAATGGGAATAAAAATGGGTAATGGATGAGAATGGTTTGGAATTAAATGAGATGAAATAATGTTCATAATTAAGTTAATGTGTCTAGTAAAGAGTATATCTATAATTATGACCCAAAGGTCACTGGTTTTGGCCTACGGGTCTCAGGGACTTCGGGTAATCAAAGGCCTTCGGTCCTCAGGGCCTTCAAGACAAAGAGACTATTGAGTAGCCCGATTCACACAGAGCAAGCCCCAGAATAGGATCCGAGCAAAAAGAGTTGTAGTCACCAGAAGCAGAGCTAACCATATTGAAATAATGAGAGGGTATGGCAACAGACATTGGGACTAGGCATCGTGTAACTTCGCACAGGGCAATGCTAACCGATCATCAATGCAAGGTGGGGAGCTAGGTGATCAATGATGTAGAAGATGTGGAGGGGTCGTTCTAGTGGGTTGGTCCTACGAGTCATGTAATGGGAATAGTGTGCCTCTGGGCCTTCGGGTCATGTATTGGCCTTCGGGTCATGTTGGGACTTGTTCCTTGAGCATACGGGTCATGTAAGGGTTCCCCTTCAACCCTTAAAATGGGGATTATCCACAATAAAAATAAAAAGAAGGCCTTCATGCCATTTAGTTTGGTAAGTGTGGACTGATTTCATTGTCGATATGGAAGCAATTGTGGTGTGTGGTGGTGATGATATAATAAATGTGTGACCTTAGTAGGATTGTTTAGTATGAACCCTTAGTATGGTAATGTGTGTAACTACTATATATTGTATTTTCATTTGATTTAATATGAACCCAACTAAGTTGGATAACCTTACAAAAAACTAATGGGTTTGGGTTCTAGGTATTTTCTCCAACATCTAGGTTGGGGAGGATGGATGGCTAACTATGAACTCCTTTCACCTCTCCCTTCAATAGTAGCATTTGGTGGATCCAATGGTATATAGTTGGTGGAATCACATGACATTGGGATGATGTGGTATACCATGTGGGTAATTCATTTGAGTAGGAGGTCACAAGTTTTATTACATTCATTTTTATGATATGAGACTACATAGGTAATGTGGTTACATATGAGATGTGTTGTGTGGATGATTATGGTGTTGAAGATGATATAGATATAGGATTTTATATATAGGTATTTATTAATGTAAGACCAAGATTTTGGACCCTATGAATGGTTGGGATAAGTAAGGTTGTGGTCCAAACCCATTCTATCTTGTCTTTGTAATGTGATTTTTGGTTTTGGAAGAGATAATAGCACATGATGTTTGATATTAGGGAATGAAAATGATAAAATAGTGGTGATGTGGTTTTGGGAAGCCTTCAATTATATCTCTCACTAATGTTAATTTAAAAATTTTTGTTCCATATTTGGTGAGCGATCTTTGGTGAGGTTTGGGGACTAGTTAACCTATGCAGGTTGTTATCAGTTCTTTAATTTTTTCATTGGAGATTTAGTGTGATTTTTTAACATTTTTATGATAGTGATTGGTTATGATATGACTGATTATACATTTTTTATAACCCATATCTATAAAAACTATTTTACAGGTTATTAGGATGGATTTAAAGATTGATATGGGAATTACTAGTTTGGACTTGAATTTTTTATAGAGTTACCTTTATTGGATTTATTTATTATTATTTCTATGTTGAAGGTTTTGTATTATGGTGTCATGAATTTAATTGTGGGATGGTGTTTATTTTATATTATATCATGATGTTGATAAATGGTTTGAATCTATGTTCCCAGGATTATTGAAGGAAATGACTCCCATTTTTGTGTTTCATACCCTCAATGTTAGTCACCACCCTGGGGCCTATTGGAAGTAGGATTTGGGGGGTCAAACTCATCTTCACTACTAGCACAAAAATGGTATCATATAGGGAAGGTCCATGAAAAGGTGGTATTATAGATTTTATTGAGTGTTGGGATGGATGATGTAGTTACGAATTAGTGAGGAATACATGGATTAGTTGTGAAATATTTTCATATAAACTTAGTATATGAAGTAAGGGATACTAAATAGGGTATATTATTTTAGAACCCCTTATGTTCTAACATATGTACATAATATTATTTAGCATACTAAGGGAAGTAACACTACTTCTAGGGTAGATACCTAGGAATGGTTCATGACTAATTCTTATTTGTTCCTATTATTGAATGGTCTGACTTTTGGGAATTTCACTATAAATTTAAGTAAATGAATCAAAATTAATTATATGATTATAAGATTAGAATATCCCCTTCAAGTTTATTGATAAGGATCTAGGATATACTTCACATACATTTTATGGTGGAGGGGTTTTGTAGGGAGATTTAGTTGACTGTTATAAAGTTGATCCAGCTACGGAGGATGTGTCCTGATGGAGGAAAAATTTTGAGTTTTAGAGACAATGTTTAGAAAAGTATGAAAGATATGTATCTGATCTAGATATGGAGATTTAGTTATAGGATATGGATGTCATGTTTAGTTTTATTTGAGTATTGGGTTCCATTATCAATTATCCAAATTATAGGTTAGGATTTTTAGTTGAGGTTTCTATACCTCGGGGGGGGGGGGGGGAAGGAGGATCTCAAATGTATGATTTTCACTCCCTTAAACATGGGAGCCTAAATGTTCAAGAGCTCAGGATAATATTCAATTAATTTCTTCCCGTTACCCCTGGTCATTTTCCAAATTATGATTATATAGAGTGACATCTTGAAGAGGCACTACATCCAACTATCTGATACATAGTCAATCAATTTCCATTGCCTACATATTTTGAGGTGTATAAAAAGGTGCAGATCTTAAAGTGGACACATTCATAGAGAATATTTCCACTATATAGATGAAATCATAGTTATTTTATGAGTATTGCTTTAAATGGTGGATCTCAAATGATAGGGTAGTTATTACTCTAACAAGTAGGCAGTGAGACTTAATAATATCACTTATACTTTTAATTCTCTAGTAGTTCCCATGTATCTAACGAGAACTCTCTATTAGCATGAATTTCTTTTGGAGGTCGTAGTTTCCATTGATCTTAGTGACTGGAAATTTATAAATGTTAGTATAGTGTATGTGGTTAGATTCCATTTCATCTTCAATAGTAGTAGTTTTCTCCAGGTTTGTATTAGTAGTAGGGGCTACCAATTTCTGTCCAGCTAAGTGGATATGGAGTTGGTATAGTTTATCCTAAGGATATCCCTCGTCCTTAGGGACCTAGACTAGAATGTGTTCATAGAGGTGGTCATCAGTAGTGAGAAAGAGGAGCTAGATGTGGATAATTTCATACTATAGAGATTTCCATACTAGAGGTGGAAAAATGTGTTTGAGGAAAGATCATCTTTTCATCAACCTTATTTTTTTAATTTTTTTAATTTTTGTGATTCTTACTCCTTTAGCACACCTATATTATTCTTTTATTTAGGATCAAAGGTGGATGAGACTCCCATTCAACAAGTGTTGAATATTCTAGTTGGAGGCCAAATTTATTTCTTGACATGTTTTGGTGATATGGATATATGATGGAGTAACATAAATTAGTTGGGGATTTCTTCTTATTATAAATTAAACCATATGTTATTATTCTTGTAATAGATTGGATATATTCTATGCATTTGATTTTTGACTGCTTCTAAAGAAGAGTCACATTACATTATGTGGGAGGCCAATGTATAATGTTCATCAGTGAGTGAGATTATTGGATGGGAGAGAGGCATGTGGTGCCTCTTTTGTCTCGGATGGTTGAGTGATTATTGGGATAAGTATTGGCATATTTGGTGGAGGATCTTATAGTTGTTAATGAGTTATTATATGTATTCTCTAACAAGGTTGCGACACTCCCCCCTCAATGTGACATCAATTTCCGGATAAACTTACAACCAGGGGATTCCCCAATTCTGATGCCTCCCTATTAAATGGAACCTTTAGAGCTATGGGAACCGAGGGTCTAGATTAATAATTTGATAAAAAATTGTTTTATCCGACCCAACATGTCATCACAGGTTTCTCAAGTTCTATTTACCAAAAAGAGGATATTAGTTTAATGTTGTGAATAGACTACTATAGGTTAAACAATGTGATCATTGTGAAACTTTGTCCCCATGAAAGTAAAGTTTATCATTTTGAATTGTTTGAGGGAGCTAACTAATTTTCTAAGGATTATTTGGAATTTGGGTATAGTCAGATGAGTTAAAGGGGGAATATATCATTGCGACCAATATCTAATGTTGTTATGGTATCTTTGAATTTATGGACATGTTGATCATGGTCACAAATTCCTCAACTGTATTTATGAGACTCATGAAATTTATGTACTATGTGTTCCTGGGGAAGTTCATTGTTCTATTTTTCAATAATATTCTCATACACTCAAAATCAGAGGAGGATAATTTTGATCACCAGATATCTATTTTTTGGAATCTTTGATAACATCATTTGTATGGGAATATATAAATGTGTAATTATTTGAACACATTAGGTTAACTTAATTGGAATTGTTGTGTATTATATAGGAGTTTTAGTGGATCCATATAATATTTTGGTAGTTGTATCATGGGAAGAACCCAAGAACATGGTAGGGATCAAAATCTCTATTGTTATTGTAAACCATTACCATTGGGTTTTATCCAAATTATCTCAGTTTTAAACCACATTGATTTCCCTAACTAGGAAAAATCATGATTTCATTTGGGCTGACCAGTTTCAAGCCTCCTTTAACTACCTAAAGTAAGAGATGATGCATTATCTACCACTTTAGTTTCTAGAGAAAGGGGTTATGTTTTATGTGTTTTGTGATGTATCCCATCTCTATTTTGGGTTTTTTAAATTAAATAGTGACCAATGATATCTTTTGGTTCTAGAAAGTTATATCCCTAATAGTGTAACTATTTCACAAATGATTTGGATTTAGTGGTAGTGGGGTTTTCTCTAGATATATGGTGAAATTAACACATTAGAGAGTGTTATGTGCTCTTCCCAAATAATAAGAGCCTGAGGTATGTTTTCTCTCAATAAGATATGAATTTATTGTAATAGAGGTGGATGATGTTATTATAAAAATATGACTTTGAGATATCCAACACACTGGGGAAAGTTAATTTTGTAGTTGTAATAATTATTTGGAATTCTTGGAGAAATTTCATATGAGATTCAGGTGATGCATGGAGAGAAATGGAGTATTTAGAAACAATGCATCTTCAGGCAGGGGAGGTTGTAGTAAAGGTTTACTATTTTGAATTATAGTGAAATCAATATTATTGTAGTAATTGGTGGAGTATCAATGGGGAAAATTAGTGGTGAAGGTGATGTTAAACTATGTTCTTCGTTGTGATTCTCCTAAGGGGCGGTTATAGGATGGTCATCATTTGATGATGTTTTGTATGAATTTATTTTTTAAAATAGTTGTTCATGAGGATTTTGTTTATGAGATTAACATATCATATTTTGTGGTATATTAGTGAATAACAAAGATGTATCATGTATTGAGTATTTATTTTTTGTGGCCTAAGATGAAGTGGTATATAACAAATTTGATAGAACAATGTTAGATTTTTTTAGTTTGTGAAGTTTGAGCATCAAGTTCATGGAGGATTGTTTTGGAATTTTGGTGTCCCCAAGTGGAAGTGGACAGTATCTCGATGTAATTTTTATAATGTTTCCTAAGGTGTATAGATGGTATAACATCATTTTCTTTATTGTGGATAAAATAATTAGGTTTAGTAATTTCCTTGAAATCAAGTAGTGGAGTTATATGGATGCTCTGGTGCGGGGGCGTGTAGATGAGGGTGTGTGGATTCATGGGGTTATGGAGACCATTATCTTACATTAGTACCCCATTTTTTCCAAATGAGATTGATGATGTTAAAAATATGATTTTGACTCTCAGTTATTCCTTATGACTTCTATCCATCCCTAGATGAATGGGTACATGGAGTGGACCATCCAAAAAACTGTAGGATATGTTATGGGAATATGTCTTTTATTTTGGTAGATCATGGGATAAACACTTACCCTAGTTTCAGTTGTCTTATTACAATATCCATTTCTCATTCATTATTTTGGTTCCTTTTGATGAATTGCGTGGGAGGATTTTCAAGTATTCATTATATTAGATAAAGGTTGTCGAGTCAGATATTTTTGGTCCAGATGTGGTGCATAGTACCACTGAGAAGATCCAGATGGTTCGAGAGTGGATGAATATTTCACAAGACTATCAGATTTCATATTCTAATCATATATGGAGGTCATTGTAGTTTAATTGTTTTAATATGTTTTTCATATGGTTTCCCTTTATATAGGATATAGAGTTTTGGTTAGGGGAGTAAGATTTATCTATATTTTTTGGTCCTTTTTATGTGCTGGAGTGCATTGTGAAAGTGGTGTATCGATTGGAACTTCCACTATTATAAGATAACATTTCACGAACCACACCAGGACATCAGAAAACTGAGTACTAAATTCATCTCATGGAATTTCTTCAAGGGTGTTCCCAATCCCCATGGTCTGATAACCATTTTTGAGGAATCAAAACAGACTCAACTGGGAACAATTTCATCCAATAATCTTAAATAAAAATTTATTAGAATTCCATTGTGATTTTAGAATGAATGATCTATATGTTGGACTCTCATTACAAACCAAATAAAAATATATAGGAGGAAAAAATCAAATAGGGCATAATAATTGAAAAATATCCCAAACTGACCACTAAATAAATACATAAGGATATAACTTGTTCTAATATAAGAATTTATGGTTGGGTTAACATAGCTATAATACAAAAGAGGAAAAAACTCACATAAAAAGAAATTACCATCCAACCATGACTATGTTCCATGTTAAATATCTAAACATTCCACCTCTAATTGACCCGAAAAAAAGCTGATGACCTAGATCCATACTTGAGCAGAATCTACAATGAACCTAAAATTTAAATAGGAATGAGAACCATATACCTAGTAGGTCTAAATCCCCATTAAAAACCTTTAAAAATAAATCCATTTCATTCATATTTTAAATACAATTAAAAATGGATTTTTTCTTTGATTGAATGACTAATAATAAGTTATTGTCATTTAAAATTACTTGGTTTAAAACATGGATGTTACACATTTGAAAATAAAAAAATTCTTTATAATTTTTAAGAGAGCTAGGAGGATTCCCCAAAATCATTTCTATATATTTTTATTTTAAATATGGTATCCATAATTATTTTGAAACCAATATTCGAAAACAATGAATACGTATATGGACTAGAAAAAACAACACTAAGAGGGGATCAATATATAATATTCACTAACAAGCTTCCAAAAAAATAAAAGGAAATTAAATAATCATAATGTAATCCATAACCCAAGATTAAGGGAATTCATATGATATCAAAGGGAAATCTAGAACAATAATAAACATGATCTTTTATATAGGCACACCTCATACAATTTAACTAACCCAATTCTAGGTTTTACCTAACCAATCCTAACTAAAGGGAAACTCCCAAGGAATAGAAAAGTCTATAATAAGGGCCAATATCTATAGTATGATCCTATGCTTATGTATTTTTTGTATACGAACATCCCTCTATAAACTCTTGGATCACAATGGAATAGAAAACAATTTTTAGTAATCATGTATTAATATGTAAAAATATATAATTAAAAATACACACACACACACACATATTCAAAACATAAGCACATCCCCACATCTATGAATTACCCAGATAAGTGGCCAATTTATTTATAAATGAATCAACCTAACATTATTTCTTATAGGATGGACAGTTTTAATTCATTTAGTATTAAAAAAATCAATGGTTATGAAAAAAGGGTAAATTTACTTTTATAATTGTTTTTAAAGTTAAAACTGGTCCTTTAGAACCATCCTCTTAATAACCAATTCATAAAACTCTATCTAGAATACCATATCACATAAAAGAATAATTTAACATATCATAAACAATCAAAAAAGTACACAAAGACAATACAAGGTCCCATGCACTCATTATGTTTTGAAGGAAAATCATTTGAAAAAAATTTAAAGATCAAAACATATTTAATAACATCTAGAACCCTCTTAATGCCCCATTTAGTAATTTTAACAAACACATGGTGTGAACAATTAATCAAAATAATCTTTAAGACTTATAAAACAAAAAGAAAACCTTTTGAATCTAATGAAAACTAGGTAAAATTATGAATTCATTAATATAAGATGAAAAAAATATTACATACTATGCTATGACATTTAAAACATGAATTTAAATTATGAAAATAATTATGGTTTAAATTTAATGATATATTTCTGGATAAAACATACCTTAAACATAACTAGCCTTATAAATTGAGGTGATATTTCATTTCAAGAAAACCTAAAATCCATAGGAGTCCAAAATGAACCATATAAAATACAAACCCCTAAATAAATTTGATCCACAAGGACATCTAGGTTACCAAAAAGCATTCTAGGGAAAAAATAAGTAAAATAGATGAAATAAAGACTCATAAAGATATATAGGGGATTAGCTTGAAAAAATCCTCATATATTGAATAAATTAATAAATTTCACCATGGGAGGGAGAAGAATGAAGGGGAAGAGGAACCATATGTTGATAGGTTCAATTGGGGGAAGATGGTGGTCGCTAAGGGGTTTAATTTGGGGATAGTAGTTAATAAATTTTAAAATATTAAATGGCTATGAAGATTGTACAATTTTTCTATATAGTGTACCAATCCATACACAAATCATGTTCCCTTCACTAGTCACACCAAGAGAGCCACATGGTTTGGTTTTGTAGTTAGAATAATTGTGTGTCAACCATACAAAATGGAACTAGAAGGCATATGGATAGAAACATAGTTTGAACACATGTTTTGGCATAACTATGTTCCCATCATTAAAATAACACCTGTAGTTTGTCGTTGATTTTTCGTGTGTAATATCATGGTTAGAACTAACCATGCCTAACCAATGCCACATGACCAGAATCCCTTTTTCTCACAAAATTCATCTATATTTAACCTAAAACTAAAATATGAGAACAAAATACCATAAATATTTAAGATAATAAAAAATATGGTTTTGGGTGTAGTAATTATCCTCACTATAACACTTCCCCCCATACTTCCCTGATCGAATGGATTGATCAAGAAATAATGTAGGTTAACCTCTTCAAGAAAAACTCAATTCAAAAAACCAAGGAACACCAATACCTCAAGAAGAAAAATCTTATTAGACCAAGTGAAATTTTACAAAAAACCAAACTCAATACCTTTTATGAAGAACCTCAAAGAAAACATTCAATAACCAGATACTCTATCATCAAATAGAATCCCACAATGGACTCTAATCTAGATCACTAATAGAATAAAGGTTATACCAAATATAGTGGGATCCTCACTATATAATAATTCCTTAAAACAACAAACCTGTAATAAAAAAAATCTCACCTATGGAAAAGAAGAAGAATGATAAATTAAAAAGATAAAGGAATTTTTATATTAACTTTATTAATTAATAGAAATCATCAATGACACGAGAAATCCCAAAACACAACCATTAATGATTTATAATTTCAACAAGAAGGAACTAATCAAAAAAAGGATTATAATACCCTAAAAATATAATAGATCAAGAAATAATATAATCCAAAATAAGGGATAGTGGTTACAAATTAGATAAAAGGAACAAAAGAGAATGAATAATTCTATAATCAACCATTTAATCAACATTATGTTGAACAGGTTGACCTTATGAATCCTTTGAAGGGATATATCTAGATCCACTCATTTTACACATATCTCCACTATAAAACCTTTATATATGATTCAAATGAACACAAAAATGATAGTTCATAGGATTTTTTAACACAATGGCTTATTATGACACATTTTACTACTTTAGTGGAACACCAACATCCTACTCCCATAAGATGTTGACAAGGAGATACAAGATAAACTCTTGATATAACTACCCCTATACTCCAAATCAGTTAACTTACCTCTTCCTTTACTATAATTACCTTTATGAATTCCTATAATAGTGGAATATTCATTCACATTAAGCACTCCCACTAGAGTTTCTTCAAACGAAACCATTAGCCTTACCACATCCACAAGTTCTAGTACCCACAATAAGTGATCAGTATTGAGACCTATTTCAAAAAAATAGGACTTCAAGGAATATTGTGAAGATAAATTTAATATATAGGGAACATATCAAATGAAATGAAGAGTATAAACTATATGATAACCCTGTTGAAGGTAGTATAACTCCATCATCCCATATGTAACACCCTATGATTTTGAAATTTGATTTTCTATAAATTAATACTATGTTCGGTATCCTGTTTCACATGGATCACCAAAGATAGAAAATTAATGAAATATTTGATGAAAATTATTAAAACAATTCTAAGGATAATAAAATATCTAAAAAATAAAAAGATATTATGCAATAAAAAATGATTAAAATTTGAGGAAATATAATTAAACTAATATTTAAAAGGATTTTTCATTCTCAGATAACTATTTAATGTATTGATAATTTAAATTTAACAATTTTAAATGATTATTAATATAATATATAATATTTCACAATATGAAAAAATATATCAACATTCTTTAAATTAATAATTATTACAAAATAATATTGAGAACACATAATGTTTATGCAGGTCATTTATCTATAAAATTTATCTTTCCTTATATTTGGAATTTCAATTTAAAAGATAAATTTATAAATTACAGAATTAAAATTTTAAAAAATTAATTAAATTTTTGAATCATGAATTCAAAAATTATTAAAGGATAATATTTTGTGATTTTTCTAGAATAATTGATTTTAGGTGAATAGTGAAAGATACATTTTTGCTAAAATCATAGAGTTTATGATTAAATAAAGAAGTAAGTATAAATAAAATAGAAATAAAACATTTTTCATGATAAAAAATTTATTTATGGAGTGAAATTAATCATATAAAAAATACTATGTTTAATTTAGAAAAACTATGTTTTTCATTTTGAAAATTTCATAATATTTTTCTATAAAAAACCACGTTTTGTATTTTTATATTAATTAAGTTTTACCAAGATAAAATTAGTTTTTCTATTGAATTTAAATTTATATAAATTTATATTTGTTAATACTAAACCAATTTATTTCATTAAAATAAACAAATATTTATCAATGTTTCCTAAATATAATGTTTATGTTTAAAAATTCGCTTTTGAAAAACAGGTTTTTATACGTTACATGCGCTAATGTTAAAATTAATTTTCCATACACATAAAAATTTTATTTGATAAAAAATATTTCTTATTTAAAATAATTAGCTATAAATTATTTAATATGTATAATTTTATTTTTAGGAATTAAAATTAAATTACTTAGGAAAAAAACTAATTACCATGGTAAGAAAATAGAATGTTAAAAGTGAAGAATATTAGAGTAAATGAAAAAACAAGTTAAAAAAAGTGTAAAAATGAATGTTTGATGAAGTATAAAACTTAAAAAATAACCAAATCTATTATTATACTATGTTCCTTCACATGACATGTAAAAACTTTTCTCTATTTATATTAAAATTAATATTTAAAAAACTTCATTCCCTTCACCTATAAAATTTTCTCACCTTAACCCCATTTATCTGCTCATTATAGAGAATTATGTCAAGAAAAATATATCCCAAGTTTCTCCTACACTATCCCTCCATGTCCTAGAATCCTTATTATAGCTAAAATACAAACATAAGTATCCCTAAGGTGTTACCCAATGGAGAACACCGAAAGGGAGACATAACTCTCTCAACAGAACTCTCTTAATTCTTTCTTCTTATACCCCATAAAACTATTCAATACATGAAATTATGATAAAATAATTCATTTAAATATGATTAAATTTTATTATACTAATATAATATACATTTTAAATGTTTTTATAAAATCATTAGAAAAATAAAGACGTCATCATGCATACGTGCAGACTGCCACCTCCTTGAATGACATGCATGATTTTTATCATTTAATTACACAGATGGTCCTGAAAGTATATTTAAAAAATTAATATGATATTAATAAAATTATTAATAATATTTAATTATAAACCATTCCATAACTTCCTCTTTATCTATGGAAAATGAACATGTTTCCCATTCGTACGTGTAGACTATCGCCTCCATAAAAGTGATGTTTTTCATTTTTCACTCTAGTAAGTTTTTATTTAACCAACTATATTATAACATGATTCAACAAATTATATAAATTTAAATTCAATCATAATTATTCTTTAATATATATATTATTAAAAATTAATCACCTTATTAATAATACACACTCATAGATTATAACTTGTTCTTGTTTGGGTTTCTTTAACCACATACTTGAACAGAGTCATAAATATCTATCATTAAAGATGATAATAATTAAATAATGGTTTTATTATATATTATTTATAAAATATTTTTTTTGTGTTTATTTAAATTTTATATTAATATTTAACTTATTATTATGGTATCTGACTTTTCTTCTTTAAAAATTTCTAAAATAAGCTCTCCACCAACTTCATCATCAAAAATTGTTACTAAAATACATAAGAAATTAAGGTATAAAATTATAAATAATTATAAAAAAAATATTATAGTAACTTTAAAAATTTCAAAATGATGAGCTTTTAATCTTTAAATAAGAATAAATACTACTATTATGAAATTGGTAACAAATAAAAAAATTGAAACTAATAAACATCTGTTGATGAAAAAAAATATAAATAACTTTTAAATTTGTAATAAATTATTATATATTAATATTATAAAATTATATATATATGATCAAGGTTTTTAAATAGGTCATAAATATAATTAATTTTTATAATGGAGGTTATATAATGTTTGACTAACCATGAATTCAAGGTATGGTTTATGTAAGACCCCAAATTTTTTTAGAAGTATTCCTTTTAATTTATTTGATGTCTTGTGATGTATGATACACAAGGATTATCGTGCGCTATACACAACACCATATTATCTTGTAGTATACGCAACACTATTCTTGGATCGTGTTACACAAAATTTTAATTTCGTTTGATAGAAGTTATTCTATGCAGCATTGAGTGTATATATATATATTCAATGTATAAATGAAATATGGTTGGATTCTATTATACACAACAACAAATGAATCTTTCACTACACGCAACCTTGACTTGGCTTGCTTTACAAGTAATCACGACCTTCCACGATAGCTTGTGTTGTACGCAATACCAAGTTTCACTAAACAATGATATGTTATATAAACCAGCCATTATGAATAGTAATACCCACAATTGGAATTTTTATAAATTTTATCTTTCAAAATGGACTTCATTTTTGGATTCGGAATATCAAAATTAGCCTAGGGTGAATTTTTGGTATTTTTCTGAAAACTTTAAATTTTTGATGAATACTTAAAACACTGGGTTACTATTTTAAAACTGAATTTTTATTTAAATAATTATTTATTTTGTTTAAATTTATTTTAGGTCAAAATTTATACATAATACCTATAGAAGTTCAATGTAATTTATTGGTGTCATTTTATAATAATTTTAGATATATAAAAATTTTATTGAACTTTTCACTGTCTTTTACCCACCACTTAGGAGAATTTGAAAATATACATTTTACCACTTCTGTGAGTGTAATTATGAAAATCTGAGAGACACAACTAATATCAAGGAGTAAAATGTGGCTCAATAAGATAAAAATATTTTTTTTGTGAATTGTAACTTTTTACTTTTATTTAGCATGGTTAAAAGTAAATAGGGTAATTAAGGGTAAAAATGATATTATTATTACCCTAACACATGTACTAATTCTATTGGATAAGTTTAATTCGACTAGAAACAACCTTATGAATAAAATATTACCCTTTAGGTCTACTAGGATTAGGTTAGGAAATTTAACATTATTTTATTTAAAGAAGAGTTAAAATAGTTAAAATAAAAGTTTAATAACCAAAACATTTTTAATATAGGGTTATAAATAAGATAAATTCAACTATAAATATTCATTATAATTATAAATAAATTTCCTAAATAATGGTATTTTATTTTAATTTTTAGACATTAAATAAGTTAATTTATTTATGACACAATGATGATGAAGTAATTACCTTATTAATGAAATATTAACATAATTGATGTTATAAATACCCAAATAAATATAATTTGAGACTTTTTACCAATTACACTAATTTTTAGGTTAATATGACATGTTAGTATTGATTTAATTAACTTTTTTGGAACTAATCATGATGTAATGATTTTCACAAAAATCAATTACCAAATAGTGTCAAAATTTACATAAAATAGTTTTTAAAACAAATATTATATTATTAATTGTTATTTTATTCCTAAAAATATAAGGTTCGACCAAATGACATAGATAAGGTTATATATATTATTAATGAACCACTTGGGGTTCGTTTGTCTTGTTATAATAAGTTTATTAACCATATAGTGTAAGAAAACAAGAAGACACGGTAAAAGTTAAATTATTTAACTTAGAGTTAAATCTAAATGATAAGGTTAAAATAGTAACGTAAAATTGTATAAAGCTTATTGGTTGAGAGTATTTTGACCCATACTCACCTTATCTTCTAAATAAATCAATTTTGAGTTATTAGAAACCGAATATGACTTTATTATAAAATAATATTTTAAGTTTTTCCAAAGGTGCCCCTCTCCTCCCTTATAAAAAGAGCACCCCTTCCCTCTTCTTTTCACACCCTTTTGAGCATTGAAGCTCGGCCAACCCCTGACCATTTCCCTTATCATTTTCTCTAGAAATATTATAGAGGTTCTGGTCTCCTCAAAAGACCAACCCTAGTGCCTTAAGAGGAGGTTAATAAGAGGCGCGTCAAAGAAGAGGTAATATCTTTTACCGATTCTTTTCAATTTATTTCTTCTTATATGTCTTATTATTTATTTGTTTCATCATAAATTAATAACATCAGTATCATTAATATGCTGATATGTTATTATAAATATGAAACAACTCAATTTCATCTTATATCCATCCTACGGAAAATTAAATCACCGCGCGTGCGTACGTACAGAATACTGTCTCCACACCGTGGTGTAATATGTTTTCCTCCACCACCTTACTTGGATGGGTATAATGGAGTAAATAAATAACTATATATGATTATTGTAAAGTTATAATGATTCTGAAATATTATACAAACACTTCAATACAATTCCATGATCATGGGAATGATATCATCATTCCTACGTACGTAAGGACTTCCGTCTCCATGAACGCGATGAGATTCATTTTCCATGATTAAACATTCAAGTATGATTATAAAGTATATATAATAAATAATCATGAATGATATTAAATAATAATGATACGGGATTTATGAACATATATGTTTCATTTACATAATTCCATTTAATTCAATAAGGAAATGAAAACAACGTTCATGCGTACGCACGACCTACCGTCTCCATGAACGGTGTATTTCATTCCATTTATCGATCTATTATATATATGTATATTATGAATATATATTATATATAAATAATAATTTACATTCTCGTTGTAAGTAATCATGATCTAAGTAATAATATGAATAATTACAAGTTAAAACATGAACGATAAATGAAACGATTTTACCCAAAACGCTACTTTAACATGAATTTAAAAAGGAACGGGTAATATAAAGTAATAAATGAACCATATATGATATAATAACAATGAATATGATTCTTTAATAATTCAATGACATTATTTAAATCATTATACAGGAGGTTCCGATACATACAAAACATATCAGACATAAGGTAAGGGATAACTTTTCCAATCTTGTTTTTATCTGATATTTTTTATTCGTAAGTATTTACTGGGGTTATATTTATCATCCATGTATCTATTTTCTAAAAATGGTTTCATGTTTGTTTAAAGTCTCTTTTTATACGAGGTACTTTTTGACTTTTTCGGCAAAAGTACGAGAAAAATGTTTTTTTAACTTATTTGGCATGAACGGATTTTTACGGTTTCATAAGGCCTAATTTTCATGAAGATTCCTCTACAATATTTCATTATTATTTCAAAAAAAAAATCCTTTTATTTTAAAATATCATGGTATTTTTTGAAAAGAAAATGATTTTGAAGAAGAAAAAATATTTTCATCAAGAATTCATTTCAAGTGAATTATCAAAATTATTTCTCTTTTAAGATGACATTATTCAGTATGATTATGTTTCAAGTATAATGTCTCTATGATTTACATTGTTTCACTTTTCCTATGATGAAATGATATCCATTTGTTTTATATGGATTATGTTATGATGGGATGAGGTTTATGAAACCCATTTTACTCTTTGGGTTATGATGAATGATTTATGTTTATATTGTGGCACATGTAAGAATGATTTCATTATGAGATGGGTGTGACCTATATATCCCTCCAATGCATTGGGTAAAGATTTATATCTCATGAGATATACATGGATGGAATGGTAAGTTAGTCTGATTCAGTGTTACAGGACTGAAACAAGGAGTGAACTCGATTCAGAAAGGGACTTTGTCCACTAAGATGGTCTTGGAAGCAATGCCTTGGCTACTATGGAAATCATGTCATGTGGTTAATGTTTTCCCACAATTACAAGTTTTATTTTCAAGATATTTTATCAGGATTGATGTTTCATTATGATATATGCCTTGCGTACTTCCAAGATTTATGTCTTTGCTCAAGATTTTGATGTTTATATTTTATGTTCAAGTTTTTGCATTCAAATGTTTATGGATAGTTTTATGTTCTCTATGTTTACCCTTATTGATAATTTTAGCTCACTCATTTTATGTTTTATTTTCCCCAGGATATAAAGAAAGGTTTTAGGTAAGAAAAAAAAGGAAAGATCTTTATGGGAGATGTTGAAGATCTTTCACCACGATTAGATGATTTAGTTTCGAGTTTCCAAAGACACTAAACTATTATGGTCCTTCTGTGTTTGTTTTTTTATATATTAAGTATTCCGCAAAAGTAATGTAATTCCCATGTACGTCAAGCTTCGGGTCTCTACAGTTGGTATTAGTGGTTCGGTTTAGTCAACCTTTGGAAACTAGGATGTAAGAAAATTAGTGAGATCCCTAGAGATATTTCTAAGGTATGTCTTGGGATGTCCTTAAGGTTAATTATAAGTATAGGTTATAGTCCTAGAATTATGGTAATGATATTAGAATTAAACCTAAGATGTTAGATATTAAATTTACTCCCCCTTGATTATGATTTTTTCCTCTCACACTATTCTTTTTGGGTTTTAGAAAATTATTGGAAATAGGAATATTCACGATAATGGAGGATATGATGGACAATGGAATGATATTCTTCATGAGAAACCAAATGAAATTGGATCTGGAAGTCCACATATCGTTATTATTCCAAATCAGAAATCTCATAATATGATCAATAATCTCAACTTTGGTAAGTTTCCCGACTCAGCTAATAAGAGAAAGATGGAGTTTCATGATGATCATAGAGGAAAGAAAGTGCAATTTCCCTCATGTAAATCATGTGGGAAGAGGCATCAGGGAGAATGTTTCAAAGGAACTCGAAGATTCTTTGGGTGTGGAAAAGAAGGACACAAATCTAGTAATTGTAAAGGAAAATGTTCAGTTAATACCATGGACAAGTATAATGGTATTGCTAAGACATCAACAATGGTTAAGTGTTTTAAATGTGGAATGTATGGGCATTATGTAAACCAATTCCCTAAGGGAAAGTCTCATGAAGAGAATCGGCATGGTCGTATGGGTAGTATTTAAGTTAATGATGATGAAGAGACTAGAAATTATATGTGATATGAAAGAATTGTTCAAAATCGGTCAATGGTTTAAGAAGGTAGTGTAATGATTATATGTTTATCAAGAATAATGTATGGTATTATGGCACAAAGAAAATTATAAGGACTGTTACACTATTGCCTTTTCTTGAGTTTTGAAAGTATATGTTGAATGGTACAGGTAACCATGAAATGTTATTCAGATATTTTTGAAAATCACCTAATATGCGCAGAAACAAGGGATAAAGAGAAAATGAAATGTTTGATAGTATTAACGAGATCATGACTGATATAAGGACAAAGTGATATCATGGTTTGAGTACATATAATTTTTGGGATTTAGGTATGTGGAAAGAGTTACCTTTTGACAGCATTTATGTTTTTACTGTGGTTCTGTGATAATTTATGTTTCAAGAGAATACATGATTAAGGTATTCACATGTTTGGAATGCGATCAACAAGATATATCTTATGATATATGGGGGATAAATTGTGGTATTCACTTTCTTATTATGTGAACTTTTTAGAAATCATTTTCTTTATACTATGATCTTGGACTGAAGTATTTTGGATAAGCCTAAAGTTTGGAATGAATAAAGTGGGACATTAGATAGTATTGTTTAAGGATATAAAATTTTTTGATATTATTTCTAGAATGTTATAATAGTATAGTTTTTGAAAAAGGACAACCTGTAGGATGGGCAAGAACCCATCGCGTCGGACAAGGATGAGAGAATCAAACCCACAACCGAAGTGCAACACACCTTTATTACCTACCACTGGCCTACAAGAAGTCCTTGGTTATTAGGAACTAGTTTTATTTTATTAAGCGGTATGATAGATGAATTATAAGTCCATTGTTGGAATCATATATGATTAATATCACCATAGATGGACTTATGTATATTTAATAATTTATGCTAACCTCTTTGTGATAGAAACAGATGTGATGACCTATCATTCCATCGCATGATCTGCTAACACTTCGCAAAAGAAAAATTCAACTTCATTTCTTTAAGAGATGAAGTGGAAATTGTTCAAGGCATGAGCAATGGTAATATTGTACCAAAATCAAGTAAGTATTTCTTTTAATTCAAAAATTCTTCAACATTAGGGAAACGATCTTGAAAACCAAAAATGTTGTCCTAGTGTCCTCATATCCGATGAATCAGATGGTACCTTAGATAATAACAAATTTATGGCTTTGTTATTGTTTTCTTTTTCATATCCATGTCCTCTACCACTCTTCATTAGAAGTTGATGGTTATATTTCTCCTCCATATCCATATTTTCACCTATTTTGTCTTATGTGGAAACCTAGTGCAGAGTTACTTTGGGTGACTGTTATGATTCTATCTTCCCTTTTTAAAATGAATTTTTAGTATTCCATTTTACGATGTGGGTTTATATGAAAAAAACATTCAATTAGTAAACCATTTATAACCCCAAACAATTTCGAGGGCGAAATGCATTTTAAGGGGGGTAGAATGTAACACCCCGATTTTTTTGAGAAGTATTATTTTTAATTTATTTGATATCGTGTGTTGTATGCAACACAAATATTATCGGGCCCTATATACAACACCGTATTTGCTTGCAGTATACACAACACTATTCTTGGATCGTGTTACACAAAATTTCAATTTCATTTGATAGAAGTTATTCTACGCAACATTGAGTGTATATATATATATATTCAATGTATAAATGAAATATGGTTGGATTCTATTATACACAATAAAAAAGGAGTCTTACACTACACGCAACCTTGACTTGGCTTGCTTTACACGCAATCGCGATCTTCCACAATAGCTTGTGTTGTACGCAATACCAGGTTTCACTAAACAACGATATGTTATATAAACTAGCCGTTATGAATAGTAATGCCCACGATTAGAAATTTTATAAATTTTATATTGGAAAATGGACATCATTTTTGGATTAATAATATCGAAATTAGCTTAGGGGGAATTTTTGGTATTTTTCTAAAAACTTTCAATTTTTGATGAATAGTGAAAACACTCGGTTACTATTTAAAAACTGACTTTTTATTTAAATAATTATTTGGTTTATTTAAATTTATTTTAGGTCAAAATTGATACATAATACCTATATAAGCTCAATGTAATTAATTGATGCCATTTTCTAATAAATTTAGATATATAAAAATTTTATTGAACTTTTCACGGTCTTTTACCCACCTCCTAGGAGAATTTGAAAATCTACATTTTCCTGCTTCTGTGAGTGGAATTTTGAAAATCCGAGAGACACAGTTAATATCAAGGAGTAAAATATGGTTCAATAAGATAAAAATAATTTTTGGTGAATAGTAACTTCTTTTATTTACCACGATTAAAAGTAAATAGGGTAATTAAGGGTAAAAATGATATTATTATTACCCTAAAACATGTCCTAATTCTATTGGATAAGTGTAATTCGAACAAAAACAACCTTAGGAATAAAATATTTCCCTTTAGGTCCACTTTTATTAGATTAGGACGTTTAATATTATTTTATTTAAAGAAAAGCTAAAATAGTTAAAATCAAAGTTTAATAACTAAAACATTTTTAATATAGGGTTATAAATAATATAAATTCAACAATAAATATTCCTTAGAAAGATAAAACTATTTACTATATAATGGTATATTATTTAAATTTTTTACACATTAAATATGTTAATTTATTTATGACATAATGATGATGCAGTAATTACCTTATTAATGAAATATTAACATAATTGATGTTATAAGTACCCAAATAAATGTAATTTGAGACTTTTTACAAATTAAACTAATTTTTAGTTTAATATAATATGTTATTATTGATTAAATTTACATTTTTAGAACTAATCATGATGTTATGATTTTCAAAAAAATCAATTAACAAATAGTGTCAAAATTGACCTAAAATAGTTTTTAAAACAAATATTATATTATTAATTGTTATTTTATTCCTAAAAATATATGGTTCAGAAAAATGACTTATATAAGGTTATATATATTAATAATGAACCACTTTGGGTTATTTTGGCTTGTAATAGTATGTTTATTAACTATATAGTGTAAGAAAACAAGAAGATACGGTAAAAGATAAATTATTTAACTTAGAGTTAAATCTAAATGATAATGTTAAAATAGTAACATAAACTTGTATAAATATTATTGGTTGAGAGTATTTTGACCCATACCCACCTTATCTTTGAAATAAATCAATTTTGAGTTATTAAAAAACGAATATGACTTTATTATAAAATAATATTTTATGTTTTTCCAAAGGTGCCCCTCTCCTCCCTTAAAAAAAGGGCACCCCTTCCCTCTTCTCTTCACACCCTTTTGAGCCTTTAAGCTCGGCCAAAACCTGCCCATTTACCTTCTAATATTCCCTAGAAACATTATAGAGGTTATGGTCTCCTCAAAAGACCAACCCTAGTCCCTTAAGAGGAGGTTAAGAAGAGGCGCGTCAAAGGAGAGGTAATATCCATTACCGATTCTTTCCAATTTGTTTTCTTCTTCTACTCCTTCTTATTTATTTTTTTGATCATAAATTAATAACATCAGTATAATTAATATACTGATATGTTATTATAAATACGAAACAACCCAATTTCATCTTCTTTCCATCCTACGGAAAATGAAATCACCGCACGTGCGTATGTACATAATACTGTCTCCACGTCGTGGTTTAATCTGTTTTCCACCACCAATTTACATGGATGGGTATAATGGAGTAAATAAATAACTATATATGATTATTATAAAGTTATAATTATTCTGAATTATTATACAAACACTTCAATACAATTCCATGATCATGGGAATGATATCATCGTTTCTGCGTACATACGGACTACCGTCTCCACGAATGTGATGAGATTCATTTTCCATGATTAACCATTCAAGTATGATTATAAAGTATATATAATAAATAATCATGAACTATATTACATTATAATGATACTGGATTTATGAACATATATGTTTCATTTACTTAATTCCATTTAACTCAGTAAGGAAACAAAAACAGCGTTTATGCGTACGCACGACCTACCATCTCCATGAACGATGTATTTCATTCCATTTATCGATCTATTATATATATTTATATTCTGAATATATATTATATATAAATCATGTTTTACATTCTAGATGTAAGTAATCATATGAATAATTACAAGTTAAAACACGAACGATAAATGAATCAATTTTACCCAAAACTTTACATTAACATGAATTTACAAAAGAACGGGTAATATAAAGTCATAAATGAACCATATATGATATCATAACAATGAATATTATTATGTAATAAGTCAATGACATTACTTAAATCATTATACAGGAGGTTCGGATACATATGAAGAATATCAGACATAAGGTAAGGGATAACTTTTCCAATCTCGTTTTTATCTGAGATTGTTTATTCCTAAGTATTTACTGGGGTTATATTTATCATCCATGTATATATTTTATAAAAATGGTTTAATATATGTTTAAATTCACTTTTTACCCATTTTTTAATTTTACTAAATGGTATGTAAGGAATATTTTTTTGGATTACCATACGAGGTACTTTTTTACTTTTCTGGAAAAAGTACGAGAAGAATGTTTTTTTGAACTTATACGGCATGAACGAATTTTTACAGTTTCATAATGCCTAATTTTCATGAAGATTACTCTACAATATTTCATTATTATTTTAAAATAAATTCTTTTCTTTTAAAATATCATGGAATTTTGTGAAAAGAAAATGATTTTGAAGAAGAAAGGATATTTTCCTCAAGAATTCAATGAATGTGTTTTATCAAAACTGTTTCCCATCTAAGATGAAATTATTCAGTATGATTATGTTTCAAGTATAATGTCTCTATGATTTACATGGTTTCTCTTTTATTATAATGAAATGATATCCATTTGTTTTATATGGATTATGTTATGATGGGATGGTGTTTATGAAACCCATTTTACTCTTTGGGTTATGATGAATGATTTATGTTTATGTTGTGGAACATGTAATAATGATTTCATTATGAGATGGGTAGGACCTATATCTACCTCCAATTAATTGGGTAAAAATTTATATCTCATGAGATAGACATGGATGGAACGGTAAGTTAACCTGGGTCAGTGTTACAGGACTGAAACGAGGAGTGAACTTGATTCAGAAAGGGACTTTGTCCACTAAGATGGTCTTGGCAGCAATGCCTTGGCTACTATAGAAATCATATCAGGTGATTAATGTTTTTACACAATTACAAGGTTTATTTTCAAGCTATTTTATCAGTATTGATGTTCCATTATGATATATGCTTTTCGTACGTCCTAGATTTATTTCTTTGCTCAAGATTTTGATGTTTAGATTTTATGTTCATGTTTTTTCATTAAAATGTTTGTGGATTGTTTTATGTTCTATATGTTTACCCTTACTGAGCATTTGAGCTCACTGTTTTATGTTTTCTTTTCCCTAGGATATAAAGAATGGTTTTAGGGAATAAAAAAAGGAAAGATCTTTATGGGAGATGTTGAAGATCTTTCACCACGATTAGAAGATTTTGTTCCGAGTTTCCAAAGACACTAAACTATTACGACCCTTCGGTGTTTATTTTTGTTATGTATTAAGTATTCCACAAAAGTAATGTAATGTCCATGTACGTCAGTTTTCGGGTCTCTACAATTTATTTGTCTATATTTTCAATTCTCCATGACATGTTTTATTCTGGGTGCCATATTTATTTTATATAGTGTATTCAATAACCCGTTACATTAAATTATATTTTAATATATTTCATTTCATGATATTTTAATTTAATTTTTATGGTAACCCTCTTATGTTATTTTGATAGTAACATTACCATTACTCTAATATTTTTTCATCTCAAATTATTTTCTTTGAGAGAAGTTATATTTTAAGAAAAAATTTCATTTAAATGGTTTGAATACTACTTATTTTTTACATTATACCATGAGTTATATTTTAAAAATGGTTATTTAAGTTTTATTTAATGTACTCTCTTATAAGTAATTATTGTTAATAATATACGCAATCCATGATGGTTCTTATTTAATATAAATTTAAATTCGATATTGTTTATGAAGGATAATAAATCTAGGGAGTTTTTATGATATTTCTTTTATAAAACCACATATTTTTATTCTTATATAGTTATTATTTGGGTTTTACACATCTTCTCACTATTTCGTTTCCCGCATGTATCTTTATTTAAACTTTGTTAGAAAATAGACTCCACCTCATCTTTTTGGTTGTGAATATTTATTTACCATGTCCATAGTCATTGGATACTATTAATAATTTCTTCATATATGAATAAATAATTTTTTTAGGTCATTTTATACAAATTTTACATTATTTAGTATATTTAGTGTAAATTTTAACATTTTCCATATGGGCTATTTTCGACAAAAAATTCACTTTTTAACATTTTCCATGTGAACACATGTTTTCTTGATTGTTTTCATTTTCTATAAAACTTCCTTTGCAAGATTTTATGGTTTTATAAAATAAAATATTTTCCAACTTGATTTATAAAATAATTCTATCAAGATAAATGTTTTCAAAAAATTTCATGGATATTTCTTATTTCTATTGAAATTTTTACTAATGCTACAAAAAAATTGTTTTCATCTAAGTCTACATTATTTTAAATATATTATGCTTAATTTATGATATTTTCTAAATGTGACAATCCATATTACTTATATTGAAAGATTATTTGATGTTCTTATCTATCACAATAATGATCCATTATTTCCTTTTCCTTACTTAATCATCCACCATATATAGGAATGAGTTTTCTTCCAATTACTTTCTTTTATGAATGCCCTAAATGTCATTTATTTGATTAAATGGTGTTCATATATGTTCCCATAAATTGGTTTATTGGGTAAATTATGGATTACACCACATACCCTTTATCTATATGGTAGAAATATAATGTGGTTTGTTATATTAATTGAATGGTATTTACTTAAGATTTTATTTGATGTCATTGGAAATATATTTAATTTCCATGGGTTTATCATGTTATGATTATATATGGATTTATGAATATTTCACTTATTTGATACCATTTTAAAAGTATATAAAAACCCATTTTTCATTCCAATGGATTTGTTTGATGATTTAAATCATTTAACATGAATAGGTATGATTATCATTATCTAATGGCTGGGATCAAAATAATATATCCCTCTAATGGATTGGGTAATGCTTTATATATCATGAGATATTATGTAATTAATTAAGGATCGAACATTATACACCAGGAGTCTCTGTCCAATATATAATGATGGTCTTGGAAGTGAACCTTGACTTATGCTTATGATGTCATGATTTTTTTTCCACATTTTTAGGATTTCATGAAATTATGATATCATTTTTATATTCCCTGTTTCTATGCATATCTCACACTCTTATACCATAGAATAAGTTTTTCCAATTGATATTTCATGTTCTGCTATAATGACTTACATAAAACTTTTATTTTCCTTGTTATTTTTAGTAATATATTTCTATCATGATCATCTTTTCTAGATATTCTTTTGATATAAACTTTGATGATATGGTTTCCATTACTGGGAATTTTATCTCCCCTATTTCTTATATTTAAATTCGCTAGGTTATGAATACGTGTATAACTTATTATAAGTCTAGATTGGTGTCTAGGGTGGCTCAATAATGGAAAAATGATCATACGTGTTGTAAAATTAGTTTCCTATGTGTCTAGTTCTAAAAGACACTGAACTTTAATTTATTGGTTTTATGTGACTGTTATCAGATTTAATGTTTAAGTTATGAAAATGATGTGAAATATATGTATATTTGTCTTGGTTCATCTCACTATGTATCAATCTAATGTTTAAAGGATTTTTTTGAGCGTCAAACTCGAGAGTGTGGGTTTGAGGCCTTATGGTTTTTATTTGGGTAGGGATTAATTTTTTGTAGTTTAGTTTAGTTATTTTCGGGATTGGGTAAGATAATCTTAGTTAACATGCCTTGGACATGTCTAAGGGATAAGTTTAAGCATATTGAAACATCATGGAGTTTTGGTAATTTAGATATTTTGTGGTTTCTTATAAATTACATCCCTTTCGAGATATTGGATAGTGGATGCGGTTGTGGCATAGATGCACCTAGAGTCAGTCACCCTAAAAGTGTATAGTTTAGTATTAAGTCTATCTTCACTAAGTTCATGATGAGTGGTCCTATGACTGCACACCTGACTTAATGATCCGGTGGTATATTCTTTGGTTATTCACATTCTCTTTGTAAACCATTGTGAAGTTTTTAAATGGAATTCGAGGATGTAATAAATAAGTAGTAAAGTAAGGAACATAAAAATAATATGACCATGAAAAAAAGTATAACTAAAGGAGTTATAGATTTATATAATTATGACAATGTTGATATGGAAGTATTATATTTTTTAATGAAGGTGTCATTAGAGAAGAAATATTATGATTAACTTTTTACTTTAATAGGATTATTTACTCTTATTTTATTGAATAATATCAAAACCATTTTGGATTTATAATTTTGTTTGGAAAAGGATCATGATAATGAACCTATGAAATGTGTGTCTCTATATACTCTTTAAGAATCATATTTTCGACTAACAGTTTTCTGGACTTACTTATGATAGTAGGTCATATATATCATTTAGAGTTATATCTTAGGTCATGTATATAATTTTTATACCCTTATATATTATTTTTATAGGGTGATAATTAAAATTATGGGGATGTAATTTATTTAAGTGGGAGAATATAACACCTTGAGATTTTGTAATATACTTTTCTATAAATTAATTCTATGTTTGATATCTAATTTAAAACACACCACAAAACTTAAATGAGTTGTGATATAATTGATGAAAATTATTAAGAAAATTATAATTATAATAAAACCAATACAAAATAAAAATATATTAAATAATAAAAAATGATTATATTTAGTGGATATATAATTAATATAATATTTTAAAGGATTATTCATTCTCAAATAATTTATTATAGTATTGATAATTTTAATGTTTTTTAAATGATTCCTAGAATAATTTATAATATTTCAATGTATAGACTAATATATTAGCATTATTTAAATTATAAATTAGTATGAAATAATATTGAGATCACATAATGCTTATAAAGACTATTATTTAATAAAATCAGTTTTTATTAATATTTTGAATTTTCATTTGGAAGATAATTTTATAAATTATAGAATTTAAAATTTAAAAAATGAAATTATTTTTTTAATCCATCATGTTAAAATTATTATTGGATGAATTTTTAGGATTTTTTTCAAATAATTTATTTTTTGGTGAAAATTGAAAAATACAATTTTTACCCAAACTGTAACATTTATGACTATATCAAGAAGTAAATGAAACATAAAATCTTAAAAAAAATTTTCCTGATCAAAAATGTATTTATGGAGTGAAATTATGCATATATAATTAATTTTTTGAATTTATAATACCCATTTTTAACATTTTAAAAATTTAGCAATATTTTTATAATAAAAAATATGATTTTTCTAATAAAAATATGATTTTTCCCTTCTTTAAATTATGTTTTCACTAGGTTAAATTAGATTTTATATTTATTTTTAAGAAACATAATCCAAATTTCGTTAGTAATAGACCAAATAATTTCATTAAAATCAAAAACATTTGCACATTTTTCTTAAACACAACTTTTATGCTTGAAAATACACCTTTTATTAAAATGAGGTTTTACACATTACAGGTTCTATATTAAAATTAATTTTTTTATAAACATAGAAATTTTATTTGATAAAATAGATTTCATATTTTTAAATAGTAGTTAATTTTTTTTAATCATTCCCATTTTATTTTTAGTAAACAAAATTTAACTATTTTAGTAAAGACATTATTATTATGGTCAGAACCAAATTGGTAACTATGATAAATATTTGAGTAATATATTTTAAAAAATGATTAAAACATGTATTAAAATTGATGTATGAGGTAGGATAAAACTTTAATAATTCCCAACTCCATTATTTTCCACTATTTATCTACTTTACATGTGAACATGGGCTCTCTTTATATTAAAAAGTTATATTTTATAAAAATCACTTCCTTTAACATATAAACGATGCTCAACTCTACCCTATTTCTACACTCATTATAGAGATTTATATTTAAAAAATTTATTCACTAGTATCTATTCCAAAATATAACTACATACTAGAATACATTAACATTAAAAAATACCAACATACACATCATTAATGTGTTATCAAAGGGAGAACATCCGAAGGGAGAGCTAAATTTCTCAATTGAGAACTCTTGATTATTTTATTCTTCTTCCAACCAAAACATATCCTATACAAAAAATATTTATAAAATAAGTTTTTTCATATTATTAAAATTTTATTATACAAAAGTAATATCTATTTTTTTACTTTCCCCAAAAATCATTTGAAAAATAAATACACCGTCATGTGTACCTGCAGACTACCGAATCCATGAACAACATGCTTGATTATTCATCACCTCTTTAAATGAATGGTTTTAAAATTATATTTAAATTATTAATTAGATATTTATAATATTATAAAGACTCTATAATTATAAAACATTCCCCATGTTTCCTTCCATCTATGAAAAAATGCATTGCTCGTGCGTACATGTGGACTAATTCCTCGAGGAAAATGACATATTTTGTTTTTCACTCTAGTAATTTATTATTTATCAGAAAATATTAAAACCTGATTCACCACAATAAAAACATATAAATAAAATTAATTTTATTCTATAATAATTATATCATGACAAAAGAATTTCTTTATTAACTATAATCACCCCTAGATTATAACTTGTTCTTGTTTTTTCTGTTTTAACCACCTACTTTAACAATGATATAAATTTATATCATGGATGACTATGGAAAATTAACTAAATATTGTTATTATAAATTAATGATAAAATATTTTTTATGGTTTTATTAAGGTTATATTAACACATAACTTATTATTATTCCACCACCGTTTATTAGTTTAAAATTACCAAACCAATATCGTCACCAACTGTGTCATCATGATTTATAAGTAAAATACTTATGAATTTAAATCATAAAATTATAAATAATTATAAAAAATATATTCCAATTCCATTATTTATCTCATATTGATGATATTTGAATCTTTAAATATGAATCAACACAACCCTTATGAAACTAGAAAAAAAACAATCGAAACTAATAAACATCTAATAATGAAAATGAAATATAAAAAACATATATATTTATAATAATAAATAATAAATGATAATTATAAAATGATACATATATGAATAGGGTTTTTAATAGGTGATTAATAGTCTTTCAAGAGGTTATAGAATGTTCAACGAAGTAGGATTATAAGTTAGGGGTTATTTTTTCTATTTTAAATTCCATGAGTCATGTTTGATACCGTGCACCATAATTTATTTTATATGATGTATTAATTTCCCTATTACATTCAAATATAATTAAAATTTTTCATTTCAAGATATTTTAATGTCCATTTTATAGTAACCCTCTTCTGTTATTTTGATTCTTATGTTTCCATTACCATAAGTTTTTCTATCTCAAAATCCTTTCTTTGGGTCAAGTTTTTTAATGAACTGATTTCTATTTAAATGGTGTGTATACTACCTATTATTTATATTATATTATGAATTATATCTTATTAATAGTACATTGATTTCTATTTAAATCTCCCTATATGAATTGGTTTTAATTAAAATGTTACCAAATATTGAGAGGTTCTTCTTCAATCTCAAATTCACTCAGAATGATAATCCATCTAGGGAATTTTTTTTCTATTTATTTCTACAAACCCCATAATAATCGTATACTATATCTATTATTGTGTTGTTTTTACATGACTTCTCACTATTTAATTTTTACCTTGGTTCTTGGTTTACCAATTTTAAGAAAAGTGACCCACATGTTCCTTTTATCTAGGGATATTTATCTACCATGTATTTATTGATTTGATACTTTTGAAAATGTATTTATTTGTCCTTAATAATTAATTAATTTTATTTTATACCTCATTTAATTTATTGAAAATTTTTATAGGAATTTTTAACATTTTTTTGTATTGGTTATTTTCGAACAAGAATAATCTCAATTTAAAATTTTCCATGTGAACACATCTATACACCATCATTTTTGTTTTATATGGATCATACTTTTCAAGATTTCATATTTTTATAAAAGAATGTAATATTTGATTTAATTTTTTAAAATATTTATTTTTAAATAAATATTTTTAAAAAGGAAATGTAAATTTATTATTTCTAATTTTTTTTCCGAATGCTCATAAAATTGAATTCTATCCATGTCTATATCCTTGAACATACCTTACACTTGATTGATCATATTATATAAATGTCAACATACATATTATTTATCTATATGGTTTATGTAATGTTCTTCTCTATTAGAGGAATAATCCATTACTTACATTTCCTTACATAATCATCCACTATGAATAGGAATGATTTTTCATTTATTACCTTTACTCTATGAATTCCCTATATAAAATTTCATTTATTGAATTGTATTCATTTAAGTGACTATACATTGGTTGAAAGGAGAAATTATTGACTAAACCATGTTCCATTTATCTATATGGTGTAAATACTATGTGCTCTATTACCTTGATTGAATGTTATTTTCTTAAAATGCCAATTGATGTCATTATAAACCTATTTAATTTCCATTGGTTTATGACGTTATGATTGTGGATGGATTTATGAATATTTTTTATATTTAAAACCATTTAAAAATGATATATAAACCCATTTTTTATTTCCATGGGTTTTATTTTATTATTTAAATCATGCGGTACACATTGGTGTGATTTTCATTATGTTATAGGTGGTACTATAATTATATATCTCACCAATGAATTGGGTAAAGAATTATATATCATGTGACATTTTGTAAGGGATCAAGGAGTGAACCTAATCCACTATGGGAATCTATCCATTATATGATGGTATTCTTGTGATTGAACAATTATTTATGTTATTTATGTCATGAATTATATTATTTCCATGTATTTATAATTCCACGATCATATGATGTCATTCCTATATTCATTTTTTATACTTATATCACACTCTTATATTATGAAATATTTTTGTTCATTTTAGATTTCTTGTTCCTCTATCATGACATATGGAGTACTGTTGTTATTTCATGTTCACTTTAACAATATATTTCCCCCATTATTATGTTTTAATCATATTATCATGATCAAAACCGTGATGACATGATTTCCAATACTGTGTGTCTGAGATCACCTCTTTCTTATGTTTCCATTCCCCATGTTGTGAGGATTAGTATAACATATGTAAATTATATAATGGGGTTTAGTTTGGATCGATTATAGTGAAATGTTGAAATTTTTTTAAAAATAAGTTACATATATGCCAAGTCCTTAAAGACATCAAACCTTCCATTAGTGATATTTTGAGATTATTGTGAGATCTAATGTTTATATTAAGAAAATTATGTGAAATATATATATATATATCTTTAGTTATCTCACTTTAAATAAATATTGTTTTTAAAAAAAGTTTTTTATCTATGGATCAGTGAGTGTCTGTACGAGGATTTATATTACCCACTTTCATGTCCTCAAAGAAATAATGTTGGATTAATAAATCCTTAAAAGAATACCATGAATAGCATTTCTCTGGTTAAGTATGAATGATGGACTTACTCTAATTATAAATCAAACCATAAATCATAAAGGTAGTGAACTTAATCATGATTGGTCCAAGGAGTTATGGAAGACTAATGATCCTCTCAATGTTCTCTAACCAGTATTCTACTTTATAAGAAATTGGATTCCCATGAAAAACAAGAGGACTAAACTTTTGAAACTCAATAATAAATTCTTTGGGTTGGTCAGCTAAAAGGTTTACTTATAGGAAACTACCTGCAGGATCCCCTTGAGATTCTATCAATACATAGTGGGTGAATAATATAAGAATAATAAATACACATAACACAATAAAAGATCCCAAATTATTCAAAAAACCAAATAAAAAAATTAAAGTGAAATGAAATGAAAAAAATCTCAAAATATAAAATATAGCCACTTTATTCATATTAAAAATAATTCCCAAACCAACACTACAAATTAATCAATATTCCATATATGAATTTGTTTTTATTTTATTTATAAACAAACCTTAATTTAATTTTAATAACTCATGTTTTAATGATTAATCCCAAATTATCTCCAAGAAACAACATATTAAATAACCTTACAACTTATAACTACTTTTTAAAATGTGGCTAAAAATAACACACACCAGTTTTAAAATCATAGATCACCACATAAGTCTAAGGTTACCGTTTAATAAAATTTTCATCAAAATCATTATAATGGGAAATTTAAACACCATGTTCCTCTTTAATCTATTCAATAAAAACTCATTCATTAATTTAGAAACAAATACCCCACCATTTTTAAACCATGTTCTTCACATCCAAAACCAATTTTAATGAAAATAACATAAAAACACTGTAATGAAAACAATTTCAGAACAAATTTGGTCTTAAATAAAATTTATGTGGGTTAATGATTGTTCAAATATTGATGTCATGTTTTGGCATACCATGCACCGACTATGAAATTTCCACCATAAGCATATTTGAATCTTATACAAAAGGTCCACATGGTATTCTAGACTATGTGGGTAACCCATGAATCACTATATCCTCCCCTATTTTCATCCTATACACAAAAAATCAAACATATCACATATATTCATTAAAATTTAAAACATCATCAGCCAAAATTAACTTATTCTGAAAATTTATAAAGAATATAGTGAAAATACAAGACTCATAACCAAACATCCCATGGTAACTCAAGGTTCAAAATGGTAATGATATAGCTAGAATAAACTTAAAATTACCTCTAAAATTATATTATTATTTTATCATACCTAAAATTACTCTCAAAATATCAATTCTAACTCTGATACAACTTTATCATGAATCATAATGGTCTATTCTATATCCAGGAATAGGAGCTAGCTTGTGGTAAGAAACAGAGAGAATTATCAATCTCCATTGGCTAGAATCTACTAATTAGGAATCAAAACCTTATCATGTGGGAATGATTTAAACTGATAATATCAAATAAACATGTAGTGTAATTACACCTGAATTCTAAAATAATGTTCCCATATGTTGGAATCCCATGCAAACCCAAATAAATAATTTTAGAACATGGGAAAAACCAAAATGGGAATAAAAAATAAAAAAATCCCATGAAATAAAAAAATTGAATATATAGGGTTGGAATTATATAAAATAGATGAATAAACAATTTGGATGATTTAACTATGATACAAAATTGGTAAAAAAACTCAAATAAAAAAGAAAGACCCACCCAAACATTACCATTTTTCATGAGAAATATCATCACTTTCTACCCAAAATAGACCTAAACAAAGGATGATGGTCAATTTCCATACTCAATAAGAATTTATACTAAACCCAAAATATAAATAGGCATGAGAAAAATATTCCAAGTAGGCACCTTCTTTACACCTCATGTACAACCATTAAAAATAAAACCATTTAATTATATTTTTAAATAGAATTAAACATTTATATTTTTTTCTCAGATTAAAAAACAAAGAACATGATTTTATTTTAAAAACACTTGGTCTAGAACATGGAAGATAAACATTTGAAAATAAAAAAACCATTAACCATTTTAATAGAGTTGAGAGGAAGTCCCAAAAAACCTTCCACATGATTTTATTTTAAATAAGAGACCCATTTAAATTTTAAAACTAACAGGCCAACACGACCTATACATATATGAAATAAAAGAAAAAAAACTAATAGTGGATAAATATATTGTAATCACCAACAAACTACCATAGAAATATAAGGAAACAAAATAATCATTATGTAATCCAAAAACAGTGACCATTGGAACACCTAGGATCTCCATCGGAAATCTAGAAAAATGCAAAACAAGATCCATCATATCAGTACACTTGAGGCAATCCAACCACCAAAAGACTTGGGTTTACCCTAACTATCCTAACCATGGGAAAAAATTACAAGGTATGAAGTACTCTATACTTAGGGCCACTATCATAAGCAAGATCCTAAACTAATGTAACATGTGTACCAGGACATATGTCTAGCTACTCTTGGCTCCCCATGACATATAAAATGGTGGTGTCACACCCGAACTTTTAAAATAATATAATTTTATTATTTTATCAGACTTTGAAACATTCTATCGAGTTGCAGGACAAGCCAGTTTAAAACTTTGGAATTTTTGTGAGTGAATGAATGCTTTGCCCTTGATAGTGTCCGATGCATGGGCATGGCATATTCAAACCTGTGCAGGTTTGCCCGGGTCACCGTGCGGCCTGCCTCATGTTCAAGAAAAATTAATAAAATGAGTTTTAATTCAATGAGTTATTTTAATAATTATAATAAAGGTAATTATTATTAATGTTTTTATGTTCACCAAGTTTATTAATATAAGGTTATTATTAGTATTAAGTTATTATTATTATTAACATTCTATTAATTTTGTTAAGTATATTAGGTTTATGAATATCATATTAAGTTTATTATGATTTATATTACGATTATTATTAATAATATCATTACTGTTCTTATTAATCTATTTACAATTATTTTTATCTTACTATTATTATTATTATGGTTAATAATAATATTATTATCATGTTTATTAAAATTATTATTAAGTTATTATGAATATTAATATTTTCATTATTGATTAAATTTTTGTTTATTTTATTTTCTTTTCTTTTATCCATTATTTTCATTTCCTCTTTTTTATCTCCCCCTTTTTCTCTTCCCTGGCGTCGCACGACTCACCCCTCAAACCCAACCTCACGTAGCCCTCTCCCTCCCTTCCTCCTACATCGCACCGTACTCCCACCTCATGGCCAGCCGGCATCGCTCCCCTCTCCCTCTCCCATGCTGCGCCACCCTGCTCACTGCCGGTGAACTCCCCTCCCTTTGGCCGCTCTCCCTCCTCTGGCCTCCATTCGGTGAACTGAATCAGCGCACCTCGCCTCGTACTGCCTCCACCCCATCCTTCAGACTTGTGACCATCGACCTCACCGTCTCCTCCCTCTCCCAGATAGCAACACACGTCTGGTACTCATTCCCCTTGCACGGTTGGACATCCGCATCTTCACAACGGGTTCGTTTCCCCTTAAAGGGGTTTATTTCTTCCATGGTGAATTTTTGGGTTGTGGTTTGGTGTGTCCTTTTATTTGAGTATGTTATAATTGATTAGATAATTTGATTTTAGGGATTAATTTGATCACCTTGTGGTGTGGTTGTGCAGCGGTTGGACTTCCAAAAGTTCTCATGGGATTTTTGACACCATAGGTATCCAGTTCAATGAAAAATCTTTAGTTGGTGTTTTATTTTTCTAGTATTATCAATTTAATATGTTATGTGATTAATATAATTTGTGATAATGTAGTTTTACATGATTTTTAATATGATTTTGATGTGTTTAGTAACGTGTTTATGTGAGATGAATGTTTTGATTTTATGAAAACTTTTTTTGAGCCATTTGTTGTGTTTTTCTAATCATTTCGGTTGTTTTATTATGTCACGCATGAGATGAGAATTATGTTTTGACATGTATGTGGTGTGCATTTGGCCTCAATAGCGGTTTTTGGGTGGTCTTTTCCATTCAAAATCTTGGGATATTGTTTTGAGTTGCTTCAGAATATTTTTAAGTGGTTTATCAAATCTTATAATGTGTGTGCACCATGTGTAGGAATAATTTTTAGTGTGTGTTTAATTTTAGAGAGGGAAGTTAGAGTATGTTTTTATTTTGTGAAGCTTTTTCATATATCTTGGAAATGTTTTATTAATTACGTAAATATTTTATTAAGTTGGTAGTGATGCGAATTGGCCTTGTGACATGTTTTCCATGAAAGGTGTATTTTTCATGTGTTCCTCTTAATTCGTATTATTTTATGGGAAGTGAAATTGTTTTAGTGGTGTTTGAAGCCATGGGTAGTTATTGGTTTCTCTTGAATCGTTGTAGGGTGTTTTTCTCATTGCGGTGTGGGTTTTGGTATTCAGTGACAAAGACCTATAGGTATATACATGGGTAAGAATGTATATATGCATATACTCCTTGCGCATATTCCCTCATGGCACAGGGAATATGTTCTGGGGCTAAAGGGTATATATATATATATGAAAATGTATATGCATATAGGTGAAGTAGTTTCATATTTTCATCTTCAAGAGCCACTAATTTTAGTTAGAAAGCATCAAGAGCCAAGTGGATGGCTTGGTTCCACCTCGAGGTAGGTCCCCCACTGCACTTACCTTTAAATTTAGAATGTATTAATTGATTGATGTGTTATTAATTTTAATAAATTAGAAACAATATAAGATAATAAATTTTTAAATGATTATTTGGTATAAAAAGAGCCTTTTATTTTATACACGACACTTGAAACATTTTCTTGACGAGTGGAAACCCAGTATTGAAAGGATGCCTGTTTGGCCTTTAAACATAATTCACAGAATTTCAAATATAGTTCTAGTTTTAAAGATAAATGATTTATTTTGAACAAGTGTTTTTGTTTTTCTCAGTAAATGAGGTTTTTCTTTAAAATTGGTGAAGGCCCATTTGACACTTTAATAGATTAAATTATTTTGGAAAACCCACTCAGGGGTGATCCTTGGTGTGTGTTGATTGCCTGATATTTTTGTGATGTTTGTGCATCATGAATGATTGATTTACATTGTGGACATACCCCTTTTTATTTCATGTGTTGACATGGGAACCATGCATAGTTAGTGAATATTCTAAGAATGATTGCTGCACCGGTAGGTTATGGTACTGATCAGTGGACCCCAGTAGGTAGATATATTGGGTTTATTTCTATGGGATTTTCCCTCACCCTTCTAGAGAATGGATGGTCGAGCATTTTGGGCCTTTTGATTTCATTGTTTGTGACATGTCAATGAGGATGATATCTCATGAATTGGTGTCTTCTGGTTTATTCACGATCTCCTAGGTTCGACCCATATTTCCTATAGCGTTTGTTTGTATGTGACGGACAATTAAGAGGTCTAGTTCAGTTGTTGTCCCCTGTGTGACACTTTGTTTCCATTTCCCTTTCCATGTTTTATGTGTTAGGTTTGGTCTTCCTTTTTGGCTAATAACTGAAGTTTGGATTTCTAAATTGTTCAAAAAAATAGTTTTAAAATGCAATGCACATATTCATTTCAAACATTAAACTTGTTTTTAAATTAAAAAGGGCAATGGACTAATACTTGGTTTAGAAATGAAAGCATGTGGGGAAACCAATATTTTATATAATTTAGTTCAAACCTGGAATTAGTGAATTTATTTATTTTAATGGCAGTTCATTGGGAATCGATATTGGGAAACCCTATTGAGTTTTAATACTCACGCCAATAGTTATTTTCTGTTTTTAGTGTTTGTGCATGCTATAGCTTGGGTGCGTTCTCCTTGGGCGATGTTTGGTCCCGAGTTGGAGAGTGACCTGCGAAGTCACACAGAGATTGTGGTTATCTCTTTCAGTTAGTCTTATTTTATTTTATTCTTGTTTAGTTGCTTTACCTGGTTTATTTATTTTTTTCACTGCAATGTATTATTTCGGTTTTATTTATTTATTTATACAGGCAAAATCATTCCCACAACCTCTATTGATGACCTGGCGATTGTTTCCAGCCCAGGAGGATCGGGAATGCCTATCAGGCCATGTCGCGGACCGGCTCGGGTGACCGATTCAGGGTCAACCCGGGTTGGTTTGTGACAAAATGGTATCAGAGGAGCCCCTGTTATTTGGGGTTGTAAGGTATTTTGGTGATTAGGTGTGTCGGGACTTGAGAGGTAGGCATGGGAAGGACGTCATGAACCCTTGACCGTCCCAAGACTCGAGTTGCTAGGGGTAGTCTGGGATTTGAGTTTTTCTTTTTCTAAGTCTGTGTGGATGAGGGATGACCAATGAAGTGATCCAGTGTTACGCTGTGGACTTGCATGGATTAACGACCCATGTACAGCCCGAGATCACAGTTCAAGATACTTCCTGTGGTAGATTCTTGCATGGAGCGTGGTCTCCTAAGCCATGTTACTGGGTTGGCATAGCTACTAGTCCCTTATTTTTGGATGTTTTGATGTGAGTTATGTTTGGGATTAGTTTCGAATGACTTGAGTGGATTTCAAAAAAGGAAAATTGTTCATATGAAGAGGTGTTTTCCAAATGGGAAAGTGGTGTTGAAATGTAAATTGTCTTCTTTAATAGAATGTGCGGTTACAAAAAAAGGAGGTGTTTTGGAAGTTGTTTTGGGATCCCATTAACACTTTAGAATGTGAATTGGAAAATGTTTTGGAATTTGGAAATGTTTTGCTTTAATGATAAGTGACTTTTTCAAATTGGTTAGAAATTTGTACTTTATGATAAATGATCTATTTTGAAAATGAGAAGTGTTTGAGTTGACCCTTGGTATTCCTATGAGGGATCACATATATAGAGGTTCTCATGTGGCACATGGATGATTGGTGGTATGTGTGGATGGGTGCATGAGCTAGCACAATGGTATGTGTATATTCGAGACTTCATGGGATACCAATGGTGGGTACTAAAGTTGTTTTGTTTTCTGGAAAATGGTTTTTAAAAGGTAATTTGAATGTTTTGAAAGGTAAGAAATTTTTTAGTGTTCTCTTTTTTTGTTTGACATTATTTTTCATGGGCTCTTGGAATTGACATATTGAATTGTGGGTGAAATAGTTATTTGAGTTGGAGCTTTAGTTTGTGATTGAGGTGTGTAATTTTGATTTATTATGAATTTTTAATATGGATTTGTGACTCTTGTTTTTGAGTATGCTGCCCAGAGAAGTCCCAGAGGTTTCTAGTGAGTCTCTTCTAATTGTTGGTTCTACCTAGAATCTTAGCAGAGTGGAAGAATTGAATTCTTTTCAGTTGTTGTCCATATTTCGGGGTGATTGTGATCTATAGAAGATAGCAGACTAGCTTGGTGAAATCGTTGGTTTTTTCAGGTTATTGGAAACTCTCGAAGCTAAGAGTGTTTGTGATGGTTCAGGTTTGTTGTAAGGTTCAACTTTGGATTGATAGAAGAAGATGATCCCAATGTCCTTGCATGATGAGATGTCTTGGAAGGTTTTTAAGACCACTCTCGTCCGATAGTTTATACCTGAGCAAGTGAGGGTGAGGAAATTGGCATAGCTCGTGAGTGTCCAACAAAAGACATTAAAGGCATACATCGAGCAATTCGAGGGATTGATTCCCTTTTCTCCGGAGGTAGCATCATGGAATTAGTTAATGTTATCTTATGTGGGGTCTTCATCTAGGGTTCTAGGACTGATTCTTTATGGTGTTCGGGAAGGGCCCCCATCTGGTGAGGAGAGCAAACCGGAGGAACTTTTCTCATACAAGTATTCTGGTCAATTTTATCTTCTCTTAGTCAGGCCACCCTCTCGTTTGGTTCAAGTGTAGATGGGTTAGGTATTCTAAGTCACCTAGTCATCATCCTTCGAAGACTTTCTATCAGTGTGGCCGTTTGGGAAACTTGGAGAGGCTCCGCTAGTGGAAATGTTAGAAAGAGTCTCAACCGAATGATGTTAGCTCCTGAATACGGGGAATTATATGCTTCATGACATCCGAGCTCCATCCACAGGTCTCAGAGGGAATCCTTTCACGCAGTCAGGAATCATTGAGTTTGGGTCACATTGGTCTAACTTTTTTATCCAGTGCTGAAATAGGGACGGTTTGAATTTCTCTGCTGTAGGCTCCTCATCTTGGAAGGTTTTGTTTTGCTGTAAGAGGCGCAAAGGTCTCTTTTTCTCATTGTGGCCTTTGTTCCTTGAATACACCACCTTGGTTGTAAAAAGGCATGGGGATCTTGTTTTCTTTTAATTCTAGTAGTTGTGCCTCCTCAAATATGAGATTTGAAGTTTGTCTCTTTATGGCTGTGAGTCTTAACATGATTGCCTCTCTTGTGTGGTCAGTTCCATTGGTGACCCGTTCTTGTTTTATGATGTTCCTGTTTTGGGGAAACATGTGTCTTGGGAAATAATGAATAGGGGTGTGGTATGCTATTTGGTTTGGGGTCTTTCGTCGAGGACCCCATGTAGTGGGGGTCTGATTTATACAGAGAGTTCATGGGTCGGTTTGTGCTGGATTTCTCATGTCGGTCCGTGCTAATTGGCTTAAGCTGGTCAGATCTTAAATGGTGTGGATACCCACCATGAAACTTGTCATGCCTTCTTCGAGGTTTGGTCTGTGTAGTGGTTTCTTCTGGGATCATGAATGTAGTTCTAGGGTTAGTGCTTGCTGAGAGTCTCAATATTGGTTGGGCTGGTTGGGTTCTTGTGGTGGGGAGAACCCTCCACGTTTCCTAATGGCTCTTCTCTTTGCAGTTTACCTTAGAGTTGGTCTGGCATGACTGATGGATTGAAAATTCACACCAAGTTCATGTTTTTGTTGGCCTCGTTTAGCTTTGAACTCGAGTTTGTTCTCTCGTTTGGCTGGGTGACTTTCTGGGGGTAGAAAGTTTTTATAGTGGGGAGAATTGTCACACCCAAACTTTTAAAATACTATAATTTTATTATTTTATCAGACTTTGAAACTTTATATCAACCTGCGGGCCAAGCCTATTTAAAACTTTTGAATTTTTGTTGGTGAATGGATGCTTTGTCCTTGACAGTGTCTGATGCATGGGAATGACGTATTCAAAGCTTCACCACTTTGCCCGGGTCACCGTGCAGCCTACCTCATGTTCAAGACAAATGAATAAAATGAGTTTTAATTCAATTAGTTATTTTAATAATTATAATAATGGTAATTATTATTAATGTTTTTATGTTCACCAAGTTTATTAATATAGGGTTATTATTATTAAAATTTTATTAATTTTGTTAATTATATTAGGTTTATGAATATCATATTAAGTTTATTAAAATTTATATTATGATTATTATTAATAATATCATTATTGTTCTTATTAATCTATTTAAAATTATTTATATCTTATTATTATTATTATTATGGTTAATAATATTATTCTTATCAAGTTTATTAAAATAATTATTAAGTTATTATGAATATTAATATTATCATTATTGATTATATTTTTGTTTATTTTATTTGATTTTCTTTTATCCATTATTTTCATTTCCTCTTTTTTTTCTCCCCCCCTTTTGTTCTTCCCTGGCGTCCCGCGACTCACCCCTTGAACCCTACCTCACACCGCCCTCTCCCTCCCTGCCTCCTGCATCGCACCCTACTCCCCCAAGGCCAACCGACATCGCTCCCCTCTCCCGCTCCCATGCTGCACCGCCCTGTGCACCACCGGTGAACTACCCTCCACTCGGTCGCTCTCCCTCCCGTGGCCTCCCTTCAGTGAACCGAATCGTCGCACCTCGCCTCAGACTGCCTCCATATAACGAACCATACTTTACATACATTGTTAATACTTCAAAATTGATGCACACTTATTACAACATATAACAAAACCATGAAAGGACCGTATAGGAATAGTGTCTTTAGAAACTGGGAAACATAAACAACTGGTTCATAAATCATCAACATTGTCTCCCTTTTATTTTATCATATCTAGAGTCCCTTTTGGCATATCTTAATTAATAGCCTTCTTCCTGACCTGGGGAAAAGAAAACATACAAAAGGGTGAGCTCAAATTCTCAGTAAGGTTAAACAAAAGAAATATCAATCACATCATATTCATAAGAACATAACATTTTGGAAATCTTAACCTGCAAAAGAGATCATAATGTCATAACATGGGATAAATCATAGTAGTGAAATGTAATCGCAATAATCATAACATGAAACTTTTTGGCACACACACATAATCATAGAGAATCATTTTTAGTAGTCAAGACTCATTTCCAAGACTATCTTAGTAGAAAAAGTCCATTTCTGAACAGAGTTCAATCCTCGTTTCGGTCCTGTATAACTGAACCGGATTAACCTTCCATTCCAGCCATGTCTATCTCATGAGATATAAATCTTTACCCAATTAATTGGATGGAGATATAGGTCCCACCCATCTCATAATGATACCATTCTTATGTGTTCCACAAGATCATAAATCATACATCATAGCATAACCCATGTAATAAAAATGGGATTCTTAAACATCATGCCATCATAACATAATCCATATAAGATAAAATGACATCATAAATATAATTCCATCATAACATAATCAAATAAATGTAAAAATAGTGATATAAACAAAACCCAATATTATCTTAGATGGAAAATAATTTTGATAAAACACTTGAACTCCATTCTTGAGGAAAATATCCTTTCGACTTCAAAAACATTTTTCCTTTCTTAAAATGTCATACAATTTTAAACTAAAATAAGTTGATTAAAAATAAACTTGAAAACTTTTAAAGGAAGATTCAAGGAAATAATGTTCTAAAAGTCCATTCATTCCGTATAAGTTAAATAAAACATTCTTCTCGTACTTTTTCCGGAAAAGTCAAAAGTACCTCATACTAAAAACGACAAAATATTCCCTTCATATGTTTTAATAAAAACTAAAAAAAATTAATATTGGATTTAAAAAATTTTAGGAGGATAGAAATAATATTACATATTGAGGAAACATTGATTTGGATGATAAATACACCCCAGTTAATACCAAAGTATAAACAATCTCGAATTAAAATGAGATTGTGAGATTTTCCCTTACCTTAGGCCTGATTTGCTTTGTACGTGTCCGAACCTCCTTTATAATGATTTAAATACTGTTATTAACTTATTCCTGAATCTTACTCATTGTTATGATATCATATATGGTGATATTCTAAGCTTCGTATTAGTAATATTTCATTGCTAATTGTTATTCGGGTGTTTATTGGTTTTTGTTCTTAAGCGTGTTTTGTCAAATAAATTCTCATTCTTCTTTTAAGGATATAGATACCTAATATCCAGAATGGTATTAGTATAATATATATCACATTTATTCATTCAATTCATTTATATAATCATTATTCATTGAAGATCATGTAGAACGAGTCGCATCACATTGTGGAGACGGTAGGCCGTACATACGTACGAGCGATGATATCGTTCCCATGATCATGTAATTTTATTGAAGTATATGTATAATATTTCAGAATCAATATTACTTTTAAAATAATCATATATAGTTATTAATTACACCATTATACCCATCCAATTAAGGTGGTGGTGGAAAACAGATTACACCTCGGCGTGGAGACGGTATTCCGTACGCACGCACGTGCGGTGATTTCGTTTTCCATAGGATGGATAGAAGGTGAAATAGGGTTGTTTCATATTTATAATAACATATAAGTATATTATTTATACTTATGTTATTACTTCATAATGAAACAACTAAAGAATAATATGTATAAGAAGAAATAAAGTTGAAAGAATCGGTAACAGACATTACCTCTTCTTTGAAGCGCCTCTTCTTAACCTCCTCTTAGGGCACTAAATATGGTCTTTGAAGAATACCAGGACCTCTAGGATGTTTATAGGAAAGTTGATAAGGGAAATGGGAAGGGGTTGGAAGATCTTTAAGGCTCAAAGTGTTGTGAGGAAGCGAGGGAGGAGGTTCCCTTTTATAAGGGAGGAGAGGGGCACTTTAGGAAAAAACATAAAATATTATTTATTATAAAGTCATATTCGGTTTTTAATAGCTCCAAATTGATTTATTTAAAAGATAAGGTGGATATGGGTTGAAATAATCTCAACCAATAGATTTTATAAAAGTTTAGATTACTATTTTAACCTTATCATTTAGATTTAACTCTAAGATAAATAATTTAACTTTTACCGTGTCTTCTTGTTTTCCTACATTATATGGTTAATAAACATACTATAACAAGCCAAAATAACCCCAAGTTGTTAATTATTAATATATATAACCTTATATGAGTCATTGTTCCGAACCTTAGATTTTTCGGAATAAAATAACAATTAATAATATAATATTTGTTTTAAAAACTATTTTATGTCAATTTTGACACTATTTGGTAATTGATTTTTGTGAAAATCACAACAGCATGATTAATTCAAAAAAAGTTAATTAAATCAATACTAATATGTCATATTAACTTATAAAATTATTGTAATTCATAAAAAGTCTCAAATTACTTTTATTTGGGTATTTATAACATCAATTATGTTAATATTTCATTAATAAGGCAATTACTGCATCATTATTGTCTCAAACATAAATTAACTTATTTAATGTCTAAAAACTACAAATAAAATACCATTATTAAGTAAAGATTTTTATCTTTCTAATGAATATTTATAGGCTAATATATCTTATTTATAACCCTATATTAAAAATGTTATAGTTATTAAACTTTGATTTTAACTATTTTAACTCTTCTTTAAATAAAATAATAATAAATGTCGTAATCTAATCCAAGTGGACCTAAATGGTCATATTTTATTCCTAAGGTTGTTTTCGGTCGAATTATACTTATCCAATAGAATTATGACATGTTTTAGGGTAATAGTAATATCATTTTAACCTTAATTACCCTATTTTCTTTTAACCGTGGTAAAAAAAAGTAAAAAGTTACTATTCAAAAAAAATTATGTTTATTTTATTGAACCACATTTTACTCTTTGATATTAACCGTGTCTCTCAGATTTTCGAAATTACACTCGCAGAAGTGGTAAAATTAAGTTTTATGTAAATTTTCAAAAAGCTTCTAGGAGGTAGGTAAAAGACGGTGAAAAGTTCAATAAAACTTTTATATATCTAAAATTATTATAAAATGAATCCAATGAATTACATTGAACTTATATAGGTATTAAGTATCAGTTTTACATAAAATAAATTTAAATAAAATAAATAATTATTTAAATAAAAAGTCGGTTTTTAAATAGTAACCCAGTGTTTTCACTATTCATCAAAAATTGAAAGTTTTCAGAAAAATACCAAAAATTCACCCTAGGATAATTTTGATATTCCGAATCCAAAAATGAAGTCCATTTTGAATGATAAAATTTGTAAAATTTCAAAAAGTGGTTATTACTATTCATAATGACTAGTTTTAATAATAATTTAATAGCATATCGTTGTTTAGTGAAACTCGGTATTGCGTACAACGCAAGCTATCGAGGAAGGTCATGATTGCGTGTAAAGAAAGCCAAGCTAGTGTTGTGTGTAGTGAAATATTCCTTTGATAACATAAAAAGAAAATATTTCTAATAAAAATCTCGGGTGTTACATTCTACCCCCTTTAAAATGAATTTCGCACTCGAAATTCGTCACTTTGTGACAAACAGATGAGGATACCTCTCCCTCATCATATCCTCATGATCCCATGTAGCTTCTTCTAATTGGTGGTTCCTCCATAAAACTTTCACCAAGAGAGTGGTCTTGTTCTGTTGAACTTTTTCGCGATGATCTAGAATCTCTATCGGTTGTTCTTCTTAAGAAAGATCTTGCTCCAGCGGTACAACTTCTGAGCTGAGTACATATGAAGGATCGTGTATGAACTTTCTCAGGAGAGATACATGGAACAAATTGTGATCTTGAGATAGATTCGGTAAAATCTCTAATCGGTAAGCTACCTTCCCAACACAATCCAATATTTCGAAAGGACCAATATACCTAGGGATCAGCTTTCCCTTCTTTCCAAATCTCATTACTCTCTTCCAAGGAGATATTCATAAGAACACTTTATCACCCACTTCAAACTCTAGGTCTTTTCTTCGGTTGTCGGCATAAATTTTTTGTTGACTCTGAGCTTCTCTTATGTGTTGATGAATATATCTGACCTTTTCTGTCATCTCATCAACAAGATCAGGTACTAATAGCTTTCTTTCCCCAAATTCATCCCAGCAAGTTGGAGTCCTGCATTTCTTTCCATAGAGAGCTTCATAAGGAGCCATCTAAATACTGGAGTGAAATCTATTGTTATATTAAAATTCCACCAAAGTTAGGTGTGGATCCCAACCACCTTTGAAATCCATAGAGCAAGCTCTCAACATATCTTCTAGAGTTTGAATTGTCCTCTCAGACTGACCGTCTTTCTGAGGATGACAAGCAGTGCTGAAACTCAACTCTGTTTCCAGATTATGCTGAAGACTTCACCAAAACTTTGAGGTAAACCTCAGATCCCGATCATATATAATGGAAAGTGGTACTCCATGAAATCTTACCACTTCTTTTACATATATCCTGGCAAGCTGATCTAGAGCGAAATCTTATCTAATAGCAATGAAGTGTGCTGACATCATAAGATGATAAACTATGACCCAAATAGAATTATTGCCTTTGGATGTTTTAGGAAGTCCGATGACAAATTCCATAGTGATGTTTTCCCATTTACATTCAAGTATAGGTAATTGTTGTAACATACCCTTATATTTCTGTCTCTCAGCTTTATCTTCCTGACAAACAAAGCATCAAGAGACATATTCAACAACATCTCTTTTCATTCCATCCCACCAGAAGTACTCTTTCAGGTCCATATACAACTTCGTGCTTCTAGGATGAATAGAGAATGAAGAACTATGAGCCTCATCCAGCAGCTCCTTCTTTAATTCTGGGATGGGAGGAATAGAAACCCGATTCCTGAACTTTATTATTTCATCACAATCAATGTGAAATTCAGGAACATTTCTCACCTTCTTTTGTAACTCTACATCTTCTTTCTGTGCCTCTTTAATCTTCTCATTTATATATGGTTGAACATTCATTTGAGAAAGATAAGATTTTCCCCTTCCATTATAATTCCAAGATCCATCCTTTGTAAATCCATAAATATTGGATCTTTTGTGATCCTCATCATGGATAAGCAGCATGGTCATGTTGACTTAATGCATCTGCCACCTTGTTTGCTTTCCCAGGGTGGTAATGAATTGAGCAGTCGTAATCCTTAATCAGCTCCAACCATCTTCTTTGGTGCATATTCATCTCCTTTTGTGTGAAAATATACTTTAAACTTTTATGATTAGTATAAATATCACACCTTTCTCCATAAAGATAATGCCTCCAAATATTTAATGCAAAGATTACCACAGCTAACTCCAAATCATGAGTTGCGTAATTTTGCTCATGGATTTTCAACCGTCGTGAGGCATAAGCTATCACCATATCATTTTGCATGAGAATACACCCCAATCCCTTCTTGGATGCATCACTGTAGATCACAAACCTTTCTCCACTACAAAGCAGTGTGAGCCCAGGTGCACTGGATAATCTTCTTTTTAACTCCTTGAAATTATCTTCACATTTCTCTGTCCAAACATACTTAACTCCTTTCCGAGTCAATTTGGTGAGTGGGTTAGATAATCATAAAAAATCATTCACAAAACATCGATAATATCCATCCAATCCCAAAAAACTCTGGATCTCAGTTACTGTTGTTGGTCTCGACCATCTTTCGATAACCTCTGTTTTTGCTGGATCCATAGATATCCCCTCTTTTGAGATTATGTGACCCAAAAATGCAAATTTTTAAAGCCAAAATTCACACTTGGTAAATTTGGAATAAAGCTTCTCCTTCCTCAGGGTCTTCAATACAATTCTCAAGTGATCTTCATGTTCTTACTTTCTCTTTGAATAGACAAGAATATCATCTATAAAGACTACCAAAAACTGATCAAAATAGTCTCTAAGGACTCTATTAATTAGATCTATGAAGATTGTAGGGGAATTAGTAAGACCAAATGGCATCACTATAAATTCATTGTGTCCATACCTTGTACAGAAAGCTGTCTTTGGTATATCCTCCCTTTTGACCCTTAATTGATGATACCCTGAACGAAGATCAATCTTGGAAAAGTATTGAGCTTCGTCTAGTTGGTCAAATAATTCATCAATGCATTAGAGAGGATATTTGTTCTTGATAGTGATCCTGTTAAGTTCTCGATAATCAATGTAGTGTCTCATTGATCGATCTTTATTCTTAACAAACAGAATAGGTGCTCCCCAAGCTGACGCACTAGGGAATATGAGTCCCTTTTCAAGATTCTCTTGGAGTTGATTCTTCAATTCCTGCAACTCAATTGGGGCCACTCTATAAGGTGTCTTTAAAATGGGCATAGAACTCGGAATGAGTTCAATTGAAAACTCAACTTCACAATTTGGTGGAAGATAAGGCAATTCCTCTGGAAATACATCATCAAACTCCCATACAATGGGCATATTCTTACTAGTGATTTTCTCACCAAACATTTGAGATAAATAACCTTCATTTAGTGGAATAAAGACCCATAAGATGGAAGAGATTTTCACTGGAAGGTTATGTTCATCCTTGAATAGATATATGATCATAGATTGATCTGGAATATGAAATGTGACTTCCCTTCTTTGGCAATTGATATGAGCTCCATATAAAGCAAGCCAATCCATGCCAAGAATCAAATCAAATTCCACTATAGGAAGGATCACATGATTTGCAGGAAGCACTTTCCCACAAACTTCAATCGGAGAAGAATTGTAAACTTTTGATGTGACTGTTATGCCATTAGGGGTTGTCAAAGCTAACTCAACATCTAATTGTTGAGGTAATAGTACGATACCCTTAGAAAATTCTTCAGAAATAAAAGAGTGGGTGGATCCAGAATAAAATAAAACATTTGCTACTTTAGAGTGGATGGTAAGTGTACCTTTCACCACTTCGTTCTCATACTCCACATCGCTGATAGAAATTGCATGTGACTTGCCTTTATCTTTAGCCTTAAGAGTTTGTTGACATCGATCATCATAAAAATCCCTTGGATTAAGCCATTTATTGGCATAATTCCCCATTTACTTGCACTTGTAACATTGAAGTGTAGGAGGTTCACTCTGTGTAGGCTTTTCTTTGTTCGCATCACTAGACATATTCTTCCCATCATTGCGGAATTCAAATGCCCGATGAGCTTCCTTTCCACATTTGAAACATTTACATGTCCCTTTAAGACAACTCCCTCTATGTTTCTTTCCACACTTTGAGCATAAGGAAAAACTCAACTTATTTTCAGTGTTCTCTTTAGATTTTTATTTGAATTCCATTTTCCTCTTCTTATCAAACACATATGACTGATAGGTTACTCCAATCTTCATCTCAACCTTGAGAGCACATCGAATTATTTTTTTCATAGCTATTGAAGTCCCTTATGGATAACACCCTTCGAAGAATTGGTTTTAGGCCACTAAAAAATTGATCGATATTACTCTCAGGTTGGATAATAATCCCAGAAGCATACCTTGCAAGTCTTGAAAAACTTTCTTCATAGGTACCAACCGATTCATCACTGTTTTTCTTTCTTTCAAGAAAATCCTTCTCCGTCTTTTTTTAAAGAATATGAGGGATGTACTTATTGAAAAATAATTTCTTGAACTCATCCTGTAACGACCCGAAATTTTTTAAATAAATTTTGTTTCCTAATTTTATGTGTTATTGTTATACTCAAAAAAAAATGTTTCATTTGGTAACATGAGTATAATTAAAATGAGACTATTGTGTTTTGACTGTTATTTGACCATTGGTCAATATGACCGCTGGAAAGTAAACATTTTGACTATTGTCTCTAAATACAAGCAATCTTGGTTAATTAATATAGAAAGAAGATTCGATGGCCTCACCCAGTAGTCTTGGACCGATCGAAGCACATCTAACAGAACTTGGGAAGGAGGTAGCACCATTGGGATTTGCTCTGGACCAAACCCAAGCTGAACTTCATCGTATAAAGATAGAACGGGATCGCCTTCGCGAGAAGTTCAAATTGATAGAAATTACTACTCGTGCGATGTTGTCCGAGCCTCCCTCGGATTCTCTCACCTTAGCACACCTTACACTTAGGTCCTATGCTGGTGTGATAAGGGGCTATGTAAGGAGACCATAACTGTCTTGTGTAATCCTTTGTTTTAAATAAAATTTCTATTTCTTTTATGAATTTTCAAATGACCGGATAAATATAGTATGCAAATTTTTGATGAATTTTAGAAAAAGGATATTTTAAATATGTTTATGTAAACCCTAAATAATTAAAAATGTGTAATGATTTTCAAAAAATGGTCTTCTGCAATTATGTTCAGTACTAAATTTAGAGTCTAATAAGATCAACTTGATTTTTGATGAATAGTAAATTATGAATAGTGATTTTATGATTAGGATTAATAATGTGTCCAAATAGATTAGTAATCTCACTTAAAGAAAGTATTAAAATAAGCTAGGCAGTTTGAATAAGTAATGTGATTCAATAAAATGGTTAAATAACAGTTTCATAAATTATTATTCAAGTATTAGTTTTTTCGGATGAATAGTGTTTTTTTAAATTAAAAATTTAATTAAAAATAATTAGAAAATTATTTTTATAAAAATGACTTTATTTTTGAACTCATAGCATCGATATTATGTTATGGTAATTTTTGGGGATTTTTCTGAAAAAAATGAATTTTCGGTGAATAGTGTATTTATTTAAAAATAAAATTAAAAATATTTAGAAAATTATTTTTATAAAATGGAGTTCATTTTTGAAATCGGAGCATTGATATTTAGTTAAGGTGAAAGTTTGGGATTTTTCTGAGAAAGATGAATTTTTCAGTGAATAGTAAAAATGCAGTTTTAGGGTTTCGGTATGTTTAATGACATCATAATTGTGTCATGATGATGTCATGAGATCTTTTAAGGGTTGGCCGGCCAAGGGTGATGAATTATTGTTTTGGGGGCCCCATGTGGCCTAACTCCATGATAAATGCCAAGGGAGAGCACATGGGTTTGAGAAAAGCACATGTGAGGTGTCCCTTGGCCATTAATGCTTTGTCCCCTCACTTTCCCTATAAATACCCACCCTTTCCTCCTTTAGTTTTCACTCCCAACCCTCCCCCAACGAAGTTCTGGTCTTCTTACCTCCCAAGGAGTCCTCCCATGGTGCCCCAAGCCCACGAGGTCCAATCCTATGAGTTTCAAGAGTCACGTTTTAAGGTAAGGGATCCGACCCCTCTCTTTCTTTTCATGTAATCTCTTTTATGTCATTCCTTTTATGCTCCATGTTTTTATGTGAGAGGATGTTATTTTATATTCCTCTTAATGCCCTTTAATGTTTATATGATGAGAGATCCCCTCTTACTCTCATCATTTCATTTTATGAATGTTTAAGTGACGCCGTTAGGCTGCCGAATTTTTAAGGGATTCTTTCACCCTTCTCATTTTTCAAGTTCGATTTTCATGTCAAGTCTTTCAAGTTCCTTTTTATTATGTTGGGGTGTGATCTCTATATCTATCATACTTATCTCTTATGATCATATGATGAGGGACCCTATTTGATCTTGTCAATTCTTTTTTATTGAAGTTTAAGTGACGCCGTTAGGCTGCCGAATTTTCATAAGAGAAATCTAATTTTTGTCTTCCTTCCATGTTTTTCATTTCAAATGGTATGTCCTTCAAATTTCATTACCATGTCCATATATACTTCTTATTCTGTCCCCTACTTTTTTATGGATCATTTATGAGTGGGTGACCCATGTCCCCTCTCTTTTCAATGTTTTCTAAAACCCCAAAACATAGCCGTTATGCTGCAGAATTTTCGTCTCAAAATGCCTCTCCCTCTTTTCTCAAAATTATTTTATGTTATAAAGTGAATACTAAAAGCTCTTATTTCTACAAGGGTATTCACATATATATCAAAATGTTCTATTTTAAATTCTGGGATTTACATACATGAGACCCACTTTCCCTTCCGTGGGTTTAAAGTGCTGTAAAGATCATGTCTTTAAAGCAGTTTTTAAAACGTTATGATTATGAAATGAAACCCATTTATTTTATGCTATATGGGTTATTTATGAAATGTTTGATGATGATATATGTGGCTCACATGATAATAAAGGCAAATTTAAGGGTGCGCCCTGATAGCGCTCCAATGCATTGGGTAATGATGTAACCACTAGAGATTACAATTTTCACGATACCTTGGTGAATAACCTTGGTAATTATCAAAGGACACCTTGGGGATGGACCTTGGTGATATGTTCATGATTGTCTATGTTAAATGATGTAGCCACATCTTCAAGTTATGAAAAATGTTGTTTTTATTATGAAATGCCTCATGATTTCTTTCTCATGCCTTAAAGTTCTTTTCATGTCCTTATTGAAGTATATCAAGTTTACACGTAAAATGTTCCTCTTGTTTCCCTTACTGGGCCTTCCGCTCACCCCTTCTTTTGATGTATGTCCCCAGGTTATGAGATGCAGTAATGAACCTAGAATGAACATAAGGAGACGCCTTTCAAGTGTTTAATAAGAATGTTTTATGTTGTTTTCATGTATTATGTTCCTGGTTTCCAAGACACTAGACCTTAAAGATCCTCAGTTTTGTGTAATGTAATGAAAGTTTATGTTATAAAAAGGCGGGATGCTATAGTTGGTATCAAAGGATGGTTTAGTTATTTGTGGAAATTAGGATATGAAAACTCTAGGAAGAACCCTATAGAAATGTTTAATATAGGAAATCTTCCTGGTATTTTGGTGAGTATTGAGTAAGGGGTTGCCAAGCAAATACATCCCTGTCTGGATACGAGCAGGTAGAGGTGGCTCTGGCACAGATGTAAATAGGGGTAAAACCCGAAAACACCACTTTGAGCTAGACTCGAACGGGAACTGGTACATGACAACTGGACTTGCTGCACTCTTGGTTACGACACTCCTGTGGGATATGCTTTGGTAAATTCATAAGCTTGGTATGAACCATTGTTAAAGGAACAAAGATAAAATAAAATAAAGGTTCACATAAGAATATATGATCATTCATAACCTAGATGGGAACCTAGGAGATCACAAGTTAGGGTATACCTTTCATATACAAGTTATCCTTATATGATTTCAGTTCCTTTTCATGATTATTAGCTAAGTACTTAAGCCCCTAATTATGCTTTCTATTCTTAGTTAATGGTGGGAAATGGAAGAACATGTTCCGACAACCAATGTTATAGGAAATGCGATGATTTTCGTATTAATATTACAGGGATGATTAGGGGATTAAAATATTATTATTATTTTGGAAGACATTCATTATTTTGGGAACCATATTTGATCTAGGTAAATAGATTACTACGGTATTTTCATTGAGGAGTAAGGTTGACTTATATTTTGAAGAATCGATGAATTTAAGGTGAACTTATAGTAATTTAGGTTACTTATGGGAATGACTAACCTATCTTGGGTAAAATATGTTTAGGTTAGCTACTTTTTTTATAATATGTTAGGAGTGGTTGATGTTGTCTGGAGATGAACAATGAAGTTGTTTTGGAAGACTATGTTATCAAATCCTTCTTGTATTTGTGTTTCAATCTTAGTTTGGTTTGTTTTGAGGAATTTTAAGGACCGTTATTTATGGAATGGTCTATGATGAACTTTGGGTAGTACCATGGAACTTTGATGATTTAAAAGTAGTTTCCATTCCTATGGGATTCTTTCTTTTTGAAGAGTTGTTTTACCTTAACCTTTCTGTTTTTGGGATAATGTTTAAAGATAGAAGAAATAGATAGTTAATCTTTTGTAGATTATGTGATTCTATAGAATATGATTCTTGTTCTTTTATGAGACCAAGTGTTTTTGAATTCTTATCATTTGGAGAAAAGATTAGTGTTGGTAGGGACTTGTTAAAGGATGAAACTCTACTTGAAGGTAGGTATATTTTCTTATGTTTTTGTTCTATGTAGTAAATGAAATCCTCAAAATTATGAAAAGAAACGTAAAACAAAAATGTTGTTGGTTTACGTTTCCTACTAGGTAATCAAAGACCGTTTACACACATCATAAGTTTGGGATTTTCTCATGGTTAACTTTCTCTTAATCATGTTCTCTATCACTTTCCCTCAGAACTTGACCCTTTGTTTTCTCCTCCATGTCCATGTTTTCCTACATGGAACCCTAGTGTGGGTTAACTCGGGTGACCTTTGTACTTCCCTTTCTTTATTTTAAAGTAATAGTTTTACTGACTCCTTTTCCGATGTGGGACTTTCAATGAAATTTTAAAACCCAATTTTAAAATTGCGAGGACGCAATTTCTTAAGGGGGGAAGATTGTAACGACCCGAAATTTTTTAAATAAATTTTGTTTCCTAATTTTATGTGTTATTGTTATATTCAAAAAAAATGTTTCATTTAGTAACATGAGTATAATTAAAATGAGACTATTGTGTTTTGACTGTTATTTGACCATTGGTCAATATGACCGCTAGAAAGTAAACATTTTCACTATTGTCTCTAAATACAAGCAATCTTGGTTAATTAATATAGAAAGAAGATTCGATGGCCTCACCCAGTAGTCTTGGACCGATCGAAGACCATCTAACAGAACTTGGGAAGGAGGTAGCAACACTGGGCTTTGCTCTGGACCAAACCCAAGCTGAACTTCATCGTATAAAGCTAGAAGGGGATCGCCTTCGCGAGAAGTTCAAACTGATAGAAATTACTACTCGTGCGATGTTGGCCGAGCCTCCCTCGGATTCTCTCACCTTAGCACACCTTACACTTAGGTCCTATGCTGGTGTGATAAGGGGCTATGTAAGGAGACCGTAACTATCTTGTGTAATCCTTTGTTTTAAATAAAATTTCGATTTCTTTTATGAATTTTCAAATGACCGGATAAATATAGTATGCAAATTTTTGATGAATTTTAGAAAAAGGATATTTTAAATATGTTTATGTAAACCCTAAATAATTAAAAATGTGTAATGATTTTCAAAAAATGGTCTTCTGCAATTATGTTCAGTACTAAATTTAGAGTCTAATAAGATCAACTTGATTTTTGATGAATAGTAAATTATGAATAGTGATTTTATGATTAGGATTAATAATGTGTCCAAATGGATTAGTAATCTCACTTAAAGAAAGTATTAAAATAAGCTAGGCAGTTTGAATAAGAAATGTGATTCAATAAAATGGTTAAATAACAGTTTCATAAATTATTATTCAAGTATTAGTTTTTTCGGATGAATAGTGTTTTTTTAATTAAAAATTTAATTAAATATAATTATAAAATTATTTTTATAAAAATGACTTTATTTTTGAACTCATAGCATCGATATTATGTTATGGTAATTTTTGGGGATTTTTCTGAAAAAAATGAATTTTCGGTGAATAGTGTATTTATTTAAAAATTAAATTAAAAATATTTAGAAAATTATTTTTATAAAATGGAGTTCATTTTTGAAATCGGAGCATTGATATTTAGTTAAGGTGAAAGTTTGGGATTTTTCTGAGAAAGATGAATTTTTCAGTGAATAGTAAAAATGCAGTTTTAGGGTTTCAGTATGTTTAATGACATCATAATTGTGTCATGATGATGTCATGAGATCTTTTAAGGGTTGGACGGCCAAGGGTGATGCATTATTGTTTTGGGGGCCCCATGTGGCCTAACTCCATGATAAATGCCAAGGGAGAGCACATGGGTTTTGAGAAAAGCACATGTGAGGTGTCCCTTGGCCATTAATGCTTTGTCCCCTCACTTTCCCTATAAATACCCACCCTTTCCTCCTTTAGTTTTCACTCCCAACCCTCCCCCAACTAAGTTCTGGTCTTCTTACCTCCCAAAGAGTCCTCCCAAGGTGCCCCAAGCCCTCAAGGTCCAATCCTTTGAGTTTCAAGAGTCACGTTTTAAGGTAAGGGATCCGACCCCTCTCTTTCTTTTCATGTAATCTCTTTTATGTCATTCCTTTTATGCTCCATGTTTTTATGTGATAGGATGTTGTTTTATATTCCTCTTACTTCCCTTTCATGTTTATATGATGAGAGATCCCCTCTTACTCTCATCATTTCATTTTATGAAAGTTTAAGTGACGCCGTTAGGCTGCCGAATTTTTAAGGGATTCTTTCACCCTTCTCATTTTTCAAGTTCGATTTTCATGTCAAGTCTTTCAAGTTCATTTTTATTATGTTGGGGTATGATCTCTATATCTATCATACTTATATATTATGATCATATTATGAGGGACCCTATTTGATCTTGTCAATTCTTTTTTATTGAAGTTTAAGTGACGCCGTTAGGCTGCCGAATTTTCATAAGAGAAATCTAATTTTTGTCTTCCTTCCATGTTTTTCATTTCAAATGGTATGTCCTTCAAATTTCATTACCATGTCCATATATCCTTATTATTCTGTCCCCTACTGTTTTATGTATCATTTATGAGTGGGTGACCCATGTCCCCTCTCTTTTCAATGTTTTCTAAAACCCCAAAACATAGCCATTATGCTGCAGAATTTTCGTCTCAAAATGCCTCTCCCTCTTTTCTCAAAATTATTTTATGTTATAAAGTGAATACTCAAAGCTATTATTTCTACAAGGGTATTCACATATATATCAAAATGTTCTATTTTAAATTCTGGGATTTACATACATGAGACCCACTTTCCCTTCCGTGGGTTTAAAGTGCCGTAAAGATCATGTCTTTAAAGCAGTTTGTAAAACTTTATGATTATGAAATAAAACCCATTTATTTTATGTTATATGGGTTATTTATGAAATGTTTGATGATGATATATGTGGCTCACATGATAATAAAGGAAAATTTAAGGGTGCGCCCTGATAGCACTCCAATGCATTGGGTAATGATGTAACCACTAGAGATTACAATTTTCACGATACCTTGGTGAATAACCTTGGTAATTATCAAATGACACCTTGGGGATGGACCTTGGTGATATGTTCATGATTGTCTATGTTAAATGATGTAGGCACATCTTCAAGTTATGAAAAATGTTGTTTTTATTATGAAATGCCTCATGATTTCTTTCTCATGCCTTAAAGTTCTTTTCATGTCCTTATTGAAGTATATCAAGTTTACAGGTAAAATGTTCCTCTTGTTTCCCTTACTGGGCCTTCCACTCACCCTTTCTTTTGATGTATGTCCCCAGGTTATGAGATACAGTAATGAACCTAGAATTAACATAAGGAGACGTCTTTCAAGTGTTTAAGAAGAATGTTTTATGTTGTTTTCATGTATTATGTTCCTGGTTTCCAAGACACTAGACCTTAAAGATCCTCAGTTTTGTGTAATGTAATGAAAGTTTATGTTATAAAAAGGCGGGATGCTATACATCCCATTCCATGTACTCAATTTCATCCCTTTGCCTCATATTATTAATAAGATTCCACCATTTATCAGCTTCACCTTCCAAATGATATACTACTAAGATGACTTTATCAAGTTCAGAACATTGAAGAACTGAAAATATCTTTTCAGTAGTACTGATCCATTGTTCAGAAACTAATGGATCAGTAGACCCGCTGAATGAGGGTGGACGTTGCCTCATGAAGGATTCAACAGAATGTTTCTCCTTCCTTTGCTCGTTTGGAAGTCCTGTATGAATTATAGCTTGAGAAAGTTGTGTGAGCAGGGCTACAAGATTTTTCATTCCAGCTCCCATAACGTTTGGTTACTCAGGGGGACAATCATTGCATTTCCCATCGCATTCCTCATTAACACGGTTTCTTCGGGTTCCAACCATTGACTAAAACCAAGAAGAATAGTGTGAGCGACACTAATTATAATAGGAAAACCACATAATCAAGAATAAAATTTTACACTTAAGGTCTTATCATAGGTTATTCATGGCGATTTCTAAAACACTAAGATTTTGTCCTATGCTTAGACATATCCTTAGGGTTCTTACTAAGGCTTTCACATCCTAGTTTCCAATGGTTTACTATACCTTTCCTCTGATACCAACTATAACGACCCATAATTTAGATACATTGTTAATACTTCAAAATTGAAGCACACTTATTACAACATATAACAAAACCATGAAAGGACCATATAGGTATAGTGTCTTTAGAAATTGGGAAACATAAACAACTGGTTTATAAATCATCAACACTATCTCCCTTTTATTTTAACATATCTAGAGTCCCTTTTGGCATATCTTACTTAATACCCTTCTTCCGGACCTGGGGAAAAGAAAACATACAAAAGGGTGGGCTCAAATGCTCAGTAAGGGTAAACAAAATAAATATCAATAACATCATATTCATAAGAACATAACATTTTGGAAATCTTAACCTGCAAAAGAGATCATAATTTCATAACATGGGTTAAATCATAGTAGTGAAATATAATCCCAATAATCATAACATGAAACTTTGTGGAATACATATATAATCATAGAGAATCATTTCTTAGTAGTCAAGACTCATTTCCAAGACTATCTTAGTGGACAAAGTCCATTTCTGAACCGAGTTCACTCCTCGTTTCAATCCTATATCACTGAACCAGATTAACCTGCCGTTCCAGCCTTGTCTATCCCATGAGATATAAACCTTTACCCAATTCATTCGAGGGAGATATAGGTCCCACCCATCTCATAATTATACCATTTTTATGTGTGACACAAGATCATAAATCATAAATCATAGCATAACCCATGTAATAAAAATGGGATTCTTAAACATCATTCCATCATAACATAATCCATATAAGATAAAAGGACATCATAAAAATAATTCCATCATAACATAAACAAATTAATGTAAAAATAGTGATAGAAACAAAACCCCATATTATCTTATATGGAAAATAATTTGTTAAAACAGTTGAACTTTATTCCTGAGGAAAATATCATTTTGTTGGGAAAAAATCCCTCAAGGTAACATTGCAGCATTTTTGGGTTGATTGTGTTTGTTGACAAAGCAGGTTTCCATGGATATTTCTCGAGTTCCCAAGAAGTTGTTGACAATCCTTGTTGACAAAGAACGATGACAAAGGAAATGACGATCTGGAGGCGGTACAAAAGAGCAGTACAAGGTGGCGCCATTTCCCAGTGTTTGCCAAATTTTTTAGGGTCCAAAATTTGGAGTTTGGTGAGAATCGCGAAAAGTGGATTTCCATGAAGAGAATAATTTCATATGGCAAAGGCATGAATTTCGGGAAGACAAGATGCATGGTTTGGAAATCGCGAAGACCAGAAGAATGGAGTCGGTGATGCTTCGCGATTACGTCAAGCTTCGCGAACGGCGGAGGCTGAATCGCATCGCGGTGGTGAAGGGATTTGTGAGGGAGCTTCGCGGCGAAGGCGCGAAGGAATGTTGGGCTTCACGGGGGAGCTTCGCGGAGAAGTCGTGAAGGTAGGTTGACGGTGATTCTTCGCGACTACGTCAAGCTCCGCGAACAGAAAATTGCCATGGAGCTTTGCGATTTGGACAGAATTCTGGCAAGAAACTTTGGAGTTTCGCATTTTGAGATGACGTGGCGTTGACTTCGCACGGAAAGTTCGAGGGTCGGTGGAATCGCCTATAAATAAAGGCTGACCCCTTCGAGCAAAGCAAAGAGATTTTTCATAGAAGATCATTCACTCTCGATTTGCGTAGGTGGTTCGCGAAGGCGGTGTGCTTCGCGAAAGAGGAGCTTCGCGACGACTATTGTAGCTCCGCGAAAGGTGTGTGATCCGCGTTGGCTCAGTGAGCTTCGTGAGAGAAGTTGCTTTGCAAAGAGTTGAGCTTCGCGATAGATCTTCGCGAGAGAGCTTCACGAGAGAGCTTCGCGAAAAGGCAGGAGCTTCACGAAGGCTTGTTGAGCTTCGCGAAATTGGGAGCCTAGCGAAGTTGGGTGCTTTGCAAAGGTCTTTCCAAAGGAAGTTTGCCCAGTGGAGAGTGGCAAAGGGGTATTCATCTACGGATGAAAGTTGATCTTCAACAGAGCATCTACATACAGAGAAAGATTCATTCCTTAATAGAAATGAAGAGACCTATAGGTCTATAAACTGTGAGTGAATCCCTTCACAGAGCAGTGAGCTTAGGAAGAGGAAGAAGGTGATCCTCTCCACCGGCAGTGAGCCAGAGAGAGAGAAATAGGGAGTGACCCTTGGGAAAGCAGTGAGATGACCCTAAACATTGTATAGGCAGTGAGCTTGGGCATAGAAGTGATCTAGCCCGAACTTTGTAATCCACAGCTAGTGAAGTTTAGTGGAATTGGTACGACCGACAACTTGTCGGCGTATGCTCCTTGGACGTAGCCCTTTGCGGTGAACCAAGTAAAATCGTTGTGTCCTGTGCATGCTTTACTTTCTGTTTACTTTGTGCAACAGGAAAGAGAGAAGAGTGTTTTTCTTAACAGCGAAACAAGATCAGAACGGGTGTTATTTTTAAATTAGTCATACCCTGATTCACCCCCCCTATCAGGGTATTCAGCCTTGTGGACCTAACAATTGGTATCAGAGGGAAAGGTTTAAAGTTGTTCTTCTCTCAATAGAGGTCACTCATCATAGAGGGATTCCGATCTTCGACGGATGTAATTTTCAGATATGGAAGAATCGAATGCAACACTATTTCCGATCTTTGGGAATGGATGTGTTTTCAGCAGCTATGCATGGTATCACAGCTGATATTACTAGTGGTGCATTATCAGAAGCTGAGCACAAAGAGTTGGATGTGGATTCCAAAACAATCAATGCCTTAGGGGGAGCCCTCTCCAATCCCATATATACAAAGTTGATGTCATGTAAAACGTCACATTCCATGTGGGAAAAGCTTTTGAATATATATGAAGGGGATACAAAGGTCAGAGAGGCAAAGCTGCAGGTGTTGTGGAACAAATATAAAGATCTGAAAATGAACCTGAATGAGTCTGTTGACGCATTCTTTGACAAGGTAAACACTATTGTGGAAGATATGCGAGGTCTTGGAGAGGTCATTGAAGACATAAAGATCGTAAAGCGCATCTTGAGGAAACTTCCACCTCGGTTCAATCCGAAAGTTTCAGTATTAGAAGATAAAGATCCAAAAGAGCTGACACTGGAAAACTTGCACAGTACCTTGGTTGCATATGGAATGAGGAACGATGATAATGAGGATGTGGAAAAGGGGAAGTCCAAAGAAGTGGCATTTAAGGCCATGAGGAATCTTAACATTGAAGATTCTCAGGAAGAAGAAGAGACAGATGAGGTAATGTCATTTCTTTCTTCAAATCTACAAAGAGGAAGAGGAAAATTTAAAGGTAAACTTCCACTAGCATGTTTTCGATGTGGAAAGGTTGGTCATCTTGCGACAAGATGCCCAAAGAAGTTTCAAGATGATGATGATGATGATGAAGTTGAAACTCCCAAGAAGAAAACTTCAGCTTTTGTGAAAGGGAAGAAGCAATTCAAGAGAAATTTCTTCAAGAAAAAGAATCTTCTATCTCAAGAACTTGAAAGTTCAGATGAGTATGAGGATGAAGAGGTTGAGGAAATTGAAAATTGCAGAGATCGTGGGGTAAATTCCTTGGTGGCGATTGTTGGTATTTCTCAAAAGGGAGAAGAAGCTGATGCTAAAGAAGAAGAAGAAATTGAAGGGAGAGTTGATATGGAAGCTGAATTGGAAGAGGCTCTTGATGAGATAGATGTTTGGAGAGCCAAAACGAAGAAATCCAATAAAGTGGTTCGTGATGCCAAACTCTATATGCAATAATAAGATGAAGAAAAGTCTGAGCTGTTAGAAGAAATTGAAAGAATAAAATACTCAAAACCAGAGAACTCAGAAAATATTATTGAGTATAATCTTAAAATTGAGGAACAAAAGAAGGAAATTGATTGTTTGACTAACACAAGAAAGGATCAGGTTAGACGTATCAAAGAGCTTGAAGAAGAAGTGGTCAGTCTGCGACAAAAACTTAAGGATCAAGATAAACTCTTGACCCCCAATGTGATATCCGAAAAGCAGGCCATTAAGAAGACAGAGAAGATGAAAGCAGAGCCTAGCAGTTCAGTAGGGAAGAAGCAGCAATTGAGCTCAGATGTTAAGGTCGTTTCTGGGCTTAGTCAAGAACAAAAATTTGCGACAATTGCAGTCAGACCACAAGCACTCATCCCGAAAGTGAAGGTTGATTTGGGCACAAAACAGAATCAGAATATTCAGAGATCTCAAAGGGAAAATCTTAGTGCTGAAATATAACGAGGGAATGCATCCTATATCAGGTGTTATTGCTGTGGGAAAATGGGACATTAACAGTATGTGTGTTCCATCACCAAGAGATATATAAGGGAACATAAAAAGGGATGGAAGCCAAACAGAGAACGGTTTTCCAGAACATATTTTGAAGGACACTGTTTTTGGTGCGGATGATTTGGACACATGGCAAGGTATTGCACTTCAACCATTCAGAGAAATGTGCCAAAGGAGAATAAAAATGTTCACAAGCAGCAGATCAATAAACCAGCAAGTGAGTTAAAAGTTCAGAACAGATTTGTAGCTCTGCAAGATGAGGGTGGTCCATCATACCCTGAGAAAAAACAGAAGTCTCAATCCATGCCGAGTGTGAAAGAAAAAGTATGGACCAAGAAGAAGAAAAATGATAAGGCTGTGTTGGCGGAGATTTCCCTTAAAGCATCAGATCGATCTGGTGTTTGGATCCTTGATAGTGGTTGCACATCCCACATGACGGGTAATAAGGATCTTGTTACATGCATCAAATATGACAGAGAAGGAGTTGTCAAATTTGGAAATGATGAAGGCCTGAAGATTGTTGGCTCAGGGAAAGACAAGTTTGGGTGCAAAGAGATGAGACGTGCTGATGTCTTGGTAGTAGAGGGTCTCAGTCATAACTTACTCAGTGTCAGTCAACTGTGTGACTCTGGGCACTCTATCCGATTTACCAAGAAGATGTGTGTTGTGAAAGGAAAAGATGGAGCAGCTGTTCTGTAGGGAAAAAGGTCAAAGGGAAATCTCTACCTTGTAGGTGGGGAAGAAGATACTTGTCTTTTATCCAGAGAAGAAGAAAACCAGCTGTGGCATAAGAGACTTGGTCATCTATGCCAACCATCTATGGAGGATCTCGTAAAATGTGATGCTGCTAGAGACCTTCCCAAACTATCACGTGATCGCACTCATACGTGTGATTCTTGCCAACAAGGGAAGATCATCAGAAAGACATACAGGCCAAAGGAATAGAAATCAACTAGAGTGCTCGAATTGGTTCATGCAGATGTATGTGGACCTATATCACCAAGAGCTATAAATGGGCAAAGGTAATATGTTCTTTTCATTGATGATTATCGCAGAATGGCCTAGGTATTCATCATTACCCACAAGACAGAGGTGTTCAGTTGTATAAAGCAGTATAGGAGGGAATCAGAAAAGATGCTTGGGCAGAAAATCCTGAAATTTCGTACTGATAACGGTACAGAATTTACAAACAGTTAGGTTGAAAACTATCTCTAGAAACATGGAATAAAACATCAAGTATCATCAGTACGAACTCCCCAACAGAATGGAGTGTTTGAAAGAAGAAATCGGATCATCAACAACATGGCCAGAACAATGCTTATTGATAAGGACCTACCAGAGAAATTTTGGAAGGAAGAAGTTTTAACATCGGTCTATGTTTCAAACAGGTCTCTGTTGTGTCCGAAGCAAGGGAAGAATCCGTATGAACTATGGTACGGAAAGAAGCCAACGTTGAAATGCTTTAGAATCTTTGGAAGTAAGTGTTTCATTATCAACAAAGAAAATCATAGGAAGTTTGAGGCTCGAGGAGATGAAGGGATATTCCTTGGCTACTCAGGGAAAATCAAAGCATATAAATTCTTCAACAAGAGGCTGGGAAAAATCGTTGAGAGCAATGATGTCACTATTGTTGAAAATGAACAGAATACTCAACGATCCAATGAACAGTTCTTGGATGAATGTGATGATGAGGAAAGAAACACAGGGGGAGCAGAAGTTGCAGAGGCTAACTCAGAAGAAGATACTGATGATGAAGAAGAAAGTTTCAAGTCTGTGTCTGCGAGGAAGCCAAAGAGTCGAGCTGAAATTGATAGGCATAATATCATTGGTGATCAAACAGCCCCAGTTCAGACTCGAAGAATGAAATCATCACAGCAAACATCGTTTTTGTCTCAAGTGGAGCCGAAATGTTTTTCCGATGCAGCTGAAGATGAAAACTGGGTTCAGGCTATGAATGAAGAGCTTGATCAGATTGAGAAGAACCAGATGTGGGAGATTGTTTCGAGGCCATCAGACAAGAATGTCATCGGGACTAAATGGGTCTATCGCAACAAGATGAATGAAGATGGCACAGTGATTCAGAACAAATCAAGACTAGTGTGCAAGGGATACTCCCAGATAGAGGGAATAGATGTTGATGAGACATTTGCACCGGTTGCAAGGCTGGAGACAATCAGATTATTTTTGGCCATAGCAGTGCAAAGAAAGTTCAAAGTGTTCCGGATGGATGTAAAATCTGCATTCTTGAATGGGGTTCTGGAAGAAGAGGTGTACATTGAGCAGCCAGATGGTTTTCTCATTCATGAGGATGAGAACAAAGTTTGCAGGCTGAAGAAGGCTTTGTATGGGCTGAAACAAGCACCAAGAGCATGGTACTCAAGGCTTGGTTTTCATCGTGGAGGAGTTGATTACAATCTCTATTTCAGTAATGACAGTAATCAAAGTATGATGGTGTTGGTTTATGTCGATGACATAATATTTGGCGGATCAGATGAAGATCAGTGCAGAAAGTTTTCCGAATTCATGAAAAATGAGTTTGAAATGTCAATGATTGGGGAGATAACATTTTTCCTTGGTCTACAGGTAACACAAGGAAGGAATGGAACATTCATTTCTCAATCTAAATATGCCAAGGTGGTCCTGAGAAGGTTTGGAATGGAAAATTCCAAGGAGATGAAGACTCCGGTGGCTACCCAGATGAAATTATCAAAAGATGAGGATGGAAAGGCGGTGAATATCACAGAATACATGCAAATCATTGGAAGTCTATTGTACTTAACCACAACAAGGCCTGATATTGTTTTCGCCACATGCCAAGCAGCGAGGAATCAGAGTAATCCCAAGGAAAGTCACATGCTCGCAGTGAAAAGAATACTTCGGTATATCAAGGGCACGGTGGACTTCGGATTGACATACAATGACAAATCTCAGACAGAGTTATTGGGATATACTGATGCAGACTGGGCCGGTTCAGCGGATGATAGGAAATCAATGTCAGGTGGTGCTTTCTATCTTGGTGGCTTGTGTATTTCTTGGCTTATCAAGAAGCAAGATTGCATTTCATTGAGCACCGCAGAAGCTGAGTATATTGCGGTCACTCAAGCATGCACACAGTTATTGTGGATGAAGCAGCAATTTGAAGATATGGGAGTTGAAGTGAAGTCTCCGATCAGAATCCAGTGCGACAACTCAAGTGCTATAAATCTTAGCAAAAAATCCCGTCCATCATTCAAGGACAAAGCACCTTGAGATTAAGTACCATTTTATCAAGGAGAAGGTTAAGCAGGGAATCGTGAAATTGGAGTACGTGCCTACAGAGCTACAGGTTGCAGACATTCTGAAAAAGGCCTTACCTAAGGAAGCTTTTGAGAGGCATCGACTGGCTCTGGGAGTTCAGTAAATTCCCCGCACTTGAAATAGTGTGGATGTGGGACCCCCCCTCTCTCCCCGAGGTATGACGTGTTTTTCCCTAATGTACTGATATGTGTTCTCTACTATGTTACAGAATACAAAGGCGTGACCTTTGGGTTCGTTGACAAAGGGGGAGAAAATAATGTTTGTTAAAAGGGGAGAAAATAGTGACTGGGAGACAGTGTGGAGATTTGATAAATCATATTTGATACGGGGAGAGGCTGACAGGTGGAGCAGCTAGAAAGGGGGAGCAATGAGCAAGGGGGAGAGCATTTTAAATCTGACGATGCTAGCAGTGATCGATTAAAGCATAGAAATCACGACAACTGAGGATCGTGATAAAAGCAGTACAGTGGAGTTGGAATGGTGTGAGACGGTGTCCAGCTATCAAAAATTGGTATCAACTTAAGAAATCACCAATTGGTATCAGTGTGGTTCAACAATTGGTATCAATTTAAGAATTGGTATCAGGGTGGAATCAACAAATGGGGTCTGACATGAAGTGATTCATTGATGAACTTTTCATACTACTCTTGTTTCTCACACTGAGCATTGCTCATGTGGGCTTAGAGTACGTGTTATGTGAATCCTTGAACGCTATCAGAATCGCAAGAGGCGAATGGTGGTAGTGGCTGGAATAAGACTCAGTGAGGTATCAAAGTGCAGAAAATAATTCAAAGCAGAGTTGTGAAGAGTTGTCAACAAACCCAAAGGGGGAGATTGTTGGGAAAAAATCCCTCAAGGTAACATTGCAACATTTTTGGGTTGATTTTGTTTGTTGAAAAAGCAGGTTTCCATGGATATTTGTCGAGTTCCCAAGAAGTTGTTGACAATCCTTGTTGACAAAGAACGATGACAAAGGAAATGACGATCTGGAGGCGGTACAAAAGAGCAGTACAAGGTGGCACCGTTTCCCAGTGTTTGACAAATTTTTGGGGTCCAAAATTTGGAGTTTGGTGAGCATCGTGAAAAGTGGATTTCCATGAAGAGCATAATTTCATATGGCAAAGGCATGAATTTCGCGAAGACAGGATGCATGGTTTGGAAATCGCGAAGACCAGAAGAATGAAGGTGGTGATGCTTCGCGATTACGTCAAGCTTTGCGAACGGCGGAGGCTGAAGCGCATCGCGGCGGTGAAGGGCTTTGCGAGGGAGCTTCACGGTGAAAGCGCGAAGGAATGTTGGGCTTAGAGAGGGAGCTTCGCGGAGAAATCGCGAAGGTAGGTTGACGGTGATTCTTCGCGACTACGTCAAGCTCCGCGAACGGAAAATTGCCAGGGAGCTTCGTGATTTGGACAGAATTCCGGCAGAATCTTTGGAGCTTCGCATTTTGAGATGACGTGGCGTTGACTTCGCACAGAAAGTTCGAGGGTCGGTGGAATCGCCTATAAATAAAGGCCGACCCCTTCGAGCGAAGCAGAGAGCTTTTTCATAGAAGATCATTCGCTCTCGATTTGCGGAGGTGGTTCGCGAAGGCGGTGTGCTTCGCGAAAGAGGAGCTTCACGACGACTATTGTAGCTCTGCGAAAGGTGTGTGCTCCGCGTTGGCTCAGTGAGCTTTGTGAGAGAAGTTTCTTTGCAACGAGTTGAGCTTCGTGGGAGATCATCGCGAGAGAGCTTCGCGACAGAGCTTCGCGAAAAGGCAGGAGCTTCGCGAAGTCTTGTTGAGCTTCGCAAAATTGGGAGCCTAGCGAAGTTGGGTGGTTTGCAAAGGTCTTTCCAAAGGAAGTTTTCCCAGTGGAGAGTGGCAAAGGGGTATTCATCTATGGATGAAAGTTGAACTTCAACAGAGCATCTACATACAGAGAAAGTTGCATTTTTTAATAGAAATGAAGAGACCTACAGATCTATAAACTGTGAGTGAATCCCTTCATAGAGCAGTGAGCTTAGGAAGAGGAAGAAGGTGATCCTCTCCACCGACAGTGAGCCAGAGAGAGAGAAATAGGGAGTGACCCTTGGGAATGCAGTGAGCTGACCCTAAACATTGTATAGGCAGTGAGCCAGGGCATAAAAGTGATCTAGCCCGAACTTTGTAATCCACAGCTAGTGAAGTTTAGTGGAATTGGTACGACCGACAACTTGTCGGCATATGCTCCTTAGACGTAGCCCTTTTCGGTGAACCAAGTAAAATCACTGTGTCCTGTGTATGCTTTACTTTCTGTTTACTTTGTGCAACAGGAAAGAGAGAAGAGTGTTTTGCTTAACAGTGAAACAAGATCAGAACGGGCATTATTTTTAAATTAGTCATACCCTGATTCACCCCCCCTCTCAGGGTATTCAGCCTTGTGGACCTAACACATTTCTACGTCAAAAACATTTTCCCTTTCTTAAAATATCATACAATTTTAAACTAAAAGAAGTTAGTTAAAAATAAACATGAAAAATTGTAAAGGAATATTCATTGAAATAATGTTTTAAAAGTCCATTCAGGCCGTATATGTAAAATAAATCATTCTTCTTGTATTTGGCCGGAAAAGTCAAAAGTACCTCGTACTAAAAACGACAAAAAATTCTTTTCATATCTTTTACTATAAAGTCACCAACAAGTAATATTGGATTTAAACAATTGTAGGAGGATAGAAATAATATTACATATTGAGGAAACACGGATTTGGATGATAAATAAACCCCAGTAAATACCAAAGTATAAACAATCTCAGATAAAAATGAGATTGTGAGATTTTCCCTTACCTTAGGTCTGATTTGCTTTGTATGTGTCCGAACCTCCTGTATAATTATTTAAATAATGTTATTGACTTATTCCAGAATCATACTCATTGTTATGACATCATATATGGTCATATTATTAGCTTCGTATTAGTAATATTTCATTTCTACTTGTTATTCGGGTGTTTATTGTTTTTTGTTCTTATGCGTGTTTTGTCGAATAAATTCTTATTCTTCGTTTTAGGTTATAGATACCTCATTTATAGAATGGTATTGGTATAATATATATCATATTTATTCATTCAATTAATTTATATAATCATTATCCATTGAAGATCATGTAGAACGTGTCACATCATATCATGGAGACGGTAGGCTGTACGTACGCACGGACGATGATATCATTCCCATGATCGTGTAATTATATTGAAGTGTATATATAATATTTCATAATCAATATAACATTACAATAATCATATATAGTTATTCATTACATCATTATACCCATCCCAGTAAGGTGGCGGTGGAAAATAGATTACACCACGACGTGGAGACGATATTCCGTACGTACACACGCGCGGTGATTTCGTTTTCCATAAGATGAATAAAAGGTGAAATAGGGTTGTTTCATATTTATCAAAAAATTTCATTATATGATTGATACTGATGTTATTACTTCATAATGAAACAACTAAAGAAGAATAAGTATAAGAAGAAATAAAGTTGAAAGAATCGGTGACAGACATTACCTCTTCTTTGAAGCGCCTCTTCTTAACCTCCACTTAGGGCACTATAGATGGTCTTTGAAGAAGACAAGGACCTATTGGATGTTTATAGAGAAGTTGTGAAGGGAAATGGGCAGGGTTTGGGTGAGCTTGAAGGCTCAAAGTGGTGTGAGGAAGAGAGGGAGGAGGTGCCCTTTTATAAGGGAGGAGAGGGGCACTTTAGAAAAAACTTAAAATATTATTTTATTATAAAGTCATATTAGGTTTTTAATAGCTCCAAAGTGATTTATTTCGAAGCTAAGGTGGGGATGGGTCGAAATAATCTCAACCAATAGATTTTATAAATGTTTAGATTAATATTTTAAACTTATCATTTAGATTTAACTCTAAGATAAATAATTTAACTTTTACTGTGTCTTCTTGTTTTCTTACATTATATGGTTAATAAACTTACTATAACATGCCAAAAGATCTCCAAGCTATTAATTATTAATATATATAACCTTATATATGTCATTTTGCCAAACCTTAGATTTTTATGAATAAAATAACAATTAATAATATAATATTTGTTTTAAAAACTATTTAATGTCAATTTTGACACTATTTAGTAATTGATTTTTGTGAAAATCATAACAGAATGATTAGTTAAAAAATGTTAATTAAATCAATACTAATATGTCATATTAACTTATAAAATTAGTTTAATACATAAAAACTCTCAAATTACATTTATTTGGGTATTTATAACATCAATTATGTTAATATTTCATCAATAAGGTAATTATTGTATCATCATTGTGTCAAAAATAAATTAACTTATTTAAAGTATAAAAATTACAAATAAAATACCATTATGTAGGAAATATTTTTATCTTTCTAATTAATATTTATAGTATAATTTATATTTTTTATAACCCTATATTAAAAATGTTTTAGTTATTAAACATTGATTTTACCTATTTTAACTCTTCTTTAAATAAAATAATAATAAATGTCCTAATCTAATCCAAGTGGACCTAAATGGGCATATTTTATTCCTATGCCTGTTTTTGTTCGAATTATACTTTTCCAATTGAATTAGGAGATGTGTTAGGGTAATAATAATATCATTTTTAACCTTAATTACCCTATTTACTTTTAACCGTGGTAAAAAAAGTAAAAAGTTACTATTCACCAAAAATTATTTTTATCTTGTTGAACCACATTTTAATCCTTGATATTAACCGTGTCTCTCGGATTTTCGAGATTACACTCACAGAAGCGGAAAAATTAAGTTTTAAGTAAATTTGCAAAAAGATTCTAGGAGGTAGGTAAAAGACGGTGAAAAGTTCAATAAAATTTTAATATATCTAAAATTATTATAAAATGAATTCAATGAATTACATTGAACTTATATAGGTAATATGTATCAATTTTTACCTAAAATAAATTTAATTAAAATATATAATTATTTAAATAAAAAAGTCAGTTTTTAAATAGTAACCTAGTGCTTTCACTATTCATCAAAAATTGAAAGTTTTCAGAAAAATACCAAAAATTCACCCTAGGCTAATTTCATTATTCAGAAACCAAAAATGAATTCCATTTTGAATGATGAAATTTATAAAATTTCAAAAAGTGGGTATTACTATTCATAACAGCTATTTTTAATAATATTTTAATACCATATCATTGTTTAGTGAAACTCGGTATTGCATACAACGCAAGCTATCGAGGAAGGTCGAAATTGTGTGTAATGCAAGCCAAGATAGTGTTATGTGTAGTGAAATATTCCTTTGATAACATAAAAACAAAATATTTCTCATAAAAATCTCGGGTGTTACACTCCACCCCCTCTTTTAGACCAGCTACCAGCGACCACGCTGTCTCCTCCCTCTCCCAGGCAGCGGCGCACCTCCGGTACACATTCCCCTTTCCCGGTTGGCTATCTTCATCTTCACGACGGGTTCGTTTCCCCTTCAAGGGGTTGATTTGTTCCTGGGTGAATTTCCAGGTTGTGGTTTGGTGTGGCGTTTGATTTTATTATGGTCTAATTGATTAGATAATTCGATTTTAGGGATTAATTTGATCACCTTGTGGTGCGGTTGTGCAGCGATTGGAGTTCCAAAAATTTTCATAGGATTTTCGACACCAAAGGTAGTCATTTCAATGCATAATCTTTAGTTGGTGTTTTATTTTTCTTGTTTAATCAATTTAGTATGTTATGTGCCAAATCTGCTTTGTGCTAATGCAGTTTTACTTGATGTTTAATATGATTTTGAAGTGTTTAGTAACGTGTTTATTTGAGATGAATGTTTTGATTTTAAGGAAATTTTTTTGGAACTATTTGTTGTGTTTTTCTAAATTTTGTTGTTTTTTTATTTTGTCATGCATGGGTTTCAAATTATGTTTTGACATGTATGTGGTGTGTGTTTGGCCTCAAAAGGGGGTTTTGCGTGGTCTTTTGCATTCAAAATCTTGGGATATTGTTTAGAGTTGCTTTAGAATATTTTTAAGGGGTTTATTAAGTCTTATAAAGTGTGTGAACCATGTTTAGAAAAATGATTTAGTGTGTGCTTAATTTTAGAGAGGGAAGTTGGAGTATGTTTTTCTTTTATTATGCTTTGTTATATATCTTGGAAATGTTTTATTAATTACGAAGATGTTTTATTAAGTTGGGTGTGATGCGAATTGGCCCTGTGACATGTTTTCCATGAAAGGTGTATTTTTCATGTGTTGCTCTTAATCCATATTATTTTATGGGAAGTGAATTTTTTTTAGTGTTGTTTGAAGCTTTGGGTAGTTATTGGTTTCTCTTGCATCGTTGTAGGGTGTTTTTCTCATCATAGTGTGGGTTTTGGTCATTAGTGACAAAGACCTATAGGTATATACATGGGTTAGAATGTATATATATATATCCTCCTTACACATATTCCCTCATGGTGCGGGGAATATATACTGGGGATAAAGGTTATATATATATATATGAAAATGTATATGGGTATAGGTGAAGCAGTTTCAGATTTTCATCTTCAAGAACAGCTGCTTTTAGTTAGAATGCGTCAAGAGCCGAGTGGATGGCTTGGTTCCACCTTATGGTAGGTCCCCCACTGCACTTACCTTTAATTTTGGAATTTATTAATTGCTTGATGTTTTATTAACTTTAATAAATGAGAAACAATATAAGATAACTAATTTTTAAATGATTATTTGGTATAAAAAGAGCCATTTATTTTATACACGACACTTGAAACATTTTGTTGTCGAGCAGACACCTAGTATTGAAAGAATGCCTGTTTCGCCTTCAAACATAATTCATGTAATTTCAAATGTAGTTCTCGTTTTAATGATAAATGATTTCTTTTGAACAAGTGTTTTGGGTTTTCTCGGGAAATGAGGTTTTTCTTTAAAATTGGTGAAGGACCATTTGGCACTTTAATAGAATAAATTATTTTGGAAAACCCATTAAGGGGTTATCTTTGGTGTGCGTTGATTGCGTGAGTTGTATGTGATGTTTGTGCATCGTGACTGATTGATTTACATTGGGGACCCTCCCGTTTTTATTGCATGTGTTGACATGGAAACCTGACATAATGAGTGAGTATTCTAAGAATGATTTCTGCACTTGTAGGTTATGGTACTGAACAGTGGCCCATATTAGGTGAATATATTGGGTTTATTACTATGTGATTTGCCCTCGGCCTACAAGAGAATGGATGGTCGAGCATATTGGGTGTTTTGATTTCATCGTGTGTGAGATGTAAACGAGGATGATATCTCATGTATTGGTGTCTTCTGGTTTATTCACAGTCTCCTAGGTTCGATCCATGTTTCCTTTATCATTTTTTTGTATGTGGCGGACGATTTAGAGGTCTAGTTCGGTTGCTAGCCCCTGTGTGCCACTTTTTTTCCATTTCCCTTGGCGTGTGTTATGTCTTATGTTTGGTCTTCCTTTTTGGCTAATAACTGAAGTTTGGATTTCTAAATTATGGGCTAAAAATATTTTAAAATGCAGTGCACCTATTCATTTCAAACATTAAACTTGTTTTTAAATTAAAAAGGGAAATGGACTGATACTTGCTTTATAAATGATAGCATGTGGGGAAACCAATATTTTATCTAATTTAGTTCAAACATGGAATTAGTAAATTTTTTTATTTTAAAGGTAGTGAATTGGGAATAGATATTGGGATAGCATACTGAGTTTTAATACTCACGCCTATTGTTCTATTCTATTTTTAGTGTTTTTGCAGGCTACAACTTGGGTGCATTCTCCTTGGGCGACGTTTGGTCGTGAGTTGGAGAGTGACCCGCGAGGTCACACAAAGATAGTGGTTGTCTCTTTTGGTTAGTTTTATTTTCTTTTATTCTTGTTTAGTTTCTTTACCTATTTTATTTATTTTTTTCCACTACTCTGTATTATTTCTATTTTATTTATTTATTTATATTTGAGAAATTTTTACCACAGCCTCTATTGATGCCATGGTGCTTGTCGCCAGCCCGGGAGGATTAGGAATGCCTCTCAGGCCATGTCGCGGACCGGCTTGGGTGACCAGTTCAGGGTCGACCCGGGTTGGTTCATGAAAGGTGGTAAGTAATCAATTAGTAACAAATAAAGGAACATGTACACATAATCACACACTAATATTCAAATAGATATGAACCATATAAAATCCCCACCTATGAGAATTCCCAATATAAGTAGAACCATTACTTATTCATGGAAGAAAACATATATTCTGTTATTTAATAGGGATAATTATAATTCATTTAGTATAAATAATCTAAAGGGTAAAACTTTAAGAGCATGTTTATTCTTAGAAATCCTTTTTTTTGAAAGTTCAAAATAGGACTTTAAAACCATCCTCTTAAACACAAAGCATTGAAAATCCATTTAGAATAACATATGACATAAAATTAATTTAACATTATAATAAAAAATCACAAAAAGTATATATAATAACCCATGCATAATTTACATTTTAAAGGTAAAAGATTTTATTTTATTTTTGAAAAGAAAAATAATTTATGACATTTAGATTCCTATTAAAGGAAAATTTTAAAATTATATAAATAACAAGGTGAGAAATGTTATTCAAAAATAACTTTAATCCATAAAAAACAATAACAAAACCTTTTAAATCTAATAAAAACAAGGTAAAAATATGAAGTCCATTATATTGGATCAACAAAAATATTGAATACTATCATAGGACATTTAAAACATAAATTAAAATGGTAATGATATCATTTTTTAAAGTTAAATATTTATGTATAGTGAGAAAATACCCTAAACCTCACTTCCTTTATAAATCATAGTTATATTATATGTTAATGGAACCCAAAAGGTATAGTATACTAAGAGGAACCCTAAAATATAAATAGTCTAAAAAAGTTAAATCTACAAGGAAACCAATGTATCCAAGAACGTTTGAATACACCGTAAACAAGAAATAAAGAATAAAGAATGGATAAATAAGGATCTAGAAATGATCACCTTGAAGAACCTTCCTTGTATCTTGAATAAATACATATAAATCACTATGAGAGGGAGAAAAATGAAGTGGATGGGGAACCTTTGATCAGGGGGTTTGAATATGTAATAGGGAGGCCTCAAAGTGTGTCAATTAATAAAGGTTTTTTAAGAAATTTAATAATTTTAAAATTTTAAATAGACTAAAAAATTTGGATACACGATCTACCAAACCGTGTTTCGAGAATGCACTCGTCACCTATCACACATAGAGAGTTGCATAGTTTGGAGAAGTTGTGAGAAAATCTATCCATCCACCATGAGACATAGAACTGGAAGGTTCTTGGAGGGTTTTATTGTTTGGACTCATGATTAGGGATAACCATTTTCCCAACATGTAAATTACACCTGCAATTTGTTGCATGTTTTTCTTGGGAAACTACACAGTTATCACCGATCGCACACAAACCGTGCAACATTCCCTAAATCCCTTTTCTCAAAACATTTACCCATATTTAACCTGAAACTCATATATGCATATAAAAATTTATAAATAAATAAATGAATAAGAAAATAAAAGTTATTTTGTGGCATGAGATTCAAGACATCCTTCGCATGTCGCAACATTACCAATATATTCACGATGAATCATACCTCATTAATTGAGGATAGTTGGATGTAGAGGATAATATGATAATTATGGAAAATCTGATAGATATTTAAGATCTTCAATAGATGGTGTTGTGTGAGGTAATTATTCCATTAGTTCATTTTTGTGGAGGCATGGTGGTTTGGATGAGATTATGTGGGAATGTGAGTCAAAAATGTGTTCTTAATATCTTGAAATATTTTAAATTTTGTATTTTTGGTTAATGATGTAATGGTTTGGATTGTGGTTGATATATGAAATTTCTTTTTCCCATATTTTTATATATTTGTTATGGATCTATCCTTGTTTTAGAGGTATATCCTAAGGAACTTTTTGAGATTTTTCTGTTTTGGAAATTTTATTATGGGGTTTTGTTTTGATTGTTAAGGATGTGAATAATTTAAGACATATATAATGTAATAGTAAAAACATTCCTATCACATTACTTTATGTATTTTGGGTGTTGAATATTTTCCGAGGAGATTTTGGGTAGGAGGAGATGATCTTATGATTACATTTTACATGTGGTTTAGGTTTGTAGTGTGGTGTATATATTGCTTCTTATAGGATATTATTTAGGTAAATATATAGAATGGTTGGTTATGATATGATGCAGATTTAGGGGGATGAGTTTGGGAGGTTCCTACATTTTGAGGATCCATTTAATATGTGACTTTGTATATGTTGTGGACTGGCCTTGGGGATCTATGATGAGGAATTGAATTCTACATCTTATGACATGCATTTTTTTGGTTGTAATATGGAGTCAGGATGGGTGATTCTAGTGGTTCTTCCATTTTGGGTGTTTTTTTGGCATGGTGATGTTAATGAACCACAATTTTACCATGGTTTTATAGGATCTTTGATAGATATACAATAGGATTTCTAGAGGATATCTTTAATTGGTTTTGTTGCATCATGGCCATTTTTGATGTGTTGTAGTTTTGGAAAAACACTGACCATTGCGGTGTGACCATCACCATTGTTCCATGGTATTTTATTTTCATTCATGGGTATAAAATTGGTTTACCCTTCACTTTACATCATTATTTCCTTCATTCTCTCAAATATTGGGTAAACTTTGGGTTATTTTTAATACCCTTAAACCCATCCATATTGGATTTAATCCTAAGCTTCCTAAGATCAAGCATTGGTGATCCAAGATGAGTCTCTTAATTTTTATTGATTTCTATTTGTTCTCCATGGGAATTCTTATCAGTTGTGTTAGTATAGGTTTTCAAATTTTGGGGATATTATTTTAATGAAGAATTGATGCAATCTAGGTTGATTTTAGATTTCCTTCTCACAGATTGGTCTTGTTGTTATCTCTCATTCTAATTCATGGATAGTGTATTATGAAGGTTTCATTGAGGAAAGGGATTCAATAACTCTCTTTTATTTTTCATATAATATTGAATTATCATAATTCATATTCCATTGGATTAAGTAAATAATTATCATGATAATTATAATAAAATGGACTCACTAAAATTTAAGGGAATATGAATGAATCACATGCATTACCTATTTCAATGATATTATCTATGTATTTTTTTCTTATTTATGGTTATTGATAATATTTTTTACTAAAATATCGATCATTTTTTGTTTCTATGATTTATTTGTTGGAATAAACTCTCACAAAAGGATAATAATTTAAATATGGTAATGATCTTGATGGGTCTGATTAGGTTGAATAAATGCTTCTCATGAAAGAGAAGTTGAACTATAATGATTATATGGAAGTCATGAATGAGAATTTTTTATAGGATTGTGTGTTATTTGTTATTGAAATTATTTTATGTGTTTAAGTGATTATAATGTATTTTTTGGTGATGGTTTTGGTTGCACCATGAAAGGAATGTGTTGGGTAGTGGGGCTATGATTGGATTTCATGGTTGGGATAGACAATGATGGGTGTTGTTATGTATAGGAAGGGAGGAAATGATGCATTTTGGCATAGGGTGTGTGGTGGTTGATGTGGTGGTCATTGTGTGTGGTGAATTGTAGGATTTTTAGTCTATTTTTAGCTATGGGATGTGATTTAAAATAAAATAATATAGTAATTAAATGGGTTTAAATTTAATAATTATAGTCTATAATTAAAATGAAAATAATTTAAATGAAAAAAAATACTAAATAAGAATAGATGCTGGTAATAAATGAGAATGGTTTAGGATTTAATATGATATAATGAATAGAATAATGAACATAATATGGTAGGTGAATGGTAAATCTGTAATTGTGAATTATGTGATTGAATGAGAAGTTCTATTCGGTTTTGAGGTTGTATCATGTGGGAAGTCTGTATTGATTTTATTATATATATGGAAGCTTGCATGGTGTGTTTGGTGGTGATGATATAGTGGATATGTGATCCTTATTAGTACTGTATTTTTTGAAATCTTATATTGGTATTATATGTAACTAATATATATTTTATTTTCAGGTGATTTCATATGCACCCCACTTAAGTCAAATAACCTTACTTACCCGTGAAGGTTTTCGGTTCTAGGTGTTTTCCCTAATAACCAGCTTATCAATTTCAAATAGTTGACTAGCCCATGTTCCCCACTCTCCCATTGGTATTATCATGTATTGGATCTAGAGGTAATTTTTTTGGTGATTCTAAGTTATGGGATTATGTGATATAGAGTGGGGGTCATCCATTGGATGAGGGTGGAATTCAGGTAATGTCCATCATGTTTATGATACCCTACTACACTGGTTATGTGGTTGAGAATAAGATTTAATGATTGGATGATGATGGAATGGATGATAACATAGATTTGGTATGGAATATTTGGATATTTATTGATTTTATCTTGTGATGTTTGACCTTATGGTAGGCTGGGATATGTCGGGCTATGGTCTGACCCACACCAAACTCAACATGGTTATGTTAATGGTGGTTATGGAAGGAATGAGAGCACAAGCTGTTTCTCATAAGGGCCTAAGAGTGGAAAACTAGGGGGTCTAGGAACTTTTATTTATATTTCTCTTAGATATTATTTTATTAATTCTGAGATGATATTTTATAAGCAATCCTTGGTGAGTTTGGGGGATTAGTTTATTTGAATTGGTTCTTATTAGCTTTATTTTCATTCACTATATATTTTATATGATTCTTCACCATTTTCATAATACCTATTATGTATTAACCTATTTTTTATACTAGTTATACTCACTAATAAATAGAAAATATACTTTAGAGGTTATAAGGATAGATATTGATATTCCTCAGTCCCACACTCTCAGGTCCGATGCTAAAAACACATAGATTACACATTGTATTTGATACCAACTATAACATCCCACATAAAATTTTATGATTAAAAGATATTTATAACTCATTACCTAATTTATATACCTAATAAGTTTTTAGGTTCATAGTTTTAGAGAATTTTGAAAACATTAACTTAACAAAACCTATATCCTTCTTCCCAAATGGACATTTTTACCATTATACCTAGAACTCCTTATTCAATAATACATATTCAACATCCCCCAAAAAATTTCCACACATGATAATATTCTACAAATATCATACATAATCATATACTATGGAAAATAAAATACAATAAGGTTGAATAGAAATACTTAGTAAGATTAATCATGGTAATAACAATCAAATATTATAAGCGATAATAAGATGAAATTATGTATACTAGAACAGAATCAAGGTGAATGGACATCACATAACATAATAATACCCAATAGAAAAGTAATAATAAATCATAATATATATCATAAGGATTTTTCATAGTACAAAACATGAGTAATAAGAATTAGAACAAGATTCAATAATCATAATAAATGGGAACATATACTTGGTATAAGAATATTTAATAATAGTATGACATATACATAAGTAAAAAAAATAATTCCCTTTTTAAGTGTTCACTTCCAAGACCATCACCACATAGTGGAAGAATTATGTTAGTGTATTGGGTATACACCACATTAACATAAGTGTTTTCTCATGAGATATAAACATTTAACCAATGAAATAGAGATATATATAATTTAGAACCACCCATCACATAATGAAAACCATTCATATTTCTTCCAAAAGGACATTAGAACATCCACAATTACATTATATCATAATTAACTCATAGAAAATAAATATGTTTCATGAAAATATATATAAATAATGATCAAATTTCATCCACTGAGTGGGTGTGGATGGTTATATTAGACAATATCCTTATTGGATCCCATGAAACCACAAAGGATGTTTACATAAATGAAAATCACATTTATAACAACATTCAAAAAATCATTTAAAAACAATAAAAACAACCTCTCCTTTTTATAATGTTTTATATAAAAAATTCATACAACTTTTGGAATATAAATTACATTGTAAATACATGATAACTTTGAAATTAATCTTCGTAATTAAGAATGAACATGATGGAAGGAAAATACTTTCATTTAAAAAATGTTAAAAAAGAAGAATCTTTTCACATTTTTGTAAAGTCAAATTGATAGAAAAGTTAGTCACAAGTTAATTTTGAAAAATAATTCTAAAGGAAATAATGAGATGATTTTTTGGATTGATTATTTCAAAATATAAATATCAGTAATATATTCTTAAAAGTAAATAAGGTGGATAAGTTGAAATGTTAAGTGAAAAATAAAATATATGGAACTGAAAAGAAATTCCCATTTGACCACTCAAAAAATATTTAAAGAAACCCAAAATTATAAAAGAGTAAAAAAATTCCATTAGAAAAGAGATAAAGATAATTAATAAGGTTACATAGTGTAAAACATATTTTTTTCAATATAATAATAGAAATCATTTGTTGAAATATTGAATATGAATATGGAGGAAAAAGATCCATTAGATATGATAAGAATTATTCTTAACAATGAATTATTTTTATAGAGAGAGATATAAACCAAAGAATAATATCTATAATTTGAATAAATAATTTCAAATATATATATATATATATATTATAGATAAATGATGGGATAAATTAATTTTTTAAGAGCAGAGTCATGGAAGAATTTCTAGGACCCAATTAATAAGAAATTAAGTCAAAGAATCCCTTACCACTATGGTTATTTTTGAACCAAAACCTCCTTGAAATAGATAACATAAAATGAAAATTTGAATACCATGAATAAAGAGATAATAATTAAATATTATAGAAAGGGGAAGTATATACACCTTATAAAAGAAGATAGTTTTATGATACAAAAAATGTCTCAAAAAAAGGAAAATTAAGATGAAAAATCCTTACGACTTTGGTAATGCTTGAATTGAATGTAATTGAAAGAAACACCATGATATGGTTCTATAAATACCATTAATTACATGAAATAATACATAAAAATTCATTAATGGGGTAGTATATACACTTCATAATGAATGAAGGTATTGAATATAGATCATATCTCAAAGAAAGAAAAATTGATGTGAGAAAACATTACAGACATCATTGTTTAACATAGTAATAATCTAAAAAATGTTGTTATGATATATAAATTTATATGAAAATAAATTATAAAATAAATAAAATAAAATAAAATTATAGGTTTAAATAAAAATATAGTTATAATAATGAAATTCAATGATAAATTTTGTAACTCAACGAATGTAAATTGAGTTAACAAAAAACTCTTACCATGGATTCCTGATTAATAAGATGCACTCTAACCTCATATATAAACCTCACAGACTCATTAAAAATTTATTTTATAACCTTATTCATAATTATTACCATTTATTTTAAGATTTCATATCCATTTATTACATGATTATTACTTATTTTTGGTCAATATTGAGCATTTGAGAAAGTAGTTTCAACAGTTCAGTATATATTTCTGTATAATGATTTCTATTATCATTTCATGTTCATGAGTTAATTTTCTCAAAAAATTTAATGGTATTTTAGTATTAGTTCCATAATTAGTTATAATGTTCTAGGTTAATTCCATAGGAGTTTTAGGTAATATTTGTGAAGATGAAAGCAATGATGCGATTGTTTTATTAATTCTTAATGAAAAAATGGTTCAATACTAAAAATGATTTGAATGTTTATATTAGATCTCCAAAATTAATATAATATATAAATATTAATATCATATCTTTGTAGAAATTATGCTTCTATATTGTTCCATGATATAAATTTCCAGCATCATTCATGAAGGTGGTTAAACTAACCCAAATAAGAACGTGTTATAATCATTATATGAGTTGGATTATGAAGTCATTCTATTATAATATTGTCACTAAAAAGCATAATTATATTATTTATTTTTTAATTAGTCATATAAATAATAATTTAGACGATTTTTATGAAGGATATAAATAAAAATGGTAATAAGTTATCACTTATGAATAAGAAATCATCTCTCATTTTAGAAACCATCTTGGTTTTGAAGAGATTTCAAAAATATATAGGGATAAGAAGTTTCCCAACGTGGAAGAAGCTTAATAAAGATATAATGTGGAAGAGTAGAGTCAATAATTTTAGTTTTTTTATGGATTTTAAGTAATGGTGGAATGATCCTTTTATAATTGAGAGGAGTGACATTTTTGTAAATATTTATTAATTAATATAAAAATGAAAAAAAAAATTTAATGGCATGTGGACACAAATTTGACTAAAAAGAAAAAGGATTAGGGGAGGATAATAATTACCTAATCTACTAATTTAAATATAATATTTAAGTTATTTTATTTTTTTAACCCTTGATTTAACACATTTACCATTTTTAGCTTTTACTATGGTGATTAGCATTTACCTCAGTAAATTACTTTTAGGACAAAAACATTTACCATATTAAATAATTTGTAAATAATGAATCTAAATATGAAATAAAGTTTTCCATATCCACTTTTTAAAGGTGACAAAAATAAATCCTAGAATAATAAATGTATAATACATAAATATGGTTTTTAGAGAAAATATTTTCTAAGCATAATAATGAATTTTGGACAAAATTTTGTATAGTATTGATTAAGAAAATAATTTATTATATGATTAAATAAGGATATATAGTTAAATTTAAAACAAATAAAAAAACAAATTTAATCTTACGAGATCTTAAATATAGAAAAATGACTAAAAATAAATTTTTAACAGAATAAAATATATCATTGGTTCCAAATTATCAATCATAGGTTTCTAAATTCAACATATTATTTTTAAATTCATTGTCATATTCCATAAATACATTTATTTTAAAGAAATAGGTTTTATAAATTTTGAAGTCATAATTATATCATGATGAAATCATGAAAGGAATGATATTCATAAAAACTATATTTTTTGCCATTCACCTAAAAACACTTTCAAAAAAATTTCAAAAAATAAACCCTTAGATAATATTTTCATGATGAATCCAAAAATGAAGTTAATTTTATCATTATTAAAATTTTAATATTGATAAAAACTAATTTTAATATAGTAACATATAATACTGAAACACACTTTCTAGAAAATTTATTTTAAACAAAAAAATGTATTTAATCCTATTCATTACCAAGTAAATATCATTAGGAGAATGTTAATTTATTTTTTTCTATACAATATGAGCATATTTACTTAAAAACATTACTCATTATTAGAAAATTTAGTTTATTTCTATAAAAATACATAATATAAAGAAAAATACAAATATTTGGAAAAATAAGTTTTACCATTAAATGATTTGATTCCTAACTGTTTCAAATTTTATTAATTATTTACTTGAAATTAACAATTAAATTTGTATTAAATACTACCTATAACATTTAATTGAATTTATACATAAAATTAAAGAATCTTAAATTTATAAAAATACACTTAATAATGAAAGACTTTAAATTAATTATGATAATAATTACTTGTTTATATAATCCAAAAGTCTACTTAAAAACCCTTTAATACTTTTTGATATGATCTAATAGTAAGATATGCAATGGGGATATCATGGGTGGTGTTTGAGATTGCATGGATTTCATATTGATTTTTATGAGCATAAATTCTTCCAATATTTGACTTTTATGAATACATACTTGTTGAAGTTAATCTAGGTCTTAGTCTTGGGAAAACCTTAGTGATGTTACATCATTTCCATGATTAGAGAAATGATACTTGTAAGGAATAATAATACTAATTTATTTCATGTATTCTAATTTAAACATAGATTTCATAATGCAGTTAACACTTTTTATTCCCTACACTTTAACAAATATTTCATAACTGTTACATAAAATAATTTTATCTCATTATTATATCATGGTTATTTTTTGTTTGGTTATATGTGGGAAATAATTTTTTTAACAAAATATTAATTTAAAATCATAATTTTATATTGAAATCTTGTGGTGTTACATTCTACCCCAATAAATAAATTCTATCCTTGAAAATTTAATTATCACTCAATAATAAAAATATATAAGGATATTTAAGTACCTAGATCTGATAGTGTACTACTGAGAGGGGGGATGGGTGAATCAGTGGAACTTGTTTTTACTAATTCCCATTTTTTTGAATTAAAACCATGTGACTTAAAAGTGTCAGGATCCACTATTAATAGCTCTCCATATACTGTATTAAAAAAATATAACAAACAAGTTTTATGTAGATAGTTTTATAATTTTCAACCTCTATGTGAGAGCTTAATCCGTTTCAGTTCTATGTCGAATTCTAGGACCAAGATTATTAGTAATATAAGTATGATAACAAGTGAGGGTAGTGTTATTTCATGACTCATTCAGGTTTTTCTAAGGATATTACTAATTAAGGGAAATATAGATCCTTGAGCTTTCACTAGAAAAAAGGTATAAATTTTTTATCTTGGTACCACCATCCATTAGATTATCTATTTTCTCTTAGTTTAATTTTATCTTCCATAATCTAAAAGGTGTATTGACACTAGAGGAGTGATCCTCTAATAATAAAACATCAACAAACACAATTATATCAATATTGCATTATGCACATCATCTTCACCTCACTACACTTTAGAATGATCATCATCACATGGGAGAATTCATGTTCAAGATAGTATCCTTTATCCTTATTCTTAATTTTTGAAATCCATAGTAATAAGAATATATTTCTCTGACCTCTTCAAAATTCATATATGGGGTGTATGTATTCCACTTCCTCAATTCTTCTCTCTCTTTGATACAACACAATATCAGTGTATCTCAATGTTCTTTAACTTTTTTATTTTCATTACATTCCCTTTTATAATAAAATGGTGGTTCTTCAATAATATTTCTGTAATTTGAATATATAAATTATATATGATTTTAGGCCTAATGACTTCTCTAATTTAAATCAGTCAATAGAATTTTGGATTTAAATTTCTCAATTCAGTTCCCTTAAATATCCATAAAAATACTCTGTTTATGTTCTTATTGACACTATTATTTTACTTCACACAATATTTGAATATTTTATTCTCATACCACACAAAATCATCTTATTTAAAATTTCATTCCACATCAGCATAGATGCATGGTCATTGCAACATGACATATTTCAAAGTGTTCGTGGAATACTCTTCATTTTATCCATACAATCTCTGACCTAATTAATTTTTCTTATAATGAATCCGAGATCACTGTGATTTTTGATCAACGATGAAAAATTCTTGTGCATCATCATATTTAATTATCCTTTACTTAATAATATTTTATTCTAGACTATCACAATTTTCAACTAGGATGCAATATTAGGATAACCCTTATTTAAATATTACCTTTACATTGATCCCATTATATAAATTCCCTTAACTTGGTGAATCCCCTTACAAGAAAACTTTTCTAAATTCCCATATGTAGCAGTCTTATATGATAGATTTGGTTTAAATCCCCTTACATGGTGAATCTTATTACGTGAATCCTTATCACATTCACTTATGTGGTGGATTCAATTACATGGGTAGATCTATTGTGGAATTACCTTATATAAAAGACCCTTGTATATTGAATTGTCTTACATATATGTACCTATTCAGAACTCACCTACATGGTTGATTTTTTTTGAAATCCCCATACTTAAATGAATATATTATAAATTTACTTTTTTGGGGTACCCTTATGTGAGTCTAGAATTTTTCATTTGTATTTTTAAGTAAAAATGCCTCAATTGTAGGATTTGAGCATAGAAATAGTGATTGATGAGGCATTCCCAACTTAGATTTTTGTGATGATAAATTATTAATATGATATTTACATAAATAAAATTTGATTATCAATATAATTGAATCAAATAATATAGAAAATAGAATGAAAATTTTAACCAAAGCATAATATCATCACATATTATTTATAATTATTTGATGTAATTAATGAAATACCTTTTAATGAACTTTCACTTCATTGATGGATCATAAAAAATATATATTTTGTACAATTGATTCATTGTAGGAATCAAGAATTTATTCCCTCTAGTGGTGATCTAAAAGAGTTCTACGAACCTTCGAAGTTTTTCGTAGGAATATTTGGATGCTAGAATAGAAAATACTAACACTTACGTCATTCACCTTTAATTTTCTTGAGAATCTATTAGAGGAAGTGTTATAATTGATCTATCTAAACATGAGAGTGGTGGTGGTGGAGTATCACACTCTATTATTGAGAGCATTCTTAGAGAGGGATCCCTCTAGGGATTTGAGAGGCTTCTCCAGGGATCTCGTTGTATACAACAAATTAATTGATCCTATTAAGAAAATAATATAATTGGGTTTATATACCATTATTGTTAGAAAATAATAATTTAAAATACACCCTTATTATTTATATAACCCCTAAAAAAAACCCCATTTCTATAATAAGAATAAGAATAAGAATAATAATATTTCTTGACATGTTCTAAACTCCCAAATAAAATTTACTATTATTTATTCAAATAATATTCAATATATATTATTTCTAACTGGACCATTAAACTCAGTCCTCCATTCCTCCATAATACTTATCAAGACTTGAATAATGACTATTTATTTAATAAATAAATATCACTACATTATTCAATAATAAATAAGTATATATTATATTCCCTAAATAGAAAATAAATCTTTTTTATATATTATTCTCACATAATATTGTCTTGAATAACTGGTGATGAAGTATATGTGATCAATAAAGAATGAATAATTATTAAACTCTGTGAGGGGATAATATTTATTGAACTTGTAAATAATAAATAATAATATATTATTTAATTGAGATTTTTTATACACTCAGTGTGTGACCCTCTAGAACTCTTTCTCGGTGCAATTATGTGAAATAGCCTAAAGGCCAAGGATGGAATCTAGAAACAATCCAAGGATTCTATATAGAAATAAGCTAATGTCTCAGTGATATAATACCTTATATGGATTCTTACTATGTAATATAATCCCTTTATCGTGGTATCTCTAATCAAGTAGGTTTCATGTTGGTCCCATCAACCTATGTTCCCAATGTCTATTTATTTAATTTTATTAAAATTGAACTTTCTTATAAAACACCATTAACATAGATTTATTTTGGACATATCATTTCCATCAAAGGGCTTGAGATATCAAATTTTGTTAAATAATATACGGGGAAAAATTATTTCTTACATTATTCATTAAAGTAATATTAATCGTAATGCACCCAACGTACCCTATCTCACTGTAAAACATATGTCCTCATGGTTTTAATCAATAAATAAAAGTATGTTACTTATAATACTAAATAAAAATAATATTAATTTCCAAGGATCTATACCCAAATCTGTAGATAGGAACATCCAATGATGTATACAAATGTGGATTTCCTACTGGTGGGTCTCATTCTCATAATATCTTACATTGGATATTACCAAGGGTGTACACCATGAGAAAGTGACTCAAAGCACTATGAGTCTCTACCCTTGATAGAATAAATCAATTTATTTCCTTAAATTATTTCATCATAGTATAGAAAATTTATTTAAGAATACTGCCAAGGCACATGTGGGTTCTCACCATAGCAGGGAACAACTATGACTTTTCAGTACGATAGCTACTCTTCGGAATTATTACATATTATGTCACATAGAAGAAAAATATTGATGAGATAAAGAGTTTATTAATATTAATAATATTAATATAGGTTGTCATAAATTACATAGAAGTTGGTTCTTGGGTTCCATTTCCAATAGAATCCCACTTCCACTAGAGCCAACTGCTAACAACCTTCAGTCCGCTAGATCTCACATGATACTAAAGATTCTATTGAGATAGGTTTTTAGTTAAGGTGTATGCCGTATTTTATTATGTGGAAAATCTAGTTACTTCAACTTCACCCATTTGAGAGAAATACCTCAAGAGATGATATTTCCAAAGTATGTTCTTTTTTTTGTTGGTTTGACCCTGCCTCTTTCAGAGGATCCACCACTATAGTATTATAAAAATAAAATGCGAAAAGGTATTCAATACTAGGTACCACATAAAGCTCCTAGAGAAAGTTTCATTTTCCAAATTCATTCCTTAGTTTCATCATAAGATTCTATATACTAAGACTCTTCTATAGAATCAGTTAAAAATGGATGCTTTATAGTTCTCTATCTCACATCACATCCATTGAGATAGAAAAAATATCCTGACTATGACTTCAGATCATTATGAACTATTTGAATACTAGGATCATTATAACCACTAATTTATATATTTTCATCTCCTCTATACACCTAAAACACATCCTTAGTTCTTTTTAGATACATAAGGATAACATTAACAACAGTCCAATGTTGTTCTCCTTGATCAAATTGATATCATCCTACCATTCTCTATGTATATTCAACATTAATTCTAGTACATAACATTACATACATAATTAATCCTATCACTATGGTATATTGTATCTTACCCTTTCTCTCTTTATCCTATTATTTATGATGACACATTTTCTTAGAAATATTTATACCACGTGACACTGGAATCAATCCCCTCTTGGATTATTCTATACTAAGTATTTTTTGTATCTAGTTAATGTATGTACTTTGGCTTAGTCCAAAATCCTCTTGGGTCTATCATGAATGATCTTTATCCCTATAATATAGATTATTTAACCTACATCCTTCTTATCAAAACTCTTATTTAATCATTACTAGTATGCCATTCACATTAATTAATATATAACCAACATATACTACTTGTTTAACAAAAACATTCCCACTAAACCTATTATAATCACATGGATCACATTCATTCTTAATGATACTAAATTATTTTATTATTTCATTGAATAGAATGTATCATAACCTAGATTCTTGATTCAATCCATAAATGAATCTCTGCAGCTTACATATCCTTTTGGCATCACCTAGATTCATAAAACCTTTTGTTTGTGTCATGTAGACATCTTCATGAAGGATTCCATTAAAGAAAGATGTTGTAACACCTAACATAGAAATTTCATAGTAATGGTAAGCTGGTATAGTTAGTAGAATTTATATGAATTTAAACATGGAAATTGGTGAAAAGGTTTCTTCATATCCAATTCCATGACATAGTTTAAATCCTTTAGATATAAGCCATTATTTATTGGTATTTAATTTACCTTATATATATAGTTTTCACATGAATACCTATCTTCACCCTATAGGATTTACATCAACTAGCACATCGCTAAGAACCCAAACATGGTTCTAGTAAACAGAATCTATTTCATAATTCCTAGATTTTTTTTCATCATGAATCTTTTAATCTATATATTGCCTCTTTATTGGAGATAGGTTCATTATTTTCAACCAATAATTAGTCACCATATTTAGTGATTAGAAAATCATCTCTCTCTAGTTCTCTTACCTCTCGAGTGTTCCTACACAATACATTTTTTTTATGAACTACTTCATCTATGGGTACTAGAAAAATCTATTCCTGTATCAACTCTCATGTATTTTGAACATCAACATCATCAATTTCAATCAAAGTCCCACTATCCTTTTTAAAGATGGTGTCCCTCTTAAAAAAATGGCTTGTCTGAAGATAGTTACATTATTTTATGAGGGTTTGTATATATAGTATCAATTTTTTTTCCTTTGGATACAATATAAAGATACACTTTGTGCTCTTGGGTGTTAGTTTATTACCTGATAATGCCTTAACAAATTCCTCATAACCCCATTCATGTTTATGTGACAAAACATGTTTATTTTTACTCCATAACTCAAAGGTAAATCTATTTTATGATTAATTTAGTACTCAGTTTAGTGTGTATTCTCTAGTTTGTAATTTATAACCCCAAAAGGTTATTGTAAGATCTTAATGACTCATTATCAACCTCACAACAAGGTACGACTCCTTCATTTACTAACACCATTCCACTATGATGTGTAAGGTGGAGTGAGTTGAGATACAATATCAAACACTTATAGAAATTCAATAAACTCTTGGTTAAGATATTAACCACCTCAATCCAATTGATGCTTCTTTATCTTCTTTCCATGTTGATTATCTAGTTCATTCTTAAATTCTATTAATTTCTCAAAGGACTCAAACTTATACATCATCCAGTAGACATAGCCATATCTACTCAATACATTAGTAAAAATTATGATATAAGAATACCCACCTCTATATTCTACTATAAATAGTCTACACACATCAGTTTTTACCAATCTTAAAAGATTTTTTGCCCTTCCCCCATATCCACTGAATAGTTATTTAGTCATTTTCCATGAAAACAAGCATGACATATTTCAATTTGTTTCATTTAAAAAGAGTCTAAATAACCATCTTGATAAGTCATTTAAAAATGATTCCCATTTACATAAAAAATATGGTGATTTCCTAGCCAGGTGTTATAAGAGTCACGTGAACATGTTTCATTATCTGTTGAAAATATTTGGTTTTAATAATTTAACACATAAAGACCATTATTTAAATTTACCATACCGTAATATATGTTATATTTACAAAATAAATAATTTTTATTATGAAATTCTAAAATAAATCCATCTATATCTAGGAAGGATATATTGATTATGTTCTTGGTAATATTTGGTACATAATAAAAATCTCTTAAAACCAATATCATTATTTTAAACAATGTGAAGTGGTAGTCTCCAATGGCTGGACAAGCTATCCTCACACCACTGATAGCTCATAAATCCACATATTCTCTAGAAATATTTCAAAATATACTTGGTTATTGAATTTGGATACAAATTTGAGTACCACTAGCTATATCTAAAACCCAATGTGTAGGTATTTAAAGATTACACTCAAGAACCAACACACTTTAATATCACCCTTGCTTCTAATTTTTTTCCTCTTCTAGTGGACTTACTTTACACTTAAAAAATATGTCGGTTCCTTTTCCATTACCTATATATGGATATTACTCTTCCAATAAGGATAGTTCATTGGATATTTAGACTTAATATGAGTCTTGGTCCCCTTCATCCTGTTCTTTCCTTTCTTATTCACAAAAATGACTACAAGTTTATCATGCCCTATGTCCTTTTTAGTTGGAGAATCATAGTAATAAGTTCTAAAATAATATTCTTATTATTTCAAATTATATAATTAATAATAAAATTAGTTAAGAACATGGGTAGTAAGGAAAGTATGTGATCTATGTGCAACTAATCTAATAATTTAATCTTTAATATGTCTAAGAGTTCAATTTAGCCCATAATATTGACTGTATAAGGATATACTAGCACTGCCTCTCCATGATTACTTGTAGAAACAACATAATATATATCATATCTCTCTTTTTATTCCTTCTCTTAACGAAGCTCTAAATTGTGATACATCATTCTATACACATACATGATGTCATGTTGTTTTAAAATATCATTATTCGTGGATGATAGCATGAAACACTGAACATTTGTGGAATAATTCAAATGTTTCTCATTGAGAGATAACTCTTCATCAATAGCCTCTAACTAGGCACATTATGAAAAGGTTCTTTTAGAACATACAATTTCCTTTCGTGGCATAGTATAACACATAATCACCTTTCCGACCCTTGGAAATTTGGGCCGATAAGAAGGTTATCCTTCACAAGTATGGATTGCAGTGATAATTTTTAAGTAATGTTCTTTTCTATTTCTATAAATAAGACGAGCATAGGTTTAGTACTTTATATGATAAAATTAAGAATTATTAATAGATATTATATTTATTTATCTCATAATATTTTATTGAAACCCAATATCCCTCACTGTTTTCTTCAAAATATCCAATTTCATGGACATTCTAGTGTAAGGGATCCATAACCCCCTTCTAATCACCCCAAATTTTCTCAATTAAGAAATTTATATGGTTTTTGATTGGATTAAAAATTCAAACAGAATTAACTAATAGTTCCTATATTTGTTGAGTGGAATACCCAATGATGAAATCATTTAATTGTATTTCCTCATCCTTTTCCTCTCAGTTACACCAAGTCCAACATAGGAAGTCTACAATTTATGTGAGATAAGTTATGTTAACCAAAAACATCATTTTATAATTCCTCCAAATATAATTTTTTATTTCAAAATCACTTTTCAGAAAAAGTGGGAAACCATATGAGTAAAAAAAATGCAATTTAAACACAAAAAGAAGAAAATTTTTTATTAAAAACAAGACTATGAGTATTGGAATTAGAACCCCAATATTTCTCCTAGTGAAGTGCACTTAATTTTGTATCTGTATTGTCATTGATAAGATCTTGCAGTGTTTATCCATATTGTCCCATGTTTGTGTATATTCCTTAAAGTTGATCTTATAAGTGTTAAAGAATAGAGCCAAGAAAAAGTCTTGTTAATTTATTTGGACCCTTTTCTCCTTATTGGTATCAACTCAAAGGAATCTCTCATAGATTTTGTAAACCTCCTCCTTCAAAGAATTGATCTAGAAGACTTTTTCAAGAATTTCATCCTACAATTGAATAATGAGTTCTAAAATTTCCCATTTTTTACCTTCCATTTCCCCTACCAATCTGCTCTTTATTAAAGTAGGAACTAATTCCTGAACTAGACCTATAACTTCAAATTCAGGATCCCTACTAACTCCACTTGGAGCTTTCCCACCCTTATTTTTTGGATCCTGATAAGTCATTCCAACAATTGTAGGTTCAGATAACCCTAATCCTAGCACACCTTTCTTTACTTTACCTTTATTTCTACTCAATAGATTAGAACTCATATTCTATACCTACTCATTCTTTGGTGGATCAAATCTCATCACCTTTTACCTCACTTTTTTGGACGACCTTGTCTCTGTTGGTTTAGGTAAGTGAGAGTAATCCTTAAAACCATTGATTGTCTTCCTGTTTCTAAAGATAAAGCTCCATAGATCCTTATTTTTCTTCTTCCACCTCTTCATAATTGGATTATGAAGACCTGTATCATGTCATCCATATGATATTTTATCTGAGAGTTGGTCAGCAGTCAACGAAAAACTCTTCCCCAGAGGAGCATCACCTATTGTTATATTTCTCTATCTATACTGGGTCACATTGATCCTGACCAAGGACCTTAGTTTCTATACCCTCAATACCATTTCAATGATAAATAGAATAAAAATTAATTATCAGATCTGACAGGCCCAAAACATTCACCCAACCCCCATGAAAATCTAGAAGTGCCTATGTTTGGCTCTCATACCCCTTATTGGCCATTGGATCACCCTAACTTTCCACCTAAATAGAATCCTCATGTGAGTTTAATTTTATAGTATAAACACATTTTTAATAAGATAATTTTTTATTATAATCGATAACTAGTTCTAGGGGACCATTCACACAAATCCCAACCATTCCCCTAGACCCCGAAATATCCTACATTATTAAATTTTGATCAGCCAATCACTTCTCAACTGATTGAATATGTCCCCCACCTTCAGTTTATAGTTCATTGCTCTTATCCCTTTATAATTGTGAATAACACATGCTACATCCTTATATCTCGACTGAAACATAACAAGGGCATCCAAATCCTCCATTCTGAATGACTGTTCGTCTATTGGATCAGGTACCCTATACTGAGCCCTAAATACACAATGAAATAAGGAGAATAGGAGATCTAAATGTTTACTGGATGAGAAATAATCAGTCCAAGATTCAAATACTACCTCTTCCTTGCATAATAATTCTTCCCTAGTAGTGATCCAAATCCACTCCACCAGTGGACATGAAGCATCCACTTTGACACATATACACGGTGATATCGGGTGGAAAATAGAACCAATCCTACCTTCAGAGCCAAAAATGTCTAACTACCATGTTACCGATCATATGTATAATAAAGTGGTTCTTAAATGGAATAAAATTTTATAGAAATCATACCCACAGTGCCGTCTTAGTGTTCCTTGACAATTGAAAGCACCCCAACTTTGGCTGGTCATGCACTTTCAACTATGGTTCGATTTTAACTAAAGTTGTGGAAGGCTATACCGAAATATATATAATTTAGGTATTTTATATTTTATTGATAAATTTTCAATTATTATCTATATTACAAGATTTTAATATTAAGTGGATTTACTTAAGTGAATAAAAATGTCTTAGATAATGTTTTGGCATTATCTAGTTTATTTTAGTTCTATATTGAATTCTTGTTTATTCATTAATTAATTTGATAATGAAAAAAAATCCATAAATAAATAACCATGAAACTTGAGAGAAATAAAATAATAAATTGGTATAATCATGATCTTTTACTAATGGATAGTTTATCTAGTTGATGAAAAACTAACTGTTGACCTAGGGGAGAAACACCTTCAACAATTTATGGTTTGTGTTACAGCTTTCCACCTATCCACCTATACACCTCTATTGGAATGGTTTCACCTCCGATTTAAACATGAACAACCTAAAATATCTTAGGATATCCATCCATTACATATGATTTTACTCACACACATGTAAGAGGAACCAAAGGATTTATTAAGGGGTTTACCTAAAATAAATAATGGACACACATGCCCAAGAATAATGAGAGGAGGGATGACATGAAATCCAAAAATTTAATTTAATAATAAATTAAATGAAAAAATTCACTTAGAAAGGTCTGGCATTGGATCATGATCATCCACATGCATGGAACAAATTAAAAATTTGATAAAATTAGCATTAAATTATAATAATTCTTATTTAAGATAAATCACACTCAAATTAGTTAATTTTCTTATTTAATTAATCAATTATTTTATCTTAACTCTCATCCAAATTTCATTTATATTTTCATTCATAATTATTTTAATCAAATTAAATAATATTATTTAAAATTAATCATGTACAAAAAAATTACCTTAGAACCACCATGTTGAGTACCCATCCAAACTACCCAACATGTATTATACTCAGGTATTATTTACTCTTGAGATATGTGTCACACATGACTTATCACAAAATTTCATGGAGTTTATTATTAGTATAATGACCACTCATATCACATGGTGTTTACATAGTGTGTTATTCTTCAATGCACATAGAGTAATAACTGTAATGTGATTCATACATGATTTAAATATCTGATCATTACCTAGAAATTAATTATAAATTTATTTATATGTAACCCTTTAAATGGAATGTACTATAAACATAATAAGAATATAAGGTAATTGTGACGGGGTATTGATGATGGACTTATGTCGCAAAATGTCATTTATGATGGGAGTCCATTGCAAATACCACATCGCGGAAGGTGGCATCATAAATGTGTTTATTTTCAATGATCCTCTACAAATAATATTTATTTGTGACAGAAAAAGGGTTCATCATAAAAGGTTCAAAAAATTAATTGTGATGAATATAGACATTCATCACAAAAAAAAAATTCCAAAAAAGAAAAAAGAAAAATAATAAAAAAACAATTAAAATTATTTAAAAGATATAAATTAAATATAATGAAACTTTTAGATTAATAATTATTTATTTATTTTAAAAAAATATTAATATTAAATTAAATAAATTTAATTTATAGGTTAAATATACTAAAAAAGAAATTAAATTATTAAAACTATTGATATTAATTAACATATTAATTATATAGAAAACTAATAAAAATAATATATATATCTAAAAATAATTTAAAAAATTTATTATAATATGTTAAAAAATTAATAAAATTAAAAAATTTACAAATACTTAAAAATAATTATAGAAAATTAAACAATTTAAAACAAACATAAATGTAATACATTAGTTAAAAAATAATATATCTATCATACCGAATTATAAAAATGTCATAAAAAATTCATAAATCATCAAATATCAGTTAATGTTGGTGGATAACTTAGAGGACAAGGAAGAGGACCACTCGAAGGACTAGGGAGAGGAAACTCCATACCAATGCCAAACACAAGTCACCACATATAATCCACCATCTGTTTATCTATCAGGTGCTACTGCTCACGCTCCTCCTCCCTCTCCATCTGCGTCTACTGTATCATCTCATCCTGAGCTCTCAACCACTCCTCATAATGTGATGTGGATGACGGAATTGATAAAGACTCTCTATAATCTCCCTTCACACTCACTAATTCCATTTCAGATTTACCATAATAACTCATAGGTATTTATTGAGAACCAATACCAATCACTCGACCTTTCTATATACCTTGCAAAGTCACCGGTATGCAAGCTCCCTCATCGAAATCCGAATCAGTAGTGACATCTTGTTCAGCCTCAAATTGAATCTCCCGTGAATGAGAAGTAATAGACTCATATATTTCCATTAAATATAATAAAAAATTATAATAACAATAAAATTAATATTCATTACATTTTTAACAAAATCACAAACCATGATATAGAGCTTTGGTTCACCTACAACTTCTCATGTATGGGGATCAGTATACATCTTCTTATAAACATAAAACTTTGTAATAGATTGGTCAGTTGAAGCCTGTATAATATAATAAACATGTTTTAGTTAAAATATATATAAACTAATAAATATATCAATTACCATATGTCATCAATATATACCAAAGTTAAGACGTCCAGCCTTATGGGTGATCTCTTGCCTCCCCCAAATCTGACATCCAGCTGATGATCTCCTCTTAAAAGTCTCTCATAGCTATAAGGAGCTCAACCTATCTTATAACTGATCTAATATATAGTCCGGAAAATGGGATATATAAGATTTATCGAAAACAATAGCACAATTTTTATCTATAACTCACTTCATGTTGTTGTATTGAAGCTGATGAAAGTGCTCATTTATACAAGTATCCCATGCCTCTCGGATAGGACCTACCCGACTATCAGAAATTAGATAAAATAAATTCTACAAGAAAATGATAAAATATGTTAGTAATTAATTAAATTTTAAAAAATTATATTTTTTTTAATGAGTTACAATCTAGTGGTTGAACATCTGGTCACTTGAAATGATGGGTACTAGGTCCCATGACACACATGGCTCAAAAAAAAATAATTTCTCATAATTACACAAGCTTTCCCAATGACAAAATGAAAAAAGATGTAGAAATTGAAATTAATATATAATCATAGAATTATTACCAAAATTAATACACTTAGTTAATATAAAATAAATATATTAACCAATTAGACATACTTCTATAAATGAGGATCAAAATCAATAGATGGTCTTCTCTCTAGAATAGGATCTGGAATTAGTAATTGAGAAAGATCACGCCCTCTCCTAGTAGGTGCACAAACCTGAGGTGGAGGAGTTTAGTCGGGATCATCAATTGGATCTCTAAAATTAGTGAGAGAATGTAATTGATCATCAGGATCATATCCAACCATCTGAAACAAATATTCTCACTAGTTAGAGATTGTTAAGATAGATATGAAATATAAAAAACTAATAATTTTCTGAATAAAATAATGTTACCTATAATAGATTGTTAATATGAACATTAAATTTTAAAAATAATAAATATCTGAATATAATAATTTCTTATAACTAATGACTTGAATATAATACATCCATCATCATCTTCATAACTATTTTCATCAATATTAATGTCTTCATCCTCATCTTTAAAATTTTATGCTTCCGTATGGCTTTCAATTTCATCATCCTTTATTACTTAATCAACATTATCTATATCATCGACCCTTAACTAGGGTGTTTCATCATCGATATTTATATCCCATTGGGTAAGAGATATATTTTGGGTTGTTTCTTGAAAATGTTTAATAGGTAGCACTTCCACAGAACCATTTTCATTTTCAATAAACTGATGTTCACATGATTTCATTTTTATCAAACTCCACTAGTACTTCAAATCTCTCAAAACAGCACATTAATTTTCATAGTTAACTTGAGGTACTTTATATTCCAACATAAATGATTCACTTGATGCACAATAAATATTATATTTAATGTCAACAACTCCATGTCATGGAAGAACTCGCAACCCAAGATCAGTATCAAACCAAGGAATTTAAACATCATAACATAATTTGGCCCCATAAAACATAACTCAAAATTTTCATCTATTATACCATAAAATACAAATTCAATTTCATTATAATTGTATCTTTTCAAACAAACACCACTATTCACTGATTTCTTTGAGTCACTATATATGCATGTATGAAATCGAAATCTATTAACCATATAACCATTATAAAATTATACCAATTTTAATGGAGGGTTTTTAGTACACATAATCAAATTTCAATTTTATTTTCATGTTGCAGTACCTGTAGACAATAAAAATTATTAATAATAGATATCATTGAGAAATTGATTTAATATTCCATCAAAAGAAACTTATCTTACTAGTCTTTAAAACCAATATGAAAATTTTTGTTCATGATGTTTTTCAAGAGCATCAAATGTAATTTATATAAAATATTTTTTAAAATGGACATCATATAGTCTAAAAAATATAATGTAAATAAAAATATCATTTATAAATATTTAATAATTTAATAAAAAATTAGTAATTACAAAAAAAATCGTGTCATTTCTTCACAATTCAAGAGAGAATAATTTGAGATCTGTATATTTTTTCATATGTTAGCAATCACTCATGATAACCACCGAAAAAAAATTGGGATGATTAAAAACTAACAACTGATGGTTGGTAAAATCATCATCATTTTATTCATTGAGTCCCATTCAATTATGTTTTAAAGGATATTATGACTAAAATTAATAAGCATAGAAATTGGAAATTTTTTCTTGAAAGTATGCTTCTGGAATCCACCCTTAAGCTAATGGTTTGTTATGTACATTCTTCTTTAACATTTACATACATCTCTCAGACAAATATATCCACCATAATTGTATTAGAACTGTATATTTTGCTTCATATGAAAAATGAAATATTAAATGTTCCATGGAATAAAAGAAGATCAGTGGGAATATTTTCTTTAATTTACATAAATATAAAACAACACCTTTTTTGAGAAAACTCAATGTATTATAATCCTTTGTTTCTGAAAAAATATATTAGAAAAAATATGATATTTCATTCAACATGTAACAGATTTTAGAATTCAATATCCCTTTAAGAACAATAGGTGGTAATATTTCAATTGTTACATGATAATCATTACTTTCTCCCCTAATAATATGCATATTTCAGACACAACGATACAAATTAGAAGTTTACGACACATTCAAATCTGCACAAGATCTTACCATGAATTTAAATTATATTTGGTCTTACTAAGTATGCCCAATATGGTATTAAAAATTTCATCAAAAACATTCTTCTCATTATTTCTTACATCTAACATGTAATGAACAAACAAAATAGACTAATATGGGAGGTCCCAAAAAATACTATACTTTATACAAATATGATCTCACACAAATACATTTATCTTTTTCTCATTTATGATTGGTCAAAGAGTAACATTAAGTAATGAAGATACAATATATTTAACAAGATTACCTAAGAGCACCATTGGAGGTGCGTCTACTTCAATTTTTCCTTTTGTAAAATTATTTCTTTCCCTTCAAAAATGGTGATCTGCAGGAAGAAATTTATAATGATAGTAAAAATAAATAAATGTTCTCCAATTAACAATCAATTTTTTTTATTCTCATCAATGCAGTACAGAAATGATTTTAGATCATTTGTTCTCTATCAAGATAACATATCATACGTCAGAAAGTCACGCATCATTCATATTAATGAAACAATGAATATAAAATCTTGATCTATAGTTATATCAAATATAGTCACACTTTGGTTCTATAATGATATTAACTCATCAATTAGTGGATTCAAATAAATATCAATATTCTTCTTTGGATGTTATAAAATTAATAGCATCAAATATATAAATGGTTCTGTCATCAACAACCAAGGAGGAAAGTTGTAAGGAGTAATGAAAACATGAAAAACGGAATATTGACTACCATAAGTACAAAATGGAAAAAAACCATCAGTAGAAAGGACCAACTGTATTTTACGATGTTATGATGAAATAGAAGGATTCATCTGATCAAAATGTTTCCATGCGTCACCATCTAATAGATGATTTATGGTTTCTGTGATGGAAATATTTGATTTATTCGATGTCATCAATCCACCTATATTGTGAGACATAAAGAAACACTGTAGATGATGTTTAATTGGAAAATATTTCAATTGTTCTAATGGAAGTCTAGACTTTCAATATTGTGCCTCTTGGACCCACAATTCTCTATATGTTGGACAATTAACCAAAGATTCATAGTCACCATAATATAAGATGCAGTCATTGGAACATGCATAGATCTTCTGATTACATAGAACCAAATTAAAAAACCATTTAATTTAATTGAAAATGAATAGTAATATATTTCTGTTAGAAAAAAACGACTTAACTAAAGATAAAATATAATCGAAAAAACTATTAAACATTCCAAAATCTGATTTAATAGCCATAAATTTGTAACATCTTCAATTTTTATCATCTAGAATCCCAGATATAATGACTCCTCAATGGTTTTCAAAAAAATTGTAAAATTGAGAAGGTTATGATTTAGGATTTGGAAAATCATTCATAGTTATTGTTTTCGGAATAGAGAGACTAGCTACCTTAAGTATTAAATTCTGAAATCATGGATTAGGAACAAATTTTTTTTTTCTACTGAAATATTTTCACCATGTTGATAATAAAAAATAAAATATTTTTGAAAACCGAAACACAATTGATGATGTCCAACATTGTTAAATGTTTGAAATATCCTAAGATCAAATTTCTAACATGGAAATTTGATTGTTCTTTCATAAAAAAAATTATAATTAAATGATACAAATGATATAAAGGTTTCAAAACCTTTAATGTAGATAGGATTTAATCCAGATCTGTTGGTATTTTTGTGGTTATTTATCCAATCAAGATCAAATAATTGATATTGGTGTCTACTTATTGAGTCCACAGTTAACTAAAAATAGAAAGAATAAGAATAATTATTGATGATCATTTTGACTAGTTTCAAATTGTAATTATATTTTACCATCTAGAATTATTCTATAGAATATGAGAAGAGTGCGACACTAGGTCATTACTAGATTACAGGGCTCGTAAAGGTTCAGCGTAGATAAAATAAAAATATTAAATATATTACATAAGATAAATTTAATTTCTTTAAAATAATAGATTATCTCTCAAAGGATGTCTCATATGATAAATCAATGATCACAGTTGGGTTTGGGATGTGGGGTTTATCCTAGACGCGACATTACATTTGTGAGCATTGGATGTTTAGTTACATTGCAGGTGGGGGTAATTAATTTAATATTTTTCTTATAATTTTTTATAAAAAGTTATGTATGTTTCAAATGATTCCTCAAATTATACATTGGATATCACCATTGGGTCAAGGATGTGGGGTTTACCATAGATGTGACATTACATTTGTTTGTGTTAGGTGATTAGAAAAATTATAGGAGAGGGTAATTAATTTTAATTTTTTATTGTATTTTCTTATAAAATGTAATGAATCTTTCAAATGATGTCTCATATGATAAATCAGATATCACCATTGGGCCTCGGATGTGGGTTATACCCTAGATTCTATATAATATTTGTGAACATCAGGTGTTTAGTGACATTGCAGGTGAGGGAAATTAATTTAATATTTTTATTAATATTTATTATAAAAATTCAATATATCTTTCAAATAATGTATCATATGATAAATTGGAGACCACTATTGGGTTTGGGATGTGGGGTTTAATATAGGCGTGACATAACATTCGAATTTATAATAAATATTTCTAATATTTAACAATTACTCATAATTTTTCTTATATAAATTTTGACAAATTTTCATAATTTCCTCATATTTTCAAATTATTAATAATATTTTGTAATCAAAAATTATATTTACTCTGTATTTATAATATTGATAAATTAATTATGAATTATTATAAATTACGTAATGATTATTATTAATGTAAATTTTTATTAATTTATTAATATTATTTAGTTTTATATATGTTTTTATATTTTTTTACAAATTATTATTATGATTTTATAATTATTAGTAATGTTATTAATTTATTAATAATAATGACTCATTAACTATAAAATATTATAAATTATTTAAATTAATACAACATTTTTAATAATTAATATTTTTTATGAATTTTTAATATGTCTTATAATTGTTATATTTTTTTATAAAGTATTACAAAAAATTATCATAACTATTATTAACCAGGTTTTTAATAAATATTAAATATTTTAATTTTTTTTGCATAAACCAATTTCTTATCATTTTTAATATAAAAAAATCATACAAATAACGTTTTATTAAATTTTTTCTTAGAATTATTTTTTGGATAATTCTTAAAAACACTCATTTATATTTAGTTATTACATTATATATATATATATATATATATAAAATTATAACACATAATTAATAAAATCTATTTACATCAAATTATCCTTCACAAACTTTTTCAAAAAAATTAACATATCAGATCTATATATATACCTGAATAACTCAAAGGCCTTCTTTTCATTATTGAATTTTGATACCCCCCCCTTTCAAGGGATGAGGGGGAACCCTTACATGGCCCGTAGGTTTAGTGGATTACAATACACTAATGCCTTAGAGGAATTCATACTAGACATGACTACTTAGATATTCCCCTCCCCAGCATATAGATTATTAACTTAGCTTACCACCTTCACATTGCTTGTTTAGCTAGAAATGCCTGTGCAGAGGTGCACAGGCCTAGTACCAATGAAAATTTCTATACCCTCTCATTATTCTATATCCATATAGATTTGTTCTGGTGAAATCTCCTACTTTTACTCCTCATCTAGAGCTAGTTCCTTTGGTCAGTCTTGTTGCATTTGCACTGCATGATCTGAATGAGGTGCCTTAAAGGCCTTATGGTGGCCTTAAAGCCTTAACCAGTCTAAAGGCATTGGGTGGCCCGAAGTCCTTAAGTACTCCAAGCCCAAACTGGTGCCCCAAAGGTGAATAGTTTCAGCTACTATAGTACCGAACAGTACCTGCGACAGTACCTGCACAGTACCTACTACAGTACCTGCACAGTACTTGATATAGTGCCTATTATAGTTCCTACTACTGTACCTACTATTGTACCTCCAGAAATAGGCCTCCGCCTGAATTTGAACCTTGATCTCATTGATTCACTTGGAGAGTCCTCACCAACTAGGCTGAGGTTCATGTTCTCTATATACATAAATATAAACATACAGACATATTTACTATTTAATAACAATATTGACTCATTAATTTGTAATTATTATAAATTATTTAAATATTAGCATTAATTATTTATATTATTATTTAAATTTTAATTTTTTTTATAAATATGTATATCATGATTTCATAATTAATAAAAATAAAAAAAATGTATTCTGACTCTTTTAAAAAAATATACATTTCAAATCCATATAAATAAATAAATATATATAATAAATCTAAATCATTTTTTAGAGACATATATATATATATATATTCAGATGTAAATATTTATTTTTATATATACATCAAAAACATTATGTGTTTTTTTTCAACATGATATTAATACATATATATAAATACTCATGTTTATATATATATATATTAAAAAACTTACACATTTTCACAAACCATTTATATTTGTATATTCATAAGCTATTATATATATATATACTAAAATATTTCTTAATTAATATAAATATATCAAATATATCCTGAAAATATTTTTATACCAATATACAAATTTAATATATATATATATAATTGCACATTTAAATATATTTAATAATATATATATATAAGCATATATAAAATCAGACAAGTTTATATATACACAAATATATATATATATATATATATAATCACACATGTTAATAAAATCACATATGATTGTATACACATAAGTTTACATAGATATTTATAAAATCACACATATTCACATATTTTTTTAAAAAAATAGAAAAATAACTACAAATCAATTAAAAAAATTAGAAAAATACTGTAAATCAAAGGGTCACATAGGTTAGGCATGATAAATATATAATCATGCAAATACTGAAGAAAATTAACATGGAAATATTAAATCTATGTTTTCTCGATATACAAATCAAAGGTCCACATAGGTCAGACATCATGAATATATAAACATTCAAATACTGAACCAGATTAACATGAAAATATTGAATAAAAAATAATATCCATCATAAATATCATATCAAGGATGTTAAATAGATAAAATCTTAAATATAGAGTTTTCCAAAATGAAAAAAATGTAATAAAAGGTATAAAATTCAAAAATAATAAAGATGAATAGAATAAGAACTCGTAACACAAATAATATAACCTATATCTATTAAAAAATAGTTTAAATGGAGTCTAATGAAGCAGAATGGAGGTTGGGCGATTTGAGGAGTGGTTCGACAATGCGAATATGCGGTGGCATTGCGGTGAAACATCGTAGGGAACAGTGGGGAAACTGCAAATACTGAATAAAAATTGTATCAATCCTAAATATCATATAATGCATGATAAATAGATAAACTATTAAATCTAGAGTTTTCCAAAATGAAAAAACATAATAAAAGTTATAAAACTCAAAAATAATTAAAAGGAATAGAAGAGGAACTCAAAATATAGATATTAAACACATATCTGTTAAAAATGGTTGAAATGTTGTCCAGTGAAGCAGAATAGAGGTTGGGCGGTCTAGGGAGCGGTTCAGCGGTGCGATAGTGCAACGATGCGGTGGTGTGGCAGTGTAGTGTCATAGGGTGCAACTGTGCGACGACATAGTAAGGTAGTGCGGGAGGGAGCGTGGTGTGGATAAGGGAGGAGTCGACACTGTGGGAGGTGAGGAAGAAGAAGGAATGAGGATGAAGAAGAAATAGGGGTCTCTTGGGGTTAAATCAGTTTATTTGTTCCAATAGATTATTTGCAAAAGAATTAATTCTATTGCAAATAGTCTTGTGATGAAAAGTATTTGTAATGGAAAAATAATTCTATTGCAAATAAATCTAAGATGAGGGGTATTTGCGACGGAATGAGCAGTCTTCTGAAAATACCCATCACAATTGATTTTTGGCACTGAGCGGTGGGTATGCCCGCCAAAACAATTTGTGATGGAACATCTTTTCCATCACAAATAGAAACGATTTGCAACATACCGAATCTTTTGTCGCAAATAGTCTGTATCATGGGACTATTTGCGATGGGTCATTTATCCATCCCAAATGGCCCTTCAAAAATAGTTAATTTTCTAGTAGTGAAATATAATGACTAGGCAGAACACATAATGATAAGGTTTAAATAGTATAACATATTAATTTTTAATTCTATGTAATTTGGTAAAAGTACATGGCGTGTACATTGAATCTATATGTCATGTATTATTCTAATAGTCTATTTGCGACACACACCTAGGGACTCGACATGTAACTGTTAAATAGAAGATATTAGAGTACATGATGTGTACACGGGATATATGGAATGTGGTCTCTGAGTTACAAGGTCATCAGTTATGTAGGTTAGGTAAGAGGATACATAGACCGTCTAGGACTAAAGGACTACACGTTGTGTACAGAAGTTACAAAGTGCATACTTCAATTGTTCGTGTTCTAGGATGGCTCAAGAAATAGATGTTCTGTAATTAAATTCACTATGTATAATAAATTCACATGGATTGAATTAATTCAAGGAGCATTAAACAATAGTACACAACATTTACCTTTGTGTTACATGATGTGTATTCTTAAGTTGTCTGTCCATACTCCTCATCACCTCCAGATGAGATCATTACATTTATTTCATTTATAAAAGTACTATATTTGATTATATTTGTGAGAAATGAAGAGGAAGAAAGAAAATATCTCAATTTTGGATTAAATAATGGTTAAACTAGAACTGAAAACTAATAAAAAATGCATAAATAAATCAACAATATTTAATTAATTATAAATAATTATGCGCCCTCTCTGATGCCACTTTTTGGTTCTGGGCGTAGTGGATGGGGCATGCCCAACTCATCTTTTTATCATGACCAATGATTAATCTGAGATTTACACAATGATAAACATCATCATCAATGAAAATGAATCAATTATTATAGAAAATAAAAAAGAACACTATAACCAAAGTACATGATCATCGCATGTTGTTCATAATTAATTTATGCAATTAAATAATTACCTTTTGAGGAATTCTCCCTTCATTGATGGATATCAAAAATTCTCTACATTGTACCTTCATAAAGTTATAGGAATTAAAAATATATTACCTCCATTGGTGATCCACATGTGTTCCACCATCATCTGATCATTGCTATAGAAATCTCTGGGTACTATCAAAACATATCCTAACTCTTTCATCTTTTTCTTTTGATCGATATAATAACCACTTCAAGGAAGAGTTATCTTCGATTTCTCTAGACTTGAGAGTGGTGGTGGAGGAGGATCACCCTCTATTATGGAGATCATTCTTGGAGAGGGAGCTATCTAGGTATTTGAGATTATTCTTGATGGATCTCGTTGAGCAAAAAAAATGAATTGGCTTCCTTAAAAAATAATATAATTTGGCTTATACACCACTAGGGTTAGAAAATAATAATTTAATATACACCCTTATTATTTTTTTAATCCCTCTTGAACCATATATCTGTAATAAAATTAAAACTAATATTATTTTATGAAATTCCCTATTCTCAAGAAATAAAATAAAAAATATTTACTAAAATAATTTTCAAGATATATTTTTTCTCACTTGACCATTAAACTCAGTCTTCCATTCCCCCACAATATTTATCAGGCCTTGGATTGTGACTATTTATTTAGTAAATAAATATCACTATATTATTCTTCGAAAGTTAAATAATTATTATATTCCTCAAATAGAAATTAAATATATATTAAATATTTGGATCACATAATATTCTCTCTAATAACTAGGTATGGAATATATGAGATCAATAAAACATGAATAATTATTAAACCATGTGGGGAATAATATTTATTCAACTTGTTAGATAATAAATAATAATGTATTATTTAATTGAGGTTCTCGATACACTTATTGGGTGACCCTCTAGGACTCTTTCACAATGGCATTAGTCAATGTATCCTATACTACAATTTTAGCATCTAAAAAAAACAAGGAACCCATAGTGAAAGAAGTTAATTCAATAAAAACATAATACCTCATACATACTCTTAATGTGTAATATAATCCCTTTATCGTGATATATCTAATCAAGTAAGTTGTATGCCGATGCCATCAACCAATGTTCTTGATGCCTATTTATTTGACTTTTTAGAAATTGAACTTGACTACAAAACACCATAGATGTGGATATATTTAAAGAATATCATATCCATCAAATGGCTGGAGATATTAAATTCTGTTACAGAATAGAATGGATAAATCCTTTCTCTCACTATTAATTGATGAAATATTACTCGTAACTCAACCAATGCATCCTACCACATCGCAAAAATATATTATCATGATTTTCATCAATACATAAAATTATATAACTTATAATAATAAATAATAATAATCTTAATATATAAGGATAAATATACACGTCTGCGAATAGGTATATACAATGACACATATAAATGCGTATTTCCTACTAGAGGATATTGTTATGATAATATCATACACTGGATATTACCAAGGGTGTACCCCATGAGAAGGTTCTTCAAAGTCTTAAGAGTATCTACCCTTGATAACCTATAATATTTGTGTCTCTTAAATCATTTCATATATTTATAGAACATTTATTTAAGAATATTATCACGACACTTAAGAGTTCTCATCAATATGGTGAACTACTCTGAATTTTCAACGTGACAACTACTCTTAGGACATTATGACATACTATTTCATATATAAGAACAATAATGATGTGATAAGTAGTTTATTAATGTAATTCCCCGACCCCATATGCTCATAGTCAGTTCATTACTTTATTAAATTGTCATGATTATAAAGAGATAAAACCCAAAGGACTGATCAATTTAGCAGTTTTGAAATGAAAAATTACATACATGAAACCCATAATACATTTGGAAATAGAAAACGTAAACATGATACATAATAAAATAAAATAAACAAAATCCTTGAAATCTTATTCAAATGTTTCTTCTTCATAACCTGGGAAAAGCAAAAAATAAGTGTGAGCTCAAATGCTCAGTAAGGGTAAGTACAACAAAAAAATAACAAATCAATGTGAATAAATGAAGAAGGAAATGTAAATAACTAAGAACAAATTCCATTCAAATAACTGGATAAGGAAAAATCAATATGGAAAGGGGAATAACTGAAACCCATTCTATTTAATCAATAAACTGAGAATAAAATGTATCCATAGATACATCAACACAAAATCTCATGGATGAATAACAACTGAATCTAAATAAGGGAAATGCTTAATTATTGGATTCCATTTTTACTAGGTACATAGTAACTTTACCTTCAAAACCTTTCAAAACATGTTTTACAACATATCAGGTAAAAACACTTAGGATTTATACAAGAGATTCGTATCATTAGACTAACAATGAATTGAGAGGATATCTATAACCAAGCCCCACTTATAACGACCTGAATCCGGAGCCACTCAACCGGTGCCCCATACCCGGTTCACCAAATGACCTCAAGCACATTTCGCCAAATGCTAGAGGTAGCCGACTAGCAGTGAGGTCCTTTGTGAGTCATTGGGGAAAAAATTCCCTCATTCGGTAAAGTATACAAGGGAAAGGAAATAACAGTCAATAGTGGAAGCAGTAAAAAACATACAACAACTGAAACTAAACAATGGAAGAAATGTATAATATAATAATGTTGCATCATTGAACTTGTATCTATGGAAAGCAATAACAATGCAACGTGATGAAATACAAGTGAAACCGAAGTACTAAATGTAAACAGTAAACTCCAGCAGCATCACAAGCCCAATATCGGTCCCATGCTCTCCCGCTCTTACCAACAATCAAGTACCCGAAGTAGAAGGTCCACAATCCCTATCTACAACTACAACCATATAACCTATTTGGACCGAAAAATAAGACCCAAACAGGGTGTGAGACTAGTCCCAGTAGGCAATAGCCACAAGATTTGTGCCCTACTGTCAGTGATAAATATAGAAAAGGTAATAGAAATAAATGCAAAAGAGGAACAAAAAAACACTAAAATAAACAATACAACAAGTCTCCATTCACATTAATATATTAATTTAATTCAATACTTAAATTATCAATGAAGAAATCTATAAAACAACTCTATATTCCCAAGGCATAGCAAGTAACACAACAGGTATCTCAGTAGACTACCTAAAAACAAGCAGTACAAAAAACAAGCTTGTTCTTTGTCTTGGTGGACTCATCACAACCCAAAAAAAATATTCACACTAACTCTCTGGGTGGCTCATACTGTCAGAGCCCTCTATTCAAGTATTCATACAAAGGCACATACACTCTAGGAAGCTATCACCGTCAATTCCCCTGCAGTCTGGTAACGATAGCTATAGACTCCCCGAGGATGCACTTACATCTAATTCCCCATGTAGTCATGATACATAACTAAGGAAACATTGAGGAAGCACAAATTACAATTACCATAGGTTCTGCTAATGATAATGATTTATAACAGACTCTCTAGGGAAGCCCTTAATCGTCAATTCCCTCTTTAGTCTACCGCACCAGGTTCACACAGCCCTGAGTGGCCTAGTCATGCGTAATCGACTATTAGAAGCCCTAAGTATGTTCAAACACTACATGGATAATAGCTACAATGCATCAAAAGAATATAAAAAGTAGGAAAATCATGCAATCAATTATATCAAGGCATAAAATTAATGCAACAAGGTCTCCCTTATAGATAACCTAAGCCAAATGGCAATAAACAGCCAAAACAAAGGAAAACACCAATGGGGGTTATCTCAAAACATGCAAACAAGCAATCATGATTCATCTAATAGCCTCAAGTACACAATAAATCTAAGGCAGATAATAATATAGGATCCAAACACTAACCCGAGATACCAAAAACATGGGAATCCGACACATTTGCACAAAAACTCAAAGACATTCAACGTAGGTCAACAAACCACCTACCTCGATCCTAGGAGATCGATATACTTGAACCCTAACATGTGAATCAGAATATAATGGAGTAGATCTACAAAAACATTTAAAATGTTCAACCTTAGATAACTCTCAAAAGAAAAATAATTAGGAAACATGGCCAAAGAAGAACCAATATATCACCGCTGCGATTCTATTTCACCCGACGATGTTTGATTTAGATAAACGGTGATGGATCGGCGGCTCGGAGAAGATCTGTGGCCATACCCGCACTCTCGGTCGAAGAATATGGAAAAGAAGACGTTTTTTTGGGGTTAAGATGCGACCCCAGACTGTTTAAAGAAAAAAAGAAAGTACACGGAGTGTACTTTTGGAGTACACGACGTGCACTAAACTTTTTCTTACTCTGCTTAAGGAGGAATCCAAATCACCCTTACATGGCCGTGTGTGTGGCCATGACACGGCTAGCACACGGCCTCGAGCCGATATCAAAGTACATGGCATGTACTCATAAAGTTTCTAGATTCTCCTCTTTTTCCCAAAAAAGACCAAAAAAAGGAAAAACATACCTAAAAAGAAGGTCCGAGTTCTTACAAACATCCCACCTTAATGAAATTTGTCCCCGAATTTCCCTAGAGCATTGCAGAATAAGAAAAATCGAACAAATCTGGCCACTATGATCGTATATCGGCCTCCCTCTCCCAAGTCTCGTCCTGTACACGGCCGTGCTGCCATAGCACCCATACCAGAGGAACAGACCAGCCACATAGTACATTTGCACTACGATCAAAAATCCTGATAGGATGCTCCTCAAACGATGCATCTCGCTCTATCTCAACCAACTCAGGTTGAAAAACAAGAGGCGGGTCTGAGAAATAGCGTCAAAGCTGAGAAACATGGAATACGTCGTGCATAGCCTAGTACCTCTGAGGTAACTGTAACCTATAAGAAACCAGCCTGACCCTCTCCAGAACCTCAAATGGCCCGACGTATCTCGGTGAAAGATTTCTCTGTCTCCTGATCCCCTTGTGTCCCAACCTCGGGGTAACACGTAGGAAAGCCTGATCTCTGACAGTGAACTCCAAAGTCCATCTCCACTGATCAACATAAGATTTTTTCCAAGACTGGATAGTAGCCGTCCTCTACCGAATTAACTCCACCTGTTTTGTGGTCTCATAAACAAGATGAGGTCCCAGCATAGCTGCATCTCCTACCTCCAACCAACACAAGGGTGATCAACGTATCCTACCATAAAAATCCTCATAAGGTCCCATTAGGATAGTTTCTTGAAAACTATTATTGTAGGAAAAATAAACTACTGGAATATGTCTCTCCCAAGAACCTCCAAAATCGAGGACACATGCTCGTAGCATGTCCTCAAGCACCTGAATCATGGGCTTTGACTGACCATCTATCTGGGGATGGTAAGCTGTACTCCGAAGTACCTGTGTACCCAAGGCCCTTTGTAGCCCTTTCCAGAAATGAAACGTGAAGCGGGAGTCCCTATCTAAAATTATAGTACTCGAAACCCCATGTCAGTGTAAAATCTCCCGGATGTACAACCATCCAAGCTCATAAACACCGAAGGTCTCCTTAATCGGCAAGAAGTGATCAACCTTCATGAGCCTGTCAATGACAACCCACACCGCGTCATTCCCTCGAGGCGATCTAGGTAACCCTGTCACGAAGTCCATCATGAAATCATTCCACTTCCACTCAGGAATGGGTGGATGTTGAAAAAGCCCTGCTGGTCACTGGTGCTCCGCATTCACCTGCTGTCAGGTGGAACACCTCATGAAAAAACCAGAAACATCTCTATTCATACATGGCCCCCAATACTAGTGGTGTAGCTCTTGATAAATCTTGCTGACGCCAAGATGAACTGCCCAAACCAAGGAATGAAAGTCTTGCATCAGCTCCTCGCGTAAATCTACTGGAACCCATACGCATCCCTAGAAACGCAAGATCTCACCCTCGCCAACAGTCTATCCGGGAATAGGGTCCTCTCCTGATACACTTTCCCGTAGGACTAGGACTTCAGAATATGATAGCTGCCTCATTCGAAATTGTTCAATAAGTGTAGAGGTAATAGATACATATGAATGAAAATTCTGTCCCTGTCTTTCATGAACCTCCAAATGCATTTCAGAGAACAGGGACACAAGCTACCACTCGCTACTGGTTTCCTGAACTACCTGCATCTCTGTCCTGCTGCTCAGTGCGTCTGCCACAAAGTTTCCCTTCCTAGGCATATAAGCAAGCTCGAAATCGAAAGACTGTAGGTACTCAACCCACCTCCACTATCTCAGATTCAAGTCACACTACTTGAAGATATACTTGAGGCTCTTGTGGTCAGTATATACCACAAATTGTTCTCTGAGAAGATAATGTCTCCAACAATGCTAAGAATGAACAACTGCGGCCAACTCTAGGTCGTGCCTAGGATAGTTCTTCTCATGTGGCCTCAACTATCGATATCCATATGCAACAACATGATCTTCCTACATAAGCAATACTCCATGAACGATGTCAGATGCTACACAGAAAACTGTATAAATCTTTCCCGCCTCTGAAAAAACTAGAATCAGTGCTGATGTTAGTCCCCCCTTCAGATCCTGAACGGCTAAATCGCAGGCTTCTGAACAAACTTACTTCACCCCCTTATTAGTCAAGCCCTTCAACGATGCTTCTAAGCATGATAATTCCTGTATAAACTGCATGTAGTAACCATCCAGCCCTAAGAAAATTCATACCTCGTAGAAATTATTTAGCTGCTCTCAGGTAACTACAGCTCTCACCTTCTCTAGGTCTACTGATACTCTTGTCTTTGAGATGAAATGACCTAGGAAATGTATCTTGTCCATCCAAAAGTGGAACTTATAGAGTTTAGAATATAACTGATGCTCCCTCAGTGTACTCAAAATGATCTCAAAATGGGTAGCATGGTCGTGTCGAGTGTGAGAGTACACCAAGATATCATCCACAAAAACCACCATGATGGAATCAAAATAAGGATGGAAAACTCTGTTCATCATTTACATGAAAACTACTAGTGCATTCGTGAGACCAAACGACAAAACCAAATACTCATAAAGACTATACCTACCCCGGAATGTTGTAAGAGGTATATCAGATGGTCTGACATGCAACTGATGAAATATGGATCTCAAATATATCTTCGAGAACATTCTGGCTCCTCAAAGCTGATCGAAGAGATCATCTATTCGTGGAAATGGATATCGGTTCTTGACCGTCAGCTGGTTTAGCTTCGGATAATCCACACAAAGCCTAAGAGTGTTGTCTGCCTTCTTCATAAATAGGACAGGAGAACCCCAAGGAGAAGCACTGGGTCTGATAAAACCCTTTTCCTGTAGCTCCACCAACCGCTTCTTGAGCTCCTGCAACTCAGGTGTAGCCATCCTATAAGGAGGAATGGACACCGGTGCCACTCCCAGCACAAGCTCAATAGATAAGTCTACCTCACGCTCTGGAGGAAAACCTGAAAAGTCTTCTGGAAAGACATCTGGAAAGTGATTAACCACTGGAGGAAAATCTATCTGATAAGTCTCATGATAATCCAGATATAATATAGAAATTTGGGTTATAACACCGCACAACCCATGATGCTCTGGTCCAGCTCTGCTCGACTGGACTTCCCATTCTCCCTTGTGAAGAAAAGATCTACCCTCTGGTGATATGAAACTCACCCTACGTCAATAAAAATCGACAAAGGACTAGAAGGGAACTAACCAGTCCATCCTGAGGATGAAATCATATCCTATCATCTCCAAAACATAGAGACTCCATGAAAAATGACACCCACCAACCTCAAGGGGGCAGTCTAAGCACTGATTCATGCTAGCAGTTCTAATTCCCAAAGGGAGTGTCTAGCATTATCATATCCTCAGAAGTATAAACAGTAAGTCTAACGCATTCCACAGTATGTACAGAAATAATGCTATGAGAAGCTCCTATATAGAAAAGTGAAAAGGATAAAACTGAGGCTAAAAAAATCATACCTCGAACTGTAGAAGGTCTAGGATCTTGCTCTTGATGAATCTTCTCTACCGCAAAAGTCTGGTCTATACCGTGGCCCTATGTAGCAGCCTAAAATCCCTGAGCTGACCCTCCCTGAGCCAGAACACTGTATCCACGACCTCTACCCTAGCCTGAATGACCTGAAGAACTCCACTCCCCAGTTTGCTGTCGAACATGTAATCCTGATCCTGTACACAGAGTCGAAACTGATCCTCATTCACTAGTCGCTGGGAGGAGAACCTTGTAGAAATTCTACAGGTGAACCATCTTGCCGCAAGATCAGCACTCCACTGGGTATCTCGGGCACTGATGCTTCTTATACCCATTTATTCCATATTGATAGCACACCACTTGGTTTCCAGAGGAAATATCTCATCTACCAGAAAGAATACCTCGCTTCCTTGGGTCACCTCGTGTAGACTCTCAGTTGCGCTTCCTGATGTCTACCTGAAAGGAATCATCACTGGATGATGAACCGCCCTGGTCCACAACTCCAGTCTCCCTCGAGTGTCTCTTCATGATAAGAGTCTGGTTGACTATCTTAGCAATAGAAGTCAACTGGAAGATGTTCACCTGTGATCTGATGTCCGGTCTGAGGCCTTCCTAAATCTTCCCCACTAAAAACAACTCGTCATTCCCCAGAACATGAGTGAAACACTGTAACTCCGTGAAGTGAGAGGAATAATCCATAACTGTGAGAGTACCCTACTATAGGTTCATGAACTCTCTAGATCCGTCATCCCTTAGAATCGCCAGGTAGAAGTAGTCTTAGAACGTACGTTGGAACTCATCCCGAGCCATAACCTGTTGGCACCCTGCCTGTGAAACCACATCCCACCATCTCATGGAGGAATGTCGTAGCATATAAGTTGCGAGATTCAATCTCCTCTCCGGAGGCGTCTCTAGGTGCTCGAAGATGGATAGCATGGATTCGATCCATTACTCTGCAGCCTGTGATCCTCCATCCCCTGTGAACATGGGAGCATGCTGCTGCTGAAAAACCCGCGTCAGCTCTGCCATACACGGGGCAGGTTGCTGAGCTCCCTGGAAGGTCTGTATGAATCTCATGAAACCTTCTCTGAATTGAGTGTCAGTACCAGTGTCTGGAATCACTGCAGGTGGCATGTCCGGAATGATAGGTGGAAATACTGGTAGTCCCTGGTCTGCCGTATCAGGCGTACGGTCACTGCATGGTTCCTGACGTGGAATTGGAGGATGTCTTGGTGCCATAACTCTAAAAGGTCAAAAGTACACCTCAGATTCAGGATTAACAAAGATAGGAAAACAGAAGGCACAAGAAAGAACACAGTTGAAACTTAAGAGAGTAAAACAGAACAAGGGATAAAAACACTAAAATTTGGGGAAAACATGACTAGATGACGTGGAGTACCAATACACGACGTGTTTCCAGAAATTTTACCCTGGGCGTGTACCTTGGACAAACATGGCTGTGTAAACAACCTAGACACACGGCGTGTTCTCCAACTACACAGTGTGTAGTAGCCCTTTTTCTTCCTGCCTAATTATTCATACATGGCTAGGAACACGGACTGTCCCAGTAGGAAACTACATGGTGGGTTTATCCACTACAAGGTGTGTCCTTAAGATTTTCCCCTATCAGTGTCATTAGTCACATGGACTAATACACGGACCACTACTACATGGCGTGTCAACATGGTAAACGACATGTTTCCCTGTGGATTTCCCAACCCATGTATTCAACTACACGGCTAGGTCACACGGCTGACACTACACATCGTGTTCTAGATGGACACGATGAGTACTTGAAGAAAATTCCCGGCCTATGATGTTTGTGACATGGCCAGAAACCCAAGTCGCACTACACGACATGTAAACTAGTACACTGCGTGTTCCTACAAGAACATTCACAACCCCATGTCCCTACCCACATAGTCAGCGAGATGACTAAAAACTATACAGTGTGTATTCATAAAGTACATTCCGTGTATTCGGGATTTTTCTAGATAGTAGTCTCAGAACTTAACCGGAGCCCAGAAAAAATAGAAAAACAAGCATTAAGATGCCAAATTCCGATCCGTGGGGGCCCATACTCTCTGTGAATCAAAGATTGGTATCATAATAGTGAATATAACAAGTAAATAGTATAACAAACTCACGATCCACCAAATTCCAATCCTCGAGGGCCCATAACACCTCTAAGACCAAATATTGGAATCCATGATAAATAATCTCTAAACAAATGATACCCTATCAACATAGCAGATATTTTTTCACAGCAACTATCACAACATCATGCATAGTCTATCACAGATTCTATCACAAAAGCATGAAATTTCTAATGTAATCTAGGTGGTATGGCAAAATTCATGACATGGGATTTTCTAACAAGTTCCTATATGATGCATGAGATGGCATACCCTCATCTCATTGGGTTTTAAAAAAATAGAACCACAATCATATAAACAGAAACAACACAAAACAAGTGCACCACCCAATGGTATAATCAAGTAAACAGTAACTTTTACAAAATGCAAAAATTGAAATATTCGTGGTAACCTGGCTTTTTTCCTATACACATGCTCTAGAACTCCCAGGAATAGATATTTACTATTTACCTTTTCCATCCAGTCCATATCTAGTGTCGCTAAATAGTAAGTCAATAGAAACGAAACGAAAATAACCTCCTCTAATACCACTTTGTAACGACCTGAATCCAGAGCCACTCAACTAGTGCCCCGTACCCGGTTCTCCACATGACCTAAGGCGTGTTTCCCCAAACTCCAAAGGCTAATGATTAGCAGTGAGGGCCTTGGTGGGTCATTGGGGAAACTATGCCCTCATTTTGTAAAGTATACAATGGAATGGAAAAAATAGTCAATAGCGGAAGCAGTAAACAACATACAAAAACTAAAACTAAACAACCAAAGAAATGTATAATATAATAATGATGCTGCATGGTACTTGTATCTATAGAAATCAGTTACAAATCAACGTTCTGAAATACAACTAAATCCAATGTACTAAACATAAACAGAAAACTCTAGTAGCATCGCAATCCCAAGCTCGGTCCCATTCTCTCCAGCTCTAACTAGAAATCAAGTACCTGAAGTAGAAGGGCCGCAATCCCTATCCACACCTTCAACCATATAACATGTTTGCGATGAAAATAAGGACTTAAACATGGTGTGAGACTAGTCCCAGTAGAAAACCACCACAAGATCTGTGCCCTACTATGAGTGAGAAATATAGCAAAGGTAATAGAAATAAATTCATCCGAGGAACAAAAATACACTAAAGTAAACCATCAAACAAATCTCCATTCAAATTAATTTATTAATTTAATTCAATAATTAAATTATCAAACAAGGAATCAAGAAAAAATCTCTATATTCCCAAGGCATAGAAAGTAACACAACAGGTATCACAACAGACTACCTAAACAACAAGCAGCGCAAAACCCAAGCTTGTTCTCTATCTTGGTGGAATTGTCACAACCAACCAAGCAATATTCACACTGACTCTATGGGTGGATCATACTGGTATACCCCTCTAGTCAAGTATTCATACAAAGGGATAGACACTCTGGGAAGCTCTCACCGTCAATTCCCCTGTGGTCTGGTAACAATAGCTATAGACTCTCCGAGGAAGCACTTACATCTAATTCCCCCTGTAGTCTCGATACATAACTAAGGACACTCTGGGGAATCACAAAGTCCCAATCCCATAGGTCATTCAAACGATACTAATTTATAACATACTCTCTAGGGAATCCCTTAATAGTCAATTCCCTCTTTAGTCTACCGCACCGGGTTAACACAACCCTGAGCGGCCTAGTTTTTCATAATCGACTGTCAGTAGTACTAAGTACGTTCAACAACTACATGGAAAATATCTGCAATGCATAAAAAGAATATAAACAGTAGGAAAAACATGCAACCAATTATATCAAGGCAGGAAATCAATGCAATCCGGTCTGCCTCATAGGCAACCTAAGCCAAACGGCAATAAACAACCAAAATAAGGGAAAACACACATGGGGTGATCCTCAAACATGAGAAAAAGAAATTATTATTCATCTAATAGTCTCAAGTACATAGGAAATCTAAGGCATATAATAATACATGATCAAAACCCTAACCTGAGATACCCAAAACATGGGAGTCCGACACTTTTGAAGAAAAACTCAAAGACATTCAATGTAGGGAAACAAACCACCTACCTCGATCCTAGGTGATTTATATAACTGAACCCCGACTGTTGAATCATTTAGAATGGAGTAGATCTCCAAAAACGTCTAAAATGATCAACCTTATATAACTCTCATAAGAGAAAGAATCAAGAAACATGGCCAAAGAAGAACCAAGAACTCACCGCTGTGATTCCATTGCATCCAATGGTGTTTGATTCGAATAACTGGTGATGGATCAACAGATCAGAGAGGATTTGTGGAAGTACCCTCTCTCTTGGTCAAAGAATCTATAGAAGAAGACATTTTTCAGGTTAAGATGGTACCTCGGCTTATTTAATGAAAAAAATCAAGTGCACAATATTTACTTTTGGAGTACAAGGTGTGTACTAAGATTTTCCGTACTCCGCTTAAGGAGGCCTCCAAATCACTCTTACGCGGCCGTGTGTGTGGCCCTGACATGGCTAGCACTCGACCTCAAGCCGACATCAATGTACATGGCGTGTAATCATAAATTTTACAGATTCTCCTCTTTTTCCCAATAACGACCAGAAAAGGGAAAACATACCTAAAAAGAAGGTCCGGGTTCTTACAAACTTCCCCCCTTAAAAAAATTCGTCCCCGAATTTCCCTAGCATGGTGCAGAAGAAGAAACCCTGAATAAATCTGGCCACTGTGATCGCATATCAGTCTCCCTCTCCCATGTCTCGTCCTGTACAGGGCCGTGCTGCCATATCACCCGTACTAGAGGAACAGACCAGCGACGAAGTACCTTTGCACTAAGATCAACAATCCTGATAGGATGCTCCTCGAATGATGTATTCTGCTCCAGATCAACCTCCTCGGGTTAAAAATCATGAGACAGGTGTGAGAAATAGCGTCAAAACTGAGAATCAAGGAAGACGTCATGCATAGCCAAGTACCTCTGAGGTAACTACAACCTATAAGCAACCAGCCCGACTCTCTCTAGAACCTCAAACGGCCCGACGTATCTCGGTGAATGCTTTCCCTGTCTTCTGATCCTCATGTGTCCCATCCTCGGGGTAGCACATAGGAAAACCTGATCTCCGAACATTAACTCCAATGGTCGTCTCCGCTGATCAACATAAGATTTCTTCCATGACTGGGTAGTAGACATCCTCTTCTGAATTAAATCCACCTGTTCTGTGGTCTCCTAAATAAGACGAGGTCCCAACATAACTACCTCTCCTGCCTCTAGCCAACATAAGGGTGATCAGAACGACCTACCATATAAATCCTTGTAAGGTGCCATCTGAATAGTTTCTTGAAAACTATTATTGTAGGAAAACTCCACTATTGGTATATGTCTCTCCTATGAACCTCCAAAATCTAGGATGCATGCTCATAGAATGTCCTCAAGCACCTGAATCGTTCCATCTGACTGGCCATCTATCTGGGGATGGTAAGCTGTTCTCAGAAGTACCTGTGTACCCAAATCCCTCTGTAGCACTTTCCTGAAATGAGACATGAAGCAGGAGTCCCTATCTGAAATGATAGTACTTCTAACCCCATGCAAGCATATAATCTCCCGGATGTACAAACATCCAAGCTCATCAACACCGAAGGTCTCCATAATTGGCAGGAAGTGAGCAACCTTCGTGAGCCTGTCAATGGAAACCCACACCGTGTCATTCCCTCGAGGCGATCTCGGCAACCCTATCACGAAGTCCATCACGACATCATTCCACTTCCACTAGGGAATGGGTGGATGCTATAAAAGCCCTGCTGGTTGCTGGTGCTCCTCCTTCACCTACTGACAGGTGGAACACCTCATGACAAAACCAACAACATCTCTCTTCATAACTGGCCAACAATACTGGCTGTGTAGATCTCGATACGTCTTGGTGACGCCCGGATGAACTGCCCAAACTAAGGAATGAAAGTCTCGCATCATCTCTTCACATATATCTTCTGGCACCCATACATGTCCATGTAAATGCAAGATGTCACCCTCGCCTACGGTCCATCCGAGAAGAGGGTCCTCTCCAGACACGCTTTCCCATAGGACTAGGCCTTCAAAATCCTATAGCTGCGTCATTCGAACTTGGTCAAGTAGGGTAGAGGTAACAGCTACAGATGAAAGAAAAGTCTGTCTCTATCTATCATGCACCTCCAAATGAATTTCAAAGAATAGGTCCATAAGCTTCCAATCACTAATGGCCTCCTGAACTGCCTGCATCTGTGTCCACCTACTCATTGCATCTGCCACAGCGTTGCCCTTCCCAGGTGTATAAGAAAGCTGGAAATCGAAAGACTGTAGGTTCTCAACCCACCTCTACTATCTCAGATTCAAGTCACACTTCTTGAAGATATACATGATGATCTTGTGGTCAGTATATACCACAAATTTCTCTCCCAAAAGATAATGTCTCCAAAAACGCAAATCATGAACAACTGTGGCCAACTCCAGGTCATGCGTAGGATAGTTCCTCTCATGTGGCCTCAACTACCGAGATCTATATGAAGCAACAAGATCCTCCGACATAATCACTACTCCAAGCCTGATGCCAGACGCAACACAGAAAACTGTATAACTCTTTCCTGGCTCCGACAAAACTAGAATTTATGTTGAAGTCAGTCTCACCTTCAGCTCCTGAAAGGATAAATCACAAGCTTCTGACCAAACATACTTCACCCACTTCTTAGTCATGCTCGTAAATGGAACTGCTAAACATGAGGCGTCCTATATAAACCACCTGAATTAACCTACCAGCCCTAACAAACTTCGTACCTCGAAGACATTATTCAACTGCTCCAAGGTAACTACTTCTCACACCTTATATGGGTCTACTGATACTCCTGTCTCTGAGATGAAATGACCGAGGAAGTGAATATTTTCCATCGAAAATTGGTACTTTGAGAGCTTATAATATAACTGATGCACCCTCTGTGTACTCAAAACGATCTAACGATGGGTAGCATGGTCCTGTCGAGTGTGAGAGTATACAAAGATATATTACACAATAACCACCACGAAGGAATCCAAATAAGGATGGAAAACTCTATTCATTTTTTCCATGAAAACTACTGGCGCGTTCATGAGACCGAATGGCATAACCAAATAATCATACAGACCATACCTGCTCTGGAAGGCTGTAAGTGGTATATCCGATGGTCTGACATGCAACTGATGATATCTGGATCTCATGTTGATCTTCAAGAACACTCTGGCTCCTCGAAGCTGATCAAAGAGATCATATATCCATTGCAATGGATATTGATTCATGACGGTCAACTATTTTAGCTTCCAATATTCAACACAAAGCCTAAGGGGGCCGTCTTCCTTATTCGCAAATAGGATAGGAGAACGCCAAGGAGAAGTACTGGGTCGAATAAAACCCTTTGCCTGTAGCTCCTCCAACTGCTTCTTTAGCTCCTGAAACTTAGGTGTAACCATTCTATAAGAAGGAATGGACCCTGATTGCTCTCTTGGAATAATATCAATATGGATTTCTACCTCACACTCTAGAGGCAAACCTGAAAAGTATTTTGGAAAGGCATATGGAGAGCGATTAACCACTGGAGGAAAATCTTTCTGGGAAGTCCCCTGGTCATCCATATATAAGCTAGAAATCTGGGCTGTAACACCGCCCAACCCATGATGCTCTGGTCCATCTCTGCTCTCCTGGACATCCCATTCTCCCTTGTGGAGAAAAGATCTGCCCTCTGGGGACATGAAACTCACCCTACAACGATAGCAATCGACAAAGGACTGGAAGGGAACTAACCAGTCCATCCCGAGAATGACATCATAATGTGTCATCTCCAAAACATAGAGACTCCATGAAAAATGACACCCACAAACCTCAAAGTGGTAGTCTAAGCACTGAAGCACGCTGTCAGTTCTAATTCCCAAGGGAGTGCATTGCGTCATTATATCCTTAGAAGTATAAAAAGTAAGTCCAAGGATTTCCACAGTATGCACAAAATTAAAGCTATGAGAAGGACTTGTATCAAAAAGTGAAGAGGATAAAACTGGGGCTACTAAAATCGTACCAAGAATGGTAGAAGGTCCAGGATCCTGCTCCTGATTAATCTGCTCGACCGCAAAAGTCTGGTCTGTACCGCGGCCCTGTGTAGTAGCATGAGATCTCTAAGCTGACCCTCCCTAAGCCTGACCACTGCTCCCACGGACTCTACCCTATCCTGAATGACCTGAATAACTCTAGCCCCCAGTCTACTGTGGAACTGTTAATATTTCTCCTGTACGCGGAGTCCAAACTGATCCTCCTTCACTAGCCACTGGAAGGGGAACCTTACAGAAACGCTGCAGGTGACCCATCTTTCCACAAGATCGGCACTCCACTGGGTCTCTCGGGAACTAAGGATTCTTATGCCCATTTCTTCCACAATGATAGCACACCACTTGGTTTCCGGAGGGATGATCTCTCCTTCTAGAAGGAATACCTCGCTTCCTCGTGTCACCTCATGTAGACTCTAGGTGGTGATTTCTACTGTCTACCTTAAATGAATCAGCTCTGGATGCTGAACCACCCTGGTCCAAAACTCCAGTCTCTCTTAGGTTTCTCTCCAAGATAAGAGCCTAGTAGACTATCAGAGTAATAGAAGTCAACTATAAGACGTTCACCTGTGATATGATGTCCAGTCTGAGGCCTTACTCAAACATCCTCACTAAAAATAGATTGTCATTCCCCAGAATAAGAGTGAAATGCCGTAACTCTATGAAGCGAGTGGAATACTACATAATAGTGAGAGTACCCTGCTAGAGGTTCATGAACTCTCTGGCTCTGTCATCCCTCAACATAGTTGGGTATAAGTAGTCGTAGAACGTATGATGGAACTCGTCCCAATCCATAGCCTGTTAGAGCACTACCTACGAAACCAAATCCCACCATCTCTTGGTGGAATCTCACGGCATATAAGTCGTGAGATTCAATCTGCTCTTTAGAGGCGTATCCAGGTGCTCGAAGATGGATACCATAGCCTCTAGACATGACTCTACAGCCTGTGGTTATCCATCCCCTATAAACATTGGAGGATTCTACAACTGAGAAACTCATGTCATCTCTGCCGTAGACGGGGCAGGTTGCTGATCTCTCTAGAAGGTATGCATGAATCTCATGAACCCTTCTCTGAACTGAGCGTCAGCACCAGTGTCTAGAATCACTATAGGTGCCATGTCCAAAACTATAGATGGAACTACTGGTAGTCCCTAGTCTACCGTATCAGGCGTACAGTCACTACCTGGATCCTGACGTGCAATGAGAGGTTGTCTTGGTGCCATAGCTCCGAAAGGTCAAAATTACACCTCAGATTCAGGATTATCAAAGACAGAAAAACTGAAGGCACAAGAAGTAACAATGTTTCAACTTAAGAGAGTAAAACGAAACAAGAGATAAAAACTCTAAAATTTGGGGAAAACTTTACTACATGGTGTGGAGTACCACTATACTGCGTGTTTCCTGAAATTTTACCCTGGGTGTGTACCGTGTCCATACATGGCTGTGTAAACCACGCGACTACATGGCGTGTTCTCCAACTACACAGTATGTACTATCCCTTTTTCTTCCTGCCTGATTACTTCTACATGGCTAGAAACACAGACTGCCCCAACAGGAAACTACATGGCGTGTTTGTCCACTACACGACATGTCCTTATGATTTTTCCCCTGTCCGTGTCATGAGTCACACTGACTGATACACGGACCACTACTACACGGTGTGTCAACATGGTACATTGTGTGTTTCCCTGATGATTTCCCAACCCATGTATTTAGATACACAGCTAGGTCACATGGTTGACACTACACGATGTGTTCCATATGGACACGGTGTGTACTTGAAGGAAATTCCTGGCCTGCGTTGTTCGTGACATGGCCGGATACCCAAGTCATACTACACGGCGTGTAAACTAGTACACGTCGTGTTCCTACAAGAACTTTCACAACCCCGTGTCCCTGCCCACACAGTCAGCGACACAGCTAAAAACTATATAGTGTGTAATCATAATGAACTAGCCGTGTATTCTATTTTTTTCTAGATAATAGCCTCAGAACTACACCGAAGCCCGGAAAACACAGAAAACCAAGAGTTATGGTCTCAAATTCTGATCTGTGGGGGCCCATACTCCCCGTGAATTAAATATTGGTATCACAACGATTCATATAACAAGTAAATTGTATAATAAAATCATGATCCACCAAATTCCGATCCTCGAGGGCCCATAACACCTTTAAGACCAAAGTTTGGTGTCCATGATAAAGAATCTCTAAACAAACGATACCCTATCAACATAGTAGTTATTTTTTCACAGCAGCTATCAGAACATCAGGCATAGTCTATCACAAATTATATCACAACAACATGAAATTTCTAATGCAATCTAGGTGGCATGAAAAAATGTAGGACATGTGATTTTCTAACAAGTACATATATGATGAATGAGATGGCATACTCTCATCTCTTTGGGTTGCAACAAAATAGAACCACAATTATATAAATGGTAACATTGCAAAACAAGTGCACCACCAAACGGTGAAATCAAGTAAACTATAACATATGCAAAACTCGAAGATTGCAATATTCGAGGTAACCCATCTTTTTTCCTATACACGGGCTCTAGAACTCCCAGGTACAGCTATTTACCATTTACCTATTCCATCCTATCCATATCTAATGTCACTAAACAATATGTCAATAGAAAAGAAAAGAAAAGAACCTCCTCTAATACCACTTTGTAATGAATCGAATCTGGAGCCACTCAACTAGTGCCCCGTACTCAGTTTTCCACATGACCTCAAGAATGTTTCCCCAAATGCTAGAGGCTTCCAACTAGTAGTGAGGGCCTTGGTGAGTCATTGGGGAAACTCTGCCCTCATTTTCTAAAGTATACAATGGAAAGGAAATAACAGTCAATAACGGAAGAAGTAAACAACATACAACAACTGAAACTAAACAATGGAAGTAATGTATAATATAATAATGATGCAACATGGTACATGTATCTATAGAAAGAAATAACAAAGCAACATGCTGAAATACAACTAAAACCAATGTACTAAACGTAAACCGTAAACTCTATCAGCATTGCAAGCCCAAGCTCAGTCCCATGCCCTCCATATCTAACCAGTAATAAAGTACCTGAAGTAGAAGGGCCACAATAAATATCCAAACCTGCAACCATATAACCTGTTTGGGCTGAAAAGATGGACCCAAACAGGGTGTGAGACTAGTCCCGGTAGGCAACCACCACAAGATATGTTCCCTGCTGTCAACGAGCAATATTGCAAAGGTAATGGAAATAAATTTAGTAGAGGAACAGAAATACACTAAATTAAACAATCCAACAAATATACATTCACATTCATTTATTAATTTAATTCAATCATAAAATTTTAAACCAAGGAATCTAGCAAACAGATCTATATTTCGAATTCATAGCATGTAACACAACATGTATCTTAGCAGACTACCTAAACAACGAGCAGTACAAAACCAAATCTTGTTCTTTGGCTTGATGGACTCATCACAACCAACCAAACAATATTTACACTGACTCTCTAGGTGTCTCATACTGGCAGACCCCTCTAGTCAAGTATTAATACAAAGGCACCAACACTCTGGGAATCTCTCACCGTCAATTACCATACAGTCTGGTAACGATAGGTATAGACTCTATGAGGAAGAACTTACGTCTAATTCCCCCTGTAGTCTCGATACATAACTAAGGACACACTGAGGAAGTAGAAAGTCCAATTCCCATAGGTCCTGCGAACAATACTAATTTATAACAGACTCTTTAGGGATGCCCTTCAATGTCAATTCCCTCTTTAGTCTACTTCACCAGGTTCACACAACCCTAAGCGTCCTAGTCGTGCGTAATCGACTATCTGAAGCCCTAAGTAAGTTCAACATCTACTTGGATAATAGATACAATGCATAAAAATCATATAAATAGTAGAAAAAACACATAATGATTTATATCAAGGCAGGAAATCAATGCAAGAAGGTCTGCCTCACAGGCAACCTAAGCCAAACGACAATAAACAACCAAAATGAGGGAAAACACCCATGGGGTGATCCTAAAACATGAAAAAAGGCAATCATTATTTATCTAATAGCCTCAAGTACACAAGAAATATAATTCTGATAATAATAAAGGATCAAAACCCTAACCCTAGATACCCGAAACATCGGAATCCGACACTTTTCCACAAAAACTCAAATAAATTCAACGTAGGGCACCTACCTAGATCCTAGGAGATCGATATAATTGAAAAAATTCATGTGAATCAGCCTATAATGGATTATATCTAAAAAAATGTCTAAAACGTTCAACCTCAGATAACTCTCATAAGAGAAAGAATCAAGAAACGTGGCCAAAGAAGAACCAATAACTCACCGCTGCGATTCTATTGCACCCGATGGTGTTTGATTTGGATAATCAGTGATGGATCAGTGGCTCAGAGAAGATCCACAGTTGTACCCTTACACTCAGTCAAAGAATCTGGAGAAGAAGACATTTTTTGGAGTTATGACGTGACCTCAGTCTGTTCAACGAAAAAAAGCAAGTACACGACGTGTACTAATCTTTTCCGTACTCTGCATAAGGTGGCCTCCAAGTCACCCATACACATCCATGTGTGTGGACATGACACGATCAACACACGGCCTCGAGCCAGCATCAAAGTACATGGAGTTTACTCATAAAGTTTCCATATTCTCCTCTTTTTCCAAAAAACGACCAAAAAAGAAAAAACATACCTGAAAAGAGGGTTCGGGTTCTTACACCACCCATGTCATACGTATTCAAATAATTCCCCATATAACCAATAATTTATTTAAAAATATGCCTTATTAAATATCCACATTGAAAAGAGATACGAATTTAACAATAATTCTCTAGTTAATCAAATAAATTTCAAAGTGAACACTGTATGTAAAATGGTTCACAGTCTAGGAAATAATAATATCAACTAAACGAGAATAGGGATTTTTTTGAAAAATTTAATGTTCCATAAAAATGATCATAATGAATTTATTGTTTTAATAGAAAGTTACAAATCAAAATAGAATGTTAGATTTAAAATATAATCATTGAGAACATTTATGAGGAAGATAATATTTAAACATTCTAAAGTGTCCCACGCCGATTTGAAACATTTAAATCTTAATTACCCATGAATTAAATGAAACATAGAATATCATGAGAATAATTATACTCATTATATAACATGAAAGTGGAATTATATACACCATAAAAAATTTAATTTTTGAATAATAAAAAATAAGGCTCAATGGAATGTAAATTGAGACGAAATCCCTAACATCGTGTTTCCTTTTTGGGTGAATGGCCTTTAAACTCTTGTATAATGGTTTCAAACATTTAAATAACTAATTCATTATCCATAACAATATTTATAATATCATATATTATCTTTTTATAAAAACTTACTACCCATGTTTTAACAATATTTCATTATTTTCATTATTTCGTGTATTAATTGCATAGTCTTTCGAGTATGTTTTAAATTGTTACTTGTTGTTATTATTATATCAATGATAGTTTTATCATATGAATATTTAAAAAATTATTTATTTATCATATATATTCATATATAGGTATGAATAATAAAATATAATATTTTGAGATATGAAATGAAATGCACCGTTCATGGAGATGGTAGGCCTTACGTACGCATAAGCGCTACATTAATTTTGTTATCCTATTAAATGAATGATAAGAAAATTATATATATGTATATTATTATTCCATTATCATATATACATTATATGTTTATTAAAAACATATTTTATTGTTTTCATGTAGAGTGTGAATGAATCACATCTCTTCGAGGAGGTGGTAGTCCACACTTCCCCAAACGATGTTATCATATTTATTCAAATTGGAAAGTAAAAGTTATGTATTATATAAAAATTAAAGAGGAATAAATAAATTATAAATATCATATATATCATATATAAACAAAATTCCCATCATAATTACCACCATGGATGGAGGTAAATGAAAAACAAACAATCATCGTTTTGTGAGGCGGTAGCTCGGCATAAACATAAACAGTAGGGTTGTTACCTATTAATTTGAAGTGTGTGTAAGTGTTGGTATAAACCTTGATATAACAACATATAAGTATATTTTGTATACTATTGTTATTATAAAATCCTATAATAAGAATAATTGGAAGAGCATATAACGAAATAAAACTAAAGATCTTGAGGAATAATGTTACCTATTTTTCAGGTAACTTCTTTTGGTTTGTACCAAAGGGCTTCCTTGGATGGATTTATGAAAAAAGTGAGGATTATATGTTTTTGGGAGGTATTTTTATGAGATATTAGGGGAGATATTTTTCAATCCAATGTGTCTTGAGGTGTGTGTGGATCTGGGAGGAGAGGAGGCCTTTTTATAGTGGAGGAGGAGTGACACTCTTATAAATTTTTGAAAAGCGAATTCCACCCACATTTTTCCCATTGAATATGGATAAAATAATGGTCCAAAGTCTATAAAAGTAAATATAGGGTCTAAATATGGACATAAAATCGATTTTGGACAAGTTTCAAGGTCATCTTGGATCTTAATTTTAATGTTTAGTCCATTATTAAGCTACTGTTTCTCTTAATAATTATAATTAATATTAATTAATTTCACTAATCTTTCTGGTAAAAAAATAATTTAACCTCATTAGACAATATAATATATTCTTATTCGAAATAAGGAATAAATTTTTCCAAATTCTAAATAAAAAAGGTGGATAAATTAATTTAAATTTAATCCCTGAGACGGGATGACAATGCGGGTTTTAAAATTAAAAATGTTAAAATGTTTTCTATGATTTTATATTCAATTTAAATATTAAATTGATTATAACGAAAATATTGGATTAATTTATAAAAAAATTATCTAATTAAACATTTAAAAAATATAAAATATTATTTAACCTTATTAAAAAATTATATGAAAAAGTAGTATTGAATTAAAATTCAATATTTTCACTATTCATTAAAAACATGAAACTTCAGAGAAAAATATAAAAGATTTAGCTACACCTAATTTTTATGTTTTTATTTAAAATATGAAGTTTATTTTGATTTATAATATTTATAAAATTTCCAAAATTTTTATTTAAATTAGATTATCCATTAAGAGGTTGTAAAAGTGCGTTAATAAAAATATAGATTTTTTATGTGTAATATTAGGGTTGTTCTTATCTCATGGATATCAAGTCTGTTGGATTAATATCATAAATATTTCATAGAATATATAAAATATATATTTCATTAATATCATTCACTAATTTTAATTAATTTAATTTATTAGGGTGAAAAACCTTTGTGAGCATAACAATAGTTTTCTATAAAATAATCCCTTTATTTTCAATTAGTTAATATATTTATCTCTAATTAATTTGTAACCAATGAATTAGTTTTATATTTGTGTAAACCACATATTTTAATAATTTATTTTATAATATTCATAATGAATACTTTATATCTTATTATATTAAATAATAATACTTTAATAAAATATTATTCTTCTATAAACCTTGGCCTTGCGTGTAATGAAAGTCACCAAAGAAACTAATTATTGTATGTGATGAAAGATAAATCAATTTTGTGTGCATTGAAATATATCAAATATATTTACAATAATAAACACATTATAATGTGAGGGGATATTATATTCCCTTATATACTTGGTGTTACATGTCATACATGCTATTGAATACAACATTATTACTTTAGAATTTTTAGGTGTTATATTCTCCCCACCTTAATTAAATTGAGTCCTTTCAATTTAAAGTTAATCTTGGTGATAGATATTTTTTGTATATCACCTATATTTGAAATCCCACATCATTAGAAGGGTTAATAATAAATACTCTAGAAAAGAGGGAATGAGAAGTAAAAAGGCCCCATGGGATAACATATAACTAGGTCTCTAAGTAGAAGAACATTAGTGGTAAGTAGAGATATGTAAAAAAAGGAAAAGCGTAAATATTTATATGTAGTGATTTAGGTCATCAATCACAAACAAGTGAATTATCAATAGAATGAATATGGCTTAAAATCCATAAATATGCGATGATTTAGAAGACCATCAGTTCAATAAAAATTATTGTATTACGAAAACAGTTTTTAAGATGATTTTCTTCATGTAGATAAATTTCATTAATGCCTAATAATATAAGTAAATTTACTTTCATGATATATTTTAATTTCATATGACCAATTCAATCTTTTGGTTGTGCTTCGATCAAATTCTAATTCCTCCCTTACTAAATGAAATCGATATCCAAAAATTAACATTGATGCCTGAAGCACCAAAATGTACTTTTAATGGATTTTAAAGCTCATAAAAGAATGTTTGGTCAAATTATTGGTCTCTAACTATTATCCAAAGCTAATATGGACAATAAATTAATTTCTAAACCTAAAAAGTTACACTACTAGTTCATAATTAATTTTTATTTATTAAATTTTTCAACTCGATACAATGACATTTTAACAAAGACTTTATATAGGTCAATGGATTGCATTAAACCCTTATGGTCTTTCAGTCATGGAATCAAGACCTGTAGCCATGCCAAACATTATTGATTTTCACCTGACATATTCTTTATCCTTTTATAAAACTATATAATTTCCAAAATAAATTTAATGGATATCATTTAAATAAGGTTAACCACTTAACTTCCTTTTTAAATAAGATTTTCAATACAAACTAAATACATAAATACATTATCCATTTTATTTCAACATAGGTCCTTCCTTTGTCTAAGGTTTATCATAGGCCATTCATTGTCATTTTTTATTCAAATCCTTCATAATATTTTGTAAATAAAATGTAAATTATCCTAAGAATATCCCCTTGGAGTGTCAAACATGGTGCAAAGTATGGCCCATCGTCATGTACCAGGTTATGCCAAATTAGACCTGAAACACCTTGTCAGAGTTGTTACTCCTAGGTACATCTGTTCTAGAACTATGTCCACGTGTATTATCTAGACATGGATGTATTTTCAGGAAGGCCCACATATTCTCTATCTAACCGAAACATTAGGATGTTCTCTTATGTTTATCCTCAAAGTCTATATTAGGGATATGTTTATTAATCTAGGTTTTCTAAATATAGTTTTCAGGTTAGTTCTAAAATTCCTTTGATACCAATTGTAACACCCCAACCCCAAATTCCTGGAGCCCATGCATTACTTTATTACATTGGCACGATTACAAAGAACAAAATCCTGAAGGGCCAATCAGTTTAACAATTTTGGAAATCTAGTTTCCAAACCTGAAACCCATAATACATTGGAAAATAAGGAATAAAAACATGATGTATAATAAAATGAAATAAAAAATATCCATGAAATCTTATTCAAATATTTCTTCTTCATAAACTGGGGAAAAGAAACAAAATAAGGGTAAACTCAAATACTTAGTAAGGGTAAGTTCAATAAAATAAATAATTCATAAATTAGAATAAATAAACATGTAAAAGTAAATAATTAAGAACACATTCCATTAAAATAGTTGCTTATGGAAAAATAAATATGGAAAGAAAAATAAATGATACACATTTCATTTAATCAATCAACTAAGAATGGAATGTATCCATGATATGCTGACAAAAAATCTAATTGGTGGATTATAACTAAATCTAAATTAGGAAAATACATAATTATTGGAAACCATGTTTCCTAGGTATATGGTACCTTTACTAGGAATACCTTTCACAATATGATTTATAAAATATCGGTTAAATACCCATCTAATTTGTCTAACTAATTTATGTTATGAGACTGTCTATGGATCGAGGGGCTATCTATAAACATGACCCACCCATGTTGTACCTATCCAAATAATTCCTTATATATCAAATAATTGATTAAAAAATTTTCATTATAAAATATTCTTATTTAATAAAAGATATGTATTTATCGATAATTCCTCAGTTAATCAAATAACTATCAAAGTGAACACCGTATGTAAAATGGTATGTGGCATAGGCCATAATAAAATACATTTCATGAGAATACAGATATTTAAGAAAAATTTAATATACCATAAAAATAATTTTATGTAAGTGATTATTTTTATATAAATTTAACAATCACAAAATAAAGTGATATTGTAAAGATAATCCTTGAGAAAATTCCTGAGGAAGATAATCATTAAACATTCTAAAGTTTCTCATACCATATTGAATCATATGAATAATAATTAACCATAAATTATGTGAAACATATAATATCATGAGAAAAATAATATTCATGATATAACATGTCAAATGGAAGTATATACACCATATAAAAGTGGATTGGTGCATAATAATAAATAAGTCTCAATGGAATGTAAATTGAGATGAAATCCCTTACCTGGCATATCCCTTTTGGTTGAATGGACTTTAACAACATATATAGTGGTTTTAAACAAGTCACTAACTAATACCATATTAATAATGATACTTATAATATCATATATTATCTTTTTATAATATCTTATTACCCATTTGTTAATAACCTTTCATTATTTTCACTATTTTAGGATGTAATTGTCTAGTCTTTAGAGTATGTTTTAACTTGTTACTTTTTTTGTTCTTTTGTAGATCATGGTATAATAATATACCGTATGTAAACCAATATTTTTTTATCATATATATTTAGTATATATGTATTTATAATAATCTACAATATTTGGAGATAAGAAATAAATGCACCGTTTATGGAGACGACAGGTCGTACGTATGCATGAACACTACTTTCATTTCCTTGACATTTTAAAAGAATGGAAAAAATTATATATATATATATTATAATTAAAATATAATATATATTAGATATATATTTTTAATGGTTTTGTAAACCATCCTTTACACATTCCTTGTATAGCATGAACTAATCACATCGCTTTAAGTAGGTGGTAGTATACACTTCCACAAACGATGTTATCATATTTATAAACAATAGAAATTATAAAGGTTTGTGTTATATAAAAATTATAGTAGAATAAAGGAATTATAAATATATATATGAATTATATCATATAAAAATAGTGTGTCTTCAGAATTCCCACCATGAGAGGCGGTAAAGGGAAAGCGAACAATCATCGTTTTGTGAGGCGATTGTTCTCCGTACACATAAACGATAGGTTCGTTACCCATTTGATATAAGTGTTTGTAAGTGTAGGAAGAAACCTTGATATAAATATATATAATTTTATTTATGATACTTTTGTTATTATATAATCATGTAACAAGAAGGATTGATGGAGTTTATAAAGAAATACCACTAAAAATCTTGAGGAAGAATGTTAGGTATCATCTTTTGGTTTATATCAAAGGAATCCCTAGGATAGAGTTTTAACTATTTATGGATTGTAGGTTCATGGGAGATATTTTTAGGAGATATTTTTTCCGATATTGGTTGATAAAAAGTTCCATCATAGGTGTGAGGAAGTGGGAGGAGATGATACATTTTTATATTGGGGGAGTGACTCTCTTGTAAATTTTTGGAAAAGGAAATTCTTCCCATGTTTTTCTCATTTAATGTGGCTCCTATAATAATAAAATGTATACCCAAGAGATTATATGGTATAAATATGTCCAAAAATGGATTTTTTACAAGTTTCTATTTTATCTTGGCTATTAAGTTTGTGGTTTAATCCTTTGTTAAGCTAATTTTTACATTAAACATTGTAATTAATATTAATTACATTCACTAATATTTCTAGTCAAAAACTAATTTTACATTATTATAAAATATAAATAATGATATTTAAAAAAATTTAATCCATTTTTCTAAATTATAAACACATTAGTGGAAGAAATTAATTTAAATTTAATCCCACAGATGGGATGAAAATGCTAGTTTTTAAAGTAAAAACCTTCAAAAGTTTGCTATGTTTTTAAATTCAAATTCAATTTTAAATTGATTCCAATGAACTAAATTGGATTATTTCATAAAAAATAGATCTAATTAAAAATTTAACCCAATTTAGAATATGATTTATCCTTATAAATTTATTATTTGAAAAATAAGTTCTGAATTAAAATTCAGTATTTTTCACAATTCATTAAAAAATAAAACTTCACAAAAAAATACCAAAATACATCCTAAACTAATTTTTATGTTTCACTTTAAATTTTTTTTTTATTTTGAAATATTATATTTATAAATTTTTAACAAATTTTATTGAATATTGGTTCACTATTAAATTGCAGCAAAAGTGCATTAATAAAAATATAGGTTTTTATGTGTAATATTGGATTTATTCTTATCTATTGACTATCAAATCAATTGGATTTATATAAATTTTTTTTAATTGAATATATAACATATATATTTTATTAATATCATTAAATAATTATAACTAATTTAATTTATTATGATAAAACACCTTTGTGAGCATAAAAATAGTTTTATATAAAATATTTTATTTATTTTCAATTGGATATTATATTAATTTCTAATTAATTTTTAACCAATGAATTATTTGTATATTTTTGTAAACAATATATTTTAATAATTTAGTTATTAATATTCATAAGGGTTATTTTATATCTTATTTTATTAAATAATTATATTTTAATAATATATTATTTTTCGGTAAAACATACCCTTGCATGTAATGCAAGTCATCGAAGAAACTTGTTGTTGCCTGAGATGCAAGATAACTCAGTTTTATGTGCATTGAAAGCTATAAAATATATTTAAAATACTAAATATATTATAATGTATCAAGATAATTTATTCCCTTATTCACTTGGTGTTGTGTGTCATACATGCTATTGAATACAACGTTCTTACTTTAGAATTTTGGATCCATAAAATTAATATTCTAAACAATCAATATAAGTTATCATAAATTCCACAAAGGTTGATTCGAGGGAACCAAATATAACATCAATTGACTTTAAAATCTCTTAAAACATGCCAATGACTTCACAAAACTTCTAAAAAATAAGACAAACATATTCTTAACGTTATTCATAGTCTTTATCAAATGGTTGACATCAATGAAAAAACCTTCAACAATTCCATTGGGAACTTAATATCTCTATTTGTATTTTTTTATCCTCATGAATCTATTTCTTAAAAGTCAATCTATTTTTCAAGAGGCACCAAACCAAATTCTTTTAGATGTTTAAAAAATCATGAAAGTACACCATCTGTTTGATTAGCGTTTTTGATAAAATTAAATCTCTCGGTTACTATAATTGTTTTGTCCAAGTGATATGACACTCCCTCTAAATTATGGTACTCAACTCTTTAAATAACCACCCCTGTTAAAAGTAATAATATCAACCAAATTTGTAAGATCCTGAATTTTCTTAAGGTATGTTTGGTTTATGTTATGGTTTATATCTCTCTTTTTGGATATATAATTGTTTTCTGAAGATCGTGTGAAGGCTCGAGGGTGCCCCAGGGGCTCGAGGCGCAAAGAGAAGAGAAACCAGGGAAAGCAGTGCATGGCGCAAGGTCTACGCATGGTTAAGGGAAACCATGTGGGTAAACCACGTGTAGAATCCATCCTTGGACATTAGCCTTTTCACGGTCAGAGCATGGTTTGGGAAAAGCATGTAGGATCCCAACAAATTGTGCAAAATGGGTGTTTTTTGACAGTATATTCCGCATGGTTTAGAAAACCGTGTCGGTAAATCGTGCGTCCCATAAAAGATGGAAAATTTAAAAAAATTATATCTCGGGATTTAAAACCCCAACTCATGATTCTCCCCCATTACTCCCCTCTTGACCCTAATGACGAACTTGGACGACCCAGAATTCCAAGAGGTGTTTCTCCTTTGATTCATGGCTGTATTGGATACCGTTGGTTGCAGATTGAAGCTTTGAGTAAGTCTAATCATATCCCCCCATCTCTTCTTAGGATTAGGGCTTGTGGTTTCTCCCATATTATTTTGATGCTCTGAACCCCTTTATTTTTGGTGGAACCATGGTTGGGGCCTCAAGTGAAGCTTGAATCCAGATCTAAGTCCATGGTTAGGGGTGAGTTCATCATCAAATTCGATGTAGGTGTTCTAAAAGTTATATCCCTTGAGTTTTATAGAAATTTGTGAATAATTTATTTGATTATTACCCTCTTTTGAAGAGTTCATCATTCTATTATTGTGATGTGATGTTTAGGAAGTATAAAAAACCTAATAGAACTCTCATGATCCCCATGGTATGCATGGAGGATGATGTGACCTTTTTTAGGGCTACCCATAGTGTGTGCCCACATTTTCGGGCTTAGAGTTTAGCTAAGTAAATGTAGGGCCATTGTGTGAGAACATAGATCCCAAGGTGAATATGATATTAATCATAAAGTATGTGAATGAGAGTCCTAGTAACACACATGGGTTGGGTGATGACCTATGTGGGTGTATGTGGGATTAAAAAGGGGGTTAAGTGAGACAAAGGGAAATGCTATGGGGGATATCTTATACATAATTATGCTTAGTAAGACAAACATGGGAAATGATAATTGGGATAAGTGGGTTAATGGATGGTAAGTGAGGTATTTGACATTAAAAGGGTTGCTAAATGCACCTAATGGGTTTAGGTGGGAATGAGAATTTGGCTAGAAGGATATGAATTGTAATTATAAATTGTGTGTATGGGTTATTATGTGGAAATGACAAAAGACCATAATGGAATGGATTATGAGCCTTGTAATAAGTCCTAGTGAGTTAGGCTTAATGAATGATTCCTAGTGAGATAGGCACAATGAATGAATTCTTAGTGAGATAAGCCTGATAAAGTGGGAACTGGGATAAATGGAGAAATGATGTGAAATGTGGTAAATGTGTAAATGGGTTGTGTTATAGTATTAATTCCCATGTTATTGTTATGCATTGTGAATGTTGATTCCCAATGGTGTTGCTTATGTCATGTTGTGTTATGTGTTGTGATATCCAATGTAATTTAATATAATTGGTGGTGTTATGGTATGGTTGTGGTGAATTGATAAATAAGCATGCACACATGGCTTGGTAGTGTGGGGTATTGACTGAGGTTCTACGCCCATGGGACGAATTGGACTGGTGATCTAAACTCCACCCCTGATGAATGAGTTAGAGATGAGGACTAATGCTCTATTACCCTAACAGTTGCATTCCACCAGGACTAAGGTTCCGAGGTGAGGTTATTGTATTGACGTCAAACCACCTAGACTGAGGATCCATAGTGAGGTTATTGTATTGATGTTATTACACAAGGAACGAGGCTCCAAGGTGAGGTTATTGTATTGATATCATTACACCTTGACTGAGTATCCAAGGTGAGGTTATAGTATTGATGTCATTCCACCTAGATTGAGGCTTCAAGGTGAGGTTATTGTATTTATATCATTCCACCCAAACTGAATCATCAAGGAGAGAATATGAGTTGATGTTATATGTGTATCCCTAATGAGACAGGTACTTTTTTTATTTCCCATATGCATTTTTTGACTACCTTATATCCATTTTTAAGAAGATAATTATGCCTACCCCATGGAACATGTGATTTATATGGATTATGTATTGAATAAGGTTTAAGAAATGGAATTGGGATGGATGCTCGACATGACATAAATGAAACTTGTTAATTAATGCCCCCCAAAATATCCCTTTCTTTATTACCATTTATTTTTTACAAGCATGAACTATCTGTTAGACTATATATTTTTCAGACACTATTGGTGGTGGCCTACTGAGTTTTTTACTCACACCCTTCTCGGACTGCCGTTGGTTACCCAAGAAGATTTGCTGGTTGCAGGTCAGGATAAGGGAAAAGGCCCTACACTAAGATGTTGATTTGGGCTCAGGATGTACATGGAGAAGGACACAGACTTGGAGTTGGGACCCATGTTGAGTTTTGGCCTTTTGTTTTATTTTGGGATTCTTCCGATTTTCACTACTAGTATGGCATGCCATGGTTGTATTTGATTTGTGGTTTGTACCCTATTTGGGAAATTCTTGGTTATGCTCATTTAATTGGTAGTTCAAATTTTTTCTGTTATTAATTTTGTGTTATGATATGGATTACTCTAGTAAAGAGGGTATAGTCTCCCCACACGACTCATTAGACCCTCACTACTAGTCGACAACCTCTGGAATATGAGGAGGTAAACTTGAGGTCATGTAATGACCTGGCTCGGAGCACCGGTTTAGTGGATTCTGGGTCGGGGACGTTAAAAAGTGGTATCAAAAGAGTTCATTACTCATTATTACTATTTGGGTATGGTAGACTAGAGATTAGGAAAATGTCGGGCCTTGGTAATGAGATCATGCTTTGGAGTATCTAACCCATGTACGACGGAAAACCCATGTCTTCCGGGGTGGGAATTGTTGGTCTTGATGTGTGTTGTTACAATTGAATGATATTTCACCATTGGGTGACACATATGTTGTTTGATTTTATTGATTTATGATATTTCTCTCATTGCTGTAATGGAATGGGGATATTCATTCATGCATCATTTTAGGCTTCTATGTATAGGTGGCATGCATCTTTATAGGCACACACATGGGCTGGGTGTGCAGGGCCTGGAGAGTTGAATATATTTTACTTCCTGGATAAATATGAAGATAATGATGCTTAATAATGGTAATAAAAGTGGAAGAAGGAATAGAATTCAAATGAAGAGTTAAGGAACATCATGTATAATGAAATATTGGGACTAGGTTAAAGTTTTAGGTCATGATAAATTTTAAGGGTTGGTTTGGTATTCAAAAGAAAAAGGGGTTACGTAATGATGGTAAAATTATTAATGAATTTTTTCTAATTAAAGGTGTAAATTTGTTAAAAATGATTATTTAACATGTTCTAAAATGAGAAATGTTCTTAAGAGGAAAGGGTTGGGTTGTGAAAGAAGAATTTGGTTCGATGAGGCTGAAGAATGACTTGTGATTGAGTAATTTGGTTACCCCATGTTTACCATGACCATGGTATTATGGTAGGGGGCGGTGTTCTAGGAGCGATGATGATCGTTGGGATAAAGAATGAAGAATGATTTGTTTAAGGATTGATATCATGTGATCTTTCCATTGGTGGTTGAATTCTGTCGGTCATTCTTTGAAGTGCCAAGTGAATGATAATTTTGGTATGTGAATGTTTGAGTGCAAAGGTGGGTATCCTTGGTGTTGTCGGTTATACCCTTGTATGCGTGGGTTGGGGTAGTGAGAGTGCCATAGTGGAGATTTTGGTCTGGGTTTGTGAGGCCTTGGCGGTCATGATATGGCCTAGGAAGTGTGTTTTGGGAGTCGGAATCATTCAACCATCAAGGAGAGCTATGAGAGAGGTCGAACAAAACTTCTACTGCTTTTGGGTGTGTGTCACACCTGTGGATGTTTTGGACTTTGAAAGTGGGACATAGAGTGCCACATGGTGTATTTTTGTGACGTAAGGATAAGTGGGAAGGTTGATGGACCAGTTGTTCTTGATTTTTAATAAGGGCACCATAGTGTTTTTGATAAGAGGTAAGGTTTGTTTCGAATGGTTTTATCTCCTGAACTCCTGACGCACGTATTTGAGTGAGGATTAATGGAGGTCTCGAAGTTGTTTTTAATATAAAAGACAAGGGTGGCTAAAGTGTGGTTATATAATTTCGCTCTATGATGACACCCGAGGTAAGGGTGGTCATGCGGTTAAACCTGTGTGTTTGAATGATTTGGTTGTAGAGTGATGGTTGAACCTGGTTGGCAATCACACCTGAGTGGTGATGGTTTAGTGTTGATGTGGCATGTTTAGAAGGGAAGCTCGAGATTAGTGGAAGGTCATGGTGCCCCATATCTTGATATTAGAAACATATAAGATGGTCGTCGTGTTCTTCGATGAATTCTTAGCGTACCTCAACTAGCGATGAGCATGCCCAATATCTTGAAATTGTCCCAAGTATGTTGAGAAGATCTATATCTTGCCAAGAGACATGGAGGTGTTTGGTAGGATGAGGGACATCATAGAGTTTACGCGCAAGGAATCGGTATGTGTGGAGATTGATGATGCGATGTACACCCTCGATGGCATAGGGTGAGGACCTCAGGATGGGATGAATATCGACAAGTGCCTTGGGATAAATTCATTGTAGCAGAAAATGGGCACTTGGTGACATTCATTCTCTTGTTTTGGAAAAAAGACGGGATGACCATATATATGTTTTCGGTTCGGTTTGTGATCGATTTTTAAGATGCAGTGGTTAGAATCCATCATGGAGAGAAAATGTAAGGACACTCCTAAGGCGAGGAGTGATAAATCAGCATTAGATGTGGGAAAGAGAACATCGAGATGACATCGTGGCACTAGGTTAGTAATGAGGAACTTGTGAGATGCATGTCAGGTTCCTTGGATAGGCATGTGGGACTTGATGTGGTGACAAATGAGCCAAGTGTTAGCTTGAGCTCAGGGTGGTTCCAAGTGAAGGTTGTGATGTTTTTTCTAAATCATAGGAGGGTTTGGTTGGTTATGACAACATGCTATGGAAAAAGAAGTTGGGGTATTATAACTTCAACAGATATTGAGGTTAGAATCGGGTCAATTTTCCTTTGGTGGTTTTAGGACATCGTGAATTTGGGTGAACCTTGGCCATGTGATGTGGTGTCTTGCCAAGGGTGAATCCTATGATGGTCGGGAGGGCGGTAATTCCCTGATGGTGGAAATCTACTAGAATTATGGGAATGAACTCAAGGGGTGCATGGGATGTTAATGATAGGATTCAAGATGGTGAGCACCTTAAGAAGGTGAAAAAAGGGTTAGTGCACCATCAGTGGATAATGGGTGTCCTGGGAAAAGATAGTAGAAGGAGGTCTGACCGGAGATGGTAAAATTGATGGGTGAGGTGAGAGTGACCCACATATGGGTTCATGTTGAAGCAGAATGAACCTTTCAAAATGAAGTTGAACCTGAGTGAGGTCAGGATGGTCTTAGTCCTTGTATGGATGGTGTAGGTATATCTTTTCGATGGTTGTGATAGTGCGGATGGATGCCAAGGCATGGTAATGCTTCTATAGATTTTTAGGCCCAGTAAGTTAGAATGTGTTAGGAAATGGGAAGGTTGGGTTGAGTTCGGGTGGTCCTTCATCATTGGAGGAGGTTCCATGTAATTAGAAATGATGGAGATAACCATACTAGATAAATGTTTGGTTGATGACATGATTAGAGTTTCAGGTTGTAAGGACTCGAGTGGTCACAGTTCGGGTGAGTTAGCCCTAGTATAGAGCTTTGACGCAATTTAACTGGTTGAGTAGGTGAGAGTTTTGAGTTATGTTTGGATGTATAATTGTGGAGTGAGACCTTCAATAGATGTGGTTGGAAGGGTCGTGTGTTTTTTTCTGGGTCATATCGGGTTGGGTCACCATTAGAGTTGGGTGAATAGAAGAGGATGCGAAGTGATATGGGTCATGGGTTGTGTATAGGATTGGGCCGTTGAGGTTCCAATTAGTTCCCCCATGACGATGGGATGTTGTGTGTTAAGTTTTCATGTGTTGTGAGTTATGTGTTTTCACCTAAGTTTCCCCCCTGAAGTTCTCATGGTGAGAATGATTGAAGTTGATGAACCCTTGTGGATTTTTCAGCTCATGTTGTGGCTGTTGTGAGGATGGCTTGTGGGGAAAGTCTATGCCATCGATTTTTGTTCAGTAGGAATCGTGATGTACGACCAGAAACATGGATGTGGGAATGGATAGACATGCCTTATAGCATGGTCCCTTGTTGTGGAAGTTAATGATTCTCAAAAGAGTAGCTCAAGGATGATACATTATAAGGTGGGGAGGTTTAAGATACGGGATTTTTCTTAAGGTATGTTTGGTTTATGTTATAGTTTGGGTATATCTTTTTAGATAAATAATTGTTTTCAAAAGTTCATGTGAAGGCTCAGGGGTGCCCTGGGGGCTCAGGGCATGAAGAGAAGAGAAACCAGGCCAAGCAGTTCATGGCGCACAGTCTGTGCATGATTAAGGGAAACAGTGTGGGTAAACTGTGTGAACCAGTCATCATTGGATGGTAGCCTTCACATGGTCTGAGAGAAATTAGGGAAAACCATGTGGGATCCCAGGAAACCTTGAAAAATGGGTGTTTACTAATATTAGATTCTACACAATTTGCACACGGTTTGGAAAACAGTGCTGGTAAACCGTGCGGCCCCGAATAGTTGGAAAATTTACAAAACTGGCATCCTGAGATTTAAAACCCCAACTCATGATTTTCCTCCATTCCTCCCCTATCAACCATAATGAATAACATGGAAAACCCAAGATTCCAATAGGAGTACCTCATTCGATTCTTGGCTGTTTTGGTCACCGTTGGTTGTGGATTGAAGCACCAGGTAAGTCTAATCCTCTCCACCCTTATCTTATTCTGATTAGGGCTTAGAGTTTCTCCCATCTTCTTTCAAAGCTCTAATCCCATTTGTTTCTTGTGGAACTGAAGTTGGGGCTTCAAGGGATATTTGAATTCGGATATAAGGCCATGGTTAGGGGTGTGTTCATCATCAGATTCGAGGTAGAGGTCTACAAGTTATATCCTTTAGGTTTTAAAGAAATTTTTTCATGAAGTGTTTGATTCATACCCTCTTGTGAAGAGTTCATCATGCCATTATTGTGATGTTATGTTTAGGGAGTCCAAATAAACTAATGGAACCTTCATGATCTCTGTGGGATGTATGGAGGATGATGTGACCTATGTTAGGGCTACCCATGTGGTGTGCCCATGTTTCTAGGCTTAGAGTTTAGCTATGTAAATATAGGTCCATTGTGTGAAAACATAGAGCCCAGGGTGAAAATGATATTAAGCTTGGAGGATGAGGATTAGATTTCTAGTAATACAAATGGGTTGGGCGGTGACCTATGTGGGTGTAGATGGGATTAAAAAGGGGGTTAAGTGAGATAAAGGGAAAATCTAAGGGGTTATCTAATACATGATTACGTTTAGTGAGACAATCATGGGAAATGATAATTGGGATAAATGGGTTAATGAATGACCAGTGATAAATTTTGAAGTAAAGGGGTTGTTGAATACATCTAATGGGTTAAGGTGGTAATGATAATTTTTCCAGATGGATAATAATTGTAATTAGAAATTGTGTTGATGGGTTATTGCATGGAATTGACCAGAGACCATAATGGAATGGATTATGAGCCTGGTAATGGTGCCCTGTGAGTTTGTCTTAATGAACAATTCCTAGTGAGATAAGCACAACGAATGAAATCTTAGTGAGATAAGTGTGATAAATAGGGAACATGGATAAATGTCTTAATGATGTGAAATTTGGTAAATCTGTAAATAGGTTTTGACATAGCATTAATTCCCACATCATTGTTATGAATTGTGAATATTGATTCCCAATGGTGTTGGTTATGTTATGTTTTTTATGTGTTATGATATCAAACAAAATTGAATATACTTGGTTGTGTTATGGTATGGTTGGGGTGATTTGATAAACAAGCATGTGAACATGGCTTGATAGTGTGGGGTATTGACTGAGGTTCTATGCCCTTAGGTCGAGTTGTACTGATGCTCTAAACTCCACCCCTAATTAATGGGTTAGAGACGAGGACAAATGTTCTATTCCTCTAATGATTTCATTCCACCGAGACTGAGGCTCCAAGGTGAGGTTATTGTATTATCATCATTCCACCTTGACAGAGGATCCAATGTGAGGCTATTGTATTGATGTTATTCCACCTATACTGAGGCTCCAAGGAGAGGTTATTGTATTGATATCATTCCACCTGGACCGGGGATCCAAGGTGAGGTTATTGTATAGATGTCATTACACTTGGACTGAGGCTCCAAGGTGAGGTTATTGTATTGATATCATTCTAATTGTACTGAGGATTTAAGGTTAGAATATGAGTTGATGTGATATGTGTATCCCTAGTGAGATAGGGACTTGTTTCATTTCCCCTATGCATTGTTTCATTTCCTTATACCCTCGTGTAGAAGATAATTACGCCTAACCCATGGAACATGAGATTCATATGGATTATATAGTGAATAAGGTATAAGAAATATAATTGTGATGGATCCTAGACATGTCTTAAATGAACATTGTCAATTAATGTAACCCGAACTATCCGTTGATTTCTTACCATTTATTTTGTACCTAGATGAACTATCTATTAGATTGGATATTTTGTAGACCCCATTGGTGGTGTCCTACTGAGTTTTGTACTCACACCCTACTCAGGCCACCGTTGGGTACCCGAGTAGATCTCTTGGTTGCAGGTCAGGATAAGGGAAAAGTCCCTACACTAAGATGTTGAGTTAGGATCAAGATGTACATGGAGAAGAACCCAGACATGGATTCGGGACCCATGTGGAGTTTTTTCCTTTTTTTTAATTTTGGTATTCTTCCAATTTTCAATACTAGTATGGAATGACATGGTTGTATTAGATTTTTGGTTTATACCGCTTTTGGGAAACACTTGGTTATGCTCGTTTAATTGGTAGTTCATATTGTTTTCATTATTTATTTTTTGGTATATTGTGGCTTACTCTGGTAAAGAGGGTATAGTCTCCCACGTGATTCATTAGACCCTTGATGCTAGTCTGAAACCTCTGTCGTACAAGGAGGTGCACTTGAGGTCATGTAATGACCCGCTCGAAGCACCGGTTTAGTGGCTTCAGAGTCAGGGACATTATAAAATTAACAGTAAATAATGATATAAATTCACATTTGGATATACCATTTTATCCCTTAGTAAATTTTACATGAAAAGAGTTGGGTATTTACTTATACCATTTGACAATATAATCTAATCATCATTAAATGTTCCCTACCAATATTTCTAATGTAGTGTGAGGTGATGAACACTCTTTGTCAACATTAATGCCTCAAATCTATCTTCAGGGATTACTTTGGTGAAAATATTATCCAAATGAACTTGTATAGGGACAAAATCTAGCATGTTGTCTCTATTAGACACCCTCTATTTTATGTAGTGAAATCTAATATCAATATTCTTATACCTTGAATGTTGAATTGTTTTAAGAATTATTTATAGAACATTGATTGTCACAATGAATTCTGCGAGGTTTCTTAACCTTTACACTGAAATCATCTAGTTTCACCTTTATCTAAAGAAGTTTTGAAAATCCACTTTTTGTAGAGACATATTCTCCTTACGCATCACTTACATTGACTAAATTCTAGATCCAGTAATTCAAACTCAATATTCTACTTCCTAGGAGGAATATTCCACCAGATATAGATATTCTATAATCACAATCACCTATCCAGTTCGCATCCGTGGATCAAAAAAAATTAAATTTTATACTATCTTATATAGAACCATGTAAGACACTGTTCCATTAATGTATCTCAAAAATAATATTTCAATAAATATATGTGAATCTATTGGTTCAATATGATATCTATATCAAAGTCTCACAACATATATAATATCTATTCTTTAAGCTGTGAGATAAAGTAAGCTACTAATCAACATCCTAAACTACCATTTCATAACACTTTTTTCCTCAGTAAAATTGGATAATTTTATCCCCACTTTAATGGGTTTAGATACTGGATTGGATTCCTCCATGTCAATATTCATTAAAATTTAATTTGATTAATTCTATTGGGTTAAAATTTGATGTTTTTAGCTTATATCACTTGAAAACCTAGGTAGTATTTCATCTCAACAAGCATCAAAATCTCAAATTATTTCTTTATATTTTTGGATAATTATTAACAAGAACACTCATAAAATTAATAAAAATTTATATAAGCAATATAAATAATAAAAATGTGTATATACGAATTCATTTATTTAATGTAAATTTGTTTTTCACCATTTCCTTTTATAATCTTTATTCACATTAAGTAGTTGTTTAACTTTTAATACTGCGTCCTATGGTCCATTTTTAAGACATATAGACCATTATTCAATTTATACACTCTAGGGATATCATTATCATGAAAAAACCTTATCTTACTCAATTTAATCCTCATATCCAAGAATATAATTTGAAAAGGATTATTTGAAATCCATTTGATAGATTTTAATATTCATGTATACTACTATAATAAAGAAAATCCTAATAGATTACAATATTGACATGGGTGAAAAGGTATCATGAAATTCAATTCCATCAATTTGGGAATAACCTTTACATACAAGTATATCCATGTTTCTAACAACCTTTCCTTGATCACCCAACTTGTTTCTGAATACTCACATTGTTCCCATGATATTTTTGTTACCGGGTCTTGAAATGAGGTCCTATGTACTATCCATTTCAATATGATTTATCTCATCATCCATAGTCTAAATACAATATTTATATTCAATTCATTAAACCACTAAATTTTGCTCAATTGCTGAAATCAAGATGTTTTATTTTTACATTGAAACCACCTTCTATTTCTCACAAGATCTAAATGATTTCCAATAATATTATATGTTTCAAAAAGATTCTTTAACCTTTGGTTCTTCTAGTTTATAATCTCAGTAAACTCCTCCTTATCCCAAGTCTTACATTACTCAACTTCAATAATATTTGGTTCCTATTTTACCTATATATCACCTTATTATATATAAATTTTTTATTGTTTATCATCTTCAATATAAAAATTGGTTTCATATGAAGTATTGGTTAGGTGCTTACATTTAATGATTTTATAGTATAACATTTCATAAAAATATGAATCCTCTTGTTCTATGAACTTATCCTTTTTCACATGAATGATATACCAAAAATATATCCTCCTAATCCTTTTCATCAAATGATCCATATTTTTATTATATAATTTTTATAAGGTAAGGACAACTAAGAACTATAATGTAGTACATAGTCTGATTCCTTTTTTAGTACATATCTAAGGAAGTCATGTTATAAAATGGTATCAATAAAAATCTAATTTAAACTTGAAAAACCAAACAAGAAACCTCTCTCCATTAAAAATTTTGGAGGCCATCATTTCCTAAAATTTTATTTCCATTTCAAAAAAACTCATATTCTTTCTCCCAATAGATACATTTCGTTTGGGCTGTTTATGTAGTGTTATTCTAGGTTTTTATACCATGATTTTCAAGATAGGATTATGATACTCTACTAGTAAACTATCCCATTTTAGATCTCAATTTTTTAATACCGAACCCCAATACTCATTCAATTATACTTCTAAATGTTTTAGAGATATATTTTTCCTTATACTTGTGTTTTATAAAAATAACATTCGTAATTCTATTGTAATAATTAATTTTCTTGTTGAAATAAAGATCCATTTTGGTCGATATGTTTCTCATCGGTCCACCTAAAATTGATGGAATTGATTCTAGGTATTTTATATTCTACATTTCTTCTCTTTCATGATTTTCTTAAGTTATTTTTCCTTTCTATAATATATCATACACTTATTCTCTTTCACCTTAATATGAGGTAAAAAACTCCCCACAAACCCTTTTAAATCAAACTAAATATCCTCTAAATGATTTATTCTTTTACCTTTTCATTAAAATACCATTATAAAATTCTATTAAACACATATTAAAGACACATTTGGATATCAAAATACCCTTTTTAATTAAAAACCACCTTTTAAAATCTAAAAATGATCTACATAATAACAAAACATTATTATAAAATAACAATGTAAATTTATAAAGGAAACATAAAATTATTTAGGTTTTATGATGGGAATAAACTCATTTCTTGACATATATCTTAAAAAATACATTCCTTTTGACATTGGTAAAAAGGGTTATAAAGGGAACTTAAAAAGTGGATTTTTAAAAGAAAGTCCCTTACCTCATGTCTAATTTTCATGTATCATTTATCATTCTGAATAATATAAATATGTTAATTTTATTATTTAATAAGATATTTTTTTCAATTTCATTATTTCTGTTTTTAATTTAAAACCATGTAATGCATACTTACTTAATCAATTAGATTCACATCGGGTGTTTTGAAGAAATTCGGCTCATATGTTATAAATGAATTTGGTAGGTTTACTATAGTCAAATAATTCATTATTGCATAATATTTAGAATAATAATAATGAAATAATTATCATTTTTATACATCAATTATACATTTAAATCAAACCATCAAATATGTTTAATAAAAATGAACTGTGTTACAATCACAAAGTTAATAACCTATAATTTCGCATAATTAATGTTTCCATTTTCAATGATCGTTATAGAAAGAAGGTAAGTATTATTTTATATTTATATAATGATAATAATATAAATTTTTTCTTTTAATATACTTATGTATATCATCTATGTGATGTGGAGATGAAAAACCAATCACATCCCTTTGTGGTGGTGTTAGTCCACACATACACACAAACGACGCTATCAATTTCAATGAATTGAAATATAAGAATGTAAATGATATATTATATTTTTATAATGATAAATATTTCATTAATATAATATATAAATATTCATTCATTCATTTTTACCAGCCTTGAGAGATGATGATGGAAAACAAATTACATCGGTTCATGAGGTGGTTGTCCACCATTGATATGAATAATGGATTTGTTTCTCATATGATAGAAGAGGAGATGGTTATAGGTTTTTTAATTAACATAAAACACAAAAATATATTTAAGATACTAGTGGTGTTATATAATCATATTTGAAAAATATTTTATGGAGGTGGAAGAAGAAATATAACTAAACCATGCAGTAAGAAGGTCCTTCTGATCTCCCAGAATTGCAGCCTTATTGTACTGGTGATGTGGATCAGACACAAAACACCAACTCTGATAAAATGCATAAAACTGTTTATGTTCCTGCTTCTGTTTCTGGGGTTGACACTGATTTATGTTTTCCAGAACAACCTTCTTTGGCTGACAGAATCCAGGTGTCTTCACTGCCTGGTCCTTCTTTAATAAATCTGTTGATGGCACTTATGTTGATTCTAAAACTGTTTCATCTGCTTTTTATCATGAACCTGCTGAAAGAATAGAACAATCTCCTGTTTTGAAGGTTTTGGACCGTTCAGTCCAGAACAGTGTTGCTTTGATGGCTCCCCCTGTTATGAATGTTCTCAAAAAAATATGTCCCGATGTTCCTGAACTCCATAGGGAAACTGGAATGACTGATAGTATTACTGTGTCTACTCATCTAGAGTCATCTGACATGGCTGGAACACCAGATTTATTGATGAAACATCCTGATGTAAAGGTGAGTAAGGATTCAAATACCCCTACTTTGCAGAATGCTTCTTGTGTACAGGAAACCTTAGGAAAAGAAAATCAGAAAAAGAAAGGCTCTGATGACTAATGGAAACATGCTAGAACTCGAAGCCAAAAGAAGAGAGAAAGGAAAGAGCAAATGAAGAGGATGGAAGAAGCTCAAGTGGATATCTCTGATGAAGATGTAGAATCGCTCCTAAAACAAGCCAGGGAGATTGAGGAAACCTATCGTGGAGTAAGAGGAAGAGGAAGAGGACGTAATAACATCAGCCTTTGGAACAGGATGCAAAATAAAGAACGTATCATTGGGGACAAGCTGAGGAAAAAGTTTGGCGCCCCTGAAAATGGGTGATAAGTTTATCTGTTTTCATTCATTTTTTATACCTCCTTTGTACTTTCTGTTTAATAATAATCCTGGGCTTTTTCCCTTAAAAAAATAACTAAACCATGTAGTTAAAAATAGTAACTCTTATTTGGAAATTCTCCTTTGATTATTGCCTTAATACCACAATGGTTGGTGTTCTTCCGAAACAAATACCTCTAGAATGAGGTTAAAGATTCTATTATGAAATTTGGGTAGGTATTGGGTGATGAAAATAAGTTTTTAAGTATGATAAAATGATAATAACAGGTTCCCTTTTATAAGAGTGTGGAGGGGGACTCTTGGAATATATCCATATGTTAAAATAATATAAATTATTTTTTAATTAAAATGGAAAAAATATGAATTATTTCAAATATAGGATGAGTATTTTTAAAAATAATTTCTTAAATTTTTTTGACATGTTTAGGCCATATTTTAACTCTTTCCATTTCGTTTTGAACCCTCATTAACCATAATTAATCTTATTATGACAATAAGGTTTTTTAAAATTTCAGGGTCAATATAGTTACTATAAATGAAAAAACGGATCATTAGTGGACCATAGTTGATATTATAAACCATAAAATAATAACTTCACTGAATATAATATTTTTATAAATTTTATATTATTTAATAAAATATTATTTATTTTAATATATCCCTAATGCCTTTTTTATAACTATTCAGTACTTTGACATTAATAATATCAAGATAAGACATTAAATTTGAATAAAATATTTTATTAAATACATAAAATTTCAAAATAATATATAAAATTGTTGAAATACATTAAATATCTAAAGTAGATTAATTTTAATATTTTTAATATCATTTATTTGATTTTTTCAATTAATTGAATAATCACTACATTAGCGTCATGTAAGAATTTATGTTAATAATTTATCACTAAAAATTAAAATTAATTTAATATGATGAAGAAAAATATATTATATTTTAAAATAATATTTAAAATCTAACATATCCTCTAGATAACATCATATAATAGATATTATATTCTAAAAAAATAGGAGTGTGGCAAGTCTTAATTTTATTAAAATAAAATACTATAAAGGTTACAATATCATCCACATGGACATATAATTCCAAATAAAAAAATCATGGATTAATATAGACTAAAATTACTAGTAGAATAAAATTCAAGAAATGTTTATGGTAATTTTATAATCCTTATCATTTTATTTTAAACTTTAATTAACCAATTCACCCTTTACCGTGGTACACAAAATTACTAAAGTTACTATTCATACAGGCCAAAACTCAAATGGATATATTTAATAAATTTAAACCCACTAATTCAAAATATGAAATCTATTTTTAAAAATTCAAAACAAAGAGTTGGGATAATTTAATTAAATATTAAACATCAAAATCGAACGAAAAACATTTTTCTTGAAAAATGTCTTTTTAAGCCAAAAAACCTACTTATACCAAATTTTTTTACAAGGATGATTAAAATATAATTAATTATATTATATAAAACTAAAGAGTACTTAATTAACTTTTTGATAAAATTAAAATCCTAAATGTCCTTTTTAATACAAATAAAATGAATGCTTTATAAAAATCGATATTTTTCATTATTCATAGAAAAATTAATTTTTTAAAAAAATAACAAAACCTTGTATTAAGATAATTTTGAAATTATGAATTCACAAATGAAGTTCATTTTTTAAAATTAGAATTATATAATTTTAAAATAAATATTCTAAATAAAACCATATAGTACATTAAAATCCAATTTGGTTAAAAATATTTATTTCCCTTTTAATTAAAACATTTTCTAATATTTTTATAATGAATATAAATATATAAAATGTAACAAATAAATATATGAATTTTTTTAAATAAAAATAAACTAGTTTTTTACAACCTTCCCTCCCTTTTAATGTTTTCCTTATAATTTTATTTATTTATTAAACAAGTGAGGATACCTTTCCATCATAACATTTTCAAACACCGAAGTTGCTTCATCAACCAAATAGTTTTTCCAAAAAACCTTAACATGGTTTATTACCTTTTTACACAATAATTTATCTATACAGTCAAGAATATGTATAAGCCTTTCCTCATAAGAAATATCCTCTCCCTAAAAAACTACCTTAGAGCTCAAAATGTATCGACCCAAACATTTATAAATAAAATTACTTAGTGATTGAATTAAAATCCCTATTTTAGTTAAATAAAACACATGAAATTATTCGGTTTTATTATATCCGATCATATTTAAAATAGTTTTTTATCATAAAAACTATTCCTAGTATATCCATTAAATAATGATCATATGATTTGTATAACTACCGGGTTTTGATAATTCCAATTGGGAGAGACAGAGGAAGTGATGGCCTCGACCAGTAAGATCCTACCCTATAAAGCCCATTTATCAGAGCTTCTTAGGGAGATACAATCACAAGTATTTTCCCACAACCAATCCCATGATGAGATCCTAAAAATAAATCATGAGAAAAACTATTGATGGGATAAGTTCAATCTCATCGAGATCATGGCCTAAACCATGTATGTTGAACCACCCCATTAAAATCTCACCATTTTACACCATACCCTTAGTGAGTTTGATGGTGTTATGAAGGGATATGTATCAAGAGCATAATAATATTAATATTGATATTTTACTTTAAATAAAATAATGGATACATATACTTTTTATTATTGTTAATTTATAAATGAGTTTGATTTGATAAAGCAAAAATTATATTTTTGGGTAATATGAAATTGCAATTAAGACATTCCTTTTGTGGGATCAATACCTCAAAATTATCCAACAGTTATTTTTTAATAATTTTCATATTAAGTTGATTATTTAGAAACAATTATATACCGTATAAATATATTGAGTGTAGTATGACATCATAATGACCTAAAAGTGATTTAGTAAATTCTATAAAGTGTATCCATGACCTAATAAAACTTTTCTCTTCAAAATAATGTTTTTTTGATGTTATTTGATTATTATTTTTATATCCTTTATGAATCCTCTAAAAATATATATTATATTTTAAGGTTTTGAAATCAATTATTTATAAAAATGACTCACTTACACATCACTAAGGGTAATATTTTTCTTGATATCATACAATATTTTTATAAAATAAATAAAATCACTCCTCTTTTTAACCCCTCAAAAAATCTAAAATAGTAACTTGTATTTGATAACGTGTATGACATGCGACACCAAACACATAAGGGAATATAATATCTTGAGTATTTATAATATATTTAATGTTTTAAATAAATTCTATATAGTTTATAACCAGAAATTCATGTGGAACCAAGTTAGTGTGCGACATACATACCAACTAGTTTCTTCGATGGCTTGAATTACACGCAAGATTGAGTTTTAGCAAACAATAATATAGTATTAAAATATTATTATTTAATATATTAATACTTAACCTAGACATTAAATTACCAGTTTTGATTAGTATTATCAAACTTATTAGAATATACTGTTTCAATAAATATACAATTAATTAACAGGTTACCAATTAATTAGAACTTAAAATATAAACCAATTAAATATAAAGAAAATATTCTTTTTTTATGCTCACAAAGGCAGTTTGTCTTATTAAATTTAGTTAATTAAAATTTTGAATGATAATAATTAAATAAATATTTTATATATCCAAGAAAATATTTTTGATAATCATCCAAAAGATTCAATAGACATAAGATAAGAATAATCCCAATATTACACATAAAAACCAATATTTTTATTAAGGCACTTTTACAACCTTTTAATGGAGAACCCATTTTAAATATATTTTTCTATTTTATAAATCCTATGTGTAAAAATAAACATAATATTTGAAATTGGTACATAAAAATTAGGTTATGGTTAATTTTTTGTATTTTTCTATGAAGTTTTATTTTGTAATGAATAGTGAAAAATACTAAAATTTAATTCCAAACTGTTTTTTCAACAAATTTATTTATAAGGTTAAATTATAATTATAATGTTTTTAAAGTTCAATAAGATATTATTTTTAAAAATTATTCCAATATAGGTCATTAGAATCAGTTTCAATTTGAAATTTACTATAGAAATGTACTAGACTTTAGGATGTTTTTACTTTAAAACCCGCATTATTGTCCCATATGTGAGATTAATTATTATTTAATTTCTACCAATTATGTGATTTGAATTTGGAAAAATGGATTCCATTTTTTGAATCAGAATAATTTATAATTCCTAATATGGTCAACATAGTTTTTTACCTGAAATATTAGTGAAAGTTATTAAAATTAATTACAACGATTAAGGTTAAATTAAGGTTATTAATGGAATGAACCGTAAATTTAAAGGCCCAAATCGACCACACACTATCCCAAAATCCATTGGCTGGCCATATTTCAACCCTATCATCCATTAGATCAAATTTTACCATTAGTTATCCATTTTCAATAAACATCTTTTGTGGGGTTCCATTCTTATAAAATATTACAAGAGTGTCAATCCTCGTCCATTAAGAAAGGCCCCCATTCCTCTCACTTCATCACACATATAAAGAAAAAAAGGTTTGAATAAAATCTATCCAATTAAATTCCCAAAACCCCTATATTCATTTTTGAAGCCTCCCTTGGGGATAAAGCCATCAACGGAAGACTTTTGGTGTAAACCAAAAGGAGTTACCCGATTAAGAGGTTATATTTTCCCTAAATATATTTAAATTTATTTCAATTCTCCGCTCCCTAAAATCTTATTATTACAGTCTTTAATAACAAAACCAGAATCCTCAATTTACATCGATATTTTATTTTAACTATTGGGCCTACAACTACACACACTCCTCTCTTATGGGTAACGAACATACTGTTTACATGTATGGGGGACTACCACCTCACTAAATATTAATTATGTATTTATTCTTCTTTATTTCTTTTACAACACATATCTTTATACACTCCATTTTGTGTAAAAATGATAACATTATTTTTGGATGTGTGGAAACTATGAGAAAAATGATATATATCCAGAAAACTATAGCCACAGTTTTATAAATTCAAGGATATAGATTACTTTTTTTTAGCCATGATGCAATTAAAAATATGTCTATAGGTTAATTTGAATAAACACTTGTATAAAAATTGTGGTTGTAGGATATATTTTTTTAATTAAACTTGAGTTGCTCTCCTACCCGTGAGGCTCGTATCCTATAAGCTCACGTGACCCTCCTCCTCATGACCCCCGATTGTTTCTTTTACCCTCAAGAGATATCCTCACGAAATGATGCTTCTATGACGAGGCCACCCCACCTCCTTATTGAATTTTCTATGAGGTGGTATCGCTACCTGATCCTTCGATGCGCCTTCGACGCGGTCACCTGACTCCCCATCAACACTTATCCAAGGAGGCCTCCCCACCTCCTCCTCTAGGGAACCTCTAACATGGATACCCCACCTCCCATATATCCTCCTCATCATAGATATCTTCCAGTCACACTGCCTAGACAGAATTACCCCTGAAGGTATTTAGGGTTTTACTTTGTTGTACAAAATTCATTCTTACCCTCCTTCACTGCGTAGTTTATCCTCTATCTATACCCTAGGCTTCAATTATTCTAGGATCATGGTGGGTGAATATCATCAATTTCATACTATATGTTCTACTTTTAACAAAACTACCCCATTCTACATCAGAACCCTAACTTGTTATTTCAATCCGGTTCAAATTTTTTCAAGTCAATGATCTTCAGAATAATTTAATTCAGTTGTTGACAATAGATCCAAGAGGAATATCGATTCATTTAAAAATTATGAGACTTGGAACATTGATCTGGAATACCAATCAATCATTATTGATGATGATTTTTGTAACACTGATCCATTTTCCCCACTTTTGGAGAGGTGATTGTGTTTAATCATTCTAATAAAATGCTTTTGGCCATTTAAAATTTATCGTTGGATAATTTCTTTATCGCTTGATGGATGGAAAATTATTTTTTGGAAGTTCTTCTATTGTTATTATTATTATTATTATTATTTTGTAGGAAAATGGTGAGTTTGATTTTCAGAATATTGACACTGACAAGAGAGCCAACCAAATTGATGGGCATTTACTTCTAATTTTGGGATTAACATCAAACCAAAATGCTTGGGTAGGTCTTGGACATTTGATGTTCAGGAATACTAAAAGTAAGCTATATTAGATACCATATTGAAGTGTTTCTATTATGGTGTATCTTTATTTATTTACAATTTTTAGGTATTTATTCCACAGGAAAAAAGGGGTTAATGTTAACTGCTAAGATAGCTAGGGAAAAAAGGCTGAAGCTGATCTTGATTTTATAAAGAAATTGAAAAAAATGTATGATGTCATTACTCCTCCAAAAAATCACCCATTGCTATCGATTCCTACAAATAGGGAAGTTTCCAAAAAAACTATTTTAATATTATCATTATAAACTAGAAAACCATGTAAAACGTTTTATTCTTCCAAATGTAAAAGTATTGCTGCTCTTTATTGATTGACATAGTATTTTGGATTCTCTATGATGTTTCTTTATTACATTTTTCTAATAATTTTTTCAAATTGTCAATTGAAATATTTCAATGTCTTGGAATGTGTGGAAGAAAACCATTGGGTAATGTGATCTATTTGTTATTGAATTTTGTTTGGTATTGGTAAAATGGAAAATATTTATATTATATATCATTTAAAGGCCGAATTATTTTAATAATATATTTCTTTTAATACCATGGATCATATATTTTTTGATTTATGTGATATATATGAGAAACTTGCATTAGGGTTGAATTTATAATCTCATTGAACGTTTTTTAAATCTTGATGAACATGAGAACCAATGGGGATAAGATACTATAATTATATTTATTGAACTCGAAGTGATAGTGTCATTATTACATCTACAATAGGTTTCATATTTTGTTAGTTAAAATGGAAAAGTGGTGTAGCAAAACATGTTGTATTTTAATTTCATGGAATTAATTTCACAACATTTTTAACCCCATTGAAACCAATTATGAGTTTGTAAAATATTTTAAAAGGTGGTATTCTCATAAATTAGCTTCAAAATTGGGCCATGGAGGAACATTAATAATTAATCCATTGTATTTGACATGATGTAATTAATTTTTGTTTATAATGAATGTGCAAATTATCAGTTATCATTTTATATAAAAATAAGATAAAATATGGGAATTGTTTTTTAGAGTTATAAAAATATAGTTGGGTTATTATCTGTAGCTAATTATTTATCATATCAAAATATCATGATTAATTTAGCACTTTTACTCTCATTCATGTTAAATCATCTATATACAGTGTAGTAAATTAATAAAAATTTATATCATTTTTAGAAGAAATACATGGTTACTCTCATTCATGTTTAATCTCATTCAGGTCTCTTACTTTCCTTATCTCATGTATTCACATACTTGTATCTATAATATATATTTTTTCATCTTCTAAATTCCTTTGGACAAATAATTGTTAATTAACTTGTATAATTAACCAGGATAAATAAATTTACTTTCATGTATGTATAGTTTTTGGCTTCCATTATAAATCTTCACTCAATCACCATTGAATTATAGGTTACATAAATTTTCTTTGAATTGATATTTATAAAATGAATTTGATTTTGAATGTTTGGAAATAAGATAAGATATATATGTTCTTTCAATGAAGTAACTCCAATCTCAGAAGTGATTCTAATGAAATTGAAAACAAAACATAACATTTGAACATGGACAGTAATACATCCTAACATGCCCTTATATTTCAACCATTGGGTGAGGTTTCATTGATTAAAGATCCTTAACCTCTAATTTTATTTGGGAAATATTTATTGGTTTAAATTTATTGCCTTCTTTATCGACAAAGTATCCTGGTTAATGATTAGTTGTTTTGGATTATTTCATATCATATAGTTTATTTTATTTCTTACTTATTTTCATTTGGTTTCATTGTTTCATTAATTTTCTCTTTTCTCAATTTGTTACAGTAGTCCCCTTGGATAGTGGAAATAGTTACACAACTACCACACATAATTTCTCCCATTTGGTTAGCATAATTGTGGTGAAATTTCATGAAGAATACTTGGTAAGTAATTTTCAATATGTTATTTAACTATTTACCACACCCAATTAATTTGTCACCCATATACATTGTTTTTTTATTTACTTCATTATAATTAGTAAATTTTTTTACTACCTACTTAAGTGATTCAATACCTTATTTAGCTGTATAGATTAATATAGTTTTTTTCAAACCAATACGCAAAACATTTACATCATTTCCTCCAGAAAAAGTTTCACTTCAATATATTCTTCTTATTGATGAACATTTATTAGGTTATCATGGAATATGATTGATGTAATATTTTATTTCATTTCTCATTCTTTCATTTACCATAATTAAATCTCAGATTTCATTTTATTTTTACAATGCTAAAAAAACGTGTGTGTCACTTCATAATCATAACATGAAATAATAATATATCAAGAAGTATACTTTTTTTTTCCGAAATAACAATAATAGAATAAACTTATTATTGGGTTATTATAGTTCTAGTATATGTATGGTTTTTACTAAATTTAATGACCCAAAGAGTCATTCTATTTTTAATCATAGTTTTAGTTAAAATAAATTTATAAATAGAAGTTATATTACAATATTAAATGTCACCTTTAATAAAAAAATCATGAAAGTACCTCAATTTTTATAACTACTTCATATAAAAAAAGAAAAAATTCAATGTTTATTTCTTATGAAAAACTATTTTAACATAGGTTAATATAAATATTGATTCATTAGTTAAATATTCAAATCATCATGCACCTTTATCATTAATGTTTATTGTTCTAGAAATTCAATATAAAAATAACGATGTATTGGAAATTATCATAGGGTGTAAAGAATATACAAATAAAGTGTGAATCTTTTGAAAAAATAGTGGATAATAACTATGTGATTTTATTTTAAGTTCAAGATGATGATAATGAAAAAATCACTAAATATTCTCTAGATGAGTGAGAGAAACATTGATTCCGATGTATTTTTTTATACATTTATTCATCATGGAATGCTTAGGTGCACATCTGGTCAACTTCATGAATCACTATAATGAGATTTGATGGTATCATTAGCTTAACTTATTTTGTTTTGAATATGTTTCTCAGTCAAACCTTTTTTAATTAACTATATTAATCACTGTAGTTTGGCATGCTTTAGTTGGGGTAAAACTAAGGCTTCACATCTTCTTATTCATCTAAAACAGGGTAGCATGAGTCTTTTCTTATCATCACTATCGCCACCCCTATAAGTTCTGTTTATTGTAGCCTATTACATCCTGCCACACCCCATCAATTCTATTGATATTTATTGAAGTATATTACTTTCAATAGTTAGAGACATGTTTGGATAGGTATTAGGAAACCAAGAAAATTATCATCCCACATAGCATAGATGTGGTCTCACCTATCTCTAATGTATCTAGAAAAGAATGATGTTTTGTAAACTATGTTATGTTTATCTTAATTATTCTTTACCTTTTTAGAGACCATAATGTGATGTATATTTATTACATATTCTTATGTTATAATTGTGTAAAATGTAAATTATTTTTGTTCTATGATGAATAATATGGAAGAATATAGTAGGTCTAACTTTTAATTTATTATGTGTATAAATTTTTATGATAGAATTATTTTGCAAACATGACTATATCTTTTAGATGACCAACATGTAATTCTCTATTACACTGATCATAATGATTTTAATACAGTATACAGTTGCTTTGATCATGGATACCACTTTGATAAAAAATGAGCATCTTGATAGGGTTATTTTGATATCATATAAATTATATATAGGCATGTCATATGGGATGGTTTTTTGAACCAGGTTTTTTTATTATGCTTTCCACTTTCTATTGATTAGTTATTGACCTGACTCTAGTATACACCTTCCCTTATCTATGAGGGTTTGTTTTACCTCTAACTCAACCACTAACTGAAATATGATGAGGCTAGTTCATTGGGGAGGAAATCCTCATTACCTTATCCTATTCTTATTATGTTCAATGTTTTAGGATAAAAAATGGTATGTCAGGTATGTATCCTTTTTTATATAATAATGTTTCATTTATAATTGATATTGATCTTCAAGGTACATCATTATCTACTTCTATTATGATTTTATTGATAACTAGATGTAATTTTTTCATCTATATTCATGTAAATGATTAAATTGATTAAAATCATACTTATTCATGTATTTCATGTATGTTAAAAACATGGTTATTTCCAAATGAGTATTATATGATCAAACTATGTAAGTGTACTCTAGTGGATATGTAGTTCTGTGGTCTGTCTTGTAGGTTCCTATAGGTACCAATAGATATTTCGATGATCTATTCTTGTTGTAAATTTTAATTATTGGGTATGTAGTTCTTTGGTATGTATTACAAGTGGTGGTGACTCGGATGGCTTTGTGACCCTCAAAGGATGACATTTTGGATAGTGCAAAGAAGTTTTCCAAGGAATTTTCAAGTTCTAGTGGTGATGAGAAGAGGGTCGTGTTCCGTTGGATGGAAGAGGAAGCTGTAAATCTGGAGGGCTCCACTGCTAGAAATGGCATGATATATCTAAAGTATAAAAAATATTATCTTGGATAAAGGCATAGACTACATGATGAATGAAATGCAGAGGTCTGAATGCATTATTGGGAAGTCGATCATCCCTGCTAAAGGATGAGTTCACTCTCAAGAAAAACATGTTGTCTACTGTAATGTAATACCCATAATTTGGAGTTTCATTCAGACTTTATTTTGGAAACATTCAAAATCCTTTGTGGGAAGATTACTATGTTTCTAGGTGGTATATGTTCATTTTTATTATGTGGTTTTAATCTTGTATTGGTAATGCATAATCATGCATTAATAAAATATTTTTGTATTAACCTTTTATTAGAATTTTGGCTTGGGTAGTAGTGGCATGTGATAATTGTTTTTAGTATTAATATTGTATTATAATTTTGGAATAAATATTTTTTATGTATCTAAAAGCTATATCCATGGTTTTGAACAGTGGTAAAAATCCTTCACGGAAGAAGCTATAACGATGGTTTCCAACCATGGCTATAGGTGTACTCCATAATGGAAACTGTGGAAAGATACGTGGACCTACCTCCACACAAATAGGCTCCACAGTTCACCAAACCATGGATATTACCTATAACCTCATTTTCTTGACCTATATCCATGGTTATAAACTGTGACTATAACATGAATTTCTTGTAGTGGGACTACCACCCCCTCAAAGTGATGTGATTCATTCACACTATACATGGAATGTATAAAAGGTGATTTTAATTAAACATACGAGACATAAAAAATATATATAATATTAGAAATATAATTCTATTTATGGTAATATAATATATATACTTTTCTTTCTTACCCTTTCACACACTTAAAAATTAATAATGATATATGTGGGCGTGTATACTACAGCCTCCTCGACACGATGCGATTAATTTTTCATTAGAAGAATCCTATATATAATAATATATGATAAAATAATATGGTATTTATGACATAATGATAATATTTTAAATATATAATTGTACTTACCTTCTTTCCATAACTATCACTGAATAATGGGAACGTTACTCATATGTACGTACGTCCTACCGACTCCATGATCATAAAGCTTATTCATTTTTCATAACCATATTTAATGATTGGTTTTAAAAGTATAATTGATGTATAAATATTATAATTATGCCATTATTATTATACTGTAGATGTTATATAATATCCCCTTGGTCCATAGTTGACCTACTGAAGTTATTTTTGAGACATAAACCAAATTTGGTCAAAACAGCTGATGTAAACGTAATTGATTTAATAGTTGAATACAATGTGATAATAAGTGAAATAAAATTTATGACAAAATAGAATGGTTCTAAAGATATTAAACTATGAAAATAAGATTATTATATAGGAATTTAATGGATGTTCACCCAAAAAGAAACTCAAGGTAATGAATTTTCGTCACAATTTACAGGTCTTTGAGACTTAATTTTTATTATGCTCCTAGTTTCTTTTATTTGGTGTATATATTCCCATAGACATGATATATCATGAATTTATTTATTCTAATGATATCATATGTTTAATTTAATATTATTCCATCATTAGGCTTATTATTTAAAATATTTCAAAGTGGAATGAGACACTTTGGGATGTTTAAATATTTTTTCCCTCAAGACCAAAACTAATGATCCTTCAATTTTATATCCATTCAAAGAAATTATATTTCCATTGTTCAATAAACCCTATCATTCTCCTCGAGTTATTTATGTCCATTTTCGAGTATTAGTATCATTATCCCACTCTTTGGTACTCAAATTGTTTTAAAAATGTTTTTAAGAAAACTAGACTTCATTTGGCACCTTAGTCAGAGAACCTGTTTTATTCTAAAAACCATGTTATATTAAAATATTTGTAAATTTTTTTATCCATTTAAAATTGATTTTATAAATACATTTCACGCTTTTTTCCTTTTACCAATGTATTAAAATGAATCTTCTTGTCTCTTTTCTAATGAGGAACTTTTTAATATTTTTTAGTATGAAGGGAGTATTCTTTTTACCTCGTACAACATTTGAGGATTTGTCCATAATAATTTCTTTAAAGTATCCATTTCATGTTTAATGGGTGGTTTTTTAATAAAATGTTTTCAAAATGGATTTTCAAATAAAAATATTTTCATAATTTTTTTAGATGAAAATGATATATTCTTCAAAAATATTTTTAATAGTAATTCTTTTACTTCAACAATGAAAAGAACCCTCTATTTTAACTCCACTTGGGATTTGTTGTATTGAAACCATCATTTTTCATCCCTTGGATTGTTCAAGATTGATTTGGCTGAGGATAGAATTCATATTCACTTCCTTAATTCATTTTTGAATTCCCCTTGAAATATTAAATTTTATATGATCATTGGGCATTGAATTTCACATAATTATCCATATCATTTATCATGTATATTACTATTACTTAAACAATATACCATTTTTCATACGGTGTTTACTTTGACAGTTATTTTATAAAATGGGGAATATGCATTTCTCATTAAATATTCCTATTTAATAAGGCATATTACATATTTTTATTATTCAATATCAGAAGTGATTTAGAATGGAAATGGAGTGTGGGGCCCAAACTTTTATAGATCCTCGATGAATCGATAGGTTCTCATGAGACAAATAAGTTGTGCAAATAAAATGATTTTTTTTCTATAGTTTTAGACCATCTTGTGAAAGGTCTTGACAGTATAGTTTTTCATGTGTCTGAGACATGAAATCCATTAAGTAATCATTTACCATATTTATTTTTGGTTATTATTCATCCATGATATTTTTCATTGACATATCTACGAATATATTTCATTTCAATTCATTGACTAAATTTCACATGTTTCAATTTCTCACATTTCCATATTGTTTTTTCCTTATATATTAATTTGAGTGGAATTTATTTCTGCTTATTACCTTGAAATATGGTTAATTCAGTTCATTATCAATTTATTTATTACATGTTATGTGTGTTATGTTATTTTCAATGGTTTAATTATTACTCTCATTAATTAATTATTACTTCTGCTATATTTTCCCCTTATTGAGCATTTTATATCATACTTATTATTATTATTTCCCCAGGAATCCAATAAGAATACTATGAATGATATGTAGGAATTTACTAGGTGTATTAGAGTTCACGTCGAAGTTGTTTATTTTGAATGGAGGGAAATATTATGTTGTAATTAGTTTATTGATTTAGAATATAATAATCATTTATGTATCCGGTTTACCAAACACTACTACACTATTTGGTCCTTTGGGATTTGATTCCTTGTAATTATTATAATTTAATTTATATAAGACACTGGATCTAGGATATCTAGTGTTGGTTCACTGCATCTTTGGCAGAAACCATGGGAAAAACCATGGGAAGGTTTGTGGTTTTGATTTCTTTAATATATAGAGACCAAAACCTAGGTTTGGGAAATAATAAAGAAATCCAATATCCTTTCCTATATAAACCCACATAATATTTCCTTACTATTTAATTAAAAACATGGAGAACATATTTAATATAGCATTCACTATATAAAGTCCTCCTAATATTCCCCCTAAGCTCTCAAAAGGCTCCTTCCATGATTTTGGAGTCACCCTCTCATGGTACAAGACAACTCTCTCCTCTTTTAAATTCAAGCACCTTATTTATATTTATCCTTGTAAATATAAAATGGTTATGTTTTCATGACTTTATAAATATACCCATAATTTAAAATTAATGTACTGGGGGGGATATATCACTTATCTCCTCTTATTATATCATTTACATAAGTCATTACTATGTTGAAATTTAGTAAAATATTTCCCTTTCTCTTGTTTTATATTCAACCACCTTCTTGGTAATTTTCATTTTGAATATCTATTGGTTATGTTTTCATGAATTTAAAAGGATTGATAAAATTTCAATTTTATTTCCAAATAATGATAGATCTTTTATCCCCTCCCATTATAGAATTAAACTAATATTTTATTATGCCGAAATATATTAAGGGATTTCTCTCTCTAATTTTACATTGAAGAAACTTATTTATAATTATTCATTTGAATCTAAATTTTTCATGTTTTCATGAATTTATAAATAACAATATAATTTAAAATTTATTTCCTAATAATTATAGATCATTTATCTATTCTCATTATAGCATTTACCTAAGCCGTTACAATGACAAAAGTTTGTAAGGAATACTATTTTTCTCCACTTTATTCTAGATCCTTACTTATGTAATGTAATTTATAATGAAATTAATATTTATGGGATATTATATTACACATCAATATTACTTAAATTTTATTTTTCGAGTTATTAGTGACCCCTTCCACTCTCATTAATAACTCCAAGATTCATTATTTACCCCCATTACACTACTGAAATTATCCAAAAAAAATTTCATGCTAAATTTTTATTAAAGAACCCTCATTGTCTTATACCTATTCAATAAAAACATTTCATGTTTGATTATGTCATTAAATATAACTCATACAATCCTTTTTTACTTCCAAGTTACGATATACCCATTTTTCTCTAATTAAACCATTTTATGAATCTTTAAGTCTTGTCATTATACTGCTGAAATTTGACTTTGATTTTACATGCCATACATTTGTAAAGTGTATAACCTTACCCATATTCACTCAATATTATTATCTTAGTTTTTCCTATACTTCATTGATTCAGGACTTCTATTTATATCACCCATATTCCATAATCAAGGGATTCAATGTGATAAAAAATGATCTTATGTGAAATAATCTATGTGAGAAACTTATGCATGTACATGATATGAAAGCGATTGGTGCACCTGAACTTATATAGTTCTCCAATGAATTGGGTTAATTTTTAGTCTCATAATAGATAATTTATGTGTTTAGGGATGAAAATAATCCATTATGGGGCATTTTCCACAATTTTTTGATTTCTTGGTAGTTATCCTTGACCTATGTTTATGATTTCATGTCTAAAGTTATTATCACTTTCCAATAATGAATTTATGTTATCATTCTATATCGTGACTCTATAATCATGTCTATGATTCTAACCATTTTTATGTCCCATTAAAATGCCTAATGTATAACATGCAATACGTTCTTCATGTTATGATTTGTTTATTCCCTTACTAGGCTTTATTACCTAGTCATTTCTTATGTATATCCCCACATTATCCCATGTAGTTTAAATAATGATGGAAAATTATGATAATGTTAAGGAATTTTTTTTAAAATACTAATGAAACCCCTATTTTAAGTTGTTATGTAATGTACCTAATTAACCAAATATACATTCCTTCTCAATCTTTTGGGATGTATTATATGTATTGAAAGGTAATAAATAAGAAATTAATATGTAATATAGACAAGGGTTATCATAGTCAGTATCAAAAGATATTTTAGTTATTTTTATATTAGAATTAGGAAACTCTAACAAAAGCCTTATGGATAAGACTAAACATAAGAAAACATACCTAAATTTTAGTAATGTTTTGATAAAGTGGTTTCCAAGAAAATACATCCATGTTTAGATACTAAAAGTAGATGCAGATCCATAATAGAGGTACCTAAAGTAATAATCTATAAAAGGGTTAATCTAGAAGGATTTGATCATCAATATGTGCATGATAATGGGACCTACTGCACACATCGTTGGAATATCCCATGTGATATTCTTCGATAAATTCACAAGCCCCTTATGAACCATTATTAATTGAACAAAAAAATCACAAGTGTCTATGTTAGGAAATATATCATGGATTACATAGAATGAATCATAGAAATTCATATGTCAAGGAAATACTTTTAATTTATGAGTTATCCATTTAGTAATCATGTTTTCCCATTTATGTGTTTAATATTATATAAATTATAATCCCTAAGCCTTTTTTGGATGATGTTTTTGGTTATAAGATGAATCAAAAAAGAGTGGAAGAGTTATTTTCCATAGTTTTACACATTCCTTCATTTAATGCACATTTAGTATAACTACTAAAACTCCACCACAAATCATGGAAGTAGAAATATCAGTGAAAAAATAAAATTGGTATGTTATTGAATCCCAAGTATATAACTCATACCATGTCAAAATTTGTGGGATGAACATCCCAATAAAATATTTAGTACCCCCTTTAGTGGAATTTTATGTATTTATATATATGGATTACCTTTACTTATATAGAACCAACAAAAATTTTTATGAGAAGGAAATAAATCTCCACATCGCGAATCTTCCTATGATTTTTTAAAATTGAAAGGAGGAGGATGAATCTTATTTAGAACCTATAATTGAAGCATTTATATTATATCCCTATGTAAAAGAATATCTAGATCAAATTATTATGATTAAGGAAAACATCATATTTGCAAACATTACCATTGTGAGAGAATATATTGATGACTTTATTGAAAAATTTATTGTTCTCCCTCCCAAATGAGTGGTTGAGTTATAAATCAATCTTATAATTGGACCAAGTAACATTCTTGGGGAATGTTATCATCATAAAATGGATATATGTGGACCCTTAAAAAAATAGAGTCCATTTAAAGATGTCCAAATACAATATCTATAAATGATATTCATAGTTTCCTTGGACTCGATGGATATTATTGATGATTTGTAAGAAAGTTTTAATGATTTTTAAACCCTATAACCAAGATAACTTGGAAGGGATTCATGTTTTTTCAGGAATAATTAATGTGAAGATAGTATCAAGGTGTTTAAAAATAGGCTTATCTCAACACCTGTACTGATGCTACCCACGAGTGGGAAATGTTTGGTGTTATATAGAAATTAATAAAAGAAAATATTGGGCCCTTTACTAATACATAATAAAAGATTGATAGTATATTCAACATGGAAATTAATTTTTCATGAATATAACTACCCAATACATCATCTAAAGTTATATTCAGTAATAATCATGTTGATAAACTAGAATCTTTATCTCATCCGGAAATAGTGTGAAATATATACGTATAATAAGAGCCTCAAGTATTTATTCTAAAAAAAGAGATGAATATTAACCAGTGATGATAGTTAGAGATGATTAAGGACTTTGACCACTCAAGTAACTATCATATTGGAAATGAAAATAAATAGGAAGATTCTCTAATTAAAAATCATCTGAAAATTGTATCATTGATGAGATTTTATAAGGATTAGATCTTATTAGAATTGAAAATTATGTACATGGGAATCATAAATAAAGTATCATCAACAATCCATTCATAAATTATTTCTCAACCATCACTACTAGAGAAGATAATGGTTTCTTAATTAAACAATATGGTAATTTAGAAGAAGGTGGAATATATAAGAAAATGGAAATCCTTATAATAAAAAATTAATGAAGAATTTTTAATATTTTAGACAGGACTATGCCTACCATAAAATAATAAGTTAGAAAAGGGGTTGATAAATGATTCACATAGCTTTGCCTTCTCTATTCATCAAGGGAGCCCAAATAAGTATTGAGACTCTGAGAGCACAATCGTCAAGACAATAAGAAGAAGTTGCTCATGGAATATACATCAAGGTGTCTTGTATGTTAGTATGCAAAGGTTGAAAGTAAAAAATCAAAGGGTATTATGTAACCATTACCTATTCCTACATAGAAATGTGAAAACATCTGTATAGGTTTTTCACTATTCTTTGGAAGACATCAAGAGAAAATAATGTTACTGGGGTTGTGTAATATCATCTTACAAAGAATTCTCACTTAATTAAAATTCTAGTGTAATTATATATCAATAAACAAACAAGGATATATAGTATATGATTCATGAGTCTAAATGGAAAACCACTATCAATTGTATCTTATCTAAACCCAAGATTTACCTCCATGTTCTGGAAGAGTCTCCAATATGCTCTTAATATTAAGTTGAATTTCAACACATCTTACCACCCTCAAAATGATGGAAAATATAAATGGACTATCCATAAACTCGAGTAAATATTGAGAGCATTCTCAATGGACTTCAAAGGAGGATGGGATCAACATCTCCCTCTTATCGAATTCTCATTCAATCATAGTTACCAATAAAGAATCCAAATGGATCCCTATGTAACCCTTTATGGTAAGAGATGTATAACACCTACATTTTGGGATTAATTTGGTTGAAACAAACTAATGTGTCCTGAAATGGTCAAGGAAATAGAGGAAATTGACAAAACTGGAATGGCTCAAATTTTCCATGTATTATTTTTGAATATTGTGTAGATTATTTTCAAGACCAGACACTAAGGAAACATGTAATTATGGGGCTTGGTGTGCCTGAATTTTTTTTTAAAAAATTTAAATAATAAGAATGCATAATTTTCTTGAAAAATTTGAATAAATTAAAAATGGAGAGTCTATATTAGAAACCCAAGGGAACCATTGAGTTTATAATTCCACGTTTTCCCTAGGCATGACATGACCTTGTTCGGCATGCATCATTTATGGAAAAGTCGTTGTGAGCATGGAAATGGATAAAATTATTAAATAAATTATTTTAATTCATTTTGCCGACACAATGATTAGAGAGTCTTTAAATATACTATTATGTTGGTATTCCAGGGTTTTCTGCATAACCCTAAATCCATTGGAGCCACTAGAGAGAATGTTTGAGGATTTATCTTAGATGAATGGTGACCAGATCAGGGATAGATGGTTAAAGCACAACAGATTCTATGGTTCTCACCAAATATCACAACACAACACCATTATTCATTAGTGATCAATCTGAATCTAGGTAGGGAATTTATTTATTTATATTCTTTACCCATTAGGTATTTCTAAAATGAACATGAATCAATCGATGAACAGATTGATTCATGGATAAATCATCATGCAGGATGGGTTTGATTAATCAGGGTTTTGGAGATTTTTCTTCATGATTTAATAATTGATTTTTCAATTTTCATTCTAATGGAAACATATTGATATTAACACAAACATTGATCAAGATTTTTCCTTTGGATTATTCCCTGTGATTTTCTCCCACAATTTATTCTTTCATCATGGGCATTCTTATTTTTGATTTTTGTTTGACATATCCAAACATATTGAGCATTATAAACCCATTTCTATGTCTAATAATCCGAATTCTTAGATTTAGGATTGTCATAAATAAAGGGATGTGTGACAGTTGTAGAGGTAGTGGATCAGATGATGTAGATACACAATTTCATGTCCGCTGGTGCACAACAAAGAATGGTGTATAAATCCTTTTTCTGAGTAGATCAAAGGGACAAATTTGTTTTTTAGTAATGGAAAGGTTTTTTAGGCATAGATTCATGATTTTATAGAATGGAAATATCTAGATCAAAAATTAGATGAAGGATACAATGCATGGAGTCTAGATCTGGTATTATGGAAAATCCTATATTTCATAGCGTGTAAACCGAATCTAAACACCGTATAGGCCCCCCTTTGTGGTGGCTAGGGTTTTGGTTGAAATTAATTATCACATGGTGTACGACCCATGTCACGTGATGTGTGGTCTCTGATCGGTGAATCATTATGTACCTCATAGGGTATGCATACATGACCTAGAAGAGTACATATGTGGAGTCAGGTACTGGGACACAAGTAGAGTACATGGGAAGCCGACATGCCATGTAATTTTACATGAACATGGAAATAGTTTGAGACATAGGTCATTTACATGGGCATGACCCATGGTAAAGGGACATAGTGTGTAACCCCTACTACACCTCATGCACACTTTTATTCACAGATTTGAGCCCTATCCTCTATATATTAGAGAAGTTTCATTAGCGTCTATTCCCCATATCCATTCCCTAAGGGTTAGTATGGAATCACATACTAAAGACATGATAACTATCCCATCAGTGAAACTTATTGGATATAGTTTTTGGAATCCTTTTGTGAGTCCTAGAGTGAGACCCTATATTCATTTTCATTCCCTAGGTGGAGTTATTAATATAGTCATGACCAACACTCTGAGGGTGCTAAACCTATACTTAGTTGGTTAATATAGATTGAGTTGTTGGTATCACACTATGTCCTTGGGAGTGATCATCATCTGTGTATTGTATCTATTCTAATGTCATCATTGTTATCATAATTAGGAGTGTGTTCCCTCAGACGAGTGCTTTATGGATCATTCAAGCTAGATTCCTAGGTAAAAATATTACTATTATAACTTTTCTTCGGGTTGTGTGTCTTTTTTGAATATATCTAGATTTTATGTTTATATGTGATGTAAGCATATACCTATGTAGAGCTGACAATGTTACCTTTTTTGTATTGTTTTTGGTTTCAGGGTGTCCTACTAGGTATTTTTGTACTCATCACTGTATGGTATTTTCCTACACATGTCATTTCTTCTATTGAAGATTGACCATTTGATATAGTATATGATGGAATAAGACTAGACAGTGCTTAGTGAGACCAGACATACTGAGGTGTGATCTTGTGGTATTATGACAGGAGTCCAAGTTCTACTTTCAGGTTGGACTTATTTTTTAGAATCTTTGTGGTGGACATGTATTTGGACCCGTTTACTTTACATTACTTTCTATCGTACTTTGGTTGTGGGATTTAGATGCATGCATTCTTGGTTGTTCAGTTGATTTTACATATCTGCATTTTAAAGTCTTGGAGATGTGTGTATGTGTATATGTACATAGGCTACAGATTCCTATGATAGTGATATACCTAATCTACACTTGTCTTTAGCCCCTGGCCTTTTGGATTCAGTCTTGGGGATTCATGGAATATGCCCCTCTAGGGTGGGTCATGATAGAGTGGTATCATAGGTGTCTATTCTATCTTTGGACATAGAGTATATGATATTTTTTTTTTGGGGAAATAGGGTTACATGTTTTGAGTCTATCTTTTAGGCCAGAGAATCTAGTGTTGGTGTGGCATCCGACATATCCACACACCAAGACACCAATCACCTTCTTTTCTACATGGTACATATCAATACTAGTTACAGGGAAAACAATGGTACATACATCATAAATGAATGGTTTTTGGTTTTCATGTCCTTCTTGAGTCGACTCTCAAGATATAAACATTGACTATGATATATGTTGTTTAATTTCAAGATGACTCCATGAAATATGCCTGCTAGTATTCACCATCATGATCATGAGGATGATCCCCTCAATGTTGAGACATTAATATCGATACTAGTTCCAAATACACTTCCTCCAAGTGGTGCACCCATTGTACCACCACCTATTGATAATCATGAGGTACAAGTAGTATTGGAGAATGAGGCGTGTTGGATGAGTGCACTTCACAAGTTTCAACGACAGAGACCCCTAATGTTCAAAGGTGAGTCCAACTCACAGGCAACTGAATACTGGCTTGAGGTGGTGAGTTGAGTTATTTATTTGGTCAGGACACCATCAGATCTGATGGTGATCTTGGAGGTGTGCCTTCTTCACAGCTCAGTAGGGTGATGGTGGGTTTTAGTGACCCAAACATATGAAAATGAGAATCTACCATGGTTAGAGTTTGATCTTCTTTTCAAATATGATTATATCCAACTATGCTGAGGACTGTACATATCTAAGAGATTTTCATCTCTAGAAGGGTTGTGTGAAAGTAGCTGAGTATTCATTGATGTTTAACAACCTCTCTAGGTACTAGATGAATATGGTTCATGATCAGTTCTTTAGGGATCATAACATTTAGTGAGGTCTTCATAGATACATATGAACCATTTTTATCCATCAATTCATACTTACTTATGCTGTTGTGATAGAGAGAGATTTGGTGGTTCAATTCTTCTTGGATGAGAAGTTATGTCTAGTGGTTTCCTGCAGTGGGAATTTATGAGAATAGACCTTGGTAGCAGGGAGCTAAAATCAATATTAGGGACATGGATGTGCAATATGTTTTAGTATCAATTCCTAGGATGTCAGATCTGTAGTTTAGGGATCTTAGGATGGGTATAGTCATCACATGGAAAGGCAGTTCTACTCTTATAAAGGAAGGGGACACCTTGGATAAGATTTTCTGACCCATTGTATAACTGATAGTGATACTGTGGAAAGGCCACCAAGGTAGAGACAATATTTGGATAAGATATATCCACATGGTGGAGGATATAGTATATGATATGGTAGAGAATTAGAAGGTGGAAAACACTTTGATTCATTACCAACACCACCCCCAAGTTTCCCATACTAGGATGAGGGTGCTGGAGGAAAGGGGTGGGGATAGATATAGGTGGTCAAATATTACGAACCAGGGGCTCCAAGAGTGATTTAGGGTATAATATATGTCCTTTTATACCTCAGATGCATTACTGATAGACACAAGTTCTCGTAATTCCTTCCCTTATACATATCTTGTACGAGACTTAGAGATTCATGTTGAGCCTTTGGATTGACTTTACATTTTGAGACTCCTTCTTGAGATGACTCAGTAATCACACACTTGTGTTGATAGTGGAACTTGACTCTTAGAGGTGATGGTTTCATTTGTAATCTATTTTTGGTATTTATAAGGCCTTATAATGTCTTCTTAGGTATTGACTTGTTATCCAAGGTTCATGCTAATATTAACTATTTCAGGTGGAGGATGCAGTGTGTCCATAGTGATATAATTACATTCTCCTTTGTTAGTGAAAAGGAAACCCTTGTAGCATAGGATGGAATCATGCATAAGAGAGTTTAGATAATTACTCATTCGTTGGGTACACTAACCCTTAGATTAGTGGATGTCATGATTTCATACTTTCCTATCATGGTGGTTGAGTATGAGGATGTCTTACCTAATGATGTTCCAAAGTTTAACTTCCCACCAAGAAATTAACCTCTACATTGATCTATACCTCGGGATGACACTAATTTATATTCCAATATATCGGATGGACACCATAGAAATGTGGAAGTAGGATTTTCAGTAGTTGGGGAAGAGTTTGAAGAGTGCTCCCATCTTGAGACTTCCAAAAGAGGTTGTTGAGCATGTAGTAGTATTTGATGCATCAATAACCATGATTGGTTGTGTTCTGATACATAGGTAGGTGGTTACTTCTTATGGTTCACTTTAGTTGAGATCACATGAGTTGGACTATACAACCCATGATCCTGAGTTAGCAGTGGTAATATTCAAACCAAAGATAATGAGACCCCATCTGATGAGTGAGTGGTTTAATTTCTATTCGAATCACAATAGTCTCAATTAAATATTCTCTTAGAAGGATCATAACTTGAGAAAGAGGTGGTGGTAAGAGTTTCACCAGTATTATTAATTCAAGATTGTCTACAATCCTGGGAAGGGGAATGTAGTATCATATCTTCTCAGCACGAGATCTTGTTCGTAGTTACTAAAGGAGGCATCAGAACAGTTGGACTCATTATAGTTATACTTTAAAAAAAATATGGAGTAGCTTACCTCTAGTCAATGGTTTTCAACGCTCTCCTCTAATAGCGAGTCAGGTATGCACGTCTTGGGGATTCTGATTGTGAGACTCTACATACTCATATATCCACTGGACATGTTCTTGATAGATTTAAGGAATATGGGGAGCATGTAATTATTTTCAGAGGATACATGATGGTTCCAGTTATATTGTGGGAGTAGGTTCTGAGAAAGTTTCATAAATATTATTTAGTGATTAATAAATGTGTGGATAAGATGTACCAGTACCTTTGACATCAGTTTTGGTGGTTTGGGATGAAGAAAGGAGTTGTAGAGTTTATCTCTTGATGCCTTACTTGTCAGTAAGAAAAGGATAAACACCAAGTTCAAACAGGTTTAGCTCAACTACTTGAGGTTCTAGAGTGGAACTGAGATGGGATATATGTGGACTTCGTGACAGGCATAACACATACATCTAGAGGACATGATTCCTTCTGGGTGATCATAGACCAACTCACCATGTTGGCCCACTTCTTATCTATTTGAGAGAAGAGTTCAGTAGAGAGATTGAGAATCTTCTACATAAAAAAGATATAATAAATCTATATATTTACATAAATTATTATTTCTTACAGTTTTTATTGATTCAAATCCGATTTTTTAAAGATATTACAAGTAGAATTTGGGACTTAGTTACATTTGAGAATAACGTTTCACCTCCAAATTGAAGGCTAGACTAATTAGACCATTCATGTTTTGGAGGACATGTTGTGGGATTTCATGTTAACCTTTGTTCATAGTTGGGAAGATATACTAAAATTGGTGGAGTTTTCATTCAACAACATATACCATTACACCCTCAGTAGGGCACCATTCTAGGTTTATTACAGGTGACCCTATAGGTCACCACTTTTCTAGAATTACATAGGAGTGCCAACACTTATAGGACTAGAGTTGGTGTGAGAAACTACCAAGAAGGTGAAGATCATCCAATAATGGATAAAGAATACACAGATCCATTAGAATACTTATACAAATAAATGAAATAGGGCTTCGGAGATTGAGGAGGGAGACCATGTGTTCCTACAGGCTTCACATTGATGTAGATTTTGGAGATTTGGCCATAAAGGAATGTTATCTCTGAAATTCATTGGCCCTTTATAGATACTGTGTAGAGTTGGATAGGTGGATTACCTCTTAGCTTTACATCCATAGTTAGACTAGATACATGATGTTTTCCACGTATCATAGCTGAGAAGGTAAGTACATGACCCATTACATGTTATCAACTGGGGTGAGATGGACATCAAAGATGGAGTACCTTTTCATAGTACGTGGTAGATATTAAGGATCAGTAGGATAGGGTCCTCCATGGGTAATCAATTCCATTAGTGTGTGTCTAGTGAAACATGGGAATATCTAGGAGATAACATAGGATTGGGATGCTTAGATTCATGCTCAGTACACACATGTCTTTGTGTAGAACTTGTTTTAAATTTTTTAGGACTTAAATCCCCAAGGTGGGGATAATGTAATGAATTGGGTTATACATATACTGTTTTGGATATTTTATTTATTATTTTTAATATTAGGCCCTGATATAAAATACAATTCGGAGGCCTAGTGATCCCAGAATAAGTATTTTAAATATTTTAAATATATTAAATTGCACGTACATGTAGTTTTCCCAAAATAGTGAAATAATATCTAAATGGGAGACCGAATCATAAATATGAGTGTCCTATTGAGTTAAAAATAAGGAAATACCCTATGTGTGTTATGAAATTTGTATATGCGGGTCTTTTTTAGAAAATTCATCACGGGCATGGAAAGGGATAAAAATATTAAAAAAATTATTTCAATTATTTTATTTGATGCATCTATTAGAGAGTCTTTAAATTGACTATTATGTTGGGATTATAGGGTTATCCACATAACCCTAGTTCCTTTGGAGAGCAATTGGAGAGAATGTTAGAGGATTTCTCTCAGATGAATGGTGGCCAAATCAGGGATTCATGATAGCCAAGAAACTGATTCAAATGATCTCACCAACGATCACAGTGTAACACCATTCTTCTTTAGAGATTGATATGAATTGAGGTAGGTAAATTTTTTATTTGGATTATTACCCATTCATGATTTCTATGATAAAAATGAATCAATTGATGAAAAAATTGATACACGGATCATTAATATTTTGGGATGGGTTAGAATAATTCGTTTTTTAGATATTTTTATTTATGATTTAATTTTTAATTTTTAGTTTGTTGTTATAATGGAAACAGATCAATATCGACAAAAAATTGATTGAGTATTTTTCCTATTTATTGTTCCTTGTTCTTTTCTCCCTCGATTTTTATGATCATCATGGCCATTATTCGTGAGGCCCATGGTTCGACATATCTCAATGGATCGATCGTTGCACACTCTTTTCTTAGAAGAATTCTTCAAAATTATAGATATGGGATATGCATGATGCAGTGGAGGAAATATGGTGGTAGAGTAAGTCTATCAGAAAACATAGATAATCAATTTCACATTCGTTGGTGTGCAACAAATAACAAATTATACATTCATTTTCTGAGTAGATTGAAGGGGTGAATCTTGTAATTCAGTGATGGAAAGGTACTTCAAGCCTTGATTCAAAATTTTTTTGGAAGGGTGTTCACCAGGTCTAATATTGAAAGAATTATAAGATGCATGGATTCTAGATTTGGGATAATGAAAAACCCCACATTATGTGACATGTATACCATATCTAAACACCGTGTTCCCCCTATGTGGAGTCTAGGGTTTTGGAGAAAGATAAGTATCACACAACATGTGACCCCTATCAAACAATATTTGGACCCTCCCTGGTGACATGGTGTGTACCTCATAGGTTACATGGACATGACCTAGATAATTACATGGGTTAAACCATTTACTATCTCATGAGTATAGTACATAGGAAACTGGAACACTGTGTAATTCTATATAGACACAAACATGGTTTGAGACTTGGTCTGTTTACATGTGTTGGACCTGGGGTCAATGATACAACATGTGACCCATACCACATGCCAGATTATCTTTTATACATAGATTCGATCCCTTATCCTCTATATCCTGGACATGTTTCTTTAGCATGTGTTCCTCATATCCAATACTGGAGGGTTAATATGGAATCACCTCCTATATACAGGATAATGATCCCTTAAAAAGGACTTCGAGGATAGAGTTATTGGAATCCTTCAGTGATTCTTAGAGAAAGATCCTATATTCATCTTCATTCCTTTGTCTAGTTTCATGGTATCATCATATCCAACACTCCACAAGCGTTGGTCCTCTACTTGGAGGGTAAATGAAAATTGAGTTGTTCCCATGGACTTAGGAGTGATCCTCATCTATCTATCATATCTTTTCAGACATCATCAGTGTTATCAGACACCAGAGTGTGTTATATTGGATGAGTGCTTTGTGTATCCCTTCAGTTAGAATTCTATATTGACATGTTATGATTGTGACTTACCACTAAAATGTGTGTCTTCCTTGAGTATATGTAGATATTATTTTTATATGTATTGTAGACATATACCTATCCAAAGCTAACTATATTTCATTTTTTGTATGCTTTGTAGTTTTGGGGTGTCCTAATGGGTATTTTAATACTCACCCCTACAAGGGATTTTCTTGCATGTGCCATGTATTTTGTAGATGATCAACCTTTTTATAGAGTCCTTATTGGACCAGGACCAGACTATGCTTAGTGAGACTGGACAAAACAAGGTGTGTTCCCATGTTGTTCTGATAGCAGTCCCAGTTCTACTTTCTGATTGGACTGGTTTTTAAAACTCACTATGTTGGGCTTATATTTGACCCTTTTTACCTTACTTTACTTCCTTTCATACTCTGTTTTTGGGATTTAGATGTATGAATGCATGGTTGTTCAGTTGTTTTTACATTTCATCATTGTATAGTCTTGGAGATGTGTGCATGTGGTCAAGTACTTAGGATAAGGCATCCCATGATAGTGATATGCCTACTTGGTTCTAGTCACCAGCCCCTGACCTATTAGAGGTGGTCTTGGGGAGTCACAACATGGGACCCTCTAGTACGGGTCATGAAAAAGATCATTCAATAACACATTAGGGTTGCTCAGAGTTGACCGAAGTGATATGTTGACAATCATTGATGAGACCTAGAGTTTGATGTTGGAGATTTGTTATTCCTCCAAATATCTCTATGTAATAAAGTGATGATATTTTGTTAGATAGGAAAGTATAATCCAAGATACATTGGTCCCTTTGAGATCCTTGATCAAATCAAAGTGGTATCTAATTGACTAACACTTCCACCTAGCCTATCTTAAGTACATGATGTGTTCCATATATCCCTATTGGGGAAGTACACACCAAAACCATTACATGTATTAAATTCAAAGGTGGTGCTGTTGGAAAATGATCATTCATATAATGGGAAGCCGGTGAAAATATTTGATCACATACAAAAAGTTCTAAAAAATAAGACAACATTCTTAGTCCAAGTGATATTAAGAAAACACAAGTTTGAATAAGAAATGGGGGAAATAGAGGAGACGATGATATTGAATTACCAATATTTATTTTAGTGTTTGAAAAGAAAATTTCAAGGGTTAAATTTTTAAATGGGGGAATATTATAATGACCTGAATATTTATAAATAAAATTAACTTTGTGATTGAATTAAAATACCTAATATGGTTATAAGAAACACATGAAATTATTTACTTTTATTATATCCTATTTGATTTAAAATACTATTATGCATCATAAACATTGTTAGTGTATCTATTCCATAGTGATCATATGATTAGTATAAATATTGGGGTTTGATAACTCCAATTAACACAACCAAAGGATGTGATGTCCTTGACTAGTAGGATCATACCCTATGAAGCCCATATGCCAGAGCATATTATGGAGATAACAACATTGGGATTTTCCCTTGACTAATCCCAATCCATGATCCAACAATTAAATCACAATTGAAACCATTTTTGGGAGAATTTCAATGTCATGAATATCAGGAAGTAAAAATTTTACACCGAACCACCCCATAAAAATACCCCCATTGTGCACCTTAACCTTACGGAATTTCTAGGTGTAATAAAGGGATATGTATAAATAACATAATAATATTAATATGTATATTACATTTACAGTCAAATAATGGTTATATCTATAGATACCCAAGCCTTTTTAACATGATATTACATGTTTGTAAACATGATTAACTATCAAATTACAATCCAAGGATTGTAAAGTCCAGTGTCATTGGAAGATTAGGTACGTAAAACTGGAAACGTGGGACATAATAAAACATTTCATTATTTATAATCCATTATGATCTCCTATATTCCTTTCATCCCTTACATCTGCATAAGATAACTTGGGGATAACATGAACAAACGGATGAGCTATAAATCTTAATAAAGGGATAAACATAAGAATAAATCATTATAGAGGCATAATAAGATGACAAAAAAGGCATGAATATACATAAAGAAGCATAAGATATGTAATAATGTTATCATAGGATATGTGAAAATGATATAACACATGACATAAGTAGGAATAAAGGTTCATCGCACATGAAGGAGCATGATTCAAGTTTAACCACCAAGACCTTTCCACATAGAGCATGAGTCAAGGATAATCAGCAAGACCATTTCACATGATGTTTCATGAGAATAAAAATTACCCAATTAATTTTAGTGTTATCTAGGTGAATCCATCATAAAATTTTCATGAATATGGGTGCCACATGAAGAATAAACATAAGGGTTATCCATGGAAATAAATGAGTATGATAATCATATCATAAAATATAATAAATGGGCATATCATAAAGTTATCCATGACAAAAATGGATTAAATCAAAAAATAGACATTCATAATGGAAAATATGAATATAACTTTACAATTGATGTAAAAATAAAGTGATAACATGTAAAAAGATTATTTATGAAACTTTATAATTATAACATTTTAGTGTTGTTTAAAGAAAATAATAATGAGCATTTAAAGCAGAAAAAGGAATATTCTTTTATGTAAAACCAAAATTGAACCAATAATGTTTACATAATAAAATGAGTTATTTTAGAATAATAATGTTGGATTAAAAGATAATATAGTGTAAAATTTATAATGGGTAATAATTCTGGAATTTCTTTTAAATCAGGCTTGCTTATCGGGAAGCATTGAGTAGGGAATCTTTAAAACCATCTATATCCCCAAAAAAGAAGGTTGAATGGATATTGATTATTGAGTTACTAACATACAATCAAAATTTATAATATGTACCTAAAAATAAAATAGAATTTTGTTTGGGTAAAAATAGATGAAGAGTAACCTGAAGGAATAATGGACGTTCAGGTAGAATCCCTTACCTTATGTTTGAAGGCGTTCTTCACATGAACTTAATGTCTGAGATAATCCAATTAAATCCATTAATTAATTAATTCATAAAATTTTATACATTTATTTTATTTATTATATTCTTATTAATTTCATTTATGCCCCTTTTGATGGGTTATGAGATTCAATTTCATTATTCGGGAGTGTTGATTTCTATGATATTCATGATCGGTTTACTTATATACATGTACTGATAATCATGTAAGATGAAAATGGTTGTCCAGAATTGAAGTTATATGTTATTAATTAAAGTAAAAAATAATTAATGGTTATAAAATTCATTTGTTTATTTGGGGTGAGGTTGAATCATTAGATAAAAATGTAATGATAATCATTTGGATTAATTGTCGGTTTTTCGATCATCACGAAATAGTTTTATTCCATTATATAACATAACATGTATATGATAATTTAAAAAAATTAAATGAGACATAAAAATATATTATAATCTGGTTCAACCATAAAAATGGTTTCATGACCATCCTTAAAGATGGTAAATGAAATTTAAAACATCATCGTCCTTGAATGTGATGAATTAAGACATCACAAACAATGTTTTCATTTTTAGTATAAATGGAAGGGAAAAGAGAGATGATGTTGAATTATTACAAAAAAATAATAAAATTAATGTTTATTTAAGGTACTTGAGTTATCGTACCATTTTTATAAGGGGAGGTGGGGAGATAAAAATAATAAAGGAATATGAAAAGAAGTTAAAAGAAAAGGAAGAGGGTTTTACCCATTCAATCCTTCTTCTTCAGAAACTAATTTGGGGATTGGTTTTGGACTTTTGTAAAGTACAAAATATCCTAGATGTGGGGGGGGGGGGTTGGGAGGATATTTGGGGATAATTTGGACATGTATAAAGGCTTTAGATGTGAGAGGAGAAGAGGTGGTATTTATAGTGGAGGAGAGGTGTGTTTTCTCATTATTTTATTTATTAGTTTTTTTTTCATCAAGACTATGAGTAGTTTGAGAAATATCATAAAAATATAAAAATAATTAATTTGATTTAGTTTTTTTCATTCTCACATCAACGATGAATCATGGAATAGTGTATTTAACTTATAATGTATATATATCGTAAATTACCGTATTTTACTTTTCACAAAAAATTCAACTATTTCAAAAAAATACCAAAAATTAACCCTAAACATTTTTTTAATGTGTATAATTAAAAAATAAACTAAAATTTTAAAAAATAAATTTCTATATATGAGAAATTTAATTTTTAATTAAAATCACAATTTACTCAAAAAAATACATATTTTAAAATTATAACCGATTTTATAACACTTTGAAAAATTAACTATGGTCTCATAAAATTATATTTTAATCAAAAGAAAAATATATCTTAATTTTTTAATAAATTTTATGAGAACAAATTCTCATTAAAATTATTAAATTAATCATAAAACTGTAATTAAATATTTATGAATTGAAAAGATAACAATACTAAATTAATAAATTTAAAAATATTTTTTACTTATATTATAATATAATTATATCATATTGTCACTTATAATATGGATAAATTTTATTTATACTATAATTGGTGGGTTTACTATTCCATTTTATATTTTACTAATCATAAGGGTCGTATTACTATTCCAATGTTTTAGCTGATATTTCATCAGTATAGGTTTCTTAACTTCTATAAAAAATTATTATTTCATTAATTATTCATTTAGAAAGTTTTTATTGTGTTATTAATGTTATTGTTATGTGATTATACTTTATTAATTATTATAAGAAGTTAATTTCCTTTGATAAAATTTTGGGTCGTTACTGTAGCTATTTCTTATTATTGTCACTTTATAAATGATTATGATTTTGATATGATAAAACAAAAATTTTATTTTTGGGTAATGTGATATTTCAGTTAAGTCATTACTTTTTATTAATTAATATATTTTAAAAATAAATTATATTCAATAAAATAATAATATTAAATATTTTTTTGTAAATTTAAATTATAATATAATTTTTATTAAGTCAAATGTAATTGTTATAAAGGTTTGAATACTATTATTTAAAAAACTCGCATTTCTCAATGAATATTGAATCTTATTTTAAAAGTATAAATTATCATATTTATAAAATTAATTTTGTAAAATAAATATTATTTTTGGAATCAACATATCAAAATAACCCAATACAGCATTTTGCATAATTTTTAGAGACAACCGAATTTCTAAGTAAAAAATTGATACGGTATAAATGTACAGTGTGTTTTATGACCTCATAATGACCCTAAAGTGAATAAATAAATTTTATAGAGGGTATAAAAGAACAAATATATGTTTACAATTTAATATAATTTTTATGTTAATTTACTAATTTTATAAATCCTTTATGAATCCTTCAAAAAATATATTATATTTTAAGGTTTTAAAATCACTTATTTAAAAACACGACTCACTTCCACATAACCAATGGTATTATTGTATTTAGTTTGTCCCATTAACATATAAAATATAAAAAAACCCTCTTTAGAAGAAACCATGGGCAAAAACTATGGTAAGGTTTGTGGTTTTCATTACTTTATTATATAGAGATCAAAAACTATGTTTGGGAAATAATAAAGAACTCTCTTCTATTTTCCTATATAAACCACCCAATATCCCATAATTCTTCACTAAAGAACCAATGCGAATTTACATTCAAAAAAATACCCTCTATATAGTCCTCCAAATATTCCCCCAATCTCTCAAGAATCTCTTCCCAGTCTTTTGGAATGACCCTCTCAAGGTAAGGGACCTCTGTCTCTTCTCTTTTCAATTCAAGAAACTTCTTTTTCATTATCCTTTTGAATATCAATTGGTTATGTTTTGATGAATTTTTAATGATTACTATAATTTAAAATTTATTTAAAGATAATTATATATCATTTATCCCCTCTCATAATATCATTTATCTAAGTTGTTACTATTCTGAAATTTAGTAAGGGATTTCCCCTCTCTTCTTTTCCATTCAAGAACTGTTTTTATTATTCGCCTTTTGAATAAATTTTTTTTATGTGTTCATGAATTTATAAAGATCAATATACAATAAAATTTATTCAATAGTAATTATAGATCATTAATTACCTCTTTTTATAGAATTTACTTAGGCCATTAGTATGCCAAAATTTAGTAAGGGGTTCCCCTCTCTTCTTTTCCATTCAAGAACCTTCTTTTTAATTATCCTTTTGAATATAATTTTATTATATTTTAATTAATTTATAAAGATAAATATAATATTTAATTTATGTACTAATAGTGATATGTCATTTATTCCCTCTTTTTATAGAATCTACCCAAGCCGTCTCAATGTCGAAATTTAAGAAGGATCCTCTCTCCACTTTATTCAAGCACCTTACATATGTAATGAACTTTTTCATCAAATTAATATTGATTGGATTTGATCTTACACATACATTTTACTGCCATGATTATTTCCACATTATTATTGAAGCTTTTAACTCTCATTAATCCCTCCCATGATTCATTATGTACCCATATTACACTATTGAAATTATCTTGCGATTTTTCATTGACAAATTTTTATTCAAGCAACCACATTATCTTATGCATTTTAATTCCCAAATTTTCATGTTTGATTATGTTTTTATATATCACTCATACTATCCTTTTTTACTTACTCGTATTGAGATTACACTTTTTTCTCCCATTAAACCTCTTTATGATTCTTATGTACCTTTATTAAGCTGCTAAAATTTCACTTCTATTTTCCATGCCAAACATATGTAATGTGTATACCCATACCCATTTTCACTCAAGGGTATTAAATTATTTTAACATATAATTCATTGATTGTGTAATTCCATTAATATAATCAACATTTCACAACCATGAGATTAAATGTGATGAACAATTATCCTATGTTAAATAATCTATGTGGCACACTTATACATGAACATGATATGAAAGTGATACATGCTCCTAGAATTATATAGTGCTCTATGGAATTGTGTAATGTTTCAGTCTCATGAGATACCGTATATGGGATCATGGAGTGAACCTAATCCATTATGGGACTTTTCCCTCCATGTTATGATGTCATGGATGTTATCCTTGACCTATGTTTATGATTTCAGGTTTAATGTTATTTCCACTTTCCCATGTTGACTTTATGTTATCATGGTATATCATGCCTCTTTGTTCATGTTTATGATTATATCCCCTTTTTATGTCCCATTAAAATTCATATTGTATAATATTTAAAAGTTTTGTCATGTTATTCTTTTTTATTCCCTTACTGGAATTTATATATCACCCCATTTTTATGTATGTCCCTAGGTTCTCCCATGCAATTTTAATAATGAGGAAAAATTATGATCATGTTAAAGATGTTTTAAATAATACTGATGTATCCCTGGTTTAAGTTGTTATGTAATGCACATAATTACCCAGTTACACTAGACTTCTCAATTTTCTAGGTTTCATTATGTGTATTCCTATATAATAAATCTTTAGTTAATGTGCCATAAATAAATGGGTTATCATGAAAAAACATGATATAAATCTAGAATATAATTTGTTAACATAAAAACATGAAAAATATTATGCACCGAGGACAAAATTATAGGAAAAGAAACTTGGTAAGAAAATGATACAACTTTCTCCAAAATTTAATATGATACAATGAACCATGGAATTATCTAACCATTTTTACAAAAACACATCACATTTTTCAAAAAAGATTCTTTATAAAAGAATTATTTCCTACCTCAAAAGATAGATCTTTCCTCTAATTATCCATATATATTTTATTCCTTCTCTAAGATATTCTCATATGTTATTGAATTATGTTCACCTTCTCACCTATTTTATCTACCAATTTTGGTCCCATAAACATCCTTTCACAAACATGATCCCAAAATGCTGGAGTCTTATATCACTTTCTATATAATCCCTCAAAGGTTACCATCTGTATACTATTATGAAAATTTTTATTATAAGAAAACTCAAAAAAATAAATATATTGATCCCAAATGACATATTAATCCATAAACTATCCACGGATCATGTCTTCCAAAGTCTTAGTCATTTGATTAGACTGTCCATCCAACTAGGAATGAAAATTTAAACTAAAATTTATTTTAGTACCCATAAAATTCTGAATTCCATTAATTTTTTTTCAAGATAACCTAGGATCATAGTTAGATATTATGGAAAGGGGAATTCCATATAACCTGATAATCTACTTCATATATAATCAATATAGATGATGTAAATACATAATATCTCAAATGGGAAGGGAATGAAAAGACATGGTTAATCATTCAATAATAACCCAAATCACATTACTTCCTCAAACTTTCTTTGGAAATAACACTATGAAATACATGGATATATATTCTAATTTCTACTCCTATAAAGGTAAAGTATGAGTCAATCCCTTCAGAAATTGTTATTCTATGTTAAACTTCTGAAAATTTAAACATTTCATGTTAAAATGAGAAATATATCTTTTTTATTCAATCTCACCAGTAAAAATCCCAAAGATATATATATATATATATCTTAGTAATTTAGGATTAATGGAAAATTGGGAACAATGAGCTTCATTGAACAATTATTTCTTCAACTGAGAATTACAAGGTACAAATAATCTATTTCGAAATATCAAAACACCTTCTTTATCAATGTTAAATTTTGGGAACTTTACGTTATTAACAAATTATACCTTTTCCTACAACTCATTATCTTGCTTATGAGCATTCATAATTCTATATTTTCACTATCAAGTACCCTAAAACCTGAAACAAAATAGAGGAAGTTCCTTCATACACAATTTAGAGGCCAAAATTCATCAAATAATTAATGAAAGGGTCATGGTCTAAATGAAACATGGTTAATGTAGCATTATTTAGGAAACATGAGGCATTGCATACTTTAGTTTCCATTCCATAGTGGTATTGTATCGTGTAATAATAACCTTTAATCAGTTATATCCATACTCTTTTTTCACATTTTCATCACTTTATGAGTGAATATATACTTGATGCTTTTATGATTAGTATATATTTCACGATTTCCTCCATAATAATGATTCCTATAAAGTTTCAATGAAAAAACCAAAAAAAATAATTCCAAATCATTTTAGGATAATTTATGATCCATTTCTTTTCATTGACACGAAGGATATGAAATTTACATTTCATTTTGAATTAGTAAACAGTGTTGTCCCTTCAATGAAGTATCATTATAGATGAAAAATCAATCTTTATAGATGTATGTTTTGAAACTATAGAATTCACCAATATTATTATGAGTTCCTAAGAACAATTATTACACACTTATATCCAAATCAATTTAACTCATTTTCAAGTTAAATCACTTAATGAGATAGAAAAATAAGAAATGATTTCAAAAAACATCTGGTATTAACCTTCTAGACCAATAAAAATATAAATATTTAGGACATTTTTAGGTCATGGAAACTATTAAATAAATTTAGTTTTATAATGTTATACCATTATTACATTTTTATAAACAATATATCCAAGGAAATAAACTTATTTCATTAAAAATTCACACTTACTAAAATTTTCATATGATTTTTTTAATTTATGTTTTATAAAACAATAATTCAATTTATTTCATGATCCTTGTATGTTTTATAATATACAAGTATATCATCAATAAAAACAACCAAAAACTTATCAAAATATTTGTCCATTACACAATTCATAAGTTCCATAAATATAGCAGGTGAATTAGACAACCCAAAGGGAATAAATACAGACTCATAGTTCCTATATCTAGTCTAAAACACATAATTTGTAATATCTTCCCAATTCAAAATAAACTTATGGTACTCCAAAATGAGATCAATATTTTGAAAATATTACACCCCTAGAGTTTTCACCACTTAATTTGATAGTCTGACATCAACTTTAGTAGAAAAAATGACCCTGATACACCTTTTTATTTCTGATCATAATGGTTTCTATCATATATGAATAACTTCATACACATTTTATCATAATATCCCAAATCATTGATAAAAAAACACCACACAATTGTATGGATATTAGTTACCCCATTCATTAGTAATTCAGGACTCTTTTATTTTCATTCATGAGCCTCATGACCAAACTTACCACATCGAAAACACTTTCCAAATCCTGTCAAACATTCCTTAAAATGGAATTTACCACACTTGGAACCATTTGGGGTCTTACCTCCAAACTTATTAAATTTTTTATTTTCCATTACATTTCACCTTTACCTTTTCTTAATTTTTTCATCTTGTAGAATATAAGTGTCGATAAACTCCATCTCAACATTCTCAACATAACAAACCATTTTTTAATAAATTAAAATCATATTACGGACAAATCTCTTCATAAACTTAGTTTTAACTTTGAGTAATATATATTAATTTTATTATTAGTATCCCGAATCAAATCTTTCACATACCATATCAATATTTTAAAATTTTCTTCATAAGATGATATCGAGTCTTCATATTTTTATATAAATTCCAAAAATTGTTTCTCCATCCTATGTTGAACAACATTAGGGTAATAGTTCTCAAGAAAAATATTCAAAAACATGTCCCATTCCATGTAATTGAGATATTATTTCTCGTTGATATTCTTAACCAAATACCCCTATTGATCATATTCACCTTTGAAATGATAAAAATAAAGGGTTTTTGTTTAACATATGGAATATCCCATGACTAAAAATATCTTCTCTATGGAATAAATCCATCCTTCAGATACCATAGGGTATGCAAATACACTAAATTATGGGGGTGTTGTCTCATGAAATTATCCACTATTGACATATTCCTCTATTGTAGATTCAGATACTCCATAGCATGGATACCAAAACCATTTATAACTTGTGTCAACTAATCCATCGTGGTATCAAATTTTTATGTTCCAGTTACAACCTCTCAAATTGCTGATTTAGAAGGATATTTTATACCCAATGACTTCCCACCATGGATTCCATCTTTCCTCAATGGAAAACCATTTTTAATATACATATTATCGAAAAATAAATATGATAATGTTAAAATGATATATCATAAAAAAATAACAATAAATTAAAATATTTTAAGGTTATTATAATAACATTATCCTAACCCTTAAAGTTATATAGAAATTTCTATAATATTTATAGTAAGGACCTTGAAACAAAGACTAAATATTATTGTGAATTTTGACTAGAATTAACATTCTTACATTCCCAATGATATTTTATTCTTATATTTTTAGGGAGTTAGGACGAAAATTTTATGAAACATACCCATACATATACAAAGTGGAAACTTCTATACCGTATCCATTTTTTCATAAAATTAAAATTTTAAAATAAAACATGATCTCATTTCATAAAAAGGATTCATAACATTAATCTATACATCTTTCATTCTCATACCAATTCTTAATCCCAGTGAAATATTTTATAAAACATGGGATGGGAACAAAAATCTCACTAAGGGACATAAAAGAATAAATCAATTAGAATAGTGAAAAAAATGAAAACTCATGAATGTTTTACCATTATATCAATGTTATTTAAGAAAATTAAATATATAACTTTCACATGAAAACACGAACACTTTTAGATCAGTGAAAATAATTAAAACCTATAGCAAGAAAATAAAAAAAAATCTTTTTTGGAATCTTAGAGCATAACATTCATAAAATGTGTCATAAATAACTCGATCCCAATTAAACAAATATGGAAAAACCTTTACTAACTACCTCCTTATTACCTTAAAAGACAAGGTACATTACCCAATTCATTGGGTCACTATCTGGGCACACCCAAATCTATAACAAGGTCACCCAGTGCTATCTGGTTCCACATAACATTTAAATTATATCGGGGTCACATGTGAGGTATAATGGAGATCAACCCTTCATATAAGCTATATCAGGCTAACCTATTTCACATATAACGATCATATAAAAAATAAGACAATTTATTCTTGATAATTTTCATCATAAAACCTTTACAAAATTATTTTAAACCCTTATGAAATACACATTTGGATGTTAGAATACCATTGTTATTTTGAAATCATTTTTTAAAATCTAAAAATTGTATACATAAAAAATAAACCATATTCTATTAAAATAACCATGAAAACCTATAATTTAAACATCAATGTATTGATTTATATTTATGTCAGGAAATTTCATTCATGTCATATATTAAAAAAACATTCCTTTTGACTTTGGTAAAAAGAGTTAAAAGGGGAACTTAAAAAGAGGATTTTAAATAAATATCCCCTACCTCAAGTATGATTTTCCATGTATACATTATCTTCATTAATAATAGATATATATAAATTTTAAAATTTCTTAATATTTTTGTTCAATTTCATTATTCCTTTTTTTAATACCATGTAATACATAATTATTAATCTATTAAATTTACATCAGGTGTTTTGATGAAATTTAGCTTATATGTCCTAAATGAATTCAGTATATCGATTATGGACAAAGATATACTAATTACATAAATTCAATAATAATGATAATGTAATAGTTATCATTTTTATACATAATATATAGTGTTAAACCCTATCATTACATATAGTTATGAAAAATGAATTGTGTTACAATCTTAGAGGCGATAGGTTGTATATTCACATGATTAACATTTACATTTATCAATAATTAGTATGAAAAGAAGGTAATTATTATTTTATATTTATAGAATGATATTAACCTAATAAATATAATATAATTTGGTTAAATTTAATTTTATATATCATATATATGATGTGGGGATAAAAATTGAATCACATCGCTTCATGGAGGTGGGAGTCCACACGTATGCACGAAATACATTATAATTTTCCATTGAAGAGAAAGGTAAGAAATTAAATGATTTATTAATTTTTATAATTATAAATATGTCATTAATTTCATATATAAATATTAATTCCATCATTATAAATAGACTTGAGATATGGTGATGGAAACTAATTACCTCAGTTCATAAGGTGGTAGTTCACCGTAGAGACGAATGATGGGTTTGTTTCCCATTTTATTGAAGTGTAGATGGATATAGGTTTTCCCATTAACATAAAAACACCTCATTATATATATAATACCATTTTTCTAATAAAATCATTGTTGAATAATATTTTTAGGAGGTTTAATAATAAATAAAACTAAAACATGCTATTTAAAACTATATGTGTTCTTTAGAAAGTCTCTTTTAATTGACACCATAAGACAAAAATGTTTGGTGTTATGACTGAAAAATACCTCTACAATGATGGGTGGGATTATATGAATGGATTTTAATATGTATTGGTAGAACTAAATACATTTTTAAATGTGAAGAAATGATATGAAGAGTTTCTCTTTTATAAGAGAGGGGAGGGAACTCTAGAAATTCTCCAAAATATTAAATTAATATAAATTATTTTTTAACATAAAATGTATAAAATCTATTTAATTTATAATATAAGACGATTATGGGTCTAAATTCCCTCATAAAATAATTTTTGGATAATTTTAGATCACATTTTTACCACTATCATTTGGTTTTAACCCCCCATTAACCCTTAACATACCCTAACAACAATGATTTTTACCCTTTGAGGGACAATTTAGTTACAATAAATGAAAAAAGACCCGTAAATAGACCATGGTTGATATTATAAACCATATAATAATTAATATTTTTAATATAATATTTTTATAATTTTTATATCATTTAATAAAATATTACTTATTTTAAAATAACCATATTTTCATTTTTTTAGAATGATTCATTACAGTGAATATAATAATATCAAGATGAACCATATAATTCTAACCAATTATTATAATAATTCCATAAAATTTTAAGGTATATATAATTTTTTATTACATTAATTATCTCAAATTATATTACTTTTAATATTTTTTATTTCATTTATTTTATTTTTCCACCAATTGAATAATCACTACACCCACATTGTGTAAGAATTTAAGGTAATTATTTATTCACTATAAATTAAAAATAAATTTATATGATGAGTATAAATATATTATTTTTAATAATACGATTTATATTTGAAAAGTTTCTCTAGATTACACCTTATTTAAAATATTATATTTATTAAAAACAAGAGTGTGACATGTTTGACTTTTCTTCAAATAAAATACCATAAAGGTAATATTCTAATCCAAATGGCTATAAAATTACATATAACAGAATATTATATGAATATGTATTAAATATACACATAAAATAAAATTAAGGCATGTTTTAAAGATATTTTAGTATCCTTGTCATTTTTTTAGCTTTAATTATCTAATTTACCCTTTACCATGGTAACCAAAATTACTAAAGTTATTATTTATATTAATGAAAAATAAAAGTGAAATATTTAATAAATTTTACCCACTGATTCAATATATGTTATCTATTTTTCAAATTAAAAAAAATATAATTTTCTGTATTTACATTAAAATTAAACCAGAAAAACACAATGAAAACCTGTTTTATTAAAAATGCATTTTAAGCCCAAAAAATCACTTATACCAAAAAAATGTATTAGGATTATAAATATTTAATTAATTGTATTAAATATAAATAAATATTAATTATTTTACTTTTAAATAAAATTAAAATCATAATGTGACTTTTTTATATAAATAAAATGAATGTTTTGTTACAATATTTATTTTTCATTATTCATAGAAAAAATAAACTTTTTAGAAAATTATTAAAATTTTATCTTAAGATAATTTAAAAATGATAAATTCATAAACGAATTCATTTTTTTATAATTAAAATTTTATAATTTGAGAAAACATATTTTAAATAAAACCATATAACACATTAAAATCCATTTTGGTATGAAATAACATTTTTTTCCTTTTGACCAAAAAATTGTCTAATATTTTAATGATGAATATAAGTCTATAAAATAAATCTAATGAAAATATTAAATTTTTTTATTTAAAAATTAATTGGGCTGTTAAAATATCTTCTAAAAAATCTCTTTAAGATATTAAAATCTATTTTGACTAGGAATCTCATATGAGTTATTGTTTTTTGTTTTTCTCCAAATATAATTGCTGATTATGCCATATTAGTGTCTCCCCCTAAATTTTGGGGTTATTTTATTATGAATAAAATCCATTTTATATCAATGATCATAATATTTTTGTCTATAATAACCAGAAAACCAATAGCTTCTTCTGAAACTGAATATTCCATAAACTTGTTGAGTATATATTGGAATCTTTTCTTATTTTCTTGATGAAATTTCAACCTTCTTCTGCATATATTTTTAAATACTTTACCTCATATAGTAATTCTATACTTGATTATTTGTAGTGTAATTACTTTATGGGATTCTCTAAGACCAGGTTTTTAGATTTACATTTGGAACCTATAATATTAGTTGAAAATGTTTTGACATTTTCAAACATAATATGTAAATATTTTATCTAAATTGATGCACTATTATTCTCGTTACATTGAAATTGTTCATCCTTTACTTCTACAACTATTTCAAAATTAGTCTTCTATTTCCAAGGGTATTTATGTCTTTAAGGTGCTTGATTTATCTTAATTAATCTCTTCTTCCTAATAAGTCACTTTTTTTTTCAAGTTTTTTCATGATTTTCTCATAAAAATCAACTCTCACCTTGATAATATTTATCTCAATAATTTAATCATTTTATCTAGAAAAAATATCATCATTATGATTGTTCAAATTTCTAACATCCTTTTTAAGAGACTTGACTTATTTCTTGAGGAAAATATTTCTATGAAGACATATTTCAAGTACAGTCTTCAATATATGTACCATATTATTTAAATCTTGTTCTATTTATTATTCTCTACTAGATATATATTGGTCATTTTCAATACATGCCATAATTTTGGAATCCCTTATTTCACACTCTCATTTTGATTAAGTAGTTAAGGAATATCAATCTTTTTCTTCTTTGATTCATACTCCATTCCTTTATTCTTTTCATTATCTTTCTGCATTCATCTGTCTTCTTATTTCCTTGGAAATATCAACCTTTTGACTTGATTTGAGGCCTCCCTTCATCCTCTTATTTAGCAGACTCAATAATTTCCTTCCTTTTAGTAAAATATTCAATAATATTCTATATAAACCCCACACATAAAAAATTTAAATATGATATTTTATTTATACATTCAATTATTTATTTTTATATTACTTTATATAAAATCCATCAATTTATGATGAATTTCATTTCTTTAATCATGTTCCTACAAGCCACAACATGAATAAAGAAACCATTAATTTTTATTTTATTCATGGATTAAAAATATATATATATTCCTTGGAATTATTCTTAATGTAAGTGTCTTTTCTCATTTCACAATTCAAAAGTGTAATGTTTTACTCATTAATGGAATGTTCTTACCTATATTTAAGAACTATAACCTTTGGGTCAAATATATGAAGAAAATTCCTTAGAAATGTTTGAACCACAATATAATCTTCCACTTAATATATAAATCCTCTAATATAATTAATAATTTTATTTACTCTAGTGAAATATTTATCAACAGATTTATCCTTAAAAATTCCATTTTTTTAAACTTGGCCCTTCAAATATGTAATTTTGATTCTTTGATTTTGATGTCTCCATAATATATGTCCTCAATTTTATCCCACATTTATTTTCATGTTTCCAATCCCATCACATTGGTGTAAACATTATATGATAGAGATGATTATATAACATTCCTATACTCCCCATATCATTTGAGGTTTCTCTTATTATAGAATTTCGTAGCTACATATTTTATTGTGGGTGGAAATCCCAAACCAACAATATCACTTTCTTTTAGTAGTGTTAATGTAGATAAGGAAGAATTTTATTTTTCCAATAATGATTTTTTCCCATTAAAATACTGAAAATGTATTATATTTATAGAACATGGACCTTCCATTAATGACATTAAAAATAATAATATCATAGGGGAGAACTATAGCTCTAATACCATTTGTAGTGCCTGAATCTGATAGTGTACCACTGGGGGTGAATCAATGGTACTTGTTTTTAAAAATCCCCCTTTTAAAAAATTAAACACATGTAACCCATTAAAGTCATTATACGCTCCTAATAGATCTTCCTCACACTTATTCCATAAAAATTAGGAACATGAAGCACATAATAGTTTTTCAAGATTTATCCTTAATGAGTATGCCTAATCCTTTCCTTATTCGGGTGGAGTTCTAAGAACTCGATTACCACTAATAAGAACGTAATTACAAGTGAGGGAAGTTTTGTTCCTTAAATCATGTTAGGATGTCTATTTTTAGTACAAATGAAGTTTAATATTCATCCTCAAAATTACATTTTGATATAATCAATACACAGAATTGTTTATTATCGTACCACAAAAATTGATATTATCTCCCCACTTTTAGTTGAATCAAATCTTATATTCTCCACAATGTGTGTTCGAAAAAAATAATAGATCCTCTTCCGAGAAAACCATGAAAATCAATATGATATAAATATTACAACATAAATGTAGGATTTTCCTCACTTCTATTCAAGACAATATCTTACATATATGAAAATGTAGGGACATGAAAATATCCTTTCTCCATAACATCTAGTGCAGAAATTTTTAGAAACAATAAAATCTTTCCTAAATCTCTTATGTATTTATAGATGGAGTACAAGTTATATTATTCCCCAGTTCCTCTCTCTCTCTCTCTCTCTTTGTGTAGTAGAGTATTTGATACTCTCACAAATATTTAACCTTTTCATTTTCTTTATTTTCCCCTTTTATAATCATTAAATTTTTTATAATTATATTATGAATTTTGAAAATAAAAATTCAATATTATTTTCATCCTAGTGATCTCATATAATTGAAATCATTCAATAAAATTCACAATTTAATTTATCAATTTTTTTGACATTAATCTTAGTAAAACTTCTCTATTTATGTTCCTAGAGACTGAAGATATTTTCCATAACATAATATTTGAAAATCACATTATCATTTCATACATAATACATAAATTTAAAATTTTCTTCCACAACAAGATGAATACATGGTCATTATAATGTGGCATCTGTCATCACTATAATGGAATTCTCTTAAATTCATCCAAACCAACTTTGGTCTCATAAATCTGTATCATCATGAATCGCATTACATTGTGATATTTGACTAATAATAAATAGTTCTTGTGCATCACCAAATTTAACTCTCCTTTTCATTATTATACAATATTCTGGATTTTCATCAATTTCATCTATGATGTAAGAGTTGGATAACAATTGTATGAATATTACCATTACATTTATCTATTAATATAAAATTCGTTATCATTATATTGAACATTTTATAAATTCCTATATGTACCACTCTTATGTGATAAATTATATGTGAATCACATTAAATGATGAATATGATCACATGAATCCTTACCACATTTACTTACATGGTGGATTCAGTTAAGTGGGTAGCTCTGTTATAGAACAACATTATGTATCATATCACATTAAATAGAATTTTCTTATGTAGATGTATTTATTCAAAAATTTTATAAGCTGTTGATATTTTCTGAAATCACTATACATAGATCACTCGATTTAAATAGTTGGATCCCTAGACCCAACTATTAAGTGATTTTGTTTACCATATTGTGTATATAGTTAGCTATACATGATGTATTCTTACCAATATAGTGTAGAATTTTCTACGTCCACTATTGAAAATGTAATTTCCAATGTTTAATTTTCATATCAAAAGGTTATAGAAGTTCCCAGGATATAATGAAAAGCACTAGATATTGTGAAATTAATCTTAAATATATATTCTATGGTCTAGATAAATCTTACTGATTAGACACAGTAGATGTTTGACTATCAGGTGCTGGGGCTCATAAGCATTGCGACATCTTCTCAGAAAGTTTACACTAGGTGATCTCTTGTAGTGAGATCATGAGGACTGCCCCAACAATAGTAACACCACATGTTTCGGGTTTCATGGATGTTCCTATCTACGATCATGTGTAATGGTATCCTAAAATTATATCATTAACAATGTATGCCATTTTATTTCATACTTTGATTCAAGATAAAAACCATGGAAATGAAGTTGTAGCGAGATAGTTTGTGTTGGGTGTGTCATTGGTGTCATGGCATTCATTGAATGGTCAAGAAAGGATTTGAAACTTCTGGGTTATGGAAATAATATATCTCAGGCCATGTTGATAATGATGGCAGTACCTTTATAAGACAATGACCATGGAAGTCAAGGGTAAATACTTCCAGTTAAACGAATAAACAATAAAGAATGAAAAGGGAGATGACACGTGATTGCGTCCTGCTTTATTAGATATTATAGATAAAGAGATTACATTACATAGTACATGTTCATAGGTTGGTTTCCAATACTGTGACTGTATCACCCCGAGATTTTATGAAAAATGTTCTTTTTAATTTCATCGATGTCCTATGTTGTACACAACACCAAAAGGAGCTTGCACTACACGTGTCCCTGACTTGGCTTGCATTACACGCAATCACGACCATCCACGATAGCGTATGTTGTATGCAATACCGAGTTTAACTAAACAACGATATGTTAAATAAACTAGTCGTTATGAATAGTAATACATAGTTTTTGAAATTTTATTTTTCCAAATGGACTTCATTTTTGGATTTGGAATATCAAAATTATCCTAGGGTGAAATTTTTGTATTTTTCTAAAAACTTTCAATTTTTGATGAATAGTCAAGACATAGGGTTACTATTTAAAAACTGACTTTTTATTTTAATAATTATTTATTTTATTTATATTTATTTTATGTGATAATTGATACATAATACCTATATAAGTTAAATTTAATTCATTGGAGTCATTTTATAATAATTTTAAATATATTAAAATTGAATTGAACTTTTCACCGTCTTTTACCCACCTCCTAGGAGAATTTGAAAATTTACATAAAACTTAATTTTACCGCTTCTGTGAGTGGAATTTCGAAAATTCGAGAGAAAAAGGTTAAAATAAAGAAGTAAAATGTGGTTCAATAAGATAAAAATAATTTTTGGTGAATGGTAACTTTTTACTTTTTTTTACCACGGTTAAAAGTAAATAGGGCAATTAAGGTTAAAAATGATATTATTATTACCCTAAAACATGTATTAATTCTATTGGATAAGTTTAGTTCGACAAAAAACAACCTTAGGGATAAAATATTACCCTTTACATCCACTTGGATTAGATTAGGACATTTATTATTATTTTATTTAAAGAAGAATTAAAATAGTTAAAATCAATGTTTAATAACTAAAACATTTTTAATATAGGGTTATACATAAGGTAAATTCGAATATAAACATTAATTAGAAATATAAAAATATTTCCAACATAATGATATTTTATTTATAATTTTTAGACATTAAATAATTTAATTTTTTTATGAAACAATGATGATGCTGTAATTACCCTATTAATGAAATATTAACATAATTGATGATATAAATACCCAAATAAATGTATTTTTAGACTTTTTAAGAATTAAACTAATTTTATAGGTTAATATGAAATTTTATTATTGATTTAATTAACTTTTTTATAACTAATAATGCTTTTATGATTTTCACAAAAATCATGAACCAAATATTATCAAAACTGACATAAAATAGTTTTAAAAACAAATATTATATTATTAATTGTTATTTTATTCCTAAAATTCTAAGGATCAGCCAAATGACTTAGATAAGGATATATATATTAATAATGAACCACTTGGGGTTCTTTTGGCTTGTTATAGTAAGTTTATAAACCATATAGTGTAAGAAAACAAGAAGACACGGTAAAAGTAAAATTATTTAACTTAAAGTTCAATCTAAATGATAAGGTTAAAATAGTAACCTAAACTTGTCTAAAATCAATTGGTTGAGATTATTTTGACCCATACCCACCTTATCATAGAAATAAATCAATTTGGAGCTATTAAAAACCGAATATGACTTTATTATAAAATAATATTTTGAGTTTTCCTAAGGTGCCTCTCTCCTCCCTTATAAAAGGACACCTCCTCCCTCTCCTCCTCACACCATATTGAGCCTTCAATCTCAGAAAACCCCTGCCAATTTACCTTCTAAACTTCCCTAGAAACATCCTAGAGGTCCTGGTCTTCTTCAAAGACCATCTTTAGTTCCCAAGAGGAGGTTAAGAAGAGGCGCTTCAAAGAAGAGGTAATGTCCGTTACATATTCATTGAACATTATTTCTTCTTATACATATTATTCTTTAGTTGTTTCATTATAAAGTAATAAAATCAGTTTCAATCATATACTGATATGTTATTATAAGTAAGAAACAACCCTATTTCACCTTCTATCCATTCTACATGAAATGAAATAATCGTGCGTGCGTACGTACAGAATACCGTCTCCACGCCGTGGTGTAATCAGTTTTCCACCACCACCTTACTTGGATGGGTATAATGGTGTAAAGAATAACTATATATGATTATTTTAAAGGTATATTTAGTCTGAAATAGTCTACATACACTTCAATAAAATTCCACGATCATGGGAAGGATATCATCGCTCATGCGTACGTACGACCTACCGTCTCCACGATGTGATGTGACTCGTTCTACATGATCTTAAATGAATAAGCATTATATAAATGAATTTAATGAAAAAATATAATCTATATTACACTAATACCATTATGTAAATGAGGTATCTATAACCTAAAAAGAATAATAATAATTTGTTTGACAAAACACACATAAGAACCAAAAAAATAAATAAACACCCGAATGACAAGTAGCAATGAAATACTACTAATAAGATTTTAAGAATATGACCATATATGATATCATAACAATGATTAAGATTCTGTAATAAGTCAATAACCTTATTTAAATCATTATATAGGAGGTTCAGACACATACGATGCAAATTGGACCTAAATTAAGGGAACATCTCGCAATCACAATTTTTATCCGAAATTGTTTATACTTCGGTAATTACTGGGGCATATTTATCATCCACATCCATGTTTTGTTAATATGTAATATTATTTCTATACTCCTAAAAAAAATTTATATCCAATATTACTCAATGTTGGGTTTTTTGTAAAAGATAGGAAACGGATCTTTTGTCATTTTTAGTACGAGGTGATTTTTGACTTTTCCTGCCAAAGTATGAGAAGAATGTTTTTTAACTTATAAGGCATGGATGGATTTTTAGGATTTCCTAGAAAATTATTTCCATGAATATCCCTTTAAAAGTTTTCAATTTTATTTTTAATCAACTTATTTTAGTTTGAAATTGTATGACATGTTAAGAAAGTAAAATGTTTTTTTGAAGTAGAAAAGATATTTTCCTCACGAATGGAGTTCAAGTGTTTCATAAAAATTATTTTCCATCAAAGATAATATAGGGTTCTGTTTCTATCCCTATTTTTAAATTGATTTGATTATGTTATGATGGAATTATTTTTATGATGTCCTTTTATCTTATATGGATTATGTTATTATGGAATGACATTTATGAATCCCATTTTTATTACACGGGTTATTCTATGATGTATGATTTATGATCTTGTGGAACACATAAGAATGGTATAATTATGAGATGGGTGGGACCTATATCTCCCTACAATGAATTGGATAAAGATTTATATCTAATGAGATAGACATGGCTGGAACGGAATGTTAAACCGGTTCAGTGATACAGGACTGGAATGAGGAGTGAACTCGGTTCAGAAATGGACTTTGTCCGCTAAGATAGCCTTGGCAATGCGTCTTGAATAATAAGAAATGATTTTCTATGATTATGTGTGTATGACACAAAGCTTCATGTCTTATATTATGATTTTTGGGATTACATTTCACTACTACGATTTATCCAATGTTATGAAATTATGATCTCTTTTGCAAGTTAAGGTTTCCAAAATGATATGTTCTTATGAATATGATGTGATTGATATTTCTTTTGTTTACCCTTACTGAGCATTTGATCTCACCCTTTTGTATATTTTCTTTTCCCCAGGTCAGGAAGAAGGGTATTAAGTAAGATATTCCTAAAGGGACTCTAGATATGATAAAATAAAAGAGAGATAGTGTAGATGATTTATGAACCAGTTGTTTATGTTTCCCAGTTTCTAAAGACACTATACCTATATGGCCCCTTCATGGTTTTGTTATATGTTGTCATAAGTTTGCTTCAATTCTGAAGTAATAACCATGTATGTAAATTATGGGTCGTTATAGTTGGTATCATAGGAAAGGTATAGTCAACCTTTGGAAACTAGGATGTGAAAGCCTTAGTAAGAACCCTAAGGATAAGTCTAAGAATAGAACACAATCTTAGTGTTTTAGAAATGGCCGTGAATAACCTATGATAAGACCTAAAGTGTGAAATTTTATTCTTGATTATATGGTTTTCCTATTATAATTATTGTTGATCACACTATTCTTCTTGGTTTTAGTCATTGGATGGAACCTGAGGGAACCGTGTTAATGCGGAATGTGATGGGCAATGCAATGATTGTCCCCCTGAGCAACCAAAAATTATGGGAGCTAGAATGAAAAATCTTGTAGCCCTACTCACACAACTTTCTCAAGCTATGAATCATGCAGGAGTTCCAAATGAGCAAATGAAGGATCAACATTCTGTTGAATCCTTCATGAGGCAGCGTCCACCCTCATTTAGTAGGTCTACTGATCCGTTAGTGGCTGAACAATGGATCAGTACCACTGAAAAGATATTTTTAGTTCTTCAATGTTTTGAACATGATAATGTCATCTTAGCAGTATATCGTTTGGAAGGTGAATCTGATCAATGGTGGAATCTTATCATGAATACAAGGCCAAGAGATGAAATTGAATCCCTGGAATGGGATGAGTTTAAGAACTAATTTCCCAACAAGTACTTCCCTCATATTCTTTGAACAAAGATAGAGAAGGAGTTTCTTGAACTGAAGCAAAAGGATGATGAATCTGTTGGTACCTATGAAGAAAATTTTACAAGACATACAAGGTACACTTCTGGGATTATTATCCAACCTGAGAGTAAGATAGATCGATTCTTTAGTGGCTTAAAACCAATTCTTTGAAGGGTGTTAGCCATAAGGGACTTCAATAACTATGAGGAAATCGTTCGATGTGCTCTCAAGGTTGAGATGGATATTGGAGTAACCCATCAGCCATATGCGTTTGATAAGAAGAGGAAAATTGAACTCAAAGGGAAATCTAAAGACCACACAGAAAAGAAGATGTGTTTTCCTTTATGCTCAAAGTGTGGAAAGAAACATGGAGGTAGTTTTCTTAAAGGGACAAGTAAATGTTTCAAATGTGGAAAGGCAGGTCACTGGGCATTTGAATGCCGCAATGATGGGAATAAGATGTCTAGTGATGCGAACAAAGAAAAGGCTACATAGAGTGCACCTCCTACACTTCAATGTTATAAGTTCAAGGAAATGGGACATTATTCCAATCAATTCCCTAATCCAAGGGTTGTTGATGATGATCGTCATCAACAAACTCTTAAGGCCAAAGACAAGGAAATTCACATGCAATTTTTATCAGTGATGTGGAGTATGATAAAGAAGTTGTGAAAGGTACACTTACCATCAAATCTAAAGTAGAAATGTTTTATTTGATTATGGATTCACCCACTCATTTATTTCTGAAGAATTTTCTAAGGGTATCATCGTATTATCTCAGTAATTAGATATTGAGTTAGTTGTGACAACCCCTAATGGCACAACAGTCGCATCAAAAGTTTACAATTCTTCTCCGATTGAAGTTTGTGGGTATGTGCTTCTTGAAAATCTTGTGATCCTTCCTATTGTGGAATTTCATGTGATTCTTGGCATGGATTGGATTTCCTTATATGGATCTTATATCTATTTCCAAATAAGGGAAGTCACACTTCATATTCCAGATCAATCTATGATCGTCTATCGATGCAAGGATGAACATAACCTTCCAGTGGAAATTTCTTCCATTTTATGGGTCTTGATTCCTCTAAATGAATGTTGTATATCTCAAATTGTTGGAGAGAAACTCAAGATTAAGAATATTCCCATTGTATAGGAGTATAATGATGTCTTTCAAGAGTAATTTCCAGGTCTTCCACCAAATCGTGAAGTTGTGTTTTCAATTGAACTCATACCGGGTGCTTTACCTATTTCAAAGACAATGGCCCCAATTGTGTTGCAGGAATTGAAGAAGAAACTCCAAGAGAATCTTGATAAGGGATTCATATGCCATAGTGCATCTCCTTGGGGATCACCTGTTCTGTTTGTTAAGAAGAAAGATGGATCAATGAGACTCTGCATTGATTATCGAGATCCTAAAAAATCACTATCAAGAACAAATACCCTCTCCCATGCATTTATGACTTATTTGACCAACTACGCAGAGATCAATACTTTTCCAAGATTAATCTTCATTCAGGGTATCATCAATTAAGGGTCAAAAGAGATGATATAACAAATACAACTTTCCACACAAGGTATAGACACTATGAATTTATAGTGATGCCTTTTGTTCTTACTAATTCCCTTGATATCTTCATGGATCTAATGAATAGAGTCTTTAGAGACTATCTTTATTAGTTTGTGACAGTCTTTATAGATGATATTATTTTCTATTCAAATAGAAAGGAAGAACATGAATATAACATGAGAATTGTATTGAAGACCCTGAGAAAGGAGAAGCTTTATGCTAAATTTACCAAGTGTGAATTTTGGATTCAAAAAGTTGCATTTTTGGGTCACATAATTACAAAATAGGGGATATCTGTGGATCCACCAAAAATAGAGGTTATTGAAAAATGGTCGAGACCAACAACAGTATCTGAGATCTGAAGTTTTCTTGGTTTTGCTGGATATTATCGACATTTTGTGAAATATTTTTCACGATTATCTAATCCACTCACAAGGTTGACTCGAAAAGGAGTTATATTCCCTTGGACATAGGAGTGTGAGGAGAATTTCAAGGAGTTAAAAAGATGGCTATCCAGTGCACCTGTGCTCACACTGCCTTGTAGTGGAGAAAGGTTTGTGATCTGTAGTGATGCATCCAAGAAGGGAATGGGGTGTGTTCTCATGCAAAATGATATGGTGATAGTTTATGACTCATGACAGTTTAAATTCCATGAGAAAAATTACCCAACTCATGATTTGGAATTAGATGCGGTAATCATTGCATTAAATATTTGGAGGCATTATATTTATGGTGAAAGGTGTGATGTTTATACTGATCATAAAAGATTAAAGTATATTTTCACACAAAAGGAGCTGAATATGCACCTAATAAGATGGTTGGAACTGATTAAGGATTAAGACTGCGCAATTCATTATCACATTGGGAAAGCAAACAAGGTGGAAGATGCATTAAGTCGACAAGACAATGCTATATTATCCATGATGAGGATCACAAAAGATCTATTATTTATGGATTTACAAAGGATGGATCTTGGAATTATAATGGAAGGGGAAAAATCTTATCTTTCTCAAATGAATGTTCAACCATCTATACATGTGAAGATTAAAGAGGCACAGAAAGAAGATGTAGAGTTACAAAAGAAGGTGAGAAATTTTCCTTAATTTAACCTTGATTGTGATGGGATAATAAAGTTCAGGAATCGGGTTTGTGTTCCTCCCACCCCAGAATTAAAGAAGGAGCTGCTAGATGATGCTCATAGTTCTTCATTCTCTATTCATCCTGGAAGCACGAACACATATAGGGACCTGAAATAGTACTTCTGGTGGAATGGCATGAAAAGAGATGTTGCTGAATATGTCTCTCGATTCATTGTTTGTCAGCAAGTTAAAGCTAAGATACAGAAGTCTAAGGGGATGTCACAACCATTACCCATACCTGAATGGAAATGGGAAAACATCACTATGGACTTTGTCACCGGACTTCCTAAAACATCCAAAGTCAATAATGCTATCTGGGTTATAGTTGATCGTCTTACAAAGTCGGCACACTTCATTGATATTAGAGAGGATTTATCTCTTGATCAGCTTGCCAGGATATATGTAAAGGAAGTGGTAAGATTGCATGGAGTACCACTTTCCATTATATCTGATCGGGATCTGAGGTTTACCTCAACGTTTTGGAAAATTCTTCAACATACTTTGGATACAGAGTTGAGTTTCAACACTGATTATCATCCTCAGATAGACGGTCAGTTTGAGAGCACAATTCAAACTCTAGAAGATATGTTAAGAGCTTGCTCTATGGATTTCAATGGTGGTTGAGATCAACACCTATCTTTGGTGGAATTTTATTATAATAATATCTTTCATGCCAGTATTCTGATGGCTCCCTATTAATATCTCTATGGAATGAAATGCCGAACTCTAACTTGTTGGGATGAAGTTGGGGAAAGAAAGCTATTAGGACCTGATCTTGTTGATGAGATGGCAGAAAATGTCCGATCTATTCAACAACACATAAGAGTAGCTCAGAGTCGACAAAAAAGTTATGCCGATAACCGAAGAAATGACCTAGAGTTTGAATTGGGTGATAAAGTGTTCTTACGAATATCTCCATGGAAGAGAGTAACGAGATTTGGAATGAAGGGAAAGCTAATCCCTAGGTATACGGTCCTTTCAAAATACTGGATCGTATTGGGAAGGTAGCTTACCGATTGGCGCTTCCACCAAATCTCTCTCAAGTTCATGATGTGTTTTGTGTATCTCTCCTGAGAAAGTACATACCCGATCCTTCACATGTACTCAGCTCAGAAGCCGTACGACGGAAACAAGATCTTTCTTATGAAGAACAACCGATAGAGATTTTAGATCATAGCGAAAAAGTTCTATGGAATAAGACCACTCGCTTGGTGAAAGTTTTATGGAGGAACCACCGATTAAAAGAAGCTACATGGGAGCTTGAGGATATGATGAGCGATAGGTATCCTCATCAGTTTGTTACAATGTGACGAAATTCGAGGGCGAAATTGATTTTAAGGTGGGTAGAATGTAACACCCCGAGATTTTATGAAAAATGTTATTTTTAATTTCATTGATGTTCTGTGTTGTACGCTACACCAAAAGGATATTTCACTACACGCGTCCCTGACTTGGCTTGCATTACACGCAATCACGACCTTCCCCGATAGTGTATGTTGTACGCAATACTGAGTTTCACTAAACAATGATATGTTATATAAAGTAGCCATTATGAATAGTAATTTCCACTTTTTGAAAATTTATTTTCCAAAATGGACTTCATTTTTGGATTCGGAATATCAAAATTATCCTAGGGTGAAATTTTGGAATTTTTCTGAAAACTTTAAATTTTTGATGAATAGTGAAAACACTCGGTTACAATTTGAAAACCGACTTTTTATTTAAATAATTATTTATTTTATTTAAATTTATTTTATGTGAAAATTGATACATAATACCTATATAAGTTCAATTTAATTATTTGGAGTCATTTTATAATAATTTTAAATATATAAAAAATTTATTGAACTTTTCACCGTCTTTTACCCACGTCCTAGGAGAATTTTAAAATTTACATAAAACTTAATTTTACCGCTTCTGTGATTGGAATTTCCAAAATCCGAGAGACACGGTTAATATCAAGGAGTAAAATGTGGTTCAATAAGATAAAAATAAATTTTGACGAATAATAACTTTTTTCCTTTCTTTACCACAGTTAAAATTAAATAGGGTAATTAAGGGTAAAAATGATAATATTATTACCCTAACACATGTCCTAATTCTATTAGATAAGTTTTGTTCGACCAAAAACAACCTTGGGATAAAATATTACCCTTTAGGTCCACTTGGATTAGATTAGGACATTTATTATTATTTTATTTAAAGAAGAATTAAAATAGTTAAAATCAATGTTTAATAACTAATTTTTTTTAACATAGGGTTATAGATAAGATAAATTCGACTATAAATATTCATTATAAATCTAAAATTATTTCTTACATAATTATATTTTATTTATAATTTTTATACTTTAAATAATTTAATTTATTTATGACACAATGATGATACAATAATTACCTTATTAAGGAAATATTAACATAATTGATGTTATAAATACCCAAATAAATGTAATTTTAGACTTTTTATGAATTAAACTAATTTTATATGTTAATATGACATGTTAGTATTGATTTAATTAATTTTTTTCAAACTTATCATGCTGTTATGATTTTCACAAAAATCAAGTACCAAATAGTGTCAAAATCGACATAAAATAGTTTTTAAAACAAATATTATATTATTAATTGTTATTTTATTCATAAAAATCAATGGTTCAGTCAAATAACTCAGATAAGGATATATATATTAATAATGAACCACATGGGGTTCGTTTTTCTTGTTATAGTATGTTTATTAACCATATAGTGCAAGGAAACAAGAAGACACGGTAAAAGTAAAATTATTTAACTTAAAGTTAAATCTAAATGATAAGGTTACAATATTAACCTAAACATGTCTAAAATATATTGGTTGAGAATATTTCGACCCGTCCCCACCTTAGCATTGAAATAAATCAATTTGGAACTATTAAAAATAGAATATGACTTTATTATAAAATAATATTCTAACTTTTCCTAAGGTGACCCTCTCTTCCCTTATAAAAGGACACCTCCTCCCTCCCCTCCCCACACCACATTGAGCCTTCAAGATCGGCCAACCCATTCCAATTTACCTTCTCAACTTCCCTAGAAACATTCTAGAGGTCCTGGTATTCTTCAAAGGCCATCTTTAGTTCCCTAAGAGGAGGTTAAGAAGAGGCGCTTCAAAGAAGAGGTAATGTCCGTTACCGATTCGTTCAACATTATTTCTTCTTCTACTTCTTCTTCTTTAGTTGTTTCATTATGAAGTAATAACATTAGTATCACTCATATACTAATATTTTATTATAATTATGAAACAACCCTATTTCTCCTTCTATCCATCCTATGGAAAACAAAATCACCGCTCATGCGTATGTAGGGAATACCGTCTCCACGCCGTGGTTTAATCTATTTTCCACCACCACCTTACATGGATGGGTATAATGGTGTAAATAATAAATATATATGATTATTTTAATGTGATCTTGATTCTGAAATAGTATACATACACTTCAATAAAATTCCACGATCATGGGAATGATATCATCGGTCGTGCGTACGTACGACCTACCGTCTCAACGATGTGATGTGACTCGTCCTACATGATCTTCAATGAATAATGATTATATAAATGACTTTAATGAATAAATATGATATATATAACACTAATACCATTCTGTAAATGAGGTTTCTGTAACCTAAAAATAATAATAAGAATTTATTTGACAAAACATGCATAAGAAAAAAAGCAATTAACACCTGAATAACAAGTAGTAATGAAATATTACTAATAAGAAGCTAAGAATATTACCATATATGATATCATAATACTGAGTAGGATTCTTGAATAAGTCAATAACATTATTCTAATCATTATACAGGTGTTTCAGACACATACAAAGGAAATTGGACCTTAGGTAAGGGAAAATCTCGTAATCTCAATTTTTATCTGAGATTGTTTGTACTTAGGTAATTACTAGGGCATATTTATCATCCACATCCACGTTTTGTCAATATGTAATATTATTTCTATCCTAATAAAATTCTTTAAATCCAATATTACTCAATGGTGAGTTTTTAGTAAATGATATGAAAGGAATCTTTTGTCGTTTATAGTACGAGGTACTTTTGGACTTTTCCGGCCAAAGTACGAGAAGAATGTTTTTAACTTATAAGGCATGAATGGATTTTAATGATTTCCTTGAACATTATTTCCAAGAAGATTCCTTTAAAAGTTTTCAAGTTTATATTTAATCAACTTCTTTTAGTTTGAAATTGTATGACATGTTAAGAAAGTAAAATGTTTTTTTGATGTAGAAAGGATATTTTCTTCAAGATTGGATTTCAAGTGTTTTATCAAAATTATTTTCCATCTACGATAATATAGGGTTCTGTTTCTATCCCTATTTTTACATTTATTTGATTATGTTATGATGTAATTATTTTTATGATGTCCTTTTATCTTATATGTATTATGTTATGATGGCATGACGTTTATGAATCCCATTTTTATTATATGGGTTATGCTATGATGTATGATTTATGTTCTTGTGGCACACATAAGAATGGTATCATTATGAGATGGGTGGGACCTATATCTCCCTCCAATGCATTGGATAAGGATTTATATCTCATGATATAGACATGTCTCGAACGACAAGTTAAACAGATTCAGTGATACAGGACTGGAACGAGGAGTGAACTCGGTTCAAAAATGGACATTGCCTGCTAAGGTATTCTTGGAAATGAGTCTTGAATAATAAGAAATGATTTTATATGATTATGTTTGTATGCCACAAAGTTTCATGTCTTATGTTATGATTTTTGGGATTACATTTCACTACTATGATTTATCCCAGGTTATGAAATTATGATCTCTTTTGCTGGATAAGATTTCCAAAATGATATATTCTTATCAGTATGATGTGATTGATATTTCTTTTATTTACCCTTACTGAGCATTTGAGCCCACCCTTTTGTATGTTTTATTTTTCCCAGGTCAGGAAGAAGGGTATTATGTAAGATATGCCAAAAGGGGCTCTAGATATGATAAAATAAAAGGGAGACAATGTAGATGATTTATGAACCAGTTTTTTATGTTCCCCAGTTTTGAAAGACACTATACCTATACTATCCATTCATGGTTTTTTATATTTTGTAATATGTGTGCTTCAATTATGAAGTAATAACAATTTATGTAATGTATGGGTCATTATAGTGATGATCCTTATCTCTTTAGGGGCCATGATGGGTTTCTATATCTTAATTCTTGTCAACGGCTCTCCTAGAGGATACTTTAAATGTTCTAAGGGGGTCAGACAAGGTGATCCTATCTCTACCATTCTTTTCTCTATTATGGAAGATTACATGAGAAGATTAATCACTCATGTTGTAGATCAAGGATGGACCAAACCGATTCTTTCTTCTAGAAACCTAAATTCCCAATCCCATATTCTCTATACGGATGATATCATTTTATTCCTCCAAGGTGACAAAAAAATATTAATAACCTCAAAACAACCATTTTCCACTATGAGGAAGTGTCTAGACAATGTTTCAACTCGCAAAAATCTTTTATCTACTTTGGTAAATGATTCCCCCAATAGAAAAGGTCATACTATTAACTCTATGGGGGTCCAGGAGGGTTCCCTCCCTTTCACCAATCTCGGTGTCCCCATTTTCTAGGGCCAAACCAAATCCACTTATTTCCATCTCATTGTTGATCAAATTCATCAGAAACATTCCTCTTGGAAAGGTAAAACCCTTTTAATGGCGGGAAGAGTTTTTCTTGTCAAATACACCATAGTATCTAAATTAGTTTACTCTATAATGGTCTATAAATGTCCAGAAGATCTTTTAAAACATTTTAATATTACTATAAAAAACATTATTTGGAGTGGAAGTACTCTTGAGAGAAAACTAGTAATGATCCCCTGGTCTACCTGTTGTAAACCCATAGAGAAAGCAGGCATTGGTGTAAAAAAGCTTTAAACTTTCATCGATTCTCTCCAAGCTAGACTCACATGGTCTCTTATAAAAAAAACTCTCACTCCACGAATTTTATTAGGGCTCAATTCTTTGATAGGATTAAGAAAGGTAATAATTATTATATGACTTATTTTATTTGGACCTCCATCAGAACTGCTTTTCCTCCATCACGGAAAATTCCAGATGGATTGTCAGTAAGGACTATACACTTAATTTTTGGTCTGACTACTCGATTGGCTCCCCACTCATTTCTAAGGTGCCTAATGCTTTTACCACTGTCTCCATTAATAGAACAATTAGGGTGGTGTTTTGTTATCAAAGATTAAATTTTCCTGATAATGTTTAAGAAATTGTCAAGAACTACTCTTTCACAACTGATTATGATATTTTGATTCGGAAGCTGGCTCAAAATTTCATGCCTGATTTAAAAAAAATTTATAACCACTACTTTTCCAACTCTGACAATAATCTAAGCTGGGTGAAAAACTTCCAAAAAGGATGGTTAAAACCATCACGTATTGCTCTATTTTGGAGGATTGTGCATCAAAAAGTTACTACTAATATATGTTTGCAATATTATGTAATTAATCACTATTCTAAATTTAGAATGTGCAATCAACATCGTGAGGAAATTAATCATATTTTCCTATCTTGTGACACTAATTCAACTATTTGGCATTACATTTCTGATCTTTTTGAGTGCATATGGATTTCGGATAACTTTATTTTCTCTCATATAAAAAGGAAGGTTGATTTTCCGGGGTCCCTACAAATAAGAAACCTCTTTCTCATAGCTGTTGCGGAGCTCCTTCACGTCATCTTGTATAGTAGAAATGATTTTATCTTTAAAAAAAATTCATTCAGATTAAATGCTTGTAAAATAAGGATTCTTATTGCTATTAGAGAGGCTACCTCAATTAAAAAGGACTACTACAACAACTCCGTTAAAGATTTTGAGATCCCTCGACACATCGAAGTTTGTGGAAACTACCCGAAGCCCAAATACCCTATTGAAGTTTTTTTGGAAAGCTCTTCCTACTGGATGGATCAAAGTCAATCTGGACACAGATTTAAAGGGAAACCCATGACCATTGGGCTATAGTGGCTTCTTTAGAGACCATCTTGATTAGATCCTAGGATGTTTCTATAGAAGTTTCAGCCTCTATTCTACACTGGAGACTGAAATGATGGGCTTTATCCACACCATTTCCTTTTACAAAATGTACAATTGGAACAACATTTGGGTTGATAGTGACTCTACAACTATAGTGAAAGCCATTTGTAATGGTGTTTCTCATCTTGATTGGAATCTCACAACCCGATGGATTGATTGTCTTAACTTGCTCAGGAATCTGCCTTCCATTGTCACTCACACCTACCGTGAAGTGAACAAGATTGTCGATGGTCTTGCCAACATGGGATTCCCCCACGAAGTTATTTGTAGGAGTGACATTTATTTAGATTTACTTCCTTAATATATTAGAGACACCAGAAAGATACCTACTTTTTGTCTCATGTAACATTCACTTGTACTCCTTTCTTTTTTAAATAAAATTTTGTGTTCTTGCCTTTGACAAGAACACAACCATCTTAAAAAATGAAAAATATTAATTGAAAAATATTAAATATATTGAAGGTTCAATTAATATTTATGAGAATGAAGAGTCATGTTTTTGAATCAAATATTTTCATGTAACATATTTATTATATTATAAGTAAATGATAATAATATTTATGACTCATTTTATTAGTTATAAATTGTCATTGATAGTGCATTACGTATTTGGGGTCGATGAGTCTATAATGAGTATTTTAACTAATCACTATAAATAGAAGATGAGGGGATTTTGTTAAGTACTATTCGTTGGTTTTCTCTCTCCTCTCCACTCTACCATGATCTAGAGAGAGATTATTTGGATCCAAGGAGCTCAGATTGAGCTCTCTCTCAGGCATCGCTAGCGAAGTGATAATGTAACGACCCAATCTTTTAAATTATATTTGTTTCCTATTTTTTGGGTATAATTAAAATGTGATGGTTGTGTTCAACTCTTATATGACCGTTGAAACTATAATCTTAACATTGTGTTATTATAAATATGGTTTTCTTGGTTAATTAATACAAAAAGAAGATTGAATGGCCTCATCCAGTAGACTCGAGCCAGATGAAGCCCCTCAGTCGGAACTGGGGAAGGAGGTAGGACCACTATGCTTTGTTCTGGACAAAGCCCAAGCCGAACATCAATGTATGAATCTTGAACGTAATCTCTTAAGGGAGAAGTTAAAGCTAATAAAAATCACCACTTGGGTAATGTTTTCTGAGCCACCACAAGATTCAATCACCATAGCACACCTTACACTTAGGTCCTATGTTGGTGTTATAAGGGGATATGTAATGAGACCTTAGCAGCTTTGTGTAATCTTTTTATATAAATTAAATTGTTATTTATTCTTATGGAAAAGTTTGTAAATTTCAAATATCAGGATAAATATAAGATTTTTATTATTGATGAATTTATAAATAAAGGGTTATTTTAAAATATTTTTACATTCATTAAATAATTAATAATGTGAAAAGATTTTCAAAAAATGGTCTTCTACATTTGTGAGCAGTGATAAATTTAGAGTCTAATAAGATCAACTTGGTTTTTAGTGAATAGTAAAGTATAAATAGTAACATACCTAAATGAATAGTAATGAATAGTAATTTGACCAAAAAAATAGAAACTTCACCCATGAATGTATAAATACATTTTATACATCTTAAAAGTGAAAAACGATCATAGTTTAAGTTTTTGTATTTTTGTATGCCAGAAATATTTTATTTAAAATTTTATAATTAATTTAATAATTTAAAATGGAAATTTATCTTCAATAAATTTAATCATAAATAGTTACTTTATTGTCTTATGGTTATATGATAATTTTATGGGACCATGATTATTTTTTAAGGTGTTACAAAATGAGTTATAGTTTTAAAGATGTATTTTTGGAATAAAAAATGATTTTATTTAAAAATTAATTTAAAAATTAATTTAAAAATATTTAGAAAATAATTTTCTTAAAATGGTCTTAATTTTTTATTTTAGAGCATCAATTTTAGGTAAGGGTGATGTTTTGGTTTTTTTTGAAATAGTTGAATTTTCGGTGAATAATAAAAATTTAGTTTTGAGTTTCAGGTGTTTAATGACATCATTAATGATGTAACAATGATTTAAGATTTCTGGTGGACTTATGAATAGTGATATATTCTATGAGGTGTCCCAAGTGGCCAATACCATGGAAAAATACCATGGGATAGCTCATTGTTTTGAGAATACCAACGATGAGGTGTCCCTTGGAAATTAATAATTTATTCACTCACTTTCCCTATAAATACCATTCCATTTCCCTCATTCATTTCATTCCAAAATCATCCTCAATGATGTTCTTGTCTCTTTACCTCCCAAGGATTCCTCCCAAGGTTCCCTCAAGCCTCCCAAAGTCCCGACCTTCAATCTTTTGAAGTTACTCTTCAAGGTAGGGGATCGTTTCACCCTCCTCTTTTAAGTCCTGACCTCTTTTATGTCGTGTCTTATATTTTCCATCTATTTATGTTGAGGGTATGTTCTTATATGTTCTTATTACTGTCCATATCATGTCCAAATGATGAGAGACCCTTTATTCTATAATCAATTTGTTTTCTGAATTTTTAAGTGATGCTGTTAGGCGGCCAAATTTCTCGTAAAAGAAATTCCATCTTCTCTTTCATTTCAAGTTTCCTTTTGTTGTGGTATTTCTTTCAAATATTCATACCATGTTCTTATCTCCATGTATTGTGTATATATATTGTAATATGATTTATTTCTGAGTGGGTTAACCTTGTACTCTCTCTTTTTTATTATTTTCTAAAACCATGTTATATAGCCATTATGCTGTAGAAATTTCATCTCAAAATTTCTATGTCTTTCTCTCAAGAAATTATCTTGTTTATTTATGTGAATAATAAGACCTATTTCCTTTATATGGGCACTCATAAATATATTAAAATGATATATTTTATTTTGGAATGAACATACATATAACCCTCACTCCCTTTCCATGGGTTATAAATGATATAATGATCTTATTTGTAAGAACTTTTAAAACGTCAGGATTTCTAAATGAATCACATTAATTTTATTCTCTATGGGTTATTTATGAAATGTTTGATTATGATCTATGTGACTCACATTAATTTAAATACTTATTAATGGTTTGACCTGATAACTCTCTAATGCATTGGGTAAATAATTAATCTCTAGAGTTGACAAGTTTCACGATACCTTGGTGAATAACCTTGGTAATGTTTATGAAACATCAGGGATAAACCTCAGTGATATGATCTTGAATGTCTAAATGAAATGTTGTAGCCACATATTCAAGTTATTATTCAATTCATTTTTATTATGATATTCCTATACTTCCATTTCTCATGTCCTTATGTTTTTATTCAAGTTATTATTGATGTCACAAGTCAACCGATTCCCTTGTTTACCCTTAATAGGCCTTCTCCTAACACTATAAATTGAATTTATGTCTTCTGGTTATGAGATGTAGTTATTGTACATAGGATGAAATTATGATGAAACCTTACAAGTGGATTAGAAGAATTTTTTATGTTTTTTGTCATGTATTTTGTTCTTGATTTCCAAAGACTTTAAAGATCCTCTTTTTGTAAAATGTAATGAAAAGTCATGTAATAAAAAGGCAGGATGCCATAGATTGTATCAAATGATAGATTGGTTATTTATGGAAATTAGGCTATGAAATATTTAGAAAGAATCCTATAGAAAAGATTAAATATTGGAAAACTTCTTGGAATTTTGGTGAGTATTAAGTAAGTCGTTTATCAAGAAAATACATCCCTGTCTGGATACGAGCTGGTAGAGGTGACTCTGGAACAGATGTACATAGGGGTAAAACCCGAAAACACCGCTTTGAGCTAAACTCGAACAAGAACTAATACACGATAATAGGCCTTATAGCACTCTTGGTTATGACACTCCCAGGGGATATTTTTGGTTAATCATAAGTTTTTTATGAATCATTATGAAGGATTTATAAATAAATGAAATTATCTAAGCATGAAGTTTTAAGAACCTAAAATCCTTTATAGTTAAAATAGTCATAAATGAAATATGTTTTTCACTAAGGTTTTATTATTTTAGGAAATGGAGGGAAATAGGAGGAACCGTGAAAATGGTGACCGTAACGGACCATGCGCTGACCACCCTCTAATGAAACCGGAATGGAAACATTCATGCAAATGATGAAACAACTGACTCAAGTTATGGGAAATAGCTTGAATCAAGATGAGAGACTGATCTCACTATGAATGGAACTACATTCTGGTGAGTCCTTTATGCATCAACAACCACCAACCATCTATGGATCGACTGACCCATTGTTTTCTGAGTAGTGGATCGGCTCCATCGAGAAGATCCACTACTGGAATGGGAGGTTTTCCCCATGCTTCTTTACCAACGGTTTTCTTAAACCGTTGGTAAAGAAGAGCTAGGCAATGGTTCCCTAAAACTGTCGGTAAAGGGGTGTTCAATCCAGCCTTTACCAATAGTTCACTAGAACCATTGGAAAAGGGTATATTGGACACCCCTTTACCAACGGTTTTTAAAAACCATTGGTAAAGTTTTACCCCAAATACACTTGGCCGCTCCTCTCCCCCATTAGAGATACAGAACCCTAAATTTGCAGTGCTCCCCTCATGACTTCCCCCATCCAAACCACTGACACTCCATCAAAATCATCTCAAATCAGGTATTTTCTTCATTATACACATAAAATATTTAAGTTCTACCTTGTTTTTATTGTTATTCATCTAATATTTTAGTTTTATGTTTTGATTTTGATGTTTATATAACTTTTTTGTGTTTTGACTTTGATGTTTATATAACTTTTTTGTGTTTTGATTTAATCTATACTTTCTCCATTCTAATCCATTTAATTAATTAAATCTTTAACTCTCCATCGAGGAAGAATCATCTCAAATTCATTGCGTTTGGATTCTTGATTTTCTAAGTATGGGTTTTTATGATTTTTCTTCATCCTGTAATTAATTGTTACTTGGAAATTTATTTATATGTGTTTATTAATTTTTATCAAAGTTTCAATGAATGTTTTCCTTGAAATTCCTTGTGAAATTTTATTTAACCCTATTCTCATTGAATTGAACAAGTCATGAATTTGATGACTATAATTTTGACATCTGTCAAGTATTTATGAATTAGTCAATTCCATGACGGTTTAGATTTATTATCAAAGAATACTTAAATAATGATTAAGTGAAATTGAGTCTTTGTCTCGAGTTTTTATTCAAAGAATAGAATAAATTGATTTACATGAATTGAGTTGACCTATTTACTGTTTTCTAAGTTGTTTCAAATGATTTAATTTGTGAAATGAAAATGAAAACTCTTGGAATGATTTTTTTGAAATGAGATATGTTTGGTAATTTTAAATTAGATATTTATTCATGTGGAAATAGTCTATAATCCCATGTTTTGAATTTATATTGAGAATTTTTAATTGTAAAAAATCCTTTAATTCCTTAGGGATGTTTTGAAAGGAAGGATTTTTTAAAGTCCTGTTTAGAATTACATGTTAGTTATTGTAAGGAAGTTGGTATAGATAACATTTCTAAGTATTGAATTAAATACGGGGTTTTGAATTGAATTGAAGATTTTTTACCACTTAGTTGGAACTTTATGAGGATCCTCAATTGTAATAATTCATTAATGTAACTTGCTCGATTCTTGTAATTACAATTTATGGATGTTGAAAATGGGATTATTCACATCGATTGAGATTGTGGTGAGATTGAGATATGATTTGAGGTCTGAATAATATGATTGGTATTGATAAGGATCCTAATTGTGATACCCATAAATTCCTTATCTTACTCACCTCTTTTGACTAGTCATGGTGACATAGATAGTTAGATGGGAAAATCTAGATTTATGATTCACTAGTGGACTCATACCGCATCTAGTGGAATCTACTACTGGAAATATGGGTTTTCCCAATGCTCCTATACATATGGTTCATCAAGGAAGCCTTTACCAATAGTTTCATAAAACTATTGGTAAAGGTAGACATGGGTGATTTAAAACGAATTTTTAAAGATATTTCAGAAATGATTTAATCTTGAGGAATGTGTTTTATTAAAATGAGAATTTTTTTAATACAGCTTGTGTAATGTAATTTGTTATAGTACACTTGTTGTGTGACTATGTTTGGTATTTAGTAACACATGAGATAAATGGTCTGTGAGAATGTGTTGTGAACGATATTTCATGGTTAGTTCAAGATTATATTTATGTTTTGAGCCTATTAATGAGTTGTTTTAATGATATTTTCATACATTTACCTTATGTTAATTGGTGAAAACTGGGAGCTGTAGAGGTGGTTCATTATTAAGAAATTTAATTAATGCTAAAACTGTGGATAAACTATGCATGGTAGTGAATTCTTGAAATGTTTGATGTTTTTAGTCCTTTTTTATTTGGAGTTTCTTTTGATGTTGAAGTTTCTTATTGATACCTATGATGGGAATTTATTTTAGTTTCTAAATCGGCTGAGACTCCCCCACCATGCACAATGTATGCAACCTCTACCCTGATTTAATCATTCTGTTTACACAGCCTATGAAACCTCTACCCTCATTTAATCAGTGAACCGAAGTCATTAATTCAAGCCTTCATTATCACTAGCATGTAAAGAATTGAAGGATGTAAACCCATCCTTACAGGATTTCATACCTTAGATAGTGTTAAACATATGGAATATGAGCTTTTGAATTCACTAGTTAACCAGGATCATATATTTCATTTCCCCCAAGATGATTGTACTAATATAACTTTAGGGTAAATTAAATGTGGTTCTCATTGTATGTTGTATATTATCTGTCCTTCTTGGACAATACTCACTTTTATGAGGGTGGGGTGCTTTTCACTAGCTATGCTGGCATGTGTAGACATCCATAAAAATGTTAGATAAGTCACAAGTTTAATTCAGTAATGTTTTTATCATTGACATACTTTATTATTAATCTCAAATTTAAAAATAAATGTTTTTGTCTATACTTTATGAAATAAAATCTTTTTACAATCCATGAATAAGCTATTAGTGTAGAAGCCTAATCTTTATTCACTCATGGGGTGCACTTGACTTGGGGAAGTAATTGGGTAATGAAAGGTATGGACATAGAGGTGCAAATAATGAGTTATTGAACATGAGTGAATGATTTGGGATGCCTATGACACATAATGCGACCTGATGCATGTGCCTCTTATAGACCTAATGAAAATGAATATAAATAAATTTTAATTTAATTAAGGAGTACATGTTCTTTACATTTTTTTAATAGTTCACTACATCGACTAGAAACTTCTTCCTTTTTCGTTTACTTAAATGTTTTTTTAATTAAAGTTCAATCCTATTGAATTGTTTATGACAAAGTGACTTATATAAATTCTTTTTATAGAATGGAAAAAAGTTGGATGTATGAAACCGATTAGATCTCAAGCGATTTTCAACACAATTTGGAGAGATTTATAGATTTTTCATTTCAGAATGCTTCAGATAGTGGTCACATACATGAAGGACCCCGGGACACCCTGAGAGGGGAGGGGTGAATCAGGGTGGAAACTTTTTCTTCTTAAAGTTGTGGATCTTGTTCTCACGTTGGCAGGAACTTCTTAAACCTGTATGAAGGATATGATCAGCAATTAAACATTCACATGCAGAGAGATGACACAACAATTTTTACTTGGTTCACCACTAAGGGCTACGTCCAAGGAGCATACGCCGACAGATTGTCGGTCGTACCTAAATCCACTATGCTTCACTAGCTGCGAATACAAAAGTTCGGGTATAGACACTCTGTCCCAGGCTCACTGCCTTTACATAAGGTTTAGGGATAGCTCACTGCTTCCCTCGGGTCACTCCCGTTGACTCCCCCTGGCTCACTGCCGTTGGTGAAGTCTCACTCAGTTTATAGACGTGAATGTCTCTTCAATAAATTTGCATTGAAGTCTTTGCCTCTGCTCAGCACGAGACTCTGCTTGCATCGATGTTTGGAAGAGATGCACTAGAACGCACAGAACCACTGAACTGGATAACCAAAACGTGCAGACAAACCTTTCTGAGAAATATGCGAAACATCAACCATTTGCGCACAAAATCATCCTATTGCGCGCAACATTTTCTTTTGGCGCGGAAAAATATTTCGCGCAAAAATCCCCTTTTTCGCGCAACTCCAAATATTTCGCGCAAGCTCCTTTACGCGATCCTTTTTCGCGCATCAGACCTCAGATCTTCTCTAAGTCTTCCAACCCCCCGAATGAAGGGGGTCACCTCATATTTATAGGCGACTGAGACCACTGCGCGCAAAATCCCCTTCGGCGCGGAAAACCTCTCATCTGGCGCGTAATCTTTCGCCCAGCTTAAGTATTTCGCGCACAACCCTTATTTTCCGCGCAGCCCATGCCTTTGCCATTTTTCATCGAACTGATTTCGAAACACTATTTGCGCGAAAAACCTTGATCCCCTATTTCGCGCATCCCGCTGTTTTTCGCGCCTAACATAAGTATTTCGCGCAAGCCTCTAAAATTTCGCGCACCACTTCCTTTTTCTGCGAACCTCCTTTTGCAGACAATCCATGTCTTCATTTTCCGATTTTGAGGCCCAAAAATTTGGCAAACACTGGGAAACAACGCCACCTTCAAAACTGTTGTCTGCTTGAACTGTATGATCACTTTGCTGGAACACATTCGTAACTTCCACTGAGGATTGACAACAAACACAAACCATACACCAAATCATGCTTTGAAGAACCTGGTTCCAACAATCTCCCCCTTTGGGTTTGTTGGCAATCAGAATAAATTCAATAGATCTCCAACCATGAGCAAATCCAAAATGCAAGAATCAACACAGCCAACACTCTAAGTCTACGTGAGCAATGCTCGGTGTAGAAAGCAAGAGAGGAAGCTTGAATTGGGTCTTAGTGTTTTGAAATTCTCCATGACGCCCGATGTTATCCTTATTAAACTTCTCATCACAATCTTACACTTCCATCACAGAAGAATTTCTTGCCATAAATTTCTTGCCGTGAATTTCTTGCCTTGAATTCTCTTGCCGTGAATTTATTCCTTTCTCCCCCATTGACAATAAAACCAAAGACCGAAAAGTTTGTTCAACGTTCAGCTCAAGCCATACTCCCCCTGGATAGTATCTCCCCCATAAACCTGCATCACATCCATAAGCAGATAAAAACAGTTAAAACAAACGGGGAGAGGGGAGTTTCGAAACCTCCTTATGCAGCAGGAGGTGGTTGAACCCCTAGGTTCAACCGATGCTTTTCAAACACAGCTGCTGACAGTGGCTTTGTCAGGATATCAGCTACCTGCTTATCAGTTCCCACATGGTCCAGTCTAATCACCCCTTCTTCAACCTTTTCTTTGATGAAATGATACCGTATTTCAATATGTTTTGTACGAGAATGCTGAACCGGATTTTTCGTGAGATCAATTGCGCTTTTGTTATCACAGTAGATCACCATTGGCTGCTTTACCTCATCACCAATATCTGTTAATTGTTGCTTCATCCATAGCAGTTGAGTGCATGACTTTGTGGTAGATATATACTCAGCTTCAGCAGTACTAAGAGAAGTACTTTCTTGTTTCTTGCTCAACCAGCCAACACAATTATTTCCGATAAATAATGCTCCACCACTGGTGGACTTTCTGTCCACAACATCGCCAGCCCAGTCAGCATCAGAAAATGCGGATAATTCACTATCCCTTCCTACAGCAAAGTATAATCCATACTTGTAAGTACCTTGAATATACCTCATGATTCTTTTCACTGCTGTCATGTGTTCCTCTTTTGGATTACTCTGAAAGCGGGCAGAAAGACATGGGGCAAAGACAATATCTGGCCGTGTCGCTGTCAGGTACAATAGGCTCCCAATAATTCTCCTGTACAGGGTGGGATCTACAGATTTCCCATCCTCATGCTTCCCAAGTTTGGTTCCAACTGCAATCGGAGTTGACATTGGTTTGGAGTCTTGCATGTTAAACTTCTTCAGCAGCTCTCTTGCATACTTTTCCTGAGAGATAAAAGTGTAGTCTTTCCTCTGAGTCACTTGCAGTCCCAAGAAATATGTGAGCTCCCCAATCATTGACATTTCAAATTCTGATTTCATATGATTGGAAAATTCATCCACTGATTTCTGTTTGCTGCCACCAAATATAATGTCATCGACGTAAACAAGAACCATGAACTGATCTTTTGGAGAATTCTTCACATAGAGATTGTGATCAACTCCTCCTCTTTTGAATTCCAGCTTTTTGAGATACGAATCTAGTCTAGAATACCATGCCCTTGGTGCCTGTTTTAATCCATAAAGTGCTTTCTTTAGCTTGCAGACCTTTGATTCATCAGCACCAAGAAGAAAACCCACTGGTTGTTCAATGTAGACTTCTTCTTCGAGTACACCATTTAAGAATGCTGTCTTGACATCCATTTGATATACTTTATATCCTCTTTGGAGAGCCATGGAAAGGAATAGCCTGATTGACTCCAATCTAGCCACTGGAGCAAAGGTTTCTTCAACATCAACACCTTCAATCTGAGAATAACCTTTACATACCAGTCGAGCCTTGTTTCTGATAACATTGCCATGCTCATCAAACTTGTTCTTGAAAATCCATTTGGTGCCAATCACATTGTGACCTTTGGGTCTCTGGACCAAATCCCACGTCTGATTTTTGTCAATCTGATCTAACTCTTCATTCATGGCTTTCACCCAGGATTCATCCATTGCAGCTTCTTCAAATGAGGTTGGCTCTACAACTGATAGAAATGAAGAAGGTGTGTTATTTCTCATCCTCCTTGTTTGAGTGGGTGCATTCATGTCCCCAATTATGTTGGATGGATCAATCTCAGCTCTTCGGTTTCTCCTGAGAGATTCAGTAGCATTCTTTTCAGCTATAGGTTCTTCTTCTGATTCTTCTTCTGAGTCAACATCATGATGTTACTGCTGAGAGTTTTGAACAACTTCCTCTATCTCTGTGTTTGTGTTTTCTTCACGTTCACTTTCTTCCTGATTGTCCATCACATCCGCATATGGCGTCCTTGAAGCATTTGTGGTTTTCGCTTCAATTATCTTAACATCACTGCTTACCACAATCTTCCCCAAGCGTTTATTGAAACACTTGTAAGCTTTACTGTTCATTGGATACCCAAGAAAAATTCCTTCATCAGCATTGTCACCATACTTTCCTTGGTTTCCTTCTTTATTCCGGATGAAACATTTGCTTCCAAAAACCCGAAAGTATTTCAAGGAAGGCTTCCTTCCATGCCATAATTCGTACGGTGTCTTCGTTTCTCCCATGTAGAGCCCTGTTCGATTCTGAATGTGAACTGCAGCTTCAACAGCCTCCTTCCAGTAATGGCGAGAGATACCACTCTCAATCAACATAGTCCTGGCCATATTGTTGACCTGTCGATTTCGACGCTCAACAACTCCATTTTGTTGTGGAGTTCTCACAACAGCTACCTCATGCTGTATTCCATGTTTCTCTAGATAGTTTTCAAACTCAATGGATGTGTATTCCCCTCCATTGTCCGATCGTAGGACTTTTATTGACCGTCCAGTGTCATTCTCGGCAATTCGGCGATAAGTTTTCATGCAATCAAGTACTTGTCGCTTCTTGTGAATCACCATTACACAAGCCATTCTACTATAATCATCAATGAAAAGGACGAAGTACCTCTCTCCATAGGTTCCAGCAACATTTATTGGGCCACATACATCAGTGTGAATGAGATCGAGAAGATGTGATGCCCTTTTCTTCTTTGGAAGATACGAATTACAGACCAGCTTCCCACGAATACAGGCATCACAAGATTTTTCCCATTCGCGTTTTAGAATGGGAATATCCATGACTATCTTCAGCTTAGATATCTTTTCCATGTCTTGTTGGTTAATGTGCCCCAGCCTTCGATGCCATAAATTGTTTTCTTCGTCAACAGACAAGTAACAAGAGTTCACTTTGTTGTCAACCTGATATAAGTTTCCATCTGTTCTACAACCTTTCCTAAGAGAATTCCCTGTTTTTCCTTTTATAGTGCAGCCTTTTTGATTGAAGGTTACTATGAGCCCTGAGTCCCAGAGTTGACTTACACTGAGGAGATTATGGCGTAGACCGTCCACATAAAGAACTTCAGTCTTTTTCAGCTCTCCGTTGGCGAGAGCAGTATTCCCACTGCCTTTAATCTTCAAAGCGCCATCGTTACCAAACCGTACTGTTCCATCAACCTTCTTTTCAATGTTCTTCAGAAGGTCAGCATTTCCTGTCATATGGGAATAACATCCACTATCAAGAATCCAGGTGCTGCTACTCTTTGTAGCTTTGAGGGCTACTTCCGCAAGATTGGATTTCTCGATTTTCTTCTTTTCTTTCCATGAGATATTGGATTGAACATAAGACACTGATGGCCTTTTAAAACGTTCTTCCACATAATCTGAGTCTTCATACCCATAATCTTCTTCCAGAAGAGAAAAACTATTTGTGAGAACAACATCATCAGGAGGATGAACCCTGTCCCGTCTTTGGGTGTTGTATGAATTTCTCTTGTCATACCGCTGCCTGCAAAACATAGCTTTATGGCCAAAGTTAGAACAATTAAAACAGTAACCATAGAAGATATTTCTTCTATAAGATGGAGGATATGAAATCGGTCTCCTTTGTTGATTTCCCAGATCTTCTCCATTAAAGTAACTCCTTGCCTCTTCGCAATATGACATAGTATGGCCCAGATAGCCACAGAATTGACACTTCATGTGAGGGAATGACTTCACACCTGAATTTCTCCTCATACCTTCATCCCTGTGAGAGTAGTTGAACTGCCTATCATTTCTAAATGTTTGATGGTAATTTTCAGTTATCCTTCTAGTTTGGATTGAGGGTTCCTTTTTCAGCACTTCAGAAAATGTTTCAACATGTTCAACCTTCGTTTTGTCTTTCTTTTGAATTTCTTTATTTCTAGCAGTTGATGTCTCAGCTTCACATCCAATTCCACGCTTTCCCATGCAGGCAGGTCTTTGAACGCTCAAGATTTTTTCAACTCCATCAGAACCACATTTGGCTCTTGCCAATAATTCAGCATCTGAGAATCTTCTAGGTTGTATTTTCTTCCTTGATTCTTTTGAAAAAGATTCGGTCTCAAGTTTACTCCTAAGAGTAACAATGTCCTCCTCAAGACCCTCAGTAGTCTTGGACTTTTCTTCCAGTCTTGAGGTGAGGTCATTGATGACCTTTCCCTGCTCTTCAATTATTATCTTAAGATCCAATACATCATCATTGCTTTCAATGATTTTAGACTGAACTTTCACAAACTCTTCCAGACGTTCAATTTCAGCTTCAAGTTCATCAACATATTCTGATGACTCTTTGACCATTTCCTTCCACTTATTACATTTCTTACATTTACTCTCAATCTTGGAGAAAGAATCCTTAATTTGAACCTTTGGATTATCAAAGGAAGTACTCTGATTATCTATGCCTTTATTGATTGAAGAATCTGATATTTCAGTGGTAGCCATCATGGAAGCATGTTTTTCAGTTTAAAATTCTGGTTCTTCTTCCTCACAGAATTCAATATCATCATCTTCTTCCTCACAGACAAAGCTCTTCCTCTGCATTTTCTTTCCAGATTTGAAATCACCCTTTTTGAAAAACCTTTTCCGAGGCTTTTCAATGTCTTCAGCTTCGCTCTCATCATTATCCAACTTTCTTTGGCACTGAGAGGCAATGTGCCCAACTCTTCCACAACGGAAACATGCAAGAGGTAACTTACCTCTAAATTTACCTTTACCCTTTTTCAGCTTCTTCACGATGAGGGAAAGAATTTCTTTTTCTTCGTCATCATCACCACTACTATCTTCTGAAATTTTCAGTTTGTCTATGGCTTTGAATGCCATTTCTTTGCTCACGCGAGTCGTGGCATCTTCGGGTTTGACTCTCATCTCATATGCCACTAAACTACTTAACAAATCATCCAGAGAAAGTTTGGATAGATCTCTTTCTTCGAGGGCTGACACCTTTGCATTGTACATGGGGGGAAGTCTTCTCAATATTTTCTTAACGATATCAATGTCTTTGATTTCTTCTCCAAGACCTCGAATTTCTCCCACTACTTCAGTAATTCGATTAAAAAATGAATCTGCATTTTCATTGGGATGCATCTTTAGGTCGTCAAACCTGTTATGTAAAACTTGAAGTTTTGCCTCCTTTACCTTGCTATCTCCTTCATAAATGTTTTCAAGTTTATCCCACATAGACTTTGCTGATCTGCAACTCATCACCTTTAGATATATCTGATCAGAAAGAGCTGCGGTGAGTGCATTTTGAGCTTTAGCATCTGCATCAAGAATTTTCCTGTCTGTGTCAGTCATAGCCAGTCCTGTTTGATCAGTGACTTGTATTCCTTGCACAATAGAAAACAAAACTTCCATTCCAAGAGATCTTAGATGAGATCGCATCCTATTCTTCCAGATCTGAAAATTATTTCCATCAAAGAGAGGGACTCCCCTCACATTGGCTGCATTCTCCATGGCGACAAAGGACAGATTCAAGACCAACAACCTCCCTCTGATACCACTTGAAGGACCCCGGGACACCCTGAGAGGGGAGGGGTGAATCAGGGTGGCAACTTTTTCTTCTTAAAGTTGTGGATCTTGTTCCCATGTTGGCAGGAACTTCTTAAACCTGTATGAAGGATATGATCAGCAATTAAACATTCACATGCAGAGAGATGACACAACAATTTTCACTTGGTTCACCACTAAGGGCTACGTCCAAGGAGCATACGCCGACAGATTGTCGGTCGTACCTAAATCCACTATGCTTCACTAGCTGCGGATACAAAAGTTCGGGTACAGACACTCTGTCCCAGGCTCACTGCCTTTACATAAGGTTTAGGGATAGCTCACTGCTTCCCTCGGGTCACTCCCGTTGACTCCCCCTGGCTCACTGCCATTGGTGAAGTCTCACTCAGTTTATAGACGTGAAGGTATCTTCAATAAATTTGCATTGAAGTCTTTGCCTCTGCTCAGCACGAGACTCTGCTTGCATCGAAGTCCGGAAGAGATGCACTAGAAGGCACAGAACCACTGAACTGGATAACCAAAACGTGCAGACAAACCTTACTGAGAAATATGCGAAACATCAACCATTTGCGTGCAAAATCATCCTATTGCGCGCAAGATTTTCTTTTGGCGGGGAAAAATATTTCGCGCAAAAATCCCCTTTTTCGCGCAACTGCAAATATTTCGCGCAAGCTCCTTTACGCGATCCTTTTTCGCGCATCAGACCTCGGATCTTCTCTAAGTCTTCCAACCCCCCGAATGAAGGGGGTCACCTCATATTTATAGGCGACTGAGACCACTGCGCGCAAAATCCCTTTCGGCGCGGAAAACCTCTCATCTGGCGCGTAATCTTTCGCCCAGCTTAAGTATTTCGCGCACAACCCTTATTTTCCGCGCAGCCCATGCCTTTGCCATTTTTCACCGAACTGATTTCGAAACACTATTTGCGCGAAAATCCTTGATCCCCTATTTTGCGCATCCCGCTGTTTTTCGCGCCTAACATAAGTATTTCGCGCAAGCCTCTAAAATTTCGCGCACCACTTCCTTTTTCTGCGAACCTCCTTTTGCAGACAATCCATGTCTTCATTTTCCGATTTTGAGGCCCAAAAATTTGGAAAACACTGGGAAACAGCGCCACCTTCAAAACTGTTGTCTGCTTGAACTGTATGATCACTTTGCTGGAACACATTCGGAACTTCCACTGAGGATTGACAACAAACACAAACCATACACCAAATCATGTTTTGAAGAACCTGGTTCCAACAATACACTGCCCATGTTTCAATTGTGTTGGTAGAACATGGTTGAGCCATGAAGAAGTCAGCTACCACATAAGCAAATATGGTTTTCAAGCAAACTACTTTGTGTGACATCATAATGGGTAGAAAATGAAATCTCAAATTGGTGACGATCGAAATGAAAGGACTGGAATGAAGAATTTGTTAGATGATCGGATTCCATTTATTCGTCATCATTAAAAAGAAAGGATTATGACTAAGAAGAATTTGATATGAGGAAAGATGATGCATCTAGTGAAAATGATGATATTGATAGGGTGAAAAATTGAATGATGCTGCCCCGACTCCAGTATATCGACAATACGATAAAATGAAAAATCTGGAATTTTTAATCCGATTGGTTCATGGGAAAACTATGTATGTGATTTCTAATACAGAAATTGATTACATTCTTACCCTCTTAAAGGATTTACTTCAAGATGATGAATATATTCCCTCAAAACACTATATGGCATGGAAGTTAGTTGGGGAACTTGGATTTTCAAGAAACCAAATTCATGCTTGCCTGAAAGATTTCAGTTTATTCTGGGAGGAAACCGCTAAATGAAATGATTGTATAAAATGTGCCACATCCCGCTGGAAGTCAAAATCTAATGGAACACCATCCCGCATTCCACAGAAAGTAATGTGGTACTTTCCATCGATCCCTAGACTCTATAATTTTTTTTATGTTTAATGACATATCAATAAAAATGAGATGGCATGATAGTGAGAGAAATAAGACTAATGATGAGTTGGTTCATCCTGAAGATGGATTTTCATGGCAGATATTTGATGCTCGACATCCTGATTTTGCAGTTGACGTGCGTAATGTGAGGCTGGGTCTTTCATGAGACGGTTTTAATCCATTTGGGAAGATGCTTACTTGGTACAAAAAATGTCCAGTTTTTATACACATTTATAATCTTACCCCATGGTTGTGTATGAAAAAACCTTTCCCTTTTATGAGTATACTCATATCTGGTCCTTCTGATCCCGAAATTGATATTGATGTATACATACAACCTTTAATAAAAGAATTGAAACTTCTTTGGGATGTGGGTGTGCGCACATACGATGCATGTTCGAAAGACATATTATAGATGCATGCTGCACTTATGTAGATGATCAATGATTTTACAGCTTATGAAATGATGTCTGGATGGAGTACGAAGGGGAAACTATCATGTCCAGTTTGTATGAAGAATACACGATCCAGAAGACTGAAACATCGCTGTAGTTTCGGTTTTATGGGACATCGACGATTCTTGCCAAAGGATCATCCATATAGAATGAATCATCGAATATTTGATAATACCATAGAGACCGATGATCCCCCTCAACGTATGTATTGAACTGATGTGCTTAAAGAATTGAAAGATTTTAGTTTTTCATTCGGGAAGGGTCAAGTGAAATATGGAAAGAGAAAGAATGTTTCAACTGAAACCTGTTACAATTGGAGGAAGAGGAGTATCTTTTTTGATTATATTTATTTGTTAACCAATTTGTTACGTCATTTCATAGATGTAATTCATATTGAAAAGAATACTTGCGAAATGTTTCTTTCGGTTGTTCTAAATGTGAAGGGGAAGACAAAAGATGATTTACGATCTCGGTATGACTTGGTGGATAGGGGAATCAGACCAGAATTGCATCCTGTGCGTATCAGTGAAAATAATTGGAAACTTCAATGTGCTTCTTATGTGATGACACCTATGAAAAAAAATTTCTCAAAGTATTAGAGACTATTAGAGTTCCTAATGGATATTCAAGAAACATATCTAAACAGTTCAACAGAAGAGTGTTGAATATAAAATCTTTGAAGACTCATGATTATCACGTTCTAATGCATGAGTTGCTTCCAATAGAAATCCGTCATCTATTTTATAATAATGTAAGGGTGACTATTATTTGGTTATTCCATTTGATTAGAGATCTTTTTCATAAAAATTTTTCCATGTCTTTCTTGCAAAAAATGTTGACGGATGCCCTATTAATTTTGTGTGAGTTGGAGAAAATATTTCCACCATCATTTTTCACATGCATGATGCATCTGAATATCCATATTCCCACTAAAAGACTTTTTAGAGGACCTTTTTATTTTAGGTTTATGTATCCAACTGAAAGAAATATGTACACATTAAAGTCTTATGTCCGAAACCGGAATCATCCGGAAGGTTCTATCGTGAACGGTTACTTGGATCAAGAATGCATGGATTTCTTCTCAATGTATTTGTCTGATCTTACTACAATAATGAACATAACAAAGAGAAATGAAGAAGAATAGTATGAGAAAATTGAAACCAGTTTTCCATTACTTCTTAAAATATGAGGAATTCCTAAATCATATACATTGAAGACATTAATCCCCGAAGAGCGGGAGATGGCACATCACACATTTTTGTTCAACTGTGATTTGTTGTATGACTATACCAGGTAACTAAATTGAATATGTATATCTTACATATATATCGATTTAACTATTCATATTTTTTTTTCTATAGGGAACATAAAACAATGATAAATAAAAATCATCGTTCTTTATCTTTTAGAAGGAGGGAGACTTTTCATTGCCAAGTGTTTTCTGCATAGCTAAAATTGATGGTAAAAATATTACTGTTTAAAATAATTATATCAATATTTAATTATGTTTAATCGTCATTTATATTTAAGGTATTGAGTTTTTATACTGAATCTGTGTTTGAGGAAATAATAGCGTTGGATTTTGGTCCTAATACCATGGTTTGTGACTGTAAATCAATTATTACCAATGGGAACAGATTTATTGGAACTGAATGAGAAAAGATCATGAGAACACAACATGATGGTGTTATGGTTACTGCCACAAAAAAATTTATTCCAATGCATCAGATAGTAGACCACGATTTGAAAATGTGGGCTATTATGGAGTCGTTGAGAAAATAATAATATTGGATTATTACTCTCATGGGCGAGCCACAATGATGAAACGCCATTTGTTTGATTCGATGATGAGACAGAGCACATTTATTGATGATTATGGATTTTGAGTAATTAGTATGACTCACATTATTGCTACTAAAGAACCATATGTGTTGGCATCAATGGATAACCATGTTTTTTATGTCAAACACCACCTTCGACCTGAATTTGGTTTCATAGTTGAAGTAATTCCAAGACATATTTTTGATGATGGTGATGATAGAATTTAAAATTTCCCTAGTGCCATTGGAACCAATCCATTTATTTCTATTGATGACTCTAATAGCTCAATTGTTAGAGTTTATTATGAACCTGAAGTTGTGGTTGAAAATATATAGAATCATTCATCCATGTTCTCAATTCTTTTGGTTTACCTTGATTTGGGTTGTTAAGGTTGGGAATATTCAAATTGATTTAGTATTGATCACAAATATGTTTTAGCTTACTTGACTGTTATGTGAATTTTTAATGTTTATTGGTTGCAGTTTTAATTGAATTTCATTTTCTAATTTGGAATTGAACTGTATTCAAACCTAGTCAATCAATTTTTCTAACATGGTGAACATTACAACTTGTATGATTTATTAAATCCATTCAAGCTCTTCTAAAAAATTGATAGCTAAATTACCAATGAATCCCCCTATTCCCTCATATATTTAGTTTTTTGGGTTACACATTAGTTTCGATTTTATAATTAATTAAATATTTGTTTTCAAATTCAGGAAATGTAGCCAATTGAAGAGAGGCAAAGGAAACAAATGATGGAAAAAATCGTCGAATGGTTCATTTGGGCATTCCACCATTCGTTCTTGTAGTGATTACTTTATTTAAAATATATATATATATATAATATATAATGTCTTGTGATTAATTTTTCTGAATTTTTTTTGTAGGATCCACCTATTCGTCGATAGTTATTTGATGAGGAGCCTAGTACTGGTCCCAGTACTCAGTTCGGTGGTACGAGGAGGGTTCGTACCAGAGGTGGTCGAGCAGTTTCATGTACCCGACTAGATCCTGCCACTCCCACTGACATGTCATACTTCCCACATTATGATCCTGGTGTGTCATTAGGGACTCACGAGATATTTAGGCCCCCATGTTTTCACCAACTTTTGCATCTTCTGACCCATCTTTTTTATATCCCATGATGATTCCCACTCCCCAGCCAGAATCTGGTCATACAACTATCCCATCTTCTTTTCCATCTACTTTTGTCCCTCCGAGCAACTATATTCTATCCTCTTCGACTCCTGTTCCACCACAAGGTGTTCCATCAGTGTCTGTGGATCGAGCGGCGCTCAGCGATTATACTGGCGTAGGTATATTTATAGAACCCGAACAAATTTTTATACCAATATTTATTTTCATTATAAATTTTTTTGATAAATTATTTGTTTTTCTTTCATGAAAGATAAATCTACTGACAGGAGTCAGGGGCGGGGGCGTACACGCATGCGTACGGTGTGGAACCGCCGCACCCATGTAATGGTGATTTAGAATGAAGACAACCAAATGGTTGAGAAAATAGGGTAGCAATGTTGGAGTTTTTTGGAGATGATTTAAAAATACTCCAACATCATTCCCATCAGCATGTTATCATCGAGACAGTTGCCACATGAAGTCAAGGATAGAGCTTGGGCAGATATATAGGTAAAAAAATCGGTTGTATTTAATGCCATGAATTATTTTTGTATATATATGAATTAATATTTTGGTGCCACCTTCGATTTAATTTTCCTGATGGTGAGGGTGCACTATCGACAAGTCTGAAGGATTTAGGTGAGCTTTGGAGAGCCTACAAGCATGATTGGTATATTGGATGGTATGCCAGAGTTGGCACTGAGTTAGTGGCGGTACCAGTCATGGATGATTGTCCAATAGAGTAGTATTGGTAGATGATTACCCATTGAACGACTACTCAGTTTAATGTATTAATTAAATTTGAATTTTTTAAATAATAACTTTCATGTTTTTCATTAATATTATTCTTTTAATTATAAATATTTATTTAGGAATCATCTAGAAAAAAATAATAAAAACATTGATGCAAAAAAATACCTCCATACACTGGGGCATACTACAATGCCAGATCATGAGAGGAAGCTCGTATACCAATTGTTCATAAGTTTTCTTTACGAAATAGAGTTTCTTTTGTTTCTTTAATTATTTAATCGTTTGCTAACGTTTTCATATAACTATAGTTTTCAATGTTATTGTATAGGAAACAAGTGAATATTGAAGGATGTGTGCCTCGAGCAAAACTGTTTTGCTCATGTAGATGGAAAAAGGATGGAAGTGTCGTCAACGAACTGACTCAGAAGCAGATTGTACATTTTAATCTGTTGATTTTATATTTTAATATCTATTTTTTAACTTAATAATATATTTATATATGTAACATGTTGCTTTATAGGCCCTCTATGCCCAAGAACCAGACAATTTTGGGCCAACTGATAACTTACATCAGGTGTTGGGAGAGGAGAATTCTGGCAGAGTATGCTGCCGACGTAGGATAGCCCCGACGAAGTATTGGCCCTCCTTAGGTATGAGTTGTAGTGCCACCGAGTTGCAGAAAGTTAGGGCATAGGAAGAACAGGCTGACAAAAGGGACATAGAGATGACATAATAGTCTTCTAGGGAAAACAATGCATTTATGAAATTTATTGAAACTCTACGTCTAAGAATTCAACCAGAGGTCAGGCCAGCTTTTGATGAATATATTTTATCAATAAGTTCTATATATGGTGCACCAGGTGGGTGTTCTAGTGGTGTTCAAGAAGTTTTCTATCCTGACGATGACTATGGCGAGGAGTTTTATGCGGAAGAGGAGGGAGAGGAGGAGGGCGAGGTGAAGGGGGAGGGTGAGGTGGAGGGCGAGGGTGAGGAGGAGGGAATTGAGGAGGATGAGGATGATGATGGGGATGAGGAAGAGGGTGATGATGATGGTGATGATGGTGATGGTGATGTGGGACAAATTGATCCATTACATTTTTGACTAATATTACCTAGAGTTAATGTTTAATCTATTCAAGTTTTTTGTTTTATATAGACCTGTAGTATAGTATTAGAGTTCAGTTATTTTTATATATTGTCTGATTTCATGGATGTTGATGTATTTTAGTGTTTGCGGTGTATCTTGAGCATGTTTATAGAGTTTTGTGTGTTTGGGAACTCCCTAGACAGCCCCCTCCTTCCTGGACCCTTAGAAAACCCCCACCATCCTCCTTGGACCCCTGACAGCCCCTAGACAACCCCTCAGACAACCCCTAGATAGCCCCCCAGAAAGCCCCCTGGACCGCCCCCCGGACAGCCCCCCGGACATCCCCCCACCCTTCTCCTTGGACCCCAGACAACCCCACAAAGACCCCCCGGACACCCCCCCCCCCGTACAACCCCCACCCTCCTCCTTGGTCCCCGAACAGCCCCCCCCCCCCATACCCCCCATACATCCCCCCGGATAGCCCCCACCCTCCTCCCGGGACCCCAGACAGCCCCCCGAACAACCCCCGAAAAGCCCACCAGACAGCCCCCCACCCTCCTCCTTGATTTAACATGCCTTTTTTTATTTCTCTAATCATGAAATGTTTTTTACGATTATTCCTTTTTTGTATGTCTTGAATTATATGAATGTCTTGGTATGCTTATTAGCTCATGCTCATCAAATACATGTGATTATCTTCTTTAATTTGAATAAAAAGTCTTGTTGTAAATTCTCCATGTTATGTGAATTATTCCTTGTTTGATTTGGTTTACTTGTCAATTGTTAGGATAAGACATGGGTTACATGTTAAGGACTCATGGACGAACTCGTCATGCTCGGGGAATTTAGACTTGAAATTCCAGGATGTAAGCTTTGGTTTCTAGGTGAGGGATACTAGGATGGTTTCCATTACTCATGAGTGATATTGGTTCCATGAAGATAAACCGAGGAAATGTCTGTTTTTCAGTATGGTAATACAATGCCTAAGGAGTGGCCATCACCACTCAAAATGTCTCAGGTTTATTTGAAATAGAAAAAATTTTAAGTGAAAATAACAACTAGCATACAGAAAACTGACCAAACACATTTGGATTATGTTGATACTTTAGGAAAATGATCCATGGGTCATTTTTGACATGTATGAGTCAACCCTGTTTAAATCCGAGGCACGGTGTGGCAATAGCACTCTAAATTTGTCTCTTTTGTTTAAAATGGATGGGCTTTTAAGTGAAAAGAACAACTGACACACGAAAAACCAACCAAAATCATTCAGATTCTATTGATACTTTATCACAAAAATCCATGGGTCATATATCACGTGTACTAGTCATCCTCAGCTCAATCCGAGGCGTGGTGTGGCCGGAACCATTCGAAGTGTTTAAATTTTGTTTGAAATGGATAACATTTTAAGTAAAAAGTACAACAGACATATGGAAAACCAACCAAACACATTCAGATTGTGTTCATACTTCAAGTCAATGATCCTTAGGTCATTTTTGACTTGTATGATTCAACCCCGCCTCAATCCAAGGCCTGTTGTGGCCGGTACCACTCAAAGTGTGTCAGGTTTATTTGAAATGGAAAACATTTTATGTGAAAATAACAACTAGCATACGGAAAACCAACCAAACGCATTCGTATTGTGTTGATAGATTAGAAAAACTATCCATGGGTCATATGTGATGTGTAAGAGTCAACTCCGTCTCAATCCGAGGCATGGTGTTGCCGTCACCACTCAAAGTGTCTTTCTTTTGTTTAAAATGGACATCATTTTAAGTGAAAACAACAACTGACATATGGAAAACTGACCAAATGCATTAGGAATGTGTTTATGCTTTAGGAAAATTTTCCATGAGTAATTTTTGAAGTGTACGAGTTTACCCTGTCTCAATCCAAGATGCGGTGTGGGTGGAACCACCCAAAGTGTATCTCTTATTTTAAAATGGACTTTATGTTAAGTGAAAACAACAACTAACATACGAAAAACTGACCAAACGAATTCAGATTCTATTGAAACTTTAGGACAATGTTCCATGAGTCATTTGTGACATGTAAGAGTCAACTTCGCCTCAATATGTGGCCCGATGTGGTCGGAACCACTCTAAGTGTCTCAGGTTTATTTGAAATGGACAACATTTTGAGTAAAAATAACAACTAGCATACAGAAAACCAACGAAATGAATTCATATTGTTTTGATACTTTAGAAAAACAATATATGGATCATATGTGATGTGTATGAGTAAAAACCACCTCAATATGAGGATTGGTGTTGTCGTAACCACTCAAAGTGTCTTTCTTTGGTTTAAAATGGACATAATTTTATGTGAAAACAACAACTGACATACGGAAAACTGACCAGACGCATTTGGAATGTGTTTATGCTTTAGAAAAACAATGCATGAGTCATATATGACGTTTAAGAGTCAAATATGTCTCCATCTAAAATGCGGTATGGATAGCACCACTCAATGTGTCTCTCTTCAGTTTAAAATGGACTTCATGTTAAGTGAAAACAACAACTGACATACGGAAAACTCACCAAAAACATTCGTATTCTGTTGAAAAATTAGGAAAATGATCCATGGGTCATATGTGACATGTATGAGTCGACCACGCCTCAATCTGAGTCACAGAGTGGCCGAAACCACCCAAAGTGTCTCTTATGTTTAAAATGGACAACATTTTAAGTACATATGGAAAACCGACCAAACAGATTATGAATGTGTTGATATATTAGAACAACGATCCATGGGTCATATGTGACGTGTATGAGATAACCCCGCCTCAATCTGAGGCACAGTGTGGCTGAAACCACTCAATGCATCTCTCTTTTGTTTTAAATGGACTTAATTTTAAGTGAAAACAAGAACTGACATATGGAAAACTGAGAAAACGCATTCAGAATGTGTTTTTTCTTTATGAAAACGATCCATGAGTCGTATGTGACATGTACAAGTCGACCCCACCTCAATATGAGACCCAGTGTGGTTGGAACCACTAAAAGTGTCTCTCTTTTGTTTCTAAAGGACATCATTTTAAGTGAAAACAACAACTGACATACGGAAAACCAACCAAACGCATTCAGATTCCATTGAAAAATTAGGGGAACGATCCGTGAGTCATATGTTATGTGTAAGAGTCAACATAGCCTCAATCAGAGGCGTGGTGTGGCCGGCAGCACTTGAACTGTCTCTCTATAGTTTAAAATGGACAACATTTTAAGTGAAAACAACAACTGAAATACTGAAAACCAACCAAACACGTTCATATTCTTTTGAAACTTTATAAAAACGTTACATGAGTCATTTTTGACATGTATGAGTCAACCCCACCTCTACTTGAGGCCTGGTGTGGCCGGAACCACTCAAAGTGTCTCAGGTTTATTTTGAAATGCACAACATTTTAAGTGAATACAACAACTGACATACAGAAAACTGACCAAACGCAATATTATTATGTTGAAACTTTAGGAAAACGATCCATGGGTCATATGTGACATGTACGTATCAACCTATCCTCAATCCGAGGTGTGGAGTGGCCGGAACCACTCGAAGTGTCTCTCTATAGTTTAATATAGACTTCATTTTAATGGAAAACAACTACTGACAAACGGTAAACCGACCAAACACATTTTGAATTAGTTGAAAATTTAGGAAAACGATCCATGGTTCATATGTGACATGTAAGAGTCAACCGCGCCTCAATGTAAGTCACAGTGTGGCTGGGATCACTCTATGTGTCTCTCTTTTGTTTAAAATGGAAAACATTTTAAGTACATACGGAAAACTGACCAAATGGATTCTAACTGTGTTGAAACTTTAGAACAATGATACATGGGTCATATATGAAGTACACAAGTCAACCCCACCTCAATTCGAGGTGCAGTGTTGCCAGAACCACTCAAATTGTCTCTCATTTTTTTTAAAATGGACAGGATTTTAAGTGAAAACAAAAACTGACATACAAGAAACTGACCAAACAAATTCGGTTTTAGTTGAAACTTTCGGACAATGATCAATGGGTCATATGTGACATTTAAGAGTCAACCTCAACTCAATCCGAGGTGCGGTGTGGCCAGAACCATTTGAAGTGTCTCACTTTTGTTTGAAACGGAAAACATTTTTAGTGAAAATTAAAACTAACATACGGAAAACAAACCAAATGCATTCGGATTGTGTTGATAATTTAGGAAAATTATCCTTGGGACATTTTTGATGGGTATGAGTCATCCTCTCCTTAATCCGAGGCCTGGTGTAGCCAGCACCACACAAAGTGTCTCAGGATTATTTGAAATGGACAACATTTTAAGTGAAAATAACAACTAGAAAACGGAAAACTGACCAAACACATTTGGATTGTGTTGATACTTTAGCACAACTATCCATAGGTCATATGTGACATGTACTAGCCAACCCCGCCTCAATCTAATTCACGGTGGTGCTGACACCACTAAAAGTGTCTTTCTTTTGTTTAAAATGGACATCATTTTAAGTGAAAACAACAACTAACATACGGAAAACAGACGAAACGCATTCTGAACGTTTTGATGACTTAGGAAAATGTTCCATGATTCATTTCTGATGAGTATGGGTCAACCCTGTCTCAATCCAAGATGCAGTGTGGGAGAACCCACTTAGAGTGTCTCTCTTTAGTTTAAAATGAACTTCATGTTAAGTGAAAACAACAACTGACATACATAAAACCGACCAAATGCATTCAGATTCTATTGAATCTTTAGGAAAACGTTCCATGAGTCATTTTTGACTTGTATGAGTCATCCCCGCCTCAATTCAAGGCCTGTTGTGGCTAACACCACTCAAAGTGTCTCAGGTTTATTTGAAATGGACAAAATTTTAAGAAAAAATAACAACTAGCATACAAAAAACTGACCAAAAACATTCGGATTGTGTTGATACTATATCACAATGATCCATGGGTAATATGTGACGTGTATGAGTCAACCCCACCTCAATCCGATGCACGGTGTTTCCGGCACCACTCAAAGTGTCTTTCTTTTGTTGAAAATGGAAATAATTTTAAGTGAAAACAAAAACTGACATACGGAAAACTGACCAAATGCATTTAGAATGCATTGATGCTTTATAAAAATGATGCATGAGTCATATGTGATGTGTACGAGTCAACCCCATCTCAATCCATGATGCAGTGTGGCTGAAACCACTCAAAGTGTCGCTCTTTAGTTTAAAATGGACTTTATGTTAAGTGAAAACAAAAACTAACATATAGAAAACTAACCAAATGCATTCTGATTCTGTTGAAACATTAAGACAATGATCCATGGGTCATATGTGATGTGTACGAGTAAACCGTGCCTCAATCCGAGTCATAGTGTGGTCGAAACCACCCAAAGTGTCTGTTATTTTTAAAATGGACAACATTTTAAGTACATATGGAAAACCGACCAAATGGATTATTATTGTGTTTATACATTAGAACAAAAATCCATGGATCATATGTGACATGTACGAGTCAACCTCGCCTCAATCCGAGGCGCGGTGTGGCCAGCACCACTCAAAGTGTCTCACTTTTGTTTAAAATGGACTTAATTTTATGTGAAAACAACAACTTACATACGGAAAACCGATAAAATGCATTTAGAATGTGTTTTTTATTTAGAAAAACGATCAATGAGTCATATGTGACGTGTATGAGTCAATACCGCCTCAATCAGAGACCCGGTGTGGCCGAAACCACTAAAAGTGTCTCACGTTTGTTTCACAAGGACATCATTTTAAGTGAAAACAACAACTGACATATGGAAAATCGACCAAACACATTCTGATTCCATTGAAACTTTATGCAAACGATCCATGAGTCATATGTGGTGTGTATGAGTCAACCCATCCTCAATCCGAGGTGCATTGTGTCCGAAACCACTTGAACTGTCACTCTATAGTTTAAAATGGATGACTTTTTAAGTGAAAAAAACAACCGACATATGGAAAACCAAACAAATGAATTTATTTTCTATTAAAAAATTAGGAAAAAGTTACATGAGTCATTTGTGATCTGTATGAGTCAACCCCACCTCAATCCAAGGCCTGGTGTGGCCGGCACCACTCAATGTGTCTCAGGTTTATTTGAAATGGACAACATTTTAATGGAAAACAACAACTGACATAGAGAAAACTGACCAAAAGCATTCAGATTCTGTTCAAACATTAGTAAAACGATAAATGGGTCATATTTGACGTGTAAGTGTCATCGTAGCCTCAATCCTAGGTGTGGAGTGGCTGACACCATTTGATGTGTCTCTCTATAGTTTAAAATGGTCTTCATTTTGATTGAAAACAACTAACATACGGTAAACCAACCAAAAACATTTGGATTCTGTTTAAACATTAGGAAAACGATCCATGGGTCATATGTGATGTGTACGAGTCAACCACGCCTCAATCCGAGTCACAGTGTGGCCAGGATCACTCTAAGTGTCTCTCTTTTGTTTAAAATGGACAACATTTTAAGTACATACGGAAAACCAACTAAACGGATTCTGATTGTGTTGATACTTTAGGACAATGATCAATGGGTCATATATGACATGAAAGGGTCAGCCTCGCCTCAATACAAGGTATGGGGTGGACGGTATAACTCCAAATGTTAGTATTCTATTTATAATGGACATGATTTCTAGAAGAAACACATTTAAATGTGTATGTTTAAATGAATTATGTATGTTTATAATTAAGTTATGAATGCTGATTTAATTCATGATGTGTATAGTTCCAGATGCATTATATGTTAAATGTTTATGAATTTGTTCTTTAATGTACGTGTTAGTTGGTTATTGTAGGTACATTAATCAGAGAGGATATCAGAGAATTACCTGAATGGATGGGTGAATGGATAGATACCCTGCCAGTGTTGTGCATATTACAGGTTGCTATGCAATTTTCATAGCATATCCTTTGACAATGGTTTAAAACCATTGGAATAGGGTTCATTGAATGTTTTTAACAATGGTTCAAATGGAACTGTTGGTAAAAATACATTCCCAATGGTTTCTAAAACTGTTGGGAACCATGGGAAAGTGTTGGTTTTCCCAACAGTTCCCAAAACCGTTGGGATAGGATAATTTTTCTAACCTATCCCAAATGTTCTATGTAAACTGTTGGGAAAAGCTATCCCAACAGCTTACTTACAAATGGTTCATAGAACCCTTTGTATAAGGTATACCAATGATTCTGTGGCCTTTCCCAAGGGTTCAGAACCGTTGGTAAATCATCCTTTTCCAGTAGTGATCTTTTTTGTGCTCTGCTATTCAGAGTAAGAGAAGATCACCCTTACTATCTACCACTTATAAGGAAAAGCTGATTAGTGGTGGAAGCTGATTAAAAACACAAGATAAAGAGTGGAGGTTGAAGCTATGGAGTGGGAATAGTTCATAGGGATTTTCTTCAGTAAGTATTTCTCTCGTTCCATGAGAAAAATATTGAAGAAGGAGTTTCTCAAGCTGAAGCATAAAGGGAATGAATATTTCGGAAGCAATGAGATGGACTTCACCCGAATTTCATGATATACCTATAGTTTTTTCATGGATCCAAATGGTATGGTTGATAGATTCTTCGTTGGACTGAGACCTCGTATATGGAAGAATATATCCAACCAAGACTATGACAGCTATGAGGAGATCAAGCGAAGTGCAATGAAAGTTGAACTGGAGTTTGGTGAGACACTGTGGTCTCATAAATCAAATGAAAAAAAGAGATCAATGGAGCCCACCTTAGGGATGAGCTTTGATCAAGGAAGAGGAGGCAAGAAAGTTCAATGTCCCACATGTAATAATTGTCGGAAGAAGTATTCAGGGAGATTCCTACTCAGGAGCGGGAAATGCTAACAGTGTGGAAGAGATGTAAATATTTCAAGGAATTGTCGTAGTGAGGTGAAACCTCAACTTCGAAACACTAATGACAAGGGGAAGATGGTGCCGGCCCTACTTGATATCCAGTGCTTTAACTATGGACAACTGGGGCACTTTGCTAATCACAGTCCAAATCCAAGGGCAGTGGAGGGGACCACCATCATCCTTAGAAAAGGCCTAGGGAGTAAGGTCATTCTTTTTCTATCTCGGCAGCTGAGGTTGATGCTCTAAATGATGTGGTAGCGGGTACTCTCGGTGATCTCTCAAGGCTATAAAGTACTTTGTTTGATTCAAGTTCTACACATTCCTTTATTTCCTCCATGTTTGCAAAGAATTTAGAATCAACCCCCGACTTCCTAAAAGTAGAGTTATCAGTCAAGACTCCTAGTGAGATTATCCAAGCATCATTAGTGTTTAGAAACTATAGCATCTACTTTGGTGAGAACTATCTTATCACAAATCTAGTAGTCATTCCCATGCTAGAATTTGACATTATACTAGGGTTAGAATGGCTCTCAAAGTATAATGCTAAGATCAAATATAGAAGTAAGGAAATATCAGTAGACTTGAATGGAAAACCTATATTTATCTTCCATGGAACGATATATCAACCAGATCTTTGTGTATAAGAACCTTTTATATCCTTCTTTATGGAGTTTATTGGTGAATAAGAAGAATCAAATGAGAGTTTGATGATAGAAAATGTACCCAACCTCCAGGAATACCTTGATGTATTTCCTAAAGAGTTTCCTGGACCTCCCCCAGAAAGAGAGGTAGAGTTCTCTATTGAACTCGTACCTGGATCTCATCCAATATCAAACACCCCATATAGGATGGAAAATGTGGAGCTGGAAGAATTAAATAACAACTCCAAGATCTTTTGGTGAAGCGGTCTTTCTGACCGAGTGTGTCTCATTGGGGAGCACCTGTTCTCTTTGTGAAGAAGAAGGATGGATTGATGTGGCTATGCATTGATTATAAAGAACTAAATGTAATCACAATAAAGAAAAAAATAACCTCTTCCAAGAATTGATGGCTTATTTGTCCAACTTCATGGGGCTCAATTCTTCTATATGATTAATCTTAGATCTGGTTATCATCAATTGAGGGTGAAGATTGAAGATATTCCAAAAATTATCTTCGGATCAAGATATGGGCATTATGAGTTTGTTGTTATGCCTTTTGGAATGACAAATGAACCTACTATTTTTTATGGATTTGATGAATAGAGTCTTTAAAGACTAACTTGATAACAATGTGGTAGTTTTTATTAATGATATTCTGATATATTCCAAAAGTTGTAACGAGTATGAGGATCGTCTAAGGGTTATTTTGAAAACACATAGGAATGAGAGAATTTTTGGAAAGTTCAGTAAATGTGAATTCTGGTTACAACAAGTTTCTCTCTTGGGGAACATTGTTACCAATGAAGGAATCATAGTGGACCCTGCAAAGACAAAAGTTGTAGAGGAGTTGCCTCAACCTACAACAAGAACTGAGATTCATAGTTTCCTTGGATTAACAGGATATTAGAAGAGGTTTGTGAAAAACTTTTCATGAATTTCTAATCCATTAACCAAGTTTACTCGAAATGGGGTAAAGTTTATAAGGACAAAAGAGTGTGAGGAAAGTTTCCAATAGATGAAGAAGAGATTTTTTACTGCACCTGTGTTAACTTGGCCCTCATGTGAAGAAGGATTCGTTATTTTTAGCGATTCATCTCTGAAATGGCTTGGGTGAAGCCTCATGAAAAGGGAGAAGGTCATTTCTTATGCATCTCGACAGTTGAAGACTCATGAGCAGAACTATCCTACACATGATCTGGAGCTGGCGGTGGACATTTTTTCTATGAAGATATGGATGCTATATCTTTATGGGGATAAATTTGGTATATACACAGACCATTAAAGTTTGAAGTATATTTTCACACAAAAGGAATTGAACATGAGGCAAAGAAGATGGTTGAAACTCCTTATAGACTATGATTTTTCAATTCATTATCTTCCTGGAAGAGAAAACAAAGTCACTGATGCATTAAGAAATAATTAACTAGTTGTTCTTTCCATGATGAGGATTCAAAAATATCCTTTGATCAATGACCTCGTAAAGTTGGACATGGGAATTATAAGGGAAGGGACATCGTCAACCCTAACCCAAATGATTTATCTACTGTCATTACTAGAGAAGATCAAGAAAGCTCAGAAAGAAGATCCTTTGTTACAGATGAAGTTTGAGGCTATTAAGGATGTGAGGTTTCCTGAGTTCAATAATGACCAAGAAGGTGTACTGAGATTTCCTACAAGACTATGTGTTCCATCTATTCTGGAAATAAAGAAGGAGCTGATGGATGAAGCTCATAGCTCTACTTTATCTATACATCCTGGCATCACAAAAATGTATAGGGACCTTCATGATCATTATTGGTGGGATAATATAAAAAGGGATATTGTTGACTACACTTGAAGGTGCCTGGTATGTCAGCAAGTGAAGGCAGAGTGATAACTTTTTAAAGGGGTATTGAAACCACTAACCATACCAGCATGGAAGTGGGACAATATCACTATGGACTTCGTCACTAGTCTCCCAAGAACTTCCAGAGTAAATAATGCGATATGGGTTATTGTGGACCATCTCACCAAGATTTCCCATATTATCTCTATTCGAGAAGATTTATCTCTTCATCAAATTGCAAGGATTTACATGAAGGAAGTTGTAAGGATGCATGGATTTTCACTTTCAATCGTATCTGATCATGATCCAAGGTTCACATCAAAATTCTGGAGAAGTATTCAACAAGATATGAGCACTGAATTGAATTTCAGTATGCCTTATCACCCCCAAACTGATGGCCAATCTAAAAAGACAATTCAAACACTCGAGAATATGCTAAGAACTTTTTCAATGGAATTTAAAGGTGGATGGGATCAACATCTCTCTTTAGTTGAGTTCTCTTACAACAACATCTTCCAATCAAGCATTAAAATGGAACCCTATGATGCTCTATATGGGAAGCGATGTACAAATCCTACTTGTTGGGATGAAGCTGGTGAGAGAAAGCTTATTGGGCCTGATCTTGTGCATGAGATGACAGAAAATGTCCATTCCATCCAACAACACATTTAGGCTGCTCAAAGTCATCAAAAGATCTATGCTGACAACTGTCTAAGGGACTTGAAGATTGATGTTGGTGACAAAGTCTTTATTCATATTTCACCTAGGAAGAGAGTCATGAGGTTTGGGAAGAAAGGGAAGCTCATCCATCGGTACACTGGCCCCTATGAAATCCTTCATCACGTGGGAGTAGTGGCCTATCAGCTTGCACTTCCTCTAAATCTAGCCCAAGTTCATGATGTCTTCCACGCATCCCTCTTGACGAAGTACATACCTAACCATTCACATGTACTAAATTCACAGATGGTACAACTGGAACATGAACTCTCTTATGAGGAGAAACCGGTTGATATCTTGGATCGTAGAGACAAGGTTCTATGCAACAAGACTACCCACCCTGTTAAGGTGTTGTGGAGGAAGCAAAAATGTGAAGAAGCCACGTGGGAACTAGAGGAGTATATGAGACAGAAGTACCCACACCATTTCCCATCAGAGGGTAGGAGATAAAATTTCGGGGATGGAATTTCCTAAGTGGTGATGAATGTAACGACCCTACCTTTTCAATTTTACTTTTTTTCTAATTTTTCGGGTATAGTTAAAATGTGAACATTGTGTTTTGACTGTTATATGATAGATGGAAACTATAATCTTAATTTTGTGTTATTATAAATATGTTTTTCATGGTTAATTAATAAAGAATGAAGATTTAATGACCTCATCTAGTAGACTCAAGCCATATGAAGCCCATCTGTTGGAGCATGGGAAGGAGGTAGAATCACTCGGCTTTGCTCTGGACCAAGCCCAAGACGAACATCAACATATGAAGCTTGAACAGAATCATCTATGGTAGAAGTTCAAGCTGATAGAAATCACCACTTGGGCAATGTTTTCTGAGCCACCCCAAGATTCAATCAGCATAACACACCTTACAGTTAGGTCCTATGCTGGTGTTATAAGGGGATATGTAACGAGACCTTAGCTGCTTTGTGTAATCTTTCTATATAAATAAAATTGTTATTTATTATTATGGAAAATATTGTGAATTTCAAATATGTGGATAAATATAGGATTTGTATTATTGAAGAATTTGGGAAAAAAGGGTTATTTTAAAATATTTTTATATTCATTAAATAATTAATAATATGAAATGATTTTCAAAAAATGGTCTTCTACAATTGTGAGCAATGAGAAATTTAGAGTCTAATAAGATAAGCTTGGTTTTTAGTGAATAGTAAAGTAGGAATAGTAACATACCCATATTAATAGTAATGAATATTAATTTGACCAAAAAATAGAAACATCACCCAAGAATGTATAAATACATTAAAGACATCTTAAAAGTTAACAAATGATAATAGTTTATGTTTTGGTATTTTTGTATGCCATAAATATTTAAATTAAAATTTTATAATTAATTTAAAAATTTAAAATGGAAATGTATCTTCACAAAATTTAGTCATAAATTGTTACATTATTGTATTATGGTTATACATTAATTTAATGGGACATTGATTATTTTTTTAAGGTGTTACAAAATGAGTTATAATTTTAATGTTTTATTTCTGGAATAAATAATGATTTTATTTAAAAATTAAAATAAAAATATTTAGAAAATTATTTTCATAAAATGAAATTCATTTTTGATTTCAGAGCATCAATTTTAGGTTAGGGTGATGTTTTGGGTTTTTCTGAAACAGTTGAATTTTTGGTGAATAGTAAAAATGTAGTTTTGAGTTTTAGGTGTTTAATAACATAATTAATGATGCAACAATGATGTAAGATTTCTGGTCGACTTATGAATAGTGAGATATGCTATGAGGTGTCCCAAGTGGCCAATACCATGGGAAAATACCATGGGCAAGCCCATGGTTTTGTGAATACACCGATGAGGTGTCCCTTGGAAATTAATAATTTATTCACTCACTTTCCCTATAAATACCAAGCCATTTCCATCATCATTTCATTCCAAAATCACCCTCAAAGATGATCTAGTTTCATTACCTCCCATGGATTCCTCCAATGTTTTCCTCATGCCTCCCAAGGTCCCAACCATCATGCTTTCGAAGTTACTCTTCAAGGTAGGGGATCCTTTCACCCTCCTCTTTTAAGTCATGAATTCTTTTATGTTGTGTCTTAAATTTTCCATCTCTTTATGATGTGGTTATGTTATTATATATAAATATTAATTTAAATTTCATGTACAAATTATATGAGGCCATTTCTTCTCTCATCAATTTCTATTCTTAAATTTTAAGTGACGTTGTTGGGATGCTAAATTTCTCGTAATAGAAATTACATCTTCTCTTTCCTTTCAAGTTATCTTTTCTTGGGGTATGTCATTAAAATATCCATACCATGTTCTTATCTCCATTTATTATATATTTATATTGTAATATGAGTTATTTATGAGTGTGTTACCCTTGTACCCTCTCTTTTAATTATTTTCTAAAACGATGTTATATAGCCATTATGCTGCAGAAATTTCATCTCAAAATTTCTATCTCTTTCTCACAAGAAATTATATTGTTTATTTATGTTAATAATCAGACCTATTTCGTTTCTATGGGTGTTAATAAATATATAAAAATGATATTTTTTATTCTATAATGGACATACATATAACCCTCACTCCCTTTCCATGGGTTATAAATGATATAATGATCTTATTTTTAAGAACATTTAAAACGTCACGATTTTGAAAATAAACCCATTACTTTTATTATCTATGGGTTATTTATGAAATGTTTGATAATGATCTATGTGGCTTAAATGAAATTAAATACATATTAAGAATGCTCTCTAATAGCACTCTAATTCATCGGGTAAAGAATTAATCTCTAGAGATGACAAGTTTCACGATACCTTGGTGAATCACCTTGGTAATTTTTATGACACCTCGAGGATAAACCTTGGTGATATGTTTATGAATGTCTCAATGAAATGTTGTAGCCACATATTCATGTTATTATTCAAGTTATTTTTATTATGATATGCCTATACTTCCATTTCTCATGTTCTTATGATTTTATTCAAGTTCTTATTGATGTCACAAGTAAACAGATTCACTTGTTAACACTTATTGGGCCTTCTTCTCACCTTTTCCTTTGAATGTATGTCTCCAGGTTATGAGATGCCATAATTTTACTTAGGATTAACTTGTGATGAAGCCTTAAAAGTGGATTAGAAGAATGTTTTATGTTGTTTTTCATGTAATAAGTTCCTGATTTCCCAGACATTAGACATTAAAGATCCTCTATTTGTAAAATGTATTGAAATGTTTTGTAATAAAAAGGAGAGATTCCATAGATATGATGATCGTTGGAGTGTCAAAGGTGTCTTTGTAATTCCGCGCTAGCAAAAGGATTACGATATATGGAGCTCACGTGGATTTCGTGAAGTACATGGGGATGATCTAGAGGTGTTAAATGTCAGCTTCTTAGAGTAGAGATCACTAACGATGAGTAGACATCGTGTGTGGCTTCAGATTTAAACCATGTATTTTATGATTTATTTTTGTGCTTAAAACTCATCACGCGTGGGGCTAGGATATGTCTAGGCTACTATTCACCAAATTTTACAAGTTTACATCGATCTTCAGTCAATTTTGTTTAAAATCCCACCTGTTTGGGTTTTCTGCTACGTAGTAGGTTCCAATAAGTGGTTTTAGACAGAGACATGTTGATTTTAAGACAATAAAATAACTAAACATGCATTCAAAATTATAGAGGGAATTGTTCCAGGACCAAGTCCACATACTACATCTGAATCTGCTATCGGATGGCCAATTTGTGGCCATCTGACATTTCAAATCAGAAGAGTTTGTCCTCCCCAGTGGAATTCTGGTCACCGAAATAGTGTTTTTCGGGACTAGTTTTTTACTGATGAGGATTATAAATTATTATTTTAACAATAATTTTATTATAATTATTATTTAGTTATTATAATATTAATATTGTAATAATATTTTAATATTTTAAGTTTTAGGATTTTTTTTTGAAAAGGGGATGACCTATCTTTTCTGGTCATGTCTAACAAAAAATTTAAAAAGTGGGAGACCTACAAACCAGGTCTCTGGTCAAAAAAAAGAAAAGTGAAAAAAGGGGGTCGGTTCCCCACATGGGAAAATAAAAAAAAGGAAAACCAGAGGGTTTGGGGGGGGGGGGGATCGGCCCTTGCTTCTTCGTCTACCTCCCGCAGAGCCGCATGCGCGGCTCCCCACTGCGCATAGTGGCACATCACACCCAGGAAACCTCAGAACCTTGGCGCTCAGCAAACCTGGACCGGGTCCTCCGGCTCCCAAGCGCTACCTCTAGATGAGGTGCTTCATGTACTGGCTACCCGCACTAGGTACCCCCTTCTCTGCTGGTCCCTCCCACCGACCGCCTACCTACAGTGGTACCACGACCCACATGAAGCCCCCATCCCCCTACAGCAGCAGTGCACCACTGCCTCTCTATGGTAGCCGCTGCCAAATTCAGCCTCCACTATGCGTGCCCTAGCTCCACCTCCCACCTGGCTCAGACCAGACTAGGATAAGACCTACCAATGTTCTCTTGCATGTGACGGACGTCGACCTCATCAGACACCACAACCCTATCCGGAAAGCCTCATCCTGCAAGACCCACAACTCTACACCAGGCGCTACCTCTAGCCGCGACACCCCCTTGCTTGGTGTCTCCTAGGGTTTTTTGGGCCCCTCTTGAGCGGCATAGCCTTGGCTCTTCCCCGGCCTGCAACCATCGACTCAGAATATGGCCACCCGTGCCTGTTTTACCCATGCCGGCCTCGTGGACCACCACTGCGCTTTGCCTCATCGAGTTTCAGACCACCATGGACACACCCACTATCAGATTTAGCGAGCTATGACCCACCTTAGACAACTCTCTCAACTGTCACGAGCCACCTCTAAGCATGTGCACAACTTGGCCACGATGTCTCCTTCGACAAGGTACTCCCTTGTTTCTTCATGCAAACCAGAAAGATCTAAAATGGGCATTCACAGGTGTGACCAACCCCAAACGGGCTTCGACTGACCTGCCTTACCTAGATCACCCCTCCATGGGGTCGATAACACCCGTATTAGGCTTGCGCAGGTTCACCCCGACTCGTATAGGAAATACCTGATGTTTTATGGGCCGATGTGATTTAATTTAATTAAAACATAATTAAAATAATTAATTTAATTTCAGATGAAAATTAAATTACTTAAACATTAATTTTTGTTAATCAAAATTTAATGCAGTGTCATTAATTTAATTAGTTTTTATTTAAATTAATTATTTAATTTAATTTTTAGTTCTAAAATTAAATTAAATAAAAGAGACAGAATGATGACATTTGTTGAATTAAAACCAGATTATAATTTTTATTCAAAAAAAAATTCCCTAGGAATTTATTTTAATGCATGTTTAATTTTATTCTGCATTTATTTAATATACAGAAGTTTGATGCGTATACTAATCATGAGCTTGAGATTGACTAATGTTTGTTTATTACATTTATTTAATTATTTATTTTATTTATTTTAATTAATTATAGAATGTCAGTTGTTAATAGTTAGTTTAATTGAATAAAAGACGATCTGTGTGTCATCTCAAGTGTCATTATATGTATAAGGGCCTATGTGGCAGTCACAAAGTTTTAGTTTTTACCCCAAGACCCCCTTTCCTACAAGCGAGTACAATTTTATAATGACAAAAAAGGTATAATGCACTTTCCTCCAAGTGACGGTGATGAACTAGATAAGATTTTGATACATTAGAAGAGCATAAGTTTCTAATCAATTTACAAGACACTCAACTAAAGTTACCTACCCCTAGGGTTTCCGTGGGTCTGTTATTCACTCAATGGATTAGCCAATAATACCGTCTCATGATCAGTTTTCTTTTTTTTTGTTTTACATGGTTTATTATTTTGTGAATATATAGTTAGAGCACAATCACATAGAATAATAATAATTAAGCATGAAAGAAAAAATGAACATGTGACGCGATGAAATATCTATTTATTTCATGGTGAGTTGTGAGTGCAATCATAGAGTACAATCTTATAAAAATAATAAATGATTTCTTTCATCGCATTAAAAATAATAAAACCCTCAAGGATATATTAAGACATAACAGGGTTCATTCATTCAAATTTGGAAGAAACATGCTATTTGATGTGTTGGTCATGCAATAGCTGAGTGTTCCTCTTAATACTAGAGAGTTCTTATAAGAATTATGGGTTGACTTAACTAAAATTTCAGAAAATAAATAGACATATATAGAATGTTGTAACTTTAGAGGCAATAATTGAGTAAATAATGTTCGTGATTTTAGAATTTGTTACTTAACTCAATAGATCAAGGAAGAAAAAGTTAAAGTGGTTGTCCAACCAAAAACCTACCTTGAAACCTCCATGTATTGGTTTAGCCATAGCATGTAGACTATGAGGTGTCGTTTTGGGATCCTTTTCACTAGATTACCCAAACAACAGAGTATTTTGATTCTAGCATAGAGGGTTCCTAGAATCCGTTAAAATAGTGGGAGTCATTAAAATGATATAAGTAATTAATCAAAATGTCTTAATTAGTAATCATGATAAAATAACTATTCTGCTAAAATTCATTTTTGTAGAAAAATGGAAATTTATACCACAAGATTAAAACTGTGATATTATAATCGACAATGTGTCCTCACTAACATGAGTATCCCTGAATAGTATAGTTGAGTGCGAATAGTACTGTGATATTGGAAACTAAAGGTTCCAGTGTCCTCAACACTGTTAAACTACATCAAGATGCGAGGGTGAAACTTCTTACAGAAGACTAATGTACTAAGAATATGATAGTTATATCATTATTCTTCAATCAACGTCTAGTGTTAGTTGCAGTTACTAAACCCGAACATGGATGATATAAACATGATGTCTCATCTCCGGGATGTTTGAAAAGAGAAAGAAAAGTAATGATATGAATAAGATGATGGTTACACCGGCATGTGCAAATTGAAAGATAGATGATGATATTTAAATGGATCAATTTCCCATATCATTTTCACCACATTACTCAAATCTCATTTTAAGTTACAAGATGAACATGTATTGACTAAACTGTTCATTACCAATTTATGTAAGGTTATCCATGATAATAAGAATATTAATGATAATTTCATCTTTAATTATTGCAGCGAATAAATTGAAAGAAAATGTGAAAAGGTCAAAAGGAAAGTAATTACAATGACACATTGGTAACATACTTCAATTAATGAGTAATTAACTATGGTTATTTTCATTTTATATTATAAAATAAAACAATGGAAGTTTAAATGCAATAAAATGATTTAAAAAAAATGTTTCTGTTTTTACATCAGGAATATTCATCAATTGTAATGTTTCAATTTTACTACTTGGGTATTAAAGACAACATGTTGGTTACATATGTGTATTTTAATATGGTAACGATGTAAGTACATAAACCTTACTAGAAATCAGGTGTATTCTCCAAGTCGCTGTGGAAGGGTGATACCTAGGCTAGAGGCAATAAGTACACAACTTCTTTATTTTCAAAGTGAAAGATTCGTGTTGAAATATTATTGAGTATAACTACAAACAATAATTTCATGTTTTCTTGGATGCAAGCATACATTCTTTCAAGGTATGGAATGAATGTTGTTATTGGTAAACTCAATCACTAGTTCAGTATTACATGAATCATATGCAATTCGGGATGAATATAAATTTAAGACTTATACACAGTTGTGACAAGTTAATTCTTTGTCAAGTAATACTAAAAGTGGACATCAAGAATATACCATGTGTGATATTTAGTCTTGGCACAGCTAAATATTTTTGGCGTTATCAACATCTTTAGTTTGGACAATGTAGCCTTTATAAATAAACATATGTCACACTGCTTTTGGAAATAATTCAACAAGTAAGCATGAACTATTCCAAGTATAATCTATAGGTATATATACTTCATAATATTCCTTTAAGAAATTAAGGAATAATAAGGTATAGTATATTCATGGTCAGGAGATATGATTTTCTTCAGGTTGGGATACTGAATAATATCTCGACCAACCATTCATTAATAATGATAATGTTGCAAAAAGTTATTCCCAAACACACATTACCTTATCGACATCATGATATTGATTATAATGAGTAGGATTGATGATGATGTCTTACATATCAAAATTGATCAACAAACATATAGTTTGGTATAATTCTTAAACGCAAATTACCATATCAATGTCTTAACATTGATGATAATGAGGAGGATTGATGATGAAGTCTTGAATATCAACATTGATAAAAAAACATGTAACATGGATAAATTCTGAAACACATATGTTATACATCAAAAAATTTGATGTATGTAATAATAATGTTACAACTTGTAGAAACTTCCATTATATTTCATAAAATTATTTGAAAATAATATTGATATCCCGCAACCATATTCAGATAGTAATGACAAATGAATATCTTACATGTCATAGTATGATGTAAATCCATTATGTTATAAGGACATGTGTTTGGATGAAAATAGTTTGTTCATATACAAATAAACATTCATCAAGATAAACTCATTGTGCATCTAAGGTACTTATCCTAATGATTTCTTAGGATATTACATTAATCCCTAAAATAGAAATGTTTTAGTCAAGTTATAGAATATATTCTATAAGTGGGTGCACATATATATTAGAGATAGTAGGAGATACATCAACCTGTGTTTAATAAATGATCAAGATGCAAAAATAGTTGGAATAGGAACTAGTTCCACAAGTGCATGAGGAATAGGGTATGTTATAGGGAGACATACTACGTACGAAGGATAAAATCATGGTGATGGTTTTTTTATTCATCGTGGTCAGTGATCTATTATTCAATGTGAATAATATTTCCTACAAGTAACCAGTGTATAGAAATTTTCCAAAATTGATAAGACTAACTAAAATTCAATTAATGGATTCCATGTATCAAAGTGAAAAGAGTATTTAATAATGAATACTGTGATTGGTATTCAAGTCAATTGATAAAAAAATGGTACAAGCATAGTACCAACAAGCCTCGATTGGTTTCACCAAGTCTTTATGCCTAAATTTGATAGAATTTTACTTATCGTAGATAATATCTATGATCTAATTATTTATCATTGGATTTCATGACCACCAATCATGGATGGTGTCTATACGATACAACCAGAATGATATAGTCACATGAAAGAATGCTAATAAAGGTTGTAAGTTACTGAAATCCGGTTTAGGATTAATGTAAGCAACATGATCATAGAATATAAATTTGAAAAAAATCATTTCCATGTATCTAACAGAGGTTAGTGTGAGAATCAAGGTTTTCCATGTGAAATATGTTCGACAATATATGGAAAACAAACATTGGAATTATAGTTAGTTAGGACAAAAATGAAATTTATTCTCTAGTGATTGACTTAATGTAGCAACCTATGTTCTAGGGAACAATATCTACTGAAGTAGATCTATAGGTTTCTTGGTCATAGTAAATTGTACATATAGTGACATTGTATTGAATAAAATGATTGTTGGAACGATTCTAGTGATGAGTTGTTGCCTATGCCATAGGGAATAATCTCTTCAGATTGAAATGTTTAACACATAGTAAGAGATAAACGTGGTGAGTTTAAATCCATATGTCGAAGAGATGGATCAATAATGCATGCCATAATGTGTACAAGAATTTATATTGGCATGATATGCTTTATAATAGGAAAATATCAGTTATATCCAAGAGCACTGCAAGGGTTGCTTCCATAACTATCTAATTGTACACTGGAAAGTACAAAACATATGTACCTGATAAATTAAGAGGAATGATACAAGTTTTTCGGGGATAAAAAGTAGTCTTCTATAGATCAATCCAATCTACTATCGTATTTAGGCGAAATAAAATGAGTGAGTCAAGATCATATAATCTAGTAGTGGTTATACCTACAAATACCGAGTACCATGCAGCTTCTAAGGAATCTAAGAAGAAGTTATTTGCAATGATTTTTCCATGTTCATATAATCGCACCTAGGGATAAACGTATTATCATAATGTAAATTATGATATTCTTACTATCCTAGATGTCATGTTATGATAGTGGAAAAAAAGGATCTATTTGGGATAACATCTCTTGAGAAGTTTTACTCAACAAGACAAGGTCACAGTAGCAGAATAACCACGTGAAAAAAACCGTGGTGGACCTAGTAACTAAATTTGTTACTCATCAGAAACCTGAAGTTCATCATGCGAGTAAATAAAATTTTTGGTTAGCAAGTTGGCCCTTGTGAAAGTGGGAGTGTTGAAATAGTGGGTTTCCTAGACCCAACTATTCAGTCCTTTTGATTACCATATCATGTATACAGTTATCTATACATGATTTATTCTTACCATTATAGTGTAGAATTTTCTGCATCAACTATTTAAATGGTAATTTCAATGATTAATTGTCATATCGAAAGGTTATAGATGTTCCCATGCTATAATGATAACCTATAGACACTATGCCATTAATATTAAATATATGTTCTCTGGTCTAGATATATATTAAAGATTGGACACACTAGATGTTTGACTATCAGGTACTGGGGGCTCATTAGAATTGAGACTTCTTCTCATGAAGTTTGCACACGATGATCTATATTAGTGAGATCCTGAGAACTAACCTGCCAAGAGGAACCCCACATGTTTCAGGTGTCCTTGGATGTTCCTACCTATGGTCATATGTAATGGTCTACTAACTTGAGATCATTACCAATGTATGTCATTTGATAGCATAATTTGATGCAAGATGAAAACCAAGGAAATGAAGTAGTGGCGAGGTAGTTTGTGTGGGGTGCATCATTGGAGACATGAAATTGGATAAATTGTCATGAAAGGATTTTTTTTGTTTTTAGGTTATTAAAGTAATATATCTCATTCCATGTTGTTATGGATGGAAGTAACTTTATAAAACCATGGACATGGTAGTAGAGGGTAAATCCATCCAGTTAAATCAACAAACAATAAAGCAAGAAAAGGGTGATGGAACGTGAGTGCATCATGCTTTATGAGATATTATAAAAAATAGATTATATTACACCGTACATGTTCGTAGGTTGGTTGTCACTGCTGTGACAATTTGTATCTCTTCAGGGGCCATGATGGGTTGCTAGATCCTCCACTTGTTCTATGAATACTATTCACTGGTGTCATGATAAGGGCTTAGAGGGTCACATATAATAGCGTATTTGAGAATATTCCAAATTCAGTTGAATAAGAGTTTGGGACTTTGTGGACCCAATCAACAGGGTTTAGGATTTTTCTAAGGATAAACAATGACCAATGAAATAAAGAAATTATTATTATTTGATATTAGAATAATGGGCATTGAATTTATTTATTAAATTTATTTACGAGTTTTAAGTAAATAAATGAGAAATATTAATTGACGAATATTAAATGTATTCAAGGATCAATTAATATTTGTGGGAACAACGTGTCATGTTTTGGACTCAATTATTTTTCATGTAATATATTTAATATATTAAAATTAAATGATAATAAAATTTAGGACTCAGTTTAGTAGTCACAAAAATTTCTTTGATAGTGTGTTAAGTATTCAATGTTAAGAAGGATATACCAAATATTATAATTAATCCCTACAAGTAGAAGATTAAAGGTTTTTCCATGTACTACTCACAGGGATTATCTCTCCTCTCCTCTCTCCAATGTTCTAGAGAGAGATTCTCTAGATCCAAGGAGCTCGAACTGATATCCCTCTTAGGAATCACTGGAAATGCGATGTGGTGATCGTTGGAGCATCGAAGGCACCATTAGAATTACACACAGGCTCCCGGATTACAATGAATGGAACTCCCACAGATTTTTAAAGTGTGTGTGGATGATATAGAGAAGTTTGATTTCAGAATCTTCAATCAGTGGTTACCAATTATGAGCAGATGTCATGTGCGGCTTCGGATTTAAACCATGTATTTTATGGTTTATTTTTTTCCTTAAAACTCTTCATGTGTGGTCCTCAGCTAAGATTGGGCTGCTATTCACTGACACCGACAAGTTTACATTTATTATTGGTTGAAAAATATTAAAATCCCACATATTTTTGGATTTCTCTATGCACCCGGTTACAACACGCTCTATTCTATATTCACTTATGTGGGGGTACCCTTATGTGAGTCCAGAACTTATCATTTACATATTTAATTAAAAACATCCTCAAACAACTTCAAAACCACTTCATACATCCTGAGAACATCGAAAAACATTTAAAAAACACCTCATACCTATTCTCCAACACTGTTCTCATTTTTTTATCAAATGGTTGGAAATGAACTCAAAACCCTCATGGAAATTCACATTTTCCCTCATAATATGTGTATATTAAGATTCTCAACTATTTATGCTATGTATTCTCCCTTACATAGTTATAATACATAGGATATTTAGGAGACAAATATTTTACATGTTCATTGATGATATTGCAAACAAAATACTAAAACCCAAATGATTATGATAATATAAAATACTACTAAATAAAAACATGAATACAAAAATTCAATTATAACAAGTCTTCTCCAATGAAAACTATGGAACATTCTATTTAATAATTACACACTTCATTAAACCTGTGACTCTGATAGTTCAAACTAGGTTTCCATAAGTTTCTTATCCCCTTAATATCAAGACACCTAATCCCTAAAAATATATAACCCAAAAAATGTTCTTAATATATTTTTATCAAAAAACATTGAGATATTAATGCTCCCAAAATGAAACATAACCTTTATCCAAAACAAAATTATTCATATATAATACCAAAAATATGTTAATCTTTTCAAAAAATAACCTAAATTAACTTATCACAAAATCACATTCTAACCCCCAGGGTCATATATACTGCTAAACCTATATTCCCAAAATGAATTATCCCATTTCACGAATTAACTATAACTACCATAACCTTAAATCACATACCATCCCAAATGGTTATCTATACCACAATAATATATTACTCCTAAAACCCAATACAAATCTCCCAAAGAATCATTAATGACCTTAAAATATAATATCATAAGGCGTTAAAGGGTATTTAAGATATTAAAATTATGATCAAACTCAAACATATCAACCATTGATGATATTTGTAACTCTTAAATTATTCACAAATGACAACATCATAACCTCTAAATTCATCTAAACCTTTCACTAATACCAAAAAAGATTCCATAAACACACAATCCCTAATAATATTATAAAAAATACTTTCCGCACTATATTTAATAGAAACTATAACATCCTTAATATACACATCCTTAATTACAAATTATTTAGAATATATTTTATCATTAATATAATAAATAAATTTTTAGGTTTATAGTTTTATAGAGTTAAGAAAACCATCACTTAACAAAAAAATATATTTCTAAAAAAATGGACATTGTTCCCATTAGATCAAGAACCCCATATTAAAAAAATAAGGCTTCAACATTTCCTAAAAATCCTCTACCCATAGTACTGTTGTTGAAATATCATATATATTACATTTCTTTATATCGTAGGGAGAGGTAAAATGAGAAGGGTGAGCTCAAACACTCAGTAAGGGTAAACATAAGAGATAAAAATTAAATATCATAAGTGAGAATAAGATGATAATATGTGTATGAGAACATAATCAAGGATCAAGGATAAAAAATATGATAATAATTCCCAAAAAACATTGATCATAAATCAGGAGACCTGGAATAGAGCTTTATCATAGTACAAAACATAAGTAATAGGAATGATAAAATGATTAAAAAATAAATAGTAATGAAAACATAACATTGGTATAATAATATGTAATGATGGTATGACATAGAAATAAGTATAGAAAAGTTTTTCCTTTGTCAAGTATCACTACCAAGACCATCATCTTATAGTGGATAAAGTCCCTTAGCGGATTAGGTTCACTCCCCAATCCCTTACATGTTATCTTAAGAGATATAAAGCTTCACCAAATGAATTGGGGGGATATATAATTCCAGTACCACCCATTACATAGTGAAAACCAAACATATTTTTCCATAGTAACATATAAAAATTCTCAATTACATTATATTTTAATTAACTAGAGGGAAAGTAATGAGATTCATAAAAAAATCTAAAATACATAATTATACGTCATGCATAGATTTTAGTTGGATTAATACATTATATAATATCTATATTTTACTATAATAAATGATAAAGTATGTTAACGTAGATTAGAAAATCCTTTACAAGAACATTTTTAAAATTTCTTTGAAAAAAGTTAAAAAATATTTTCCTTCGGATAATATTTTATATTAAAAACACAAAAACTAACATAAAAATGGGAATTAAATTTTCATTGATAACCCATGAAAAATTTTAAAGAATGATTCAAAATAAATAACAAGATGGTAGGAAAATAAATTCATGCGTACAATTTTAATAAATAAGATTCCTTTCATATTTTTGTAAAGAATGTCCTATTGATAAAAAATGAAGTCAGAAGTTATATTTGAAAAATAATTTGAAAAATATGGAAATAAAATGTTTCATGAAATTATTTCAAAAGATAAATTCAAACAATAAAACCTTAAAAAAATAAGGTAAAGAATTTGAAATGTGGGGTTGGAGATAAAAAATATGTAAGTGAAAATAAATTCTATTTTAACCACTCATGACATATTTAATGAATACCACTTTTATAAAAGAGTAATAAAAATTTCATTTGAAAATATAAAAAGAAAAATAAAAATGGAACACATTTTATCCCATTTTTAGTTCTCAATAAATGAATAGAAGTAATTGTTGGAATCAAAGAATATGAACATGGATGAAAATGGGTCGTTAGAGAAGATGTGTATTATTATTAACAATGTTAAATTTTTGTCAAGAATTAAATCAAACAAGGAATAATATGATTTATGTAAAGAAGAAATTGAAATGATAAAAATATAAAATTCTATATATTATAGAGAAATTGTAGAATAAATGATGCTTTGAAGAGAACAACCATGGAAGGAATTCTATAAACTAATAACTTGGAAATTGAGTCACCAAAACCCTTATAAATTTGGTAAATTTTGAATCAAACCCCAATTGAAAGAGATAACATGAAATGGAAATTGTAATACCCTGAATAAATAGATAATCATTATATAATATTTCCAATGAGAAATATATAAACCCTATAAAATAAGATAGGTGTATAATCCAATATTTGTCTTAAATAAAGAATATTGAGCTGAAAAACTCTTACAACTTTGGTAATTATTGACTAAAATGACATTGAAATAAATAAAATGACATGGATCTGTACATACGATAAATTACATGAAATTATATATCGAAATACCTTCATATAAATAAATAATGTGGTGAATATAGAACATATCTCAATGAAAGAAAACAGAGATGAGAAAACCCTTATAGAAATGTAAGAATATTTTGAAAATTATTTTATGAGAAATAAATGTAATTTATATGAAAATAAATAGGGAGTAAAATATAATACAATTATAGGGTAATTTTAAAACAAACATTGAATAATTAAGTTCAAGGATAAATCGTGTAACTCCATGAATGAAAATTGTCTTAACAATAACCCTGACCCTAGATTGACTCTTGAATGGACAAAATATAAGATTTTATATAATAATTATCACCTCATTAATCATATATTTATAACCTTATTCATGTTTAATACCATTATTTTAATCTTTTAAATTCATTTATTACCATGTTATTACTTATTTTAAGTAAATATTGATCATCGGTGGTAGCAATTTCAACCGTTCCTTATCTATTTCGATATAAAAGTTATGGTTATATTTCATGTTCAGTAGTTAATTATATTTATAATTTTTATGGTAATATAATATAATTTCAAAAATTATTTATAATGTCATAGGTTCATTCCTTATGAGTTTTAAGTATGATTCCTAATTTTGAAAACCATGATGTTCTTGTTTAGGTAATTTTTAATAAACAAAAGGTGACATATAAATAATGAGTTGATCCTAATATTATCTCTCTATGAAAAAACATTATTTACATATTAATATCATATCATACAATAAATTAAGTTTTCATATTTATCTATGATCAAAATTTATTGCATCATTCTTATAGATTATTAAACTGAACCAAACAAAAACATGATATAATCAATGTATATATATGGTTATGAGGTGATTTTATTATAATATAATAATTAAAAAAAATAATGATATTATTTAGTTTTTATTAAAGAGTTAAATCATAATTTAGAAGATTTTTACGGATAAGATTAGGGAAATGGTATGAAGTATTACTTACAATGAATAAATATTATCTTCTTTTATAAACCTTATTGGTTTTCAATGGATTAATAAAATATATAGGGACCAAAAGATAAAAAACATGGGATATGATTAATAGGTAATCTATTAAGGAATATTAAAGGGGATAATTATAATTTTTTGTGTGGATTTGATGGGGTGGTGGAGGGATCCTTTTAGAATTGAAGAGAGTGTCATTTTTGTAAATACTTATTACAAAATATAAAATTAGAAATTAAAATTTCATGGGATATGGATTAAAATTTGACTAAAAATTAATAAAATATCGGTTTATGACATCATATTTCATTCACATCCTTTAAAAGATAAAATATTAAGATATTTCAGTTCTCCACTCCTTGATTTAACACTTTTACTATTTTTTTCTTTTACTTCGGTGATTATCTATTGCCTTAGTAACTTATTTTTATGAATAAAAATAATGTAGAACTTATTACCTAATTATAAAATTTTGAAATACATTATGAAATTAATTTTACCAAATTAATTTTTTAAAATTGATAAAGAATAATTCTGAAATAATAAATGTATAATGCAACAAAACAATTTATCTAAAAAAATTAAGCATAAAAATGAATTTATGCCAACATTATGTATAGTATTGACACTAATAAATTTTAATTGTTTTTTATAAAAAACTGAATTTTATATAACTTTAAAATGAATCCAAAACATAATCTAATTTTTTGAGTTTTTAATTCATGGAATAGGATTAAAAATAAATTTTTATTAGAAAAAAATATAAATTAGGTTTTAAAATGTAAAACATAGGTTTCTAAATTCAAAATGAAAATAAAAATGCAATACCTTAATCAATAAATATATATTTCAATGATAAATAGGTTTTATAAATCATTGAATCATAGTTATATCATGATGATTTCATAAATGATATGGTATTCATTAAAACTATGTTTTTCAGTATTCACCAAAAAATCAGTTATTTCAGAAAAATAAAGAAAATTCACCCTAAATTAATGTTGAAAATTTTAATCCAAAAATTATGTTTAGTTTATAAAAATAAAATTCTAAAATATTAAAAACATAATTTAATATAATAACTCATAATTATGATTTTTTTGAAATGTTATTTCTAAGTATAAAATGGTTTTAATAAAATTCATTACCACATAAAAACATTAGTTGAATGTTAATTTATTATATTTATATATATATATATTATATAATATAATTTAATTAAAATATTAATTATTAACTATTCAATTTTGTTTATTTAGATAAAAATACATAATATGTACAAAAAGTATAATACTTTGCAAAATATGACTTTTAACATTAAATGATTTTATTAAAAACTCTTTTTAATTTCATTACATATTTACAAAACATTAATCATTAAATTTATATTAACAACTAAATATCCAATTTATTTAAATTGAAACTTAAAAATATAAAATTCTAATTCTATAAAAATAAACATGATAATGAAAACCTATAAAATTTTATGTTAATAATTACATACCTCTATAATACTAATTTCTACTCACAAAACCCTTTAATATATTCATATAAGATATAAGGTTAAGGCATGTAATGGTGGTATCCTTAGTTGATGATTAAATATGAATGAATATTGTAGTGATTTCTTGGAGCATGAACTTATCCCCATGTAAGATTTCACTTAAGCTGTACTTATTAGAGTTCAGATTGGGATTGGTATAGGAAAAAACCAAATGATGATACTTCCTTTTCAATCTTGAGAAAATGAGATTCATAAAGAATAATATTACTACTTTATTTCATTTATTCCACCTTCTACATATATTTCATAATACATATACTTCTATTTATTCCCTCCACTTTAACAACTATTTGATAATGGTGATGTTTAATAATTTTATCATATTATTATATTGTGATTCATTTTAGATTGTTGTTTTTTTGCGAAATAATAAATTCAAAATAATATTTATTTTAAGTAGAATAACATATTTAAATATCTATGTATTTCTGATTTTGTAGAATGATCTATGTATTACTAGTTAATTCTTGGAGCTGTTTTGGGGTTATTTCCAACGGTTTTATTTGATATTGTTTTCATTTTGTGGTTTGGTATTCATAGAAAATAGCATTAATTATGATTTCCTATTTACATTATATTGTATCATAGTGTTGATCATAAAATTTAAACAATGTTTATGGGAATATTTAAGATAATTCCTCCCATTTTTTTGTTTTAAAACATATGTGTTAGTCGCCCCCACTAGGCTTATTAGAGGCAGGCATTGGGGGTTTCACTCATAACGATACATAACGTCCCAAACCATTATATAACGTGATTTGGTTGATAGATTTTCTCTATTGAGGCTTGAGTAAGTATGGATGGTTTTGTGTAGAATGTTTTGTCGGGGAGAGGTTCATCAAGTTACCATTATGTCACGACATGAATATCTCAGAGAGATCTGGTGAATTTCTCTAGAGGATTAGTTTATGGTGTAAAGAATGGTTAAAGGTATAATTTTTGGTTCATGTATTGATGCATAGTTCATTATATTAATGGCTTCCTACATTGAAGGATTAAGAGACATGTTTTTTGGAGGAATCTAGACTCGATGAAATCACGACATGAATGACTCTCTCATTCCATGAGTGGGTGTTCTTTAGACCTATTATAAAAATTAGGTGCCCTTACATTTTACATCATTCTTCCTTTATTTATATATAATAATATTCTAATATTGGGTTATTTTGTATGATATTGCATCCCCTTTACCCTATAAATAAACCTCATATTTTCTAGGTTTAAAATTGGTGATTAGAGGTGAGTTCCTCTCTTCTCTTCTTAGATTCCATTTGATTTTTCATTCTAATAAGGCTATAACAATAGATTTTCGGGATTTTATGGAATCTGATCAATTTATTGATGAGTATCATGATGTCCTATATTTTTTAGTTTACGGTTATGTGGTTTCGATTAGTGGTCATCTCTTCCTCGCTTAGGTCTTGTGCATTCATTGAAAAAGATCCAGTTAAGGTAGGGGATTCAAGAACTCTCATTATTTTTGTATTATTTGTGTTATTAAAATTATTTTATTATCCTTTTTGAGTATTATGGATTATCCTAATGTGGATAATTAATTGAGCTAAATTATTTTTTTGGAAGTGGTATTTATGTATGTGTTTACTTTCTTTCAGGATGTTATTTTTTCACTTACTGCTTTCTCCCTGATATTACTAAAAAACTTATCTATTGTCTAACCTTGTTTTTTGTTTAATAAACTCACATTCCAAAAAATGATAATCACTTAAATATGGAAATTAATTGTTCTTTTGTAAATTGAAATTAGTGTAAAATATTTTTTTTAATGTGAAGGAACACGGTAGTTACTAATATTGAATTGTGGAGATGTGATAAAGGTTTTTGTAATGGTTATGCTTGTGATATTATTGTGGGTAAGACCATAAGTTTGTTAAGTGGATGATATAATATATTCCAGGGTTGGAATATTGTTATGATATTGATATGGGGGTAATGTAGTGAGTGCTACAGAAAATACCATGGGTGGCATAGTGGGTTTTGGTTGAGGTTATGGTTCATGTAACTAGGTTAGGATTCCCTCTACATGATTAGAAAGATGGGATAAGAGGAATATATTGAGAAATATATAGGTTTGTTAATGATATAACATGTGGGGTGTCTTTTCAGTAATGGAATATAATTTTTAATGAAAATATCAAAATGAGGTTGAACAGAATTGACTATAAAAATGGGATGAAAATGAAATAATGAAAAATGAATAAATTTTGAAACTGTATATAGTGTAGTTTATTATTATATATGAAATTAAAAGTTCCAATTAAATAAATTGGCTGTTAAGGAAAAATAAAGAAATGAATTAATTTATTGAGTAACTTGGAATTTGTGGATGATTTATTGATTATTTTGTGCAGGAGGGTGGAATGGATATATTGTTATTGTTAGAAGAATTGGTTGTGTTAGGAGGTGGTGTTGTGATTATACTTATATGTATTCGTGTTACTAATTTGTGTTTAACATTAGGTTGGGCTTCTGTTAGTCTACATATACCAGTATTTTCTTTAATTTCATTATTCACCCCACGTGATTCGGATCACCTTACCAATTCCAAACACTTTTGTCTTTGGATGTTTTCCCCAAAATCTCAGTTGGGGTGGGAATAAATGATTAACTTATACATATTACCCAATGAAACTTCTAGAGGTACCACATCCAGTGATTATTGGTTGGTGCCCAATGTAAATAAAGGACCCACATTTTATTGGTGTGAAGGTTGGCAGTTGATGCACTAGAAGAACCTACAACATATTGGTTTTCTAGTAGACCCTAAAATGAAATGATGATGGGGTACAAGAGTACTTAAAGACCCTATAGGGTATTGGATTGGGATATTAGGTGTCATTTATGGGAAGTTAATATACAGTGGGGGTTGTGGATGGAAGGATGAGGGAATAAAGTTAATTTTATTCATGTTCATGATACCTTACTATATTGGATTTTTATATTTTTTTATTCCATGAATATAGATATGAAAATGGTAGAGGGTATCCCCATGATTCCCATACCCCTAGGTATACATGTTTGATCACAGATTTGGAGGTGGTCATCAATAACGAGGTAGGTGAGCCAGATTTGGACAACTTCGTGCTAGGGATATTCCATCTCTAGAGGAGACTGAGATCATCTGAGGTACTATCTATTTATATTCAACCAATTTTTATAATTTTTTTTATTTAGGAGCATCAGACTCCACAGTGACCCCCACCATGGTTTGTGTTTTGGTACTCAAGGTGGATAGGATTCTAGTCCACTTGTTATTGACTATTTAAATTAGACATAAGATTATTTTAATTGATGTGTGTTGGAGTTAAGAGTTTATAAAGGGGAAACATTAGTCATCTATGGATTTATTTCTACTTAATATATATATTTATACAATTTCATCCATAAAATTAATTTTTTTTATTTTATTCACATGATTTTTAATGATTCTTGTGGAATGTTGAGTTTTATGATATGGAGGGATAACATGCAGTGTTTTTTCACAAATGGGAGAATCATATGGGTCATATATTATATGACATGTTACTGTTTTAGTTAATAGATTTATCATTAGGTTTAATGGAGTTTCATGAAATAGAGTTTTCTTGTGTCATGGAGGAGTTCCCTTATGTTTTACTTAATGATATTATGACATTATCCCCTTATTATGATGTCATGTTTAGGATCCATTGCAACATAGTGACTCACTAATTTTAGGGGATCCTCATCAGATGGGAACTTTCATGGTGAGGGATCCATGGATTTAGATTGACTATCTGATGAAAAAGGGTTTTATAAGGATTAATATATCTTCAGGGAGAGATTGTACATTATACTCTAATAAAGAAAATAGTGGTTTTCGGTTGTGTATATACTACCAATGGTTAAATAAAGTGATATTCATGAAACAATACCCTCTTTGGATGATCGATTAAATTTTCAACCAGTTAAAGGGATCCAAATGGTTTTCCAATATCAATGTACAAAATTGGTGTCATCTAATGAAGGTGAAGGAGGTGGACATTCTAAAGATATCCATATATTGGTAGTGTAAATATATCCTAGTGTGGCCATGATGTATCATTCCATGAGAGGATAGGTTTGGTGGCCAAAGATAAAGATATTAGTGGCTGAGTTTTCATCTCTATGATTGGTATATTAATTGGTGAAGGTGGAGTCTCATGTTCCAGGTGGTTTTTTATACAATATTTGGATGTCCCCGAGTTGAAGTGGGAGGACACGTTGATGGATTTCATCACTGTTCTCCAATGATCCCAGGTAGGATGTGATGATATATGGGTGATCATATATCTGTTGAAAAAATCATCCCAATTCCTTATGATTAGGGAGCCAGGTTCTATGGAATTTTTGTTAAGGTGGTATGTGGATCAGGTGGTGTTACTTGACAAGGTACCAATGAACATTATTTCTAATCATGAACATCGATTTACCCTATGGGTCTGGAGAGTATTACAACATCATTTGGGTTTCAAATCACACCTGAGCACAAATTTATACCCCCAAATAGATGGTTTGATTTATAATACCAACCATATACTCGAGGATTGGTTTTGGGATTGTATTTAGTACTTATGAAGATCATGGGTGAAGAAAATTACTTTTATCGAGTTTTCCTATAACAAAAGTTTCCACTTTTCCATTGACATGGATACATTAATGAAATTATACATAGGGAATTTTCATTACCAGTTTTTTTGGACCGAGGATAGAGAGTGAGTATTTCGTAGAACCTGGTGTGGTGCAGAGAACAACTGATAAGGTTTAAATGATATAAGAGTAGATTAACGATGTAATAAACAATAAAAATTATTATAAAAATAAGTTTAGGATACCTCTAGTGTTTGAGGTTAGTGATCATGTGTTATTGTGGGTTTCGCCTCATGATAATAAGTGGTCATTTGGATATGGTTTTATGCTTTATCATTATATTGTTGATATATTTGCGGTGTTTTAGTGCATTTGTGAGGTTGTGTATCAATAAGTGATTTATCTTTAGTTGGGTAGGATTCATAACATATTATTTTTTTCACATCTCTAGTGATATATTCCTAATGATTAACCTGTCAATGGTTGGGGGGGAGTGAAATATTGATGATGGTGTGATGTTTATAGAGGGACTAGTATAGATACAGGATCATCAGTTGAAGGTTCTACATGGGAATATTATCCCCTTGTTATAAATTTTTTAGAGGCATTAGGTTTGGAGGATAGAATTTGGGTTCGTGAGTCATCAATGCACACTCATTATCCTATGTTATTTGGAGGCCTGTTTTTCTTATTTTATGTGATGGTTGTTTTATGTTTAATTGAATTAAGTGAACATTTATGGTTGTTTTTCTAATTTTTATCACATTGTATTTTTTCCTGGTTAGTGTTCTTGTTTTATATGTTGGAATAATCTCATTTGAGAAGTACATATCATAGGAGATTTTAAGGTTTTATTTGATTGAGTGGTTTTCCTTCATGTTTAAGTTTTGATTATCAAGGATGAAAACCATTTTAGAGGTATCTAGTGTAAATATTTAGACTATCAAAACTCATTACATTATGTGTTTTGGGTGATAAAGGTTCCCAACAGAGGCTTGAGTAAGGATGGGTGGCAATGAGCTGAAATTTTATTTGGGGTAGTGGTTCATGGTATGATCCATATGTCATATAATGAATTTCTCACACTAACAAGGTTGATTTATTAAGATGTTTGGTCCTAGTAGTGAAGCATGGTTCCTGATTTGAAGTACAGTTCATGGAATAAAGTGCAATTCATAGTGATAAACCTAGGGAGACAAAATTTTTAGGTTTCTTCTTAGGTGGGATCCCTGTAATAACACCCACTATTAAAATATTGAATGATTTTTTTTCTTTTTAGGATCTAGAGGCATTTTTTTGTTGCATTTTTCATCAAATAGTTCATAATGTGAATTTCCTTGTAACACCATGAATGGGTGATCTCTAACCCTTGTATAAAAATATGGTTTCATTTCATTTTCCATCATTCCTCTGTCATTTATTCCAACTATTGTGAAACTCTTGGGTGATTTTGGAGGATGTTCTTTCCCCTTTTTTCTAGAAATGAAAAATGGTTTTGATAGGACGAAAATTGAAGATAAGAGGTGACTTCCACTCTTCCATTAATGGTTTCCTATTATTTCTTTATTTCACGAATGTGGTAGTAGCTATTTTTTAATTGATTTATATGTTATTAGATTGATATATTTATATGAATAATGATATCCTATATTGTTGAGGGTCTCCTTATACAATTTCAATTGATGATCATCTTATCCTCAATTAGTTTTTGCACAAAATTTTTTAATGCTATGGTTGAGGTAGGGGATTCAAGAAATATACATTTTTTTAATTAATTGGATTAATATAAATTTTTTTATCTCTGTGTTGGCAGTGTGAACTGAACTAATAATGATAATGATAAAGGCTAATTGAAACCTTTGAGAATGGGAGTTTCTACATTTGTCTTCTTTCATTCATGGTGTTGTTTTCAAACTTGGTGCTTGATCATTTATATTACAGATAAGAATATGTTTTGTTGAGAATTGTGTATTTTTATAACTCACCATTCATAAAATTGTAATCTCTAATGACAGAATTTTTTTTGTGTAAAAACTAATTGGTGTGAAATTATGCTCTGAATATAAGAGAATTTGGTGGTTCCTAATGTAGAATTATTTTTCTATGATGTGATAAGGGTTATTATTATGGTTATTATTTTGTGATTATTGTGGATATAATTATGAGGTTATAAAATAAGTGTTGTGGTAGACTACATGGTTTAAATAGTTGGATGATATTGAGATGGGTGTTATGAAATGGGTGTCATAGAAGATTCCATAGGTGGAATAGTGGGTTCTGATTGAGGTTGAGATTAGTGCAATGAGGATATGGCTTCATTCCCATGATTGGAAAGAGGGTATGGGAGGGCTAATATGATTAGTAGCTAGGGTGTTAGACACATGATCGTTTGTTGTTTCCTTATAATAATGGAATATAATTGTTGACGAAAAATGTACAATGGGGTTGGATGGAAGTGACTAGGAAAGTGTATGAAAATTAACTAGTGAAACATGAATAAATGTGGGAATTGGATACAAAGTTGTTTTTCAATGAATATGAAATTAAATAGTTCAATGAATTTAAATTGGCTATTGGATGGAAAATATGGGAATGGAATAATGGGATGAGTAACTAAGATTTTGTGGATGATATTTTGAGACCGTTTTGTGTGGGAAAGTAAGAGGATTATAGTGTTATAATATGAAGTGATAGAAGTATGGTATAGTGGTGGTGTGATTATTTTCATGGGCTATGCTGTTGATGGTTGGTATGGGCCTTTAGGATAAGATTTCATGTGAATAATTGTAATTATATTTTCTATTATGTCTTTATGCACCACACCCATATCTGATCATTGTATTGACACCCAAATCTTTTTCTGGGTTCCTGGTGTTTTAAATGATATATAGGATGGTGAGGGAGTATATGACTAACTTCTCCCTCTTACCCAATATCCCTTCAAGGTGTGGTACATTCAATGATTATTGAGTGGTACTCAATTTATCTATAGAACCTATGGTGTATTGGTGTGACTAGTGGTACTTGAGGAAATGGATGACCATATAGGGTATTGGTGTTCTGGAAGACATTGCAGGGTAATGATAAAGAGGTAGTGGAGTATTTGTAGACCCTGTTCGGTATTGGTTGAGGAGAGAGGTGAAATGGATGATATTCTATTATATAGTGAGGTCCATGTAAGGTAAGATGAGGGAATGTGCTTTATTTCCTTCATTTTCATGATACCCTACTATAATTTATGTTTATATTGTGCTATGAGATGGCTACATACATTTTGTGTGAGGCGTGGGAGCGAAAACCGGTGGGGAAGTTGCTATAAGGGTTGTTCTTATTATGATTATTTGATGGTATTTCACTATTCTTATATGTGATATTTGATGTGTAATTAATGGTGTGATTGGGTGGTAGTTTACATGATAGGTTTTGGTTGGATTTTCTATTTTTTGACAGATGCATTGGTAAAATTTATCACATTTTTATGAGTGGATTGTGTATTCTCCTATTGAGTTTACCTATTATGAACATCCAATATATATATATATATATATTCATATATCTAGGGTGAGTTTGTTTAGTGAGTTGGGTTATGCTATCTTGGAGTTCTTGATTTTTTAGAGCCTCTATCTAGGTGTAGTGACCCTACTTTTAATTAAATGAATGTTACATCATTTTTAAGGTAAACAAAAAATATAGTTAGAAATATAGGATCAAAAGGATTAGTGTATTAGGGAAATTTGGATCATAAAAAACTTGTACATAAAAAAATATTAGAATTTATTTAAATACGTCTTTATTACCCTTATAAATGTTCTCATTCTCCTTAGTACATGTAATCAAATTATGAAATACATCATAGAAAAGGGTGATTTAAAAGACATGTTAGAGGATGAAGAAGGGACATGAATCATTATAACATGGGAGAGTTTAATCATCATCATAATATCATAAGAATTAGATCATCATCAATAGTATAAGGGAAACATGTGATAACGGAATGGAATGTGGAAATTCATAAAAATTAAACATCATGTCATATTCGTCAAATACCATATATTTTTGTGAACAATGCTAGCATCATGTTCATGCATAACATAATTTCAAAATCATGACATCATAATTCTAAACAAAAATAGAACCATGTTCATGAATAATGAACATTATCTAATGATATACATCACATTATCCAATGCATTGGAGGGATACAAAATTATGGTCCCACCAATCACATCATAATATTAACAAAATCATCCTTGCTATATAGAACGTATAATAATCCTAGTCATGAAATAACCCATCGAAAGGAATGGGTTTTAGAAAGATTTCATAAATAATAGATTCATTAATAAAATATGGAGTTTCCAAAATAAAAATTGAGATCATACTTCAGAAAAACAGAACATTTTCCTTTGGATAAGAAACAACACACGAGGATTCAAAGATTTGTTTTGGAATGAAATGTCTTTTGAAAAAAAATCATTGTATTTGGCTTAGAAATCAAGGTTGAATTAGGCATATCCCCAAAATAAAATAGTATAATAATGAAATAATTTTTTAGGAACATTAATGGAATATTCATACTAAAATTTATTTGATTGAGGGAATGCCCAAATAAAGGGGGTTGGGTTGGATAATACCCTTACCTTAATTCCCACTTTATTTTTTTTTCACCGCCTGAATAATAAACTTATAATTATTAAGACATAGTTACACAAGTAAATTGAGTTCATATTTTTCAATATGTATCCATTATAATTATTTTATACTATTTCATAACACACTTTGTTGAACATCAACTATTTTGATTTCACTTTTTTATTAAATATTCATGGTTTTCTTCAATTTTATTATTTTGTTCAGTGTAATTTGTACATTAGAATAATTAATTCTAGAATCTTATAATAAATATAATTAAATTTTCATATATAAAATATAATTCATAATATCCTTCCACAATTATTCTTATATGTTTTGACATGTATATATCTCTATGGGTGGTCAATAGACCTTTTACGAGACATTGTTGGGAGACCAGGAAAGGGAAGTTTGAAGTTTATATATATATATATATATCATAAATATGATACTTATAATAGGTTAACATCATTAATATAAGTTAAAATACTACCTTATTGATCTTTTACGGTTTTTATTAAAGGAGTGGTGAAAAAAGGAGAATAATAATAAGGAAAAAAGTGAAAATTTTATTGAAACTTACTTAATCCATGGTGTAGCTTCTCTTGTAAAACACAAGAACGCCTTATAGGTTTTGAGTTGGATTTCTCCAGAACATACCTATAGATTTAAAAGGATCTTGATAGGTAAAATATTTTTATAGTTTATGGATTTTATAGTGGGGGATGAGAGGTTTTATAAGGGGAGGGAGTGGGGTTATTTATACTTTAGAATATGGGTATTTTTAGAATACAATAGTAAATAAAATAATATATCCAAGTTAAAACTTGTAATAGTATATTTTTGACATTATTAATAAAATATTAATTTAATATAATGGTTTTTAATACTTTAAATATCTTTATAATTCCAATTAATTAATTTATTAAAAAAGAAAATGTAATGAATGAAAAATTTTTATTTTAATGTATCACTTTTGACTTTAGGTTTTGGAAAATGATATTTAGGTTTGAACATTATGTTTATATTATTTTAATGACTCATTTATGAAATTAAATAAATAATTTTTTGAACCTCAAGTTCTATAATGTATAAGTTCACTATTCCATCTTGAATAATGTAAATTAAGATATGTCGGTTAAGAGAAAAACCATATTTTTACTATTCACATGAAAATTAAATTATTTTAGAAAATTACCAAAAAATCACCCTTTAAAAATTTTAACATGATTATTCAAAAATTTCTTTAATTTTATCAAAATAAATTTATAAAATAGAGTATTTTAATTTTCAAAATAATAATCATGAATTTTATAAAATACATCATAATATTGAATATTAAAAATGTGATTCTCTTTTAATTGAATTTTTTAATAATGATATTTTATTTTGGTATTTTAATATTTATATTTAATTAAATTAATCATGATAAATATTATTTAAATCACAAATTCTTATTTCGAGTTAAAATTACAATTCCAATAGTGAGAATACTCTTCCCAATGGTCAGGTTACTATTTCCAATGGCCCTGTTGCTATTCCAGTTGTCATAATAATATTCCAATGGTCACATTACCTACTATAAATATATTATATTTCCATCATTCATTACTCAACACAATTTCTCTCAAGGGTATATATTATTATTTACTAACATGTTGATTGGTTTACTAATATTTTGTTTCTTTTCTATAGTTTGGGCAGTGGGTGTATTGATTCTAGCAGATTGGGGAGATCCATATTTTCCCATTTTAGATTTTCAATTTTATATTTTTTATCCTCTTATAATGTTTGAAAATTTAAATGGTTTCATTACCGATTAATATAATTGTATTTATTAAAGAAATAAATATTTTTCAGTCTCTTTATGTATATGATATTATATAGTATATTTTGAAACTTGTTTATTTCAAGAGAAAAATATAATTAATAAACATTGGGTTGTTACATTATTTCTCTGATTAAAAATTTCTTACTTTAAATTTCAAATTATAATCTCGATTTAGAATAGGAGAGGTTACTTCTTTTTCATTTTTTCCTCTGGTTCCCATGTTGTATCTTTGTACTTATGGTTCCTCTACAACACTTTGAAAAGGTGAGTTGTCTTGTTGCATGGAACATTGTCCCTATAGTCCAAGATATTCAATAGATTCTCTTCATATCAGAGGTCATTCTCTAGTTGCACCATTTCTAGATTCATTATATGTGATGGATCAGGTATGTACTTTCTTGTGAGTGATACAAGGAACACGTCATGAACATGCGCCATACTTGGGGGATGTGAATGATAAAAGGCCACAACTCTTTTATGATCAAGGATCTCAAAGGGGTCGATGTAGCTTAGGATAAGCTTCTGTATCTTTCAGAACGTCATAAATATCTTCCATCGTGATATTAAAAGGAAAACTTTGTCACCAACATAAAACTTCATGTCCCTTTGAGGGTTTCTATAGTAGATTTTATGCCAACTTGGAGTAGTTTTTATATGTTGTTTTATGTTTCCAACTTTATCCCTCATCTCTTACAAAAGATCATGTCCATGTAGATTTCATTACTAAACTTCATCACAACATGTTGGAGTTATATGTCACTTCCCATGCATAGATTCATATGGATCCATTTGAATACTTGAGTGGAAGCTACTGTTAAATGATCACTCAACTAAAGGGTGTTGTTGATCCCATCTACCTTTGAATTACTTTGAGCATGCTCTTATTATGTCCTCAAGAACTTGAATAATCCTATTATATTGGACATTAGTTTGGGGATGATTGGCCATGATGAAATTTAATTCAGTACTCAAATCATATTGAATACATAAAAAACATGGATGGAAACCATGGATCATGATCAGAGATGATCGAATTTGGAACCCCATGCATCCTAATAAATTACTTCTTGTTTATATATTCATGTTTTTATAGAGATAAATCTTCTTGAATAGTAATGATGTTGGAAGTCTTTGTGAGTCGATCCACTACAAACCATATCATATTATTTCTTTTCGATTTATTTGGGAGACTAGTGACAAAGTTCATTGTGATATTCTCCCATTTCCACATGGGTATAAGGAATGGTTGTATCATCCCATGGGATTTATATCACTATTTCTTAACTTGAAGATATACCAAATAGCTTTATATATACTCTACAATCTCCTTCTCCATGTTGTCCCACATGAATTTCTCTCAATGATCATGGTACAACTTAGTAATACAAGGATTGATAGAGAAAAATGAGCTATGTACATTAACCAAAATCTCTTTCATTATCTTCAGTGTTTTAGGAACATAAAGAATATTCCCAAACAAAAATCACACCATAATAATAGATGTAAAACACATTAATCTTTAATTCCTTTACATATTTCACCTTTTTTATAGCTCTCGATCATCCCATTGTGCCTCCTTGATCTTCTCTAGGAGTGATGGTTGGGTAATCATTTGGGTAAGGTAGGATGTATTCCAAGATAGTATGATTTAAAGATCCATCCTTTATATAACCAAGAAGACATGGTCTCTCTCAATCCACATTATAGATTGAGTAACAGGTTATTTTATTCTAAGAGTATTAGCTACACTGATCTCCTTTCTTTGATTGTAGTGAACAAATAAATTGTAGTCCGTGATTAGCTTTAACTATCTTTTTTGATGCTTATTGAGATCCCTATATGAGAATATATACTTTATAATCTTGTGATCAATAAATATATCACACTTTTCTCAATACAGGTACTGCCACCAAATATTAAAAGTGATGATCAAAGCTTCTTACTTTAGATCATGCATCAGGTAGTTCTGTTAATGGATCTTTAACTATCACGAGGCATAGCCTATCAGATTATTATTCTTCATGAGTACACAATCCAATAATTTCTTTGAAGCATAGATTTATATCACAAAACCTTCTCCACTTATTGGTATTGTGAGTATAAGAATTGTGATTAGCCTCTTCTTAAGGCCATCAAATCTTTCTCTATATTCTTCCATCCAGACATAGTTACTCATTTCTATGTTAACATTGTTAACGGGCTAGAATATCATAACAATTTTTTCATAGAATTTCAGTAGTAACCTTCTAATCTAATAAAACTATAGATATCTTGACACTAGTGGGTCTGAGACATTCCTCAATTTTTTTCCTTAGAAGGGTCCACATATATTTCTTCACCAGGGATCACGTGCCCCAAAAATGAAACTTTCTGCAACCAAAAGTCACACTTGCGAAACTTATCATACATTTTATCATTCCTTAATGTTGCTGGAATAATCCTTATATTATCTTCATGTTATTATCATTTATTGGAGTAAATAATAATATCATCGATATAAACTACGAGAAATATTTCAAGTCAGTATCTAATGACTATATTCATAAAATAAATGAAAATTGTATGCAAATTATTAATTATGAATAGAATCACTATGATATCATAGTACCTATAACTTATTCACAAATAATTATTTTTTATATCTTCCATCTTCAACTTTAGTTGATGATATCCAAAATGAACAACCACCTTTGATAAGTATTGAGTTTCTCAATATTGATTGAACATGTAATCATTCCTTGGTAGAGGATACCTATTCTTTACTGTGATCTTTTTGAGCTCCCAATAATCGATACAAAAACACATTAATACATTCTTTTTCTTTATAACGAGAATCGATGCACCCTATGGTGGTACACTAGGGAGTATAAACCCTTTTTTTCTAAATTCTCTTTCAGCTGGTTCATTAACTCTTCCATTTAAATTGGGGCTATCTTTTTGGGGAAATTTAATATAGGATTCACTCCATGTATGAGTGCGATTGATAACTCCGCCTCATGATATGGGGGAATTATAAGTAACTATTTGGGGAATACATGTGTGTATTCCCTAACAATAAGAATTATCTATAGGTTGATACCTTCTATTAACTCAACCATTTCAGTAAAAATAATTGGAATTATTTTTCATAGGGTTTCAACACACACACTTTTGATAGATTTTCTGAATGGGATTCATGGTCTTCCTTGAATTTGTATAGGAGCATTGGATGGTTCATTATATGAAAGGAGAATTTATTTTCATGATATTTTATGTGTGCTCTATATAACGATACCCAATACATTCCCAGTATAGCATCAAATTCCACAAAGGGATGTATTATGACATTAACTTGAAGAATCATCATATGGAAACTTATAAGTGAAGAGTATAATGCTTGGGTTTCAATGATTTCACTATAAGGTGTTTTTATATAAATATCTACTTCAAGGTATTAGGGCTTTGATTCAATTGATCTAGAAAATGTTTAGGATATAATTGAATTCATAGAACCAAAATCAAATAAAACATTAACCATTCTTAAGTGAATATAATTTTTAATTTTTGTAGCTTTATTTTCACACTCCACTTAAATATTAGTGACTAAATTAACTTTCCCTTTATCAGTTTGATTTGGTGGTTTATAAAGTTTATTACCATTAAGGACCCATGGCCAAATCCACTTGCTTGCATAGTTCCCTTGATCCCTATAGTTGAAGAATTGAACAATGGGTGGTGCATTGGGAGGTTCATTCCTTTTATCCATCATGTTGGTTGGATGCTTCATGTCTCTTCAATGTTCATGAGCTTGGTAGATTTCTACCACACACTTGAAGCATTTCCCCCTTAATTTGAGATAGTTCCCATGATGCTTATTCCCATATTTTTGACATGTCAGTATTTGGATCCCCCTTCCTCCATTTTCATTTGACCCACGTACATGAAAATAAATTACCCTCTTCTTATCTACATGACCATGTGACTATTTTTCAAACTCCATATCTATATTGAGAGAACAAATAATCACTTCTTCATAACTCCCAAAGTCTCAGATAGATATATCCTTTTGATTTTATGATTTTAAACCACTAAATAATCTATTTTTTTCATTGTTTATAAAAAAACAAGAGGCATATCATGAAATCCTTGTGATATTTTCCTCATTAGATGTCATAGATTCACCTTTATTTTTCTTCATCTCTATATATTAACTCCTTATTTTTTTGAAGAGTTTGAGGAAAAAACATATTAAAAAATATTTTCTAAATGTATTCCCACTCCATCTCTTCTATTTTATCTGTCATATTAGTGTTCTTTATCAATTACCATCATTGATCATCTTCTCCATCTAAATGATATATATCTAAAGCGACCTTATCCTTCTCAGAATAGTGGAGCATATAAAATATCTTCTCCATTGAGTTAACCCACTATTCCACAACAACTATATTAGAATATCCACTAAATGTTGGTGGTAATTTCCACATAAAGGACTAAATGGCTAGTTAACCCTTCTTGGGTGAATGTAGACATTCTACAAGGTTTAGGTTATTATTCACAGCTTCATACAAATAGTTAAATATTTCTATGAAATTTTGAACTCCACCTCTGATGGAATCAAGAATATGGTTTGGGTAAACATTCCATTGTACCCCACAATGGTTTTTGGACTAGTTTCTCATAGTTCCCACCATTTTCTAAAATAGAAAAGGCATAAAAAAATGTAATTCAAAAAATTGTGAATAAATAATTTATTATTTTTCCCAATTAACTCTAAAGGAACATATTATTATATCCTTAAGTTTATACTTTTTATAAATAAACGTTTTTAGATTTTTACATATACATAGTCTTATCCTAAGGGTTTTAACTAATGTTTTCTAATGATAATTCCAAAATTAACTAAAACATAGATCTCATACAAAATATAGAGTCCCTACATTTTCTTACATTAATATAATATTTTTTTAAAGATAAAGAACATAATAGAGATAAAAATCCATGATAAAAAGGTTTATTGTTTTGGTAAAATTAGTATCATAAAAAACATGTACATAAAAAACCAAAACATTCATTTAAATCCTTCTTCATTATCCTTATAAAATCATATATTATCTTTAGTACTTGTAATCACCTAATGATATGCATTAAACAAAGGGGTGATGTAAAAGCCCAGTAATAGAATGAATAAGGTATATGAATCAATATAACGTACGTGAGAATAATAATAATCAAATCATAATAATACAATCATAATCCAAATCATGTGGTATAAATGTGATAAAGTCATGGAATGCAGCAATTTATAAAAATGAAATATCATTTCATAGTGGTCAAATACCACACATAGTTGAGAACAAAGAAAGTATAATGTTTATAATTAACATGTGGTCATAATCATAACATCATCATTGTAATCAATGATAGAACAATATTCATGCATAATACACATTATCTAATGAAATACATCACATTACCCAATGTATTAGAGGAAAATATTAATCCAGGTGGACACATCACATCATAATTCTACATAATCACGAATTTCACATGGAATATATAACAATCATAGTCATTAAATAACACATGGAAATGAATGTGTTTCATAAGGATTTCATAACGAATCCATTCAGAAAAGAAATTTTGGGTTCTCCAAAGAAGAAGGGTGATCATACTTTGTAATAAGTTTGGACAATAAATAACACATGAGGAGTCAATGATTTTTTTTTGGAATGAAGATTCTTTTTGGAAAAAACAATGTATTTGGACTAAAAATCAAGGTGAAAAAAATGTATATCTCTAAAATAAAATGGATGAAAAATGAAATATTAGTTAATAAAAATTAAATGAATATCCATACTGAAATTGATGTGAATGATAGAAGACCTAAACAAAGGAAGATTTGTTCGATAATCCCTGTACCTTAATTCCCACTTTTTTTTCTGCCCCTTGAATAATAAACATATAATTATTATAAAAAAATTATATAAGTGAATTATGTTACTTTTTCCTACTATTTATACAATATAATTATTGTATTCTATTTCACAACACTCTTTGTTAGACATGAACTATTTTGATACCCCGTTTTCATATAATTTTCCCATTTTTATTCAAATCCACTATTTTGTCCAATGTAATTTATACATTAGAAAAACAAATTAATGAAAAATATAATAAATATAATTTCATTTTTATATATTATTTATAAACAATAATATCTATCTATAATTATTTTTATAAGTGTTGAAATTGAAATGTCTTTATAGGTGGTTAATCAAGCTTTGAGAGATTATTATCGGGAGAGCAGGAAGGGGGTTTGACATTTATTGATATAATAGATATGATACTCTATGTTAGAATCATTAATATAATTTTAAACTAATACCTAATTAATATTATAATATTTGTTTAAATGTGTTGTGAAAAAAAGAGAAGCACAAGAAATACAAAATAGATGATTTTATCAAAACATACTTAATCCTAAGTGTAGATTTTATTTTAAAACACTAAAACTACCTTGATGTTTGTATTTAGATTGATCTATAATGTACCTAAGGATTTTCAGAGTATTTATAAGAAGGTTTTTGATAGATTTCCTGCTTTAGAAAGTGCGTGATGAGTGTTTTTTCAAGGGTATGGATTTGGGTTATTTATACATGAGGGGGGGGGGGGGTATTTTTAGAATAAAATATTAAATGAAATAATATACCCAATGTAAAAATTTAATAGTGAATTTTTGAAATTATAAATAACATATTAATATAATTTTGTAAGTCTGTGAACCTCTTTATATTTTTAAATAATTAATTTATTAAAAAGAAAAGTAGGAAGAAAGAAAAATTATTATTTTAAGAGATCACTTTTGACATTAGGTGTGAGAAAATGATTTTTATGTTTGGAAATTTAGTTTATTATATTTTAATTACTGATTTATTAAATTTAGTATATCATGGAAAAAAATAATGTTCTATGAAAAATTAGGTCATTAATACATCATTAATTAGGTGATTTAATATATACTATTTATGAGAAAATCCATAATTTTTACTATTCATTTGAAAAGTGATGTATTTCATAAAATTACCCAAAACACAACCCTTATAAAATATTGACATGATAATTTATAAAATTAAAATAATTTTATAAAAACATATTTCTAACATAGGTCATTTAAATGTTTAGTATAAAAATATAAGTTTTATGAGTTTTTTTAAATTATAGTTTATTTAACATGTGCTTATATTTTCATTGAGTATTTAATCATGATATTTATATTTTTAATTGTCATATTTATATTTTCTAAAATTTATCATTATAAATATTATTTAAATCAAAATTAATTATTTTTAATTACAATTACTATTCTAACAATCAAGTTACTATTCCCAATGGTTAGGTTACTTTTCCATTGGTCACAATACTATTCCAATGGTCACATTTCCTCTTATAAATACATCTAATTTTCTTCATTCCTTATTCATATGAATTTTTCTCAAGGTTAAATTTTTTTATGTTATAATATTTTTATTAGTTTATTAATATTTTGTATCTTTTCAATAGTTATGGAAGTGGGGGTGATGATTCTAGTAAATTCGGGGTAATCGATACTTTCCCTTTTTAAATATTAGATTTTATATATTTTTCCGACTGAAATGTTTGAAATTTTAATTTGTTTCATTATTTATTAATCAAATGGTATTTATTAATGAACTAATTTTTTTAATAACATTATCTATATAATACATTATAATATATTATAACACTCATTTATTTCAAGATAAAACTATCATTTATAAACTCTAGGATGTTACATTCTTCCACCCTTTAAAAATTTCATCGTAGAAATTTCAAATCATATTCTCAATGGATAATTGGTGAGGGTACTTATGTTTCATTGTTTCCTTTGGTTCCCAGGTCGCCTCTTCATACTTATGGTTCCTACACATCACTATGATAAGGTGTGTTTCATTTTTTCCTAGAGCTTTGGCTCTAAAGTCCAAGATCTTTACAATATACTCTTTATATTAGAGGTTATTAACCAATTGTTCCACCACTATATTTAGTAATTATGAGGTATCTGGTATGTACTTCCATGAGAGTGATATGTGAATCACATCAAGAACATGATCCAAACTTGGGGGAAGTGAAAGTCTAAAGGCCATTGCTCTTATGTGATCAAGAATCTCAAAGTGGATAATGAACCATGGGATAAGAGTACCTCTCTTTCCAAACTACACGACTCTCTTCCATGGTGATATTAAAACAAAACATTTTTCTCCAACATCAAACATCACATCCCTTTTATGATTGTTAGTATAGCTCTTATTATGAATCAGATCATATTTTATATGTTTTTGTATGGATAAAACCTTATTGGTCGTATCTTACACAAGATGAGGTCCAAGTATCTTTTGTTTCCCAACATCATCCCAACAAGTTGGAGTTCTAAATAACATACCGTAAAAAGATTCCTATGAATCCATTTTAATAATGAATGTTATTTTTACATGAGAACTCATCCAATTAGAGATGTTGGTCCACTACTACAAAACACGCCTATAACAATGCTAACATTTATCAATTATATAAAAATTATCTGATAAAGTACATAATTATTAGTGATAAAAAAGTATTGATAAAGGGAACCCTTTATTAATGATTTTTATTTAATTGATAAAAGGTAACCATTATCAAAGCTTTGTTTTAGCACTGATAAAAGGTTCCTTTTATTGGCGTCTTTTTAACAATGAGTAATGTTTCCCTTAATAAGTTTTTTAGTGGTTATAATGATCCATAATTAATTGAATGATTAAAAAAATAATGTGTTGATGGTTGGTATGAGACTTTAGGCTGAGATTTCATGTTAATAATTATAATTATATTTTCAATTATTTCTTTATGCACCTCACCCATATCCGATAATTGTATTGGAACCCAAAATTAGTTGGAGTATATTTTATTCCCTTCTCTATAAAAATGAACAATGGTTTTTATAGGATGAAAATTTGTGATCAGAGGTGACTTCAACTTCTCCCTTAATGGTTTCCTATTTTTTCTTCATTTCTGGAATGTGGTGGTAGCTATTTTTGGAATTGATTTATATGTTATTAGATAGATATATTTATAAGAATCATGATATCCTATATTGTTGAGGGTATCCTTATACAATTTCAATCGATGATCATCTTATCCTCATTTAGTTTTTGAACAAAAATTTTGAATTCTTTGGTTGTGGTAGGGGATTCAAGAAATATACATTTTTTTAATTTATTGGATTAATATAATTTTTTTACCTTTTTGGGGGTTTTGTGGACTGAACTAATAATGATAATGAAAAAGGCTAATTGAAACCGTTGAGAATGGGTGTTTCTACATGTGTCTTCTTTCATTCATGATGTTGTTTTCACACTTGGTGCTTTCTCATTTATATTACTGATAATAATATCTATTGTTGAGAATTGTGTATTTTTTATAACTCACCATTCATAAAATTCTAATCTCTTATGATAGAAATTAATTTTTTTTCTATGAATAGTTATTGGTATGAATTTATGCTCTGAATATAAAAGAATTTGGTGGTTCCTAATGTAGAATTATTTTTCTATGATATGATAAGGGGTATTATTGTGGTTATTATTTTTTGATTATTATGGATATAATTATGATGTTATAAAGTAAGTTTTATGGTATATTCCATGGTTGGAATAGTGGGATGATATTGAGATGGGTGTTATGAAATGGGTGTTATAGAAGATTCCATAGGTGGAATAGTGGCTTCTGATTGAGGTTGGGATTAGTGCAATGAGGATATGGATACATTATCATGATTGGAAAGAGGGGATGAGAGGGATACTATGATTAATATCTAGGGTGTTAGACACATGATTTTTTGTAGTTTCCTTATAATAATGGAATATAATTGTTGATGAGAAACTTAAAATGGTGTTCGATGGAAGTGACTAAGAAAGTGTACAAAAATTAAATAATGACACATGTATAATTGGGGGAATTGGATACAAAGTAGTTTTTCAATGAACATGAAATTAAATAGTTCAATGAATTTAATTTGGCTATTGAATGGAAAATATGGAAATGGATTAACGGGATGAGTAACTAGGATTTTGTGGAAGATATTTTCAGACCATTTTGTGTGGGAATATAAGAGGATTATAGTATTATAACATGAAGTGATAGAAGTCAGATATATCATTGGTGTGGTGATTTTTATGGTCTATGGTATTGTTGGTTGGTATGTGCCTTTAGGATAATATTTCATGTGAATAATTATAATTATATTTTCTGTTATTTCATTATGCACCCCACCCATATCCAATCATTTTATTGACACCCAAATCTTTTTTTGGTACGTAGTGTTTTCCATGATATATAGTATGGTGAGGGAATATATGACTAACATCTCCCTCTAACCCAATATCCCTTCAAGGTGTGGTACATTCAATGATTATTGAGTGGTACTCGATTTATCGACATAACCTATGGTGTATTGGTGTGACTAGTGGTATTTGATGTAATAGAAGACCATATAAGGTATCAGTGTTCTAGAAGACATTTCATGGTAAAGATAATGAGGTACTAGAGTATTGGTAGACCTTATGGGGTATTGGATGAGGAGAGAGGTGAAATGGATGATATTCTATTATATAGTGAGGGCCATGAAAGGTAGGATGAGGGAATGTTCTTTATTTCCTTCATGTTCATGATACCCTACTATTATTTATATGTATATTGTGCTATGAGATGGCTACAGACGTTTTGTGTGAGGTATGGGAGAGAAAACCAGTGGGGTAGTTTCTATAAGGGTTGTTTTTATTATGATTATTCAATGTTATTTCACTATTTGTATATGTGATATTTGATGTGTAATTCATGGTGTGATTGGGTGGTAGTTTACACGATAGGTTTTGGTAGGATTTTTGATTTGTCCACAGATGCATTGGTAAAATTTTGTCACATTTTTATGAGTGGATTGTGTATGCTTCTACTGAGTATACCTATTATGAACATCCAAAATATATATAATATTTTTTTCATGTTACTAGGGTGAGTATCTTCAGTGAGTTGGGTCATACAAACTTGGATTTCTTGATTTTTAGAGCCTCTATATAGGTGTAGTGACCGTACTTTTAATTACATGAATGTTACATCATTTTCAACGTAAAAAAATAGAGTTACAAATATAGGATCAAAAGGTTTCGTGTATTAGGAAAATTTGGATGAGACATAACTTGTACATAAAAGATATTAACATTTATTTAAATACTTACTCTTTATCCTTATAAATGTCCTCATTATCCTTAGTACATGTAATCACCTTATGATATACATCAAAGAGAATGGTTATTTAAAAGACATGTAAGAGGATGAAGAAGGGACATGAATCATTATAACATGGGAGAGTTTAATCATCATCATAATATCATATGCATTGGATCATCATCAACAGTATAAGAGAAACATGTGATAATGGAATGGAATGTGGAAATTCATATAAATGAAACATCATGTCATATTTTTCAAATATCATATACTATTTTTAACAGAGCTAGCATCATGTCCATGCATAACATTATTTCATAATTTTGACATTATCATTTTGAAAAAATGTAGAACCATGTTCATGCATAATGATCATTATCTCATGATATACATCACATTACCCAACGAATTGGAGGGATACATAATTCTGGTCCCACTAATCACATCATAATATTTACATAATCATCTATGCCATATAGAATGTATAATAATCATAGTCATAAAATAACCCTTAGATAGGAATGGATTTTAGAATGATTTCATAAATAATAAATTCATTAATAAAATGTGTATTTCCCAAAATAAAAATAGAGGTGATACTTTTGAAAAAGAGAACAATTTATTTTGTATAAGAAACAACACATGAGGATTCAAAGATTTTTTTGAAAGAAATGTCTTTTGAAAAAAATCATTATATTTGGATTAAAAATCAAGGTGGAATCATGCATATCCCCAAAATAAAATAGTATAATAATGAAATAATCTTATAGGAACATTAACAGAATATTCATACTAAAATTTATTTGATTGAGGGAATACCCAAATAAAGGGTGTTGGGTTGGAGAATCCCCTTCCCTTAATACCCACTTAATTTTGTTGTTTTTCCACCTCCTGAATAATAAACTTATGATTATTAAAACATATTTACACAAGTAAACTATGTTTAGATTTTTCAATATGTATCCATTATAATTATTTTATTCTATTTCATAAAACACTTTTTTGAACATCAACTATTTAGATATCACTTTTTTTATTAAGTATTCATGGTTTTCTTCTATTTTTATATTTTGTTCAGTGTAATTTTTACATTAGTATAATTAATTATAGAATCTTATCAAAAATATAATTACATTTTCATATATAAAATATAATTCATAATATCCAACCACAGTTATTCTTATATGTTTTTACATTGATATGTCTCTGTAGGTGGTTAACAGACCTTTTATGGGACATTGTCGGGAGATCAGGAAAGGAAAGTTTGAAATATATATATATATATATATATATATCATAAATATGTTACTTATAGTAGGTTAACATCATTAATATAAAGTTAAAATACTGCCTTATTGATCTTCTAAGGTTTTTTTTAATGGGGTGGTGAAAAAAGGAGAATAAGAATAAGAAAAAAGGGAAGAGTTTATTGAAACTTACTTAATCCTTGGTGTAGCTTCTCATGTACAACACGAGAACTCCTTATAGGTTTTGAGTTGGATTACTCCAGAACATACCAAAGGATTTAAAGAATCATGATTAGTAGTATGTTTTTATAGTTTAGGAATTTGAAAGTGGGGGATGAGTAGTTTTCTAAGTGGAGGGAGTGGGGTTATTTATACTTGAGAATATGGGTATTTTTAAAATAAAATAGAAAATAAAATAATATATCCAAGTTAAAACAAGTAATAATGGATTTTTGAAATTATGAATAAAATATTAATTTAATGTAATGGTTTTTAATAATTTAAATATATTTATTATTCCAATTAATTAATTTATTAAAAAATGTAATGAAAGAAAAATTGTTATTTTAATGGATCACTTTTGACTTTAGGTATTGAAAAAAGATTTTTAGGTTTGAAATTTAAGTTTATATTATTCTAATGACTCATTTATGAAATTAAATAAACAATTTTTGAACCTCTAGTTCTATAATGTATATGGTCACTATTCCATCATGAATGATGTAAATTAAGATATGTCAGTTATGAGGAAAACCATATTTTTACTATTCACCGGAAAATTAAAATATTTTAGAAAATTACCAAAAAATCACCCTTTAAAAAATTTTACATGATTATACAAAAAATTGATTTAATTTTATCAAAATAAATTTATAAAATAGGGAATTTTAATTTTCAATATAATAATCATGACTTTAATGAAATACTTCAAAATGTAGTTTATTAAAAATCTGCTTCTATTTTCTTTGAATTTTTTAATAATGATAATTCATTTTGGTATTATAATGTTTATATTTAATTAAATTAATCATGATAAATATTATTTTAAAAAAATTATTTTGAGGTAAAATTACTATTCCAATAGTCAGAATACGCTTCCCAATGGTTATGTTACTATTCCCAATGGTCAGGTTGCGATTCCAGTTGTCATAATAATATTCCAATGGTCACATTTCCTACTGTAAATATATTATATTTCCATCATTCATTACTCAAATAATTTCCTCTCAAGGTTAAATATTATAATTTACTAAGATGTTGACTTGTTTACAAATATTTTGTTTCGTTCCTATAGTTTGGGTAGTGGGTGTATTGATTCTAGTAGATTGGGGCGATCCATATTTTCCCATTTTAGATTTTCTATTTTATAATATTTATCCTCTTGTAATGTTTGAAATTTTAATTGGTTACATTACCGATTCATATAATAGTATTTATTAAACAAATAAATCATTTTTAGTCTCTTTATATATATGATACTATATAGTATATTTTGAAACTCATTTATTTCAAGAGAAAAATATAATTTATAAACTTTGGGTTGTTACATTATACCTCCCATAAAAAATTTCTTACTTTAAATTTCAAATCATATTCTCGATTTAGAATAGGAGAGGGTAAAGCTTTTTCATTGTTTCTTCTGGTTCCCATGTTGCATCTTTGTACTTATGGATCCTCCACAACACTTTGACAAGGTGAGTTATCTTGTTGCACGGAACATTGTCCCTATGGTCCAAGATCTTCCCCTAGATTCTATTTATATTAGAGGTCATTCCCTAGTTGGTCCATTTCTAGATTCATTACATGTGAGGTATTGGGTAAGTACTTCCTTGTGAGTGATACATAGAACACATCATGAACTTGATCCATACATGGTGGATGTGAAAGATAAAAGGCCACTACTCTTATACAATTGAAGATCTCAAAGGGGATTATGTACCTTAGGATAATCTTATGTATGTTTCGGAATATCATAACTCTCTTCCATAGTGAAATTAAAATGAAAAATTTGTCACCAACATAAATCTTTATGTCCCGTTGAGGGTTTCTATAATAGATCTTATTCTGACTTTGAGTAGTTTTTATATGTTGTTTTATGTCGCGAACCATATACATCATCTCTTAAAAAAGATCACGTCCAAGTAGTTTTCATTACCAAAAATCATCCCAACATGTTGGAGTTTATGTCACTTCCCTTACAAAGATTCATATGGATCCATTTGAATACTTGAGTGGAAGCTATTGTCAAATGATCACTCAACCAAGGGGTGATGTTGATCCCATCCACCTTTGAATTACTTTGAGCATGCTATTATTATGTCCTCAAGAATCTTAATAGTCCAATCAGATTGGCCATTTGTTTGGGGATTATTGGCCATGATGAAATTCAATTCAGTACTCAAATCATGTTGAATACATAAAAAAACATGGATGCAAACCATGGATCATAATCAAAGATTATTGAAAATGGAACCCCGTGAATCCAAAACAATTCCTTCACATTTATATTGACATGTATTTATAGAGAAAAATATTTTTTAATAGTAATGAAGTTGGAAGTCTTGGTGAGTCGATCCACCACAAACCATATCACATTATTTCCTTTGGATTTATTTGGGATACTAGTGACAAAGTTCATTGTGACATTCTCCCATTTCCACATGGGTATAGGCAATGGGTGTATCATCCCATGGGACTTCTATCACTCTTATTTAACTTGATGACATACCAAATAGCTTTATATGTACTCTACTATATCCTTTTCCATGTTGTCCCACATGAATTTCTTTCAATGATCATGGTACATCTTGGTACTTCCAGGATGGAGAGAGAAAAATGAGCTATGTACATTGACCAAAATCACTTTCTATATCTTCAGTGTTGTAGGCACATAAATAATATTCCAAAACTAAATCACACCATAATCATTGATGTGGAACACATCAATCTTTAATTACTTTAAATATATCACCTTTTTATATAGCTCTGGATCATCCTATTGTGAGTCCTTGATCTTCTCTTGGAATGATGGTTGGGTAATCATTTGGGTAAGGTAGGATGTATTCCAAGATAGAATTATTTCATGATCCATCTTTTACATAACCAAGAAGACATGGTCTGTCTCAATCCGCATTATGGATTGAGTAACCGGTTCTTTTACTCTAAGACCATTAGCTACATTGTTATCCTTTCTCGATTTATAGTGAACATAGAAATTTTAGTCCTTGATTAGCTCAAACATTCTTCTTTAATGCATGTTGATATCCTTATGTGAGAATATATACTTTATAATGTCATGATCAATAAATATATCACACTTTTCTAAATATAGGTAGTACTGCCAAATATTTATGGTGATGATCATAGCTACTTACTTTAGATCATTCATTGAGTAGTTTTGTTAATGGATCTTTAACTGTCGTGAGGCATAAACTATCACATTATCATTCTTCACAAGTAGAAAACCCAATAATTTCATTGAAGCATCTATTTATATCACAAACTATTCTCTATTTATTAGTATTGTGAGTATAATAATAGCGATTAGCCTCTTCTGAAGGTCATTAAATCTTTCTCCAAAATCTTCTATCCAGACATAGTTACCCCATTCTATGTTAACATAGTTAATGGGCTAGAATATCATGATAAATGTATCACAGAATGTCATTAGTACTCTTATAAACAAATAAAACTATAGATATATTGGCACTAGTGGGTCTAGAATATTCCACAATTTCTTTTTCCTTAGAAGGGTACACATATATTTGGATCACGTGCCCCAAAAATGCAACTTTCTGCATCCAAAAGTCACACTTGCAAAACTTATCATAAATTTTATCAATCCGTAATGTTACTGGAACAATCCTTATATTATCTTCATGTTCTTATCGTCTCTTGTAGTAAATAAAAATATCATCGATAAAAACTACCAGAAATATTTCGAGTTAGTAACTAATGACTATATTCATAAAATACATCGAAATTTTATTTCAAATATTAATTCTAAATGGAACCACTATGATATCATAGTACCCATACCTTATTCAAAAATCATTATTTTATATATCTTCCATCTTAAACTTCTATTGATGATATCCAAAATGAATAACCACCTTTTATAAGTATTGATTTTCTCATAGTATATTGAACAAGTAATCAATCCTTGGTAGAGGATACTTGTTCTTTTATGTGATCTTTTTGAGCTCCCAATAATCGAAACCAAACCACATTAATCCATACTTTTTCTTTATAAAGAGAATTCATGCACCCTATGGCGATACACTAGGGTGTATAAACCCTTTTTCTAAATTATTTTTCAGCTGGTTCATTAACTCTTCCATTTCGATTGGGGCTATCTTTTTGGGGAATTTTAAGATAATATTCACTCCATGTATGAGTTATATTGAGAAATCTACCTCATGATATGGGGGAATTCTAAGTAACTCTTAAGGGAATATAAGAGTTAATTCCCTAACAATAATAATTATCTACAAATTGATACCTTCCTTTAACTCAACCATTTGAGTAAAAATAATTGGAATTATTTTCCTTAGCATTTCAACACACACAATTTTTATAGATTTTCTGAATGGGATTCATGGTCTTCATTGAACTTGTATAGGAGTATTATATGGTTCATTATATGAAGGGTGAGTTAATTTTTCCGATAGTTGATGTGTGACATATATAACGATCCCAGTACTTTCCCAGTATAGCATCAAATTCCACCAAGGGATGTATTATGACATTAACTTGAAGAATCTACCCATGGACACTTAGAAGTTAAGAGTCCAATGATTATGTTTAAATGATTTCACTACAAGGTGTTTTTATAGATATATCTACTTCAAGGTATCATGGTTTTAATTAAACTGTTCAATAAAAATTTTAGGATATAATTGAATTCATAGAACCAAAATCAAATAAAACATTAACCATTCTTTAGTGAATATAATTTTAAATTTTTGAAGCATCATTTTCACACACCACATCAATATTAGTGACTGAATTATCTTTCCATATATCATTTTATTTATGTGGTTAATGATGTTCATTACCATTAAGGACCCATGGCCAAATTCACTAGCTTGAATAGTTCCCTTGATCCCTACAATTAATGAAGTGAACCATGGGTGGTGCATTAGGAGGTTCATTCCTTTTATCCATCATATTGGTTGGCATCTTCATGTCTCTTCAATGTTCATGAGCTTGGTTGATTTCTACCCCACACTTTAAGCATTTCCCCATCCATTGGAGATAGTACCCATGTTTCTTATTCCCATATTTTTGACATGTCAGTAGTTAGATCTTATTTCCTCTATTTTCATTTGACCCACCGACATGAAAATCAATTCTCCTCTTCTTATCTCCATGACCATGGGACTATTTTTCAAAATCCATATCTACATTCAGAGAACATAAAAAAACTTCTTCATAACTCCAAATGTCTCAATTAGATATATACTTTGGATTTTAGGATTTTAAACCACTAAAGAATCTATTTATTTTTCTCTCATTGTTGATAACAAAACTAGAGGCATATCATGAAATCCTTATGATGTTTTCCTTATAAGATGTCATAGATTCAACTTCATTTTTCATAATCTCTATATATTACCTCTTAATATTTTTCTTGAAGAGTTTGAGGAAAATACTTATTAAGAAATATTTTCTTAATGTATTCCCACTCCATCTATTCTATTTTATCCGTCAGATTAGTGTTATTTATCAATTAACATCATTGATTGGATTATCTATATAAACAATAAATATCTAAAGTGACCTTCTACATCTCAAAATAGTAGAGCATATAAAATATATTCTCCATTGAGTTAACCCACAATTCCACAACAACTTCATTAGAATATCCACTAAATGTTGGTGGGAATTGCCACATAAAAGACTAAATTGCTAGTTAACCATTCTTGGGTGAATACAGACATTCCACAAGGTTTAGACTATTATTCATATATTGATACAACTAGTTAAATATTTCTATTAAATTTTGAACTCCACTTCAAATGGAATTGGGGATGTTGTTTGGGTAATAATTTCATTGTCCCCCACACAGGTTGTTGGACTAGTTTCTCATACTTCCCACCATTTTCTAAAATAGAAAAGGTTTAAAAAATGTAATTAAAAAAATTGTGAATAAATAATTTATTATTTTTCACAATTAACTCTAAAGTAAGATCTTATTATATCCTTATGTTTATCCTTTTTCCAAATCAACGTTTTTGGATGTTTACATATACTCAGTCTTATCCTAAGGGTTTTTACTAATGTTTTATAATGATAATTCCAAAATTAACTAAAACATAGCTCTGATACCAACTATAGAGTCCACACATTTTCTTACATTAATATAGTATTGTTTTAATGATAAATAACATAATAGAGAAAAAAATTCAGGATAAAAAGGTTTAGTGTTTTGGTAAAATTAGGCTCATACAAAACATGTACATAAAAAACGTTAACACTCATTTAAATAATTCTTCATTATCCTTATAAAATCATATATTATCTTTAGTACTTGTAATCACCTGATGATATGCATTAGAGAACAGGTTGATCTAAAAGCCTAGTAATAGAATGAATAAGGGATATAAATAAATATAACGTACATGAGAATAATAATAATCATATCATAATAATATGATCATCATCAACATCATGAGGTAAAAATGTGATAAATTCATGGAATGCAACAATTTATAAAAATGAAACATAATGTCATAGTTTTCAAATACCACACTTAGTTTAGAACAAAGAAAGTATCATATTTGCAAATAACATGTGGTCATAATCATAACATCATAATTTTAAACAAGGATAACACAATTTTCATTCATAAAACACATTATCTCATGAAATACGTCACATTAACTAATGCATTGGAGGGCTATATTAATCTAGGTTGACCCATCACATCATAATTCTATGTAATAATGATTTCCACATGGAATATATAACAATCATAGTCATTAAATAACACGTGAAAATTAATATGTTTCAAAAATATTTCATAAAGAATCCATTCATAAAATAAATTTTGGGTTCCCCAAAGAAAAAGGGAGATCATACTTTGTAATATGTTTGGACAAGAAAGAACACATGAGGAGTCAAATAATTTTTTGGGAATGAAGATTATTTTTGGAAAAAACAATGTATTTTGCCTAAAAATCATGGTGGAAAAATGTATATCTCTAAAATAAAAGGGAGGAATAATGAAATATTAGTTGATAAAAATTAAAGGAATACCCATACTGAAATTGATTTGAATGAGGGAAGACCTAAACAAAGGCAGTTTTGTTCGATAATCCCTGTACCTTAATTCCCACTTTATTTAATTTCTTTTCTACCACTTGAATAATAATCATTGAATTATTATAAAAAAGTTCTAGAAGTGAATTATGTTACTTTTTCCTACTATTTATACATTATAATTGTTGTATTTTTTTTTGACAACACTCTTTGTTAAACATGAAATATTTTGATAACCTGTTTCCATTTAATTTTCTAGTTTTTATTCAATTTTTCTTTTTTGTTCAATGTAATTTATACATTAGAAAAAAAAATTATTGAATAATATAATACATATTATTTCATGTTTATATATTATATATAATAAATAATATCAATCCTTAATTATTTTTATATGTGTTGAAATGGAAATTTCTCCATAGGTGGCTAATCAAGCTTTGAGAGGATATTATCGGGAGAGAGGGAAGGGGGTTTTACATTTATACATATAATTGATACTATACTCTATGTTATAATCCTTAATATAATTTTAAATTAATACATAATTAATATTATAATATTTTTTAAAATGTGTGGTGAAAAAAAGAGAAGAAAAAGAAATAAAAAAGAGAAGAGTTGATCAAAACATACTTAATCCTAAGTGTGGATTCTATTTTACGACACTAAAAATCCCTTGATGTTTGTATTTGGATTGATCTAGAACGTACCTAAGGATTATTAGAGGCTTTATAGGATGGTTTTTGGTAGATTTCCTGCTTTGGAAAGTGCATGATAAGTGTTTTTTCAAGGGTATGGATTTGGGTAATTTATACACGGGGGGGGGGGGTATTTTTAGAATAAAATATTAAATGAAATAATATAACCTTGGTAAAATATGTAATAGTGAATGTTTGACATTATAATTAATATTTTAATTTAACTTTTTAAGACTTTTAACCTCTTTATATTTCTAAATAATTAATTTATTACAAAGTAAAGTAGGAAGCAAGAAAAATTTTTATTTTAAGAGATCACTTTTTACATTCGGTTTGGGAAAATGATTTTTAGGTTTGGAATTTAAGTTTATTTTATTTTAATGTCTCATTTATTAAATTAAATATATCATTGAGAAATATCATGTTCTATGAAGGATTAAGTCATTAATACATCATTAATGAAGTGATTTAATATATACTAGTTTCAAAAAAATCCATAATTTTTACTATTCACTTGAAAATTGAAGTATTTCATAAAATTACAAAATAAATAAACCTTATAAAATATTAACATGATGATTTTAAAAATGAAATTTATTTTATAAAAATATATTTCTATCATAGGTCATTTAAAATTTTAATATAAAAATATGAGTTTTATGAGTTTTTTTTAAAGATAGTTTATTTAACACAGGCTTATATTTTCTTCCAGTATTTAATCATGATATTTATATTTTTCACTATAATATTTATTTTTACTAAAATTTATCATTATAAATATTATTTAAATAAAAATTAATTATTTTTAATTAAAATTACTATTCTAACAATCAAGTTACTATTCCCAATGGTTAGGTTACTTTTCCATTGGTCACAATACTATTCCAATGGTCACATTACCTCTTATAAATACAACTAATTTCCTTCATTCCTTATTTAGATAAATTTTACTCAAGGTTAAATTAATATTTTTATAATATTTTGTTTAGTTTAATAATATTTTGTATCTTTTATATAGTGCTAGCAGTGTGGGTGATAATTCTAGTAAATTGGGGTAATCCATATTTTCCCTTTTTAGATTTTAGATTTTATATATTTTTCAATTTGAAATGTCTAGAATTTTAACTTGTTTCATTATTGATTAATCAAATAGTATTTATTATTGAACTAATTTTTTTTAATCACATTAGGTATATAATACATTTTATTATATTATAACACTCATTTATTTCAAGGGAAAATATCATTTATAAACTCTGGGATGTTACATTCTTCAACCCTTTAAAAAATTCATCATAGAAATTTCAAATCGAATTCTCAACGGAATATTGGTGACATTAATTATGTTTCATTATTTCCATTGGTTCCTAGGTTTCCTCTTCGTACTTATGGTTCCTACACAACACTATGATAATGTGTGTTTCATTTTTTCATAGAGATTTGTCTCTAAAGTCCAAGATCTTCACAATTTACTCTTTATATGAGAGGTTATTCACCAATTGTTCCACCTCTATATTTAGTAATTATGAGGGATCTGGTATGTACTTCCTTGAGATTGATATGTGAAACACATCAATAACATGATCCAAACTTGGTGGAAGTTCATGTCTAAAGGCCATTGCTCCTATGCGATCAAGGATCTCAAAGTGGCTAATGCGCCATGGGATAAGATTACCTCTCTTTCCAAACTACATGACTCTCTTCCATGGTGATATTAAAAGGAAACATTTTTTTCCAACATCAAACATCATATCCCTTCTATGATTTTTAGTATATCTATTATTATGATTCGGATCATATTTTATATGTTGTTGGATGGATAAACATTATCGGTAATATGTTTCACAAGATGAGGTCCATGTATCTTTTTCTTCCCAACTTCATCCCAACAAGTTGGAGTTCTAAATAACATACCATAAAGAGCTTCCAATGAATCCATTTGAATACTAGGAGATATTAATATATGATAAATCAACCAATGGGAGATGTTGGTCCACTACTACAAAGCATGCCTATAAAATTGCTGACATTTATCAATGCTAGAAAAATTAGCTAATAAAGTTCAACTTTATTAGTGAAAAAATGTACTGATAAAGGGAACCCTTTATCAGTGATTTTTTTGCATTGATAAAAGGTATCTATTATCAATGCTTTGTTTTTAGCACTAATAAAATGTGGCCTTTATAAGCATCTTTTTAGCAATGATACAAGTTTCCCTTAATCAGTTCTTTTTTAGTGCTGATAATGATCCAAAATTAATTGAGTGATTAAAAAATAAAAATAAAAATGGAAAATTAAGAAAAATACAAAACATTTTATTAATTAAATAATTATTTATAAAAAGTAATAAATTTAGTATACATATATATAGATTATAAATATTAATAAATAATAAATATTAAAGATAGATATATAAAATAAATAAGTATAATATTTATGTAATTTATTCAAATTTTAGTATATTTTATAATTTCATTGTAACAAGATACATTTAATATATATTATGTTTTTAATCAATAAATTTTATTTATTTTTTTAATACAATAGTTAGGGTAATAATTTTTTAATGTTTTTTATTTTTTATTTTATTTTTGAATTCAATCACTTTGTATTATTTATTTATAGATATTTACTTTCTATGTTTCTGTATTTTCAATATGTATTCATCGACTTCTATATATATATATATATCCATTAATAATGTTACAAATATATTAGTAAATATTGATTTTATAAATAAACATATCTATACAAGTTAATTTACTATATTAATAATTATTATAAATAAATCATTATATATATTTAAATATTATTATAAAGTTATAATATATTTATTTAAACCATTATAAAATTATAATAATGTTATTTAAATAGCTATAAAAATATATAAAATTTATTTAAATAAGTATAAGAATATAATAATGTTATTTAAGCAATTATAAATATAATAATTTTATTTGCACTTTTTTAAGCAATGATAAAGTTCAATATTTATCAATGCTAAACAAGAGATATTAAAAGATATATTTATCAGAACTAAAATTTTAGCATTGATAAATATGTCTTTTATCAGTTCTTTCATAGCACTGGTAAAGCTCAGGATATATCGACGCTAATAAATCACTGATAAATATTAATTTTACCAGTGTTTATAAATTTAGTACTGATGAAAGGGATATTTGTCAGTAATTATCTGAAGGCTCTATTAAAATTGTCCCTAATCTATTAAAAAACCCTAACCATGACTCATTCACTGATTATTTTCATGATATCACAGATCTCCTCTGTTGTTGGTGCAACTCCTCTACATTCCCTCAGATTAATAAAATCTAGAATCTAATTTATTTTATTTTATACTCTTCCTCTATCATTGTTTTATGTTTTGGGTTCCTTGTTATTTGTTTTTGCACTATTCTTAAACATGAAGAAGCCTAAATCTCTTCTCTTCACTACTGAAATACAACAAGTGTGGTTATATTTCATAATTTTTCTCCATTCATATGTATTTTAGTGTCCAACCCATTTTTCACTAGAGAGACACATATATGTTTTACTCTCCAATCAACATTAACAACGATACCTATCATCCCTACTCAGTTTTCTCTTCATTTGAATAATATAGGTTTCCAAAATGTAGATATTTTCTCATATTTAATTCATTTAATATACTAGATTATAGATTCTAAAGGCTTAATTATAAGGGTTTCTAAGGATTAGGGGATACCAAGTTGTTGCCTTAATATATGGGTGATGAACATATGGGGACCTAGGTAAGTGTAAAAATCATTAAAATATGTTTTCTGGATTTCTGTTATTCATCTAAATTGTTTAACCATGTAATAGGTTATTTATATTTTTGATTTTGATGAATACTTTTCTATTTAATTCAATAAAATATTGAATTAATTAGTAACATTCCAAAAATTATTTTAGTGATGCATGTTGTGAGGGATTTTTTTTAATTAATTCAATATTATTATAAAAATTCAACTATAGGTTACGAAGGGTGATGGGGAATTTTTTTAGTGAGAAAAGTATTCTCCACAATTGTTTTTTTAAAATTTCATTGATTGTATAGAGTTGAGAATAATTTGGTAAATGGACTTATAAATACAAAACAACATATAAGGAGTGTATTTACCAAAAGTAAGTGAGTTATCCATGGTTGGATAACTGACCATAAAAACTATGAGATGTGATTTATTAAGAGATTGAGTAATCAAAATAGATAGATATTTAACTCAAAGGATAAAAAATTAATTTGAAAAGACATAAAAAACTGTGAATAACCATAGAGAGAACAAAAAATGATTGACATAAACTTTTTATGGTTTTGATCTTTATGTCCTTTAATTCAAGTAATAATTTTTTATCCATGTCCAAAACGCAAAAAACAGAGCTATCATATTTTCTAAGATCCTTGAATCATAAATGGAAATATAAGCTTATATATACTTCTACCATAGACTAGGATATATGACCAATTATTTTTGTGCGGCATGAAATATATTATTATGTACAATGAATTTTTCTACTTATCCCAAATGGGTTCTAATCAATTATAAATTATAAGGATCATCATAGATGGATTGAAATATTTTTTGAAACACCCAGTGAAATAAGTACTCAGACATGATGAAATTACCAGTTTCCATGAGATGGGGGTCAATGATCATGGAACCCTTTATTAAATGTAGAGTCTCTATAAAGGGACATTATCCACTATTGTAATTAAACATTTGCTTCATCCCATATCTGAACCTCTCTTCTTCTTTGATCATTGTTAATCACTAGGTTAAGGTGCTAGGACTCCTTCCGTGATTGAGGGTCGTCAAGAATACTTCTATTATTGAAGGATAGTGTAATCTCCCCAAATGTAAGAATATTTTTTTTCAAGGATACCTTTCTAAAATATTATATTTTAAAACAGATAATATCATTATCATTCGTAAATTAAGAAATTCCTAGAAGTAATTGTAGATCTACTTTAATCCATGTGGTATAAGTTTTAATGATGGTACATATATGTGGTTCCTCTGTGATTTTATGGTAATATATCATAATAATAAATTTAGGACTGCATTTAATAGATTCATTTCATTTATAAGTGTAAAAAAAGTCTTGATCAATATTGTGCATAAATTTAAAAATTAACCCTTTAAAGGGATTTATTTTATGGGAGGGATCTTATGGTGGACTAAAAAAATATCCCAAATTCTAAGGTGATGTGTTTTTGATTAGACAGATGTGATTTCCAATATAAGTGGGGTGAGATTAATTTCATCAAGACCATTAGAGTGGAGGTATTCCAATTCCTCTTCAATTTAAGATACTTTTTGAGTTATTCCATTAGTGTATGTTCCTAGAACACTTTCAACCTTAAATGATTGATTTTCTTCCTTCTCTTGATGATGGATTGGATTTCCTATTTCAAACTATCCTTCCACCCATCATTGTGGTTCCAAATTTCATTGATGACATACGTCCCGAAAAGTGATGGGAGGAAGGCTAGTTCGAAAGAGGGATTGAGTAGCCTAAAATCCATCCTCAAGATATAGAAGGAAATCAACTATACAAGGATGGATTAAATAAAGGTATTTAAGTTTAGTTGTACTTTATTATTGAATTATTATATATATTTTCAAGACAATAACAATTTTCATGCAAGATGCATGAAATTGTAGAATTTTTTACATGGAGTGTATTGCATTGTTGCTATTCAATACAAATTGAATATTTGTCTACTCATGCAGAAACTTTCTTCAGAACATGATGATGTTTATAATAAAAAGAAATAATAGAAGGTCGATGATGAAACTATGGATTTATTAGGGTATCAACAACAAGTTGATATAAAATGGAAAAATAAGAATGACGTAGAATCACAGTTTTGAATAAAATTATGAAGGAAATAATTCATAATATAAAATATGAGGTTGTTTGGAATCAATGAGGCCAACCTATTGACCCTATAAAGTAAATGTTCATGACTTATCTTGGGGTCACAAAAAGGATTAATGTGCTGATTGATATTGACTCATGGTTTTGCATCCAACCTATAATGAAGGAAATCCTTCGTAAAGATATAATGGTAATGTTCCAATATACATTCACTATTTTAATAAAAAATTATATAATGAAATGTTGATTTAGTTATCATTATTCCTTATAGAAGTTTTTTATTTTAGAATATTTCTGTAATAAAATTGTCTTAATTTCCACTAGAAAATCCCATAGATGCTTCAAGACTCTTCTGATAAAGTGACATCTTAAGGATGATGATGGAAAATAAAGCCCTAACCACCACTTAGTTATGAACAAATTATAAAGAAGGAAACATGAAATGACTTCATAAATCATTTTAATGATAAATCATTTTAGGTGAATTGTGGTCAATAATATTTTTTTGAGAATATTTATATTATCCAATTTGATTCAAAATTATTAATTTTTGAAATAGCAAAAGAGTTATGAAAATTAAGAACGTGCATCAAAACCAGTATACCCCTATTGCAAAGGATGGGGTATGCTTAATTAGAGAAAAATTTTGTATGTATTTTAAATCAACAATTAATGTATAATTATGTGATATGGAACAAAATATTTTCCTTTGTTTATATGCAGATTGATGAATCAAAATCTGAAGCCACTTCCACCCCCGAACAAGTGCTATGGAAGGAGGATCGTGTAAATAAGGATGTTATATTAGTTGATAAAAACACAAAAGTAGTGTAGAAATAATGTGTAAGAGTGACATAATTGTAATTTGTTATTATTTTTAACAATATTAATTAAAAAATAAATATTTTTATATTTTTATATATGGTTTAGACATAAGAATAAGTAAGCACTGTACTAAAAGAAAAGCGACTTTCAGAAGCGTTGAAGTGGACTAAACAATATAGCTATGTTAAATGATTAGGATGTAGAGTCACTCCTCATACATATTTTGATAAGATAAAAACACATGAATATGTATTTAATATAATTTATATGAATTAAAATCCAAGTATAATCACTAAAATATATTATTTTGTGGTCTGGTTTGGTAGACCAATATATAAAAAAATATCAAAGTGAACAATTAGTAGATAAAAGATATGCACATGGACTAAATGATCCCACTAGCTTTGAGTCTAGTCATTCCCCCCAACCACATACCTTACCCAACATAATCAATTTATTTCATTAATATTTCTCTTAAATGTGAATAAAACAACTTTCGATAACTTTATATTATTGAAATTTTGCAGGGTGATGTTTTATGTAATTTTTATCATTCAAAACCCACATACTGCCATGTTGTGATGGGTATAGTGTAGAATATCTCAAGAGACTGGGTACACAGTCAACCCTCCAAAAAAATAACATGAGAGTGGGGATTGAGGTGGATTCTTAGTCGACTGCTGAGTTTCCTGTTCCACTTGATGATCCAGATATTAAAGTTGTCAAAACTGAAATTGGAGCTTTCAAAACATGGTAATCTAATCTTATAAATATACATGAGGTACAACTTTAATGAATTTTTTCATATGAAAAGCTTGTAATAATTGAGGAAAAATGGTCTAAATTGAGGTATGATATTACAGATGGACAAAGCGGTAGGGAAATGAAAGGTCAAATCAGGAAAATCTAGTGAGTCAACCAAGAGAAAATGTCTTTCTGATAGTACCTTCTCTTCTCCAGTTCCAGAGAAATATTTATTAACATTGCAGCTTCATTAAGAGACCGGATTTAAATATAAAAATATATCTTAAATTGAATATTAAGAATGAATATATAAATATTTCTTTATTGGATTAATTAGTATCAAGTATCTAAATGAAATTCTCAAGTATGATGGGTTAGGTGTGTTAGTTGTGACTACATAAATAAGGTATATTTTCATAATATTCCTATCCCAATAGTGATCTAAATATTTTTATTAAAGTTAATAACTATTCATATTCTGTACTTGAATTTATATTACAACTATTTAAATGGATGATCATGTGAATCATGATTTGGGTTCATTAATCCCAATATCATTCATATACCATAAATTACATTGAATGAGGAATAAATTAAGAATAAAAATTATGAGATACAAAAATAATTAAATAAAATAGAATTATATGATAAACTATTTTTTATGATTACATTGTAAGGATAAAACTCTATGATCTAATCAAATAAAATATATTTTTAATTTCTTCATTACATATTTATTTTTGTTTTTAGGAAGCACTTGATACTAATAGAAGTCCATATAGACACCCCAAATATTATTTTTTGGATTCAATGCATGTATTTGCACCCAAATGACCACCCATGATGTGTATTGTGAATATGTAATACACTAATATCAACATTTTATAGATAAACATAATATTATATGTTCAGTCTCCATTTTAATGAGAATTTTGTTATGATAGGGAAGTCACAAAATATAGGCTATATCATGGTTCGAAGTCTGTGTCTGAAAAGATAAAGCTTTTGGATTACAATAAATCAAAAAAACAAGGTATATATAGAAATATTAAACTATCAAAGCATTTCAAAACAATGTTCATATTTTTTTCAATATTTTTGGAGTTAAAAATATAATATAATGAATCTATTGTAGATATTACATTCAAAAATTTATGAGAGAAATAATAATGCATGAAAAGACCTACATCCCCCAACATGTAATTTTTTAAAGTAATTACAATTTCATTAAATGTATATCATAATCATTATTTTATATTTTATCATTACTAACAAGCATACCAGAAATAATTACTTCAGATAAGAAGTCAATTTATTTAGAGATGTGTGGGCAACATTTTTTTTTAGAATGTATGTCGTAATTTTTTTTTGGTGATTACCTACTATGTTTTTTATCTATTACAAGTTATGACCTTTGATATATATTTGAGGTGTGAAGAATTAGTGTCAGAATGCTTGTATATTATTTTTTTTATCTTTTTTTGAAGGATAAGAGTAATGGAAGAAATAATTTTTATAGAAGTGATCACCTGCAAATAATAAAATTGTTAGGAACCCATGGAGGTGGAGGTGGAGGCAACGGTAAAGGTAGAGGAGGAGGAAGAGTCAAAGTTGGAGGTGGAGTCAGAGTCGGAGAATGACATGGAGGAGGAGGTAGAGGCGAAGAACAAGGTGGATACTAGGGTAGAGGAGGATAAGAATCAGTGGCTTTTAAATAATAAAATTGTTGGGAAATGAAGTATAATATGGATCATGTAATGATTTTGTATGAGGGAAAAAAATTTAAAAGTTCACACAACACTTGTCACTTAATATAAGATCCATTGTGTGTATTTCCAATTTAAAATGAAATTTTAGTAAAAAACATGCGGTGTACTCAAAACCAAGAAAATACATTCATATTGTTTTGGTACTTTAGGAAAACAATCCATAGATCATTTGTGATGTTTAGAAACTATCCACACCACAATCTGACACACTATGTGACCAATATGACTCCAAGTTCCCTTTATGATTTTAAAATTGATAATTTAAAATAAAAATGTGTCACCCACTAAAAACTGAGAAAAAAAACTCATATTTTCTTATTAGTTATTGATAATGATTCAAAACTCTTGTGTGACATGTATTAATTAGTCTCATTTCAAACTCACACATGATGCCACCTGTGTGGATCCAAGTTTGTTTTTCCTGTTTAAAATGACATTTCAGTGAAAAAAACATTTGGAATACCCAACACCTAGTAAACACATTCATATCGTTTTTATATATTATTACAATGATCCATGAGTGATTTGGGACTGTATCATTTAGCCACGCCTCAATCCGGCCCATGGTGTGACCGGTATGACTCGAAGTCCATCTTTTTTATTCTAATTTGACATTAATTTTAGTGAAAGAAAGAACTAAAATACTAAAAGCAAAGAAAACACATTCATATTGTGTTGATACATTCGGAAAATGATCCATATGTCAATTTGGAAATTTTGGGATCAACCAATCCTCAATCCGTCCCAAAATGTGATCGTTAGGACTCAATGTGTTTGTTATCAGTTTAAAATTGTCATTTTAATACAAAAAATTGTAACTCAATGAAAACTATGGAAAAGTTCTCATATTGACATGGTAATTTGGGATAATGATTCATAATTAATTTTTGACATATATGAATCAGTCTCTTGTTAAACCCACACATGATGCCACATGTGTGGATTAAAGTGTGCATTTCCAGTTTAGAATAACATTTTTGTAAAAAACACACATGGAATACTCAAAACCAAGGAAATGAATTATTATTTTTTTGATACATTATTAAAAAAATTCACGAGTCATTTAGGATGTTTATCATTAATCCTCACCTGAATAAGACACATGGTGTGATCAGTATGACTCTAATTGTGTCTTTTTTATTTAAAATTCAGATTTGTTTTAGTGAAAAAAACAAATGACATACTCAAAACCAAGAAAAATAATTCATATTGTTTTGATACTTTAGAAAAAATTTCCGTACTTCATTTTTGACATGTAGGGATCAACCACACCTCAATATGATTCACAATGTGACCAGTGTGAATCCAAGTGCATCCTTTTATTCAAAACTATCATTAATTTTAATCAAATAACATCTGATATAATCAAAATTTAGAAAACACATTTTTATTATGTTGGTACTTTAGTAAAATGATCCATAAGTAATTGTTTATGATTAGTAATCAGTCACACCTCAATTAGACTGACGGTGTGACCGGTATGACTCCAAGTTCACCTACTTATTCAAACATTACATTAATTTTAGTAATAAAACAACGGACATACTCTACAATAGTGTTTTATTTTTCATTTATATTTGTTAGAAATTTTATTTCATTAAAATTAATCATTTTTATCTTGTTTTGAAAATATTTTTTATTGTTTATACTGATGATGTCTATTGTTTCACCACACCACAACTATTTCGGGTGATGTAGTGTGATGCATCATCACACTGTAGTTTTCAACTTTATTAGTGCTAATAAATTCACCGATAAATCTACTCTTTATCAGTTATTTTAAAAGATATGATAAGGGACACCATTATTGTTTCTTATAAAGTATCTTATAAAGTCTATCTTTTTTGGATCGTTAAAAACCACTGATAAATCATAATTTTTTAAGTGGTGATTAATCGTACTTTTATTAGCTCAAATAAAATAACTGATAAATCATACTTTTATCAGTGATTTTGAAGGTGATGATAAAGGGTCTATTTACCAGTGCCAAATGAAAGTGATGATAAATGTGATATTTTATCAGATCTTTTATTTATTCTGATAAATCTATCATTTTTCAATGATTATTCAGTACTGATAATAGCCATGTACTTTTATCTATGTTATGGTTGCCAATGCTTTCCTAGTACTGATAAAGTCTAATTCTTGCACTGTTAAAGGCATGTTTTATAGTAGTTGTCCCATCCATATTTGAATTCTATTGAGAATGCTCTTAGAAATTCCTCGATCATCTGAATATCCCTATCAGATTGGCAATCAATTTAGGGGTGATAGTCCATGATGAAATTCAATTCAGTACTCAAATAATATTGAATAATTCCCCATAATTTACAAGAAAACCTTTGTTTATGATCAGATTCAATCAAAAGTGGAACCCCATTCAGCCTCACCACTTCCTTTACATATATCTTGGAATGATTTTCAAGTAATAAATATTCCTAAATAGGAATGAAGTGGGTAGTCTTGGGGAGTAGATCCACCACATCCTCTATCAAATCATATTATTTGGTTATCTTTGGGAGACTAGTGAAAAAGTCTATATTGACTTTATCCCATTTCAATGTCAGTATAGGAAATGTTTACATCATCCCTTTGGAGTTCTATAACTCTACTCTATCTTGATTACATACGAAAAACCTTGAGATATAATCTTCATTCTCATTCATCTTGTTGTCCCACCAGAAGTGCTCCCTATGATCATGGTACATCTTGGTACATCCAGGATGGATAGAGAAAGATGAGCTGTATACATTTTCTAGTATCTCTTTTATTATATTCAGTGAAGTAGAAACAAAAAATTATATTTTAAAACTAAATCAAACCATACTCATCACATTGGAAGTGATGAATCTTCCCTTTCTTTATTTCATTCACTTTCTCTAGTAACTCCAGATCATCCCTTTATGCCTCTATGATATTCTCTTTAACAAACATTTGGGGAATCATTTGGGAAAGATATGATGGATTCCCTAAAGTTATGATCTCAAGATCCATAATTTTTATATCCATGAATATAGGGCTCTCTCAATCTCAATCATGGATAGATTAGGAGGTTATTTTCTTCTAAGAGCATTAGGTACCATGTTTGAATTTTCCAGATGGTAATGAATAGAGAAATTGTAGTCATAGATTTTATCTTACCATATTATTTGGTGCATGTTGAGATCCTTGGGTGTGAATATATTCTTTTAAATCTTATGAAGACTATATATATATCACACTTTTCACTATAGAAATAGTGCCTCCAAATCATCAAGGTGATGTTCACAAATTCTAACTGTAGATCGTCCATCGGGTAGTTCTACTCGTGGATTTTCAACTACTGTGAAAAAATCTATTACTATATCATTCTACATGAGTGTGTCACACATGCCTTTATTTGAAGCATAAATGTACCCAGTTGTGGTTAGTGCGAGTTCAAGCATAATGATTAACCTCTTCCTTATATATTTAAATATTTCCACACATTATTCCATCTAGATACATTGTACCCATTTCTAGGATAAATTTTTACCAGGATATAAAATCATGATAATTTCTCATAAAGTATTATTATTACACTAATAAGACTATAAAAATATGCATTTCCATGAATCTAGTAGGTTTAGTTCATTATTTAATTATTTTTGTCTTGAAAGGTTTAATAGATATTACATCACATGTGATTTTGTAACCCAAAAATGTTAATTCATGCATCCAGAAGTCACACTTTCTGAACATAGCATACATTTTATACTTCCTTAATGTTGCCAAGACAATACTTAGATTCACTTCATGTTCATATTTTATCATGGATTAAATAAGAATAAAATTTTAAAAAAACTACCAAAAAATCATCGAGGTAGTATCTAAAGACTATATTCATCAAATACATCAAGATTATAGGAAAATTATTAATTATGAATTTTATACCTATGAGCTCACAGTGCCCATACCTTGTATGGGAATTAGCCTTCTATATATCTTCCTTCTTCACCTTATGTCTATGATATCTAGAATGAATATCCACCTTTGAGAAGTACTGATCTCCTCATAGTTGATTAAACCAGTCATTAATCATTGTAAGATGATCCTTTTTATTTATAGTGATTTTGTTGAAATCCTGGTAATCGATACACAACCATATAGATCTATACTTTCTCATCACAAATAGAATTGGAAAACTCTAAGGTGATACATTATGGTGTATGAAACCCTTGTCCGAATCTACTTGACGTAGATTCCTTAACTATTCATGAACTATCAAGGGTGTTATGTAGGGGAATTTTGAGATTAGAGTGGATCTAGGTACAAGATCTATTAAGAAATCTAACTCATGTCCTGAGGGATATCTGGGCAACTCTTCAAAAAATACATCAATTCCTAACATAAAAATATGAATTTCCTCCATGTTGGTACCTTCCTTTTACTATACCTTTTGGAAAAATTATTCTTTTTTATAGGCTATCAACACCCACACCATTGATGGATTTTAAAATTGAGATTCATGGTCTCCCTTTCATTTATAGAGGAACATTGGATTGATAAGAATATTAATAGGGGATTTCCTTTTCCAAATATTTTATGTGTTCTCTATATAATGAGATCCAATTCATTCCTTTTATAGAATTTAATTCCACTAAGGTTGGTATTACAAGATCCACGAGAAGAATATTCCCACAGATTCTTACAGGATAAGAGAGAAACACATAAGTTACATTAATTACACCAGTATGTGTTTATATAGAATACTACACTTAAAGATATTAGTGATTTGATTCAATAGTTCTAGAAAACATTTAGGATATAATGAAATTCACATAACCATAACCAAATAAAACATTTTTCATTATTTAGAGAAAAGGAAGTGTACCTTGTGCAATATCATTTCCACACTCCATATCCACAGTAATGATTCCATACGCTTCCCCTTTCTCTTTTTTCTTTGGTGGTTACTGATAAAGATTACCATTAAGGTTGTGCTTTAGTTTGCTGGCTTGCATAGTTCACTTTCTCCCTATAGTTAATGTAGTGAACCATGGGTGGTGTATTATAAGATTCCTTCTTTTCTGCCATCATGTTGTCTGGAATTTTTTCTCTCTTCAATATTCATGAGCTTTATGGCCTTCTGTACCACACTTGAAGAATTTCCTCATCCCTTTGAGATAATTTAATTGATGCTTCTTCCCAAATTTCTGACATGCTAGTAATTGGATACTCTTTCCTCATTCTTCATTTAACCTACCATCTTTGAACTCCATTCTTGTATTCTTATCTCCATAGCCATGTGACCATTTTTGGAACTCTATATCTACTTTGATATCACATTGAACAAATTCATCATAACTCCTAAACTCTTGGATACATATATCCTTCTGAATTAGTTGTTTTAAACCACTAAATAATCTATATATTTTGATATCATTGTTGATAACAAATCACGAGACATATCTTGCGAGCCTTGTGATGATTGCTTCATAAGTTTTGATAGATTCACCTTCCTTTTATTCATATATATGAATTACCTCTCCATATTTGTTCCTAGATTTTGTGGTAAATACATGTTAAGAAATACTTTCTTAATTTCTTCCCACTTCACCTCTTCTATTTAATCCTTTCACTTGGTGTTATTTATCAACGTACACTTTTGATCTGTTTATCCATATAAATGATTGGTATTTAGAGACATCTTCTCCATATCTGAATAATAGAGAATAGACAATATCTTATCCAAAGTGTAAACCCACTATTCAGTGACAAGTTTATTTGAAGATCTAGTAAATGTTGGTGGTCGTTGCGGCATAAAGGACCTTATGGATAGTTGACCATTATTGGGAAAAGGAATAAATTTCAAATGGTTTAGGTTATTATTTATATCCTAAGACAACTGGGTAAGAATTTACATGACGTTTTTAAATCCACCTCCCAGGGCATTGGGGATGTCATAATGGATATCATTTTTTTACCCCTCACATGTTTTGTTGCCATAGTTTATCACGGTTCTCCCCATTTTCTAAAATAGAAATGGCTCAAACAAAATACAAGTCATAAAATCATGAAAAAATAATTTATTCTTATGTACAATTGACTCTAAAGGCATATCTTATGGGATCCCATGTTTATCCTTTTTATAAAATAATGTTTTTAGAGGATTAAATACTCTTAGTTTTATCCTAAGGGGTTTGAATAATTATTTATAATAATAATTCCAAAATTAACCAAATCATAGCGCTTATAAAAACTCTATCAATACTCACTTTTTCTTACCTGACTGTTACATTTTTTTATGATAATCAATATAATAGAGATATAAATCCAAGATCAAATGGTTTAGTGTCTTGTAAAAATTAGACTCATAAATAACATATAAATAATAAAACATGAGAATTTAATTAAATCTTTCTACTTTTTCCTTATAAAATATCATATTCTCCTTAGTACATTTAATCACTTTATGATATACGTCAAATTGGTGGGCTAAAATCACAGTAAGAGGGTGAATAAGGGATGTGAATAAATATAACATGGGTGGGGATCATAATCATCATCATCGTCATCATGTCATATGAATAGAGTAATAATCAATATCATGAGGTAAGCAAGTGATAATGGAATAAAATGTGGTAATTCATATAAATGAAACTGCATATCATTGTGTTAAAATACCACACATTATTGTGAACAAATCTACCATCATGTTCATACATAACATATTTTCATAATCATAACATCATCATTTTGGAAAAATATAGAATCATGTAAACACATAATATAAATTATATCATGAGATACATCACCTTAACCAATGCATTGGAGGGATATATAATTTCAGGACCGTCTATCACATCATAATATTTACATAACCATGCATGTTACACAGAATGTATAATAATCATAATCATGAAAAAACCCATGGAAAGGGATAGGTTTCATAATTATTTCATGAATAATATTTGGGGTTCCAAAAAGAAAAATGTAGATCATACTTTGTAATAAAGGAACTTTTTTTTTGGATAATAAATAACACATGTGGAGTCGAATGTTTATTTAGGAAATAAATATCATTTTGGAAAATTAATTATAATTCTCCAAAAAATATAGGTGGAAACATGTATATCACAAAAATTAAAGTTAAGAATAATAAAATGATATTTAATTAATATTAAATTAACAACCATAGTGAAATCTATCTGAATGAGGGAATACCCAAAGAAAGGGATTTGGGTTCGATAATCCCCTTACCTTAATTCCCTCTTTATTTCATTTCTATTACGCCTCCTGAATAATAATAATAGGATTATTAAAAAAATTACAGAAGTGAGTTATTTTCATTTTTTCAAATATTTATACATTATAATTGTTTTATTCTATTTCATTGTAGTGTTGGTTAAATAAGAAATATTTTTATATCATGTTTTTATTAAATTTCCCCCTTTTTCTTCAATGTCCCTATTTTCTTAAATATAATTTATACATTTGTAGATTTAATTATAGAATAATATATTACCTATAACTCAATTTTTATATATTATATAATATTCATAACATATCTACATGATTATTTTTATAATAGTTTACAAGGAAATGTCTCTATATGTGGTTAACCAAATTTAAACAAGACATAGTCAGGAGAGCGGAAAACAGGAAGTTTGAAATTTATGTATATCATAAATATGATACTTAAAATCGGATAAAATCATTTATATAATTTTAAAATACTAAATAATTAATCTTATAATGATTGGTTAAGAAAGGGGTGTTAAAAAAAGAAGATGAAGAAATAATAAAAAAGAGAAGAGTGGGTTGAAACTTACTTAATGCTCGGTGTATCATTTGAGGCACGACACCAAAACTCCCTTGATTTTTAGAGTTTGATTACTAAAAAATGTCCCTAACAATAATAAGGGTCTTGAAATGAATTATTTTGGAATATTTTAGGCTTTTTAAATTGGGTTATGAGTGGTTATCCAAGGGGAGGTACTGTGATTATTATACTTTGGGAGAGGGGTATTTTTAGAATAAAATATTAAATAAAATAATATATCAAAGGTAAAACATGTAATAGTGAAATTTTTACATTATAGGTCACATATTAATATAATATATTTTTTAGACTTTAAACCTATTTATAATTCTAATTAATTAGTTTATTAAAAATAAAATTTGTAAGAAAGAAAAATTAAAATTTTAAGTGACCACTTTTGACTTTAGGTTTTTGGAAAAAGCTATTTATGTTTAGAATTTAATTTTATTTTATTTCCATAACTCATTCATGAAATTAAATATATCATGAACAAACCTAAATTTAGTTAATTTATTCGGTCATTATTACATCACGAGTGATGTAATTTAATTTATAACGGTTACAAGAAAAACTATATTTTTACTATTCATCTAAAAATTGAAGTATTTCATGAAATTATAAAAAAATCACCCATGTAAATTGTCAACGTGTATATTTCAAAAATTAAATTAAATTTTTCAAAATAAAATTCTATCATAGGTAATTTAAAATTTTAATTGAAAAACTATGACTTTTATGAAATACTTTGAAATATATTTTATTAAAAATGTGATTAAATTTTGTTTGAATTTTTTATCATGATGTTAATATTTTTGGAATTAAAATATTTATATTTACTTGAATTAGTCATTATAAATATGATTTATATCATTAATTATTATTTTGAGGTAAAATTACTCTTCCAATGGTCAGGTTACTACTCCCAACAGTAAAGTTACTATTCACAATGATCAAGTTAATTATTCAAATTGTCACATTAGTATTCAAATGTAAAAATTGACTCCTATAAATACATGTAATTTACTTCATTCATTATTCAAATAAATTCAAGTCAATGTTATGTGTTTTAATTTTCTAATATGTTGATTGGTTTACTAATTGTTTTTCTTTTTTATAGTGTTTCTAGTGGTGTCAATGATTGTAATAGAAAGGGGGATCCATGTTTCCCTATTTTAGATTTTCTATTTTATGTTTTTTTGTTCAATTAAATTGTTTGGAGTTTTAATTGCCTTCATTATTGATTAATGCAATAGTATTTATTAATGAATATTATTTTTCAGTCTTTTTATATATACTATACTATATAGTATATTATAACACTCAATTATTTCAATAGACAAATATCATTTATAATCTCTGGGTTGTTACTGTAGTATTATGTTGGAACATTTTTTTAGGAATTTTGTATGAATTTGAAATTATTCATGCATTGTGGGATTATTGTGGATTTTATTTTAATTATTTTATTTCATTTATGGGTAATTTATTTATGAGATCATTAGTTTCATGATGGTAATGACTTCTATTTGTATGTTTTATAACCTCAATGCTAGTTATTGACTTGGGTCCTATTGAAGGTTCACCTAGAGGGTCACTATCATCCTCAATACAGGCCCAAGATGGTTTTCTATTGTGGGAGGGTCATGAAAACACTCAAATTCATTGCAATCCCAAATATGGGTTCCCAACAGGGATGGATCATGAAAATTCATGTATAAAATAATTCATATGAAATATAATTCCAAATGGCCATTATTGTTTTCACAAAATATTATAATATTAGGAGGGTATGGATATATTATATTGTATTAATACTGTTAAAATTGGTTAATAAACACAGGAAAATAAATACATTCTTAGATTGAAATACTAATCCTCACATTCTCTTATAACTATCACAATTTCAATTATAATTATTAAAATATTAAAAATCATAAGAAATATGACCTTAATTTTGACCAAGAAATGAAGAAATATGATGGTGGATTTTTATAAAAGTATATAAGGATATATTTCAAAATGTAAAAATTGGAATTTGATTGTTATATGGTTGTTAGATAAATATATTTGGATATATATTCTCTATTTATATATATAACTGAAATAAAGATTAATTATTTTTTAAATCAAATATAGTCCTTATGTTTAATTTATTTTTAATTATAAATAATATTTTTGAAATCTATTTATATTTCATGATTATAATAAATTCCCTTAAAATTGTGAGTATTATATTTATGTTTTGGAGAATTAGAGTAATTTTATTTTTCACTTCAAAAAAATATCATAATTATATAATAAAAAAATTACATAATTACAAACTTGTTAAATGAAATTTTAAAAAAAAATTCAAATATTATTTTTGGATATAATTGTGTAAAATTAAATTTCAAGAAGACTAAATATCTTTAAATAATTAATTGAAACTATTTGAAAAAGAATATACATTTAATCATGAAATTTAATTGAAACATTGGGAAATGGTAAATATTATTCATATTTGTTTGTGTAAGAATGGAAAATAAAATAAATAAATTATTTATTGGACTGAAAATTAATCATATATGAATAAAATTTTATTATATATCAGGGAATATTTTAGTTGTATGAGAACAATGCTTATAGGGCTAGAATAAAGTGATTATGAATATATAAGTTTTATTTGATTATTATTTGATTATTGTTTTTATATGTGTTTGTGTGTTATCAGGATTTGTTGTGAAATTAATCAATAGAAAAATAATCTATAGAGTATGAAAAAATATGATTATTATGAATAATATATGTATTATTTTATATTTATAATGAATAATTATATAGAAATTCAGTGATATGTTACATATTGTAAATTATATTCTTGGAAAGTATGAATAATTTGTTTTCATTCATAATATAATTATTTATTATTAAAAATAAAAATATAATCACTCATAGAAAAAATATATTATAATCTTTCTATGTATTATATGATTTTATATAAATCTATACCTTTTCAAATGACTACTCAAATAAATTAATTTTTTTTCCAAATTTAGAATAAAAATAATTAAATTACGTAAGTTGTATATCATATTTTATTAAAAAAATATATAATAACAATTCCAAATGTAAATATAATGTAAAATAAGGGAAAATGTAGTAAATAAGACATGTCATAAATTTTCAATGAGTAAATTGATATTTACATTAGCACACCTAGTTTAAGGTAATTAAAACTTTCATGGTATTTGAAGTATATAAAGTATTTGGGTTATGTTTTTGGTGGATTAGAGGTGTTTTTGAAGGTTTTTAAGGATTTTATAGGGGTTCATAGATAGAAAATGGTTGGTATAAATCATCCAAAACCAACCAGGAATCTGTGCAACGAAAATAGTGGTCTATGGGTAGGCACCCGGTTTGGAGAAATATTTGGAAAAACTATGCGACCACCAAGGATGAACCATGTGATGTTGAACATAGGGGTTTATCATTTTTGGGACATAGTTTTTCCATCCATAAGATCCAATCATGCTAGGGGTGTATGGAGGTTGTGTATAATGCTTGTTTAGTGCATGGTATTCTTAACAATGTGGCCTAACTGTGCGGCATTAAAAACAAGATCCTAAAATTTTAGATCTAACTCATTTTATCCCCTATACAATTATTTTTTCCTCAATCTAACACTAGAACAATTTCCACTTCCTCTCAAGAATGTATAGGCCCTTCCGCTTGATCTAGGAGTAATCCGTTGGTAAGTCTTAGTGCGTTGGAGGTCGAATTTCTTGGTAAGTTCTCTTTATTTGTAGTTATTCTTAGTTCCCATCTTATTCCATCTCTTATATTAATGGATATGATTCATTGGGGATATATTTAGGATTTTATAATCCAATAATGGGGACATATGGTTGTGTTTATTATAGGTAACATGATCTAAGGATGGTTTTAGACGATCTAGGGAATGTGTTTTGAAGGATTTGATTCATTATTCTTTTTCACCCCAGTTCTCAAGTTAGGAGGATTCAGTATTTACTCCTATTAGTTAGAACAAGAATTATTTATTTAAAATTGATTTAATTTCTTGATATGAAATTTTAAATTGAGGTGAAAATCATTATGAAAACCCTCTTTAGTGATTTTTTTAGAAATTGTTGAAATTGGCAGTTTTGTAGAATGTAAAATTGGTTACATTGTTTTAAAGTCATGATTTTTAAATGGTGGTTTTTTTATTCGTGGAAAAATAATTGTGGAATTTTTTTAAATAAATTTTTTTTATTAAATTTTTTGGAATAATTGTTTAGCACTTCTTTTGAAAAAATTGGTTGATGTGTGTTTATGATCATTTTAAATGGATAAGGGTATAAAGCTTCCCTCATCAGAAGTGGGATGGATTAACGTATGAACTTTACCACATTAAAATGATTCACTAAGTGATATCTTGATGAAAGTTTGACTCAACACTTGTTGGTATAGGGAGGTCCATGGTATGAAGGATCTGTGGATGTGTGGAATGGAATGGGTTATTAAAAATGGATTTGTAAATTGGTTTGAAGAACATTTTTGATTTATTTATAATGAAATATTTTGGTTTGGAAATGTTTTGTTTGGAAAACTATTTTGGATTTGATATAAATTTATTTAAATTGTTTTAAAATATTTTATATAAATTTTAGAACTTGTTCTATCCTAGTGGCATGAGTATAGAATTTATTTGGGGGGTACCACTGAGTTTTATAATCACCATCTACTTGGGAGCTTGTGTTTGTTGGAGATGATTTATATTGAGACACATATAATGTTATAATATTTGTTGAGTGATGCTTCTTGATACATTCATCATAGATTCTTGAGTTGGATCTTGGATCTTGTTGGGAGTTGTGTGATTTATTGGATGTACTTGTGTTGATTGTTTTAGTTTCCACTTTGTTCTCTGATATGAGTCATGGTTGTTGATTGGTATTGTTGTCATTTTGTATCACCTTGAGTTGTTTTAAATTGTATTAATTCATCATATAGTGGTTGTTTGGATATAATTATATTAGATTGAATATTTTATATAAAAAAAATACCATCCCCCAACTATTTATTAATCCCTTGGCATTTATTTACAGCATTTGGTGTCTTGGGGATGTCACCTAAGGCCTAGTAACATTAAATCACCTTACCAGGCAAATGAGGATGGGTGGGTTGTTACATTTACTAATTATATAATAACATTTTTAGGAATCTATGTAAATTCTACCATTATAGAAAACATTTCCACCCTTAAATCCCCAATTATACATAACTGATCAAACTCTTATGTGATTCCAAAATTATCCCTCATCTAATAAATGTTTCTACAAATATATCCATAAATTGTTCCAACAAATACAAATGTAAATCTCATTATTCAAACAAAAAATCCACAATTATCATGTTTACTTCACAGAAAATCCCCCTCCAACTAATATGATATTATATAGGCCAATAATTTGGTTTTAAATCCACGGATCATGAAAAGAAACCTAACACCACTACAATAAAAGTGTCAAGTAGTGGCCGTTTTTTAGATTTGGAAGCAATTTAAACCATCGCTAAATAGTTCTACTACAGTTTCAAAAAATCGATACTAAATTGTGAGTTTGACTCCAATACATGGAGTTTTATTCTCATTAGTGTTGGTTATAATATCATTTCATAAATAAATAATGTAATATCCATTTACATGATATTATATATAATATAATATTTTCATTGGATCATTAAACCCTATCAATATCCTCCAAAAATATTACATAAATTTTTTTTTAAATAATTATTTACTTTAATATTCACATATGTTATATATATATTAATATATTCACTAAAATTGTGAATAAAAAAATATTATTTAAAAAAATTAACAATTAAACAATTAATAAAATTCAACTCAATTATTTTCAACTTTGATACATTAAGAATGAATTTATGTGATCAATAATTAGTTAACCAAATATTACACCAAAAACTAGCGAATAAATTTAATTTAAAATTTAAATTTTTTAGACATTAATTTTTTTCATGATACACTTAGTGTGTGACCCACTATTCCTCTTTGTCATATTGTAATGGGTGAATAGATAGAAAGTATAAGCTCAACATCGAACAATACATCAGGGCATTCATAGTGAATAATTTGAATGTATAAACTATAAAAGCCTTCATATTTTTTTCATTCTATAATATAATCCCATTCTAATCAAATATCATCTTGAAAAGGATGCATACTTATCTCATCACACTATATACTTGATTTTTTTACTTAAGTCATTCTAAAACTATCATATTTATAATCCACCATTTCTATAAATGTCATCATATAAATATCATTCTATCAATGGTCTGGAGATAACTTCATCCAATTATACAGAATGAAAAAAATTATTTCATGATCTTTTATTTAATTCTGTATCACTTATGGAACACCTATCACATACAACCGTACAATAATCATATGTTATCATGGTTTTCATCAATTTATCTAAATATTCTATTCAAGAAACACATTAATAATAATCTCACATCTATGGAATAATACACAAATACAATTATTGGAATATCCTAAAACATATAAAAATATCGAATTACTTTGAAAAAATCTATCCTCATGAACTCCCATTCTTGGGAATCACCACATGCATACATAAATAGAAGATATTTCAATTATTCTATGCCTATATCACATATTAGTCAATCATCATCAATTTCCAATCGATAGATGTGTCTAGACCACATTACATATTCATTTAATAATATTTTCATAATATCTCTTGGTCCTAATTAAAATAAGGTACTTTTTATAACCATTTTCTATGGAAAAAAATTCTAATCATATAATCATATTAATTTTTCACTAAAGAATAATAATTATGTGATGAGAATAAATATATTGATATTTTTTAAGAAAAAAATTGTCTTGATTTTTTGTCATGAACTCAAATAGACTCCCACTTTAACTAAACCCAACTACTAGAAACATTATACCCACTATCTATTACATTATGTTCATTCTTATACCGAGGTGTGTATTTAGCTAATGGGTACACCCGTTATTCCTCTATTCTTACTCTACAAATTAAAACCTCAATCATTTACGAAAAAAATCTCAAGATTTGATACTTTGGAATTATAATATTTATCTATTTTTATGACAAGGGGTCACTAGGTAGAACCACATATACTAAATTATCATAGTAAAATGTTTTATTATATACACTATTATGTAAAACACCAAGATATTAATCATATTTTATTTTTCCATACCACTTATATTGTTATAATAGAAGTCATAGTGTTCTAAGATTTTTTTTGCAGAATCAGTGACCATTGGATTATTAGAACTAATCTAGATTACAACTCCACCAATATAGAAAAACATATTATTTGATTTTGACTTAAGATTATTTTGATCTATTTGTAAACTAGAATCTATGAATCCTCTCAGAACTAGTTTCTCATCTGCACCAGAAACATCTTATGTATCCTTTATAATCCAAAAAAAGATTAACATCTTAATTAATGACAACAAATATGGAACTCATTGATATTCATAATACCTTCCCACCATGATCAGGGTGTATAAAACATCAATCCTAGTACACATCTTGGCATATATGATAGATACCACCATTGAGATGTAAGGTATTCCTCTCTTTATTTTTATCACTTATTTTTTTTAGGATTTCTTTTCATAAAGAGTTATATTTGATGTGCCAAAATAATTATCCTCTCTTGGATTGTTCCATCTTGAATAATTTTAATACCATGTCAATATATGTACCTTGATATTTTCCAATAAACCAGTTATATCTATCTCAGTTGATACTGAACCCTATAATGTATTTTACTTCACCTAACTCTATAATTGGGAAGCTTTTATTCAATAATTTCTTAAATAACTATATCAGTGGTATTTCATTTCCCATAAGTAAAATATCGTAATCATATATTACTAGGAAAATAATATCACTCGCACTAAGTACTCATAAAAATAGGGCTTATATTCATTATTAATGTCACTAAACCCTCTTATGGATTTATAATAAAAGATTCTTTAATATTGATGGTTTAATAAACCCATAAATGGATCATAATAACCTTCATGAATTATTAGGATCTTTTTGTGTTATAAAACTTTATTTTTTTATTATATTGAATTATTTTCCATGATTTCCATGATTTAATGTAATCATGACAACAATTTTCCATATTTCTTAGTCAGGGAATGTTGTTATGGAAAGTAGTAATATAATGGATTTCAGTATAGAAACTACTAAAATGGATTCACTATTTATATTCTATTATCTTTCATGAAACCATTAGAAACTAATCAAGACATATTGAAACTGAAATTTCTATAAATATCTATTTTTCTATAATATATAAATTTATACCAATCAGGATTTACATCATCTAAAGGATCTACAAAATTACAAAATATATTATAGTACATATAATTTATTTCAATTTTCATAGATTCTAAGAAATTTGTAATAGATAATATATTTAATATTTCATTCTAGAACATAGATATATTTTTATCAAAAATATTGTTTCTAATTCCTTAGTGATAAGAAAACATAATATCTCTAGTATTATTACCTCTCTAGTACTTATATGTATTACATGTGCCTATAGAATAAAATCTTCCATAAGGAATGTATGTCATGGAATGTATAGTATACCCTAAAATGAATATAGAAAATATTCTTGAATCATCAATGATATCACCATATTAAATATAATTAAGTTCATATTTTCATTGAAACCTTTCCACTATAGATTACAAGGTGCAGTGTATTGGGGTAGTATCAAAAATAATTTTAGATATCACATGAATTTCTAATTATGATATTTATAAACTCAATATAAGAAGATAATCTATATAATTTAAATAAAATGATTATATACTTCATTATTGTATTCCTTAAAATTCATAAGTAATCAGACGTAATTCTATTCTTTTCTATATATACATATATATCCATATCTTTTGAAATAATCAGTAAACATAATGATGTAGGAGTGTCAATGTATTGTTTTTATAGGAAAATGTATATATACTTATTTTTTAACTAATTATACTGGATCTATGTAACTCTCACCATTTACACTAAAAGGAATTTTTTTTATAATTCCTTGTAAACAAGAATGACATATATAAAATGGTTTCATCTCAAAAGAGACTAATTTTCATTCTTGGTATACCTCATTTAATAATCATTGATTACATAACCTAGTTGATATTGCAATAAATATTGGTAATATGAGTCATTTGAACATGATTAGTTTTCAATTTCAACGAATTTATTTTTATATTATTGTATGTATATGTTTCATACAATAATATTTTCAATCATTATAAAATTAGTATCATTTATTTTTGAACTAGAAAATAAAACCATCCATGTATCAACTAGAAACATAAATGTTGCTCTTGATTATATTTGTAACATAACAATAGTTCTTACAAATTAAAATCAATTTAGTTATAAAAGTGAGATGGAATTATTTTGTAGATAGTATAGAATGGATGGATCCATTGGTTGCTTGAACATACTGATCACCCTCAGTAGTCTTTTGGAATCAACGTTATTCTTCTATGTAGATACAAATGTGATAATAACAAGCTGTATCAAATACCAATTTTTTAAAAATGGAATAGTACAGTTGATAAAAAATATACCTAGAGCATATTCGATGTGCATCATTGAGGTAAAGTTATTTTTAAATTGAAACATCTTGAAAACAAAATATTCAAAATAATTCTACTTATCCTCTATCTATATCATTCACTTCATGGAGTGACATTACAAAGGTGCCTTTGGATAAAAACCCCCCATAGAACATTTTGACTTTATATTCCTTTAGATCACCATAACAGTAATATTCATATCATTCTTAATGTCTTTATAATCTTAAAGAATCAATTTCAAATTATTTTGGAGTGATTTATATATATTGTTCATGTTGAAATTGGATATAAAATAAAATACTCTTAGAGTAAGTGAGGAGATTAATAAGTTTGTGTATAGTTATTTTGGTAGTTTGAATCCAAGAATTTTTGGATGATCAATATAACCAATCATCTTGAATACATAATGTTTTTTAGTAAACCTTCTCTAGTTTTTCCATTAAATAGTACCTTATAGATTTCATAGATATCATATCTTTCTTCCACATGCTTAGGAAAGTAGATATGAGACATCATGAGGTAATTATACATGCCTTTGTGATGTTTTTAAAGCTCACTAGTCAATGATGATAACATGATTCATTGGAAATCTAATGAATCATCTAAATGTTAATAGATGAAAAATTTACACTCCTTACCTTCCTCCTCATAATACATAGCTTGGAATTGGGACTCTAGTATATATAACCTCCTTTCATGGCTTAATATAATACGCATGCACTAGTACCATTCATGGAAACCTGAACCAGTATGCAGATTATATTTTTAAAATAATCAAATATAATGGTGGCGAATTATGGATTTCACTATATAAATAAAATAATATTAGAAAATTATTAATTTATCTTGATTATTTATTATTAATTTATCTTGATTAATTATCCCAGTATTTTATAAATTGAAAATAACTCTCCCCATTAGATTCAAAATGTCCACCTGAACATTCTAGTAAAATGGATCCATTTTTCCTTATATTATCCTATATTGGGGGTTTATGTAATTACAAGAATGTATTTATGTAGTATTTTACATGATAAATCCACTTAATCACATCTCTATTATCTATTGAGTGGACTCTTCAACCATGAAATCCTAAACATAGTCTTCCTAATTTCCTTTCTCCATGTTACTATAGGTCTTAGGGAATTTTTCATAATACAATCTTTTTTTAATCTTCCAAAGGCATTCATTAGAACTCCAAAATAATTTAATATACCAAAATGATGGATAAAACAATATATTAAGCTATGGTTGTTTTTGTGAGACAAATTTCTTACATTTTTTTTCTAATATTCATTGATAATTAAACCTAATTTAAATTTTTTTTAGTAAAATTAGTTGTATTGTAAAAATTATAAATTTGGTACTTAAATATGAGCTAATATTTATCATACCATGTTAAAAAGTGAAAAAGGTTAGAAGTGACAGAGGCATAACATCTATGTTATTACACATGAAAACTCAGGTGACTTCTTCTATATCCAGTGTAGTTATAGATCTAGTTTGGCATAGGCTCGATATATCTTCATCAAACAACCTCAGTTTGAGGAAATTGAGTAGTGATAAATATTATTTGGTGGACTAGGAATATTCCCATTATATTCACTTTTCTCATTAATCCTATATCCAAGGCTGAACACATAGTGTTTTTCAATACACCAGGGTTTTGGGCTTCCACAAAAATAATATATTTCACCCTCTTAGTATCTTAGAGTCACAAATCCAGTTGAAGATTCAAATTACCTCGAAATATGGAGGGACCATGCTCAAAGATGCCTATACTATGAGGGTGCATGGTTAGATTAAGAGAATTTATTTGGCATGGTCATAGGAAATATGACCAAGAAAATAGCCCTGAGAGGTTCTCGATGATCATTTAAGTGATTATAGTGAGGGGGTTTGTTGACAGTAATATTTTTCATGCATAGTCACTTAAAATTATTTATAAGGTCACTTGAAATTTTTACATGTGGTTAGTTCGTAAGTGACCATGAGTTTATCTTTAGATCAAATCAATTTTTTGGGTTAAGTAACTGGAAACAACTTCATTCATTATTTTCACTAGGAATGTTCACCTAAGTGTTTGTGCATCCTTTGTGTTGTAATTTTTGGCCTTTAAAACATTTAAACCAACATTCCACAATAATTTTTTTCATGCTCTATATTTTTTCAAATCAATTTCTAGAGTGATAAATCAATTAAAATTATTATTCCATCTTTCACACAACTTTTTCCTAAATTAATTTCAAATTTTTCAATCAAATGAAAAATAACGTTGTTTTTAATGTCATAATGTTTTCATTATTTAAAAATAATGTTGGATTCTAAATTGAAATTTAAAATCCAAAATTAAATAATTGGAACACATCAATTTTATATATTTAAATTTAGTTTAAAAAAATTGAAATATGTAAACTCTAAAAAGTATCCATTTAAAAATATTTATACCATAATGAATCAAACAATAATTTAAATTAAATAATCAAAATTATGTATTGATTTTAAATTTTTATAAAAAATAATAGATCTTTAAAACCTATTTATTGATCAATTTAACAATTATGTTCAATATTCACAAATTCAAAAAAATACAAATTTTACAAATATTTTTTTTGAATTAAGGGTTCGTATCAATGAATGAATGAAAAGATAAATTTAAAAATTAAACTCATATCAGTCCCATATAATTGATCTATTTCACACCTAGGAATCTATATCATTGAATTCTAAGAAAATTATTATCCTGGATAACATCAAATATCAAAAAATAATTAAATAATATCAAAAGATACATCCATTAAAGGGTTATGCCTCCTATGTGACTTTCAAACACTTTTTAACATCTTTCAGATTAAAGTTTTGGTTCCACAACAGAATTTCATAAGTGGTCGTGGGATTAAAAAGTTTACCAATACCACCTCTATTTTCCCTCATTCCAACACTTCCGAAACAAGTGTTCATTTTCACACATAATTGAAACTTCCTAAATGATATCATTATATATCAATTACCTCCTTTGTGGATTCAATATTTTCCTCACCTAAATGAATTCATTCATGAATTTATTATTATTTTTTATTTCTACCATTCTTGTATGGTCAAACACTATAAAAAAACTTATTGAAATTTATACATAGGTCTCAAACTAAAAAACATAGTTACATTGCCTCGGATATTCATTATTGAATTTTAATTTTTAATATTAATTTATTTTCAAAGGACTTGTATTAACATATTTTAGGGAGGCTCCCTGAGGTGCTATTCAAATGCAAAGTTTTGGCTACTCAATATTGAGTTTAAATTTATGGTTACGATAAGTCATAATTCTTATTCCATAATGATCTTTTATTTTTCACTATATTTCCCTAGACATTAAATATTTTTTACATATTACGAAGGTTATATTCACTAAAAAATCATTCACATTCAGTAATTTATAATCATCAATTCTTCATATTTGGATTGGTACATTAATTAGAAATCATTCATTAAAGATAAATTTTACTCTCATTTGTCCTTTTATTTTTAATTAATTAATTAATTTATACTCATAAAATTATGAAAAAAGACCTTTAAAATATATGTAATTATTCCTCAATAGAAATCTATATTTTTATTTTGATATGTTTGGTCTTTTAAATTATTTTATAAAATTAAAACAGATAAAATGTATTTACATCTCAAACCAACATTATCCATCTACCACACACTTAGTTCAAAAACTATTTTAGTTTAGTGCGACATGCATATTTTTAGAAGAGTAAAAATAAAAAATGGAGTGTCCACAAAAATATAGAGGAAAGAGACTACCAAACTTCCTTTAAATTATGGTAGCATGGAGGTATTCGGACCCCCATGGATTATTTATAAGGATATTTAAAAAATTGATCCACCTTCAAGCTCTTCACTAGGAATTGGCTATATGATTTTCTCTCTTGATTTCAACTAAAATATATATTAAAATATTGGTCTCTATAAATAGTCCAATAAACATGGTATGGCTTTTACTAGTCATCAAATTATTATTCGAATAGTGTAGAAACACTTTCTATCGTTCTTGAAAAAATATCTTCTAGGTGAGTCTGTCATGGAAAGAATTGGTCTTTTCCTTGGGAATTAGAGAGTTCTCATATTCTTCTTGTCTAAGTTTCTCTATCTCTGTATTATATTTCTTATTCTATTGTCCTACTTTCCCAAACATTGAGTTCACTCCGTTAGAAGCTAAACAGTCTTTCCCCCAATCTCAATAGATTGTTCATCATTTTTTGTAGCCTTTATAGGTATGTTAGTAATGATAGTAGAAAATTTGAGTGAATTATATGAATACTTCTCACCAATTTCATGAAGTTATTCAATACATAAAATATTTTCCAAATTAAAACTACATTCAGTGTCTTAGTAGTAAAATAAGGAGGATACAGTGTTTTTATAAAATAATTCCATCATTCTATAATCCCATGTATTCTTCAAAATAAATAATACAATTCAATATGATTCATACTAAAAGCAAGTTTTTCTTCATATGGGTGGCTGATCGATAATAGTATGTTAAAAATATATTGTTTCTTTAACAAAGGTCATGGAAAGTGTTCCATCATTGAAATTTAAAATAGTTTTGGAAATATTAAGAAATTTTCATCCTAAGTTGATAGGGTAATGAGTATTACATATTTCTTCCTCCTTGTTTAGTATGTTGAAATATGTAGGGAATGGAAAAACTTTTACAATTACCCAAACATAATCAAAAGCACCTTAGTGGTAGTAAATGGCATGATTGGAAGGCTACACAACAACTATGGTGGGTTTGAGTTCTCTTATCTTTAGATATTAATAAAATATGTAGGGAATAACATTTTTTAAATATCAGAAATCATATAATTCATTGTAAAAAAAATCTCACCAATATTATATAGGATAGAAATTATACCTAGATCATGGAATTTATTGGTGATTTGTGGGGTTACAAGGGTAGAAATGTTTTTATATAAGATTACCTTTTCATTACCTTGAAATCATATCTCATGATGTGAATCTTTTTAATAAAATTTTATAGCTTGGGATTTGAAATATGGTATCCAACAAAGGGACATTGATTTACACTTTTTTGAATAGTTATAGGACCTTAAATTATAGTGAAGCTTCCACAGTTTTCTCATATATTTTCATTATTTTTGGGAAGTGAGGTTGGGGTTGATATGGATCTTCCATTTTGGATTATCCTTCATCCTTACTTATATGGGTTTTTTATATGTTCCTTATCTTCTGGTTTTTTCTTAGGGGTAACATCTTTAGGTTTAGTTGGTCATCCACTACTCAATTCTTCTTCGGATGGAGATTCATTATTGTTTCCAATATCAATACCACTAATTGGTTTAATAGTGAAGATATTTACTCTAGATTTTGAAATTGATTAGCTATGAAGGTTACCCGGGCTTTATTTATTCATTTCATTAATAAAATTCAGGATCTTAATACTTTAATATAATCTTTATTTCATTAGGTCATCCAATTATAATTCATGAACTTATTTTAGTTGATATCTTATTTAAGGTTAATAATTATATCTTTAGAATGTTTTGGGCGGGAAATTTTGTTGAAAACATTTCTTAAAAAGTGGTATCATAAGTTGTTGGTTTGTAGATCCATTTCAAATGTGAGAGTATTCTATACTTCCTTGATTGATCTTGGTTATTATCTATATGGTCATTGTTAAATGGAATTATAGTTTTGTGGAACGTGATGACAACCATTAGTGAAGTTATACTAACATTAACATAGTTGATAGATCGAAGAGGTCATGGTGGGTGAAGTCTCTTGAACTTTGTTGCCAACAAAAATTTTCATAATTGAGGATAGATAATTAATTTTATTGAAAAATATTGGTTTAGAACATTTCAACTCATGTACCCCCTTTTTTGGTTCTCGTGCTAAATTACTGAGAATTTTTGGAGATCCTTTCAATTATCTATCTTCTTTTAGAATGCCATTTTTCAATTAGTGATCCTCTTAAGGAAGTATCCAAAATATTTTGGTCTCCATACTTTAATCCCTCCTAAAAAAATACTAGGAAATGATTCTATTCACATGTTTGGGGTGGGTAGGAGTTTTTAAATCCATTAAATATTTCCCTAAACTCATAAAGGGTATCTCAACATACTTGTTTTATTTTTTAAATCTCTTTCCTCATATGAATAGTCCTTTATATAGGGAAGAAATTATAGAAGTAGGCTCAACATATTTTATCCTAGGTGGGGATCTCTCCAAGTTAGATGTTATAAAACCACTACCAGGCGATCCTCTAAGGGAGAAGGGAAATTCCTTCTAGCTAACTTAATCCTCAGTGACACTTCTAGGTTTTAAGCCATTATAAACTTCTCCAAATGATCTAATATGTTTGTTGGGGACTTCCCTAGAAAACCCATGTTACATAGGAAGATAAATTATCATTCCAACCTTATTCCCACAATCTTGTTTCATATTCATCGAAAACATTCAATTATTATTATTCAAAATAGGTGTATAGAGTTATCTAAAAATTCAATCCTATTTTACATGATTATAATCCATATATTATGTTCCTAATTTAAATCAAGTTGAAGTATAATATGGGTTTTATGATTTAGTCAAGGGATAGTGAAAAAAACTATTTCCACTTCCTCTATGATTATTAAATTTTTGAATACATCTATAAACGTTTTAATAAACAACGATATAAACCCATGAGTTGAGATAAATTTTATCTAGTCATATGTTGAAATCATTTTGAAAACAACAGATATGACAAAAACTGGCCTATAAAAAAATTCTCTTTGTTTTGGTGAGCCTCATATCATGAGGTACTCTGTAAACCAATTTTTTAACTCAAAAAAATGTTGTTATAGTGGGACATGAGTTTGTATCCAGAATGAAAAATTCTATATGGGTATTATAATTTTTTTGGTTTCAATTTAATGAAAATATTTTGAGATATTGAAATAAATTTGTTTTAATCTTAGTTTATAATTAGTGTCCTAACCTCGGATATCTCTTTACCTACCATTTAAGTCATTATGATAGTTTTATACTCACTTTTTTTCTCTCTAATCAAGTTAATTTTAACTCTCTTACCCTATCCAATAATTATTTTACTTAAATAGATTGAATAAATGATTACGAAATTCTCCAATATCCCATATCCTTGTAATCAAAGATATCAGATAACCCTTAAATCAACCCACTACTCATTATCAAAGTTAATGAGGGGACCTGAGTGGACCCTATATTTAATCCGATGAAGAATAGAAGTAATTTAAAATAAAAAATAATAATAAATATACTATTAAAAATATATTTCTAAAAAATAGGCAGATTAATATAAGAGATTAAACTATTGAAATATATATTTCATTAAAAACGCGATAGAGGGAATATATTGTACTTAAAAACTAAGGGCATATTTTGAAATCACTGGAGTTATTAAGAAAATAAATTAAATGAAATATAAAAAATTTGAGTGAGTGATTACAAAACAACATCCAATAATGAGGGAGTTAGAGTCTAAATCACGAAGAATAAAAATTTATTTTTAAATGAATTCATGGAGGAAATTGACCCACATAAAAATTATCCATGTGGGAAACATGATAATCTTAAACTTCTTTAGGAATGTTAAAAATTAAGGTATCTATCCTTAGTGAATTTTATATCCTAAAAACGTTTCTAACATATAGGATATGATGGGTTTTTCTTGGCATTAGGATCCATCCTAAACTTATTTGTGCTAATCCCACAATCACGATATGTGTAATTTTATGTGATTTAGTGATTCAAAATATAATTAAAATTATCTTATGCTTGAATGATGTATACGGTGACTGAATTGGAATTTTGATTTGGACTTATAGCCTTCAAATGTTTTCCTATATAGAATTATTCTCAGGCAAGGTGTGTTCAATCTAGTATTTACAGAAAAAATTAGAAGAATTAATTAATTAAAAGATTGATACAATTTAAAATTATTTTTTGAAGAGGGACGAAATAGATTTTTGATATTTCAAAATTATGTTTGGGTAATTTTGAATATCTTTTCATGTGGTTATTTCATTTAGGGCTTCAAATTAGAGGAATTCATCATTAAATTTTTCTTAGGTTCTCCATTGATCACAATATATGTGTTTTTTAAGATACAATGGGTTATTTAGATTCAAAAAAATTATAGTTCGTCATAAATCAGCATATAAAACACCAAAATATAGAAAACAATTAAAAAATAAGATGAATTCAATTATTCCAATCATGAGGCTCGACATCTGAATTTCTCAAGGTTCTAACTTCAGTTTTTTAATCTTGGTGGTAAAGATATCCATTCATTTTCTATTTAAACAAGGCATGGTGGGAATTTAGAATCTATGACCACCACATATTCAAGGATACATATGAAAACTAGGTTCAACTAAAGGATTTAATTCAACATAGAATCATAGGGTCGATAGTGGGGTTCAGGGGTCTATATTTTTCCACAATCCTAGCCATGACATTATGATTTTTTGTTCCCAATTGATAAACACAATGCATATGAGTAGCATGTCCAATGTGGTGAGATTATGTTATCACTACAAGAAAGGTATTATCCATACCGGTATATGGGTGATAGACATTCGAGGTAGGAATATTTAATTTAATATAACCTGATGAGGGATAAAACAATTTATTAAACTATGGTTTTATTCTAACTAATGTTATTAAAGTTGTTATGATGACTTAATATTTTATGTTGGGGGATTTTGAAAACTTATACATAAATATTATTCATTTTATTACTCACATTCTATTTAATTTTATACGACACATAAAAAATATTTATTCATTTTTGATAAAATAATTTATGAATGTGGATTTTACCAATATAGGTTATTTTAGTCTATCCTTTGTTAAATAATTTATATGTAACATACATTAGTAATCAACTAAAACCAATAAAATAAAATGAAAAAAAATTATATTATATTATTTAGGCATGATGGTTTATTTATTATATTATTATATCACTTTTAATAATCCATATAAACTAATCAAAACATAAATTAAATAAATAAATAACAATGAACTGAAAAAATAAAATAATAGCATTATATGATCATATGCTTTTATCAACTGGTTAGTTTATATAGCAGTAAAAAACTAACATTCACACTAGGTAAAATAACTCCTTGATCCTTAGCTTGGCTCGTGTTTTAGAATTGTCAATTATCCTATGTATTCCCCATATCGATTCATCTTGAATTGTTTCTTAAACAATCTATTTTAGCTAGTAAATCCACCATCTAAAAATATATAATCACATAAAACTGAGTGGATATATGGATTTAGGGTTACATATAATAACCCACAAACACACAACTCCATACATAATAAAAGAGGTAGGGATGATTCTATGATCATAAAAATTAATTTTATAATAATTCTAATATAATTTACAATGAAATATATTGTTAAATTAAATAAATAAGACCAACACATATATAGGTTGTTCTATGTTCTTAATCATTCACAACATATAATGAAAATCACATTTAGGGTTTCTAGTATTCATCTCAAATCATTATAATTATGATTAATTTTCATGAATTAATAAAATATTAATTGAATTATTAAATTATTTCTTTATCCTATATTCTCCCCATCACTAGTACCCCAAATACATTATGATTACTACAAATTATTTAAAAAAAATTAAAAAAATATGGCTTTGTAAATTTTAAATAATTAACTAAATGGCCTGTAATTAAGAGACCACAGGGATTCTACTTGTTGTATCATATTAAATGTCATTTATAGATTTTTAAAAACAAAATGGTGTATAAAATCAACTAGAATGTTGTGTGATACTCTATGCTTGTTCTGTGTCATTTTCCTTGTACTTCATACCATGTAGGTACAGAAAACATTACATGACATACACTATGTATTGTTCCATGTTTTCAATCTGTGTAATATTCATTTCATGTAAAACCACATGAAAGACATTTAATGTACTTTACATACTTCCCTATAATGTTTGTGTAATACTCAAAGTGCATAATGAGCATTTCAATCCTTAAACTAGATTTTTTTTTCAGTATTTACTATTATCACATGCTGACCCACACTACATTCTGAAAATCACATGATGCACACCTTTTATAGAGTGATGTGTGTTACATGACATGTACATCTTTATACATTCCATGTGGTCCATGCCTCCCCATGTATATGGGTGTGCAGTGAATGCGCAACCAATAAGGATATCGTTTATAACCCAACAGAAATCGCTTGAGTTAAAAGATGTGTAATTATTGATGGGTTACCCGATGTGTACTTGTAAGTTAAATGATGTGTATTCCATATTAACCAACGTGTTATATTTCCAGTCAATAGATAGTGTGCAATTTCAGTGCATAGTTTCCCATAAAATGCACTATGATTTTTGTGATGTATACCTTGTGTGTTGAAAAAAATGGTCACTTGATATGTACATTTAAATTACACATAATGTAACCCTATTATGTATCCAATGAATAATGATTCTTTAGATGGGATCATTAAGAAATATTTATAGATATTTAGAAATTTCATATACATAGTAACTTTAATAAATATGTTATCTCAACCAATAAACTTATAATGAAAATCAAAATATGAAAAAACAAAAAACAAGAAATTGAAATAGATAAAATAATTTATAAATTATTATATAATAGAATGTGACCATAATAGGATATCTTTAAGGTTCTATGATGTATTAGAAGCATTGTCTCGGTTCCCCCCAAAATTTCAACGATTTATATTACACATTTATTTTATAATTAATTAAAATTTAGAATTACCCTATCTACAGTAATCTCCTTGATCAAATTTCATCACTGCTTTTATTGGGTTATTTTTCTGGCAGATAATTCATGTGAGTATTCTTCTAGATGCATCCACATGTGAAATATAAATCTCCAAACATTGTTCTTGAGAGCTTTCATGCTAAAATTGATGAAATAAGTGCTATATAATATTCATTTTTTATCTCAATAATGACATCTTGTTCTCTCTCTAGATTCTTGAGATGGAGGAAGGGTTGATTTCACTATAGATATTGATTTAACTATAGACGATGTGTCTTCAATATGTCAAAAAAATCTTTGAGAAATGATATCATTTAGAATGTATAATTAGTGATCAATAATTGTAATTATAGAATGGACCTTATCAATTATGCATTCTATTAAATTTTACACATAAAAAATATTTTTAATAATATTAATAATAAAACCCATGACAAGTGTTCATTATAATATACTTTTTAAAATAAATTAATTATTATTTTTCTAAATGTTATAAAATAAAATATACCATTCCCATCATATTAATAATCATAATCTATATCCTCCCCAAAAATATTACAGTCACAAAATTATATGAATAATTATATATTTTAATATTCTAATTTGTTAAATAAAGATTTAAATTAATCTATTCAATAAAATTGTTAATGTGAAAATATTTTTTATTAGCATGTGAATAATTAAATAATTGATAAAAGTAAACAAACAGATTCTTCAGTTAAATATCATTTAACATAATTGATAACATAATATTTTACTTTCATAAATATTATTCCAAAAATTATTGAATAAATTTTTCCCTAAATTTAAATTCAATAGAATTTAATATGTTGTGATAAAAATAGGGTGTAAACCTCTAGGATACTTTATAAGATAAAAATAGTTGAACTTACCTAAATTCCTAGATTAGTTATCAATATTACATCTAGAAATCCATAGATAATGAATATAATGTAGAAACTACAACAACCTTCCTTCGAATAATGTAATGTAATATAATACAATATTCAACTACTATCTCATCATATCATATGCATACATATGTTATCTCCCTACATGCTTGATTTATTTTTCTCTAACATTCTTAAATGAACATTTCAAAAAACTACCATGGCCATGGATTTCATTAAATAATTCCATATTAATAAATGACCTAGAGAAATATTCTCCTATTAATATAGACATGTAAATACATTTCATAAATATTCAATTAATTCCATATAACTTATGATTTACCTAACACACAAAACACATACTATCTTGGCACGAGAATATGCCTTCATGGTTTTCATTAATATATTCATGTACGCACTTAACAATACATATTATTAATGATATTATTTACAAAGACTAATACACCCATTCATAGATAATAATATCTAATGGCACATAAGTCATGCTGATTTATAATTAGATATCGCTTCTTCAAAACCACAATTTCCCAGAGATGATTAAATCATAATTTGTCAGAAGGAGTTTCAATGCTTATAATCCCCCAACACATGATCGTTACACAACATCTATGTCTGTTTGGATAGATGTACCTAAACTATAAGAAATATTTATTTTTGAATATTATCATAGAATATTTGGGTCCTCAAAATACTCAGGAACTTCCAATAACCATTTCATGAGACAAATATTTATAGGATATTATCATATGAATTCTATATATAATAATATTCATTATGTGGTAAGATTAGATATATTTATATTCTTTTAAAAAAAATTATAAAGTCAGTTGGTTTTTGGGACTAACTCCAATACAAATATCTTTTAAAATACTTTGGAATTTTTAAAATGTCATATATTCATATTACTAACATATAATTTATCTATTATTTATGGGTGAATATTCATTAACTCTCATAATAAAAATTTTATAACCCATTAATATAAATAATTAAATGTTCATAAAGACAACTATTTCATTTATGATTATTACCTCTTTTCATATAATATCATCTAAAATGAATTATAATTTTTTGTAGTATATTCATATTTCCATTTCATATTCATTTTTTTGAAATATTATGGGTCAGAATTTTTCGATTACCTCCAACCATTCAATTTTTATAATCCATTACGATGATAATTTAACAGTATCCTATTATTTTTTCCTTAATTCCTTTTTGTGATTCTTTTGCAATAACTACTTCTACACATCCATTTAAATTTATTTCAAAATTTTATTTTTTTATAATATTTAACCATTATATATAATAAAGTACTCATCACCCCTAAAAATACCCTTTTCAAAATCCATTATTATTTTGATATAAGGGACCTCTGCCGATTTTCTCTCTTTGGGGTTTAAATTAATTTTTTATGCCCATAATCATTTGGTGATTTCAATTCGACTCAAAGTCTAAAAATATATTCTTCATCTTATTTTGGGATATTATTTGTTTTAGGTGTCCTATTATATTGGTTATAAAATATTTATAGGTATTATTTACTCAATTTCCATTAAATTAGTTAGGATAAACTTGCATAAACTATATTATTCCATGTTCACTTATATTCTAAATTTTTATTTTTCATTAATGAGTGTCATATTTTTTATGAGGAGTTAAAATTCATTCATATAGTCTATTTTTTCAATTACTTTTTATTAATTTTTTTTTCTTTAAATGAATATATTTTCACTTAAGCTTTTATAAATCTCATCCATGTCCATATTCTTTAATAACAAATATATTTATTTTTTTATTATAAAAGATAAATGTATATTTTCATTGTTTTCTTAAATATTTTTGATTAATGAAATATAAAATAAGATAATGTATGTTACTTAATCAGAGGTGGGAATTCAACAATATCGAAAAATAAAAAAAAGCCATACTTTCAGTTTTTTTCAATTTCATACCTTTTTTAGTATGTTTTTAGTACTTTATCTTTACTTCAATTTATGGTTTCATTCATAAGACATGTTATCTATAAATTAAAATTTTATAACATATTGTTTTAGAAAATGAAAATAATTTCTAATGTGTCTTTTATCTTAATTTTTATGATAATGCTACCAAAATGATAATAACAGTATTTTAATAATTTCATTTGAATTTTCAACTTTTTTAAACTGGTTATATTTTAAGGAAATTAGTATATATTCAAAAAAAATGAACTATATTTTTATGTAAATATTATTATAATTTTCCATTTATTATTAATGATATTTAATATATCATTTCATTATCCTTTATTAATTCAACAGTGTAGAAAATACTATGGAATATTTTTCTTAAATCATCAATAATTTATCATCCTCCTATTTTATAATTTTCATCTTTATTAATAAATTTGATATTTTATCAAATCTAATGAAGTAAGTTTTATAAAAAGTTAATATTATAAAATAATCCCTTTATTTAGAAACCAATTTTCTATTTATCCATAGTATTCTATAAACAAAGTCCCAATGAGATGATTATTCCATCACCGTCTTTATCAAATATTATCATCAATTATACTTAAGAAATCCTTTCCTTTAAATAAATCTCTATCACGAATAAATAATACATACCTTATTTTATAATGGTTTATTCACATATATATTCATATTTATTGATTTATTATAAATTTCAATTCATGGAATCATCTATTTTAACTCTTTAGATGTTTTTAGTAATTTTTGGATTATTTTTTGTAATCATATTTATACACATGGTTCAATCATGCTATAATTTTTGATGTATCTATAATTATTCTCATATTTATAGACAACATATATGTAATTGTATGATTTATGTGATGGTTAAATTTATATACCCCCCATGAATTAGGATAATATTTATATCTTGTGAGATAATTATTCCTAAAGATGATATATTTATGCATATCTATTATACTAAGACAAGATGTATTTATCATTGTCTGTTATTCCAAGACATGATTCAATTAAAATATTACCCTACTGAAGGACATTATATATTTTTCCTTATCTATTAATTATTTACATGACATGATTATACTTATTATTAATTTTAGGACATGATTTAACAATTTGTATCTTTCATGCTTAAACACAATACAATTATCCCTATCCATTATTCTTTTAAATGACATTATTATCCTTTTCCATTATTATTAAACAAGATATAGTTATCCTCATTTACTTCTTATGGAGGTATTAGAGAATATCCTTTCTATATTATATAAAGTGGTTATATATGGACCATATTCCAATTTTATGTATTCATGGTACATCATTAATGATTCCAAATTATTATGCTGTGATATTTGTTAGGATAAAATGATCTACCTTTTATGGATCTATTTTTTTATTCCAAAATATGTGTTCAATATATAATTCCCCATGAACAATTATTATGAATTAATAACATAATTGAATTAATAATTCCATTTTTCTTAAGATAATTTTTCCATATTATTAATAATCTAGTAATTAATCCTATAGGAATCATTGATAATGTTTTACCCATTACAAAGTACATAGTCCTTTAATATGATTCTTCATTTCCTTAGTTAATGAAGAATAATTATATTCATTGTGTATTTATAATAGGAAATAATGTGAGATTAATATTATTAATGAAATGTACATTTTTTATATGACAAGATAAAATATGTAGTTAATATCTTTGTCACTGAACCATTGATTTATGTAAGTCATTATTAATATTTTAATTATTTTTATAATCAGGTAAACTAATGTATGTGGTTCTATGTAATCTCTATTAGTATCAAAGTATATATGAGATATTTATATTTGATGAAAAATTCATGGGCTTTATGTATAATGTATCTTTAAATATTCATGTATTTGTTTCAATTGTAATGAACACCTTTTCAATCACTAAAATTTCACCACCTTAGAAATGGTCTATTTAGAATGAAATGGATAGATTCGTAAGAAAAAAAATCCACATTAGATTTTTTTTTATCAAAAATTTAGAAGTTGAAATTTCACTTTTCATACAAAAAATAAATAACTCTATCAAAGGAGTTAAGAATTCACTAAACAAAAATCCAATATAAATTTCTAAGCCATTTCATTTCCTTGGGGTTAGGCCAATTTGTTTCCTTGTAATTTCTATATAATTAAATGGAATTATTAATGAATAGGAATGGGTAGAAAAGAAAATGAAAAATAATTCCATGTATTAATCTAAGGCCTAATTCATTATATATTAAGAATTGGTCCACATAGAGAAAAATATCACGAGATAAGTAGAGTCTGAGAACAAGTCTCTATTAATTGAGTGAAAAGTCATTAAAAATATATTACAACAAAAAATATATATAGTCATGAATAATATGGTGAAATATCTGGAGTTTTGTACATGTTATTGACATATAATATATTATACAAATAAAACACAGTATGAGCTTCCTTTTTATTTATATGATTAAAATTTCATGTCAGGAATTCTTTGAAAAGCTATTGAGGGATCATAAAAATCCCCCTTCTAAAATAAATTATTAGTTAATGTGTTATATTATAGTCCTTAACCCTAATTGAAATTTTACCTATATTCCAAATTCTCTATAATTATCAAGGATTGAATCTGAGTTATATAATCTCCCACTATATTAATTTTAATTAATAAGAAATATCATTTAAGATCACAGATATTCGGTCACGCATGTGTATTTTATGAGTGGGTGGTATAGTGAGATTTTATGAAATGATTTAATGATGATAATTATAAATGATCATGTAACATAGAAGGTATTTTTGGTTATTTGAAAATAATGGATTCAAATCATGGTAAATCAAATATTAAAAAAAATATTTGATTTTAAAATTATATATGACGGGAGGCTTTCATTTAGGATTTGTACCATATATATTGATTTTATAAATATAATAATTGTTTTAGGCATTGTCCAAGGATAAACTATTTCATTTTATTACAGTTATATTTGATGATTTTAATATTAATAAAATATATTATCACATATTTTTCATTTTTATTATTAAATTTAATTTAATAATGTCCTAGATTATTCATAGCATTGATAAGGCCATATCCATTCCCTATAATGATGAGAACCATAAAGTGATATGATAATATTCTTAAATATAGTTCTACAGTAAGATAATTTCCTATGATGGGGAACATAGAATGTAACTATCATGTGTGAGTATTCATAAGCAGATGAGGCTTTATCTCATGAATTTCACACCTGGTAATCTATAAGAATGTATATTAAAAGAAAACACTCACCAGATGGATTTCCTCATATGTTTTGGTTTCATCAGATATTCCTATCTGCGAGCATGTGTTATTGACCTTAGAATTTAAGGTTATAATTAATGCATTTCCAAACTCACACAGTTAGATTTTCTAACAAAAACCAACATTACATATATTGGAGGAATGTTAGGTATAATGGGTTTATCACAAATGAAATATTATTTATAGATAAATTGTGGAATAATTCTTCCCTTCCATATTTATGGATGTTGATATCTCACTTATTTTATTATAATAGAACCATCAGCTTAAATTCATTGGAAATAGTGTATTGATTTGTTTATTTCAGATAGTCAAAAAAAGGTGTATCAAAAAAATAGGTTGGTGACACAGATGTACAACCTTCTTTATGATATATTGTGATAAAGTAATCATATCACATAGTGAGTGTTCATATGTGGTTCTCCTCATTGAAATATTATGTTATTTCTCTTGGGGTCGCGACTTGTTTCTATACAGTAATCATGGACTTTTGGTATGCCCACATAATGATAACGAGAAATAACCACAGAGGTTCACGCACTAATTTTTTCCATTGATCTCAATAAAATTATATTTTGAATTTAATAGAAAAAATATTATTTACAATACTAAGTAATAATATTATTCCCAATTTATTAAGCACATATATTTATTGATGAAAGAAATATTTAAATTAAATATTTGTCTAGGTATTCAATAAATTCCATGGAGGATAAACAGACCAAGACTGTGTATGTTGATAAATATTTATTTACCAGATGATAAATTTTATTTGTTGTTGTACATGCTAGAGTGAATTAAAAAATAATAGTATTATTAATATTATTCTGTGTCATAGGGTTTTTAATAATATAATATTATTTTATGTCCCAGAATGCAATTTAACAATATTTATTAACATAATACATAGTTATATAAATAGATAGTTATGTCTGTTAAGTAGGGAATACAAAAATAGAGAATTATTAAGAGAAATTAAATTCTCTCTATAATCCTTATCTCTCTCTCTCTCTTAAGAATGAAAAATGAAGGAGGGATTACTTCAAGACTAAAGGATATGTTATGAAAATGAACAATTCAAGGAAAATGATTCTCCACACTAGCACCTTAAAATCAATTAGCATTTATGTAATATCAAAGGATCATGTTTGGATCACTTCTAATGGAATTCTATCTTTTGATACTCACAATTCAATGAAGGAATTCCTAACGGGTTTTAGGACGATAAAAATTATCAATGATGAAATGATCCTATGTTTATGTAATCATTTCATACAATATTGCTTAAAATAATTATTTATTTAACATGAAATATCCTATCTTGGGGCCTTGTAATACTCTTCAGTAAAATAAATGTAAATATTATGCCCACCGAGGCACTTTTACAGTGCCCGAAACCTATATGTGGTATTGGATCATTAATTTAAAAACATTACAATTATTTATTTGATTGTTGATCTATAGGTAATATTTGTATGATTTTTTTTCATATTATTCATTATTTAATTCAATTTAAATTAACATTTTATAGACATATTAATCATATTCATTCATTTTTTTTAATTTCTTAAAGTTATTTGAATAGACAAAGACAAATTGGAGGTACCATCCAGAAGTGCTAATAATTTTATTCGGTAAGACTAGGTTAAAAATCATGTAGGCAATTAACACCTTGTGTACCCATTTTCACTACACCTATACATGTCAAGAGACACAAAACAAGCTATGTAGTAACTATATTCGATGCATTTATTGCACACCACGTATTGAACGGACTACTATGGAACACGGGATGTTATATTACACAACATGTAGCTGGGGTAAACATCAATTAGTATGCACGAGATAGTGGTGAAATTCATACAATTCATGTGGTCATAATATATGGTCAAACCATTTAAGACTAAAAACTTGGAGCATTAAAGATATAAACACTGTGTATGTAGTGTGCACTGTATATAGTTCATCTTTCCCACATCAGAAATAAAAATCAACCTATTTGATGAGCTATGCAGATATACAATATAAGTGATAAACAGCGTGTTGCATGTTTTTACATTTTGTGAAGTTGTGACCAAAAAAATACCAAGTTATTCATCATGTTTCATGGACACAAGGAAATATTGGTGCATGGTGTGTAATTGGCTTGTAAATTCTTTGTAGTCTAGCTAAGGTTCATGACTGAGGCCCTATGTGTGTAACCCAAGTGCATAAAAACCAAGGTAGATGACGTGTCACTAGTATGTAAACACTGTCTGGTCTCCCAAGTAATATTACAATTAAATTACATTTAATGGAAAATTTCAGAATTAAAACCTTTTTTATTGATTGACACCTATTAGGTTCGACCTTTTAATAATGGTTTTAATCAATTTTAAATTCTCAATTAATTTATTATAATAAATCTATAATAATTAGTTGTTCCATTTATTTTCCATGGCTTCCATTATTATGGGTATCTTCAAATGAATTGAAATGGTCATTATGATGAAATAGAATTAATTAATTAATGAAAGCATGCTTATATTAATAAAAAATAATAAATAAGTAATGAATGTTATCTATTTAGATTTTCATATAGATTTCATGTATGAATATTAATGGTCTTGACCAAGACCAGTGTATGAGTTAGCTATTTTAATTTATTTTTTAGGGGTTTATAATTATTTAATATTAAATTAAATATTTATGGCCTTCACATTATCCCTCCCTCTATTACCATGTAGGACCTATGTGTCCACATTTATTTATGTAATCCACATTTACCCAATCCTTCTGTTCCCCTCACTTTCATGTTAGTTATAAATACTTATAAGTAATGGAGTATTCCCAAGGTGTATAGAGTTATTTCAAGATGGAACTATTGAGATTCCAACCCAGGTAATATTGGTGGAATGTTGTATCTCATCCCTAGACTAACAATAAGAGCTATTTCCCCAATATTTTGGGTTGATTTATTGTCTAGTCAATAAATCAACTATTATATATGCTTATGAATGGGTCATTTATTATTAATCTATTTATATATTATGAATTAATAATTTTTGTGGATAAAAAACCATGATGACATACATAAAAGAATTAATGTGCAAATACATAAATTAAATTAATTTATTATGTGTAATTTGTTTTATCCAAACATGGTTATTAAATTACGTTGCATCAACTTAATATTAAAAAGACATCTAAATGATAAAATAATATAAATTTTATAAATAATAAAGTAAAATCCATCAAATATATATATTAAGTCAGAAATAGCCTTCCATCACATGATAAGAAATGAACCCAATAGAACTAAGTGTTTGTCTAACCCTTGTTAGGACACATACTTTTATAAGGGGGGTTATTATGATGGTTTTGGGTTGACTAAACCATTTTACATCAAGAATATTATCCCATGAAATTATTTGGTTAATTGGGAGGCATGTTTTGAGGGAATCCAATTCAGGATTTCAGGATTGGGTAATCCACTAAACAGTTCAAGGAACTATAAACTCCCGGTTGGAAAAAACCTACCTAACTAAATACCATAAAGTAGAATGACCGACCATTGTATGGGTTATGCAAAGTGGAATATGGATATTTTAAATTATAATTTCCTAGAAACATGACATTCATATTTTATTGATTAGGGATATTGGGATTTGATAAAATATTAGGAGATTAAATAAAACTAACTATTATTATTTCTCACATAAAATGTAATCAAGCAAAGTACTAATAATATGTTCTTTTATAATTGTATAAAAATAGAAGGTTCTTCATCCCCACTTTACCCATGATATATGTTAGATAAAGACTATATCATCACTTATAGTTACTTTCTAGAGTGTTTTAGATTCCTTTGAGTTGTGTTACGCCATGAATGGAAATATTATATGCTAGAATCAACAATGCCTCATTTTCCTTCCAAGGAGGAATTTGATAATTAATCCCTTGTTTATGAAAAACATATGAACTGTGCAGTCGATGTTCGATGTTTGATGTTATCCTATACTTCAAGTGAACTCATGAAGTATCCAAAAAAGGACACTTATTACATTATTGATCATCTCCATGTCCTATACCCAAACAAGAATAGACAAGAACTATTTGATATCTCCAGGAATATTTTTAAATAAATCTTGTAGGGGATGCACCAATTCAGCCTCATGTAATAATTATCATTAGATATATTTATCACCTAGTGGTTTTAGGGTTCAAAAAACCTAAATAATTAAGCAATGATCTCATTCTTACATCACACCCTCAAATATTCTCAAGGATTGTGGTAAATTTTAATATAAACAATATAGAGAAAACTCTCCCATATATTCTTACTCTTCTTCTCTAAGTAGATAAGAAGATGATTCGTGAAAATATTTCCATTCTTATGGTTAAAAAATGTAATGGTAAAGGGAAGAGATATAAGCCCAAATCTTCTTAATACCCTTACAAGAAGAGGATTATTAAGGTGTAAAAAATGGAACATGATACCATTTATTTCAAATATGACAAGAAGGGTTGCTAGAAGAAAAAATATTCCTTTCCAAAGAAGTAAGGGGAGGCTTCAGGTGCATCTGTTATCAAGGGTAATTTATTTGTTTCTATAAATTTTCTATTAAATACATATTTTGGTTCTCAAATATATATTAAAATATAAGAAACCAATAGATTTAAAAATATTGTCTGACGGGAGGTCAATTTTAGAGAAACCGATGGATCTAAACTCCTTGATTAATCTATCAGGGACTACCACTTCACATTCTCTAATGGAATAATATTGGGTTTAAAAGGTTTTTATTATGTATAATCCTTTACCAAAAATATTATATCTATATACAAACATGATTAATATGGATTGATTTCAATTTTTGGAAATAAATTTTTATTTTATTATAAATATATCATTTTTTATTGTAAGGAGCATTTAAATAATGGTCTTCTTGTGTAGTATTATATAAACAAAGTAATTTAAATCGACAAAAAAACTAATTTTTAGTACTCATACCACACCCAACTAAGGAATCACGAGCTAGGTCATGTAATGTACAAATTCTTGAACAAATTATAAAAAGATGAATATTTAGATTCTATTGAACTAAAACCACTTTTTATATGCTATGAATTTTTACAAGGTAAAATGTCCAAATCCCCATTTATTGGAAAATGTGAAAGGGTCAATGAGATTCTTGAATTATTTCATACTGATATGTGTAGAACTTTTCCTATTGAAGAAAGATGTTGGTAATAATAATTTGAAACTTTTACTGATTATTTTAGTAAATATGGATATGTCAGCTTAATGAGGTCGAAGTTGGATTCAGTTTAATAGATTCAATTAATCTAAGACTGATGTTGAGAACCATATTGGTAAAAATATTGAGAATCCACACTTATACCATGGTGGTGAATATATTATTCAAAAAATCATCGATTATTAATGGGAGTTTGGGATTCTATCTCAACTCACACCTACTTATACACCTCACTTGAATGGTGTAATTTAAAGGGGTAACTGCAGTACATTATCCTCAACTCGGTTGGTGAGGGCTCTTCATGTGCATCCAAGTGACCCAAGATCAAATATGGGTGGAGGATTATTTCTAGGTTACTATAGAAGAATTGTAGAAGGTATTGTAGTAGGTATTGTTTGGTTCTGTAGCATCCATAACAATTCCTTTGATTCAGCCTACGAGCCACTGATTTTGGCCTCAAGTCCTTCAAACCTTTGGGCCACCCAAGGCATTTAGGATAGTAAGGCCTTTGGACCACCTTAAGGAATTAGGGATACCTCATGGTATTTAGGACTCCTCATGTATTTCAAGCCACATGAAATATAGATGAATCTAGATAGACTCTACAAGGAATAGGCTTCAGATAAGGACATAGTGTTGGGAACACTATTTTTACGAAGATTGTATTTGTTGTCAACAATTGTCAATGATGGACAAAATAAATATGGTGATGAAGAATGAATCAAAATTTAATGGAGATTTGCTGAAGTGAGGATGCCTAGAGAATTTTTATGAAATCCTATCATTGAATTTCATGCTAGGGAAATTCTCCAGGATGTAAATTCAGAGGGTTGTTGTTCTGATCCTAATTTCAAAGAACACGTATCAAAGGTGATACATTGTCTACAACAATGAAGGATGGTGAAAAATAAGATGATGAATTGGTTATTTTTATTTCAAAAATATCATCTGTTAGGAGGACTTATGATGAAAGCCTTGTGAAGGAAAGGGGGAGTAAAGGTGCTGCCAGTCATATACAGTTTTGATTGGAAGGAAAGATACTAGAAGAAGATAGGGATGTTATAGTATTTTATATAGATAATATGACGATGCTAAATGTGTTCGATAAAATATTATAAATCATGATAGATATGGTTCTCGATAAAATTAGTTGTTTGTTTAATATGCTAGATAACTATGAATAATCATTGAGGATCTTTCCAAAGAAAATTTTAAGGTGAGCCGTTTCTTAGTGTTTGCCAAATTTTTGGAGCTGAAAATCTAGAGACGGAGAAATTTGATTTTGGAAAAGGATGAAACATGAAAGTTTGAAGATATCATTGTATGTTTCATGAAAGTGGTGTTCCATGATCCTAACATCAAAATCTGGAAAAGGAGTCTTGTGGGAAAGATTGGTTTTTGCGCACAAGATTGAAGGGAGTTTGGAATGTTGCGCACAAGGCATGATTCATGGTTAGAATACTGAAAAATGGAAAATGCATGGAGTGTGCGGAAAATTGGGCAAAGTGCACGAAAAATGATGTTTCATAAAATATTGGTTTTTGAGAGCAATATGGAATGAAATTTAGAATTTTGTGCATAAGTGGAGTAACAAGACCGGTATAGGAAAATATAGCAAAGGCAAGGACTGCACAAAAAATTGGGCAGAGTGCCTGAAAAATAGGTTGCGCGAAAGATTGGTTTTGTGTGAAATATGGAACATAGTGTGGAATTTTTCACACAATTGGGGTATTGTAATTAAAAGTAAAAAAAAATGAAAAAGGCATACAGTGCGGGAAAAAATATATGGTTTTCACATAAATGGATTCTGCGCTGCGGAACGGTTTTTCATGCAAGGGTCTGCGATGCCTATGAATAAGAAGTGACCCCTATGAATTTTGTAGGCTTGAAACTTAGAGAAAACCTTAGATCTTGTGCACGAAAAAGAGGATTTGTGTGTAAAAATAGGGTTGCATGTAAAAAAGGAGGTGTTGTACATAAAAATTAGGCTCTGCATAAAAAGGAAGTTGCACATAAATTTTTATGTGCCAGAAGTTGGGTTTTGCACTTAATAAAAGAAAATTACACACAATGCACACAAAAGGTTGTGAGAAAAATGTGATTCCTGTAATCCTTTCACATGTTCTATGCACTCTTGAATTGTCTCTCAAAGAAGAAGAGTCACACCCTCTGTGCGAAGAAGAAATAAAAAAAAGCAACTGGTTTTCTCAAACCCTCGCTTTGTTTTATGGAGGAGATTATTTGATTACCCAATCGTTGAATACTCATCCTTTTAGTGCTTCACGAAGGTAGATATGTGAATCATACCTAGTTCTGTGAAGAAGAATCATGCATCCATTGCGTGAAGAATAAGACCCATGGAGCTCTTTTATTACACGAAGGTGAACACTCTCTAATTACATTATTTATATACACTGTTTGTAGGGGTATTGTTGCTTGTGTGATGAGGAGCCAGATGTGAAACACAACTCATATCTGCACAAAGGAAGTAAGAAGTATACCGATACACACTTGTGTTGGTAATTAGAATTGAAGAAAATGTATAAGACAGTACTGCACTATTCCATATTATATTGTGTCAATTAGAAGGAAGAGAAGAATAATAAAAGAGTGGCCAATCTATATTTAGTTATTCATTCCATATCTACTATGATGATACTAACCCAACAAGGAATTTATTGATTTTGAAAATCACAAAGAGAACTTGTTATTCTAGAATGAAGAAGAAGAATAGTTCAGTGCAGTTGGTTTTGCACTGAAGAAGAGTAGGTTTTAGGGAATCTAGTTTTTCATTGAAGAAATTGGAGAAGAAGAGTGTGCTGCATACAAGTTTACTACAGATAAAGAAGAGGTTGGTTACTTTCATGCTGCTATTCAAGTGACAAGGAGAAGAAGAATGAAGTGGAAGAACAATGTAGCATTGTATCATCCAACAGGTCTCAACAGGTGGAAGACTCGATTAGTGTTGCAAACCCTTTTCAACAAGGAATAAGACTATCTCCATAGTTAGTATAAATAACCAACTAGATGCTTCAAGTTGGACTAGGCTACCACTATTCCAGGGAAGAGGATTGTTTCCCACCCCCTTCCAATATGTAGGGACTCACACTAACTATAGTATTGTTCATTAGTAACTCAATTGTAACAACATATCACATTATAGTGGAGAATCCATGCATTGGTCATTCCCATGCTTGAGAAGGACGTATCTACTCTTATTGAGTGGTGAACCTTGTAAAAATATCGTGTTCATATTTTTACTACTATCTATTATTGCATGCTATAGGGAAGATGGAATAAGGGAATCAAGATCCTAATAGGTCAAGAGGTACGAGGATAAAAAGTTGGAATTCGTTTCAAAATTCCCCAACTCCGATTCACCCCCTCTCAGTGTTAGGTATATCCCAAACTGGTCCTATCACTTAGACCAGGAGCATTCAAATGAAAAGAGATTACCAGATTTGGAAGAATGAGAGGGTATGGAATTACCATTGGTACCAGACTTGTGCATCTCTGCACAGGATAGCTAGCTAACCATCCATGTGAAGGTCGAGAGCTAGCATCATGATATAGATACTGGGGAGGTGTAGTTGCATGTATTTATTGTTCGGGAAAAACTCATCTAGGTCCTCCAGGTCATGTAATGAGACACTAAGCATATGGGTCATGTAAGGGTTCCCCCTCAACCATTAATAGGGGGATTCTGAAAAATGTAAAAAATAAGGCATTTGCGCCATTCAAGAAACGGAGGAATCACACCATGTTAGGCATGTGGAGATCAATGATGAGTCATGAGAGTTTTCCATTATCCTTTTGTGGATATGCATTAAAAACAGAAGCACACATACTAATACAAGTACCAATGGAATCGATAAATGGTATTCCATATGAAATTTGGAGTGGAAGAAAAAAAATGTTGTCCAATTAAAATATGTAGTTTAGTGAAGCATTTTTAAGGCATCTTTAGGTAATAAATTTCCCTCCAAAGGTAGAAATAATACCTTTATAGGATACCCCATGGAAACAAGGGGATATTACATAAAAAACACACATATGAAATGGTAATAGTGGTATGATATTCCATATTCCATCAGATGGGTCATATCTCTAAATGTGATAGTTGAAATGAGGTAGACATTAATGATGTCCATGCTAAAGATACACAATATTTTGTATCAAAATAGATTCCACAAATCCCCCATAAAATAAGAATAACACACATGTATTTTGTAGGGGTACAAGAGAGGATGAAGCACTAGAATATTATGGTTTTCTACTGATCAAGGATTGTGACCCATTATTACTTAATAATAATGATCCTCTAACCTAAAAAGAATAATTAATTAGAAAATATGTTTCCATGTGGGAAGAAGACATGAATTTTGAAATGGATTCCATATACCCAAACATACTCTGTATTTTGGTAAATCCTCTCGTAGATGTAAAGCCAATTGGTTGTAATTTAGTATTAAAAAAAACTTGACATGGAAGGAAAAATCAACACCTTTAAGGTATAAATGGTTGCAAAAGGGTTTAAACAATATCAAGGCATTCAATATGACGAATCCTTTTCAGAATTTTCAATATTAAAATATATCAGAATTATTCTTTGTATTATTCACTTCTAAGACTAAATGATTTTGAAAATGGATATCAAAACAACCTTCGTTAACAGGAACCATTATGAAGTTGTCTATATGACACAACCCAAAATTTTTATGACTATAAAGGACTTAAATAAGATATGAATGTTTCAAAAAACTATTTGTGATTTAAAGAAAGAATCTAGGTCATGGAACATTTGATTCAATGAACCCATAATAGAATTTGGTTTTGTAAACAAATAATGTAATCCTATTCTCTATAAACTGTTTAGTGGGAGTAAGGTCATTTTCTTAATTGTATATTTTGATGACATATTACATATTGGTAATGAGATACCAAAATGATCATATGTTAAGGACTGGTTGAATAAGTACTTCTCCATGAAGTAATTGGGTGGTACTGTATATATTCTTCGGATCAAGGTCCATTGTGTTAGATCCATGTGTTTTCTTGGCGTATGTCAAAGTACATATATTGACAAGATACTAAAGGGGTTCAGTATGGAACAATACAGGATGGGATTATTACTAGTTTCACGTGGAATTAATATTTCCAATAAATTGTGTCCTCAGAATCACGAGGAAAGACAAATAATGAAAAGGATTCCATATGCATTAGTGATTGGGTCAGTCTTGTATGCTATAATATGTTCTAGTCTAGATGTTGCTTTTTCATTAATTTTGGTAGGAAGATATAAATAAGACCCAAGTGACAACTATTAGATGTCAATCAAGACTATACTAAAGTACCTAAGGCATACTAAGGATATATTCCTAGCATATTAAAGTGATGAGGAAGTAGTCATCTCAGGAATTGTACACTACGGGAAAAACTGGTTTTTGCGATGGGCTATTTGTGACGGGATTAATTCCCATTGGAAATAGTCCCTCCCAGAGTATATTTGTGACGGGGGGTTTGTCTTGTCACAAATAAAAAGTTATTTGCGACGGGTTTTGGGGTTCCGTCTCAAAAAGTAATGCGCGGTTTGGCGCGGGTTGTGCTCCAAAGCGCGGGAAGGTTATTTGCGACGGGTCCCATCAGAAATACCGGTGGCGGTAAATTGGTATTTGTGACGGGATGTTGTCTCGTTGCAAAAGGTGTGTCGGCAGGTCACTTTTAACAACGGGGCCCGTCGAAAATACCCTTTTAATCACAGACAACAATTAATGTGGGCAAAGGTATTTGCGATGGTGCCCATTGCAAAAAGAACCTTTTGCGACGGTAATCCCGTCACAAATTGTTCCGTCGCAACTAATCTTACCTATATATACCCCCTTCTGTTTTTCTTTCTCTTCCCCTCATTTCTCACTTCCTCTCTCTCTCAATACTCTATTTTTAGAGAGAAAATTTGTCTGAGTTAGTTTTTTATGCAGATGTTGTGATGTTGCTTACATCAATAGGAGATCCAGTTTAAAGGTATATATATTTTTATTTAATTTAGTACTTATTTAATTTTTTAAGATAATTTTAATTATTGTTGATTAGTTGTAATTAAATTAGATTTAAATTATTTTGTTATCTGTATTTATTTGTAATAATAAATTGAAATTATTAATACTAATTCTTAATAATTATTAATAATTAATAATTTGTAATAATTAATAATTATTAAAATAAAATTAGTCTTGTCTATAAATAATTACTTGTAATTAGTAATTAGTAGTTGTAAATTGTAGTTATTAATATCAATTAACGCTAATTAGTAATAGTTAGGTTTTAATTACTAATGGTTAGGTTCAATTAGTAATAATTAAGGGTAATTTGTAATAAATTAGAATAATTAGTAATAAATTGGAATAATTTGTAATTAATAGAATAATTACTAATAAATATGTATAATTAGTAATAAATATGAATAATTAGTAATAAGTCGGAATAATTAGTAGTAAATAGTAATAATTAGTAATAAATAAGAATAATTAGTAATAAATAGTAATAATTTGTAATAATTTGTAATAATTAGTAATAATTAGGAATAAATATGAATAATTAGTAATAATTAGGAATAATTAGGAATAATTAGTAATAATTAATAATAAATTGTAATAGATAGAAATATAGGAATAATTAAAAATAATTAGTAATAAATAGTAATAAATAGTAATAATTAGTAATAATTAGTAGTAATTAGTAATAATTAGCTATAAATAGTAATATATATTAATAAATAGGAATAAATAGGAATAAATAAGAATAAATAGGAATAATTATGAATAATTATTAATAATTAGTAATAATTAAGAATAATTAGGAATAATTAGGAATAATTAGGAATAATTATAAATAATTATGAATAATTAGTAATAATTACGAAAAATTTGGATTAATTTGCAATAATTAAAAATAATTAGGAATAATTTGTAACAATAATTATTGATTTGTAATAATTAGAAATAAATAGTAATAAATAGTAATAAATAGAAAGAAATTGAAATAAATGGTAATAAATAGTAAGTAGTAATAATTAGTAATAATTAGGAATAATTAGGAATAATTAAGAATAATTATGAATAATTAGGAATAATATGGAATAATTAGGAATAATTAGTAACAATTATTAATAATTAGCAGTAATTAGTAATAAATAGTAATAAATAGTAATAAATAGTAATAAATAGTAATAAATAGTAATAAATTGTAATAAATAGTAATAAATTGTAATAAATACTAATAAACTGTAATAAATAGTAACTGGTAATTTTTTGTAATAAATAGTACTAAATTGTAATAAATAGGAATAATTAGTAATAATTAGTAATAAATAGTAATAATTAGTAATAAATAGTAATAAATAGTAGTAAATAGTAATAAATAGTAATAAATGGTAATAAATAGTAATAAATTATAATAAATAGTAATAAATAGTAATAATTTGTAATAATTAGTAATAATTAGTAATAAATAGTAATAAATAGTAATGATCGGTAATAATTAGTAATAATTAGTAATAATTGGTAAAAAATAGAAAAAAATAGTAAAAAATAGTAATAATTAGTAATAAATAGTAATAAATAGTAGTAATTAGTTATAATTAATATTAAATTGTAATAAATAGAAATAAAATTACAATAAATAGTAATTATTAGTAATAATAAATAATAATTAGTAATAATTAGTAATAATTATTAATAATAAGTAATAAATAGTGATAATTATTAATAATTAGTAATAAATAGTAATAAATAGGAATCATTAGTAATAAATAGCAATAAATAAGAATAAATAGTAATAAATAGTAATAAATAGTAATAATTAGTAATAAATAGGAATAATTAGTAATAAATAGAAATATATAAGAATAAATAGGAATAAATAGGAATAAATAAGAATAATTAGGAATAATTCGGAATAATAAGGAATAAATAGGAATAATTTTGAATAATTAAAAATAATTAGGAATAATTTGGAATAAATATGAATAAATAGGAATAATTAGGAATAAATAGGAATAAACTGTATTGTTACTAGTAACAATTAGTAATAAATAGTAACAATTAGTAACAATTAGTAACAATTTGAAACTATTTGTAACAATTAGTAACAATTAATAAAAATTAGTAGCAATTAGTAACAATTACTAATAAATAGGAACAATTATGAAGAAAATAAATTCTAATAAATTGCAATAACTTGTAATAACTTTGCACAATTTCCAATGGATTGACGAGATCCCTTTTACTCAAGGACTCTTCTCCTTTCAACATTCATCGATTCGAAACATTATGAAATGTATTATTTTATGTATTCTTATCCAATATCGTATGCACAAGTTTAAATATGCATTCGTAGGACCACATTTTCATAATGTGTTCAGGCGGTGATAGTTACAATAAGATAATTCATCGATGAAAAGGGGGCTCTTTTGTCCAATGACTCATTTACTTGAAACATTCTCACACAGAAATCACAATGAAGAATCTTCTCGGAGGTACACATATTCATTATCATGCATACGAGAATGAATATGTGTACCTACGAGCAGATTCTTCATTGTGATTTTGTGTGTGAAAAAGTTGCAAGGAAATGAGCCATCAGACAAAAGAGGAGACATCAATCCACTGGAAATTGTGTTTCCCATAAACAATAGTAATTATTTAGAAGTAGTTGTAATTATTTATCTTTTTTTTTCATATAGTGTTTCTATAATTTCAAATTATTCAAAAATAGTAATGATTTTATATTTTTTAGAAGAATATGGAATAATGAAGTCGACAATAATCATTATTAGATGACCGTGCTTGGATAAATCAGTGTAGAAATCCTAATTGTTCTATTTTAAATCCTATATATATTAAGGGTGTTGAAGAATTATTATGATTTGCATCATCAAAACAAGAATAGGTTTTCGAAGGCACAATAAAGTGTCCTTATAAGAAATGTGCTCTAAGAACGTTTGACAAATTTGACAAGGTTAGGGGACATCTCTTGCAGTTTGGTTTTCAACCAGATTAGGTTTTTTTGGTATCAATGAGGTAAACACAATTCCAGAGAAGATACAAATTACTCCATTCTGGATCCGTCAAGGATTCAATATTTAGTACATGATGTTTCAGGTCCATCTATTCAACAAACTAAAACTCAAGATGATATATATTTATCTCCTGAGTTGGAACCATCCAAATTTTATTATTTGTTGAGGCCTGCTGAGGATTCATTATATCCTGGTTGCAAGATAAGAAAATTAAAAGCGGTTGAAAAATTTATGACTATTAAATAAGATAATGAAATGTCAAACAACTATTTTGATCAGATATTTTCATTGGTTAAAACACTACTACCTTAAGGAAATGTGTTTCCTACGAATTAATATGAGAGCCAGAGGCCGGTTCGAAATTTGTGCCTTAGTTATATGATGATTCATGCACGTCCATATGATTACATCTTATATTATGGTGAAAATGATTGGTTGGATAGTTGTCCCACATGTAGAAAATCGAGGTATAAAGAAGCTCATCCAGGGAAGTCTGGATCATTTCCAGTAAAATAGTTGAGATATTTCCCCCTAACACCCTGGTTACACTGTTTATTTTTGTTTCAGAACATAGTGTAAATGATTTCATGGCACAAAACTAAGATTTCAACTGATAAAAGCTTGAATCATTCATCTGAAAGTGATTCATGGAAAACTCTTGACCGTCCGCATCTGTTATTTGCTTTAGAAGCCCGAAATGTGTGATTAGGTCTTTCTACTAACGGTTTCTGTCCATTTGGTTCTTATGGTAGTCAGAATTCCTGTTGGGCTGTCTTTATAACTCCGTACAATTTACCTCCATGGATCTTGATGAAGGATCCTTATATATTTTTGACCTTATTAATCCCAGGAAATCCAAAAATAATATTTATGTTTATTTGAAACCATTGATTGATGATTTAAATTCATTGTGGAGTGATGGTGTTAGAAAAAATTATGTTGCTTCAAAAAAAATGTCATATTAAATGCTATATTGATATGGACGATTAGTGAATTTATGTCATATGGAATGTTATCTGGATAGAGTACACGTGGTCCGAAATCATGTCCTTACTGTGTGAAATACAACAAAGGATTTATTCTCAGGAATGAAAAAAACCTTTCTATTTGGACTATCACCACATATTTCTTCCAATCGATCGTCCTTTTCAGAGGAAAAAATATCACATCAAAAAAGGTTCAATTGAAAGGGATGGACCTACAAAAATAATATTAGGTATAGAGTTAAAATCAGTTGTATTTTCTTTACCTCCCATCACATTTGGGCCAACAGTAAACCAATAGAAACTTCATGGCTTTGGGAATGAATATAATTGGATAAAACAAATTTTTTTTTGGGATCTTCCATATTGGTCTGATTTGTTGGTCCGCCACATTTTGGATTTCATGCATATTGAGAATAACTGTTTTGGTAATTTATTTCACATAGTATTTGATACACCAGGTAAGACCAAAGACACAGTAAAGGCAAGATTAGATCATGCCTAAATTTGCAGGCGACCGGATCTTGAACAATTTGAAAATGTCAGATCATAGAGGTTAATGAAGCCAAAATCATCTTATACACTACCCAAAGAGAGTCACTTATTATTTTGTTACTGGATTTAAAATTTAAGACTTCCAGATGCCTATTCTTTCAATTTAGACAGATGTGTTAAGAATGGTTATATTACCTAACTAAAAAGTCATTATTTTCATGTTATAATGGAAAGACTTATACCGATTGGATTCAGAGGTTTGTAGAATTCTATGATTTGGGATTAGATAACAGACATATCATAAATTTTTTGAGACATTTGTGCAGTGACAAAAGACTACAATTCACTAAGAAAACTGGAAGAAGATGTTTCTGTAATTATATGTAAATAAGAAAAAATCTATTTGCCGACATTCATAGACTCAATGGAACATCTGATATTACAATTTCCACATGAAGCAAAATGTGTTGGTTGATTATATTTTCTATGGAAGTTCCCAATCGATAGATGCATACAAAAATTAAAGAAAATGTATGTATCAAAGTATCAATTGAAGGCTCAATTGATGAATCTTATTTTCTAGAGAAAATTTCTTTTTTTCTGCTATCATTATTTTGAATCTCAATATTCCTAAAAACACAATCATATGGGACAAAACAAGGGAATGTTAATGATAATATGGACAATAAATTATCAGTTTTTAATCTACCAAATCTTGGTTTTGGTGGAGTTCATGAATGATGGCTTTCGGATGATGAACATCACATAGCTCATATATATGTTCTTCTCAACTGTGAAGAAATGACATCATTTGAACTGTGAGTGATTCTATCACTTATTCTATAATTTAGGTTACAGTATATAAAATTATTTTATTTTTTGGTTATCTGATAATCTTATCAAGAAACAACATCCACAAATTATAGCAGCTGCTCTTGAATAACACAGACAAAAAAAAATTTCTCAACGGTTTCAAAAACTGGAAACATAAATTACAGATGGTTTAACATCAAATATGTTTATTATTTATAATATTGATAATTATTTTATGAATTTTCTGGTGCCTCAACATACTGATAAAATTGATAAGCGACTGTGTATATTGAGTAACCCAAAATCCAAAATGGTTAATTCTTATAATACATATGTGGTGAATGGTTTTTGATTTCATAAATGTGCATATAGGGAATCAAAGCAAAAAATGAACGATGGAGTGTGCATGAGAGTATTGCATCACCGAGAAACTAAATTTGACTTTTATGGAATTCTAGATGAAATTATTGAGTTGTGTTATCAAGTACATAATTACATAATGATTTTTAAATGTCAGTGTATGGATACTAATATAGGATTTAAGGTTTATTTGACTAATGGAATCGTCAATATTAAATATAAAATTCTTCTTGTAGTAAATGAACTATTTTTTCCGGCTCAACAGGCACATAAAATTTATTAAGAAATGTACTATGCTACTTCAAGAGACATAAGTGATTGGTGGAGCATAACCCAAATGAAATCTTGGAAAATCAGTTTACTCGAAATGAAAGTGGTTCCACTGAGTGGAAGGAATTGATATTTTTTAAGAGACTACACAAAATCCATCTTTTTCACAAAGAGACGTGAATATCAATGATGACACTCCAAAATTACGAATCGATGATGATGAAGATGTTAATGATGTTACAAATGAATATGAAATGAAAAAATATGATAAAAATGAAACTCATAAAGATATTGATGATGTTGAGGAGGAAGATAAAGACATTGACATTAACAGCTATGGAGATGAGGATAAAGATGGACATAGATACAGTTAAATGTTGGTTATAATTATAACTAATATATATCTATATATAATAGTTATTTTCAACTATTTTCTAACAATAATTATTTTGTCTTTAAGATGTATCCTGGTCTATTTTGCATGTTGCAGAAGGATGAGCTACCTTTGGATGAGGGGGATTGCGGAACATCTGACCCTCAGCATACTAACGGTTCAGGGGGTACGCGGAGGGGGCGTGGTCTTGTGTGGTTAATGATTCCTCAGCCTATCCCTAAGCGACATCCACATCTTGGCTTCGATCCGCACACATGGAGGCATGGTAACCTGTATATTTTAATTATCATTCATTAATTTATATATATATATATATATATATACTAATTGTTTGATTATTTATTCATTTTTCACAGATTTTCACATGTAGCTATTGGATAGGGGAGCGCTATCTTGCCCAATTATTTTTCTCAGCCATGGATCACATGGGAACAGATTCCCATTGATGTGTGGCGTGACATGTTTAATCAATGGCTTGCATCAAAATAAATAATATTTATTTTGAAATTTATTTTATTAATAACTTGATATTATAAATTATTTGTAGGTTTTATGGTATCCCATCGATGATAGCATGCGTGATGCTATCCACGAAGCATGATAGCTATCTACACATGGTCATTTCTATAAGTTTTTGCACAATTTGAGAAGAACAACCATTAAGAAAGAAGGAATGACAAAATTTGATGAGTCGTGTAGATCCCACCGTCCATAGTTCATTTAATCTCATGTTTAGGATGGATTATGTTTACACTAGTTGGGTGGTGGATTTTATAGGAGATTTTCAGTGGGACGACAGAACTAGGGGAGAGAGGAGGTGACACATCGAGCTGGTAGCCATGCATTTAGTACACAAATAGAGAACCTGGTAAGTATATTTTTTAAATATTTTATATAACATTAAATATATACAGTTTATTTTATATTTATGTAAGTAGATGAGAATGCTGATATTACGGAGTTCGACATCTATTTGAGGATGTACAGTGATCCAGCCACTAGAGAGATTAGAGGAGATCGCCAGTGTCAGATTGTGGTTAGTATTATTTTTTTTAGTTTGAAAATTAACTGCATATAATCTTTTCATGATTTCAATTTCATATTGAAATTGAAGGATTTATATGAGGATGCGACCTCTCAGACACATGTTGATAGTTAGGATGAGATGATTGGGAAGAAAAGTTCCCACATTTTTGTTGAGGCAGTATGGATGCACGCAACTCACTATGGCTTTGAGATGGGACACGTAGTTGGAATCAGCTCTCATTTGACTCCTGGTACTTATTATGGAATGACTATGATGTCGGCGTCCAGCTCGAGAGGAGCTCGTGGAGAGGAATCATTTTTTTCCTCACAGTATTTGGAGCAGTTGTGAACTCAGGATGAGCTTATAGAGAGTTTGAAAAAGCATCATCAAGAGATGTGTTGGCATCAACTGCAACTGTAGTAGTAGCACGAGGAGGAGATGCGTCGATGGAAGCAGTAGCAGCAGTAGCAACATCACGAGCATATGGAGTTCATGCGCCATTAGACTCGTTGTTTAGAGATGGAGTTTCCTCCACCATCTCCTACTGCTCAACCACCTCCTCCAAAAGATGACCCCCTAATGATTTTTTTATGTTAATAATATTTGAATTCACGATTTGTTGTAATATGAACTATTTACAGTTTCTATCTTTTATATTGGTTCAAATATTGCAAAATTTAATTTTTTTAATATTTTATTATTTAATATTAGTATTATATTTTTCAATATCTGTATATTTTACTTATAATAATAATATTTTAGGAATTTTTTAAATTTTATTGTAAATATTTTGAATTTTAATAATTTTTTATTTTTTTATTAATTTAATAATATTAATATTAATTTTTATTTATCATAATTTTATTAAATATATTTTTTTAGTATTATACTTTTTATTGTTTGTTTATTTTACAAATAATAATATTTTATATTTTTTATTATTTTAATAATAATAATATAGTTTTTTCATTAATCATAATTTTATTAAATATTTTTTTATTATGTTTGGTATTTATGATGAGACCATTTGGGACGGGCTCCCATCACAAATAATTTAAATATAATTTTTTATTAATAGTATTTGCGATGAGACTGTCGTCCCATTGTAAAATGTATATATATATATTGTATATAATTGGAAGCTTATTTGCGATAGACCCATCACAAAAGGTTTTTTTATATATAATGTATATAATCAGAGGCTTATTTGCGATGGGAAACTTCCCCATCGCAAATACTATTTTTACGGAGGACCCATCGCAAAAACATGTATTTGCAATGCTGTTTTCTATAATGGGATCCCGTCGCAAATAGCCCATTGCAAATACCTCTAATTCCAGTAGTGGTAGATTCTAGTTTCCAAATAGATCATGATGATATGAAATAAAAAATATTATAAAATTTCAATTTTAATGGTGGTGTTGTAATCTGGAAGAGAAAGAAGAAAGCTATATTCACCTATTCTACATTAGAGTATGAGTGTATTATAGATTCTGAGGTAGCTAAAAAAGTAGTATGGATTTGAAACTTCCTCCAAGATCATAATGTAGTACAATGTTGTAAAGATCCTACAGTTGGAACCATGGTCTTCTATACATGAATTGGAGTATGGTTTGTGTTCGTTGACAATCCTCAGTGGAAGTTCAGAATATGAACCAGTAAAGTGATCATACAGTTCGAGAAGACAACAGTATTAAAGGTGGCACCGTTTCCCAGTGTTTGCCAATTTTTTGGGCCTCAAAATCGGAAAATTATGACACGGATAGTTGGTAAAATGACGTGCGAGAAAAAAGGAAGTGGTGGACGAAAAATAAGGGTTGTGTGCGAAAAAATTGATTTGGGCACGAAAAAGTGTGGGATTCGTGAAATAGAGGATCGAGGTTTTTTGCACAAACAGTGTTTCAGAATCAGAATGTCAATAAATGGAAAAGGCATGGGCTGCATGAAATATCTGATGATGTGCGCGAAAAACGATATCGGTGCGAAAGATTACACGCAAGATGAGAGGTTTTACGCGCCACAGAGGATTTTGCGCACATGGGTCTCAGACGCCTATAAATATGAGGTGACCCCCTTCATTCCATACGGTTGAATACTTAGAGAAGATTAGAGGTCTGATGCACGAAAAAGGATGGCTTAATGGACTTGCACGAAATATTCTGGTTTGCGCGGAAAATTCCTGGATGCGCGAAAAACGAAGAGATGTGCGTAAATATTGGGGTTGCACGTAAAGATTTAGTTGTATGAAAATGGGTGTTGTGGCGCGAAATATTTTTCCACGGGAAAAAGGAAATATTGCGTGCAATTGGAAGGTTTTGCGCGCAATGGGTTGGTGTTGCACGCAATTGGAAGGTTTTGCACGCAAAGGGTTTGTGTTGCACGCAATTGTCAGTGAAGCTTGTCTGCACGTTCTGGTTATCCGCTTCAGAGGTTCTATGCGTTCTTGTGCATCAATTTCGAACTTGGATGCAAGAAGAGTCTCATGCTAAGTAGAGACAAATAATTCATTGAAAATATATTGAAGAGACCTTCACGTCTATAAAATAAGTGGGACTTCACCAAAGGTAGTGAGCCAGGGGGAGTCAACAGGAGTGACCTGAGGGATGTAGTGAGCCATCCCTGAACATTTGTAAAGGCAGTGAGCCTAGGAAAGAGTGACCGTACCCGAACCTTTGTAATCTACAACTAGTGAAGCATGGTGGATTTTAGTACGACCAACAACTTTTCAGCGTATGCTCTTTGGACTTAGCTCTTAGTGGTGAACCAAGTAAAAAGTGACGTGTCTTCTCTGTGCATTAAATGTTTTATTTTTGATTATATTCTTCGTATAGGTTCAACAGGTTCCTACCAATGTGGGAACAAGATCCATCACATTAAAAGAAAATGTTGTCACCCTAATTCACCTCTCACATCTTAGGGTGTCTCAGGGTCCTTCACCTTCCACACATTATTGTGATAATACTAAAATGGTGGATCTTGCAAAAGATCTATGGTCACATCAGCAAAATAATCACAAAATTTAAAATTATCAACTCTTGAGTTATTTTTCTCATAGAGGTGAGGATGCAATAAATAATTTTTCTACATAAGATAATATAAAATACCCCTCGACTAGTGCCTTAACTCAGCATAAAAATGTTTTTCATGTGAGTTATAGTGGACTAAAATTCAGAGGAAGTTAGATTTAGTCTATGTGTGGGTTTGTTGGAGTTGGTTTCCTATGACCAACTATTTATACATTTATTACAATTATATTTGATTATTTTAATATTATTAAAATATCTTATTAAATATTGTTTTTTCTTCTACATGATGTTAATTTAATAATGTCTTAGAGGATTTATCACAATAATAAGGCCATATTTATTCTTTGATATGATGAGAACCTTGAAGTGTTATAAGGATATTCATAAATATAGTTCTGTAGTTGGATAAATTTTTATAATGGGACTCATATAACATAACTGTTGGGTGAAAGTATTTATAAGTGGATGAGGATTATTCTCATTACTTTTGTTCTTGGTAATATCTAAAATGGGAGATTATGAAAATTGATCCACCAGTAGAAATTTCTCATGTTTTTGTGTCATCATATATTTCTTTCTTCAAGTTAGTGTAATGGTCCTTTGATTTTAATATTATCATTAATTCATTTCATGACTCACTCACTTATATTTGATGACAAAAACCACCATGCCATACCTTGCGGGATGTAGGGTGTGTTGGGTTAGCCACATGTGACATGTTATTAAGGGATACGTTGAGGAAAGATTATCCCCTTACATCATTATGATTTTTGATATCTTTATCATTTGATTAGAATAGAACCATGATTGTAAATTCCACAGCCATAGTGTATCGATGTGTTTTTTCCAGATAGTCAAAGAAACATGTATAAAGCATATTGGTTAGTGAAATAGATGTGAAACCTGTTTGATGAGATATTGTGACAAAATGGAATATATTAAACTATGATAATTCCTATTTGGTTTTGATCATTATGATATTATGTTCTTTCGCATGGGATCATCAACCCATTTCTAGAAAATAATATTAGAATTTAGGTAAGCATTTCTGATGCCAATGATAAATAATCCTAGAGGGTCACACACTAAGTGTTTCTATTGATCTCATTATTATTGAATTTAATATATTAAATTTTATTCTCAAGACAGAAGAATAATCTTATTTATGTTTTATTGATATCAAATATTTTTTGATGGATTGTATATTAAAATTAAATATTTAGGTGTGTACTCAATAAGTTATGAGGATGAACAAACCAAGATGGAATTAATTGATAAATATCTATTTGCAAGTCAGTAAATATTATTTATCACTATCCATGTAGGCATGCATCACAAAATAATTATAACTATAATAATAATATTATATGGCATGTAGTTTATTACGAATATAATATTATTTTAATTGCCGGAATGAAATTAAATGATCTTTCATAACAAAAACCCTAGATTTATAAGTAAAAAATTATGTCTATTGTGTAGGGTGTACGAAAATAGACTCATTGGGAATAGAAAAATTCTCTCTTGACTCATCTTTCTCTCTCCCTCCCAAAAACAAGAACCTCTTCATAGATTTGTTCCAGACATAAGTAAGAGAGATAAACATGAACACCAGAAGATAATCGATTCCTAGAGCTATCACGAAGAATGCGATTAACATTGTTCGACGATCAAATGAGCATGTGTGGATCACTACTGTAAGAATTTTATCCTTAGATCCTCATAGTGCATTGAAGGAAATCTGAAAGGGTTATATAAAGGCTGACATGCTTAAAGAAAAAAAGGATCCTACTATGAGTTAATCATTTATTAAAATATTAATAAATTAATGATAAATTTAATGTGAATGGTCCTCTCTAAGGGTTTAAAGAAACTCTTTATTAAAAGAAATTTTAAAATTATTCCCACTAAGGCTGTTTTTCTTCGTCCAAAACCTTCATTCTCCAGATTTATTTTAGATGGTTATATGTTCATACATAAATTTAAAAACAATTGGTGGCCATTTTAACATGAGATAATGAGTATAACCTTCCTCCATAAAAGATTCCTTTAATTCTTATGATCTGGTCATGTGTACTTGTACCATTTCCAAACAAAGGGTATCTCATTGAGATTTTATTTGAATTCATTAGAGGTATGTATGATGGAATGATATTGTTTAATATACATGGTTTTGTGTTCACTGTTATATTGATTTTCCCATTTTAATTATTGAATTACTAGTTTTATAAATTATAAATTATAATTTATGAAGTGGTATTTATGAAGAATGATATATTCAATGATTGCTCAAGAACCCTAAATGTTACACCACAATGTACTGAGTTGATTTCTGTGTAAAAATGACCAGGCATTTATTCACGATAAAAAATAAACTACCAATTTAAATGGATTCAAATGTTAACAATAAGATGTGTGGAATGATAAACATATAATAGGGGAAAACGTTGGTGCATATAAACATAAACAAAAAGGGATCTATACGATGTATTTATAATATATCATAATTACTAATATTAGTTGAAATTTGATTAACACTTAGAGGGGGGTTGAATAACTATTAATATTTTTCTTCAAAATATAAACCACTATCATTATTTTTTACAACTTTTATAAAAAAATAAACACAATGTAGTAATAAAAAATTAACATGTAATGTTTATTAATGAGACTACCCTCTAGGATATATGACTAATTCTATGGTGTGTGATGTTTTTTATCTCCCAAACACAAAACCCAACATTTATTATCCCGATTTAGCAATAGAAAATGAGTCAAATTTTTCCTACAAAACATCAGATACTTACTAGACTTAAATAAGAACAAACTTGTTATAATTGGAATAAAGAAAAAACGTTTATGAACAATTAAAAAAGTGAGTACTAGCTACTAATGGGATAAAAAAATTATGATATTCCTATGCCTCAATGGGTATAACAATCCTATTAGGTTTTTCTCACAATTAAGGCTCTTCTAACAGTATTTATATATTCTCAAAACCATTTTTCTCCAAATTTCTCTTATTTATTTTATTTTTATCCTATTACCTTATCACACACATATTGTTTTATTCATAATTATTTTATTCGTTTGTTTTTCCCTATCACTATCCTTGAGTCTCGTGTGGTTTTTCTTAATTTTTTTATAAAAATTGAGTCTTAGCGTGGGTTATATGGTTAGACAAACAATTATTATTAACCATGTAGAAACCGTGTGAGTGGACCATAGTTTTTAGAAGATCTCTTTTTCTTAGTTTGTATAAAATATTTCTATCAACATATCCAAATTGTGTGGGTGCCCACGTAATGGAACTGATTTCAAGAACACTCACTTTTTGTCTCCATTGGGTAATGGAGATGATGATGTGTAATTTAGAGGCATTCTGGAGGGTGGAGTTAGATTTTATCCATTTATCGGGCCACCACACTATACTTCAAGGCACGGGGGTGGCCATGGTAAATCTCACAAGGATCCTTGGAGATAGTGAAATTTTATTTTGAAAGGCATTCTATTGTGATAGACAATTATATGTTTTTCACACCCTGAGTAGTAAAATGCTTGGTGCTGTTATTTTAGAAAGGTTTACTCGTGTTAGGGTCGTTGCATCAGTGTAGAGTTGTGTATAGTATATTTGAACCCAGAATATATAAATTAGATTGATACTCTTAACCAATGTATAAGGGTTTATCATTATTCACATAATGGTGGCCATTTCGAGTTTCCCAGTTGGTGTTGGGGGGAACCACAAGCAGTGATATAGATTTTATGATAGTTTTGGATGTTATTTCACATGTTGAGTCACCTAGTTTGAAACAACGATAATGAAAATGCCAAGTACATTATTTTTGTGGTGCATAAGGGAGTGAAGTGGTTGGGCACAAAATTCATGCTTGGGGAGAGAAGAAATTGATAGGGGGTCTCACTACATTATGGAATTTTTTCTAGAAGGCCAAAACAGATAAGGAATTTTTCCTAGTAAATGGTTTCTAGTTATAATCATGATCCAGGGCACAAAACACCATGAATCACACCATAATCCATGAAATGGTGTCATTAGTATTAGTTTTATGTGTGTTTAAAAAATCACGTGTTTCGATTGGATCAGATGATTCAAAGTAAAATATTCTAGATATCCCTTTGACCAAAGTTTCTACTAGTGTTGTGCAATTCACTTCCCCATAGTGGAGAATTCAGGGATTCCTCTATAAATATAGGGCCATCTATTCCTTGGTAAATTCTTCTATATTTTATCTTAAAACATACCCCACTATTAGACCACTAACCAACCTCCATCCAACTCTCTAGAGTGTCCATACATTTTGGTTCATCTGATTCAAGGTACTAGGTAATGACATGAAATGTTGTAAATAAAATTTCCATTGTGATTTAATTAAATATATTATTATTTAATATGGTTATAGAAAACACATGAACTTATTTTTTATTATATGTAATTTTATTTAGTATACCTTTAAGTATCATTATAATTGATAATATCACTGTTGAATAGTGATCATATGATGAGTCTAAATAAATGGTTTTAATAAATTCAATTGACATAGACAAAGGAAGTAATGGAGTCAACTAGTAGGATTTTACCCAATAAAGCTCATTTATCATATCTTATATGGTAGATGAAATCCCTGAGATTTTACGTTGAATAATACCACTATAATATTCAATAATATAATCTTGAGTGAAATTGTTTATGGGAGAAGATCAATCTCATTGAGATCATGGTCCGAATCATATGCACCACACCACCCTATGAATGTCTCACAGTCACAAACCTTTCTCTTAGGGTATTTAATAGAATATTGAAGGGATATGTATCAAGAACCTATAATTATGAGTATGTAAATTATGTTTATAGGATAATGAATATATTCTCATACAATTATTATTACATTATAAATTAATATTATTTTGATTTTGATACAAAAATACATAAATTGTATTTTTTAGAAAAATTAAAATTCATTTATGGAATTTACAATGATGAATTAATTTGGAATTTTTTAAAAAAATAATATTTTTATAATATTTTATTATTTAATAATGTTTATAAAATATAAATGATCATTTAATGTTTATAAAGTAAAAAATATAATTTTTATAAGGGTTCAAAAAATGTTATTGTCAAAAAAACCCATCATTTGTTAATAAATGTCAATTACTATTTTAAAAGTGAAAATGTACATATTTATAATTTTTTTTTGAATAAAATGAATATTAGTTTCCGAATTGGAACATGAAAATTATCCATTGGTGAATTTTTTATATTTTTTTGAGACTATCAATTTTTCAGATAGAAATTAAATACCATACCAATATAATTTGTGTTTTATGACATCATAATGACCCAAAAGTGATTAAATAAATAATATAAAGGATATAAACTACCAAATCTATATTTTACATTTAAAATATTGTGATGTTATGTTTATTTTATTTATTTTATAAATTCAATATGAATCCTCCAAAACTAGTAATATATTTTATGAATTTAAAACAATTTCGTTATGAGTTTGACTCACCACACATAATCAAGGGAAATATTTTGAAAATTTATAACCATGGACATAATTAATAATTATAACCACTCAAAGTTTCTAGAAACCATGTAAAAATACCATTTTATGGTTTTTGTTTTTGTTTTTTTATTATGTACAGTTCAAAACCTATATAATAAAGAAACCCCCCTCGTTTCTAATATAAACCCATCGAAGAAACCATTTCACTTAAATAAAATCCTTGGGTAATATTAATACCCATACTTCTACTTTATAGATTCCTCAAAAGGTACCAAAATTCTCTCAATAATCCTCTCCCAATAATATGGAATATACACTCATGTAAGGGATTTCTCTCTTCTCATTTCCATTCAAGCACATATTCTATTATATGATTATTAGTTTCAATTTGTGGTTGTATATGTGTGTTTTTATAAAACCCCTCACTGTAAATTTTTGGTATAAATAATTTTATAACCATTTATAAATCCTTAACCCCTCTAATTAACATTTAGTTACACCCATTTCCATACTAAAATTTAGTAAGGGATCTCCACCTTCTCTTTTTTATTCAAGTTTCTTTATTACCTTATGACTTATATTTTCAATTCATAATGTTGGGATATCTCATTAAATGTCCATATAAATTCCCATTATATGTAAAAATGATGAGATATCCCTTTATCTCACATCAATTCAATTAATTAATTTTTAAGTGATGCCATTATGCTTTTAAAAATTTACCACAATTTTCCATAACAAAACTATTGTGTAGTGAATACCAAACCAATTATCTATAAGTGGGGTTCACCATTATAAACTTATAACTCTTTGAATTGGTAATTACATGTATTTATTGCACACACCTTGATTTTGGAATAAATTATGATGATGAATGAATCCATGTTTTATGATCTATGTGGCACACTTAAAAATGAGAATGAAATAAATGTAATAGGTGTGCCTAGACTTTTATAGAGCTCTAATACATTGGATAATGTTTAGTATCATGATATGTCATGTTGGGATAGGGAGTGAACCCGATTCCTTTATGGTACTTTTTCCATTATTATGTCTTGGCATTTATCCTTGATATATGTTTATGATGTGGTGTTTTAAGTTGTGACAACATTTCCTAGGTTATGAAAATCAGGATATATCAAGTCTCATTGTTTATGTGTATGATTCCTAATAATTTTATTCCCCATTGATATATCAATTTTCTAACATGTATTACCATATTCCATTCTTATTCCCTTACAAAACATTATAGCTCACCCCTTTCATATTTATGTCCCCAGGTTATCCCATGCATTTTTAAAAGCCTTGGAATTTTAGAATCATGTTATGAAATATTTCAAAAATGTTGTTGTATCCTATATTTGGTATGTTATTCAATGTACCTAAATCCAAAATAAACTAGACTACTCATTATTCTGGGTTGTATAATGTAATAAATCATTTATTGAAGTTTAATAAATAGAAGTCTAGTTATAGTTGGTATCAAAGGAAAGGTTTTGTTATTTTTAGGATTATGATTAGAAAAATATAGGGAATGCCTTAGAGATAAGACTATGTATAAGAAAAAAACCATAAATTTTGGTAATAAAGATTATGTGGTGTATTAAAAAAATAAATCATTACCTAGATACTACATGTGGAAGTGGTTCTGAAATATATGTTCCAAGGGGTTACAACTTTGACAAGGTGTTTTGTGCTTGACTCAGTGTAACCTGGTACATGAAAATGGGCTTTAATGTTCCCCTGGTTTGACACTACTGGGGGATATGATTTTGTAAATTCATAAGATCATTATGAACCATTATTATGGGAACATAAATTTACATAAGATTACATGTTAGTAAATAGATCATGGATAACATATATGGAAGCCTAGAAATTCATAAGTTAAGAAAATATATGTGATTTATAAGTTATCTCTTTAATGTTATTGGATTACTTTTTTGTTTAATAGTTTAAAAATAATCATCCCTAATTTTCTTTTTATTCTATCCGATGGCTAGAAATAGGAGGAATTAGGTAAAAAATCAATTTGAAGGTAAATTTGATGGCTACCCTAATGGGATGCCCATTATGATTGGAGAAGGAATCACAAACTTCATTATAATACTCTCTTCGCAGACTCATGTTCTGAATAAAAACCTAGATCGGGAGGAGAATCCATAACCCCCTAAGAGAGAATAATAGGAAATTGATACATTTATGTGATAAAGGCCTATGACTTTTAATGGATAATTAGATCCTTTAATCACATAAAAATGGATCAACACCATTGAGAATATATTCTCCATCCTTCAATGTTCTTAGCAAGAAATGGTTCTACTGGATATTTATCATATGGATGGAGAATCAGATTAATGGTGGACATTGATCAAAATATGATGCTTGAGGAAGAGATTGAAGTGATTGGGTGGAGGGAATTTCATAAAATGTTTTCTGATAAATATATTCATGGCACCCTCTGACTTAAAATGGAATGACATTTCCTTTCCTTAAAGAAAAAAGGTGAAGAATTTATCAGGGTGTATGAGGGAAACATCATAGTACCTGCACAACATCACTCCATATTTTTCATTACCTCTGAATTCAAGGATGACTACTTCTATAGTAAGCTAAAACCTAATTTATGAAAATCCCTAGAGATCTAAGAAAATGATAGTTATGAGGAAAATGTGTGATGTTTCCACAAAGTTGAAATGGGGGTTGGAGAATTTCAAGTGTATCACTGTGATAAGAAATGGAAAGTATAGTTTAATTATGGCAGTCTCATGGTGAAATCTGATAGTGCTAGGAAATTTCAACATCCAACTTTTCAAAGGTGTGGGAAGAAGCATCCAAAAAATTTCGTAAGTGGGACAAGGAAATTCATTAGGTGCTGGAAGGAAGGGCACCTCACCAATAATTGATTATAAGAGAAACCCACAAATATGATAGAGGAAAGGAATGCTCCAATTAACCCAAAATACATTGTTCATTTCTTCAACAGTAAGGAAACTATACAGTTTTCCAACCAATGCACCAAGCCAAGCATTTTTGAAGAAAAACAACAACATCCGAGGCAGAAATGATAGAATTTTTCTATCGCATCTTCTATGGTTGATCTGAACAATGAAGTGGTGAAAGGTGTGCAAATTATTAATTCCTAAAAATGTACATTTTATTCAGGTTATATTCATTCCATCATATCAATAAATTCTATTAGTACTATTCAAACACCACCACAAATCATGGAAGTGGAGATGTTTGTGAAAACAGAAAATTGGGAAATTATTGTATCCAAAGTATATAACTCCTCCCTTATCATTTTTTCTGGATAAATATCCTATTGAACCTTTTAATAATTCCTTTGGTGTAATTTTATACAATTATCATCTTGTATTGACTTTCCCTATATATAGGCACTATATATTTCCTTGAGAAGGTTATCACTCCCCGTATTATGAATTGACCCATGATTGTATATAATTTCAAGGATGATTATAAATCATCTTTAGCACAAAAATCTTAAGCATGGATATTATTTCCCTATGAGAAAGCATATCTATCTCAAATGATGGAGTCTATGGAAAGAAACATCCCAAAAGACATGCCTATTTTGGTGGAATATGATAATGTGTTTTTCGATGAATTGTATGGTCTTCCTATAATACGAGAGGTTGAATTTAAAAAGGAGATTATAACTATGGAATTTATTTTAACCAAGAATCTATAAATAATGGTTGTTTTGGATCTTCAAGAGCTTAATAAGAAACTATAGGAGAATCTAGATAAATGGTTCATACTCTCAATTGCTTTACAATGGGTTGCATTGGTCTTCTTCATTAATAAGAAGGATGTACTAATGTGCCATTTCATTAATTATCATGATCTCAAAACGATCATGATAAAGTACAAGTATATTATTCCATGGATGGGTGAATTGTTCAATAATATTGATAGAGAACAATACTTCTACAAGGTGGATCTTCGGTTGGGATATTATCAAGTAAGGGTGAAGAAGGAATATATCCCCAAGAACACTTTTCATAAAAGTTATGGGCACTCTGGGTTCATAGTAATGTAAATAAAATTCAATAATTATCTAGAAATGTTCAAGGTCTTGATGAATATAGTGTTTAGAGATTACCTCGACAAATTGATGGCAGTATTTTTAGATGATATCCTAATATACTCCAAAACCAATGTGGAGAATGAAGAGTATCTGAGCACTCTACTAAAAACATTATGAAAGGATAAGCTTTATTAAAATTAAATAAAATTTGAGTTATTGTTAAAGGAAGTCTAATTATTAGTAAATATCATTAGAGACATTGAGATATCTATAGATGCTTCAAAAAAATAAGTAATAGATTGATGGATGAGGCCAATATGTGTGATTTATATTTATAGTTTCCCTGGATTAAGTTGGTATTATTGGTGATTTGTGTGAAATTTATCATGATTTTCATTCTCTCTAACCAAGATAACTAAGAAGGGAGTCATGTTTTTATGGAATAATGAATGCAAAGAGATCATTAAGAAGATAAAAAGGAGGCTTATCACTACACCTAATCTCACACAACCCACAAGTGGAGATATATTTTTTGGTATTCAATAACACTTTAAAGAAGGGATTAGACTATGTGTTAATGAAAAATGAAAAATTCAGAGCCTATGCATCAAGGAAGTTGATAGTTCATGAAAAAAACTACCCCACACATGATCTATAGTTGGATGTAGTGATCTTAGCTTTGAAAATATGGTGGAATTATCTATTTTGGTAGAAGTGTGAAATATATATAGACCAAAAAAACCTAAAGTATATATTCACACAAAAAGAGTTGATTATTCACCGACAATGATGGTTAGAGCTGATCAATGACTCTGAATTCTCAATTCACTACCATCCTGGAAAAGAGAATAATGTGGTGGATGTTCTATATTGAAAGGATCCATCAATTCAATCATTGTTAATAGTTGAGAGGGATCAAGTATTCTTATATTATAAAAGGATAGACATGGGAATCATAAAAGAAGGGACATAATCAATCCTTTCACAACTTATTTCTCAACCATCAAATATTTAGAGGATAAAGTATGCCCAATGAAATGGTGTTGGAATTTAGAAAAATTTGGAAACTACTTAAACAGATAAATCATTGGAATTAAATTTCAATGAATAATGTGTTGTAAGATTTTGTTCAAGACAATGTGTACCGTCAAATCCTATGTTAAAGAAGGGGTTATTGGATGATGCACATAGATCAACCATCTATATCTATCCTGAAAGCCCAAAGAACTATTGAGATCTATGCGAACACTATTGGTGGGATTATATGAAGAATGGGATCAATAAATATACATAAAAGTACTCGGTATGCCAAAATGTAAAGGATGAAAGGAAAAAGTATAAGGTGATGATTAACCCATTCCCCATACCCACATGGAAATGGGAAAACATCACTATGGACTTTTTCACTGGAATTTTGATGAAATCTAAAGGAAACAATGTTATTTGGGATGTGGGGGATCTTCTTATAATGATTATTGTATCAACCCAAAATTATATCATGGAGATATCCCTTATTATGTGAATTATATATATTATAAATCACATACAATGACATAGTGTACAAAATGCAAACATTTTAAATGAAGAATGAATGAAATGGGAATTATTTCTATAATTTAAGGAACCAATAATGATGAAATAATAACTTGACCATAGAAATAGTAATATGACCTTTATGAAGATTAAATTATCCAAATGAAGAGTAACCGCAACTATAAAATTATAAATGAAATTTAGGAATCTCATTAGTTAATGTATGACATAAATATATCATAGTATAAGTAAATGAATAATTTAAAAATTATTAATTAAGTGTTGGTATATTTGTTAATCATAATTATTTAATAAAAATTTTATAATTAATAAAACAATTTAAAATAAAATTAATTTTCATCAAATGGATTCATAAATAAATACTTTGTTGTCTTGTGATTTTAGGATAACTTAGCGAAAACTTAATTAAATTTTCAGACTATTATAAAGTCAGCTTTAATTTTAAAAATTATATTTTTCTAGTAAATGATGATTTTAATTAGAAATAAAATTTATAATATTTAGAACATTATTTTCATAAAATGTATTCCTGTTTTTAATTATACATGTATAAAAATTATTAGGGTTATTTTTCAAGGTATTTTTTTTAAAATACATGAATTTATGATGAATAGTAAAATAAGATAATTTACAAAATATGTAACACCCCAAGATTTCATAGTGTGTTATTTTTCAAAATAATTCAATAACTTGCACTACACGCAACACCGAGTTCAATCACACCTTTACTTACAAAAAAAAGTCATTAAAAGACGTCATGAATAGTATTAACTAAATTTTAAACTTTATATAATCCTTATAATTTTAGAATCCATATTATGAGTTTCTTAGTCAAAATGCAAGAACAGATTCATTTTCAGTATTGCACTTTTATCAACTTTTGATAGTGAAACCATTTTAAATACAATATTTTAAACTTTTTGACTAAATGGGGACATCATAAAATTTAAAATGAAACATCCCAAACTTACACGGTACGCTTTCCTTTGAATGAAACAGTAGCGTGTGTTGTACGCAACTTCGAGTTTTAACACACACCACAACAGATCAAACTAGCCGTTATGAATAGTAATACCTAATTTTTGAAATTATATATATTATATATTTCAAAATGGACTTCATTTTTGGATTCGAAATATCGAATTTAGCCTAAGGTAAAATTTTGGTACTTTTCGGATAACTTTAATATTTTGATGAATAGTGAAAATTACTAAATTTTAATTAAAAACAACTTTTTTAATCAAAATAATTAATAGTGATAAATTATGAATTTTATTAGTTTTAAAGTATATTTTTACCATTTAATATAATGTTGGTCATTGGACATAATTTTACAATTAAACCGAACATAAACAAGTGTCAATCTTTTGATAGTTATTATCTCTTAAAAACAAGCTTTTTGTTTTGACAGCGGTAATTAATTTTAAATTAATTTCTGCCACTTCTGTGTTTTGAATTTAGGAAAATGGATTCCATATTTGTAATCAGGATGTTCAAATTGTGTAAATAGGTAACTTTTATTTTTAGACATTTTGAATAATTACTGCGGTAAATATTTTATTTACCATGGTTAAGGGTAAATCCGGTAAATAAGGGTTAAAAAATAATATTAAATTACCCTAAAACGTGTCTTAAACCTATTGGTTGAAACATGGTCGACCATGGGCATCTTTGGGTCGATTTTGGGACCCCATGGATCTACTTGTAAGTGATAATGACTCTTTATTTTAATTAGGTTAAAATGAATACAAAAATGACACAAGCATATATCTTTTAGAAAAACAACTGTTAAATAGGGTTATATATGTTGGATTTTTGATTATAAATATTCATTAGAAAGATGGAAAGATTTTCTACATAATTATATTTTATTTATAATTTTTAGACATTAAATAATTTATTTTATTTATGACACAATGATTATGCAGTAATTACTATAATAGTGAAAAATTAAAATAATTGATATTATAAATACCCAAATAAATGTAATATGAAACTTTTAATGAATTAAACTAATTTTCTAGGATAATAGGATATATTAGGATTGATTTAATTGACTTTTTTAGAAGTAATCAGTCTTTTATGAGTTTCACAAAAATCAACTATTGAATAGTGTCAAAATTGACATAAAAGAGTTCTTAAAACAAATATTATATTATTAATTGCTATTAAATTCCTAAAAATCTAAGTTTCGACCAAGAGACTTATATCATGATAGTTTCATCATTAATGGACCACTTGGGGGTCACTTGGATGTATATAGTAAGTTTATTAACCATATTATATAAAAATACAAAGAGACATTGTAAAAGTGAATCTAATTAACTTAGAGTTAATACTTAAAGATAAGGTTAATATAAGTACCCAAATCTGTATAAATTCTATTGGTTGAGTGGTTTTAGACCTATCCCCACCTTAACCTTTGAATAGTCAACTTTGGAGCCATTAGAAACTGAATATGAATTTATTATAAATTAATATTTCTAGCTTTTCCAAAGGTGCCCCTCACCCCTCTTATAAAAAGGCACTCTTCCTTCTCATTTCTTCACACCTTCAAAGCCTTTTGGTTCTGCCAAAATCTGCCCAAATACTCTCCCAACTTCCCTAACTACAACCTAGAGGCCTTAGTTTGATCATAAAGACAACCTAAGGAGCCCTTTTGATCAAATCAAAAGGAAGAACCCGAAGAAGAGGTAATGTTTTCACCACCCCCTTTTAAGTTCCTTTCTTCTTCCACTTCCTCATTCTTTGTTATTACCATTATAAAATAATAACTCCAGTATCATATATATACTGTGATGTTATTATAAATATGGTACAACCATATTCAGTATTCTATCCATCCTTTGAATAACATGTCACCATACGTGCGTACGTACGGCTTACCGTCTCCACGTCGTGGTGTAATTGTTATTCAATATATTATTATTTGGATGGGTATAATAATGATGTGTAACTAATGTAAATAATAAATATAAATGATAATGATTCTGTATATATGATATAAAATCCAATTATATATTATTTTAATATCAAAATAATGATATTGTCGCTCGTGCGTATGTACGGACTACCGTCTCCACGAACGCGATAAGATTCATTGTCCATCATATCCATTAAAGTATAATTATAATTTGATGATTTAAAAATAGTATCTAAGGACTTGATATCATTCTGGATATGAATAATATACATCCCATTAATAACGAATATGGCTCACATAACAAAGAATATAAAGTAAAATGAACCCGTTAACACCCGAAATAACGATAATTCTAAGATATTATTAACAAATCAATGTTAAAAGATCGTATATGATATCATATTAAAGTAAATGATTCTTGTATTATTAAATAACAATTATTTCACCATTATACAGGAGGTAAACCTACCATCGACCAAGGAAAAAGTACAAGGGATTATCTTATCTCACTTTCAATTCCGTGAGATTTCCATTGTTCTCCACTAAATTATTGAAAGTGGTGTATTGTGTACTGACATTTGATACATATTATCATGATTATCTTTATATTAATGTTATTCTCTAAATCATTTGGTGGTTATTAACTTTTTTCCATATGACTCAGTTGATTAACGTGGTAAGGGGTTTCTAATCTCACTTTTAATTTCGTGAGAATTCCATTGTTCACCACTTAATTATTGCATGTGGTGTATGTGTACTGCCCATGATTGTATTCATTGTGTAATATACTTTAATTTATGGGTATTTAAATCATCATGGTATGATACTTCTTTCATGGGTGTATGTTTCGCATGTTACCTAATCGATAAGGGAATTTGAGATTTCAATTTCCACTCATTTGGCTTTAGGCATATTTCATTAATTATATTACCCCAATATTATGTGTGGAATCACTATTCATTTGATTATGTCATAATTTCCACTCCCCTTCCTGTGGATATACTTTTGACACACATAATCACTCCATTGATAATTCTCAAGTCATTGATATGAATTTGATAAGAGTAATTTTAACTCATTCACCATTTGTTGAGTTAAACATCCAATTTGTTGGTGTTGTTTTTACAAGATTATGTGTGAATATCCTTTGATTGTTTTACACTGAATATCCAATCAGATTTAGTGTATTTATATTTTTCACACATAACTATGTCGTTGATTTATCCTTAACCTAAGGATACGTCCTTTATGAGAGATTTTATCTCAATTTACATTCCATTGAGACTTCTTTGTTGATATACACCAAATCACTTTTATGTGATGTATATAATGTACTTTGACAAAGTATATCTTGAATCCCTTTATTCTCATGATATTACAATGTTTTGATTGCCTCAATTATTTGTATTAAAGTGTCTCTCTTTTGGTTAGAAACTCTAACTAAAATACCATTTTTAAATGTTTTAAAGACTTATTCTTCTAAATCTTGCTCATTAATGTCCATGTTTTAAAAATGGTTTTAAGGATTTATTTATATGGACATTAAAGTTTTAAAATTAAAAAACCTTTTAAAAGTTTCAAAGTGGTATGGGACACTTTGATTCAAAAAAATCTATTTTTAAATGGATTCTTGACAAATAGTGTGACTTTTAAATGATTTCAAGAAAAGGGGGATATTTCCCTCAAACAGTTTTGATGATTATTTTCATCTATGTCAACATCCTTCATTATTCATGATTGAGGTTAAGGTGATACAATACAATCTTCCATATTGTATCAAAATGAGTTATGTTTGACTATGGATGTTCTATTTTTATACCATTCATGGTTTGTGGTTAAAGTATTGACATTTCGTGCGCTAGTTTTAATACGAATGTTTATTTTATGTTTAAACCTATTAATATGAGGAATGCATTGGACTTAATAAGTGACGGGTGGAGCCCGCTATAGCTCCTCGATGCATCGGTAGGTCTCATGAGACAGACTAGTGTCTTGGCACAAGGCCTTGGCAAAATCTTATTTGTAGTCTTGGCACGAGGCCTTGGCTATATGGTTATGATAGTCTGGCATTATGCATTCCATCATTATGAAAGTGGTTATTGATAATGCATGGGATTATTCGACTAGTAGAATATCCATGTGAGTATGTAAATGGCATTATTTTATTTTATCTTTGCCATTTTATGCTGAAGTTCATGTTTAAAAGGCTTTTGTTTTAGTTATAAACTGCCTTAAGTGTTTATGCTTATTTATGAAAGCTTCTGCTATAATGTTATCCTTACTGAGCATCTGAGCTAACCCCTTTCAATGTATTATTTTTCCCAGGATTATGAAAAAGTAATTTATGAATGACCTGCAGGGATAGTATGAGGGGATATGAAGACAAGATGTTTTTTTATGATGTAATGTAAAATTTATGGATGTATCTAGTTATTCCAAGGCTACTAAACTAATTGGTCTTTCGAGACTTGATCTTTCCCGTGATCATGCCAATGTTATGTTATAATGCACCGACTCTAGGTAACTAGGGTCGGGGCGTTATAGTTGGTATTAGAGGAAGTTTAGTACAAACCTTGGAAGCTAGATTTAGATAAACTCTGATTAGAGCACGTAGACCTAAGATGAAATTTCTGGATTAGTATAGAAGAACTTCCTAGAATTTTGGTATTGTAGAGATTTTTTTCAGTTTTCTGAGCAATACATCCCTGTCTGGATACGAGCAGGTAGAGGCGGCTCTGGCACAGATGTACCTAGGGGTAAAACCCGAAAACACCGCTTTGAGCTAGACTCGAACGGGAACTGGTGCACGACAATGGGCCTTGCTGCACTCTTGGTTACGACACTCCCGGGGGATATGCTTAGGATAATTCTCATTTTCTTTACAAACCATTATGAAGGGTTTATGAGTATATACATCCTCAAAGGAGACATTTTTATGATTATGGATTATATCCATAAATAGTTCAATTTATGTTAAGTGTTTTATAAGTATGGGATTATGTATTTTGATCATAAACTGATCTAGTTTATGCCATTGTTTAGAAGTGGCGCCCAGTAGAAGGAATGAGAACTCCAGAAATGCACATGATCGAAAGAGAAGGAAGGATCATATCTTTCATGGTCTTAAGCTAGAATTTATAAGAGAAATAGTCTCCCATGTATTATCATCATATGAAGAAATAATATCATGTGTTGATAAGATAAGTAAAGAGTTTACTGAGTCCTACGGCTTTGAAGGGAAGAAATAGAAGAAAATGATGGAAGAGAGAAAGATGGATAAAGGGAAGAGAGAAAAGAAGAATTTTCCCATATGTGGTAACTGTGGAAAGAAACACCCTGGAACTTGCCTGAAAGGAATGGGAGTTTGTTATAAGTGTGGAGGAAAAGGGCACAAAGTACGTGACTGCAAGGGTAAGAAAATGGTTTCAAATGTACAATGCTTCATTTGCAAGGAGTTTGGACACTACGCGAACGTATGTCCCAGTCATCAGACTATGCCGCAAATGATGTTATTGGATAATAATCAAGTTATGATACTACCACAGATGAAGAGGAATGATTAGAGTTCTTATGTTGATTATGTCAATTGAGTGTGTATCAACAATGTACTTGTTATAATAATTATGGAGTATATAAGGATTGTACTGCAGTACTATTTCATTAAGGACTTGAGATTATGTGGAGTAAAGGAAAGTGACTCAATAGCAGGATAAATTTTTGGAAAATATATGGTTGAGAGAATGATAAACCATAATATAGTTTTGATACCAAAGTAGTGATTTTGGAATAATACATGGTTGTTTTGGATAAATTATATTGGATATTATTGACTACCTTCTAACTGATTAATGATTTGTATATTCCATCATTTTTGGGGTTTAAAACATTTTTGGATTAATGAAGTATATCCAGCATTCTATATGGAATAAGGGAGCATGAATGTAATCAATAAATAATATGGTAATTCAGGATGTTTCAGTGTATTAAAAGAATACAAGATGAAGTTATTCATATGCTATTACGGGGTAAAAAGGTTCTACATTATGTTTACCTTACTTATAAATGTTGGACTGTGAGTTTGGATAGAAGTATTTTGGATAGTTCTAGTTTGGATTATTTTGGATTGCCATAAAAGGACAACCCGGAGGTCGGGCGGCAACCTGTCGCGTCCGGCAAGGCTGCGAGACTTGAACCCGGAACCGAAGGGCGACAAGGGTGTATCACCTACCACTGACCCACGATATGTCCTAGATTAAATAATGTAGTTTTTATTAAAAGATCTTTTTGATGAATTATAAATTCGTTTATTTTGGAACCCTATATGAATAGTGTAAATAGAATTTTTTACGTCCTATTATCTTTTAGAGTGAAAGATGAGTTTGTGGTAGAAATTTATTAATGGATAAAACTCTAATTATAAAGTAAGTATAGCTCCTTATGATCTTAGCCAATCTCATAAATAAATTCCTCAACATTAAGAAAAGAAACTTAGAACAAAAATGTTGTCGTAGATGGTACCTTAAATCATCTCTAATTTATGGCTTTGGGATTGTTGGCCTTTTCATAGCCATGTTCTCTACCACTCTCCATCAGATAATTAATGGTTATATTTCTCTTCCATATCCATATTTTCCTACATGGAACCCTAGTATGTGTTATTTTCGGTAATCTTCATACTTTCCACTCTTTATTTTAAATAGAGGCCTCATTAATTCATTTTTCGATGTGGGATTTCAACTAAGATATTTTGAAACGTCAAAAATGTGTTATCCTAATACCCTATGTTTTGTTGAACCGATGGTATTTCAAATCATCATAGATTGATGAATTTAAGGACCTCAATTTTACACTTGTTTGTGATTGATGACCTCAATCAATACCTATAAATATTTACGTTTTTCCTCCAGTTATATGTCTCTAATTTCCACCAATGTTCTCCTAATCGAGATCATAATTTGGTGGTGACCCTTTGATTTCTCTTTTCCTCATATTAAGACTAAATTTTAGTATCCCAATTTCCGATGTGGGTTTTCCCACAAATATATTTTCTACTTTCAACCTTTTATTTTCGAAGAACAATTTCAAATTGTGAGGACGCAATTTATTGAAGGAGGGGAGAATGTAACACCCCAAGATTTCATAGTGTGTTATTTTTCAAAATAATTCAATAACTTGCACTACATGCAACACCGAGTTCAATCACACCTTGACTTACAAAAAAAAAGTCATTAAAAGAGGTCATGAATAGTATTAACTAAATTTTAAACTTTATATAATCCTTATAATTTTAGAATCCATATTATGAGTTTCTTAGTCAAAATGCAAGAACAGATTCATTTTCAGTATTGAACTTTTATCAACTTTTGATAGTGAAACCATTTTAAATAAAATATTTTAAACTTTTTGACTAAATGGGGAAATCAAAAAATTTAAAATGAAACATCCCAAACTTACACGGTACGCTTTCCTTTGAATAAAACAGTAGCGTGTGTTGTACGCAACTTCGAGTTTTAACACACACCACAATAGATCAAACTAGTTGTTATGAATAGTAATACATAATTTTTGAAATTATATATATTTTATATTTCAAAATGGACTTCATTTTTGGATTCGGAATATCTAATTTAGCCTAAGGTAATATTTTGGTACTTTTCGGATAACTTTAATATTTTGATGAATAATGAAAATTAATAAATTTTAATTAAAAACAACTTTTTTAATCAAAATAATTAATAGTGATAAATTATTAATTTTAGTAGTTTTAAAGTATATTTTTACCATTTAATATAATGTTGGTCATTGGACATAATTTTACAATTAAACCGAACATAAACAAGTGTCAATCTTTTGATAGTTATTATCTCTTAAAAACACGCTTTTTGTTTTGACAGCGGGAATTAATTTTAAATTAATTTCTGCCACTTATGTGTTTTGAATTTAGGAAAATGGATTCCATATTTGGAATCAGGATGTTCAAATTGTGTAAATAGGTAACTTTTATTTTTAGACATTTTGAATAATTACTGCGGTAAATATTTTATTTACCATCGTTAAGGGTAAATCCGGTAAATAAGGGTTAAAAAATAATATTAAATTATCCTAAAACGTGTCTTAAACCTATTGGTTGATACATGGTCGACCATGTGCATCTTTTTGTCGATTTTGGGACCCCATGGATCCACTTGTAAGTGATAATGACACTTTATTTTAATTAAGTTAAAATGAATACAAAAATGACACAAGCATATATCTTTTAGAAAAACAATTGTTACACAGGGTTATATATGTTGGATTTTAGATTATAAATATTAATTAGAAAGATAAAAAGATTTCCTACATAAATATAGTATATTTATAATTTTTAGACATTAAATAATTTATTTTATTTATGACACAATGATGATGCAGTAATTACTATAATAGTGAAAAATTAAAATAATTGATATTATAAATACCCAAATAAATGTAATATGAAACTTTTAATGAATTAAACTAATTTTATAGTATAATATGATATATTAGGATTGATTTAATGGACTTTTTTAGAAGTAATCAATCTGTTATGAGTTTCACAAAAATCAACTATTGAATAGTGTCAAAATTGACATAAAAGAGTTCTTAAAACAAATATTATATTATTAATTGATATTAAATTCCTAAAAATATATGGTTCGGCCAAGAGACTTATATCATGACATTTTCATCATTAATGGACCACTTGGGGGTCTCTTGGATGTATATAGTATGTTTATTAACCATATTATATAAAAATACAAAGAGACATTGTAAAAGTGAAACTAATTAACTTAGAGTTAATACTTAAAGATAAGGTTAATATAAGTACCCAAACCTGTCTAAATTCTATTGGTTGAGTGGTTTACGACCTATCCCCACCTTAAACTTTGAATAGTCAACTTTGGATCCATTAGAAACTGAATATGAATTTATTATAAATTAATATTTCTAGCTTTTCCAAAGGTGCCCCTCACCCCTCTTATAAAAAGACACTCTTCCTTCTCATTTCTTCACACCTTAAAAGCCTTTTGGTTCGGCCAAAATCTGCCCAAATACTCTCCCAACCTCTCTCACTACAATCTAGAGGCCTTATTTTGATCAGATATCCAACCCAAGGAGCCCTTTTGATCAAATCAAAAGGAAGAACCCGAAGAAGAGGTAATGTTTTCACCACCCCTTTTTAAGTTCCTTTCTTCTTCCACTTCCTCTTTCTTTGTTATTACCATTATAAAATAATAACTCCAGTATCATATATATACTGTGATGTTATTATAAATATGGTACAACCATATTCAGTATTCTATCCATCCTTTGAATAACATGTCACCATACGTGCGTACGTACGGCTTACCGTCTCCACGTCGTGGTGTAATTGTTATTCAATATATTATTATTTGGATGGGTATAATAATGATGTGTAACTCATGTAAATAATAAATATAAAAAGATAATGATTCTGTATATATGATATAAAATCCAATTATATATTATTTTAATATCAAAAGAATGATATTGTCGCTCGTGCGTATGTACGGACTACCGTCTCCACGAACGCGATGAGATTCATTGTCCATCATATCCATTCAAGTATAATTATAATTTGATGATTTAAAAATAGTATCTAAGGACTTGATATCATTCTGGAAATGAATAATATACATCCCATTAATAACGAATATGGATCACATAACAAAGAATATAAAGTAAAATGAACCCGTTAACACCCGAAATAACGATAATTCTAAGATATTATTAACGAATCAATGTTAAAAGATCATATATGATATCATATTAAAGTAAATGATTCTTGAATTATTAAATAACAATTATTTCACCATTATACAGGAGGTAAACCTACCATCGACCAAGGAAAAAGTACAAGTAAGGGATTTTCTTATCTCACTTTCAATTCCGTGAGATTTCCATTGTTCTCCACTAAATTATTGAAAGTGGTGTATTGTGTACTGCCATTTGACACATATTATCATGATTAACATTATATTAATGTTATTCTCTAAATAATTTGGTGGTTATTAACTTTTGGCCATATGACTCAGTTGATTAACATGGTAAGGGGTTTCTAATCTCACTTTTAATTTCGTGAGAATTCCATTATTCACCACTTAATTATTGCATGTGGTGTATGTGTACTGCCCATGATTGTATTCATTGTGTAATATAATTTAATTTATGGGTATTTAAATCATCATGGTATGATACTTCTTTCATGGGTGTATGTTTCGCAAGTTACCTAATCGATAAGGGAATTTGAGATTTCAATTTCCACTCATTTGGCTTTAGGAATATTTCATTGATTATATTACCCCAATATTATGTGTGGAATCACTATTAATTTGATTATGTCATAATTTCCACTCCCCTCCCTGTGGATATAATTTTGATACACATAATCACTCCATTGATAATTCTCAATTCATTGATATGAATTTGATAAGAGTAATTTTAACTCATTCACCATTTGTTGAGTTAAACATCCAATTCGTTGGTGTTGTTTTTACAAGATTATGTGTGAATATCCTTTGATTGTTTTACACTGAATATCCAATAAGATTTAGTGTATTTATATTTCTCACACATAACTATGTCGTTGATTTATCCTTAACCTAAGGATACGGCCTTTATGAGAGATTTCATCTCAATTTACATTCCATTGAGACTTCTTTGTTGATATACACCAAATCACTTTTATGTGGTGTATATAATGTACTTTGACAAAGTATATCATGAATCCCTTTATTCTCATGATATTAAAATATTTTGATTACCTTAATAATTTGTATTCAAGTGTCTCTCTTTTGGTTAGAAACTCTTACTAAAATACCATTTTTAAATGTTTTAAAGACTTATTCTTCTAAATCTTGCTCATTAATGTCCATGTTTTAAAAATGGTTTTAAGGATTTATTTATATGGACATTAAAGTTTTAAAATTAAAACTCCTTTTAAAAGTTTCAAAGTGGTATGAGACACTTTGATTCAAAAAAATCTATTTTTAAATGGATTCTTGAAAAATAGTGTGACATTTAAATGATTTCAAGAAAGGGGGATATTTCCCTCAAATAGTTTTGATGATTATTTTCATCTATGTCAACATCCTTCATTATTCATGATTGAGGTTGATGTGATACAATACAATCTTCCATATTGTATCAAAATGAGTTATGTTTGACTGTGGATGTTCTATTTTTATACCATTCATGGTTTGTGGTTAAAGTATTGACATTTCGTGTGCTAGTTTTAATACGAATGTTTATTTTATGTTTAAAACTATTAATATGAGGAATGCATTGGACTTAATAAGTGACGGGTGGAGCCCGCTATAGCTCCTCGATGCATCGGTAGGTCTCATGAGACAAACTAGTGTCTTGGCACAAGGCCTTGGCAAAATATTATTTGTAGTCTTGGCACGAGGCCTTGGCTATGTGGTTATGATAGTCTGGAATTATGCATTCCATCATTATGAAAGTGGTTATTGATAATGCATGGGATTATTCGACTAGTAGAATATCCATGTGAGTAAGTAAATGGAATTATTTTATTTTATCTTTTCCATTTTATGCTGATGTTCAAGTTTAAAAGGAATTTGTTTTAGTTATAAACTGCCTTAAGTGTTTATGCTTATTTATGAAAGCTTCTGCTATAATGTTATCCTTACTGAGCATCTGAGCTCACCCCTTTCAATGTTTTATTTTTCCCAGGATTATGAAAAAGTAATTTATGAATGACCTGCAGGGATAGTATGAGGGGATATGAAGACAAGATGTTTTTTTATGATGTAATGTAAAATTTATGGATGTATCTAGTTATTCCAAGGCTACTAAACTAATTAGTCTTTCGAGACTTTATCTTTCCCGTGATCATGCCAATGTTATGTAATATGGCACCGACTCTAGGTAACTAGGGTCGGGGCGTTACAAAATAAATACATTATAAGATAAATAAACTATTATTTGAGTCATGGATGATGTAGGAACCGTAATATTAAACATACCTTCATTATTTTAATATATTTGATGATAATTTAAAACTATTCATAGTCTGGAGCCAAAATAATTAACAAATGAATAAAATATTCAAAATCACTCCCCTCCACTATAAATACCACCCCTCACTAGCTCTTCTCCTCAAACCTTACAAGCTTTGATCACTGTCAAATTTATTCCAAATACACATCCTAGAATCCTCCCCCACATCCAAAATCTATTCATCAAATTGAAATACCAAAACTAATCCTTCTAAAGAGGTTCTTAAGGAGGATTATTTAAGAAGTAAAATCCTCTTTTTTTTCTTTTAATTTCATTTCAGGTTCTTTTCTTTTATTATTATATCGTATCCTCCCTTCATCCAAATAGCATGAAAAATACAATACCTTACATATAATATAATGTTATTATTCTAATGGAATAATCAATCATCAATCCCCCCTCCTCTCCCTTTTTTTCTAAAAATGGAAACATCATCCATGAGGTGTTGTTTCACCGCCTTCAAAGATGACAAGTTTTAATTTTTCCTTAACCATCTTCAAGGATGTCCATGAAACCCTTTTAATGGTTAAAAATGATTCAAAAAATTATATTATAACACTTTTTATTTTCTAGATGTAACATATGTACATAATAGAAAAAAAATAAAATAAAATAAGTTCATTATGATCAATAACCGATGTAATAATCCAAATGATTATAACTAAATTTCATATAGAATGATTCATCCTCATAAGAAATAAAGAAATTATATTTATAACCATTTACAATTAAATATGCTCATTAATAAATTTTAATTCCAATTATACATAATTATACCAATTTTACATGAACTCTATTACTTATAAACAAGTGAACATATCATGGAAACCAAGAAAATGACTGCTCCCAAACGATGAAACTAAACTCTATGACTCATCAATAAGGTCATGAATGAAATTAATTAAACAATAATGAATCAAATAAATATATAAAAGGATATTAATTAATTAATAAATGGATTATATTTTATTACCTTGGAAAATATGGTTAAGTGAATAACTCATTCTGAGATAAGTTAAGGGATTCTACACGAACCTTCATTTTTTCCACTGAGTTATTCTTTCACTATATTTACCTAAATTTAATGATTATTTATTTAATTTTACTTCTTATATATTATTTTTATATGTTCCAAACTCATATTTCAAGATAATTTCATCTTTATTTTATGGTAATTACTTGTTTTACAAGGTTCCCTTATTAATTCTTCTCGATATGCAAGCTCAATTGAGGGTAACATCTCAATTTTAAACCCATTTTGAGTACCATCCATAATCTATTTTAAGAAAACGTTATTTTTATAAAATCACAAATTTTGTCCTAAAATAATTTTTTTCATATCTCATTCTATAGAAACCATCATTAAAAATAAAAAAGAATTTTTCAAAAGAAGTCTTCTTTGCAATGTAAAAATAGTATTTCTCTCATGAATTCCACGATGACTTTATTTGATTATTTTCATCTATTTCACAACCTCTATTTAATTTTATTTCTTATAAATGTTTACCTATTATTATTATCATTCACTATATTTTACTAAATGGTTTATGATCATTTTTACCATGCATGTGCTATCTTGATACCATTTACCATACTACTCAGAATGGCTAGTGATTATGATTACAAATTGGGGATAGTTATTTACATTTCATATATACATGTTGTTTATTTTTATCCCTGCTCATATCAATAATTCATTAGAGTTAATATGTGATGGGTGGGGCTTGATATAGCCCCTTTATGCATTAGTAGGTCTCATTTGGAAAACTGGACTGGGGTTTTTCCCATTATGTAGGGTGTCTTAGCTGAGGCCTTGAAAATATGTTTATGTTGTCTAACATTATGAATTCCATCATTATAAAACAAGTTACGAATAGTCCATGTACGTTTTTGACTATTATAATATCCATGGTTTTGTTTTATTATGGAATTATTTAATTAGTTTTAATTTATATCTTTTTTTATGGTCAAGATTATGTCTTATAGACCTTTGTTTTTAGTTATTCATCATGCCTTACTATTTATTTTTCGTGATAGGTTCTATTGTATTAATTACCCTTACCGAGCACCTTAACTCACCCCTTTCTTATGTTATATTTTTCCCCAGGCTATGAAGATGAATATTATGAATGAATTTCTGGGATAATCTAGAACTTATGGATGTTTCCAATGGGATATTCTATGTGGTATTTCCTTTCAATGTTTTACTGCAAAACTTATGTTTGAATCTGTTTTTTCCAAAAAAACTAAACTATTCTCTCAATTAGGAATTGATTCCATGTAATCATGAAAATATAATAAAATAATGTATGGGTTCTTGGGAACTGGGGTCTGGGCATTATAGTTGGTATCAAAATATGTTTAGTAGAAACATTATAAATTATATTTAGAAAACATAAATTAGGTAATGTAACCCTAAGATAGACTTTGAGGATAAGAATAGAAAAACGTCATAGAATTTTAGTAGTGAAAATATTATATAGATATTTCTAGAAATATATCCATACGTGGATACTACAGGTATAAATGGTGCTCGCATAGATTTACCTTGCAGTAACAACTCTGACAAGGTGTCTCGGGCCTAACTTAGGGTAACCCGGTACACAACAAGGGGCCTTACTGTGCACTTGGTTTTACACTCCCAATGGATATGCTTATGATAATTCACATATTTTTTAAAAACCATTATGAATTATTTAAAATTAATAATTTCCTCAAATAAACCATGTTTATGAATATGAGATTATCTATGCATAAAATTCCAATTTATGTTAAGTATTTTCCTTATTCAAGATTTTTTATTGTGATTCATAACCTAATTTAATGTATTCCATTATTATGAAATGGAGCCTAGTATATGTAATGAAAAACATATAAAAATTCATATCTCATATATGTATTTACCTTCTATAAAAGATAATTATATTTTTACCAGAGATGTGACCGGTTTTTAGCAACTTATAAATATATTGGGATAGCTGAATCTGGTTATAAACAATAACCTTACCCATATAGTTCATCTAGAACCAAAAAATGCAAGAGATATAGCGACCCAACCTTTTCTTAAATTACCATTACATCATTTTAAAGATAAAAAACATAATAGTATTACACATAGAAGTTCCAAAGGTTTAGTTTTTTTTGGAAAACTAGGACCATACATAAAAAATAAATCATCTAGCATAAACATTTTTTTAATTTCTTATTCCCTAACCCCTTATTGGAACTTGAACTCTCCTTAGTACATGTATTCACCTTAGGATATACATCATATGGGGTGATCATTAATCCCAACAACAGTATATATAAGAACAATATATCATGGTGTGAGTATAATCATAACATTGGCAAGGAATCATGAACATGTGAGGAATCATTAATAAAAGACTTGAAATGTGGCAATGCATAAAGAATGAAACATCATGTCTTAGTAGTTAATTACCACACATAGTTGTAAACAAATCTAGCATCTTGTTCACACAACATTTCACATTAAGTCATGAGATTCGTCACTTTAACCAATGCATTGAGGCTGTATATAATTCTGGGTGCACCCATCACATTGAATCATTTATATTATCCGATATAATTCCGAGTGCACCCATTACATCATAACAATTTCATTATCATGCATACCACATAGAACATATATCAATCATGAATATAAATAACCATGGAAAGTAATGGGTTTCAACTCATAATAACACATTCATAAACTTTGGGTTCCCAAAATAAATAGGGAATAACATACTTGATACAAGAACCATCAACCTTGAGTGAGAAGTAAAAGTTGTGCTCTTAAAAGAAGAGATCTTTTGGGAAACTTTTTGTTTGACATAAACTCTATTACAAATCATGTATATCCTAGCACAGGTAAGACAATGATGAAAAAATGATTTTAAGGAGTAACCATACCAAAATGGAGTGAAAGAGGGAGAACCCAAAGAAAGAAAGTTAGTTTGGTGAATTTCCCCTTACCTTGTATTTGAACCCCTTATTCACTTTAATGTTCCCTTGAATCCTCCTCTTGATATCATCGTTAAGGAAGCTACGCTTGGACTTTGGATGATACCAAGAGCACTTGGATGAGGGGGAGGGTCTAGGGAAGATTCTTGGGTAGTTTTTAGACATGGGTTGAAGCATGAGAGGTATGAGGAAATGAGGGTGTGAAGGGTGGTATTTATAGTGTGGGGGAGAGAGGTTTTCTTAATATAAATTTCATTAATTTATTATTTCCCCAAAAAAAAGTAATAGTGAGTCTTATATAAACAATAATAGTAATTTTATCATGTGAACCCAAACCAATTGGGCTTACATCAGAAGAGCATCATGCATGAATCTATAATTATCTTATATATCTTATTTTATAAATTACTGTATTTCACTAAACATAAAAAATTCAAGTATTTTAGAAAATAACCAAAATTGTATTCCAACAATTTTTCGATGTGTAGAATCCAAAAATGAATTCCATTTTTCAAAAATAATGTTCTAAAAATGATTGATTTAAAATTTAATTAATATCATAATTTTTTATTCAGAAACCAGTTTTAAAACATTTATTTACTTATTCTAAAATATAGGTACATCATACTTTCACTTGAATGTTATTTTAATACTATCATAGTTAAGGTAAAAATTCATTAGGTTATATAACTATTCATAAGGGTATGTTACTATTAATAAGGGTAGGTTACTATTCACGAAAAATTATGTTTTTTTATATTGGACTCCAAACATCTTATTGATCACAACTGTGTACGTCATATTTTTGAAATTCAAAACATAGAAGTGGGAAATTTGTGTTTAATTATAACATAGTATTTAGTATCATAATATGTCATTGTGATTCCTAATGTGGTTATTCAATAAAGAATCATTATAAGAAGGGAATTACATTGATAAAACATTGGGTCATTACATTCTTCCACTCTTATAAAATTTCACACTCAAAATTTCTTTTTACATAAACCGGTGAGGGTACTTCTCCTTCATTGCCTCTTCCAGTTCCCAAGTATCTTCTTCAATCTTATGGTTCCTCTAAAACACTTTGACAAGGTGGGTTGTCTTGTTGTGTAGAACATTATCTATCTAGTCCAGAATATTTACTGGAAACTCCCCATAGTAGATATAATCTTCCAGTTGTACCACCTCAGAGTTCAGTACATGTGAGGGATTTGGTATGTACTCTCTCGGGAGTGATATGTGAAACACATCATGATCTTGATCCATATTTGGTGGAAGTACAAGCCGATAGGCCATGAATCATATGCGGTCAAGGATCTCAAAGGTGCCAATGTACATTGGGATTTGCTTCCCTTTCCTTCAAAATAGCATTACTCTCTTCCACGGTGACATTCAAAGATAGAATTTATCTCCAAAGTCGAACTCCAATTCCATTCAATGGTTGTCCGCAAAACTCTTTTTCCGACTTTGAGTAGCATTGAGGTGTTTTGGATGACTTGAAACTTCTCTGCCATATCTTTCACAAGATTGGGTCCATGTAGCTTTCTTTCTCCAACTTTATCCCAATAGGTTGGAGTTCTACATCTCTTACCATATAAAGCTTCATACGAAGCCATCTGAATACTCAAGTGGAAGCTATTGTTGTATGAGAAATCAACCATTGGGGGATGTTGATCCCATCCACCTTTGAATTCTAGAGATCAGGATCTTAGAATATTTTTAAGTGTTTGAGAAGTCTATTAATATTGGCCATCTGTTTGGGGGTGATAGGTTGTGCTAAAATTTATTTTAGTACACACATCATGTTGAAGAGTCCTCTAGAATTTAGATGTGAACCTTGGATCACGATCCGAGACAATCAAGAGTGGAACCCCATGCAGTCTCACCACTTCTTTCACATATATATTTTCAAGTTGTTCAAGTGATAGGTCTTCCTAAATAGATATAAAATGGGCCGTCTTGGTGAGTTTGTCAACCACTACCCATATCACATTATTTCCCTTTGATGTCTTCAGCAGACCCGTGGAGAATTCTATAGTGAAATTATCCCATTTCCACATGGGTATAGGCAATGGCTACATCATCCCTTTGGACTTTTTTCGCTCTACTTTAACTTCCTAACATACCAAGTACCTTGATATATATTGTGCAATCTCATTCGTCATGTTATCCCACCAAAAGTGTTCTTTGAGATCACAGTACATCTTGGTACTCCAAGGATGGATAGATAATGTTGAGTTATGTGCAATGTCTAATAGCCCCTTCTTTATCCAGGGAGATGAAGGCACACAAAGGCACGTTCCAAACCAAATCACACCATAATTTTTGATATGGAACTCTTTCAGTTTCCCTTGTTTGATGACATTTACCCTATTTTGTTTCCCCACATCACCCCTTTGTTCTTTATTAATCTTCTCTTGGACAGATGGTTGTGCAATCATTTGGAAAAGGTAGGATGTATCCCCTGCCCTTATGATTTTTAAATCCATCCTTTGAATATCAAAAAAGAGATGGTCTTTCATAATCCATAACATGGATAGAGTATCATGTTCTTTCTTCTTAGAGTATCAGATATATAGTTCGCCTTTCTAGGATGATAGTAAATAGAGAAATCATAATCCTTGATTATCACTAACCATCTCATTTAACGCATGTTGAACTCCTTTTGTGTGAATATATACTTTAACATCCTATAGTCGGTGTATATGTATCACTTATCACCATAATGGTAGTTCTACTAGATTTTCAAGGAAAAAATCCTGGCTACCAGCTCTAGATCATCCGGCGTGTAGTTCTGCTCATGGATCCTCCACTGCCGTGATGTGTAGGCTATCACATTATATTTTTTCATTAGTACACAACCCAACCCTTTCCTTGACGAATCATTATATATCACAAAACATTATCCTCTTTTCAGTAGTGTGAGTACATGTGCAATGACCAGCTTTCTCTTTAGCTCCTTAAATCTTCCCTCCCAATATTCCATCCAGACATACTTTACCCCTTTTTTTGTTAACATAGTTAGCAAGCTTGACAGTCATGAGAAGATTCCCAAAAAACGTCAGTTGTAACTATCTGATCCAAGAATACTATGGATTTCTGTGACACTAGAGGGCTTGGTCCATTCCTCAACCTCCTTTTTTTTGAAGGGTCCACATAAATTCCCTCACTTTTGATCATATTTCCCAAGAGCGTGACTTGATTCATCCAAAAGCCACACTTGCTGAACATGGAATACAAATTCTCCTTTCTCAATGTTTCCAAAAAAATCATAGATTTTCTATTGGTTCCTCCTTTCTCTTAGAGTAAATGAGAGTATCATTAATAAACACTACAAAAAATTTGTTGAAGTATTGTTTGAAGACTCTATTCATCAAATCCATGAAGATTTTAGGGGAATTAGTATGTTCGAAGGGAATCACTAGAAACTCATAGTGCTGATACCTTGTACGGAAGTCAATCATCTAAATATCTTCATTATTCACCTTTAGGTGATGATATCTAGAAAGAAGATCCACCTTTGAGAAGTAGTGATCTCCTCTTAATAGATCAAACAATTTTTCAATCCTGGGAAGAGGGTACTTGTTCTTTATAGTGATCTTGTGGAGTTCCTGATAATCGATACACAACTGCATTGTTCCATACTTCTTCATCACAAAGAGCACTGGCACACCCCAAGGTGATGCACTAGGGTGTATGAACCCTTTGTCTATATGCACTTATAGCTACTTGTTTAACTCCTCTAGTTGGATAGGAATTATCCTATTGGGACAATTTGAGATAGGAGTTGCTCCAGGTATGAGTTCTATTAATAACTCAACCTCGAGATCTGGGGGAATTCTGAGTAACTCTTCAAAAAATACAGCATTGTATTACCTCACAATGGGAATTTCCACAAGGTTGGAAATTTACTTTCACTCAACTATTTGGGTGAGGTATGCTTCTTCATTGGTAATCGACACCCACACCATTGAAGGATTTATCAAAGGAGATTCATGATCTTTATCACATTTGTAGAGGATCATGGGATAGTTTAGAATATGAAAAGATATTTATTTTTCCCGATAGTTGATATATGTTCTATATAATGAGAGACAATCCATTCCCATTATAGTATCAAATTCCACTAATGTATGTATTATGAGATTCACTGGAAGAATCTTCCCACATACGTCAACAGGATAAGAGTCAAACACATGGGTTGAAATGATTGCACCACTTGGTGTTTTTACAGATATCTCTACTTCAAGGTTTTGGGGATTCTATTATATAGTTCTAGAAAACTTTCAAGATATAATGGAATTCGTAGATCCTGAATCAAATAAGACCTTTTCCAATTATGAGTGAATAGGAAGTGTACCTTGTATGAAATCATTATCTTGCTCCACTTTTGTGGTAGTGATGGCATAAGCCTTCCCTTGTTCCTTTGGATTTGGTGGCGGATAAAGCTAATTATCCTCGAGAACTCAAGGTTTAGTGCATTGCCTTGCTTAGTACCCTTGCTCCCAAGAGTTGTATCATTCAACTATTGGTGGTTCTATCCTTCATTCCACAACATTCCACTTCCTTCTATTGTCTTTTCAACATTCTTGATCATGGTGTACTTCTTTCCCACACATGAAGCATTTCCCCATCCCTTCATGGTAATTCTCATGGTGAAGCGTATTACATTTTTTGAATGTGGTTCATTGAGTTTTCTTCTAACTGTTTTCATTAGATCCACTGGCATGGACCTCCATCTTTCATTTCATATCCCCATAGCCATGGGACCATTCTCGAAACTCCATCTCCCCTTTGAGAGCACATCGAACAACTTCTTCATAACTCCCAATGTCTTGAAATTATAGAGACTTTCTAAGAGGTGGTTTTAATCCACCTAAGAATCTATCAATTTTCCTATCACTGTTGATAAAAAACCCCAAAGAATACCTTGAAAGCCTTGTGAAATTTTCTTCATGGATTGTGACAGATCCTCCTTCCTTTTTCTTGAGCTTTGTGAATTATTTCTCCATCTCCTTTTGAAGAGTTTGTGGGAAATACTTTTTAAGAAACATGGTATTAAAGTGATCTAATTCTATCTCTTCAATTTCCTCCCTTGGATTGGTGTTCTTAATCAAATCCCACTATTGATTTACATATCCATCTAGATGAAAAATGTCTAGTTTCACAATCTCCATCTTAGAAAAATTAAGCACAAAAAAGATCTTCTCCGTGGAGTTGAACCACTACTCCACAACTAGTGGATCAGAAGATCCACTAAATGTCACTCTTCGTTGCCTCATAAAACACTCTATAGCTAGTTTCTCCCTCTTTGGTGAAGGATGTCATTCCCATTTAATATGGTTATTGTTAATAACCTGAGATATTTGGGTAATCATCTCCATGATGTTTTGAACTCCACCTCCCAAATCATTGGGGATGTCATTCGGGCAATCATTGCATTAGCCCTCAAATGAGTTGTTGGCCTGGTTTCTCATGGTTCTAACCTTTTTATAAAATAGAAAAGGATAGAAAAAACATAAGTCAACAATTCAGGAATAACTTACTCAATTTTATTATTTATACTAAAATCATAAAATATGGGATCCCTATGTAATGATTCTTATGTGCATATTTTACATAGTCTCATGCAAGAGGTTTTCACTAGTGTTCACTAATCCTATTTCCCAAAATTACTAAACCTTACCACTGATACAAACTATAGTGACCCAACATTTTCATACATTACTATTACATCATTTTAATGATAAACAACCAACTAATATTACACATAGAGGATCCAAAGGTTTAGTGACTTGGGAAAACTAGGACCATACATAACAATTACAACATCGAGCATAAACATTTATTTAATTTCTTTTTCTTAAGATTCTTATTGGAACTTGACCTATCCTTAGTACATGTAGTCACATGAGGATATACATCAAAAGGGGTCAGCTAAAACCCTAGTATTAGGAAGGATAAGAACAATATATCATGGGATGATCATAATCATAACATATGAAAGGAATCATGAACATGCTTGGAATCCTTAATAACAGACTCAAAATATCGAAATTCATAAGGAAACCTAATGTATTAGTGGTCAAATAACACACATAGTTGTGAAGAAAGCTAAAATCTTGTTCACACATTCATTAATAATGCAAAGCAATGAAATCATTTAACTGGGTAGAGGGAGACCCATTACATAGCCCGAAGGCCCAGTGGACTTGAAGCCCATTCATAGCCCGTAGGCCCAAATTTTTGGCCCAATTTCCATTCTATAGATAGTAACCCACCTGCTACCGTACCCACATAGTACCGGTGCTACTATAGTGTGATGCCACCACTACAGTTCCTGCCAATTTACAGTACCACCACTGCTACAGTACCGCTCCAGTACTGATACGGTGCCTGCGCCCTATGGGTTTTGAGTTCCCATTTTTAATATAGCATTACGAGGTGATTACCACTAAGACAAACTCCAAATACTGTTGATACATAATTTCACATTAACTCATGAGATTAATCACTTTAACCAAAGCATTAGAGTGACATATAATTCCAGGCACACCCATCACATTGAAACATTCATATTGCGCTATATAATTCCAGGATCACCTATCACATCATAACAATTTCATTATCATGCATGCCACATAGAACATATATCAATAATAAACATAAATAACCTTGGAAAGGAATCTGTTTCATCTCACAAGAATACATTCATAATCTTTGGGTTCCCAAATGAAATAGGGAATATCATACTTGATTCAAGAACCATCAAACTTGAGTGAGAAGTAAAATTTGTGATCTTAAAAGAAGATTTCTTTTGGAAAACATTTAGTTTGACATAAACTCCAGTGGAAATCATGTATATCACAAAATATGTAAGAAAAAGATGAAAAAATTATTTTTAAGGAGTAAACATACAAAAAATGGAGTGAGAGAGGGAGAACCCAAAGAAAGAAATTTGGTTTTGTGAATTTCCCTTTACCTTGTATCTAAAATTTTTCGTCACTTTAATGTCCTCTTGAATCCTCCTCTTGAGACCCTCCATAAGGAAGTTGTGATTGGTGTTTGGATGAGACCAAGAGCTCATGGAAGTGGTTGAGGGAATATGGAAGATGCCTGGGTAGAGATTATACAATGATTGAAGCTTTATAGGTGTGATGAAATGAGTGTGTGAAGGGTTGTATTTATAGTGGAGGGGAGAGGGGGTTTCTTAATATAAAATTCATTAAATTATTTATTCCCCACAAGACAAGGAATATCGAGTTTTCCATGACCAAGATTAGTAATTTTATCAAGTGAACCCGAACTAATTGATATTACATCGGCAGAATATCATGCATGATTCTATAATTAGATTATTTTTTTTATTTTGTAACTTATGTTATTTCACTATTCATAACAAATTCAAGTATTTCAGAAAATCCCAAAATTTTACCCCAACCATTTTTTTATGTGTATAATCCAAAAAAGGAAGTCCATTTCTCAGAAATAAATTTCTAAATATGATTAATTTCATATTTCATTAAAATCATAATTTATTATTCAAAACCCAATTCTAAAACAGTCATTTTCTTATTCTAAAATATAGGTAGATCATACTTTCACTTAACTATTTTTTATACTATCGTAGATAATGTTACTATTCATTAGGGTATATCACTATTCATAAGTGTATATTACTATTCACAATGGTTGGTTACTATTCACCCAAAAATATGTTTTCCCTATCAGACTCTAAGCATCTTACTGATTGCAACCATGAATGTCAGATTTTCAAAATTTAAAACATAGAAGTGGAAAATTATTTTTAATGATCACTTAGTATTTAGTATCAAAATATGTAATTGTTCTTCCTAATGTGGTTATACTATAATGAATAATTATAATAAGGGAATTCCATTGATAAAACTTTGGGTCGTTACAGGAGAAATGTTAGATAATGTTTTGTGACAAAAACCACCATAATTTAATGAGACTGAAAACCGATTCATATCAGAGCATTGAATATGTTCCTTAGATAAGATATTTCTCAATTTGGGAAGTAACAGAAAGGGGGAGGTTGTAAAGGAAGTTTATCATCTGTCGGGAGATGTTGATCAACGGTGGTCATTGTTTCAAAACAAAAAGGAGGAGTAAGTGATTGAAAATATGAAATGGAGGAATTTTGAGGAATTTTCCATGAAAAATATTTTCCTCGTGAGTAAAAATCAGATATAGAGAGGCAATTGTTGAGTCTAAGTTAGAAAGAGGGTAAAAATGTTGCGATGTATGAAGATAACGTTACAATGTTATCAAAGAATATTGCAAACTATATACATAATCCAAGGAAAATGATTGATTGATTATTTGATTGTTTAAAACCATTACTCTAAAGGGAAATAATCTCCCATAATTTCTCATCATATGAATATATAGTATCATGTGTTATCATGACTGAAAAATAATTCTCAAAGTCTTATGGATTTAAAGGATATCATGAGAATAATAGGGCTTGTAAACACTCTAGAAAAGGATATAAGGAAATGGGGAAAAGGGAAGAGTTTAATTTCAATCCTATGATAATTTAGGAAAGAAACACCTCAATACTTCCCCGAAGGGTATGGGTGTTTGTTACAAGTTTAGATAAAAATGAAACCAAGCATGTGACTAAAATGTAGTAAAGAAGCTATTAATTTTCATTTATAGATTAGTAAAGAAATGGGAAATTTTGAAAAATATTTTCCCAAATGTCAAGGAAACATTCACCAAAGAAGACCAAGGGATTAAGGCCAAGATTTTATAGTCCCAACTAATGGGGTTGAAGTTCCTATTGATGTGGTGGTAGGTACTTTAATCATTTCCTCAAACATAGCCAATTAATTATTTGATTCTAGATCATCTCATTCTTTTATATCTTCCAAATTTTTCCATGAAAATTAGATATTTCCATTTTGATTTATTAAAGGAGATATTAATCAAAACTCCACAAGGAATTATCACTGGAACATAGATTTTTTAGTTCATCAAATTTATGAAAAATAAAAATACTTTAGTTGCTATCCTTGTAATAATGCATATGATTGACAATGACATAATCCTCATTATGGATTGAATTTAAAAATATGTTGAAAAAATATATTTCTAAAATAAGGAAGTTATGATGTGTTAGGGAAATGTATAATTTCTTATATTTAGAGAAGAAACTCCATTATTTAGTTATTATCCAGCTCCACCATTAGTAGCTCTTCTAAATGAGATTCAAGGAGAGGTAGATAAAACATCTTATATTGATCTTAAAATTGAATGTGAACCTATTATGAAAGAATATATTGATATATTTCTATAGAATTTACTTGGAAAACCTTCAGAGTTGGAATTTGAGTTCTCTATTGATTTAATTCTTGGTTCAAGACCTATATCAAAGAATCCTTATAAAATGGACAATTTAGAAATATTAGAACTGAAGAAGAAACCAGAGGAAATGAGGGATAAAGGATTCATTATCCATAGTGTTTCTCTATGGGGATCCCCCATTATATTTTTTAAGAAAAAAAGATGGATCTATGAGGTTGTGTTTTGAAAATAGGGAAATTAATGATATTATAATGAAGAACAAGAATCCCCTACCTCACATTAATGATTTATTTGATCAACTTTATGATGCTTAATACTTTTAAATTATTTATCTATGATGTTGATATCATCAGTTGTGTGTGAAGAAGTAATATATACCAAAGAAATTATTTCAAACCAAGCATAGACATTATGAATTTAGAGTAATACATTTTGAACTGACAAATGTACCATTAGTTTTTATAGATATAAAGAATAGAGTGTTAGATTAATGTATTAATAAATTTTTGGTGGTATTTATTGATGATATATTGATATATTCTAAAATCATTGAGGATAATTATAACCACTAGAGAGATATTCTAGAGACTCTTGTAAGAAAATATTTATATAGTATGTTTTGTATATTTGAATTCTAGATTTAAACTATTTCATTTCTTAGCCATATTATCTTAAAGATGGAATGTCTGTTGATCCTGTGAATACAAAGGTAATTCTGGAATAGACTATACCAATGAACATAACTAAGGCACATTGTTATATTGGTTTAGTAGGTTAGTAGAAACATTTCATTCAAAACATCACTCGATTAGCTAAACAATTAACAAAGCTTAATAATATAGGGGTTATGTTAATTTGGGAAAAATAATGTGAAGAATGTTTGGAAGAATTGAAAAATATATTAGGTAAGGATTTGATCTTGACTCCACCATTTTGAAATGGTTTATTTTTTATTTATAGAGACTCTTCAAAGGAATGACTTGGGTGTGTCATTATATAGAATTATAGAGTTATTTCATATGCATCAAGGTAGTTAAAAATTCTTGAACAGAACCATCCAACTCATTTTCTTGAGTTAGTAGCTTCAATCATTTCTCTAAAGTTATTCAGACACTATCTCTATGGTGAATGATGTGTGGTATATATATATATATATATATCACCACATCTTGAAATATATCTTTTCAAAAAAACTCTACATGAGGTAATGGTGGTTTATTGACCTACTCAAGGATTATGATTGTGAAATACACTACCACCCTGGGAAGGTGAATAAGGCAGCAGATGCATTGAGTAGGAAAGATCATGGAGTTCTGAACAAAATGAAGATTTAAAGGGATCATGTTTTCAAGATCTAGTAAATATGGATATAGGAATTTTCAATGAAGGTGAAACATCATTAGATTTTCAATTAGTTTCCCAACCATATTTATTGGAATGAATTAAAATTCCCAGTATATTGATGGTAATATTAAAAAGAAAATTAACAATGTGAATGATGGGATGTTTCCAGACATTGTGTGTGAGGATTGAATTATGAAAATTGGGTGGATTATATGTGTTCCATCTATACCTGAGCTGAAAAGGGAGTTATTGGATGATTCCCAAAGTTATGGTTTCTCAATACACCCTAGTATCCCTATGATGTATTGAGATTTTAAGGAACGTTTCTTATGGCACAACATTAAGTGGGAAATTATTGATTACGTATCAAGATGTTTAATCTGACAATAGGTGAAGGTTGACAGAAAAAATAATAGATGATTCATGAAACCTTTACCTATTCATAAATGGAAATGAGATGACATCACCATGGATTTTTTCACCGGATTACCAAAAACTATAATACAGAATGATGAAATATGGGTAATTGTTTATTGACTTACCTAATAAGAACATTTCTTCTCAATAAGGGAGGATTTTCCACTTGAGATCCTTACATGACTTAATAGTAATGAATTTTTAAGACATTATGGAGAACATATCTCAATTATGTTTGATCATGATCCACGATTTACATCAAAATTATAGATAAGTATCCAATAATATTTGGATACTGAGATTCCTTTGAGTGTTTCTTATCATACTCAAACTGATGGTTAGTCAAAAAGGATGATAAAAACATTGAAATACTTGTTGACATCATGATCACTTGATTTTATAGGTATATGGGATCAGTATTTACGATTGATATATTTTTCCAAGAATAATAGTTTCCATTTATTTATTAAAAAGGAACCATATGAACACTTGTATAGAAAGAGATGTCGTGCACCAACTTCTTGGGATGAAGTGGGTGAAATGAATCTTGTGGGCCCCGATATTGTGGAGGAAACAAAAAATAAGGTAAATTATTTTCAAACCTATATCAAAGAAGCTTGAAGAAGGCCAAATAGCTATGCAGGTAATCAATGGATGGATTTGGAATTTCAAGAAGGAGATCAAGTTTTATTGAATGCAACTCCATGGAAGGGTGTTATACAATTTGGGAAGAAAGGGAAATTGATCCCCCAGTATGATTGGCCTTTTCAAATTCTAGAGATAATTGGAGATGTGGATTATCATTTGGAAATTTATCCTAGCCTCTCTAAGGTACATAATGTGTTCTTCATATCCCTATTAAAAAAGTACATGCCAGACCCAACACATGTCCTCACTTCTGAAGGATAATATTTAGAACCTGACTTATCTTACTATGAAGAGTCTAGAAAAATTATAGACACTAACGAAAATGTGTTGATGAATCAGATGACTCAGCTAGTAATGGTTCTTTAGAAAAATCATAAAATCGAAATGGCAATCTTGGGGCCCGAGGAACTTATGGTGAAGAACTACCCAAATCTTTTTATGAGGTGACATTCTGGAAATTTATATGATGAAATTTTTGTAGGAGGGTTGAATGTAACGAAATATATTTCTATCAAATATATTTCCCGTCTTATGTTTATTTTATATAGTACAAATCACATAAAACCACATAGGGAGTGAAATCCAAAGTATATAAATGAATAATGAATGAAATGAGAAGTATTTTAGGAATTTAAAGAACCTATACTGAAGAAATAGTAACATGCACTTAGAAATAGTAATATGAACCATATGAATAGTAATCTAGAAAATGAATAGTAACGTCACCCATGAATGTATACATTAAATTTAAGCAGCTCATAAGTTAATGTTTGACATAAGTATATCATAGTATCAGTAAATGAATATTTTAAAAATTATTAATTAATTGTTGGTATTTTTTGGAGCCATAATTATCAAATTGTAATTTTATAATTAGTAAATTAATTTAAAATAATATTTATTTTCATAAAATAGATATTTTTTTCTCTTGTGATTTGAGGATAATTTAATGAAACCTTAATTAATTTTTTTTGAGTTGTACAAAATCCATTTTAATTTTCAAAAAAGTATTTTTTGAGTAAATAAATATTTTAATTAAAAATTAAATTTATCATTTTTATCAAATTATTTTCATAAAATTGAGTTCATTTTTCAATTCTATGCCTTGAAATATGTTCATGGTGAATTTTTGGTATTTTTAATTGAATTTTATGAATAATAAACTACAATAATTTACTGTATAAATACTTTATAAGATAAATACACTATTCCTTGAGTAATGACTGATGTAAGAACCAAAATCTCTAACTTTACTTAATTATTTTAAAATATTTTATTATAATTCTCAAATTATTCATTGTATTTAGCCAAATTAATAAACAAATGAATAAAATATTTGAAAAACACTCCTCTCCTCCACTATAAATACCACCCCTCCCCATCACATCTCCCCACACATAGAAATATTTAATCCTTGCCAAATTATTACCCAATACACTTCCCAATATCTTAACCCACACCCAAAATATATTGGACGCATAAAAATACCAAAACAATTCCCCTTAATAAGGTTCTCATGGAGGAATATTCAAGTGGTAAAATCATCTTCCTTTTTCATTGAATTTCATTTCATGTTCTTTTATTTTATTATTATCTTATAAACTCCCTTGAAAATAATTGAATAATTAATAATATTCATTAAATATAATGTAATTTTATTATTCTAATTTAATAATCCATTGTCACTCCCCTTCTCCTCTCCCTTTCAATCTTTAAATGGAAACGTTGTACCCGAGGTGTTGTTTCATTACCTTTAAGGATGAAAAGTTTTCATTTTTCATTCCATATATTCAAGGACATTCATAAAACAATTTTAATGGTTGAAATAGATTTTAAAATTTATATTATAACATTTTTTAGTTTATGTATTTATCATAATAACATAATACCAAATGATAAAACAAAATTAGTTCGTCATGATCAATAACCACCGTAATAATCTAAAGGATTATCACTAAATGACATACATAATTATTCATACTCAAACCTTATAACCAAATGATATCTACAAACATTTACACTTCAATATTATAATTAATAACATGAAGTTACAAATCTATAGAATAATACCCATTTTACATGAACTCTATTACTTATAAACATGAAAACCGATCATGAAAACCAAGAAAATGAATGCTCCCAAACAATGAAATTAAACTCTCTAACTCATCAATAAGGAAATAAATAAACATTATAAAACAATAATGAATCAAATAAATATATAAAATTTTATTAATTAATTAATTCATGGAATAAATATTATTATCATGTAAATTAAGATCAAGTGGAAAACTCATTCAGATATAAGGTTAGGGATTCTACATGAACCTTAATTTTTTCCTTTGGGTTATTATTTCAGCATATTTACCCAAATGTAATGAATCATTATTTATGTTTAATTCTTATATATTATATTTATATGTTCTAAACTCATATTTCTAGATCATTTTATCTTTCATTTATGGGAATTATATGTTTTACAAGGTTCACTTTTTTATTCTTACCTATACGCAAACTCGATTAAAAGGAACATCTCAATTTTTTCCCATTTTCATGTACCATCCATAATATATTTTAAGACACTATTATTTTTATAAAATCACTAATTTAGTCCTTAAAAAATATTTTTGTTAATATATATCTTAGAAAAACAATTATGACAAATGAAATTTAATTTTCCAAAATAACTCTTCTTTTCCATGTGAAAAAGTGTTTTTCTAGCAAATATTACTTGGTGATTTTATTTGAGTATTTTCATATATTTTAAAAAATATATTTAATTTTATATATTATTATGTTATCTATAATTTTTATCAACCATCACATTTCATTAATTGTTTTATGATCATTTGTACTCTGGATGTGATATCTTGATATCATTCACCATACTACTCATAATGGTGAGAGATTATATCTACTGATTGGGGAAATTTATTTAAATTTCATATTTATATGTTGTTTAATTTTCTCCATGCTCATATTATGAATGAATTGGAGTTAGTAAGTGAAGTTTGGGCCTTGTTATATCCTCTTGAAGCATTATTAGGTCTCACGAGACAAACTAGACAAGGTTTTTACCCATTACATATGGTGTCTTGACAGAGGCCTTGATGGTATGTTTATTATGTAAGGAATTATACATTAACTCATTTTGAAATTAGTAATTTTTAGTAAATGTGATTATTTTACTAGTAGGATATACATGGTTATGTTTTATTATGGAATTATTTAATCAGATTTATTTCTATTATTTTATGCTCAAGATTATGTTTTATTGACCAATGTTTTTAGTTATTCTCCATGACTTATTGTTTATGATTTTTTAAAGATTATGTTTTATTGAATACCAATACTAAACACCTAATATCACCCATTTATTATGATTTATTTTTCACTAGGATGTGAAGATGAATATTATGAATGACCAGTAGGGATAATCTAGGAGATATGGTTTTTTCCAATAGAATTATATATGTTGTATTTCTTTTAAAAGTTGTAATGTAAAACTTATGTTTGTATATGGTTTTACTAAACTACTAACATATTAGGTAATTTAGTATTTAATTCCTTGTAATTGTGATAATTTATAAAATAATGCACCAACTTCAAGCAATTGGGTTTAGAGAATTATAGTTGCACACATCAATGTGATTTTAGAGGACATGTCTCGGGATAAACAGGAATGGATATACATAAGAGAAGTGGTAAGGATTCATGGAGTACCACTATGAATTATATCTGATAATGTTCTGAGATTCACCCCTATGTTCTGTAAAAGTCCCCAATATGCTCTAAATTCTGTGTTGAACTTCACTACAGACTATAATACTCAAATTGATGTTCAATCTGAGCATACTATCTAGAAACATGAGGATATGTTGAGAGCAAGATCAATTGATTTCAAAGGAGGATGGTATCATCTTCTACCACTAGTTGAGTTCTATAACCACAACATTTTCTACTCAAGAATCTAAACGGATCCTTATAAATCCCTTTTTGGGAAGTGGTTTAGAAAAACTACATGCTAGGATGAATTTGGCGAATAAAAACTTCTAGGACCTGAAATGGTCAAGGAAATGGTGGAGAAGGTTAAGACCATTCCACATTACATAAAAGATTCTCATAATAGATAGAATATATATGATGACAATATTTAGTGAGACCTAGAGTTTGATGTTCGTGACATGGTATTCCTCCACATATCTCCATGGAAGAAAGTGACGAGATTTGGGAAGAAGGAAAAGCTTAGCCTAAAATACATCAGCCCCATTGAGATCTTTTATTGCATCGGGGTGGTGGCCTACCGACTAAAACTCACACCTACTCTATCTCAATTACATGATGTATTGCATATATCCCTCTTGGGAAATACATATTGAACCCCAGAAATGTACTCAATACATAGGTGGTACCATTAGAGAATGATATTTCTAATTAAGTGCATCCAGTGAAGATTTTAGATCATAGATACAAAGTTCTATAGAATACAAAAATTCACTTGGTCAAAGTCTTTTCGGGAAACCAAAAATTAGAAGAAGCAACGTGGGAACTTGAGTAGGTTATGAAAAAGATTTAACCTTGTCTATTTTAATGCGATAAAAGAAAATTTCTAGGGTGAAATTTCATAAGGGGAAAATAATGTGATGAATTGAAATGTTATAAATAAAACATCCCTTCTGATTTAATTTAATGTATCATTATGTAATGTGGTTATACATAAAAACTACACTTATTTGGTTTTTTTATATCCAATTTTATTTAAAATACTGTTATGTATTATTAGCATTGATAATATAGTTGTTGAAAAGTGATAACATGATTAGTATAAATATAGGGTTTTAACAAGTCTATTTGACAGAGGCAAAGGATGTGATGATCTAAATAAGTATAACTATTCCCTATGAAGACCAATTATTTTAGCTTCAAAGGAGATAACATCACCGATATTTTCCCTAGACTAATCCTAATATGAGATCCAACAACTTAAGAATGAGAGAAGTGTTTATAGGAGAAGTTCATGTTCATTGAGATCAAGGACCAAAGCATGTATGCCTAACCATGCTATGAAAGTCTCACCATCACAAAACAAACTCTTAGAGAGTTTTTTGGTTTATTATAGGGATACGTATCAACACCCAAGAATAATGAGTGTAAATTTTTTATTATAGGATACAGAATATATTTTCATCTTCTTATGGATACTTTATTAATGATTTTGATTTGGATTTTGATACAATAATATACAAACTGTATTTTGAGTTAAATGAAAAGTCAATTAAAGATTTTACATTGATGAGTTAATGTATTTTTTTAAATAAATAATATTTTAACAAAATAATATTATAAAATTATTTTTATAAAATATAAATGATCATATAATTTTTATGAAGTCAAATGTATTTTTATAAGGTTTTAAAAACAGTTATTGTCAAAAAAACCCATCATTTCCCAATAATTGTAGATTAATATTGTAAAAGTGAAAATTTACACATTTAGAAAATTATTTGGATAAAATTAATATTATTTTTGGAATTAGAACCTCAAAATTATCCAATGGTTAATTTTTCATAATTTTATAGCACAATTGATTTTTTGGGTAAAAATTAAATACTGGATAAATATACTTAATGTATTATGACATCATAATGACCCAAAAGTGATGCAATAGATACTATAAAAAGTATTTAATAACAAATTTAGGTTTTCTTTTTAAAAGTATTTTATTTTAGGTTTAATTTATTTATTTTATAAAGAAATTATGAATCCTCCAAAACCATTAATATATTTTATTGTTTTAAAATCATTTATTTAAGAGTGTGAATCGCCTCCACATAATCAAGGGTGTTATTTTACTATGTAGAGACTTATAAAATAATTATAACCAATCAAATTTGGAGTAAACCATCAGAAAAAACCTTGTGATAGTGCGTGTTTTTGGTTCTGTATTATGTAGAGTCCAAAACATAAATCATAAAGAAATATCCATAATTTCCTATATAAACCCACAGAAGATCCCATTTTTATTACCTAAAACTCTTTAGAGAGAATTAGTAATATATCCTCCACAATATAAAGTCCTACCATGGTGCCTCCAAGCTCTCAAGAAGCATCTCCCAAAAATTTGGAATACACACACAAGTAAGGTATTTATGTCTTCTCTTTTCCATTCAAGCGCCTCTTTTATGTTATGATTATCAATTTCAATTTTTGGTTATTTGGGTATGATTTACTACAACCCCCTTACTATAAATTTTATTTCTAAATAATTAGAAAACAATTTATCTCTCATTAAACCCTCCCATTAACCTTTAGGTACACCTGTTACCATGTTGAAATTTAGTAAGGGATCGTCACATCACTTCTTTATTCATGTTTCCTTATTATCTTCTGACTTCGATTTCAAATTACTAATATTGGTATATCTCTTTACTTGTCTATATTACTATCCATTTTATTTCCAAATAATTATATACCCCTTTAAATCTCATCAACCCAATTTATTAATTTTTATATGACATTGTTATGCTGTAGAAATCTCACCATGATTTTACATGCCAAAATAATTGTGTAGTGAATACCATACCCATTTCTTATAAATGGTATTCACCATTATAAACTTATACCAAATTTAATTTATTATTACATATATTTATTCCACACTCCTTTATGACGATGAATGAATCAATGTTGTATGATCTATGTGTCACACTTAAGCATGAGAATGAAATGAATGTGACGGGTGCGTCCAGAATTATATAGCACTCCAATGTGTTGGTTAATGATTAGTGTCATGATATTTCATGTTGGTAAATATAGTGAACATGATTTATTTTTGGGAATTTTACTTTTATTATTTCTTGGAAGTTATCCTTGATCGATGATTATGATATAGTGTTTTATGTTCTTGCCACATTTTCTATGTTATGATTATAATGACATATCATGTCTTGTTGTTTATGTTTATGATTCCTAATATTTTTATTTCCCATTGATATTATCTTTTTATAACATGTATTACCTTATTCCATTCTTATTCCCTTAGTGGTATTTATATCTCACCTCTTTTTTATGTATGTCCCATGGTTATCTCGTATAGTTTTAAAATCCATGGAATTTTAGAAGCATGTTAAGGATGTTTTCAATATTTTTGTTGTATCCCTTGATCAGGATAATACCTAAATATGAAATATACTAGACTTCTCATTCTTATGGGTTGTATTATGTGTACTGTTTTTTAATAAATCCTATATTAATGTGTAATAAAGGGAAGGTTTGTTATATACCCCCTCTCTTTTCATGTTCGTATCATTCATCATGGTCTCTATATTTATGGTGGATTTTGTGGTTTAGTTTCTTTTTTCACATTGAAAATAAAGAAATAATTTATGGTGGGTTACTGTGAATATGTTTTAGAGAAATTACTTCTAATATAGTGGTGGTTGAGCCTCATTTCATTCACTCTTATGAAATTATTATTTGAAAATAAGAAACACAGTTAGAAAAGAAGACAATATTTTCATAAATTTTATACTATAATTAAATTTTTCAATCCCAAATTTGTTTTATTTTATATTAAATTGTCACATTTTTAGGTTTTAGTGGTATTTTGAGCTTAATTTGAATATTGGCCTAATTTTGAATTTTAATTATTTTAATTTTCTTCTATATTTTGGGGTTATATTTTTATATACTGATTTAAATTATGAAATTCATTTTTTAATTATTTTATAATCCATTTTATTAATTTAATTAAAATAGAGCCAAAGATAAATCCATAATTTGGAGTCCTAAAAAGTTCCCCTAATCTGACCCTTAAAATCTATTCATACATTTTGACAATTTTATATATGGTCTTTTATATAAAAAATGTACAACTAATAAAGCTAAAATTATACATGGAGGTAGAGAAAAAACCAATGGAAAAAGTTCATTAACTATAGGAAAGCCTAAATATTTTTATTTAAAGGTCATTAATGCATGGTAAGTTTGAGATTTGGAATTAAAATAGTCACATGGATAGATAAATATTTCAGATTAAAATTGAAATAAATCCATCATAAAGATTCCAATTTAAGTGAGCTTTTATAGAAACAAGAGAAATAAATATAGGAAAAATTTTACATAAAACACCATTTCCCAATTATTCCGTTTTATATGTCAACAATTCTCAAACCTTCAATGGAAAAAAATTCAATCCAAAAACTTGTGCAACCTTTTTTTATAAATTTTCACCTCCTATCCCATACCAATGGAAATCCATTTTTCATGTGGATAAGGTAGGTTTTTGTTTCTTTTACATTTTTCAAAATTTTATTATATATTATTTTATCTCTCTTCTCCATAAATTCTTTTTCTCTTTTTTTTAATAAGATACTCACATCATGTTCCCTTTGCAAATCCACTCTAAATTGTGAACTAACCTTGTTCATTGTTCAAGGGAGGGAACAATGGTTTTATTTAGTATCATTGTGAGTTAATTTAAATATATTTATTAACTTTTGAGTGTTTTAAAGATGGTTATATTGATCATGGTGAGTGTTATCCCATTTTTCTGTATCATCTAAATTCTTATTCTCATTTATCATTTTCATTCCCTTTCATATTTGTGTCATGCATATAATGGAGCATGGTATAGATAGTGATGTTCGGTGAAGAGGTATCCTAATAGGAATTATAAATAGGATTTTTTTTAATATAGAGGACCTTGTATGGGGTAATCACATTTCAAATTAGAGGGTGTAGTATGACAGTTCTTTATCAGTACATTGAGTTGAATATTGAGATTCTTTTTGAATAATGATTTTAATCATTGTAACCTCGAAATAACATTTTTATTTTTTCATTCTTCTAACATCATTATGTTTTTTATTTTATTTAAATATATATAATATTTATATCAAATGAATTTCACCCCCCTTAAATGGTTACTTTTATATTAGTTAAATTATAATAGTGATAATTGAGATTCAATTCATGTAAGTGACCTCCATGAGATCGACCCTTGGTTGTGCCACTATGATACACTATTAATAGAATAATAATTTAATTTAATAGTTGTTCATGAAAATGTAACATTTAACAGATCTATAATAATTAGGGATTTAGATATCACATAATATTAGTTCGAAACCACACCACTTTCCCTTATATTCTCTCTCTCTTTGATCATTATATTCTATCGTAGTTATCCATTCCTTTATTTTATAAATATGTAGCAGAAACAATAACACATGAAAAAAACAAAAGAATATACATCAAACAAACACAAAATGCTTCCACTTGTTTTATTTTCCATCTTCCTAACTATTTATCTTCTCATTTGAATTCATAATTGTCACTAAATAAACAAAAAGAATGATTATTTAACAATTTTTCAAAAATAAAATAGTGTTTTTCATAACATATAAGATAGAATGGGTCTATGGTTGGTTACCCCCTCACCCTTATCCACTCTCCCTTCAAATTTTTTAAATGGAAGTGGTGGTATATAATGGTGTTCATGCATTATAAGAGGAGGGAACATGGTTGACATCTTTTATATTCATGATAAGTTACTATAATAATTACATATTAGACACTGATGTTACATATTTTGACATATTTAAAAAAATATGTTTTGCTTATGAATAGGGTTGGGTAGGAAGGAATTCAACAACATCCACATCCGACATTGCTAGATTCTATATACATACATGGGAGGGGTGTGAGATTAAGACATTCAACATTGGGGTATGATAGTGGAAATGTATTGGGAAAGTGGTTATTAGGAACCCTTGATTATATTATTTTGATATTATGTTCTTACAATGTGTGAAATACTTGCTGAGTGATCCTAGATGAGATTGGTAATGGGTAGTTTACATTAAAGGTTTATGTTGGTTCTACTACATATTTATGAGATCACTATTATTAATCATTCATATTTATCACGAAGGTCCTTAGGAGGGTCCTATAGAGTATACATGTTTTGATCAACGTACGTATGTATAAATTATTTTTAGGAGATTAGGAGTAATTGAATGATTGACATAGATTTTACTAGCTTGGATTGAAGAGTTTTTATTTGAATTGTAACCTAGGATTCATTTGGTACTTTACTTTTAGAGAATACTTGTACTTTATTTTGTGCATTATAGGGCATTATTATTATAGGATTATGGTTTATTTTTTTTCAAGCGGTTTTGATTGGTATATTCCATCTTATCTATTATACATAACTTTATATATTATGAATAATTCTTCCAGTTATTTGTTATATACTCTATGTTCAAGTCATTAAATCATGGAAAATTAGAGGTTGGATTTGGGGTATCACTCTCTCTCCCTCTCTTCACTACAAACCCAGGAGGGTTACCAGTAGAGGGGAGGGGTCATGATAGAGTAGTATCAAAGAAAATGGGTTAGATGTGGGATGGATCTTGGGGAATATGAATTGGTTAGTTTTTCATGTGTTGGTAGTGAAATGGTTTCCATTTATCTTAATATGTGATGTACATAAGGGATACTAGTGAAGACATAGGATTTTGGGGCCACTTATTATCTGACACAATGTCCTTAAGCATACCAATCCTACTAAGTGACGTTATGATAATTTTAGGGAATAGACTCTGGATAGTTATATTCATAAATATTGGTTTCTCTTTCATTTTAATATGGTTCTTTTTTGAAACAAATGAATGAACTAAATTTAAATAAATGATTTTGATTAAATAAATTCTATGAATGTGGGTTTAAGAGTTTCTATGTTGTTTTAGAGATTATATCTATTCATCATTCCTTTATGGTGTAGGTTATAAAGCTTTACCCAAAATATATAGTTAACCATCATAGTGTCAAAATAGTTGTAGAGGATGAGTTTTAGTAGAGTATTTTTTAAACTTTTCCAAGTCATAGTTTCATGAAGTAAGAAAGGAGCATCTCTAATTTAGAGATGGAAGGATGGTTGGAGGAGATATAAATCATTTTTAGTTTGATGTATTCCCATGTTTTTTATTTGGTTTCATTGGTAGTAAGTTATATGATAGGTGGATCATATCAGTTTTGGACATGTATCTCAGGAATTGAAAGGAATTAGACTCCTCCTAGTTCGATTTAAAGAATGAGTTTTTTTCGTAGTTTCGATCATCGATGATTAGATCAGTTAATAGGAAAGGGTTTATCTACCTATGTTATGGGGTCCTGATCATGCGAGAGTTGTGATTTTGGTTTAATAACCTTCTCTACTTTTCCCCTAACCTATTTTCCAATGATGATTCTAGAGTGGGGTGCTTTGAGGAGGAATTGTGCCCAGATATCAGATATGTGGTCACTCCATATACATTTCATACATAATTGGAGGTGAATAAGAATATTGAGGTGGTGGAGAGGATGAATCAATAAAGTGGTTTTACTCAAGTTGAAGGCCAAATATTCTCTCATGGAGAAGATATTTGGATGGAAGATCTCATAATTCAGGGTAGTTGAGGTTTTTATTAGTTGGGAGTTGGTCATAGTCATCTCTTTTGTGTTTCCTTAGTTCCAGTAGTTCCTAATCAATTAACCGGATCTCTCTAGTGGTGTCTTTTGATTTTGGTAGTTTTAGTCATCAATGATCTCAATGATCAACTATAAATGTAATATGGTATGGTATTGTTATTCAGGTTCCCTTCGTACCTCATCTATATCTTCCTTAGAGGTAGTTTTGGTAGGCGATGTCATTGACCTATCATTATAAGTAGTGAGAAATGATCCTCTAAGAGTTGATGGAGATGGTAAGGTTCATCTTCGTGATCTTCCTAGTCCATAGGGACCCGTAAATATGTATTTCCATGGAGGTGACTGATTTAAAGGCTATTAAGGTTGATCTTTCAGGCATATAGAATTCTATATTATAGAATTCCTAGTACCATAGGGTCCATTGATCATTCAAAGTGATATTTTCATTCCATCTAAGTTGGAGTATACCTTTCCTTTTTTAATATAATCACACTACCTTATCGATCTTTCCTTATTCCACTCTGTGTGAATAAATGTGGAAAGGCTTATAGTGCCAATGGTGTTTACCATGCTAGTCAGGTGTTAGTTGAGTTTATTTGATGTGTATCAGGATTGTGATCTAATTTTAAGGAAGCATTGATCATCTGGGGATTTATTCATGTTATATATGAAACCATACAATTTCATTCTCAACATGGATTTGTTGTGTTATATGAACATGGTTATATATTTCTTCTAAATATGGATGGAATTATATATTATAGATAGTATGTTTTTGGATTATTTAGGAAATATAGATTATTGAATGTTTATAGGTTTTCAGTGTCATTTCTTCATAGCTAAAAGCAATAAATTTACGTTTAATATGAAATCAAGAGGTGTAGTTTCCTATGTTTGTTTAAAAGAACTTGAACATTTTACCCAAATGAATTTTTACCCTACCCCCTCAATGGTACATTATCTTTGGGATTTCATTAAAATTGTATGATTCACAAATTTTGATGGATATATAAAAAACGTCACCTTCTTATTAGTTAGAAGTTAAATTTATAATCAATGATTTGATGCATGCGGTATTTATCTGACCTGTTTTCTCTCCTTATGGTGATCAAATATTTTTTACATAGAATAAATATGGAATTTCTTTTATGGATTAACAGTGATTTAAACTGATCATGATTAGGAATTTATATCCATTTTCAAGGATAAAATACTTGTATCATTAATTGAATAGATATAACCTATTTTTTAATATAGATATATTGTTTGAGTATTTTTAGATGATGGTTAAGGAGGAGTAAGTCTGGAAGATAAATTTTAATTGTTGGTATGGGTAGTTCATGTTCATAGTCATGTAGTTAAATTTCAAAAATTCACCCATTATGTTCATGGGACTCATGAAATCCATGTTCTATGAGTTATTCAATCAGTTTTTGGTCATGTCAATCAATGAAATTCTCATATACAAAAATGATCATCAAAATCATCTAAGAGATGTCTTATAAACTCTCTAACACCACCATATCTATTGGAATATTCCAACTTATTATTTTGTATTTGCGAAGTTCACTTACTTTGAAATTTAGTGTGTTAGTGAGGAATGGTAATAAATCCATCAATGGTTGATACATTTATTTCTTAGGTAGTACCCAATAATATAGAAGAGGTCCATATCTTCCCCGGTTTGGTAACTAATTATCAAAGGTTCATATCCAACTAATCTCAAGTCATGGACCCATTGATATCCCTAATCTGAAAATATGATGCATTCATATAGAATAACTAGATCCAGAAGAAGTTTGACTATTTAAAGGAGCAGAAAATCAGTGATCTCATTCTCTGACTGCAATTGGAAGGACCGGTGTTTGATATCATCTGTGATTATTTGTATCTAGGGTTGGGAAATCTTCTGATGTATCAAATGGAGGTGATATATTATAGGTCTATATAATAAAATCCCCAAGAGTATGACTATTTCTCCATAACCTTGAGTTAGTAACCATGTTTTTCACTATGAATTTAGGGATAAATTACCTCAATGGGGAGTGCTTTGTGGTTTTCCAAGACCACAAGAGGTTGAGGTATGACTTCACATAGTGTAATATAAAATGTCCTCAGCAAAGATGAATGTATTTTTTCAAAGACTATTTATTTGTGATCCCATACACCCCATAAAAATAAAATATGGTCGCTAATGTGATGAGTTATAAGTCATGAGGATGCATTGTTCAAGACTCTGAGGATTCATGGAGAGGAATGGGGGAGATAGTGTATATATACATTGGAGTGGAGGAGTTTGATGTTATATGATTTATATACCCAATGGTACTGGTATCCTCCTTGATGTGGTAGGTGGATGATTCTCATAAGAGATACTCAGTGGTGGAGATGATGTGAGACCATTTTACTCATAGTGATACCTCAGAGGTCTAGTTAGAGGATGATTAGAATTAGATAGTGTTCTATGGGATATTTTTCACCCCATTAGTGGTATGAGAAATGGTACTTTAACAGTTCCATGGATCACCTCTAGTGGCACTTTTGGGGGTCTCTATGTTGTATCATACTTTGAGGAGGAAGGTTTGGTGTCCCAGGATAAAGAGGTCGATAGAAAAGTTTTTATTAATTTTCTTGATCATAAAAAATGTGATATACATGTATCATGTCTTGGGAGGTTTATAATAGATAACTGATTTCATAGAGAGAAAAATACATTAAATTTAAATATATTTCATCAGTGTTGTTTCATGCTCCTAGGAGGGTATGATTCTATTTAGGTGATCGTTATGTAACTAAAGAAATTATCCAATTTCCTTGTGATCAAGAAATTGGTGTATCGAAGACCATCAATTTCGATTGGGATCCTTATTTTACCTTTTAATTCTTGGGAGGTATCCATTGTGATTTTGGATCCCAATTACACCTTACCATTTCTTTCCATGTATGGATATATGGGTAGATAGGTGGACTATCCATACCTTGGAAGATATGTTGTGGGTAAGTATATTGGATTTAAATGGGTCTTGGGTGAAACACTTACTGCTGGATGTTTTAAAAATTAAAAAATACAACTAAAAAATACATTAGAATGGAATCTTTTAAGGATATTTACGAGAAACCTTATCATTACCATTTTTACTAGACTACGAATAGACATAAGACTATCCTTGGAAATGATGTAGTATATATCATGATTGATAAGATCTAGGTGATTAATGTGAAAATGAAGGCCACAAAAGACATTAAAAAGGCCTATACTAATTAGAGGAGTATTCCTTGAGAGTTTAATTTTAGGGAACATAATTTTTAAATGTTTCTCCATATCATGAGATTCATAGGTTAGGTAATTGAAGTAAGTTATCTCCATTTAATATTGTACATTTCTTGGTGTTGGAGCATGTTACAGTTGGGCTTTATTAGTTATCACTCTCCCATAGATGAACCAAACACATAGTGTTTTTCATTTGTTTTATCTATGATGGGACCTTTATAATGGGTTACATTTCCTTGACTTAGGTGTGCTAGATATTGAAAATGACATAACCATAGAGGGGTGGCCTGTTGAGAATAAATATCATCGAGAGAAAGTGTTTCATTGATAAACTATTCAATTGGTATGTGTTCTCTAGAGAAATGGTGTCATTGAGTAGATCACATGGAAGCATGAGTTACAAATATTCCATCAATATCATATTTTTTTATGTTTTATCCTTTTTGAGATTCTTGTATTGACTTTTCTTATTTTATAGATGGTTTTTTTGAAGTAGAATGTTTATAAAACATTAACTTGTGTTGTGTTGGTTGTTTTTTTCAAGAGAGGTCCTTGTGAGGTATCTTATAGTGTTGATGTTCAAAACCATTTTTTTTCCTTTTTGGGTTTTGTTTTAAATTATCATGGATGAATTTTTTTTATATGAATATAATGTAAGTGACTATATTTGTAGAGACCTCTCGTTGTGTTTCCATGGGGTTTGAAGATATTGAGAGTGAGTTCAGAGGAATATCAGAGGATATATTTGAGTTCTAACCTATTAGAGAACCACTATTACATATTATTAGGCATTGTAGTTTCCATTGTAAAGCTTTATAGGATCATTGGGAATTAAAATTAGGATTTTTTGAATGGAGGATATTAATTTGATATTTGGTGAAAAATGGGTACTGAAATGTCTGGTGTCTATTAAATAGAGTGTTTTAGAAGGGTGGACTTGTGTATGGGTCCTCGCATCTGGGAAGAGTTTCAACAGGGTCATGTGAACCAAGATTTTATAACTATGTTTCAAAACTCCTAACATCTAAAATATTAAATATCCATCTTAACCTAAGGGTGGTAATTTTGAGATGGCCGCTTTGTGTTGGGGAAATCCATGGGATGTGAAATAGGATTTCTGACCTTTTTTAAAGGCATTATATATTGAACCAAACTGTGTGAAATAGGGATGAGGAAAATTCCTAGGTCATTAGGCATGTTTATATATGATAGTGTGGTGAGGTTAAGATCTTAATCCACGTATTGGGTGAGTAGAAATGGTGATTGGGTCTTACTATGCCATAATCTTTAAAATCGTAGGCCAAAACAACCATGTAATTTTCCATACACCATGGCGACTTGTCATGATGGATTTCATGGTGATGAAATTATATACACCATGCCATAGTACATGGCATGGTAGCATAAAATCGATTCAATGTTGGTTTTAAAAATAACAAGACTTGGTTGGATCGACCTATTAAAACACTAATATTTTGGATGTCCCCTTTAACCATAGGCACCGTAGGTGGAGTGTAATTCATAATTCCATAGTGGAGTTCATTGGGAATTCCAATATTAATAGAGGGTCGATTCCTCCTTTGTTTGTTTTTTTAACATCCCATAAATTATAAGCATAGTTTTTTAGTAAATATTTTATTAAATGGATTCATTTATTAATAAAACAAACTAAGAAGAGTTTCAATTTATATATTATTTTATTATATGATTTTATTACTCAAAATAAATATTAGTTATAAATTAAGTTAAAATAATCCATTAGATGACATAATTTAATCAATATTAAATTAATTTTAACTTAGTATTAATGATAAAATTAACAAAAAATGGTTACGCAGTTTAATTTATCATTAAAAATATTAATTACACTCATTAAAAACTGATTTATAATTGTAATTATAATTGCATATATTTATATAAATTAATTTTTACATTAAATTGTAGAAAATAATTTTATAGAAATTTTATATTAATTTTGATCTAAAATTTATTAATTATGATTATGAGACATATAAAATTTAAGAAAAATGATAGAGTTATGTTAAAAACCAAATATGTATATATATATATATATAATATACTTACATTTTTATGTGTTGTTAATTTTAAATTTAACGTAATACAATGTAAAAATTGATAAGAATAACTAAATTTAATACATATAATTATAATTTTTTTGAATATTCATAATAAAGTTAATATAATTTACTATAAAATATATGAAACTATAAATTAAAAAAATTATGATAATTATGAAATATGAGTATTTTTAAAAAAATTATATAAAATATGGATTATGAATTTATATGAAAAATATTAATAATTTTTTAATAAAAATAATCAGATAATAGTGAAGTCATTGGTGCTCGGTCTCAAGAGGAACCAAGCACGAAAGTGGAGATCAAGTTATGATAAAATACCAGAGAGGGAGATTCAATCACATGATTGGAATGGAAAAAAAATCTGAGATCAAATTACAACTAAGATAGAACACCTAATGGATTTAGACATGGATAGAGATTCATACATTAATGGGGGGAAATTGATTGAATGATTTTCATCATCTTCTTTCAACTATAAATTGTGATTTTCATGTATTTAAATGTGTGTTAATTTTCTTTAAATTTTGATATCTTCATGAAGGTCCTATTTTGAGGTTTGTTTTTGGAAAAACAATTATATGTTCATAATTTTCTCCAATTTTTCTTCCTTGTTTGTCATTGGTTGTTCCCAATTTTTCTTTTTTCTATATATATATATCAAATATATTTTTTCGCTTATTCAATGTATATAGAAATTTTGTAAATGGATTTGGAACATTATCATTTATTTTCATGTAATTATCTCTTTTCATACATTGATTCTAATCATTGGTATTAAATATAATTGTTTAATATAAAACTTCTTATCATATGGGGAGAATAAATGTATAATGAATGATAAAATAAATGTATCCTCTTCTCTGATGTATTTATAAAAAATATATATAAATACATCATGGTGTGAATATTTTCCAATCAAACTATATAGGAATTATATTTTTATATACTTACACTAAATTATATGTTTATATATATATATATCAGTGTGTGTGTGTGTGTATGCCGAGAGGTTTGGTTTTTAGTGGGAATAGGTAATTTTTAAAAAGAGGTAGATGTAATGAATAATGTGTACCGCCCTAACCCCAGTTACCCAGAGTCGGTGCATTATTACATAACATTGGAATGATCACAAGAAAGATCAAGTCTTGAAAGACTGATTAGTTTAGTATCCTTGGAAACACTAGATACATTAAAAAAAATTTACATTACATCACAAAAATGAAATCTACAACAACATATTCTCCATAGTCCACACTCTTATCCCCTCATACTATCCCTGCAGGTTATTCATAATTTATTTCTTCACATCCTAGGAAAAATAAAACATAGAAAAGGGGTGATCTCAAATTCCCAGTAAGGATAAAAATATAGCAGAAACTTTCATAAATAAGAATAAACATTTAAGGCAATGTATAACTAAAACAAAATCCTTTTAAACATGAACTTCAACATAGAATGGAAAAAAATGAAATAATTCCATTTACTTATTAACATGGATATTCAACTAATCGAATAATCACATGCAATATCAATAACCACTTTCATAATGATGGAATTCATAATTCCAGACTATCATAACCACCTAGACAAGGCCTCGTGCCATGACTACAAACACGATTTTGCCAAGGCCTTGTGCCAAGACAGTAGTTTTTCTCATGAGACCTACCGATGCATTGAGGAGCTATACCGGGCACCACCCGTCACATATTAATTCCAATGCATTCCAATATGAAAAGGTTCAAACATAACATAAACATTCGTATTAAAACTAGCATATGGAATGTAAATACTTCATCTATAAACCAAGAATGGTATAAGAATAACACATCTACAGTCAAAAAAATCACATAACATCAAAAAAATATGGATGTTTTGTATCATAATAAATCAACTTCAAATAAACTTAAAATCCATCAATGTATGTGGACATAGATGAAATCAAAACTATTTGAGAGAAATATCTCTTTTTTTGAATTCATTTAAAACTCACACATTTATTAAGGAAGTAATTTAAAAGAGATTTTTGAATCAATGTGTCCCATACCACTTCGAAACATTTGAAAAGAAATATCATTTGAAAAAAATTCATTTCCATATAAATAAATCCTTAAAATCATTTTGAAAACATGGACATTAATTAAAAAGATTTATAAAGATAAATCTTTAAAACATTTAAAATTCTGATTTCGATAGAGAGTACCTTTCATAAATTCTTAAAATATTCATTTTGAAATCATTTAAAAGTCACATAATTATAAAATAAAAAATTTACTTTGAATATATCTTTATAATATTGTAAGGGAAGCTTCAAATATTTTTTAACGGCGGAAAATAGCCACACCCACCATATAAGTTAAAAAAACATTCTTATATTAATTCTGTCGAAAAGGTTTAAAAGGACCTTGTTTGGAAAACGACTAAAATACATTTTTATAAACTTCTTATAAAAATTCAAAAAAGAGTATAAATGACTTTAACCCCTATTCTGTAAAATAGTAAGAATTCTTTGAAATACACTTTCACGAAACATGGATGTGGATGATAAAGAGGTCCCAGTAGATAATTACGTATAAACAACCTCAGATAATGAAGAGATTGCAAAATAAACCCTTACCTTGAACTTTTCCTTGTTTGGAGGTAGTTTAACCTCCTGTATAATGGTGAAATACTTTTTATTAAATTATACATGAATCGTATACATTATTATGTTATCATATATGATCTTTTAACATTGCTTTGTTAATAATATCTTAGTATTATCGTCGTTTCAGGTGTTAACTTACTCGTTTTCTTGTAAATGTTTTGTTATGTAAGACATGTTTGTCATGGATAGGTTGTATATTATTCATATCCAGAATGATATGAAGTCCTTAAACATTATTTTTAAATCAAAAAATGATAATTATACTTGAATTTATACGATGGAGAATGAATCTCATCACGTTTGTGGAGACGGTAGTCCGTACGTACGCACGAGCGACAATATCATTCTTTTGATATTAAAATAATATTTAATTGGATGGTATATCTTATATACAGAATCATTATCATGTTATATTTATTATTTACATTAATTAAAAATCATTATTATACCCATCCAAATTATAATATATTGAATAACGATTACACCACGACGTGGAGACGGTAAGCCGTACGTACGCACGTATGGTGACATGTCATTCAAAGGATGGATAGAATACTGAATATGTTTGTACCATATTTATAATAATATTACAGTATATAGGAGATAATGGATTCATTATTTTAGTATGGGAATAACAAATAAAGAAGAAGTTGAAGAAGAAATGAATTTGAAAAAGGGTGGTGAAAACATTACCTCTTCTTCAGGTTCTTCCTTTTGATTTGATCAAAAGGGATCCTTAGGATGGCTTTCTGATCAAACTAAGGCCTCTAGGTTGTAGTGAGGGAATTTGAGAGTGTATTTTGGTAGGGTTTGGACGAACCAAAATGCCTTGAATGTGTGAATTAATGATAAGGGGAAGTGCCCTTTTATAAGAGGGGTGAGGGGAACCTTTGGAAAAGCTAGAAATATTATTTTATAATTAATTAATATTCGGATTCTAATGGCTCAAAAGTGGATTATTTAAAGGTTAAGGTGGGTATGGGTCGAAAAAATCTCAACCAATAAAATTTATACAGTTTTGTGTTATTATATTAACCTTATCATTAAGTATTAACTCTTAGTTAATTAGTTTTCACTTTTACAATGTCTCTTTGTATTTTTACATTATATGGTTACTAAACATACTATATACATCCAAGAGACCCCCTAGTGGTCCCTTAATTATACCCCTATCATTATATATGTCTCTTGGATGAACGTTAGATTTTTTGTAATTTAATATAAATTAATAATATAATATTTGATTTAACAACTCTTTTATGTCAATTTTGACACTATTCAATAATTGATTTTTGTAAAAATAATAACAGAATGATTAATTCAAAACAAGTTTATTAAATCCATATTAACATGTCATTTTGACCAATAAAATTATTGTTATTTATAAAAAGTCTCAAATTACAATTATTTTGGCATTTATAATATCATTTATTCTAATTTTTCACTAATTAGGTAATTACTACATCACCATTATGTCAAACATAAATTACATTATATAATGTCTAAAAATTATAAATAAAATACCATTATGTAGGAAAGAGTTTTAGATTTTTAATTAATATTTACAATCGAATTTATCTTATGTATAACCCTATGTTAAAAATGTTTTAGTAAATAAACTTTGATTTTAACTCTTTTAACTCTTATTTGAATTAAATAATAATAATTGTCCTAATCTAATACAAGTGGACCTAAATGAGAATATTTTACTCCTAAGGTTGTTTTTGGTCGAGATAAACTTTTCCAATAGAATTAGGACATGTGTTAGGGTAATATTAATATCATTTTTACCCTTAATTACCCTATTTACTTTTAACCGTGGTAAATGAAAGTAAAAAGATATTATTCACCAAAAATTATTTTCATCTCATTGAAACACATTTCACTCCTTAATATTAACCATGTCTCTTGGATTTTTGAAATTCCACTCACAAAAGCGGTAAAATTATGTTTTATGAAAAATTCAGTTTTTTAACTACCACTTAGTGGTTTCACTATTCATCAAAAAATGAAAGTTTCCAGAAAAATACCAAAAATTAGGCCTAAGCTATATTTGATATTATGAATTCAAAAATTCTGTCTATTTTACCAAATTCAAAACATATCAGTTGCATTAATTAATTTAAAAATTAATTCCCACCGTCAAAACAAATAGCCTGTTTTTATGAGATAATAACTATCAAAAGATTGACACTTGTTTATGTCCGGTTTAATTGTGAAATTATATACAATGACCAACATTTTATTAAATGGTAAAAATATATTCTAAATATATACATTAAAACCACTGAAATTCATAATTTATCAATATAAATTATTTCGATTAAAAAAGTTGGTTTTAATTAAAATTTAGTAATTTTCACTATTCATCCAAATATAAATGTTATCCGAAAAGTCCCAAAATATCATCTTAGGCTAAATTCAATACATAGAATAGAAAAATTAAGTCCATTATAAGAGAAAAATTTATAAAATTTCAAAAAGTAGGTATTACTATTCATAACATCTAGTTTGATTGGTTGTGGTGTGTGTTAGAACTCGAAGTTGCGTACAACACACATTAGTGTATTATTCAAAGGAAAACATACCGTGGATGCTTGGGATGTTTCATTGAAAATTTTTTCATGTCCCCATTCTAAAAACTAAATTTATTTAGTCAAATTGAATATATATAAGTTTAAAATATTGGATTTAAAAAGGGTTCACTATTAAAAGTTGGTAAAAGTGCAGTACTGAAAATGAATTTGTTCTTACATTATGTCTAAGAAACTCATAATATAGATTATAAAATTATAAGGATTATATATTGTTTAGAATTTAGTTAATACTATTCATAACCTCTAATGAATGGATTGTTTGGTAAGTCATGGTGTGGTTGAACTCGGTGTTGCGTGTAGTGCAAGTTATTGAATTATTTTGAAGAAATAACACACTATGAAATCTTGTGGTGTTACATTCTCCTATCCTTCAATAAATTGCATCCTTGCAATTTTAAATTGTTCTTAAAAAATAAAAGGTTGAATATAGAAAATATCTTTGGGGGAAAAACCAAATCGGAAATTGGGTTAATAAAATTTAGTGTTAATAAGAGGAAAAGAGAAATGAAGGGTCACCACCAAATTATGATCTCTATTCAGAGAACATTGGTGGCAATTAGAGACATATAATTGGAGGAAAAAGTTAAATATTTATAGGTAGTTATTGAGGTCATCAATCACAAACAAGTGTAAAATTGAGGGCCTTAAATTAATCAATATATGATGATTTAAAATACCATCGGTTCAGCAAAACATATGTTATTAGGATTACACATATTTTGTTTTAAGATCCCTTCACTAAAGTATAAGAATTAATTTATTAATTGAATAAGAGAAGAAGAAAAATATATACTTGACAAGTAGAGTCTCATCCTTTAACTAAGTTCTACCACAAACTCTTCTTTCACTCTAAAAGATAATAATACTTAAAAATAATATTCTATTTATCCTATTCGTATAGGGTTAAAAAAATGAATTTATAATTCATCTAGCAGAACCATTAAAGAAAATGACATTATTCAATCTAGGACATCGCATGGGTCAGTGGTAGGTGATACACCCTTGTCTCCCATCGGTTGTGGGTTCAAGTCTCGCGGCCTTGCCGGACGCAACGGGTTGCCGCCCGACCTCCGAGTTTTCCTTTTATGGAAATCCATAACAATCTAGTCTAGAAGTATCCAAAATACTTCAGTCCAAAATTTATAAGGAAGGTAAACACAATGAAGATCCTTTTTTCCGTGTAATAACATGTGAACACCTTCATCATTTATTCTTTTAAAACACCGCAACATCCTGAATTACCGTAAAACCATATTGATTACATTCATGGTCCTTTATTCCTTAAAGAATAATAGATATACTCCTTCAATCCAAAAATGTTGTAAACCCAAACAATGATGGAATATACAAATCATTAATTAGTTTCAAGGTAGTCAAGAATATCCAATATAATTTGTCCAAATCAATCATGTATTATTCTAAAATCTCTACCTTGGTATCAGAACCATATTATGGTTTATCTTTCTTTCAACCATATATTTTCCAAAAATTTAACCTGCTATTCTGTCACTTTTCGTTGTTCCACACAATCTCAAGTCCTTAATGAAATAGTACTGCAGTAAAATCCTTATATACTCCATAATTATTATAATAAGTACATTGTTGATACAACACTCAAATGAGATAATCAACATAAGAACTCCAATCATTCCTCTTCATCTGTGGTCGTATCATAACTTGAATATTATCCAATAGCATCATTTGCAGCATAGTCTGATGACTGGGACATAGGTTTGCGTAGTGTCCAAAATCCATTTAAAAGAAGCATTGTACATTTGAAACCATTTTCTTACCCTTGCAGTCACGTACTTTGTGCCCTTTTCATCCACACTTATAAAAAACTACCATTCCTTTCAGGCAAGTTCCAGGTTGTTTCTTCCCACAGTTATCACATATGGGAAATTTCTTATTTTCCCTCTTCCCTTTATCCATATTTCTCTCTTCCATCATTTTCTTCTCTTGCCTCCCTTCAAAGCCATAGGACTCAGTAAACTCTTTACTTATCTTATCAACACATGATATTATTTCTTCATATGATGATAACACATGGGAGACTGTTTCTCTTATAAATTCTGTCTTAAGGCCATGAAATATATGATCCTTCTTTCTCTTTGGATCATGGACATTGCAGGAGTTCTCATTCCTTCTATTGGGTGCCAATTCTAAACAATGGCATACACTAGATTGGTTTATGAATAACAATACCTAATCCCAATCTTGTAAAACACATAGCATAAATTAAATAGTTTATGGATATAATCCATAATCATAAAATTGTATCCTTTGAGGAAGTATATACTCATAAAATATTCATAATGATTTGTAATGAAAATTAGAGTTATCCTAAGCATATCCCCAAGGAGTGTCGTAACCAAGAGTGCATCAAGGCCCGTTGTTGTGCACCAGTTCCCCTTCGAGTCTAGCACAAAGTGGTGTTTTTGGGTTTTACCCCTAGGTACTTCTGAGCCAGAGCCGCCTCTACCTGCTCGTATCCAGACAACAATGCATTTCTCGGAAAACTCACAAAATCTCTACAATAGAAAAATTCTAGGAAGTTCTTCTATACTAATCCTCAAAGTCTATCTAAGGTCTATGTGCTCTAATAAGAGTTTATCTAATTCTAGCTTCCAAGGTTTGTATTAAACTTCCTCTGATACTAACTGTAACACCCCGACCCCAGTAACATAGAGTCGGTGCATTATTACATAACATTGTCCTGATCACAAGAAAGATCAATTCTCGAAAGACCGATTAGTTCAGTAACCTTGGAAACACTAGATACATTAAAAAAGTTTTACATTACATCATAAAAATGAAAACTACAACAACATAGTCTCCATAGTCTGCACTCTTATCCCCTCATACTATCCATGTGGGTTATTCATAATTTACTTCTTCACATCTTGGGAAAAATAAAAAATAGAAAATGGGTGAGCTCAGATGCCCAGTAAGGATAACAATATAGCGGAAACTTTCATAAATAAGAATAAACATTTAAGGAAATTTATAACTAAAACAAAAGCCTTTTAAACTTGAACTTCAAAATTGTATGGAAAAAATGAAATAATTCCATTTACTTATTCACATGGATATTCTACTAATCGAATAATCACATGAAATATCAATATACACTTTCATAATGATGGAATGCATAATGCCAGACTATCATAACCATATAGCCAAGGCCTCGTGCCAAGACTACAAATAAGATTTCACCAAAGCCTTGTTCCAAGACACTAGTTTGTCTCATGAGACCTACCGATGCATCGAGGAGCTATAGCGAGCTCCACCCATCACATATTAAGTCCAATGCATTCCCATATGAAAGGGTTCAAACATAACATAAACATTCGTATTAAAACTAGCATACGAAATGTAAATACTTCATCCATAAACCACGAATTGTATAAGAATAACACATCCACAGACAAACGCATCACAAAAACTTCTAAACAATATGGATGTTTTGTACCATAATAAAATAACTTCAATTAAGCTTAAAATCCATCAAAGGATGTTGACATTGATTAAATAAAAACTATTTGAGAGAAATATCTCTTTTTTTGAATTCATTTAAAAGTCACACATTTATTATGGAAGTAATTTAAAAGAGATTTTTGAATCAAAGTGTCCCATACCACTTCGAAACATTTGAAAAGAAATATCATTTCAAAACATTCATGTCCATATAAATAAATCCTTAAAATAATTTTCAAAACATGCACATTAATTAAAAATATTTAGAAAGATAAATCTTTAAAACATTTAAAATTATGATTTTGATAGAGAGTACCTTTCAGAAATTCTTAAAAAATAATTTTAAAATAATTTAAAAGTCACATAATTATAAAATAAAACATTTACTTTGAAAATATCTTTATATTCTTGTAAGGGAAGCTTCGATGATTTTATAATGGCGGAAAATAGCCACACCCGCCGTATATGTTAAAAAAACATTCTTACCTTAATTTTGTCGAAAAGGTTAAAAAGGGCCTTGTTTGGAAAATGATGGAAGGATTCCTTTATACACATCTTATAAAAAGTCAAACAAGTGTATAATTGACTTTAACCCCTATTCTGTAAAATATTAAGAATGTTTTGAAATACACTTTCACGAAACATGGATGTGGATGATAAAGAGGTCCCTGTAGATAATTACGTATAAACAACCTCGGATAATGAAGAGATTTCGAAATAAACCCTTACCTTGTACTTTTCTTTGGTTGGGGGTAGGTTAAACTCCTATATAATGGTGAAATAATTGTTATTAAATTATACAAGAATCATATACATTATTATGTTATCATATATGTTCTTTTAACATTTCTTTGTTAATAATATCTTAGTATTATCGTCATTTCAGGTGTTAACTTACTCATTTTCCTTTATATGTTTTGTTACGTAAGACATATTTGTTATGGATAGGTTCTATCTTATTCATATACATATTGATAAAAATTCCTTAAACAATATTTTTAAATTAGAAAATTATAATTATACTTGAATGGATATGATGGAGAATGAATCTCATCGCATTCGTGGAGACAGTAGTCCGTACGTACGCATGAGCGACAATATCATTTTTTTGATATTAAAATAATATTTAATTGGATGGTATATCTTATATACAGAATCATTATTATGTTATATTTATTATTTAAATGAATTACACATCATTATTATACCCTTCCAAATAATAATATATTGAATAACCAATACACCACGACGTGGAGACAGTATGTCGTACGTACGCACGTATGGTGACATGTCATTCAAAGGATGGATAGAATAATGAATATGGATGTACCATATATATAATAATATTATAGTATATAGGATATTATTGATTCATTATTTTAGTAGGGGAATAACAAAGAAAGAAGAAGATGAAGAAGAAATGAATTTGAAAAAGGGTGGTGAAAACATTACCTCTTCTTCAGGTTCTTCCTTTTGATTTGATCAAAAGGGATCCTTAAGATGGATTTATGATCATACTAAGGCCTTTATATTGTATTGAGGGAAGTTTAGAGTGTATTTGGTCAGGGTTTGTCCAAACCAAAAGGCTTTGAAGGTGTGAATTAATGAGGAGGGGGAGTGCCCTTTTATAAGAGGGATGGGGGGCACCTTTGGAAAAGCTAGAAATATTATTTTATAATAAATTTATATTCGGTTTCTAATGGATCAAAAGTGTATTATTTAATGGTTAAGGTGGGGATGGGTCTAAAACCACTCAAAAAATAGAATTTAGAAAGTCTTGGGTTATTATATTAACCTTATCATTAAGTATTAACTCTTAGTTAATTAGTTTCACTGTTACAATGTCTCTTTGTAGTTTTATATTATATGGTTAATAAACATACTATATACATCCAAGAGACCCCCCATGTTGTCCATTAATGATACACCTATCATGATATAAGTCTCTTGGCAGAACCTTAGATTTTTATGAATTTAATATCAATTAATAATATAATATTTGATTTAAAAACTCTTTTATGTCACTTTTGACACTATTCAATAATTGATTTTTGTAAAAATCATAACAGAATGATTACTTAGAATAAAGTTAATTAAATCAATCCTAACATGTAATATTAACTTAGAAAATTATTGGTATTTATAAATAGTCTCAAATTACATTTATTTTGGTATTTACAATATCAATTATTCTAATTTTTCATTAATTAGGTAATTACTGCATCACCATTGTGTCATATATAAATTAAATTATTTAATGTATAAAAATTATATATAAAATAAAGTTATGTAGGAAATCTTTTTATATTTATAATTAATGTTTGAAATCGAATTTAACTTATGTATATCCCTATATTTAAAATGGTTTAGTAAATAAACATTGATTTTAACTCTTTTAACTCTCCTTTGAATTAAATAATAATAAATGTCCAAATCTAATAGAAGTGGACTCAAATGAGAATATTTCACTCCTGAGGTTGTTTTTGGTCAATATACACTTGTCCAATAGAATTATGACATGTGTTAGGGTAATATTCATATCATTTTTACCCTTAATTACCCTATTTACTTTTAACCGTGGTAAATAAAAGTAAACAGTTACTATTTACCAAAAATTATTTTCATCTCATTGAACCAAATTTCACTCCTTGATATTAACCATGTCTCTCGGATTTTCGAAATTCCACTCATTGAAGCGGTAAAATTAAGTTTTATGAAAAATTCAGTTTTTTAACTACCACATAGTGGTTTCACTATTCATCAAAAAATGAAAGTTTCCAGAAAAATACCAAAAATTAGGCATAAGATATATTTGATATTATGAATTCAAAAATGATATCTATTTTTCCAAATTCAAAACATATCAGTTGCATTAATTAATTTTAAAATTAATTTCCGTCGTCTAAACAAATAGCGTGTTTTTAAGAGATAATAACAATCAAAAGATTGACACTTTTTTATGTCCGATTTAATTGTGAAATTATGTACAATGACCGAAATTGTATTAAATGGTAAAAGTATATTCTAAATATACTTTAAAACTACTCAAATTCATAATTTATCAATATAAATTATTTCGATTAAAAAAGTTGTTTTTAATTAAAATTTAGTAATTTTCAGTATTCATCGAAATATAAATGTTATCCGAAAAGTTATAAAATTTCACCTTAGGCTAAATTCGATACTCTGAATAAAAAAATGAAGTCCATTTTAAGAGATAAAATTTATAAAATTTCGAAAAGTAGGTATTACTATTCATAACGGCTAGTTTGATTGGTTGTGGTGTGTGTTAGAACTCGAAGTTGTGTACAACACACACTACTGTATTATTCAAAGGAAAACGTACCGTGGAAGCTTGGGATGTTTAATTGTAATTTTTTGATGTCCCATTTCTAAAATGTAAATTTATTTAGTCAAATTGAATATATTAAAGTTTAAAATATTGGATTTAAAAAGGGTTCGCTATTAAAATTTGGAAAAGTGCAATACTGAAAAAGAATTTGTTTTTACATTATGTCCAAAAAACTCATAATATGGATTCTAAAATTATAAGGATTATATAATGTTCAGAATTTAGTTAATACTATTCATAACCTTTTATGAATGGCTTCTTTCGTAATTCATGGTGTGCTTGAACTCTGTGTTGCGTGTAGTGCAAGTTATTGAATTATTTTGACGAAATAACACACTATAAAATCTTGGGGTGTTACATAATGGGTGTAAGATTTAGTTTACATTATTGCCTTCTGTGTTTAATTAATCAGAAGAAATCTGTTATGTCATCAATTAAAATGTTTGGGAATATTCGGGACATTTAGTAATATTAAAGGTAAGGGAAATATTTTAATTTAAAACATTTACTAATCTATTTTCAAAATTAATTCTAAAATGGTGATCTATTTCAAAACTCTTTTAGTGTAATGGATTAATTTTTAAGCGTATATGATTTTATATTATATGAAACTGAATTGAGTTTTTCAAATTTATCTTTATTTAAAGATATTATTTTTATTAAAATGATTTTTTTGTAAAATTAATTTTTTCTCTAAATATTATATATGTGTGGGTTATTATTATTATTTAGCCTCTTAAGAGATATTTTAAGTATTTTAAAATGTGTATTGTAATATTAATGATATAATTTTATGTGTTAATTGTCTTTGAATGTTTATGGATGTTGCGTATGCATATAGATATGGTCATTCACTATCCATATCATTGAAATTCCATGTATTTGTATAAAAAATAAATTTTAATTTAATTATATGGATTGTTCAAATTCTACCCTTGAATTTATAAAATATTTGGTCTCTCCTAACTACAAGTGTTTTATGAAAAATTGATTTTTTTCAATGTATAAAAGACATAAAATTATTTTAATATTCAATAATAATTTACATGGCTTTAGAAATATTTTTAATTGTTTTTAATGGATTATAAATAAGAAAGGAAGATCTGATAAAAATGGATTTCTTAAATAAAACTCAATCCTTGGGTATCAAATGAGTCGAAGAGAAATAGGGAAATCCCCCATCTTCAATAAGACCATGTTCTAATAAAGAAAATATTATTGGCATCGTGGATTTCATAATATATTCTATATATAATTTTAATCCATAAATGTTATTAATTTCGAAACATTTTTAAATGGATAGATCCAAAGCTTATTTAACAGTATTAGTTTTTGGAATTAATTTTTTTGAAATAGTATATCCATGTTTTGGAAACCCGAGAAAAATATTTTGAGAAATACTTACTATATAAAAAAAAATATATTTTATATAATATGTTTTAGAAGAGTTGTTGAATTATAATTTACAAAGGAATTTTTCTCTGGTTTAAAAAATACTTACAGGGAAATTTTATGCTCACCCTATGTTTTCCATAAGATTTTTCACAGGGTATTTAAAAGAATCAAATGTTAATGGGTTTAATTTAGGAATTGGCATGAGTGAAATTTATTAGATATCTTTATATTTTTTATAAACTCTAATATTTTTTAACAAATTTTCCAAATTCTCTAAAACCCAAACCTAAAAGTATCCTTAGTTGTGTAAAGAATTATGATTTCTTAGTTATCTTTTATAGAAATAAAAATAAACCTCATTTTTTTAGTACCTAATCTTGATATATGGGTTCTAGTTGATATAGTGGTATTAGAGGAATAGATAAGACAACTTTAGAGTTGTGGCATTGTCTTTTAATGAACAATCCTAAGACATAAATTTTCTTTTTTAACTTCTAGTTAATTAAGTACCCTTAAAAATATAAATATTCAACCATTCTAGTTTTTTCCAATTCTAAAGATAGAAATTGGGAATTTCTCGAAATAAAATGAGAAAATTGTTGGGGCACAATTCCTTTAATGGGAGAGAATGTAACATCCCAAAATTCTATGCATAGGTATTTTATATAAATATGTTATGAAATTTTTAGATTTATAATTAAAAACAACTATGATTATTTTTAATATAAAGAATATTTTATGATCAGATTTTCTTTAATCAAAATAAATATTGGATATAAACTTGGTTAAAATAATCCAATAAATTTTATAATTAAAATAACATGAAACATATTTTAACTTGATATTAATGATAAAATCAATTAAATAAATTCTTATTCGTAATAATTTATCATTAATAAAATAAACTAATTTCTTTGAAATTAATTTATAATTATAATTGTAAATAATTTTCTTTATTAAAGATAATTTTAAATTTTAAATTTAGTAAATAATTTTATAAAAAAATATATTAATTTTTTACTAAAATTTTATAATTATTATATTAAATATAATATTTAATAAAAAAGGTATAGTTGTGATAAAAATTATATATGTATATAGAATATATTTAATTTTTATCTATAGATGATTTTAAATTAAAGGTTACACATAGTAAAAAATGAACATAATGATTAAAGGTAATAGATATTATTATAATTTGTCTGAATAGTATTAGTAAACCTAATATAATTTATTATAAAATATATGAAATTATAAATTAATGAAATTAATATAATTATGAAATATGTGTATTATTAAAAATACTGTATAAAATATGGATTACAAATATTATATGACATATATTAATATAATTTTTATATAAAAAATAATTTGGATAAGTGAGGAGTCAGCAGGGCACGGTCTTGAGAGGAACTAAGCATGAAAAAAAGGATCAAGTGGGATTGAATATTGGATAAGGAGATTCGAATGAAGGAGAGGAATTCAATAATAGATCTGAGATCAATCTCCTACTAGGATAGAATTTTGAAGGTGATTTTGAAATAGAGATGATTCATTTGAAGATGGGGGGAAATAAAGTGTGAGATTTTAATCATCTTCCTTGACTTCTAAATCAGGGTTTACAGAGCCTTAAATATATGTGTATATTATCAAAATGTCGATATCTTCATGAAGATCATATTTTGAGAATCATTTTCAACTTAAGAGTTATATTTTCATCATTTTCTATAATTTTTATTCAAATATCATTATTGGTTGTCCCATATTCTTCATTTTTCTATGTATATATATATATATCATATATGTTTTGGATCGTTTATTGTATATACCAATTTGGTGAATGGATGTGGACCTGTAAAATTTATTGTCACGAAATTATCTCTTCTCATACACTGATTCTAATTTGTGGTATTGAATATAACGAATCAAGATAAGAATTTTTGTGATAAAGAAAGTATATAAGTATAGTGTATGGAAATATAATTTTATCCACTTCTATGATGTATTCATATAAAATATTTATAAATGTATCATGAGTTGAATAATTTCTAATCAGATTATATACACCCTATGTTTTGAACATTTACACACAATGATAACTTTATATATATATATATGTGTGTGTGTATGTGGGGGGGGGGATTCGTTTTTACTGGGTAAAGGTAGTCTATAAGGAGAGATATACTGCAAGAAAGAGTGGGTGTAGGCTTTCATTTCCATTATTTTATTCTATGATTTCCTAACTAGAAAAAAAAATATTTGTTTTAAAAAAACTTTATGAACGATTTTGACCTACCAGTATTCTTAAATTTATGGGAAATTGATTAATTTCAAAAATTTATTTATCTATTATCAAAATTACTTTTAAATGGGTGATCTATTTCAAAACTCTTTTTATGTAAAGGATTAATTATTTAATCATATATTTTTTTATTTTATTAGTAAAGTGATTATGTTTTTAAAATTTATATTTATTTAAATCAATTATTTTACATAAAATACCTTTTTTGTAAATTTATATTTTTTTCCAAAATATATACAAGAGGATTATTTTAACTATTTATCATTTTAAGGGATATTTCAATGATTTTTAAAGGCATTTCGTAACATTAATGTTATCATTTTTTGTGTAAATTTTATTTTAAATTTAACGCATGTTAAATATGTATATAGGTATGGCTATAAAATATTCATATCATTAACATTCCATGATTTTGTATAAGACATTTTTATTTAATTTAATTATAAGGTGTTGTCCAATTATACCATATAATTTATAAAATCATGTATTTTTCCTAACCCTATAGTGTTTTAAAAAAATAACTTTTGTGTAAGTATAGAGGATATGAAATTATATTACTCTTTAAAGATAATTAAGTCAGCTTTTTTAATATATTTAATGGTTTTTAATATATTATAAATGTGAAAGGCATATCAAATAAAAACTTCTTTTCTTAAATAAAATTCCACACTTGGGTATCGAATGAGTTCACGAGGAATGGGGTATTCCCACAGCCCAAACAAGACTATGTACAAATATGGATACAACTTGTGGCCTCATGGATTGTTTATTATTAGGAAAATATCATTTTATTCCATAAAAGTGATTATTTTTAAATGATTTTAAAAGGAGAAATCAAAATCTTATTTAAAGGTATTTTTTGAAATTATAGTTTTTAATTGTATATCAATGTTTTGGAAACCCAATAATTATATTTTAAAAAATATTTAATATATCAAATATTATATATATTTGATATAAAATGTTTTGGAGATGTTTTTAAAGAATAAATTATAAATGTATTTTCACTTGTTTTTTAACCCCTTGTTGTGCAATTTTATACTCACCCTATGTTTTTAAAACGAATTTTCACAGGTTCTTTAGAAGAATCACAGGTGAATAGGTTCAATTAATGAATTAGCATAAGTGAATCAAATTGGTTATTTTTATATTTTCGGTAAAATTTGATATTTTGTATGGAGTTATCCTATATCTAAAAAACCAAGACCAGAAAATATCCATGGTTGTGTAAAGGATTATGTATTCTTCAGTTATATTTTATAGAAACAAAAATATACTACATGTTTTTAGTACCAAGTTGAGATGTGCAGGTTTAGGATGTTTGAGGTATTAGAGGAATTTTTTGACATCTTTAGATATTAGGCATTGTCATTTAAGGAAAAAAAATTTATGATGTATAATTTTATTTGTAAATTCATTGTAAATAATTACCCTTAAATATATAGAAGTTCATCAATTCCAATTTTCCCTAATTATAATGAAATAAATTTAAATTTGTTTCTAACTACGATGAAAGAATTGCAAGAGTGAATTTCTTTTAAGGGGGGAGAATATAAAATACCAAAAATTCAAAGCATTATTTTTTAAATAAATATTTTATTTAAAATATTTAATTATAAATAAAAGAAACTAAAATGATTTCTAATGTCATGAATATTTTGTGAGGTGATTTTATTTAAACAAAATTATTAATGGATATAAATTAAGTTAAAATAATATAATAAATGTTATAATTTAAACAAATTGTAATATAATTAAACTCTATAGTAATGATAAAATTAATAAAAAAATTATTATGAATAATAGTTTATTATTAATTAAAGAAAATATACACTTTATAAATTGATTTATAAAATTAATAAAAACATAAATTTATATAAATTAATTTTAAAAGTTAGTTTTTGAAAATTACCTCATACAAATTTTATATTAATTTATAATTTTTTTATAATTATAATTATGGTACATTTAACATTTAAGAAAAATGATAGAGTTATGTTAAAAAAATATATATATATAATATACTTCCATTTTTATGTGTACCTGATTTGATATTAAAGGTAATACATTTCAAGAATGATAATAATAATTAAAGGTAATACATATTGTTATAATTTTTTTGAATATTCATATTAAAGGTAATATAATTAATAATAGATTATATGAAATAAAAATTTATTAAAATTATAATAAATATGAAATATGAGGGTTATTAAAATAATTATATAACATTTGTATTAGGAATATTATATGCAATATATTAATACTATTTTTCGTAAAAAATTACCAGATAATAGGGTAGTTAGTAGGGCTCGATCGTGATAAGAACTAAGTGTGAAAATTGGATTTGGTTGGGATTTACTACTGAAGAGGGAGACTGAAATGCAGGAGAGGAATCAAGATTCATATCTGAGATCAAATTCCAACTAGGATTGAATTCCAAAGAGGATTCAAACGTAGAGAGAGATTTTTATGTATATGTGGGGAAATCATGTTTGATTTGTTCATCTTATTCCTTATCCTATAAATCAAGATTTGTAGATCTTTAAAGGTATGTTTATATTATATAAATGTTGATATCTTTATGAAGTTAATATTTTGAGGATCATTTTCAACTTAATAATGATATAGTCATTATTTTCTTTAAATTTTCTTCTTTTTTCATCTTTAGTTGTCCCATGTTCATTATTTTCTTGTATATATATAATATATTTTGATTATTGTTTAATGTGGATACCCATTTTTTTAATGGATGTGGACCAATAGCATTTATTTTCAAGTAATTATCTCTTTCCATACATTGATTCTAATCTTTGGTATTAATGATAATGAATTACGATAATATTATTTATGTTAAGGTGAGAAGATATGTATAATGATTGACAATTGAATTTTATCCTCTTCTCTGATGTAATAATATTATATATACATATATATCTATAAATGTGTTGCGGCTTGAATATTTTCAAATCATATTGTATAAAACTTAACTTTTTAAACATTTATTTAAAATGATAAGTTTATATTATATATATGTAGGTGAATGGGTTTAATTTTTAGTGGGATATAGAACAGTGTAAGGAGAGGATGACTGTAGGGAAGAGTGGGCTTAAGATTTAGTTTATATTATTGTCTTCTCTGTTTAATTAATCAAAAGAAATCATCTTTATCATCAAATAAAATTTTAGGGATGAGTCTGTCATCCCCGCAATGAATATGGAAAGGTAAATATTTTAATTCAAAATATTTATTTATCTATTTTTAAAATTCATTCTAAAAGTGTGAAATATTTCAAAACATCCTTTTTGTAATGGTATATTTTTTAAGCATATATGATTTTATGTTTTAATTAATGGAATTATGTTTTAGAAATTTATATTTATTTAATTTATTATTTTTATTAAAATTCCATTCTTTAAAATTGCAATTTTGTTTCAAAATTATTTTCAAGAGGATTATTATTATATTTATTTTTTCACTTAAGTAATATTTCAAGGATTTTAAATGGTGTTTTTCATAATAAAGATGTCATTATTTGTAAATTTTCATTTGAAATTTATGGATTTTTTGTATTCATATATTTATGGCCATGAACTATGTATATCATTAACATTGAATGAATTTTAATAAAAAAATGTTTTTTATTTTATTTATATGGTTTGTTAAAATTCATTCATTAAATTTGGAAAATATTGGACTTCTCCTAAACCTAAAGTATTTTATGAAGAATAGATTTTATCAAAGTAGAAAGGATATAAAAAATTTTCTTCTTCAAAATTTATTCAAATATTTTATGAAATATTTCTAATTAGTTTTAATGGATTGTAAATTAGAAAGTAATATATAATAATTTTTTTATTAAATAAAACATATCACTTGGGTATATAATTATTTTATGAAGAATGGGGTGATCTCACAGCCTCAGCAGGACAATTTCATAATGAGGATACTTCTATTGGCCTCATGGGTTTCTTATGATCTTTTAAATATCATTTTAATCCATAAAGGTTATTACTTTTATACTGGTTTTTAAAAGATAAATATAAAGCTTATTTAATGTCTTTTTGGAAGTCACTGTTTTTTGAATAGTATATCTATGTTTTCAAATCCTATGAATTAATTTTTAAAAAATATTTACAATATTAAATATTATATATATTTGATATATAGTTTCTAAGAATTTTTTTAACTAATAATGTATAAAATTATATTTCATTTGTTTTAAAACCCATTACTATAAAATTATATGATCACTTTATGTTTTTATAATGATTTTTGAGAGATTATTTAGAGGAATAAAAGGTGAGTGTGTTCACTTAAGGAATTGGTAGAGTGATGCCAGTTAGGTATTTAAATATTTGTGTAAACTGTAATCATTTATAAGGAATTTTACACATTCTCCAATACTTATACCATAAAAGTTCATCGTTTTTTAAAGCATTTTGTATCTTTCAGTTATCTTTTATGAATAAAAAATAAAAATGTATGTTTCTAGTGCGAAATATAAATCTATGGGTTTATGATTTTATATTTTTTTCCTATATTTTCTATTAAAACCTCGCTAACTCCAAGAGCTCCTACCACCCATTATCCACCACTCTATAGAGTATAAGACTTTTGGTTTATCTAAATCGATGTATTATATCATGTTACTCCCTTTATTCTCCAATTAAGCTTACTCTCCTTATTCTTATTTTTTATAGATGATTTTTTGGTGTAGTTCCTCTATTTAGTTTTTTAAAATTAATAAAGACTTTATGGTGGGTTAATATGTATAAGATCTAGATAAATTCCCTTCAAATTAATCTGTGGTTAAACCTCATTTAATTTTATCATATATAGTATTTATTAAAACCATAAAATCAAGGTTTTGGATTCAAAACACTATCCTCTATTTTTTCAATATTTTGTGATTATCATTTTTTTGTTTCTTTGGGTGATTATTATTAATTCACATAAGAATAAAAATAATGGGAAATGTATAAAATAAAATAAAGGGAAAAGTTTCTCATGTGTTTTATGAATATTATTTTTTATTTCATGTTTTTTTGATACTATATATTTATTAAAGGATGGTTTGGATAACTAAAAAAGATTGTGATAATAAAAGAGATAAATAATATAACGGATATAAGCATGGTGTGAATCTTTTATTCGGTGATAGCCTAATATCCCATAATCGAAGAGCTACAACAAGTTTTTTTATTGATGTGAGCTATTTTCTTTTATGAATTATATTACATTTAATGATTTCTCATTTTTGTTCCTAAAATCCAAGATAACGTCTCATAATTTAATAATGATTAAATCTATAATTAAAATATTTTTTTGAATGATTTTTTTTCAACTGGTTTCCTTGATGGCCCTTATATTTTATACACCTAAAGTTTGTGTTTTTGTCCCTATAGTAAGTGTGGATGTAATATGTGGTGTGTGTGTGTGTGTGTAGGTAGAGACATTTTGAAGATAGTGAAGTGGTTGGTTGGGAAATTAAGGGGGTTTTTTATTCATGTTTGGTGTGGTCGGTATTATTTTTTTGGATGATGTGATGTTGGGTGGTAAATGTGATGTTGCTAAAAAATTATTTCGGATTTTTGTGTGGGATGGTTTTCAGTCACGAGGCATTGATTGTGTGATATGAGGCTTTGATAGTGATTATTTATGGTCCGAGAAATATTGGTTTAATAATGAATACATAATAGGGTAGTTGAGAGGAAACTAAAGTTATTTTAAATGTCAATGAATTGTACTATGAAAACTGGAAAATGGAACTAGAATTTTGTGGGTGTTGTATTGTGAGTGGTTTTCTGTTAAATATGGGAAATGAAAGACAAAAAAATAATGAGATGTTAAATAGAAATATAAAAATTTGTTTAATATATTATTAATTGGGAAGTTATCGATGTTTAGTTGATTGTTATTGTGTATCTTATGGCTATGTTCAATTATAGATGCAATGATGGTTGTTGATAATTACTAGGGGTTAAATTGTGTAATTGTTCATTTTTTATACAGTTTTTGTATACACCACTATCCTATGACCGATGTGAGACTACAGAACCATGAAAATTTTATGATTTATTTATGCACCATATCCGATTGAGAAAACCTTTCTAACATCAAAAGGTTTTGGGTTTTATGTGTTTTCCGTGATATCCATGTTCGAAATGGTGGATGAATGGAACCCCCTCCTCCACCCACTATCCCTTTATTAACATTACATGGTAGTGGTGAGAAATAGTGAGGGCCATTCATGGTAAGAGTCGGGTATGCGTTTGATTTCCTTCTTGTTCATAATACCTTTTCGTGATGGAGATGGATTAGATGTTGATGAAATAAATTTTGACTGATGCCAACACAAGATGTTAGACATGAGAATTGGTGAAACAAACCCAAATATAGTCACCCAAAGTTATTTTCTACTTTATTACAATGGTATAATGTACAATAGATCACATCCCCAAGGATCAATCTGTTTTTTAGTCTTCAAGAACTATATAAAAACATGATTCTAATTTTACCTTGGAAATAAAACGTAATACATAAAAAAGAAAATGGTCTATATCCTAGAAACTCATTCAGATATTTATTCTTAATATCTTGGTGAAAGGAAAAAAATAATGGTGATCTCAAATGAAGATTAAGGGTTTTTTTTATAGTGGAGGCTATCATGAGTAAATAAGGCACAATCAATATAGAAAAGTAGAAAACTGAAAACACCTACAATTTAGTCAATAAATTGAGCATGAAATAAAACCATGAATAATATCAATGTAGTAATATCATGGAATAATAATAACTTGATTCTCATGGAAAATCATAATATTGTATATCATTATTTAATTTGTCATGATATCTTTACCATTAAGGCCACATGCTATGAAATATCAATCGATGGGTAAGTATACACAAAAAACCCATTTAATTTGGCTAACAATATTTTCATATGAAAACAGTTGATATATTGGGAGGCTATATAATTTAGGTCCCCAACCATTATTTTATGTGCAATAAATTCATTATATATTGAATTATAAATTTAATTAATAATAATATGCATTATCAACAAATATTTATGTTTAGTAAATAATATGGAATATTAATATTTCCCCAGTCAATCAAACAACAATAATGTAAAATAATATATATACGAACAGTGTATAGTATTGGAAATAATTATATCCATGATATAATGAATATTGATATTTAAGAGAAATTCAATTTTCAATGAAAAATGATCATAAGAAATTGAATGTTCTAAAAGAAAGTTAGTCACCACAAAATTTATGAAAGATGACTATCAATTCATCAGAAATATAGATTTCATAGTGTAATTAGGTCTTATGTAAAAATGGAAGAAAAATATTAAAATTATATTCCATTAAATATTTTTCTTTAAAAAATAATGGAAAACATTTTGAATAATAGAAATTGCATACAACAATTATAACGGTGTAAAGATTCATTAACACCATATACATTAAAAAATCATTATTTTTGAATTTTGTAAACAATATTGAAAATTTATATTTTGGAAAAAAAAATTAAATATTACATTAAAAGGTTTTGAAAATTATAGGAAAATATATATTTTTTTATATCTAATTTTATTCAATAAAAAGTACTTTTTTAAATCTATTTTGGAAAATATGGATATGAAAAAACTATATCACTGATCAAAAGAGAAATTAGACCAAATTTTATTTTAGAAATTCATATTGAATTAATAACATTAATTTATTCATAAATAATCATGAATAAATATATATTCTTGTTAAGTATAAAAAATGGGATATACATACACTACAAAAAAGTAAAAGGGTGCGTAATACCAATTGTGACTCAATAAGGTGGAAATTGAGATTAAATCTATCACCTCACACATACCCTTTGTTGAATGTGATTTAACCTCCAATATAATGGTTTTAATATTGTTATTAATTTTTACTAGAACCATATTTATTTTTATAATATCTATATGATCCTCTTATCATACAATATCACCTGATTGTTAACAATCTTTCATTTTTACAATTGGTTATGGTGTTAATTGCTTCATTTTCTCATGAATATTTTTCCATGGATGTTATTGTTATTGTGAAAATGATATAGTTACATAATATAAGGAATTATATTCATGTAATAATTATATAATAAATTAATTAGATACATTTTTATATAAATTATTTAAATGTTTACATGGAAAATAATTCTCATCTCTTTGTGGAGATGGTAAGTCATACACATGCCCGAGCAACAGTATCATTTTAAATGGATGAATAGGTATAGAATTAGATGATATATTAAATTTATATAATCAATATTATATAATAATTATCATATATTTTCAATGGTTTGGTCATTATGAATATCCATGTGATTCAGTGATTGAAAAAATATTACATCGGTTCGTGAGGCAGTTGTCCACCAAATGTACGTGTAATGTGTTTGTTTACAATTTGACAAAGGAAAAGATGGATAAATATTATGAAATATAAATAATAAAATATGATTATATTTTATATAATTGTGTTATTATATTTTATTTTTTTGTAAAAAATTGAAGGTGGTAAAAGAACAATTAAAAAAGAAAGCATTTTGTTAAGACGATTATCTTCCCGTAGAGAAGCCTAATTTAGATCACATCTTAGGACCATAGGGTAGGTATTTTGGAAATAGATCACATCTTAGGACCATAGGGTAGTTATTTTAGAAATACATCAACTATAGAACATGGTTAATTATTTTGGGGAGATATTTTATTAGTGTTTGGTTGAGCTAAATTTTTAAATATGTGTGAGGAAGTGAAGAGCGTAGGTTCCCTTTTATAATTGGGGTGAGTGGTTCACTTGAAATTTTTCAATGTTTTAAAATATTTTTAAGTCTAATATAATAAAAAGTGATCCAAAATGGCTTATATTATATTTTTATATGGTTAAGGTCAAAATAAATCAAACAAATGGGTTTTAATCAATTTTTTAGGTCATTTAAACAGATATCTTATTAGATTACCCCCGGTAAACCTGTTCGGACCTTAATCGTGGTAAGAGTATTGGCCATTTTTACTATTTATTTTGAAAAAATTATATATTATTTATTATTATTCCAAATATAAAATAAATTTTATCAAATTCATTTCTTAGAATTAATAGAAATAAATTTAAAAATTATCCCACAAAACGTGACGAAAAACAGTTTTTTATGAAATTGTTTTTTCAAGTATAAGATGATATTACATTAAATATATGAATTGTAATCATTATTATATAGATTTAATTAAAATATTTAGATTTATAACATATATATTTAATTTAAATCATTCATTGTTATATATTATTTTGATTAATTGAAATGAAAAGGCAATTTTTATTTTAAAAACTTTTAAAAAAAATATCATTTTTATCCTCTAAATGATCTTATATTTATTTATATTAAATTAACAGTCAATAATTTTTTAATCATTCATATTATAATAAATTATTATAAATAAAATGAGGAATATTTACATACTACATTTTTAAATACTCATAAAACCATATTTCTAAGAGATAAATTCGAAAACTCATTCAAGGATTATTTTGACCAAGTAAGTTAAAAAATAAATATTCTTCTAATAAAATTAGAAATTCAATTCCATTAAAAATTAAAATATGAAATGTATTATAGTTTTATTAAAATAGTATATTAACTTAATATAATTGTGGATCATGTGTCTAATTTTTTCCTCCTTCAATAATTTCAACCATGAAATTTTCACTGATATTACTCTCTAAACAAATGAGGGTGGTTCTTCTTTATAATATCACTATGTTCCCATGTTTCTTCTGGAATTTTATGATTTCTCTAAAGTAAATTTAACAATAATTTTGATTTATTTCGCAAACTCATTTTCATATATCATGAATTTGGATAGGCTCTTCACTGTAAGACAGATCATGTTCCAAAACAATTTCTTCAATGATGAGAACATGCATTGGGTTTGGAATATTCATCCTTAAGAATGAGATATATAACACCTCATGTACATTAGATAAGATCAGTGAAATTTATAAATTGTATTCAATATTTAAAAATATTTCTATTATTTTAAGGGGTCTTTTTCTCCTAGGACTTAATTTCCCTTTCTTGCAAAACCTTATAAAACTCTTCAAGGGTGATAATTTCAAGACAACATGATCTCCCACTAAAAATTGTAATTTTTTTTATCTCCTTAACTATTTTTTTATTTAATATTCCTTAATAATATTATTATTATTCTTTACCCTTTGAATTTTCTCCTTAACAGGTTTTTTCTCAACATGTTTTCTTTGAACAAAAAAATCTCAACAAATTATATTACGATATATCTTACCGAATAATGCTTCATACGACCACATATGAATACATAAATGGAAGATATTATTATAATAATACTCTACCTAAGACAAATAATAATCAAATATACCTTTAAAGTAATGTGATACTGATATTTACATATCCTTTAATTTTTTAATACTCCCGTCATATTATCAATCAATTTGGGGATGGTAGGAAATTCTCAAATGTACCTCAATATCAAGAGCCATATTGATAATTTTCCACAATTTTTATTAAATTTTTAATCCTGATCATAAAAAATTGAAAGGGGTTCTCCGTGTATTCTAATAACATAATTAATATATATATATTTATAGGTAGATCAAGAGAAAAATCTTCACTTATAGTAAGGAAATGTTTAGATTTGGTAAGACGATCAATAATATCCCACATTGCATCATTATTTCTCGGAGTCTTTGGTAATATAATGACAATGTCAATAGTAATTTCATCCCATTTATATATTGGAATAGGTAAAGGTTGCATGAATTATCTAGGATACTATCTCTAAGACTTAACCTAGTTAATAACTATGTATCTTTATATGTAATCATCCAATTTTTGCATCATATTATCCCACCAAAAATATTCCTGAAAATATCCATACATCTTGGCGCTACCATGGTATTTTGAAAATTTTGAGATAGGAGTATATTATAACAATTTACATTTTATTTTATGTATATATAGAATATATATCATCTTTAAAAATTTTATAATTCCATCTTCACAAACGAAGTCTTCCAATTTCTCATCATTCATGGATTTAATTTTCCTTTGAAAATTCTCATCATCAGTCTGATAATTTTTTATATTTTCTAATAAATATGGTTTGAAAATCATATGAGAATGTTGTGATGTTTCCCCTACCTAAATAATTATCATATCCATCTTAATTAAAACCATGAATATATTTACCCTACCAAACCTTATTTTGGTTAGGACTCTAGGACCTTTTATGCCCAATGCACCCTCTACTTTATTTTCCCTCCCTAGGTGGTAGTGTATTGGGAAATCATAATCCTTGAGTAGCTCAATCCATAAATTTTTTTCTCATATTGAGATATTTATATGAAAATATTTCTTTTAGGTTCTTATTATCTGTGTATAGTTTTCATATTTTCCTATAGAGTTAATTTATTTATATCCTCAAAGTAAATATTTTGGATACCAACTCAAGATCCTGGTTGGATTCTTCTGTTCTGGAATATTTAATTGTCTTGATGCATAGACAATAAATCTATCATTCTATATAATGGAACAATCATGTATCCTCTTTGATGCATCATTATATATCATAAATCCATCAATTCAAGAAAGAAGATTCAAAGACATATCATTGATGAATATTCTCTTGAATTCACCAAAACATTTTCACATTACTTTTTTAATAAGATCATAAACCATTTAAATGTATAATTAGTTAACAGGTTAGCCAATCAGGAAAACATTTTAAAAAAGTGTTGTTAGTTTACTTTCAAACCAATGAAAATATATACCACAGTTATGATCATTAGTGTTGTATGGTTTTTGAATGAATTTATCTTTATAAGATCAACTTATATTCCATTCACTAAGAAAATTTGGAAAATAAAAGAATATTTTTGAAGATAGAATTCAAACATTATAAATTTGACATATAAGAATTTTTAAATATATATCTCAAGAATTATTATTAACTGATTCTCATAGTCCCCAATGAATATAGAGTATACCAATAAATCATCAATAAATAACACAATAAAATTATCAAGAAATTCCTTGAATTATTTGTTCATTATATCCAAAAATGGTGAATTAGTCTATCAAAATGGAATTAGCATAAATTTATAATTTTCATACCTCATAATAAATGATGTCTTCAAAATATCTTCCTTCAATACTCAAAATTGATGGTTTACAGAATGAAGGTAAATCTATGAAAAATATTGATCCTTGTGCAGTTAATTGAATTAATAATCAATGTAGAGAAGAGAAAGATTTTTCATTATTTAAATATCATTAATTTTACTACAATCATTGTAGAGTCTTATATATCCATATGTTTTCGTAATGAAAATAACAGTGGATTTCCAAGGTGAAACACTAATGAATAAAAATCCATTATCACAAAAATCCTCCAGATTTTTCCTCAACTAAACTAATTAAATAATGTATATCCAACTTGGATTATTTTATAGAGGTCATGTATCAAAGATTAAATCAATGTAAAACTCTATTTTAGATTATATTTTAAGTAAATGTTTTTTCCTAGGAAACATATTAATTTATTCCTATATAATAGGTCCATACTCAATATAAAGATTACATTTTTCAAGCATAGACTATGTCTTATCTTCTTCCAAAAGAATATCATTTAGAAGACACTCTGAAGGTGGATCTAAATATGTACCAAATGGTCATGAAACCCCTCTAAAGATGTGGAATTCAACAACTTCATAACGAATCATAATTTCTTTATATTTTAAATTAATTTTTTCATTATATTTATAATGATGATATATACCAAGGATTATATCAAATTAAACCATTAGTATAATAATAAACTATGAAAATGTGACATTTTAATCAATATTAATTATAATTGACTAGAACATACTTATTATAATGTGATTTCTATTTGGATTCTTAATTGAAAACTCCCTTCTTTAGGTGCTAGATAAATATCTAATTTTATTAGAAAACATGGTAGATATAAAATTATGAAAATGTCCAAAATCAAATAAATCTTTATCTAAATTTTAGGTTGTGATTAAAGTACCTTCCTCTACATCATTAGGAATATCATCCTCAGTTGGTGTAATAAAATAAGTTTGGCCTTCTCCCCTTATCCTCTTATATGGAAGCTACCTCAATGTTTTGGAAATTAGTTTGAATAATTCCCCTTTTATTTACAGTTGAAGCACTAAAAAAGTGGTTCTTTCCTTCCCTTGAATTAATTATCCAAATGAACCTTCTCTCAACACTTGTATCAAACTCTAATTCCCTTCCATCATTTTCTAGGATATTTCCTACCTCAATTTTCTCTAGATAGAAATTACATCATTATTGTATTAATTTTTGATGCTTTACCTTTTTCATTAGTGTTTAAAAACCACTTATTTTTTTTGATTTACATTGACCATAAATGATCTAAAAAAGTACTTAACCATTTTTATGGAATGTAATACTATTTCATCATATGATGAAAAATATTGAGAACCCAGTGGCCTTCGTATGACTGGATTAATCTCTCAAAAGTAATAATCAATCCTTCGTTATGAATTATGTATGTAATTCACAGCATACTAGGATAATATTATAATTTTACCTCATGCACTATAATAACTTCATCTCCATTTTCATTAATTTGAGGAACTAACTTCTTTATTTTAGTTTGTTACTAATAAGGGAATTATTTTTTAAATGAATGTTACTTAAAAATATTTCTATTCCAATTGTTTTATTTCTTATTCCTCTATAATATTATAGATGAATATAAATTGTTGATTATAATCTCTATTAATACAATACACTTACAACATAACATTTTCTATTTCGTTGCATCTCAAGGCCAAAAATATCTTTTTAAGGGACATAATCCCTTACTCATCTACCACTAGATTAGTATTTCCACTAAAATATAGAGAATTATGTAACATTAAATGATCCAAAATAGGTGTATTGTAAAATGAAAAATCATTTTTCTCTATGTGAAAGTTTATTAGACATAACCTTGTTTAGCCTCCCTAAAATGGCCTGAGCAACTCATTTCTAATACCATATGTATTGGATTTCTTAGCAAGGATATCTCAACATTGGAATCAAATATTAATAGCATTCTATCTTCTTTGTTCCATTTCTATTGAGTGGCATTTACGTTATTATCTCATAATATCAGGAATTTGTATTCATAATATATAATTCTAAATCAAATGTAACACTTAACATAAGTAGAATTTTTTTTTTATTCTCATAATCATAAACTTTTTTACATCGGGAATATATTAAAATCATAAAAAAATTGAATATCTGATAATGGTTTTTAAATAAAATGTGGGTAAAATCAAGCATATCCATCGAGAGTTTCAAACTAGGTGAATAGTGTGGTCCTATTTTTTTGAATGAGAATGATGCTCGATATATACTCGAGCAACTCTTTTCGAGGTTATTACCCATAAATCCATCTGTGCCGAAATCATGTCCTATTTTAGTATCCAAAAATCGGTGTATTTATATTAAGTACCACACAATCCCTACCGAACCAAAACATAGATATATCATCAAATACTATCACAGGGTTACGTTCATCAATCGATGTTTTACTAAATCTATTTCCCAAGGTTTATACTAAATATGATCGAATACCAACTATAACAACCACTAATCTAGTATCCCAGAGTTAGTTTATTCATTATTACATTGGTAAAATATACAAGGGATCAATTCTCCATGGATTGATCAGTTTATAAGTCTTGAATAAATATATAAAAACATGATTCCCATTTTATATTGGAAAACAATTAAAACATTACAAAGAAATTGATCTACATCTTTGAAAATCATTCAATGATTTCTTGTTCATATCTTAGGGAATGGAAAGAAAATAAGGGTTAGATTGAATAAATAGTAATGGTTACGTATAAGGGATCTTGTCATGATTAAATTAACAAAAAATCAATAAATAAAGGTACATTATATATGGAAAACATGTTTCATTTAATCAATAACTTTACTGATAAATGAATCCATATATAATATCAATGTAGTAATATCATGGAATAATAATAAATAAATTCAAAATAATAGAAAATCGTAATATTGGATTCCTTTATTTTTTACATCATGATATCTTTAATATCAATTCATTACAACAAGACAATTTAATCAATGTGTTGGTATACACAAAAACCCATTTAATTTTGGCTACTGGATTATCCCATGAAACATGTCAATGAATCAAGGGGCTGTATAATTCCAAGCATCTCCTGTCACTACATTTCCAATTCATTTCTCATACATTTAATTATCAATTTAATTCTTAAAAATATTCCTCATCTAAAAATATACATACTGTGTGAATAATATATAAAATCATTATTTCCTCTGTCAATCAAATAACATTCAAAGTGAAACACATTATATACGAATGGTATATAGTTTAAGAAATGATCATGTATATGACAGATAGAAAATTAATATTTAAGAGAAATAAAATATCCAATAAAAAATGATTATAATTAATTGAATATTTTATGATAAAGTTAATGACCAAAAAATTATCAAAGGATTACTTTCAATTCATAAAAAATATATTTTATAGAAAAATTAATTTTTTTTGGAGAAATATAGATAAATTATTAAAATGATAATTAAATAAATTATTTTATTTTCAATGTTTTGGAGAAATTTTAAAATAATATAAATATCATAATATTATAATAATGATGGGAAAATATTTTCACACTCTATACATTAAAAAAATTCATTTTTTAATTTTGGAAAATGAATTGAAATGATATTTTAGAAAAATATTAGATATATTAATTTAAAACTTGGTAAAAAGTCATGGATAATATAAAACATCATTAATAAATAATTTTAATAAATAAAATGACTTTTTTAAATCTATTTTGGAAAATAAAGATATAGAAGAAAAATATAATGGCCTAAAAGAGAAATACGATCGAATTTTATTTTAGAAATTCACATTGAAATAATATCATGAATTGATTATTTTATCATAATTAATAAGTATATATTCATTTTAAATACCTCAATTTCATATTATATACACCACTTAAATGTAAAAAGGTGCATAATACCCAATATTTCTCAACGAGGTGAATATTTAGGCAAAATCCCATACCTCAAACTTCTACATTATTGAAAGTTATTTAACCTCATATATAATGGTATTAATCATGTTATTAATTTAATCCATAACTATATTAATTTTTATAATATCATATATTATCGTCCTATAATATCTTATTACATTTTCTTAATAATATTTCATTATTACAATTGTTTTGGGGGTTAATTATTTTATTTTCTCCAATGTTTTTTTATCAAAAATGTTTTTTTATTATGATTAGGATATAGATACATAATCTAAAAAATTATTTTAATATTATAAATATAATAATTATTCATTATAGTCCTTTTTGTAATCGTTCTTGAAATTCAGATTTGAAAAATGAATCGCATTGCTTCATGGAGACAGTAAGTCGTCGGTATGAACGAGTGAATATATCATGGCAGAAAGGGTAAAAAAGTAGATGATTTTTTAAATTAAAAAAATATATATTTTAATAATAATTATATATATTCAATTTTTCTACCATTATGATTATCCATGTGAGTCAGAATGGAAAACAAATTACATCGGTTTATGAGCCGGTTGTCTGCCGTACAAATGAGCGATGGATTTGTTTCCCATTTGATAGAGAAGAAGATTGTCAAATATTATTCCACAAACATAATAAAATTTAAGTATATGTGAGATAATTTTGTTTTTATATTGTAATTTTTATTACTTAATTAAATTTGGTAATATATTGAGTTAAAAATAAATAGCCTTGTCAAGACGATTATCTTCTCTTAGGGAAACCTCATATGGATCTCTTTTTAAGAAACCTATGGTTGGTATTTTGGGAAGAAAATAATATATTTAATTTATATAATGATGTTTAGGAGATATTTGTGTATTTTTTGATTGATTTAAATGGTTCAATATGTGCGAGGAATTGAGGGGAGTATCATCGCTTTTATAATTGAGGTGAGTGTCACACATGTAATTTTTCAATGTTTTAAATTATTATTAACTCAATTTATTGGATGAATATATCTAAAATGACTTATATTTGAATGTTATGATGTTAAGTTTTAAATATATAAAACTAATATTGTTTAAGTAGTTTTTTATTTCATTTTAGCCTTTATCTTTTTAGATTAACCCCAGGTAAACCCTTTTTGTCCTCAACCATTGTAATCGATTTTTACCATTTTTACTTATAATTGGGACAAAAAATTAAGTTGTACTAATTAGATAATATTAATTATTTTTATAATAAACATGGAGTCAGTTTTATCAAATCCAATTCATATAATTGGATGAATTTAATTTTCAAATAATCACATAAAACATGATGAAAAATAGTTTTTCAATAAATGAATTCTTCAAGAATAAGTTGATATTACATTAACTATATGACTTGCAATCATTTTTATATGAATTTAAATCCAAATATTTAGATTTATAATATATAAATTTAATTTAAATCATTCACTATTATTTATATTATTTCTTTTATTTAAAATGGAAATACATTGCACATTTTAAACAGTTTTCAGAAAGATATCACTACTTACCTCCAAATGATAATAACTTTATTTATTTAAAATTGATAACAAATAATTTGTTAATATAACATATTATAACATATTTTTTAAATAAAATTATTAATAGTTATACAATACATTTTAAATTACTCTTAAAATCTTATTTCTTATAGAATATTTCAAAAAATCATTATAAGCTTATTTAGACCTTGTTTGTTCAAAATCAATATTCATTGTATAAAATTAGGATTTTTGTTCTATGAAATATAAAAAATTAATTGTATTATATTTTTGATAACATATAATGTTTATATACTATAATTGAGGCTTAGGATTCCCTATAGGTTATGTTGGGAAGGTTTGTGACCCAACCCACATCAGAATCAGTTGGATTTTATATACATATATAGAAGGGGTGGAATATCAAGATATTTGATGTTGTGTCCTTAGAGAATAAACTAGAGGGGAAGTGGTTTTAGTGTTCTTTTGATTAAATTGTTATAATAATATAATCTTTATTATTTGTGATACTTGTTGGTTGTTTCTCGCTAAGGTTGGGAATGGGTAGTTTATCTTATAGGTGATTGTTGGTTCTACAACTTTTATACTGGAGCATTAGTATGATTATTTCACATTTTCATGATAGTCCCCAATGAGGATTTTACTATTTATACTTGTTATGCTCACCTTACATACATATATATATATATATATATTATTTTATAGGTGATAAGGAAGTATTTTTTGACTGAGAAAGACCATCCTATCCTGGATTGGATAGTTACTATTGTCCTAGATGCCTTAGAGTCATTTGAAACATAAATGTTATAGACATATTATATTTCATTTCATGAATTATGTGATTTTATTATTATAGTATTTAGGTTTATTTTATATTTTTTGGTGTTTATGGGGATATTCCATATTATCCATTATCCTAAACATTATATTTTCAGGGTAATGCAACCCATTGTAAATTTTATACCCTTGGTTCTAGTTATCAACAAGTGAACTACTGGCGGTAGGATTTTGGGGGAAATATATCTCTTTATTTCTACTCTAGGAGGGTTACTAGTTGAGGGGGTTCGTGATATCCAAGATTTTTCTATTGAGGGGAACATGGTTGGTTCTAGTTTGGGAAAACTGTGTTTTTAAAAAATTATGAGAAAAGTCTAGGTTTAAAAATGCATGAAATCATAATCAACCATTCTATACTTTTAACCATTTTAATCCCATATTCACCCCCATCAGTTTAACTCATCTGAAAAGATCCCTAGGTTTATCACCCAACTCCTCATTTAATTACATGGATCTACCATCAATTCTTGGCGGAATCGTCAATGTTAGAACTTATTTTCTTGCTCATTCTTCTTATTTTTTAGTTTATTCTTCTTTCTTTTACTAGGGTCTATGGTGTCCAAATCATAGGGTTTTGAGGTTGGTTTAATTTTATTTCTCAAAGTGTTAAGTGATTATAGATATTATATTGATACATATTTATGTTATTAATTTGTTGAAAAATATTTATTTACTTACTTTAAATATTTTCAATGAAAAGTGCATAATTTGTGTGAAATATTAATGTTTTAATATTAAATATAGTTTTTATCAATATTTTAATTAATACATATCCAAGTATGTTTAATTTTGTATTCATAACTCTCATATTAATAATAATAATTGTGTTATTATTATTTTTGAGGGTTCTTCATTAAATATATAACATATCATTATAAGGAATATTTGGCCAATTCATCCATTTGAAGTGCCATATGGTCCACAAAATAAGACCTAAAGAATCTATAAATAAAATGGACCATCCTTGAGGATTGGATTACTAGGATAAACCCCAAATCCTAAATTTGATTAAACTATATAATATATGATTTACTAACCAAAATATTCATGAATAAGAATGTTAATGACTAACTATAACAAAAAAGGGCCCAACATATGTTTTTATGTCCGAACCACAATTCTGTACAGAATTTAAATCCAATACAGAATTATGGATTTTTCTCCTGATATAGCCATCAATTCGAGATGATATTTGGTATTGTGGAATAAAAATATAGGTGGATTAATTTTTATAATAAAGTTTTTGAATTCGATGGAATCTTCATGACCTAAAATGTATTCACATGTAGACCACATAAATATTCGACACTAAAATGGATAGAAGAAAATTTGTTTAGTAGAATAGCCATAATTTTTCTAAAAAAGTCAAATAGATACCAAATTTTTAGGGTATAATTTCAAAAATAATTCCTAAAAATTTTAAGAAGAATATTTCTCTATATTTGGATTGCTGAAATATCAAATTAGTGGTCAAAATGGATGGGCATATTTATAATGCAAAGAGTCCACCAACTTGGTCTATAAATACATACCCCTATACTCCTTAAATGGGTAGAGAATTTCAGAGTAAAAGAGGATATATTGGTATTACCTGGGCCTTGCCAAAGGCCTCAGAGGATCTTTGAAATACATGTTTTCACTTGAGATACCTTTCCTCTTCAGTTCTTCATGTTCTTTTTCCTTTCTTACATTTGTAATTTCATAATCCATTTTCAATTTTATTTCAATTTTAATGAGATTTTATTCTTCATATTCTCTATTAATCATCCACCCTCTATGGTAAAATATTAATGGAATTAAAATAGTTCAAATCTTTTTGAAACCCCTTCCCTTATTCGGTTTTATCATTCAATGAAAAGTCTCTATTTAATTATCTTCAACGTTCATGTATGTGTTAAATGCATAACTCTTCTCATATCATGTTCTTTTAATTATATTATAATTAATCACCACAAAACATATTAATAGATTATTGACCACCTAAATTAATGAGTAAATATACCATTGTAGTGGGTCATAATTTTGGGATATTAAGTGATTGATATATTTTTCTTGATGAATATTCTATAGGTTAACATTTTGTATGTTAAATTTAAAATTTCATGGATTAAGGAAATGTTTTGTCTAACATATGGATTCCAAGGATCATTGTAACTAGAAATAAACTACCATAAACATGTTTTGATTGATATTAGATCCCTGGGTTATGTTAAGGCTTGGAATAAATCCTCAAAAGTTGGGAATTTTAATCAAAGTAATCTTGTGAAGGGGTGTTAATTTAAGGAAATATGAGGAAAATCTCAAAGACATCTTAAGATTAAATACTTAATAATTAAATAACTCTAATTTTTATCAAATGGTTAAATAAATCTTAAATAACCAATCATTTCATTTTTTCTCTGTAAAAAACCCCCCCTCCAATTAAAAAGACAAATCACAAAAACAATTGACTATAAAAAAAGTATCATTGTTGAGGATTCGTCCCAAGTACTACTCAACACATTAGCAAAGGACTAGACCCATGAATAGTCGATAGGAAACAATCAGACACCCTTCACATATTCTTATGGTGTTCAAAAAACATGATGTATTTATATTATCTTGAGGTATTTTGATTCATGTGTAATGATTTAAATTTGTAAACCTATATTAGATTCTTATTTTTCTTTAATTTATGGTTTCAATTTTATAAAAATTATAAAATTTGTCTTTAACTATCATTTCTCATGTGTTTTTTCCGACATAAAATGTGATATCAATGTAATTTGGCAATGTGTAGTTATAAATTGATTTTCAGATTCCCTTAGGATCTTGATAAAAATATAATATGATTTATTTAAGACAATTTAAGTTTAAAATGAATGTTTTAGATGAATAATGACCTTGAAATGTTTTTTGAAGTAAAATAATAAATAACTCATTTTGGATATTGAATTAATTGGGCTTTCCAAAGGGGTTTTAATATTTATTGATCATTTTGTCCCTTGGTTATATATTCTATCTTTTTTATCATAGTATGATTACTATGGTATACAATGATAATATGAATTCCTAATTCAGATCATTAAATATGTTATTCATAGGTTCATTTTATGTATGGTCCAAAAAAAAATATTTTCAAGGTAAATATTTTTGTTGGTTTGAAAGAGGAATCTCTCAATTTAATGTTTTCAAGAGTTACTAAAGACTTGGTTTCAAATTTATGGAATCAGTTTGTGATTATCCACTGGATTTTATTATTTCAAGAATGATAAGTGTTGATTAAAGAAGGGGTTGTTTTTTCTCTTCTTGGAAAGGTGGTGAGGGATATTTTATATGGTATTGGTACTTCATGTGGTTGAATTTAGATTATGCACTCACCTTATTTTTTGTTGAATCACGGGAAACCAAGAGCATAGGTAAGGAATGTTTGGACATGTTTCTCTAGGCACAACATGGACTCCCCAGGATTTGGATCATGCAACAACACTAACTAAACATCATGATGATAAGGATGTAGTCACTTGTAGGGATTTGACATGGTCCTCCCTTGCATATCAAGCATGAGAATAGTTTTATATGGTTTGGTCTTCCATAGTAAGAATATTTTAGGATACCTTGACCTTAGTTAGAAAAGGTTACTCCCATGATGGTTGTTTTACATTAATATAATTTTCATATTGTTTATCATACTCTTCATATAATTACTTCCACTTGAATGATGTTATTTTAATTTCAATTACCTGTTCTTACATGAGTATTTTTTTTTTGTTTTTTTCATGTGGTGACCCATGTTCAATTATAATAGATTCAGTGCGAGTTATATTTCAGTTATTTTATTGGTGTTCTCTATTAATGAGAATTATTTAGTAAAATAAAAGTGTGATTTTATCTTTAAATTGTGTTATTTTTGTTATTTAAAAAGTAAATTGTTAAAATTGGGGTTTTTACTTTATTTTTAATCTTTCCTTTTCAAAATTATTCATTTTCTAAAATTACTTGAAAGATTATTTGTGTTTTTATGGGAAACGTGTTCACATTAAATAAATAGTATTTTAATGATATATTCTTGTGACTTGATTAAAATTTTAAAATAGAAATAAAATATTTATAGTTATAATTTCAAACTATAATGAAATGATTTTTATTTTAAATATTATTTATGGGGTGTGTGGAGGTTACCTTATGTACTCTTTGCTCATTCCTATTAACATTTTAGGTTTAGGTATTTTTTATTAGGAAACTCCTATTTTAGGAATTCTTCCTCTAGGTGTATCATAGAATATATTCGGAATTGTAGTTAGATAATGATCATAGGTCATGAGGGTTTTTTATCCTTTATGTATTTTAGTTTTTCTTTTTTATTATACAGCAGATGTAAAAGATAATTCAACCATTTTATATTCTTAGAATCTCCTCTTGTGGATGTGTGTGGTGGTTGATATTTATCCATACTTATTCCTTGAGTGGTTTAATTTTTTTTTAAACTACTTACTAGTTTTCATAGAAATTTGAATTAGTAACATGTTGTACTATATTCTTGAAAAGTCTCCTATAAGTTCCCATCTTTTTTTAGTTACATCCCTCTTTGGGTTTTTTATTTGGCCACTAGTGTTTGTGTCTTGTTTGAAGATGGAGATACTTTGTTGGGGAAAATTTATTAAATTTCATGGAAGTAATTTTTTTGAATAAACACAATCTTGGGTTAGAAATAATATTTATAAAACCATAGAGGATCCTTGTAGGGTGATGTTAGGGATTTCTATTTGAATTAATGGAGTTCGAGTATAAATGAGAGAATTGTTGTCATGGGTTTTGATAATTTGAGAAGATTTGATGGGGGTTCAGGTTGTTTTATAAGGAAAATGGGCTTAAACCCCATATATATAACATTAACACATCATTTACATGTTGTGTAATGTTCGTGAAGATTTAATATTTGGCTAAAGCAATGGGTTTTTTTTTTCATATCTCATTAAAAATAATTATATGATGTGTAACTATATTAGATGACGTTTTATTCCCTAACATTTAGTTTTAATGTATGTCGTGTGGTTTATTTTTATTTCATATCACATTCTTCTTCCTCTGCTTATCCCTTGGAAAATTTATATGTGATTTTGGAGTTCCAACCTGCTTTCTAGATGTCTCTGTTGTGTGATCAATCCTTAGTAAGTGGTTTTGGTCTAGTTTTCCATTATCTCCATTGTTTCTCCAAATTTTGTGTTGTAATATCTTTATATTTTTAATTTTTGTGTTTTTACATGTTCAATTTTAATATAGGATACTTCTTATGATCATCCAGACCTTCTTCCTCATGGGTGTTTTCCATTGGAAGTGTATTTTGATTGGTAATTAAATATATGGGGTCTAATCCTTAACCCTATGGTTTGATAATTTTCATGTTTGTGCAGTAGTGAAAATTCACCAACATATCATGCACTTAAAAATTGAAATAATGGATTGAATTATTCATTAGAGTCTATTTGGATCCAATAGGTTATTCACCTGGAGTGTGGATACTGTTCGGGTTATCGAACCCTTGGATATTAATGAATTGTTTAATCAATTAAAGTGTGCTTAGTGTGACATTGATTATGGGTGTTTGATTGATAAAAATTAACTTCTAATTGGATTTTTTATTAGTATAACTATAATTTTATTGTTTATGACTAATTGATATATAAAATGTTTAATTAAAAGGTGAATGGTAATTTCCACAATTAAACATGGAGCCTGATGATGTGATATTGTGCTATACTTGCTATTATGACTTGTGTTGTGATTTAAATGATGTAATTATTATATAGGGTGTTGGACCAGTGACTCATGCTGAAATTATTATATAGTGGTATTGTCCAAGTGATACATGTTGAAATGCTTATATATAAGGCTTGTCCTAGTGATAAATGTTGAAATTATTATATAGCGGCCTATACCCAGTGATACATGATAAAATTATTATATAGAAGGATATGATTAGTGAAACATGATGAAATGATTATATAAAAGTCTCAACCCTCATTAAATGCTGAAATTATTATATACAATATTTGACCCAGTTTTGGTGTGATTTATACCTTCGTTATAAGGTTATGGTTGGTATGGTTATAAGAAATGATCAGAGAAATTTTTTGGCATGATATCGATCTAAGTTATGATATTACTTGGTTATAATGTTATGGTTGGAATGGTAATAAGACATGTTTAGAGATATTATATCATGAATATAAAGAAGTTTGATGTGGTATTAATTTGATTTTATAATTTCTTAATACATTTTTTATTGTACTATTTCAGACACTTATTATTAGATGATTTATATTTAGAAATGGTGGTGTCGATATATTGATTTATACACACAACTTATTTGGGACATTGTTTGGTAACAAAGTAAATTATAGGGATGCATGTTTGGACATGGGAAAAGTACCTTATTGCTGATTTTTTTCATGCTAGATGGGCTAATGTTTGGAGATGGGACTGGCATGAGGTTTAAGACACGGGGCTTTTGAATCTTTTGTTAAGACTTACAAAATATTTTTTTTACTTCTAGCATGTAATTTTAGTTACATTTGATCATATAATTAGATTTTTCCTTTATTACTTATTGGATTATTCAGTTGGTTTTGATTTTGGGAATTCTTCTATAGTATATTATTTCCATTTTTTCTGCACTCTGAATTTTATATCATTATTTTTGGTATTAGTTTGTTCCAAATTTTTATAATTATAAAACAAGGGGTTATATTCTCCCCATTATATATATCATTCCCCAACTGCTAATCGACATCCTCTTTCATACATGGAGGTGCGGTTGAGGTCTTATAACCAACCCTTTTTGGCCACGTGAGAGAGTGTCAGATCACGGGATGTTACAAAATGGTACCAGATGTACATGTTTCTAGTCTGTTTCTTTACTAATTATGAAGGTATAATAGAGACCAGAATATCTGAGAAATTAGTAATGAGCTTGTGCATGGGGGTAGTTAACCCATTTACAAGGGAAAATCTGAGTTCCCAGGGGGGGATGTATTTTTATACAATGTGATTGTTATAGTTGATGTTATTTCACCCTCATTCATTCACATAATGTGTGAGGTTATGGTTTTATGATGTTATTAGTTTTTTATATTTCTAATCATGGCCTGGTATGGAGTAGTATGTGTATTCATGAATCGTAATAGACACATAGGGTTATATATATTGACATTCATTGTTCAACATAAGGACATATTTATTTTTCATGTGATATATACTTTCCTATTGTACTATGACAGGAGATATCTATTATACCTGATAAATGACATAAATGAATTGTTATGTCATGTTAAAACACTTGTAATATATATTTAGAGAGACTAGGAGTCAGTGGTTCTCTGTTTTTGTCACCTGTTGATGTTACATTTTCATAGACAATGTTCTATGGAGTGTGTTTGTCTTGTAGAAAAAATTCCCCCTAGTGGTTTTTTGATTTGAGTATCAGGAGAGTAGATATCAATGTACTCATAACACAACTAAACAATGACTTCATATAGTTCCTCGGGATTAGATTGATGTTTATCTTCACGATATCTTCCAAAGGTTCATGAGGTCTATGAAAAGAAAGAATTTTCGCATCATTCTTTCAATATATGAGTTGAAGAGGGAGTTTCATCTATAGAATCCTACTATGTTCATTGGGGGGGGGGGCTAGGAAGATGAGTTTTCAATTGAGTTGGTCCAAAAAATATTTAATAATATAAAGACACCCATTGTTTGGAGGGTTAATCTTGCTGCTTATATGCTTCATGGACCATCCATGTGTTTGTTTTACATTCAATGGCAGGTGGGGTAGTAGGATTAGTTATCTAGGAAGGACTTCGAGATGAAGTTCCTAAGACATTTATGTCCCTAAAAATTTAGGGATGAGAAGGATAAAGAGTTAATATACCTAACATGGGAGGGTATATCCGTTCTAGACTACATTGAATGTTTTTCCGACCCGTAGTGCTTTTTTTCATCTTTGGAAGCTGTTGAGATCTATATATTAAGATGTTTTCATGATGGTATTCAATGTGACATCAAGTCATAGGTGAATTTGTTTTATATATCCATTTTTATAGATGTGAGGAATAAGGAAGTCATCATGAAAGGGAATCTGAGAGTGTCCTCAAGAAGCAGTAAGGCTATTTCAGCATTAAAAACTATGAACTCTTTTTTTAGGGAATGAAGTATCACTATGATAGGTTTTTGATAAATCTATTTTGTAAATATATTTTGATGTGTTTTTATATATAAATTCATTGAATATTAAATTATTTATTATAATATTTTTGCTTGATTTTAATATTCTTCAAATTCTTATGTAGAATTGACATTTGGAGAAAAAGGAAGGAAAACCATGAAATTGAGGAATAAAAAGGAACTTCATGCTGCAAGGGAGGTAAAGCAGGATGAAAGGACATGAAATGAATAAAATTAAAGCATCAGGGATAGTTACACGTGGTTTAACTCAATTACACTTAGTGTAATTTTCCAAATAGAAAATTACATGTGGTGTAACTTAGTTACACGTAGAGTAATCCCGAGATATAGAAAAAAATAAAGATTTTCCAACATAACATTTTTTTGGGATTTTATGATTTATTTTAACTTAATCATCCATTTAATGCCTTTTTTGACCCAAGTGAACCCTATTGATGACCGTGAGTCTTATAAAAGGGGGATTCTATCCGTGAGAATCGTATTCTATTATAATTTAGCAGAGCGACTACCGGGAGGTTTCCATAGGGTTCTAACTTAGATTTCTTCATAGATAGGTTTTTATTATGTTTTTTTCTTTCTTTCATGTAATAATTAGATTATTTCTAGTTTAATTCCTATATTTATTTTTATTCATTATCCTTCAAATTCACTATTATCTATTCTCTTACTTATAGATTTGAGATTAATATTCACTGGCGATCACCCATTAATGGTTGTCTAAAACCCATAGGGGGAGCAGAATCGGTCAAAGGGGGTGCGTAACATCACAGATTGATTTACCTTTTCTTCTAAATATGATTTTATTTGATAGTATCTTGTTGAGCGTGCATGTATAATTTATTCTTCATTGAATAATTGAAAATATTTTTTTTAATATTAAATGAACCACAACATGATTGAGATGATTTCTTCTTGGTCATTGAATTGAAATACTCTTCTGGTTTTGGAATTATAAACATAATGCATTCTAGTATGGTAATTTCTCTAACCATGAATAATTAGGATTTTATGGTAGATTAATAGGAATTAAACATTTATACTATTGTTAAAAATGTTTGGTTATACAGTTATATCATACTATTATTTTGTGATCAAGGGTTAATTAATTTAACAAAACCACCCATGGAAACAATTACCCTCTCTTTTATATCTCTATTTGAAATCATTTATTTTAAATTTCATCATTAGATTAATTAAATCTAATATAAATATGATTTCCTAACATTTAGTTAAGAGTCTTCATAATTGGGTTCCCCACCCTCTATGGTTTCGACCCCATACTTCTGCTATAATACGCTATTATAGCCAGAATTGTTCTGGTTAATTCCTCTAGGTGTGAGTCAACTTAGAAATTTATATTAACCCAAACAATACTAGCTATATTGGAGAAACATAGTAGAAGTACGGGGTTATTCCAATAGAGATCGGTGAATGCAGGGAAGAAAACTATTAACTAAAGGTTAGGTAATCTCATCTCTGTTTGATTAAATTAAATTAATGATGAAATTTAAAATAAATAAATTAAAATAGAGAAACATAAGAGAAGGGAATAGTTTCTAGGGGTGGTTCTGCTAAATCAATTTATTCGTTCTCAGAAAATAACAATATGAGATAACTGTGCAACCAAATAATTTTATCAATAGAAGAAATGTTTTATCCCTATCAATCTACACAAGAATCATAACTCTTCATGGTCAGAAAAATTATAGTAACTGAATGCATTATTTTTAGATTTCAAAAAGAAAAAGAGTAATTCAATTCTATGACCATGATAAAATTATCTCAATAATGTTGGGGTTCGTTCAATATTTAAAACATATTTAAAATGATTTAATGACGAATAATGTACAAATATAGGCTCACCATGATACTATCAAGTAAAATCAGATTTACGAGTAATGTTAAATCAAAATACGATGGCATGCACCCACTTTGAATTATTCTACTCCCCATATGGGTTTTATCCAACCATTGTTCGGTGATTTCTAGTGATGATTAAACCCAAATCTATAGGGGAAGAGGACCAATAAGTGTTAATGGGATGGATAATGAATTAAAATAATTGTTGGAATTAAACTATAAATACTCAAATGATTAAACCCGTGTCCATAGGGTTAGCATGGGTCAAAAAATGGCATTAAATGGCTGATAGAGTAAAAAGAAATCAAAAAATATCATCAAAACTTTATGCTATAAAATCTACATTTTTGGCTATAACGGGGGATTACACCACATGATTTGGAACATGTATTTGTCCATCTTATGTTATTAGTTTAGCAGTGGCCCATCTTGGTTGATAAAAAAATGCTATCAAAGTTCCATTGTTATTTATGGTGTAGTGGTATATTGTAGTTAGGACTATTGGAACTTAAGAGGATAGTGTGGAAAAATTTAGTTGATTTTACCTCATTATAAGACTCGATTTACCTTGGGTGGCATGGTGGAATATTTAATTATAGACTCAGTTTTTATTTATTTTGATATGTTATGGTTTTAAATCAACATTGATTTGGGGTTTATTGTGATTTTCTAGGTTCTTTTGAGAGTTTTAATATTTTGGGGTAAAATGGGAGAATAACCAAAGGAACATGGTCATATAACATTGCAAGTAAACTATGTGGAGACCATAAAAATTATAAAATTTCGATTCCTAGTGACCAAGGTGTAGTTGTAACATGGTCCACCAAACTGTGTAGAAAAACTATGAACATCCACTAATCCATCATTAAATTATGTGTTGGATACATTTTTGAAGTCTACTTTTGTTATTTATTTTCATTTTTTAGGATAAATTAAAGTAATTATTTATGATATTTGGAGGTTATTTTTTTGGGTTTCATTAGTGTGTTAGGTTCACAAAAATTGATTTCAATTAATAAGAGTTATGTTTTCAAATTTAAATATATGTTCCTAAATTGTTTCAAAGAATGTAGTATGTTTTAGTGTTTCCTATTAGTTTCAATAAATGATTTTTGATATTTTAAATGATTGATAGAGTGAGGTTTTAAAATTAATTAAGGAGGTTTGAAAATGGTTCCATTTTTTTAGACATGCTAAATGATTTCATTATTTTTATAGGGTTTTCTTAGTTGAAATTTGTGTGTGTTGTTCTTAGTATAATTTTGATGGTATTTGAAAATTGTAAGTTTTCATAATCATGTTTATTATAGAGAACCATACTTTTTATACATATATATTACATATAATTATTTTAATATTCATCACATATCATAGAGATCCATTCCATAATTATATTGGTCTAGTATCTTTTGAAACATGGACACATAAACAACTATTTCATAAGAGTCTCCCATTATGTTCTTTATAAGTATCACCCTTGTAAAAAATATCATTCCAAAAACCCTTTTTAAAATCCATGGGAAATCAAAAATTGGATATGGTGAGCACATATACTCAGTAAATTTAAAAAATTTAGATATGAACATAACATGAGAATAAGGGTATGAGAAGATGAATATAACATTGTAAAGAACATACCATGCATATCATAAATCATAATCATGCGTCATGAAATAAATCATAGAAATTTATTAGACATGAATCATAAGGGAATAAAATAACATGAGGAATAACTACATAACATAGTCATTAGTCATGGAATTTTGGCATACACATAATCATAGAAATCCATTTCCTTGGTATCCAAGGCTTAACTTCTAGGATTCTCATAGTAGACTGGGATCACTACCCAAAATGATTATAGAAGTCATGTTTAGATCCCAAGACTATCATAGTGGATTGGGTTCATTCTACAAACAATTTTAGTAGTCAAGGATCACTTCCATGAATATCATAGTGGACAAATTCCCTTACTAAATATGGTTTTTCTCTACTAAGGTTCTATTAATCTCATGAGACACTAATCTTAACCAAATACAATAGACATAGATATAGGATCCACCAATCACATAATGAAAATCATACAAATGTGTTCTGAATAATCATATAAAATTTGTTATATAAAAACTTATGAAAAGATATGTATGTCATAAATATTTCATCATAGCATAACTTGTGGAAAGGAAACAGGTTTCATAAACATTTCATCTTTTCATCATATAATAACTCATGGAAATGGAACGATATTCATAAAAAAATTTCTTAAATAAATGTAAACCATACATATAAATAATAAGGATGGTATCATTGGATTATATCCCCAATAAAGAATTAGTGAAATCATGTTTTTTATCTTTTATGAATAGAAATACCAATACCAGATCATTAAAACATTCTTGAGGGAAATACACATTCCACTTTGAAAATCAATTCTTAAAAACTAAAAATTCCAAAAATATTATGAAAATCCATTTCATTTAAAATATTATTTTGAAACATATAATGTATTCTTTATAATATTGAGGTTTCAAGATGGTTGTAATTTATTTTGTGATTGTAAATGTTAAAATAAAACATCCCTTCCCCATTTTTTGAAATATTCAAAAAGTACATCGTTAAAAAAACAACAGAAAGAATCATTTTAATTTTTTTTATAAATATTTATTCATGGGTAAAAATGAAATTAAAAATCATTTGAGAATAGTAAAATATTATTTAATTTTTTTTTAAAACAGTAATTTGGAGGAAAAAGAAAATTTTGACCAAAGAGATAAATAATGTCGATTTTCCTTAAAAATATATTATTAGTCTCTTGAGTAATTAAGGTGGGGAAAATAAATAGAAATAATGTATTTTCATGAAATAAGAATAGGAAAATAAAATTCTTGAGATTACATAGAGATCAACACTAATAATTCATCATTGGAAACATTATCATAAATAATCCCAAAAAATAATGAGTTTGTAACAAAAAACCCTTTACTATTATTGTAACTTTTAAATCGTATGAACTATGAACGAGAGAACCTTATATGTATATGAAAATTCACATATATTTCATAATATTAATCTATCAAGATATTCATGGGTAGTATATACACAGTATAGGAAAACTGTGTCTTAGATACAACTTTTTTGTGATACGTTTTTAGCATTGTTTTTCAAAACTGTCGCCAAATGATCTTAAAATAGATTTTATAATTTTTTTAAAATTTATTTCAATTAAATTATAGTAATTTTTAGCATCTTATTTTTAAAAAAATTTGCCGCCAAATTTAAAAAGAAAAAAGGTAAAAATATTTAATTATTAATTATTAATTATTATTTACTATTTTATATATTTTATTATGTGTAATTTTAAATTTTAATAATGTGTCAAATAGAAAATATTTATAATTATTAGTTAATAATAATTTTAAGGTGAAAAAAAATCTTTAATAAGTTGAAAAATAGGCTTCGACATCAAATGGCCATAAATTTTGATAGAGTGTCACTTTTATCTCTACAACCAGTAAAATTAAAGCTTATAAAATGATCCAAAACCACATCAGAATTAAATTTTGTATTGATTTAAAGAATAGAATTTATTATATTTTTAAGGAAAGTTGTATGTCAAACTCGAACATTATGCAATCATAACTTTTGATCTAGGTATCCATTTGGGCTCTACCACATACCAAATCGAACCCTGCCACATGCTCTAAACCCTTAGTTACAAATGGAATCCTATTTCACATTTTTTGAATCCCAAAAAGTCTTAGATGGCCTCCAAAACCGAGTTTTTAGTTGGGGTACCCAAATTTTTTAAATTATAGAGAATTTCATCCTCGTTTAAGGGGGGTCTATTTTCCATTATTCAATGGGGAATGAATTTATTTTCAGTACTACATTAATATTGATATTATAGTTACGCAATTTTATCATTTTTTGGAATTTAGTTTTATTTATAATTAAATATTAGAAGATTTGATTGTATTTACTAGTAATAAATTAATTGTATAAATACATATTTTTATAAAAATATATTATTAAACATATTAACAATATGGAAATAAATATTTATTATTTATTTCATTTTAAATAAATAACTTTCCACTTTATGTAACTAACAAAAATGAATTAATATGTATATATATACCTATACATGTAATGTTTATAAATAAATGTGTGGCTCAATTAAAAATTATATATATGTGTATATTATAATATATGTAAATAAATACATATATATGTAAATATTTGTGTCTATAATTATTATAAAAATTTATAATTATATAAATATATTATTATCATCAAATAAAATATATAAATGAATTTACAATAAAACTATATGAATATATATGTGTATATACACACATATATAAATATTCTTTATATATACATATGTGCGTCTATTGATAAACAGATATATATTTATATTTAAATTCTAATATATGTAAATTTATATTAATATATAATATATTTAAATAAATTTAACTATATATATATATATCATACACATTCGATGACATTTCATCTTCGTTTAAGAGTGTCTTTGTATGATTTTTAGGTCATTTATTATTTTATTTTATTGATTTCCTGGTGTTATAATTATTATTCTTCATCCTCTTTTAACAATTTACTATATATATATATATATATATATCTCTTTTTATGAATTTATGAATATTTTTTTAAATATTTATACATATTTATGTTTATATATTTTAATATTATATATGTGTAAATATATATATATATATATATATAGATATTTATATTTACTTCTATTTATATAAATATTTATATTAATATATAATTATATATCTAATGTGTTTATATATATTTATGTAACAGAAATTTGTCTTTATATATATCGATGTAAATTTTGTTATATGTATATATATGTATAAATATTTATATCCATTTATTATATATTATATATCATATATTATTTATTCAATTATTATTTTCTTATTTATTATTTATAATATATAATTTATTATTTTAATATTCCATTAATAATTATTTTTAATAGGTTAATTTTAATTATCAAATTTTTATCAAAAACTATTTTAAAATTATTTATCATTTATTATTCATGATGTATTATTTTTAATTATTATTTATTATTTATTATTATTATTATTATTTATTTTGATTTATTTATTTATTATTTATTATTTATCTATTATTTATTTATTATTCATTATTAGGTTATTATTTTATTGTTTAATTATTTTATTTTGAATATGTTATTATTTCCAATTTCTTATTTCTTATTTCTTATTGAATTTTAATTTTTTTAATTTTTATCTCTTATATCATTATTTATCATTATTAGTTTTTTAGTTTTTTTTAATTATTTTATATATTTATTATTTTTATATTTTTATATATTTTTTAATTTTATAATTCTTTTAAATATTATTTATTACTTATTTCTAATTTATTTCTGAATTATGTATTTATAGAGAGGCCAATAAGGTTGCTGATGCACTCTCAAAGAGGGCCATTGTGGAACCTTGCTCAAAGTGGTCTTTTGTTATCCCAAATGAGTTGTCTGGTCTTGTTGAGGCAAACATGGGTGGTAAATTATACACCATGCTCTATAAACCCCCTTGTAATGTCATGAATCTTGTACTTTGTAATTTTTAATAATGTTTGATAGGGACGGGTCCTCTTGTCCCTGGACCTTTTGGAGCATTATGAATTACTTATTTATTATATATTCATATATATTTATTATTTCATTATTTATAGTTTATTTTTTGTTTTTTGTTTTCTATTATTCATTAATTAATAGTTTATTTATCATATATTAATTTATTTTTTAATTAATTTATTATTTATACATTACTATATACTATATACTATATACTATATACTATATACTATATACTATATACTATATACTATCTACTATATACTATATACTATATATTATATATTATATATTATATATTATGTTTTAAATATTATATATTAAATATTACATTATATATTATAAACAATATATTATTTATTATTTATTATGTATTGTATATTATATTTTTTATTTTTTAGTTTTTATTTCTTTTATATTTTATTTATTATTTAATATTTACTATTGGATATTTACTATTTAATATTTACTATATACTATTTATTATTTCCTATTTATTATTTACTATTTATTATTTACTATTTTTATTTACTATTTGTTGCCATATCATTTATTTATTTGCTGATTTCTTATTCATTTATATTTTATTTATTAATTTTTGATTTTTAATATTAATAATTACTTATTAATTATAAATTATTATTAATTACTTATTAATTAATAATTATTAATTTTTAATTAATATTTTTTCATTATTGATTAATAATTTTTTAGTTTTTATATATTTGTTATGTATAATTTTTTTCAATTAATATATATATATATAACTATATTAAATTCTATTTATTCACCATATAGAGAGATTATAGGAGTGGTAAAGTCTTTGGGTAATATGCAAGAGGTAAGGGATTCAAATCTCACTCAATGAAGAATTTCTATATAGTTCAAGGGCATGCATATGGACATGGACCTGTGCATGAGCATGGGAATAATGACATGGGCTTGTGCATAGACATGGGCATGAGCATGGTAACAAAATATAAAAAATAAAAAATAAAAAATAATAATTAATAAAATCATTACAAAAGTAAATATATTATAAAAATAATAAAATAATAATAATAATTAATTAATCATTAAAATAAACAATAAAAAATAATGAAACAATTATAGAAAGATTATAAAAAATTAAAACCGACGCTAAATCATTCTGCGATATTTTTGAAAAACCACTGCTAATTGATTGTCGACAAACGATTCAACAACATTTTAAACTACTGCTAAATAGGAAAAATAAACTACTACTAAACACCAATTTTTTCATAGTGACACCACATAAAAGAAATGGGTGTTGAATATAAAATGTTTCTCATTTAGATAAAAGTGAGACAAAAATCCTTTACCTTAGGTCCAACTTCCTTTGTAAATTCTAGAACCTCATGGTTAATAAATATATATTTATTATATATATATATATATATATTTAAAAACCATACTAATATATATTATAACACAAATTATTTAATTATAACCTTTTATCACCTGTTTATTAATAGTTATTTATTAAAATCACTGTTCAGAGTGGTATTAGCTTTATTTTTCATGTACGTTTTGGTTCATTGGTTTTGGTCCTTGTAAAATAATCATGGTTCTATCATCTATATGATGAAATAATGATATAAAATTTATATATAATCATTATAAACATGTTTATAGTCATCTATAAAACTAAATATAGAAAAATGAGTTTCACTATTCATGGAGATGGTAGGAGGTACGTACTCATGAACGTTGTTTTCATTTTTCATCGAATGGAAAGAAAGAAAGTTAGATTTTATCTCTCATTTTTAGAAACACTATTATGTCAAATATATCATATATATTCATCAAATTCATCATTTTTACCATCCTTGTAAAATATAAATGAAAACAAATCTCATCACTTCGTGGAGGTGGTAGTCCACACATACACAAGAGTGACATTATCGTTTTATGATGGTTTGGTAGGTAAGAAAGTAGACATGATATTATCATTATAGAGGTTTAATAATGTCATAATTATTATATATAAATCTTAAACCCATAAAAATATCTATCCATAAAACCAGGTGATGAGAAATGAATTGTATCCCTACATGGAGATGATAAGTCATACGTATGCACAAGCGATTCTTTCACATCCCATTTAATAGAAAGAGGGATGATAAAGGTGGTTTCATCATTATAATAACATTTATGTTTTTTAAGGATACTATATTTATTACTTCAAGAAGAATATAACTTATCTTAGGATTTAAAAGACGAATTAAAAAGAAAGTGATTGGTTAAGTGGATTACCTATCATTTGAAATAATACTTTTAGATATCCTTTTAAGGATAATTAGGTTGATCTATTTGGAAGACCATAACCAATATAATGTGGATAAGGAATTTAATAAGGGATTTTGGTAGTGTATGGTTGAGATAGAAGGTTCAAATGGTGTGAATATGTGAGGGGAGTATGTGTTTTTTTAATTGAGTTGAGGTGTACTTTTGGAATTTCATAAATGATTGAAATATAATTGGTTAATATCTATCTTAAATTCCATCAAAAGGTATGTAATTTGAAGCTAATATGGTATGGGGTTGAAATAACATAAACTAATACCAATTGTATAGGTCTATGTGGTGTTTTAAATCTTATCATTTGGTTTAACCCCTTAGTTATATCATTTTAACATTAAATAATGTAACATATTTTTCAATCTAAAAGGGCTATAATATTAAATATAAGGTGAAAATTGTCTCATAAATGGAAAAGTAATGAAATTTTTTAACTTATATTATCTTCCAAATCCTCTTACAATATTTTTATGATTTTTAAATAATTTAATAATATATTATTATGGTTAAATATAATTAATCTAAATTTCGACACTATTTATTTAATTTGACTTCCAAGACAAACAAAAATTTAAAATTCGAATATAATTATTTACCATAACACTAATACATTATATTAATATATAAAATTCGTGTAACACTATAACTAATTCAAATTATATTACTTTTGATATTTTTAAAACCATTTATTATTATTTTTAAACATTTAAGAAATATTGAGTCAGTGTTGCATAAGTATTTAAGGTAACTATATAATTACTAATAAATTAAAAAAATTACATCATGAAAATAATTTCATTATTATCAAAATATATATTTATATTCTTTCAAAACTAAATTTTGTCTGTATGTGGAAACATAAAAAATATTTTAAACTAAGTGGGCGAGACTGTAACTTTATTTAAATCAAAAATAATATAGGACTTTTTCATGATAAATTATCCATTAAACAACTGAATTTTTATACTATGGTGATAAAGGTATATTTTCTGTAATACAATAACAAAAATGATGAAATATTATGGCCTGTTAAACATAGATTAACCTGATTTATCCTTTAGTGAGGTGATAAAATTTACCAGGGTTACTATTAATATTAACCTATAAAAGGTACCTATTTCAAAAAAAAAACAACTCTTAATTAAAAATTCTGAATCCATTTTATCAAATTAAATTTCATAAAATTTAATAAAATTATTTTTAAATAATGGTTCCATGTGAAAAAAACACGTTTTTGAAAATACATTTTTAAGAATAAAACCTTTTTTATTATTTTCACATGTCTAGAAAAATGTTACATTTATGTCCAAACATTGTATTAATTATAATATATATATCATTAAAATCATTCACTAATAATGAATAAATTAACTTGTTTAGATAAAATTGCATGGTGTTTATAAAAAGAGTTTTTCAGAAAACTATCTCTTTTACTTTTAAATGAATTTTATTTTTATTTATAAATACGTTATTCCCTAATAATTAATTTTTAAATATGTAAGCATATATTTTTCATAATTTATTTAATCATATTCACACCTACCAACCCAATGTCTATCTGGTAACTATCACGTTATAATATTTTAATAGTATCTTGTGGTTTTTATAAAATCGATGTTATGTGTAATGAAAGTTATCAAAAAATAAAATTCATTTGAAAAAAATATTTCCTTAAGTCATTGACTATTTCATTCTACCTCCATTAAAATAAATTTACCCCTTACAATTAATCACTCTGATATAAAAGAAAGTAGGATATCTCTGTTTCATTAAAGCCTCGGGTTCCCATGTAGCTTCTTCAAATTTTTGATTACTCTAGAGAACTTTCACCAGGTTATTAGTCTTGTTATATATCACTTTATCTTTATGATCCAAGATTAATATCAATTAGTATTCATAAGAAATATAATGTTTCAATGGTTCATCCTCTGAGTTTAATAAATGTTATGGAACAGCTGTGCACATTCGTAGGAGAGATACATGGAGAGAATCATGAACTTGATAGAGGTTAGGTGTATGCGCCATGTGATATGATACCATATCTAACCGATCAAGAATATTGGAAGGTCTGATATACCTGGGGCTCATCTTTCCCTTATTTTTGAATCTCATAATATTCATAAATTGAGGAAATTTTAGAATTTTTTTTCTCCAACATCAAATTCTAGTTCACATCGATGATTCTCATCATAACTTTTCAATCGACTCTAAGTTTCCTTATTGTGATGCTTTATAACTCTAAAATTATCTATCACTTACCCAACAAGATCAGATCACAATAGATTTACTTCTCTAACCTCTTCTCATTATTTAGATTTTTTCACTTCTTTCCATTAAGGGATTCATTAGAAACCATCTAAATTCGAGTGAGAATATTATTATTTTAATCATACTAAATTAGATGGTGGTGTTGATACTAACAATAATTGAAATTTATAGAACAAGATGTAAACATATCCTTTAGGGTATGAGTTGTTCTATCAGATAGACCATCTATCTGAGGATGATACTATGTATTAAAACACAAGTCTATACACATATCCTGCTAAATACTTCATCATAACTTTGAAGTTAACTTTGGATCCTGATCGAATTAAATAGAATGTGGTACTCCATGAACCCTTACCACTTCCTTAATATAAATTTTTCAAATATAATATAGATATAAATCATTAAAAATAGAAATTAATTTAGATTACTTTGTAAGTTGATTAAATAAAACCCATATAGTATTATTCCCATTAGATGTGTTGGGGAGTTTGATGATAAAATCTATGGTGATTTTTTCCCATTTATAATTTTCTTGAGTAACAATTGTAACATAACACTATACTTATATCTCCTAGTCTTAATTTTTTTGAAATAACTACCTTTGAGATACATAATCAATAATATATATATTCATGATTTCCCACAATAAATACTATTTCATATCTATATACATATTTATACTTCTATTATGAATAGATAATGATAAGTTGTGAGCCTTATCCAATAGCTCCTTTAAATCTATAATGGATAGAACACATACACAACTACTACAAAAAATCATTATATCACAATAAAGGTTACATTGAGGAAAATTTCTTATCTTCTTATATAGTTATATATCTTCCTTCTACGCCTCTTCAATTATCACATGGAAATATTATGGAAAACACTTTTGATAAAGATAATATTTCTCCAATTATTTAAAGATTTAAAGATCCATCCTTTGCAAATCCAAAAATATTAGACCTTTTTTTATCCTTATAATAGATAATCCTTCATGATCCTTTCGACTTAGGGCATCTTTCACCTTATTCTCTTTTCATGGGTGGTAATGTATTGATCAGTTATAATATTTAATCAACTCCAACCATCTTCCCTTGATCATATTCAACGACTTAAATGTGAAAATATAATTTAAACGTTTACGATAAGTATATATATCACACCATTCACTATAAATATAATGCCTCTATATTATTAAATCCCAAATTACTATTGAAAACTACAAATTATGAGTTGGGTAACTTTTATTATGAACCTAAATTTGGAGTGAAAAATAAGTTATCAATATATCATTATGCATGAGATCAAATCGCAATCCCTTCTATTGTGATTTATGATAGATTAAAAACCATTCTCCACCATAGGGTAATGTCTGATTAAGTTCACAAACCAACCTTCTCTTCATTTCATTAAAATTTTATTCAAATTAATCTATCCAAAGGAATAAAGATCCATTTTGATTTAACTTGGTGAGTGGATTTGATAGTCCTGAGAAATTCTCTACCCAGTGATGAAAATGTCCATCCAAACCATGAAAACTATAGATCTCAGTCTGAGTGGTTGGCCTGGGCCAATATTCAATAACCTCTATATTTGAGGTATCTAATGATATACCCTAACTTGAGAATATATTACCCAACAAATAATATTTACAAATCCATAATTTACCTTTGTAAATTATTTATAATGATTATGCTTCCTTAGGGTCATCGTAATAACGCTCAAAAAATATTCATAATCTTTATTTCTCTTTATATATAAAAGAATACAGTCTATAAATACAACCACAAACTAATAAAGATAATATATATATGCTCTATTCATTAAATCTATGAAGATAGTTAGGTCATTTAGTGAGGCCAAATTAAATCCCTATAAATTCATAGTGTCCATACCCTGTATGGAATATTGTCTTGGGTATATCCTTATTCATGACCCTGAAATGATTATATCCAAAATGAAGATCAGTCTTGGAATCATATTTATCTGTTTGTATTTTATCAAAAAAGTAACAAATTTTGGGTAGAGGATACATTTCATGATAGTGATCTTGTTATGTTATCGATAATAAATGTAGGGTTTCATTGATTAATATTTATTCATAAAAAAGAACTAGTAAACCCCATGGTGTCAGACTTATAAAAATGAATTCCTTTTCAATATTATTCTGGATTTTAATCATTAAATAATTCAATACAATCAATTTAATTCTATACTAAGACACTTAAATTGGTGTAGAATGAGGTATGATCTCAATCGAGAACTTAACATCAATATTCGGTGGAAGACCTGGAAATTATTCTAAAAAAACATCAAAAAAATCCCACACAATAAGAATAAATTTTATGTTGAGTTTCTAAAGAACCATATGAGATCAACACCCCTTTGAATAGGAATCCAGACACATATAATGGATGTAATTTGAATTGGAAGTTCTGATTTATCACCACACTGATAGATGATCACTAGTTGATTCAGAATATAAAACATGAATTTCCTTCCTCAGAAATTTATACAATATTTATGTAAATAAATGCAATCCATTACTAAGATAACATCAAATTCAAAAATATTGAGAATAAAAATATTTTTCGGAAGCACATTCCCACAAACTTCAACCAAATAACAATCATAGACTTGAGAAGTGGTCATCATTTCATTTGGTATTTTTACTACGATCTCAAAATATAATCTATGAGGTGGTATTATGAAATTAATAGACAGTGATTATGATATAAAAAATGTGTGTAGATCCAGAATCAAATATTACATTATATGTTCTATAGTGGATGGTATGCATTCCTTATACCTCTTTGTTATCATACTCCATATCACTAATAGTGATTTCTTGATATTTCAACTTTTCTCTAGGCATAAGAGGTTGTTTCCATCCACCATCATCATTAACCATCATGTTTATGCATTTTTTATAATAACTACCATAATCCTTACATTCGAAGCATTGAAGTGTAGGTGGTGCATTCTATGGATATTTATATCAATTCACATAATTATCTAACATATTCCCATTACTTCATCATTCAATTGACTTATAACCTTCCTTTATTAACATAATACATTTAATAGTCCTATTAAGACAATTTTAACCATGTTTCCATCTACACCTTCTGCATAGAAGAAATATAATCTTTTTATCTCGATGGTTTTTTGTATTTCCTTTGATTTCCGTCATTATTTCCTTATTAAAACAATTATATTAATGGGTAGCTCAAATATCTATATCAACCTTGATAGTACATAGAAATATTTATTTATAGATACTGAAGTCACTTATGGATAAATAACTTTAAAGAATTTTTTTTAAGCCACTGAAGAATTGATCAACATTACTTTAAGATTAATTGATTATACTAGAAGTATACCTCCCAAGTCGTATAAAATTTTACTCATAATTACCAAAACAATTCGTCATCGTTCACCTTTAGCTTATGAAATTTTATCTCTATTTCCATGTGAATAATATGATGAAATTTTTTATTGAAAAATATTTTATTAAACTCTCCCCACTATATGGATTCAATTTCTTCTTGTGGCCTCATGTTATTGATAATAGTCCACTATTAATCTATTTCTCTTTCCAAATGATAAACATTCAAAATGAATTTTTAATGTTTCAAACACCATAGAATAGAAAATATCCATTTATTAGTATTAATCCATTTATCAGCAACTAATGTATTAGTATTACCACTAAATTAAGGGGGATGTTACCAAATGGAGGACATAATAATACATTATTCCCTCATTTTATGAATCATAAGTTTATTTTGATTCAAGTTTTTAAAAATTTGTTTGAGAATATTAATGAGATTATTTATTCTATATCCCATAAAATTTAGTTTCTCAGGAGTAAAATCATTTCATTATCCACCACATTCATCATTGACATGATTCCTTCGGGTTCCATCCATGGACTAAAACTAAAAGGTATAGTGTCAGAAATAATAATCATTGTGGGATACCACATAATCATGAAAAATTATTTATAAGGTATCTAAATCAAGACACTTTCTTTTAAATCTATGACACCTTAGGTTTAACTTAGTCCATCTATTATCATTAATAAAACTTTAGTATGTTATCGTATACATATACTTATCCCCAAGGTTATCACAAAAGTTTTCTCATCCTAGTTTACAAAGGTTACCTATACCATGATCTAATAACAAATATAGTTACCCATACTTTTCATAAATATATATTACATCTTATTATATGAAAATTCATTACATATTATAAAGATCAATATCATAATCATATAGTCCTAGAATTTTTTTAAACATAGACACCTAAACAACTAGTTCATAAGAGTCTCCCATTTATGTTTTCTTAACTAGATCCCTTCTTATAAATACCATTCCAAAAAAGTTATAACCTAGAGAAATGAAACATAATAAAGGGTGAGCTCAGAGGCCTAGTAAGGGTAAACATGGGAGATATCAACCAAATATAAACATAAGGGTATGAGAACTTATGTATAACATTTGAAAAACCATTCCCTACTTATCATAAATCATAATCTCGAGCAATAGAATAAATCAGGGAAGTTCATAATAAATTAATCATAATGGAATCAAATAACATGATCCATGAGAGTATAACATAGGGTAATACATAGAATCATGGAATAAACATAAGCATATTATATTGTTTCCATTATAATCAAGGATTCATACTCAAGACTATCATAGTGGATTGGCTTCATTCCACAAACTGTTGTAGTAGTAAATTTTCACTTAGAAGACAATAAGAGTGGACTAAGATCACTCCCCAAAAAAATTTATTAATCATTGTTTACACCCATGAATATCATATTTTACAAATTACCTTACAGAATTGGGTTCACTCCACATTCTAGTCCTATTAATCGAATGAGATACCAATCATTTCCTAATGCATTGATGGGAGATATTGGTCCCACTCATCACATAATGAAGATAATATAAATGTGTTCGGGAATATCCTAAAACATTCACCATATTAAAACCTATGAATGTAAATTTTTTTCATAAATACTTCATCATAGAAAAACCCATGGAAAAGAAACAAGTTTCAGAAACATTTCATCTTTACATTATAGAATAACCTGGGGAAAAAATGATTTCCATAAATATCATAGAATAATAAACATACAACATCTAGAGAAAGAATATGGATGGTATAATTGGAACATATTCCCAATAAAGTATAAGTTAAATAAATGGTTGTTTTCTTTGTTGAATATTAATACCAATATAATATCACTTAAATAATCTTGACAAAATCACCCTTACCACTTTGAAAATAAATTTTTATAAACTAAAAATTCAAAAAATATTGTGAAAATAAATTTCATTGAAAACATCCATAGAAATTTATAATGTATGCTTTATGGTATTGAGTGGTAATTTTGGTAGGAAATTCCATTAATTTCTTATAAGTTAAAAGAAAATATTCCTTTTACATTTTTTTTAAAAGACAAAAAGTACCTCATTCAAAAAAATGGAATATTAATTTTAATTTTTTTCGGTAAAAAATAATATATCGGTAAAAATTATTTTAAAAATTATATGAGAATAGTAAAATTATTCATTAATATTTTTTAGAAAACATGGTTATGAAAGCAAAAGGTTTTTGATTGAAGAAAGAAATAAAGTAGATTTTTAGTTAAAATACATTTCAGTTTCTTTGAGAACATAGGGTGGTGATAATAAATTGAAAAAATAAATTTTAAATAAATAACCATATGAGAATAAAATTATAGATTGTTTAAGAGATATATCATAATAATTCATTATTTGAAACTTAATCATGAAAAATCTTGATAAACAATGAGATTATTACATAAAAACCTTTACTACTTTGGTAATGGTTAAATCATAATCCCCAAGAAAAAAGATTATATAGATATTTACATACCTATAAAATTCATAAGAAGTGTCATAAAATACATATATTGTAATTATATACACGACAAAAAATAAACAAGTTGTGAATAAGGAATTTGTCATATTGAAGTAAAAGTGAGATGAAAATTCCTTACCTCAAGTCCATCTTCCTTCATACGCATTGGAACCATATGTATAATAAATATAGATTTATTATAAATATATTATAGAACTATAATAATATATACCATACCACATATTATTTACTTATAACCTTTTAACATCTATTTATTAAAATATATCTATGAAAATCACTATGTGGGGTGATATCTGCTTCATTTTTCATGTTTGTTTTGGTTTGGTAATTTTATTACTTATACATTGATCCTTACTCTATCATATAAGTTTTGTTTATAATTATATAAAAATCATATATATTAATTATATACATGTTCATATTCATCCATAATGGTAGAGATAGAAATATGAAATACCCTATTCACGGAGATGGTAGGTTATACGTACACCTGAATGTTGAATTCATTTATAGAAGCAAGAAAATAATGGTAAATAATAAATCACCCATAAAAATTTATTATTATATAATATATATCATATAAATTAATTAAATTCATCATTATTACCATCCAATTAAAATGGAAATGAAAAACAAATGACATCACTTTGTGGAGGTGGTAATCCACACCTACGCACGAGAAACATTATAGTTTTATATCAATAATGTCCAAACTTGGGTTCCACATAACGGTGCCCTGAGATAGTTAGTTACATGATCTCATGCATGCCTCCTCGAATTCCATAGACTAAAGTCTAGTAGTTAGGTTCTAATATATAACATTGGGAAACTATACCCTCTTTATCAAAGCATCTCAACAATGGAAAAAAATAGTAACCAACAGATATAACTAATAAACAAAATAATTCTATTATAAAATATAGACCAATAACACAGGATAAACCAAAACAAGAAAAAAAATACTCAAACTAAAATAGTGGATATCAAAAGTCATATATGTGTCAATTTCCAATATACCAAACCCAAAATAAAGACACAAAAAAACTCCCAAGCAGGTCCTGACACCATGTTTGGTTCCCCCATCCAATATCCGTCCCAAAAAATCCATATAAAATAGGGCTTTTTCCCTTATCCTTTCCAATAAACATGAAGTTTATTTAGGTACTAATCAGGTAGCCTTATTCAAGTGTGAGTACAACTCTATATCCCACCACCAACGACATCTAAAATAATAGCATGACTATAACAGTGTATGCAATTGTATAAAGAGTAAAGTACAAGTGATAAAGTAAAAATGTTTACATGTTCAATTATTCTTTAATTTACTACACAATCCTTAGGTACATGATTCCACTTGAACCATCAACACCTACATCATCCTATGCTAGAGTTTAAACCATATCACATAAAGAAATTAATATTCATTATATCACAGGATTACATTATCCATTTAATTTTAATCCATATCACAACCACTTGGAACCATAGTCAAATGCCTACATTTTTTTGCCTAAAACTCCATGTCAAACACCCCATGGGTATTTTGAAGCATAAATCCATGTCCCACAACTCATTCTTCTCACATATGGGATTTTGAAGAATAAGTCTATGTTCCAAACTTCTACAACAATCAATCACAAATGGGATTTTGAAGAATCAGTCCATGTATCACACATGTGTATCACAAACATCACAATATCACATATATAAAAATTTTACATACTTCAAGGTTAAGAATCATTATCCTTTTTGTCCAAAATAATCATTAATGTGTACCATTTCAATTTATTAAAATGAATGTTTTGCCACATTAATTTCACATGGAATAATATCATGATTCACCATTAAAACATTTATCATTTACCCTTTGAGGTTAATATGAACATCCATTCATTACCGTTAATCAATCAATTCAACATCCCAAAAATCAATTGATTCGACAATCTAATGAATTGACCAACTCCATAACCCCATTAATGAATCAATTATACAATCCATTAATTAAATAATTAACCAATTAATTAATCAAATTCAAGATGAAAATGCTAAAAATTCAATATAAAATTCACAATTACAAACACATAAATGAACTCAAGTATTTGGTAATTGATAAATAGATAAAATACCTCAAGATTATTGATGAACAATCACCCATCTACAATCCTAAATTGGTATAGAATGTTCATATCAACAATGGATGAAGTGATTGGGAATCAGAAACCAATATGTGATGATCAGAGATGAATAAATCAATCCAAAACCATTGAGAGACACCTACGGTCGATAGAAGGAAGGATTCATAGAGGCATGGATCCAAAACTAAACACACAAAAAAGTTTAATTTTTTTCTTTGGGAATTACACAACCTGTAATTCCATTACAAATCATGTAATTTTTTTAATGGTCTATGCTGAAAAACTCATCGCCCTGGTTGATTTTATCCCAATTATAATTTTACATGTCATGTAACCCATTTAAATGGCTTGTAAATTTTTAACATATTATTTTTCATCCTAAAATTTTACTTTAAAGATATGAACTACCTCCAAGTTCTCCCAAACCAAATAAAACCCTTTCTTACCATAGAACAAGGAGAAAACTCAAAAGGGAACACAACTTTAATAGAATGAGATCTTATAATCTCCCTACCTTATAATATCTCATCCTTGAGCTATTCTCCCAAGCTTCTCAATGATGATGAGGTAAAAAGGCTAGTCCACTGAGCATGCATATTTGTTCTCACTCTCATGTTTCCTCCTAAACATGACCATGTTTCCACAATACTCAAACTATTAGCACGATCCTTCCCCAAAAAAGCTTTCTCACTACAATCCATAACATGTATCAGATAATACTCAAAGGACGCAATGGTATCATGATCAACATCATCCACATAAATCACATGATAAGGGTATTATGGATACCTATAATGTATTAACATTGGAAAAATGTTGTACATAGTAGTATAACTTTATGGAAGAGACAATTTATGCACTAAAGGCCTGATTATATCCACAACCTCAAAATGCCAGACAAACATGGGAACTAAAATTCCCTTAAAATATGAATCATAAGATGACCCAATCTAAGATACAGTCAAAGAAATAAATGATAACCCACTATAAGCTCTAGGGGTCATCAACGTCTATCAGTATATGAAATTTTTCTAATCTAACTATAGCCATATGTTTAAAAATTATATAAACCTACTATGTTGTCTCATATATGAGACTCGATACCAATAGCTCTATCTCACATTCCTCCATCAAACATAGAGGTGATCTATATTTACTACCATAAAGAGCTTTGTATTATTCCATTGGAATAGTCTTATGAAAACTATTGTTATAATTAAACTCAATCATCGATAAGTGCTTCTCTGAAGACCCACCAATGTCTAGGACGCATGCCCATAGAATAAATTATAAAAAATTTCTCCCTCAAAATTTTCTTTTCCCACACTAAAAAAGATGTGGGTAACTCTACTTCATCATTTCCTTTAATTACCACGTCACTTCTTCTATAATGTGGTTTCACCACAAAACCTTGAGGAGGGGTATTGTCTTATTTCATAGAACTTTTTATCGGTAATCTAAGAAATTCACTGGTTTCTCCTCATAAGAATGATCATCCTCTAATTTGTACCACCTATGAAGAGAGTACATGTGATGGGTCTGGTATGTACTTCCATAAGAGGGATACATGAAAGGCATCATGTACTTTGGCCATGGTAGGTGGATGTTCTAGTCGATATGCCGCATCCCTGACATAATCAAGAATCTCGAAGTGGTCGATGTACCTTGGACATAACATCCCTTTCTTTCCAAACATCAAGACCTTCTTCCACAGAGATATGCATACAAATACCATGTCTCCAACATTAAACCCAAGGTCTCGTCGATGGTTGTCTTCATAACTTTTTTGTTGACTCTAGGCTGCTTTGATATTCTACTGAATGGTTTTCACCTTCTCCACCATTTATTCGACCATTTCTAGTCCAACCATCTTACACTCATCAACCTCATCCCAACACGATGGTGTTCTTCACCTTTTCCAATAAAGGGCTTCATATGGTTCCATTTGGATGCAAGAGTGGAAAATATTATTCTAAGAGAACTCAACCAGAGGAATTTGTTGATCCCATCCTCCTTTTAATTCCATTAAGCACTCTCTCAACATGTCCTCAAGTGTTTGGACAGTATTCTAAGATTGACCATCAGTTTGAGGATGATAGGCCGCACTAAAGTTCAATTCAGTATTCAGATCATGTTGAAGACTCTTCCAAAACATAGAGGTGGATCTTGGATATCGATCGGACACAACAGATAGTGGTAATCCATGCAGCATTACCACTTCCCTCATATAAATCTATGTCAGTTGATCTAATGAGAAATCCTCCTGAATAACAATGAAGTGTGCCACCTTTGTAAGACGATCCTTAATAACCCAAACTGCATTGTTGCCATTAGATGTCTTTAGAATTTCGGTGGCAGAGTCCATTGTGATATTTTCCATTTCCATTCTGGTATGGGCAATGTTTGTATCATCCCTATAGACTTCTTCCACTCTACCTTCACTTGCTGAAACACTAGGAATTTTGATGTATATTCTGCGATCTTCTTCTTCATATTATCCCACCAGTAATGCTCTCAATGTTCTCGATATATCTTTGTGTTTCTTGTGTGAATAATGAAATTTGACTATGTGTGTCATCCAAAAGATCCTTTTTTAGCTCTGAACATGATGGAAGACACAGTCTTTTCCCAAATCTCACAATTCCTTCTTCATTAACATTAAACTCCACAGATTTCCCTTATCCAACTGATTCCACTTTTTAAAGAATTCCCACATCATCCATTCGAATATCATTTAACCTTTCCAAAATTGACAGTTGAGAAATCATTTGTAAAAGGATTGATTATGTTCCCTTCATTATGATTCTCATGTCCATCTTCATCAAATCGAAGAAGATTGAATCCATTTCAATTCTCATCAACGATATAATCACTTGGTTCTTTCTACTTTGGGCATATGACACCTTGTTCACTTTCCGAGGGTGTTAATGGGTTTAGAAGTTATAGTATTTGATCAGCTCTAAAAATCTTTATTGGATCAAGTTCAACTCTCACTATGTGAATATATAATTGAGGCTTTTGTGGTCCATATATATTTCAGTCTTCTCCCAAAAGAGATAATGCCGCCAAAATTTTAAAGCGAAGATCACTACAGCCAACTCGCGATCATGTGTTGTGTAGTTTTTTTCATGATCTTTAAATTCACTTTAATCATAAGCAATGACTATTTCATTTTTCATCAACACACGTCCCATGCCCTTATTCAAAGTTCCACTTAATACCACATAAAGTTCTCCACTTGTGGGTAAAGTGATCACGGGCGCAGTGATGAGCTTCCTTTTTAACTCCTTGAAGCTTTCTTCCCATTCATCACTCCAAGAAAACGTTACTCCCTTTTGAGTTAGCTTGGTTTGAGGGTTGGACAATCGTGAGAAAGTCTCTTAAATCGTAGATAATATCTAGCTAACCCCAAGAAGCTATGGATATCTGTTACTGATGTTGGCCTTGGCCATCCCTAAATTGCATCTGTTTTGGAAGGATCCATAGATATCCTATTGCATGCCATGATATGTCTCATGAATGAGACATCCTTCAACCAGAACTCACACTTGTTGTACTTTTCATAGTGCTTCTCCATCCACAAGGTCTCTAGTACCATTATCAGATGATCCTCATGATCCTCCTTGGTTTTGGAGTATATCAGAATATCACCTATAAAGTCTACCACAAATTCATTGAAGAAATCTCTAAAGAATATATTCATCATGTCCATGAAGATTGTTGGAGAATTAGTGTGTCTGAAAGGCATTATTATGAATTCATAGTGCCTGTATCTTATAGAAAATGCAGTCTTGGGGATATCTTCCTTCTTCAACTTTACTTGAAAATATCCCGACCGATAATCCACCTTGGTGAATTAATGTTCTCCATAGAGCTGATCAAACAATTAATCTAATCTTCGGAGATGATACTTGTTCTTTATCGTGATTTTTTTAAGCTCACTATAATCGATGCAAAGGCCCATTGACCAATATTTCATCTTGACGAAGAGGACTGGTGCACCCCATGGTGAAGCACGTGGACGTATAATCCCTTTATCCAGATTCTCCTATAGTTGTTTCTTCAGCTTCTCATGCTCCACAACAACCATACTATATGGAGTTTTGGATATCAGCAATTATCCAGGTATAAGATCAATTGAGAATTCAACATCTCTTGAAGGAGTAAGTCCAGGTAATTCCTCAGGAAACACTTTAGTGAATTTCCTCACAATAGTCATGTATTATAGGTTGGTTACCTCCTTATAATCAATCATCTAAGACAAATATGTGTGCTCATATGGTTTTAATATCAATTCTTGAGATGATAGAGCTAAAAAAGATTCATCTTCCTCCTTGAACATGTAATGAATCGGGGGTCAATTCTCCACATGGAGATGTACTTGGATGCATAAAACCCTTATCCATAAACTCTTCCATTTTAGTATTAAACTCTTAATATAATGTTGGTTTCATTATATATGGTGGAATATAAACTAACTCATCCCCTAAAATGAGATCAATGTAAATTCTACATCTATCACAATTGAAATCCCAATGAATTACTCTAGAAAAATGTCTTGAAACTGGTCCATTATAGGTGGAAAGTCATCATGCTTTACACCCTCATCATCTAGAAACATAGTTGCAACTTGGGTGGTGGGATTCCCCAATTGTTGATTAACTATCCCTATATAGCATGCCTGGATATCCCACTCTCCAAAATATACGTAATTGTCACCCTCAAGTGTTATAAAATTCACTCTCATATGGTAACATTATATGTGGATCAATATGCTACTAGTAAATCCATACTAATAATAAATTCAAATACACACATGTTAATAATGTATAGATCTCATAGAAAATGACACCCACCAACCATGTGAGAACACCACTTACACAAAAATATGTCACTCGATCAAACACCCAAAGGTGTATCGATCTTCATTACCCCACATCTAGAATCAAAACCCTCACAAGTTGATAAGATATAAATGAATGAGAGGCTCCTATATCAAATTAGACACTATAAAGTGTAAAAGCTACAATAACAGTACCTCTTACTATCGATGGTCCTTCCACACTATCCACAAGTGTAGGAAGAATTTCATGAAACTATCTTGTACCTCTTCCCTATGATACAACCTAAGCTCCCTACACTACACCACTCTGCTGATATGAGTGCTCTTTCCCAGAAGAAACATGACTATTATCTTTAACACGATGGCTAGAATAACTCCAATTTCCAAACGGATATGGGTATAAGATCCCCTTCTAATACTCTAATTATTCCTATATCCTATGTCATTACACATCTATCATGGGTTCCTAAAGAACCATTGATGATATCCCATCCTTACATTAGTTTGACACTCTACTAGTACTTAAGGGAACTATCTATGAATGCGACATGACCTATTGCACTGGTGGTAGAGGACTTGAGTCATGTCCTAAGTAACTGACCCTCCCCCCTAGCCACTCTTCTTTCAATCACAATGGTTTAAAATTTCATAGCAACACATCCTAATCATGAAATACATACCTCTTAGTCTTACAATAAAAACCACTTGTACTCCAATATATGCCTACTTCAAATTCCCCATAGAAATGAGGTCCCTATTCACTATATATAAAAACTTTTCAGCATAAATATATTCACCAAGGACTTGATTTCACATTTAATCCCATACTGAAACCAATTTTCATTATTTTCCCCATTTCCTTCAAACTCTAGAGTAATGTGTTATAAATATGTAAAGTGTCATGTATAGTCCATCACAAACTTTCTTCCCTGGGTAAACCTCATAAACTCAGGTTCCCTATCCTACCTATGCTTGTCAATGTAAAATCGCTCCACGAAATTCTCTTGAAAGTCCCATTATACCATGTTCTCTAGCTATCCATCACAAGATCTGGATATCCAATGAATGCATTTCTTGACCACGTAACATATAAGTTGCCAGTTTAACTCTATTATCAACAAAGCCTCCAAGTGGCCCAGAATTGTTTGGGTATACTCAATCTAGAACTCAAGTACCTATAGTCCATCGTCTCAACTATACATTGGAGGATGATATAATTAGAACTCTTATGTGAATTCGAACATACTCTTCACAACTTGTTCTGGGTTTCCTTCCATAAATTGCATAAATAAATTAAATATCACATGAAACTTCTCCCTGAATCCTTCACTTGACACTATCAGAGCCTTTGGTTCCACTAAAGAATCCCATCTTAATTTATACCCTCCTTTAATCCCATCAACAAACATCATTGTGGATGAATATCTCTATAATTCAAAACACATGTCTTGGGATACATAACATAAAATTATCACAATTATTAAAGACAAATTCACAAAAATAAATAAAAAATCATCCCTCATTCCCTACCACATGGTTAAAACTGAGGCACTATCACTACCCCCAACCATCCCTCACACATATTATGGTTCACATAGGAAAAAACATTCAGATTTCCATATTTTTCATTTGAAACACATTTATCCATTTCAATTTATGAAATTTTTCATCATTTAAAAATTTAAATTTTATATTAGGAAACCTTTTCATTAAAATTACACAAAAAATATAATCACTTTCACTTAAACAACTCACCCCAAACATTATTTTATGTGCATGCATAAAATGATGCATATCATAATAAGACTTGAGTTCTTAAAATGATGCATTCTTAACCAAATATCATTCCATTCCGGTCCATGATTCATAAATCTCATAAAAAAATATCAAAGAAAACGTGAATCACATGAGGTGAAATAACATCCAACTATAACAATAAACATCAATAATAATAATCCCACCCTGGATTCTTGTTTTTTACCCCTTGGGGATGGGTTAGCTACTCCCATGCACACTCTCTTAACCATGGTCCAAATCATCTTAATATCTCACCAACCTTTATAAAATTGTAAGAAAAAATAAAAAATAAAAATAAAACCATCCCTCTGATACCACTCTGTAACCTCCTGACCCAGGTCCCATATATCAATTCCCTGATCTAGTGGGTTATGTGACATCAGGAACGCCTCCCCGTATATTAGAGGTTGTCGACTAGCACCAAGGGTATAATAGATGGCATAGAGAGACTATACCACCATTATAAAAGTATATCAATGCTATAAAATAAAAAAATAATTAAAAAATATAAACAATAACTAGAATAATTCCATAATAAAATGTAGACCAGTAAGACATGATAAACCAAAACAAGAAAACAATATCCAAAATAAATTAGTAGATATGACATTCCATATATATGTCATGTGTCAAAATGTAAAACAAAAAATAAATACACAAAAATAACCCCGAATTAGGTCCCAAATCCAAGTCTGTATCCCACATAAGATCCATCCCAACGTAGCCATGTAACATAAGGATCTTACCCATACCTTTTCCTGCAATCATGAGGTCTGTTCAGGTACAAATTAGGCAGCCCAAGTAGGGTGTGTGTACAACTCAGTAAACCACCACCAATGACATTTGAAAAAATATATTGTATATAATAGTGTATGAAGTTGTATAAATAATAATGTACAAGTGATCAATTAAATAATTTACACATTCCATTATTCTTTATTTAAACATACAAACCCCGGGATCATGATGACACCCGATCCAATAATATCTGTTTTGTGCTGTTCAAGAGTTTGAACCATATCACATAGAAAAATTACTATACATTCTATCATGGTCTTCTATTACACATTTAATTTAAATTCATATCATTTCTACTTGGAACCATAGTCCAATGCCATCATTTTGGGCCTAGACCACCATGTCTAGCACCCCATTGGCATTTGAAGCATATGTTTGGGTCCCGAAACTCATTTTTATCACACATAGGATTTTTAAGCATTAGTCCATGTCCCAAAAATTTATATAAGTCAATAATTTATGAGATTTTGAGGCATCCGTCCATTTCCAACACATGTATATCACATATATCTCAATATCACATTAATCTCACAATTTTACATACATCAAGGTAAAACATCATTAACCTTCTTATCAAACATACACATTAAAGTTTACCTTTTCAATTTATTAAAAAAGAATGGTTAATCACTTTAATTTCACATGGAATAATATGACGATTCACTATTAAACCATTTGTAAATATTTTAATCATATAAACCATTAACCCTTTAAGGTTTATACAGCTATCCCTTGAATCTCATTAATCCATCAATTAAACAAACCATTAATCAATCAGTTCCACATTCCCATCAATGGGACAATTTCATAACCCAATTAATAAATTGATTCCACAATCCATTAATTAATTAATTAATAAAAATAATTAATTTCAATCAAGATGAAATTACTAATTGTGCTATAGAAATTTAAATACAAATAAATGAAACAAAGACTTTGGGAAGTGATAAATAGACCAACTACTTTAATATCATTGAAAATTTCTCACCCAACCCCAACCCTCAATTAATTTAGATTAGTTAGATCATCAATGTCAGAAGATATTGGGAATCATACGCCAATATAAAATGATTGTAGATGAAGTAATTGCTCCAAAACTACTGTGAATTCCCCTAGGGTCGAGAAAGGGAAGGATACATGGAGGAATGAAACCAAAATGAACTATATTGAACCTTTTAATTTTCTAATTGCAGAATTACATGGTGTATAATTCCATTACAGTTCATGTAATTATTTTTAATGTTTTACGCTGAAAACCCCCATCGACTAATGTGATTTTATCCCGATAAATAATTTACACATCATGTAACCCATTTTCATTCCGTGGAAGATTTTCTGGAGACTTTTTTTTCAGGCCAAAATTTTACATTTAATATATGAACTACCTCTAAAGTCTCCTAAACTGTAACACCCCATGCTTCCACGGTATACATCACTTTGAATAATATAGTAGCGTGTGTTGTACGCAACATCGAGTTCTAACACACACCACAACCATTCAAAGTAGCCGTTATGAATACTAATACCTAATTATTAAAATTTTATAAATTTTATCGTTAAAAATGGACTTCATTTTTGGATTTGCAATATCTAAATTAGCCTATGTTGAATTTTTGGTATTTTTCTGAGAACTTCCAATTTTTTATGAATATTAAAAAATACTTAAAAAATTTTTTTAAATAAAAATTATTTATAGTGATAATTTATACTATTGAGTGGTTTTAAAGTATAATTAGAATATATTTTTACCATTTTATCCAATGGTGTTCATTAGAATTAATTTCACTTTGAAATTGGACATAAACAATTGTCAATCTTTTGATATATATTGTTTTTTAAAAACACTCTATTTGTTGTGACATCGAGAATTAATTATAAAATTAATTAATTCAACTTATATGTTTGGAATTTTGTAAAATAGACATCATTTTTGAATTTGGAATATCAATTATATCTTAGGGTGAAATTTTGGCATTGTTCTGAAAAACTTCAATTTTTGATTAATAGTGAAACCACTAAGTGGTGGTTAAAAAACTGATTTTTCATTTAAATAAATCATTACCACTTCTGTGACTTGATTTTCAAAAATCCAACATGCATGGATGTCATTAGGAAGTATAATGTGGATCAATGGGATTAAAATAATTTTTTGGTGAATAGTAACTTTTAAGTTTGATTAATCGTGATTAAAGGTAATTAATGAAATTTAAGGTAAAAATGATATTATAAAAATATGAAAATACCCTTACACTTGTCCTAACCTTATTGTATGAGTCACGGCTGACCACGAAAATCAATGGGTCCACTTGGGGACCCCATGGAGCCACCTGGGTAAGAAAATGACATTAATAATATTTTATTTAAAGTAAAAGTAAAATTGTCACAAACATGTGTTGTTTTACTAAAAAAATTATTACATGGGGTTATATATGTTACCTTTTATACTATAAATATTAATTGTAAAGATAAAAAAATTTCCTACATGACGATATTTTTTTATAATTTTTAGACATTCAATAAATTAAATTTTTTATGACACCATAATGATGCAGCGATTACCTCATTAATTAACGTTTTAAATAAAATGAACAAATAATATAAAATCTAAGACATAAACTTGTCAAAAACCTACTAGATGAGTAGATTTAGAACGATTATCACCTCATACTTGAAAAATATAAGTGTGGGACCTTTAAAACCCAAAACTCATTATATAATAAAGTAACATTTCATGACTTTCCAAGAGTGCCCCTCCTCTCCTCTTATAAAAGGCCCCCACCACTACCACCTTATTCACACCTTCCAAGCCATTTGGCTCTGCCAAACCCTGCCCAAATACTCTCTAAACTTCCCTCTCTTACTCCTAGAAGCCTCAATTTGGGCAGATGTCTTCCCATGGAATCCTTTGGATCAAATCAAAAAAAGATGCCCGATTTAAAGGTAATGTCTTCACTAGTGTTCTTTTGTTTTATTTCTCCAACCCATTAAACTATTTTTATACATTTATTTTGTAACAAAACCAGTATATTCAATATTCTAGGATGTATTTATGAGAATTATTTGATTTACACTTACACACCCCTTTGTCTAATGGTTAAAGAACATAATGTTTCTATGGGTGTCGAATTACTGCCTCACGAAATGATGATCGTTAAATCTTCTTTTAACACCTCTAATGGTGGCCATTATGATGACCCTACTTTTATATATGATATATAATATTTTTTTGTTTTCTTTATGATTATTTATATTCCATTTATGGCATACCTTTATTATTTCCATTATGGGTAAACACGATAATTTCATTTTAGGAAGTACGGACTACCGCCCCCTCAAAGTGATATTAATCGTTAATGCCATATGTGGGATGTATAAAGGATGGAGTAAATGATATTATATATGATATTATACTTTAATTATAATATACCTTTATATAATTATGATTTCATTCCATTAAATACGAAATATAAATAAAATTAGCGTTCATGCGTACATACGGCTTACCGTCTCCATGAACAGTGCATTTCATTTCTTACCACTAAATGTTACGTAATATTATGAATAAATGTATATAATGTATATATATGATATATATGATATATAAATCATGAATATAATTTTGGAGATACTGGATATTCTAAAACATAAACAACTTGTGATTATAATAAGGTTATTGTTGACTCAAGTACCACAGATCGACAAAACGAACGTTATTAACTTAAATGACCACATAATTTTCGTAACATTGTAATAAGTGATATAAAAGGGATAATGAACTTGAAAAGGGTTCTTAATAAAGTAGAGATTAAATCTAGTTTATTATTTAGGAGATTAAAGAACGATTGAGTGAAGTCGGACACGAGCTAAGGGAACTTCTTAACCTAATTTCTATTCTTTGGGTTAATCTCCTACTTTCAAATTATGTCATGATATTATTATGTCCTATCATGTATTTGTTTTTTCTTTTTGTGTACTTATAGTAAATACACATAATAGATCTGTTTTATTTAAAAAAATGATCTTTGTAAGGGACTTCGTCTCAACCTCCTTTCATTGAGGCATATATTGTTTTATACACAGATTTCTTTTATACGGTGTACAAGACCCTTTGAGTTTTACATTTATTCAAAAGGAATGTTTTTATAAAAATCATTTTACTAAACAACAAAAGGAAATTTTTTTCTTGTTGTATGTATACGGACACAACAACTTCTCCACCGCCATGACCATTATTTGAGTTTCGGCTTCCTCTACAAGCCATAACTTTTTTTAAAATGAAAAATAAATAAAATGTTTTACTTCTATTTTATTTTGGTATTGAAAATGGTTGTGATAGTATTATTATATCAATGTGTTGTATTGATATCTTGTGATTTAAATTTGGAAATGTTATGTTTCCATTATGCGTGTTTTATGTGATACAATTATGTTATGTTTTATGTTATGTTTAAACACTTTCATATAAGGAATGAATTAGACTTAATAAGTGATGGGTGGAGCCCGCTATAGCTCCTCGATGAATAGGAAGGTCTCATGAGACAAAGTGGTATCTTGGAATGAGGCATTGACAAAATATTTTTTGTATTCTTGGCACGAGGCCTTGGCTACGTGGTTATGATAGTCTGGCATTATGCATTCCACCATTATGAAAGTGGTTATTGATATTTCATGTGATTATTCGACCAGTAGAATATCCATGTGAATAATTAAATGGTATTATCTCATTTTACATTTTCCATATTATGTTTAAGTTCAAGTTTAAATGGATTTTGTTTTAGTTATACATTGTCTTAAATGTTTATGTTTATTTATGAAAGCTTCTGCTATATTGTTATCCTTACTGGGAATCTGAGCTCACCCCTTTCAATGTTTTAATTTTTCAAGAACGTGAAGAAGTATTTTATTAATGACCTGCAGGGATAGTTGTTAGGGGATATGAGTGTGGACTATGGAGACCATGTTATTTTAGTTTTTCACTTTATGATATAATGTAACGTTTATGAATGTATCTAGTTTTTCCAAAGCTACTAAACTAATCGGTCTTTCGAGACTTGATATTTTGTGATCACGCCAATGTTACGGAATAATGCACCGACTCTGGGTAACTAGGGTCAGGGCATTACAGTTGGTATCAGAGGCAGTTTAGTAATATCCTTGGAAGCTAGATTTAGATAAACACTAATTAGAGTACATAGACCTAAGATAAAATTTGAGGGTTAGTATAGAAGAACTTCCTAGAATTTTGGTATTATAGAGATTTTTTGAGTTTATTGAGCAATACATCCCTTACTAGATATGAGTAGGTAGAGGCGGCTCTGGCACAGATGTACCTAGGGGTAAAACCCGAAAACACCGCTTTGAGCTAGACTCGAATGGGAACTGGTGCATGATAACGAGCCTTCCTGCACTCTTGGTTACGACACTCCCGGGGGATATGCTTAGGATAATTATCATTGTCTTGACAAACCAATATGAAGGGTTATGAGTATATACTTCATCAATGAAAACATTATTATGATTATGGATTATATCCATAAATAGTTCAATTTTTGTTAAGTGTTTTACAAGTATGGAATTATGTATTTTGATTTACAAACTAATCTAGTTTATGCCATTGTTTAGAAATGGCTCCTAGTGGAAGGAATGGAAACCGTATCAATGCATGCACTCCGTGTAGGGATTTCCATCCGGCTCAAGATAATTATTGTAGAGCTAGAGATACAATTGGTGCTAATCAACTTATTACCATACTGGGAAAACTCCCTCAGGTTATGAATAATAAACTTACTCGTATGGAGCACCCTGATCCACAATGTGGAGGATCAATGTTAGAACTCTTCATGAGGAATCAACCACCAACATTTAATGGGGGTACAAATCCATTAGCATCTGAGCAATGGATAAACTCCTTAGTGAAAATATTCCACGCCTTGGGGAGTAGCGAAAGGGAGAAGGTTGTCATGGCAGTTTACCACCTCACTGGAGATTCCGATCAATGGTGGTCCCTGATTCAAAACACAAAGGAAGATGAAGAAGTATCAAGTATGGAATGGAGGGAGTGTAAGGAAATTTTCTTAGAAAAATACTTTCCACATGACAATCGAGCAGATAAGGAAAGGCAATTTCTGGGTCTGATGCAGAAGGAGGATGAGAATGTCTCAATGTATGAGGCTAACTTTACAAGGTTAGAGAGGCATGCTGCAGATTATATACATAACCCAAGAAGTAAGATTGATCGTTTCTTTGATGGGTTAAAACCATTTCTCCATCGAGAATTAGTCTCACAAAAATTCTCGTCATACAATGATATTGTCTCGTGTGCTATCTAGATGGAAAAGGAATTCTCTATGTCTTATGACTTCAAAGCAAAGCATGAAAAGAAGAGATCATCTGATCAATTTGGAAATGGAAATATGGGGAAGATGGGAAAATTTAAATATCAGTCCTGCAGTAAATATGGGAAGAAACACTCCAGTACTTATTTGAAGGGAATCGGAGTCTGTAACAAGTGTGGTGAAAAAGGCCACCAAGCTCATTATTGCAAGGGAAAGAAAGTTTCTGTCAATGTGGAATGCTATAATTGTAGAGATATGGGACATTATGAAAATTAATTTCCCAAGAGTCAGGGGAACTTACCTTAGAAGAGGCCAAGGGATCAAGGACAAGCTTATGATATCACTACTATTGAGGTTGAAGCTCCAAAAGACATGGTGGCAGGTAATTTAATGGTTTCCTCGGGTTTAGAAAATGTATTATTTGATTCTGGATCATCACATTGTTTCATATCTTCCAAGTTTTCTATAAAAATTAGATATTTCCAATTTAATTTAACAAGAGAATTGTCAGTCAAAACTCCTAAGGGAAGTATCATTACAACAATGTATTGTGAATAAGTCCCCATTAGAGCACATATATGTTCTTTATCTACTGATCTCATTGTCACACCTATGATTGAGTTTGATATAATCCTCAGTATGGATTGGCTTTCGGAATATGATGCAAAGATATATTATAAGAAGAAAGGGGTTACGATTTTTGATGATGATGATAAGGAACACCTTATTTTAAGAGCAGAATCGTCACTACCTAATTCTTATTTATATCCACCCCCAGTAGCTCAACTAAATTCAATTATTGGGGAGGAAGATAATGAAATGACTATGGGTGAGGAATGTAATGTTAAAATATAGGACGTGACTATTGTGAAATAATATGTAGATGTGTTTCCAGAAGATTTACCTGGACATCCTCCAAAACGAGAAGTTGAGTTTTCCATTGATTTAATTCCTGGATCAAGCCCTATATCGAAGACCCCTTATAGAATGGCCACCGTGGAATTAATTGAATTAAATAAAAAACTAGAGGAATTGAGTAATAAGGGATTTAGTCTCCCTAGTGTTTCTCCATGTGGAGCCCGTTTCCTTTTTGTTAAGAAGAAAGATGGATCTATGAGTTGAGCATTGACTACAAGGATATCAATGCTATAACAATAAAAAATAAGTATCCCCTACCTCGCATTGATGATTTATTTGACCAATTGCATGGAGCTCAATACTTTTCAAAGATTGACCTTCGATCTGGATACCATCAATTGTGTGTGAAGAAGGAATACATTCCAAAGACAGCATTTCGAACAAGGTACAAGTATTACGAGTTTACAGTAATGCCTTTTGGATTGACTAATGCACCCTCTGTATTCATGGATCTAATTCATAGATTTTTCAAGGAATATCTTGATGATTTTGTGGTGGTATTTATTTATGATATCTTGGTATACTCCAAAATCAATGAAGATCATGAAAATCACATGCGCATTATCTTGTAGACTCTTAGAAGGCATGAATTATATGGGATGTTTAGAAAGCATGAATTCTGGTTTCAGGAGATTTCTTTTCCTGGCCACATTGTCTCTAAGGATGGAATTTCTGTTGATCCTTATAAGACCAAGGCAATCCAAGAATGTCCAGCACCGACGAGTATAACTGAGGTACGCAGATTTATTGGTTAGGTAGGTTATTATCGATGTTTTCTCCAGAATTTTGCCCGATTGGCTAACCCATTAACGAAGCTCACACGTAAAGGGGTTGAATTTGTCTGGACAAAAGTGTGTGAAGAATGTTTTGAAGAACTGTAGAAAATATTAGTCAATGCTCCTATATTTACTCTACCATCAGGGAATGATGGGTTCGTTATTTACAGTGATGCATCAATGAAAGGACTTTGTTGTGTCCTTATGCGGAATGATAGGGTTATTGCCTATGCATCACGACAGCTAAAAATTCATGAGCAGAACTATCCTACTAATGATCTCAAGTTAGCTGTTGTAATCTTTTCCTTGAAGATATGGAGAGATTATCTCTATGGTGAAAAATGTGAGATATATACCGATCAATAGAGTTTGAAATATATTTTCTCACAAAAAGAACTCAACATGAGGCAAAGGCGATGGATTGAACTACTCTAGGATTATGATTTCATGATACACTACCACCCAGGGAAGGAAAATAAGGTTGCAGATGCTTTGAGTAGAAAAGATCATGGAGATTTGAACATGATGAGAGTGGAAAGGGATCCGATTTTCATGGATCTATTAAATATGGATATGGGAATCACCATGTAGGGTGAAACATCAAAATATTTTCAAATGGTTGCCAAACCATCTTTACTAGAATGAATAAAGTGTTATCAGGCCGATGATTAAGAGTTGAAAAAGTAGATTAAAGCTGTGAATGATGGGTGATTGAGTGACTTGGTGTATGAAGATGGAATTTTGAAATTTTGGAGGAGACTTTGTGTTCCCGATATACCTGATTTAAAGAGGGAATTGTTGGATGATTCTCATAGTTCCAATTTCTATATACACCCTTCGAACACAAAAATGTATAGAGATTTAAAGGGACATTTTTTATGGGACAACATGAAGAAGGAGATTGCCGATTTTGTGTCAAGATGTATGGTTTTTCAACAAGTGAAAGCTGGAAGGCAACTGCCTGGTGGAGTATTGCAACCTCTTCCCATACTTGAGTGGAAATGGGATAATATTATGATGGACTTTGTCATGGGACTACCAAATAATCCTAGAAGGAATGACGCAATATGGGTCATTGTTGATTGTCTCAAGAAGTCGGCACATTTTCTTTCTATAAGAGAAGATATACTACTTGAACGACTAGAAAGACTTTTTATTAATGCAGTTGTGAGACTTCATGGAGTACCCCAGTCGATTATCTCGGATCGTGATCCCCATTTTACATCAAGATTATGGAAAAGTCTTCAGAAGGCCTTGGAAACTGAACTTCGTTTGAGCACTGCTTACCACCCTCAAACAGATGGACAATCAGAATGAACTATTCAAACCTTTGAAGACATGTTGAGATCACGCTCACATGACTTTCAGGGTATGTGGGATCAATATTTACCTCTAGTAGAATTTTCCAATAACAATAGCTTCAATTCAAGTATTCAGATGGCACCATATGAAGCGTTATACAGAAAGAGATGTCGCACACCAACCTGTTGGGATGACATTGGTGAAAGAAAACTTGTAGGCCCAGAACTGGTGGAGGAAATGATGAAAAAGGTGAAGGTGATCCAAAACTACATCAAAGCAGCTCAAAGTAGGAAGAAGAGCTATGCTGACAGCCGAAGAAAGGAGTTGGAATTTTAGGTAGGAGATCATTTTTTCTTGAAGGTATCTCAATGGAAGGGAGTTATACATTTCGGTAAGAAGGGTAAATTGAGTCCCAGGTACATCAGACCCTTCGAAATTCTAGAACGAATTGGTGTTGTAGCTTACCGTTTGGCAATGCCGCCAAGTCTCTCCAAAGTTCACGATGTATTCCACGTATCCCTGTTGAGAAAATACATGTCTGAACCAACACATGTACTCACCTATGAAAAATTAGAACTGGAACCCGATCTGTCTTATTGTGAAGAGCCCGTCAGGATTCTTGATACAAGAGAACAAGTGCTGAGAAACTGAACAACTCGTCTGGTGAATGTTCTATGGAGAAACCATAAGATGGAGGAGGCAACGTGGGAACCTATGGAAAATATGATGAAGAATCACCCGAGTCTTTTTATACAGTGATACTATATGAAATTTCGAGGATGAAATTATTTGAAGGAGGGGAGAATTTAACACCCCAAGCTTCCACAATAATCTTCTCTTTGAATAATACAATAGCGTGTGTTGTACGCAACATCGAGTTCTAACACACACCAGGAGCATTCAAAGTAGTCGTTTTGAATAGTAATACCTACTTTTTGAAATTTTATAAATTTTATCTTTCAAAATGGACTTCATTTTTTGATTTGGAATATCGAAGTTAGCCTATGTTGAATTTTTGGTATTTTTCTGAGAACTTCCAATTTTTTATGAATAGTGAAAAATACTTAAAAACAACTTTTTTAATCAAAATAATTTATAGTGATAAATTATACTATTTGGTGGTTTTAATGTATATTTATTATATATTTTTACCATTTTATCCAATGGTGTTCATTAGAATTAATTTCACTTTGAAATTGGACATAAACAATTGTCAATATTTTGATATATATTGTTTTTTAAAAACACGCTATTTGTTGTGACAGCGGGAATTAATTATAAAATTAATTAATTAAACTTATATGTTTGGAATTTTCTAAAATAGACATCATTTTTGAATTTGGAATATCAATTATATCTTACGGGAAATTTTGTAATTGTTCTGAAAAACATAAATTTTTGATGAATAGTGAAACCACTAAGTGGTAGTTAAAAACTGATTTTTTGTTTAAATGAAACATTACCACTTCTGTGATTTGATTTTCAAAAATCCTACATACATGGTTTTCATTAGGAATAAAAATTTGGTTCAATGGGATTAAAATAATTTTTTGGTGAATAGTAACTTTAAAGTTTAATTAATCGCAATTAAAGGTACTTAGTGAAATTTAAGGTAAAAATGATATTATAAAAATATGAAAATAACCTTACACTTGTCCTACCCTTATTGTATGAGTCATTTCCGACCAAGAAAATCCATGATTCAACTTGGGGACCCCATGTAGCCACTTGGGTAAGAAAATAACATTAATAACTTTTTATTTAAAGTAAAAATAAAATTGTCACAAACATGTGTTGTTTTACTAAAACAATTATTACATGGGGTTATATAAGTTAAATTTTCGACTATAAGTATTCATTGGAAATATAAAAATATTTCCTACATCAGGATATTTTCTTTATAATTTTTAGACATTAAATGAATTAAATTGTTTATGGCACCATGATGATGCAGCGATTAGCTCATTAATTAATGATTTAAATTAAATGAAAAGATAATGTAAATTATAAGACTTACACTTGTCAAAAACTTATTGGATGAGTAGATTTAGAAACCTTATCACCTTAGCCTCGAAATATATAAGTGTGGGACCTTTAAAATCCAAAACTCATTATATAATAAAGAAACATTCCATGACTTTCCAAGAGTGCCCCTCCTCTCCTCTTATAAAAGGCCCCCACCACTACCACCTTATTCACACCTTCCAAGCCATTTGGTTCGGCCAAAACCTGACTAAATACTCTCTAAACTTCCCTCTATTACTCATAGAAGCATCACTTTGGGCAGATGTCTTCCCAATGAATCCTTTGGCTCAAATCAAAAAGAGTTACCCGATTTAAAGGTAATGTCTTCACTAGTGTTATTTTGTTTTATTTCTCCAACCCGTTAAACACATTTTATATATTTATTTTGTGAAAAAACCAGTATCTTCAATATACTAGGATGTTGTTATTAGAAGGATTTGATTTACACTTACACACACAATTTTCATAATGGTTAAAGAACATACTATTTCTGTGGGTGGCGAATTACTGCCTCACGAAACGATGATTGTTCAATCTTCTTTTAACACATCTAATGTTGGCCATTATGACGAAACTATTTTTATATATGATATATATTATGTTTTTTGTTTTCCTTATGATTCTGTATATTTCATTTATGGAATACCTTTATGATTTCTATTATGGATAAACGTGATAATTTCATTTTAGGATTTACGGACTACCGCCCCCTCAAAGTGATTTAAATTGTTAATGCCATATGTGGGATGTATAAAGGATGGAGTAATGATATTATATATGATATTATACTGTACTTATAATATAACTTTATATCAGTATGATTTTATTCAATTTAATACGAAATAGAAATGAATGTAGCGTTTATTCGTACGTACGGCTTACCGTCTCCATGAACGGTGCATTTCATTTCATACCTCTAAATGTTACGTAATATTATGAATGAATGTATATACTGGATATATATGATATATATTATATCTACATAATGAATATAATTCTGGATATAATGGATATTCTACCACATAAACAACTTTTAATTATAAGAAGTTTATTATTGACTCAAGCACCAATGATCGACAAAATGAACGTTGTTAACTTAAATGACTACATAATTTTCGTAACATTGTAATAAGTGATATAAAAGGGATAATGAACATGAAAAGGGTTCTTAAGCAAGTATAGATTATCACTAGTTTATTATTCAGGAGATTAAAGAATGGTCGGGTGAAGTCGGACACGAGGTAAGGGAACTTCTTAACCCAATTTCTATTCTTTGGGTTAATCTCCTACTTTCAAATTATGTCATGATATTATTATGTCTTATCTTGTATTTGTACTTTCATTATGTGCACTTATAGTTAATACACATAATAGATCTGTTTTATTTAAAAAAAAATGATCTTTGTAAGGGACATCGTCTCAATCTCCTTTCATTGAGGCATATTTTGTTTTATACACATATTTCTTTTATACTGTGTATAAAAGCCTTTGAGTTTTTAGTTTATTCAAAAGGAATCTTTTTATACAAAGCATTTTACTAAACAACAAAAAGGAATGTATTTCTTGTTGTGCGTATGCGGTGACAACGACATCTCACCGTAGTGACCATTATTTGAGTTTCGGCTTCCTCTACAATCCATAACTTTTTTTAAAATGAAAAATAAATACAATGTTTTACTTTTATTTTATTTTGGTATTGAAAATGGTTCTGATAATGTTATTATATCAATGTGTTGCATTGATATCTTGTGATTGAAATGTGAAAATGTTATGTTTCCTTTATACGTGTTTTATGTGATACAATTAAGTTATGTTTTATTGTATGTTTAAACCTTTTCATATAAGGAATGCATTGGAGTTAATAAGTGATGGGTGGAGCCCACTATAGCTCCTCGATGCATCAGCAGGTCTCATGAGACAAACTAGTGTCTTGGAATGAGGCTTTGACAAAATATTATTTGTAGTCCTGGCACGAGGCCTTAGCTACGTGGTTATGATAGTATGGCATTATGCATTCCACCATTATGAAAGTGGTTATTGATATTTCATGTGATTATTCGACCAGTAGAATATCCATGTGTATAAGTAAATGGTATTATATCATTTTACATTTTCCATATAATGTTGAAGTTCATGTTTAAATGGATTTTGGTTTAGTTATACATTGTCTTAAATGTTATGTTTATTTATGAAATCTTCCGCTATATTGTTATCCTTACTGAGAATCTGAGATCACCCCTTTCAATGTTTTAATTTTTCCAGGACATGAAGAAGTATTTTATGAATGACCTGTTGGGATGGTTGGAAGGGGATATGAGTGTGGATTATGGAGACCATGTTATTGTAGTTTTTCACTTTATGATATAATGTAACATTTATGAATGTATCTAGAGTTTCTGAGGCTACTAAACTAATCGGTCTTTCTAGACACGATCTTTTGTGGTCATGCCAATGTTACAGAATAATGCACCGACTCTGGGTAACTGGGGTCGGGGCGTTACATAAACCAAATAAAACTCTTTTCCCACCCTATAATAAAGAGAAAACTCAAAAGGTAATGCGACTTTAAAAGATCAAGATCTTACAACAATGATTTGGTAGGTAAGAAGGTAAATATAATATTATTATTATAGAGGTTTAATTATATAATATTTATAACATATAAAAATTAAACCCGTTTAAATATCCATCCATACAATATAGTGATGAAAAATAAATAGTATCTCTATGTGGATAAAATAAGCTGTGTATACACATGGGCGATACATTCACTTGTCATTTGATAGAATAATGGTTGATAAAGGTGGATTCATAATCATAATAACATTTTAGAATATTTAGTATTATTAAGATATTATTTTATGAAGAATATAACATATTTTTATTACTTAAATGAATAATTAAAAAGGAAGTGATTGGTTGAGGCGATTACCACTCCTTTCAATGAACTCCTTTAGATCTCCTCGTAAGGATCCTTGGGTTGGTCTTTTGGGAAGACCAAAACCACTATAATGTGAATTGGGATGTTTAAAAGGTATTTTGTAGGTTTCAGATGATCTTTATGGCACAAAATGTGTGAATACGTGAGGGGATGACGTACCCTTTTATAAATGAGGTGTGGGGAACTTTTGGAATTTCATAAAAATTTAAAATATAATAGACAATATCTGGTTCAAATGCCTCCAAAAGGATATGTATTAAAAGATATTGTATTATGGTGTTGAAATCCCATTAACCAATAATATTTGGATAGGTTTAAGTGGTATTTCAAACATTATCTTTTGGTATAACCCCTCAGTTAACCCATTTTAATATTACCGAAGGTATCATATTTTTCAATCTAAAAGTGATATAATTTTACATATAAGGTAAAAATTGGATCATAAATGGGAAATTGATGAAATTTTAGACCATATATTATTCTATTTATACTTTTATGGGGTGTTTTTATTTAAAAATATTTTCAAAATATATTATTTTGATAAAATATCATTAATGTCAATTTTGACACAAGTTATTTAATTTAACTTAAATGACATAATTACAAAGTTAGAATAAGAATATAATCATTTATTAGAAAAAAATATTTCATATTCATCTATAAAATAATGTATCACCACAAATGATTCAAATTATATTATTTTAATTTTTTAAATTCATTTATTATATTTTTTTAATAATTAGAGAAATATTATTTCAACGTTGCATAAGCATTTATAATAATTATATAATTACTAAAAAATAATAAATTAATTTATATCATGAAGATAGTTTAATAATTCTCAAAATAGACATTTATATTCATTTATAACTTCATTTTTTTCTATATGGACACTTAAGAAATTTTTAAAACTAAAAGAGTGACACTTTGTAAATTTCTTTGATTAAAATATTATGTATGTAATTTTATATACATGATTCCATTAAAAAAATCCATTTAATTCCTAAATTTATAATTATAGAATTACCTTCATCAAATAATAATTACGTTGAAACAATTATGGCCTTATCACTTATTGTTAACTAATATTAACTTGATTTACAATTTACTAAGGTGATAAATTTTACTAAGGTTTTTATTCCTATTGACCAAAAATAAAAGGGACCTATTTACCAAATCTGAACATAAAAAATTAAAAATATGGAATTCTTTTTATAAAATATAATTTATAAAAGTTGAATAATTTAAATTATAAATAATTGTGCAACACGCGATGAAAAAAGATTTTTTGAAATACATTTTTAATAATAAAACATGGTTTATTCTTATCCCGTGCCTATAAAAATATTAAATTAATGTTAAAACATTTTTTACTCTAATATATATATATATTTATATTTAAAATAATTCAAAAATACTGAATAATTTAATTTATTATGATAAAAATACATTGTGTGAAGGAAAAATGTTTTTAAAAAACAAAATCGCCTTTACTTTGACATGTTTTTTATTTTTATTTATAATTAATTGATACCAAAATAATTAATTTATTAATATGTTAATAAATTTTTTTAATACTTTAGTTGATCCTATTATTTCCTACTAATCCAAGTGTTTGGAATAACTATCACATAATAATATTTTAATATTTCTTGTAGTTCGTGTAAATCGGTGTTTTGTGTAATGCAAGCTATCAAAGAAATAAAATTCATTTTAAAAAAAATTTCAAAAAATTTCATGGTGTTATATTGTTTTAGAAAAAAAATGAATGTGATGAAATAATTGTTTTAAAATTTGAAAATGGGCTATTTTTTAATTTAATTAAAATGATTTTGGTATTTAGAGTGCCTGATGATTTTTGAAATGGTCTGAGGGATTAAAAAACTTTCTGAATAAATTTTATGGTTCTGAATGAATTTTAAAGTAAACATATTGATTTTTTCCCTTTTATTTATTTTATTTTAATGGTATTATTGGGTTTCATTTGAGATTTTTTCCTTTATGGTTTATCTGGTTTTTGGTTCTCTTTAGATAAATTTCTCTTGTGGTATGGGCATAGTCCTTATTATTGTTGACCCAACCCAAACTCTAAGTGGAGAGGTAGAGAATTTGAACTATCCTTATCAGGTATTATCAAGATTTGGTTATTGGTTCTCTTACTTAAGGTATTGGTTTATGGAACAGTATTATGAATATTATGTGTATTTTGTAGTGGTTTTATAGAGTTAATCATGGTGTTTTCTGTATTCCTCATGCCTTATTTTCCTCCTCTCTTCTTCAACCATTTCAGGTAATTTCATCCTTTGAGGTGTTAGGGATTTATTATCTTGGGAGAATATATATATATATATATTTGTAATTATAGTTATTCATTCATGATACTACTATATTCTCCCCATTGGTTATGGGGAGTAGGTCATTCCATGTGGTTTCTCTTTAAATTATGTCATATTAGTGTGAAATTTATCATGGATAGACCCCTTTTAGGTTGAAACATTCAATTATATCATTCCAATATCAATTATTAAGTATCATATTTATTACGGACTTATTTTTATGGATATCATTGAGATTTTGGAGAGGTTTCTTGATCAAAATCTCTCTATCTCACATGTTTCAGAAATGATTTCTTATTGTGTTCCTCTTTCCATAATGGATTCTTTTGATTTTCTTTGTCCTTGTATTTTTGATAAATTATTAGGGATATAAATTCCTAATGGCCGGGATAATTGTCACTCCCTAGTTCTATTTTTCATTATAATTTAATTCATATGTTTATCATTATCTTTGAAATATAATTTTATGTAGTTTTTCTTTATTTTTTTAAAAATTTAATGTTTTAGTGTAAGAAACTTTATAAGGCCCATATTTACTGATAAACATGAAGAAACCATTCAAGTGGAATATAAATTTTATAAAACCCAATTTTCATGGTTGATGTATTGTTTATATAACCATATGTACAAACCATATGGGTCCCCATATGAGTCCATTTAGGAGAGCATGGTTAGTGCATTATTATGTAAATTGTAAGACCAAATCATGCAACCTATCAAGTTTTTAAAAAAGTATAAAATACCCAATCTACCCTTCCCTAATTTTAACCCCATTTAATCCCTCTTATTACCTCATTAATTCGACTTGTAAAAAGGGAGCACTAGGTGACTCCCAGAACTCCTTCTCCCTAGATTCCATGGTCCTCCCTTTGATTTCTTATATATTCTTCTAGGATAAGCCTTGTTTTCTTGATCCTTCTGGTTATTTTCGAGTTTCTTCCCTATTCACATTCCTTGGGTCTATGGTGGAAAAACACTTGGGTGTAGGGTTGGTATAATTTTGTTTCTCTTGGTTATTAGGGATTTTAAATCTCATATTGGGACCTATTCTTATGGTCTTCATCGATGGCAATGTGTTTTCTTTAGCATTAGGTAGGTGGATCCATTTATATTGCATTAAATTTGAGAACCCTGATTAATATCCTATTTTTCATTAATTTATGGTATTATATTTATATAAATTATTCAATTTATATTTAATTACAGTTTCTATGTTTTTAAAGATGATTTGAATTGGGATTTAAATGGAAATATGTCATTTATAGTTATAAATTTATTTTTATACCCCCTTAAATATTTTATAAATTGAAACTATGATTTCTTTAAGAAAATTAAAATTTTGAAAGAAAAAAACAATTAATATTTTTACAAAGGAAAAGATTTATGAATTAAATTTGGTTATGGAATTAAATGTTGGTTATAAAGGGGTTGTTATTGGTGATTATGTTATGTTTCCCTTAGTTATGTTTTCATGGTTTTACTTATATGGTTTGATTTCTATTATGTGTAACGATATTATTAATTTCTAATTGGGTTCATTAATTATATTTTTCATGGGTTTTTTTCTATTTATTTTAAAAAAAACCATTTTCAATTTAATGAGTTATAATTTGTTTTATAGGGGAATCTATTGATTTTTGATTATCAAGAAATACTAAAAGACCTTTTGGAACATTATGGATTTGGTTTGTGATTAGTCCTTGAATTTTACTATTTCATGTATGATTGGTTGTAATTAATATGTGGATTCTGTTTTATATTTATGTAAATGAAGTGAGGGTAATTTTATATTGTATTGGTAAAACATTTGGTTTACATTGACTTATGTACCCACCTTACATTCTAGTAAAAATTTGTAACTTAAGATCTTAGGTATGGAGTTATAGTACAACTACCACTAGCCATGAAAATACCCCTAGAGAAATTGGATCATGATAAAACACTAACTAAAAAACATTATGATATATGTGTTGTTACCACTGGTACTTTGGCTTCATCCTCCATAGTAGATCATTTATATGAATGATTTTGTATAGTTTTATCATTAATGGTATGAGGATCATTGGATTCCTTGACTATAGTTTCCTAGTGAAACTCCCATGATAGCAATTTTATATTCATTTACATTTATAATTACTTATATTACTGTTCATTTCTTTCCTTCTACTTGAGTGAAATTATTCCAGTTTCAAATACATTTTCTTACATGAGTTATATTTTCCTATTTTTTATGTTAATTTTCATGTGATAAATCATACCCATTGATTAATTAAATTCTAGTTTTAGTTGGATTATATTATTGGTGTTTACCATTTATAGAACATATTTATTTAAATAAAATCATGGGTTAAACTCTTACATGTGTTCATTGGGTGATTTAAATAGGAAATTTGTAAATGTGGGTTTTCGCCTCTATATAGAAACTACCCATTTTCAAAATTATACCTCATTTAAAATTACTTGAAGTCACGGTTTTGTTTCAAAGGGTCAAGTTGATATCTTCCCAAGACTTTTTCTAGGAATTAAAACAGAAATACTTATTTTATAAATATAATTTGAAACTATCGGGAAAGTATTTTAATTTTAATGATTATACATGGGGAGTGGGGAGGTTACCTACTTATCTCATAATTGACACTGATTATAATTTAAGGTTTAGGTTCATTTTCATAGGAGCATTTTATATTGGTACTTATTACTCCATTTTTTGTAGAGTGGGTATGGTATTAATATTAGTGAAAGACCATATGTCATGAACAATTTTTTGATCCTTTTCGTATTTTAGATTTTAATTAATATAGCATATATGTTCTGGCCAATTAGGCCTTATTTTATTCATTTAATCTCTTCATTTGGATGTGGATTGTGATTGATATATGTTATTTATTATGCCTTATTTGGCTCATTTATTAGTTTTTAACTACATATAAAATTTCAAAGATGTACAACTTATAGAAAAGTCATGGATGATTGATGGAAAGTTTAATATATTTAGCCACTGTGATTATTAGAAAAAATCATTCGTAGTGAATTTATTTTGATTTATTGGCACTAGTTTCCATCCTATTAAAATCACAAACATGCTTTGGGCCTTTCCATGAGCCAACATAGGTTCAAAGATGAAGGGTGAACCAAGATAGTTCACGACACCCCTAGATATAATTTTGATGCATTCAATTTGAAAATATTATAATCACAGTTAATTATTTCTACACGATTTTATGTAATCATAAAATGATTTAAATATATCCATAAGTGACTATCTTCAATAAGAACATTGTATAAAATATTATCATAAATTTATCTCCCATTATAAACTTTTTAGTGAAACCCAATTCTTCATACTCCATGTCTATATGAAAAACATGAAGCATTACTATCATGGAATGATGTTATACTATGACTCTATTATTTATCATGTGATGGGAAGCTAAATTTGTCACATTGTGTCATTATTTCTCCAATTATAGACATATGTTTGGATTATTTCTCTCCAGAGAATGCATTATAGTTTGTTATTATTCTTTATAATTCATAGATAAATCATATTATTCATTCATGATATGAAATATTTGCATGATTCATTGAATACATACAAAATCATCCTAGTGTTTTATCTTCAATGAAAAGAACAAACAACCTCATAAAAAATCCTTATTAGGAATACATCATTCTAGGAATATCACATTTTTTAAAATAGTTGTTCCTTTATGTGTGATCCTATTAACCCTTATATATCACATTAAGGTTCCATTCCCTTTTCAAATTTTTATTTTGAAACTCTTATATAATAGTAATAGAATCATATGAATTTTATGAAATCTCAGAACTATAAATCCCCATTCCTTCTAGATGTGTGTTTCTTTTCAATGTTCATTATTGTTTCATTTTTATCATATATTGACTATGATTGTGAGGATTTAGGGAGGCTATTAGATTAGTTCATTGTTTTGAGGCCTAAAAATAAGATGTTTTGGAGGTTTAGATAGGGGAAAACCATTGGTACATGGTTATTACTAATTATACACACAAACAATTCCATGAAAATGGAATTCAAAACTATCACAAAAAATATGAAAAACCCCAATGAAAACTCTGAAAAATATATTGACGTGTTTCACATGGTTGATTCATATGTTTCTTATCCATGTGATCCAACCATGTGAGGTGAGGTTCCCTAGATAGTGGGAGATGAAAAATTGGTAAATTGTTTGGGAAACCATGAATCCAAAACATGATACCCTATAAAAAGTGTAACAGATATGATTTTATGAAATACTATAAAATTTTAAAATAGGAACATTGTATTCAATAACATATGTGACTTACAAAACCACGATTGGAAGAAAATATAATGCTCCAAGACATTTCAATATATTTATTTCTTAAAATAAATTTATTATCTTTAATATATTTCATTACCTACATTAGTAAGTTTATATTTCATTACACTCAAGACTAATTTTATCTTTTATTACAAACAACACTGATTTTAGCTTGGGATACATGCAACATCAAATTTAAATGAAATGGGAAATATTATTAAAATAATATTATTTAATATAATAGTTATCACATAGACATTATAATGGAGTGTATCAATATTAATAAATAAACTCCGGAAATTATGGTTATCTATTAATTATAAATAAAACGGTAATCATTTAAACGAAAATGGAATGTTTTCTAAAAAACTATATTTTTTCTAAAAAATGCTTTAGTCTCACTTAACACACAAAATTTAAAATTAATTTTTATCACATCTAGATAATTTATTTGAAAAAATAAAATTTATTTTTTAAATTGAAATAAAAAATTATCATAGGGTGATTTCTTTGTATTATTCTTAAAAGTTTCATTTTTTGAAGAAGTGTGAAAATATAGAATTTTAATTGAAAACTGCCTTTTTGTTTAAATTATTTATAATATTAAATTAAATTTTGAACTGGTTTTAAAGTAATAATTTTTAAATTAAATTTCAATTAATCCAATTTAATTCATTTTAATCATTTTAATATTTAATTTTTATAAAAAAACATTGTATAAATTAGAACATTTTCTCTTTAAAACCCATTTTTCTCATCATCTAAGTGGGATTAATTTTAAATTTAAATTTTCCAATTATTTGATTTTAATTTTTTTAAAAATGGATTCCATATTTTTAATAATAATAATTTATATTTATTTATGTGTTTAACATTATTTTTGACCAAAATTAATTGCGAAAAAAGTTATAATTATTTACAATGGTTAAGGTAAAAATCAATTTACCGTGGTGTTAAACTAGTAAGTTATGGGACAAAAATTAACTACCAAATTTTCCAAAACCCATAGAATAAATATATTTATACCTTATATCTTCCTATTTTGGAAATTTTCCATTTTTTGTATTTTTCAGGATAAAAAATGGGTATGATTGAATCTTTTCAGAACATTACATGTTGTCCACTCACCACACTTATAAAAAGACACCCCTTATCCTCTCCTAGTTACACCATAAAACCGATTTGGTGTGGATAATACCTTAACAAATACCTTAAAAACTTTCCTCCTATAATTTTAGAATCATTATTTTGGGTATAAATCTATCCTATGAAGGATTTAGTGCAAACCAATGGAGGATACCTGAAGAAGAGGTAATGTTCTCTAATGAGTGTTTCTATTTTATTTCTCCTTCAATTTTTATTAAATAATTATTATAAAATATATTAAGTATCTAAAATATACTATTTTATTTTTATAATAAGTCAAGTACCTACAACCATCCCCATTTCTATCAAAGGGGTAACGAAACCATCGTTTGTGTGTATGGAGGACTACCACCTCACGAATCGATATCATTCATTTTTTCATTACCATCTCTCACAGTCGGTTATGATGATGGATACAAACTATATATATATATAATATATATATATAACATAATTATACCATTGTATTCATTATATCATATAAAAATATTTTTTCTTTCCATTCATTATGGGATATGATAACATCGCTTGTGTGCGTGGGGGACTACCGCCTCACAAAACGAAGTGATTTGTCTTTCACTAATTCTATACAAGGAATGTGAAAAGGATAATGTTAATGATTATATGTGATATAAATGAAATTATTATGATATTAAGGAAACATTTATTATTCTTAAAGGATAATATATATCATTTTATTTCTTACCATTTCACTCGCACGAAGATGAAAACATCATTCGTGGACGTGTGAACTACCGTCTTAATAAAGCGATGCGACTCTCTATTCATCACCAAATAACATTGGATATATATATATAATTATTTATAATGAAATAATATTATATTATTATTATTCTATATGATAATTTATTACTTATTATCTTTACATAATAATGATGGAAAATAGAAACGTTACTCATTCCTATTTATGACCAACCGTCTCCATGATCGAAAGATAATTTATTTATAAACACCACCTTTCATGTGTGGTAATAAATGTATAATTACTATATGAATATTATAATTATGTAATAATTATTATTATATATATTATGAAACTATATAATATGCATAGGAACTAAATCTTTCATCATGAAATACACATGAGAAAACAAAACAATTAACACTCGAGACAATGAAAATAATGTAAGATAATTAACGAATGGGTGAGAAGATGTTATAAAAGGATAATATATGATATCATAAATATTATGGTGATTCTTATAAAAGTTAATAACATGTTTTAAACCACTATATAGGATGATAAATCACTTTTATCCAAAAGGAAGCATGGGTAAGGGATTTCATATCAATTTCATTTCATTGAGGCATATTGTAATGTAATGCACCTAATTTTTTTTATATGGTGCATATATTAACCATTTTACATATAATATCTTGAGTAATTTATTCTAAAAGGTATTTTACATTTCAACTTGTATTGTGTAAAATAATTTTATTTAAACTAAATGTTACATAGTGGTAATGAATTTCATAACTCAATTTCCTTTCATTGGGTTATATTACATGTTTTTTTCTTAATTATGTGTATAATTATTTTTGATTATATTATTATTTATTTACACATGTTTTATTTGAATTTATATTTTATGCACATAATTGATTCATTTATTAATTCCCACATAAGTTTGATGATCATTTTAATGGTTTATTTTATAATTTCATTATTGTGACGAACAAAACATTCATTAATGAAAATTTATCTTGATCTAATTTAATGCCTTATTATGGTTATATTAAATGTGAAATTCATTGTTTTCATGTTTATGGATTTTAAAATACCATTATTAATTGTGATTTTCACTAATATAGTCATTGAATAGTGATCACATGATTAGAATAAATATAGGGCTTTAACAAATCCAATTTACTCAGACAAAGGAAGTGATGACATCATCTGATAGATTTCCCCATACGATGCCCATTTGTCGGATCTTGTAAAGGAGGTGGCATCATTGAGATTCACTCTTGACTAATCCCAAGCCTAGATTGAACACATTACTCTTGAGAAGAACTGACTAGAGGAGAAGTGGAAGTTAATATAGAATACCACCCGAGTGATGTTATCTGTGCCACCCCAAGAGTTTGTCAACATTGCACACCTTACCCTTCGGTCTTATGTGGGTGTTACAATGAGTTATGTAACAATACCCTAGAACTATTACTATGTAAATTATTTTTTTATAAGAAATGTGCATTAATTTTATTATTGTTACATTGTAAATAATTTTTATGTCACAAATACTATTTATAGTAAATATTCAACAAAGAAATCTATTTTGAAGAATTTTTAGATTTTTGAATTAAATAATATTTTAATAAAATATTATTATTAAATTAATTTTTATTAAATATAAATGATCATGTAATTTTAAGAATGCAATTATAATTTTTATTATGGATTGAAAACTATTTTTCTCAAAACCCATGAATTTTCGGTAAATGTCGGTATTTATTTTATAAGTAAAAATTCACATATTTATAAAATTATTTAGATAAAATGAATAATTTTTTTGGAATCAGGATGTCAAAATTATCCAACGGTGAATTTTTAATTATTAGAATAATGACCCAATAGTTATGTAATAAAATACTATAAACATTTTGTTTGGCCAACATATTTTTTAGAATTTAAATAATGTGATTTTAGATTTGTTTAATTTTTTTTTCAATGCTTTTTTGGACCCTCCAAGACTTATAAAATATTTTTTCATTTTAAATTCTTTTCTTTGAGAGTGTTCCTCACCTCCACTTATGTAACCCTATTATTTAGTGAAGTTCATCCATTGGCCTTATAAAATATTTTTTTCCACTCCACGTTGGAAAAAACCATGGAAAAAAACCATGGGATGGTTTGTGGTTTTGATTGGCTTAATGGGTGGTGTCCCGAACTGAAATAAAAAAGAATTCCCTCTCTTTACCTATATAAACCCACCCAATCTCCCACTTCCTTTTCAGTCAAAGCCTTTGGAGTTTGAACAACCCCTGCCCTCCTCTCTCTAGAGTCCTCCCAAGGTTCACCAAGCTTTTAAGAAGCCTATCTCAAGCCTCTCCCAATCCATTGGGATCACACTTCCAAGTAAAGGCATTTCTTCATTTCTCGATTTTGTCCAATATTAATTAAGATGTTATGACTTTGTGTTTTCAATTACAAATGTTGGGGTGTGATTTGTCACCATCCGCATACTTCCATAATTATGTTTAGATGATGTGAGACCTCATTCTCTCTCAGAAATGCCTCTCATATACAGTTTTTACCATGTCGAAATTTCATGAGTGATTTTTCCCTCCACTTTTAAATCCAAGTAATTATTTTTGTATTATGCATCTAAATTCCATTATGTTTTTTGGGACATGCATCTATACGAACCCCTTACTATCCATTTCATGTAAATATGACAAGACACCCCTTTCACTCTCATCAAACATTTTTTATTAGTTCTTATCTCACGCTGTTATGCTGTCGAAATTGTACTACATTTTTCCAAACCAATGTCATTGTGTAGTGAATACCATGCTCATTTCTCTATCAAGGGTATACAACTTTATGCACATTTACTTATTTATTATAATGCTACATGTATGTATTTTACATCTCTTTATTGTGGAATAAATTATGATGATTGATTCCATTTATATGATCCACGTGGTACACTTATACATGAAATGAAATGTTTAAGAAGGGTTCACCCTTATAGCACTCCATTGCATTGGGTAAAGTATAGTGTCATGATATGTCATGTGTAATGGGTGTAGACTCATGCTAATTCATGTGCAATGAGGTTTTACTCATGCTTCATGTGAAATAAGGGTTTACTCATGCTCCAGGTGTAATGATCCTTGGCTCATGCTAATTCCATGTTTTGTGTTGTATCCACATTTCAATGTTATGATTATCATGCTTTATCATGCCTTTATGTTTATGTTTCTCTTGTCCTCCATTGATAATCCTATTGACTAACATGTATTGAAATCCTCATGTTAATCCATGTTTATTCCCTTACTGGGCTTTATAGATTACCCTTTTCTTATGCATGTCCTCAGATTATCCCATGCAATGATAAGTACAATGGAATGTAGTGGTCATGTAAATAAAGATTTCAATAAAGATGTTGTATTTAATGTTTTACGTTGTTTTGTAATGATACCAATCCCCAAATACACTAAACCTCTCGATCTTCTATGTTGTATCAAGTGAATTTTATGTAGTAAATTAGTTTTAAGTGTGTAATAAAGAGTAGAGTTATTATAGTAGGTATTAGAGGACAAGTTTAGTCATTTTTGGGATTAGGATTAGAAAACCCATAATGAATACATAGAGATAATAATAATAATAATAATAAATACCAATTTTTTGGTGGGTATTGAGTAAGTGGTTTATTAAGAAAAATACATCCCTGTCTTGATATGAGTAGGTAGAGGTAGCTCTGGCACAGATGTATCCTAGGGGTAAAACCTGAAAACACCGCCTTTAGCTCGACTCAAATGGGAACTGATGCATAACAATGGGCCTTGATGCACTTTTGGTTATGAAAAACCTAGGGGATATTCTTGGGTAAATTCAGAATCCTAGTATGAACCCTTATTAAGTGAATAAAGCAATATGCCCTTAAGAATATATGTTAGAAAGTTGATCATGAATAGCATAGATTGATGCCTAAGGATTCATATGTTAAGGAAATAAAAGTTATTTATTAGTCATCATTTTTGTCCTTGGATTACTCTTTATGTGTTACCCCTAATCTTTCTTTCATTAAGGAATAATAAATCATCGGACTTCAAATATTTTAATATCACAATTTTTTCATTTATATAAGGTAACTCAAAATTTTATATGTTTCGTCAGCATGATAAAGTATAGTTTCGATATGAAAGGGGAAGAACCTCATACAACACTCATGTCTCTTCCGGAGGACATTCTAGCTATAATTATTTTTAATTCAAGTTCACATAGTGTCGAAACCTTTTCTAATGTCCAACATTATTACAAGACACTATATGACATATCAAACACCTCCTCCATACTGTGGAATCATCAAGGATCTTGGATCACCTATGATAAAATCATAAGTTCCCAACTCTCTCACCTATCTCGGAAAATGAGGTACTATCAGGATATATTCAAATACTTTACCCTATCCAGAGAGTATGATGTACTATTTTATATTAGGATAGCTGCTGAAGATGGAGACCCCAAAGAAGACTATATGTATATATTCTTCTCTTCCGGTCTTTTTCGTAACTTAGGCTATATATTAGAAGAACCATATTTTGAAAATTTCAAAGCTGACTCCATCAAAAAAATTTACAAAAACCTCATACATGGTGATGTTTTGAAAATGTATGTTAGAAATAATTATATTCGGAAAGTGAATTATATTTTCCATCAGTACGATCCAATTTGCACGGACTACGTCTAGACTAGGAAAGTGTAAGAATTTGAATGTGCATTGAGGTATTGTTGCACTAGGTGGACCCTAGAATTCCATGATCGACTTGATAATGAGTGTTGGGGAATCCATAATGATGATGGGTAAGAAAACCTGAAGTCGTGTTTAAATTTTAGAGTTCATTTTGTATGTAATCAAATTGCGAGGACACAATTTTTTAGTGGGGGAAGATTGTAACGACCCAAAATTTAATTAATGTAAATTAATTTTGATCTAATTAAATGTCTTATTATGGTTATATAAAATTTGAACTTCATTGGTTTTATGTTTCTAGATTTTAAAAAACCATTATGAATTGTTATTATTGCTAATATAGTCATTGAATAGTGATCACATGATTAGTATAAATATAGGGTTTTATCAAAATCAATTTACTCAGAAAAAGGAAGAAATGGCCCCCTCCTGTCAACTTTCCGTGTATGAATCCCATATTTTAGAGCTTTGAAAGGATGTGGCGTCATTGGGATTCTCTCTTAACCGATCCCAAGCAGAGCTTGAACACATTAAGCTTGAGCCGAACTGACTATGGAAGAAGTGGAAGTTAATAAGGATTATCACCATAGTGATGTTACCTGAGCCGCCCCCAAGAGTCTTTGACCATCACAATCCTTACCCTTCTATCTTATGTTAGTGTTATAAGGGGTTATGTAACAAGACCCTAACACAATGACTATGTATATTATTATTTTTATAACTAATGTGCATTTATTTTATTATGGTTACTTCGTAAATAGATTTTAAAGCAGAAATAGTATTTTTAGTTAATATTCAACTAAGAAATATATTTTGATGAATTGATGGATTTGTGAATTAAAAAATATTTTAATAAAAAATTATTATTAAATTAATTTTTATTAAATACAAATTATCATATAATTTTATGAATGCAATGGTATTTTTATTAAGGTTTGAAAATTATTTTTGGCAAAAACTATAAATTTTCGGTAAATGCCAGTTTTTATTTTAAAAGTAAAAATTCACATATATATAATAATATTTAATAAAATGAATATTATTTCTGGAATCAGGATATTGAAATTATCGAATGGTAAATTTTTTATAATTTTATGAGACAGTCGAATTTTTGGGTAAAAATTAAATACCATTTAAATATATAATGTATTTTATGACATCATAATGACCCAATAGTGATGTAATAAAATACAATAAATATTATTATTGGAAAATATATGTTTTATAATTAAAATAATGTGATTTTATATTTTTTTGATTTATTTTACAAAGATTTTATGGACCCTCCACGACTTGTAAAACATTATTTCATTTCAAATTGTTTTCCTTGAGAGTGTGACTCGTGTTCAAAAAAGAAAGCCTATTATTTTAATATGATAGGCCATTGGAATTATAAAATATTTTCTTCCACCCCCCTTTTTCAGAAACCATGGATAAAACCATGGGAGGGTTTTTGGTTTTGATTAGTTTAATGTGAGGTGTCCCAAACCAAAATAATAATGAATTCCCTCTCCTTTCCTAAATAAACCCACACAATATCCCACTTAAATTTCACTAAAAGACATTAGAGTTAAAACAAACCCTGACCTCCTCTCTATAGAATCTTTTTATGGTTCCCCAAGCTCCCAGGAAGCCTCTCTCAAACCTCTCCCGAGCCTTGGGGATCACATTTCCAAGTAAAGGATTTCTTCCTATATCATTTTGTCCAATTTTCTAGAAGCCGTTATGCCCTTTTGGTTTCAATTAAAATGTTGAGGTATGATTTTTCACCTTCCCCATACTTCCCTATTTATGTTTGGATTATGGGAGACCCCTTTCTCTCACATTAATGCCTCCCATGTACACCTGTTACCATGCCATCATTTCGTGATGGCTTTCCCTATCCTCTTTTACATCCAAGTAATTATTTTGTATCATGGATCTAAATTCCATTACATATTATGGGACATGTATATATATATGACCCCCTTACTTTACATTTAATTTAAATAGGATAATACCCCCCATTATCTCTAATCAACCCTTTTTTATGAGTTCTTATCTCACGATGTTATGCTGCCAAAATTGCACAGCGATTTTCCAAGCCAATGTCATTGTGTAGTGAGTACCATGCCCATTTATATATCAAGGGTATTCACCTTTATTCACATTTTCTTATTGATTATAAAGCTTAATATATGTATTCCACATCTCTTTATTTTGGAATAAATAGTGGTGATTAATTCCATGTTATATGATCCATGTGGCATGCTTATGCCTGAAATGAAATGTTTAAGAAGGGTGCGCCCTAATAGTGCTCCAATGCATTGGGTAAAATATAGTATTAGGATACATCATGTGGAATGGGTGTCGACTCATACTGGTTCAAGTGAAACTAGGTTTTACTTATGCTCCAGGTGCAATGAGGGTTTACCCATGCTCCATATGAAATGAGCCTTGGCTCATGCTAATTCCATGTTAAATGTTGTTGCCACATTTCCATGTTTTGATTATCATGCTTTATCATTCCTTTATGTTTATTTTTCTATTGTTCTCCATTGATATTAGTATTTACTAAAATTAATTTTATTCCTCATGTTATTCCATGTTTATTACCTTACTGGGATTTATAACTCAACCTTTTCTTATGCATTTACTCAGGTTATCCCATGCAATGCCAAGTACGAGGGAATGTAGTGGTCATGTAAAGGATGTTTTCAATAACGATATTATATTTCATGTTTTAAGATGTTATGTAATGATCCTAATACATAAAGTCACCATACCTATCAATCTTCTATGTTGTATCAAGTGATGTTTTTTGAATAAATCAAGTTTAAGTGTGTAATCAAGAGCAGAGTTATTATAATTATCATCAAGAGTGTTTATAAAGGTATTTACATTGAAGGAAATTATTTTATAATTTTATAATAAAAACAAAAACTTTCTCCTCCACTGGTTTTTAATTATATTTTCAAGTTATAGAATCATTTTTCCACTCTACGGTACATAAATTTGTTATGAATATTTTTTTTAGAAAATATGACTTTATTTATCCCTTTAGTTAGAGTACATTTTTTTATCAAAACCCATATTTTGTAAAAATGTTTTTAAAAATTATTTAAAACATTAAAAATGATTTATTGAATAAATTTTTACCCATGTTTTAATTTTTTAGAAAATGCGTTTAAATGAATCTTCTTTTCATTTTTGGAATGATATACTTTGCTAACCATTTTACATTGAAAAAGGAATACACTTTTTTAATTAGAAAGCATGTACAAAATTACCCACCATCATAAATGAAATTTATTTGAAGATCCATTTGAATGTTTACAGGGTTTTTTTAAATAAAATTCATTTCCTATTAATCTCGAAATTTTTATTTTTTCAAAATAATTTTTAAAGAAAATGATTTTTAAATGTTTTATGCTTTAAAAAGTGAATTTTAAAATTAAAATGATATTTTCCTCAAGAATTTTTTGAAAGATATTTTTTTGGTATCTATATTCATATATGACATCAACCATTTAATTTACTTGTGATACAATGGTGATATATTGTATTGATATCATCCTTATTCTTTTTTAGATGATTTATGATTAGTTTAATTGAGGATGTTCAATTTTATTACCATTCACCATATTTATCTCAATGGTATATGATTATGTGTATTGATTGGGATAAGTATTAACATTTCAAATGTTTGTTTTAATATATAAATGTTTATGTTGACTATGTTTCACCCCTTTCATATGAGGTATTAATTGGACATTATATGTGATGGGTAGGGCCAACTATAGCCCGTAATGAATCGATAGGTCTCATGCGACAAAATAGATATGGTTTTGGTTGAGTCCATACTTATTTATATAAATTTTTTAGAATGAGGCATCGATAATATTATATTTATTGGAAAGAATACTTGACGATATTAGATGTCTTGACATGAGGCCTCGATGGTATGTTTTACAAATATATCATTACGTATTATGTAGTGTCTTGTCTTGGATGTCACTAAATGGTGCCCTGATCTAGTGGGTCACATGGCCACTAGCCCAAATCTCTGAACACTAGAGGATATTGACTAGAAGCGAGGGCCTTAGGTGGGTCCATGGAGAGACCATTCCATCATTTCAGAGTGTATCATTGTGGTATTAAACATATAATTCTATATAAAAGGAACTAATCCATACAGAGAGAATATAATATCCATGAATAGAATAAGAAAACAATGCCAATATTAAACTCATATATAATATGATGTTTCATGTCACATATCTACAAAGATGGAAAATAGGTACACATGTATCCAATATACTACATGTATCAAAATACCAAAAAGACCAAAAATAACGATCCTATATAGCATCATGATCCTAGATCGGTCATGTTCTCCCTGACTCCAAAGTAATATGTTGATGAAGCATTGCACAGTGGGAGCTTGCCTCGACCCCTACCTATATCCATGAATTCTGTCTAGCTTTCAAAAATTGTTTTGAAAAAATTGTGAGATATCACATAGTAGGCCATCACCAATGGTGTCTATATTTAATTTAGTTAAGGTGATATTAAAAAATTTAGTGTTTCATATATCATAGTTATATTAGTATTAAAAGTAAAGATTCAAGTGGTGGTGATTTTATCTAGCCAAACATGTCTACCTATAAAATATATTCATGCTCATAAAAACAAGTGTAGTGGAAAAATAGAAATAATCAAGTGATATAATTTAGTTTACCCATTAGAGTCAAATACTCATTCCTAGGGCATTTGAAATAATGTTAAAATATCAACCTCAACCATTCTCAACAAACATGTGTAAATATCCATCATGGCCACACCACATAATCATGTATATGTCTTATTCATCATGATCTTTACATATAATTAAATCATCAACAACATACTCACTATGTAATCAAAGTGTCTTACCTCGAATGTCACGTCCTGTACCACAAGGCTCGTACCATGACTACCCCATGCCCTCCTTCCTTAGGCTAGGGGTTGGCGACTAGAACTGGAAAGGAGTATCCCTAAAATTGGAAGGCACTGCCTTTAAACTTTTAAAAAGTCACAAACCAAGAATCCGAAAACATGAAACCACTAATTAAAGCAGCAGTAGTAAAGTCTTGCACTGAAAGTAAAGGGGGCCAGAATACAAGCCCAACTAAAAAGTACAAATACAAATAAAAAAACACACAATAACTCATAGAATTGTCCACTGAGGATCCTAATTTAAGGGTAGGTACAACCCGACTCCACTTCTCTCCATGTCATCCAATCTCCTAAGTTTACTTCCTGTACTTGGCTCCATCGTGTCTTAGCAAAGCTTCTCATCATCTAAACAAGAAACAACAAGGTGCGGGCAAATCCCGTGCAGGGGTGAGTATAAAAATACCTAGTAGGGACCCCGAGACTCCGAAAGGACTCTCATAATTACAAAAATCAAAACCAAAAATCATGATCTCAATCACAAAGCACAAAGTAATAGAAACATCTTAAACCATGTAAAAGTTAAGAATAGAAGTACACATGATTATCCAAGAAGATAGATCATCTTATTCTGTCATGATTCACTACTGCTGACTATACGGAGTCTTAACCACACAAGATCGGTAGGTGATGACCCCCGTAAGACCCACACAGGATCCGACCTGCCAGAAGTTGATAGGTACTACCCCCAAAAGTCCCACATAGGATCTGATCCACACAGGATCAATATGCGCTGACCCACATAGGATCGATGAGTGCTGACCCACATAGGATCTGACCCACACAGGATCGGTATGTCGTGGATCTATGACGAACCTCTCTAAGGCTGGTCTGTGTTGGGTCATGTACTGTTGATCCAAAAATTATCACTCAGTTTTGATCCATACAGGATCGCTAGGTGCTGACTCAAATAGGATCACTCAGTACTAACCTCCGTATGATCGGCCTCCAACCTCCGCCTCACTGCCAGCCACAGGATTCCCGCTCATAATACGCTGGATTCTGGGAGAACCAATCTTCATGCCATCAGTTGTATTTCAACTGGCAAGAAGTTTCACAATAGAAGTAACCCTATGATCTTTCATTTCATAAGGGTCCCAACACAATAAACGACATGTCAACCGGACATCAGCCTGTAAGATATTGTCATTATAGTGTCGAGGGCATAATTGGATTTGGATTCAATATAACATAGATATATAATAACAGTCTCCGAACTCTTTTGGATTATATAAAAAGAATATTCTCGCTCCAAGGATTCCATTTCTGTAGATGATTCGTAAAACAGACTTATGGTTTGCATGTTATGACCTATTTAATGATATCTGGGCTCGAGAGGGATCCGGGTCCGGCACGACCTAGCCTGGGCTGACCCGTCCTAGATTGGGCCTTCCCGACCCTTCCTAGTCTAACCTGAACTGGAATGGGTTTTACCCGTCCTGGACCGAACCTACTTGGGCCGGCCCGTTTGGGCTGGGTGGCGAACCGACCCAGCCCATCCTGGATGGGCTGGATTACGGCGGTGCGGCCTGTCGGCTTGTGCAACCCCCATGGGGGTCATGTTGTATGGTGCACCCGAATGGATCAAAGGAGTTGTGTGTATCCTTTATTATCAGCATTTGGTGGTGCCGCCACGTCACCCATAGGACCCGCAGGGTGCAGTTCCCCTCCATCGTTGCGGCTTCCATCAGCGTAGCACACGATGGCCCGCCGCCTCCACCTCCATGGTCGGCCGCTGCCAGCCGCCCATCCGACCACTGCTGTGCCGAGCAACACCACTCTTCCACCACTGTCAGTAGTTTCCGGCCACCCCTCTCATCTAATAACAATTGTTGCTAGTTCCTCTTTGCCGATGCATCTTCCACGAGGCTATGGGGATGCTCTGAAGCTCTGTTTTTACTTCCATTCACATCTAAGGGCTCCCTGGGATGTCGTCATCGCTTCAAGAAACCCAGATTCTAGATTCTGACAAGTTGAAAAAATTTCCCTTGAATAACACAAAGAAATGTAGCAATGGAGGGTACGAGCCTTGTTTATTTGGCATGTGCCCTCCGCATTAGCATTATAAGAAGAGGGAGATTATTCAATTCATATTTAATAAATAAACCCCATTTAAATCTCCCACTACATCCGCCTGCAAACTGAAGAACAATGAAAATAAATCAAGGGAAATTTCTTGAATTGAATGACAACCCCTACCTCATGAATCGACAGATGTACCATGTAACACCCCAAGCTTCTACGGTATGCTTCCCTTTGACTAATTCAATAGCGTTTGTTGTACGCAGCATCGAGTTCTAACACACACTACAACCGATCAAACTAGCCGTTATGAACAGTAATCCATACTTTTTGAAATTTTATCTCACAAAATGGACTTCATTTATGGATTCATAGTATCGAATTTAGCCTAAGGTGAAATTTTGGTACTTTTCGGATAACTTTAATATTTAGATGAATAGTGAAAATTACTAAATTTTAATTAAAAACAACCTTTTTAATCAAAATAATTAATAGTGATAAATTATGAATTTGAGTGGTTTTAAAGTATATTTAGAATATATTTTTACCATTTAATACAATTTTTGTCATTGGAGATAATTTCACTATTAAACCGAACATAAACAAGTATCAATCTTTTGATAGTTATTATATCTTAAAAACACGCTTTTTGTTTTGACAGCGGGAATTAATTTTAAATTAATTTCTGCCACTTCTGTGTTTTGAATTTGGAAAAATGGATTCCATATTTGGAATCAGGATGTTCAAATTTTGTAAATATGTAACTTTTATTTTTAGACATTTTGAATAATTATTTCGGTAAATATTTTATTTACCAGGGTTAAAGGGTAAATCCGGTAAATAAGGGTTAAAAGAATAATATTAGAATAATAAAAAATTACCCTAAAACGTATCCTAACCTTATTGGTTGATACATGTTCGACCATGGGCATCTTTGGGTCGATTTTGGGACCCCATGATGCCACTTGTAAGTGATAGGGACACTTTATTTTAATTAAGTTAAAATGAATACAAAAATGACACAAACATATATCTTTTAGAAAAACAATTTTTACGTAGGGTTATATATGTTGGATATTCGACTGTAAATATTCATTAGAAAGATAAAACTATTTCCTACATAATTATATTTTATATATAATTTTTAGACATTAAATAATTTAATTTATTTATGACACAATGATGATGCCGTAATTACAATAATAGTGAAAATTAAAATAATTGATATTATAAATACCCAAATAAATATAATTGGAGACTTTTATTGAATTAAACTAATTTTATAGGTTAATATGACATATTCGGATTGATTTAATTGAATTTTTTCAAAGTAATCATTCTGATATGAGTTTCAAAAAAATCAATTATTGAATAGTGTCAAAATTGACAAAAAAGAGTTTTTAAAACAAATATTATATTATTAATTGATATTAAATTCCTAAAAATCTACGGTTCGGACAAGAGAATTATATAATTATAGGTGTATAATTAATGGACCACTTGGGGGTATCTTGGATGTATATAGTATGTTTATTATCCATATAATATAAAAATACAAAGAGACATTGTAAAAGTGAAACTAATTAACTAAGTGTTAATACTTAAAGATAAGGTTAATATAATGACCCAAACCTTTCTAAATTCTATTTTTTGAGTAGTTTTATACCTATAACCACTTTAACCTTTAAATAATCCACTTTGGATCCATTAGAAACCAAATATGAATTTATTATAAAATAATATTTCTAGCTTTTCCAACGGTGCCTCTCACCCCTCTTATAAAAGGACACTCCTCCTTCTCATTAACTCACACCTTCAAAGACTTTTGGTTCGGCCAACCTCTGCCCAAATACTCTCTCAACATCCCTCAATTAATCCTATAGGCCTTCTTTTAGTCAGAAATCCAACCTATGAGCATTTTTGATCAAATCAAAAGGAAGAACCCGAAGAAGAGATAATGATTTCACCACCCTTTTCCATGTTCCTTTCTTCTTCCACTTCTTATTTCTTTGTTATTACCATTATAAAATACTAAATCCAGTATATTATATATAGTGTGAAGTTATTATAAATATGGTACAATAATATTCAGTATTCTATCCATCCTTTGAAAAACATGTCACCATACCTGCGTACGTACAGCTTACCGTCTCTACGTCGTGGTGTAATTGTTACTCAATAAATTATTATTTGGATGGGTATAATAATGATGTGTAACTAATTTAAATAATAAATATAACATGATAATTATTATTTATATATGATATACCATCCAATTATATATTATCTTAATATCAAAAGAATGATACTGTCGCTCGTGCGTACGTACAGACTACCGTCTCCACGAACGCGATAAGATTCATTCTCCATCGTATCCATTCAAGTATAATTATAATTATATGATTAATAATAGTATCTAAATACTTGATATCATTCTGGATATGATTAGGATACAACTTATCCATGACAAAGACGACTTATGTAACAAAACATATAAAAGAAAACGAGTAAGTTAACACCCGAAACAACGATAATACTAAGATATTATTAACAAATCGATGTTAAAAGATCATATATGATATCATATTAATGTATACGATTCTTGTATAATTTAATAACGATTATTTCACCATTATACAGGATTTTAACCTACCCCATCCAAGGAAAAGTACTAGGTAAGGGTTTATTTCGCAATCTCTTCATTATCCAAGGTTGTTTATACGTAATAATCTACCGGGGTCTCTTTATCATCCACATCCATGTTTCTTGAAAATGTATTTCAAATTTTTTTTACAAGAATATGGGTTAATTTCATTTATACCCTTGTTTGACTTTTTATAAGAAGTTTATAAAGGAATCTTTCTGTCGTTTTCCAAACAAGGTGCTTTTTAACCTTCTCGACAAAATTAAGGTAAGAATGTTTTTTTAACTTATACGGCGGGTGCGGCTATTTTCCGCCGTAATAAAATCGTCAAATCCTCCTTTACAATCTTATAAGAATATTTTCAAAGAAAATGTTTTATTTTATAAATATATGACTCTTAAATGATTTCAATATAGAAAGAGATATTTCTCTAAAAAGAGTTTTGATTTCATCTATGTCAAACATACTTTGATGGATTTTACGCTTATTTGAAGTTGATTTATTATGATACAAAACATCTATATTGTATTGAAGGTTTTGTAATATTTTTGACTATGGATGTGTTATTTTTATACAATTCATGGTTTATAGATGAAGTATTCACATTTCGTAGGCTAGTTTTAATACGAATGTTTATGTTATGTTTAATCCTTTTCATATGGGAATGCATTGGACTTAATATGTGATGGGTGGAGCCCGCTATAGCTACTCGATGCATCGGTAGGCCTCATGAGACAAACTAGTGTCTTGGCACAAGGCCTTGGCAAAATCTTATTTTTAGTCTTGGCACGAGGCCTTTGCTATGTGGTTATGATAGTCTGTCATTATGCATTCCATCATTATGAATGTGGTTATTGGTATTGCATGTGATTATTCGATTAGTAGAATATCCATGTGAATAAGTAAATGGAATTATTTCATTTTATTTTTTCCATACTATGTTGAAGTTCATGTTTAAAAGGATTTTGTTTTAGTTATACATTGCCTTAAATTTTTATTCTTATTTATGAAAGTTTCCGCTATATTGTTATCCTTACTGGGAAATTGAGCTCACCCCTTTTCTATGTTTTATTTTTCCTAGGATGTTAAGAAGTAAATTATAAATGACCTGCAGGGATATTATGAGGGGATAATAGTGTGGACTATGGAGAAAATATGTTGTTGTAGTAGTTTTTCACTTTATGATGTAATGTAAAACTTTATGAATATATCTATTATTTCCAAGTCTACTAAACCAATCGTTCTTTCGAGAATTGATCTTTTTTGTGATCATGAAAATGTTATGTAATAATGCACCGACTCTGGGAAACTGGGGTCGGGGCGTTACAGTTGGTATCAGAGGAGGTTTAGTACAAACCTTGGAAGCTAGATTTAGATTAACTTTGATTAGAGCACATAGACCTAAGATGTACTTTGAGGATTAGTATAGAATAACTTCCTAGAATTTTGGTATTGTAGAGATTTTGTGAGTTTTCCGAGAAATACATCCCTGTCTGGATACGAGCAGGTAGAGGCAGCTTTGGAACAGATGTAACTAGGGTTAAAACCTGAAAAAACCGCTTTGAGCTATACTCGAACGGGAACTGGTGTACGAAAACGGGCCTTGCTGCACTCTTGGTTACGACACTCCTAGAGGATATGCTTAGGATTACTCTCATTTTCCTTACAAATAATTATGAAGGGTTTATGAGTATATACTTCCTCAAAGAAAACATTTTTATGATTATGGATTATATCCATAAATAGATCAATTTATGTTAAGTGTTTTATAAGTATGGGATTATGTATTTTGATTCATAAACTAATCTAGATTATGCCATTGTTTATAAATGGCGCCTAGTGGAAGAAATGGAAACTGTATAAATGCACACACTCCATGTAGGGATTTCCCTCCTACTCAAGATAATTATAGTGGAGCCAGTGATGCAACTTGTGCCGATCAGCTAATCACCATACTGGGACAACTCACTCAGGTTATGAATAATAACCTTACCCGTATGGAGCACCCTGATCCGCAACATGGAGGATCAATGTTAGATCGATTCATGAGGCAAAAACCACCAACGTTCAATGGGAGTACAAATCCCTTAGTATCTAAGCAATGGATAAATTCCCTAGAGAAAATATTTCAGGCTTTGGGGAGTAGTGAAAGGGAAAAAGTTTTCATGGATGTTTACCGCCTCACTGGAGATTCCGATCAATGGTGGTCATTGATTCAAAACATGAAAGAAGATGATGAATTATCCAATATGTAATGGAGGGAGTTCAAAGATCTGTTTTTAGAAAAATACTTTCCTGGTGACCAACGAGCAGATATGGAAAGACAATTTCTGAGTCATAGACAAAAGGAGGATGAGAATGTCGCAAAGTATGAGGCTAACTTTACAAGGTTGGAAAGGTATGATAGAGATTATATACGTAACTCAAGAAGTAATATTTATCGTTTCTTTGATGGGTTAAAACCATTTCTCCGTCGAGCATTAGTCTCACAATACTTCTCGTCGTACGAAGACATTGTCTCATGTGCTATCAAGAAAGAAAAGGAATTCTCTATGTCTTGTGACTTTAAAGAAAAGAAAAAGAAGAAGAGATCTGTTGATCAATATGGGAATGGAAATAAGGGGAAGAAGGGAAAGGTTGAATATCCATCCTGTGGTAAATGAGGGAAGAAACACCCCAGTACTTGGTTGAAGGGAATGGGTGTTTGTTACATGTGTGGTGAAAAAGGCCACCAAGCTCGTCAATGCAAAGGGAAGAAGGAAGCTACCACTGTTAAATGCTACAATTGTAGTGAGATGGGACATTATGAAAATGAATGTCCTAATTGTCAGGGGAACTTACCTCAGAAAAGGCCAAGGGATCAAGGCCAATCTTTTTCTATCACTACTGCTGAGGTAGAAGCTCCAGAAGACATGGTGGCAGGTAATTTAATAGTTTCCTCATGTTTAGAAAATGTATTATTTGATTCTGGATCATCGCATTGTTTCAAATCTTCCTAGTTTTCTATGAAAATTAGATATTTCCAATTTGATTTAACAAGGGAGTTGTCATTTAAAACACCTAAGGGAAGTATCATTGCAACAATGTTTTTTGAATCAGTCCCCATTAGAGCACATAAATTTTCTTTATCCACTGATCTCATTGTCATACCTATTATTGAGTTTGATATAATCCTTGATATGGATTGGATTTCAGATTATGATGCGAATATTTATTGTAAGAAGAAGGAGGTTACAATTTTTGATGATGATGATAAGGAACACCTTATCTTTAGAGCAGAATCGTCACCACCTAATTCTTATCTAGATCCACCCCCAGTAGCTCAACTAAATTAAATTATTGGGGAGGAAGAGAATGAAATGACTATGGGTGAGGAAAGGAATGTTCAAATAGAGGATATACCTGTTGTGAAAGAATATGTAGATGTGTTTCCGGAAGATTTACCTGGACAACCTCCAGAATGAGAAGTTGAGTTTTCCATTGATTTAATTCTTGGATCAATGCCTATATCGAAGATCCCTTATAGAATGGCCACTGTAGAATTAGTTGAACTAAAGAAACAACTAGAGGAATTGATTAATAAGGGATTTATTCTCCCTAGTGTTTCTATATGGGGATCCCCTGTTCTTTTTGTTAAAAAGAAAGATGGATCTGTGAGGTTATGTATCGACTATAGGGATATCAATGCTATAACAATAAAGAACAAGTATCCCCTACCGCGCATTTTTGATTTATTTGACCAACTTCATGGAGATCAATACTTTTCAAAGATTGACCTTTGATCTGGATACCATTAGTTGTGTGTAAATAAGGAAGACATTCCGAAGACAACATTTCGAACCAGGTACAGGCATTACGAGTTTACTATAATGCCTTTTGGATTGACTAATTCACCCTCTGTATTCATGGATCTGATGAATAGAGGTTTCAAGGAATATCTCGATGAATTTGTGGTGGTATTTATTGATTATATCTTGGTATACTCTAAAAGCTACGAAGATCATGAAAGTCACTTGCGCATTATCCTGAAGACTCTGAGAAGACATGAATTATACGGGAAGTTTAGTAAGTGTGAATTCTGGCTTCAGGAGATTTCTTTTCTTGGCCTTATTTTCTATAAATATTGAATCTCTGTTGATCCTTCTATGACCAAGGCAATCCAAGAATGGCCAGAACCTACGAGTATAACTGAGGTACGCAGTTTTATAGGTTTGGCAGGTTATTATCGACGTTTCGTCCAGAATTTTAACCGATTGGAAAACTCATTAACGAAGCTCACACGTAAAGGGGTTAAATTTGTTTGGACAACAGAGTGTGAAGAATGTTTCAAAGAACTAAAGAGAAGATTAGTCAATGTTCCTATATTGAATCTACCATCGGGGAATGATGAGTTTGTTATTTATAGTGATAAATCGAAGAAAGGACTTGGTTGTGTCCTTATGCAGAATGATAGGGTTATTTCCTATGCATCACGACAGTTGAAAATTCATGAGCAAAACTATCCTACTCATGATCTCGAGTTAGCAGCTGTGATATTTTCTTTGAAGATATGGAGGCACTACCTCTATGGTGAAAATTTGAGATTATATTGATCACAAGAGTTTGAAGTATATTTTCTCACAAAAAGAACTCAACATGAGGCAATGGATATGGCTTCAATTACTCAAGGATTATGATTATACGATACACTACCACCCGGGGAAGGCAAAAAAGGTGGAAGATGCTTTGAGCAGAAAAGACCATGGAGTTTTGAACAGTATGAGAATTGAATGGGATCCAATTTTCATGGATCTGGTGAAGATGTACATGGGAATAACCAGGAAAGGTGAAACATCAATGATATTTCAAATGGTTTCCAAACCATATCTACTAGAAAGAATTAATAGTTCTCAGACTGATGATGAAGAATTTCAAAAGATGATTAATGCTTTGAATGATGGGAGATTGAGAGACATTATGTATGAAGATGGAATTTTGAAATTCGGGAAGATACTTTGTGTTCCCGATATACCTGATCTAAAAAGGGAATTTCCAGATGATGCTCATAGTTCCAATTTATCTATACACCATGGGAGCACCAAAATGTATAGAGATTGGAAGGAACATTTTTGGTGGGACATCATGAAGAGGGAGATTGCTGATTTTTTGTCAAGATGTATGGTTTGTCAACATGTGAAAGCTGGAAGGCAACAGCCTGGAGGAGTCATGCAACCCCTTCCCATACCGGAGTGGAAATGGGTCAATATTACGATAGACTTTGTCATGGGACTACAAAAGACACCTAGAAGGAAGGATGCAGTATGGGTCATTGTTGATCGTCTTTCCAAGTCAGCACATTTTCTTGCTATAAGAAAAGATCTACCACTGGAACGTCTAGCAAGACTATATATTGATGAAGTTGTGAGACTTCATGGAGTACCCCTATCGATTGTTTCCGATCGTGATCCCCGTTTTTCATCAAGATTCTAGAAAAGTCTTCTGAAAGCCTTGGATAATGAACTTCATTTGAGCATTGCCTACCACCCTCAAACATATGGAAAATCAGAACGAACTATTCAAACCATAGAAGACATGTTGAGATCCTGCTCACTTGACTTTCAGGGTATGTGGGATCAATATTTACCTATGGTAGAATTTTCCTATAACAATATCTTCCATTCGAGTATTCATATGGCACCATATGAAGCATTATACGGAAAGAGATGTCGCACACCAAGCTGTTGGGATGAAGTTTTTGAAAGAAAACTTGTAGGCCCAGAACTTGTGGAGGAAATGATGGAAAAAGTGAAGGTAATCTAAAACCATATCAAAGCAGCTCAAAGTAGGCAGAAGAGCTATGTCGATAATCAAATGAAGGATTTGGAATTTCAAGTCGGTGATCATGTTTTCCTGAAGGTATCTCCATGAAAGGGAGTCATACGTTTTGGTAAGACAGGTAAATTGAGTCCCAGGTACATCGGACCTTTCGAAATTCTAGAACGAATTGGGGTTGTAGATTACCGATTGGCAATGCCTCCAAGTCTCTCCAAAGTTCATGATGTGTTCCACATATCTCTATTGAGGAAATACATTCCCGACCCAACAAATGTACTAACCTACGAGGTATTAGAACTGGAACTCGATCTGTCTTATTGCGAACAACCCGTCAAGGTTCTTGATACGAGAGAACAAGTACTGAGAAACCGGACGACTCGTCTGGTAAAAGTCTTATGGAGAAACCACAAGATGGAAGATGCAACATGGGAACCCGAGGAACTTATGATAAAGAACCTCCTGAGCCTTTTCATGCCGTAGTATTCTAGAAATTTCGAAGACGAAATTATTTGAAGGATGGGAGAATGTAACATCTCAAGCTTCTACGGTACGCTTCCTTTTGAATAATGCAATAGCTTGTGTTGTACGCAACATCGAGTTCTAACATACACCACAACCGATCAAACTAGCCATTATGAATAGTAATACCTACTTTTTGAAATTTTATCTCTCAAAATGGACTACATTTTTGGATTCATAGTATCGAATTTAGCCTAAGGTGATATTTTGGTACTTTTCGGAAAACATTAATATTTTGATGAATAGTGAAAATTACTAAATTTTAATTAAAAACAACTTTTTAATCAAAATAATTAATATTGATAAATTATGAATTTGAGTAGTTTTAAAGTTTATTTAGAATATATTTTTACCATTTAATACAATTTTGGTCATTGGACATAATTTCACAATTAAACCGAACATAAACAAGTATCAATCTTTTGATAATTATTATATCTTAAAAACAGGCTTTTTGTTTTGCTAGCGGGAATTAATTTTAAATTAATTTCTGCTGCTTATGTGTTTTGAATTTGGAAAAATGGATTCCATATTTAGAATCAGGATTTTCAAATTTTGTAAATATGTAACTTTTATTTTTAGACATTTTGAATAATTACTTCGGTAAATATTTTATTTACCATGGTTGAAGGGTAAATCCAGTAAATAAGGGTTAGAAAAATAGTATTATAATAATACAAAATTACCCTCAAACATGTCCTAATTTTATTGGTTTATACAGGTTCGACCATGGGCATCTTTGGGTCGATTTTGGGACCCCATGATGCCACTTGTAAGTGATAGGGACACTTTATTTTAATTAAGTTAAAATGAATACAAAAATGACACCAGTTTATATCTTTTAGAAAAATAATTTTTACATAGGGATATATATGTTGGATTTTCTACTATAAATATTCATTAGAAATATAAAAAGATTTCATACATAATGATAGTTTATTTATAATTTTTAGACATTAAATAATTTTACTTATTTATGACACAATGATGATGTAGTAATTACTAAAATGGTGAAAAATTAAAATAATTGATATTATAAATACCCAAATAAATATAATTGGAGACTTTTATTGCATTACACTAATTTTCTAGGTTAATATGAAATATTAGGATTGATTTAATTGACTTTTTTCAAAGAAATCATTCTGATATGAGTTTCACAAAAATCAATTATTGAATTGTGTCAAAATTAACATAAAAGAGTTTTTAAAAAAAATATTATATTATTAATTGATATTAAATTCCTAAAAATATAAGGTTCGGCCAAGAGACTTATATTATTATATGTGTATCATTAATGGACCACTTTGGGGTCTCTTGGATTTATATAGTAAGTTTATTAACCATATAATATATAAATACAAAGAGAATTGTAAAAGTGAAACTAATTAACTAAGAGTTAATACTTACAGATAAGGTTAATATAATGACCCAAACCTGTCAAAATTCTATTGGTTGAGTGGTTATAGAACTACCCCCACCTTAACCTTTAAATAATCCACTTTGGAGCCATTCTAAACCGAATATGTATTTATTATAAAATAATATTTCTAGCTTTTCCAAAGGGGCCCCTCACCCCACTTATAAAAGGGCACTCCTCCTTCTCATTAACTCACACCATCAAATCCTTTTGGTTCGTCCAAACACTACCCAAATAATCTCTAAACTTCTCTCACTTAATCCTAGAGGCATTACTTTAGTCATAAAGCGAACCTAATAGCTCTTTTGATCAAATCAAAAGGAAGAACCTGAAGAAGAGGTAATGATTTCACAACCCTTTTCCAAGTTCCTTTCTTCTTCCACTTCTTCTTTCCTTGTTATTACCATTATAAAATAATAACTCAGTATATTATATATACTTTTATGTTATTATAAATATCTTACAATCATATTCCGTATTCTATCCATCATTTGAATAACATGTCACCATACGTGCGTACGCACGACTTACCGTCTCCACGTCGTGGTGTAATTGTTATTCAATAAATTATTATTTGGATGGGTATAATAATGATGTGTATCTCATTTCAATAATAAATATAAAATGATAATTATTCTTTATATATGATATACCATCCAATTATATATTATTTTAATATCAAAAGAATGATATTGTCGTTCGTGCGTACGTACGGACTACCATCTCCACGAACGCGATAAGATTCATTCTCCATCGTATCCATTCAAGTATAATTCTCATTTGATGATTAATAATAGTATCTAAGGACTTGATATCATTATGGATATTATTAAGATACAACCTATCCATGACAAACACGACTTACGTAACAAAACATATAGAAGAAAATGAGTAACTTAACACCCGAAACTACAATAATACTAAGATATTATTAACAAATCAATGATAAAAGATCATATATGATATCATATTAGTGTATATTATTCTTGTATAATTTAATAAAAATTATTTTACCATTATATAGGAGTTTAACCTACCCCAACCAAGGAAAAGTACAAGGTAAGGGTTTATTTCACAATCTTTTCATTATCTGAGGATGTTTGTACGTAATAATCTACTGGGATATCTTTATCATCCACATCCATGTTTCATAAAAATGTATTTCAAAATATGTTTTACAAGAATATGGGTTAAAGTCAATTATACCCTTGTTTGACTTTTTATAAGAGGTTTATAAAGGAATCTTTCCGTCATTTTCCAAACAAGGTGCTTTTTAACCTTTTCGACAGAATTATGGTAAGAATGTTTTTTTGACTTATACGGCGGGTGCAGCTATTTTCCACCATAATAAAATCTTCAGAGCTTCCATTACAAGCTCATAATAATATTTTCAATAAAAATGTTTTATTTTATAAATATATGACTCTTAAATTATTTCAAAATAGAAAGAGATATTTCTCTAAAAAGAGTTTTGATTTCATCTATGTCAAACATCCTATGATTGATTTTACGCTTATTTGAAGTTGATTTATTATGATACAAAACTTCTATATTGTATTGAAGGTTTTGTGATATGTTTGACTGTGGATGTGTTATTTTTATACCATTCATGGTTTATGGATAAAGTATTCACATTTCGTATGCTAGTTTTAATACGAATGTTTATGTTATGTTTAATCCTTTTCATATGGGAATGCATTGGACTTAATATGTGACAGGTGGATCCCGCTATAGCTCCTCGATGCATCGGTAGGCCTCATGAGACAAACTAGTGTCTTGGCACAAGGCCTTGGCAAAATATTATTTTTAGTCTTGGCACGAGGCCTTGGCTATGTGGTTATGATAGTCTGGCATTATGCATTCCATCATTATGAAAGTGGTTATTGGAGTTTCATGTGATTATTCGATTAGTAGAATATCCATGTGAATAAGTAAATGGAATTATTTCATTTTATTTTTTCCATACTATGTTGAAGTTCAATTTTAAAAGGCTTTTGTTTTAGTTATACATTGCCTTAAATGTTTATTCTTATTTATGAATGTTTCCGCTATATTTTTATCCTTACTGGGAATTTTAGCTCACCCCTTTTATATGTTTTATTTTCCCAAGATGTGAAGAAGTAAATTATGAATGACCTGAAGGGATATTATGAGGGGATAATAGTGTGGACTATGGAGACAATATGTTGTTGTTTTTTTCACTTTATGATGTAATGTAAAACTTTATGAATATATCTAGTGTTTCCAAGGCTACTAAACCAATCGGTATTTCAAGAATTGATCTTTCTTGTGATCATGCCAATGTTATGTAATAATGCACCGACTCTGGGTAACTGGGGTTGGGGCGTTACATACCACAGTCGTTGGTGGAAGAAGAGTCCCCATTAGAGTGAGGTCGTCGGTGTTCATCAAACCCAGATCGTCACTGCCCAAGATTCTATCCATTTTCAATGGAAGAAGACACGTCACATCACTATAGGTTCCTTGCTTGGGGAATCTGTGTCAAAACTCCACCCCGAGCCTCACGTAAATAGTAGGGTGGAAAGGTGAGTAACACACTGAGGAATTAATGAGGTTCATTTAATGAAGGATCCGCTTAATTCACCATTTGTGTGGTTACAAATAAAGGAGATTCAAGCCATTAATTGGCTTGAAAAATCACTGGTCCCCACCATCACCACTTATCTTCTAGAAAAAAATAAATAAAATAACTTGTTGTGTTATTTTATTATTTTTCTATAAAGTCCAAAATTTAATTTTTTTCTCCCAACCTACATCAGTTGAAGTAAAGATTCCCATTATGAGAATCATGGCGCAGTGGATTCAATAGTTCCCTCAAATGGTTTATCTGATCACCAGTTCAAAAGATAGAAAATGTCGCTCTTGCTTTTACTGCACGTACCTTATCAAAAGTTAAGAAATTTATTTTGGGTACACCGAGAATTGAAATTACGCACTGTTAATTTTTTCAGACTTTTAATAATCCCAAATAATAAAAAAATACATGGAATTTTTCGAGTCATTACATTCTCCCTACCGTAGGGATTTTCATCCCCGAAAGTTAAAACAAAACCAGATTAACAAATGAGGGTACTGAGAATTCATCTGAGCCTCCCACTCCCGTGTACTCTCCAAGATATTCCCATGCCCCCAACGAACTGGCACCAGAGGAATCAACCACCCTAGAAGGACCTTCTCTTTTCGATCCTCTATCTCTACCGGGAACTCCGCCACTGTCGCTCCATCGTCTATGTCCAGCTCATCCCAGTCGATAACATGCGATGGATCATGAAAGTATCTCTTCAGCTGTGACACATGGAATACATTATGCACCCAGTGAATCTATGGGAGAATAGCTAGATGGTATGCCACCTCACCTACTCTAATATAGATCTGGAATGGTCCGGTGAACCCCAGAGATATCTTTTTTCCCCGGACAACCCTCTATAATCCTCATCGGTTTGAGACCCGTATGAAGACATGGTCTCCCTCCTCGAACTCCAAGTGTCTCTATCTCCTGTATGCATAAGATTTCTTCTGTCTCTGTGCAGTCTTCATCTAATCATGGATGACCTTCCCCTTTTATGTGGTAGCCTATACCAACTCTGGACCCATATCTGCTGACTCCCCTAGGTCTATCTAGCAAAGAGGTGTTCTTTATGGTCACCCTTACAAGGACTCAAACGATACCATTCTGATGGTGGAGTGAAAATTGTTGTTGTATGTAAACCTCACCTGTGGAAGGTGGTCCTCCAATCTATGACCAAAATCAATGACACATGCACAATTCTTTTCCTTGAGTGTATGTATGGTCTGCACCGTCTGACCATCTGTTTGAGGGTGAAAGGAGATTCTCAAATGTAGATATGTTTTGAACACATCTTGTAATCCCATCCATATTTGGGATGTAAAACATGCATTTCGATCTGAAGCGATCGTCAAAGGCACTCTGTGAAGTCACACTATCTCTTGCACATAGAGGCGTCCCAAGATCTCTACTGATTCATGCTCTCTGATGTGTAGGAAGTGGGCCAACATGGTGAGTTGGTCAATGAACACCCATATGGAATTGTGGCCCTTGGATGTAAATTGTATCCCTGTCTTGAAGTCCATGGAGATACCATCCCACTTCCACCTTGGTACCTCTATTGACTGAGCTAATCCCACTAGTACCTCATGCTGAGCCTTCACTTACTAACACATCAGGCATCATGATACAAACTTGGTCACTGCTTTATTTATCTTTGGCCACCAGTGCTGATGCCAGAGGTCCTGATACAACATTAAAACTCTTATATATTCTGCCAAATCATATGTGTGTAAATCCATCAACACCTCCTCTTGTAGAATCACTGGTACCATAGTGCATCCCTTGAAGAGATGATGTGCTCCCCACCTTCAAAAAATCCATCAGGAGCCCGTAATGAGTATATCTGAGCACGTCAGATGTCACAATATATGTCCCCATGTTGTGCCTCCAGAGATCGCTAATGAAGTGGGGGATTGACAGTCATATAATGGTGGTAAGCTTCTCCATATCAATCCACAAATGATATCTGCAACATGGCTAGGTGCTCTGTCACCTCATTTAGCAACTGTAGTGTATACATCTTATTGAGTGTGTCCCATACTACATTCCCCTTATTAGGTGTATAGAATATTCAAAGTCATAGTCCTGGAGGAACTATAGCCATTTTCCTTGTCTTAGATTTAGGTCCTTTTGTGAGAAGATATACCTGAGACTCCTATAATGAGAGTAAATGGTAAACTGTTCACCAATCAAGTAGTGCCTCCACATCTTCAGGGTAAAGACCACTGTTGCTAACACAAGGTCATGTGTAGCATAGTTCTTCTTATGCTGTCTCAACTGTCACGAGCTATAGGTGATCACTAATCGCTCCTACATCAGGAAACAACATAGTCTGGTCCCTGATGCGTCGTAGTAGACTACATACTCAATGCCTTCTTCTAGTAGCCTCAAGATGGGGGCCCTAGTCAAACTCTATGTTATCTCCGAGAAACTCTACTGGAACTTCTCTTTCCATAAGAAAGTATGTCCCTTCATTGTTTAGATTTACAAGGTTGTCACCACACTGAAGAAGATAGGTAGAAATCTTTGGTAGGACCCATCCAATCCTAGGAAACTCAGCACTTCAGTCATACTCCTAGGGGGTTCCCTAGCAAGCACTGCCTCTATCATTGTCAGATCCACTGGGACTCCAACATATGAGATAACATTCCTTAGGAAGTGGAATTCCCATATCTAGAACAGGAACATCGATAGAATTCTATAATGTTGCTGTTATCAGAATGTATCCAGAACCATCTTTCGGTGCACGAAGTGCTCCTCCTCTGATGCCAACTATACCGAGAAGTCGTCAATAAATACTACCACAAAGCGATCGAGGTATGGCTGAGAGATCCTATTCATGATCCCCAGGAACACTACTGGAGCATTGGTTACACCGAAATGAATTACCAAACACACGTAATTGCCATACCTACATTTGAAGGTTGTCTTTGGTATGTCCTCATCCAATACTCTGAGCTGATGATTGCTTGATCTGAGGTCTATCTTTGAAAACTAACGTGCTCCCATAAGCTTGTTGAAGAGATAATCGATCTTTGGGAGTGGGTACATGTTCTTCACGGTCACCTAGTTCAGGCGCCAATAGTACACACAAAGCCTCAATCTCCCATCAACCTTTTTGGCCAACATGATCAGGGATGCCCGTGGAGAACCATTGGGCCTTATAAACCACTTTCCTGAAAGTCTTCTAGCTATACATACTACTCTCAAAGCTCCACGGGAGTCATCCAATATGCTGGTGTAGATATCGGTGTCATCCCAGGGTACAGGTCAATGTAAAAGTATATCTCTCTACATGGAGGTAGTCCCAGAGCATCATCCGGAAATACGTCAGCATACAGGTCCACCATTACAAGATAACTCAGAGTCCTCACGTCAACTTCTCAAAGGGTGAGGCTAGCCAACTTATGAGTAATTGGATACACCCACCTCCAAGATAGTCTATCATGTCCTGAAAAGGTTTCATTCTCACTGGTGAAGGTAATCCCGACCCCATCCTCACAGACACACCACACTTTGCACCTAAACCAGTCGATCTGAGAATGGATTGTGGACAGTAATTCCATACAAAGGATGACGTCGTCAGGCCTCAATTCTTCTACTGGGAGATCCCACCTGAAGCTCTCGCCTCCTAGAGTGAGCTCACATTGCCTACAATAGTTTGTAATCATCGAATCTTCTCTCGTAGAAGTCTCTAATCCCAATGATCGAGCTAACAACTCCTTCGGAGTCTCCGAGCTTCAAATGTGTGTCATGGAAATGAATGAGTGACTGGAACCTATGTCTATAAGTAATATATCTTGGGTGGAATAGACACAGATCTCATATATAATCATCTCTGGAGTGCCGTTTTTGTAGGAATCTACTGCCTGTAGTTGTCCTCGCCCCTATCCACCTACTCCATGTGGTCGGGGTGGACCTTCTAGTGGTGGTGGAAATAGAAACTCAAATTACCGCCCACTTCCCTCTTCATGGCCTACTTCTCTGCCTCATTTGCTGCCCTGCAGACCTCCTCACTCAAATATCTACCTCTATTGTAACACCCCGAGATTTTATGAAAAATATTCTCTTTAATTTTATTGATTTCTTCTGTTGTACGCTACACCAAAAGGATCTTGCACTACATGCATCCCTGACTTGGCTTGCATTACACGCAATCACGACCTTCCTCGATAGCTTGCGCCGTACGCAATACCTTATTTCACTAAACAACGATATACTATTAAAATATTATTAAAACCAGTAGTTATGAATAGTAATACCCACCTTTATAAATTTTCTAAATTTTATCCTTCAAAATGGACTTCATTTTTGGATTCGGAGAATCGAAATTAGCCTAGGGTGAGTTTTTGGAATTTTTCCGAAAACATTGAATTTTTGACGAATAGTGAAAACACTGGGTTACTATTTAAAAACCAACTTTTTATTTAATTAATTATTTATTTTATTTAAATTTATTTTAGGTCAAAATTTATACATAACACCTATATAAGTTTAATGTAATTCATTGGAGTCATTGTATAATAATTTTAGATATATAAAAATTTTATTGAACTTTTCTCCGTCTTTTACCCACCTCCTAGGAGAATTTGAAAGTTTACATAAAACATAATTTTACCGCTTTTGTGAGTGGAATTTCAGAAATCCGAGAGACACGGTTAATATCAAGGACTGAAATTTGGTTCAATGAGATGAAAATAATTTTTGGTGAATAGTAACGTTTTACTTTTTTTAGCACGGTTAAAAGTAAATAGGGTAATTAAGGGTAAAAATGATATTATTATTACCCTAACACATGTAATAATTCTATGGGATAAGATTAATTCGACCAAAAACAACCTTAGGAATTAAATATGACCATTTAGGCCCACTTGGATTAGATTTGGACTTTTAATATTATTTTATTTGAAGAATAGTTAAAATAGTTAAAATCAATGTTTAATAACTAAAACATTTTTAATATAGGGTTATACATAAGATAAATTTGACTATAAATATTCATTAGAAATTTAATAATCTTTTCCATATAATGGTATTTTATTTATAAATTTTAGACATTAAATAATTTAATTTATTTATGACACAATGATGATGCAGTAATTATCTTATTAAGGAAATATTGACATAATTGATGTTATAAATAACCAAATAAATGTAATTTGAGACTTTTTATGAATTAGGAAGATTTTATAGGTCTATATGACATGTTAGTATTGATTTAATTAAATTTATTCAAACTAATCATTCTGTTATGAATTACAAAAAAATCAATTACCAAATAGTTTCAAAATTGACATAAAATAGTTTTTAAAACAAATATTATATTATTAATTGTTATTTTATTATTAAAAATATATGGTTGGGCCAAATGACTTAGATAAAGTTATATATATTAATAATAAACAACTTGGGGTTCTTTTGGCTTTTTATAGTTTGTTTATTAACCTTATAGTGTAAGAAAACCAGAAGACACGGTAAAAGTAAAATTATTTAACTTAATGTTAAATCTAGATGATAAGGTTAAAATAGAACCCTAAACATGTCTAAATTCTATTGGATGAGAGTATTTCGACCCATCCCCACCTTAGCTTCGAAATAAATGAATTGTGAGCTATTATAAACCGAATATGACTTTATTAGAATGTAATATTTTGAGTTTTTCCAAAGGTGCCTCTCTCCTCCCTTATAAAAAGGGCACCCCTTTCCTCTTCTCTTCACACCCTTTTGAGCTTTTAAGCTCAGAAAACCCCTAACCATTTCTCTTCTCCACTTCCCTATCAACATTCTGGAGGTTCTGGTCTTCTCAAAATACCAACTCTACTTCCTTAAGAAGAGGCTTAAAGGAGGTGCGTCGAAGAAGAGGTAATATCTTCTTTCGACTCTCTCAAGTTTCATTCTTCTTCAACTTATTCTTATTTAGTTGTTTCATTATAAAGTAATAACATCAGTATCACTCATATAATGATATGTTATTATGAATATGAAACAACCCTATTTCAGATTCTATCCATCCTACGTAAAACGAAATCACCACGTGTGCGTACGTACAGAATACCGTCTCCACGTCGTGGTGTAATCAGTTTTTCCACCACCACCTTACATGGATGGGTATAATGGTGTAAATAAATAACTATATATGGTTATTTTAAATTGATATTGATTTTATAATATTATACATACACTTCAATACAATTCCATGATCATGGGAATGATATCATCGATCGTGTGTACATACGGACTACCGTCTCCACGAACGTGATGAGATTCATTTTCCATGATTAACCATTCAAGAATGAATATAAAATATATATAATGAATAATAATGAAATATATGAAAAAATTAAGCTACTGGATTAATGTATGTATATATATATATATATATATTTTTCATCTACTTACTTCAATTCAAGTCAATGAAAGGAAAATAGCGTTCATGCGTACGTACGGCCTACCGTCGCCATGAACGGTGTGTTTCATTTCATTTATGTATCTATTATATATATATATACTGAATATATATGATATATAAATCATTTTTTACATTCTAGATGTATGTAAAATATGATATAAGTAATAATAAAATCAAGAACAACAAGTCCAAACACGTACGATAAATGAATCAATTTTACCCAAAACGCTACTTTAACATGGAATTGACAAATGAACAGGTAATATAAATACCTAAGTTAACCATATATGATATAATAACAATGAATATGATTCTTTAATAAGTCAATGAAATTATTTAAATCATTATACAGGAGGTTCGGATACATACGAAGCATATCGGACATAAGGTAAGGGATTACTTTGCAATCTAATTTTTATCCGAGATTGCTTATACGTACGTATTTTCTGGGGTTATATTTTTCATCCATGTCCATAAAATGTTTTTCATAAAGTTTTTAATATTATTACATGTATGTTTAAAGTCATGTTTACCCTTCTTTGACTTTTAATTTGTGTTATGGATGGAATCATTCTTTTGTTTACCATACGTGGTATTTTTTTACTTTTCCGAAAAAAGTATAAGGAGAATGTTTTTTAACTTATACGGCATGAACTGATTTCTACGGTTCCATAACACCTCATTTTCATGTAGCTTCCTCTACAATATTGCATTATTATTTTCAACAAAATTATTTTTTTTTAAATTTCATGGAATTTTGTGAAAAGAACATGATTTTGAAGAAGAAAGGATATTTTCCTCAAAAATTCATTTCAAGTGTTTTAGCAAAACCATTTTCCATATAAGATGACATTATTTCATATGTGTATGTTTCAAGTATAATTTCTCTATGATTTACGTGGTTTCACTTTTATTATGATGAAATTATATCCATTTTTTGTATGGATTAGGTTATGATGGGATGATTTTTATGAAACCCATTTTATAATTTGGGTAATGATGAATGATTTATGTCCATGTTGTGGAACAAGTAAGAATTATTTCATTATGAGATGGGTGGGATATATATATATCCCTCTAATGCATTTTATATTGATTTACATATCATGATATATACATGTATGGAACGGTAAGTTAATCTGGTTCAGTGTTACAGGACTGGAACGAGGAGTGAACTCGATTCAGAATGGGACTTTCTCCACTAAGATGGTCTTGGCAGCAATGCATTGGCTACTATAGAAATCATAACATGTGATTAATGGATTCCACAATTACTTGTTTTATTACAATGCTAGTATATAATGACTAATGTTCCTTTATGATCTATGCCTTGTGTACTTCCAAGATTTATGTCGTTGCTCATGATTTTCATGTATAGATTTTATGTTCATGTTTTTTTGCATTTAAATGTTTATGGATAGTTTTATGTTCTCTATGTTTACCCTTACTGCGAATTTAAGCTCAACCTTTATAAGTTTTCCTTTCCCTAGGATTTGAAGAAATGTTTTAGGTAAGAAAAAAAGGGGAAGATATTTATGGGAGATATTGATGATCTTTCACCACGATTAGAAGATTATTTTCTGAGTTTCCAAAGACACTAAACTATTACGGTCCTTGTGCATCTATTTTTGTTACGTGTCAAGTATTCTGAAAAATTAATGTAATTTCCATGTACGTCAAGCTTTGGGTATCTATATATGGTATTAGAGGAAAGGTTTAGTTAACCTTTGGAAACTAAGATATGAAACCTTTAGTGAGATCCCTAGAGAGATTTCTAAGGTATTTCTAGGGATGTTCCTATCGTTAAGTATAAGTATAGGTTATAATACTAAAATTGTGGTAATGATATTATAATTTAACATAAGATGTTAGATATTGAAGGTAATCCACCTTGATTATGATTTTGGTCTCTCACACTATTTTTTCTTGGTTTTAGAGAATGGTTGGGAACGGAAGGATTCACAATAATGGAGGATATTATGGACAACGAAATGATGTTCTTCATGAGAAACCGAATGAAATTGGATCTGGAGGTCCACATATCGTTTTTATGCCTAATCATAAATCTCATAATATGATCAATAATCTCATCTTTGGTAAGTTTCCTGACTCAGCTAATAAGAGAAAGATGGAGTTTCATGATGATCATGGAGGAAAGAAAGTTCAATTTCCCTCATGTAAATCATGTGGGAAGAGGCATCGAGGAGAATGTTTCAAAGGAACTAGAAGATGCTTTGGGTGTGGAAAATAAAGACACAAATCCAGTAAGTGCAATGGAAAAGGTTCCGTTAACACCATGGATAAGGATAATGGTATTGCTACGACATTAACAATGATTAGATTTTTTAAATGTGGAATGTATGGGCACTATGCAAACCAACGCCCTAAGGGAAAATCTCATGAAGAGAATCAGCATGGTCATATGGGTAGTATTTATGTGGATGATGATGAGGAGACTACAAATGATATATGAGATGAAAGAAGTGTGGATGCTTGGTCAATGGTTTAAGAAGGTAGTGGAATGATTTTATGTTTATCAAGAGTTATGTTGTATAGGTAATTTAATGGTACTATGGAATAAAGAAACATCTAAGGATTGTTACACAATTGTTTTTCCTAAATTATTTCAAAGTATATGTTGAACGGTACTGGTAACCATGAAAGGTTATTTAGATATTTTTGGAAAGAAGATGATATGAACATAATGAATGGATAAGGAGGAAATAATATGTTTGATAGTATTCATGAGCTCATGATTGATAAAAGGACTAAGTGATATAATGGTTTGAGTATATAGAATTTTGAGGATTTTGGTATGTGGAAAGTGTTAACATTTAACTGCCTTCATTTTTTCACTAAGGTTCAATGGGTATTAATATTTCAAGAGAATACATGATTAAGGCCTTTGAATGTTTGGAATGTTACCAACAAGATATACAGTATGATATATGGGGGATAAATGATGGTATTCACATACTTGTTATGTGACCTCTCAAGTAATCATTTTCTTTACACTCTGAGATTGTACAGAAGTATTTTCGATAAGCATAAAGGTGGGAATGGATTAAGTTGCACATCAGATAGAATTGTTTAATGGTAGAGTTTTTTTTGATATTATTTATGGAATGTTATAATAATGTAGTTTTAGAAAAAGGACAACCTGTAGGACGGGTGACAACCCATCGCGTCAGACAAGGCTGTAGGAATCAAACCAACAACTGAAGTGCGACAGACCTTTATCGCCTACCACTGGCCTACAGGAAGTCCCTATTTAGTAGAAACCATTTTTATTATATTAAGAAGTATGATATATGATGTATAAGTCCATTTTAGTAACTATATATGATTAATCTCACTATAGATGGACTTATGTATTTTTGATAACTTTTTCTAACCTTTTGTTTAAGAAAGAAGGAATGACCCATCATTCTATCACATGATTTGATAACACGTCATGAATGAAAAATTCAACTTCATTTCTTTAATAGATGAAGTGGAAATTTTCCAAAGAATGACCAACGGTGAGACTGTACCAAAATCAAGGAAGTATTTCTTCTAATTCCAATTTCTTCAACATTAGGGAAATGATCTTGAAAACCAAAAATGTTGTCCTAGTGCCCTTATATCTGATGAATCAGATGGTACCTTAGATCATCACAAATATATGGCTTTGTTATTGTTGGCCTTTTCATATCCATGTTCTCTACCACTCTCCATTAGAACATGATGGTTATATTTCTCTTCTATATCCATATTTTCACCTATGTTCTCCTATGTGGAAACCCAGTGATTAGTTAATTTGGGTAACCTTTAGGTTTCATAATTTAGTTTTTAAAGATTGGTTTTGGTATTCCTTTTTATTATGTGGGTTTATATTAAAGAAACTTTTGAGTAGTATACCATTTATAACACTGATGAATTTCAAGGGCGAAATTTATTTAAGGGGGGTAGAATGTAACACCCCGAGCTTTTTTTTGAAAAATATTCATTTTAATTTTATTGATGTCATTTGATGTACGGTTAACCAAAAAAATCTTTAACTACAGACATCCCATACTTGGCTTGCATTACACACAATCACGACCTTCCTCGATAGCTTGCGTCGTACGCAATACTGAGTTTCACTAAACAATGATATGCTATTAAAATATTATTAAAACTAGCCATAATGAATAGTAATACCCAATTTTTTAAATTTTTTAAATTTTATCTTTCAAAATGGAATTCAGTTTTAGATTCGGAGTATCGAAATTAGCCTAGGGTAAAATTTTGGTATTTTTCGAAAAAAATTCAATTTTTGATGAATAGTGAAAACACTGGGTTACTATTTAAAAACCGGCTTTTTATTTATTTAATTATTTATTTTATTTAAATATATTTTTGGTCAAAATTGAAACATAACACCTATATAAGTTTAATTTAATTCACAAGAGTCATTTTATAATAATTTTAGATATATAAAAATTTTATTGAACTTTTCACCATCTTTTACCCACCTCCTAGGAGAATTTGAAAATTTACATAAAACATAATTTTACCACTTCTGTGAGTGGAAATTTGAAAATTCGAGAGACAAAGTTAATATCAAGGAATAAAATGTGATTCAATAAGATGAAAATAATTTTTGCTGAATAGTAACTTTTTACTTTTTTTACCACGGTTAAAAGTAAATAGGGTAATTAAGGTTAAAAATGATATTATTATTACCCTAACACATGTCCTAATTCAATTTTAAAAGATTAATTAGACCCAAAACAACCTTAGGAATAAAATATGACAATTTAGGCCCACTTGAATTAGATTAGAATTTTTAATATTATTTTATATAAAGAATAGTTAAAATTGTTAAAATCAAAGTATAATAACTAAAACATTTTTATTATAGGGTTATACATAAGATAAATTCGTCTATAAATATTCCATAGAAAGATAAAAATATTTTCTACATAATGGTATTTTATTTATAATTTATAGACATTAAATAATTTAATTTATTAATGACACAATGACGATGTAGAAATTATTTTATTAATGAAATATTGACATAATTGATGTTATAACAACCCATATAAATGTAATTTGAGACTTTTATGAATGAAAATAATTTTATAGGTTAATATGAAATGTTAGTATGGATTTAATTACCTTTTTTCGAACAAATCATTCTGTTATGAATATCACAAAAATCAATTACCAAATAGTGTCAAAATTGACATAAAATAGTTTTTAAAACCAATATTATATTATTAAATGTTATTTTATTCCTAACAATCTAAGGATAGGCCAAATGACTTATCTAATGATATATATATTAATAATAAACAACATGAGGTTCTTTTGGCTTGTTATTGCACGTTTATTAACCATATAGTGGAAGAAAACAAGAAGACACGGTAAAAGTAAAATTATTTAACGTAATGTTAAATATAAATGATAAGGTTGAAATAGAAACCTAAACTTGTATATATTATATTTGATGAGAGGCATTCGAACCATTCACACCATAGATTAAAAATAAATCAATTTGGAGCTATTATAAATGGAATATGACGTTATTATAAAATAATATTTTGAGTTTTTCCAAAGGTGCCCCTCTCCTCCCTTATAAAAAGGGCACCCCTTTCCTCTTGTATTCACACCCTTTGAGCCTTGAAGCTCTGAATACCCATGACCATTTATCTTCTCCACTTCCCTAGAAACATTTTTGAGGTTCTGGTCTTCTCATAAGACCAACTCTACTTCCTTAAGAGAAGGATTAAAGGAGGCGAGTCTAAGAAGAGGTAATCTCTTCTTTCAATTCTCTAAAGTTTCTTTCTTCTTAAAGTTCTTCTTATTTAGTTGTTTCATTATAAATCAATAAAATCAGTGTCACTCATATACTGATATTTTATTACGAATATGAAACAACCCTATTTAACCTTTTATCCATCATACGGAAAACGAAATCACCATGTGTGCGTACGTACAGAATACCTTCTCCACACCATGGTGTAATCAGTTTTTCCACCACCACCTTACATGGATGGGTATAATGGTGTAAATAAATAACTATATATGGTTATTTTAAAGTGATATTGATTCTATAATATTATACATACACTTAAATACAATTCCATGATCATGGGAATGATATCATCGCTTGTGCGTACGTATGGACTACCGTCTCCACGAACGCGATGAGATTCTTTTTCCATGATTAACAATTCAAGAATGATTATAAAGTAAATATAATGAATAATAATGAAATATATGACATAATTAAGCTACTGTATTTAGGTATACATATATATATATAAATATGTCATCTACTAACTTCCATTCAAGTGAATAAAGAAAGGAAAACATCGTTCATGCGTACGTACGGCCTACCGTCTCCATGAATGGTGTGTTTCATTTTATTTATCTATCTATTATATATATATATATTGAAGATATATGATTTATAAATAATTTTTCACATTATACAAGTATGTAAATCATGATATAAATAATAATAATATCATGAACAATATATCCAAACACGTACGATAAATGAAACCATTTTACCCAAAACGCTACTTTAACATGGAATTGACAAATGAACAGGTAATATAAATATCTAAGTGAACCATATATGATATAATAACAATGATTATGATTCTATAATAAGTTAATGACATTATTTAAATCATTATATAGGTGGTTTGGATACATATTAAGCATATCAAACATAAGATAAGTGATTATTTTGCAATCTCATTTTTATCCGAGATTTCTTGTACGTAAGTATTTTATGGGGTTATATTTTTCAACCATGTCCATAAAATGTTTTTCATAAAGTGTTTAATATTCTTCCATGTATGTTTAAAGTCATGTTTACACTTCTTTGACTCTTAATTTGTGTTTTGGATGAAATCTTTCTTTTCTTTACCATACGTGGTACTTTTTTACATTTCCGACAAAAGCATGAGGAGAATATATTTTTTAACTTATACGACATGATCAGATTTTTACGGTTTTCTAATGCCTCATTTTTATGTAGCTTCCTATAAAATATTGAATTATTATTTTCAACAAAATACTTTTCTTTTATAATTTCATGGAATTTTTTGATAGGAAAATGATTTTGAAGATGAAAGGATATTTTCCTCAAGAATTCATTTCAAGTGTTTTATCAAAACCATTTTCCATATAAGATGAAATTATTTCATATGTGTATGTTTCAAGTATAATTTATCTATGATTTACGTGGTTTCACTTTTATTATGATGAAATGATATGCATTTTTTATGGATTATGTTGTGATGGGATGATGTTTATGAAACCCCTTTTATATTTTGGGTAATGATGAATGATTTATGTTCATGTTTAGGAACAAGTAAGAATGATTTCATTATGAGATGGGTGGGACTTATATCTCCCTCTAATTCACTGGGTAATGATTTATATCTCATGAAATTGACATGGCTGGAATGGTAATTTAATTCGGTTTAGTGTTACAGGACTGGAACGAGGAGTGAACTCGATTCAGAATGGGACTTTTTCCACTAAGATGGTCTTGGCAGAAATTCCATGGCTACTATGGAAATCATAACATGTGCTTAATAGATTCCACAATTACATGTTTTATTACCATGATATTTTATCATGACTAATGTTCCTTTATGATCTATGCCTTGTGTACTTCCAAGATTTATGTCGTTGCTCATGATTTTGATGTTTAGATTTTATGTTCATGTTTTTTTTTGCATTTAAATGTTTATGGATTGTTTTATGTTCTCTATGCTTACCCCTACTGAGCATTTGAGCTCACCCTTTATAAGTTTTCTTTTCCCCAGGATTTAAAGAATGGTTTTAGGTAAGAAAACAAAAGGGGAAGATCTTTATGGGAGATATTGAAGATATTTCACCACAATTAGAAGATTATTTTTCGTGTTTCCAAAGACACTAAACTATTGCGGGCCTTGTCCATCTGTTTTCATTATGTATCAAGTATTCTGCAAAAGTAATGTAATGTCCATGTACGTCAAGCATTGGGTCTCTACATCTACCTTGGAAGTCCCTCGACCATTCTATAATTTTCAGTACGGCGGGTCAGGCAGACGTGAGCCATGTGGCCTAGCCCGCCACACATGAAGCACAATCTACCTCCCAGCTGACCTTCTCTACCTCGCGAGCTTCGTACCTCCGATCCTGTTTCCCCAGGTCATCCACATGTCGGTCTGGACTGTTTGTACCTCTACGTTATCTATCTAGTGCCTCCTACAGATGACCCGGATACCTATCGTCCGGTGGTGTCTCTCACTGTCAGTGCCTGCTCATCTATGACGGTCTCCACAAATAGCTCTCTCTCGAGCACTCCAGCCTAATTTGGAATATTTAGAGATATCATCGATGCTCTGATCTCTCATCGGAGGCCCTGCTCAAAGGTACAATCCCTGAATAATGGGTCCCTTACCATGTCGGTGGAGTATCACGAGAGGTCAGTGAATCTCACCGAGTACTGGGCCACTGATATGTTTCCCGGCTGTAAGTGCAGTAGCTCCTAGATACGCGCTGAGCGTAGTGTTGCTAGAACAAAATCCACCCAATAGAGGCGCTCAATGTCCATCTAGGTCAGGGTTGCCTCATCATGTTTCTAGATAATGACGGTCCACCAGCTCCATGTTGTTACCTAGAAAAGGATACCCGCTATGATAACCATCAACTCTCATGGGGTCTTAACGAAGAGAAAAACTCTAGCCACAACCTCCATCTAATAATCAGCTTCATGGGGATCTATCTAACCTCAAAACCTCCAAGGAATCTATCTCTAGAACTCATGCAACATGATCAGTTAGAGTTCACATTCTTCTGGTGGGGTTGGTGGCATCTTCTACCCAATAGGTGGTGCTGCTACGGGTGCACCACCCGAAGGTGGTACCACAGAAATAGGGACCTACACCGAAGCCTCATCACTCAGTGGGTCATCATTTTAAACTCTCTTATGAATCCTGTCTAGCTTTCAGCATGGAAGAATCCTGAAAAAAAAAGGTACACCACAGTCATGAAGTTATTCTGAGTCAGTTGTCTCAAAAGAGATCAAAGTAAAAACATTTCCAAAACACATGCAATCAGTGTTTTCGAGAACCAAGTCAAAAATCATAATTCAGGGTCCTAGTGTATGGATACTTCATCTACTGCCCCAATACTAATATTGGACTCACCGAATTGAAAACCATACTAAAAAACCATAACACTATTTCTCCATTAAAAGATCTGAATCCATTTTATTCGGTATAACTGACTTCTCTGTTACCAATTTGTCATGACCCGTCCCCCAGGGCTCATTCCGTAACTACCCCAAGCCCTATATCCATAGGCCAGGGGTTTACGACTAGCCCCAGATAGGCATATCCCTAAAATGAGAAGGCATTCCCTTTAAAAATTTACAAATACACAAACTAAGAACACAACAAGATCCAAACACAAAGTAAAGATAAATTAGTCAAGGCTTGTACTGAAAGTAAATGGATTCAAAATAAAAGACCAACTAATATGTACAACTACATCTGAAAATTTAAAAAAAACACCTAGAATCATCCACCGAGGATCCTACCTGATGGGTAGGTACATCTCATCTCCACTGATCTCCATGTCAGCTAACCTCCTCTATGTACCTCCTGGTCCTGGCTCCCTCAAGTGTCATCCATGTTTCTTGTCATCTATATAAGACACAACAAGGTGTGGGTGAATCCCATGAAAGGGTGTGTATAACAATACCAAGTACGAACCACAACACCCCTGAAGGTCTCTGAGAATTCTGCAAAGGAAAACCACAAAGAAATATCTCAATAACAAAGCACAAAGCAATAAACACAGCTCAAACCAGCTATAAGTGAGGTATAGAAGTATATATGATAAGTCGTGAAGATAGATAATATTATTTTGTCAAGAGGAATTACAACTGACCATATAGAGTTTGAACCACATAGGATTGGTAGGTACTAACCCCTTCAAGAACCACACAGTATCCAACCCACACAAGATCGGTGTACGCTGACCCACACAGGATCACTCAACGCTGACCCACACAGGATATCACCCACACAGGATCGATATGTCATTGATCCACAACAGGCCAATCTATGTATAGTCCTTGTCGGGTCACGTACTATTGATCCACACAGGATCTCTCGGTGCTAATTTAAATAGGATCTCTAGGTGCTAACCCACGTAGGATCTCTAGGTACTAACCTCTATTTGATATGTCTCCAACCTCCGCCTCACTACCAGCCACTAGATTCCTGCTCATAATGCAATTAATTCAGAGAGATCCGCTCCTCAAGCCATTAGTCATATTTTAAATGAAAATAAGTCCCACGAGTAAGTAACTTGATGATCAGTCGTGTTATAAGGGTCCCAAATCAACAGACAACACATCAACCAGATTCTTGGTCTTTATGTTATTCGCATTTTAGTGTCGAGGGCCTAGTGGGATTTATAGTTGATCCAACCCTGCCGTACTCCAACATTATCCAAAAAACACAAAAATTATCTCAAAAGGATAATCTCACTCAAAGTTTCACAGCACCGTAGATGGATCATTAAATGAATGCATGGTTCACAAGTTATGGCCTTTTAAGATTTTCTAGGCCCAAGAGGGATTCGGGTCTGCTCTAACCCAGTCGGACTGACCCGGCCTAACCTAACCTGGTACGGGTCTGAGCTGGCCTAGCTCGAACCAGCCTGGGGCATCCCAGTTGGTCCGGTCCATGACGAGCTCAAACCACTAGTTTGTGGACCTTCCTGGTGTGACCCACGCGGGGTCGCATAGTCTTCTACTCCCGAAAAACATAAAGGATCCATTCGGCTCAATAATTAGAAGCACTAGGCTGCAATGCCTCATCACCCATGGGACCCATAGGAAGCGATTCCTCTTCTTCATTGTAACATCCTTTAGTGTGGTACGCGATGACACACCACCTTTACTTCTATGGCTGGCCGCTGTCAGGTGCCCGCCCGACCACTATGGCATCGTTCTTCCACTGCGACTAGCCATTTCCTTCCACTTGTCTCATCTGCTGACACCGATCTCTGGTGTCGCCACACTGGTTTCACTCTGGCGCTTCTTCCACAGGGCTCTGGTGATTCTCTGGAGCTCCGTTTCCACATCTGCTCGCATCTATAGGCTCCCCAAGATTCCTCTATCAATGCAAGGCTTCCAAATTCCATATTTTGATGAGTTGATTAATTTTACCCTGAAGAACGCAACAAGAATGAAGTGGTGGAAGTTCAGGGCGTTGTTTTTTTAGCTTGCGCCCTCCGCGTTAGCATTATAATAAGCAATATATTATTCAATTCATATTTAATAAATAAACCCCATTAAAATCCCCCACACCATCCACCTGGGAAATCAAGAATTTTGAAAAAGAATCGAGGGAAATTTATTCAATTGAAAGAAAACCCCTACCTCATGAGTCATTAGAGGTATCATGAACATTGGCAGAAGGAGAGTCCCCATCGACATTCATCAATCATAGATCATCACCTCCAAAGCTTCTGTCATCCATTGGTGGAAAACATTACATCACTTCTCCAGAGGATCCTTTCATGGTGAAGTCGTGTCAAAACTCCACCCCAATCCATACTAAAATAGATGGGGGAAAATGTTATTAACACACCAAGTAATTAATGAGGTTAATTTAATCAATTATCCTATTAATTCCCCAATGGTGTGGTTAAAAAGAAAAGAGATTCATGCCATCAATTAGATTGACAAGTCACCAGTCCCCACCTCTGCCGCTCATCCGCTAGAGAAAAAGAAATAAAATAACTTGTTAAGTTATTTTATTAATTTTCTTTAAATTCCAAAATGAAACCTTTTCTCCTCACCAACAATGGTTGAAATAAAGCATCCCTTAATCGAATATTAGTTCTAAAGATTCAACGGTGCCCTCAGAATTATAATCTGAGCACCAGTTCAAATGATTGAAAACGTCACCCACATGTTTACTGAACGTTCCTTCAAAATAGTTTTGAAATTTATTCTGGCCCTTGGAATTACGTGCCGTTAATTTTCATAGACTCTTCAAAATCTAAAATAATTAAAAAATTATATGGAATTTTTTAGGTCTTTACAACGATGGTCAAGATCCAAAGTATAGAGGACCAAGGCATCCTAATCAAGTCATAAGATCATCTAGATGAAAACCTGATAAAGACTTGGGTAGGGTCCAAGGAGCACATCAACGGACCATTTCCACTACAATCCTAAGAAATCAATATCCTAGGGGTAGCAAGGCCCAAGTCATCCCATGAAATTAAGACACAATTAGCAATCAAGACCAAGGAATCTACTACCACAATCGAGATCCATTGGAGAAACATCATTGGCATCTAAAGGAATCAGGATCCAAGGTATACCAACTGTGGCATCCACTACCATTTCAATTCATCATCTCATTTCAAACATCACATCAAAATCTTTTACATTCCATGAGTTCACCCAACTCATATCAACAAATGTAATAAAATCCATTTAAACAATTCTATCAAATTTTGATCAAGTTATCACATGGAAAAGGATACATCCACTCTCTCCAAAATATCAATTCAATTATCATTAATTATAATGGATTTATCTAACTAGTAAATCTCACACATAGCCCATGGGTGTTATTAAAAATTGATAAATAAAAAGGGAACACCCCATGGGTGGAATAGGTTGGGGAAACAACCTCCAACAATCTACACGGAACTAGTGCTCGTCCTTAAAAAGTTCCATTTTAACAAATTAAATTATTCAATTAATTAAGGGGGGAACCATTGGAAATTATGGTGTACAGAAAAATAGAAACTAATCTTAAAAAACCATAAACCCTGATAAAAAATTATAGACTACCTAACATAGGTCCATATTAGATAACATAATGAATAATGATTTCTTATTCTGTCATGATCAAGAGATAAATGAAGAATAGAAGAAAATATTGAAAATAGGGCATATTATCTTTCACCTAAATAAATTCATTGATATGAACTCAAAATAATAATGGTATAAGTGTAATGAAAAATCACTAGCTTGAATCTAATGAGACTGGCAGTGTTTGATTTTGAGTTCGGAGGGAGAAATGGTGGAAAAGCCTAAGAATTGGATTTTGAAGGATCTCTGATGTGTTTAGAGGTTTTCCACCAGATGAATAAGAATTAATATTTTAGTAATAAGTATTTATTATCAATAAATGTAACTTTCTCCTCTTTTGACTGGTTTTCCTAGTTTGGCTACACTATTGGCCAAACTGTGCTCCAACCGTGTGCCCTTCATTATGTTAAGTGGAACCTCATATGGTTTCATGTGCATTGTTTAGATAATTATATGAAACCCATGTCTCAACCTCTATAAAAATATATAGACCCCCAAACATGGTCATGTACCCAAGGATTCATTATATCCTCAAATCATACGACCCCCTTCACCCCACTATCTTGCCTTGCACAATTAGGGGTAACTGTGTAGCCTATCCTTCATGGTTACACCTAACCTTGTGGCTTGTATGGTTTTCCCAAAAATTAGATCTTATGGCTTTGAACAAGGCACAAACGCCCCTAGTAAACCCACAATTTCATTGCGTACTCACATTAGGTCATAAACAAGCATTTAAACCGAAAAAATAAGATTTGTACCTCATATGAATACCTATGATCTTACAATATTCCCCCCTTAAATAAATTTGTTCCTGTATTTACATTTGAAGGATGGTCAAGGATCTCCCAAGAATGACTCCATACCTGAGAATATATGCTGGCATCCTTCCCTCAAGTCTCATTCTATTAATCTTCATGCTACTATTTTACCCGTACTAAAGGATCTGACTGGCATTAGAGAACCTTCATGATCATATCAACAAAACATATAGGATTATTATTAAAGGATGAATATACCTATAAATACAACTCATATAGATAAGGAATTTGATATGGTTTTGAGTGATAATGGTGTAGATGAGATATATGGAAGATTTCATGCAACTCTCGATACCTCTGAGTTAACTACAACCAACAGGATACTGGCCAGAATCTCTATAGAATCTCAAACGTCCCAACAAATCACTATCAAATATTACAATAAATCCTAATTCATTTCTATCCCAACCTATGTGAGATACAGAAAAAAATATTCGATCCCTGATAATGAACTCCAAAAGTCAATGATGACGATCATCATAAAATTTCAATCGAGACCACACAACACCTATCTTTTCATTAATCAACTCAACCTGCTGAGAAGTCTCTTTCATGAGACACAGACCCAGTAAATCTATCTCACCTACCTATGACTAGTATAGGGGTGATCATCATAGATTACTGTAAAAATTATCATAATTTTCTTTCTGTATAGTCTCCTAATAGAAATTGTTGTGGGAGAACTAATCTAAGGGAATATGTCATTCCCAAGAGCCCCCAAAATCTAGGATGCATGTTCGTATCATTCCACTAATAAATTGAGTCATTTTTTCTGACTAACCATCATTCTGATGGTATTATGTTGTGAATAAGATCACCCATGTACCCAAATACCTCTGAAATATCTTCTGGAAACAAGATGAAAAATGTGAATCCCTATCTAAAATTATATTATAAGGAACCCCATCAATCTAAACTATCTCATGAATATACAACCTCCAAATCTCATCAACAATGAAGGTCTCCCTAATTAGCAAGAAATGAGAAAAAATCATGAGTGTTTCCAAAATAACCCATACAACATCACTACCTCAAGGTGACCATAGTAAACTTATCATGAAATCCATCGCAACATCTTCCTATTTCCACTTTGGGGTGGGTAACTACTGTAATAGTCCGGTAGTTCACTAGTGTTTGGTCTTCACCTACTGATAGGTGGAACTCCTATTATCAAAACTAACTACCTCACATTTCATACTCGACCACCAGAACTGAAGACGTAAGTCAAAATACATCTTGGTTATTTTGGGGTGCACTTCCCAAAACGGGGGCATGAAACTCCCACATTAACTCCTCATATATGTTTAGTGGAACCCAAATAGGACCATGATTACATAGGATCTTATCATCACCCATGGTCTAACCAGGAGGCAGTTCCTCACCTGACACATTCTCCCATAAGAATAGGCCCTCATAATCCAATTGATGTCTCATCCTCACTTTATCTAGAAGGGTAGAGGTCACAACTAAGGATGAAATAAAAATATACCACTAACAATCCTACACCTCCAAGTGCATATATGAAAATAAGGTCATAAGCTATCATTCTATACTAACATATCGAATTACAGGTATTTGAGACCTCATGTTCAATGCATCAACCACTACACTTCCATTTATAGATGTATATGCAAGATCAAATTCAAAATACTGTAGTTACTCAACCCAAATTTTCTATCTACAATTCATGTCACACTTTTTAAATATGTTCTTGAGGATTTTCTGGTCCATGTACACCACTAAATTCTCTATAATTAAGTAATATCTCCAATAACAGAAATTATAAAAAACTACAGCTAACATGAGATTGTGTCTCCAGTAATTTCTCTCATATGGCATTAGTTGATGAGACCCATACTCCATGACTCTATCCCCCTTCATCGGAACTACTCCCAGACATATATCTGATGCATCACAATAAGAAGTATAGATCCTACCAAACTATGGAAGAATCAGGACTGGTCTTGAAGTCAGTCTCCATTTCATCTCTTGATAGGTTGTCTCATAGGTTTAGGACCAAACAAAATTCACACCCTTGTTAGTCAGGCCCATCAATGGAAATTCTAATCATGAGAATTCATATGTGAAACACTTTTAATATCCTTATAGTCCTATGAAAAACTATATTTCAGAGACTTTCTTTGGATTCTACTAGGAAACTATAGCTCCCATATTTTCTAGGTCAACTAATACTCATGTCTCTAAGATAATATGACCTAGGAATTTAATATTATACATCATGAAGTGGCACTTTGTGAGAATATCATATAATTGATTCTCTCTCATTGTATCAAAAATGATCTCAAAATATTTTTCATGGTCATGAATATTTTTAGAATACACCAAGATATCATCCATGAAAACCACCAAAAATGAATTTGATAAAGGAGGAAAACTCAGTTCATGAGCACCATGAAAACTAATGGCACATTTGTGATATCAAAAGGAATAACCAAATAGTCATTTGACCATAACTAATATGAAAACTTAAACGATTTATGTATACAGTCTAAACACACACATGATGATATCCATATCTCAAATCAATTTTCAATAACACCTATGCTCCTCATACACGATCAAGAAGATCATCTATCCACGTCCGAGAATATTGGTTCTAAATTGTTAACTGGTTTAGTTTTGGATAATCTACCCACAGTATAAGTTTACTATTCTCCTTTTTCATAAAAGGACACAAGATCCCCATAAAGAAGTACTTGGTCAAATAAACCCATTTTCCTCCAATTCCTCTAGCTACCTCTTGAGCTCTTGTAACACCTTCATATCCATCATATAAGGAGGAATGGATTCTTGTGAATCTCCTGACACTATCTCTATATATAACTCCATCTATTTATTAGGAGGAAAACCAAAAAAATCATCTTAGGAAACATCATAGAAATTATCAACCATTGGAGGGAAATATTCTTGACATAATCCCTAATCATTACGATATAAACTAGAAATATAGACTATCATCCTGCCCAGAACATGATTTTATAGTCCATATTATCTAATCTAGACATCTCATTCACCCTTCTAAATAAAAAATCCACCCTCTAGTGATGCGAGGGTCACTCTTCAGTGATAAAAGTCAATTTAATCTCGATAAGAAACCAATCAGTCTATCTTAAGTAGGACATCAAACCATGCCATCTCATGGAATAAATATCCCATATAATGTTCCACTCACTATCCGAAAAGGTCACTCCCTAAACTAGTTTATACCATCTTTTATGATCCCTAATGGAGTATCCAAGTTCATAACACCATAATAAAATAGAATATTGATCTCAAGATGCTCCACCAGAGGTGTAGATATGAAACTATATGAGGTACACATATCAAAAAGAGAAGATACTATCATAGAGGCTACTAAGATGATACCTCTCACCATATATGGCCCAATGATCTACTCCTTATGTGTAGGTTGTATATAATATATTAAGACTAAATATTGGACCTATAAAAAAACATCAGTACTTGCAGTAGGACCACTCTACTATCTAAGTACAACTGGTGCTTGATTTCCTCTACCAGGATCACCACCTAATCCTAAATGACTGGCATGAGTCAATATCCTATTCCAATCAAAACCTGGAGTTGTTGCTGACCCCCTTACACTAACTACTGGTGGGAAGGTCCTAAAAAAATATTTTACAAGACCCATCATATCGCAAGCTCAACACTCAGCTGGGTATTCATCACACTGATTCTTCATATGTTCTAATCTCCCACACTTGTGACAGAAAACAAAGATACTAGTACTCACTGCCTAGTTGCTACTCCCCTCATGATAGGTCTCAAAATGTCACTTCTTGGGAGAAGTTATTGAACCACTTTGTTGAGAGGCTAAACTATCATGCTCTACATCCCCAGATTCTATCAGGTTCCTCATTTTAATCATGTCTTAATTAACTATCTCAATAATTTTCATTAACCTAAATACATTGACCTATGATCAAATGGAATGTTGGATACCTTCCTCAGATCATCTCTCCCTCAATAGCTTGTCATCAATGTATAAGGGTACAAAACACTGGAGCTCTGCAAAGCATGATGAATACTATATAACAGTCATCACGCCTTTCACCAGACACGTAAAGTCACTTCCCTGGTCTACTCATAGAGTCTCAGTGAAAAATTAGTCGTAAAACCTAGTTCAGAAATCACCCCAAACCATATCTCATACCCTACCATACTAGTTCAAAACATCCCACCATCACTTTTCTACTCCCCGAAGAATATAAGTCGTGAGATTCACTCTTCTCTCAATAGGTGTTGCATGATGTTTTAACATTGAAAACCTATTCTCAATACACAGTTTATAAGCCTTTGGTCTACCATCATTTAAACAAATGGTAGGATATTGCTGCTATAACACACACATTAAATCTGTCATGGATGAGGCAAGCTACGATACTCCCTAAATGGTATGAATATAGCATAAAAACCCATACATAAATATCGTTAATCACCTATATTTAGTAAAACCATTGGTTCCTCAGCCAAAAATATAAGGAAATCTACTAGTATCCCATTTCCTACCATCTCTAAAGCATGGTCTTCATCTGCCTCCTAGCATATGACAGGAGGTCATCATGGTGGAATGTATCTCCAATTCCAAACACACAACATTTAAAAGTTTGACAACCATACGATCATAGATAAAAGTGTTGTATGGTTTGAATCATTCCTATAAATAGTTCACACCCCTCTACCTACTCCAAAATCTAGAACTGGGTAAAAAGACGTAGTCATAAACATCAATAGAGACACTTCATACAACCCACTCTAAATCTGGGTCTAGGTCAAGTTCTCTATTTTCAAAATTTATAATTCTATTTAATTTACAATTATTTCAAAAAAATTTCATTAAATGGTTGAACAAAATCGTTCACTACTTTTGATCCATAATGTCCCATACACCTCATGAACCCAAATATGGCGTCCACCCAATCCATACCATAACACATTCAAGACCATGTGACCAATGGTCCCTGACTCAAGGGGCCATAGTTGAATTATTAAGGTGTCTGTCATAGCCTAATCAAGAAAATAATGCTTAGTTTATGGAAGGAACCCTAATTACTAACTATGTCTCTCAGTTCCAAATACAAATCATTTATAAAATAGTTGGTATATCCTACATTTAACATCCACAGAGTCATGAAATCATGAAATACATCCAATATGTCATGGCATAATGCATGGATTTTTATTCCTATAAAGTTCCTAAAATGATGAATGTTATGAATACCCTAATATTATTGGGAAATTAAAGAACAGATCCTCAATCATATCAATTATAACATCACAATTCATCTGCATCTCCCAATGGTGGAATCAGATCAATTGCAATAGGAAAAATCCAGAAAATAGGAATCTCAATTCCATGCACTTTGGTTTTTCCTGTATGTTGGTTAGCTACTCCAGGGATCATATCATTAAAAAATTCCAATACCTTACTAGTCCAGTTCTATTATCACAAAATAGTAAGGTAGAAAATAAAATCCTCTGATGCCACTTTGTAACATTCTGGCCCAGATGCCACTAAATGGAGGCCTAAGCCGGTGGTCACATATCCTCCAGTGTATCTTCCTGAACACCAGATGCTTCCGACTAGAAATGAGGTCCAATGATGTGTCTTTAGAGAGACTATTCCATACTTTTATAGTGTATCACAACAGTAGTAAACATATCTTTCAGTAATGGAAGTAGTAAATCATCCAAACAAATGATAATATCCAATATTGGAATAGATAAACTATGACAAAAGTAAACTCATATACAATATGATGTATCAGGTCAAATCTCTACAAATCAAGAAAATAGGTGTAGAAAAATATAGTACAATAAATGTATCAAAATACCAAAACAACCAAAAAGAACTATCCCAGCTAGCATTATGAGCATATATTAGTCATGTTCTCTCCTGCTCTTAAGAAACAATGAGATCAAGCATCATATAATGGGAGCTCACCCTGGTCCCTACCTATATTTATGAAGTCTGTTGTGGTACCGAAGGGTGGCCCAAACAGGGAGTGAGATATCACTCATTAGACCACCACCAACAACGTCTATATTAAATCTAGTCTTTGTGATATAAACAAAATTTCTGTGGAATATATCACTGTTATATGAGTACTAAAAGTAAATATTTCTTTAGTGGGGTTATTTTATATCCTATCATGGATCCTTAGAAAATATATTTAGAAGCCCATACAAAAGGAATGTGGTGGAACATAAATAATAAATTTATACTGTGGATTCTACCCACTGGAGGCAAATACCCATTACAAGTCCAACTAAAAGCATGTCAAGATATCCACCACAGCTATATTACACCAAAAATGTGTAAGTATCCATCCTAGACACACCATATAATCTTGTATATATCTCATTAATCATGTCCTAGGTATATAATCAAATCATTCAATACATCCTCATCATGTAATAAAATGTGTTAGACCATGAACGACCAGATCAAAGGTATAGAAAACCAACGCATCCACATTGAGTCCCGAGAGCATCTCAATGGAAAATTAGAATAAACATGGGTGGGGTATAAGGATCCTATCAAAAAACCATTCCTACAGAGATACCAAATAATCCAAATCCATGTTGTATAAAGTCATATCGAATCCTATGGAACCATGACCTAAGAAGTAAATATGTCTAAGGATTCAACTACTGCAATTAAGATCCATGGGAGAAACGTCCATGGAATCTAATAGAATTAGGATCCAAGGTATACTAACTGAGGAAACCACTACCATTTTAATTAATCACCACATTTAAAAAATCATTCCATATTAATTTATATTCCTTTAGTTCATCCAAATCATATAAAAAAAATTCTATAAAATCCATTTAAATAATTAAATCAAATTACATCATGTTCTCAAGTAGAAAAGAAGAAATCAACTCTCTCCTAATATGTTAGCTCAATTATCATTAACTGTAACATATTATTAAGACTATTAAATCTGACACGCACCCCATAGGTGGTATAACAAAATGAAATAATATAAAAGGCACACCCCATGGCTGGCCTAGGTTGGGGAAACAACTTCCAATAATCTCAAAAGAACTAGTGGGAATCACTAACTGTTTCCATTTCATACAATTAAATAATTAAATAAATACAATGGGACCTATTATAAATTATGATGCATTGAATAATGGGAACTAAGATTATAAAACACCAAATCCCCTTGGAAAATTATTGACCATCTATCATAGGTCAATATTAGAGAACTCACCCAGTATTGATCTCTGATTTGGTCCAGATCAAGAGAAAAATGAAAAATGGTTGAAAATACTAAAAATGTGTAATACTATAAATAACCTAAGTAACCTTATATATAATAAGTAAAATAAATAATTTCCTAAGTGGAATAAATAACTCACCTTTATAAATCTAATGATACCTATGGTAATCAATTCTGAGTTCAGATGGAGAAATGATATAAAATCCTAAGGATTGGATTTAAAAGGAGCTCTCACAGATAAAGGGGCATTCCAATAGAGGAAGAAGAAATTATATTATGGTTATATGTATTTTTATGGGTGAAATAGTAAATTCACATATTTTAACTACGTCATATGGTTTGTTTTCATGGTGGGCCAAACCATGCTCTAACCATCCCCCCTTTAGTAGGTTAATGGTAACCTCACATAGTTTCATGGGTATGGTTTGGATAAAAATGTGATCAAAATGTCTCAAAATTTTTCAAAACTTACAGAGCCCCCCATGTGGGCCTACGCCTATGGGTTGATGGTTTCCTTAAATTTTATGACCTCTATCACCCCATTTTCAAGCCTCTCATGGTTAGGGGTGACCATGCAGCCTATCCCAAAAGGTTTCTCTTAATCGTGTTTCCAATAATTTGTTTTTCAAAAATCATGTATTTGGGCTCAAAACGAGTCCTACACCCCCCCCCCCCCAATAAACCCATTATCTCATTGGGTACTCACATTAGGCCAAAAATGAGCATTAAAACCATCAAACATTAGATCTGAACCTCATAGGAAAACCCATGATCTTGCACATTCAATCAATATGAATTGACTTATTGATATTCAATCTGATTATTTGGTTATATAGAATATTAATGTTTAAGTTTCAATCTCATTCATCAGTATTGAACTCAATTAAGCTCTCTTTCCCTGACAGCATGCAAAACACCATGTGGATGGCCAGAAAATAGTCTAAACTAAAATGATGGAGCACTTTTTGTCTTGATCAAACACTCAAGGAAATGATTACTATCCCCACTAGATGGGTGAAAATGAAAATTATTAAACTCAACACACACTACAGTAGCCTTGAATTTTTTCCGATGTAGATTGAAATGGAGATATAGAACTACACCTTTATGTACAATGAAACAGTGATGTGGAGTCCTAACAATGATGATAATTTCAAAGATATATAATACTACAAGATGAAATATAAGAGTTCAATCATGGTTACAACATGGATTTCCAAATTTAAGTTCATCTCCATAAATATTTTGAGGTTCACACTCTTATAGAGAATCTGGAAAAATAAGATTTCAACACATGACTAGCTGAGGAACACTGGGAAATACATCATTTTAGCCTACTATATATTCCTTAATGAAGAGGAAATAATACCACACATATTCATTGGTTGAAAATATGAAAAGGGTCTATGGAAAAACACATTTGATATATTTAGTCTTGACTTTAATGTAGGTTTTCAGCTGACTGTGCACATTGAGCACATAAGCAATGATAAAAAAAGTTATTAGGTACAAAATCTCCTACTTGATGTTGTAGCCTCTATGGTTTCCATTGTTTAAACGGCATGAAATTCATTCCTGTTTGAAGAGAAGACTCTATAAATACTGGTAGGAATTTCTGAGCTACATGTGGATGTTCATGTGGTATGAAAAATTCATCTTGGATCAATGTATAACAACATTGAGGATATAAAAATCCTTAATCTCTTAAGTGTAATAGGTTGGTCCAAAAAACTACTTGTTCATAAATATTTTAGAATGATTCCCCTAATTGGAATGATTATTAATGAAAATATTGACGGTGTGGCCTCTAGAATGCCTGGACCTTCAGGATGTGAAGGTATTTTCCATAATCACCATGGACATTCCATAGATGTTTTTATCACTACATAAGTATTAGAACTACATATGAGGCCAAGCTATGGGAAATGATATATGAAATTATACATTATTCTTAATAACAATGGAAAAATATATAGATTGAATTATAATCTGTAAATGATGTTATTTCACTGATAGAGAGGACCATAAAGGTCCCATGGAAGCTTCTACCACATTAGATTGAGTGTCTTATCCATTTTATACACATTAATCTGGTTGTCTCTCATGCATAAAAGGAAGAAAACCAGGTATCAGAAGCTCTTTCAAAGGGATAAATCATGGAAAAAATAATTATGTGGACCTTCAAATATCTTGATTATTTTACAGCATTGGTAAATCATGAAATGCATGGAGTGATCCACTATCGCCTTTTTAAACTCTCTTGTAATTCCTAACTTTGTAAGATTTATTTTTATTAATAATTTTTGAGGACCAGGCTCACGAATATCATGGATCTTATTGGTAATTTCTAATATCATGTGAATATTTATATGGTATTATTTGATCATCATGTATTCTTTCCATATTATGCTCATGTTTTTGACTAAATAGCATGTGTTTCAGTTATTTATCTTTCCATATTTATTATTCCTTATTTAGTTATAGCTTCTACTATATTTTTACCCTTATTGATAATCTAAACTCACACTTTTCTTAAGTTTTGTTTTCCATAGGACACCATAAAGTGTTTTTTGAAGGATATATAGGGATATTCTAAGGGGAATAATGGAATTCACAAGAATTATTTTTTGAAATATATGTTTTCAAATGTAAAGGCGATTCATGTTTTTATTTAGTTTACCAATACTATTAAACAATTTTGTCATTTGGGTTGTGATATATTATATATTACTAAAATTTATAAAATCAGACATCAGATTCAGGCTTCTGGGGGAAAGGCCCCTACATTGGGTATCTGAGGAATTTTATTAGAATCCTTACGAACCAGATTTAGGAACACACAAATTGTGGAACATAACCTTATTATAAAAGATTAGGATAATTATATAATGATATAATAAAGTGTTTTTAAAGAAGATATTATGTGGGTTTTCCTAGAAATACATCCCTATATAGATACTATATGTATATGTGGTTATTGAACAGAGGTACCTAGGGGTAAAAACATCAAAAAGGGCACATTAGGCTAGACCCGATCGTCACCTGGTTCATGATAATGTTCATTAATGTGAACCTAGTTTCACACTTATGATAAATATTATTAGAATAATTCACATTTTTTAAAAAACCATTATGAAGGATTTAAAAATAGATATATCCAAAATGAATCCATATTTATGATTATAAGATAATCTAGGCCTAAATTTTTTCAATTTATGTAAATATTTCACTAATTTTGGTATTTTACATTATTTTTAATAATGATATGACATAATCATGTATATTCGATCATTTAGAGATGGAATCTAGCAGGGTGAATGGGAACCACATCAATGTGTGAAATCCAATGGGTAAGAATAATTGTTTCATTGAAGGGTTTATGATAATATTTCTAAGGGAAGTAGTCTCCAAAACATTATCATTATATGTGGACACATTACCATGTTCTAATAAGACGAAGAAATAATTAGCTATGTATTATGAATTTTTAGGGAAGAAAAAGAAGAAGAATATGACAAGAAAAAATATATAAAAGGGGATAAAGGGAAATATGGGTTTTCCAACATGTGATAATTTTGTAAAGAAATGCATTCGTACATGTTTAAAAGGAAAAGGAGTTTCCTTATGTTATGGAGAAAAATTCCACCATGCCCATGATTTCATGGGAAGGAAATAATTTTCCAATGTTCAATGCTTCAGCAGTAAGTATATGGGAATCTACGAAAATGAATTCCCCATGCATCAAGGAAATATACCTCAGAAGAAGCTAAGAGATCAATTTCAATCTTATGCTATTACCATATTTGATGTTGAATGATTAATGTGTCGTGTTTGGATTCAATAATTATGTTATTTGAGAATTTTATCTGAGATATCCCAGTTTTTAGAATTATGAAATGTAAAAGGATTTCACTATAATTTTATAAGGATTTGAAAGTGTATGTTGAATGGTTCAGATGAAAAATAAAAATGATTAAGTGGAAAGTGGAGATTCCTGGAAAACACATAATTTGGGAACAAATAACCACTAATGTGTTCCTAATGTTAAGATAATTATTGTGTGAAAAATAAATGATGAATATAGATAAGGAAAATTTTATAGTATTGGCTACCTATGAAATATTTAATGATTTATTGAAAAAAAAATTTATTTTATCATTGATAGAGTTAACAATATTTTGGATTTACAGAATATATCCATTAATCTATGTTTTGTTTAATGAATAAGGGACCATGCATAATTTCAATAATGTTTTTTTGGTAATTTTGTTTATTACCATGTTTCATGAAAAAACATTATGAATGTACTCATATGTATGGAATGTGATGATTAAGTGAAAATTCATGTTGTTTAGGGTATTAATGATAATTTCATTTTAAACATTCAGTAACCTTATTTCTAAATTTATCGATCTTAATATTTTTGAAGAGCCATAGGGTTAACCATTTATGAGATGGTTTAAATTGAACATTTGATGAGGTTTTATAGATTAATGTATTATAATGGATACCTTGTTTTGGCCATATTGGTATTAAAAAATAGATAGAAATATAAGGAAATAATTTTCACTCATTCATGAAGCTTATGATACATTAAAAAGTGAATTTTAGTGCATCAGACATAAAAATCATTTTTGGATATTCATTTCTTGGAGAAATTTATGGATTGAAATTTGATCAAAGGAGAAACAAAGAATGAAATTGTTCTTATTAAATAAAAACATATAAATGTAGTATATTTCTTTATATTATTAAATTTTAAAATAATTTATCAAATATATGAAAAGTATATAAAAAATGTTATCCTAATACCTTCATTTATATTAAACATATGGTCTTCTAGATCATTATATATTTATGGATTTAAGGAACATTCTGTTGATCATTAAATTTCATGTGATAGATGACCTCTATCACTCTCTATAATTATTTACTCTTTTTATCTATGTACATATATTCACATTTCACCAATTTTCTCCTACTTATAAGCCTAATTATGTGTTATTTCATATTACATTTTTTACTTCCCTTCGTCTCTTATAAAGAGGATGTTTTATTAACTCTTTTTATGATGTGGGTATTCAATAAAATAATTGTTAAATATCAAACAGTTAATTATCAAGATCATGTTTAAACTGCGGGGACCCAATTTATTTAATGTGGTAAGAATGTAACACCCCAAAATTTAGAAATAGGAACATTATATTTTATATTGTATGTGATAAGAAACACCAAAATTAGAATAAAATATAACACCCTGAGACTTTATGATATATCTATTTTTTTAAAACAATCTATTTAATATATTTCATTACACACAACACCGATTTTATCTTACGTTATACGAAACACTTATTTTCGCTTTTATTACATGAAACACAAAGTTTAGCTTTCGTTATACGCAACACTAAGTTTAAATGAAATGTGAAAAAATATTAAAATATTATTATTTAATAGAATATTTATCACTTATATGTTGTAATGATGGGTATGAATAGTAATAACCAAAATAAAAAATTAGGGTTATCAATTGATTATAAATCAAATTATAATCAAATGAAATAATAAAAGAAAAGTTTTCTAAAACGCTCTATTTTTTCTAAAAGATTGTTCATTCGTGATTTGGAAACATAATTTAAAATTACTATTTAATAATTTTATAAACATTATTTTAAAAAATAAAATAAAATTTTGAAATTTTAATACCAATGTTATCTTAGGGTGATTTGTTTTGTATTTCTCTGAAAATTTCCATTTTTTGATGAATATTGAGAAATACTAAATTTTAATTGAAAACTGCATTTTTGTTAAGATTATTTATAATTATAATTTATATTTTAATTAGTTTTAAATGGAAAATATTTAAGTTATATGTCAATTAATCTAATTTAGTTCATTGGAGTCGTTTTCATATTAAAGTTTTATATAAAAACATTGTAAACTTTTAAACATTTTCTCTTTAAAAACCTACTTTCTCGTCTTGTCTGTGGGATTAATTTTAAATTAAAAATTTTAAAATATGTGAATAAAAGTTGGAAAAATGGATTTCATATTTTGAATATGAATAATTTATTTTTTATAATAATTTAAACCTAATTTTTTTTACAGAAATTAATAGTGAAAATGGTAAACAAAATACTGCAGTTATGGTAAAAATGAATTTACTGGGGTGTTAAACCAATACGATATAGGTCAAAAATGAGCTACCAAATTCAAAAACATCCATTTTATGGAAATATTTTGAAATTATCACCTTTAGGTTTTAAATTGTTTTATTTATATGTATTTTTTAATGATAAAAAGGTTGGTATGATTGAATCTTTTCAAGACATTACAAGTGTGCAACTCACCTCACTTATAAAATGCCACCCCATCTCCTCTCCTCTTCACACCTTCAAAAAAATTGAAATAACATCCCAAATACCTTCCCAACATCCCTTCTATCATTATATAAGACTTATTTTTGGATTAAATCCACCCTGTGATGGATTTAGTTCAAACCAAAGGAGGATACCTGAATAAGAGGAAACTTTCTCTAACGGGCATTTTTTTATTTCTTTCTCCACCTCCATCAATTCTTATTAGAAAATGATTATATAATAATATCAATATCGTATATATATGGTTATTTTTTTATTATAATTCTATTTCCTACAAACTATAGGAACCCTATTTTTTCTTGTAAGACATTGAAATATTTATATATATATATATATATCTAATGTTATGTGCTGAGATGGTATGAGATTCTGAGGCCATGTTTACCCAGAATTGATTTTAAAAAAATATTAAATATATTTTATATTTTTTTTCCACTGTTAGTTAAATAAATTGTATAACTCTTAAATGGTTGATTAGATCTAGAATTTGATACCTCAGTTGAGTCCCGAATGTGGTGTTTACCCTAAGCATGACCTAAACTGAGTCGTCATGGGATGATCAGAACCCTCGCTCGTTGTTGGTGCATTTAATGGATAAATTAATTTAATTATTTAATTTATTAGTTTATTATACAGCACAATGGACAACTATATAAATATATCATTTTTTAATTTTGTTTAGGGTTAGTCTCTTAACACTATAATCGCAGGTGAGATCTCTCCTTTAATTTAAATTTGTGGATCACAATGAACGATGATGGAAAATCAAATCAGATTGAATCATGATACCTAGAATGAAACAAATCCTCCTCCTTCATTGGTGAATAGTCTATTAATTTTAGATTGATCGAAAACATAGCTGGGACTCATCAATTTGGTATTTTACACCCTATTTACTAAATTATCGGGTAGATCGAACATTGTTATTCGATAAGCACTATTTTTTAGCCTTTTCATGTGTCCATGTACGGAAATTAATTTGTTTTCAATGGTTTTTATAACCCCCAGATCCTCCTTCTTGATTTAATGGGTCATAACTCTTGGACTCAATCCATAAACCTTTATAATAGTACTTTTCCCTCGGATTTATGTTCTATTCATCACTAGTTGGATCCCCTCGGTCATGGGTAGACTTTTCATGGAGGTACTAAGCCCGATCAAACCACCAGTATCATAGTGGATCAATGAAAAAAGATACAATATATAATATATAAGACACATGATATGAGATATAATATATAAGAACAAGATATGAGATATAAGATATATGATAGAAGATAAAAGATATGATATATAAGATATAAGATAAAGGTACAAGATATGAGATCTATGACATCAGATATGAGATATGAGATATAATTCTTTGTTAAATAATCTTATATCAGTTATATATTTTAATCAAGGAATCCATTTGATGAACCATCAACGGCAACATGTTCCTATAATTGATACAGTCATTTTAAGACAGATGTTGGATACCTATTTTGGACTCATGTCGTGGGTCAACGAAACACCCCATAATAATAAAATTATTACTATCGAGGAATCATGTATCCAACATATCTCTCTCATACGATGTCAGAATGAAAATCTGTATGCGATGCTATGACCCTGAAATTTAGGCTGAAATTTCAAGACAAATATTGGGTTCTTAATTTTGAATCATGGATCGGGACCAGGAGACGCCATTCGAGCATGATGCAGTGAAATGTGAAATTTTCACTAGTTGTCTTATTGTGGAAAGTGAATATCCTATCTCTAATTTTTTCCACATAGAATGTGACAGTTCCCTCCATTGTGGATTTTGAGAAACAATGTGAGATATTCTAATCCCGATTCTTCTTGAGTCAACACTCGATTATGGTAGTGATCGTGCATGATGTACAGAGATTTCCAGGCATTACCCTCTAGTAAGGTTGGGCAGTTGATTTCCCCATGGACCCTTTCTAGACATTACCCTCTAGTAGGTATGAGAATTGGAGTTACCCAATGATCTTTCTAAGTTACCATTCAGTAGGGCTGGATAGTGGAGTTCCTCGACATTTCGGGCGGTACCCTCTCTCACGGATGGTCTATATATTCCCTTGATGGCATTTCCCAAGCGATACCCTCAAGTAGGGTTTTGAATTAGAGTTCCTCTATGATCATTCTAAGTTACCCACAAGAACGACTGGGTAGTGGAGTTCTTCAATGTTCTATATAGTACCCTCCAACATCATTTTTCAGTGGAGTCCCTCAATGATATTTCCCAAGCGGTACCCTCCATCCAGACTTAGTAGTGGAGTTCCTTGGGGACTTTAGAGTAGAACCCCCCCCCCCCAAGTACAAGGTTAATGGTTATCTTCACCGTCTTGGTGCCCACTCAGATATGTGGCACAATGAAGATATGTGGTTTGATTAGATTTTGGAATCACGATCAATAGAAACACTTTCCCCACCAAGATATGTTTTTGTGAGGTGACCACAATCATGCGGGTGAGTTAGTGTCATAAAAATTTAATAGTATTGAGGTTTCTTGATTTAATTTCATAAGATTGTGTATTTAGGCCAGACACATGGAATTTTTAGTATCGTTGATGGAATTGTGGAACAATTGGCTACTCTTCTTCTTGGCTAGGTTTGTGAGATAGAGATCCCTTTACTATCTCTATTTGGATTATTTGACAGAGCATATATATATATTCTTTCTTCTAGATTCACCCTTTAGATTTGGAGACTCTCCTTCTTGGATAGTTGAAGATGCATAGGTTATGCCATGTGCTTTATGTGTTTAGATTCTCATGGTTGCATAAGTCCACACTCATGTTATAGGCAGTGAAGACTAGGTGAGAACTGAATCTTCTCACCATGTCGATCACATTGTGTTTTGATGAGCAAAAATTCACTCTCTTCTTGGGTTGATTTATATTCTCTCACTTTACCATGTGAAGCTACTATCTTCCTATTTTATTGTATCTCTTACTACTCCCCTTATGCTATCAGGGCTCCCTACTGAGTATGCTTAACTTACCCCTACATGGAATTTTCTCACATGTTTCATGTCTTGTGAAGATGACAGATAGGTTTATTGTGACTTCGTATGAGTATAGGGATACGGGGTTCTTAGACCGTGTACAGTGGTCATAGCATTGGATTCAAGAGTTGAGATCTTGTTCGGTTGTTTACTTTTCCATTTTTCTATCATGATGGGACATATTTATGGTTGAGCATGTATGTTTACCCATTTCTTTTAATTTTACACTAACATACTTTTGTATCATCTAGAGGTTCATGCATGCTTGGTTTACATTATAGTAGTGTTTCATCTTTTACTTTATCCCTCTACACATTTCCATTAAGGTAGATGTGTGCATGTATATAAGTAAATAAGAAAAGGCCTCCCTATGTTAGTTATTCCTTCAACGCTTATCACCACCCCCAGCCTATAGAGGTGGTCTTGGGGTAATTGAGGCTTGAGACCCATCTAGGTTCAGGGTATGAAATATTGGCATCATAGAATGTTCATTTGTTGGGATATTATTCAGACATATCCCCTTAATATGATTTCTTGAATTTATAGAAAAAATGTCGAAGTGTCTCGAGTTCGGTTCTCAGGCAAGGGAGTCTAGTGATGGTATGGGAAGCCGATGTATCCATTCACCAAGAACATGAATACCTTATTGCTAACCCATCATACCAAAACATTTGTTGTAGGTATTAACGTTACATGAATAATATGGGATTTATTCTTTGACTATCCTTCTTGAGTCAACTCACCATTGTTGTTGATGTATATATATTTTCATCTAACTACGGCGGTCCTTGATTACATTTAGGATGCCTCTGTGAAACCATCCATCCTAGATACAATATTTGATTCATGATAACGATCCTATGACCAATGAGGTCTTATTTTAGGGTCCATCCTATGATCCCCTTCCTCTAGGTTTGTAGTAGCGGTACCACCACCTGTCGAGAAGAAGATCATCCCAGTAGAGTAGGCTAAGGATGTGCGTAGTTTTAGTGCACTTTGTGAGTTCTAGTGCTAGAGACCGTTGAGGCTGTATAATGAACCAGAACCCCAGGTAGAAGAGGATTGTCTAGAGTTAGGGGTCTGCATCATTAGGCTTGTTCGGACCCCAAAAGATCAGGTGGTGGCTTTGGTAGCCATTCTTGTCTACTGAGCGTATGGGTGTCGGTAGAGCCTGATTACATAGATGCATGATGATTTGACACTCTCTTGGGATGACATCCAACAGTTATTCCATGAGGATTACTACCCCTCCTACTTAAACTCAGTCGTAATATAGGATCTACTAGAGCCTTTTCATGGAGGGATGATGGTATTTGAGTACGTTGTGAGGTTCACATACCTTATGAGTTACTCCCTTGACATGATTTGTGATGGATACTTCTAAGAAAGGAAGTTTTATTTGGGAATTTATTGAGAAATTAAATCTATTGTTTTTTCATTATACATCCACAACTATTTTGGGGTGCTTGAGTGGGAACTGGTGAAAGAGATCTTTCTTTCAAATGGATTTCAAATAGGTGGGGCTAGTAGTGTGTACAAAAAAGTTGAGTCATCTGAACCAGCTAGAAGAGGTCGGGCACTAGGATCATGATGTAGGAAACCCTTTTGTGAGAAGGCTCTGGAATGTGGTTGTATAGTTCATGGGAATCACAAAGAATTAGGTTATCCAAGGGTGGTTTGGTTAAATTCTTATGATGGGTGGGGTCATATAGTGTGGGAATTCCTGACCATATGTGCATACCAGCCTAGGAAAATTGCAGACAGACCGCCATAGTCGAGACAATGTAATGATTAGAGATCTCCCAGACATGGATAGGATGGTCCTTAGGGAGGTGGAGCTAGAAGAGGAGGAGTAGATATGGGTGGTGGATGACTATATAAGATCCTTCCACCACCACCACCACCAGGAAGCCCCCATTAGGATCAGGGAGATGGCGGCTGAGGCTGTGGACTATTTCTCGCTATGGATGTATACAATCCCTCATCGCATAAAATTATTTGAGGTACAATTTGTATATTTTATACTCTTGGTTCAGTGTTAGTAGACACAAGTTTCAGTAATTATTTTTTCTCGACAGTCCTAGTGCGAGAGATAAAACTCTCTATCGAGGTGCTAGCACAATAGATTCTCCTTGAGGTTCCTACAAGGAACACTTATTTTGTGTCATTCATCTACTAGTAGTGTGAGACATCTCTTAGAGGGGATAGGTTAAAATGGTACATTTTAGTCATTATAATGGAATCTTATGACATAATATTTGGTAAATATTGGATTTCCATGTTCTGAGACCAGATTTTTTTTCACTGTAGAAAAGTAAAATCCCTACGCAGTGATTGGATGAGATTCTCCTTCTTGGTGAGAGAGATATCCTGGAAGGAAAAGATAATGCTCCATGAAGGAGGTTGCAACCTATCACTCATCAGTTGGAAAGTGTATCCCTTGGTGTAGTAGGATCATCAGGTATTTGGGTTTCTTTAGTCATGGTGGGTTACTTGGATACTTTCCCAGATGAATTCCTAGGACTAACTCTAATGTAGGAGATGTAGTTTTTCATTTATTCACATCACAAAATTTCTCTGATTTCTTATTCATCATATTTTATGTCACCAAACAACCTTCAAGAGTTGCAGTTGTAGTTGGATGACCTTTCATAGAAATGTTTCATCAAACCTAGTGTGTCCCCCTGGACAGCTCTGGTGTTGTTTGTGAAAAAGGTAGACCTGATCTTATAGATCTGCATAGTTTATCATCATCTGAACAATGACACGGTAAATAAAAAGTACCCCTAAAAGGATTGATGCCCTTTTTGATCATTTGTGAGGTATGAGATGGTTCTTGAAGATCAACATCTGGTTTGGATAAAATCAGTTCATGGTTTTTTAGGATGATATTCCAATGTTTTCATTCTGATGTCATTACAAACCCTATGAGTTCCTATTGATTCTCTTTGGAGTGAAGAATTATCCCATCAGTTTTATTGATTTGATGAAATAGGTATTCCAGTTGTACTTGGACGAGTTTTTTGTTATCTCCATCGATGACCTACTAATTTACTCTATATTAGAATTGGAGCATGAGGTTCACTTTCTAGGAAATTTTATTTTTGATCATGTTTTAATCATGGACCCAGTGAGAATTGATGTAGTGCTTTCTTGGGAACCACTAAAAAATGTGTTAGAGGTGTCGAGCATTCTTAGCTTGGTGGGGCACTATAGGAGATTTTTTATAGACTTATCCAGGATCGCAGTCCCTTGGACTACCATGATGTGGACGGAGAAGTTTTTTCCTTATTATGAGTAGTGGGATAGGGCCTTTGAGGAGTTTAGGTAGAGGCTGAAAAGTTCTCCAATTTTGAGACCACTAGAGGAATTCATTGAGTTTGTAGTGTATTATGATGCCTAAGCAGTAGCGCTCAATTGCGTGTTGATGCAGAAGTAGACATTATTTACATAAAGGTCATGGAAATTGATACCCCATGAGAAGAGCTAGGTGACTCATGAACTAGAGCTGGAATAGGTAGACTTTTCCCGATGTATGTAGAGACACAACGTTCTAGGAGAGCACTTTATGGTTTACTCAGACAAGAGTCTTAGGCACATCTTTACATAGAGAGACCTAAACCTGTGACAGTGGAGTTGATTAGAGTTCATCTATGACTATAAATTTGAGATAGTATATACTCCACGGAAGGGGAAAATTGTAGCAGATTCCCTTTGTAGGATGTATTAGGCTCTCTTAGTGCAGAAAGCTTCGGAGTAGTCAGATTCCATGAAACTCACCCTGGTGAAGCAGTAGGGTACATCCTATATTTAGTCGATGGTGTTGAATCCTTCACTTCTCATGTGATTGAGAGAGTCTCAGTTGGGATATATTGACTGCAAAGTTTTTCATGCCCAGATATCCATAGGAGAATCACTGGATATATATTTGGATGGAGGATATCATGGAATCATGTTCCCGAGACAGATAGTGGTTCTCGTCACGATGTGAGAAGAAGTGATGCGGGAGTTTCATACTTATCCCCAATTTATACATCATAGAGTGGGGAGTAATTATATAGACCATTAGAAGTAGTTTTTTGGGTTCGGAATGAGATGCTTCATAGTTTATTTCATCTCTCATTGCCTAATTTGTCAGCAGGTGAAGGCTGAGCACCAAGTTCATGCACGTTTGTTGAAGCCCCTTGAGATCCCAGTGAGGAAGTGGGATGAATTATACATGGAATTTTTCTGGGGGCTTCCATTCACATCTAAGGTTCATGACTCAATATAGGTGATATTTTACCAACTCATAATGTCAACTCACTTCCTTTCTATCAGGAAATAGTTCTTGATGGAGAGTTTAGGAATGTTGTACATATGTGATATCATTCGCATTTACAGGGTTCCCTTGATAAATATATCCAATCATGACACATAATTTACATAAAAATTGAGGATAGGTCTATAGGTGGAATTTGGGGAATATTTTAGGATGAGTACACCCTTTCACCCACAAACCAATAGGTAGACCAAGCACAAAATCCATGTGATAGATGATATGTTGAGAGCTTATATGTTAGAAATTACCAAGGGATGCGAGGATCACCTTCCATTGGTAGAATTTTCATACAAAAAAATCTACAAATCAACCATTAGGATGGAAAATTTTGATTCCCAGTTTGGGAGATCCTGCTGTTCACCATTATGTTGTACATAGATTGGTAAGTCATGTTTTTTTAGCCCCGCATTGGTGTATGTGACAATAGAAAAAGTCACGGATATCCATAAGCATATGAGGATTTCCCATAGCTAATATAATTCTAAAATATATCATTTTAATGGTCCCTTGATGTTTGAATAGGGAGATAATTGTTTCTTTTGAGTCTTCCCACAGCGAGGAATGTAGAGGTTCTTTTGGGGAGGAAAGATATCCCTGAGGTTCAATAGGCAATTTGAGATCGTGTAGTGGTTTGGAGAGGTTTCCTACCGCCTTTCCCTCCCCCACATTTGTAGTTGGTTTTTGATGTATTCCAAGTGTCTCAGCTGTGGAGATATTTGCATGACCCTACACACATCATCAACTGGGGAGAGCTAGATATCAAATATGGATCCTCCTTTGTGGAGTACCCGGAGGAGATCAAGGACCAGAAGGAGCAGACACTATGTGGTTGGAAAATCCCTTTGGTTCGTGTGCTATGGCAGCATGGGAATGTGCATGTGAGTTCCTAGGAGAGAGAGAGAGAGAGTCATGTGGAGGCTCAATATCCCAAGTTTTTTCCCTAGTTTTTCTTTTTGGGGATGAAATGCTTGAAGGGGGAAAGGATGTGGAGGCCCTATTTTTTCATTGTATGACTTGGAAATATTTCTATATATATATATATCTAGACCAAGGAACTAAGAGGGTGAGTGATTCTGCGGCCCGGTGTGCCCTAAATTATTTTTATAAAAATGATAAATATATTTTTTAATGAGTACTCATGTTTAATTAAATAAAATGAGATAAATATTAAACGGTTGATCTGATCATAAAGATGAAACCCTGGATGACTCCCAAACGGGGTGTTTAACCTAGGTGTGACCTAAAATGTGTTGTTGCGGGATGTTCAGACCCATTGATCTATGTTAAATATATTTTTATGTCTTTTTTCCTAGGGTTGGTCTCATAGCCCTAAAATCACTGGAAAGATCCCTCTTTCCATTTCTATTGGTGGATCATGAAGAACGACGATAGAACGTTAGATTGGATTATATCAAGACACGCCGAACACAACCGAACCTCATCCTTCTTTGGTAAATGTGTTATTCATCACTAATCAATCCAAAAAAGATCTAGGAATCATCAATTTGATGTTTTATTCCCATTTTATTTAATCATTGAGTAGATTAAACAGTTATCTTTGATATGATCCCTTTTGTATACTTTGAATCTACCCATGTAAGGAAATTAATTTATTGTCGATTATTATTCTATCCTTGGGATCCATGTTCTTGATTTAATAGACAATAACTCTTGGCCTCAATCCATAAACCATTTCTATTATTTCATTCTCCCCATTTTCTTTTCATTCATCACTGGTTGGATCCCCACAGTCCAGATTCAGCTTTGTCGGGAGCTACCAAGGCTGATTGGACCCCCAGATTCTCGACGGATCGACCAAAAAAGATACAAGATATAAGATATAAGATACAAGATATGAGATATAAGATATACGGTACAAGAGTCATGAGACTGAAAAAGGTATCCATGAGATGTCATTCAAGCATAATGTGGTGAAATGTGACTTTTTCACCAGGTCTCTAATTGATTTAAATTAATAACCTATCTCGAGTGATTTTCTATATAGAAAACAACGGGTCCTCCATTATGAATTTGGAGATACAATATGAGAAGTTCTTATCATAATTCTTCTTAAGGTGACACATAATGATGGTAGTGATTGTGCAGGTTCCCTAAAAATTTACGAGTGTTACCCTCTGGCAGGGATGGAAATGGGGTTCTTCCAGGACCCTTTACAGACATTACCTCTAACAAGGCTGGGAAGTGGAGTTTCCCAATTATCTTTACGAGTGACCCTCTTGTAGGGAAATATAGTGAAGTTCCTCAATGATCTGATTTGTACCATCCATCAGGTCTTCAATGTTGAGTTCCCCCATGACCTTTCCTATGTGGTACCCTCCACCACGACTAGGAAGTGGAGTTCCTTGATGATATTTCCTAAGTAGTACAGTCCATTACGATTGTTCATTACAGTTCCATGTTGAATGTAGAGTAGACCCCCCCCCCCAACATACTATGTCATGGGGGTCTCTTCTTGATTTTGGTGCATGATTTGTTGTGCGGAACAATTATGAGACATGGATTGATTTATCTTTTGGAATCATGATAAAAAGGAATGATTTCCCCACATAGATGCATTTTTGTGACATGACCAGAACCGTGTGGGTGAGTTAGTGAAACCTAAAGTGGATAGTATCGAGGTGTGGTGATTGAGTTCCCTATACTTGTGTGTTTAGAGTAGACGTGTTGCATGTTGAGAATTGATGATGGACTATTTGAACCATTGTCTACTCTTCTTCATAGGTTGGGTTGTGAGATAGAGATACCCTTACTCTCTCATTTAGGCTTATTTGACTGAGCATATATATATTATATCTTCTAGATTCACCATGGGATTCAGATACTCTCCTTCCAAGAAAGGTGAATACATGTGTGGCATGCCCCATTCTTTCTATGTGTATCTTCTCATGGTTGGATGAGTCAACTCTCCTTCTATAGGTAGTTAAGACTCAATGAGAAGTTCATCATCTCATTATGTTGAGATCATTGAGTCTGGAAAACTTAATTTCACTCTCTTATTGGGTTGATCTATAATCATTTACTATACCTTGTGCATTTTTTGTCTTCCACTTCAATTGTACCTCAAACTGCTCCCCCTTCATCTTTCAGGGCATCCTACTGGGTATTGTTATACTCACCCCTACATGGGATTTTCCAAAATTTCTCATGTCTTATGTAGATGATGGAAAATTTGATCATGACATCAGAGGAGAATAGGATTACAGGGTTCATAGACTACATACAGTAGTTGTTTCATGGGATATAGGAGTTGGGATCTTATTATATTTTATACCTTTCTATTTTTCTATCAGGTTAGGAGATATATCTGGTTGGGTGTGTATTTTCTCCCTTTTCTTTTCAGTTTACACGACCATACTATTGTACAGTCTAGAGGTTCATGTATTTTTGGTTTATTTTATTATAGTGTTTCATCTTTTACTTTCTCCCTTTATACTTTAATTGTGTTAGTTGTGTGTGTACATGTTCTTAGTAAAATGCCTCCCCTAGTTAGTTATTCATTCAACGCTTATCTCCATCCCCTGGCCTATGGAGGCGGGTTTGGGGTAGTTGTGAATTGAACCCCATCTTGGGTTGTGTCAAGACACAACCGTCCCTAATTCTATCCAATGTTTTATTAAAACATTGTTTGTGTGTACGGAGGACTACCACCTCGCAGGCTGATGTTATTCATTTTTCCTTTAACACATTTAACTGCTAGGTATAATGATGGGCATAAAATATATATGTGATATATATGAAATAATTATACTACTAGTGTCATTATATCATATATACAATTTTTTACTTTCCATTCATTAGGGGATACAATAACACCGCTCATGTGTATGGAATACCACCACTTCACGAAGCTATGAGATTCTTCTTTCACTAACTATTTACATAGAAAGTGATAAGGATAAATTTAATGATTATATGTGATATAAATGACAACATTATGATGTTAATGACATATTTATCTTTTTTAAAAGATAATATAAAATATTGTATTTCTTACCTTTTCACTCACATGATGATGATAATATCGTTTATGTACATGTGGACTACCGCATTCATGAAGTGATGTGACTCTATTTTCATCACCAAATCACATGAATGATATATATATAAGTATATTTAAATAATTAATATGATATATATGATATTATTATCATTCTAAAAAAAATTGTTACATACCATCTTTCCATAACGATCATTGAAAAATGAAAATGTTACTCATGCGCACATATGGTCTACCCTCTCCATGGTCATAACATACTTCATTTCCCAAAATCATATTCCATGATTGATATTGAAATTATATCAGATATATGAATATTACAATTGTGTCATGAATATTATTATATATTTTATAGAATTATTTAATTTTCAAATGAACTAAATCCTTCATGAAGAAACACAAATGAGAAAAAAAGACAATAAACACCCAAAAAAATAAAAAAATGATAGATAATTAACGAATGGGTGATAAGATGTTATAAAAGGGTCATATATGATTTTATAAATATTAATATGGTTCTAGTATAAGTTATTAACATATTTAAAATCACTATAGAGGAGGTTAAATCACTTTCATCTAAAAGGAAGCGTGAGGTAAGGGACTTCGTCTAAATTTCATTTCATTGAGGCATATTGTAATGTTATGCACCTAATTAATTTTGAATGGTGTGTATAACTCGAATTTTAGTTGTAATATGAAGAAATTATTTATTATTCATGATATTTTTAATTTAAACTTGAAATATATTATCTAATGTGATTTTACATAAAAATTACCAAGTGGTAAAGAATTTCAAAACTCAATTTCCTTTCATTGGGATATATTACATCATTATTGTTGTTGATTATGTGTATAATGAATTTTGATTATATTATGTTTTACTTCCACATCTTTATATTTAATTATAATTGATTCACATAATTGATTCATTTATTTATCCTCTCATCAATTTTATGTTTATTGTTGGGTTTGTTTCACAATCTCATTCTCATTTAGATTGTTTATAATTTTATTACCTTTGAAGGAAATTATTATATCATAGTCTAAAAAACCCATTTAATTTAATATTATCTTATTTATTCATTATATTTTCTAGTAACATTATCATTTTTCACTCTATGGTACTAATTTTGTTTGAGAAAATGTTTTGAAAAAATCTAAATTTATTTCTCTCTTTGATTGGAATACACTTTTCAGCGAAACCCAGTTTTTCTAAAACTATTTTAAAAAATGTTTTAACATTTTAAAAATGATTTATTAAATACATTTTTACCCATGTTATACTTTTTTAAAATTTGTTTGAATGGAATCTTATTTTCATTTTCTAAAAAATGAATTTTTCTAACCTTTGTATAGTATAAAATGAGTATTCTTTTTTTTGTACGAGATGTACCAAATTACTCACCATCATGACTAGAATTTCATTGAAGATTCATTTGTAATTTTATAATTTTGTTTTAATGAAAATATTTTCTCAAATAATCTATAAATTCTTATTTTTTGAAAACAATTTTCAACGAAAAATATTTTAAAATGTATTATTCTTTAAAAAATGACTTTCCAAATAAAAAACATATTTTCCTCAAGAGTATTTTAAATGATATTTTTATGGTATTTCAATTCATTAATGACATCAAACCTATAATGTACTTATGATCCACTCAGGATATGTAGTATTTATATCATCCTTGTTATTTTATTGGATGATTTATATTTAGTTTAGTTAATATTGTTCAATTTTATTATCATTCACCTTTTTAATTTGAATGGTTTATGATTATGTGTATTTATTGGGGTAAATATTAAAATTTCATATGTTAGTTTTTCAATATGAATTTTTATGTTGATTATGTTTCACCCTTTTCATATGAGTAATTAATTAGACATTATCAGTGATTGATGGGGTCCTCTATAGCCTGTCAATGAATCAGTATGTCCCATAAGACAAACTAGGTATAGTTTTTGCATCAACATTAAACCATTTATATAGATTTATTGGCATGAGGAATCAACTATATGAGATGCCTTGAAATGAATCCTTGATAGTATTATATGTCCTGTCTCTAGACCATGATAATATTTTTAGATGAGCCCATAAGGGGCACCGCGACGTTAGGGTTCTTTCCGGCGCCGCCTTCTTTCCTCCCGTCTCAGGTGGGATCTGGTCCTCTATTCAGTGCTTCAGTTCGGCATATTCATGAAGGTTAGTATCTTCTAGTGTCAATGATGTGTTGGATTGTTATCCGTGTAAAACCTCATAGTTTCTAGTTCCTCTCAAACTAACCTTCATGTCGGATAGGTCTTCCTCAGTGGCGCGTTGTTAGTACAGGGTTCGTTCTTCATATGATGCGATATGGGGGTTATCACTCTATATGGTGCTGGATGTGAGTATGTTGGTAAGATATTGTCTTCATGTGTGGCTTTGAAGGTGGTGCTGGGATCTGTGGATAGCTTGCGGTGAGGTATTCTTCCAAAGGGCGTTGATTTGGTAGGTCGTCTCTTCGGTGTTGGTTTTTTGATTTCTATGTTTTTTGTATTTATGGTTGTGCTTCATCTTGAGACTCAGTTTGCGGGATCAACATTTTTTTTTGATTTTCCATTTGTAAGGAATTCTGGAATTTGAGAGAATTTTGGTTTTGAATTTTCTTGATTTTCATGGAGGCAATGAAGGTTTGAAGGTGCGAATCAGTGTTTGGTTCTTGAACCTCTTGAATGATAGGTTGTTCTATGGGTACCTACAAATGTTGAGGTGTTATGAGTATGGGGGTTTGAAATTTTTGAATTCATGGAAATGGTGGGGAATCTGGTTGAATGTTTTGAATCAATGGAATGGAATTTATGTTTTGCAAGTGATGGCTTGGTGTTTGTACTTAAACATTTGTTCCATGATGTTATGTTGTTTTAATTTGTGGAGTTCTGTATGGTTTCTCACATTTTCCTCATAAGTTATTGAATAATAAAAATATTATTTTCAGTTAGTATGAATTCAATTATTAGTATTAAATGTGATTATTCAATTAGTTAGAATATCCATGGTAAACTTTCATGCACATGAGATTATTTATATGGAATTATTTGACCATCATTTACTCATTCGCTATTATTCTCAAGTAATTGATTAAATGTAATGTGTTTTTTATATTTACCTTTCCATATTTATTATTCCTTATTTATTCAGAACATCGGTAATATGCTTACCCTTACTGAGCATCCGAGCCCACCCCTTTCTTATGTTTATTTTTACCAAGATACTAGGAAGTATTTTTTGATTTATATATATTCATAAGCTAATGTAAATAATGGAGTTATCTAGAAAATACTTTTTTTATTCTATGTTTTCAAATTTTCAAATGATTCATGTATGTATCTAGTTTACCAAGACTACTAAACTATTCGGTCCTTCGGTATGCAATTCATTACAGCTCATTATAAATGTTTTACTTTTGAGCTTGTTATACTCTATATTTCAATTTTTTCATGTTTATTATTGTTTTAGGAATCGTGTACTACTATAGTTTTTTTGGGAATCATGTAGTCATGTGAGAGAATATTGAAACCTCTGATGGCATGTCTATAGCGCTTTACAGGTATGTGATGATGGAAGCTCAGGTAATTGAATTTATGAGTTCATATAAATAATGTTTATTAGAATATCTGTCTTTTGGGTATGTTTTAGAAATTTATAGAATTATATGTAGTTGTATGGGTAGACATGTACCATAATGGTTCATGCTAGGTAGTTGGTCAGTCTGGGCTGATCAGGTTTGATTTAGGGTTTTCCTAGTGAAGACTGTCTAAGCCAGTATATATGTTACATGAAAGAACATCATACCTATCTTATTTACATTCTATTTTGTATGTTTTATGTTTTTTTAAAATTTTAATTTTTTTATGTTAAATATTGATCGTTTAATTTTTTAATTTTTGATGTCAGGAAAAATCACCTATTATATCTTCTTCCCATTCTATTTAAGTTTTACTAAGACTATAATTTAGTTTGAAATATTATTGATTTTTTGTTTTACCATTATGTAAGTATTTTTTTACCATTATGTGATGATATATTACCCTAACATAAGTAGGTTATTACCTTTATGTGGTTTTAGTTTTTCTCAGTTGATGCTTATAAAAGTCGTCTTATACCCTAATATAAGTTTTGATAAATAGGGGTTACCTTAAAATATAGGTTTTTGTACCCTTACATAGCTAGGGTAATATGTAGGTTATCTTTACATATACTTGATATAAAATGATTTATTAGATCTAGAAACCATTATTTGGGAGTATGGTACCTTTACAAAAGATCTATTTTAACTTTACATAACCAATGGAATGGAGCAGGTACCCTTGTGTAAGCTAGAGCACTGGAGGATTACCCTTTGGTGAGGACCAAAGTTCCCTTTTGAATCTATGGTTTCAATCGAGGTACCCTTACATATCCTTAGTTAATCCATTTTATTTAGTAAAGTACCCACAAAAAGTGTGCCTTGGTGACCCTTATGTGGATTAGCCTATGTCGACCAATATTTAACAACAACTATTAGCGATTTTTTGCAACGAATACTTCTAGAAGCTCCTCAACTAACCATATCACTCAATGTCATTGGAGTATCTTATAGAAATTTTTTCATTGATTTTAAGTGCTTTATATCCCTACTTTTGTTGTGGTGAGACTGAATTGAATTCTAAAAGAAGGTTGAATCCAAGAGAATGATTAAGGGAAAGGAAGGAGACTGACTAGAGGTGAGGTCTTATTCATGGACTTGTTGGGAACAACACTTACTGTCAAATCTTAGAAGTTAGTTTAGATGGAGAGATCCAGCGTTACAAGTTGTAATAAAAAAAATAGTCGTGGAAATATATCATAAATGGATTTTGATATGTGAGGTTGGACATTGATAAGTGTATTTGAAATCAATCTGTTTTGTTTATATTTATCATCACTGGTTATGTTTTTATTATTCCATCCTTCTTTTTCATGATTATTATTAGACTATTAGCTTTGTATGAGTTTGTTCTTGCTATTTTTATTTCATCAGTTCTCTAATTATAATCTTCTACGGTTTTCTTTTCTTATTAATATGATAAGGGGTGTGGTTGGGGTTCTTATCAAATATTAGGACCAAAGTTGTTTGAGCTACATAAATTCATGTGTTCTTTTTTTATGTTTTTTAGATTATTCTCATTATGGTTGTTTTCATTCCGTTGTTCCTATAAATTATTACTTTTGTTAGATCAATTTTTGTTATTGTTATTATGTGGTGGTTTATGCAATACTTCTTCCTACTATGGAGATTTTTTTTCAATTTTTCTCCCTCATAACTAATAATGTGTCTTTATAAAGGGATGGAAAGACATGTCATTGAAAATTTTCAATTTAACTTCAATCTGTTCTTATCTTTTCTGTTATACCCATGGAATTACACATTTAAACCTAAATATTTCTTCACCATGCTCATTTTAATCTCCTTCTTGATATAAAAATTATATCTTCATGTTTCTGTCATCTTCTATCCTCACTTCACAACATAAATAGTATTATTTTAGGAATTTTAAATCATAAACTTTTTTAATATATTATGATATCTTTTCCATATTGCATATCTTTTCTAAATGATAATTATTATTCTCCCTTTCTGTGTGACCATTAAAAAAATCCCCATCACTACAATATTACACACCATTAAAAATATCCATCATTATTCAAAGTTTATTTCACAACTAAATATGGGTGTTTTAGTTTCTCATTTCCATTAGGTATTCACTCATATTCTACTCACATTAATAATTTCATCAAAAACCTCCATGCTCTAACTTTTGAAAATCCTTCAAAGTTTTTCCCTTTCCCTCTATGATTTTTCAATGTCATTCCAATCCTTCCTCAACCTCGAGTTCAACTCATTGGCCACCATGACCAGAATTCAGGTTGTTTATCATTTTTTCAAGTGTTTCAGGTCATCGTTTCCTTTAATATTATGATAATTGTGTTTCCATGCATCGTGTTTAAAGACCGCTGCATCCATTTTATATTGATAAATCTATAAATTATATTACTCTTGAGATTCATCATGAGACCATTGCTTCATGAATGTCATAATTATTATTCTTGAAGCAAAATTGATCGGTGGTTCCATTTTTCATAGAAATTCTATTACAAAGGTTGTAGTTATATATAGATTTGATACTATTCCTTATTTATAATATTTACTAATAGGTTCATTCTCATTTAATGATATGGAAATGGGTTTTTAAACACATATTCATCATCTTCTATAGTGTCTTTGAAATCAAATGTAAACATTAGTTGTTTTTATAGGGAAAGGATAATACATAAAATTATCATGATCTTAAAAATAAAGTGTTTTTTCAGTTTTAACTTTTTTTTTAATTTATTTCTAATTTAATATGCTTTTTTTCTTTATTTTATTCTTCTCTTGGTATTTACTATTACCCTTATTTGAGTTTCGATATACCCCTGATGTGGGATTTAGTTCTTTAACTTTTCCCTTACATAGGTGTCCCTTGACCCATATGCAGTCTCAGTAAGGCTTAGTCTACCCTTATGCATGTTTACGTAAACCTAACATAGTCATAGTTTACCTTTACATAAGTCCCAGTTTACCCTTATAAAAAGTCCCTTGACCATTATGTAACATTAGGCCTATCCTTACAAGGATTTTAGTTCATGGGTTCTACCATTATGTGAGTGGTTGTGTACCATCATGTAGCCATGGTATAGTGTTGTGTTCCAGGACAGAAACTTCCCTTACATGGGGGAAGGTTTGACCATTATGCATCAGTCTTATTAAATTTTACATGGATATTATTTCACAGATATTTTAGGCTATTAGGGTTCCATTCATCCCAGTCATTCATTTCCTTCACATAAGGATCAAACCAACCCCCGGGTAAGGGTAAGTAATGTAATGGTACACAACACAATATTATGGCCACATGAGGGTACACATCCACTCATGTAAGTGTAGAACCCTTGAACCAAAGTCCATGTAAGGATAAACCTGGGGCTATGTAATGGGAAGCAGACTATACGTAAGGGTAAATAATGATTTATGTAACGGTTAACCATGGCTACATAAGGGTAACCTAAACTTACATAAGTGTGGCCCAAACATTACCAAGTCTATGTAAGGGTCAAGGGATACCTATGTAAGGGTAACATAAAATAATTAAATCCCATGTAAGGGTATACCAAAACACATGTAAGAGTACAGGAAAAGACTGGGAGAGGAAGAAAACAAGCACATTGAATCATTATTTATTTAATAATAATAAATCGTAAACCAAAATAATGAATATCCACCATTTAAATTAAATGCATAAGGGATTTAATAAACAAAATCATCACAAAAAGGATACATACATGGTTTCTATTTCCATTTCATTATAAACCTCTTAGATATCTATTATTTCCCCAAACCTATGTTATAAGAGGTGAGTTGTCCTACGTATTTAAAACTATAAAAAACATAAAATATTGTATGCTCTTTTGGGAATGAAGAAACCATTTGCAGAATATTTGAGTACAACCACATTTTCCATAAAATATTGTATAGAGGAAAATTTTCGAAAGGTTTTAGCTTTTAAGTTAAATATTTTCATTAAAAAATCAATGTTTGGAACTTGTTTTCAATTTAAATATTGCTTCTATGTTAATATTGTGCACATAGACTGGAGGCCTGCATTATTAACGATCAATTTATATTGCACAAAATAAATTTTAGTTACCGAATATAAACATTTGAAGTAATCATGTCGAATCAATTAATATGTTATATTTATTATTCTTTTATCACATACATGAACAAGAATTTTTATATTAATATACCTAAAATGATAAAAAATGGTTGTTTCTAGGGTTTTCAAAAAACATAATACAAATGATTATGGGTTTTTAATTTTTTTAAAATTCAAATATTAATATTGTTTAAGCATTCAATGCCTTTTGATAATCTATAAATCACTAAAATGCAGAGTAGGATGCAAAGCCATTTTCCTTAATTATGGGAAAAATGTGTTGGAGGATCCAACGCCATTGGATTCTACTAAAAACTAATATTTTTTAGTTTTATAATTTTTATTTTTATTTTTATTTTTTGTATATATATCAATAAATTTTTCTAGATTAACTTTTATTATATTAACCATTACTTCTGTTGATGAAATCTAAAAATATAACTCAAACTCTCATCCAGGCTCCCTTTTATTATGCTAGGTTCCTTGGAAATCCTTATGGATTTAAAATGTATGATTGAGCTTCCCCAATTTATGTGTTGGAATACTACTATATTATTATTAAAAATTAATAATTAATTAATGGTAAATATTAATTAAAATTTAATTACTAATAAATAATACTAATAACTAAATAACTATTAAATATTAATAAATAACTAATTAATATTAATAAATAACAAATTAATTAAAATTATTTTTTAATATATAATAATAATTAATAAAATAGTAATTAAATATTTTTTGATTTAAAATTTATAATATTAACAATTAATTATATAATTAATAATTAATTAATTATTAAATATCAATAATTGTTATTAATAAATTACTAATAAATATTTGAAATTATATTTTATTTATTAAATTTTAATAATAATTATTTAATTATTAAATTATTATTAATGGACAAATTATTACTCAATTATTAATCAATAAATAATATTTATTTATTATTTATAAATAATTTCAATTTTGTGATATTTTTTAATAATAAATAATATTAAATTTATTAAATTTATTAATAAATAAATGTTGTTAATTAATTAGTAATTAAATAATAATTATTCTTATTAATTAGAATCTAAATAATTATTATTAATAATCATTATTTAATTATTTAATTAATAATTTTTCCTTAATTAAAAGTCAGTGATAATTGTTAATAATAATTAATAGTTATTTTTACTAATTTTATTAATAGTAAATAGATATTAATTAATTGTTAAATTATTGCTATTCATTAATAATTTTCAATAATGAATCGTATTAATTTTTATTAATGGATTTACTCACTCTTTCTCTCACTTCAAAGGTTCCACCACTAGATGCCTTCATTATAAGGGTAATGTTCCCCATGTGAAAGCAGACCCAGATGCTATCTCTGAGCGACAAAAGATAGGTAAGAACTCCATTATCGCCTGACATGTTTTACCATGGGGTTCCAAACCCTTGAGAATCAGTGACTTAGTGGTACACCTCTAATAAATTTTTGGATTCATGAACAATAAATGAGTCTCTATGGATTGTGGATTCTTTCACATCCTCTTCCCCTCTAAAGAATTGAATATGAGAGCGTGTATATGTTTCTCAGTATTGTTCAAGCATGATATTCTTCACATTCAGGAACATGAACAGAACATCAATCCACTGGATGTATGTAACTCCTCTATTAAATATTAGGTTAGAGTAAACAAGTTAAACAAGAAAATTTGGTACCCAAAAACATTGCATGACATCACACTTTCCATTGGTGTCCCTATAAAAATGCACATGGAAATAGAATTGGCTAGATTTGGGCATTACCATTGCTTCCTAATTGAAGTTGATTTGAGTTACGCCTTAGTTGATAAATTAATTCTCTCAACTTATGATGATGAATTTGATCTATGTATTGGGCTTATAAAAATCCCATGGTTCTATATATATTGAAAAGTCATTTGACATGACAATTTGATTTGAAAGAGGAAAGTTATTTGTTCTTTTTTCATTACTAGAGGAAATTATTAGAGATTGTGTTTAAAAAAGAACCTGAAATATACTTTTCCTTGTTTGATTTCTAAAAATATTGGGTAGAGTGAGATTTAGGAAGGGTAAATCTCCCCATTTAAACCTGGAAAGAAAGGAACGTAGTAGTGGGTCTGGGCATAATTCATGTATGGGACAAACTTTTGGTTTTTACGATAATTATGGGGTTGTGTTACATAAAGAGCATCTATCTAATGCTAGAATCACTAGGGTTTGAATCACTCAAATAGAGAAGACCTCTCATGTATTTGGCCCTACGTATTGGTTGGTATCTGGCTTGTTGGCCTCTTCTGATACTCCAATATGTCCTTCCTCCCCTCTGGCATAAGTCACTTCTATTAATGTTGTATTAAGGGATGAGAGTCTTGATGTAAAAAATAATTCCAGCTACCCAGACTCTTCAAAATAAAATGAATTTTATAATGCTTAAGCCTCCTCTAATGATTTTCTTGTTGCATGATATGTAACTACTTGTGATGAATATATTAGTAATTCTTATTTATACCTTGAAGAATTAATGCATATGGTTTCTCATCTTGGGGAAGAATTGAATATAAAAAATTCTTGAAAGAGGAAAGGTAAAATGAAAATCGATTCTTATCTTCCAATGAAAAAGAATAATGACAGTTCTTCTAATCAGAAAATTAATGAGGTGGAAATCTCTAGATCTGGGGAAGTTTAAATGGATGGAAAAAAACTCCCAGTTCTATTGGAGTACTCTCTAGGTGATAATTAAATGACTAGCTCTAGGTATTTAGTGATTAAAGTCATATGTGATGTGAATTTAGTATTAGGTAACATACTAGTCACTGATAGTGATCAAGTACAACATGAAGATTTAAAGAAGGCATAAGTAACTAAATCCAACCACTTTGGAGTTCCTGACACACTAAATGAAGATAGATAATATAGTGAACGTGATGGAATATTGGTGGTTAGAAATGTTATCACCTGAGGAAATCTCATTATAGTAGTCAAAGTCTATGGTGATGAGGTTCAAACACTCATAGAGAGGGGCATAAGCAGTGAGGAAACCATCATTGATGGCCTATATAAGGGGAAGGAATTTAAAATGGATATTTTAGGGAGTGATTCAGAGTACCCTAGTAGACTTGGTTTAAGGGTGAAAACTTAAAAGAGAGGTTATCATCCAAGAGGTTGATGTCGCGGGCATGGTCAAATTAATTAGGTAGCTCGGACCACTGAAATTCTTGATACTCAGGCCTAGATTATTAAAAATCTAGGTCTATGTATTTCTGTAACTGATGAGGACATTTTTCTTTGTTTAACCCCATATTTTCACCTTCTACATTTGTTTCAATAAAGGGGCTTAAACCCAAACCTTTCAAAAAAATAATTAATGATTAAATATTAATAATCTTCAATAATAAAGTTTATAAATATTTTAATAATTTGTTAGTAAATAATATTAATTAGTAATTAAAATTTTTTAGGAATTAATATTATTAAGTAGGATATAATAGTATTTATTAAAAAATTCATTAATAATTAATAATTATTAATATTTAATATTTAATATTAATAGTTAATTATTATTTAGTTCTGTAGTTGGGGTTTGGATTAGTGGTAAGAACCCTATAATCCTAAATGTTTAATGGAGGTTCAAAACCCATTGGACGCAGGTGCTGTAGCAGTACTGTAGTAGTACTGTAGCAGACTGTAGCAGCGGTGGAACTATAGCAATGGCATGCACTATAGCGGCGGAAAGTCACTATAGTGGTGGAATGGTACTATAGTAGTGGCAGGTACTGTGTGGGACTATATTAGGGGATACATTTGTAGTACTATTCACAGAATGGGCCTTGGGCCAAATATTTGGGCTTACAGTCCATGTAATGGGATAAATTCCCACTGGGCCTTCGGGCTATGTAATGGGTCTCCCTCTAACCAGTTAAAGAGGTCTTTGCTTTGCTTTAGTAATAAATGAGGCTTTAGCCCCAAACATTTTTTAAAAAAATTATTATTTAGTATTTGTTAATATTATTTGTAATTAATTTAATATTATTTACTAAATGATTAATTAAAAACTATTCATTATTAAAAATTAATTAGAAATTAATTAGTAGTTAATTAGAGGATGGAAGAGGATCAGATGAAGTTCCACTGCTCCTGGAGATCGTGGAGTTTTTCCAGTGGCAACCGATATGTTCCATACAATGAGGATTTTAGGTTCTCTAATGCAAAAATCAATGGGATATTAGATATTTTCGAGTGTAGGTTGTGGGTGGAGACATGTACTGGCTTTCCTTGTTAAAGGAGTCTTCAACTAGTCATATTTTTAATGAATGTGTCTCTAGTTATCATGGAAGAAAACACTAATGCGCTCTCAGAAAGGATCTATATGGGTATAAAATCATTTATTACATGGATTTTTTCTGAATGGTAACCAACCATGGCATTTAGATGTTTTTTTAATAGGGATTCAGAAATATGGGGGTTTTCTACCTGGAAGATTGTTTCAATTGGATGTGATTTTCTTTCACTTCCTATTTCTATATGATGATTTTAAGCATCATACCTAGAGTATTGGTTCACTATTTTTACATCCTGGCACCCTTCGGCTTCAGGACATAAGTTTGGAGTTTGATTTATCAAATACCAGAAATTCCTTTTAATAGATTTGCATGAGTATTTACAGCCTCAATAAGATTTTATGGCATCTGAAGATACTGCATTATATTTCAACTACCATTAGAGTTCCAATTTGATTAGATAGGGAGACAGAGCTACCACGGTTTATCCACATTGCACAAATTTTAGTGGAGGTAAATCTCAGTGGCACCATCATTGATAATATAACTTTATCCACTCCTCATAATGATATTCATTTGTGAGTTGATTATGAAAATAATTATTGTTATTGTTTGGACTAAAACTATATAGGAAATTATATTGATACATGCCAAAGAAACATTTTCTGCTGTAAATATAGTGCAAATGGTCACAATTGAAAGACTATATGAAGGTGGATAATCTTGTTTATGGAGTTGAAGTTCCTAGAAAAGATGATGACAGTTGATCACATGTTTCAGAGACCCAATACATGTAGCTCTAGGTATATCTGGTGATTCATGATGAGATGCCCTACCTCCCTTCTGGTTGTGCCCCTCTGAGGAATCAAGAGGTGAAGGCTATGTAGGATGGATTATCATTCAAGGAGGATTTGTGCAAGGAGACTACACTAGGGATTGAGGATGTTGATATGGTCAAAAGGAAAGGGAAATAAAAAGGTTTTGATGCTGAAGGTTTCCAGTAGGTTCTTCCCAGGAGGTCCTCTAGATATTATAACAATGAGTATGAGCATCCCACTATTCATATCAAGGTAGTCGTGACTAGGGTTGATTCTACCATGCATGTCTCCATACAGGACGCTTCTCCAACACCCTATACACCAACACTTCAAGTGGGCATTGGTGGTGAAGCTGATGTCCTAGTGGTTGGAAACTCTATTAAGGGGAAGAAATAATCTGATATTACTCAACTAGAATATGTATCCAAGTCACATTCACATTCTCAGCTTTAAATTCATAATAGATCTCAATATGAAGATGCATTCCTTGAAGAATTTGGTAGTCTTTTTGTTGTAATGAAATTTGCTGATATTGAAAATGGTGCACTGGATAAGGATGACCTTGCTCTCAGTAATGTTACTAAATACACCGATCCTACTGATGAGGGTGGTGTGGATGAAAAATCATCGAACACAGGTGACAAGGATTCTACTTGGCAGGATTATTTACAATGGAAATGAAGCAGACACTCTAAAGGGCGAGGTGGCTCTCATATAAGAAGTGGCAAGCATAAAATAAGATTACTAGATTTTGAGTCTTTCTTTTGCGGTTGAGCATCATGTTTACTTTTCATCTTCTTTTCCCCTTCTCCTCTATCATGTGTTTTATTTTCATTAACAAATATCTCAGGACCATTGATTCATCCCTGGTTCACACCTTTTTAAGTAGTTATTTGGTTATTTATTAATATTATTATTTATTAAATATAATTTATTAGTAAAAAATATTTTTAATTAGTAAAGAATATTATTTAATTATTAATTAATAATTTTTAATATCTAATAGTAATTATTTATAGTTAATTGTGATTTAGATATTATTATTATTTGGTTATTGTTAATATAAATAAATAAAAATTAAAAATTATTAAATTAATAATTTGATAATAACAATTAACTATTATGAAATAATTAGCAATTTATAAGTTATTTATTAATATTATTAATTAGTAATTTATATTTTTTTTTGTAATTAAGAGTATTAATTAGTAATTAATTTAATTAAATAATTACCTAATTACCAAATAATAATTATTAATATTCAATGGTAAATATTTTTATTTAATTATAATTTAGTTATTTGTATTTTTATTTACTAGTAATCAATTAGTAATGAATATTTATTATTAATTAATTACTAATTATTAATAATATATTACTATTATTCATGTAGAGGAAACACGGAAGGTGAATCCCATATTGGAAATCCATAAGGATTTTCAGGTCACCCGCCCTTATAAAATAGAGTCATGGGTGAGGGTTCTAATTTTATTTTCGTATTACCTTAAAAAAAGTAATGAAGGATATAATAGGTGTTAAATTCTTCTAAAAATATTATTTTATATACATATATAAAAAAACAAAACAATATACAAATAAAAAAATTAATACAAAATGAAATTTGATATTTTTTAGAACCAAATGAATTGGATCATCCAACACATTTTGGTGCCTTTTGAATTTTTTAAAGGCATTGATGGTTTTATCGCATTTAAGATATGAAATTAAAAAAGATAAAAATCTATAACCATTTCGATTAATTTGTTTCTAAAAAATAGATGAAACCATAAAATAACATGAATAAAATGAAACTATATAAAAAAATATATTAGTATAAGGTATTATAAGTTTCCTAGTCATTAAATTTGTAATCCTTTGAGTGTGAATACTATCCACATATCTTTTTGTTAATGCTATTGTTTTTCCTTGATCAGAAGAACAAAATTATTTAGTTTCAATGGTAAGTGTTGAGATCTATAATGACTAGATGTTCCTTCTAAGAAAAATAAATGATAATGTTACCCATTATTCACTCATCCTCATGATATATTTTCTAAAAAGAAACTACATTTTAATTTACTTGTTCATGATTTCTCAATTCAAGTGAAGTCTCCTCATTAGCCAAAACAATCATAGCCTTTCTAATTGCCTCATGTTTGATCATCAAGGATACAATTAATGTGTCTTATCTTGATTGTAATTTTTTCAATCTATGTGAAAAAATAATTTTATGTATTATCCAAAATTATAATGATGCGGTAATGGGGAAAAACCCACCACCATGTGAGAATCTAGTCACAGTTCACTTCCCACATGGACTTGTAAATTTTGAAAATTTTAATGTTTTTTCTTAAATTCTAAATAATTTATTTTTATTGTTACAATATTATTCTTATGAAATTAATATTTCTGAGTATGTAATTATATAATATCATATAATTATCATATTAATAATGAATTGGAGCATGTTGATCTGACTTATTTTGACCAAAATAAATAAAAAAATGAAACATTGAATTACTTTAAATGAATAGTAACTCTGACACAATCATTGATATAATTACTTACCTTTAATAACTACTAATTTTTGTTAAAATTTTCAGAATTTGTGTTTAATACTCTTTTTTACATCATGATTTAGTGAGATTCATAGGATGCAACCATTCATTTTTAGGCCAATTGATAAAAAATAATAATTCTATAAATACATGAGAATATATGTTTTGATAATAGATATTTAGTATGTATACTCACATATTAATGAAGAACAATAAATTTTTGTATTCACGTATTTAATATATCAGGGAAAATTAACAAATTATAATGAAAAATAATATAAAAATATTATTAACTTTATAATTTTAACACCAGAAACATGTGTGGCTCTGCACATTAACTTGGTTTATAAAAATATTTTTTTTTAAATTTTAAGATCTAAACATTACTTCTTCACATGATCATATTTTATATTAGGTACACCTTTTCATTTTCATAGAGGGTAGAATTATTTTATTTTTTATTGAAGAAATGATACATTTTTAAATCATTAGTATGGTTAGTTTTTATCCCCACAAAATTATAAGTCATTTCAATTGAATTTGTTTTATAAAAACCTTTAAAAATGGTATCCATATTAATTAACTGATATAAATTAAGAATGAGATAATAATATCTTACTTTCTTAATTAAAATTTAATAAATAAAAATTTATATTTATATTCATAATGTTAAAAAATGACATTATTTTAGTACAAAAAAATTAGAACAATATTAATAGTTATATAAATCCAAGACTAGAATTAATCCAAAGGTGAATATTACTCTAAACGGGGCCATTATTCAACCACATTAAATTCGTTTTATATACCCCACGTCAGTTTTAATGGACTATTTCATAGGATTTTGGAGATTTAAATTCAAAAAAAAAAAATTTAAAATTTTATACAATTTATTCATATATATTTTCTTCATAGAGTCAATGAATTTTGAACTATCTGGTATTATTTCGATCAAATTGGTTAGTATCTTGGTGTTTTTGGCCTATACATAGAGAGAAATAAAATGAATGTTTCTATTTAAATAATATAAAATATTTTATGGGTCAATAAAAACTATACATTGGAAACCAGTCCTGTTGGATTTCAATTTTGGTGAGTAATTTTGACCTCCTCTCTAACCCCAAAACAAAAATGAAAAAATTTGGCACAAAATCTAACAATACATAAAAATGAATTTATCTAATCAATTCTCATCCATATTTAAAAATATTTAAATTCGTAAAATATCATTTTAAGAAAATATGTGATTATGATTTTTGTTAAAAAAATCAATATTATGAGATATAATTTATATTTTTTTCCTTAAAAAGATTAATAATAAACTAATATTGTTTAATATGAATTCTATATTGAAGATTACACTATGCAATAATGTCATTGACTGCATTTAAAATGGGATACATAATCCTATAAAAGTATATTCCATGTATTAGAGAGCGTGGTAAATATCAAAATAATGTATCCATGTTAGATAGAATAACTAATACCTCATTTCCACTCATGACTCATGTCTTCAATTCAATTTTTACCCGAATAGGTGTATACTCCATCTCTATTGAAGTTTTAAATAATATATCATATATGTTCATCTATTTCATGTAGTTTACATTCTATTTCATGTTCTCATGATTTTCCTAATACACATCTTAAGTTTAATGTCTGTGAGTTCCTCATAAACTAAAAAAGGAAACATCAAATTTAAATGTTTATACTTTCTTAGGAGACAATCACAATTAACAGAAGAATTATCATCAATATTTTTTTTAAAATAATGTGTCATTCAATGTCCTTTTAGTGATTTCATAAGATGGATATTATTTTCATTGATATTATTTTCGTTGATGTGACAATTATATGACATTAACTAGTAATTTAAATATTCATAATTATTTATAAAATAAATAATTTTTCTTTGATTTGCATGTGGGAAATTCATATTGTGATTTTGGATACATTGGGAGCAGGTTAAAGAATCCTATAAAATTTAAAAGTTATGTATTGTAAGGTGTGATCAATATCAACATAAAAGGTCCTTTTAGGGTAATAGTGAAAATAACACAATAGTTATTCATAACTCGAATAATAAGATCAACGTCCAAATTTCAAAAGTGTATATTTCTATCCTTTTAAACTTATCTATACAATTTGTAATAAATTTTTGTTGTAAATGTGGTTTAAATTCTATTTCACGTGCTTAGAGTTTTCCTAGGGTGCACTAAAAAGTCACTACGAAATTTAAGTTCTATATTTAATTGTCTTGGTTTAAATATTCAATTTCACACACTACTATAGATACAGGCTTTATCAGTGCTAAAAATGGCATTAATAAGCACTAAAAAATTGTTTATTGTTTGAGTTGGTATTCTAGAACCAATTTCTTGTACATTAGATTATAAGTATATTCACATAAGTGGATATTATTTCAAACATCATGTCATATATCATTCGATTTTCACTGTAACATTAATTTAATTATGTTTGTAGAACAAATATTTTAAATTATTTTATTCTTAATTTAATTTTTTTAATCCCACCAATGTGTTATTTAATGGTAAATGGTCACATTTTAATTTTTAGGAGTATTTTTTAGCTTAATTGGAAAGATGGATTATTTTAGATTTAAACAATTTAAATTTATTTTAATGATTCAACAATAACATTTTATAAAATGTTACAAGTTGAGAAATAATTCTTTTATAGGTTCCTGTGTTCGATGCGATTCATTTTTTCCTTCTGGACTCAAAGCACAATCAATCATTTTGATGCTCAAATCCAGCACACAAGTCAGTCATCAAAAAATGGGCACAGAATTGGATTCTTTTATTTTGGGGACCATATATCATAAATGGCCAAACAATTGGAGCTGAACTTTTACATTGATCAAGAATACATCCGAATGAAGAATTATTTTTTAAATTCATGTGCCATATTATTTCATTATCAAGGCCATAAATGCATTGGAAATTGGTGCATTGGATTAAAAACGGTCTATTTGATAGAATTAATGTTTTTTAGTAATATGGCCATAAATCCTTTATTACATGTCCAATGAATCTGATATTTCTTGAGTATACATAGGGGAAATATCGAAACAACTTTTAATAAGGAACATTTACATAATTCAATCATTAAATAGGTATACCACATTCATACATTTGGGGGAAGGATTTTGGAGGCAAATATTTTCACCCCATCTCCCTATAAAAGAGTTTATTCTTCATTCCAAATGGTTGGAAACTTAGGGGTAGAATTTGATATCCATTTTATGTATTTTAGTGTGTTATTTTATTTTAATTTCATTCTGTAATATCTGTTAATATTTTTATTTTATTTTTCTCCTTTCACTCTTATTCTTTCTCTCTTCTATTTTCTCCCTCTGTTTTCTTTCCACTGTGAACTCTTATACTCATGATCATGAGTAGCTAACCCAAGGAATTTCCTGGGGGAGTAATTAAATGGTGAACTCAAGTCTTTTAACATTCATTCTTATTTCTTCTTATTATCTTAGAGTTATACCAAGTGGAATCTTAGTGAGAAAGGAGCCTTATTGTCTCCACTCGCAACCTGAGGCTTAACATTGACTTCTGTCACATTCTCCCTTGATCGAGGAGGTGGATATGTCATCTATCGATGATCATTGAGTGTATTTTATGTTCAAAACCATAGGTATAAGGGCATGTTCATGCATATAATGTAGTGTGTTCATTATGTAAATTAGAAACTAATAATGAGATGATGAAGGTTCACTCTGAATAATCTCTTAAGAAGATTTCCTTTCAATCTATCATCATTATATTCAAATTCATTTTGTTTGAATTGAATTTTCAAGTTTAATTTTAGTATTCCATTCTTGTTTCTAAAATCACATTTATGATCTTTTTTTCACATATATATAATATTAAAAGTGTGAATTAGAAGTAGTCTATGCTTGACCGCAAAAGGTTCCTCAAGAGATCAACATAGGTCAGCTACTGTGTTTCAATTAGTATAAATATTTATGAGAGTGTGTACGATAACACTTCATCAAATTGGCATTGTTTCTGGAGATTTGAAACTCTTTAACACACCTTTTTTTCATAAAAAATCAAAAAAAAAACAAAAAATTCAAAAAAATTTAAAAATACTTCTTTGTTCATGATGTAATTCAATGGTGATTATTCTGCATTGACTAACGAATCTTAGGTGAAATAAGAATATGAAATTGAAAAATCACATATTCAAGAACATTATGAAGAGATACAAAAATTGATGAGAAATTATGAGAGGTTTTGGGAATATATACATTCACTGCGGGTGTATCCCGAACCTGATCCTGAGTCAAAACCTGAACCAAAACGAGTGGTTGAAGAGATTTCACCAATCAATTTTTATGTTAATGAACTAGATGAGGGTGATAAGGAGATTATAAAGGAATTAATCATATCATCTAGTACTCATCCATTTCTCAAGGAGGTCCCTAAGGTACAAATTCCAACTGATTCACTTATAGGATATCAACATTTTTTTGGAAGAATCCCGGAATATATTTGTAGAAGATGACCTGAAACATGATCTTCCTATCATTGATAATGAACTATGAGAACCTTTTGACATCTATCTTGCTTTGGAAGACAATAAAGAAGATGCATCTACTGAGATGGAGTTTCCAATGGTCTTTCCTAAAGAGATCAATTTCTACGTTGACTTAATTGAAAGGGAAGATTTCTTGATTGATTCATCATGTTATAATCTTATTCAAACTGAATTGTTTTCTAACTTCTCCAATCCTAAAATTTCTTATACAAAACAAATGGAGCATACCATAGATGATATGAAAGATTCTACCCAAGTGGTGGTGATCGAGGAAGAGGAGATGGATAATCATGTGGCATGACTACCACCTTTGCAACAAATTGGATACTATATGAAAGAGGACACCACTAATGTTAATAGGGAGAACCCCTATTTTCTTTTACCTCCCACTCTTGAACTAAAATTCTATCATTATTATTTATTAGGGGTTGGGAACATTCATATCTTATTTGGGGTTCTCTATTCTTTTGGTTTACTAATGGACACTGGGAAAAGTCACATGATGTGGTTAATCTCAAAGAATCCACACACACATTCTAATTGGGGATAATCCACTTCAACTGCCTGATTTGGGGTAGTAAAAACCTATATCACACTTGGGTGGTCAAACCAAGAATTATCTCATTTTATTTTTTTCCCCTTACTATTTCTTTTTATTTATTTTATTTTGTATTTTCATTCCGTTCTTGTAGTTTTAAAAGGTAGAATCCTGGAGCTTAACTCAAGGATTCCATTGAAAAATAAATCTGGTTGGGTCTTTCCTTTCTATTATTTTATTTGATGCCCAATATAAATTTGGTGTGAAAATGTCTCTTGATCTGATTTGAGATAAAAAGAGGGTAATAAATGGAATAAGTGTGGGGGAGGGATTTCAACATGGTTTTAGGAATTTTATGTGTTCTTTTTTTTGTTATTTTATCTTGAAATTTTTTTGTTTTCTTTTTTAAAATTTTTGTTGTGTTTTTAGGATTCTTGAGTTGAATTGAATACATCAGAAAATTCCAACTATTTTGGTATTTTTGGAACATTTCTTGATTTTGTTATTTGATTAATTTAATTATTTCTGAATGGATTCGGTTATTGATTTCTTATCTTTTCATTTAAATTTTTTTTATTGATTGTGAAACTCATGTGGACTAGTGTTGCCCAAATTGAAAATCATACCCAAATCGAGAGGTTTCTAAACTTTTTTAACATATTATTTTGTTTATCTTTTTCTTGAGTTTCTTGAGACAAGTTGTGTGGTGCATAACATGATATTTTTCTCCTTTTCAAGGCTATTGGAGTTCATAGAATATGTCCAGTATGATTGAGGCACCACTTAAAAAAACCATTTTCCATTGAACACATATTTTGGCCTACCTTTATATCTAACCTTATTTAAAACTCTAGTATTCATGAAATAACTTATTAGGAAACCACATTAGAAGCCATTTATCCCTTTACAATATACTCTAGATGTTAAATTCATGATTATTGTTGAACTCAAGTGTGGGCGAGGGAGAGGATGGACTTTGTTTTACTTTCTTGAAGAATCTATTTCAGCTGAATTGAAAGTGTTTCCATATGTATTGTGGATTTGGAGGATGAAATGTCATTATAGGAAGATTTATGGGTCGACCAAAATATCATTACACATATGGGTTGGGTGTTCACAAATATTTAAAGATCAAAAGATGCCTCTCTTTTCCTCAAAAACATGATTCTGAAGAGAAATCCATATCTGAATTCAAGCTAAAACAATGATTAAAATGGGGAAAAGAGGGATAAATATCATTGATGCTATAATTACAAGTGTAAAATTCCCAAAAAAAGATTTTTTTTGGAGGAGATTCATTTTTGAGATGATTAACGAGCACGCCATTCATGAGAAAAACTCTTTTTCATGAATTTACTTACTTTAGAGCATAACCCTCCTCATTCTGCCTCATATATTTTTACATTTTAAGACATTAAAAACCTCAACCTCATAATAACCCATGAAAATGACTTCATGATTGATACATTTTTGACTCTATGAACTGGAGATACTAGTGGGTACCAAGCCTATGGAGATCACACATGTTCTTGAGAATGAGAAAAAACTCTACATTAAATATTATTGAGTGAAGAGAAAAATATTTTTCCAGGGAGGTAGGTGTGTCTTTCATGTGAGGATTAGCATGAAATATAATGGATTAAGATGATTTTTAAGGAGTTCATAAATTTGTATCCATGTAGGAAGCATGATATTTTCATTAATATGATAATTGAGTTGTGTTGTCATTTATGCTTCTAGAATTTTGTTTTGACATTGGTATAAGACGATTTCCCAAGAGTGAAATGTTTAAGTTTGGGGGAATTGATAGAACAAATATTTTCAATTATTTCATTCTTAATTCAATTGTTATTAATCCAACCAATGTGTTATTTAAAGGGAAATTGTCATATTTTATGTTTTAGGAGTATTTTATAGATTAATTGGAAAAATGGATTATTTTGGATTTAAACAGTTTTAATTTATTTTAATTATTTAGACATAATTTTTTATAAAGTGATCCATATTGAAATATTATTCTTTTATAGGTTCCTACGTTCAATGGGATTAATTTTCTCCTTGTGGATACAAATCTCAATCATTCATTAAGAAGCTCAAATACAGCTCACAATTCTGGCCTCGAAAACTGTGTATTGAACATGAGTCTTTTATTTTTGGGACCATATTTCATAAATGGACAAACCATTGGAGCTTTTATTTTACATGAATAAATAATTCATACTTAGGAAGAACCTTCATTAATATGCTCGCACCTTATCCTTTCATTATCAAGGCCATAAATGGGATGGAACTTTGTGCATTGGAATACAAACAATATATTTTGATGAATTAATGTTCCACAGTAATGCAGCCATAACTCTTTCATTAATAGTCCAATGAATCAGAAATTTCGTTATTAGATAGAGGAGAAATATTGGATCAACTTTCAATAATGATCATTTCTAAAATTAGGCCATTAAATACGTTTACCACGCGCATACATTTAGTGGACATAATTTGGAGCCAAATATTTTCACCCCCTCTCTCAATAAAAGAGCGTTTCTTCTTCATTCCAAATTTTTGGAAACATAGGGGTAGCCTTTATTAGACATTTTATGTAGTTTTCTGTTTTATTTTATTTTAATTTAATTCTTTAATAGCATTTAATTTTTTATTTAAGTTTTCTCCTTTCTCTATTCTATTTTCTCCCTCCTTTTTCATTCCATTGTGAACTCTTATGCTCGTGATCATGAGTAGCTAACTCGATTAAGTTCCCAGGGGAGAAATATAGTGGTGAAACAAAAAATTTGAACATTAATTATTAATGTTTCATATTTTTTTAGATTTATATCAAGGAGTATCTTAGTGGGTACGACGCGTTTGTTTCTCCATATTCCACCCGAGGTTTAACTTTCACTTCTGTCACATTCTCCCTCAATAGAAAAGGTGGATGTGCTATCTCTCGGCGATCATTGAGTGTACCGTATATTCAAAACCATAGGAATAAGGGGCTGTTAATTCAAACTATGGAGTTTTTTCATTAGGTAAATTAGAAACTAATAATGAAACGATGAAGTTTCACTCTGGATAATCACCTGGGAGGATCTCCTTTCTGTCTAATATCATTCTGTTTTCATTCATTCGGTTTGCTTTTAATTTGGATATCTATTTATAGTATTTCATTCTCATTTCAAAAATCTCATTTTTGGTCATTTTATTTCATATATATATATATAATATAATGTTTTTGAATTAGAAGAAGTCATTTCTTAATAGTAAAAGGATCCTTAGGAGATCAATCTAGGTAAGTTACTATGTTGCACTTAGTATAAATATTTTTGAGAACACACATGACAATGCATAATTAAATTTCCCAAAGTGTATGTCACATTGAAAAGGGAAAATCACTTCCCCTCTATGGTGGTACTGTCACGACCGGACTTTTTTGAGGTATGCGTTTAATTTTAAATTTTTATTTCATGAGTTTATTTTGTCAGTTTGATTTTATTGCTTTGATAAGTGTGGGCTGAGTCGTTGGGGAATAATTGCAGAGGCGCTGATAAGCGCGCGTTTACTTCACGTCGCTCGACACGTAGTGCCGATGCTCGGACGATGAATACGGGATGGAACTTTCATGGTTTTGGTTATTATTATAACACGGTTATTTTATTATTGTCAATGTTATGTTATTATCATTGTTATTATTATGATAGTATTATTGATGATATATTATTAAGTCATTATCATTACTATTATAATATTAGTATCATTATTTTATTATGATTAATATAATAATATTATTATTAACTTTATAATTGTTTTGATAATGTTATTATTATTGATAATATATATATATTGTACTATCATTATTACTAATACTATATTATCATTATTATTATTATTTATTTATTTTATATATAACTGTTATAATGTAATTGTTATTATTGTCTTTAAAATTTTTATTGATTATTATAATTATAGTTATTACTTTTAATTTTATTATAAATTTTGTAATTTGTTATTATTCCTTTTGTTTATTTTATTTATTATTTTATTTCTTTTTTTTTATTTTTTTTTCTCTCTCCCGTAACCGAATTGGTTACACCGTCCCCGGCTCATCCGCGCTCCCCCTTCTCCTCCTTCTCTCTCGTTTTTTTTCTTCTTCTCTTCTATAACCCTAGCCGCCCCCCCCCTTTTTCTCTATTTATTTTATTTTATTTTTCTTTTCCCTTCCTTCTCCTTTTATTCTCTTCTTCTCCCCACGTCGGCTTCCCCTACCCCCTGTTTTGCACCCACGCCGGAGCCGCTTGCTGCTTCCCGGCTTTCCCTGCTTCAGCCGCACCCCCCCTGCTTTCCTTCCCAGCCACACCTCTCCTTCTCCAGCCGCACCTTCCTGCTCCAGCCGCACCCCCCTGCTCTCCTGCTCCAACCGCACAGGACCTCCCGCCGGACCTGCATCAGCCGCGCCTCTGCCTCGGACTGCTGCTCCTCTTGCAACCGCAACGGACCAGCGGCTGCTCTTCTTTTCCTCCTTCTTATCTTCTTCTTCTCTTCTTCCCTTCTTCCTCTTCTTTCTTTTCTCCTTCTTCTCTTCTCCTTCTTCTTCTTCCTCCGCCTCCACCTCGGCCGACCTGCTGCTCCCCTTGCACCTCCAGCCGGCGCAACCCCCTGCCTCTTCTCCTTCTTTCTCTTCTTCTTCCTTCTCTTCTCCTTCTTCCTATCCTCTTCTTCCTATCCTCTTCCTCTCCTCTCCTTCTTCTTCCTTTCTTTTTCTTCCTCTTCTCCTCTGTTCCAGCGCGCCTGTTCGGCCTCCTCCGCACAGGTCCGTTTGTCTTTTTTTTAGTTATTTTATTTTATTATTTTAAGTTATCTAATTAGGTATTATGTTTTCTTTTGTTATTTTTATTAATATATTATTTATTATATCATTACTATAAATATTAATATTTTATTATTGTAATTATGTAAATAATAATAATAATAATAATATTATTATTATTATTATTGTTATTATTATTATATTATTATTATTATTATTATTATTGTTATTATTATTATTTATAATAATTATTATTAATATGCTATTACTATTATTAATATTAATGTTATTGTTATTATTATTATGTATAATTATTATTATTATTACTATTATTATTGCTATCGTTATTATATTATTATTATTATTCTATTATATTATTACTAAGTTTATTAACGATTTTCTGTTTTAGGGCCCCTTGACGGCTTCCTACAGTGACCGTTGTTCGTCGGGAATTCGGTGCCGCGTCGTTTCACGCACCCGTTTGAGGTAGGTGGTTCCGCACTCAAGTATGGGTTTATAATCCTTTGCTTGCACTCCTAGTTAATCAAATGTTTTATCCCCTGTTTACATACTATGAACTTTTTCCCCTTATTAAAAAAAATGTCATGTGTTTATTACTTGGACTTAGATAAAACTTTGAATGTCTTTCTTTCTCTTTTTTTTAAATAGTTATCAGCAAGTTTTAAAAGTACTGTTTTGGTTTACCTGATTGAAGAAAAGAAAAAGGATGTTGTTTTATTTTTCAAACTGTGCTACTGGTTTTATTTAGCGTACTTGCAATACATACTATGTTTTGAAATGCTATGGTGTGCGTGTGGTATTTTCAAAAGAAAGAATATCAGTGTGCGGGTGATATGGCAGTTGTTTTCTGAATTGGGTGAGCACAAGGAGGGAAGCCTGGGTATTAGGTGGGTGGACTAGGACTAGTGAGCTGGTAGTCCGGAGATGACTCGACCCGGTTTCACTGGCAGGTTTGACAATTGAAACACTAACTAAACATATGATATCTGAGGGTCGTGGCCTTCTAAGCCACGTGTTCTAAGGGTCGTGGCCTTCTAAGCCACGTTTTCTGAGGGTCGTGGCCATCTAAGCCACGTTTCACTGAGACACGATGTCCTAGGGTCCCACTGTTACTAGTATCCTTAGGGCATTCCCATCCTCTGGTGCTACTGACACTTGTGCGCACACTGATCCGTGATATTTATACCATTTAAATTTCACTCTGGTATGTGACTTGAACCGTTTTTCTTTGAAATCATTTTGTGAAAATCTTTTATTTATTTTTGCACCTTTTACTTTATACAGCATTGCAAATGGATTTTCTCTTTATAATTGTGCGTGGAATCTTGCTTGGTGATATCCTGCTGGGCGATTGCTCACACCCTACTTAGACCTTTGGGTGTAAGTAGATCTGTTTACTTCTGATACAGGTAAGGGCCCGGCTTTTGGAGGCAGTGGTTCAGGTTGTTAGCTGGACTGACTACGTGACATTTTGGTGGTGACTTGGAGGCAGTGTTCCCACATTGAGCTGCAGCCCCTAGGTTGGTTGTAGTCACCTTGTTTTTTGTCTTGTGTGAGTTTTGACTACTTTGTCTAAAAACCTGTATTGGTTAGATGGTTATTGACTATCACTTCTACTTTTACTTGGTCATTTTGGTTGGCTGCTTTACATTTATTCACTCGGGTAAATCGTTCCCAGGGTTTATTTTGATACTCGGGCACTTGTGCCAGCCCGTGGGGATCGGGAACGCCCTTCGGGCCTTGCCGCGGGCCGGGTCGGGCGCCGGTTCGGATGGCGACCCAATTCGGTTCGTGACAAAATGGTATCAGAGGGAGGTTGGTTGTTGGGGGTTATGTTATTTGGGATGATTTGGGTTATACATGAGTTGGGTATGTCGGGGCTCAGCATTCATGTTGCGAGTAGAGTGCCTGGCCAGCATGCCTCGTGACAGATACTGAGTCACCATGGGATGTCAGGGTGCTTGTTTCACTTTCTTTCTGGGTGGGACGTGCAGGCTGCAGACTGTGCGTGGACACCAGATAAGGAAAGTAAAGCTTTTATATGGATTTGTTTCTTTATGATTGGTTTATTGATGAATAATTATCGTTTTGGAAAAAAAATTATTCCCTTTTTATTGATGGTTTCCTTTCTTGATTGCTGCTCCTTTTCAGTAAGATGCCTCCCCGGAGAGTTCCCATGCATCCACGGGAGGAAGCCGGAGAGAGTTCTCCCGCGCCGCTTGATCAGAGATTTGTTGAGGTGATGGTCCGAGCCGTTCAGGCTTTAGGAAAAGGGGCGACTCCTGCCCCCGCCCCTGTTCCAGCTAGAGGGGAAGATTTTGGCTCCAGAAAGGATAGAGCTCAGGAGTTTCTGAGGAGCAAACCACCTTCTTTCCGAGGTGGTTCAGAACCTCAGGAGGTAGAGGAGTGGCTTGAGATGATAGAACGCGTGTTCGACTTCCTTGACACGCCTGAGGAAGTCAGGGTGAAGTGCGCCTCGTTCCAGCTGGAGGGTTCCAGTCGCAAATGGTGGGAATCAGTGGTCCAGGTTGGGAAGCATGAGCACATGAGCTGGAAGGATTTCAAGGGTCTCTTCAACGAGCAGTATTGTCCAGAGTTTGTAGCCTATGCCAGATCTCAGGAGTTCATGGAGCTATCGCAGGGGAATCAGACAGTGATGGAGTATGCGAATCGCTTTGCTGAACTGGTACGGTACGCACCTGAGATAGTTTCGAGCGAATTCTTGGAAGCTCGGAAGTTTGAGAAGGGCCTTCGACCAGAAATTCACTCCCAGGTTTTCTTGTTCAAGCTGAAGACTTACGCTGAGGTGGTCGATCGTGCTTGTATGGACGAGATTGACCAGAAGGGAAAGTCGGGGTTTTCTGGATCAGTGTCAGGGCTTGGCAGTGGCAGTTCATCTGAGAAGAAAAGGAAGCGTGATGAGCAGTGGAAGAAGGGTGATGGCAGCTCAGGTCATCCTCCCAGGCAGTTTTCATCTGGGGCTTCTGGTGCAGGGTCGGTTGTATGCCATCAGTGCGGAAGGGCAGGGCACATCCGACCTGTTTGTCCATACCCTCCCAGACCATGCCATGGATGTGGAGTGGTGGGACATCTACAGCGCTTCTGCAGGACTGCACGCCCTTATCAGAGTGGGGCTGGATCAGTGGCTTCTAGAGGGGTATCAGTTCAGTCAGAGCCGACCAGGACGACAAGATCTCGGTTTGGTGGGCGTGGTGTTAGGACCGGATCGTCTTCAGGGCAGAGCCATATCAGGGCAGAGCCTCAGGCGAGCGGTCGCTCTCAGGCAGGGACCAGGCAACTGCATGCTGTGGATCAGGCACCAGCGGGATCTGATGCAGGGCCTTCGACGGTTCGAGGTACTATTCTGGTTGCATCTTCTATAGCTGCAGTTTTATTTGATACTGGTGCTTCAGTTTCTTTTATATCTGCTCGTTTTGTGAATCTGCTGAACCTACCATCCGAGCTTTTATCGTTTGCTATGGATTTGGTAACGCCGTTGGGGAAAAAGAGGGAGCAAGGACTCAAGTGCCGATCGTGCGCACTTTCTGTGTCGGGTGTCGAGATGGAATGGGATTTCTTGGTCCTTGACATGGACCTATTTGATGTGATCCTCGGTATGGACTGGCTGGTGCGCTTCCAGGCGCACATTGATTGCTATCGACGCCGAGTCAGCTTTACAGCACCAGATGGGACTCCTCAGCTATTTCACGGAGAATGGGATCCTCGGTCGGGACGTGCGGGACCTCCACTCCCTGAGCTTGGAAATCTTGCTTATCAATTATCGTTGCTCGCGCTGGAGGACGATGGTGGTATTTCACAGGGCGGGTTACCTCGTGTAGTGGATGAGTTCCCAGAGGTTTTCCCAGATGATTTTTCTGGCTTACCCCCAGAGCGAGACGTGGAGTTCTCGATTGAGTTGGCGCCGGGAACACAGCCTATATCTCTTCCCTCATATCGCATGGCCCCCACCGAATTGAGGGAATTAAAGATACAACTGGACGATTTGGAATCCAAAGGATTCATTCGCCCGAGCGTCTCTCCTTGGGCCGCACCGGTTTTATTCGCGAAGAAGGCCGATGGAACCCTTCGGTTGTGCATTGATTACCGGAAGCTGAACAAAGTAACCATCAAGAATAAATACCCTTTGCCTCGGATTGACGATTTGTTTGACCAGCTGAAGGGGGAAAAGTGGTTCTCCAAGATTGATTTGCGTTCGGGATACCACCAGCTCAGGGTGAGAGAAGCAGATATCCCGAAGACGGCTTTCCGAAGCAGGTACGGTCACTTCGAGTACTTGGTCATGCCTTTTGGACTGACGAATGCTCCTGCAGTTTTTATGGCACTCATGAATAGGGTGTTCCACCAATATCTCGACTCATTTGTCGTGGTATTCGTGGATGACATCCTAGTCTACTCTGGATCTGAGGAGGAGCATGAGCACCACTTGCGCGTTGTTTTGGGCACCTTGCGAGATCACCGCTTGTATGCCAAACCCTCGAAGTGCACTTTCTGGATCAGGGAAGTGAAGTTTCTGGGGCACGTCGTCTCAGAACAAGGGGTTTCAGTGGATCCTGAAAAGATCAGAGCAGTTATGTCTTGGGAGCAGCCGAGAAATGTGTTTGAGATCAGGAGTTTTCTGGGCTTGGCTGGTTATTACAGGCGCTTTGTCCGGGACTTCTCGCGGCTTTCCTCCCCCATGACCGCACTCACCCGGAAAGGGGTGAAGTTTGAGTGGAGCCCACAGAGCCAGACATCTTTTGAGGAGCTGAAGCGGCGGTTGACCACCGCACCTGTGTTGACCTTACCGGAGTCAGGAAAGGGCTATGTGGTGTACTATGATGCGTCAGGTACGGGCCTTGGATGTGTGCTCATGCAGGATGACCATGTTGTGGCTTATGGTTCTCGCCAACTCCGGCCGCATGAGAAGAACTATCCGACTCACGACTTAGAGTTGGCGGCAGTGATGCATGCTTTGAAGACGTGGCACCACTATCTTTTCGGGGAGAAGTTTGTGGTCTATTCTGACCACAAGAGCCTGGCCTATATTTTCTCTCAGAGGGATCTCAATTTGAGGCAGTGCCGCTGGGTCGTGTACCTGCAGGGTTTTGATTTTGATATTGTCTATACCCCTGGCAAGGGTAATGTGGTAGCTGACGCATTGAGCAGAAAAGTACCAGTGCAGGCGTTGAAGAAGTCCAGCGATGAGTGGACTTTGATGGGGCTCTTCGCCCAGTTGCATTTGGAGAGCAGGGAGCACAGTGGAGGTACTTTCTTGGCTAGCATCCAGTTGACTCCTGCCCTTCTAGAGTTGATTCAGCAGGAGCAGCCTAGTGATGAGTTCTGTCAGCGATCTATGCAGTTTCTTCATGGTGGGGAGACCCCTTCTGATTGGTCCTTGTCTTCCCAGAGGGTTCTATGCTTCAAGGGCCGTGCTGTAGTGCCGTCGTCTCTGCGAAAGGTGGTGATACAGGATAGCCACCAGTCTCAGTGGGCCGTCCACCCTGGTACCACCAAGATGTACTACGATGTTCGCCGGCAGTTCTGGTGGCCAGGTATGAGACGGGACATAGCCGACTTCGTATCCCGATGTTACACTTGCCAGCAAGTGAAAGCAGAACATCAGAGACCATCTGGCCTACTCCAGCCATTGCCCATTCCTACCTGGAAGTGGGATGAGGTCGCCATGGACTTCATCATTGGCCTGCCTCGTACACCCCAAGGGAGGAATGCTATCTGGGTGGTGATTGATTGTTTGACTAAGTCTGCTCACTTTATTCCGATCAGAGACACATCGAAGGTAGAGGAACTGGGCCGCTTGTATGTTCAGGAGGTGGTCAGACTTCATGGTGTGCCGTCGGCAGTTGTTTCTGACAGGGACCCCCGCTTTACATCACGGTTTTGGGGAGGCCTCCAGAAGGCTTTGGGGTCGCAGATTAAGATGAGCACGGCATACCACCCACAGACCGATGGCCAGACGGAGCGGGCGAATCAGATTCTGGAAGACATGCTCCGAGCCTGTGTGTTAGATTTTGGAGGCTCATGGGATAGCCATTTGGGGCTGGTCGAGTTTTCTTACAATAACAGTTACCAGTCATCCATCAGAATGGTACCCTTTGAGGCGCTCTATGGCCGGCCTTGTTGGTCTCCTTTGTGTTGGGCTAAGGTAGGAGAGGCCTCGCTCTTGGGACCGAGTCTTGTTCAGGAGACGTCTGAGAAGGTCAAGCTGATTAGGCAACGGTTTTTGACAGCTCAGAGTCGCCAAAAGTCTTATGCAGATCAGAGGCGGCGGGACCTTGAGTTTTCAGTGGGGGACAGAGTGTTCCTGAAAGTGGCCCCTATCTTGGGTCACCGTCGTTTGGGGAAACAGGGGAAGCTGACACCGAGATATGTCGGACCTTTCGAGGTTCTTGAGCCGATTGGAAAGGTGGCATACAGGCTAGCTTTGCCCTCGCAGTTGACGTCGATTCACGATGTATTTCATGTCTCCCAACTAAAGAAGTACAACCCCGACCCGTCGCATGTGCTGAATTGGGAGGAGCTGAAGATAGAGTCTGACTTGTCTGTGATCGAGCGTCCAGTGCGTATAGTGGATTCTCGGGAAAAGGTGCTGCGTGGAAAGTCCATTCCTCTGGTGCGTGTTCTTTGGCAGCACGGGAATGATGAACACGAGACTTGGGAGCGAAAGTCATGGGTTGAGTAGGAGTACCCATTTCTATTCTATGATCAGGCTTTGAGCTGACTTTCCGAGGGCGGAAAGTTTTCATGGTGGGGAGAATTGTCACGCCCGGACTTTTTTGAGGTATGCGTTTAATTTCAAATTTTTATTTCATGAGTTTATTTTGTCAGTTTGATTTTATTGCTTTGATAAGTGTGGGCTGAGTCGTTGGGGAATAATTGCAGAGGCGCTGATAAGCGCGCGTTTACTTCACGTCGCTCGACACGTAGTGCCGATGCTCGGACGATGAATACTGGATGGAACTTTCATGGTTTTGGTTATTATTATAACATGGTTATTTTATTATTGTCAATGTTATGTTATTATCATTGTTATTATTATGATAGTATTATTGATGATATATTATTAAGTCATTATCATTACTATTATAATATTAGTATCATTATTTTATTATGATTAATATAATATTATTATTATTAACATTATAATTGTTTTGATAATGTTATTATTATTGATAATATATATATATTGTACTATCATTATTACTAATACTATATTATCATTATTATTATTATTTATTTATTTTATATATAACTGTTATAATGTAATTGTTATTATTGTCTTTAAAATTTTTATTGATTATTATAATTATTGTTATTACTTTTAATTTTATTATAAATTTTGTAATTTGTTATTATTCCTTTTGTTTATTTTATTTATTATTTTATTTCTTTTTTTTTATTTTTTTTTCTCTCTCCCGTAACCGAATTGGTTACACCGTCCCCGGCTCATCCGCGCCCCCCCTTCTCCTCCTTCTCTCTCGTTTTTTTTTCTTCTTCTCTTCTCTAACCCTAGCCGCCGCCCCCTTTTTCTATATTTATTTTATTTTATTTTTCTTTTCCCTTCCTTCTCCTTTTATTCTCTTCTTCTTCCCACGTCGCCTTCCCCTACCCCCTGTTTTGCACCCACGCCGGAGCCGCCTGCTGCTTCCCGGCTTTCCCTGCTCCAGCCGCACCCCCCCTGCTTTCCTTCCCAGCCGCACCTCTCCTTCTCCAGCCGCACCTTCCTGCTCCAGCCGCACCCCCCTGCGCTCCTGCTCCAACCGCACAGGACCTCCCGCCGGACCTGCATCAGCTGCGCCTCCGCCTCGGACTGCTGCTCCTCTTGCAACTGCAACGGACCAGCGGCTGCTCTTCTTTTCCTCCTTCTTATCTTCTTCTTCTCTTCTTCCCTTCTTCCTCTTCTTTCTTTTCTCCTTATTCTCTTCTCCTTCTTCTTCTTCCTCCGCCTCCACCTCGGCCGACCTGCTGCTCCCCTTGCACCCCGAGCCGGCGCAACCCCCTGCCTCTTCTCCTTCTTTCTCTTCTTCTTCCTTCTCTTCTCCTTCTTCCTCTCCTCTTCTTCCTCTCCTCTTCCTCTCCTCTCCTTCTTCTTCCTTTCTTTTTCTTCCTCTTCTCCTCTGTTCCAGCGCGCCTGTTCGGCCTCCTCCGCACAGGTCCGTTTTTTTTTTCTTTTAGTTATTTTATTTTATTATTTTAAGTTATCTTATTAGGTATTATGTTTTCTTTTGTTATTTTTATTAATATATTATTTATTATATCATTACTATAAATATTAATATGTTATTATTGTAATTATGTAAATAATAATAATAATATTATTATTATTATTATTATTATTGTTATTATTATTATATTATTATTATTATTATTATTATTGTTATTATTATTATTTATAATAATTATTATTAATATGCTATTACTATTATTAATATTAATGTTATTGTTATTATTATTATGTATAATTATTATTATTATTACTATTATTGTTGCTATTGTTATTATATTATTATTATTATTCTATTATATTATTACTATGTTTTTAAACGATTTTCTGTTTTATGGCCCCTTGACGGCTTCCTACAGTGACCGTTGTTCGTCGGGAATTCGGTGCCGCGTCGTTTCACGCACCCGTTTGAGGTAGGTGGTTCCGCACTCAAGTATGGGTTTATAATCCTTTACTTGCACTCCTAGTTAATCAAATGTTTTATCCCCTGTTTACATACTATGAACTTTTTCCCCTTATTAAAAAAATGTCATGTGTTTATTACTTGGACTTAGTTAAAACTTTGAATGTCTTTCTTTCTCTTTTTTTTAAATAGTTATCAGCAAGTTTTAAAAGTACTGTTTTGGTTTACCTGATTGAAGAAAAGAAAAAGGATGTTGTTTTATTTTTCAAACTGTGCTACTGGTTTTATTTAGCGTACTTGCAATACATAATATGTTTTGAAATGCTATGGTGTGCGTGTGGTATTTTCAAAAGAAAGAATATCAGTGTGCGGGTGATATGGCAGTTGTTTTCTAAATTGGGTGAGCACAAGGAGGGAAGCCTGGGTATTAGGTGGGTGGACTAGGACTAGTGAGCTGGTAGTCTGGAGATGACTCGACCCGGTTTCACTGGCAGGTTTGACGATTGCAACACTAACTAAACATATGATATCTGAGGGTCGTGGCCTTCTAAGCCACGTGTTCTGAGGGTCGTGGCCTTCTACGCCACGTTTTCTGAGGGTCGTGGCCATCTAGGCCACGTTTCACTAAGACACGATGTCCTAGGGTCCCACTGTTACTAGTATCCTTAGGGCATTCCCATCCTCTGGTGCTACTGACACTTGTGCGCACACTGATCCGTGATATTTATACCATTTAAATTTCACTCTGGTATGTGACTTGAACCGTTTTTCTTTGAAAGCATTTTGTGAAAAGATTTTATTTATTTTTGCACCTTTTACTTTATACAGCATTGCAAATGGATTTTCTCTTTATACTTGTGCGTGGAATCTTGCTTGGTGATATCCTGCTGGGCGATTGCTCACACCCTACTTACACCTTTGGGTGTAAGTAGATCTGTTTACTTCTGATACAGGTAAGGTCCCGACTTTTGGAGGCAGTGGTTCAGGTTGTTAGCTGGACTGACTACGTGACATTTTGGTGGTGACTTGGAGGCAGTGTTCCCACATTGAGCTGCAGCCCCTAGGTTGGTTGTAGTCACCTTGTTTTTTGTCTTGTGTGAGTTTTGACTACTTTGTCTAAAAACCTGTATTGGTTAGATAGTTGTTGACTGTCACTTTTACTTTTACTTGGTCATTTTGGTTGGCTGCTTTACATTTATTCACTCGGGTAAATCGTTCCCAGGGTTTATTTTGATACCCGAGCACTTGTGCCAGCCCGTGGGGATCGGGAACGCCCTTCGGGCCTTGCCGCGGGCCGGGTCGGGAGCCGGTTCGGATGGCGACCCAATTCGGTTCGTGACAGGTACGTTTAAAATTACATGATGATTTTATTAAATCTAGTTTTATAGTCAAATAACATTCTTTAATGGAGAACATAATTTGTCCACTTCTATTGTGAGTACTTGTAAAAAGATGAGACTTCTTCTTATGAATTTCAATGTTTGTAATCTCTAAGATGGAATTTTATGAGAAACAACTCTCCAGTAGGAATTTATTATGTTTATGTGTCATCATATATAACTATCTATGATTTTGGATGTGGTACTCGTACTTTAAGATTATTATTAATGCATTTCATTACTCAAAAAATTATATTGACTGAATAAAACTGTAACACCATATGTTCATGAGAAGTAGGGTACATTGGGTGCCTCGTGAATGAAATGATATTAATTAATAAGTCAAGGAAGAATTTTTTTCCCTTTTATATTTATAAAATTTATCATCTGATCCCTTTGATTGAAATGAAACTCTCACATTAAATTACAAATCCTTGTTTTCATGAAGAGTTTATTATAGATAATTGAAGAAAGGCATATCAACCATATAGGATGATGACATGGGTGTACAACCTACTTGATGATATATCATAAAAATGGATTATATTACATAATGAGTACTCGAGTGTGGTCTTTGATATTTTGACATTAACATCTTTCTGTTGGTTTCATTGACCTTATTTTATACAGTTTTCTTGGACTTTAGGAAAGGCATCCTAATTCTAATGAGAAATAATCCTAGAGGGTCAAACACTAAGTATTTCAATTAATCTATGTTAAATTCTATAAGAATTTAATTATTTACAAATATATTATTCTAAAGTCTGATGAATAATTTTATTCAACATTTATTTGATGTCATAAATTAAAAATATATTTATTCCAAAGATAATTAATTATTACGTGAATAAATATAATATTTATTTTTAAATGATAAGGTGGACCAGCATACCACGATTGTGTCTGGTGATAAATATTAATTTTCAAGTCGGTAAAATAATATTTATCATTGTTACAGTTAGCAGACACAATGAGAAAAATAATAATATTATTATTATTTAATGACACAGGGTCTTATAAGGTGTAATATGTTATCTATGGGTTCTTGTGAGATTAAATTATATTTTAACCCTAAACCTATATATAAAAATAAAATATTTTGTATATTTTGTAGATATTGATCAAACTTAACAATATTTATGCCTAATGAAATCTAGATAACTCTCTCATGATTGAAGAACACTGAAGATATTTTCATTCAATGTCAATCAAATCATTAATGAAATAGTAGGGGGAATTATTCAACACTGAAGGAGTCATTGTAGTAGTCAAGCCAAACACCACAAGATGATTGTTCCACTATACTAGTGTATGAAAATACATCAGTGTTGTTCAAAGATCAAATAAAAAGATGTGGGTCACCGCTTGATTTATTCTACACTTGGATCCTACAAGATCAATTATAGTTGACCAAAAGGGTTTTAGATAATCAATGACTTTATCAATGAAAAATCTCAAGACTGGGGTATTATTTCTTATGCACTATCTAAAATGATTTTAAATTTAACCTGAAAATATATTCTCTTTATTACTGTGACCTTATTTTTCAATATTATTTGGAAAATTTTCTTTTGTCGTTATGTTTACATCTTGTGAAATATGAAAATAATCCATCAAATCAAACATTTTTTTAGTCAGGATCATCCACGATAAGTTCTTCTATTGCACCCAAAACATTAATTTTGTATAAAAGGGGTCACATTAAAATTTATAATTATTTATTTAATTTTCAATAATTACACTTATAAAAGTTAAATTTCATTTCATGTTTTAATTACTTCATGATCCATCATCAAAATATCTTCTTCCTCCTCTTAATTTCCCAATAACACAATAAATATTAGTAAATAATAAATAAAGAACACATTTTAAGAACCCATATAGAGGTGCTAAGAATTATATAAGGGTAATATAAAACTACATAAAATGTACTCCTTTATTACACACCATGTATCCTTGTTCAGTGCACCAAGACATCCACATTGGCTCCAGTTCATCATGTAATGAGTAGATGCTACCTATATTAAATTCACAGAACATTGACCTTCCAAAGTGAGACATGGATTTTCTGAAATACATGGAATGTTGTCGATGTGTTTTCATAGTGGAAAACATGAGGTCTGACTACAACCTGTAATTAATTCATCTAGTGTTTTTGATACATGACAAATATATAATGATAGTTGTGTAACTTTAAATAAACAATGTGTATTATTTATAAACATCATGTACTTTAAAAAAATCTATTATAAGCATATACTAAGTCCTCAGTCATGTGATGTAGATATCTAATTAAGCAAACTACAGGCCTTGCAGCCGACTTCCACATGCCATGTAATTTTACTATTTATGTGGGGATATTAAATTTAATTAATTTATCCATTAAAAGCCATCAACCGAATTCTTATGGTTAATTTAGTTGATAGTTCTCCCCATTCATTAGGTTTTATATTATATTAATTTCTTAATTAATTCTATGTAACAATTAAAATTGTGGATCATGTACATGTATTGCATACTAAATACTCAATGTATTTAGTTGTATATACAATGTAATATTCATATGTTCCATTTGTGGTTAATTTGGTAGCACACTTATTGAAATTAAAACATATTCCAGGACCAAAAAATGTCATATGAGTTCATTGTATAAAAGTAGTTCCATATTAAGTAGTTGGGATAGGTACTCATTATGTTGCATCGAACTACAAAGATGTATACTATTTTAATGAGTTTTAACTAAAATAAAATTATTTATCTTATTTAAGATCACATTGGATGGGAAATTATAGGATTATTTTATGGAATAAAATAAAATTTATTAATTTATTGTTAATACAATTAATCAAATTAATTTGAGCATGTTTTATATTACCAATGAAAAAATTGAAATAAATTCTAACTAGTTTTTTTGAATTCATAATATTTTCATGTGTTTGTTCAATCATGAGCAATGAAAAGACCTTTGTATGTGTAGGTTTTACTTAATTTTATTTTATTTCATGGATTTATATTTAATTATTATTAAATTAATTATGATGGAATGTGTATCATTCCACCCTCTTTTATTATATAGGACCTTCATGTACAATTTTATTTTATATATTTCCCCTTAACAAATACTTTGGTTCCCTTATACTTATTGAGAGTTATAAAATATATATAATAAAATGAATATATGAAGTAACATTGATTCAATTTAAGACAGAACCGAGGCAAAGACAACCCAGGAAATACATAGTTACACTGGTGGGATGCTATAACTCATTCCAGGACTGACACACATAGTTTTTCACTTGGATCATTGGTTTATTTATTGTTTTCTAAATAAATAAACCATTAGATAAAGCTCATGATCGTGTAATTTAATATTTTATTAAATATATTTATTATTTATGATTTATCTTAATGATGTAAGAACACAATCAGATAAATAAATGGACTAATACGGAAATATGGAATTAAAATAATAGAATTATGAATAAATGTTTTATCATAACATTGTTAATCCCTTAAGTAAAATCCATTTAATAATAAAAATGTATTTAAAGGATAAAATAAAAAAATATTTATTCTTAATAAATAAAATCAATCAGGATTAAATTAAGTCATATTATGCCTTACATTATATGATTAGGAATAAAACAATTGAACTCATTGTTTCCATAACCCTGGTTGGGACACTTGCCATTATCAATTCATTGTTATGAAATTTTTTGGATTGACTTAACCATTTTACATCAAGTAGAGTGACCCTTTCTAGACTAGATATAACTTGGAGGTAAGTATTGAGGAATCCTAATTAATTGTTTTTTATTGGAGGCCCCACTCAATAAATTAAGGATCTGCAAGAATGTAGTTTGAAAGTGACTTCTTACCTAAATACCTTCGATTAATTGACCAATCCCATGGTTGGGATATGAGAAGGAGTATATTGGTACTTTCTAATATAATTTCATTGCAACTAGACATGATGAGATTAATGGCGAGGGTTTTTGGGACTTCATAAAATGGTACGAGACACAATACAATTATTATTATCATTATCTAACATAAATGATAATCAATTTAAGTTCTAATAATATTCTCATTTATTATTCTTTTATAATGATAATGTTTTTCAACAACATTATCATTATGGTCAATACTAATGAAAAATCATCTCCTAACTATTGGAAACATCCAAGAAAGGTTTAGGATACCAAAAGTAATGTTTCACTATGAATGAAAATATTTTTTACTAGATTCCTTAATGCATAATCCAACAATAAAAGTGTTTATGGAACAGAATTTCACTATCTATGATAAAAAATTGATTTTTACAGTATATGTTCGGTGTGTAATGCTTTCATCCATGTCTAATGAACTCATGAAGTCACAAGAAAACATGGATTAATATATCAAACTCAATCATAACAGTTGTTTTTATTAGGAGATATAATTATATGAATGGTTTGATATATCCAAGGTTCGATTCCATAGAAAACATGAATAAGGTGCCTCAATTAAGCCATGCATAGTCAAAATCATTAACTACATTGATCACCTAGATGTTCTGGGGTTTGAATTTATTGATAAACTATATATTGAGCACATTATTTCATAACTCTAATAGATCTTCTCTAGTTATTTTGTCTATTTCAATATAAAACATATAAGGAAGTCTCTCCTAAATCTTCACATTGTACTTCACCATGTTGATAATGATATGTTGTGAATAAATCCTTTGGCCCTTATTGTGAATAAAATAAAAGTACAGATAAATATATCTAAGTATAAATATTATTCAAAAATACCTTTAAATTATAGAAGGATAATGGGACAGTAAAGGGAACAATATTTTATTAATTTCATATGTGTAAAGTGGGTCCATTGGAGGAAAAAGGTACACCCAAACAAAGAATAAAGTAGAAGACTCTTGTACATTTTTTATCAAGTATAATTTATCTATTTCTATAAATTGGTTATTAGATAAAGTATATTGTCCTCATATATGTTTTAAAATTAATGAACTATGTATATTAAGGAAGATTGGATGAGGTTATATAGATATGTGGGCAGCCGATGGAGCCAAAATTATTGTTGTGGCTATTGGTAAATTCCACCTCACATTTCTAATAGGACTCATCTTGGTCATAAAATATTTTTATCATGTTCCTTTAGTAACCAAAATATTTATTTTTGTATCCAAACTTGATAAATATGAATTTCTTTTAAATTTTGGAAATAAGTGTTACTTATTTTATAAATAACTATTTTTTATAGAAAGGAATATTTGAATAATAGGCTTTACATGTTTTACTAAAAAAACTAATTATGACAATTGATAATGAAAATATTTTACTTGATTTATACCATTCCAACAATGGAATTACCAACTAGGGCTGGTAAACAAAAATCATTTGACCAAATTACACCAAGATGGATATTTGGTTTCATTGGAACTAAAAACACTTAGTATATGTCATAGATGTTTATAAGACAAATAACAAAATCCTCTTTTAGTGGAAAAGTTGAAAGTGCCTAATATTTCTTGAATTAGTTCATACAAATATTTGTGGACCATTTCCAGTTGTTTCAATGGGTTATTACTCATAATTCATAAATCATACTTATGGTTTTAGTAGATATGTATATGTCTACTTAATGAGGTATAAGTCAGATTCATTTTACAAATTCAAAGAATACAAGAATGATGTTAAGAACCATCTTGGTAAGAATTTGAAGAAAATTTTCTTTGACCATGATGGAGAATTTATTAATCAAGTATTCATTGATAATTTAATGGAATTTTGGATTCTATCCCAAGTCACTCTTCCTTTTGAATCATAATGGAATGGTGTAATCTAATGGATGAACTATTCCCTATTAGATATTCTGAGATCAGTGATGATTCAGGAAATATTCAATTATACTTTTGGGGATAAAGATTCCAAATAGATGCACATATACTAAATCTAGTTCCAAGTAATGTAATAAATGGTATTTCATGTGAACATTGGTGTGATAGAAAATTCATGTTGTAGAATTTACATGTGTAGGGTTGTGATGTTTTTATAAAGGCCTCATCGAGTAACAAACGGTCACCTCAAGGAACAAAGTGTAACATAATAGGATACCCCAATGAAATTGGGGGAATACAACCCCTTAGATAAAAAGGTAATTGTGGTAATACATGTCATATTACTAGATAATGAGTACATATATAAGAGAGATAGTGGGATTGGGATAGAATTTGATGAAGTTGAGTCTCAAGTTACACAATAAGAGACACAAGAAAAAATTCCCCAAAGACATGAGAAATAGAATGTTCCAGAAACACAAGTACTATGTATGAGTATAAGAGATGTTAGAGAAGATGAAAGATGCGGTTTTCTACAAACTGAGTATGTGAATCCATATCAGCAAACAATAATGATCCTATAACCTAAAATGTATTAGTAAGAGGAATATAATTTTATATGTGGCAAGAAGCTCTGAATTCTGAAATAGATTCCATATATCAAAAAAAGGTCTGGATTTTGTTAGATTAACTGGTGGATGTAAAACCTTTTGGTTATAAATGGGTATTTAAGAAGAAATTTGAAATGGGTATAGAATTTAGTACTTATAATACATGAATGGTTCCAAAAGGGTTCAAACAAAATCATGGAATAGACTATGATTAAACATTTTCACTAGATTCTATAATGAAATCTATCATAATTCTAAATTCTATAGAAGCTTATGATGACTATAATATTAATAAAATAAATTTCAAAATATCTTTCCATAATGGGAACCTTCTTGAATATATCTATATGACACAATGTAATGGATTTGTGACTCCAAAGGATTCCAACAAGGTGTCCAACTTGTAGAGAGCCATTTATGGATTAAATTAATCATCCAGTTCATGAGAAATTTGTTTTGATGAATCCATAAGGGAATATGGTTTCATAAATAATGAACGTGATACTTATGTCAATAATGTAATTAGTGGGAGTATAGTTTTTTATTAATAGTTTATGATGATGAAAAAATACTTATTTTAAAATAAATACCAATCTTACAAATTTTTAAAGCATAATTAGACACATGCTTCTCCCTGAAGGACTTAGGAAAAGCAGTGTATATTATTTGGCTCAATATACACCATGAATGATCCAAGAGGATTCTCAATATAATTCAAAGTATATATATTGGAAAAATATTGAAAATAATCAGTATAGAAATATTCAGTAGGGGATTGTTGATTATGTCACATGGAATTCATACTTATTTGAAAATGTGTCCTTATACACATTAAAAGAGATATATTAAGTAAAGGACTCCGTACACATCTATGATTGGTTTAATCATGTATGTTTTGATATGTACTATGATAGAAGTCACAACTTCCTAAAGTGTTTTAGGGTGATATCATGGCGACCTAGGTGATGTCTATTGGATGGAAACCAATATTATCCTTAAGTATATAAGGAAGACTAATGATATGTTCCTAGTATATTAAATAGATGAGGAGATAATCCTCAGAGCATACGTACATTCTAGTTTCCAAAGAGATCAGGAAAATCTAAAATCATATTTGGGATGCATCTTCACTCTCAATAGAGTTGTTGTGAGCTGGAAGAGATCAATGTAGGTTGTGGTCATATATTCTATAGTAGAGTCCAAGTATATTATGATTAATGAGGTAGTAAAAAAATATATTTGATCATTTAAATTAATATAAGTGTTTTCTATGATTAATAGGATTAAAGATCCTCTCACATTATATTATGGTAATACTTTAGTGGTGGCCCATGAAAATGATCAAAAATCACATCAATAGACAATGCTAAAACTTTCAAAATCTCATATCCTAAGGTATTTTTCTCATAGATGTGAATCCATAGTGAGTAGAGTATCCACAAAAGAAAATGTGTTATTCCCCTTTAATAAAGACGTAACTCAGTAAAAATATGATTATCATGTGATATATATCGTACTGAACGTCATTGGTAGTTGACTCTAGTCAAAGTGGGAGTATGCTAGATTTGATGTCTTAGAAACTACTTTCTAGACTTTGGATTACATGTATATTCAAAGAAGTGGATATTATTTGAAATATCTTATTATATAAGGTTGATTATTTGTGTGAATTAAATGTAATAATTTTGTAGACAATCAATCACATAGGAATGTTTAATATAGTTACCTACTATGATGGGAACCTTAAAATTCGATTAAAATATTCTTAAACCTAGTTCAATGGTTAGATAAAAGTATGTGATGGGGAACAAAGTATGTTGACTATCATGTGTGAGTAATCAATAGAAGATAATACTTCTTCTCTTGAAAGTTTCACTCGGTAAACTCCAAGATGAATTATTATAAGAATGAACTCTACAGTATTAATTATATATGTTTTTATGTCATTGGATATTCCTATCCATTAGTGTGTGTTTTAGTCTTTAAATTTTAATATTATTATTAAATCATGTCATGATGCTTCCATTTATAATTTTTTTACTAAAATTGTGCTTTCAAATGTTCACTGGAAAGAGGGTATATTGGATGATTAATGAATGACATGTTATTAATGAATAAGTCAAGGAAGGACTTTTCCCTTACATATTTATGGATGTTGATATCTTGATTATATGATTGAAATTGAACTATGCTTTAAATTTCATGGCTATGTTGTAACGACATGTTTATTTTAGATGTTCAATGAAATATGTATCATGTATATAGGTTGATGACATGGGTGTGAAACCTTCTTGATAACATATCATGATAAAGGGATTATACTACATAGTGCTCGTTTGTGGTTGTCGACGTTATGTAATTAATTTCTATTTCATGGGTACATTAACCTTTTGCTAGAAACAAAATCATGGAATTTGAGAAATATTTTCAAATACCATTTAGAAAGAATCCTAAAGGGTCATACCCAAGGTGCATATATTTATCTCAATTTAATTCTATTTGAATTTAATTACTGAAATAAATATTATTCTAAATTCCAAGGAATAACTTTATTTCAAATTAATTTGACCCCATAAATTAAATAAATATTAATTTCTGAGGTAATCAATTATTACATGAATATATATATATAATCATTATTTATAAATATTAAGGAGGACATGTGGACCAATATTGTTTTTGATAATAAATATTAATTTGAATGTTAGTAATATAACATTTATCATCTTTCCAATTAGTACACACTGCTAGAAAGTAATAATGATAATATTATTTCCTAGATTAGGTTTATATAAGCTATAATATATTATTTAAGCGTCATTATGTTTTTAAATTTTATTTTAACAATCGATTTTTTTATTAATTATTGAATATGTTTATTTTTTATATATTGAATAAAATTGAGAATCATTGTGAACAATGATATCAATATCTCTATATCAAGACTGAAGAACACTTAAGAGATTCTCCTTCCTCCATCATCTCCGGGAAAAGATTTCAAGGATGATTCTTCAATATTGAAGGAATCATCATAGTGATCATGATGAATGATTCATAGAGATCGATCTAGAATTATAGAACCTAGAAATCCATTAGAATTTTTCAAAGTTAAATGGAGTATGTGTTGATCCCCTAAAGAGGGATTATACACATAGATACTACCAGAACAATGACAGTAGACCAAAAAGTGTTTTAGATTATCAAAACATTCGTAAAATAAAGAAGTAAAGAAAAAGGTTCTTTTTATTTTAATCTATATAAATTAATTATAAATTTAAAAGATTTTCCCTTGTTTCTGGTAACCATATTTTTCAATATTCATTGGAAACAAATTATTGGTTTTAACATTTACATCTTGTATAATATGTGAATAATCCATTGAATCCAAAATTTTATGAGTCAGGATGGGTCCTGATAAGTGATTTCAATATACCTGGAATCCTCAATGATTTTGTAAGCACCATTAAAAATAGGAAAATTTAATGAATTCTAATAATGGAATTGATAAAATCTACCATTATCAGTGATAAAAGGGTGATGAAAAAGTGGTCCCTTTATTAATGCATTTTTAGCACTCATGGAGGTGGCCCTTCATCTGTGATTTTTATAGCATTGATGAATTGAGATTTTATTAGTACTATTTATAGGACTAAAAACATAGTTATTTTAGTGTGATACTATAATTTAAAGAACACTATAGAATCAAACTCTTGATTTTAATTTAAATTAAATTTACATCACAATAAAATGAAATACATTGTATAATGATTAAAAATATTGGTGACATTTTCATGTATAATTACATTGCTATATACAATTTAATGGGTGTGTAAAATTTATCAAAAATATTAATAAATTTAAAAACATTGTTTCACTGTCTTTGGACCCCGTTAAAATAGAGCCTGATCATCGTAACATTTTCCATAAAAAAACTCCTAATTTAACGAAATAGTGTACCTATATAAAATACAATTATTATGCTAGAAATAATATAATGAATTATCTTAAACATAAATATGATTTCGTACATTAATAAAATGTCACTTGAAAATTGTAAACTAGACTTCGAGTCATACTTGGCACACCATGTGCCAAATTTTCATGTGGTGTATTTATACACATCACAAATTGTTTATGGATCATTTTCCTAATTTACCAATAAAATATGAGTTAATATTCTCAGTTTTGAGTATGTGATCCGTGTTTTGATCTAAAATGTCTATTTCAAATAAAGAGAATAGCTTTGAGTCATACTGGCCACACAGTGTGTTAGATTGATGTTGACCAAATTCCTATACATCAAAAATGATTTATTGATCATTTCATAAAATATCATGATAATAAGAGTATTTTTCTTTATTATTAGTGAGTGACCCAAAGTTTTAACTAAAATTTAATATTTGAATTGAAAACACAAACTTTTAGTGATACCAGTCACACCGTGTATTAGATTGATGTGTTGTTGATTCCTACCCATAACAAATGACATATTAGTTATTTTACTAAATTATTAAGACCATCCAAGTGTGTTGACATAGTTTTCAGTGGATGACATGTTTTTAATTAAAATGTCACTTTTAAACTGAACACATACACTTCAAGTCATACAGGTCATATCATTTATCATATTGTGCTATATATGATACTTATAAATAAAAAATGTATTACAGATAATTTTACAAAAGAACTAATATAATCTAACTAGACATGTCATTTTTTATTTAAAACGAAAACTTTGTGTCATATTGACCACACCATGTGTCATATTGATATGATCTTGATTCTTACATATAAAAAATAACTTATAGGTCAACATCATAATGTATCAAGGAAATTTGATCTTGTTTTATTATATTTGAGTATGAGCTATGTGTTTGTGCTAAAATTTCTTTTTCAAATAAAAACATGCACCTTTAGTCATACAGACCACACAATGTGTCAAATTATTTTACGGATGATTCCCATATGTAAAAAATTACTCATTAATATTTTTCCTAAAGAGTCAAGATAATTGTATAGTGTTTTCATAGTGTTTAGTTAGTAAAATTCATTTTGAACTAAAATATGTCTTTTAAACTTAAAACATGCACTTTGATACATACAATGAACTCCATGTGTCAAATTGATGTGAGAATAATTCCTAAATATCATAAATAAAATACATACCATTTTCTTAAGGAATTAAAAATATCCAAGATTGTTTTATATGTTTTTAGTATGTGACATGTGTTTTGAAGTAAAATGTTGATTTTAAATCAAAACTTGTAACTTTAATCACATTGGGCCCACCGTGTGTCATATTGACATTCAATTAATTCCTACACATCAAAAATGACTTAATGATATTTTTTAAAAAAGAACTAAGATAATCTGATAGAATTTTCTCAATTTTTTGTGAGTTACTCGTGTTTTGAACAAAAATGTATCTTTTAAATTGAAAACATGAAATTTAAGTAATGCTGGCCACACTGTGTGTTGGATAGATGTTGAGGCGAATAATATATGTGAAAAAATGATTTATGGATCATTTTATTAAATTATCAAGACAATATGATTAGGTTTTCTTATTTTTTTTATAATTTATGTGTGTTTTGAATAAAAATGTTACTTTTAAACTAAAAACACACACTTTGAGTCATACCGGGAACAACATGTGTTGTATGGATTTGTGGTTGATTTCTCCACGTCATAATTTATTTATGGACCATTTTCCCAAATTTTCAAGTCAATATGATAATTTTTTATTAGTTTTCATTGGTAGAAACACATTTTTAACAAAACTATCACTTTTTAACTAAAAACATGAACTTTGAATCATACCAGCCACATCATGAGTCAAATTGACTTGAGGATGCTTTATAAACCTGAGAAATTACTTATAAATCCTTTTCCTAAATTATCAAGACTATATAATACTTTTTTCTTACTTTTGAGTATGTGCTATCTATTATGATCTAAAAAATAAATTTTAAATAAAGACTTGTACATTCAATCATACTCGACACGTGGTGTGTAAAACTAAAATGAGGTTATTTTTTGAACTTCACAAATGACTTAGGGATAATTTTCCTAATTTTTCAAGACTACAATACTGGGTTTTCTCAGTTTTCAGGGAGTGACACATGTTTTGAACTAAATGTCTCTTTTAAACTGAAAACACGTAATTTGAGTCATACAGGGAAAACCATGTGCCAGATTGATGTATGGTTGATTCACACACATAAAAATTGAGATAAGGATAATTTTCATAAAGTATCCAGATAATACGATTGTTTTATCTTAGTTTTGAGTATGGGATTTGTGTTTTGAACTAAAAATGGCTATTTTAAATAATGACAAATATGTCATACTAGGAACATTCCATATCAGATTGACATGTGTGTAATTTTTACACATCAAAATGACTAACTGACAATTTTCATAAATTATAAAGATATTTTTTGTAGGTTTTCTTTGTTTTCATTTAATGATTCATTTTTTAAACTAAAATGTAACTTTTAATCTTTAAATGAAAACTTTGAATCATACCAGTCACACCATGTGTTAGATTTATCTGAGAGTGATTCAAAAACCTCAAAAATGTCATATGGATCATTTTCCTAAATAATCAATATAATTCGATCATGTTTTTAGGGTTTTGATAACATGATGTGTGTTTTTAACTAAAATGTTGATTTTAAATAATAACACACACTTTGAAACCTACTCAAAAAAATTTATTTCGGATTGATGTGTGGATAATTAAAGCACATAAAATATGAAATATGAATCATTTTTCTAAAGTACCAAGACTATATTAGTGTTATTTCATTAATTTTAGAGACTCACAAATGTTTTGAAATAAAATGTAACTTTTCAAATAAAAGAATGCACTTTAAGTCATGTCGAGCACACCTTGTATCATATTAAAATTTATTTGATTCATATATGTCAAAAACACTTATGGATTTTTGGACTAATATATCAAGATAATTCAATAATGTTATCATAATTTTGAGTATGTGATGTGTATTTGAACAAAAATTCTAGCTTTGAATAAAAAAATGCACTCTAATTCGTAACTACTACAATATGTATCAAATTAATGTTTAGTTGATTCATAAATTTAGAAAATGACTTCTGGATCATTTATTGAAAGTATCAAGATAATAAGAGCATTATTTCTTAGTTTTTAGTGAGTGAAAATGTTATAAACTAAAATGTATCTTTTAAACTAAAAACATACACTTTGAGTCATATCGGAAAAACCGTGGGTCGAATTTACATACAACTGATTCTTAACTGTAAAAAATTACCGATGGATAATTTTCTTAAAGTGTTAAGACAATAAAATAATGTTTTATTGGTTTTTAGTTTGTGTTTTTTTTCATGAGCTAAATTGTATAATTTAAATAAAAACAAGCACTATTAGTTATAGCAGCCACACAATTTTTCAGATTTAAATTCAATAGAATCTTACACATCAAAATGTATTTTGGATTATTTTCATAATACATCGAGATTACTCCAGTGAATTTTACTGGTTTTGAATAAGTGACACATGATATTTCATAAAATTATATTTTCAAACTAAAAAGACACACTTTGAGTTAATCTAGTCACACTGTGTATCAAATTGTCATGTGGTTGATTCTTACACTTTATAAAAATATATTATTCTTTCAGAAAAACACAAATTTATCATAGGAACATGTTATTAAAATATAGTGGACCAACAATTGAATTCATTTAATCATAATTGAACATAAAATATTCTAATAAAAAACAAAATCACTCTATAGGGAGAAGAAATAGTATATGTGTGCATCATCTTTATTGGATCCTCCATCGATAATTGGTTTTTCACTAACAAATTAGTGTTTATGAAGGGAAAAAATTCTTGGTGAAAAATAAATTCTTAATGATTAAACTCTTCATTATCTCTATGAAAATGAACTAAATATGTAGTAGATAAAAAATATAATAATTTTGACTAAAAATAAGTAGATAAATGATAAGAAAATTAACTAAATTAGTAAGAAATCACATATTTATGATATTTGTAAAAATTATAAAAACATGTTTTATTTATACTTAGTGCATCATCCTTTTCAAATACAAAATTGATAATTTATTTTTCTACAATTATTTTGTGCTTATAAAGAGCACAATGGCCTCCACACATAGATCATGATCCTTGTTTAAACCCAAAATACCATTTTTTACCTTTGATAAGGACCATGAATTTTGAATGGAGGTCTTTTCTGATCATTATACACACAAAATGGTTACATAAAAATAAATTATAAATCTCCACTACATAATATCTTTGAAAATTAACCACTTAAGAAGTAAAAAAATGATAAGATAATTATATGAATAAGAGGTAGATAAAATGATAGGAAAATTAACTAAATAAATAGTCGCTAAATAAAATCTTCATGATTTATGTGAAATAAAAAAATTACAAACATAATGGGGAGCTACATCTTTATGATAACTACAAAAATTATAGCACTATGTATTCTACCCACTCATTTCAAACCAAAAATCTATTTCCTCTTTTCAATATGAGGACTATTGATTGTCCTGGTAGTATTAGAAAATATAAATAAAAAAATTAATAAATATTTTAAATTAAATTGTAATTGTCATAAAACATTATTCTTTGGGGATTCTATTTTTTTCATATAATATGACATGACTAAAAAATTTTCAAATGTAATAACCATAATTAAATCCATTATGATTTTTAAAACATTAAAAAAACATAGATAAAAATTAGTATTTTTTATATTTTTTTGATAGTGAAAAATTATTATATATACTCTGATATTTATTGACTTACAGATATCAATAGGCCAATTTCTCTCATGGACTATAACCATAACATGATTTTGTTGATATTTAAACACCTCCATATCATAAAAAAGACATTAAAATATAATATAATATGTGTAACAATAATTTTATTTGAAATATTTTGAATGTAGTGTATTAATAATTGAGAGAGGTCCTCATGTATGGTTGAATTGTTGTTAATCCTTGCTTTGAACCCAAAAAATAAATATTTGGATTATCCAAATTAATCAAAATTATAAACCAAGACTACCTAAAAAAAGGAATAATTAATAAAAGAAATGGAAATATATTTGATAAGATTATATTGTATAGTTTTAGCTTTGTATTTTAGGTATTAAGAATATTTCTTCTTCTATAAATTTCTTTTCAAATATTACAGATAGCTGGTTCATAATTTTTGAATATTTTTTTCTTCTAATAAAATTTTTATGTATAATTGATTTGGGGAATGATGAGTCTATAATTTTTTCATAGGTGTTTCCCTTCACATGTTACTATTATATATGGCTATAAGAAAATGTGAATAATTTTTAATTATAATTAACATAGTGGATCAGATATTGGATAAATAGATTAAGAAAATGCACCACATGCATACATTTATGTCTGTGAATACAATCCATTAATGCTTGATGATTTCATCAACAATATCTATCTATAAATAAATTCCTTAGTTCATACCTTTTTTCATTAATTATTAATGGTTTTTTTAAAAAAAAAATTAGAAAGGACATACCTTGTTATTGACATGTATTTTTACAAGATCAAAATACCATGATACAAATGTTCCAATATAATTTATGTCATTTTAATCATCTAGATCTGCATAGGGAATATGTATATCCACATTTATCTCATAAGCCACATTTACTCTTAATCTCATATGATCATTTGGATATTTTTTGTTGTATAGAATATCACCTTGGATATTATACATTATCCCCTCATAATATATTGATGAGTGGGTACCTATAGATATAAATCCTAATCAAATTTAACTATATATAACATTAATACATGAAATGTATTAGTATTTTACTAATTCTCATTTCATAGAAATAGTGATGAAAATTTTGATTTCGTATGATAAGTAAATCTTTTAAGGGGAATGGCTAGCATCCATGTTGGGGGGAGGGAAAGTATTCAAGTAGTGATTGATGTAGTGTTGTTTCCTCTCTTTTATTAATTACTATATCATTATTTAAAAACTACATCTCGAAATTAGTTTTTATGTAGATTTATTCACATATTCATCTCCTCTATTTTCTTATCTTTATCCCCCTATCCATTTTTTTCTCAAAATATGTTTGAGTAAACACTCCAAAACCCTCACCTTGGACATGACCATATTGTTCTAGTCACTTCATGACCCCTAAATGTAGTCATACATAAGGTACAGATTATGATGATTCTTTATTCTAAACTGAATAATAAATAGAGGAAAATAATTATTCATTTTTATATAATTTCGATTTAAAGTAGAAAAAAATTGATTATGTCATACTTATACATGATTCTCATAATCATTGTGGGTTTTAATTTAGTAGTATTCCATCATAATTTATATAATCCTCTTTATATAGATAATAAAATAGGATAGAAGTGAATTTGGATTATTATTCATCAATTTTTATATAAATGAGGAATATAATTATGTTTTTGTTTCATTCCACATAAATTTATTATTATAGATTTAAACTACATTACATTTTTTTAATTAAAGCATACCATATAATTTATTTCTAGTTGGGGTAAATTGGTTTTGATGCATGCTATTTTTTTGAACACTCATATTTTGTATCCTAAATTAATAATTTTAATCAAATTTATTAATACATATATTTCCATGTAAAATTTTACCAAGCACAATGTACTAGAAATGATGCCTCCTTGTGATGACTAGTAAAAACATTCCATATTTCATGGTTTATTAAATGTGAACATATATATTATTGGTAGGGATTTATATTCCCCTCATAATCCCTGATATGATGCTTTAGAATAATTTTATGAAAATATCTTTGAGAATTTATAGTGATCGTTAATACAAAATTAATTTGATATTCATCTAGTATAAATGTGCTTTACAAGTTAAAATTAAGATTATATCATTATATCATTAATTTATTTTTTAATAAAATAGAGAATTTATGTCATAATGTTACCGTAATCACTTCCAATATTAGTTATATAATGTTGGGCACTATATGGAACTATGTATCTACATTAATCGGCACATGAATTCGCGTAGTGGAAATAATGTAACAAATACAAACAGACTTCTTGGGGTTCAAAGGAAGACATTGTGTATTCCATCCAACCTCAAATATTATAATTTTTCTTCTCACCTTAATAATTTATGTTTAAACTATTGCTATATATTTTTCCAGTTTTTTCTCAAACATAGGTTGTTCACCTTCTACCATTTCCTTGGTTTCTACATTTTCAATATGTTTTTCCTCCAGATTTTTAGAATTAGCTTGTGATAAAACCTATTATTCCTTGGGATTTATTGAATTAGAATGTGAAGAAGCAATTTTATATAGAAGTTGTGGAATAATTATTTTATAGTATGTAAATACAGTGGAGAATATGTAATATTATAATGGAACCCAAATTATATTACATAACATTAACTTTATTATTGAACTGTTACTTTTTTCATTACATGTTGAAGCGATTTTACTCATCTACTAATTATCCAAAAACCGTTCTTATAGTCTATGAAATAAATAATCCCATCAAAATTTGGACCATTGAAAAATGATTATAATGTCCTAATGAAAGTGACATTCTAAATTGAATTGGAATTTAACCTTTTAGTGGTTTTGGTTGATTTCAAAATAATTGACTATTATCTTTTTGAGAGATTTGGGACATAAAATATGAGTACTACCTATGATTTAATTTGGAATGGTTCATCCTTATACCCTTCGATATTTTTTTTAATGAATCTTAATTAATCAATTTTTAATGTACTCCTATTATCAACCCATTTTTATTGAATAATTGGCACTTGGTATGTTGTATAATCCAACTCTCATATTTATTTGATGATACCAAAGTATGAAATAGTCATGAAAATTAGATTTTTATTCTTGGTACCAGATACGTGAATCTCTTCTTCTATAAGAGTAACTCCACTATTTTTCATGGTACTATATTCATCAAGTCCCTTTTTATAGAACACATAACCATTAATTACATAACCATTATAAGACAATAAATTCACACTTAGTCCCCTAGCTGTCCATTAAATTCATTCTAAAATTGAATTTCTATTTTCATAAGACACCTTAAAAATATGGTATTTAAACCATCATATAAACTATTTATTATATGTATATGATATCCAAATTTCAACCCTTGAAAGATTAAAATGTATAATAATTACATTATGGGTTTCAACATATAGAACAACCATTTAAATGTTATACAAAATATAAGTGTGATCCTACTACCACACTATAATAATAATTTTGACAACATTGATTCTGAAAAATTTCTTCACCAATAAACCACCCGTTGTGATCAAATTTTTAGAGACCAATTCCATCCAACTCAGATGGGTTGTCAGTGAAAAATTTTAGAGCTTCCTCAATATTATATTACTCTATAATAGAACCTACTGGCCAACATCAATTTTTTACAGACCCATTAAAAATATTAATATACTATTCAATAAGGTACATTTATCTATAATATACTGCAATACATAGTTGGATATCTCTAACAAAGTAAACCAATGAGTGAGCTATCATATCAATGAATGAAAACATAAAGAGAATATCCAACTCAATTAATAAGACATCAATTTGATTTTGCATAGTTAGAAAACACATAGGGTTTAAACCATTACTACCTATAGATTTGAAAATGAATCATGGATTGGTTAATGTGTGACATACATTTTTAGGTATAATGGAACATCATGCTATAAGCATAAAATCGTGCATCAAAACATAAAAGTCATGTGATTTGATAACCATTAACATTAAATTTTTCATTGAAACAATATTCTCTATATTTTATGAATTCCCCTCTTTAACCTTAACATCATTAAAGAAGTTGGAAAATTGTTATCTATAATTATTGGAAAGAGCGTAATCTACTAGAGGAAGAAAAGTTTGTCTTTTAACCTTTATCGGTACTAACATTCCCATTATCCACATATCAATCATGTCTAACCTAGCCATAATTCCATCCCATATTTTTCATCGTGTATTTAGAAATGTGTCAATGACATTATCACATATTTTTTTATACATTCAGGGAATAAAAAAATCTATGATGTACAAACACATACATTATAGTAATTCAGAAAAAAACTATCCCTTTTTACAACTAGTTTATAGAAGGATTTTTGAAAAAGGTTATCCAAAAGCAGTGACCATATCCTTTACTTTCTCAAACAGTTGATCAACAGTTATTATAGATAGTTTTTCACCTTCTTCTAAATTGTCAATGAAATATTCCATCCAAGATAGATATTTTTTTATTTGGGGTAAAAGTACATTATTTACTAGATACACATTCTTCATTGAATGTTTCAACCTAACTGAGGGTGTACATTGTTCACAAATGGACCACCCTAGCATTCCTTTAAGGTTATATCCGAAAAAAATTTCATAAATAAGAAATTCATTTATTTTCCCATAAAAAATGTTTCTCAAAATGAAATCTTTATTTCTATAAGAATCATATAATGTAACAACAAATTCCCATATGAATTTTAGATCATCGATCAATGGAGCTAAATAAACATCAATATCATTACCCAATTATTTTGATCGTGATATAAGTAGATACAATATAATGTATTTTCGATTCTTGCATAACCATGATGGAAGGTTATAACTAACCAACATTACTATTCATATTATTTGAGTTATAATTTGTACACAAAACAAATTCACTCTATCTATGGATTGTGAAAGTTTAAGGTTTCTCGGCTCATTTTCAAATATTGGATACATGTGATCAATTGTATTCCACTGAGGAGAGTCTGATGGGTGATGAAATTTCCCATCATGATCTCTTATATTTGTGTGACATGTCAATTTCCTTGAATTATCTACACTTCCATATAGATTCCTATTCCTTCGAATGATTGGAAATTACCATAAAAATTATATAATGAGTTGATTCATCATTAGTGTGTCAGGAAGTGCCACACTTTTGGAATTTTTTATGTAATTCATGGTCCTATAAAAACAATAAATATTGTTGGAAATGCATGTATTCTTTCAATGATCTTACCCATAGAATGTAGCATTCGTTTAGTATGATATGTTTGACAAGTAAGCCCATTATCTTCAAGTTTCATATCATTAAATATATAAAGTAGTTCTGTAATCATGGTTTCGGTCCATATATTTCCATCTTTTAAGTTAAATATATTTAGTATGGCAAAAAATGTTTTATATTTCGTAAAAACAGTATACAATGGTGCCTTTAAACAACTCTTTAACTTCTAAAACAACTTTGGACAATCGTAAAATTCATATTCAACTACGATTTTCATTTCCTCAGTATGATCTTTATAATCATTTACAGTTGTAATCATATCCTCAACATAATCTTCATCATAATCCACACATGTAATCATATCACATTATCCAAAAAACCCAATGATATCCTAAACATTAGCAACATTCAGTTATTCCCCATTTTTGGACCGCCATTAACAAATTTGATACATTTTGTGATAGATCAAGTGTTCTTCCAACTCCTTTGGACTAATTAGTATTGAATAACAACAATATAAACATAGAAAAAGTATTTGAGAAGGCTCATAGGTGTGATATTTTCCAAACAAGACAAAATCTTTAACCCCATCCCCATACAATTTTGTTATATGATTGAAATCCATCCATTTTCGATTCATATATATCATATTTGATTTAGTAATATTCATATTTATCAAAAAAAATACACAAAAGGCATGATCTTATAATCCTAAAAGGCTATTCTTTACAAAAACACACACACATGAACACACACACAGATATATATATCATATGTGATATAAATTATTGTTGCATCAATTTCTTGTTATAACATATAAAGACCAACAATTATATGAATGTTAAGTATTACAATGCATATTTTTTTATTACAAGAATCTAAATATCATAATACATTTTCATTAAATTTGATTAATCAAGGGAGATAATTCACTCCCTACCACAATAAATGTTCATAATAATCCTATGGATTTCTCTAACTCGATAAGTATAAGGTTATATATAATAATATTTTACTATAAAAACATATATCAAAATAAACTTAATGTTTTTTAAAATGTTTTTCACAATTTTTGAAACAATGTAATCACATTGATTAGGGTTATTACATTTGTAAATTTATGAAATATTTCATATTTGATTTCATACATAGTTGATATTAGAAATAATAATTTTAATATGCCCTGTAATTTTTAAAATAATTATGATTGTGGGTAGAATGGGAAAAATGAATGCTTAAACCAAAATAACTCAAATATTAAAATTTTAAAATCATGAATAGGGTATAGTTTATCACAAAAATAAAATTAATGAGTAATGGAAATAATGAAATAAATTAAATTGTTATTAAAATTAAAATAATTAATGTTTTTAAAATATTCAATTTTTAAAAGGTTTGGAATTTCCAATTTTTTATCCATATCTCCTTGAAAATAATAGAATATCTTAAAATGAAGTTTAACAATATTGGGTGAATTATATTAATTATTACAAAAAAATAATGTTCATATAAATTTTATTGAAATTTTGAATTGAAAGATCAATAAAATATATTTTTTTCTTTATTCCCCCACAAAATAGTGAAATTTATATAGAAAAAAGTAAGAATATTATTCATTATTCAAATAAAATTATAGATCAAATTCAAATAATAGTAAAAAAATTAAATTATAATTACACACTAAATGTCTGTCAATATATGTAAAAAATACACTAAAATTGAGAAAATGCTAAAGAGAGTTTTTTTATTATTCATAAAAAATTCATAGATTATTATGAAAACAAGATAATGAAATGAAAAACTTAAAAAATTAAAATCGTAAAGAACCAAAAATTGGGAAAACAGGGGGTCAAACATCAATAAGAAGACAAACTACCAGAAATCATTTGAGAAAGGTTCCAAACATTGATCATAAGAGAAAACCCTTTGAGAAGAAACAAAAATCTTGAAAATAACACCAAAACATCTCCCACATAAGATTACCCCATTGAAAATAACAAACAAATCATGAAAATGATTTTATATAGATTAAAAACTAGTAAGAAATAACATACCATTGATTTAAGGTTTGATTATTCTAAAGGATTTGAAGGTGGTGACAGTAGGATTTAGCTTCAGTGGGATCTTGAATGGCACGAGCAGAGGTTATCTCAGTTAGGATACTTTTAAAATAGGGGAAGGGTTTTATTAGCTATAGTAAAATGCATTGATTAAATACACATTTTTAACATGAAAATGGAAATCAATGATAAATATATGATTTTCAAGGATTTTTAGAAAAGATAATGCCCCAAATTTATCTTCACTATAATGCTGCTTATAAATCAAACCCTTTTTATTGCTAACTAATAAGAAATGACAAATGTATATTTTATCAGCACTTAATATATTGTTGATAAATGTTTCTTTTATCAATTATGATAAATTCTAGTGGAAATGAAATATAAAAATTTAAATTTAAAAATTGCAACAAAATCATAATTATATAAACTTGAATAAAAAAAATTAATTTATAATTAATAAATATTAATATGAAATATAAATAAATTAAAAATAATTAATAACTAATAAACAATATTGTTTATGTTAAATGTATAAATATATGTGATAATATTATGTTAAATATATTAATATTATGATAAATGAATAGATAATATTAATTATGTAAGAAAGAAAATTTTTAAAGATGAATAAATTATATATATAATATATATTACATAAATAATATAAATGAATAAATAATAAAAATTAAATTTATATTAAACTGATTTAAAATATATTCCTAATTAAATATGAATAGATAACAAGTGTATAAAGATTTATATAAACAATATATTAAAATAAAAATGAATAAATAATAACTAAGTAAATTAAAAATATATTAAAAATATTAAAAATTAATAAATAATATATATATATATATATTAAAAATGATTACTTATAGATATTTAAATGAATACATATTAAAAATGAATAAATTTCAATTATATTAAAGGTGGATAATTATTAAAATGAATAGATAATAATAATTGAATAAAAATTAAAACAAATAAAATTTAATAAATATAAATGAAAAAAATAGTAAAATATTAAAAATTAATTATTAACATTAATTATATAAATTAAAAATATATTAAAAATGAAGAAATATTAAAATAAAAAGAATCAAAATATAAAATTATTAAAAATTAAATATTAAAGCAGGAGATTTATTATAAAGTAGTGATTATTAGTGAATAAATAATAATTTTATAAATATTTAAATACAATAAAATTGAATAAATATTATTTATATAAATAAAATACAAATTAAAATTATTGAATATTAATATTTATAAATGTATAAATAACTATCAAAATTAAATTTGTAGTAAAAATAATAAATAAATAAATATAAAAAATGCATAAATTAAGTTAAATATTAAAAAAATGAGAACTATTCTAAATAAAAAAAATAATTTTAAATAAATAAATGATCAAAATTATCAAAATATAGTATTCCGAATTATATAAATTAAAATATATTTAAAAAATTATAATAAATTTAGTTATATGAGTTTCAAAAATTTTAAAAATGAATAAATATTAAAATTAAAATGATTAAAATTTAAAAAGTACTTTTAAATGCATGATATTCAAAATAAATTAATGATTAAAAATTAATAAATAATAATTACATAATGATTAAAATACAAAAGGTATTAAAATTGATGTTAATAAATGTTAATTATAAAATTGAAATCATATTTTAAATATTAACTATTAACACTTAAAAATGTATAAATAAATATATAAAATTGAAAAAATCTCTAAAATATTAAATATATATATATATATCTGAATGAAATTGCATTAATTACATTTTAATACCCTAACAAATTTTCATGTCTTTTTTGTGTACATATACGGATATATGTATATGTATATACATATAGTATAATGCGATATTTCATTGTGAAAAAATGGATTTTATTATTGTATAATGTTATATTCATATACATGTACACATGAATACACATACACAAATACATGAGAGTTAACATACATGTCAACATATATACACATACACATACATACATATACATATACATACATACACAAGAATACATGTACATGCATATACACACACACGCGTGTATACAAATACACATACATATAATTAGATAAACGTACATACACATACATACACATACATACACATAAATATTCATACATAAACATAATTTATAAATATACACATATTATATAAACATAAATATGTTTTATAAAAGTACACATACATACACATATACATACATTTAAATGCACATGTATAAATATAAACATACACATACACATAATGTGACACCCACAGATTTTGTGGAATATTTTTTTTTCAAATAAATTTAATATTTTTGATAGTTTTCATTACATGTAACACAGATTTTAGCCTGCGTTACACATAAAACTAAGTTCAGCATGCATTACACGTAACACTGGATTTAATTGAAATATGACATATTATTAAACTATTATATTAGTTATCACATATTCATTAGAATGGTGGGTGTGAATAGGATAAGCTAAATTGTGAAAATATATGGTTTTGACATGTATGTAAAATGAATTCTTTAATACCCAATTAATTAGAAATGAAAATAAAGGATATGTTTTTCTAAAAAACACATTTTACCGTGATAAATTAAAAAAACTACTCATGAATGATTATAATTAAACTTATATATTATATATTTCATAAACTATTTAAAATTAATCTTATGTGTTTTCAAGACAAAAGATATAAATAAATAATGTTTTACGCTTAAAAACTGTATTTTTTTTTATAAAAAATTGTTTTGTTACCTTTTTGAAATCTAATTTTAAAACATATTTTTGAAAAAATAAGTGATATTATTTGAAAAAATAAGATTAAATTTTGAAATAATCTTGTAAAAAATATCTTAGGGTGTTTTTTTTATAATTTTTATAAAATAATAATTCTTTGGTTAGTATAAAAAATAGTGAATTTTAATAAAAAATTATTCTTTAATTTAAATTATTTATAAATTTAAATAAAACTTTAAATTGGGTTTAAATTAAAATTAGGTCAATTATATATCTATTAGTACAATTTAAGTCATTGGAATCAGTTTCTTAAAGAATTTGAATAAAAACCATGTATACTTTTGAACCATTTCCCTTTGAAAACTTATTTTCTCATCTTTTGTGTGGGATTAATTTTAAATTAAATTCTGTCACTTATGGGAATGGAATTTATAAAAATGGATTCCATATTTGGAATCAAAATAATTAATATTATCTAATAAGGTAAACTAAATTTTTGACCAAAATGAATAGTCAAAATAGTAAAAATTAATTACCCCGACTAAGGTAAAAATGGTTTTATCAGGGGTTAAACTAAAATGATAAGGGTTAAATTGACCTAATAACTTTTCTAAAATATATTTATTATCCATATTTATATACTATAATTTCTATGTCTCTAGAATAATCAATTTTGGACCGTTTTGTAAAGTGAAAAATGTGGTTACAACTTTTTCTTTTAAAAAATTACCATGGGGTCACTCACCTCACATATAAATGGCCACCTCCACTCTTCTCCTGTTAACACCTTCAAACAATTTTGGTTCAACCAAAACCTACCCAAATAACTTCCCAAATTCCCACTAATCATCATAAAAACCTTATTTTGGGCATAAATCCAACCAAGGAATCCTTTTTGTCAAATCCTAAGGAGGTTACCTCAAGAAGAGGTAATGTTCTTCAATGACCATTTTTTTTATTTCTTCATCCACATCCTTAAATTATTTATAAACCATGATCATATAATAAGGTTGGTATCTAACATAAACTGAGATTTTATTATGTTATTGGAATGGCCTACAACCACCATTACATCCATTAAATGGGTTTTGAAATCATCATTTGGGTGTACGATAGATTACCAACTCACGAGCCAATATCATTCATTTTTCTAATACCACCTATGATAGTTGGTTATGATTATGGATATAAAGTATATATAACAGATATATATATATATATAATAATTACACATTTTGATTCATTATATCATATATTACTTTTCTATCTTCTATTTTGTAAGGGATACGATAACGTTGCTCATGTGTACCGCGGATTACTGCCTCACGAATCGATGTGATTTGTTTTCCACTAACGCTTTACATAGAAGATAATAAGAATAAATGTAGTGAATATATTTTATATACATGAAATAATTATGATATAAATGAAATATTTAATATTATTAAATGATATTATATCATTTACTTTTATACCTTTTAACTCACTGAAATATGATAACGCCCTTCGTGTTTGTGTGGACTACGGCCTTAATATAGCGATGTGGTGGTCAACCGGGCCTGAATGCCTTTTAGATTTTATATTTATCTAAGATAATCCCCATATTTAACAAGGTTATGTGGTAACCCTTATATCATTAATCTTAATATTTTCATGATATTTAAATATTCATTGGATTTTATGCTATATTTGGGATTAAGATTCAAAAGATTACTAAAGTAATAAGGGATTTTCATCCCACTTTTTACTTCTATGAGACACATGTCATATTCAGTAGTTACATATTTTATGTGGTGTATATATTTACCATGAATGTATTTTATGACAATTATACTAAAAATTATTTGGATTTTCATATCCATTTGAGTATCTCTCTTTCATGGGATTTAAAATTCAAAAGATACTGATGTAGTAAGAAATTATTATGTCAATTTGACTTCTTTGAGACATATGTTATATAATACACATATCTTATTTTATGAAGAGTGTATAAAGTTCCTCTGACATTTAAAATCATGGATTTATTAATTCTCATAATATTTTAACTTTAATTTATTCTTATTTTTTCATGGGGCCTACAATTCAATGTTACCAAAGTGGTAAATATTTTATGTTACATTCTAATAATTTAACAATATTGTTTATAAGTATCTAATTTTGAAATATTATGATATTTCTATCAAAAATTCTCATGAATTTTCTCCTCATATGATTATTCATGATACTTTCCAGTAATAGTACAATTTTCCTACCCTTTTATACATATATTAATCATGAATATTATTAAGAAAAAGCATCTTTATTGCTCTCGTCGATCAAAACCTCTTTTCCTCCCAAAACCGTGTTTTCTAAAAAAAATCAAAATAAATTTAATTATTTTTTTAAAAAAAATTATTAATGAAATCTCTACCCCTGTTTGAATTTTTTTTAAAATTTGAAACGAATATTCATGTTGTTTTCCAAAAAAAATAGGTTTGGATTTTACTTAAACTATGGAAGGAATCATTGTTTTAAAATGTAAAAAAGGAATGAAATTTTCTGCAATCATGACTATTATTTTTTTGATGCTTCCATTATAATGTTTCAAGGTTATTTTCAAAGAAATGGATTTTCAAAATGTTTGAGGGTTTAAAAATTGTTTTTCAATACATAAATATTATTTTCCACAATAAATGTTTTAAATGATTTTAAAGCTTCCATTATAAGTTCCAAAGTTCATTTTAGAAGAAATGGATTTCAAAAAAAATTATGAATTTTTTTAAAAAAAAATTATTTTCTAAGAAACGTTATTTTCCACATGAAATGTTATAAGTTATATTTAAATATAATTTTACTTCTATGATGACATCCATAGAAGTTACTTATGCTTTACTAGCGATATGACCCAAGGATATCGCCCAAATTATTTCTCTAAATGGTTTATATTTATGATGACATGATGTATATGAAACATATTCTCTTTTATAGGTTAAACCATGGGAAAATTCTTATGAATACCACTTCTTTTTTCCTCATGTTATACCATGATAAAATTCTAATGATACACATTTCACTTATATGGTTTATACCATAGGGACATTCTTATGATACCCATCATTTTATATGAATACCTTTGTTTATGATGATTGAGATCACAAGGATGAAATTACAATTGGAATTGAAGATGACCTTCGTGATTGTCCAGAGAGGTTTTATGAGTTAATTTTATTTCCAAGAAACCATTGTATACCAGTTGTAATAAATAAGAAATAATTTCAGCTGTATTGAAGTTATATAATTTGAATGATAGATGAGGATGGAGTGATACCAAATTTAAGAACTAATTGTTCTCCTAAATGAAATGATACCAAAAGAAGATAAAATACCATTCTGAACATATGACACTAATATAATGTTATGTTAAATGCGCATGATCTCTAAAAAATACATTCTAGTAAAAATGATTTCATATTGTTTCACAAGGACCATGAATCACTGATAAAATACACGAAGTGTATAAGAGATCAATACAATAACAATTAATGAAGTCCATTGAAATATGAATTGTACTTTCCAATCATTATATGGATTATAAGACTATATGAATGTAACGCACTGACCCTAGTTACCCAGAGTCAGTGCATTATTACATAACATTGGAATGATCACAAGAAAGATCAAATCTCGAAATACCGATTGGTTTAGTAGCCTTGGAAACACTAGATATATTAATAAAGTTTTACATTACATCATAAAGTGAAAAACTACTACAACAACATATTGTCTCCATATTCAACACTATTATCCCCTCATAATATCCCTACAGGTCATTCATAATTTACTTCTTCACATCCTCAGAAAAATAAAACATAGAAAAGGGGTGAGCTCAAATGCCCAGTAAGGATAACAATATAGCGGAAAAATTCATAAAAAAGAATAAAGATTTAAGGAAATGTATAACTAAAAAAAAATCCTTTTAAACTTGAAATTCAACATATTATGGAAAAAATAAAATGAAATAATTCCATTTACATATTCACATGGATATTCTACTAATCGAATAATCACATGAAATACCAATAACCACTTTCATAATGATGGAATGCATAATTTCAGACTATCATAACCACATAGCCAAGGCCTCGTGCCAGGACTAAAAATAAGATTTTTCCAAGGCCTTGTTCCAAGACACTAGTTTTTCTCATGAGACCTACCGATTCTTCGAGGATTTATAGCGGGCTCCACTCATCACATATTAAGTCCAATGCATTCCTATATGAAAAGGTTTAAACATGACATAAACATTCATATTAAAACTAGAATAGTAAATGTAAATACTTCATCCATAAACCATGAATGGTATAAAAATAACACATCCAAAGTCAAAATATAACAAAACCTTCAATACAATATAGAAGTTTTGTATCATAATAAATAAACTTCAAATAAGCGTAAAATCCATCAAAGGATGTTGACATAGATGAAATCAAAACTCTTTTTTAGAGAAGTATATCTTTCTATTTTTAAATCATTTAAGAGTCATATATTTATAAAATAAAACATTTTCTTTGAAAAAATTCTTATAATCTTGTAAAGAAATCTTCAATGATTTTATTACAGTGGAAAATAGCCGCACCCGCTGTATAAGTTAAAAAAACATTCTTACCTTAATTCTTTCGAAAAGGTTAAAAAGCACCTTGTTTGGAAAATGACGGAAATATTCCTTTATAAACCTCTTATAAAAAGTTAAACAAGGGTAAAAATGACTTTAACCCATATTCTTGTAAAAAATATTTTGAAATACATTTTTAAGAAACATGGATGTGGATGATAAAGAGACCCCAGTAGATTATTACGTATAAACAACCTCGGATAATGAAGAGATTGCGAAATAAACCCTTACCTTATACTTTTCCTTGGTTAGGGTAGGTTAACCTCCTATATAATGGTGAAATAATTGATATTAAATTATACAAGAATCGTATATATTAATATGATATCATATATTATCTTTTAACATTGATTTGTTAATAATATCTTAGTATTATCGTTGTTTCGGGTATTAACTTACTCATTTTCTTTTATATGTTTTGTTACATAAGTTGTGTTTTTCATGTATAGGTTGTATCTTAATCATATACAGAATGATATCAAGTCCTTATATACTATTATTAATCATCAAATGAGAATTAGACCTGAATAGATACGATGGATAATGAATCTTATCGCGTTCGTGAAAACGGTAGTCCGTACGTACGCACGAGCGACAATATCATTCTTTTGATATTAAATTAATATATAATTGGATATTATATCATATATAAAGAATAATTATCATGTTAAATTTATTATTTACATGAATCAAACATCATTATTATACCCATCCAAATAATAATTTATTGAATAACAATTACACCACGACGTGGAGACGGTAAGTTGTACGTACGCACGTATGGTGACATGTTATTCAAAGGATGGATAGAATACTGAATATGATTTCACCTTATTTTTAATAACATCACAGTATATATAAGATACTGGAGTTATTATTTTAGAATGGTAATAACAAAGAAAGAAGAAGTGGAAGAAGAAAGGAACTTGGATAAGGGGGGTGAAATCATTACCTCCTCATCGAGGTCTTCCTTTTGATTTGATCAAAAGGGCTCTTAGGTTGGCTCTCTAACTAAAGGAAGACATCTAGGATGAAGTGAGGGAAGTTGAGAGAGTATTTGGGCAGATTTTGGCCAAACCAAAAGGCTTTGAAGGTGTGAGTTAATGAGAAGGAGGAGTTCCCTTTTATAAGAGGGGTGAGGGGCACCTTTGGAAAAGCTAGAAATATTATTTTATAATAAATTCATATTCGGTATCTAATGGATCCAAAGTGGATTATTTAAATGTCAAGGTGGGGATAGGTATAAAACCACTCAACTAATTGAATTTAGACAGGTTTGGGTCATTATATTAACCTAATCTTTATGTATTAACTCTTAGATAATTAGTTTCACTTTTACAATGTCTCTTTGTATTTTTATATTATATGGTTAATAAACATACTATATACATCCAAGAGACCGCCATGTGGTCCCTTAATGATACACCTATCATGATATTATTCTCTTGGACGATCCTTAGATTTTTAAGAATTTAATATCAATTAATAATATAATATTTGTTTTAAAAACTCTTTTATGTCAATTTTGACACTATTCAATAATTGATTTTTGTGAAACTCATATCAGAATCATTACTTCGAAAAAAGTCAATTAAATCAATACTAATATGTCATATTAACCTATAAAATTAGTGTAATTCAATAAAAGTCTCCAATTATATTTATTTGGATATTTATAATATCAATTATTTTAATTTTTCACTATTATGGTAATTACTGCATCATCATTGTGTCATAAACAAATTATATTATTTAATGTCTAAAAATTATAAATAAAATATAATTATGTAGGAAATAGTTTTATCTTTCTAATTAATATTTATAGTTGAAAATAAAACATATATAACCCTATGTAAAAATTGTTTTTCTAAAAGATATATACTTCTGTCATTTTTGTATTTATTTTAACCTAATTAAAATAAAGCATCCCTATCATTTAACAGTGTCACCATGGGGTCCCAAAATCGACCCAAAGATGCCCATGGTCTAACATGTATCAAAAAATAATGTTAGGACACGTTTTAGGGTAATTTTTGCTTATTATAATATTATTGTTTAACCCTTATTTACCGGATTTACCCTTTAACCATGGTAAATAAAATATTTACCGAAGTAATTATTCAAAATGTATAAATATAAAAGTTACATATTTACACAATTTGAACATCCTGATTCCAAATATGGAATCCATTTTTCCAAATTCAAAACACAGAAGTGGCAGAAATTAATTTAAAATTAATTCCCGCTGTCAAAGCAAAAAGCGTGTTTTTAAGATATAATAACTATCAAAAGAATGATACTTGTTTATGTTCGGTTTAATTGTGAAATTATGTCCAATGACCAACATTGTATTAAATGGTAAAAAATATATTCTAAATATACTTTAAAACCACTCAAAATTCATAATTTATCACTATTAATTATTTTGATTAATAATGTTGTTTTTAATTAAAATTTAGTAATTTTCACTGTACATCAAAATATTACAGTTATCTGAAAAGTACCAAAATTTCACCTTAGGCTAAATTAGATACTCCGAATCCAAAAATGAAGTCCATTTTGGGAGTTAGAAATTCAAAAAGTAGGTATTACTATTCATAACGGCTAGTTTGATCGGTTGTGGTGTGTGTTATAACTCGATGTTGCGTACAACACACGTTATTGCATTATTCAAAGGGAAGCATATCGTAGAAGATTGGGGTGATACATTCTCCCCTCCTTCAAATAATATCGTCCTAGAAATTTCTAGAATACTACCATATGAAAAGACTCATGTTTTTCTTCATCATAAGTTCCTCGGGTTCCCACGTTGCCTCTTCCATCATATCATTTCTCCACAAGACTTTTACCAGACGAGTCGTCTGGTTTCTCAGTACTTGTTCTCTCGTATCAAGAATCTTGACGGGCTCTTCACAATAAGATAGATCGGGTTCCAGTTCTAATTCCTCGTAGGTGAGTACATGTGTTGGTTCTGGTATGTATTTCCTCAATAGAGATACATGGAACACATCGTGAACTTTGGAGAGACGTGTCGGCATTGCCAATCGGTAAGCTACAACCCCAATTAGTTCTAGAACTTCGAAAGGTCCGATGTACCTGGTACTCAATTTACCTTTCTTACCAAAACGTATGACTCCCTGCCATGGAGATACCTTTAGGAAAACATGATCACCGACTTGGAATTCCAAATCCTTCCTTCGATTATCGGCATAGCTCTTCTGCCTACTTTGTGCTGCTTTGATATAGTTTTGGATTACCTTCACCTTTTCCATCATTTCCTCCACCAGTTTTGGGCCTACAAGTTTTCATTCACCAACGTTATCCCAAAAGGTTGTTGTGCGACATCTCTTTCCGTATAACGCTTCATATGGTGCTATATGAATACTTGAATGGAATCTATTGTTATAGGAAAATTCTACCAGAGGTAAATATTGATCCCACATACCCTGAAAGTCAAGTGAGCAGGATCTCAACATGTCTTCTAAGGTTTGAATAGTTTGTTCTGATTGTCCATCTGTTTGAGGGTGGTAGGCAGTGCCCAAATGATGTTTAGTATCCAAGTCTTTCTGAAGACTTTTCCAGAATCTTTAAGTAAAACAGGGATCATGATAAAAAACAATCGATAGGGGTACTCCATGAAGTCTCACAACTTCATCAATATATAGTCTTTCTAGACGTTCCAGTGGTAGATCTTTTCTTATATCAAGAAAATGTGATGACTTGGTAAGACTATCAACAATGACCCATATTATATCGTTCCTTCTAGGAGTCTTTGGTAGTCCCATGACAAAGTCCATCGTAATATTATCACATTTCCACTCCGGTATGGGAAGAGGTTGTATGACTCCTCCAGGCTTTTGCCTTCCAGCTTTCACTTGTTGAAAAACCACACATCTTGACACAAAATCAGCAATATCCCTCTTCATGTTGTCCCACCAAAAATGTTCCTTCAAATCTCTATACATTTTTGTGCTCCCAGGGTGTATAGAGAAATTGGAACTATAAGCATCATCCAGCAATTCCCTTTTTAGATCAGGTATATCAGGAACACAAAGCCTCTTCCCAAATTTAAAAATTCCATCTTTAGAGAAATATGTCCATGAAAAAAATCTCCTAAAGCCAGAATTCACACTTGCTAAACTTCCCATATAATTCATGTCTTCTCAGAGTCTTCAGGATAATGCGCAAGTGACATTCATGATCTTCGTAGCTTTTAGAGTATACCATGATATCATCAATAAATACCACCAAAAATTCATCAAGATATTCCTTGAAAACTCTATTCATCATATCTATGAATACAGAGGGTGCACTAGTCAATCCAAAAGGCATTACAGTAAACTCGTAATGCTCGTACCTGGTTCGAAATGTTGTCTTCAGAATTTCTTCCCTCTTTACACACAACTGATGGTATCCAGATCGAAGGTCAATCTTTGAAAAGTATTGAGCTCCATGCAGTTGGTCAAATAAATCATCAATGCGAGGTAGGGGTTACTTTTTCTTTATTTATATAGCATTGATCTCCCTATAGTCGATACATAACCTCATAGATCCATCTTTCTTTTTAACAAAAAGAACAGGGGCTCCTCATGGAGAAAAACTAGGGAGAATAAAAATCTTATTACTCAATTCCTCTAGTTGTTTATATAGTTCAACTAATTCTATAGTGTCCATTCTATATGGGGTCTTCGATATAGGCCTTGATCTAGGAATTAAATCAATGGAAAACTCAACTTCTCGTTCTGGAGGATGTCCAGGTAAATCTTCCGAAAACACATCTACATATTCTTTCACAATAGGTACATCCTCTATTTGAACATTTCTTTCCTCACCCATAGTCATTTCATTCTCTTCCTCCCCAATAATTGAATTTAGTTAAGCTACTGGGGGTGGATCTAGATAAGAATTAGGTGGTGACGATTCTGCACTAAAGATAAGGTGTTCCTTATCATCATCATCAAAAATCGTAACCTCCTTATTCTTACAATAAATATTCACATCATAATCCAAAAGCCAATCCATACCGAGGATTATATCAAACTCAATCATAGGTATGAAAATGAGATCAACGGATAAAGAACATTTATGTGATCTAATGGGAACTGATTCACAAAACATTGTTGCAATGATACTTCCCTTAGGAGTTTTAACTAACAACTCCCTTGTTAAATCAAATTGGAAATATCTAAGTTTCTTATCAAACTGGGAAGATATGAATCAATGCGATGATCAAGAATCAAATAATGCATTTTCTAAACTGGAGGAAACCATTAAATTACCTGCCACCACGTCTTTTGGAGCTTCTACCTCAGTAGTAGTGATAGAAAAAGCTTGGACTTGATCCCTCGGCCTTTTCTGAGGTAAGTTCCCCTGACGATTAGGAAATTCATTTTCATAATGTCCCATCTCCCTACAATTTTAGCATTGAACATTGGTAGCTTACTTCTTCCCTTTGCAATCACGAGCTTGGTGGCCTTTTTCACCACATTTGTAATAGACTACCATTCCCTTCAAGCAAGTACCAGGGTGTTTCTTCCCATATTTACCACAGGATGGATATTCAACCTGTCCCTTATTCCCCATATTTCCATTCCCAGATTGATCAGTAGATCTCTTCTTCTCTTGCTTTGCTTTAAAGTCATAAGACTTAGAGAATTCCTTTTCTATCTTGATAGCACATGAGACAATGTCTTCGTACGACGAGAAGGATTGTGAGACTAATGCTCGATGGATAAATGGTTTTAACCCATCAAAGAAACGATCAATCTTACTTCTTGGGTTACGTATATAATCTCCAGAAAACCTTTCTAACATTGTAATGTTAGCCTCACACTTTGTGACATTCTCATCCTCCTTTTGTCTCAGACTTAGAAATTTCCTTTCCATATCTGCTCGATGGTCACGAGGAAAGTATTTTTCTAAAAAAAAATCATTGAACACCCTATATTCCATTTTTGATACTTCATCATCTTCCTTCAAGTTTTGAATCAATGACCACCATTGATCAGCATCTTTAGTGAGGCAGTAAACTGCCATGATAACTTTTTCCCTTTCACTACTCCCCAAATCCTGAAATATTTTCTCTAGGGAATTTATCCATTGCTAAACTACTAATGGATTTGTACTCCCATTGAAAATTGGTGATTGTTGCCTCATGAATTGATCTAACATTGATCCTCCACGCTGCGGATCAGGGTGCTCCATACGGGTAAGGTTATTATTCATAACCTGAGTGAGTTTTCCCAGTATGGTGATTAGCTAATCGGCACCACTTGCATCACTAGCTCCACTATAATTATCTTGAGCAGGAGGGAAAGCCCTACATGGAGTGCATGCATTGATATGGTTTCCATTTCTTCCACTAGGAGCCATTTCTAAACAATGGCACAAACTAGATCAGTTTATGAATCAAAATACATAATCCCATACTTATAAAACACATAATATAAATTGAACTATTTTTGGATATAATCCATAATCATAAAAATGTTTTCTTTGAGGAAGTATATACTCATAAACCCTTCATAATGATTTGTAAAGAAAATGATAGTTATCCTAAGCATATCCCTCGGGAGTGTCGTAACCAAGAGTGCAGCAAGGCCCGTTGTCGTGCACCTGTTCCCATTCGAGTGTATCTTAATGTGTTGTTTTCGGGTTTTACCCCTAGGTACATCTATGCCAGAGCTGCCTCTACCTGCTCGTATCCAGACAAGGATATATTGCTCAGAAAACTCACAAAATCTCTATAATACCAAAATTTTTGGAAGTTCTTCTATACTAGTCCTCAAATTCCATCTTAGGTCTATGTGCTCTAATCAGAGTTTACCTAAATATAGCTTCTAAGGTTTGTACTAAACCTCCTCTGATACCAACTGTAACTCCCCAACCCCAGTTACTCAGAGTCGGTGCATTATTACATAACATTGGCATGATCACAAGAAAGATCAAATCTCAAAATACCGATTGGTTTAGTAGTCTTGGAAACACTAGATATATTCATAATGGTTTACATTACATCATAAAGTGAAAAACTACTAAAACAACATATTTTGTCCATATTCCACACTATTATACCCTTATAATATCCATGTAGGTCATTCATAATTTACTTTTTCACATCCTGGAAAAAATATAACATAGAAAAGGGGTGAGCTCAAATGCCTATTAAGGATAACAATATAGTGGAATCTTTCATAAATAAGAATAAACATTTAAGGAAATGTATAAATAAAAAAAAGCCTTTTAAACTTGAACTTCAACATTGTATGGAAAAAATAAAATGAAATAATTCCATTTACTTATTCACATGGATATTCTACTAATCAAATAATCACATTCAATACCAATAACCACTTTCATAATGATGGAAGGCATAATGCCAGACTATCATAACCACATAGCCAAGGCCTCGTGCCAAGACTAAAAATAAGATTTTTCCAAGGCCTTGTTCCAAGACACTAGTTTGTCTCATGAGACCTACCGATGCATCGAGGAGCTATAGAGGGCTCCACCCGTCACATATTAAGTCCAATGCATTCCCATATGAAAAGGTTTAAACATAACATAAACATTCGTATTAAAACTAGCATACAAAATGTAAATACTTTATCCATAAACCATGAATGGTATAAAAATAACACATCCACAGTAAAACATATCACAAAACCTTCAATAAAATATATATGTTTTGTATCATAATAAATCAACTTCAAATAAGCGTAAAATCCATCAAAGGATGTTGACATAGATGAAATCAAAACTCTTTTTAGAGAAATATCTCGTTCTATTTTGTAATCATTTAAGAGTCATATATTTATAAAATAAAACATTTTCTTTGAAAATATTCTTATATGATTTTAAAGGAAGCTTCAATGATTTTATTAAGCTAGAAAATAGCCACACCCGTCGTATAAGTTAAAAAAACATTCTTACCTTAATTCTGTCAAAAAGGATAAAAAGCACATTGTTTGGAAAACGACGGAAAGATTCCTTTATAAACCTCTTATAAAAAGTCAAACAAGGGTATACATGACTTTAACCCATATTCTTGTAAAAAATGTTTTGAAATACATTTTTAAGAAACATGGATGTGGATGATAAAGAGATCTCAGTAGATTATTATGTATAAACAACCTCGGATAATGAAGAGATTGCGAAATAAACCCTTACCTTGTACTTTTCCTTGGTTGGGGTAGGTTAAACTCCTATATAATGTTGAAATAATTGTTATTAAATTATACATGAATCGTATACATTAATATGATATCATATATGATCTTTTAACATTGATTTGTTAATAATATCTTAGTATTATCGTTGTTTCGGGTGTTAACTTACTCGTTTTCTTTTATATGTTTTGTTACATAAGTCGTTTTTGTGATGAATAGGTTGTATATTAATCATATCCAGAATGATATCAAGTCCTTAGATACTATTATTAATCATCAAATGAGAATTAGACTTGAATGGATACGATGGAGAATGAATCTCATCGCGTTCGTGGAGACGGTAGTCCGTACGTATGCACGAGCGACAATATCATTCTTTTGATATTAAAATAATATATAATTGGATGGTATATAATATATATAGAATCATTATCAGTTACATTTATTATTTAAATGAATCACACATCATTATTATACCCATCCAAATAATAATTTATTGAATAACAATTACACCACGACGTGGAGACGGTAAGCCGTACGTACGCACATATGATGACATGTTATTCAAAGGATGGATAGAATACTGAATATGATTGTACCATATTTACAATAACATAACAATATATATAAGATACTGGAGTTATTATTTTAGAATGGTAATAACAAATAAAGAAGAAGTGGAAGAAAAAAGAAACCTAGAAAAGGGTGGTGAAATCATTACCTCTTCTTCAGGTTCTTCATTTTGATTTGATCAAAAGGGATCTTAGGTTGGCTTTCTGACTAATGTAAGGCCTCTAGGATGAAGTGAGGGAATTTTAGAGAGTATTTTTCAAGAGGTTGGCCGAACCAAAATGCTTTGAAGGTGTGAGTTAATGAGAAGGAGGAGTTCCCTGTTATAAGAGGGGTGAGGGGTACCTTTGGAAAAGCAAGAAATATTATTTTATAATAAAATCATATTCGGTTTATAATGGCTCCAAAGTGGATTTTTTAAAGGTTAAGGTGGTGATAGGTCGAAAACCACTCAACCAATATAATTTAGACAGGTTTGGGTCATTATATTAACCTTATATTTAAGTATTAACTCTTAGTTAATTACTTTCACTTTTACAATGTCTCTTTGTATTTTTATATTATATGGTTAATAAAATTACCATACGTCTAAGAGACCCCCAAGTGGTCCACTAATGATACACATATCATGATATAAGTATCTTGGACGAACCTTAGATTTTTAGGAATTTAATATCAATTAATAATATAATATTTGATTTAAAAACTCTTTTATGTCAATTTTGACACTATTCAATAAATGATTTTTCTGAAACTCATATCAGAAAGATTACTTCTATGAAATTTAATTAAATCAATCCTAATATTTTATATTAACCTTTAATGGTATTTTAATTAAATAAAAGTCTCCATTTATATTTATTTGGGTATTTATAATATCAATTAATTTAATTTTTCACTAATATGGTAATTACTATATCATCATTGTGTCATAAATAAATTAAATTATTTAATGTATAAAATTATAAATAAAATATAATTATGTATGAAATTATTTTATCGTTCTAATGAATATTTATAGTCGAAAAGCCAACATATATAACCATATGTAAAATTTTTTTTCTAAAAGATATATGCTTGTGTCATTTTTGTATTCATTTTAACATAATTAAAATAAAGTGTCCCTATCACTTACAAGTGGCACCATGGGGTCCCCAAATTGAGCCAAAGATTCCAATGGTCAAACATGTATCAACCAATAAGGTTAGGACAACGTTTTATGGTAATTTGTTATTATTATAATATTATTTTTTAACCCTTATTTACCGGATTTACCCTTCACCCATGGTAAATAAAATATTTACCGAAGTAATTAATCAAAATGTATAAAAATAAAAGTTACATATTTACATAATCTGAACATCCTGATTCCAAATATGTAATCAATTTTTCCAAATTAAAAACACAGAAGTGGATGAAATTAATTTAAAATTAATTCCTGCTGCCAAAACAAAAAAGCGTGTTTTTAAGATATAATAACTATCAAAAGATTGATACTTGTTTATGTTTGGTTTAATTGTGAAATTATGTCCAATGACAAAAATTGTATTAAATGGTAAAAAATATATTCTAAATATACTTTAAAACCACTGAAATTCATAATTATTAACTATTAATTATTTTTATTAAAAAAGTTGTTTTTAATTAAAATTTATTAATTTTCACTATTCATCAAAATATTACAGTTATCAGAAAAGTACCAGAATTTCACCTTAGGATAAATTAGATTCTAAGAATCCCAAAATTAAGTCCATTTTGAGAGATAAAATTTCAAAAATTAGGTATTAATATTCATAACGGCTAGTTTGATCGATTGTGGTGTGTGTTAGAACTCGATGTTGCGTACAACACACGACATTGCATTATTCAAAGGGAAGAGTACTGTAGAAGCTTGGGGTGTTACAATGAATGTCAGGAAACATCAATATAATTAACATGTCATAGAGATAAAATAATTATTGGCAAGAACTTTTGGCATCGAGGCAGTTCTCCTCAATGAACGAAAATGTATTATGGGTTTCCTAAATTTTGAAATGTATTGAGACACTTGCATCTTGCGTTATATATAAATAAAATAAAAAAATTTGGTTTATATAGTAGTACTCACTGTACATTTCCCTCCATGTTTTGGAATTATAACATTCCACCATGGTTATGCATAATGTGAAAATACATTATGTTGTTCATGCATATATCAAGACCAAAAGAACCAGGTATTGAAATTGATGACTATTTGGATACATTGACTGAATATTTGATATTGATGTGGGATATAGGTGTTACAGTGTATGATACTCATAGAAGTGAACGATTCACACAATGGGACATGTTGTGAAAAATGATAAATAACCTCCATGCTTATATAAATTAATCATGCTATAGCATTAAAGGATTGTTGGGATATCCCATTCGTGAAAAATTCTCATACTCATTTTGGTTAAATCATTCCTCTAAGAATGTTTTATTAGGACATCATATATATTTACCTCAAAGATATAAATATCGATGCTAGATGACAGCATTCAATGGGAATATTAAACAAGGTAAAAAATCTTCTCTATTAATGGTCAATCAATTGTAAAATAATGTAAACATTTTTGAGACATTTTTAGGTAAACCATTTCTTAAAAACAATAAAAAATCAAGTTGGAGGAGGATATAAAATTTCATTGAATTACCACATTTGAATTGTTGGTGTGTGTGACATTTTCTTGATGTCATGTATGTAGAAAAACATGTATTTGATAATGTTTTTGGCATGCTACTAAACGATCCTAGAAAAATGAACTATTGAATAAAGGATAGGGTGGGCTTGATTGAAACGGGGATATGTGGCGAGTTGGAATTGATGAATGGTAAAATGAAGACTTTTATTCCCCCACTATCTTTCACTTTATTCAGATAAGAAAAATTTCAATTTTTCCTTTTCCTTACTAGTGTAAAAGTTCCACCAGGGTATTCATCAAATATCATGAATGTCAAGTCAATGAATAAATTGAAGTTATTAGAACTAAAATCAAGTGGATATCATGTTTTTATGAAAAATTTAATGCATGTTTATTTCCATTTATTTTTTCCTCAAACTGTACAACCGACATTAACCCGACACTTCTTCTTGGTCAAAGCCATTTGCAGTAGTGTTTTAGACCCGATGAAGATTATCATCATGAATAAGGGGGCTTCAGTAATATTATATAAATTAGATATGTTCTTACAACCATTATTATTTGATATAATGGTTCACCTGATGGTTCACATAGTTTGATAGGACCAACTATGTGGTCTGGTCTATTATAGTTAGATGTACCCCATTGAATGATATAAAAATATGTCGAAAGGGTATGTCAAGAATCGATGTCATCCATAATTATGTATTGCATAATGATATATTCATGAAAATGATATTTAATTTTGTACTAATTACCTTTATGAAGATAAAATCATCAGACTCCCAAAGTCTCATTATAGTGAATGCCTTATGGGTAAAGGGATTACCAAAAGAGATGTTGTTATAATTACACTGATAGAGGGGGAGAAATACCGATTTTACATTTTACATGATAGTGAATTTGTTGATTAATACATTAAATACCACAAAGAGATTCTTAGAGAATTGAATCTATCAAATGTTGAAGGATGGATATTAAATTTACATAATCATCAATTTATAGGATGGTTGAGTGATTATATTTATGAGATGTTATCTAAAAATATGAATTAAATTTCCAAAGGACATCAATGGTTACCCATAGGACTGAATTCAAATGTTAAATTTGATACTCGTATTGTAATTAATTAGTATAAATTCAATACAAAATAACATGAGGAATTCATTATTATGCAAAATAGTTCATTTTTTTTTGGGTGAAGTGATGAACATATTTGGTTTCAAGGATAGAAAACCAATTTATAAAAATATGTAATATTTTAGCATTGTCAAATTGAAATATGAGTTGGATTATACAACATTTTAAGTACCTATTTTACATTAAAAATGGGTTGAAAATATCAATGGAGTGAATGTTGATAAAATGGGATTTCTGAAGGTGAATTTTCGTATGGAAGGGAAAAGGAGAGAATATCATATTTCCAATCCAAGTAGTGAAAATAATTTATGTATCTGATGCAAAAAACATGAATCGGTCAATAATTCTAATTGATACTAAATAAAACGTCGAGTCAAATGAAAATTCAATTGAGGATGGACCTTTCATTGGGAAATAAAATTAGTTGATGTTGGTCCCATTGTATTCAATATATTATTTGTTAGAGGGGACCACAAAATATGTTTTCGATTGCCTATAAAGGGAAAAAATCCATGAAACCTTTAACAAAATAAAGAGACTTCAATGAGAATTAAAAAATGTTTTTTAATATATTATTCTTTTCTGCATTATATAATATGCTCTCTACTACATTAACATAGTCTAAATTTAATCTTTGTCTACTCCTGAAAACAATGCCTTTTACACATGATGATATTACCATTCCCTTAGAAGAATGAACTATAATTATGGAAACCCTTTAGAAATATTTAAAGGTATGGTTAAAATATAATTTCTCTATTTTACCAAAAAAATATATATTGAAACTTTGATTTAATTTTAATTATTCCTTGTAGAGTTTTTATTATTTTTTAAGATTCATGTCCATGTGTCATTCCATCTCAAGAAGAGAAATTACACGGTATTTGCTCAATCACAGAGGTAATATTTATGTTTTCACAATTCTATCATTGTCCATAGAATTTATGTATATTTTTACATGTATGTATAATTTATTTCAATTTAGTATTACACAAATGATAATTTTTATCTAATACAGGTTGATTTTTTATTTGAGTTGGTGTGATTTGTCTATATTTCATGACTTACTACACCAAAATATCCACATACATCTTCTCCCTCAAATCCATTTCAACCCTGTTGTGTGGTATTAATCAAATTAATTCATGTTATATCAAAAACATTTTCAAGAAGAGAAATAATGTTGTATTATCTCAATAACAGTAGTAATATTTATGTTTGTACAATAAAATTATTGCCCGTAAAATTAATGTATAGTTTCATATTTATGATTAATTTGTTTCTTTTTAATATTACTCACATAATCACTGCTCTCTTATAGAGGTGGATTCATTTGTTCATGTTGGTGGATTTCTTTATTTCATTCCTTTTGGAACCAAAACATGCACAAAAATCTTCTCTCTCAAAACCTTTTCACCCCTATAATGTTTCATTTATCAATTTCTTTCATGTTCTCTCCACTACATTTACAGGAAGATCAATTATTCTTCCTATGACCAATTATATATGTAATCTTGATGTTTTCATAGTAAAATCATCTTTAATAGAATTAATGTATTATTTTATATTTATGATTATTTTTAAAGTAATAATCACTTAATTACATTATTCTTATTCATGTGGATTATTTTTTTTTCAATTTGGGGTGCTCTTTCTATATATCATGCATTTCTTCCCCAATACATCCATAGAAATCACCCTCAAAACCATTCAACCTTGAAGCTTTGAAATTTATCATTTTACTTCATGTTCCCCCACTACTTTTTTAGGTAGAGCAATGATGCTACCATGACTAAACTAAAGAGGTAATCTTTAGGTTAAAACTGTATAATCATTATCTATATAATTAATACACTATTTCATATTTATGTTTAATGTAGTTTTAGTATTACTTAAATAATATTTTTTTATACATTTGGATTCTTTTATTCGAGATGGGGTGCTCTATCCATATTTGATTCCTTTCTAAACCAAAAAATCCACATACTTATTCTCCCAAAAAAATCTTCCCCCACTATAGTGTTGAAATTTATCACTTTCCTTCATTTTTCTCCACTGCTCAACCATATAGGTAATTAGATCATTTCATAGTAAAATAATTTTCAATAACATTAATGAATTATATCCTATTTATTTTTAATATATTTCATTTTTTTATTGATCATGATAATTTTTTTCTTTTACATGTGAAATATTATTTTGAGTTGATGTAGTTTCTTCGAAGATGCTTAGGTAGGGTTCACAGTTTGACAATGAAAGGTATGAAAATGTGGTGAAATTGAATGTCATGATTGTGTGGATACTTTGGGATGTGTAGGCGTCAATTTTACCTCAATCCAACAGATGATGTGACCGATATGAATCCATGTACATCTTTCTATTTAAAATTGAAAAAAAAAGTAAAAAAGGAAACTGAATCAATATGTGTGTCATCAGTTTAAAATAGATATTTGACATTAAAATGTGCCACTCAATGAAAACTAAGAAAAAACACTCAGATTTTCATGATAATTTTGGGCATCAATTCATTAATCATTTTTGAAGTGTAGGAATCGGTCTCACGTCAAAATGATTCATGATGTGATCCATATGTGTTAATGTGTGTGTTTCATGTTTAAAATGACATTTTAGTAAAAAAGACACCTAACATATTCAAAAAATATAAAACACATACAAATTTTTATTATATAATAGGAAAATAATCCCTAAGTTATCTGGAACGTGTAAGAATTAACTCCACTTCACTCTAATGTATGGTGTGACCGGTATGACTCTATGTGTGTTTTTATTTAATATTGACATCAATTTTAGTAAAAATACATATTTTCCAACTAAAAACTAAATAAAACACCTTCATATTGTTTTGATATATTAATATAATGATCCATATGTGACATGAGATGTGCATTAATCTGTCACACAAAAATCCAATGCTCGGTGTGACTGGTATGACTCCAAGTTCATGTTTTTATTTAAAATTATCATCATGATTAGTAAAAAGGCCAAATAACCTTCTCAAAAATAAGAATAGACAGTCAAATTTTTTTAAATAATTTAGGACAACGATATATAATTCATTTTTGAAGTGTAAGAATCATATGAACCTCATCATAATAAACATTTTTATCAGTATGAGTCAAAGTGCATGTTTCGAATTGAAAATGTCCTTTTAGTAAAAAATAAAAAATTCATACTCCAAATTGAGAAAAAAATTTCATATTGGTTTGATACATTATAAAAATGGTAAATAAGTAATTTTTATGCGTATACATTAGCCTCACCTCAATCTAATTCACAGTGTGACAAGAATGACTCAAAGTACTTATTTTTATTTAATATTTTTCATCAATTTTACTAAAATGGGAAGCCTTCCTACTCAAAACTAAGACAAATAATGTGGATTGTTTTTATGTTTTACAAAAACTATCCATAATTCATTTGTGATATGTTGGAATCCTCCAAACCTCAATCCAATACACAGTATCCTTGATATGAATCAAAGTGTTCATTTTCAGATTAAAATTGACATTTTAGTTCAGAAAGTGTTAATCACTAAAAACAGATCAAACACACTCATATTTTATTGATAATTTAGTAAAATTATTCATATATCATTTATGACATATTAGAATCCATTTCATTTCCAAAAAAATAAATGATGTGATCAGAATGAGTCAACAGTTCGTATTTCCAGTTTAAAATGGTATTTTAGTAAGAAAGACAGATGGCGTACTCAAAACTAAGAAAACTCATTCATACTATTTATATTCCTTATAAAAAAATTTAGAAGTCATATGAGTGGTATTTGAATCATAAAAACATCAATATGATGCACAGTGTGACCGGTATGACTCTATGTTCGTATTTTTATTTAAAATTGACATCAATTTTAGTAAAATTAACACTTTATATTAATTTATTTCATTATATTATTACAAATATTAATGTTGTTTTCATATATAATTGAGTTCTTTTCATTGAATAGGGGTCGTTTTTCAGGTATACCATGAGTTGGGTCAAGATTAAATGGAAAAGGAACATTGATTTTTTTGAATGATGTTAATAATTTTTATTTATGTAATTCCATAAACCATGGTTTGAAATGTCTATAATATAGATTTCTTTCTTGTGTTCATATTTTAAAGTTCATTTCATTTAAATCCGATATTTATAATTGTTTTTGTTGATATATGGAATGTTTCTAGTACTACGATGTTCTATTATAGCACACTAACGTGATTTTGTAGTGTCTTGTTACAACAAAATGATGTACGGCCCTTTACCATCACTTTTAAAAGTGCGGATAAAGGGATATATTAACAATGATTCTATGAGAGATTATAAAGGTCTACCTTATCATAGCTTGTATAAGAACTGGTAAATATGAGCATATATATGTATACTTTATCCTTAATTCTATTAGTGATGATAAAAGACTGTTTATTATCACTGATAAATGGCACCTTTAACCCTGCTTAATTAAAGAAATGATAAATTTCTCCTTTATCAGTGATTTTGAAAATAATGATAAAGGACCCATTTATAAATTCTTAATTTATCACCGATAAAGGAACCCTTTATCAGTGCCTTTTTATTGATCATAAAAGACTAGGGCTTTTAAACTCTCTCATATAGTCAGTGCATTTATAGGTTTGATAAAGGCCATTGGTAGCACTTTTAAAGGCCTATTTTTTAGTATTGAAACTAGTTTATCTAAGAGTTGAATTTTGGAACTAAGGACTAGTTCTATATTTCCCAAAATATATAGTGTGATAGAACATGGATTTTTATGTAGTTTTTAGAGGCGAATATTGGATTGAGACAATCATGTCGATCCCAGTGATTATTCTATGATTTATTAGTTATGGGAATGACAACCCACAATAGGTTTGAAATCTCTAGCTTCGTTTGTGTAAAATTCACACTGATATGATTTTATTATTCGAAACCATATCGGAGAAAAATTTCATGGATGGTATCATAACAAAAGGGGTATTTCAAGGAACTTCTCGGTCTCCTTCCATGGAAACTCATGTAAGCTTTGTCTTCTATAGAGATAATATATGTATGTTAGAATTAAATATTTCTCCTCAAATAATGTGGTCACCTATATTCACAAAACTAACACTCCATTTGGATACATCATTTGATTTTATGGATGGCTTCCTTAGAGGGTCAAATAGAATGAAACAAACTCCTTAAAACATTTCATGAATATTTTACTTGACATGTCCTTTTCAGAGGGGATTTTAATGAGATCGTGTTCCAGTTAAAAATGAACGGTGGCACCAATAGACCCCTTTCTCAAATTCTGTAATTTTTTAAACAATTATAGATACTTAATTTTGATTATTTGGGTCACACAGGTAACTATTTTTCATGTTTTCAAAGTCACTCGGATGTAAACCATATTGCTGAATCTCTTTATAAATTCTTCGTATCAGTCTTGTTGAGAAACCTATTCAAGAACTTCCATGTTTCTCACATGGAACCCACCATATAATACTACATTCATATCCTTATTGATACTTCATATGGACATATGAAACTAATTTATGAGATTCAATTCACATTTGAATTCTTTTTGTTCAAGGACAAAGAATGAGAGGAGGTGGTTTGATCTTTCAGGACAATTAGAGATTCTAACGTGATAAATATGCTTCACATGGTGGATACCAATTTAGAAAAATGAAGAAACATAAATTACTGCAATCCATATTCCCTATGTGACACCATTGAAATGAGGATGAATGTTCTATAATCAAATCACCCATTAGATTCCACTATTTCTAGAATCTAAAATCTTGCAGTGTTTTTTGATGAGGCACCCCATTACATACAAATTTTATGGGCAATGAAAAAAATAAAAAACTAACTTTAAGGAAGGTAATGAAAACACCTCATATTTTAACTAGAATGAGTTGACAAGATGATGAAAGAATTATATAACTATTCTTCATAATTCGGAAGGCTAGTCATAAAAAATGAAATGGGGATCTATGACATCCTTTGTCATTTTTTTCAAGAGATGTTCAATTTTGGGGAACCTACCATCTCAACCGGTATAACTTCATATGTTATGCTACTGATATTTGAGACTATGAACTGTGAGATAACAGACAATCATTCTGATGAGGAAATTCAAAAGGATCTCAATGAAATCAACTCTACTAAATCTATTGGCCAGGATGATATTAATATTCTCTTCTTCAAAAAAATCATATCCTTATTGGTCTAGTTATTTTGATCCTTATAATGGAACATTGGGAAGGGAAAAATAATTTTTTTCCCTTGAATGAAATTGTCAGCACTCTCATCCCAAAAATCAACTAAACCCCTTTAGGATTCAGATTTCAGGCCAATAATACTATGAAATGTCGTTTGTAAAAATTCTTTCTATGATATTGGGGAACTTGTTGTAATCCTAGAACCCTATATTAATCTCTTAACACCAAATCAATTTCATCCCTAGAATAATTATTAATTATGACTCCATCATTGCACATGATATTTTCTTTCTTTATAAAAACAATATTTTGTGAATAGAGGTATTATGGCATGGAAACATGAAATGAAAAAGGTTTATAATAGAGTGTAATGTCCTTTTCTTTAGTTTCTCATGGAAAAATCCGATTTTATCAAAAATGAGTTTAAACTATCATGGAGTGCACAATATCTATGTAATTAAGAATAAATATTAACAAGGGTCAATATAAGAGAATTTATCCCTCAAAGGGCCTCTACTAAAGGGACCCCCTCTCCCTATTCCTCTTTATTTTTCTCACAAATGACATTTATCATCTTATTTCAGAGGCATCTAGGAACAACACTACTCATGGGGAGAAGGTCTGTCATGAGGGTTCTCCAATTTGTCATCTTCTTTTTCTAATAGTGGAATTCTCTTTTTTGGAGCTACCCATGAAGAATGCACCTCAATATTCTATCTTATCAATCATTATGAGATGGAATCATAGGAATCAGTTAATGTGGGGAAATCTGAAATACTAATTAGCTCTAGAGTCCAACTAGGCAGAAATAACTATCTAAATAGAATCTAGGGTATTCAGGTGGTCTAAAAACATTAAATTATATTTTGCACCCTATGATCCTCAGTCGATCCAAAAATAAGGGTTTTCATGTATTTTGGAAATGGTAAAAAAATTAAAGGATGGAAAATGAACACACTACAAGAGAATTTCCATTTAGCGGCGGTTTTTTTTGGGTTTCGTGGTGTTTTAAACTGCAACTATATTGTTTGGCAGTGGTTTATGTAAACCACCGCCTAATACATCATCTCCAATCTAATAAAAGCGGTTATTTCCATTTCACGGAGGTTTAAGGAAAGCATCGTAGCTGTCTTATTTCGCTATTGTTTTGACTGAGTTTAGCAGGGGTTTTTATGGTCGTTGAAGTCATGAGAACTACAGCGGAATGAGCCCCTGCGATGCGACTATTTAGCGACAGTTAAAACCACCACCAAACATAATTTTTTTCTACATTTTTCAGTGGTTTTCACCGTGTAGCGGTGGTTTGTACCCCCGCCAATGTACATTTCATGGTGATTTAAACCGCCGCTAAAAGTTGACTAGAATGAAAATTGCTTCCAATTTCCCACTGCCCTGAAAGAAAAATCAAACTAGCAATACCATATTGTACATACCAACAGAAAACACAAAACATCAACCTAGGAAATCAGTATAGAATAAGTTGAAAAAAATAAGTAAACATTGACATGCTATATAAGAATAAACCATATTTCACATACCAACATTCAACATTGACATGCTATATAATAATGAACAATATTTTATTTTATTCCCCTTAACTAGGATACAATATATTCCCCTCTGAGGTTCAATCCCAACATCAAGAAACATGCTACTATTCTTATGAGATAAGAATAATATGAATAACATTTACAAAATACCATATTTAAAGATAGTAGTATTAAATTATTTATATAGTCATTAATTTTAGATACCCCTCCTAGTCTCACAATATCATATCCACCTTTAATTTTTTTGCCCCAGCCTCTTAAGAATTCATCCATTATCATCATACCAACATATATGATATTGAAAACAATGTATGGGCCCTCTAATAGTTGTAATACACAACCATACCTTCTCCATATTATTCATTTAAGACCAAGATTAAAATGAGATGGAAACTCAGGATAAATTCAAACACTATCTATTTCTAGGTACCTTTCACAAGTGTTCCCCTTCAAAAAATGTTAAGATTATTGAAATATTTCTATTTAAATTGAACCAAAATTATATGATGTATCCCACTAATCATTAATAAACTATGTGTGTTATGATTATATTTATAGAGATTCATATGATTCTCATTGCATGGGCCTAATCCCAACAATGTAAACACCTACGACCTCTTTGTATGAAAAAAATGAATAATTTCCAAACTATGTGGCCTTAAACAAATGAATCATAAACATGTATTATTTGTATGATTAATAGAAAAATAATATATTTTCATATCTAAATGGAAATCCATACCAAATATTCATATACATGGAAGCTCATTGGAGGTTCTCATCAAAAAATAGATAACCTAATGTGAATCCATTAACATGGGATTGGATTGATAAACTATGAATTCTTACATTTAATGATGTATTGATGGGTTTCTTCATTGTGTTTTCTTTTCAATACCTTCATGACATCCTTCAATTAAAATTTAATCACAAAATGCACTAATTATGATCAAGACTAAAAACAAGATAATAGTACCCATAAGGAACACAATGGTGAGGCATGAAAACAATTGTTATGTCATACATAGGACTCAATTTCAATGAATATATGTTCCCCAAACCCTGAAATCCATTTTCTCCTACCCTTGTAAAATGAGTGCATGATGGTTCACACCATATATTATGAATACCATCTAAATGGATCTATCCTGACATTATATGACACCCATGGTAATCTATAGGAAATAATTCCCCACAGTTTTTCCAACAAAAAATATTCTATGGAAAAACCATTGGACCATAATATCACATCCATCCTTTTTGTATCCTTTCAATAGATCATGAGAACACATTCTTCTCTTATCATATTGATTTGGATAAATATGTCCACCATAAAGTATAAATCACCATAGAAATTCATTATGAGCATCATGTTTTCTATAGTCATTTTTATAAACACGTGACCTTGAGTACTCAAGATGATATATACGGTGTTTTCCCCTATTGTCTATACTCAAGCATCTAAAATTTGATCCCACTGGGGATATCCAACCACTAACACTCAAGAGTATATTTATTCCCCTACTAGTTTAATCAACCTTGAGTCCCATTAGATTATGTAGATAATATACAAGGAATGGTTACAATGATCTAATATCTAAATGCATCAGAATCTATCCTAAGTGGCCTTTTGACTATAAAATTACAATGGAAAACATAACCCACATGGGTGGGGGAATATTTTATCATTATTTCCTCATGGTCATCTTGAGTATCATTCATCCTATGGGATCACACCAAAATTAATGACATCCCTCTTGCAATGTAAATATGTGTTTCCAATTGGTGGTAACACATTAGTATATTTCTTCAATGTTAACCCAATTGATGTTGGGAAACATGATTCTATTGAGTGTGAAATAGGTGTGGATGAATCCACTACCCCCTCACCTATAAAAAATAGTAAAACCATCTCAATATAAGAGAATATTACTTAGTTAAAATTCAAAATAGTATAACACGTCATAATCAATATTAAATATCTATAGGGAAAAAACCCATTATATAAGGTGATTTGGTTGATGTTATCATACCTAATTTATCTAATATTATATAATAATAGTAGATTAATTAATCCATAAAGGTCTATATGAGATGTCCAACTTGATTAGGATCAAATAAATTGGTGCAAATTACCACATCCATTAATTTTTTATCTATAGATACCTTCATGGGGTAAATATCTCAATAAATATAAGGAAATTATCCCAACGATATTCTAGGATGTAGTATCTTAGGAGTCAGTGGATTCCTTCACTTATCATATGGATTCCATTGAGTTTTGATGAGAATGAGTACAACCTTATTGGAATTCATATCTTCAGTGTGTGGATTCAAATCCTATACCACCCATATTTGGAACCTCAATCTTATTGATATTTGATATAATGGAGGATCAATATATGAATATTAAGTGTTTTTAATCCAAATGTGTCGCAATGTTTGGTTCCCTAGAAAAAATACAAGATTCAATACAAGAGACACACCATTTAGCGGTGGTCAATTACCACTCTCAAGGGCCTCCTAGTAAGACAAATTACAAGGGCCCCACCAAAGTGTCCACAACATTATCCCCTTGATCACTATGAAATGACCCAATTTGATCAACACATCAACAATGGGTTTAAATCCCAGTCATCCAAAATCTCCACTACTAATTGAAAAACAGGCCTAAATGGAATGATGTATACCACACTTGAGAAATCAAGACATAAAAAGAAACATCATAAATCAATAAAACACATAAAAGGAAACATGGGAAATCAAGGAAATTTTGGGACATGAAAATGTTTAGTGGAAACTATGTGCCACAAATTTTACACATACAAACCAACTATTCCCATATTTTTTCAACACATAAACAATACAACTACTCAGGGTACGATGAGGCATTGTCACCCTCTCCACATTCATCACCACTTTCTGTTGTCACCTTTAAGAACATTTTATTGAAAATTAAATACAGTTTAATATTTTTATTAAAACTTAAAACCAATGAAAGTTTGAAAAAAATGATTTTGTTTTTTTTGTGATTTACTTACATACAACCAGTCGATGCTCTACCACCGGGGATATATCTGCTCATATGCTGACGTATTTCAATCAAATCATTCTGGAAAGTGGATATCTGATCCCCCTGCTGGTGAACTGTGTTTCCTAGAGAAACAATCTCTTTCTGAGAATCTCCAGGTATGGGCTGGCTAAAGCCAGGAGTAGATGCTGCTACCATCCCCGGTGTCCTGCTAAAAACCTCAAATGGTACGGGTCCCAAACCCATCCCATGCGCTCTACCAGGATGCTCCTTCCCAAGGACTTTAGCAACCGGGTCATCTTGGGAGACCGAGTTGGACTGCGTAGGATTGGAATTCCATAGTTGCTTAATTTTTACCTAAAAATAAAATATCAATATATATTAACATAGTAAAAACTAAAAATAAGTTATTATAATAAAAAATTGACTTCATACCCCAACTTCATTAGCAAGCTCATTAACAAAACTTCCATCTGATTTCGTGTGAACATCTAACTATAGTTCAGTTGGGGATACTTCGTGCCGTAAACTCTATGACTGCATTAACAATAGATAAATCAAAAATTCAATATATTAAACAGATAATACTATATTATAAATATTTAAACTAATTAAAAGATTACCAATGTCGTTCGGCTTCTAGAAAAGATTTTTGATCCCGTAGTGTGAGGGAGGACTTGCTTAGCCCGGTTTGATGCATTCTGTCTTGAGAGATCCTGAAATAAATAAAATGCAATTTAATAGTAATTTATTCAATTTCATGTCCTCATCATATGAATGTATAAATGTAAAATGAGGATAATATAATAATATATATTTCGATACCATCTGCTTCTCATCACTATGTCTGTCAACAAAAACTTTCCAGTGTTCCTTCGGTACCCCACTTGGCAGCTTCTCTTAAATTTGTTGCGCAGTCAACAAGGTGTCGTTGAAATCACACCACAATCTTCATTTGAAATCTTTCCATTTCTTACCTAGTTTTTTCAACGTCCACTTCCGTGCTATCACGTCAGCAATTGTAAATTAGAAAAAATTATGTATACAAAAATTCATATTGAACATATTAGTAACATGACATTCAATTAAACGATAATGTAATAAATTTACCTTTATTTGATTATAAGAAACTTTATTTTTCTATATTGGAGGCATATGTCTCCAATCATCATATGAAATAGGAATGGAAATGGGCTCCGCTACCAGCTGGCCTAGAATCTGGCCAAGTAACCCTACGACATCATCTATCGGGACCCCATAAGAATCAAATGGAATGACTATTTTTTTGGCAGTCAAATTCCAAACATATTCACTTTTTATGTTTTTCTCCATGATTTCATTTTTCTCATCTTCAATCAAAAAACAATTAGTATAAACAAAATTCAATAAATTTATTTAATTAAAATTTTTACCTATGATTGTGACACTCTAGTATGCCCGTGATGAACTGGATGGGATGTGTCGCTGCCCCACTAATGAGGATTTTGAAGGGAAAGTAGATGACTACGCCTCTAATGGGACATCCAAAGACGGTGTGAGAGATGGTGCAGGGGGATATGGTGTAGGGGTGTTGGCAACAGGTGCCTCCGATGTCGTGGGGAGGGAGCCAGATGGATCGTCATCTGTCGTGGAACTAGATGAAATAGTGTACCGCTTCATCCTTTGTATTACAGTCATTTAATCAAATAAAATTATGTTCAGAATATATATTTCAAAAAAATCATGCAGAAAAAAAATTAAAAATGATAATAGATGCCCAGTACTAACAGAAAATATATATATATATATCAATGATAATGAATGACTGCAGAAATGAAACAAGTTGTTGCTGAATAAACAAATAGTTGTACATAAAATCATTGTCCCCTTAAATCATGTCAATTTCCTACTCCATTGCTTCATCAACTTCATTCATCCTTGCTAGAATAATATTTTCAATATCATGATGGACAAATAATTCATCTTCCTATTGGTGATTAAATTCAATTTTAGAGGTCAAATTTTCCACTTCATCACCCATATCATACAAATATCTTTTTATTACATGAGCAACTACACTCCACCCTTCATCGACAACATCATTCACATAATATACCATTTTTTCTTGTGATTCTAAGATATATGGATCATGCAGTTAACGATCACCAACATCAATCAAACGAGAGAAGTTCAGCGAAGTAAATTTCAAGGAATCTCTTTGAACACCTCTGATAATATCGACCCATTTGAATTTGAATAAAACAACAGAAAAATGTCTGTGGTAGTTTAATTCAATAATATTAGGCATATACCTATAGTATTCCATTTCATAAAATGTAAATATTCCACTATTCTGTGTTTTCAAAACCACTTCTCGATCGACTGTACGAAATCTAAATCCATTCACATTATAAGCATCAAACATTCTAACTTGTTTTAGAGGACCAATAGCAAGAAACTTCAAATCTTCTCACACCACTGCTTGAGTATCAGTATTCATGATCTTAAAAAAGAAATATACTTTATTATATTTACAAAATGTATGTTTCAAACTAATATTCGTACTTATTGCAATATTTATGAACTTACATGTCGTTAAAACCATTCTACAAGCTCTTTATTAACAGCTTTCATTATATCTTTCTCATTTCATGTTCGGACTCTAATTACTCACTTTGTTTGTATCCTCAACTCTTCAATTAATTGATCTGCATTTTCACTATTTAGAATCACATATCCAGGTGCCTGTAATAATTCCAATTCAGTAAGTGTCACATTTGAGGTCCCCCCAACTGATCGTCCAATAACAGGAAATATTTATGGTTTCTGTTGTATTTGATATTGAGTTCATTTGTCAACAACCTGTCCAAGTCGATTAAATCTTGTCTCAATATCATCCAAATATCGAGAAAAAAAGGTAAGACACTCCTCATCCAAATAACCTTCAGTAATAGAGCCTTCTGGTTGAGCTTTATTTCTCACGTATGATTTCAAATTCCCAAGATATCTGTGAAATAAAATAAAAATAATTATGAATTTAATTAGGTTCCAATTTTTTTTACTTAACTGAAAAACATATAAATAAAGTACCTGTCAATTGGATACATCCATCGATAATGAACGGGGCCTCCTAATTTAGCTTCCTCAACCAAATGCACAGTTAAATGCATCATTAAAGAAAAAAATGACAGAGGAAAGATCATCTCCATTGCACAGAGGGTCAATAAAAACCTCTCCTGGAGGTTGTCAACCTAAAATGGATTTAGAGATTTCTCACATAGTTTTCTGAAAAATGTGCAGAAATGGAGTACAACAGCAGTAATTTTTTCTGGTAATAATAAAGGCAATGCCAATGGTAGTAACTATTGTAAAAAAATATGTGAATCGTCTCTTTTCAATCCATGTAACTTATGATTATTCAATTCAAAACAGCTCAATCTGTTACTTGAATACCCATCAGATACCTTAACATTATTCAAAATTCGGAGGAATTTATCTTTATCCCTATTTTTCATTGCAAAAATTGTCGGAGGATACTTTTCATTCTCATCTGGCCACAGATTGCGTTTTATGTTCATTTCTTGTAAGCCTTTGCGAGCATTGAGATGATATTTTGACTTTCCATGCTCATTAAGCAATGTGAAAATCAAATTGTCACAGAAATTCTTCTCAATATGCATCACATCAAGATTATTCCACAATAAATTAAATTCCCAATAGGGAAGTTTTAAGAATATATTTTTTCTTCCATTGTTGCGTTCTGATTTCGCTTGATGATGAACTTCGGACACATTTTCTGCTATCGTTCAAATGATGAACTTTCCAAAATAATATTTCAACATTTTCAAGCTGTTTCAATATTTCAGTTTCAGTTAACAACTTTGGAGGTGGTCTACGATCAATGGAACCATTAAATTTTTATCTGTTCAGCTGAAATCTATGAGATGCATCGAGAAATATTCAATGACACAAGAAGCACCATTTTCTACTATGAGCTATCTGTTTGGTCTCAAAATCAATGTTACAAACAGGACAAGCAAAACCCGTGTAATTATTCCAACCAGATAAATTCCCAAGCCCAGGGAAGTCACTAATGGTCCACATTAAAGAATCATGCATTTTGAACATTGTTTTAGAAGAAGCATCAAATGTCTCAACACCGTCGCTCCATAACTCCTGCAATTCGTCAATCAAAGCCTACAAGTATACATAAATATCATTTTCAGGCATTTTTTTCCAGGAATAATCATCGAAAGGAGAAAATATTTTATTGGTATACACATCCACAGAGGAAGATTATAAGGGATCAACACAACTAGCCAAATACTGTAACTTTTACTCAATGTCCCAAATAATCCATCTGCAGACAATCCCAATCGAACATTCCTAGGATCAGCTAAGAAATAGACATGTAATAAATCAAATCTCTTCCACGATTGGGAATCTCGTGGATGTCACATTAACCCATAATTTTTATTATCTACAGAATACCACTTCATGTATTCATCAGTTTTCGATGACATGAATAATCTTTGCAATCGATGCTTCAAAGGAAATTAACCCAAAACCTTTGCTAGTGTGTTACTTTACTTCTTCTCCGTGAAATTATATTCATTCAGCCTTCCAACATCACCCTTTGCCTTCTATCTAGAAGAAGAACATTTCATGAAATTCTATCTACATGAATCCTCTCCCCAACAAATCATATAATCATTAGGACACACATGTATTTTTGAATAATTCAGACCAAGCTTGTTAACAACTTTTTTCATATCATAAAAAGATTATGGGATTTTTTCGTCAGGAAATGTATTAAAAATAAATTACAATATCATGGACATTTCCTTATTTGTAATTCCACATAGACATTTGATATGGCACAAATTCAGCAGAAATGAAATCATTGAATATTTAAAACACCCACTATACAACTCTTGATTTCCATAATCAACTAAATCATGAAACACATTTTCCTCAATGAAGTTTTATATTACATTTGGATCCACATAATCAAGAGGAGAATCCAATGATATGTTACAATCTTGATCTTCCTGTGTTATAGTCTCAAAAACATCACTTGTCACGTTGCAATTTATAGCACCCTCTTCTGGTTGTTCTGATATGTTTTGATGCTGATAGTGGTGTCTTTCAGTGCTAAATGCATCATTTATAAGGTTTTTCATTTCATTTTCCATTTTCGATTTGACTTGGGACCTCATTCCGTGGATTAACATCAGTGGCCAATCTTTCTATATCATTTGCTTCTCCATGCGAAATCCAACAAAAATATTGACCAGGGAATTACTTCTATATTAAATGTTCATAAACTTCATCTCTCTTCAACCGTGTTCTAAATTTACATTTAGGACATGGAAATTTTATTATCCCTTCAACAGATCTATTAGAAATTGAAAAATCTAAAAACTCATTCAATCCCTTAACATACTTAGGTGTGTTCCTCGGTAATGTGATCCAGATTTTATCCATTTATATCACAATGTGCCTACACAATAATAAAAAAAGTTAAAATACATAGTTACTACTAAATAGAGAAAGAAATCTATATATAAGATAGTATAAGATTACATAAACATAATATAATAAAGATGAGCCCCTGAGTTAGATAAGTGGTGGTGTTCATGGAAATGAATGATGAAATAACTTGGGAGATTTGGTTTTGAGGTTCTATGAACATTGTGTGGATTGAATTCCTAGACCTCTCTTTGGTGTATTCACATAGAAAAGAGTGGTGGTGTGACATGAGGTTGATTTGGATTATATATGTGTCAGTTCTCATGAGTGGAGAATTATGGTTAAATGGGATGATCGAGGATCTGACCTTGGAGTTGAACTAAGATTCAGATTCAGACTTCGATGTGGGAATTGAACATTTTTGTTATTCCTTGATTTTTATGGCATCATGGTTGGGATTTGATAGCCCATTGGTGGGTTGGATTGAGCACCGTTGGTATAATTCATATAGACAAGGACTTACTAGTGTTGTTTTATAAAAATTGATGTGGTAAGGTGGAGACCACATCAGAAATGGTGTTCAAGATGCGGCTGATGTGGTTTGGGGATCAAACTAGGTTATTTGAAGAATAGTTGATGTGTCTGGGCTTGGTGTTTGGAGTTTCATAGTAGAATAATGTTGGGAATTTGGAGACGAAATGTGAGGTGTTGGTATTATAATCCAAGACTATAACGACCCACACTTTACACACATTGTAAATACTTCAAAATTGAAGCACACTTATTACAACATATGACAAAACCACAAAGGACCGTATAGGTATAGTGTCTTTAGAAACTGGGAAACATAAACAACTGGTTCATAAATCTTCTACAGTGTCTCCCATTTATTTCATCATATCTAGGGTCCCTTTTAGCATATTCTACTTAATATCCATCTTCCTGACCTAGGGAAAAGAAAACATAAAAGGGTGAGCTCAAATGCTCAGCAAGGGCAAATAAAAGAAATAAAAATCATATCATATCTTTATGAAAATCAAAACCTGCAAAAGAGATCATAATATCTTAACATGGAATAAATCATAGAAGTGAAAATGAGATCCCCATAATCATAACATAAAACATGAATCTTTGTGGCATGCACACATAATCATGGAAAATCATTTCTTGTTAGTCATGACTCATTGCCAAGACTATCTTAGTGGACAAAGTCCCTTTCTGAACCGAGTTCACTCCTCGTTTCAGTCCTGTATCACTGAACCGAAATAACCTTCCGTTCCAGCCATGTCTATCTCATGAGATATAAAATCTTTACCCAATGCATTGGAGGGAGATATAGGTCCCACCCATCTTATAATGAATCCTTTCTTATGTGTGCCACATAATCATAAAACATACATCATCGCATAACACATGAAACAAAAATGGGATTCTTGAAACATCATGACATCATAAATCAATTCATATAAGATAAAGGAATTCATAAAAATAATTCCATCACAACATGATCAAATCAATGTAATAATAGGGATAAAAAACAGAACCCTTTATTATCTTAAATGGAAAATAATTTTGATAAAACACTTGAATTGAATTCTTGAGGAAAATATCCTTTCTTCTTCAAAAACATTTTTCCTTTCATAACATGTCATACAACTTTAAAATAAAAGAAGTTGATTAAAAATAAACTTGAAAACTTGTAAAGGAAGCTTCTTTGAAGTAATGTTTTAAAAATCCATTCATGCCGTATAAGTTAAAAAAACATTCTTCGTACTTTTGTCGGAAAAGTCAAAAAGTACCTCGTACGGAAAAACGACAAAAGATTCCTTTCATATTCTTTACTAAAAACTAACCTAAGGGTAAAATTGGATTTAAACTATTTCAAGTGGATGGAAACAATATTACATATTGAGGGGACATGGATGTGGATGATAAAATACACCCCAGTAAATACTTACGAATAAACAATCTCGGATAAAAATGAGATTGTGATATTTCCCTTACCTTAGGTCCGATTTGCTTTGTTCGTGTCCGAAGCTCCTGTATAATGGTTTAAATAATGTTATTGACTTATTCCAGAATCATACATATTGATATGAGATCATATATGGTCATATTATTAGCTTCTTGTTAGTAATATTTCATTGTTACTTGTTACTCGGGTCTTTATAACTTTTTGTTCTTATGCGTGTTTTGTTGAATAAATTCTTATTCTTATCTTTAGGTTATAGATAATTCATTTCCAGAATGTTATTAGTGTAGTATATACCATATTCATTCATTCAATTCATTTATATAATCATTATGAAATGAATATCATGTAGAACGAATCACATCACATCGTGGAGACGGTATTCCGTACGTACGCACGAGTGATGATATCGTTCCTATGATCGTGGAATTGTATTGGAGTATATATATATATTATTTCAGTATCAATATTACTTAATAATAATCATATATAGTTAGTAATTACACCATTATACCCATCCTTGTAAGGTGATGGTGGAAAATAGATTACACCACGGCGTGGAGACGGTATTCCGTACGTACGCACGCGCGGTGATTTCATTTTTCCGTAGGATGGATAGAAGGTGAATTAGGGTTGTTTCATATTTATAATAACATATCAGTATGTAAGTAATACTGATGTTATTACTTTATCATGAAACAACTAAAGAAGAAGAAGTTGAAGAAGAAAGAAATTGAAAAGATAGGTAATGGATATTACCTCTTCTTTGGAACGCCTCTTTGAATCCTCCACTTAAGGAACTAAGATTGGTCTTTTGAGAAGACCAGGACCTCTAGGATTATTCTAGGGAAGTGGAGAGGAGAAAAGGGCAGGGTTTGGCCGAGCTTGAGTGCTCAAATTGGTGTGAGGAGGAGGGGGAGGAGGTGCCCTTTTATAAGGGAGGAGAGGGGCACCTTAGGAATATCTCAAAATATTATTTTATATTAATGTCAAAATCGGTTTATAATGGTTCCAAAGGGTCTTATTTAGAAGCTAAAGTGGGGATGGGTCGAAATCCTATAAACCAAAAAGATTTAGACAAGTTTAGGGTATTATTTTAACCTTATCAATTAGATTTAACTCTAAGTTAATTAATTTAACTTTTACCGTGTCTTTTTGTTTTCTTTCACTATATGGTTAATACTCTTACTATAACATGCCAAACGAACCCCAAATTGTTTATTATTAATATATATATCTTTATCTAAGTCATTTGGCCGAACCTTAGATTTTTAGGAATAAAATAACAATTAATAATATAATATTTGATTTAAAAACTATTTTGTGTCAATTTTGACACTATTTGATATATGATTTTTTGTGAAAGTCATAACAGAATTATATGTTCGAACCAAGTTGATTAAATCAACATTAATATATCATAGTAACCTAGAAAATTAGTGGAATTCATAAAAAGTCTCAAATTACATTTATTTTGGTATTTATATTATTAATTTTGTCAATATTTCATTAATAAGATAATTACTGCATCATCTTTGTGTCAAAATAAATTAAATTATTTGATGTCTAAAAATTACAAATAAACTACCATCATGTAGGAAATCTTTTTAGCTTTCTAATGAATATTTACAATCGAATTTATCTTATGTATACCCCATATTAAAAATGATTTACTTATTAAACTTTGATTTTAACTATTTTAACCCTTCTTTAAATAAATTAATAATAAATGTCCTAATCTAATCCAAGTGGGCCTAAATGGTCATATTTTATTCCTAAGTTTGTTTTTGGTCGAATTACACTTGTCCAATAGAATTAGGACATGTGTTAGGGTAATATTAATATCATATTTACCCTTAGTTACCCTATTTACTATTAACCGCCGTAAAAAAAGTAAAAAGTTACTATTCACCAAAAAATTATTTTCATCTCATTGAACCACATTTTAGTCCTTGTTATTAACCGTGTCTCTCGGATTTTCGAAATTCCATTCACAGAAGCGGTAAAATTAAGTTTTATGCAAAATTCAGTTTTTTAACCTACCACTTAGTGGTTTCACTATTCATCAAAAAATGAAAGTTTTCAGAAAAATACCAAAATTTCACCCTAGGCTAATTTCGATATTCTGAGTCCAAAAATGAAGTCCATTTTGAAAAATAAAATTTATAAAATTTTAAAAAGTGGTTATTACTATTCATAACGGCTAGTTTTAATAGCATATTGTTGTTTAGTGAAACTCGGTATTGCGTACGACGCAAGCTATCGAGGAAGGTCGCGATTGCGTGCAAAGCAAGCCAAGCAAGTGTTGTGTAGAAAAAGATTTCTTTGATGATTTATATAACATAAAAGTCTCGGGTGTTACAAAGACAACATAATAAGATAATCAAAATCACTTAGGTGGAAATAGATCCCAGAAGGAATTCTCTCTAAACATTATATTCGGGAACTTGGAAGAATTATATTCATCCAAACCACTAAAATATGTTAGAATGAATTAAATTCCATTAAATTCAACACCGAAAAGAAATTAATGCAAAGTAAAGGGATGTTATTCTTGAGTATCACATGTTGGGTGGACTCCATGATCGAATATCAAAATTATAAGGAACTCCATACCTAAGTGTCATAATTCATTATAGTCAAGTTGGCCTTATAAATATATAGGCTATCCATTTCAAAAAATAACGAAAAATTCAAATATTCATATTCAATGAAAGTGATTACATTCATCCAAGACTTTACATATTAATGAAAAATCTTATAGTTTCGATAACATATAGAGAATCAAAATACAAATAAAATTTAAATACAAAATAAACCTAGTTAAACTAGCTCACAATAAAATTTCCCAAAACTAGTCAAAACCATATTCACAACCCAAAAAAATCGCCATGAGATCCCGTAAAAGTCACAACATTCCAATGTCCATTAATGGAACAAGAGGAAACGAATAACTAGAATTAACAATCTTGGAATTATAATGAAAATATAGAAGTTACACACACATGAATGTGTACGAAAAGTGTTATATAAATAGTCCTAGAAATATTTCAACATAGATTCTTTGTAATTGATTTTATAAACTAGATTCAAAAATACTTGTTTTTTATAGAACCCTACCTATGATTTTTCCAAACCAAATTACAATGATGAAATGGAGAAAATAAAGGAAGAGGTAATTGTGAAGGAATAAGAGGGCCTAAGATGAAGGAATAGACAAGAATCAAGGTCAAATCATGATTAAAACACCATGGATAAGAGAGAACCAGTATAAGAGGAGGTGAGAGGCATTGGGTTATTGGTTAGGGGTCATGAACCACACAATAGGGACACTAGTAGGCACAGTAAATTATTGTTAGGTGTATGTGAGGATACAATTAGAGGTTTATGGTGAATACTAATGGATGAGAGTATCTGGTGTCCACCTTGGGTGCAATTTTATTACACAATGAGTGGAGATTGAGAGTGGGGGAGACCTGGTTTTGGGGTCTTCTTCATCTCATTATTACTGTTTTAGTGAATGTCATAACATTTCAATAGAAATTTTATCCCTTATATACATATATATAATACACCCATATACACACATTTAAAAACATTGTTAATATATATATATATATATGAAGTACATAACTTGTATAATACACACACACACACACACAGTGATATATATATATATGTTGCACCCACTTATATCACTTGAAGAAATTAGTCATAGAGTATGAAATTTAATACTTAAGTATACTTATATATTTATCTTAAATCACATCCATATATTTATATGAATTTAAATTCTAAAAAAATAAATTTGGGAATCACTTATGTTTAAAACATGGAATTTGAGATGAATATATATATATATATATATATTAAATTCCTCTAACAAAATTATGAATTCATGAATAAAAGTTATTAAAATAAAAGTAATCGCTTTGTTTGGATCATTAAACCATGATAAAATATAATTCCCTAAATAGAACTTAATTATAATCAGATAAATTTTTAAGGACAAACTAAACCCTATCTTCTAAATCTCAAAACATGATTTAGTGAAACATTAACATAAGACATAAATTATAAAAATAAAATTATCCCTTAAAATAAGTTTTAGCACAATAGTAAATATTAAAGACCTTACATTATATTTCCTAAACATAACTGAAACATAATTCAAATACATTAAATGATTCCTTATAGAAAATAAGGTCCACAATCGAAAATATAAATTTTATAAAAAATATATGTTACAGCAAATGAATATAATTTTAATAAACATAATCATTTATTGCAAAATGAAAATTCATTACACAATCATGTTTTGACCAAAGAAATTCCTTATTGAAGACCATAGCATTGATAAATAAAATTCATTACTTATTGGAAATTGAAAAACCATAATTTGAAAATAAAATTTCACCCTTACTTGATATGTTGGAACAAAACAGGAGCTGTTGCGGACTCCAAAACAAAACAAACCAACTACAAAAGGCTGAGACAAAGAAACATGAAAAAAACTGAAATTAGTTTAAATAGAAATGAACACAACAACGAATGACGATTCAAGAACCCACTATATACAAGTTCATCAGTGATTTTTATCTCAACCTACAAGAAAATTAGTAGAATTCAAACCTTAGGGTTCATATAGGTCACCAATGTAACACCCCGAGATTTTATGAAAAATATTATTTTTAATTTCATTAATGTCTTGTGTTGTACGCTACACCAAAAGGAGCTTTCCCAACACGAATCCCTGACTTTCCTTGAATTACATGTAAGCGCGACCTTCCTCGATAGCCTGTGTAGTATGCAATACCGAGTTTCACTAAACGAGATATTATTATAATATTATTATGAACTACCCGTTATGAATAGTAATACACACTTTATGAAATTTTATAAATTCTATATTTCAAAATGTACTTCATTTTTGGATTCGGAATATTGAAATTATCTTAGGGTTAAATTTTGGTACTTTTCGGATAACTTTCATATCCTGATGAATAGTAATAATTACTAAATTTTAATTAAAAGAACATTTTTAATAGAAATAATTAATAGTGATAAATTATTAATTTGAGTCGTTTTAATGTATATTTAGAATATATTTTTATAATTTAATACAATTTTGGTCATTGGATGTAATTTCACATTTAAACCAGACATAAAAAAGTGTCAATCTTTTGATAGTTATTATCTCCTAAGAACTGGCTATTTGTTTTGACGACGGGAATTAATTTTAAATTAATTAATGCAACTTATATGTTTTGAATTTGGAAAAATAGACATCATTTTTGAATTCATAATATCAAATATAGCTTAGGCCTAAATTTTATGTATTTTTCTAGAAACTTTCATTTTTGATGAATAGTGAAACCACTAAGTGGTAGTTAAAAACTGAATTTTTCGTAAAACATAATTTTATCGCTTCTGTGAGTGGAATTTCGAAAATCCAAGAGACATGGTTAATATCAAGAACAAAAATTTGGTTCAATGAGATGAAAATAATTTTTGGTGAATAGTAACTTTTTACCTTTTGGCCACAGTTAAAAGTAAATAGGGTAATTAAGGGTAAAATTGATATTATAATTACCATAACACATGTCCTAATTCTAGTGGATAAGTGTAATTCTGCCAATAAAACCTTAGGAATAAAATATGACCATTTAGGCCCACTTGGATTAGATTAGGAAATTTATTATTAATTTATTTAAAGAAGGGTTAAAATAGTTAAAATCAAAGTTTAATATAAAATTATTTTTAATATAGGGTAATACATAAGATAAATTCGACTATAAATTTTCATTAGAAAGATAATAAGATTTCCTACATAATGGTATTTTATTTTCAATTTTTAGACTTAAAATAATTTAATTTATTTATGACAAAATGATGATGCTGTAATTATCTTATTAATGAAATATTGACATAATTGATGTTATAAATACCCAAATAAATGTAATTTGATACTTTTTATGAATTAAAATAATTTTAAATGTTAATATGACATGTTAGTATTAATGTAATTAACTTTTTTCGAACTAATAATTATGTTATAATTTTCAAAAAAATCAATTACCAAATAGTGTCAAAATTGACATAAAATATTTTTTAAAACAAATATTACATTATTAATTCTTATTATATTCATAAAAATATATGATTAGGACAAGATACTTATTTCATGATAGTTGTATCATTAATGGACCACTTGGGGGTCTCTTGGATGTATATGGTATGTTTATTAACTATATAATATATAAATACAAAGTGACATGGTAAATGTCAATCTAATTAACTAAGAGTTAAAACTAAAGGTTACGGTTAATATAATGACCTAATCCTGTCTAACTTCTATTGGATGAGAGTATTTCTACCCATCATTACCCTAGGTTCTAAATAAATTAATTTTTAGCTCTTAAAAACCGAATATGACTTTATAATAAAATAATATTTTTAGTTATTCCAAAGGTGCCCCTCTCCTCCCTTATAAAAGGGAACATCCTCCCTCTCTTCCTCACACCACTTTGAGCCTTCAGGGTCGGCCAAACCCTGCCAATTTATCTTCTCCACTTCCCTAGAAACATCCTAGAGGTCCTTGTCTTCTTCAAAGACCAATTTTAGTGCCCAAAAAGAAGGTCTCAAAGAGGGGCTTCAAAGATGAGGTAATGTCTGTTACCGATTCTTTCAACATTATTTCTTCTTCCACTTCTTCTTCTTAAGTTGTTTCATTATGAAGTAATAACATCAGTATCACTTATATACTGAAATTTAATTATATTTATTAAACAACCCTATTTCACCATCTATCCATCCCACGGAAAACGAAATCAACGCGCGTGCGTACGTATGGATTACCGACTCCACGCCGTGGTGTAATCTATTTTCCACCACCACCTTACTATGATGGGTATAATGGTGTAAATAATAAATATATATGATTATTGTAAAGTGATATTTATTCTGTAATAGTATACATACACTCCAATAAAATTCCACGATCATGGGAACGATATCATCGCTCGTGCGTACGTACGGAATACCGTCTCCATGATGCGATGAGATTCAATCTCAATGATTAACCATTCATAAATGATTATAAAGTATATATAATAAGTAATCATGAAATATATAACATAATAACGATACTGGATTTATGTATATATATATGTATGTCATCCAATTAATTCCATTCAATTCAACGAGGAAACGAAAACAACGTTCATGCGTACGTACGACCTACCGTCTCCATGAACGGTGTATTTCATTCCATTTATCGATATATAATATATATGTATATTCTGAATATATATTATATATCAATAATGATTTATATTCTTGAATTATGTAATCATGATCTAAGTAATCATATAAATAATTAAAATTCAAAACACGGATGACAAATGAAACGATTTTACCCAAAACGCTCTTTAACATGGAATTTTCAAAAGAACTGGTAATTTAAAGTCATAAGTGAACCATATATGATATCATAAAAATGAATATTATTTTTTAATAAGTCAGTGACATTATTTAAATCATTATACAGGAGGATCAGATAGGTACGAAGCAGATCGGACTAAAGGTAAGGGATAATTATTCCAATCTCATTCTTATCTGAGATTGTTTATACGTATGTATTTATTGGGGTTATATTTTTCATCCATGATCATAAAATGTTTTTCATAAAGTGTTTAATAATCTTCCATGTATGTTTAATGGCATTTTTACCCCTATATGACTTTTACTTTGTGTTATGGAAGGAATCTTTCTTTTGTTTACCATATGTGGTACTTTTTGACTTTTTCGACAAAAGTACGAGAAGAATGTTTTTTTAATGTATACGGCATGAATATATTTTTACGGTTTTATAAAGCCTTATTTTCATGAAGATTCCTCCAAAATATTTCATGACTATTTACAACAAAATCCTTTTCTTTTAAAATTTCATGACATTTTGTGAAAAGAAAATGATTTTGAAGAAGAAAGGATATTTTCCTCAAGAATTCATTTCAAGTGTTTTATCAAAACCATTTTTCATCTAAGATGACATTATTTTATATGTGTATGTTTCAAGTATCATTTATTTATGATTACATGGTTTCACTTTTCTTGTTATGAAATGATATCCATTTCTTTTATATGGATTATGTGATGATGGGATGATGTTTATGAAACCCATTTTATTTATTGGGATATGATATGATGTATGATTTATGATTTTATGGCACAAGAAAGAATGATTTCATTATGAGATGGGTGGGACCTATATCTACCTAAAATGAGTTGGGTAATGATTTATATCTCATGAGATAGATATGGCTGGAACGACAAGTTAAATCGGTTCAGTAATACAGGATTGGAAAGAGGAGTGAACTCGATTCAGAAATGGACTTTGTCCACTAAGATGGTCTTAGAAGCAATGCCTTGGCTACTATGGAAATCATATCATGTGCTTAATGGTTTTCCATAATTACATGTTTAATTACCATGCTATTTTATCATGATTATTGTTTCATTATGATCTATGCCTTACGTACTTCCTTGATTTATTTCATTGCTAAAGATTCTTATGTTTAAATATTATGTTCATGTTTTGATGTTCAAATGTATATGATTTTTTTATTTTATCCATGCTTACCCTAACTAAGAATTTGAGCTCACCCTTTATATGTTTTCATTTCCCCAGGATTTCAAGAAAGGTTTTATGTAAGAAAACAAAATGGGGAAGATCTTATGGGAGATGTTGAAGATTATTCACCACGATTAGAAGATTATATTCCGAGTTTCCAAAGACACTAATCTATTACGATCCTTGTGTGTCTGTTTTTGTCATGTATTAAGTATTCCGCTAAAGTAATGTAATGTCCATGTACATCAAGCTTCAGGTATCTACAGTTGGTATCAGAGGAAATGTTTATTCAAATTTTGTAAACTAGGATGTGATAACTTTAGTGATATCCCTAGATAGATTTCTAAGGTATGTCTAGGGATGTCTCTAAGGTTAAGTATAAGAATAGGTTATAGTCCTAGAATTACTGTAACGATCTTAGAATAAAACCTAAGATGTTAGATATTTAAGGTACTCCCCCTTTATTATGTTGTTTTCTCTAGCATGATTTTTGCCTCTCACACTATTCTTTTTGGGTTTTAGACGATGGATGGATCCCGAAGAAACTGTGTTGATCAATGAAATGGACAATGAAATGATTTTCCTTCGGAACAAAACAAATGTTATGGGTTATGGAGTGAAAAATCTTTTTGCTATACTTACACAAGCTCTGAATAATTCTGGACTTCCTAATGAGCAGAGAAGGGAACAATATTCCATTGAGTCCTTCATGAGGCAACATCCACCTTCTTTCAGTAGGTCTTCTGATCCACTTGTTGCTGAACAATGGATCAATACCACTGAAAAGATATTTTCAGTTCTTCAATGTTCTAAACATGATAAAGTCATCTTAGCAGTATATCGTTTGGAGGTGATGCTGATCAATGGTAGAATCTTATCAAGAATATGAGGCCAAGAGATGAAATTGAGTCCATGGAGTGGGATGAGTTCAAGAAGTTATTTTTCAATAAGTACTTCCCTCGTATTCTTCGAACAAAGATGGAGAAGGAGTTTCCTGAACTAAAGAAAAAGGATGATGAATCTATTGGTGTATACGAAGCAAATTTTACATGGCTTGCAAGGTATGCATCTGGCTTTATCATCCAACCTGAAAGTAAAGTTGATCGATTCTTCAGTGTCTTAAAACCAAATATTCGATGGGCATTAGCTATAAGAGACTTCAGTAGCTATGAATAAATTGTGCATTGTGCTATCAAGGTAGAAATGGAAGTTTGTGTTACTTATACATCTCATAGTTTTGACAAGAAATGAAAGATAGAGTTCAAGGAGAAATCTTAGAATAATGGTGAAAATAAAATGAATGTTTCCTTATGCTCAAAGTGTGGAAAGAAGCATGGTGGAGATTGTCTTAAAGGGAATAGAAAATGTTTTAAGTGTGGAAAAGAAGTTCATCGAGCAGCTGAGTCTCGAAGTAATGGAAAAACGGTTTCTAATAATATGAATAAATAAAAGACTGCAGATAATGCACCACCAACACTTCAATGCTTCAAGTGCAAGGAAATGGGGCATTATGCTAATAAATTCCCTAATCGAAGGGTTAGTGATGATCAACATGAGCAACCACTTAATGAAAAGGACAATGGGATGTCACATGAGATCACTATTGGTGATGTTGAATATGACAACGATGTGGTGGAATGATTAAGTTTTTATGTAATGGGATTCCAAAATAATGTTTTATATAGTATCGTGGAATATTGGAATATTTATGTATTGGTCTACTGTGGTTTTCAATAATTTTCTGGTACCGGTAACCATGGAAAGTGATTGAGATATTTTTGGAAAAAAGAAGATATGCGCATAATGAAGGGATAAGGAGAAAATGAAATGTTTGACAGTATTCGTGAGCTCGTGACTGATATAAGGAAATAGTTATATCATGGTTTGAGTTATTGGTATGTGAAAAGAGTTAACTTTTGACAGCAGTCATGTTTTCACTAAGATTCAATGGGTATTCATTCTTCAAGAGAATACATGATTAAGGCCTTTGAATGTTTGGAATGTGACCAACAAGACATATCTCATGATATATAGGGATCAATGATGGTATTAACATGCTTGTTATATGAACTCTTTGGTAATATTTTTCACTATAATATGAGATTAGACATCAGTATTTTAGATAAGCCTGAAGATTGGAATGGAATATGTTTGAAATAAGTTAGACTTGTTTAAGGAAAGAAGTTTTTTCGATATTATTGATGGGATGTTATAGTAATGTAGTTTTAGAAAAAGGACAACCTGCGGGATGGGAGACAGCCCATCACGTCAGACAAGGTTGTGGGAATCGAACCCGCAACTGAAGTGCGACTGGCCTTTATCACCTACCACTGGCCTACAGGAAGTCCCTGTTTAGTAGAAACTAGTTTTATTATATTAAGCAGTATGATATATGAAGTATAAGAGCATTTTAGGAACCATATATGATTAATCTCACTATATATGGACTTATGTATTTTTTGATAACTTTTCTAACCATTTGTTTGAGATAGATGGAATGACCCATCATTCTATCACATCATCTGCTAACACATCATGAATGAAAAATTCAACTTCATTTCGTTAAATGATGAAGTTGAAATTGGTCAAATAACGACCAACGGTGAGACTGTACCAAAATCACGAAAGTATTTCTTCTAATTCCAATTTCATCAACTCTAGGGAAATGATATTGAAAACCAAAAATGTTGTCCTAGTTCTCTTATATCCGATGAATCAGATGGTACCTTAGATCGTCAAAAATTTATGGATTTCTGATTGTTGGCTTTTTCATAGCCATGTTCTCTACCACTCTCCATCAGAACTTGATGGTTAGAGTTTTCTTCCATATCCATATTTTCACCTATGTTCTCCTACGTGGAAACCCAGTGATGAGATAATTTGGGTAACCGTTACGTTTCTTACTTTAGTTGTTAAAGCCAAGTTTTGGTATTCCTTTTTATGATATGGGTTTATATTAGAGAAAATTTGGAGTAGTAAACCATTTATAACCCCGACGATTTTTGAGGGAGAAATTCATTTTAAGGGGGGTAGAATGTAACACCCCGAGATTTTATGAAAAATATTCTTTTTAATTTCATTAATGTCTTCTGTTGTATGATACACCAAAAGGATCTTTCACAACACGCATCCCTGACTTTCCTTGCATTACACGCAATCACGGCCTTCCTCGATAGCGTGTGTAGTACGCAATACCGAGTTTTACTAAACGAGATATTATTATAATATTATTATGAACTGGCCGTTATGAATAGTAATACCAACATTTTGAAATTTTATAAATTTTATCTTTCAAAATGGACTTCATTTTTGGATTCAAAATATCGAAATTAGCTTAGGGTGAAACTTTGGTATTTTCAGATAACTTTCATATTCTGATGAATAGTGAAAATTACTAATTTTTAATTAAAAGAACTTTTTTAATTGAAATAATTAATAGTGATAAATTATTAATTTGAGTGGTTTTAAAGTATATTTAAAATATATATTTACAATTTACTACAATTTTGTTCATTTCATGTAATTTCACATTTAAACCAGACATAAACAAGTGTCAATCTTTTGATAGTTATTATCTCTTAAGAACACGCTATTTGTTTTGACGACGGTAATTAATTTTTAATTAAATAATGAAAATGATATTTTTTGAATTTGGTAAAATATACATCAATTTTTAATTCATAATATCAAATATATCTTAGGCCTGATTTTTGGTATTTTTCTAGAAACATTCAATTTTGGATGAATAGTGAAACCACTAAGTGGTAGTTAAAAAACTGAATTTTTCATAAAACATAATTTTACCGCTTCTGTGAGTGGAATTTCGAAAATCCAAGAGACATAGTTAATATCAAGTACTAAAATGTGGTTCAATGAGATGAAAATAATTTTTGGTGAATGGTAACTTTTTACTTTTTTTACCACGGTTAAAAGTAAATAGGGTAATTAAGTGTAAAAATGATATTATAATTACGCTAACACATGTCCTAATTCTATTGGATAAGTGTAATTCAACAAAAAACAACCTTAGGAATAAAATATTACCATTTAGGCCCACATGGATTAGATTAGGACATTTATTATTAATTTATTTAAAGAAGGGTTAATATAGTTAAAATCAAAGTTTAATAACTAAATTATTTTTAATATAGGGTTATAAATAAGATAAATTCGACTATAAAAATTCATTAGAAAGATAAAAATATTTCCTACATAAAGGTATTTTATTTTTAATTTTTAGACTTAAAATAATTTAATTTATTTATGACACAATGATGATGCAGTAATTATCTTATTAATGGAATATTGACATAATTGATGTTATAAATACCCAAATAAATGTAATTTGAGACTTTTTGTGAATTCTAATAAATTTATATGTTAATATGACATGTTATTATTGATTTAATTAACTTTTTTAGAACTAAACATTCTGTTATGTGTTTCAAAAAAATCAATTACCCAATAGTGTCAAAATTGACATAAAATAGTTTTTAAAAAACATATTATATTATTAATTGTTATTATATTTCTAAAAATCTAATGTTCGGACAAGATACTTATATCATGATATGTGTATCATTAATGGACGACTTGAGGGTCTCTTGGATGTATATGGTATGTTTATTAACTATATAATATAAAAATACAAAGTGACATGGTTAATGTCAATCTAATTAACTAAGAGTTAAAACTAAAAGTTAAGGTTAATATAATGACCTAAACTTGTCTAAATTCTATTGGATGAGAGGATTTCTACCCATCCCCACCTTAGTTTTGAAATAAATTAATTTGGAGATTTTAAAAACCGAATATGACTTTATAAAAAAAAAGTATTTTTAGTTATTCCAAAGTTGCCCCTCTCCTCCCTTATAAAAGGGCACCTCCTCCCACTCTTCCTCACACCACATTGAACCTTCATGCGCGGCCAAACCCTGAAAATTTCTATTCTCCACTTCCCTAGAAACATCCCAGAGTTCCTTTTCTTCTTCAAAGACCAATTTTAGTTCCCTAAGTGGAGGTCTTAAAGAGGTGCTTCAAAGAAGAGATAATGTCCGTTACCGATTCTTTCAACTTTATTTCTTCTTACACTTCTTCTTTTTAGGTTGTTTCATTAGGAACTAATAACATCAGTATCACTGATATAATGATATGCTATTATAAGTATGAATCAACCCTATTTCACAATCTATCCATCCTACGGAAAATGAAATCACCGTGTGTGCGTACGTACGGAATACAGTCTCCACGCCGTGGTGTAATCTATTTTCCACCACCACCTTACTTGGATTGGTATAATGGTGTAAATAATAACTATATATGATTATTGTAAAGTGATATTGATTCTGTAATAGTATACATACACTCCAATAAAATTCCACGATCATGGGAATGAAATCATCGCTCGTGCGTACGTACGGAATACCGTCTCCACGACGCGATGAGATTCATTCTCAATGATTAACCATTCATAAATGATTATAAAGTATATATAATAAGTAATCATGAAATATATGGAATAAAAATGATACTGTATTTATGTATATATATATTTATTTCATCCTGTTAATTCCACTCAATTCAACGAGGAAACAAAAACAACGTTCATGCGTACGTACAGCCTACCGTCTCCATGAACGGTGTATTTCATTCCATTTATCGATATATTATATATATGTATAATCTGAATATATATTATATATAAATCAGGTATTATATTCTATAATTAAGTAATCATGATCTAAGTAATCATATGAATAATTTCAAGTCAAAACACGGACGACAAATGAAACGATTTTACCCAAAACGCTCTTTAACATGGAATTTACAAAAGAACGGGTAATATAAATTCATAAGTGAAACATATATGATATCATAACAATGAATATGATTATGTAATAAGTAAATGAAATTATTTAAATCTTTATATAGGAGATTCGGATACGTACGAAGCATATCACACCTATGGTAAGGGATAATAATTCCAATCTCATTCTTATCCGAGATTGTTTATACGTAAGTATTACTGGGGTTATATTTTTCTTCCATGATCATAAAATGTTTTTCATAAAGTGTTTAATAATCTTCCATGTAGGTTTAATGGAATGTTTACCCCTCTTTGACTTTTAATTTGTGTTGTGGAAGGAATCTTTCTTTTGTTTACCATACATGTTACTTTTTGACTTTTCCAACAAAAGTATGAGAAGAATGTTTTTTTAACATATACAGCATGAAAGGATTTTTACGGTTTTATAAAGCATTATTTTCATGAATCTTCCTCCAAAATATTTCATGACTACTTTCAAAAAAATCCTTTCCTTAAAAAATTGCATGACATTTTGTGAAAAGAAAATGATTTTGAAGATAAAGGATATTTTACTCAAGAATTCAATTCAAGTGTTTTATCAAAACCATTTTTCATCTAAGATGACATTATTTTATATGTGTATGTTTCAAGTATAATGTCTTTATGATTACATGGTTTCACTTTTCTTATTATTAAATGATATCCATTTCTTTTATATGGATTATGTGATGATGGAATGATGTTTATGAAACCCATTTTATTTATTGGGATATGCTATGATGTATGATTTATGATTTTATGGCACAAGAAAGAATGATTTCATTATGAGATGGGTGAGACCTATATCTACCTCAAATGAATTTGGTAATTATTTATATCTCATGAGATATACATGGCTGGAACGACAAGATAAACCGGTTCAGCAATACAGGACTGGAACGAGGAGTGAACTCGATTCCAAAAGGGACTTTGTCCACTCATATGTTCTTAGAAGCAATGCATTGGCTACTATGGAAATCATATCATGTGCATAATGGTTTTCCACAATTACATGTTTAATTCCCATACTATTTTATCATGATTATTGTTTCTTTGTGATTTATGCCTTACGTACTTCCATTATTTATGTCATTGGTCAAGATTCTTATGTTTAAATATTATGTTCATGTTTTGAAGTTCAAATGTATATGATTTGTTTTATTTTATCCATGCTTACCCTTTCTGAGCATTTGAGATCACCCTTCATATGTTTTCTTTTCCCTAGGATTTAAAGAAAGGTATTAGGTAAGAAAACAAAAAGGGGAAGATCTTATGGGAGATGATGAAGATCTTTCACCACGATTAGATGTTTATATTCCAAGTTTCCAAAGACACTAAACTATTACGATCCTTGTGTGTCTATTTTTGTTATGTATTAAGTATTCTGCTAATGTAATGTAATGTCCATGTACATCAAGCTTCGGGTCTCTAGAACCGAGGTCACGATGTGACCGGGGTCGTGGGGTCACCGGGGTCACGGAGGGCTGGGGTCGCCAGGGTCGTGGGGTCGCCGGAGTCACAGGGTCGCCGGGGTTGCGGGGTCGCTAGGGTCGCGGGGTCGTCGTGGTCGTGAGGGGCAGTGTTGTAGGGGAAGTTGGGGTCGCGGGGTGAGAAGAGGGGTCGGGGTGGGGGAAGCGTTAGTGATATAAAAAAACACAGGATTCGAGGAGGTTTGCTACAAACCGCCGTGAAACCTTCTCAAAAATTGGTTTAGCGTTGGTTCCCAGAACCGCCGCTAAACGGTGTTTTTGTTGTAGAGATAGGATTTCTAAAGTAAGGAAAGAAATTATCATAAATTCAGTCATACAATCGATACGAAACTACTGAATATCCTTATTCAAAATTCTGGTCTAATTATTAACCAAATCCACTCTCGTATTGCTAACATTTTGTGGGAAAACAATAAAGGGGTAAAACTCCATTCGATTTAATGGAATAAGATTTTCATCCCCAAATTAGGCTGATGAGATCTTTAACATTTTAATGACACCCTCATAGATAAAAATTTTTGCGGCTTATTCATTACCCTAAATATATCTATGCTCAGATTCCTAAATCTATATACTTTACCCATGTGGATTTTCATCGTTCAACCTTGACCCCCTCCTAGAATCCTATGGAGATTTTTTTGGGAATATCTTATGATGTTAATTACTAGGATCCACTATAAGGTTAGAAATTAACCGATGGTTATATTTTGGGGGGATAAATGGATATCAGATGGTGACAATTTGATAACAACCTCCTAGCTCCCCTGGTTTTGGGGATGAAAATGTTTTCTCTCTTTTTGATGATACAGGTGCTGGATGATGTACTGAAATTCTTGTAAAATGGCTCTATGAGAGAGTCAAAAAACTTATTATATTTATTCCGTGCATAAAGAACATGTTACAAGATAATATTTGTTGGGTAAATAATGTTTTATAGTGTTATCAATTAGGTCTGATTATGATCTGGTACATGGAATCATGAACCTGGAGGGTGTGTTGATCTGGAAAGCATTGTTGAGCATGGAGGTCCAACCCAAGATTTTATATTTCTTGTGGCATCCATAAAGTATAATCCTACCATCTCTGAAATTCATCTTGCATCTCTATTTATATAACGATCCTTAATTCTCTCTATGAATGTCTGTGTAGGAACCCCCCATGAATGTGATCATTCTTTACCAAAGAGCATGGCAATGTGGAACCCAAGGAACTAAAATGTAGACAAATTTGTTACACTGGAACCCAACCTTACAGTGTTGTTTGTGTATCGGTATTCCACTATTTTTATGGAGGTACTGTCAATTTTATAAATTATTTCATGGATAAATTGTGTAAGAAGAAATTACAATATTTAAAATCCAATTTAAAGGAAAAATTCTTTCTGGGTTCAGTTGTCCATGTCATGGTTGGATTTATGGAATCAGCAAGAAACACAAAATATCTCCTCAACCTCTCACCAACATCTCAATGTATTGATATATCCCAAAAAATGTTTCCTTAAGATCAATGTAGATTCTTATGTCTATGGGGATAGAATTATTGGAATTGGTGTGTTGGATTGTAATACCAATGGAAAGAATCTTGTGACTCTCCATTCTTCATACAGTTCCTTTTAGGACCCATCGATGGTTAAATCCCATGTAATTTTCATTGGAATTATTTTTTTCTTTGAAGAGGGGTTGGAAATCCATCATCATTGAATAATAATGTCTCAATATTATAAATTATTTTCACTTAATGGAAATGGTATTAAAATATTTTAGCCCTTTGATTATGAAGATATGGTCACTAGTCCATCATTTATTGGTTTCATATTTCTCCATTACTAAAAAATTAGGGAATAAAGCAGCTCATTTTTAGGTGACTTGAGGTCATTTTTGTATTACTCACATTTGGTAGGATGATTTTCCTTCATGGAAGATATCTATTATGCTTCTGGATCTTCAATCCTTTTATTGGATGATCATTTGATTTAAAAAAACAACAAATACATATGTTGATTAATAAGGTTTTTTTCCTACACATAATACTAAACAGAGTTAATATCATTTGGAATAACTCATTTATACCAAAAACTATATTATTAATCAATGAATTCCTATTCGTAATAGTAATTTTTTTTATATTGACCCCTCCATCCCACAGTTGTTTGAGGCCTTAATCAAACCAAATGACTATTGCACCCAAGATTCATCCAGGATAAAATAAATTCTTAAAGAAATCATTTCACCTCATCCAAAAAAACTGTGAAATTATAAAGACACAACTATAAAAGACACAATGAAAAATGGCATCCTTTATCATTTATAGACAAAATAACTCATAAAGGTACCCTTTATTGGCCCAAAATTTAATTGTTAGAAATTTCTTTATCATCACATAAAAAACAGATAAAGTGTAAACAAATCATTGTTGAAGAGATGTATTTATCAATGCTTGGAAAAGAACTCATAAAGGGTAACCTTTATCAATTTTTTAAGCGCTGATAAAGGCCAACATTTATTAGTTCCTTTTTAAGTGCTGATAATGGATTTTCCCATGAAATTTCTTCTCACATCATACTTCTAGTTGTCTAGGTCTCACGTTGTAAATATGGCAATTTCGCTGCCATGATGTGCCCTCACTACGGGGGATCGACACTCGCATACACCTTTACAAACACGGGCCACATGATCCAGCTCCTCCACGTGCTGACCCACTAACCCAACAAGACTACATGTGTGCCCACTCCCTAACCCAGCTGCCCAGCCGACCTACATGCAAGTCGACTCATCCATGTGACAGCCCATTCATCACATAATGAAAAATAATAAAAAATAGTTAAATGAATAATATATATATATATTATAAATAGAACTAAATATTTTATAATAAAAATAAATATATAAAATGAATAAAATATAATAATTAATCAAATAAATATTATAAAATGAATAAATCACAAAAAATACTATTTTTTAATGGAACACATATTAAAAGAAATATATAAATTATATATATATATATATATATATAACTATAACTTATAAATAGTGATAAATAATATATATTAAATATAAATATATAACATAATAAAATGTAATAAATAAAAACATAAAAATATTTTATTCATTTTATAAATATTTTTTCAAGATATTAATCATTTATTTAAATTTTCCTCATTTTGACTTGCATTAATTTAATATTATTTATTCATCAATAATGTAATGTGTTCGTATACTATTTTTTAATTCAATTATTTTAAATATTTATTCTTTTAATATTTTTATAATTTGTTCATTTTTATGGTTTTATATTCCTAATAATTCATTAATATATTTATTTTTTTAATATGGAAATATATTCATAAATATATATATCAATATATATATAGTTTACTTAAATATGATTTATATAATACAAAATATGTATGTTTACATTAAATAACCCATATATTTATTGATAAATGGTTTATAATAAGAAATTAATAATATTTAAAATTATTAAGTAATTGAATTGAGTAATGATTGTTTTATTAAATGTCATTTTTTCAATTTAATATATATTAAATGTTTGTTACATTAATTTCACACATAAACATACAAAGTTAATTCATTTTTATATAGAACACAAACAAACATACTATTATTGCAATATATTCAATTTTTTATATTACTTTGAGATTTTTATTTATTAACATAATATATTTAATATATATTATGTTTATAATTGAAATTTTTTATACATTTTATAATTTTTATTCAATATATAATAATTATTACATTAATATATTTTATCAAATTAATTTATTTTTAATATATATTTTTCATTAATAATATCATTTTTTAATATTTATTTGTAATTTATTCATTTTCAGATTTTAATTGTTCATTTTTTTAAATATGGTTGTAATTTATACTATTAATATGTATCAATTTCTATTTTAACAAATATATTTATAAATATTAACTTTATTGTTTTTAAATAATCTATATAATTAATAATACTTATTCATTTTTTAAATTTATTCATTATTATCATTATTTAGGTCATTAATAGATGATGTATATTATATATTATCATTGATCAATTTAGCAAATATTAAACTTTTGTTGTGTGTATATATATACTTTAATTTCACACACATTTATGTAATTAATGTATCCTTATATAGAAACCCAAAAATAATATTTAGGTAATTTATTCAAATTTTTAATATTTATTTTTTAAATTTCATTTAGTTACATAATATATTTAATATATTATTTTTTTAATTAGTAAATTTAATTTATTAATTTTAATATTATCTTTGTTACTAATACTTAATCATTTTTAATACTTACAAATATTTTTTGGAATTTATTCATATTCAAATATTTATTTATACATATTTATTTACTATGTTTTAATATTTTCAGTATTTATATATCTTCATCCCAATATATATCCATACATAAAATCTTTGGTTAAATTTTTTAATTAGTAAAACTTATCCATCTATTAATATTTTTAATGCTTATTAATTTTTAATTATTCAATTTCACTCTTTTTAGAATTCATTTATTTATGATTATATATTCATTAATAATTGTAATAATATATATGTAAATAAATACTTACATATAAATAAACTTGTATTTATTTAAAAAATCATTATAATTTATTTGAACTGTTCTTCGATTAGTTACTAAGTCCCTTTCTAATTTATTAAAATAAAAAATGTAAAACTGGGAGCTGGGGTCAGATATTGCAAGACTTCCATCAAAAATAAAAACAAGAGTTTTCAGAATACACAAAAAAATTATAAATACCCAAAGCAGCTCTAAAAGTCAAATTCAACAACATGAGATAGATTAGGACCCTTGTGTGACCTTTCTATGAGGTGAACTACCGCACGGACACCGACCAGACCTCCAAGTATTTTCCCTATTCTAAGGCTCATGAACTTTACCCAAAGATGGTTTGATATAATCCAATTCACCCATATTAGTGTAGACCACACCCAAAGGATTCGCAAAAAGTATAGTATCGTCCCAAGGGTATAAGAAGGGAACTCTTTGACCTTGAACTGAGTCTCTATCCTATGTCCCATAACAATTCCTAAATCCCCTTAAATATTCACAGTTTCTAAGGACACATACTTAGTTGATTCTATCACCGAACATTATTTCAAATAGAAACCAGATTCTTGTTTTGGTTTTCAATTTTAGAAAACTAGATACTCAAATAATCCATTTACATTTGAATGTTGTTCTTATAAGATTTATTCTAGTTTTCAACATCAATGAAATACAAAATCCCTTGAATTTCAAAAGGATCATTCTCATGATGGACTTGAAATTGTACTTCAACTAGTACTGAAGACACCAGTGTGGCCATTTTAGGACCATCAATCTTGGGAAGAACATCCACACCTCTCTCTTGGATCCTATATGACTTATAATCTATTTTGAAAAACCTAGTTGATTTAGCACCATATTCTTCCTTAATAATAAAAGTAGTATGAATTCCACTTCAATTGGTGTGACTGAAATTGGGATTAATATCCACCGAATTAAAATGAGGTAAATAACCTACTAATTCTAATGTGTTGTTATGCTCTAAAAAACCCAAAAAAAACATGTCCCTAGAGAGAAAACAACTCTAGGAATACATTTCAACAATGTTGTCTCAATGAATCCATGTTTTTGTGGGACTGTTCTAGACGTTGATTTCTTATTCACCTCATCATCAAATTTTTTCTTACCATTTCCCGATATTGATGAAATCATATACTCTTGATAAATATGATGATCCTAAGAATATTATTCCACTACTTTATCAGCTGAATTTTCGTCATCAACCAGCCCTTCCTTCACAACCTCGACACATAACCTCGTAGCCTACTACCCTTTAAACCCAATTTCCCACACACCATGAGAGGCATGACGATCTTGAGGTTTTGAATAATACAATACATCAACACATTACCTCTGATAAGGTGCAATGGTGTAGTACCATCCTTGATGTGTTTATCTTCAATAATGGGTTTAGTCAAATTATCATTAGATAGATCATCCAGATAACCCGAATACATACTATAATCAGGCTCATGACCATTCCCCTCTTCCTTTGAGACCACTCGATTGTGCTCTTATCTATATTGAGGCTAAACATGATAAATATTTTTAGGACAACCTTGAGAATTGAGTTTCAATCATATAATCATTTTAATGAATGAATTTTTTCCTGACCTCATGTAGAGAAAAAACACAATTAATATATATATTTCAATTCAAAAAATCTTATCATGTGACCTCACAGTCCAAAAAAATTAGGGATGTTTTACATACTCTGTTATAAAACCATTTTTATCATCATCAATTTAAATAAAAAACTATCATCCAATGTATAATATATGTTAACAATAATTAAAAAGTGAGCATATTTACTCAATATGGCCACATTAGTTTCTCTGTCTATTTTAATTGGAACCCCGATTGATATTATAATATTAAAAAGTCAACTAGGGTTCCATAGTATCTAGTTTAAACCATATATCATGAGACACAAATAAACATAGGAATTTCCAACCTTCAGTGTATTGAACTTCTTATCCCATTCCAAGATGTGAAAAAACTAGTCTTGAGTGAGATCGATCAAAATCCCTAAGCTTACATCTTTAAATTCTATGGTTAGTTATTTTTTCAACTCTTATATCTTTTATCATTTTTATACAATCTTGAATGAGAATCACCTCATTCATGCATACCTGGCACCACCATTACTATCCACACGTGATATCCCTTTCATACAGGTTGTTTGGAAGGTAAACTTGATAGGAAAGTGAGAATATTTAAAGGGATTTAAATATCCTTCCCCTATCAACTTCGTTAATATTCCATATAGTGTCATTTTTTATTTTCCACTTACCTTATCACGTTTTGTAGCATAAATAAGATGCAAAATTCTCCAAATTTATATAAATATATTTATAAAATCATTAAAAAATAACATAATACTCAACATCTATACCTTTGGATGGTTTCAATAATGCATTAGTCAATCATAGATGACCAATATATGGACATAACTTATTTTCACTGTATTATTCTCCATCCAATGAAAATTGAATGGCTAAAAAATAATTTATTTATTTTAATTTAGATATTTATACATTTACATTCTCTTAGTTTTTCTAATATAACTGCATATAAGATGTATCGTCCCAAATTCAAAAAATATATCTAAAATATTGTTTCATACATGTTGACATTAATTTCCAAAATGATTCCCTCAACATGCATCCATATTCTTTTATAAAACTATGAAATTTATTTATCCCAATTTATATTGGTCAATGTAAATAATTTTATTTATGAAAAATGATACATTTTTTAAATATATTTATATAAATTATTAATGATTTATTATATGCATTTCACATATAATGGGATGAATTTTTCATTTCACTAAACTCATTAACCTATCATATTATGATAAGAAATATGTAAATTACTATTTAATGATAAATCATTAATTTTAATCCATTTTTAATAATAGATATGAACATTGAGTAAATATCAATCTATTTTTTTTTGTGGAATGTATTTTTTTGATGGGTTAATAGATGATCTGAGAATATTATTATGTGATTGGTATAAAAGGATCTCAAGAGAGAAATCATAAATTGTACTAATGATAACATAAATTTGTATTTTGGGAAGATAAATAATAAATATATCTTTCTTATTAAGTTACTATGTACATTAACTATTGATATATTTATATATAATTTTAAAAATACCCTAAAATATATATAATATTAATCACGTTTGTACATATTTCAAAATATTTATTTAAGTTATAATTGGTAAAATATTTATGGTTTAACCCATAAAAAAATTTAAAAAATAGTTTCAAAGAATAATTATTCCAATTTATATAGATTCCTCCTCTAAATATGATAAAAATTATTTTTAATACCATGAAGATTAATTTGAAAATAATTTTATATGATAATGGTTTCTAGTTTTTCTTGATTTTTAAAAATAAAAAAAAACCCTAAAAAATATTTTTAGATTTTAATTTTTACTAATCTATCAAAAGTTCACCTTTATCTATATATTGGTCCATATGATTCTATCATCAATGAACATAACCTCTATCATGTATAACTAATAGGGTAAATCCATCAAAAAATTCGTCATATAGTCCCAAAAACAACCTCATTAAGTGGGGATATCACTTAGTTCACCACTAAACTCACGCTTCTGCAGGTCTGCTTGATTCATCTCAGCCTTAATGTTTCATTATGATTTCATGATCAAGTGAGTGATACACATGAGTGTATTAACATTGAATTAATGATAAGTGAAATTTGACCAACAGCATGTGTGGTTCAACTGAACATTCCCACTCCTTCAATACCCCGATGTAATTTTGGATCATGGACTTCGATCAAACTTCAAATGTGGGGGAGAGGCCATGTTTCAGGCACCCTTCCACAAACTAACCCCATTTAAATCATCCATATATGCGTTCATCTTGTTTACACGTCTCTCTTTGTTTCCACCCTGAAATGTTTCCATAGATGATTATATCTGTTCATTTCTCTATAGTCAAGTTTTCTCTTCAAGTGATTCCTAGTAATTAGGCTTAAGTATAATCATTAGTTTGAAATGAGGCTTTCTACAGATCCCACGAGGACACTTCTTCAAGTTGTGATGAAGTTTGTTTTTTCATCATTTGATTAAAGATCATGAAAATCAGTTTCTAATCACCCATTCTGTGAAACACCACCCGAACCACCACATAATAAGAGAATGAATGAATATGAATTAACACCACCCTCTTGTTGGACTCCCACATTTAAAAGTTCCCTAAATAATCATATAATTATACCATTTTCACCCCAAAAAACATCAAATCAATAGCCTGGAATAGTAATGACATGTTTACCCCATATTTGAGTTTTCATGTCACCCTTTTGTAAAATGATAACATTTTAGGAATAATTAGAAATAACATTAGAATGTTGTGTTCCTCTTATTATAAGTATCTTTAACTTTATCTTTTTATTATCAATATATTTCATGTATTTATTTAATGTTTTTACCAAATGAATATTTAATAAACCCAGTAGGATGGATATGAATAAAAAATGGATGAGTGCTAAGTGTATGAACAATGTTTTTTTGAGAGTAGATTTAAAGAGTTCATCATGTTTTTAATAGATCATGCCTACAAACCTTCTCAAGTCATTTGTTTATGTTTATATTGTTATTATTTAAGAAAGATTAGTTTGAAAGAGTTGAAAGAATATTTGATGTTTCATAGAACATATCACAACTATAAATGTTGGATTAAACATGTGAAGTAATAAAATATAAAAACCAATTAGGATGATACGATATCTTATAGATCATTTATATGAAAATTTTGTAAATGTTGATGGAGATAATATGGATTAAATGAAAATGGAAACTGAAGAAGACCTTCATAATTATAAAAAAAATTATAAGATAGATAGATGTTTAAAAAAGACCATTTTATATTGGTTGTACTAAATATACACCATTTTCATCTATATGGAAGTTGTATTATTTGAAATCTGGAAGATGATGAAGTGGCACCAGCTTTAAAAAACTATACGGTCTTCTGAATGAATGATACCAGAAGAAAATGAACATCCTTTTTGAACACATGAATCTAGAATAATTTTAAATTTAATGGGATTGATATTTGATAAAAATATTCCATTCAAAATTAATGAATATTGTTTCTCAATGACAATGAATCATATATAAAATTTCCTAAGTGTTTTAAAAATAGATACAAGAAAGATGAATCATGTACACCAAAATTAATATGGTACTTCCCTATATATATATTGTATTTAGGAATATATAGAAGTCCGGAAATTGTTAGATAACTGACATGTAATTCAAATGTAAGAATTGATGATGGGAGCTAAAACATCTAAAATACTCTCCTTAGTGTAAGAAAATTGATTATGAGTATCCTAAATATGGAAATGAGCTAAAAAAACCATGTTGAGTTATCTGAAAATGGAATGAATCCTTTAGGTGTATAGAGTAGTAATCATAGTACATGGGTAGTTATGTTGGTAATGTACAAATTTTCAATGTGGTCATGAATGAACCACAAATAAATTATATTTTCTCTACTTATATCTAGACCAAATAACCTGATAATGATATTGATGACTATTTGGATCCATTTATCAAAAATCTAAAATCGATGTGGGATAAAAATTTTAAATTGTATGATTCTAATTGAAGTGAATAATTCTCATTTAGACCCATGTTATAAGGGTTGATAAATTAATTTACTTCTTATGAGACATTTTCAGGATATAAATTCAAAGGGATGTTGGGGTGTCCCATTTGTGATGAATGCACACAATAAATACAGTTGAATCATTCATCAACCACTATTGCTTTAGGACATAGAAATTTTTACATTGACAATATAAATACCAATCTTAGACCATAGCATTTTATGGGAATAAAGAACAATGTTTCACATCATCACCATTAATGGGAGATCAAATAATTGAGAAATATAATGAAATTAACAATATTTTTGGTAAATATTATTTTAAACAAATACAAAAATGGATTAGAAAAATAGATAAATTTTTATTGATTTATGATACAATTTTTTTTATACATCAAACATTTTCTTGAAGTCATGCATATAGAAAAAAATTTCTATCATAGTGTTAGCATAACATTAATAGATATTACTCATTAAAAAATAAAGCATCAAGGCTAGTTTGGAGATAATTGGCCTGCAGAAAAGGAAATAGATGTCTCGAGTAAATTGAGATAGGGGATATTTATTCTTCCAGCAGATTAAAATCAATCAAGACATGAATTTTTTTGATTTTACAATTTAATTAAGGGTGTAATATTTCCAGTTTGGTATCAATTAAATATAAATAATTGAATTCCATTGAATAATTTGTTAGTTTAGGGCCTAAAATAACTTGAATATCATATTTTTTATATAATATTTGATGTTCGTCACATTACATTAAATTATTCCTAAAAATGAATGACATACATTAACTAGACTCTACCTCTTTTAAAATGTTATATAATGTAATGTAATTAAACGAGTGATGTTTCAAATCATGAATAAGGATAATACTGTCATATTATATTAATTTGTGATGCCCTTCCCTTCCTCATTCTATGATATAGTGGTCCACCTGATGGTTCTCTTGGTTATATAGGTTCAATTTAGTGGTCATATCCATTAGAGATAGTGGAAACCCATTGAATAATTTATTATAATTTTGAAATGGTCTTCGAAGAATTAATGTCATCCAGAATGTTGTATTTGAAATCGATATATTGGGGATGATTTTTACGAGTTCTGTACTGATTACATATCAGATTTTGGTAGTAATGGTCCCACTAAAGTCTTTTCATGGCTTCCTCATTATGGGTGAGGTGGTTTTTAGAATACATGTCGTTACAATTAACATAATATAGTGGGATGAAGGTCACCAATAATGTTTACATAATTGTTCAATGGATTCCCCTTAAATAGAATTCCATAAATTAATTCTTATAAATTTTAATCCGTTAAGGGTATAAGGATGGATATCAAATACAGAAAATCATAATTTAATATGATGGTTCTAACATTTTATTTTAACTAATTATTTAAAAATATGTATTCAATTATCCAATGAAATTGACGGCTAGCCATGAGACTAAATTATTATGTTATATCTTATGAAGGCTTTGTTATTAAGGGTAATAAGTTATATATAAAGGAATAAGATTAATGCAGTATGAATAAAATAGTTGATTTATGCTTGTGGTGGAATATTTGTACATATTCAACTCCAATGATATAAATAAAATTTAAACATATATTCCACATTTGATCATCATCGAACATATATACAAGTTAGATTATACAATATTTCAGTTTTTTATTTTCCGTTGCAAGTTTTTTGACAACTAGAATTCAATAAAAGTCAATGAAATTTTTATTGTGAAGGAAAATATTAGTGTCTGTGGGTATAAGGATGATCCATTCATAATAGAATCATCAAATTTGAATGTATTTAATGTCTCTAATCCAAAAAACAAAAATCGGCCGATTGTTCCGTCGGTGATTAAAACCACTGCATGGTCAGATGAATATTCATATATGGATGAGACTTTCATGGGAACCTATAATTATTTCATAATGGTCCCAATGTAGAAAATTACTTGTACATAAGAGGGGAAAAATATGTTATTTGAATACCTGACTGAGGAGATGAATACATTAATCCCTTAATGAATAAAATGGAGGTCAATTAGATGGTAAAAGTGTTTTTAAATATAATATTATTTTCATCACAATATTATTTTTTATGTTATTCATTTATGAAATATAAATTAAATGTTTGACTAATCATGAATATAATGACTTTTATACATGATGGTGTTAAGAATCCCGAGGAAGAACATAAGTATGATGCTAAAACCTTCAAATTATTAGGGGATCAACAACAAGTTTATGAACAAAACAATAATGACATGGAATCATTATGTTAAAAAGAATTATCATGGTAAAGAGAACAGATAAAAAAATTAGGTTTTCTTGAATAAAAATGGCTAACTAGTTAACCCAAATAACATAATGTTCATAAGTTATGTCGGTGTAACAATGAGATTTCATGGTACAATTGATATACATAAATGGCACCCTATCCATAACGTAATTATGAAAACAGATTGGGACTGTATTACGTATATTTTATGATATAATATCTCAATTTTAAAGAGAAATTATATAATTAAATATTTATTTACTTTTCATTATCACATGAATAGTTCATTTATTTTAAAGTATTTTAAAAATAAATATTTATTAATGGCTATTAGAAAAACATATAGAGGCCTCTAGAAACATATTACACAGAATCATCTCTGGTATGCTGAGGAGAAAGTAAATCCACACCCATGAGTCATTTATGAACACATTATAAAACTATATACATATAAAGAATTCTTTATTTGTCGCAATGGGAAATTATTTCAGCTGAAATGTTGCCAATAATACTTAATTTTAAATTATTTATTTTATCCACTTTGATTCAAATTTTCTAATTAATGAAAAAATAATTGATTGATAAAAATAAACATTGTGAAATAAAATTAATGTACATCGACTAGAAAGTAAGGATGGGGTACACATCACTCAAAAAAATTGGATTATATTTTAAATATATAATAAAAGTTTTATGTGATATAAAAAAACACAGGTTCCTTTTTATACATAAATTGAATAATAAAAATTTCATTCCACTTCCATCTGATGTCATGTACAATGGAAGGAGGCTCACATAAATTAAAAGTGTAAAATAGTTGATGAAAGCACACAAGTAGTATGGGAAGCATGCATAAGTATGACTTAATATTAAATCACTATGATTTATTAAAATATAACATAAGAATATATATTTATGTTCATATTTTTTTTACGTTCTAGAAAATAGAGTTAGTATTAAATGTACCTTATGATAAACTAATTTCTGTATATTTGAAGTGGCCAGAATAATATGGTAGTGTTAGAGGTGTAGGTGTAACATCCCAAGTATGTAATGAATAATAGATATTTTTATCTATGTCTATTTATGAATTATATAGTGTTTTAGAGTCTTAATATGAGAATAAATCCAATCTTAAGCATGGAATACACTAATATTTTTAAAAGGTTGTTTTACTAATTTTTCATGGAAAACCATTTTTTTATCAAATTTTTGACATTTTTATAAGATCTATTTGTCAAAATAAACATATTATTTATTATTGGGACATTGAAATTTACATTGGATAATTTTTTGGTATTTTTTTGACAATGTTCATTATTTAATGAATAGTGAAAAATACTGCATTTTACATCAAAATTGATTTTTTATCTAATTCAATTATATGGTTAGATTATATTTTTAATTGGTCTTAAAGTGTAATTAGAATATATTTTTTACCATTTAATCCAATGGTGGTCATTAGTATTATATTCACTTTGGAATTGGGCATAAATAAGTGCCAAACTTTTCATCGAAATTGATTCTAAAAAACACGCTATTTGTTTTGACAACGGGAATTATTTTTAAATTAATTATTGCAATTTATGTGTTTGAAATTTTGTAATATGGATTACATATTTGGAATCAGAAGGTCCAAATTATGTAATCAAGACTCTTTTTTTTTTTGGACATTATGAATAGTAATGACGGTAATTAGCGTTAATTATCTTGATTAATTAGTAATCAGGTAGTTAAGGATAATAAAATAATATCATAATAACAAAAAATTACCCCAACATGTGTCCTAATGCTACTGGTTGTGTCATGGCCGACTATGGGATGCCTTGTTCCAAACTTGGGGACCCCATGGAATCAATTTTGTGTGATAATGACTTTTTATCTTTTTATTTTTTAAAGAAAGTTAAATATAACAAAGAATTTATCAACTGAGTAAAAATTTATTAATTTTGTCTACATAAATGATATATTGGACTATAAATAGTAATTTTAATGATAAAAATATTTCCCACATCATAGTATTTTTTTATAATTTTTAGACATTAAATAAATTAAATTATTTATGACATCATGATGATGCAGCGATTACCTCATTAATGAACGATTTAAATAAAATGAAAAGATAATGTAAAATCTAAGACTTACACTTGTCAAAGAACTATTGGATGAGTATATTTCAAACCCTTGTCACCTTATCCTCGAAACCCATCAATGTGGGACCTTTAAAATCCGAAAATCATTTGAAAATAAAGTAACATGTTATACCTTTCCAAGAGTGCCCCTCCTCTCCTCTTATAAAAGTCCCCCACCTCTACCTCTATACCCACACTTCTCAAGCCATTGGTTCGGCCAATATCTGCTCCTTTTATCACTCCACATCCCTCTCTTCATCCTAGAAGCATTACCCTAGGCAGAAATTGTAACACCCCAAGTAAATAAAGAATATGAAATTTTTATATTTATCCCTATTTGTGAATAAAATGTCAATATTAATTTAAATGGAATGCTATGCTCGATGTCTTACCCAATACACAACAACGAGTTCCTTTGAAATCTTACATTGCACTCTAATAATAAAATAATATTATTTTAAATGGTAGTTAACACCTAACTGTTGTAATGGAAGGAATGAACAGAACTAACTAAAAAATTATTATATATGTTTGTCAAATATTTTTTACTCTTTACAATAAATTTTAGAGGATTAAAAATGCGAATGAATCCATTTTTAAGCGTAAACATTCTAGTATTCTTTAAAAGGTCGACTAATCGCCTTTTGATGGAGAACCTCTTTTAAATACACTTTATCACAATTTTATGTGTTATGTTTGAAAAAATAATATTCTTCTTTAGAATTGGGACATCAAAATTTACTTTGTCTAAATTTTTGATATCTTTCCGATAAAGTTCATTTTTTTAATTAATAGTGAAAAATGTTGTATTTTAATTCAAAACATCATTTTAATCTAATTTATTTATATGATTAGATTATAATTTTAATTGTTTTTAAAGTAAAATTAGAATATATTTTTACCATTTTTTCCAATAGTGGTCATTGGAATTAATGTCATCTTGAAATTGGACTTAAACTAGTGTCAATCTTTTGATACTTATTGTTTCATAAAAACACGCTATTTGCTCTGACAGCGGGAATTAATTATTAAATTAATTAATTTAATTTCTATGTTTTGAATTTTTTAAAATAGACATAATTTTTGAATTCGGAATATTAAATATAGCCTAGGGTGAATTTTTGGTAATTTTCTGAAAAACATCAATTTTTTGATGAATAGTGAAACCACTAAGTGGTAGTTAAAGAAACTGATTTTTTGTTTAAATGAAACTTTACCACATCTGTGATTTTAATTTCAAAAATCAGACATACATGGTTCTCATTAAGAAGTAAAATGTGGTTCAACGGGATTAAAATAATTTTTTGGTGAATAGTAACTTTTATGTTTATTAATCGCGATTAGTGGTAATTAGTTTAATTTAAGGTAAAAATAATGTTTTAATAATATGAAATGACCTAGACACATGTCCTACCCTCATTTGATGTGTCATGGCCGACCAAGACAATCCATGGGTCAACATGGGGACCCCATGTAGCCACTTTGGTTGGAAAATGACATTAATACCTTTTTATTTAATGTTAAAATTAAAATGTCACAAACATGTGTTATTCCACTAAAACAATTTTTATATGGGGTTATACAAGTCATATTTTTCACTATAAATATTTATTATAAATTTAAAAAGATTTCCTACATCATGATATTTTTTTTTTTAATTTTTAGACACTAAATAAATTATATTATTTATCACACCATGATGATGCAGCGATTACCTCATTATTTAACGATTTAAATAAAATGAACAGATAATGTAAAATATAAGACCTAAACTTGTCACAAACCTATTAGATGGGTGGATTTCAAAACCGTATCACCTTATCCTCGAAATACATCAATGTGGGACCTTTAAAATCCGAAAATAATTTGAAAATAAAGTAACATTTTGTAACTTTCCCAGAGTGCCCCTCTTCTCCTCTTATAAAAGGCCCCCACCTCTACCACCTTACACACACCTCTCAAGCCGTTGGCTCGGCCAAAAAATTCCCATTTAATCTCTCTACATCCCTCTCTTCATCATTGAAACCTCACTTTGGGCATAATCCTATCCAAGGAAGTCTTTGAGCTCAAATCAAAGGGTGTTACCCGATTTAAAGGTAATGTATTCCCTTGTGTTCTTTTGTTTCATTTTTCTTATCCAACCCCCTAAAACCTTTTTATTCTTTTCTTTTGTAACAAAAACAGTATTCTAAATATACTAGGATGATGTTATGAGAACGATTCGAGCTACACTTACACACACCTTCGTCTAATGGTTAAAGAACATACTATTTCTGTGGATGGCTAATTACTGCCTCACGAAACGATGATTGTTCATTATTCTTTTAACACCTTCAAAGGTGGCCATTAATATGTCACTATATTTTTATATGATATATTATATGTTTATGTTTTCCTTAAGCTTCTATATTTTTCATTTATGTCATACCTTTATGGTTTCAATTATGGGTAAATGCGATATCTTTATTTTAGTAAGTGCGGACTACCGCCCCCTCAAAGTGATTTGATTCATTAATGCCATATGTGGGACGTATAAAGGATGGAATTAATGGTATTACATATTTTATCCTACTGTAATTATAACACACCTTTATATCTTTATTATTTCATTCCATTGAATACACAAAAAAAAAAGAAATGAAAGTAGCGTTTATGCGTACGTACGTCTTACCGTCTCCATGAACGGTACATTTCATTTCTTACCTCCAAATGTTATGTACGATTATAAGTACATATATATAATGGATATATATGTCATATATTACATCTAAATGATAGGTATCATTCTGTAATTATAATATATATATCTCTCATTTTGTTTTAATTCCATTAATATGGAAAAAAAAATGAAAGTAGCGTTCATGCGTACGTACGGCCTACAGTCTCCATGAACGGTGCTTTTAATTTTTTATCTCAAAATGCTATGGAATAGTATAAAATGAATATATAATGGATATATATGATATTTAAAACATAAATACCTTTATGGAGATGATGTACCTATAACTACATGGAAAATTCTTTTCCAACAAATTCAATTTTTACTCATGTACTGAACATCGACAAAAACGTCTGATATGAACTCACTTTATTAACCAATTATTATAACATTATAATATGTGTTATGAACTGAATAATAATATTTATAAGAGTTCCTTATGCAATTATAAATTGACCAAATTTTATTATTCAGGAGATTAAAGAACGATCGAGTCATGTCGGATACGAGGTAAGGGATCCTACTCCCCTCTTTCTTTCTAAGTACACTCTTTTATGTCATTCCATTTAAGATCATCATTATTATTATTGGGATGTAATTTTATATTAATCCTATGGTAATTTTTATGTTCATATGGTGAGAGACCCTATTTTCTCTCATTTTGGAAGTTTTGAGTGGCGCCGTTAGGCTACCGAATTTTCGTAAGAGATCTAACCTCTCTTTTTTTTAAGTACTCTCATTTATGTCACTTCTTTTAAGATACTTTTTTATGATGGGGATGTTCTTTTATATTATTATTTAATTACATTTTATTTTAATATGATGATATACTCTATTTTATCTCATCAATCCATTTTTTGAATTTTTAACTGGCGCCGTTAGGCTGCCGAGTTTTCGTATGCAATTTTTCATCTCACTTTTATTCCGGTGAGATTTATGCTACATTTTCCACCATTTCCTTTGTGTGGTGTTTTTAATTACCATTATTATACTCTTTGTGTAATATAATTTCATTTATGGGTACTTACATATTCATTGTATGACCCTTCTTCAATGGAGTGTACATTTCGAAAGTTACCCATGTCGGTAAGGGAACCTTTCACCCTCCTCTTTTTAAAAGACTTCTTTTGTTATGTCTTTTAATTCACATACTATTATGTTAGGATATGTCATTATATATCTTTATTAATGTAAATTTTATGTCCAAGTGATGAGATACTCTTTTTATCTCTCATCAACTCATTTTATGAGTTTGGAAGTGACGTCGTTAGGCTGTCGAATTTCTATAAGGGAACTTCTTAACCCACTTTCAATTCTTTGGGTTAAACCTATAATTCATGATTTTATTATTCAAAGATTATGTGTGGAATATCTATGTTGTAGTTTCCACAAAACATTGTGTGGATATACTATTTATACACATAATCATTTCATTGATAAATTCTTAAGTCATTTAGATAGACTTGTATTGGAAATCATAACTCAATCTCATTTCATTGAGTTAAATATCTATGTCATTGGTTTTGTTTTTCCATGATTATGTGTGAATGGCCTCTGATTGTTTTACACTTAATAACCACTTATAATTTTTGTATTCTTATTTTTCACACATAATCATGTAATTGATTTATCCTTAATCTAAGGATACCGACTTTGTAAGGGATATTATATCAATCTCCTTTCATTGAGGCATATTTGGTATTCCACACAACTTTCTTTTATAGAGTGTATAAACCCCTTTTACTTTTAATTTTATTCAAAAGGAAACATTTTATATGAAGCGTTTTACTAAACGAAAAAAGGAATGTTTCTTTTAACGTACGCGGTGACAACGACCTTTTCCGACTCCGCGATTATTATTTGGTCTTTGGCTTCCTCAACATGTCGTCATGTTTTTTAAAATGAAATAAATACCATATAATCTTTTATGTAGGTTGGTATTGAAAATGGGTTTTATAAAGGATTTTTTATGTCGATATATTTAAGTGATATATTGTGATCGAAATGTCGAAATGTTTTCTTTCCATTATATTTGTTTAATGTCTTATGATTTTATAATGGTACTTGGACATTATGACGGGTGGTGCCGTGAATACTAGGACGGGTGGTTACGTTATAATATCCAATGCATTGGGTATGAAGTTGGCCGTATGGCGAATCCATTAAGTATGTGTGGAAGTCGGCCGTATGGATATTCCATTATGTATGTGTGGAAGTCAACCAAATGGTTATTCCTTTTATGTATGTTTATTTTCCAAGTTACCTTTTTATGTTATGTGTTCTTTATATTGGTTTTATGGTAATCTTTTGGTTACAAAAGGGTAAGTAATGATATTTTATTCATTGAAGAGTTTTTTTTACTACTTCGAAAACGTGAAAGGTATTACGTTGAAAAATTATACACGGTTTACTTGTTGTTTTGAAAAACTAACAGTTTGCATTCTTTGTGTATCCCTTACTGATAATTTTATGCTCATCCCAAGTTTTTGAAATTTTTTTCACTGGACTTAACGCATAATAGGGTCAGGGATGGGATCAAGGGAAAGTCATGCTACCTAAAACATGGAACAAGACATGTTTATTTTTAAGAGTTTTTATTTTATGGAAACATAGTAGAAGTTTCTACTTTGTAATATTTTGAGATGTAATAGTCATGTCCTAATTCTCTAAAACTCTAATCCTGAAAAGATCCTAAATGTGAATTATTAATTTAATTCAATATTTAGTAAGGTTTAAGGCTGGGGCCCTATAGTTGGTATCAAAGGTCGGTTTAGATAACTTTAGAGGTTAGGGTATTCTTTAAGCATAAGTGACATTGCCATAATGGTTAGAATTTCAGAAAGAGTACTAGTTTTAGATAAAGTGAATGAGTAAGTATATCTTAGTGTTTATCTTACTCATTAGTACATGATGGTTTTGTTGATATACTCACACTGACATTTCGGTTTTTCATGAATGGATGGATCTAGCAGGAACCAAAGTGACAATAGGTTTGAAGGAAACTGTGGTGGTTCTCTGATTAAGAGACTGGATGAAATGGGGGATTTAATGAGGAAACTCATGGTTGTTCTAATCCAACTATCAAGGAGCCATGATCAACCACTTGTACCTTGGTATGTTCTGTAATGCATCATGTACAAGATGACCAATTGATGTGGAAGTTCAGGTAATAATTATAAAGGTAAACATTAGGGTTTATATGATCCTTACTTTTGAAGTAATTATGGGTTGTTATATATTATGATGTAAAATGAAAGGAATGAGATAAAATTGAGGTTAAAATATGTTATTATTATTTTTGAAGATTTTACCTCGTTTTAGGGAATGATTTAAGAATTTTATAGTTCTGGAAAAAGGAAAACACGCAGACCGTGTGAAAACCCTTCGCGTCGGAAAAAGATGCGGGAATCGAACCCACAACCAAAGTGCGGCTGGTATTTATCATCTACCACAGGACTACGTGAAGTCCCTAGTTAGTTTGACTAATTCTTTTTAGTTAGATGATTTTAGGAATCAAGAGTAAGTTTATTTTGGGTTATCTGTGGAAATGATTAACCTATCATGGAGGATATGTGATTAGGTTCATTACTTTTCAATATGAGAATTTAAGAGCAACTGATGTTATTTGGAGATAAAAGTTAATTTGTACCCTGGAAGACTATGTGATTAAATCCTTCAAATATTTTGGTTTCAATCTTAGTTTGTTTTACTTTGAAGAATTTTATGGACAATTGTTTATCGAATGGTCTTCGTTGAACTTTGGGGTTTTTTTGGACAAATTTTGGAGATTAAGAATGGATTTTCTTTTTATAAAGGATTATACTTTTGTGGGTTATCGGATCTTATACTAACAATTTTGGTTTTGGATTTTTTCTAAAGACATGTGAAATATATAGTTCTCTTTTGTAGATTAAGTGATTCTCAGGAAGTTGATTATAGTACTCTTAATGTGAACAAGTCTTCTTAAAAACCCGTCTTTTGGAGAAAATATGAGTTTGATTAAGGAATATAGTAAAAGTTGAAAGTCTATGTGACAAGTATGTATGTTTCATTGTTATTTAGTTAAGCTCAAAAAATAAATTCCTCAATGAAGAGTAACTTAAAAAAAATGTTGTCTGTTAACTTTTCCTACTGTGGAATCGAATACCGTTTAACCCATCACAAGTTTGTGATTTTCTTGTGGTTAACCTTCTCCTAGAAATGTTTACTATAACTCTCCATCATAACATGACCCTTTGTTTTCTCCTCCATATCCATATTTTCATACTTGGAATCCTAGTATGGGTTAAATCGGGTGACATTTGTACTCCTCTCCCATTCTTTTAAAGTGATTGTTTTACCGACTCTTGTTCTGATATGGGACTTTCAAGGATGTTTCCGAGCCTAATTTTGAAATTGCGAGGACGCAATTCCCAAAAGGGGGGAAGAATGTAACACCCCAGGTAAATAAAGAATATGACATTTTTATATTTATCCCTATTTGTGAATAAAAGTTCAATATTAATTTAATGGGAACACTATGCTCGATGGCTTACCCAGTACAAAACAACGAGTTCCTTTGAAATCTTACGTTGCACTCTAATAATAAAATAATATTATTTTAAATGGTAGTTAACGCCTAACCATTGTAATGCCAGGAATTAACAGAACTAACTACAAAATTATTATATATGTTTGTCAAATATTTTTTACTCTTTACAATAAATGATAGAGGATTAAAAATTCGAATGAATCCATTTTTAAGTGTAAACATTCTAATATTCTTTAAAAGGTCGACTAACCGCCTTTTGAAGGCGAACCTCTTTTAAATCCACTTTTTCACAATTTTATGTGTTATGTTTGACAAAATAATATTCTTCTTTAGAATCGAGGCATCAAAATTTACTTTTTGTAAATTTTTGGTATCTTTCTGATAAAGTTCATTTTTTTAATGAATAGTGAAAATGTTGTATTTTAATTCAAAACCTCATTTTAATCTAATTTATTTATATGATTAGATTATATTTTTAAATTTTTTTAAAGTAAAATTGGAATATATTTTTACCATTTAATCCAATAGTGGTCGTTGGAATTAATTTCATCTTGAAAATTGGACTTAAACTAGTGTCAATCTTTTGATACTTATTGTTTAATAAAAACACGCTATTTGCTCTGACAGTGGGAATTAATTATTAAATTAATTAATGTAACTTATATGTTTTGAATTTTTAAAAAAATACATCATTTTTGATTTCGGAATATCAAATATATTCTAGGGTGAATTTTTGGTATTTTTCTGAAAAACTTCAATTTTTGATGAATAGTGAAACCACTAAGTGGTAGTTAAAGAAACTGATTTTTCGTTTAAATGAAACTTTACCACTTTTGTAATGTGAATTTCAAAAATCCGAAAAAAATGGTTTTCAGTAAGAAGTAAAATGTGGTTCAACAGGATTAAAATAATTTTTTGTTGAATAGTAACTTTTAAGTTTATTAATCGCGATTAGAGGTAATTAGTGTAATTTAAGGTAAAAATAATGTTTTAATAATATGAAATGACCTATAAACATGTCCTACCCTCATTGGATGTGTCATGGCCGACCAAGAAAATCCATGGGTCAAATTGGGGACCCCATGGAGCCACTTTGGTTGTAAAATGACATCAATTCCTTTTTATTTAATGTTAAAATTAAAATGTCACAAACATGTGTTATTTTACTAAAACAATTTTTATATAGGGTTATAAAAGTCATATTTTTTACTATAAATATTTATTATAAAGATAAAAAGATTACCAACATCATTATATTTGTTTTATAATTTTTAGACACTAAATAAATTATATTATTTATGACACCATGATGATGCAGCGATTACCTCATTATTTAACGATTTAAATGAAATGAACAGATAATATAAAATCTAAGAACTACACTTGTCAGAAACCTATTAGATGGGTGGATTTAGAATCCTTATCAGATTATCCTAGAAATACATCAATGTGGGACCTTTAAAATCCGTAATTAATTTGAAAATAAAGTAACATTTTGTAACTTTCCAAGAGTGCCCCTCCTCTCCTCTTATAAAAGGCCCCCACCTCTACCACCTTACACACACCTCTCAAGCCTTTGGCTCGGCCAGACCCTGCCAATTTCATCTCTAAAAATCCCTCTCTTCATCATTGAAACCTCACTTTAAGAATAATCCTTTCCAAGGAAGCCTTTGAGATCAAATCAAAGGAAGTTACCCGATTTAAAGATAATGTCTTCCCTTTTGTTCTTTTGTTTTATTTTACTTATCCAACCCACTAAACCCTTTTTATTCTTTTCTTTTGTAAAAAAACCAGTATTATAAATATACTATTACGTTTTTATGTGAAGGATTCGAGCTACACTTACACACACCGTCGTCTAATGGTTAAAGAACATACTGTTTCTGTGGATGGGGAATTACTACCTCACAAAACAATGATTGTTCGATATTATTTTAACACCTTCAAAGGTGGACATTAAGATGTCAATATATTTATATATGATATATAATATGTTTATGTTTTCCTTAAGATTCTTTATTTTTTATTTATGGCATACATTTATGGTTTCCATTATGGGTAAACGCCATATCTTTATTTTAGGAAGTGCGGACTACCGCCCCTTCAAAGTGATTTGATTCGTTAATGCCATATGTGGGATGTATAAAGGATGGAATTAATGGTATTACATAATTTATCCTAATGGAATTATAGTATACCTTTATATCATTATTATTTCATTCCATTGAATACAGAAAAAAAGAAATGAAAGTAGCGTTCATGCGTATGTACAGCTTACCGTCTCCATGAACAGTACATTTCATTTCTTATCTCCAAATGTTATGTACTATTATAAGTACATATATATAATGGATATATATGTAATATATTACATCTAAATTAAAGGTATCATTCTGGAATTATAATATATATATCTCTCATTTTGTTTTAATTCCATTAATATGGAAAACAAATGAAATTAGCGTTCATGCGTACGTACCGCCTAAAGTTTCCATGAACGGTGCTTTTAATTTCTTATCTCCAAATGATATGGAATAGTATAAAATGAATATATACTGGATATATATGATATTTAAAACACAAATACTATTCTGGAGATGATGTATCTATTACTACATGGAAAATTCTTTTCCAACAAGTTCAATTTTTACTCATGTACTGAACATCGACAAAAACGTCTGATATGAACTCACTTTATTAACCAATTTTTATAACATTATAATATGTGATATGAACTGAATAATAATATTCAAATTAGGTCCTTAATAAATTATAAATTGACCAAATTTTATTATTCAGGAGATTAAAGAACGATCGAGTCATGTCAGACACGAGGTATGGGATCCTACTCCCCTCTTTCTTTTTAGGTACACTGTTTTATGTCATTCCTTTTAAGATCATCTTTATTATGATTGTGATGTTATTTTATATTAATCCTACTGTAAATTTTATGTTCATGTGGTTAGAGACCCTATTTTCTCTCATTTTGGAATTTTTGAGTGGCGTCGTTACGCTGCCGAATTTTCGCAAGAGATCTAACCTCTCTCTTTTTTTAAGTACTCTCATTTATGTAACTTCTTTTAAGCTCATTTTTGTTATTATCGGGGATGTTATTTTATATTCCTCTTGCATTAAATTTTATTGTTATATGATTATATACTCTATTTGATCTCATAAATCCATTTTTTGAAGTTTTAAGTGGCGCCGTTAGGCTGCCGAGTTTTCGTATGAGATTTTTCATCTCACTTTTATTCTTGTGAGATTTATGCTACATTTGCCCCTATTTCCTTTGAGTGGTGAATTTAATTCCCATTATTATACTCTTTGTGTAATATAATTTCATTTATGGGTACTTACATATTCATTGTATGACCCTTCTTGAATGGGGTGTACGTTTCGAAAGTTACCCAAGTCGGTAAGGGAACCTTTCTCCCTCCTCTTTTTAAAAGACTTCTTTTCTTATGTCTTTTAATTCACATACTATTATGTTGGGATATGTTCTTATATATCCTTATTAATGTAAATTTTATGTCCAAGTGATGAGATACCCTTTTTATCTCTCATCAACACATTTTATGAGTTTTGAAGTGACGCCGTTAGGCTGTCGAATTTCTTTAAGGGAACTTCTAAACCCACTTTCAATTCTTTGGGTTAAACATCTAATTCTTGATTTTATTATGCCAAGATTATGTGTGGAATATCTATGTTGTAGTTTCCACAAACCTTTGTGTGGATATACTATTTCTACACATAATCATCTCATTGATAAATTCTTATGTCATTTAGACGGACTTGTATCAGAAATCATAACTCAATATCATTTCATTGAGTTAAATATCTATGTCATTGGTTTTGTTTTTCCATGATTATGTGTGAATGACCTCTGATTGTTTTACACTTAATATCCACTTATATTTTGTGTATTCATATTTTTCACACGTAATCATGTAATTGATTTATCCTTAATCTAAGGATACCGACTTTGTAAGGGACTTCGTCTCAATCTCTTTTCATTGAGGCATATTTGGTTTTACACACAACTTTCTTTTATATGGTTTATAAACCCCTTTGACTTTTAATTTTATTCAAAAGGAATCTTTTTATACGAAGCGTTTTACTAAATGACAAAAAGGAATGTTTCTTTTAACGTACGCGGTGACAACGACCTTTTCCGCCGCCGCGAGTATTATTTGGTCTTTGGCTTCCTCAATAAGTCGTAATGTTTTTTAAAATGAAATAAATACCATATAATCTTTTATGTAGGTTGGTATTGAAAATGGGTTTTATAAAGGATTTGTTATGTCGATATATTTAAGTGATATATTATGATCGAAATGTGGAAATGTTTTCTTTCCATTATATTTGTTTAATGTATTATGATTTTATAATGGTACTTGTACATTATGACGGGTGGTGCCGTGAATACCAGGACGGGTGGCTACGTTATAACCTCCAATTCATTGGGTATGGAAGTCGTCCATATGACTATTCCATCAAGTATGTGTGGAAGTCGGCCGTATGGATATTCCATTAAGAATGTGTGGAAGTCGACCGTATGGTTATTCCTTTTAAGTTTGTTTATGTACCAAGTTACCTTTTTATGTTATGCGTTCTTTATATGGGTTTTATGGTAATATTTTGGTTACAAAAGGGTAAGTAATGATATTTTATTCATTGAAGAGTTTTTTTACTAATTCAAAAAGGTGAAAGGTATTACTTTGAAAAATTATACATGGTTTACTTGTTGTTTTGAAAAAATAACAATTTTCATTCTTTGTGTATCCCTTACTGAGCATTTTATGCTCATCCCATGTTTTTGAAAAAAAATTCATAGGACTTAACGCATAATAGGGTCAAGGATGGGATCAAGGTAAAGTCATGCTACCTAAAACATGGAACAAGACATGTTTCTTTTTAAGAGTTTTTATTTTTTGGAAACATAGTAGAAGTTTCTACTTTGTAATATTTTGAGATGTAATAGTCATGTCCTAATTCTCTAAAACTATAAACCTGAAAGGATCCTCAATGTGAATTATTCAATTAGTTCAATATTAAGTAAGGTTTAAGGCTGGGGCCTTATAGTTGGTATCAATGGTCGGTTTAGATATCTTTATAGATTAGGGTATTCTTTAAGCATAAGTGACATTACCATAATGGTTAGAATTTCATAAAGAGTCCTAGTTTTAGATAAAGTGAATGAGTAAGTATATCTTAGTGTTTATCTTCCTCATTAGTAAATGATGGTTTTGATGATATACTCACACAGACATTTCGGTTTTTAGTGAATGGATGGATCTAGCAGGCACCAAAGTGACTATAGGATTGAAGGAAGCTGTGGTGGTTCTCTGATTAAGAGACTGGATGAAATGGGGGATTCAATGAGGAAACTCGTGGTTGTTCTAATCCAACTATCAATGGGTCATGATCAACCACTTGTACCTTGGTATGTTCTGTAATGCATCATGTACGAGATGACCAATCGATGTGGAAGTTCAGGTAATAATTATAAAGGTAAACATTATGGTTTATATGATCCTTACTTTTGAGGTAATTATGGGTTGTTATATATTAGGATGGAAAATGAAAGGAATGAGATAAAATTGAGGTTAAAATATGTTATGATTATTTTTGAAGATTTTATCTCATTTTGGGGAATGATTTAAGAATTTTATAGTTTTGGAAAAAGGACAACACGCAGACCGTGTGACAACCCGTCGCGTCGGACAAAGCTATGGGATTCGAACCCACAACCAAAGTGTGACTGGTATTTATCACCTACCACTGGACTACGTGAAGTCCCTAGTTAGTTTGACTAATTATTTTTAGTTAGATGATTTTAGGAATCAAGATTAAGTTTATGTTGGGTTATCTATGGAAATGATTAACCTATCATGGAGGATATGTGATTAGGTTCATTACTTTTCAATATGAGAATTTAAGAGCAACTAATGTTATTTGGAGATAAAAGTTAATTTGTACCTTGGAAGACTATGTGATTAAATCCTTCAAATATTTTGGTTTCAATCTTAGTTTGGTTCAATTTGAAGAATTTTATGGACAATTGTTTATCGAATGGTCTTCGTTGAACATTGGGTTTTTTTGGACAAATTTTGGAGATTAAGAATGGATTTTCTTTTTATAAAGGATTATACTTTTGTGGGTTATCTAATCTTATACTAACAATTTTGGTTTTGGATATTTTCTAATGACATGGGAAATATATAGTTCCCTTTTGTGGATTAGGTGATTCTCAGGATGTTGATTATAATACTCTTAATGCGAACAAGTCTTCCTAAAAACATTTATTTTGGAGAAAATATGAGTTTCATTAAGGAATCTAGTAAAAGTTGAAAGTACATGTGACAAGTAAGTATGTTTCATTATGATTTAGTTAAGCTCAAAAAATAAATTCCTCAATGACGAGTAACTTAAAACAAAAATGTTGTCTGTTAACTTTTCCTACTGGGGAATCAAATACCGTTTAACCCATCACAAGTTTGTGATATTCTTGTGGTTAACTTTCTCCTAGACATGTTTACTATCACTCTCCATCCGAACATCACCCTTTGATTTCTCCTCCATATCCATATTTTCATACTTGTAATCCTAGTATGGGTTAAATCGGGTGACATTTGTACTTCTCTCCCATTATTTTAATGTGATTCTTTTACCGACTCTAGTTCCGATGTGGGACTTTCAAGGATGTTTCTGAGCCCAATTTGGAAATTGCGAGGATGCAATTCCCAAAAGGGGGGAAGAATGTAACACCCCGGGTAAATAAAGAATATGATAGTTTTATATTTATCCTAATTTGTGAATAAAATTTCAATATTAATTTAAAGGGAACGCTTTGCTCGATGGCTTACCCAATACACAACAACGAGTTCCGTTGAAATCTTACATTGCACTCTAATAATAAAATGATATTATTTTAAATGGTAGTTAATGCCTAACCATTGTAATGGCAGAAATGAAGAAAACTAACTAAAAAATGATTATATATGTTTGTCAAATATTTTTTACTCTTTACAATAAATGTTAGAGGATTAAAAATGCGAATGAATCCATTTTTAATCGTAAACATTCAAATATTATTTAAAAGGTCGACTAATTGCCTTTTGATGGAGAACCTCTTTTAAATCCACTTTTTCACAATTTTATGTGTTATGTTTGACAAAATAATATTCCTCTTTATAATTGGGACATCAAAATTTACTTTGTGTAAATATTTGGTATATTTCTGATAAAGTTCAATTTTTTAATGAATAGTGAAAAATGTTGTATTTTAATTCCAAACCTCTTTTTAATCTAATTTATTTATATGATTATATTATATTTTTAATTGTTTTTAAAGAAAATATAGAATATATTTTTACCATTTAATCCAATTGTGGTTGTTGTAATTAATTTCATCTTGAAATTGGACTTAAACTAGTGTCAATATTTTGATACTTATTGTTTCATAAAAACAGGCTATTAGCTCTGACAGCGGGAATTAATTACTAAATTAACTAATGTAACTTTTATGTTTTGAATTTTGTAAAATAGACATCATTTTTTAATTTGGAATATCAAATATAGACTAGGGTGAATTTTTGGTAATTTTCTGAAAAACTTCAATTTTTGATGAATAGTGAAACCACTAAGTGTTAGTTAACGAAACTGATTTTTCTTTTAAATGAAACTTTACCACTTCTGTGATTTGAATTTCAAAAATCCGACATAAATGGTTTTAATTAATATGTAAATTGTGGTTCAACGAGATTAAAATAATTTTTTGGTGAATAGTAACTTTTAAGTTTATTAATCGCGACTAGAGGTAATTAGTGTAATTTAAGGTATAAATAATGTTTTAATAATATGAAATGACCTAGACACATGTCCTACCCTCATTTGATGTGTCATGGACGACCAATAAAATCCATGGGTCAACTTGGGGACCCCATGGAGCCACTTTGGTTGGAAAATGACATTAATACCTTTTTATTTAATGTTAAAATTAAAATGTCACAAACATGTGTTATTTTACTAAAAAAATATTTATATAGGATTTTACAAGTCATATTTTTGACTATAAATATTTATTAGAAATATAAAAAGATTTCCTACATCATGATATTTGTTTTATAATTTTTAAACACTAAATAAAGTATATTATTTATGACACCATGATGATGCAGCGATTACCTCATTATTTAACGATTTAAATAAAATGAACAGATAATGTAAAATATAAGACCTAAACTTGTCACAAACCTATTGTATGGGTGTATTTAGAAACCTTATCAGCTTATCCTAGAAATAAATCAATTTGGGAACTTTAAAATCCGAAAATAATTTGAAAATAAAGTAACATTTTGTAACTTTCCAAGAGTGCCCCTCCTCTCCTCTTATAAAAGGCCCCCACCTATACCACCTTACACACACCTCTCAGGCCTTTGTCTCGGCCATAACCTACCCATTTCATCTCTACACATCCCTCTATTCATCATTGAAACCTCACTTTGGGCATAATCCTTTCCAAGGAAGCCTTTGAGCTCAAATCAAAGGAAGTTACCCGATTAAAAGGTAATGTCTTCCCTTGCGTTCTTTTGTTTTATTTTGCTTATCCAACCCCCTAAACCCTTTTTATTATTTTCTTTTTTAATAACACCAGTATTTTAAATATAATATTATGTTTCTATGTGAAGTATTCGAGCTACACTTACACACACCTTCGTCTAATGGTTAAAGAACATACTGTTTCTGTGGATGGCGAATTACTGCCTCACGAAACGATGATTGTTCAATATTCTTTTAACACCTTCAAAGGTGGCCATTAAGATGTCACTATATTTATATATGATATATTATATGTTTATTTTTTCCTTAATCTTCTGTATTTTTCATTTATTTCATACCTTTATGGTTTCCATTATGGGTAAACGCGATATCTTCATTTTAGGAAGTGCCGACTACCGCCCACTCAAAGTGATTTGATTTGTTAATGCCATATGTGGGATGTATAAAGGATAGAATTAATGGTATTAAATATGTTATAATACTGGAATTATAATATACTTTTATATCTTTATTATATCATTCCATTGAATACAAAAAAAAAAGAAATGAAAGTTGCGTTCATGCGTACGTACGGCTTACCGTCTCCATGAACGGTACATTTCATTTCTTATCTCCAAATGTTATGTACTATTATAAGTACATAAATATAATGGATATATATGTAATATATTACATATAAATGATAGGTATCATTCTGGAATTATAATATATATATCTCTCATTTTGTTTTAATTCCATTAATATGGAAAAAAATGAAAGTAGCATTCATGCGTACGTACCGCATACCGTCTCCATGAACGGTGCTTTTAATTTTTTATCTACTAATGCTATGTAATAGTATAAAATGAATCTATACTGGATATATATGATATTTAAAACATAAATACTATTCTGGAGATGATGTACCAATAATACATGGAAAATTCTTTTCCAACAAGTTCAATTTTTACTCATGTACTGAACATCGACAAAAACGTCTGATATGAACTCACTTTATTAACCAATTATTATAACATTATATTATGTGATACGAACTGAATAATAATATTTAAAGTAGGTACTTATGAAATTATAAATTGACCAAATTTTATTATTCAGGAGATTAAAGAACAATCGAGTAATGTCGGACACGAGGTAAGGGATCCTACTCCCCACTTTCTTTTTAAGTACACATTTTTATGTCATTCCTTTTAAGATCATCTTTATTATGATTGGGATGTTCTTTTATATTACTCATACAGTAATTTTTATGTTCATATGGTGAGAGACCCTATTTTCTCTCATTTTGGAAGTTTTGAGTGGCGCCGTTAGGCTGCCAAATTTTCGTAAGAGATCTAACCTCTCTATTTTTTTAAGTACTCTCATTTATGCCACATCTTTTAAGCTCCTTTTTGTTATTATGGGGGATGTTCTTTTATATTCCTCTTGATTTACATTTTATTGTAATATGATGAGATACTCTATTTGATCCCATCAATCAATTTTTGGAAGTTTTAAGTGGCGTCGTTAGACTGCCGAGTTTTCGTATGAGATTTTTCATCTCACTTTTATTCCTGTGAAATTGATGCTACATTTGCCACTATTTTCTTTGAGTGGTGTATGTAATTACCGTTATTATACTCTTTGTGTAATATAATTTCATTCATGGGTACTTAAATATTCATTGTATGACCCTTCTTCAATGGGGTGTACATTTCAAAAGTTACCCAAGTCAGTAAGGGAACCATTCACCCTCCTCTTTTTAAAAGACTTCTTTTGTTATGTCTTTTAATTCACATACTATTATGTTGGGATATGTCCTTATATATCTTTATTAATGTAAATTTTATGTCCAAGTGATGAGATACTATTTTTATCTCTCATCAACTCATTTTATGAGTTTTGAAGTGACGTCGTTAGGCTATCAAATTTCTGTAAGGGAACTTCTTAACCCACATTCAATTCTTTGGGTTAAACCTCTAATTCATGATTTTATTATGCCAATATTATGTGTGGAATCTCTATGTTTTAGTTTCCACAAACCTTTTTGTGGATATACTATTTCTACACATAATAATCTCATTGATAAATTCTTATGTCATTTAGATGAACTTGTATCGGAAATCATAACACAATCTCATTTCATTGAGTTAAATATCTATGTCATTGGTTTTTTTTCCATAATTATGTGTGAATGACCTATGATTCTTTTACACTTAATATCCACGTATAATTTTTGTATTCGTATTCTTCACACATAATCATGTAATTGATTTATCCTTATTCTAAGGATACCGACTTTGTAAGGGACTTCATCTCAATCTCCTTTCATTGAGGCATGTTTGGTTTTCCACACAAATTTCTTTTATACGGTGTATAAACCCCTTTGACTTTTAATTTTATTCAAAATGAATCTTTTTATATGAAGCGTTTTACTAAATGACAAAAAAGAATGTTTCTTTTAATGTACGCGGTGACAACGACATTTTCCGCCGTCACGAGTATTATTTCGTCTTTGACTTCCTCAACACGTCGTAATGTTTTTTAAAATGAAAGAAATACCATATAATATTTTATGTAGGTTGGTATTGAAAATGGGTTTTATAAAGGATTTGTTATGTCGATATATTTAAGTTATATATTGTGATCGAAATGTGGAAATGTTTTCTTTCCATTATATTTGTTTAATGTCTTATGATTCTATAATGTTACTTGGAAATTATGACGTGTGGTGCCGTGAATACCAGGACGGGTGGTTACGTTATAACCTGCAATGCATTGGGTTTGGAAGTCGGCCGTATGGCTATTCCATTAAGTATGTGTGGACGTCGGCCGTATGGATATTCCATTAAGTATGTGTGGAAGTCGACCATATGGTTATTTCTTTTATGTATGTTTATGCCCCAAGTTACCTTTTTATATTATGTGTTCTTTATATGGGTTTTATGGTAATATTTTGGTTACAAAAGGGTATGTACTGATCTTTTATTCATTTAAGAGTTTCTTTAGTACTTCGAAAAGGTGAAAGGTATTACTTTCAAAAATTATACATGGTTTACTTGTTGTTTTGAAAAAGTAACAGTTTTCATTCGTTGTGTATCCCTTACTGAGCATTTTATGCTCATCCCAAGTTTTTGAAATGTTTTTCACAGGACTTAACGCATAATAGGTCAAGGATGGGATCAAGAGAAAGTCATGCTACCGAAAACATGGAACAAGACATGTTTCTTTTTAAGAGTATTTATTTTATGGAAACATAGTAGAAGTTTCTACTTTGTAATATTTTGAGATGTAATAGTCATGTCCTAATTCTCTAAAAATCTAAACCTGAAAAGATCCTCAATGTTAATTATTCATTTAATTCAATATTAAGTAAGGTTTAAGGCTGGAGCCTTATAGTTGGTATCAATGATCGGTTTAGATAACTTTAGAGGTTAGGGTATTCTTTAAGCATAAGTGACATTACCAAAATGGATAGAATTTCAGAAAGAGTCATAGTTTTAGATAAAGTGAATGCGTAAGTATATCTTAGTGTTTATCTTCCTCATTAGTACATGATGGTTTTGTTGATATACTCACACTGACATTTCAGTTTTTATTGAATGGATGGATCTAGTAGGCACCAAAGAGACAATAGGTTTGAAGAAACTGTGGTGGTTCTCTGATTAAGAGACTGGATGAAATGGGGGATTCAATGAGGAAACTCGTGTTTGTTCTAATACAACTATCAAGGAGTCATGATCAACCACTTGTACCTTTGTATGTTCTGTAATGCATCATGTATGAGTTGACCAATCGATGTGGAAGTTCAGGTAATAATTATAAAGGTAAACATTAGGGTTTATATGATCCTTACTTTTGAGGTAATTATGGGTTGTTATATATTATGATGGAAAATTAAAGGCATGAGATAAAATTGAGGTTAAAATATGTTATGATTATTTTTGAAGATTTTATCTCATTTTGGGGAATGATTTAAGAATTTTATAGTTTTGGAAAAAGGATAACACGCAGACCGTGTGACAACCCGTCACGTCGGACAAAGCTGCGGGAATCGAACCCACATCCAAAGTGCGACTGGTATTTATCACCTACCACTGGACTATGTGAAGTCCCTAGTTAGTTTGGCTAGTTATTTTTAGTTAGATGATTTTAGGAATCAGGAGTAAGTTTATGTTTGGTTATCTATGGAAATGATTAACCTATCATGGAGGATATGTGATTAGGTTCATTACTTTTCAATATGAGAATTTAAGAGAAACTTATGTTATTTAGAGATAAAAGTTAATTTGTACCTTGGAAGACTTTGTGATTAAATCCTTCAAATATTTCGGTTTCAATCTTAGTTTGGTTTACTTTGAAGAATTTTATGGACAATTGTTTATCGAATGGTCTTCGTTGAACTTTGGGTTTTTTTGGACAAATTTTGGAGATTAAGAATGGATTTTTTTTATAAAGGATTATACTTTTGTGGGTTATCGGATCTTATACTAACAATTTTGGTTTTGGATTTTGTCTAAAGACATGGGAAAGATATATTTCTATTTTGTGGATTAGATGATTCTCAGGAAGTTGATTATAGTATTCTTAATGTGAACAAGTCTTCCTAAAAACTCGTCTCTTGGAGAAAATATGAGTTTGATTAAGGAATCTAGTAAAAGTTGAAAGTCTATGTGACAAGTAAGTATGTTTCATTATGATTTAGTTATGCTCAAAAAATAAATTCCACAATGAAGAGTAACTTAAAACAAAAATGTTGTCTGTTAACTTTTCCTACTGAGGAATCGAATACCGTTTAACCCATCACACGTTTGTGATTATCTTGTGGTTAACTTTCTCCTAGACATGTTTACTATCACTCTCCATCAAAACATGACCCTTTGTTTTCTCCTACATATCCATATTTTCATACTTGTAATCCTAGTATGGGTTACGTCGAGTGACATTTGTACTCCTCTCCCATTATTTTAATGTGATTTTTTTACCGACTCTTGTTCTGATGTGGGACTTTCAAGGATGTTTCCGAGCCCAATTTTGAAATTTCGGGGACGCAATTCCCAAAAGGGGGGAAGAATGTAACACCCTAGGTAAATAAAGAATATGAAATTTTTATATTTATCCCTATTTGTGAATAAAATTTCAATATTAATTTAAAGGGAATGCTATGCTTGATGGCTTACCAAATACACAACAACGAGTTCCTTTGAAATCTTACGTTGCACTCTAATACTAAAATAATATTATTTTAAATGGTAGTTAACGCCTAACCGTTGTAATGGAACGAATGAAAATAACTAACTAGAAAAAGATTATATATGTTTGTCAAATATTTTTTAATCTTTACAATAAATTTTAGAGGATTAAAAATGCGAATGAATCCATTTTTAAGCGTAAACATTCTAATATTCCTTAAAAGGTCGACTAACCGCCTTTTGATGGAGAACCTCTTTTAAATCCACTTTTCCACAATTTAATGTGTTATGTTTGAAAAAATAATATTCTTCTTTAGAATCGGGACATCAAAATTTACTTTTTGTAAATTTTTGGTATCGTTCCGATAAAGTTAATGTTTTAAATGAAGAGTGAAAAATGTTGTATTTTAATTCAAAAAATCATTTTAATCTAATTTATTTATATGATTAGATAATATTTTTAATTGTTTTTAATGTAGAATTAGAATATATTTTTACCATTTAATCCAATAGTGGTCATTGGAATTAATTTAATCTTGAAATTGGACTTAAACTAGTGTCAATATTTTGATACTTATTGTTTCATAAAAACACGCTATTTGCTCTGACAGTGGAAATTAATTATTAAATTAATTAATGTAACTTATATGTTTTGAATTTTTTAAAATAGACATCATTTTTGAATTCAGAATATCAAATATATCCTGGGGTGAATTTTTGGTAATTTTCTGAAAAACTTCAATTTTTGATGAATAGTAAAACCACTAAGTGGTAGTTAAAGAAACTGATTTTTCGTTTAAATGAAACTTTACCACTTTTGTGATTTGAATTTCAAAAATCCGATATACAAGGTTGTCATTAAGAAGTAAAATGTGGTTCAACAGGATTAAAATAATTTTTTGGCAAATAGTAACTTTTAAGTTTATTAATCGCGATTAGAGGTAATTAGTGTAATTTAAGGTAAAAATAATGTTTTAATAATATGAAATGACCTAGAAACATGTCCTAAACTAATTGGATGTGTCATGGCCGACCCATAAAATCCATGGGTCAACTTGGGGACCCCATGGAGCCACTTTGGTTGGAAAATGACATTAATACCTTTTTATTTAATGTTAAAATTAAAATGTCACAAACATGTGTTATTTTACTAAAACAATTTGTATATGGGGCTATACAAGTCATATTTTTGACTATAAATATTTAGTAGAAAGCTAAAAAGATTTCCTAAATCATGATATTTTATTTATAATTTTTAGACACTAAATAAATTATATTATTTATGACACCATGATGATGCAGCGATTACCTCATTATTTAACGATTTAAATAAGATGACCAGATAAAGTAAAATATAAGACCAAAACAAGTCAAAAACCTATTAGACAGGTGGATTTCGAAACCTTATCAGCTTATCTTATAAATACATCAATGTGGGACCTTTAAAATCCGAAAATAATTTTAAAATAAAGTAACATTTTGTAACTTTCCAAGAGTGCCCCTCCTCTCCTCTTATAAAAGGCCCCCACCTCTACCACCTTACACACACCTCTCAAGCCTTTGACTCGGCTAAACCCTGCCCATTTCATCTCTACACATCCCTTTATTAATCACTGAAACCTCACTTTGGGAATAATCCTTTCCAAGGAAGCCTTTGAGCTCAAATCAAAGGAAGTTACCCGATTTAAAGGTAATGTCTTCCCTTGTGTTCTTTTGTTTTATTTTGCTTATCCACCCCACTAAACCCTTTTTATTATTTTTTTTGTAACAAAAAAAGTATTATAAATATACTATTATGTTTTTATTTGAAGGATTCGAGCTACACTTACACACACCTTCGTCTAATGGTTAAAGAACATACTGTTTCTGTGGATGGAGAATTACTGCCTCACGAAACGATGATTGTTCAATATTCTTTTAACACCTTCAAAGGTGGCCATTAAGATGACAGTATATTTATATATGATATATAATATGTTTATTTTTTCCTTAAGCTTCTGTATTTTTCATTTATGGCATACCTTTATGGTTTCCATTATGGGTAAATACGATATCTTCATTTTAGGAAGTGCGGACTACTGCCCCCTCAAAGTGATTTGATTCGTTAATTCCATATGTGGGATGTATAAAGGATGGAATTAATGGTATTACATATTTTATCCTAATTTAATTATAATATACCTTTATATATATATTATTTCATTCCATTGAATACAAAAAAAATGAAATGAAAGTAGCGTTCATGCATACGTACGACTTACCGTCTCCATGAACGGTACATTTCATTTCTTATCTCCAAATGTTATGTAATATTATAAGTACATATATATAATGGATATATATGTAATATATTAAATCTAAATTATAGCTATCATTCTGGAATTATAATATATATATCTTTCATTTTGTTTTAATTCAATTAAAATGAAAAAAAAATGAAAGTAGCGTTCATGCGTACGTACCGCCTACCATCTCCATGAACGGTGCTTTTAATTTTTTATCTCCAAATGCTATGGAATAGTATAAAATGAATATATACTGGATATATATGATATTTAAAACATAAATACTATTCTTGAGATGATGTACCTATAACTACATGGAAAATTTGTTTATAACAACTTCAATTTTAACTCATATACTGAACATCAACAAAAACGTCTGATATGAACTCACTTTATTAACCAATTATTATAACATTATAATATGTGATACAAACTGAATAATAATATTTAAAGGAGGTCCTTAAGAAATTATAAATTGACCAAATTTTATTATTCATGAGATTAAAGAACGATCGAGTCATGTCGGACACGAGGTAAGGGATCCTACTCCCCTCTTTCTTTTTAAGTACACTCTTTTATGTCATTCCTTTTAAGATAATATTTATTATGATTGGGATGTTCTTTTATATTAATACTACTTTCATTTTTATGTTCATATGGTGAGAGACCCTATATTCTCTCATTTTGGAAGTTTTGAGTGGCGCCGTTAATCTGTCGAATTTTCGTAAGAGATCTAACCTCTCTCTTTTTTTAAGTACTCTCATTTATGTCACTTCTATTAAGCTCCTTTTTGTTATTATGGGGGATTTTATTTATATTACAATTTCTTTACATTTTATTGTAATATGATGAGACACTCTATTTGATCTCATCAATCCATTTTTGGAAGTTTTAAGTGGCACCGTTAGGCTGCCGAGTTTTCGTATGATATTTTTCATCTCACTTTTATTCCTGTGAGATTTATGCTAAATTTGCCACTATTTCCTTTGAGTTGTGTTTTTACTTCCCATTATTATACTCTTTGTGTAATATAATTTCATTTATGGGTACTTACATAATCATTGTATGACCCTTATTCAATGGGGTGTACGTTTCAAAAGTTACCCAAGTCGGTAAGGGAACCTTTCGCCCTCCTCTTTTTAAAAGACATCTTTTGTTATGTCTTTTAATTCACATACTATTATGTTGGGATATGTTCTTCTATATCCTTATTAATGTAAATTTTATGTCCAAGTGATGAGATACCCTTTTTATCTCTCATCAACACATTCTCTGAGTTTTGAAGTGACGCAGTTAGGCTGTCGAATTTCTGTAAGGGAAATTCTTAAGCAACTTTCAATTATTTGGGTTAAACCTCTAATTCGTGATTTTATTATTCCAAGATTATGTGTGGAATCTCTATGTTGTAGTTTCCACAAACCTTTTTGTGGATATACTATTTAAACACATAATCATCTCATTGATAAATTCATATGTCATTTAGACGGACTTGTATCAGAAATCATAACTCAATCTCATTTCATTGAGTTAAATATATATGTCATTGGTTTTGTTTTTCCATGATTATGTGTGAATTAACTCTGATTGTTTTACACTTAATATCCACTTATTTTTTGTTTATTCGTATTTTTCACCCATAATCATGTAATTGATTTATCCTTAATCTAAGGATACCGACTTTGTAAGGGACTTCGCCTCAATTTGCTTTCATTGAGGCATATTTGGTTTTACACAGAACTTTCTTCTATACAGTATATAAACCCCTTTGACTTTTAATTTTATTCAAAATGAATCTTTTTATACGAAGAATTTTACTAAATGACAAAAAGGAATGTTTCTTTTAACGTACGTAGTGACAACGACCTTTTCCGCCGCCGCGAGTATTATTTGGTCTTTGGCTTCCTCAACAAGTCGTAATGTTTTTTAAAATGAAATAAATACCATATAATCTTTTATGTAGGTTGGTATTGAAAATGGGTTTTATAAAGGATTTGTTATGTCGATATATTTAAGTGATATATTATAATCGAAATGTGGAAATGTTTTCTTTCCATTATATTTGTTTATTGTATTATGATTTTATAATGGTACTTGGAGATTATGACGGGTGGTGCCGTGAATACCAGGACGGGTGGCTACGTTATAACCTCCAATGCATTGGGTATGGAAGTCAGCCGTATGACTATTCCATCAAGTATGTGGGTAATTCGGCTGTATGGCTATTCCGTTAATTATATGTGGAAGTCGACCGTATGGTTATTCCTTTTAAGTATGTTTATGACCCAAGTTACTTTTTTATGTTATGTGTTCTTTATATGGGTTTTATGGTAATATTTTGGTTAAAAAAGGGTAGGTAATGATATTTTATTCATTGAAGAGATTTTTTTACTACTTGAAAAAGGTGAAAGGTATTACTTTGAAAAATTATACATGGTTTACTTGTAGTTTTGAAAAACTAACAGTTTTCATTCTTTGTGTATCCCTTAATGAGAATTTTATGCTCATCCCATGTTTTTGAAATGTTTTTCACAGGACATAATGCATAATAGGGTCAAGGATGGGATTAAGGGAAAGTCATGCTACCTAAAACAAGGAACAAGACATGTTTCTTTTTAAGAGTTTTTATTTTATGGAAACATAGTAGAAGTTTCTACATTGTAATATTTTGAGATGTAATAGTCAGGTCCTAATTCTCTAAAACACTAAACCTAAAAAGATCCTCAATGTGAATTATTCAATTAATTCAATATTAAGTAAGGTTTAAGGCTGGGGCCTTATAGTTGGTATCAAAGGTAGGTTTAGATAACTTTAGAGGTTAGGGTATTCTTTAAGCATAAGTGACATTACCATAATGGTTATAATTTCAGAAAAAGTCCTAGTTTTAGATGAAGTGAATGAGTAAGTATATCTTACTGTTTATCTTCCTCATTAGTACATGACTGTTTTTTTGATATACTCACACTGACATTTTGGTTTTTAGTGAATCGATGGATCTAGCAGGCACCAAAGTGACAATAGGTTTGAAGGAAACTGTGGTGGTTCCCTGATTAAGAGACTGGATGAAATGGGGGATTCAATGAGGAAACTCATGGTTGTTCTAATCCAACTATAAAGGAGTCATGATCAACTACTTGTACCTTGGTATGTTCTGTAATGCATCATGTACGAGATGGCCAATCAATGTGTAAGTTCATGTAATAATTATAATGGTAAACATTAGGGTTTATACGATCCTTACTTTTGAGGTAATTATGGGTTGTTATATATTATGATGGAAAATCTAAGGCATGATATAAAATTGAGGTTAAAATATGTTATGATTATTTTTGAAGATTTTATCTTGTTTTGGGGAATGATTTAAGAATTTTATAGTTTTGGAAAATGTACAACACGCAGACCTTATGAGAAAACCGTCACGTCAGACAAAGCTGCGGGAATCGAACCCACAACCAAAGTGCGACTGGTATTTATCACCTACCATTGGACTACGTGAAGTCCCTAGTTAGTATTACTAATTCTTTTTAGTTAGATTATTTTAGGAGTCGAGATTAAGTTTATGTTGGGTTATCTATGGAAATGATTAACCTATCATGGAGGATATGTGATTAGGGTTATTAATTTTCAATATGAGAATTTAAGAACAACTAATTTTATTTGGAGATAAAAGTTAATTTGTACCTTGGAAGACTATGTGATTATATCCTTCAAATATTTTGGTTTCAAAATTAGTTTGGTTTAATTTGATAAATTTTATGGACAATTGTTTATCAAATGGTCTTCATTGAAATTTGGGTTTTTTTGGACAAATTTTGGAGATTAAGAATGGATTTTCTTTTTATAAAGGATTATACTTTTGTGGGTTATCTGATCTTATACAAACAATTTTGGTTTTGGATTTTGTCAAAAGACATGGGAAATATATAGTTCTCTTTTGTGGATTAAGTGATTCTCAGGAAGTTGATTATAGTACTCTTAATGCGAACAAGTCTTCCTAAAAACGTGTCTTTTGGAGAAAATATGAGTTTCATTAAGGAATCTAGTAAAAGTTGAAAGTCCATGTGACAAGTAAGTATGTTTCATTATGATTTAGTTAAGATAAAAAAATAAATTCCTCAATGAAGAGTAACTTAAAACAAAAATGTTGTCTGTTAACTTGTCCTACTAGGGAATCGAATACCGTTTAACCCATCACAAGTTTGTGATTTTCTTGTTGTTAACTTTCTCCTAGACATGTTTACTTTCACTCTCCATCAGAAAATGACCCTTTGTTTTCTCCTCCATATTCATATTTTCATACTTGGAATCCTAGTATGGGTTAAATCGGGTGACATTTGTACTTCTCTCCCATTCTTTTAAAGTGATTTTTTTACCGACTCTTGTTCCGATGTGGGACTTTCAAGGATGTTTCCGAGCCCAATTTTGAAATTGCGAGGATGTCATTCCCAAAAGGGGGGAAGAATGTAACACCCCAGGTAAATAAAGAATATGACAGTTTTATATTTATCCCTATTTGTCAATAAAATGTCAATATTAATTTAAAGGGAAATCTATGCTCGATGGCTTACCCAATACACACCAACGAGTTCCTTTGAAATCTTACGTTGCACTCTAATAATAAAATAATATTATTTTAAATGGCAGTTAACGCCTAACCGTTTTAATGGTAGGAATGAAAAGAACTAACTAAAAAATTATTATATATGTTTGTCAAATATTTTTTACTCTTTACAATAAATTTAGAGGATTAAAAATGCGGATGAATCCATTTTTAAGCGTAAACATTCTAATATTCTTTAAACGGTCGACTAACTGCCTTTTAATGGCGAACCTCTTTTAAATCCACTTTTTCACAATTTTATGTGTTATGTTTGACATAATAATATTCTTATTTAGAATCGGGACATCAAAATTTACTTTCTGTAAATTTTTGGTATCTTTCCGATAAAGTTCATTTTTTTAATGAATAGTGAAAAATGTTGTATTTTAATTCAAAACCTCTTTTTAATCTAATTTATTTATATGATTAGATTATATTTTTAATTTTTTTAAAGTAAAATTAGAATATATTTTAACCATTTATTCCAATAGAGGTCGTTGGAATTAATTTCATCTTGAAATTGGACTTAAACTAGTGTCAATCTTTGGATACTTATTATTTCATAAAAACACGCTATTTGCTCTGACAACGGGAATTAATTATTAAATTAATTAATTTAACTTATATGTTTTGAATTTTTTAAAATAGACATCATTTTTGAATTCGGAATATCAAATATAGTCGGGGTGAATTTTTGGTAATTTTCTGAAAAACATCAATTTTGGATGAATAGTGAAACCACTAAGTGGTAGTTAAAGAAACTGATTTTTCGTTTAAATGAAAATTTACCACTTCTGTGATTTGAATTTCAAAAATCCGACATACATCGTTGGCATTAAGAAGTAATATGTGGTTCAACGGGATTAAAATAAATTTTTGGTGAATAGTAACTTTTAAGTTTATTAATCGCGATTAGAGGTAATTAGTGTAATTTAAGGTAAAAATAATGTTTTAATAATATGAAATGACCTAGACACATGTCCTACCCTCATTGGATGTGTCATGTCCGACCAAGAAAATCCATGGGTCAACTTGGGGACCCCATGGATCCACTTTGGTAGGAAAATGACATTAATACCTTTTTATTTAATGTTAAAATTAAAATGTCACAAACATGTGTTATTTTACTAAAACATTTTATATATGGGCTTATACAAGTCATATTTTTGACTATAAATATTTATTAGAAAGAAAAAAAGATTTCCTACACCATGATATTTGTTTTATAATTTTTAGACGGTAAATAAATTATATTATTTATGACACCATGATGATGCAACGATTACTTCATTATTTAACGATTTAAATAAAATGAACAGATAATGTAAAATCTAAGACCTACACTTGTCACAAACCTATTGGATGGGTGGATTTCGAAACCTTATCATCTTATCCTAGATATACATCAATGTGGGACCTTTAAAATCCGAAAATAATTTGAAAATAAAGTAACATTTTTTAACTTTCCAAGAGTGCCCCTCCTCTCCTCTTATAAAAGGCCCCCACCTATACCACCTTACACACACCTCTCAGGCCTTTGTCTCGGCCAAAACCTACCCATTTCATCTCTCCACATCCCTCTATTCATCATTGAAACCTCACTTTGGGCATAATCCTTTCCAAGGAAGCCTTTGAGCTCAAATCAAAGGAAGTTACCCGATTTAAAGGTAATTTCTTACCTTGTGTTCTTTTTTTAATTTTGCTTATCCAACACCCTAAACCCTTTTTATTCTTTTCTTTTGTAACAACACCAGTATTATAAATATACTATTATGTTTTCATGTGAAGGATTCGAGCTACACTTACACACACCTTCGTCTAATTGTTAAAGAAAATACTGTTTCTGTGGATGGCGAATTACTGCCTCACGAAACGATGATTGTTCAATATTATTTTCACACCTTCAAAGGTGGCCATTAAGATGTCACTATATTTATATATGATATATAATATGATTATTGTTTCCTTAATCTTATGTATTTTTCATTTATGGGATACCTTTATGGTTTCCATTATGGGTAAATGTGATATCTTCATTTTAGGAAGTGCGGACTATCGCCCCCTCAAAGTTATTTGATTCGTTATTGCCATATGTGGGACGTATAAAGGATTTAATTAATGGTATTACATATGTTTTCCTACTGTAATTATAATATACCTTTATATCTTTATTATTTCATTCCATTGAATACAAAAAAAAAATGAAAGTAGCATTCATGCGTACGTACGGCTTACCGTCTCCATGAACGGTACATTTCATTTCTTATCTCCAAATGTTATGTACTATTATAAGTACATATATAGAATGGATATATATGTAATATATTGCATCTAAATGATAGGTATCATTCTGGAATTATAATATATATATCTCTCTCATTTTGTTTTAATTCCATTAATATGGCAAAAAAATGAAAGTAGCGTTCATGTGTACGTACCGCCTACCGTCTCCATGAACGGAGCTCTTAATTTTTTATCTCAAAATGCTATGGAATAGTATAAAATTAATATAAACTGCATATATATGATATTTAAAACATAAATACTATTCTGGAGATGATGTACCTATAACTACATGAAAAATTCTTTTCCAACAAGTTCAATTATTACTCATGTACAGAACCTCGACAAAAACGTATGATATGAACTCACTTTATTAACCAATTATTATAACATTATAATATGTGATATGAACTGAATAATAATATTTAAAGGAGTTCCTTAAGCAATTATAAATTGACCAAATTTTATTATTCAGGAGACTAATGAACGATCGAGTCATGTCGGACACGAGGTAAGGGATCCTACACCCCTCATTCTTTTTAAGTACACTCTTTTATGTCATTCCTTTTAAGATCATCTTTATTATGATTGGGATGTTCTTATATATTTCTCCTACTGTAATTTTTATGTTCATATGGTTAGAGACACTATTTTCTCTCATTTTGGATGTTTTGAGTGGCGCCGTTAGGCTGCCGAATTTTCATAAGAGATCTTACCTCTGTCTTTTTTTTAAGTACTCTCATTTATGTCACTTCTTTTAAGCTTTTTTTTTTGTTATTATTGGGGATGTTCTTTTATATTCCTCTTGATTTACATTTTATTGTAATATTATGACATACTCTATTTGATCTCATCAATCCATTTTTGGAAGTTTTAAGTGGCGTCGTTAGGCTACCGGGTTTTCGTATGAGATTTTCCATCTCACTTTTATTCCATTGAGATTTATGATACATTTTCCACTATTTCCATTGAGTGGTGTATTTACTTCCCATTATTATTCTATTTGTGTAATATAATTTCATTTATGAGTACTTACATATTCATTGTATGACCCTTCTTCAATGGGGTGTACGTTTCGAAAGTTACCCAAGTCGGTAAAGGAACCTTTCACCCTCCTCTTTTTAAAAGACTTCTTTTGTTATGTCTTTTAATTCACATACTATTATGTTGGGATATGTTCTTCTATATCAATATTAATGTAAATTTTATGTCCAAGTGACGATATACCCTTTTTATCTCTCATCAACTCATTTTATGAGTTTTGAATTGACGTCGTTATGCTGTCGAATTTCTGTAAGGGAACTTCTTAACCCACTTTCAATTCATTGGGTTAAACCTATAGTTATTTATTTTATTATGCCAAGATTATGTGTGGAATCTCTATGTTGTATTTTCTACAAACCTTAGTGTGGATATACTATTTCTACACATAATCATCTCATTGATAAATTCTTATGTCATTTAGACGGACCTGTATCAGAAATCATAACTCAATCTCATTTCATTGAGTTAAATATCTATGTCATTGGTTTTGCTTTTCCATGGTTATGTGTGAATGACCTCTGATTGTTTTACACTTAATATCCACTTATATTTTGTGTATTCGTATTTTTCACACATAATCATGTAATTGATTTATCCTTAATCTAAGTATACCGACTTTGTAAGGGACTTCGTCTCAATCTCCTTTCATTGAAGAATATTTGGTTTTACACACAACTTTCATTTATACGGTGTATAAACCCCTTTGAATTTTAATTTTATTCAAAAGGAGTTTTTTTATACGAAGCGTTTTACTAAACGAAAAAAAGGAATGGTTCTTTTAACGTATGCGGTGACAATAACCTTTTACGCCGCCGCGAGTATTATTTGGTATTTGGCTTCCTCACCAGGTCGTAATGTTTTTTAAAATGAAATAAATAACATATAATATTTTATGTAGGTTGGTATTGAAAATGGGTTTTATAAAGGATTTGTAATGTTGATATATTTAAGTGATATATTGTGATCGAAATGTGGAAATGTTTTCATTCCATTATATTTGTTTAATGTCTTATGATTTTATAATGGTACTTGGACATTATGACGGGTGGTGCCGTGAATACCAGGACGGGTGGTTACGTTATAACCTCCAATGCATTGGGTATGGAAGTCGGCCGTATGGCTATTCCATTAAGTATGTGTGGAAGTCGGCCGTATGGATATTCCATTAAGTATGTGTGGAAGCCGACCATATGGTTATTCCTTTTAAGTATGATTATGTCCCAAGTTACCTTTTTATGTTATGTGTTCATTATATGGGTTTTATGGTAATCTTTTGGTTACAAAAGGGTATGTAATGATCTTTTATTAATTGATGATTTTTTTTACTACTTCGAAAAGGTGAAAGGTATTACATTGAAAAATTATACATTGTTTACTTGTTGTTTTAAAAAACTAATAGTTTTCATTCTTTGTGTATCCCTTGCTGAGCATTTTATGCTCATCCCAAGTTTTTTAAATGTTTTTCACAGGACTTAACGCATAATAGGGTCAAGTATGGGATCAAGGAAAATTCATGCTACCTAAAACATGGAACAAGACATGTTTCTTTTTAAGAGTTTTTATTTTATGGAAACATAGTATAAGTTTCTACTTTTTAATATTTTGAGATGTAATAGTCATGTCCTAATTCTCTAAAACTCTAAACCTGAAAACATCCTCAATTTGAATTATTCATTTAATTCAATATTATGTAAGGTTTAAGGATGGGGCATTATAGTTGGTATTAAAGGACAGTTTAGATAACTTTAGAGGTTAGGGTATTCTTTAAGCATAAGTGACGTTACCATAATGGTTAGAATTTCAGAAAGAGTCCTAGTTTTAAATAAAGTGAATGAGTAAGTATATCTTAGTGTTTATATTACTCATTAGTACATGATGGTTTTGTTGATATACTCACACTGACATTTCGGTTTTTAGTGAATGGATGGATCTAGCAGGCACAAAAGTGACAATAGGTTTGAAGGAAACTGTGGTGGTTCTCTGATTAAGAGACTGGATGAAATGGGGGATTCAATGAGGAATCTCGTGGTTGTTCTAATCCAACTATCAAGGAGTCATGATCAACCACTTGTACCTTGGTATTATCTGTAATGCATCATGTACGAGATGACCAATCGATGTGGATGTTTAGGTAATAATTATAATGGTAAACATTAGGGTTTATATGATCCTTACTTTTGAGGTAATTATGGGTTGTTATATATTATGATGTAAAATGAAAGGCATGAGATAAAATAGAGTTTAAAATATTTTATGATTATTTTTGAAGATTTTATCTCATTTTGGGGAATTATTTAAGAATTTTATAGTTTTGGAAAAAGGACAACACGCAGACCGTGTGACAACCCGTCGCGTCGGACAAAGCTGTGGGAATCGAACCCACAAACAAAGTGCGACTCGTATTTATCACCTACCACTGGACTACGTGAAGTCCCTAGATAGTTTGACTAATTCTTTTTAGTTATATGATTTTAGTAATCAAGAGTAAGTTTATGTTGGGTTATCTATGTAAATGATTAACATATCATGGAGGATATGTGATTAGGTTCATTACTTTTCAATATGAGAATTTAAGAGCAACTGATGTTATTTGGAGATAAAAGTTAATTTGTACCATGGAAGACTATGTGATTAAATCCTTCAAATATTTCAGTTTCAATCTTAGTTTGGTTTACTTTGATGAATTTTATAGACAATTGTTTATCGAATGGTCTTTGTTGAACTTTGGGTTTTTTTGGACAAATTTTGGAGATTAAGAATGGATTTTCTTTTTATAAAGGATTATACTTTTGTGGGTTATCTGATCGTATACTAACAATTTTGGTTTTGGATTTTGTCTAAATACATGGGAAATATATAGTTATCTTTTGTGGATTAGGTGATTCTCAAGAAGTTGATTATAGTACTCTTAATGCGAACAAGTCTTCCTAAAAACTCGTCTTTTGGAGAAAATATGAGTTTGATTAAGGAATCTAGTAAAAGTTGAAAGTCTATGTGACAAGTAAGTATGTTTCATTATGATTTAGTTAAGCTCAAAAAATAAATTCCTCAATGAAGAGTAACTTAAAACAAAAATGTTGTTTGTTAACTTTTCCTACTGGGGAATCGAGTACCGTTTATCCCATCACAAGTTTGTGATTTTCTTGTGGTTAACTTTCTCCTAGACATGTTTACTATCACTCTCCATCAGATCATGACCCTTTTTTTCTCCTCCATATCCATATTTTCATACATGGAATCCTAGTATGGGTTAAATTGGGTGACATTTGTACTTCTCTCCCATTCTTTTAAAGTTATTGTTTTACCGACTCTTGTTCCGATGTGGGACTTTCAAGGATGTTTCCGAGCACAAATTTGAAATTGCGAGGACGCAATTCCCAAAAGGGCGGAAGAATGTAACACCCCAGGTAAATAAAGAATATGACATTTTTATATTTATCCCTATTTTCGAATAAAATTTCAATATTAATTTAATGGGAATGCTATGCTCGATGGCTTACCCAATACACAACAACGAGTTCCTTTGAAATCTTACATTGCACTTTAACAATAAAATAATATTATTTTAAATGGTAGTTAATGCCTAACCATTATAATTGAATAAATGAATATATCTAACTACAAAATTATTATATATGTTTGTCAAATATTTTTTACTCTTTACAATAAATGTTAGAGGATTAAAAATGCAAATGAATCCATTTTTAAGCGTAAACATTCTAAAATTCTTTAAAAGGTCGACTAACCACCTTTTGATGGCGAACCTCTTTTAAATCAACTTTTTCACAATGTTATGTGTTATGTTTGACAAAATAATATTCTTCTTTATAATCAGGACATCAAAATTTACTTTGTGTAAATTTTTGATTTCTTTCCGATAAAGTTCATTTTTTAATGAATAGTGAAAAATGATTTATTTTAATTCAAAACCTCTTTTTAATCTAATTTATTTATATGATTAGATTATATTTTTAATTTTTTTTAAAGTAAAATTATAATATATTTTTTACATTTAATCCAATAGTGGTCGTTGGAATTAATTTTATCTTTAAATTGGACTTACACTAGTGTCAGTCTTTTGATACTTATTGTTTCATAAAAACACACTATTTTCTCTGACAGCGGGAATTAATTATTAAATTAATTAATGTAACTTATATGTTTTTAATTTTTTAAAATAGACATCATTTTAGAATTTGGAATATCAAATATATCCTAGGTTGAATTTATGGTAACTTGTTTGAAAAATTTCAATTTTTGATGAATAGTGAAACCACTAAGTGGTAGTTAAAGTAACTGATTTTTCGTTTAAATGAAACTTTACCACTTCTGTGATTTGAATTTCAAAAATCCGACATACATGGTTTTCATTAAGAATTAAAAAGTGGTTCAATGGGATTAAAATAATTTTTTTTGGTGAATAGTAACTTTTAAGTTTATTAATCGCGATTAGAGGTAATTAGTGTAATTTAAGGTAAAAATAATGTTTTAATAATATTAAATGACCTAGAAACATGTCCTACCCTCATTGGATGTGTCATGGCCGAGCATGAAAATCCATGAGTCAACTTGGGGACCCCATGGAGCAACTTTGGTTGGAAAATGGCATTAATACCTTTTTATTTAATGTTAAAATTAAAATGTCACAAACATGTGTTATTTTACTAAAACAATTTTTATATTGGGTTATACAAGACATATGTTTGACTATAAATATTTATTAGAAAGCTAAAAATATTTCCTACATCATTATATTTGTTTTATAATTTTTAGACACTAAATAAATTATATTATTGATGACACCATGATGATGCAACGATTACCTCATTATTTAACGACTTAAATAAAATGAACAGATAATGTAAAATCTAAGACCTACACTTTTCAAAAACCTATTGGATGGATGGATTTAGAAGCATTATCATCTTATCCTAGAAATACATCAATGTGGGACCTTTAAAATCCGAAAATAATTTGAAAATAAAGTAACATTTTGTAACTTTCCAAGAGTGACCCTCCTCTCCTCTTATAAAAAGCCCCCACCTCTACCACCTTACACACACCTCTCAAGCCTTTGGCTCGGCCAAACCCTGCCCATTTCATCTTTCCACATCCCTCTATTCATCATTGAATCCTCACTTTGGGCATAATCCTTTCCAAGGAAGCCTTTGAGCTCAAATCAAAGGAAGTTTCCCGATTTAAAGGTAATGTCTTCTCTTGTGTTCTTTTGTTTTATTTTGCTTATCCAACCCCATAAACCCTTTTTATTCTTTTCTTTTGTAACAAAAACATTATTATCAATATAATATTATGTCTTTATGTGAATTATTCTAGCTACACTGACACACACCTTTGTCTAATGGAAAAAGAACATACTGTTTCTGTGGATGGCGAATTACTGCCTCACGAAACGATGATTGTTCAATATTATTTTAACACCTTAAAATGTGCCCATTAAGATGTCACTATATTTATATATGATATATAATATGTTTATGTTTTCTTTAAGATTCTTTATTTTTCATTTATTTCATACCTTTAGGGTTTCCATTATGGGTAAACGCGATATCTTCATTTTAGGAAGTGCGGCCTACCGCCCCCTCAAAGTGATTTGATTCATTAATGCCATATGTGGGACGTATAAAGGATGGAATTAATGTTATTACTTATGATATCCTACTGTAATTATAATATACCTTTATATATTTATTATTTAATTCCATTTAATACAAAAAAAAAAAGAAATGAAAGTAGCGTTCATGCGTACGTACAGCTTACCATCTCCATGAATGATACATTTCATTTCTTATCTCCAAATGTTATGTACTATTACAAATACATATATATAATGGATATATATTTAATATATTACATCTAAATGATAATTATAATTCTGGAATTATAATATATATATATCTCTCATTTTGTTTTAATTCCATTAATATGGAAAAAATGAAAGTAGCGTTCATGCGTACGTACCGCCTACCGTCTCCATGAACGGTGCTTTTAATTTTTTATCTCCAAATGTTATGGAATAGTATAAAATTAATATATACTGGATATATATGATATTTAAAACATAAATACTATTCTGGAGATGATGTACCTATAACTACATGGAAAATTCTTTTCCAACAAGTTCAATTTTTACTCATGTACTGAACATCGACAAACACGTCTGATATGAACTCACATTATTAACCAATTATTATAACATTATAATATGTGTTATGAACTGAATAATAATATTTATAGGATGTCTTTATGCAATTATAAATTGACCAAATTTTATTATTCAGGAGATTAAAGAACGATCGAGTCATGTCGGACACGAGGTAAGGGATCCTACTCCCCTCTTTCTTTCTAAGTACACTCTTTTATGTCATTCCTTTTAGGATCATCTTTATTATTAGTTGGATGTTATTTTATATTACTCCTACTGTAATTTTTATGTTCATATGGTGAGAGACCCTATTTTCTCTCATTTTGGAAGTTTTGAGTGGCACCGTTAGGCTGCCGAATTTTCATAAGAGATCTAACCTCTCTCTTTTTTTTAAGTACTGTCATTTATGTCACTTCTTTTAAGATAATTTTTTATGATGTGGGATGTTCTTTTATATTCTTATTTCATTAAATTTTATTTTAATATGATTAGATACTCTATTTGATCTCATCAATCCATTTTTTGAAGTTTTAAGTGGCGCCGTTAGGCTGCCGAGTTTTCGTATGATATTTTTCATCTCACTTTTATTCCTGTGAGATTTATGCTACATTTTCCACCATTTCCTTTGTGTGGTGTTTTTAATTCCCATTATTATACTCTTTGTGTAATATAATTTCATTTAGGGGTACTTACATATTCATTGTATGACCCTTCTTCAATGGGGTGTACGTTTCAAATGTTACCCAAATCGGTAAGGGAACCTTTCACCCTTCTCTTTTTAAAATACTTCTTTTGTTATGTATTTTAATTCACATACTATTATGTTAGGATATGTCCTTCTATATCTTTATAAATGTAAATTTTATGTCCAAGTTATGAGATACCCTTTTTATCTCTCATCAACTCATTTTATGAGTTTTGAAGTGACGCCGTTAGGCTGTCGAATTTCTGTAAAGGAACTTCTTAACCCACTTTCAATTCTTTGGGTTAAACCTCTAATTCTTGATTTTATTATTCCAAGATTATGTATGGAATCTCTATGTTGTAGTTTCCACAAACCTTTGTGTGTATCTACTATTTCTACACATAATCATTTCATTGATAAATTCTTAAGTCATTTAGACGGACTTGTATCGGAAATCATAACTCAATCTCATTTAATTGAGTTAAATATCTATGTCATTGGTTTTGTTTTTCCATGATTATGTGTGAATAACCTATGATTGTTTTACACTTAATATCCACTTATAATTTTTGTATTCGTATTTTTCACACATAATCATGTAATTGATGTATCCTTAATCTAAGGATACCGACTTTGTAAGGGTCTTTATCTCAGTCTCCTTTCATTGAGGCATATTTGGTTTTCCACAGAACTTTCTTTTATACGGTGTATAAACCACTTTGACTTTTAATTTTATTCAAAAGGAATCTTTTTATATGAAGCGTTTTACTAAACGACAAAAAGGAATGTTTCTTTTAACGTACGCGGTGACAACGACCTTTTCTGCCTCCGCGAGTATTATTCGGTCTTTGGATTCCTCAACACGTCGTAATGTTTTTTAAAATGAAATAAATACCATATAATCTTTTATGTAGGCTGGTATTGAAAATGGGTTTTATAAATGATTTGTTATGTCGATATATTTAAGTGATATATTGTGATCAAAATGTGGAAATGTTTTCTTTCCATTATATTTGTTTAATGTCTTATGATTTTATAATGGTACTTGGACATTATGACGGGTGGTGCCGTGAATACCAGGACGAGTGGTTACGTTATAACCTCCAATGCATTGGGTATGGAAGTCGGCCGTATGGCTATTCCATTAAGTATGTGTGGAAGTCGGCCGTATGGATATTCCATTAAGTATGTGTGGAAGTCGATCGTATGGTTATTCCTTTTTGTATGTTTATGTCCCAAGTTACCTTTTTATGTTATGTGTTCTTTATATGGGTTTTATGGTAATATTTCGGTTACAAAAGGGTAAGTAATGATCTTTTATTCATTAAAGAGTTTTTCACTACTTCGAAAAGTTGAAAGGTATTACTTTGATAAAGTATACATGGTTTACTTGTTGTTTTAAAAAACTAACAGTTTTCATTCTTTGTGTATCCCTTACTGAGCATTTTATGCTCATCCCAAGTTTTTGAAATGTTTTTCAAAAGACTTAACGCATAAAAGGGTCATTGATGGGATCAAGGGAAAGTCATGCTACCTAAAACATGGAACAAGTCATGTTTCTTTTTAAGAGTTTTTATTTTATCGAAACATAGTAGAAGTTTCTACTTTGTAATATTTGGAGATGTAATAGTCATGTCCTAATTCTCTGAAAATCTAATCATGAAAAGATCCTCAATGTGAATTATTCATTTAATTCAATATTAAGTAAGGTTTAAGGCTGGGGACTTATAGAAATCTCTTGAAGAAACCCTTTTGGTTCTAACCAGGAGGAGTTACCCGATTTAAGGGTAAAGATTTCTATAATGTTCTTTTGTTTTATTTTGCTTCTCCAACCCCCTAAATTCATTTTATTCATTTCTTTTGTAACAAAAACAGTATGTTCAATATACAAGGATGTTTTTATATTAATTATTCGAGCTACACTAACACACACCTTCATCTAAAGGTTAAAGAACATTCGTTTTCCGTGGATGGCGAATTTCTGCCTCACGACACTATGATTGTTCAATATTCTTATAATACCTTCAATGGTGTCCATTAATATGTCCCTATATTTATATATGATATATAATATGTTTATGTTTTCCATAATATTATGTATTTTTCATTTATGGCATACCTTTATGGCTTCCATTATGGGTATACATGATATCTTCATTTTAGGAAGTGCGGACTATCGCCCCCTCAAAGTGATTTGATTTGTTAATGCCATATGTGGGACGTATAGAGGATGGAATTAATGATATTATATATGATATTATACATTAATTATAATATACCTTAATATCATTCTGATTCCATTCCATTAAATACTAAATAGAAATGAAAGTAGCATTCATGCGTACGTACGGCTTACCATCTCCATGAACGGTGCATTTCATTTCTTACCTCTAAATGTTATGTAATATTGTAAATGCATGTATATACTGGATATATATGACATATATGATATCTAAATATTGAATATAATTCTAGATATAATAGATATTTTACCACATGAACAACATGTAATTATAAAGTGTTTATTTTAGACTCAAGTACCAATTATCGACAAAATGACCATTATTAACATAAATAATTACATAGTGTTAATAAAATGGTAATAAGTGATATAAAAGGAATAATGAACTTGAAAGAGGTTCTTAATCAAGTATAAATTAACTCAATTTTATTATTCAGGATGTTAAAAAACGATCGAGTCATGTCGGACCCGAGGTAAGGGACTTCATCTCAATCTCCTTTCATTGAGGCATATTATGTTTTATACACAACTTTCTTTTATACGGTGTGTAAACCCCTTTTACTTTTACGTTTACTCGAAAGGAATATTTTTTATATGGAGCGTTTACTAAACAAAAAAAGGGAATGTTTTTTTTCGTACGTATGCGGCGACAATGACTTCTCCGCCGACGTGACCATTATTTGAGCATCGGCTTCCTCTACAGGACATAACCTTTTTTAAAAAAATGATAAATAAATACGATGTTTTAATTTTATTTTATTTTTGTATTGAAAATGGTTTTCATAATGTTTTTATATAAATGTGTTTTATTGATATGTTATTATTGAAAAGTGTGAATGTTATGTTTCCTCTATGCATGTTTTATGTGATACGATTATGTTATGGTTATTGGGAATGGTTATGAAGACGGGTGGTTCCGTGATAAACTAAGGGTGGGTGAGCCCGATATAGCTCTCCAATGCATTGGGCAATGCGAAGGGGTTAAATTTTAAGGTTTCTCCGATGAGATTTAGGGAATATACTGTGATGGGTATTCCAAACTTAACCATAAGGGTTACTACCTACGTAAGAATGTTATGAATGCCTCATGTTACCTTTATGTCTTATGATTTATATGATTTATTCATGATTTGATGAGGTGTGTTAAAATTATTATGTTTTATGAGTAAATTATGATTTCATACATGGACTAATGTTTTCATTTCGTACTTTTATATCCCTTACTGAGCTTTTTATGCTCATCCCATGTTTTTGAAATATTTTTCACAGGTCAAGGGAAAGGTAAATGATGTGATGATAGGGTCAAGAAAGTGTTAGGAAAGAATCCATGTTTTATTTTAAATATGTTTCTGTTGATGGGAAAAAATGAATACTATCTTTTATGTAACCACTTTGTTTAAATGTGGAATGTAATTCATGATATATGATCTAACTCTCTAAAACTCTTAAACTGAAATGATCCTCAATGTGTAGTCTTGTAATAACTCAAGATTAAGTAATGTTTAAGGCTGGGGCCTTATAGTTGGTATCAGAGGTCGGTTTAGATAACTATATGAGTTAGAATTCTATTAAATGATTATCCAAAAATATTTTTTTATGTTCAAATTAAAATGATATAGGATTTGAAGATTAAAATGTTGCTTCATCTAAGACATGTTTATTTAGAATGGTTTTCCGCAGATGAAATAGAGAAACAGTGCTAGGAAGGCATGCAGAAGGAAATAACTTTCCGAATCAGCATCCTGAGATGGTTGGAAGTGGAACTGAAAAGTTTGTTCCAGTAATGGAACAGTTGACTCTAGCGATAAATGGTGGTGGTATCCATGCACGAGATCATCCAGATCAACCGTAGAGGAACATGTCAGTGGTGGAACATTTCATGAGGCAACATCCCCCATCATTCAAAGTATCATCTGACCATGTGGTAGCTGAAGGGTGGATTAAAAAACTGTAGAATATTTTCGATGTCATGGGGTGTTCAGACAATCAAAATGTTAGTCATGCTATTTACCATTTGGAGGGTGAAGCAGATCAGTGGCGGTCGATGGTTAAAAATATCAGGGATGCTGATGAGATTAATGCTCTAGACTGGGGTGAATTCAAAGGTATGTTTCATGATAAGTATTTTCCTAAGGCTGTTTGACTTAGGATGGAAAAAAATTCCTAAAATTGAGGCAAGAAGAAGAATCAGTGGCTGTCTATGAAGTAAGGTTCACTCGATTGGCAAGGTATGATCCAAATTTTATCCGAGACCTTGATAGTAAAATCAATCATTTTTACTCAGGATTAAAGCAAAAATATCGAAGGGATTTAGCTTCTCGTGAGTTCATGAGTTATGAAAATCTTGTTTGAGGTGCTGAGAAGGTGGAAATTGAGTTCTCTTATGATCAAGTTTTCTATAACAAACAGCGAAAGAAGAGACCAAGGTGGCAGGAGAAAGGAAAGAATTATTCAAAAATGTATGACGGTAAGAAAACTAAGTTTCCAGTATGTGATAAATGTGGAAAAAGGCATGCTGGGGAATGTCTTCTGAATTCTGGAAAGTGCTACCAATGCGGTATGATGGGACATAAGGCTCGTGATTGCACTGAAAAAGATCAGGGTGATGGTAAGACCAAATTTGATTTACAGTTAGTGAAATGATTTTAGTGCAATGAGATGGGTCACTATGCAAACGAGTGTCCGACAAAGAGCTCGAGTGATGGGAAGCAGTTAGAATACTAGCAGAAAGGGGTGGTGAAATATATTTCAACTACTTCAGCAGATGTCGGGTCATAAAATGAAGTAGTATCAGATACATTGTTTGTTTTTTCAGATTATGCCAGTGTGTTGTTTGATTCGGGGTCTACACATTCATTAATCTCTAAAAACTTTTCTAGTAAAATGGGAATACCATCTCAAGAAATGACTCCTGAAATTGTGGTAAAAACACCGGGGGGAAATGTAGAGGCAGAAAGAATTTATAAGAATCTTCCTATCCTTATCTGTGTAAAGAACCTACTTGGAAACCGTATTGTTTTACCTATAGTAGTGTTTGATGTTATCCTGGGCATGGATTGGATCTTTATTTACCATGCTAAGATTGATTGTAGAGATAATAAAGTTTCTTTTCAGAAAGACGTTCAGTTTGTGTACAATAATGAACCCTTACTGTTGATAACATATCAAGAGGCCGAGAAACTTGTAAAAGATGAAAATGAATGTTACCTTGAACATATCGTTGAAAACAAGGGAACTGTTCGGATTAATGATGTGCCAGTGGTAAATGAGTACCCTGATGTTTTTCCTGATGTGTTTCCTGGAATAATACCAGATCTGGAAGTTGAATTTACCATTTACTTAGTTCATAATTCTACGCCAATTTTGAAACCCCCTTATCGAATGGCTCAAATTAAACTTTTAGAGTTGAAGAAGCAATTTCAAGATTTACTAGGGAAAGGATTCATTCTACCTAGCACATCACCATGGGGTGCTCCTCTTTTATTTGTTAAAATGAAAGATGGTTCAATGAGACTTTTCATTGATTATAGATCCTTGAATAACATCACTGATATGAAAAAATATCCTTTTCCTCATATCAATGATTTGTTTGATCAGATCCAGGGAGTTCAGTTTTTTTCAAAGATTGACCTGAGATCAGGGTACCATCAGTTGAAGGTAAAGGATGCATATATTTCGAAGACCGTGTTTCGTATAAGATATGGACATTATTAATTTTTAGTAATTCCTTTTGGGCTAACCAATGCACCTACTATATTCATGGACCTTATGAATATAATTTTCCACATGTTCTTGGATAAGTTTTTGGTTGTTTTCATTGATGATATTTTGGTGTTTTCTAAAAGTAAAGAAGAGCATGAATTACATTTAAGGGTTATTTTTCAAACCATAAAAGAAAAGAAATTGTATGGGAAATTTAGTAAGTGTGAGTTTTGGTTACAACAAATTTATTTCCTGGGTCACATTGATTCTAAAGATGGGATAACTATTGATCCTGCCAAAACAAAGGTTGTTGAAGAATGTCAAAGACCCACAAATGTAACTGAGATTCATAGCTTCCATGTTTTGGTAGGATATTAATGAAGGTTTGTTAGAAAATTTTCATGGTTATCTAGTCCAATGATTAAGCTAACTCGGATGGGTGTTAAGTTTATCTGGACAAAAGAATGTGATGATTGTTTTCTGGAATTGAAAAGAAGATTGGTGAAACTCCAGTTTTGGCACTACCTTCCAGGAATGGTGAGTTTGTTATCTACAGTGATGCTTCATTGAAAGGACTTGGTTGCGTCCTAATGCAGAATGATCAGGAAATTTTTTATGCTTTACGACAGTTGAAAATTCATGAGGTAAATTACCCTACACATTATTTGGAATTAGTTGTTGTTGTTTTCGCTTTAAAAATTTGGAGGCATCATTTTTATGGAGTAATTTGTGAAATATATACTAATCACAAAAGTTTAAAGTATATATTCACTCAGAAAGAATTGAAAATGAGACAGTGGAGATGGCTACAATTAATCAAGGATTACGATTGTACAATTCATTACCATCCGGTAAAAACAAATTATGTGGCTGAAGCTTTGAGTCGAAAAATTAATGATTCATTAACAATGTTGCATTTGGAACATGATCCTTTGGTTAAGGATTTGATGAAAATTGGTATATAAGTTGTTGGTGCAGGATGTTATTCTGTTTTGTTTCATGTATCAGTGAAATCTTCTCTATCAGACAGAATTAAGCAAGCACAGAAGCAAGACAACGAGTTGCAGAAAAAGGTAGAGCTGGTTCAGAAGCGTACGTTGCCTGAATTAAACATTGATAATGATTATGTTTTGATATTTGGGAAGAGATTGTGTGTGCCGTGTGATTCACAGTTGAAAAGAGAGTTGTTATGTGAAGCTCATAGTTCTCTATTTTCAGTTAATCCAGGCAGTACTAAGATGTATAAAGATCTCTGGGAGTATTACTGGTGGGACGGAATGAAAAGAGACATTGCTGATTTTACTGTGAAGTGTTTGACTTGCCAATAGGTTAAAGTAGAGCGACAGTTACCGAAAGGGATGCTTTATCCTTTACTAGTGCCAGAGTGGAAATGGGAGAATATATCCATGGACTTCGTTGTTGGATTGCCGAAGACACCTTGAGGTAATAATTCAATTTGGGTTATTGTTGATAGCGTGACTAAATCTCTCATTTCCTTGCTATACGAGATACGTTTTCCCTAGATCAACTTTCCCGTTTGTATCTTAAAGCGATAGTCAGGTTACATGGAGTTCCTCTCTCCATTGTATCTGACCGTGATCCCAGGTTCACTTCTAACTTTTGGGAAGGCCTTCAGAAGTCATTGGGTACTGAATTAAATTTTAGTATGGATTTTCATCCTCAATCAGATGGGCAGTCAGAATGAAGGATTCAGACTTTGGAGGATATGCTACGTGCTTGTTCAATGGATTATCAGGGAAGTTTGGACCAACATCTTTCATTGGTTGAGTTTTATTATAATAACAGTTTTCATTCCAGTATACAGATGGAACCATTTGAGGCATTATATGGGAAGCGATGTCGAACTCCAGCTTTCTGGGTTGAAGTGGGTGAAAGGAAGTTGATGGGACCAGAATTGGTTGAAGAGTTGGCAGAAAAAGTTCAGCTGATACAGAAATACATGAGAACATCTCAGAGCAGGCGTAAAATTTATGTGGACAATAGGAGGAAGGATCTCTCTTTTGAGGTAGGTGATCATGTTTTTCTCAAAGTTTCACCATGGAAGAGTGTGATGATATTTGGTAAGAAAGGAAAGATGAGTCCAAGGATCATTGGACCATATGAAATTCTGGAGATAGTTGAATCAGTTTCATACCAAGTGGCTTTATCTATATGTTTATCTTAGATACACAATGTTTTTCATGTTTCAATGTTAAGGAAGTACATGCTAGATCCATCCCATGTTTTAAGTCCAGAGGCAGTTCAGCTGGAAGAGAATCTATCTTATGAAGAACAATTGGTCCAGATTATTGACCACAGGGAGCAAGTGTTGCGGAATAAGGTGATTCATAAAGTAACTGTTTTGTGGAAAAACCACATGAGTGAAGAGGCAACATGGGAATCTGAAAATGCAATGAGGGATAAATTCACCCACTTATTCGTTAAGTAAATAAAGTATGGGGACGCAATTTTCTAAAGGGGTAAGGATGTAACATCCCAAGTAAGAAATGAATAATATATATTTTTAGCTATGTCTATTTATAAATTATATAGTGTTTTAGATTCTTAAAATGAGGATGAATCCAATCTTAAGCATGGAATACACTAATATTTTTAAAAGATGGTTTTCCTGCCTTTTGATGGAAAACCATTTTGAAATCAAGATTTTGACCATTTTATAAACTATATTTTTCAAAATAAACATATTATTTATGATTGGGACAATGAAATTTATATTGGATAATTTTTTGGTATTTTTCTGACAATGTTCATTTTTTAATGAATAGTGAAAATACTGCATTTTACATCAAAACTGCATTTTCATCTAATTCAATTATATGGTTAGATTATCTTTTTAATTGGTCTTAAAGTTTAATTAGAATATTTTTTTACCATTTAATCCATTGGTTGAAATTAGGATTAATTTCACTTTGGAATTGGGCATAAACAAGTGCCAAACTTTTCATAGATATTTCTTCAAAAAAACCCATTATTTGTTTGACAATAGGAATTATTTTTAAATTAATTGTTTCAATATCTGTGTTTGGAATTTGGTAAAATGGATTACATTTTTGAAATCATAATTTCCAAATTATTTAATCAAGACTCTTTTGTTTTTGGACATTATGAATAGTATCGACAGTAATTATCTTTAATTATCTTGATTAATTAGTAATCTGGTAGTTAAGGACAATAAAATAATATCATAATAATAAAAAATGACCCCAAAATGTTTCCTAATTCTACTGTTTGTGTCATGGCCGACCATGGGATTCCATGTCCCAAACATGGGGACCCCATGGAATCACTTTTGTGTGATAATGACTTTTTATCTTTTTATTATTTAAAGAAAGTTAAATATAACAAAGAATTTATCACATGAGTAAACCATTTTTAATTTTCTCTACATAAATTATATATTGGAATATAAATAGTCATTGGAAATCTAAAAATATTTCCTACATCATAGTATTTTTTTTATAATTTTTAGACATTATATAAATTATATTATTTATGACATCATAATGATGCAGGGATTACCTCATTAATGAACGATTTAAATAAAATGAAAAGATAATGTAACATCTAAGACATAAACTTGTAAAAGACCTATTGAATGAATATATTTCTAACCCTTATCACCATATCCTCGAAAAACATCAATGTGGGACCTTTAAAATTCGAAACTCATTTGAAAATAAAGTAACATTTTATAACTTTCCAAGAGTGCCCCTCCTCTCCTCTTATAAATGGCCCCCACCTCTACCTCCTTACCCACACTTTTCATTCCACTGGCTCGGCCAGGATCTACGCATTTTATCTCTCCACATCCATATATTCATCGTAGAAGCCTTACCTTAGGCAGAAATCTCTTCAAGAAACTCTTTTGGTTCTAACCAAGAGGAGTTACTCGATTTAAAGGTAAAGACTTCTCTAATGTTCTTTTGTTTTATTTCGCTTCTCCAACCCCCTATACTATTTTTATTCATTTCTATTGTAACAAAACAAGTATTTTCAATATAATAGGATGTTTTTATAAGAATTATTCGAGCTACACTTACAAAAAACCTACATATAATGGTTAAAGAACATACTATTTCCGTGGATGGCGAATTTCTCCCTCACAAAACGGTGAAGGTTCAATATTCTTATAACACCTTCAAAGGTGGCCATTAAGATGTCACTATATTTATATATTATATATAATATTTTTATTTTTTCCTTAAGCTTCTGTATTTTTCATTTATGGAATACCTTTATAGCTTCCATTATGGGTATATGTGATATCTTCATTTGAGGAAGTGCGGACTACCGCCCCCTCAAAGTGATTTGATTCGTTAATGCCATATGTGGGATGAATAAAGGATGGAATTAATGATATTATATATGATATTATACTGGAATTATAATATACCTTTATATCATTATGATTCAATTCCATAAAATACGAAATATAAATGAAAGTAGCGTTCATACGTACGTACGGCTTACCGTCTCCATTAACGGTGCATTTCATTTCTTACCTTTAATTGTTATGTAATATTGTAAATGCATGTATATACTGGATATATATGACATTTATCATATCTAAATCATGAATACAATTCTCTATATAATGAATATTTTACCACATGAACAACTTGTAAGTATAAAGATTTTATTTTTGACTCAAGTACCAATGATCAACAAAATGACCATTATGAACATAAATAATTACATAGTTTTCATAACATGGTAACAAGTGATATAAAATGAATAATGAACTTGAATAAAGGTTCTTAAGCAAGTAGAAATTAACTCAATTTTATTATTCAGGATGTTAAAGAACGATCGTGTCAAGTCAGACCTGAGGTAAGGGACTTCATCTCAATCTCCTTTCATTAAGGCATATTATGTTTTATACACAACTTTATTTTATACGGTTTATAAACCCCATTGACTTTTTTGGTTACTCAAAAGGAATATTTTTTAAACGAAGATTTTACTAAATGAAAAAATGGAATGTTTTTTTGTCATATGTATGATGCGACAATGACTTCTCTGCCACCGTGACCATTATTTGAGCTTCGGCTTCCTCTACAAGCCATAACCTTTTTTTAAAAAAAATGAAAAATAAATACCATGTTTTACTTTTATTTTATTTTGGTATTGAAAATGGTTTTCATAATGTTTTTATATCAATGTGTTGTATTGATATCTTGTTATTGAAAAGTGGAAATGTTATGTTTCCTTTATGCATGTTTTATGTGATACGATTATGTTATGTTTCTTGGTAATTGTTATGAAGACGGGTGGTTCCGTGATAAACTACGGGCGGGTGAGCCCGATATAGCTCTCCAATGCATTGGGTAATGCGAAGGGGATAATAGTTAAGGTTTATCTGAAGAGATTTAGGGAATATACTGTGATGGGTATTCCAAACGTAACCATGAGGGTTACCCCCTACGTAAGAATGTTATGAATGCCTCAAGTTACCTTTATGTCTTATGATTTCTATCATTTATTCCTGATTTGATGAGGTGTGTCAACATTCTTATGTTTTATGAGTGAATTTTGATTACATACATGGACTAATGTTTTCAATTCTTAATTTTATATCCCTTATTGAGCTTTTTATGCTCATCCCATGTTTTTGAAATGTTTTTCACAGGTGAAGGGAAAGGTACATTATGTGATGATAGGGTTAAAGAAGTGTCATGAAAGAATCCATGCTTTGTTTTAAATATGTTTCTGTTGATGGGAAAAAATTAATACTATATTTTAGGTAACCACTTTGTTTAAATGTGGAATGTAATGCATGATTTATGATCTAATTCTCTAAAACTCTAAACCTGAAAAGATCCTCAATGTGTAGTCTTGTAATATCTCAAGATTAAGTAATGTTTAAGGCTGGGGCCTTATAGTAGGTTTTGGAGTGTCACCTCAAACATATTTTTAAAAGATGAAACCTCAAAAAGATATATATATGATGACAAAAGGAATGAATGATAAAATAGATTCATTGACAGATATGTTTTTTTGTTTTGTTTGGTGGATTAATATATGAAAAATGATCAAAGAGAATCATCACTCGATTAAATAATAGTATCTGAAGATCCAAATGACACCATTGGGTATGATGATAGACATTACCCTCAATAACATACCTTACCTAAGGAAATATATTTTTTCATTACTCTTTCTCATTAATATGAAACAAGATACATATGATAACATTATATTACTAATAGTATATAGGGTGAAGTTGTATGTGATTTATATCCATCAACACCCATGCTATGCCTTGTTGTTAAGGGTACGACGTATAATCTCCCATGATTTATGATACTCACCAATCAGCTATAGAAATATCATATTAGAGGGTGGAATGAATTCAATCATGAGATGAGTGTTGAGTTTCCTGTTCAACTTGATGATCAGGATATTACCATGATTAATGATTTTATTGTACCTTTTATATCATAATCTAAAATTATAATTATACATGTGGTATATCCGAAATATTTTTTGTCAAATGAAAAACATTTAAAAGTTGGTGAAATGAGGTATGAAATTAGGCATATTATTATTGATGGATAAAACAATTGGGAAACATAAGGTCAAATCAATAAAATCTATTATATCAACCATGAAACCAAAATGACCTTCTAGGAGTACCTTTCCTCCATCAGTTCCAGTGCCGCATATATTATCATTACATGTTCATGCAGAAAAAAATTTCAAAAATGGATATATTTTCAAAATTAATTATTGAAAATAAATATTTGTAAATTTCATAACAGACATGGTTTTTCTAGAGGGTATAAATGATATTATCATGTTGTAATAGTTGGGAGTCCATGTTGTAAATACATACATGATGAAAATTTTACTTATCCATTTATCCAAAAAATGATCTACAATGTTTATTAAATTTAATAAATATTCATATTTTCTTCAAGTGCATATTTTATTCCTATACAAAGGGAAAACCCTTTGAGGTGGGATTTGGACTCATTAATCCCTATATTGTTTCTACACTTGAATTTTCATTGAATTTGAATGAAATTTATAAGAGAAAATATGAACTAAGCGAGGTGTTTGAGAAGAAAATAATTGTTGAAATAACATTATATATTCCTACATTAAAACGGTAAAATTATGAAATCTATAATATAAATATATTTTTATTTTTTTCATTACTCATTTATTTCTATAATTTAGTAAGCACTGGAAGCAAATCATAATCAATTTAGGTACCCCAAATGCATATATTCAAATTAAACTAACAACACATGATGAAAATTATGAATTTATATTCCACTATAAAAAACATTTTATATATAAGCTTGGAATTATATGTTTTAGTCAATGTTTTAGTGAAATTTGTTTTATTATCAAGTCATCTAAAAATATCGGCTAAATCATGGTAAGAAGTTAGTGAATAACCATAAAAACCTATTGATTTGATCAAATTGAAACAAAATAAGGTATATAAAGTAATATTTATCTATAAAAACGTATGTCAGTATAATTTACATAATTTGTTCAATATTGTTTTCATTTTTCAAAGTAAGACAAAAGCAATAATAGTGGATATTATGTTTTAAAATTTGTGAAGAATATTATATACCTTTAAAATGATATCATCTATGAATAGGTAAGTTATGTATATAATTAATATTTCATACTTATATTACTTAATAATTTTTTTATATATATTTTCTTAGTACTAATAAGATTTCAAACAATCTACATACATATAAGAAGAAGTAACTTTTTTTAGATATTAGTGGGAAGACTATATGGTTTCATAATGTTTGATAAAATAAAATTTGTGTGATTAGCTATTATTTTTGTTATTTAGTAGTGGATATGACCATATAGATACATTTGGGATGTGAATCATTAATATAGTAGTGCTTATTTATTATTTATTACATAGGTCTTAAGGGATGTGTAATGGTGGGTTACACTAATGGATTTTGACATAGATATTAACTTATTTGAAGCTACAAATGCTCATTTGAGACTAGACTTTGAGGCTAGAACTGTGATAATAACATTGGGGAAATGGCTCAAGAATGTATACATAAATAAATAAATGGATATTTCCTAGTACTTATATAGTCAACTCTATCATGATTTTATCTATTATTTTTAGGTAAATTTCATAAAAAATTGTATCTTAAACTTATTTAGTTTTCGCACAGATCTTTTTTTATTCATAATAAAACATAAAATTTCTTAAACAAGCCAAAAAAATAAAGAACATGTTTCTTTTAGATGGGAGTGGAAACTATTTGATTCCTAAAATGTGAAATTAATTGTATGGATGCATCCAAAAAATTTATGTTCACACTCATTTTTTAAAATAAATTATGAAGGGGACTCTTATGTTAAAATATAATATCTCATCAAGTGAGATATTTTTATATAATTTAACAAAATGTTGGACTTCCCATGTTAATATCATGAAAATATCCATTAATGGTGTAGAACTTTGCCACATTTTAATCAACTACACCTTTATATGATGAACAATGTGCTCATTATGACCCAAACTATATGTTTTTAGTTTATAATCTACATTTTATTTTAAAACACAAATCACATAATAAGAACTAAGAAAAAAATATTTATATTGTTTTGATGCATTAGGAAAACTATGCATCAGTCATTGGTGATGTGTATGAATTAGCCACAACTCAATATGATACGTAGTTCATAATATACGATTCAAAGTGAATGTTTTGAGTATAAAATTGATGTTTATTTTCAAAAAACATGTGACGTAAAAAATGATAAAACTTAATCAAATAAATTTTATACTATTTAAAAAAAATACTTATGTCATTTATGACTTGTTGGAATCGACGAGACAACAATATGATTCATGGTGTTCTTGGTATGACTTGAAGTGAATTTTTGTTATTTAAAATTTTTAGTTTATTTTAGAACACATTCCACATTCTCAAAACAAATCAAAAGTATTTATATTGATTTTGTACTTTAGAAAAATTATACGTAACACATTTTTGACATGTAGGAATTAACCACACCACCATCTCATACACAGAGTATCTAGTATGATGTGAAATGTATGTTTTCAGTTTTTAATTTACATTTTAGTTCAAATCACTTGTGACATAATCAAAACCAATAAAATGGATCTTTTTCCATTATGAAAAAAAATCAGAATTTTTGTTGTAATATAATTTATGACAGATCAATATGAAACAAGGTGTGGTTAGTATGAATCGAAGTATGCATTTTCAATTTAAAATTTTCATTTTAGTTTAAAAAAAATCAAATATCCAAAACAATGAAAAATGTATCATATTGTATTCAAAATTTACTATAACGATCTATAATTAATTTTTGTCATGAAATAATCCACCATATGTCAATTCTGTAGATGATGTGGTATGTATCACTCAAAGTGAGTATTTTCAATATATAAGTGTATATTTATTGTTGAAAACACACACAACATACCAAAAAATGAGAAAAAATATTCATATTGTTTTGATACTTAGGAAAATGATTTATATGTCATTTTTGACATGTAGGAATTTAATGAATGTCAATACAACACATGATGTGTCTAGTATGACATTAAGTGCATGTTTTCAATATAAAAGTTTCATCTGAGATTTAAAATCAAGTCAAATTGTCAAAAAAAATAAAATTATGTCATATTGTTTTAAAATTATAGGAAAATTATTCATAATACATTTGTGACATGTAGGAATCAAACTCTTGTTAATCTAATGCATGATGTGGTCGATATGATTCAATGTATGTTTTAAAATATTAATGTTTATTTTGTGTTTGGAGTGCATATCACATAGTCAAACTAATATGAAAAGATTTAATTGTCATAAAATATTAATACAATGATACATAATTCAATTTCAATATGTAGGAATTGACCATACATCTGTCCAATATATGATGTGGTAGGTATGACTCGAAGTGCATGTTTTCAATATTGAAATTTCATTTTAGTTTAAAATTCACGTCACAGATCCAATAATGAGACAAAAATCTAGAATTATTTTCAAATATTCTTAAAATAATCCAAAATTCATTTTTTATGTATAGGATTCAATCAAACATCAATCTGACTAAAAATGAGTTTAGAATGACTTAAAGTACATTATTTCAATATAAAAGTGTCATTTTAGTTTAAAATGCTCATCACATAGCAAAAAATAAGAAAATAAGATTAGATTATTTTCAAATAATAAAATCTATAATCCATTTATGATGTGTAGGAGTCCACCATAAATAAATTGGGACCATGATGTGGTCAGTAAAAATAAATGTTAATGTTTTCAATATAAAAGTTTTATTATAGGTCAAAACACTCATCACATATCATACACCAATAAAATGATAATGTACTATTTTTAATCATTATGAAAATGATCCATAATTCTGTTGTGATGTATAGGAATCGAACGTATATCAATATCACAGACGATGTAGAAGCAATTTCCCAAATATTGAATTATCAATATAGAAGATTCATTTTAGTTTAAAACACACGCCACATATCCAAAACTAGGAATAAGATATAGGAATTTTTAGGCATTAGGATAACGACCAGTATATCATTTTTGACATGCATGTATCAACTTAACATCATTCTGACACACGATGTAGTTGTATGATTTGAAGTGTACGATTTCAATGTAAATGTATAAGGTTTGTTTAAAACATGCATCACATAACAAAATATAGAAAACAAATACATATTGCTTTAAAACATTTGGAATAATATCCTTAATTTATTAGTGACTTTTAGGAATCAACTACACCCAAATCCAACTAAACAATTTTTAGGTATGAGTCAAAGTGTGTGTTTTCAATATAAAAGTGTCATTTTAGTTTAAAACGTGAATTATATTTCCAAAACAGAGAATAAGAGATCAAATTATATTCAATTATTAGTATAGATGTCTATAATTAATTTCTGAGGTGTTGGAATTGATGTCATGAAAATCCAACACATGAATTTTTCAGTAAGATTTGAACATAATTTTTTAAATATAAAATTATCATTTTAGTTTAAAACATGAATCACATATCCAAAATGTAGAAAAAGATATCAGATTGTTTACAGAATTTAGTTGATGATCCATAATTCATTTTTATATGTATTAATTAACCATGCATCAATCTGATTCACGTTGTGGTTGGTATGATTCTAAGTTCAGGTTTTCAATATAAAAGTGTCCTTTTAGTTTAAAACATGTATCACATAGAAAACAGAGTAAAAAATCTTCGATTATTTTCAGACATTAGTATAATGATCCATAAATCATTTGGGATGTGTAGTAATGGACCACACATTATTCTAAAGAATTATTTACTGACAATATCATTAATATATTTATATAATAATTAATAACATAATGTATCTTAAATATATAATGCAAAATTAAAATTATAAATTGTTTATTTTTTATTTACTGTAACTAAAATCAGCATTGGTTTTATTGTAGGGACATGCTTTTGTACGTAGGGTGTTCTATAGAGAGTGCATGTTATAAGAGTTATGATTTTGTATATTGGTTTTAATTGTTTATGATTAAATGTAAATATCACTTAAATGTAAATATTTTGTATTTAAATATTGAATTTAAATGATAGGGAAATGTTTTATTTTTATTTCAATCTAATTTTATGCCTATATTTATATCATTGTATTAGTATACTAATTGGGTTTGCTGTGATAAGGATTTTATAGGGCTGTTGCAGCATTGTAGTTGCTACATGGCCTTTATCAATGATAACAATAATAGAGTCAAAGGCCCCTATTATCAATGCTAGTAAACACACTAATAAATGGGAACATTATTAGTTATATTTAAAGTTTTGATAATGGGATCTTTTATTAGATCCAGAAAAATCATGGATATAGGGGCCTTTATCAACATTAAAAGAAGACACTGATAAAGGGTTCCTTTATCTACACTTTCTTTTAGCCCTAATAAAGGAATCCATTATATTTCATTTCTTTTTGTACAAATAAAGGGTACCTTTATCAGCTCTTTTACTAGTGATTATAAAAGTCTCGGTCATTTAAGATCACTTTGATTGTATGTGTCTTTTATGTTTATAAATACCTTTTCTAGTATTGTTAATGGATCTACCTATAGTAGTGAGAATTCTGAAAAATCCAAATATTTGAAATCACCAAACTATTTTGGGAGTTCATCAGTAGTAGAAGAAACCTCATCTAAAACCATAGAAATCATCTTACAATATCTTTCCCAAATAGGATTAACGCTTGGGAACAAAAATAAATTATTTAAATTATACCCTGAGAGGAGCCTTAAAAAAGGAATTGATCATACATGATAATATGCAAGATCTAAAAAAATATATAAAACTGAAAGAACATCAGAAATAGGCCTTTATAAAAAATCTGAGACCTTTAGAAATATATTGGCCGACTAGAACATCAACTAAACTGAATCAGAGCCATGGACTAGCCATCACATTTCCATAAAATATCAATACTTCACTCTCTAACCACTATGCTAAGAGAAGCTCCATAATCTTTCATCACCAAACACATGTCTACAAATAGGGATCTCTAAGATCCAACTTCTATCCCTCTCATTGAACAATGAATTATGTCTATCAAAATTCTATCATGAAAAATCATCATTAATAATATCTTATAGAACCACAATCTTTATTTCAATCAAGGAATTCAATAAAATGAATTGAAAATAAACACCCCAAATCCAAGGATATATCTAGATATTAAAAGACAACCCATTAGAGATGCCAAAAAAATACCCTCCACGAGAAGGACCTTATCTTCAGAAATACTATGATACAAAAAACATGGATGATGGACAAACATAAGTTGCAACCAAAAAACAAGGGGAAAATATTTTTCACTCAAGAACTGAGAAGAAATGGAACAATGAAAAACACAAAACCTCTAAAATTTCATCGAAGGAAGAGATGTGATGAAATACCACATATTCCAGAATACCAAACCTCCATCATCTTTAGGGAGATATAATCATTCCCATGAAACCATGCGCATATTCTTCCTGTCATCCGTAGAAACCCACCAGAATTATGAGAACATGGAATGAAACTACTTGATAAAATTGAATAGAAGTTGGAAGAGGGACATAAAATTAGTAGGAATAGATTTCACCACTAACTTGATCGAGGATTTATTCATGGACCTCGACAAAACTGTCTCCTTCAAATCATTAATTCACATCCAAATTTTATCCAAGACAGATGCAAACACCTCCATATTATATATTCCAATAACCATCAGATGTCCCAGATAATTATTTTCATAATAACCTGATTAACTTTTAATAGTGAAATAAATCATCTCTATTCACTATAATATGTCTTTTGATGTGAATATTTAGTTTTTAATCACTGTTGTTTTAGTTTCTGTGATGACAGGGGTAATTTGGTTTCTCACCACATTTCAAGGTTTATGAGTTCATATGATATTTCAAATTGGATAAATTATGTTCCCATTGTGGCTTCATAGTTGTTGTTTAAGGATTTTAATTTCCAATTAGATGATATTTCATGGTTTATTCAAAAAATAACAATAATTATTTTTAGTTTTGGAAGTAAAAAAACAATTTAACATTTCTTTTTTATTATTTAATTATATTACAGACTCAATGAGAGTGTCAAAGAAACAAATTGTGAGGATTATGAAAAATAAAACGAAATGAGATAAGGGGGGTAATATAATAAAATTGGGGAGAAATATATATAATCATAATGGACTAGTGAAAATGATATTGAAAATAATGAATATTTAGAAAAAAAAAGTATTTTTGAATGAATAACCATATCCCTATTCAACGTTTTTTTGAATGTCAAAGGAGAAATATTTATAAATGAAAAACCATATCCTTTTTACTATATATTGGAAATAAATTTTTGAGTATTTTGAAAAATATTATGAAATAAGAGAAGGGTGAAATCATAATATAATTAGTATGAAACGTATTTAAATATAAAGGACATGTGAAAATGATGTTGAAAACAAGGAATATATGGGTATATAAAAGAATAATTTTTTAATGAAAATCCATATCTTTTTTTACCCTCTTATAAGTAAATGTTATTATAGAACAATATCCTTTATTTATATGTATATTAATTAATTACATCACTTCAACAATAATATATATAATTCGATTTTAATGAGAAATTACTATATTTTTTACACTTTTAATGATAATCCCAAATGAATTATAAATAATTTAAAAAATTAATAATTATAATTTAATTAAAATTTGATAGTATAGTATTTACAATTTATGAATATATATTTTTTTAGTTATAATTAATATTAAAGCATACTATATTTATAATAATTTAAGTATATTTAATAATATTAAATATACTAATAATATTATTATTTTAGAATATATATATATATATATATAAGAGAACAATTTACAAATATAATTAATAATATATTTATTATTTAATGTGAGTAGTAATAGATGAGAATTTTTTTCATTATAATCATTCTATTAAAAATATAATTAAATATATATATATAATTATATTATATATATACTTCATGTATAATTAAAAATATATTTTGAGTACTGGTACAGTAGTGAATGAAGGGTAATTTCATCATTTTAATCATTTTATTTAATTATAATTATAATATAACTAGATACACTTTTTTATAATGAAGGAAATTTAATTAAAAGAATGATGAACTAGAAATATAAGAGAGTTTATCCACTAAGGAAAATTGATCTACCAAACATGAGATCTGCTAGTATGACTCCAAGTTACCTTAAGATGGGAATCCATATTCCCAGATCTTTTGATTAATGAGAACTCACATAGGAATAAGAATTGAGAAAATGAGCGGATCTTATGAACAAGTAAGATAAATGATTAAAGGTTATACCTAGATACTTGGATCACATAAATAATGTAGAGGCAATATGATTCCAAAATTATGGATTTTCATCCATTCTTGATGGAAAACATTACACTCTCAAATACTGAATGGGCTTCTGCAACTAGTGGATTCGAGTGAACATGGACAGATTTCTAGAAGGTCCTCACTATACATCTAAGGTAGGCAAAAACCATAATACCAATACCGATGGTTTCACCCCTGAGATATATTCCTTCACATTACATTACATCAAATCTGCTAGGGAATGGTTCCACAAGCTAGTGCAAAAATGAAAAATTGGAACCTCAAACTGCACCTCATTCCTTTTCCATAACTCTATAAAATATGTCACACACTCAATGTAGAAGGAAATTTTCCTTGATCACTGATGATATATAATTTCATTTCATCACACCCAGAAAATATAGGTGATAATGAGGAGGGACTCCACAATCTCTATTTTGAGAGAATAAAACAATTTGATGAGAAACGTTGCTGGGTCAATCACCATGTCTACCTGATAATCGTCATTTGAATTCCTTTTGTAGAAGACAATCCTTGAACCGAAGAATAAAAATATATCATGTGATGAAGACTCCATCACAGACAAACACATGGGTCATCATAGTTTATTAGATTCAAGGAGGAACATGAGAAACTATTCAAGGAGAGGATATCGAAGTACACATTCCACAATAAAAACTGGACATTGTGAGTAGATTCCATCCACCATAGTGCCTTCAACTATATGTCATTCTTTGTTAATCACATCCAATGTTCAATTATATATAAATATTTAATTTAATATTGTCTTTAACTCTCCTAGATCCTAAAAAGTCTATCTTATCCATTGTCATTCAAAATGGGATACTCAAGATGATTCTTCTTGTTTGGGGACAATCCTGACCATGGGTTAAAAATGCTTAAGAAAAAACTTGTGAGAAAACCTATGAAATATATAAGCAATACTATGGAGATAGTGAAATCAATATGAATTATTTTCAACATGAAAAAACCCTCTGATGTGGAGGATTAAAAAATATGGGTAAATTCAAAAATATCAACAATGAATCATATAATACAAAGAATCCATGTAAATAATGAACAAGATTTAAAAATGTGAAAACATAAAAAAAAACCTATGTGATAACCACACACTGATACATATCTTCCTTCTCTCTTCTAAATATCATAGCAATTCCATGAATCAAAAGATCCACATGGAAAAAAACGTCACCCTTCTATCGAAGAAATGTCACTACCTCTGAGATCATCATATGAACATGCATCAACATTGCACCATCTTAAAAAACATAAAGGATATCTCTCTCTAGTGCTAAATCACGAGGAACAGTTGACCATTAATTGGGGCACGCTTCTAGATCACCATAATCAAGAAGACTATTGATACATGGGCTATATCATTGATCGTGTCAGCGACGCTTCACACTTGTTTAATGTTGATATGTTGCACATGATATTGCAAATACGGTATCCAATACCATCGTTGATCTACCATTGAATCCTAATTCATCATTGATGATAACCCACACATGATTCTGAAAATTTGATACCCCTTTTCTCTTTATCTATAGGGACTACATATTGAGCAGATCATCCTATTCGCCAAAAGCTACTTCCCCATTTAAGGCCGTTGATGATTATTTTTTCAAAATACCAATATGATATGAAATAATGTATCTTATATCTCTAAATCACCATGTATCTTCCCTTTTTATATTCAAAAAATCATCTCATCTAAATATTTATAAAAGATATATCATCCAATGAGATATACATGGATCCTTATCTATGTGATATGAAAAAAGATATATCATATTGAGTGTCATATCTTATCTTGAATATATAAACACCCATATCTGGGAAGAAACCCAAAAATATTTTAATTCATCCCTCAGTGAAGATACCAACCAATATTCTCAGTTGGACTGAAATCCTATTGGTATAACACCAACCATCATCCATTATAAAAAATTGACGATTCCCTTATGTAGCTCAGACAAAAACATAACTACTCACCCTACCAAAGTAACCCAAACCCTTCTAACTTTTACATATATGTTTCTGCAACACCATCATTATAATAAAAAAACATGTCTCCCTCAAAATCGTGACAACCAAATAATTTAAAGCACTGGTGGGAAAAACATTCCCCCCACTCAAAATCCTAATCATTTAACACATCACCTCAATCTTCAATATTCAATTATTTCTTCACCACAAAAAAATTAAGAAGAAAATAATTACATTTATATATTGAAACACCTATCTTAACCTATTTTATATGCCAAATTATATTCATCCTCATGCACAGGATATTGATGCCCTAAAAAACATCCAAAATTCTCACCACAAATTGTAATCTTGAACAACGACCTATGATAACACTTGCTGGGTGAGAATCTGGAATATGGAATAAAAACACATGCAGAACAACTTTTGAGAAACATGATGAAATATGAAATTGATATTATATAGAATTAATAAATTATCCAACACAATTTTAAATGTTGGAAAACCCTCTGATGTAGTGGAATAAAAACCCACATGGAAATTCCCAACTAACTATTATGAATCAGATATTATAATGAATACATTTAATTCCTTAACTACATTTATAAATGACAGAGCATAGAAAACTTGTGTGAAATACACTCCCCGATACATCTTGTCCTTCACTCAGATTAATATCTTGACAACTCCATGTATCAAAAGATCTATCTCTGAAAAAATGTAACCCTTTTGTTGACGAAACGTCACTACCTTTGTGATATTCACAAGAACATGTGTCAACAATGAACCATCTTGGGAAATACAAAGATTTTATCTCTATCATGATCTCACCACAATGATTTATCACTGATAATCATTTAGAACACACCACTTGATCACCACAATAATGAACACTCTCAATAAATGGCATCAATCCTTGATCACATCACTAATGGTTATCACCTATTAAATGTTTATGTGCTACACAGGCTACCGCAAACATGATATTCCATCCCATTGTAGATCTATTATAGATGCTCCATTCATCATTGATGACAACCCACATGGGATACCACAAACACGACACCCATTTCCACTTGATCATTGGGAACTACATCTTGAGAGTCTCTCTATATTCTCCACTAGTCTCTTCCCCTTTAAATTCCATTTTTGTTTCCTTTTTCAAAATATAGATAAGATGTGAAATATTATATCATATATCCCCAAATAACCATGACTCTTCCATGTTATTATTAAAACATTTATCTCATCTAAATAGGAATTGAATATATATCTTCCCATGAGATACACATGCAGCCTTTTCTATGTGATATGATAAAATATATATAATATTAAAAAAACATACCTTATCTCCAATGTGGAAACACCAATTTGTGGGATGAAAAGGAAAACTAATATCTATCAAATTGGACCAAAATTTTAGAATATAATATCACTATCCATTTATTGTACTATCCAACGTGGAGTTAATCATTGAATCCTCGAACCCATAGACCATTGGTGAGGTAGCCTTCATCCCTTTGTTTTCCACCATCCAAAGTTCCTTTCATATATTCACCATGGCTTCATCATCGAATATCCAATATTGTTCATCGGAAAGGTTTTCTCATGTCCCCCATTAACGTCTCTAGGAAAATAATGAATCTAACCCAATGTTGAACCCAAAAAGTCTATATGAGGGAAAAATTATACTAGAGGATCGAGGTGCACAAAGAATCAAGGTGTTGGAGCAGCCACCACACTTAAAATTCTAGTAGCATTGTGTTGAAATGTTGAAAATCTTGGAACCCCATTCCCCTGTAATTTTTATAAAGTAAAATATTTTCCATGAAATCAAATTAATTTTTTTTCTTCCATTATTTATGCCCCATCAGAAATAAGTGAGGTGAGAGAAAATATGGCCTATTAAAAAGATAGTCATTTTAAAAATAGACATAAAATAGGTAGGTATAGCCTATATAAAAACCGTGATCAGAGAATCTTTCCCAGATTTAGAGATCCGATTAAAATTTCATCCTGTAATTTTCCCCTCTATCTTGGAAACTCAAGAAAACCTTCCTTTTAGAGAGACCAAATATCATTGGAGGACCAAGTTATCTGACAAAATTATTAATAACCTAAATGTGGGAGGCTCTGTTGAGTTTATCCATACTATAATCCATAACACCTAAACAGAAGGAAATTTTTTGAGTTATTATGGTTGAAAGAGTATTGAGATTCTTTATCAAACAATCAAATCAAGTCATGAATAGAGTTTCATTCGTCAAGGGTGGTTCCTAAAAAATACAAGATATCATCAATAAAAAAATGGGAAATGGGGTGAATTTTTCTATAGACCTTCCCTAAATGAATTGAATTTCCCTTTGGTGATGCTAAAATAAGTTTAGAAAACAGGGAATCCACAAAAAAAACAAAAGTTAAAAGACAAACCCCCTAAAAAAGACCCCTATTATTGGTGAATCTATAAGATAGGACACCATTTATTTTAATCCAAAATGAAACTGAAGATACTCATTATATGGAAACCTAAATCCATTTAGAATATAATCCCATTTGTCTCAAAACACTCTAAATAAAGGGCTATTCAACCATATTATACACATTTTACATATCAATATTCTAATCTATTACACATCCTTTAGCTACTGAGTGATTTTTTAAAAGAATGGAAAACCTCACTCGGAATAATCAAATTATTATATTTGAGTATTTTGAGAATTAAATAACTTTAATTGTCAAAAATAATATAAGGATTCCATGAACGTACGTGGTTAACCAAAATATATGAGAAACTTTTTCCAATAACATTTTATAAACTGATGGAATTAAAATTTCATACAAAAGAGGTATTTTTTAAGTTTAGGATTAGAGTAATAAGAGTTTCATTTATCATGGAGTATTTTCCTTTACCTACCCATTGGTATTTCAATTCACCCGATACATCACACATGAAAGTATTCCAGATTTAAAAAAACAAGGCATAGAATCCATCCAGCCCTAGTCCTTTAGTGGAATTGATTTGTTTTTGGGTCATAAATATTTCATCCCCAGAGAGGTCACATGAGATATTATGATTTATTACCAAAATATCCAATAATTCAGTACATGATGAAATTTTAGGAGAAATGGTCATCTCCCCCCATATAAAGCCCGTATTAAGAACTCATAATAAGATCATGGATCCCCTTATCGTTGAACATACCACCACCCATTTCATCTAAGAATATGGATGTGGTTTTCTTAAACCTCCTACAGATGTCATATAGTGGAAATAATGGTAATAGAGTCACCTTCCTTGATATGGGTTTCACATGCATGAAGAGACTAAATGATTTCCTTGATTTTATGGGTCGCATCCAACTCCACTTCAAGCGTCGAAATATTTTAATGTACTGAATCATAGGGGGTAAGAGTATAGATTGTTCTATTTTATTTCCAATGAATAACAATGATATCCCATTTCGAAGAACATGAAGTTCAAATAGTGCATTAAATGTTTTTCAATGTGTTTGATATTCCTTCTCATATCAGGATGCACTATCTTCCAACATGAACATTCTAATTCATCACATTCCATATGTTTCACCCAAAATCATTCAATTCTAAAAATCATTATAGATACATATTATGTTTTAGAACCTTATTAACTTTTAATAGATAACAAAAGTCTTCCCTCTGCTCTGGAATATGAGGTTGGATGTGCATGATCAGTTTTAAATATATATTTTTCATTATGTGCAGGAGGAGGTAGTTTGGTTGCTCACTAAATTTAATGTTCAAAGAGATCATCTAATATTTTTATATGGTTCAATTATTTTCTCATTGGAGATTCATTAGTTGTATTCATGGATTTAAATTTTACTTGGAACATATTTAATTTTTATTTCAGAAAATAATAATATAGATTTTTAGTTTTGGAAATAATAATAATAAATATTCAATATTTCAAGTTATTATTTAATTATATTTTAAACCCTATGAGTGGTGAACAAAATTCAATTCCGAGGAATTTGAAAAATAATAAGAATGGAGTGATGGGGATTCCATAATAAAATTAGGATAAAATATATGTAATAATGATAGACTTGTGAAAATGATATCGAGAATAAGGAATATTTAGTAAAACAAAAAAAATTTATTAGTGAAAAATCATAGACCTTTTTACCCTTTTTTTAATTCACATGAAAATAGTTTATGGAAAAAACCTTATCGTTTTTACCATATTTTGAAAAAAACATGATGATTATGAAAAATGTCACAGTATTCTAGAAGGGTGATTCATTGGATAAATTAGAAATTAATATATATATATATATAATTACAATGGAGTATTGAAAATTATATGTAGAATAATGAATATTTAGGAAAATATAATAATATTTTATGAATAAAAAAATCATATATATTTTAACCCTCTTATAAGTATGATTTTTGAATAGACAATGATGAACATAAATATCAGTAGAATCCAAATTACACAACTCTAGGGTGAAAGAAGAAAACCAATATGATGCCCCCTACCACCCCTAAGAGTGTCATTGAAATGTTCCAGGTTGTCTCCCTCTCTCATAAAAACGGTGAAACCACAATATGAAAATAATGGTTCTAAATTTATGATATTGTTAGTAAATGTCTTGAAAGGCATGATAAGGCCTCCATCCTTCTCAAAAGTTCCAATAAGAACATTAAAGTTAGATTCAACCACGATAATATTCCAACCATGAGAAGAATAAAACTCCACACCATTCCATAAGGCAACAGATTCAACCACAGGGGGACCAACCTACATCAAATTTTGAGAGATGATTCTTGACTGTAGAACAAATATGATTGTAGATAATGGCACAAAGGAAAAAAAAATATACAAATATTTTTGAGTATGTATTAATCTAGAAAATTCATAAAAAGTGAGGAATCCATCTAGTTGGAGGGGCCTAAAATGATGAAAGATGATGTCCCCACTTCATCATTCCCATGAGAACCTTATTTGTGGATCCCAGAAATCAGAACATTATCATTGATGGATGTGCACTAAAACACATATGTGCTTTGACGTAACCAAATAATCCATACCTGGATACAATAAACTTCCATCGTTTTCACTAACAATGATCTAAATATTCCCCCACCATAATCATAACATCCCCAAGACTTATTCAAAGAGCAGATACTAATTAATCAAAAATTGACAACATCATAGAAACAAGAGAGAAAGAGAAAATCATTTAGAGTTCAGTTTCCATATTGGTCTCAAAGAGAGGATATAAGGTAATCTCAATCAAATTTGGAGTGGAATGTCGGGAATAAGTGGTAATGATAATTCTAAAAAAATTTAATAGAATATTTTTACCATTAGAAGTTATTATGAATTCATAATATGATTCCCGGGTGGAGTCCCTAAAATATCTCCATGATTGATGTGAGTCCTATATCCCAAGTGAACTCAGTAGCAGCTTGAAATTTTAGTTAACTAATTGAGAAAATATGGCACGGTTTAATGTCCCAATACAACCTCTGAAACCACCCTATGTTAAATATAAAATAACTAAAGATTAATCATACGCAGATCTGAACCACTAATATCATCAACCACAATATCCCTCACTGAATATTCCTCAATACTAGGAGATGGATTAGAGAATGGTTTCTTACCCTTGATAATAGAAATCCAAGGACCACTCAAGATATTAAAACTAGGACTACTATAAATTCTCTAGTAAATATCACTTTTCAGAACATCTGTATATCCCCAAATTGAAATGACCTAATAAATTCATTAATGAAAATTCTTCTTCATCTATTTTAATTTCGTTTATGCTAATGTAAAATATATAGACTTATTTGGTTCTATGTTTAGGATTTTAAAATACCATTAAGAATTTGGACCATTTATAATATAGTCATATAAAAATGATCACAAGATTAGTATAAATATTGGGCTTTAAAAAATCCAATTTGCTCAGAAAAAGGAAGTGATGGCCTCATATAGTTTACTTTCCACATACGAAGCCAATTTTCGGAGCTCGGAATGTAGGTGGCGTCATTGGGCTTCACTCTTGACCAAGTCCAAGTCAAGCTTCAAAAAGTTAATCTTGAGCGGAACCGCCTATGAGTGAAGTAGAAGTTGATAGAGATTACCACTCATGCAATGTTATCTAATCCAACCAATGATTATGTTACCATCATGAACCATACCCTATGTTCTTATACTGGTTTCATAAGGGGTTATGTAACAGGACCCTAGAACTATGACTATGTACATTATTTTTTTATAAAGAAAGTGAATTAATTTTATTATTGTAACATTGTAAATAGTTTTTAAAGCCTAAATAGTATTTTTAGTTAATATTCAACATAGAAATCTATTTTGATAAATAAATGAAGTTTTTAATTAAATAATATTTTAATAAATTATTATTATTATCATTATTAATTTAATTTTTATTTAATATAAATTATCATATAATATTATGAATTCAAAGGTAATTTTTATTATGGTTTAAAAGATGTTTTTTTCAAAACCCGTTAATTTTTAATAAATGCTTATTTTTATTTAAAAAGTAAAAATTATAATATTTATAAAATTATTTAGATAAAATGATTATTATTTTTGGAATTAGGACATCGATATTATCCAACGGAGAATTTTTCATAATTTTCTAAGATAGTTGAATTGTTGGGAAAAAATTTAATATCGTTTAAATATATAATGTGTTTTATGACATCCTAATGACCCCATAGTGATGTAATAAAATACTATAAACATCAATTTCTGACAATATATGTTTTAAAAATAATATAATATGATTTTGGGTTAGTTTTATTTATTTTACAAAGCATTAGTGGACCCTTCAATGATTATAAAACATTTTGTATTTTTATATATATTTTTTGAGAGTGTGACTCACCTCAACATAAACAACCATATTATGTTATGATGTTAGGCCATTGGCCTTATAAAATATTACATTCCACTACCATTTCAAAAAAATGGGCAAAAAACATGGGACGGTTTGTGGTTTTGATTAGTACAATGTGAGTTTTCCAGAACATAAATAATAATGAATTCCCTGTCTTTTCCTATATAAACCCACACAAGACCCCACTTAATCTTCACTCAAAGACATTTTAGTTTGAGCAACCCCTGAACTCCTCTTTATAGAATCCTCCCAAGGTGCTTCGTGCTCCCAAGAAGCCTCTCTCAAGCCTCTCCCAAGCTTTTGGGATCACACTTCAAAGTAAGGGATTTCTTCCTTTCTCATTTTTGTCCATTTTTATTTGAGTTGTTATGCCCTTTTGTTTTTGATTACAAATTTGGGGGTATGATTTATCAACTCACCCATACTGACCTATTTACTTTTTTATGGTGGGAGACCCCTTTCTCTCTCCTTAATGTCTTGCATGTACACTCGTTACCATGCCGAAATTTCGTGAGGGATTTCTCTCTCCTCTTGTACATCCAAGTAAATATTTTTTATTGTGCATCTAAATTACATTACGTTTGTTGGGACATGTATCTATTTGACCCCCTTAATTTCCAATTCATGTAAATATGATGAGACACCCATTTCTATTTTATCAACCATTTTCATGAATCCTTATGTCACACCATTATGCTACCAAAATTGCACCGCTTTTTTCCAAACCAAGATCATTGTACCATACCCATATATCTATCAAGGGTGTTCACCTTTATGCACTTTTAAAAATTTAATATTAATTTCATTTATTTATTACACATTACTTAACAGTGTAATAACTTATGGTGCTGATTGACACCATGTTAAATGATCCATGTCAACCACTAATGCAAGAAATAAAATGTTTAAGAAGGGTGCACCCTAATAGCACTCCATTGCATTGGGTAAATATTAGTATCCTTATATATAAAATGAAATGAGGGTTTATTCATGTTAATTCATGTTCAATGAGGGTTTAATCATGCTCTATGTGAATTTGTACTTGGCTCATGCTAAAACCTTTTTAAATGTTGTTTCCACATTTCCATATTATGTTAATCATGTTATATCATGCCTTTATGTTCATGTTTATCTTATGATCCATTCATATAACTATTTCTTACAATATATTTTTATCCTTCATGTTATGCCTTGTTAAATATCTTAATGGGATTTATATGCCACCATTTTCATATTAATATCCTCATGTTATCATAGGCAATGCTACGTACGAGGGAATGTAATGGTCATGTAAAGGGTGTTTTCAATAAAGTTGTTGTATTTCATATTTGAAGTTGTTAGGTAATGGTCCTAAGCCCCAAAGAAAATAGACCTATTGATATTCTATGATGTATCAAATGATGTTTATGTAATAAATCATGTTTTATTGTGTAATAATTTGAATGGTTGTTATAGTTGGTATCAGAGGATAGGTTTTGTTATTTTTGGGATTAGGATTATAAAACCCTAGTAAAGCCTTAGAGATAAGACTAAGTATAATAAAAACATCCTTAATATTTGGTGAGTGTTGAGTAGGTGGTTTATCAAGAAAATATATCCATGTCTAGATATGAGAAGGTAGAGGCGGCTCTGGCACAGATATACCTATGGGTGACAACCCCAACAAGGAGTTTCAATATTGACCTGGGGTATAATGGTACATGACAATAGGCCTTGCTGCACTTTTGGTTATGACACTCCCAGTGTATATGCTTTGGTAAATTCACAATCTTTGTATGAACCCTTACTAAGCGAATTTAAAAAATTCACCTCAAAATATATGTTAGAATGCAGATCACGAATAGCATAAATTGAAGCCTATGGATTCATAAGTTAAGGAAATAAAAGTTATTTATAATTTATCAGTTTCGTCCATGGATTACCCTTTATGTGTTACCTCTAACATTCCTTTTATTCCAGCCAATGGCTAGTAATTGGAGGACTCAGGCTACAACTGTTGTGTAGATCAATGTGATGAATGTGCTGTTGAGATGCCCAACCCGATGGGAGTGTGAATTGAAAACATTTTCACGCTTCTCTCTTATTTAACTCAAGGTTGGAATAGAAACATGGGTCAAGAGTAACGTTCAACACCCCTAAAAAAGAACAAGTCTCTATCAAGAGCTTCATGAGATAATGGCCTTCTAATTTGAATAAATCATCTGATCCCTCAATTGTTGAACAATGGATCAACGCCATTGAAATGATCATATCCATCCTTCAATGTTCTGAACAAGAGAAGGTTATCCTAGCTACTTATCTTGTGGAGGGTTAAGATGATCAATTGTGGACACTGATAAAAAATATGAAGCCTGAGGTGGATATTTTGAGGTTGGAATGGAAGGATTTTCGGAAGATGTTTTTTGATTAATATTTTACACACACCCTCAGACTTAAGATGGAAAGGTACTTACATTCCCTTATGAAAAAAGATGATGACTATGTCAGAGCATAAGAGGAAAACATCACAAGGATTTCATGATATGCCTTCAACATTTTTGTTACCCCTAAATGCAAGGTTGACCGCTTCTTTGGTGGGTTGAAACCTAGCGTGTGGAAAGTACAGACAATCCGTGACTTCGATAACTATGAGGAAATTATTGGATGTTCCCTCAAGGTTGAAATAGAGATCGTAGAATCATAGGGTGTATCATGGGGATAAAAAGTGTAATGTGGAATTCAATTGTAGTTGTCCAATGGATAAATACAATGGTGCTATCAAAATCTAGCACCCCACTTACCAAAGGTGTCGGAAAAAGCACCCCAGAAATTGCCTGAAGGGGATGAGAAAATGCTTTAGGTGTGGTAGAGAAGGGAACTAGGAATTAACTGTCAATAAGAAAAACCAGTAGCTACGATAGAGGAGAGAAACATTATGTCTGAACTTCAACTCATGGTTCATTGCTTCAACTACAAAGTACTGGGGAACTTTTTAAACTAGTTCCCTAAGACCATGGTTTTAGGAGGCAACCAACAACCTTCAAGGTAGAAAGGGTGAGCTTTTTCTATCACTACTACTGATGTAAACACCGAAAATGAATTGGTGAAAGTTACGCTAATTATTCATTCAAGAATAGCAATGGTACTTTTTGATTCTGGTTCTACACATTCATTTATATCCCAAAAGATTAGTAGAACATTTCCAACACCACCACAAATCATGGAAGTACAAATGTCAGTGAGTACAAAAAATGGGGAAATCCTTGCATCCCATGAATATAACTCCTCCTCTATCATAATCAGTGGAATGAACTTCCCTGGGAACCTATTTTTAATCCCTCTTGAGGAATTTGATTCAATTCTTGGCATAGATGGGAATTCCCTATATATCACCAACATAAATTTAAAAGTGAGGGAAATCACTCACTATATGGAGAATCGACCCCCGATTCTATAAAACTGCAAAGAGGAAGATGAATATTCTTTAGCTCCATCATCTCAATCAGGGATATTTTTTCCCTGTGAGCACATGTATCTAGCATAGATGATTGATTCCATGGGATCAACCATCCATGAAGACATGAATATTGTGGGTGAATTTGTTGAAGTCTTTCCCTAGGAATTGTCTGGTCTTCCTCCTAGAAGAGATGTTGAATTCTCAATTTACCTTATTCATGGGGCATTTCCAATATCCAAGACTATGTATAGAATGGCTGTTGTGGAGCTTGGGGAGGTGAAGAAATAACTACCAGATAATCTAGATAAAGGGTTTATACACCCAAGTGTTTCACCATGGTGTGCACTAGTCCTCTTCATTAAGAAGAAGGATGGGTCAATATGCCTTTTCATTGATTATCGTGAGCTTAACATAAACATGATAATAAAAAATTATCCTCCCCAAAAATTTTAGGACTTGTTTGATCAGTTGTGTGGAAAACAATACTTCTTCAAGGTGGATTTATAGTCGAGATATTATCAAGTAAGGGTGAATAAGGAAAATAACCCCAAGACTACTTTTCGTACAAGTTAAGAGCACTATGAAATTATAGTAATTCCTTTCAGAATCAATAATGATCCACCAATCATCATGGACGTGATGAATAGATTCTTTAGGGATTACCATGAAAAAATTTGTGGTAGTCTTTATTAATGATATTCTAATATAATCCAAAACCATGGAGGATCTTGAGGATCATCTATGAACTGTACTACAGACCTTGCAGAAGGAGAAGATCTATGAAAAGTAAAAAAACTGTGATTTTTGGTTGAAGGAGGTCTCATTTTGGGTCATATCATCACCAGAAATATGATATTTATGGATCCCTCCAAAGTAGATGCAATTGAGGGATGGTCGAGGCCAACATCAGTAACATATATTCGTACCTTCATAGGGTTAGCTGGATATTATCAATGATTTGCGAGAAATTTCTCATGATTTTCAAACCCTCTTACCAAGATAAAATGGATGGGAGTAAAGTTTTCTTAGAGTGATGAATTTGAAGGAATATTCAAGGAGTTAAAAATGAGTCTTATCATTGCACATGTTCTAATTTTATCCACAAGTGGAGAACTTTTTGTGGTATTAAGTGATGCTTCCAATAAGGGCATGTGATGTGTGTTTATGAAAAATGAGAAATTCATTACCAATGATGCAAGGAAATTGAATGTCCATGAGAATAATTATCCAATACATGATCTAGAATTGGATGTGGTGATCTTTGATTTAACAATTTGGTGGAATTATCTCTTTGGGGGGAAGTGTGAAATATATACGAACCACAAAATCCTCAAGTATATATTCACCCAGAAAGAGTTGAACATGCGCCAACAAAGATGGTTAGATCTGATCATAGACTATGACTGCTCAATCCATTAACACCATGGGAAAGTGAACAAGGTGGCAGATTTTGTATGTATAAAGGACCGAATGATTCTATCATTGATGAGAACTGAGAAGGATCCAATCCTCTTAGATTTGATTAAGATGGACATTGGAATCATAAAGAATGAAACATCATCAATCCTTTTCACAGATGATTTCCCAACCATCACTGTTGGAAATGATAAAGGATACTCAAAAAGATGATGTATAAATTCAGAAGAAAGTGGAAGCTATCGAATAGTGAAATCCTCTATGTACATTGTTAGTGAAGAAGGAATTGTGAGATTTGGGAAGAGACTATCTATTCCATCAATTTCAAAGCCGAAGAAAGAACTTTTGGATGATGCACATAGTTAAACTTTCTCTATTCACTTAAGAAACACAAAGATGTATCGAGATCTCCTAGAGCATTATTCGTGGGATAATATGAAGAAGGAGATCAATGACTTTACATCAATGTGCCTGGTGTGTCAGGAAGTGAAGACTATGATAAGGAAGCCTAAAGGGATGATAAATCCATTACCCGTACCAGCATGGAAATGAGAGAACATTACCATGGACTTTGTCACTGCAATTCAGAAGACATCCAAAGGCAACAGGGCCATCTGGCTTGTTGTTGATCATCATACAATGTCTGCACACTTCATTTCAATTCGGGAGGACATCACATTGGATAAACTGGGACAAATATACATCAGGGAAGTGTTAAGTCTACATGGAGTACAACTATCTATTGTATCTGATCAAGATCCAAGATTCAACTATATGTTTTAGAAGAGTCTTTAACATGATCTGGATACTGAATTGAACATCAACACGACCTATCATCCTAAAACTGATGGCCAATCTGAGTGAACTATTTAGAAACTGGATGATATGTTATGATCATGTTTAATGGAATTTAAAGGTGATTGGGATAAATATATTCCTCTGGTTGAATTCTCCGATAATAATAGTTTCCACTCGAGCATCCGAATGAAAACATATAAATCCCTGTTTGGGAATATGTGTAAAACACCGGAATGTTGGGATGAAATCAGTGAGCGTTAGCTGTTAGGACTAAAAATGGTCAAAGAAATGGTAGAGAAGGTGAAAACCATTCAGTAGCATATCATGGCAGCCCAGATTCGACAGAAGAGTTATTCAGATAACCGTTGATGAGAACTTGAGTTTAACGTTTGAGACATGGTATTTCTACTCAATCTCTATGGAATAAGGTCATGAGGTTTGGAATGAAATGGAAGTTAATTGTTTGGTACATTGGCCCCTTCAATATTATGGATCATGTTGGGGATGTGGCCTTTCTACTAGAACTTCCACCTACAGTGGCCAAAGTACATGATCTCTTTAATTTATCCCTCTTAGAGAAGTACATACCAGACCCTACACATGTACTCCATTTAGAGGTAGTATAACTAGAGGATGATCTTTCTTACGAGTAGAAACCAATGATTATCTTAGATCGTAGATAAAATTTTCTATGAAATAAGACAATGCCCCTCATCAAGGTGTTGTGGAAAAATAACAAGTTTGAAGAAGTGATGTGGCAATCAGATAAGTGAGGATTCATAGTTACCCGCAATTGTTTTAGAGAGGGAAACAGAAATTTTGACAGTGAAATTTCATAAGGGGGAAGATTGTAACAACCCAAAAAAGAAATTAATAAAAATTACTCTTGGTTTTTTTAAATATCTTCTTATGCTTATGTAAAATGTATTCACTTATTTAGTTATATGTTTTGTATTTTAAAACACCATTAAGAGTTGTGACCATTTCAAATATAGTTTTTGAATAGTGATCACATGATTAGTATAAATATAAGGCATTAAAAAATCAAATATAATCAGACTAAGGAAGATATGGCCTCATCCAGTAGACTTCCCTCGTACGAATCCCATTTGGTAGAGCGTGGAATGGAGGTGGCATCATTGAGATTCACACAAGACTAATCCCAAGCTGAGCATGAATACATTAAGCTCGAGCAGAACCACCTATGAGAGAAGTGGATGTTGATAGAGATTACCACTCGAGCAATGTTATCTGAGCCACCCCAAGAGTATGTCAACATCCCTCACTATACCCTATGGTCCTATGCTCATATCATAAGGGTTAATGTTACAAGCCCTTATCACTATGACTATGTACATTATTTTTGTATAAATAATGTGCATTCATTTTTTTTGTTACTTTGTAAATAGTTTTTAATGGCCAAATTGTATTTTTAGTCAATATTCCAATAAGAAATCTATTATTGTTGTATTAATGGATTTTTGAATTAAATAATATTTTAATAAAATATTACTATTCTTATTAAATTATTTTTTATTAAATATAAATTTTTGTACAATTTTATGAATTTTATTGTAGTTTTTATTAAGGTTTGAAAGCTATTTGGTCAAACCCCATGAATTTTTGATAAATTTTAGTTTTTAGTTTTAAATTAAAAATTCATATATTTAGAAAATTATTTAGATAAAATGAATATAATTTTTTGAATCAGGATGTAAAAATTATCTAATGGATAATGTTTCATAATTTTATGAGATAGTTAAATTTTTGAGAAAGAATTAAATACCGTTTAAATATATAATGTGTTTCATGACATCATAATGACCCACAAGTGATGTAATGAAATACTATAAACATTATGATAGGCCAATATATGTTTAAAAATTAAAATAATGTGATTTTGTGTTTGTTTGATTTATTTTACAATGATTAAGTGGACCCTTAAAGGCTTATAAAACCTTTTGTCTTTTTAAATTGTTTTCCTTGAGAGTGGGACTGATCACCACATAAGCAACCATATTATTTTAAGAATTTCTTCCGTGGGCCTTATAAAATATTGTATTACACTCCTTTTTGCCAAAAATAATTGGCAAAAACCATGAGAAAAAATCATGGGATGATTTGTGGTTTTGATTACTTTAATGTGAGGTGTCCCGAGCCTAAATAATAAAGAATTCTCTCTCCTTTCCTATATAAACCCACACAAGCTCCCACATCCTCTTCACTCAAATACATTTGAGTTCGTGAAAAACCTTCCCTCCTCTCTCTAGAATCCTCCCATGGTTCCCCAAGCTCCCATGAATCCTCTCTGAGGCATCTCCTAGGCTTTTGGGACCACACTTACAAACAAGGGATTTCTTCCTTTCTAATTTTGTCTTATTTTCATTAAGTTGTTATGAACATTGAGTTTTGATTAAAAATGTTGGGGTATAATTTTTCACCCCTCCCATACTTTCCTATATATTTTTGGATAATTGAAGATCCATTTATCTCTTATTAATGACTCTGATGTACACCAGTTACCATGTCAAAATTTCGTGAGGGAATTCTCTCTCAACCTTTACATCCAAGTAATTCTTTTGTATTGTGCATCTAAATTCCATTATGTTTGTTGGGACATCTATTTATTTGACCCCCATAATTTTCATTACATGAACATATGATGAGACACCCATTTATCTCTCATCAACTATTCTCATGAATCCTTATGTCACGTCGTCATGCTGCCCAAATTGCACTGCGTTTTTCCAAGACAAGATCATTATACCATAACCATGTATATATCAAGGGTATTCAACTCTATGAACATATACATATTGAATGGTAATTTAATGTATTTATTCCACATTACATAGTCATTAAATAACTTATGATGTTGATTGATTCCATGTTATATGTTCCTTGTGGAACACTTATGCATGAAATAAAATGTTTACGAAGTGTGCATCTTTATAGAGCCCCAATGCATTGGGTAAATATTAGTATAATGATAAGTCAAGAGCACTGAGGGTTTACTCATGATAATTCAATTTCAATTAGGTTTTACTCATGCTCCATGTGAAATGAGACCTGTATCATGCTAAAATCATGTTAAATGTTGTTTCCACATTTCCATATTTTTTTAATCATGTTTTATCATGCCTTTATATTCATGTTTATATTAAACTTAATTGATATTCCTATCACCAAACATTTATTTTTATCCTTCATTTGATTCCTCGCTAACTCCCTTATTGGGATCTATAGCTAACCCTTTTCATATGCATGTCCTCAGGTTATCCTATTCAATTCATTATACAAGCGAATTTAGTGGTCATATAAAGAATGTTTTAAATAAAGAGGTTTTATTTCATATTTAAAATTTTTATGTAATGGTCGTAATCCCCAAAGACACTATACATCTTGATATTATATGTTTTATCAAGTTATATTTATGTAATAAATCATGTTTAAGTGTGTAATAAAAGGATGGGTTTTTATACAAATTCCCCTCAAGTAGAATCACAACCAAGGTCCCGGAATGGAGGACACAAATTCATCATGATAGAAATAAATATCATAGGCCACTTTTGTGAACAAGCTATCCATGTATTGAAAAAGTTACCTCCATGCCTGTGAAGATGGTCATTAATAAAATTATTCATGTTCCTGAATTTCATTCCTCTCTAAACCTTTGGGTAAAAAATATTCTCCCAAGAGACCCTAATATAGGTTATTTACAATTATCATAACACCTCAAAAAATTGCAATGGATGGTTGGAGTTGATGAATGAAGAGATTCAAAAGGATGACGTGATACATCACATATGATGGTTCTACTTGGGGAATAACATTGTTATTGTCCTCTTTTATAATCCTTGATAAATTATAACCAGACCATCCCTATGTTTTACTATGAAATTAATTGAGTATGGCCTGGAATATTTCTCTTTTAGAAAACCCAAATATCATCATAAGATCCAAATAATTTTGATGTTTCACTAAAAACACGATTCCACACAATTTAGTTATGGTAACTATCATATCATCCTCCACACCCCTACTAATGGACCCCTATGATTGGGAGAGGATTATACATTGTCCTATGTAATTGGCAAAGGAACCAATAACATTAAACTTGATTATAAAAGAAAATGCATTCACACAACTTATAATCACTAAAATCCATTTTAGACCATAACCTAGTCTTTTTAGGACCTATTCTAATAAATCCAATTCCACCGTATCAAAAGATTTAGTCAAATTCAATTTCATTTCCAAAATCTTACAATTAGAAGTAGAATTAGTTATCATAAAATGGAATATTTCATGGAATAACTCTAGAACAAAATCCATTGATGAGTGAATTATATTTAGGGAAGAATAAATCACCTCACCATAAATTTCAGAGTCAATGTAATGTCCTGGCCTGAGTTCTTATAAAACAAGGAGCTGGAAGAGTTGCCACATGTCCTCAATTATGTCTCCCCATACATTAAAGGTGGCCTACTAGTAGTGAGTGTCTAATAAGGGTATGATGGGGAAAATATACCATGATGATAAAAGTATTTAAGTGGTATGTAAGAAAATAAATAATGTAATATAATAGAAATAGTAATAAATGAAAAAAATAGTAGTATAAGATTAATATCAATTGAATATAAATGACTAATTTCAATATACAACAATTCATGCATGATCATACCGAGATATATAATCTAAAATAGAAGACACACAATAGGGAACATGATGTAGTGAAATAATATAATAAATAATGGAAATTAAATCCACAATGGTGAACACCATGAGCATTATATACTCTATATTATTTTTGTGATCATAACTGTAAAGTACAGGTAAGTCAGCACAAGAAAAATTCCATGGTTTTTTTAAACATGATATCTTCTCAAGTACCCCAATGTGATGACAGCCTGGGGTGGGTGTGAGATGTGATCAGTAGGCCACCACCAATGGTGTCTATAACCAAATCCAGATTATGAATATAAGTAAAAGTTTTGTGAAGGTTTGTAGAATAAAAATCTGTTCTAAATAATTAGAGTGCAGTTAGTTCAGGTTCCATTTGGGCACCTAGCTAAATCAACCTCGTTCAAAATAGGCCATAATATTTTCATGATTAGTAAAAATTTATATAGAGTAATTATATATATATATAATTTATTTATATACTACATCCACCTATATGGACTATGTATATATAAATATTAGTATCCATATTCATGGAATACTAGGTGGTGGCTGGACTAGTGCTTAACTCAGGAATCCATAACCAGTATAAATGATCCTTTAATCCCAATCACAGTGTAAAATTCCTATATCTTATAATAAATGTAAGAATTCATTCTCAACACTTGAGATGGTGGGTGATTTCATCACCTGAAACATGTTATGTTGTGTACTGTGCCCAATGTCCAAATAGTGTCAACGGTGTGAGGCATTATTCCCAACACCAGATGTAAGGGAGAGTGAAATTTCATTCTAAATAATTACCTCTACCATCATATCTTATGAAATATCAATAAAATAAACATATAAATAATAAGGCATTACCTATTAAGATAGCCTACAAGACCATTATAATAATGGGAATCACGTTTATTAAAATTAAAAAAAGTCGTGCTTCTTTAAACATAGAGAGTTGAATGGAGGTACCATACAATCCAATTCAATTTATTTTAATCCATTAATTGTTAAATATTACATTTCATTTATCATGTATTGGGAATTAATAATCATGTCTTTCCATAGCCTTAGAATGTGGTTGGTCTTTGAAACAATTTTTCACAAGGAAGGCCATGCCCCAAAGTACTATTCATTTAAGAATATAATTTAAGTCCATTTACAATGAAAACCACATATCTATCAATAACATAAAGGAATAGTAAAACAAGAATTCCATAATTCTATGAAAGATTTGAATCACTAATCCCCAATATCTTCTTTAGAATACAACACACCACATCTAAGGGTTTTTATTATAAAACATGACATTGTTTACACAAAAATAATTTTGGACAACCAAGCATCAAATTCAATAAAAATCATGAAAATATTAACAAAAAAACATTTTTCAAAACCAAGATTCAAATTAAAGAGACTAACATGATTCAAAATAAAAATATTTTAAAAAACAAACAAACATGGAAAATCAATTTTATGGTTTATAAATATTACATGTGAGGGAAATTTATTTTCTTGTCCAAGTTGAATCGTTAGAAAAAGTCTTGGACATTAATATAATTATGTATAATAATACAAGTCAATTGTAACACCAAAAGGGGTGGGTAGAATTTAGTTCAACATTCTCTAATTACATGTCAAGGCTCTCCTGGAATAATACCTCATGCGTATAATAATTTAGAAATGAAGAACTAATTTTTGGGTGACACACATCATCATCATGAGTAGATTTTTATTAAAGAAATAGGCATAAGGGAAAAAAAGAACAATCCTCATGAAGGTCTAAAGTGATGTACACCGAGGTCATCACCTTAGATCAAGTTGACCCCATTGGGTTTCAAGGACATAACGTAGTGGAGAACCATGGGGTAAGAGCCAGTAACATTTAAGTAACCAGTGTAGTCTCTGACTTGGTTTCCCTCTCACAAAGTGTGTATCACTTTTGTATTGTTATCAAGAAGACCCTTTCACTTTCTGATAGATTAAACAATCATCCAAGGGGAGGTGCAATAGGCCAAAAAATCATCATAAAATATTTTGGAGTCGATTTCAGCTTTAGATAACTCATTTTTCATTTGATGGAATAGGTTGATAGCATGGAGCATAGCCAAGGCCTCAAATTGGAGGGAAGAGCCTAGGCCAAGGCAAGAGAAGAAATAAAGTATCACATAACCCTTATTCTCGCTAACCACACCTCCACTGCATAGGACTCTCATGCAGTATGAACCATCGGATTTGAGTTTGAGACCCTGTAAGGGGGGGGGAGCCATCAGACCCAGTGGCTTCTAACGATAGTTGATTCTGGTTGGGTTTCGTGGGAATATATTTGATAAAAATGAAGAGATGGTGTTTGCCACCATTTTTTTGAAAATATGAGCCAAATTAAGTAGAATGTTTTTGGTTCTACTGATGATGGTTCTACCAGATGAGGAAACCCCATCATTCCTTGCCTTGTTCCTTGAGTTCAAAATATTCTAGAACCCTGAATGCATAATGATGGTTTGCGCCTCCATCTCCAGACCCCTGTCTCATGAGTCATGGAACCACCTCTCTCTAAATGGTTCATTATACATTCTGGGGTCACTAAGGGCTATGAATTCTCCAAGGGCACTCCAAACAGCACACACCCAGTCAACCCATAAGAAGAGGTTGTATGACAACCCTGATCTTTTATTACACAATTGAACAAAATTTATTACATAAACATCACATGATACGATATAGAAGACCGAGAGGACTAGTGTATTTGGGTATTAGGATCATTACATAACAAATTAAAACATGAAATACAACCTCTTTATTAAAAACTTAATTTACATGACAACTACTTTCCCTCGTATTTAGCATTGCAGGGGATAACCTGAGGACATGTATAAGAAAAGGGTGAGAAATAAATCCCAGTAAAGGGATTAATCATGGAATAACACGAGGAATAAAATAAATGTTAGACAATAGGCATATCAATAGTGCACAAGAGAAGCATAAAGATAAAGTCATGATAAAGCATGATAATTATAACATGGAAATGTGGCAACAACACTGAACATGGAATTAGCATGAGCCAAGGCTTATTGCACATGGAGCATGAGTAAATACTCATTGCACATTAAGAATGAGTAAACCCTTGTTGCACAATAATTATCATGAGTAAAAACCCATTGGACATGACGTATCATGATACTATAATTTACCCAATGCATTGGAACGCTATAAGGGCGCACCCTTCTTAAACATTTCATTTCATGCATAAGTGTGCCACATGGATCATATAACATGGATTCATAAAACATACTAATATATTCCATTATAATTGAATGTGTAATTCATAAATGAAACTTTAAAATCAATAAGTAAATGTGAATAAAGGTGAATACCCTTAACAGAGAAATGGGAATGGTATTCACTACACAATGACATTGACTTGGAAAATCTGTGCAATTTCTGCAGCATAATGGTGTGACGTAAGAATTCATAAAAATTGTTGATGAAAGAGAAAATGGTGTCTCATCATATGTACATTAAATGGATAGTAAGGGGGTCATATATATACATGTCCCAAAAATATTAATGGAATTTAGATTCATGATACAAAAAAATTGCTTGAATGTATAATAGGAGAGAGAAATTCCTTTCGGAATTTCAACATAGTAACGGCTGTACATGGGAGGAATTTAATAATAGAGAAAGGGGAATACCATAATTAAAACCTAAATATGGATGTATGGGGGAGGGGTAAAAGCATACCCAAACATTCATAATTTAAATAAAATCGGCATAACAACATCAATAATATTGGACAAAAATGAGAAAGGAAGAAAAAACTCTTACCTGGAAGTGGCTTCCAAAGGACTGAGAGAGGAATGAGAGAGGCTTCTTGGGAGCTTGGGGCACCTTGGAAGGATTTTAGAGAAAGGAGGGTAGACGATGGATGAACTCCAAAGGCTTTGAGTGAGGAGGAAGTTGGATCCCGGGAGGTTCTATATAGGAAAGGTGAGTAAATTCATTATTATTTAGGTTTGGGACACCTCACATTAAACTAATCCAAACCACATACCGGACCATGGTTTCTGCCCATTTTTTTTGTAAAAGAGAAGTGGAAAACAATATTTTTTTTGGAAAAAGACCGAACTTTTTAAAATAATGGGCTCTCTTAGGTGGAGGTGAGTCACACACCCAAGGAAATCTACTTAAATAGAAAATATTTTTAACAAGTCTTGAAGGGTCCATTAATGCTTTGAAAAATAAGTCAAACAAACACAAGATCACATTATTTTAATGGTATAACATATATTTCCAGAACATAAAGCTTATAGTATTTTATTAGATAACTATTGGATCATTATGATTTCATAAAACACATTTTATATTTAAAGGGTATTTAATTTTTACCCAAACATTTGACTACCTCCGAAAATTATGAACAATTCACCATTGGGTATTTTCGATGACCTGATTATGGAAATAATATTTATTTTATCTAAATAATTTTATTAATATTTTAATTTTTACTTTAAAAATAAAATTGGACATTTATAAAAAATTCATGGGTTTTGACAAAAATGTCTTTGAAACCATAATAAAAATTACAACTGCATTCATAAAATTATACGATGATTTATATTTAATAAAAATTAATTTAAAAACAACAATAATATTTTATTAATATATTATTTAATTCAAAAATACATTAATTCATCAAATTAGATTTCTTATATGAAATTTAACTAAAAATACTATTTGATCTTTAAAAACTATTTACAAGGTAACAATAATAAAATGAATGTATATTCATTATTATATACCAAAATAATTTACATAACCATAGTGCTAAGGACTTGTTACATTACCCCTTATAACACTCGCATAAGACTGAACAGTAAGCTGTGCAATGGTGACAGACTCTTGGGGTGGCTCGGATAACATTTCTCAAGTGGTAATATATATCAACATCCATTTCTCTCATAGGCGGTCCTGCTAAAGCATAACATATTCATGATTGGCTTTCGATTGCACAAGAGAAAATCCCAATGATTCCACCGCCTTTCCAAGCTCTGACAAATGTGCTTCGTATGGGGCGCGTCTACTGGATTAGACCATTTCTTCCTTTGTCAGAGTAAATTGGAGTTGTTAAAATAGATGTGGGTAACTCTACTTCATCATTTCCTCTAATTCCCACGTCACTTCTTCAATCTTGTGGTTTCACCACAAAACCTTGAGGAGGGGTATTGTCTTATTTCGTAGAACTTTTTTTTGGCAATCTAAGAAATTCACTGGTTTCTCCTCATAAGAAAGACCATTGTAACACCCGAGACTTTTATGTGAAATATTTTTTTTATGTTATATAAATCATCAAAGGAATCTTTCACTACACACAACACTATCTTGGCTTGCTTTGCACGCAACTGCGGCCTTCCTCGATAGCTTGTGTCGTACGCAATACCGAGTTTCACTAAACAATGATATGCTATATTATTAAAACTAGCCGTTATGAATAGTAATAACCACTTTTTGAAATTTTATAAATTTTATTTTTCAAAATGGACTTCATTTTTGTATTTGGAATATCGAAATTATCCTAGGGTGAAATTTTGGTATTTTTCTGAAAACTTTCAATTTTTGATGAATAGTGAAACCACTAAGTGGTAGTTAAAAAACTGAATTTTTCATAAAACAAAATTTTACCGCTTCTGTGAGTGGAATTTCGAAAATCTGAGAGACACGGTTGATGTTAGTAAGTAAAATGTGGTTCAATGAGATGAAAATAATTTTTTTGGTGAATAGTAACTTTTTACTTTTTCTTACCACGTTTAAAAGTAAATAGGCTAATTAAGGGTAAAAATGATATTATTATTACCCTAACACATGTCCTAATTCTATTGGACAAGTGTAAATCGACCAAAAACAACCTTAGGTGTAAAATATGACCATTTAGTCCCACTGGGATTAGATTAGGACATTTATTATTAATTTATTTAAAGAAGGCTTAAAATAGTAAAAATCAAAGTTTAATATGTAAATAATTTTTAATATGGGGTTATACATAAGATAAATTCGACTATAAATATTCATTAACAATCTAAAAATATTTCCTACATAATGGTATTTTATTTGTAATTTTTAGACATTAAATAATTTAATTTATTTATGACACAATGATGATGCAGTAATTATCTTATTAATGAAATATTGACATAATTGTTGTTATAAATACCCAAATAAATGTAATTTTAGATTTTTTATGAATTACACTAATTTTATAGTTTAATATGACATGTTATTATTGATTTAAGTAACTTGGTTCGAACTAATCATTCTATTATAATTTTCACAAAAATGAATTACTGAATAGTTTCAAAATTGACATAAAATAGTTTTTAAAACAAATACTACATTATTAATTGTTATTTTATTCCTAAAAATCTAGGGCTTGGAAAAATGACTTACATACGGTTATATATTTTAATAATAAACAACTTGGGGTTCGTTTGGCTTGATATAGTAAGTTTATTAACCTTATAGTGTAAGAAAACAAGAAGACACGGTAAAAGATAAATTATCTAACTTAAAGTTAAATCTAAATGATAAGGTTAAAATTGATACCTAAACTTGTCTAAATTATATTGGATGAGATTATTTCTACCCCTAACCACCTTATCTTCGAAATATATCAATTTGGAGCTATTAAAAACCGAATTTGACTTTATAATAAAATAATAGTTTTAGTTATTCCAAAGGTGCCCCTCTCCTCCCTTATAAAAGGGAACCTCCTCCCCCTCTTCCTCACACCACTTTGAGCCTTCAAGATCGGCCAACCCCTGCCAATTTCTCCTCTCCACTCCCCTAGAAACATCCTATAGGTTCTGGTCTTCTTCAAAGACCTATTTTAGTGCCCTAAAAGGAGGTCTCAAAGAAGCACTTCAAAGAAGAGGTAATGTCAGTTACCGATTCTTTCATCTTTATTTCTTCTTCCACTTCTTCTTCATTAGTTTTTTCATTATGAAGTAATAACATCAGTATCACTCAAATACTGATATGTTATTATAAGCATGAAACAACTCTATTTCACCATCTATACATCCTACGGAAAAAGAAATCACCACGCGTGCGTACGTACGAAATACCGTCTCCACGCCGTGGTGTAATCTATTTTCCACCACCACCTCACTTGAATGGGTATAATGGTGTAAATATGGACTATATATGACTATTATAAAGTGATATTGATTCATAAATAGTATACATACACTCCAATACAAGTCCATGATCATAGGAATGATATCATCACTCGTGCGTACGTACGGAATACCGTCTCCATGATGTGATGTGACTCATTCTACATGATCTTCATTTCCTAATAATTATATAAATGAATTGAATGAAAGAATATGATATATATTACACTAATACCATTCTGTAAATGAGGTATCTATAACCTAAAGATAAGAATAAGAATTTATTCGACAAAACACGCATAAGAACAAAATGTAATAAACACATGAATAACAAGTAGCAATGAAATATTACTAATAAGAAGCTAAGAATATGACCATATATGATATCATAACAATATGTATGATTCTGGAAATAGTCAATAACATTATTTAAATCATTATATAGGAGTTTCGGACACATACGAGGCAAATCGGACCTATGGTAAGGGAAATATCACAATCTCAATTTTATCCGAGATAGTTTATACTTTGAAATTTACTGTGGTGTATTTTATCATCCACATCCATGTTTCCTCAATATTTAATATTATTTCCATCCACCTACAATTTTTTAAATAAAATTTTACCCTTCATTGAGTTTTTATTAAAAGATATGAAAGGAATCTTTTTTCGTTTTTCATACGAGGTACTTTTTGACTTTTCCGACAAAAGTACGAGAAGAATGTTTTTTTAACTTATACGGCATGAATGGATTTTTAAAATAATATTTCCAAGAATCTTCCTTTACATTTTTTCATGTTTATTTTTAATCAACTTATTTTAGTTTAGAATTGTATGACATATAAAGAAAGGAAAAGTGTTTTTGAAGTAGAAAGGATATTTTCCTCAAGAATGGAGTTCATGTGTTTTATCAAAATTAATTTCCATCTAAGATAATATAGGGTTATGATTCTATCCCTATCATTACATTGATTTGATTATGTTGTGATGGAATTATTTTTATGAATTCATTTATCTTATATGAATTGTTTTATGATGTCACGATGTTTAATAATTCCATTTTTATTACATGGGTTATGCAATGATGTATTATTTATGGTTTTTGTGGCACACATAAGAATGGTTTCATTATGAGATGGGTGGGACCTATATCTCCCTCCAATGCATTGGGTAAAGATTTTATATCTCATGAGATAGACATGGCTGGAACGGTAGGTTATACCGGTTCAGTGAAACAGGATTGAAACGAGGAGTGAACATTGTTCAGGAAGGGACTTTGTCCACTAAGATAGTCTTGGAAATGAGTCTTGACTAATAAGAAATGATTATCTATGATTATGTGTGTATGCCACAAAGTTTCATGTTTTATGTTATGATTATTGGGATTTCATTTCACTACTATGATTTATCCCATGTTATGAAATTATGCTCTCTTTTGCAGGTTAAGATTTCTAAAAGTTATGTTCTTATGAATATGATGTGATTGATATTTCTTTTGTTTACCCTTACTGAGAATTTGAGCTCACCCTTTTGTATTTTTCTTTCCCCAGGTCAGGAATAAGGTTATTATGTAAGATATGCCAAACGGGACTATAAATATGATGAAATAAATGGGAGACAGTGTAGACGCTTTATGAACCCGTTGTTTATGTTTCCCAGTTTCTAAAGATACTATACCTATACGGTCCTTTCATGGTTTTGTTATTTGTTGTAATAAGTATGCTTCAATTTTGAAGTATTAACAATGTATGAAATGTATGGTTCGTTATAGTTGGTATCAGAGGAGTGGTATAGTCAACCTTTGGAAACTAGGATGTGAAAGCCTTAGTAATAACCCTAAGTATAAGTATAAGCATAGAACACAATCATAGTGTTTTAGAAATGGCCATGAATAACCTAGAATAAGATCTTAAGTGTGAAATTTTATTCTTGATTATGTGGTTTTCCTATTATAATTAGTGTTGCTCACACTATTCTTCTTGGTTTTAGTCAATGGCTGGAACCCGAAGGAACCGTGTTAATGAAGAATGCGACGGGCCATGAAATGATTGTCCCCCTGAGCAACCAAACATTAGGGGAGCTGGAATGCAAAATCTTGAAGCCATGCTCACACAACTTTCTCAAGCTATGAATCATGCAGGACTTCCAAACGAGAAAAGGACGGAGAAACATTCTATTGAATCCTTCATGAGACAGCGTCCACCTTCATTCAGCAGGTCTACTGATCCATTAGTTGCTGAACAATGGATTAGTACTACTGAAAATATATTTTCAGTTCTTGAATGTTCTGAGCATGATAATTTCATCTTAGCAGTGTATCGTTTGGATGGTGATGCTGATCAATGGTGGAATCTTATTAAGCATACGAGGCAAAGGGATGAAATTGAGTCCATGGAATGGGACGAGTTCAAGAACTTATTTTTCAATAAGTACTTACCTCGTATTCTCTGAACAAAGATGGAGAAAGAGTTTGTTGAACTGAAGCAAAAGGATGATGAATCTGTTGGTACCTATGAAGAAAATTTTATAAGACTTGCAAGGTACGCTTCTGGTATTATTATCCAACCTAAGAGTAAGATCGATCGATTCTTTAGTGGCTTAAAATAAAGTCTTCGAAGGGCCTTAGCCATAAGGGTCTTCAATAGCTATGAGTAAATCATTCGATGTGCTCTCAAAGTTGAGATGGAGATTGGAGTAACCAATCAGTCAGATGGGTTTGATAAAAAGAGGAAAATTGAAATCAAAGGAAAATCTAAAGAGCACACTGAAAAGAAGATGAGCTTTCCCTTATGCTCAAAGTGTGGAAAGAAACATGGAGGGAGTTGTCTTAAAGTGACAAGTAAATGTTTCATGTGTGGAAAGGATGATCATCGGGCATTTGAATTCCACGATGATGGGAAGAAGATGTCTAATGATGAAAACAAAGGAAGGGATACACATAATGAACCTACTACACTTTAATGTTTCAAGTGCAAGGAGATGGGACATTATGCCAATAAATGCCCTAATCCAAGGGTTGATGATGATGGTCGACGTCAACAAACTCTTAAAGCTAATGACAAAGGAATGTCACATGCAATTTCTATCAGCGATGTGGAGTACGATAATGATGTGGTAAAAGGTACACTTACCATCCAATCTAAAGTAGAAAATGTTTTATATGATTCTGGATCCACCCACTCTTTTATTTCTGAAGAATTTTCTATGGGTATCACCGTATTACCTCAACAATTAGATGTTGAGTTAGATGTGACAACACCTAATGGCACAACAGTCGCATCAAAAGGTTATAATTCTTCTCCGATTGTAGTTTGTGGGAAAGTGCTTCCTGCAAATCTTGTGATCCTTCCTATAGTAGAATTTGATGTGATTCTTGGCATGGATTGGCTTTCTTTATATGGAGCTCATATCAATTTCCAAAGAAGGTAATTCACATTTCATATTCCAGATCAATCTATGATCGTCTATCAATGCAAGGATGAACAGAACCTTCCAGTGGAAATTCATTCTACCTTATGGGTCTTGATTCCACTAAATGAAGGTTATTTATCTCAAATGGTTGGTGAGAAACTCTCGATTAAGAACATGCCCATTGTAAGAGAGTTTGATGATGTCTTCTCGGAGGAATTATCGGGTCTTCCACATAATCGTGAAGTTGATTTTTCAATAGAATTCGTACCGGGTGCTTTGCCTATTTCAAAGAAACATTATAGAATGGCCCCAATTAAGTTGCAGGAATTGAAGAAGCAACTCCAAGAGAATCTTGATAAGGGATTCATACGCCCTGGTACATCACCTTGGGGAGCACCTGTTCTATTTTTTAAGAAGAAAGATGGACCAATGAGACTCTACATTGATTATCGAGAACTTAACAAGATCACTATCAAGAAAAAATATCCTCTCCCATGCATTGATGACTTATTTCACCAACTACGCAGAGCTCAATACTTTTCCAAGATTGATCTTCGTTCAGGGTATCATCAATTAAGGGTCAAAAGGGAGGATATACCAAAGACGACTTTCCAAACAAGGTATGGACACTATGAATTTATAGTGATGCCAATTGGTCTTATTAATGACCCTGCTATCTTCATGGATCTGATGAATAGAGTCTTTAGAGACTATCTTGATCAATTTGTGGTAGTCTTTATAGATGATATTCTTGTCTATTCAAAGAGAAAGGAAGAACATGAATATCACATGAGAATTATACTGAAGACCCTGAGAAAGGAGAAGCTTTATGAAAAATTTACCAAGTGTGAATTTTGGCTTCAAAACGTTTCATTTTTGGGTCACATAATCTCAGAAGAGGGGATATCTGTGGATCCAGCAAAAATAGAGGTTATCGAAAGATGGTCGAGAACAACAATAGTAACAGAGATCCGACGTTTTCTTGGTTTGGCTGGATATTATCGACGTTTTGTGAATGATTTTTCACAATTATCTAATCCACTCACCAACGTGACTTGTAAAAGTGTTAAGTTTGTTTGGACAGAAGAATGTGAAAAGAATTTCAAGGAGTTGAAAAGAAGGTTATCTAGTGCACCTGTGCTCACACTGCCTTATAGTGGAGAAAGGTTTGTGATCTATAGTGATGCCTCCAAGAAGGGATTGGGGTGTTTTCTTATGAAAAATGATATGGTGATAGCTTATGCCTCACGACAGTTGAAAAACCATGAGCGAAATTACCCTACACATGATTTGGAGTTAGCTGCGGTAATCTTTGCATTAAAGATTTTGAGTCATTATCTTTATGGAGAAAGGTGTGACATTTATACTGATCATAAAAGTTTAAAGTATATTTTCACACAAAAGGAGCTGAATACGCGTCAAAGAAGATGGTTGGAGCTGATTAAGGATTATGACTGCTCAATCCATTACCACCCTGGGATAGCAAACAAGGTGGAAGATGCATTAAGTCGACAAGACCATGCCAGTTTATCCATGATGAGGATCACAAAAGATCCAATATTTATAGATTTACAATGGATGGATCTTGGAATTATAATGGAAGGGGAAAAATATTATCTTTCACAAATGAATGTTCAACCGTCTATACATGTGAATATTAATGAGGCACAGAAATAAGATGTCGAGTTACAAAAGAAGGTGAGAAAGGTTCCTGAATTCAACCGTGATTGTGATGGGATAATAAAGTTCAGGAATCGGGTTTGTGTTCCTCCCATCTGGGAATTAAAGAAGGAGCTGCTGGATGAGGCTCATAGTTCTTCATTCTCTATTCATCCTGGAAGCACAAAGATGTATAGGGACCTGAAAGAGTACTTCTGGAGGGATGGCATGAAAAGAGATGTTGCTGAATATGTCTCTCGATGCTTGTTTTGTCAGCAAGTTAAAGCTGAGAGACAGAAGTCTAAGGGGATGTTACAACCATTACCCATACCCGAATGGAAATGGGAAAACATCACTATGGACTTTGTCACAGGACTTCCTAAAACATCCAAAGGCAATAATGCTATCTGGGTCATAGTTGATCATCTTACCATGTATGCACACTTCATTGCTATTATAGAGGATTTCTCTCTGGATCAGATTTACAGGATATATGTAAAAGAAGTGGTAAGATTTCATGGAGTACCACTTTCTATTATATCTGATTCGGAACCGCGATTTACCTCAATGTTCTGGCGAAGCATTCAACATACTCTGGATACAGAGCTGAGTTTTAGTACTGCTTATCATCCTCAGACAGACGGTCAGTCTGAGAGAACAATTCAAACTCTAGAAGATATGTTGAGAGCTTGCTCTATGGATTTCAAAAGTGGTTGGGATCAACACCTACCATTGGTGGAATTTTCTTATAATAATAGCTTTCACTCCAGTATTCAGATGGCTCTTTATGAGGCTCTCTATGCAAAGAAATGCAGGACTCCATCTTGCTAGGATGATGTTGGGGAAAGAAAGCTATTAGGACCTGATCTCGTTGATGAAATGGCAGAAAAGGTCAGATCTATTCAACAACACATTAGAGAAGCTCAGAGTCGATAGAGAAGTTATGCCGAAAACCAAAGAAAAGACCTAGAGTTTGAAGTGGGTGATAAAGTGTTCTTACGAATATCTCCCTGGAAGAGAGCCATGATATTCGGAAAGAAGGGGAAGTTGAGCCCAAGATATATCGGTCCTTTCGAAATACTGGATCGTGTCGGGAAGGTAGCTTACCGATTGGTGCTTCCACCGAATCTCTCTCAAGTACACGATGTGTTCCATGTATCTCTCCTGAGAAAGTACATACCTGATCCTTTACATGTACTCAGCTCAGAAGTTGTACCGCTGGAGCAAGATCTTTCTTATGAAGAACAACCAGTAGAGATTCTGGATCGTAGTGAAAAAGTACTACGAAACAAGACCACTCGCTTGGTGAAAGTTTTATGGAGGAACCACCAATTAGAATAAGCTACATGGGAGCTTGAGGATATAATGAGGGAGAGGTATCCTCATCTGTTTGTTACAAAGTGACGAATTTCAAAGGCGAAATTAATTTTAAGGGGGGTAGAATGTAACACCCGAGACTTTTATGTGAAATAGTTTGTTTTTATGTTATATAAATCATCAAAGGAATCTTTCACTACACACAACACTAGCTTGGCTTTCTTTACACGCAACCACGGCCTTCCTTGATAGCTTGTGTCGTACGCAATACCGAGTTTCACTAAACAATGATATGCTATATTATTAAAACTAGTCGTTATGAATAGTAATAACCACTTTTTGAAAATTTATAAATTTTATTTTTCAAAATGGACTTGATTTTTGGATTCGGAATATCGAAATTATCCTAGGTTGATATTTTGGTAATTTTCTGAAAAACTTTCAATTTTTGATGAATAGTGAAACCACTAAGTGGTAGTTAAAAAAACTGAATTTTTCATAAAACATAATTTTACCGCTTCTGTGAGTGGAATTTCGAAAATACGAGAGACACGGTTGATGTCATTAAGTAAAATGTGGTTCAATGAGATGAAAATAATTTTTTGGTGAATAGGAACATTTTAGTTTTTCTTACCACGGTTAAAAGTAAATAAGGTAATTAAGGGTAAAAATGATATTATTATTACCCTAACACATGTCCTAATTCTATTTGACAAGTGTAACTCGACCGAAAACAACCTTAGGTATAAAATATGACCATTTAGTCCCACTTGGATTAGATTAGGACATTTATTATTAATTTATTTAAAGAAAGGTTAAAATAGTTAAAATCAAAGTTTAATAAGTAAATCATTTTTAATATGGGGTTATACATAAGATAAATTCGACTATAAATATTAATTAGAAAGATAAAAATATTTCCTAAATAATGGTATTTTATTTGGAATTTTTATACATTAAATAATTTAATTTATTTATGACACAATGATGATGCAGTAATTATCTTATTAATGAAATATTGACACAATTGATGTTATAAATACCAAAATAAATGTAATTTGAGATTTTTTATGAATTACACTACTTTTATAGGTTAATATGACATGTTATTATTGATTTAAGTAACTTGGTTTGAACTAATCATTCTATTATGATTTTCACAAAAATCAATTACTAAATAGTTTCAAAATTGACATAAAATAGTTTTTAAAACAAATATTATATTATTAATTGTTATTTTATTCCTAAAAATCTAAGGTTCATCCAAATGACTTAGATAAGATTATATATTTTAATAATAAACAACTTGGGGTTCGTTTGGCTTGATATCGTAAGTTTATTAACCTTATAGTGTAAGAAAACAAAAGACACGGTAAAAGTTAAATTATCTAACTTAAAGTTAAATCTAAATGATATGGTTAAAATTGATACCTAAACTTGTCTAAATTCTATTGGATGAGTGGATTTCGACCCCTACCCACCTTATCTTATAATTATATCAATTTGGAGCTATTAAAAACCTAATTTGTCTTTATAATAAAATAATAGTTTTAGTTATTCCAAAGGTGCCCCTCTCCTCCCTTATAAAAGGGCACCTCCTCTCCCTCTTCCTCACACCACGTTGAGCCTTCAAGATCTGCCAACCCCATACAATTTCTCCACTCCATTCCCGTAGAAACATCCTAGAGGTTATGGTCTTCTTCAAAGACCTATTTTAGTGCCCTAAAAGGAGTTCTCAAAGAAGCACATCAAAGAAGAGGTAATGTCTGTTACCAATTCTTTCATCTTTATTTCTACTTCCACTTCTTCTTCATTATTTGTTTCATTATGAAGTAATAACATCAGTATCACTCATATAGTTATATGTTATTATAATTATGAAACAACCCTATTTCACCATCTATCTATCCTATGGAAAAATAAATCATCGCGCGTGCGTACGTACAGAATACCGTCTCCACGCCGTGGTGTAATCTATTTTCCAACACCACCTTACTTGAATGGGTATAATGGTGTAAATAATGACTATATATGGATATTATAAAGTGATATTGATTCTGAAATAGTATACATACACTCCAATACAATTCCACGATTATAGGAACGATATCATCACTCGTGCGTACGTACGGAATACCGTCTCCACGATGTGATGCGACTCGTTCTACATGATCTTCATTTCATAATGATTATATAAATTAATTTAATGAATGAATATGATATATATTACACTAATACAATTCTGGAAATGAGGTATCTATAACCTAAAGAGAAGAATAAAAATTTATTCGACAAAACAGGCATAAGAACAAAAAGTAATAAACACCCGAATAAAAAGTAGTAATGAAATATTACTAATAAGAAGATAAGAATATGACCATATATGATATCATAACAATAAGTATGATTCTGGAATAAGTCAATAACATTATTTAAATAATTATACAGGAGGTTCGGACACTTACGAGGCAAATCAAACCTAAGGTAAGGGAAATATCACAATCTCATTTTTATCCGAGATTGTTTATACTTTGAAATTTACTGTGGTGTATTTTATCATCCACATCCATGTTTCCTCAATATTTAATATTATTTCAATCCACCTAAAATTGTTTAAATAATATTTTACAATTAATTGAGTTTTTAGTAAAAGATATGAAAGGAATCTTTTGTCGTTTTTCGTACGAGGTACTTTTTGACTTTTCCGACAAAAGTACGAGAAGAATGTTTTTTTAACGTATACGGCGTGAATGGATTTTTAAAACAATACTTCCAAGAATATTCCTTTACAAGTTTTCAAGTTTATTTTTAATCAAATTCTTTTAGTTTATAATTGTATGACATATTAAGAAAGGAAAAGTGTTTTTGAAGTAGAAAGTATATTTTCCTCAAGAATGGAGTTCAAGTGTTTTATCAAAATTATTTTCCATCTAAGATAATATAGGGTTCTCATTCTATCCCTATAATTACATTGATTTGATTATGTTGTGATGGAATTATTTTTATGAATTCATTTATCTTATATGAATTGTTTTACGATGTCACGATGTTTAATAATTCCCTTTTTATTACATGGGTTATGCAATGATGTATGATTTATGGTTTTTGTGGAACACATAAGAATGGTTTCATTATGAGATGGGTGGGAACTATATCTCTCTCCAATGCATTGGGTAAAGATTTTATATCTCATGAGATAGACATGGCTAGAACGGTAGGTTATATCGGTTCAGTGAAACAAGACTGAAACGAGGAGTGAACTCGGTTCAGAAAGGGACTTTGTCCACTAAGATAGTCTTGGGAATGAGTCTTGACTAATAAGAAATGATTTTCTATGATTATGTGTGTATGCCACAAAGTTTCGTGTTTTAAGTTATGATTATTGGGATTTCATTTCACTACTATGATTTATCCCATGTTATGAAATTATGCTCTCTTTTTCAGGTTAAGATTTCCAAAAGTTATGTTCTTATGAATATGATGTGATTGATATTTCTTTTGTTTACCCTTACTGAGCATTTGAGCTCACCCTTTTGTATTTTTTCTTACCCCAGGTCAGGAAGAAGGTTATTAAGTAAGATATGCCAAAAGGGACTATAGATATGATGAAATAAAAGGGAGAAAGTGTAGACGCTTTATGAACCAGTTGTTTATGTTTCCCAGTTTCTAATAATATTATTCCTATACGGTCCTTTCGTGGTTTTGTTATATGTTGTAATAAGTATGCTTCAATTTTGAAGTATTAACAATGTATGTAAAGTATGGGTCGTTATAACCATCCGCTAATTTGTACCACCTATGCAGAGAGTACATGTGATGGGTCTGGTATGTAATTCCTTAAGAGGGATTCATGAAAGGAATCATGTACTTTGGCCATGGTAGGTGGATGTTCTAGTAGATAGGCCACAGCCCCGACATGATCAAGAATCTCGAAGGGGACGATGTACCTTGGACATAACATCCCTTTCTTTCCAAACATCAGGACCCTCTTCCACAGAGATATGCGTACAAATACCATGTCTCCAACATTAAACCCAAGTTCTCGTCGATGGTTGTCTTCATAACTTTTTTCTTGACTCTAGGCTGCTTTGATATTCTACTGAATGGTTTTCACATTCTCCACCATTTATTTGAACATTTCTGGTCCAAGCATCTTAAACTCACCAACCTCATCCCAGCACGATGGTGTTCTGCACCATTTCCAATAAAGGTCTTCATATGGTTCCATTTGGATTCAAGAGTGGAAAATATTATTCTAAGAGAACTAAACCAGAGGAATTTGTTGATCCCAACCTCCTTTGAATTCCATTAAGCACTCTCTCAACATGTCCTCAAGTGTTTCGATAGTCTGCTAAGATTGACCATCGGTTTGAGGATGATATGCCATACTAAAGTTCAATTCAGTATTCAGAGCATGTTGAAGACTTTTCCAAAATATAGAGGTGAATCTTGGATCTCAATCAGACACAATAGATGGTGGTACTTTATGCAGCATTACCACTTCCCTGATATAAATCTATGTCAGTTGATCTAATGAGAAATCCTCCTGAATAGCAATGAAGTCTGCCGCCTTTGTAAGACGATCCTCAACAACCCAAACTACATTGTTTCCATTAGATGTCTTTATAATTTCGGAGGCATAGTCTATTGTGATGTTTCCCATTTCCATTCTGTTATAGGAAATTTTTCTATCATCCCTGTAGACTTATTCCACTCTGCCTTCGCTTGCTGACACACCAGGAATTTTGATGTATATCCTGCAATATTCTTCTTCATATTATCCCACCAGTAATGCTCTCAATGTTCTCGATATATCATTGTGTTTCCTGTGTGAATAATGAAATTTGAACTATGTGTGTCATCCAAAAGATCCTTCTTTAGCTCCAAACATGATGGAAGACATAGTCTTTTCCCAAATCTCACAATTCCTTCTTCATTAACATTAAACTCCACGGATTCCCCTTATCCAACTAATTCCACTTTTTCTAGAATTCCCACATCATCCATATGAATATCATTTAACCTTTCCAAAATTGATAGTAGAGCAATCATTTGTGAAAGGATTGATGATGTTCCCTTCATTATGATTCTCATGTCTATCTTCACCAAATCAAAGAAGATTGAATCCATTTAAATTCTCTTCAATGATAGAATCATTGGGTCCTTTCTACTTCGGGAATATGCCACCTTGTTCACTTTACGAGGGTGCTAATGGATTTAGAAGTTATAGTCTTTGATCATATCTAAACATCTTCATTAGAACATGTTCAACTCTCTCTATGTAAATATATAATTGAGGCTTTTGTGGTCCATATATATTTCAGTCTTCTCCCAAAAGAGATAATGCCGCCAAATTCTTATAGCGAAGATCACTACAGCAAACTCACAGTCATGTGTTGGGTAGTTTTGTTCATGAACTTTCAATTCCCTTGAAGCATAAGAAATGAATATTTCATTTCTCATCAACACAAATCCCAGGCCCTTCTACAAAGCGCCACTTAATACCACAAAATGTTCTCCACTTGTGGGTAAAGTAAGCACATGCGCAATGATGAGCTTCCTTTTTAACTCCTTGAAGCTTTATTCCCATTCATCACTCCAACAAAACTTTACTCCCTTTTGAGTTAGCTTGGTCTGAGGGTCGGACAATCGTGAGAAATTTCTCTTAAATCGTCGATAATATCCAGCTAACCCCATGAAGCTATGGATATATGTTACTGATGTTGGCCTTGGCCATCCCTCAATTGCATCTGTTTTGGAAGGATCCGTAGATATCCTATTTTATTCCATGATATGTATCAATAATGGGACCTCCTCCAACCAAAACTCACACTTGTTATACTTTTCATAGTGCTTATCCTTCTGCAAGGTCTCTAGTACCGTTATCAGATGCTCCTCATGATCCTCCTTGGTTTTGGAGTATATCAGAATATCATCTATAAAGTCTACCACAAATTAATTGAAGAAATATCTAAAGACTCTATTCATCATGTCCATGAAGATTGTTGGAGAATTAGTGAGTCTGAAAGGCATTATTATGAATTCACAGTGCCGGTATCTTATACAAAATGCAGTCTTTGGGATATCTTCCTTCTTCACCATTACTTGAAAATATCCTAACCGCTAATCCACCTTAGTGAATTAATGTTCTCCACATAGCGGATCAAACAATTAATCTAATCTTGGGAGAGGATACTTGTTCTTTATCATGATGTTGTTAATCTCACTATAATCGATGCAAAGACCCATTGACCAATATTTCATCTTGACGAAGAGGACTGGTGCACCCCAGGGTGAAGCACTTGGGCGTATAATCCCTTTATCCAGATTCTCCTATAGTTGTTTCTTCAGCTTCTCATGCTCCAAAACAACCATACAATATGGAGTTATTGAAATTGGCAATTATCCAGGTATAAGATCAATTGAGAATTCAACATTTCTTGAAGGAGTAAATACATGTAATTCTTCAAGAAACACTTCAGTGAATTTCCCCACAATAGGCATGTATTCTAGGATGGTTTCCTCCTTATAATCAATATTATAAGCCATATATGTGTGCTAATATGGTTGTAATATCCATTCATGAGATGATAGATCTAAAAAAGATTCATCTTCTTCCTTGCACTTGTAATGAATTGGGGGTCAATTCTCCACATAGAGAGTGATTTCCCTCTCACAAAAATTTAGGCTAGCTCTATATATGTAAATCCAATCCATGCCAATAATTTCATCAAATCCCTCTAGAGTGATAATGATCAGGTTCTCCAAGATGTTTAATCCACAAATTATGATAGGGGAGGAGTTGTATTCATGGGATTCAATGATTTCCCCATTTGTCGTACTCACCGACATCTTCACTTCCATGACTTGTGGTGGTGCTGGGATTGTTCTACTAAACATTTAAGATATAAAAGAATGTGTATAACTTGAATAAAAAAGTATTTTTGCCATTTTGGAATGAATAACGGGCATACCTGTCACCAATTTTTTGTCGGAGTTCACTTCTGGAGTAGTGATGGAAAAAGCTCACCCTTTTTGCTTTGAAGGTTGTTGGTTGCCTGAAAAAACCATTGTCTTAGGGAACTAATTTGAAATATGCACTATTTATTTTTAGTTGTAGCAATAAACCACATGTTGAGCTTTAAATGAATAATTCCTCTCCTTGGTCATAGTCACAGGTCTTTCTTGCTGATAGTTGACAGGTGTGTTCCCTTTTCTTCCACACCTAAAGCATTTCCTCGTCCCTTTTAGGCAATTTCCAGGGTGCTTATTTCCACACCTTTGACATCTGGGGTGACAGATCATCATAGAACTATTGGATTTATCCTTCGGACATCCAACATTGAATTCCACCTTATGCTTCTTATCCCCATGATACCCCTGAGATTCTACGACCTCCATTTTGACCTTGAGGGCACATCAGAAAATTTCTTCACAGCTGTCGAAGTGAATGATTTGTAGTGCTTTCCGCAGACTATGTTTCATCCCATCAAAGAAACTGTCAACCTTGCAATCATGGGTAACGACATATACAGATGTGTATCATGAAATCCTTGTATTTTTTTCCTTGTACGCTCCATCAAATTTTTCATCTTTCTTCTTGAGGGCATGGAAGTTCCTTTCCATCTTTAGCCGGAGGGTGTGCAGAAAATATTTATTGAAAAACAACTTTTGGAAATCCTTCCATTCCAATTTCTCAATATCCTCCTCAGGAATCGTATTTTTAATCAACATCCTCCATTGATCAGCTTCACCCTCCATATGATAAACAGCAAGGAGAACCTTCTCTTGTCCAGAACATTAAAGGATGTAGAAGAACTTTTCAATGGAGTTGATCCATTTTTCAGTGATTGAGGGATCATATGATCCATTAAATGTAGGAGTCCTTTGTCTCATGAAGGTATCTATAATGACTTTTTCGTTATTAGGGGGGGTTAAACATTCTTCTTGAACCATTTTTCTATTCAAATCTTGAGTTAGCTGAGAGAGAAGCGTGAAAATGTTCGTGATTCCTACTCCCATTGGATTGGGAATATCATTAGTACAGTCATCGCATTGATATTCACATCAGATGTTAGCATGACTCCTCCTATTACCGTCCATTGGCTGGAGTAAAAGGAAATTAATGGGTAACACAAAAAGGGTAATCAAAGTACAAAACTAACGGCTTATAAATACAATTTCTTTCCATAACATATGAATCTGTTGGCTTCAGTCTATGTTATCCATGACCTAGTTTCTAACATATATTCTTAGGGAATTGTTTTTGTCCCTTAATAATGGATCATAATAAGAAAGTGGATTTACCAAAGCATATACCCCAGGACTGTCGTAAACAAGAGTTCAGCAAGGCCCGTTGTCATGCACCAGTTCCCATTCAACTCTATCTGCAACTGGTGTTTTTGGGTTTTACCCCTAAGATTCATTTGTGCCAGAGCCGCCTCTACCTTCTCCTATCCAGACAGGGATGTATTTTCTTGATAAACCACTTAATCAATACTCACCAAAATATAGGGATTTTTTTATTATATTTAATTTTGTCTATGAGTATTTACTAGTGTTTTCTAATCCTAATACCAAAAATAATTAAACTTATCCTCTGATATTCACTATGAAAACCCTGATCTTTTATTACACAATTAAACAAAAATTATTACATAAACATCACATGATATAATATAGAATATTGAGAGGTCTAGTGTCTTTGTGGATTAGGATCATTAAATGACAACTTAAAACATGAAATACATCATCTTTATTGAAAACATCCTTTACATGACCACTACATTCCCTTGTACATAGCATTACATTGGATAATGTGAGGACATTCATAAGAAAAGGGTGAGCTATAAATCCCAGTAAGGGAATAATAATGGAATAAATGAGGAATACCATACATGTTAGACAATAGGAATATCAATAGAGCTCAAGATAAGCATAAACATAAAGGCATGATAAAGAATGATGATCATAACCTGGAAATGTGGCAACAACACTTATCATGGAATTAGCATGAACCAAGGCTCATTGAACATGGAGAATGTGTAAATACTCATAGCACATAAAGAACGAGTAAAACCTCATTGCACTTCAATAATCATGAGTAAACTCCAATTCCACATTAATTACCATGATACTATACTTTACCCAATGCATTGGAGCGCTATAACGGCACAACCTTCTTAAACATTTCATTTTATGCATAAGTGTGTCACATGAATCATATAACATAGATTCATAAAACATAATAATTTATTTCACGATATTGGAATGTGGAATTCATACACAAAACGTTATAATCAATAAGTAAATGTTCATAATGTTGAATACCCTTGATAGAGAAATGAGAATGGTATTCACTATACAATGACATTGGCTTGGAAAATTAGAGCAATTTTGTCAGCTCAATGGCGTGACGTAAGAATTCATAAAAATGTTTGATGAGAGAGAAAGGGGTGTATCATCATATTTACATTAAATAGATAGTAAGGGGGTCATATAGGTACATATACCAACAATTTTAATGGAATTTAGAGTCATGATACAAAAGAATAGCTTGAATGTAAAAAAGGAGAGAAAAATTCCATTCCGAATTTCGACATAGTAACAGGTGTACATGGGAGGAATTTAATGAGAGAGAAAGGGGTCTCCCATCATTAAAACATAAAGAGGGATGTATGGGGGAGGTGTGAAACCATACCTCAACATTTATAATTGAAATAAAAAGGGCATAACAAAATTGAGAAAATTAGACATAAATGGGAAAGGAATAAAAAACCCTTACATGGAAGTTGCTTCCAAAGGATTGAGAGAGGAATGAGAGAAGCTTCCTGGGATATTGGGGAACCTTGGGAGGATTTTAGATAGGGGAGGTCAGAGGTTGGAGGAACTCAAAAGTTTTTGAGTGTGCTGGAAGTGGGAGATTTTGATTTTTTATATAGGAAAGCTGAGGAATTCTTTATTATTTTGGTTTGGGACACCTCAAAATAAACTAGTCTAAAACACAAACCTGACCATGGTTTTTGCCCATGGTTTTTGGAAAAGGGAAGAGGAAAATAGTATTTTATAATTCCAAAGTCCTAAAATCTTAAAATAAGGGGGTTTCTTATGTGGAGGTGAGTCACACTCCCAAGGAAAACAATTTAAAAAGACAAGTTGTTTTATAATTCTAGAAGGGTCCATTAATGCATTGTAAAATAAGTAAATCAAACCCTAAATCACATTATTTTAATCATAAAACATATATTTTCCGAACATGAAGATTATTGTATTTTATTACATAATTATTGGGTCATTATGATGTAATAAAACATATTATATATTTAAACGGTATTTAATTTTTACTCAAAAATTTGACTATCTACGAAAATTATGAAAAATTCACCATTGGATAATTTCAACATCCTGATTCCAGAAATTATATTTATTTAATATGAATAATTTTCTAAATAAGTTAATTTTCAATTTTAAAATGAAAACTGATATTTATCGAAAATTTACAGGTTTTGACAAATATGGCATTCAAACCATACTAAAAATTACAATTGCATTCATAAAATTTTACGATCATATATATTTTATATAAATTAATTTAATAACAATAATAATAATTTATTGAAATAATATTTAATTAAAAAATCCATTAATTCATCAAAATAGTTTTCTTTGTGGAACATAAACTAAAAATACTATTTGATCTTTAAAAACTATTTACAAGGTAACAATAATAAGATAAAAGTATATTCATTATTATATACTAAAATAATATACATAAACAAAGTGCTAATGTCTTGTTACATAACCCCTTATAACACCCGCATAAGACCGAAGAGTAAGGTGTGTGATGGTGACAGACTCTTGGGGTGGCTCGGATAACATTGCTTAGGTGGTAATCTCTATCAACATCCATTTCTCTCATAGGTGGTTCCGCTCGAGATTTATATTTTCAAGCTTGAATTTGGCTTGGTCAAGAGCAAATCCCATTGATGCCACCTCCTTTCTGAGCATTGACAAATGTGTTTTGTATGAGACACATGTACTGGATATGGCCATTGCCTCCTTTGTCTATGTAAATTGAATTTGTTAAAACCCTATATTTATGCTAATCATCTGATCACTGTTCAATGGATATATTAGAACTAGTCACAATTCTTAACATAAAACCAAAGAAGTTGACATTTTATATAATAATTTTCCAAAAATGTACATTTTATTTGATCAAGAGGGATTTCCATTAATGAATGTTTGGGTCTTTACAATCTTCCCTCCTTAAAAAATTTCGCCCTCAAAATTTTATTTTCCCACACTAAAACATATGTGGGTATCTCTGCTTCATCATTTCCTCTGATTCCCACATCATTTCATCAAACATGTGGTTTCTCCACAACACCTTGACGAGGGGCATTATCTTTTTTCATAGAACATTTTCTCTACTATCTATGATCTTCACTAGTTTCTCGCCATAAGAAAGATCATCCTCTAAATGTACCACCTCTAAAGAGAGTACATGTGAAGGGTCTGGTATATACTTCCTTAAGAGGGATACATGAATGACATCATGTAATTTGGACACGGTAGGTGGATGTGCTCATAGATAGGCCACCACTTTGAGACGATCAATAATCTTGAAGGGGTCGAAGTACATTGGAGTTAATTTCCATTTATTTCCAAACCTCATGACCTTATTCTATAGAGATATGCGTAGAATTACCATGTCACCAACTTTAAACTCAACGTCTCATCTATGGTTATCTGCATAACTCTTTTGTTAACTCTAGGATACCTTTATATGCTACTAAATGGGTTTCACCATCTCCAAAATTTCTTCGACCATTTCTTGTCCAAGAAGCATACGCTCACCGACCTCATCCCAACACGTCGGTGATCTGCACCCTTTCCCATAATGGGCATCATTTGGTTCCATTTGGATGCTTTAGTGGAAACTGTTATTATAAGTGAAACAAAAAAGAGTAATATGTTGATCCCATCCTCCTTTAAAGTCCATTTAGCATTCTCTCAACATGTTCTGAAGTGTTTGGACAGTCCAATTTGGTTGGCCATCTGTTTGAGGATGATAGGGCATACTGAAGTTCAGTTCAGTATTAAGAGAATGATGAAGACTCTTCCAAAACATAGAGGTGAATCTTGGATCTCGATCAGGAATTGTAGATAGTGGTACTCCATGTATCCTTACCACATCCCTGATATATATATGTGCTAGTTTATCCAATGAAAAATCCTGCCAAATAGCAATGAAGTGCATCCTTTGTATGACGATCCACAACAGCCCAGATTTCATTGTTTCCATTGGATGTCTTCAGAAGTCTGGTCAAAATGTCCATGGTGATGTTCTCCCATTTTTATTCTGTTATGGGAAATGGTTGCATCATCCCCTTAGACTTCTACCTCTTTACCTTCACTTGCAGACACACCAGACACTTTGATTTATATTCCGTGATCTCCTTCTTTATATTATACCACCAATAATGCTCTCGGAGATCTTGATACATCATTGTGTTTCCTGGGTGAATAGATAAATTTGAACTATGTTCATCATCAAAAATTTCCTTTTTCATATCCGGGCATAGTCTTCTCTCAAATATCACAATTCCTTCTTCATTAACATTAAACTCCATGGATTTCAATTTTATGATCACTTCAAATTTTTCCTGAATTCCCGCATCATCCTTTTGAGCATCTCATAACCTTTCCAAAAGTGATGGTTGGGAAGTAATTTGTGAAACGATTGATGATGTTCCATTATTTATGATTCCCATGTCTGTCTTCATAAAATCTAAGAAGATTAGATCCTATTCAATTCTCATGAATGATAGAATCGATGGGACCTTTCTACTTAGGGCATCCGCCACCTTGTTCACTTTCCCATGGTGGTAATGGATTGAGAAGGCATAGTATTTGATCAGCTCTAACCATATTCGTTGATGCATGTTCAACTCTTTCTATGTGAATATATACTTGAGGCTTTTGTGGTCCTTATATATTTGACACTTCTCCCAAAAGAGAAAATGCTGCCAAATTTTTAAATTTAAGATCACTGCATCCTACTCGATTTCAGGTGTTTGATAGTTTTGTTCATGAACATTCAATTTCCTTAAATCATAGGCAATGAATTTTTCATTTTTCATCAACCCACATCCCAGAACCTTCTTCGAAGCATCATTGAATACCACCAAAAGTTCTCCACTTGTGGGTAATGTGTGTACATGTGTAGTGATAAGACTCCTTTCTAACTCCTTCATGCTTCCTTTGCATTCATCACTCCAAGAAAACTTTACTCCCTTTAGAGTTAGCTTTGGAAGAGGGTTGTACAATCATGAGAATTTTCTCACAAATCATCGATAATATCCAACTAACCCCAAGAAGCTATATATATCTTTTACTAATATTGGCCTCATCCATCCCTCAATTGCATCTATTTTGGAAGCATCCAAAAATATCCCATTGCATGTGATGATATGGCCCAAGAATGAGACTTCCTTCAACCAGAACTCACACTTGCTGTACTTTGCATAGAGCTTCTCCTTCTTCAAGGTCTCTAGTAAAGTTCTCAGATTCTCCTCATGATCCTACTTGGTTTTGAAGTATATCAATATATCATCTATAATGACTACCACAAGTTTGTCGAGGTAATCTCTAAAGACTATATTCATCAAGTCCATAAGGATTGCTGGAACATTAGTGAGTCCAAAAGGCATTACAATGAATTCATAGTGAATTTATCTTTTACGAAATGAAATCATGGGGATATCTACCTTCTTCGCACTTACTTGATAATATCCTGACCGCAAATCCTCCTTGGAGAAGTATTGTTCTCCATGCAGCTGAACGAACAATACATCTATTCGTTGAAGAGGATACTTGTTCTTTATCGTGATTTTGTTAAGCTCATGATAATCGATGGAAAGGCAAATTGACCCATCTTTCTTCTTGAAGAAGAGGACTGGTGGACACCATGGTGAAGCACTAGGGCGTATAAACCCTTTATCTAGATTCTCCTGTAGTTGTTTCTTCAGCTCCTCAAGCTCCACAACTACCATTCTATATGGAGTCTTGGATATTGGAAACGCCCTAGGTATTTGATCAATTGAGAATTCAACATCTATTATAGGAGGAAGACTATCCAATTCCTCGGGAAACAATTAAAAAAGTTACCTCACATTAAGAATGTCTTCTCTGATGGTTACCTCCTTAGACTCAATCATTTGATCCAGATACATGTGCACATATGGTAGTAATATCCATACTTGAGATGATGGTGGTAAATAAGATTCATCTTCCTCCTGGAACATGTAATGAATCGGGGGTCGATTCTCTACATGGAGAGTGATTTCCCTCTCACGACAATTTATGTTGTATCTATGTAAGGAAAGCCAATCCATGCCAAGAATTGCATCATATTCCACTAGAGGGAGCATGAAGAGGTTTTCCAGTATGTTTAATCCATAGATTAAGTCATGGGAGGAGTTGTATTCTTGGGATGCAATGATTTCCCCTTTTTCTGTACTCTATGACATCTTCACTTACATGATTTGTGGTGGTTCTAGCATTGTTCTACTAAACATTGGAGATATAAAAGAATGCATGGAACCTGAATCAAAAATTATGTTCACCATTCATGAATGAATGTCTAGCGTACTTGTCACCACTTCATTTTCAGGGTTCAATTCGGTAGTAGTGAGGGAAGAAGTTCTCCATTGCGGCCTTGGAGGTTGTTGGTTGCCTCCGAAAACCCTTTCTTTAGGTCACTGATTTACAACATGCCCTAGTTCATTGCAGTTGTAGCAATAAAACACATGTTGAGGATCGTACGGAGTGTTCCTCACCTCTATCACAGCTGTGGGTCTTTCTTTCCAATAGTTAATAGCTAGGTGCACTTCTCTTTCACACCTAAAGCATTTCCACGTCCCCTTCTGGCAATTTCTAGGGTGTTTCTTTCTGCACCTTTGGAAAGTGGGGTGTTGGATCTTCATAGCACCGTTGGATTTATCCATTGGACCGCCAGCTTTGAATTCCTCCTTATGCTTCTTATCCCCATGATACCCCTGAGATTATCCAATCTCCATTTTGACCTTGAGGGATCATCAGAACATTTCCTCATAGCTGTCGATGTCACAGATTTCCATTGCATTTCGCAGGCAAGGCTTCAGCCCACCAAAGAAGCGGTCAACCTTGCATTCGGGGGTAATGACAAACTGAATGCGTATCATGCAAGCCTTGTGAATTATTTCTCGAATGCTCCAACAGATTCGTCATCTTTCTACTTGAGGTCACGAATGTAACATTCCATATTTAGCTACAGGCTGAGTGGAAGATATTTATCGAAAAACAAATTCCAAAAATCCTTCCACTCAAATGCCTCAATCTCCTTCTCAGGATTAATATTTTGGATCAATTTCCACCATTGATCAGCTTCACCCTCCATAAAATAAGCAACTAAGAGAACCTTATTGTGTTCAGAACATTGAATGATGGAGAATATTTGTTCAATGGAGTTGTTCCATTGTTCAGCGATTGAGGGATCAGATGACCCATTAAAAGTAAGAGGCCTTTGTCTCATGAAGCTCTTGATAGCGAATTGTTCTTTATTTGGGGGGGGGGGGGGTTTGAACATTCCTCTTGATCCATGTTTATTTTCAAATCTTGAGTTAGCTGAGAGAGAAGCGTGATAAAGCTAGCGATTCCCGCTCCCATTGGATTGGGCATCTCATTAGTACAGTCATCACATTGATCTTCACATCGGTTGTTAGCCCGAGTCCTCCAATTACCGGCCATTAGATGGAATAAAAGGAAAGTTAGGGGTAAGACATAAATGGTAATCTGAGGGAAAAAAATATGGCGTATAGATAAATTTTATTTCTTTAACATATGAATCAATTTTCTTCATTATATGTTATTCATGATCTACTCTCTAACATTTATTCTTAGGGATTTTTTCCCCCTTAATAATGTTTCATACTAAGCATGTGAATTTACCAACGAATATCCCCAGGAGTGTCATAACCAAGGGTGCATCAAGTCCTGTTGTCGTGCACCAGTTCCCGTTTGAGTCTAGCTCAATGATGTGTTTTTGGGTTTTACTCCTAGGTTACATTTGTTCCAATGCCATCTCTACCTGCTCGTATCCATACAGGGATTTATTTTCCTGATAAAACACTTACTCAATACTCACTAAAATACAGGGATTTTTTTATTATACATAGTCTTGTATCTAAGGCTTTACTAGGGGTTTCTAATACTAATCCCAAAAATAACTAAACTTATCCTCTGATACCAACTATGACAACCATAATCATTTTTACACAATTTACATAATTATTACATAAACTTCACATGATAAAATATAGAAGATCGAGAGGTATTGTGTCTTTGGTGATTAGGATCATTACATAACAACTTACAACATTAAATACATCATCTTTATTGAAAACATCCTTTACATGACCACTACATTCCCTCATACATAGCATTACATGGGATAAACTGGGGACATGCATAAGAAAAGGGTGAGATATAAAGACATGTAAGGGAATAATCATGGAATAATAAGGGGAATACAATAAATATTAGGCAATAGGAATATCAATAGATCATAATAGAAGTATAAACATAAAGGCATGATAAATCATGATAATCATAACATGGAAATGTGGCAACAACACTTAACATTTAATTAGCATGATCCATGGATCATTGCACATAGAGCATGAGTAAATACTCATTGCACATGAAGCTTGATTTTACCCTCATTTCAATTGAATTGTCATGATTAAACACCTATTTCACATGACTTATCATGATACTATACTTTACCCAATGCATTGGAGCATTGTAAGGGCACACCATTCCTAAACATTTCATTTAATGCATAAGTGTTCCACATTGATCATATAACATGGATTCATAAATCATAATAATTTACACCATGATAAAGGAATTTGAAATTAATACCTAAAAATTTATAATGAATAAGTAAATTTCCATAAATGTGAATACCCTTGATAGAGAAATGGGAATGGTATTCACTACACAATGACATTGGCTTGGAAAATCGGTGCACTTTTGGCAGAGAAAGGGCATGACATAAGAATTCTTAATAATGGTTGATGATAGAGAAATGGGTTTCTCATAATATTTACATGAAATGGAATGTAAGTGGGTCATCTAGATACATGACCCAACAATTTTAATGGAATTTAGAGTCATGATACATATGAATTTCTTAAATGTAGAAGATGAGAGAGAAATCCCATTCGGAATTTCGGCATAGTAACAGGTGTACGTGGGAGGCATTTTATTAGAGAGAAATTGGTCTCCAATTATTCAAACATTAAAAGGGAAGTATGAGAGAAGTTTGAAACCATACCTCTATATTTATAATATGAACAAAATGTCATAAAAATATTAAGAAAATTAGACAAAAAATGAGAAAGGAAGAAAACACCCTTAATTGGAAGTGTCTTCCAATGGCTTGAGAGAGGCTTGAGAGAGGCATGAGATAGGGTTATTGGGGGATTGGGGAGACTTGGGAGGATTCAAGAGAGGTTAGGGAAGAGGATGGATTAACTAAAAATTCTTTGAGTGAGGAGGATGTGGGATATTGGGTGGGTTTATATAGGAAAGGTGAGGGAATTCGTTATTATTTAGGTTTGGGACACCTCTCAGTAAACTAATCCAAACCATAAACCAGCCCATAGTTTTTAACCATGGTTTTTGGAAAAGGGATTTGGAAAAAAAATATTTTATAAGGCCAAAGTTTTAACTTCTTAAAATAATTGGGTTGCTTATGTGGAGGTGAGTCACGCTCCCAAGGAAAACAATTCAAAAAGAAAGGACGATTAATAAGTCCTGAAGGGTACATTAATGCTTTGTAAATAAGTCAAACAAACCCAAAATCACATTATTTTAATGTTAAAAGATATATTGACCGAAAATGATGCTTATATTATTTTATTACATCCCTATTGGGTCATTATGATGTCATAAAACACATTATATGTTTAAAAGGTATTTAATTTTTACCCAAAAATTTGACTGTCTCAGAAAATTATGAAAAATTCACCGTTGGATAATTTTGATGTCCTGATTCCTGAAATAATAAATATCTTATCCATGTAATTTTCTAAATATGTTAAGTTTTACTTTTGAAATAAATACTGACATTTATCGAAAATTCACGGGTTTTGACAAAAATGGCTTTCAATCCTTAATAAAAATTTCAATTGCATTAATAAAAGTATTATATCATTTATATTTAATAAAATTTAATTTAATATTAGTAATAACATTTTATTAAAATATTATTCCCTAAAAAATCATTAATTCATCAAAATAGTTTTCTTAGTTGAACTTTAACTAAAAATACTATTTGAGCTTTAAAAACTATTTACAAGGTATCAATAAATAAATGGAAGTATATTAATTATAATATAAAAAAATAATGAACATAACCATAGTGCTATGGTCTTGTTAAATAACCACTTATAACACCCGCATAATACCGAAGAGTAAGGTGTGTGGTGGTAAAAGACTCTTGGGGTGGCTCGGATAACATTGCTCGGGTGGTAATCTCTAAAACATCCATTTCCATCGTAGGTGGTCCCGATCAAGCTTAACATATTCCAGTTCATCTTGGGCTTGGTCAAGAGCAATGCCCAATGATTCCACCTCTTTTCTGAGCTCTCAAAAATGGGATTCGTATGGGGCACATCTATCAGATGAGGTCATCGCTTCCTTTGTATGAGTAAATTGGATTTGTTAAAGCCATGTATTTATACTAATCATGTGATCAATTCTCAATGGATATATTAAAAATGGTCACAATTCATAACATAAAACCAAAGAAGTTGACATTTTATATAAACATTTTATATAAAAGATCAAAATATATTTCCATTAATGAATGTTTTGGTCGTTACAGGTGGACAGTAGTTTCTTCTTTGTTGATTCTGCAGCAGTGGCACCAGGAAACCATAGGTATCCCATAGTTTATGATGTTTTCATCTATCAGGATTGCTTTTTTTGGATATTCCATGATATGAAGTTATATTTCAAGGGAAAAACATGGTCCAGAGGGTTTCAAACCCTTGGATCGAGCCTTCTTAAGGGGGAAGAGGTTTTTGGAATTCCTAGTAGGGGAAGGACCCTGAGGAGGATGGAGTGAAGAAACTATAGTCAGGACCCGAGGAGAAATCGATGAGATTGATGGTGTCCCATTGCTTCTCGTCCAACACCACTTTGGTGAAAGTAGTGTAGCATTTTTCTTCCCTAAAAAAATATTGTGAGATAGGAAACCCGGGAACCGGATTTCCACTTCAACCCATTTGTTGTACTAGAATTGAAAGCTCACCCACCCCCACGAGCCATCATGATTTTAGTTGAAGGCTTGCAAGGAGGGGGTGAAGGGCTAACCAGAACGGAGAACCTTGTATGGCCTCCGATGGGGGGGTTACGAAGATGAGAGGAGTACATGGGTTTTCCCCATAGTGTGTGTTGTTCAAAGACCTCCCATGCTAGTTTCTCATGCATGCAGAGTATAGTGTCTTCAAGGGAGTAGACCTTGATGCACCTTCTCTAGAAGGAAGTGCCACCTTCTTCCATAAAGACCAGTTGTATTTCACTTCTAATGTGTGGTCCTAGATGAAGCTTTCCATAATCTTTTCAATGTTGTGGATCACTGCATTCGGGACAATGATCGACGAAAGAACAAGGACAAGGGTTTCAAGAAAAACGATTTTGATAAGCTCAATTCTACCTCCAAATGATAGGTACTTGTATTTCTAGTTCAGAATGAGGTCTTTCATCTTGTAGGTAAGAAAATAGAAATCTCTGATGCGGAGTCTACCTGGAGAAAGAGGGGCTCTGAGATAGTTCATTGGAAATGCTCCTATGTTCATTTCAAGGGTTTCTTGGATCACTGTGACCCGTTCAGAAGTGATGGTGTTAGAGATATAGAAGGTGATTTTGTCTTTGTTAATCACTTGGCCGCTCTAGTGGGCATATTCCTCCATCAACATCTTGAGGCCTTTGATAGATTTGATCCCAACATTTATAAAGATGAGTAAATCTACTGTGAACATATGGTGGGAGACCATCTTTTATCTCATGGTTCTTTTGAAGGGGACAAACATTCCATTTTTGAATCATCTGTTGATGTGTCGACTAAGGACATCAAGAGGGTGAACAAATTGACTTAGGGAAATCATATATCCCTATCTAATCCCCTGGGTGGATTTAAAGAATCCATAAGACTTTCCCATGAAGGTGACTACTATCCAAGAAGAGCTAAAACGCCTAAAAATAATGTCAATATTCCCAGAATTGAGTCCCATATGTGCCAGGATTTTGTTTATGAAGCTCTACTCCACCCTGTCTTATGCATTGTTCATGTCTAACTTGATAACAACATTGGAGTCAAAGGTCTTGATATTCATGTCTCTGATATTCTCATGGGTGAGTGAAATAGTTCCCTGGATCGAGCGTCCCTTGTAAAAACTGTGTTGGCCCTTTGAAATCTACTGAGGGAGATTCACTGTCAGACGATAATTGATCACACTGGCCAGGATATTATATGGGATGTTTCACAGGATTACAAAGTTGTAGTGTAAAACAGGGTAAGAATTTCTTATTTTTGGATGAAGCACGAGAGTGGTGGTCATAACATCCCTTGAAAGGTTAACCCTGTGGATAAAATATTGAATGGATAACATGATTTCCTTCTTCAAAATGTCCAATGATTCCCTCTAATAGGAGAACAAGAAACCATTAAGACATGAGGCGCTATTGGTTATCATGCCCAGCATGGCCTCATGGATTTTTTTTCTCAAGCATCGCCTTCAGCCTCTCACTATCTAGGTGGATCCGCGAGTGATGGGTGCCCCTATGGTTGTTGCACCAGGTGAATAATTCCACTGAGAATCCAAGGTCAATGAGAACTTTCTCAACCTAGAATTGGGAATCCTCTATACTAGATTCCCTCTGGAAGGGACCCCAGCCTTTCATTCCCTCTAGGTTGGCAATGACATTGAAATCACCCCCGATGATCCAAAGTGTATTGTCAGGATCTAACATAGAGAGTTCACTCCAGAGCTCCTTCCTCTTGTTTCAGTCACAGCTCCCATAAATAACAGACATGAAGAAAAAAGAGACCCCTTTAGTCACCTTGGTTGTACTGTTTTAGTTATCCTCTTACACCAGGTCAATTGAAAGGCTTTTGTCCTAGAAGATCCAAATGTGGTGGTTAGATGGTCAGCGTGCATGGAGCCATGCATGCAGATCTTCAATGAATAATCACTGAGCTTACACAATCTTTGTTTATGCTCAATAATTGAAATTATTGCATCCTTATTTTTTCAAAATTCTGCAGGAAGGAAATATACCATGTCTTGGGCCTCGATACCATGGGAATTATACATGAGAATAAGAATCATTTTAAAGAGAGAGTTCTAGAACTAGCTCCTGAATGAGAGTCCTTTTTGATGGAGGCTAAGCTCTCCTTAAGGATCTAGGATTGACAATGGTTGCACACTCCATCTATTTTGGGAGACATATTGGAATAGTGAAAAGATCGAAAAACAGTTGGAGATCTAAACTTCTGCCATTTCTCTTCAGAGGGGGCCAATATAGAGCCTAAATCATTGGGGGTAATAGAGAGAGGTAGATTCCAAGGGGGACTCACCACAGATGAGAGTGTTGAGGCAAAGCCGAGCACCCACCAGGAGAGACAAATGAGAGAGGCAGAGGATCATCTTTGGGAAAACCTGTAACTTTGGGGGGCTGCAAGGCAGGATAGGAGGGGGGGGGACTAGAGGGCCTAATAAGGAGGGAAAAAAGAAGGGTCGACATCCCTCTTGGCTGAGAATCTGAAGAAACAGAGAGTCAAGAAGAGAGGGAAGTGCCAAGCACAAAAGATGACATGACTAGAACTTGGGGATCTGGAGAAGCAAGCTCAACCGGATAGCCATGACATCATTATACTGGAGGGAGGGAGGGTGAAAGAGAAACAAATCCAGGGAGGCAGGATGAACCACCACAGAAGACATTGAGTTCTCCAATGCTGGCACCAAGAAAACATCATGGGAGGGGGGCTTATGCAAAGACCCTGGTCTGAGCCTTGGTCCCGTTCTCTTGATAGGATGGAGGAATCCCTTGCATCTACATCTATATACCTAAATGGAGTGGCCTTGGAGTAAGTAGTGAGAGTAGAATTTGTTGAAGATGAGGTAAGCAATGTCCAAGCTCCAGCTCCAAGAGTCCTGCACCCGAAGTGCTAACACCTCCGGAAGAGGGAGGGAGAGGTAATGTTCCAAACAAATGTGAGACACTGAAGCATCCGAACTGCAACTGGCCTTGTCATCCAAGCAGATAAAGCCTCCAAGGGAATCCCCGATAGCTTTCAGGAAGCCTTCATTCTGAAACGGAATTGGAAGTCATGGGAGTTTGATCCAAACCGTAGCCAAAGGGCTCCCCATGCCCCTGTGGGAGTCCATGGACCATCGCGAGAGGCTGAACCTCCATCAGTTGAAAGAAAGGGGGGCCCTGCACTATGATTCGATGAAATACTCCTCCGAGGCAAGGATGATATAGAAGGAGTTCCTGTGTACCACTGAGATTTTCACCGGTGATTGATGACCCATGGAGATGGAAAAGATCCAGAAGACCCTAAGGAGAGGTTTCTCTGCCCTAAACTAAGGCACTAGCGTCCACTATGGGGGCCACTCCAATTTTTGGGAGTCAACTTTGTCGGTAGCAGCTTTCCGCTTCTTCCATGGTAGCATCCAACAATTGTGGATGAGCAGCCTTCATTGAAACAACATGCGGTGGGAGAAGAAACAAATGGGGTAGATGAAATACCCCCATCCACTGGAGAACAACCTGGTTTTCATTCATCTATTTAAATGGAATGAAAATCACATCATTTGTAAGGGAAAAAATTCGTGGTGTAATCTGTGTATGTTTGTTATCAGCCATCGAGAACCAGAGAGATGTGAATAAAGAAGATCCCCTATTTCTTCTGTGGACATAGGAAACTATCTAAACCACATTAAATCCTTGTGTTGCTCCGTTTAATCCCGTTTTTGTGTGTTTGAGGTACCAGACACCTCTCTTGCACTCCAACAAGTGGAATCAGAGTGAGTCGGTGCGAATGAAGTGGAACCGGCAAGGTGATGGTGAATTTTCCAATGGATAGAAAAATTAATGTGATCGGAAAATGTTTCTATGGCCAGATCCGCGAAGAGGACGAAAAGACGATTGTAACGGCGCAAGCAGTGATGAAAACAGAGTTGAAACGAGCCTGGTAGGCTCGGTCAAAGTATGGTCAAACTCGTGGGTGAACAGTATCCCCGTCCCGAAGAAAAAGAAACTGTTTATTCCACTGACAAAAATTCTGGTGAGATTACGGCAAGGACTTTGGCATGCCACGTCAATGCCATGTCAGCGGGCGATCTGGACCATTGAACGTGTTTTGACCATATCTCGGTCATTTGGTGTCCAATTTCAGTGATCCATGTGTCGATTATGACTATTTTTATAGTTCTGGAAGCATCTATATGGTTTTTTATTCAAAATTATAACTCTATCAGTTGGATTCAGAAAGGTGCATCATCAGCGGTGGTGATTGCATTTTATGACAACGACGATGGCTAGTGGCGGAGAAGTACCAAGATTTGAGATTGAGAAGTTCGATGGTCAAAAAAATTTCATCTTGTGGAAAAGCACAGTGAAAGATCTTTTGGTGCTGCAGGGCATGATTAGACCGTTGATCAGATAAAAGATTGAGACAACTATTTCCAATGATTGGGAAGATCTCAAGATATGGGTCGTCTGCAAAATTCGATTGTATTTGGAAAATTAGGTAAAATACTTTGTGTTGGATGAGACCTCGCCGATGGAGATTTGGAAGAAGTTGGAGCAGCGGTATATGGAGATGTCTATCAACATCAAATTATTCCTAAAGTAGAAATTGTACCAATTTCTCATGGACAATGGAACGAACTTGTTAGATCGTACCAACGAATTCAAAAAAATCCTAACACAATTATTGGGGCTCGGTGTGATGGTTGGACAAGTAGATAAATAACTTTTGCTTTTATCATCCCAACCAAGCACATTTTATGGGCTTGTGACTGCATTGCTCACGGGGAAGGAGACATTGAAGCTGAACAATGTGATGGAATCACTTCATGATTTGAAGGCATTCCAAAGATCTACAACACATTCAGTTTCTTAAATCATGGTGATTCAAGATGATCAAAATGGGAAGAGCTGACATTAGAAGTCATGAGGTAAATAATGGCAATCAAACTAGAGAGGATGTGATTCGAGTGAAATCACGTGTTTCGGGTGTGAGAAGAAGGGTCACTATAATTGTGATTGTGCTGAGCGCAAACGATACATTTCTGAGAAGAATAAAGTTGAAGGGGATGATACAAACATCATTGAACTATCGACAGATGATGATGTTTGTGTGACAACAAGAATTTTTCACTCAGATAAGAGAGTGGATAGGGGAGAAGTGTAGTGTCATTACTGCAAAAGATACGGGCACATGAAGGGGGAATGCTGACTTCTAAAAAGGAAGAACGAGCGGGCTCAAAATCCAAAGGAATATGGATGGGTTCTAGACTCGTGGAGCTTGGCACACATATGTATGAAGAGAGATACATTTGATAATTTTCTCCAGGTGAGATACACGGTGAGACTTGGTTATGGGTCAATATGCGAGGTTTGAGGAGATGGGATGGTGAAATTGAAGACAGCCAATGGAGGAGTTCGTAAACTGGCTGATGTGAAATTCATTCTGAGGATGAGATAGAACCTGGTATCATTAAGATGGGTTGATGAAAAAGGGTTCACGATTTCCATAGTAGGTGGAGTGTTGGATGTCTCATGTCGGAATGCAGTGATGTTTACTGAGAAGGAGTACTAAGGTTTGTATCATTTGATGGGGACCACAGTCACCCCGAGAACGAGTGAAGATGATGGAAGTTGGATGTCATCTAGCGTAAAGAAGTGTGTTCGATTTGCTGATGATGATTGCAACACATGTAAGGAGTCTTCAGGTCATTATTATACCCCAAATTATTCATGAGGGGGAGATTTGTGGGGCCACTCCCATTTTAGGGAGTCATCCTTGTCGGTATCAGCTTGTAGCTTCTTCCATGGCAGCAACCAACCAATGTGGATGAGTAGCCTTCATTGAAGCAGTATGCGGTGTGAGGAGAAAAATATGGGGTAAATGAACCACCAATGACTAACAGAGAACAACCTGGTTTTTATTCCTATATTTAAACATGATGAATATCCCATCATTTGTAAGGGAATAAATCTGTAGTGTAATCTGTGTATGTTTGTAATCCACCGTTGAGATGACTAAACCAGATGGAATAGTGAAGCCGAGGCGCAGTAGGGGTCAGCAACAGAAACAAAATTTGAAACCGCCGGTGGTGCATGAGGCATGTTCTCACGAGCGGATTCCATTACCCAAATTAATATAATTTCCTCTATTTGGGTGACACAAAAAAATATTGATTATTAAATATAATTTTGGGAAAAATACCTACCATATTTCAAGGAATCATAACTCATCTAATATTGAGTCTTAGTTTTTTCCGATTTGGAAGAAATTGATGAAGTACACATCCACCCTAAAAATAAGTTGAATAATATGACACTAAAATAATGCCACAGATCAGAAGAGAAACTGAGGTAAAATGTAAGAGAGTTTGTTAGCTTACATATAGGTATCCAATGCTTTTGATGATTTTCAAATCGGAGTCTGGGTCCCTGAGAAATCAAGATCCATTAGTTAGAGAGGAGGATAGCTCAATGGAGGATAAGGGGAGGAGCATTCCTCTAGGGAGATGATATCAATACCCAATGATTAGGTAGGTGAAGATCTCAATGCGGTAGAAATGACGTTTTTTTCTTCTATGGGGAAGAATAAAAAGAGAAAAATGGTTTGATATACCATTAAAGGTAAAATTTGTAATTCTCCCTTAAAACTGGGTTGCAAAGATTTTGTACATGGGTTAGGAAATTACATTAAAACCATGAAAATTACCTCAATAAATAACCTAAAAAAATCACCGGGTCATGCGACCCCTCTCAAACGGTTAAACATAACTTTGAAATAGCTCCATCTCTAGCGGTTTTTCTACCTAGTTTCTAATAGAGGGTCATATTGTTTCAGACAAAGCATGCACCCCTATGAACATTCTCTAGTTTTGAGTTATCAGGGTCCAGTGCTTCCAAAACATGACAGAACGTCCAAGGAAACTCTTAGGCCTTCAACCAAGGATGAAAACAACACTTTTGAGTGTTAACTCAAGGAATTATGCTCTGAATCTTATTTCAAAGAATGGGTCATCCACCAAATGCCATAAAGTTCAACTTCCTATGGAATTCTATCTTGGATAAAAACACAAGATGTTATAACATCTATAACTAAGAACTAATAATCCAAATAATCCTTGGGAATAATGAAAATATAACTCAACCATTAAGGGTCATGAATTATTACTCCAATAGTTATATTGGGTTTCCAAATTACCAATACACCTCTATGAATTATTTAATTGGATGAAACATAAGTTGTAAAAACCCAATCCAACACTCTCTTTCTAACTGAGTCACTAAATCAAAGCATAACTACCAAATTTAGCATGAGACATGATAAAAAAACATATCTTTAAACATATATCCAATGGAACCCCTACTATATGTTTTAGCATAAAAGGGTTAAATTATGAGACATGGAACCCCCACTGTCAAAATTTAATACAAAGAATGCCCTATAAATTCTAGTAACTCTACAAGAATGATTTTGAATTGGTCAAATGGTCAATTATCTACTGATATCATTTACCCAGGTCAATCCATACCTTCCTGAAAATCCTCATTTTACATACAATGCACTCATCTCCACTTGACTACAAGCTAGAAATGGTTCTTCACCATCTGTATTCCTTATGATAAATGAAAACAAGTCAAGTCATCTCTGACTGACCATTCAAAAGATGCATGGATTTGACATTCATTGTATTATATCATGAAACATAACATATTCATCTAAGTCATTCCACATTACCCTTGACCAAGTCTATTGAGGCTTGTTTCTGACATCTGGAGAGGTTTTAAGCCCAACATCCCTTTAAGCTATCGTGCCTCAATATGAACAAGGGTGTACACCCAATCCCATATAATTGGATTGTCACGCTTGATAAATTTCATACTTTCCCAAATGAGGTTCAGGGTAACCTCAAAAACATCAAATGAAAATGAGAAGTTGATCCAAGAGATCCTATACTCTTGAAATTACAAGTGAGACATCGATGCATATTGAAGGTGTACACGTGTTAAGAACCCTGAATGAGCCCAACTTTAGTCAAGTCATGTACTGGCCGGTGTCCATGAGACCGACCAAGGAATTATTAATTGGGAAAACCAGATTCACTCTCTACTAACCATTCCTATTTAAAAAACCATGTTACATTAACATAATGTAACAACCGAATGTTTTATCAATGGAAACTAATTTCTTATAAATATGTAATATAATCACATGAAATCAAAACACAATGAACAACTAAGTCCTATGCAACCTTCAAACATAATTTTGACACTTCTATATTTTGAATTTCAAAAACCTTATATACACAGTTGCGATAAGTAAGATGTTTTAAGTCTGATAAGGAAACCTTTTTTAGGTGAATAGTAACCTACCCATATGAATAGTAACAAACCCTAATGAATAGTAATATGAACCTTATTAAAAGCACATCATCAAAAATAATAGTAACCTCATCCTTGATTGTATAAATAAAATTTATCCATCTTATAAGTTATAATATGACCATTGTAAAAGTATTGGTATTTATGTAAGTCATAAAAAATTTATTATAATTAATTAATTAATTTAAGTGAAAATTTATTTTCCAAATGTGTGTTCATAAGGTAACAATTTTATTTCATCTAGTTTTATGATAATTTTATAACACCTTATGAACTTTTTGAAAGCATTATGAAATCTGATATAGTATTAAAATCTATATTTTTTCAAGTAAATAATGAATTGAATTAAAATTAAAATTAATCATATTTATAAAATAATTTTTGAAATATGGTTTTTATTTTAATATTATACATACCGAAAAATGGTTAGGGTTAATTTTTTGGTATTTTTCTAAAATACATGAATTTATTATGAATAATTAAATAAGATAATTCACAATGAATGCTAAAACCTGAATTTCTGAATCATGCATGAGTCATGGATGATGTAAATGGAAATCGAATCAAACTCACATGCACATATTAATTTTTTATTGCCACAAGAATCATTACAATTTATCTTATTAAAAAAAGAATAAACTAATTATTAAAATTTTAAGAAAACCTTCCTCCGTTCCACTATAAAAACCACCGACACTTCCCTCTTCTCTTCACTCCCCGGAAGCCTTTTACCTTACCAAAAATATTCCCAAATCTGTCCCTCAGATTCTCCCCCACATCAATCATCCCTTTAAATACTCTAATGGCCAAATCCTCTCCCATTAAGATGTTCTCAAAGGAGATAATCTCAAGAGGTATATTCATCATACCAATTTTTTTATTTTCATTCATGTTTTTTCATTTCATTTTTCATTCCTCACCTCCCTTCACCAAAATGGCATGATAAGACCAGTAACATAAATGTAATGGAATGTTGTTATACTAATAGGATAATTTATTATAATCTCTCTTTTCCCCCTTATTCTATATGAATGAATGAAAAAAACGTCCGTGATTTGTTAATTTATCACATTCAAGGATGACAGTTTATCAATTTCTATTACCATATTATATTACGGTCATGAAACCATTTTTATGGTTGAAACATAATATTAAATATTTATTTTATATTGGGTTCTGTTCTGTAATTTGTTTTTACAATATATGTAAAATAAAAATATAAAACAATTTAATTATGAACAAAATCACCAGCTTAATCCAAGCAATTATCATTAATCTTTTATATAATGATTCATCTTCACGTCAAAAAACAAAATGAATTTTATAACCAAGTAATCATCTGAATGATCACTAATGTTATAAAAAATAAATTTTCTAAAATTTCCATTATCATACATGTGTGTCCAAACATGAATATTGGTGAATCCAAGGAATGAAACGAACTCGAACAATGAAATTGAACCTCATAACCAATCAAAAAGGTTATGAATGAACACAAAAAGGTTATACTAAAAAATATACATGTAAAATAGGTTTTAGAATTATTAATTAATGAACCTAATTTGATTATTCAGGTCATTAATATCAATAGGATAACACCATCAGACTTAAGGTAAGAGATCCTCTCTATTTTACTTTTATTCAAGAATCTCCTCTATTTTATTCCCTTTTATGTGTAATTAATAATGATGGGGTATGGTTTCCAACCTCCCTCATACATCCCTCATGATTTATAAAATATTATAACTTTATTTCTATCACATTAATCCATCTTAATTACACCCAATACCATGCTGATATTTCATATGGTATTTTACCCAATCCACTTATATTCATTCGGGTTGCTCAATATCTATTTTTATCTAAATAATTTTTTCTTTGCATTATGTTTACTACTTATAAATAATTTCTTATGATCCAAACTATTGTTTCACGATCCAACACTCATTATGTTTTGAGGAAATACATGATTTTAAGTGATTCCCTCCTAAATACTTCTCGATATGAAAACTTGTTTTAAGGGAACTTCTGGAATTCGTACCCAATATAAAGTGCACTCTATACTCTATTTTAAGCCACCATTGTCTTTATAAAATCATTATTTTTATTATTAAAACCTTATTTCTTCAATTATGGATTTATAAAAAAGATTGTTCCCTTTTCTATTTTAAATATTCAATAGTATTTTCCATAAAGCCGCACAAAAATGTTTTAATGCAAAAATTTATTAAATACATTTCTTATATGTTTCCACTTCTACATTACATCACATACCATGATACATGCCTATTTTCCCTTCTGAATTTCCATGTATATTTTAGTTCCTTTCTTTCGTTGACACATTTATGATACTCCCATTTTTTATTCTTTATAATTTTATTATTGTAACACCCAAGGATTCCATGGTACACTTCTCTTTGAATAATTCAATAGCTTGCGCTATAGAAAACTTTGAGTTCTAGCACACCATGACCAATCGAACTATTCATTTAAAAAGAAGTTATGAATAGTAATATCCACTTTTTGAAAATTTATAAATTTTATTTTTCAAAATGGACTTCATTTTTGAGTTTGGAATATCAAAATTCGCTTAGGTTAAATTTTATGTATTTTTATGAAAACATTCAATTTTTGATTAATAGTGAAAAACACTGCGTTATTGTTTAAAAAAAACTTTTATTTTTAAAAATTGATATTTTTATTTAAATATATTTTAAAGTAAAAATATATAAATAATACCAATATTATTCCAATTTAATTTATTGGAGTCACTTTATAATAATATTAGATATATAAAATTTTATTGAACACTTTAACATCTTTTACCCTCCTTCTAAGAAAATTTTAAAATTAGCATAAAACTTAATTTTACCACTTATGTAAATTTAATTTGAAAAATCCAAGAGACACGGTTGACATAAGTATGTAAAATTTGGTTCAATTGGATGAAAATAATTTTTGGTGAATAGTAACTTTTGAATTTTATTTACCATCGTTAAAAGTAAATTGTGTCATTAAAGGTAAAAATGATATTATGATTACCCTAAAACATGTCCTAATTCTATTGGATATGTGTACTTCATCCTAAGTCAGACTTATAGATAAAATATGATCATTTTTTATCCACATGCATTAGATTAGGGAGTTTATTATTATTTATTTTAATGAAGTGTTAATGGTGTTAAAATCAAATTTTAATTACTAAACCATTTTTAATATATGTTTATAAATAAGATAAATTAAACAAAAAATATTAATTAGAAATATAAATATATTTCCTACATCATGGTATTTTATTTATAATTTTTATACATCAAATAATTAAATTTTTTTTGATAGAAATATGATGCAGTAATTACCTTATTAATAAAATGTTAAAATAATTAATATTATAAATAATAAAATAAATTTAAATTGATACTTTTGATGCATTCCATTAATTTTCAATATTAATATGACATGTTCGTGTTGATTAAATAACTTTTTTTCAATGTGATAAAGTTGAAATGACTTTCACAAAAAACAAATACTAAACAGTGTCAAAATTGACGTAAATGAGTTTAAAAAATACTATATTATTAAATGATATTCCATTATTTAAAATATAAGGTTAGAACAAACGACCAAGAAAAAGTTATATATTTCAATAATGAACCACTTTGAGTTATCTTGGATTTTTATTGTATGTTTATTAGCCATTTAGTATAATAATACCAGAAAACATGGTAAAAGATAAACTATTTAACTAAGAGTTAAAACTAAAAGATAAGTTTAATATGGCGATGTAACCTAGTCTAAAACCTATTGGTTGATATATATTCGACCCAAAACCACCTTATCCTAGAAATAATTCCATTTGGATCCATTATAAATCAAAAATTATCTTATAATAAAATAATATTTCAAGGTTTTCCTAAAGAGACCCTCACCTCACTTATAAAAGGGTACTTCCGCTTCTCAAAATTTCTCACCTTCAAATCCATTCGGCTAAGACAAACCTGAATAAATTATCCTCCCAAATACCCTCACTTAAATTTAGAGGCCTTACTTTGATCATAAATCCAACCTAAGGAGCACTTTTGTTCAAATCAAAAGGGATCACATAAAGAAGAGGTAATTGTTTTTAATCAGCTCTTTCAAGTTTTTTTCTTCTTCCACTTCCTCTTTATTTGTTGTTTCCATACCAAAAAATTAACTCCAATAACTTCTACAAAATGTGATGTTATTATAAATATGGTATACCCATATTCATTATTATATCCATCCTATGATGGACAAAGTCACCATACGTGCGTACGTACGGCTTACCCTCTCCACGTCATGGTATAGTTTGTTATTAAACGATTCCTAAATTGTATGTGTATAATAATGAGTATAATGGATGCAAATAATAAATTTAAAATTTTAATTATTAACTATATATAATATACCATCCAACTACATACAATTTCACCATCAATAGAATGATATTGTCGCCCGTGTGTATGTATTACCTACCGTCTCCATGACGAGATGAAATTTCATTCCCCATCATAACCATTCAAAAATAATTTTAATTTGATGATTAAAATAAATGTTTAAGAACATGATATTATTCTGGATATGAATCAAATACATCTTATCCATAAAAAACATGATTTATGGAAAATAACATTTAAAGGGAAATGAATCAATCTACACTAGAAACAATGATACTACTAAAATATTATTAACAAAGAATTATTATAGGGTCATATTTGATATCACATTTTGGTATGTGGTTCTTTTATAATTTAATAAAAATTAATTAACTACTATATAAGAGGTTAACATACCGTCAACTAAGGAAAAGTAAAAGGTAAGAGGTTTTAGTAACATCCCACATAAATAAAGAACATGAAATTTTCATATTAACTAATATTTTTTGAATTAAATATTAATTTTACTTTAAATGGGATGCTATGTTTGATGGCGTACCCGATATGCAACAATAGGTTTCTTTGAAATCTTACGTTGCACACTAATAATATAATATTATTATTTTAAATGGTAGTTAAAGCATAGCCATTGTATTGGAATGAATTGATATAACTAACTAAAATATTATTATATATTATTTTTAAATGTTTTTACATTTATCCAATGAAAGTTAGTGGCTTAAAATATGAATGAATTGAATTTTAAGCACAAATAATCTAATATTATTTAAAAGGTCAATCTACCACCTTTTAATGGAGGACACTCTTTAAATATTGCTGTGGTCACTTTTATATGATATATTTGAAAAAATAAAATTATTTTTTATAATGAAGATATTGAAATTTACTTTCGGTAAATTTTTGGTATTTTTCAGATAAAGAATATTTTTTATTAATAGTGAAAAATACTGTATTTTAATTCCAAACTTCCTTTGAATATAATTAATTTATATAGTTATATTATCTTATTAATTTGTATTAAAGTGTAGTTAAATTATATTTTTACCATTTAATTCAAATTTGGTCATTGGAATTAATTTCACTTAGAAATTGGACTTAAAAAAGTGTCAATCTTTTGATAGTTATTGTTTCTTAAAAGCAGACTATTTGTTTTGACAATGAGAATTAATTTTAAATTAATTAATGAAACTTATATTTTTTTAATTTGGTAATATAGAAATCATTTTTGAATTCGTAATATCAAATATATGATAGGCTTAGTTTTTGTTATTTTTCTAAAAAACTTCTATTTTTGATTAATAATGAAAACACTTAGTAGTAGTTCAAAAACTGACTTTTCATTTAAATGAAATTTTACTGCTTCAGTGAATTAAATTTTAAAAATCTGACATACATGGTTATTATGATTAAGTAAAATTTAGTGGAATAAGATGAAAATTAATATTGGTGAATAGTAATTTTTGACTTTTATTTACCACAGTTAAAGGTAAATAGGGTAATTCATGGTAAAAAGAATATCATAATAATACTAAATTACCTTAACACTTTTCCTAACCATATTGGAAGTGGAAAGAATGACCATGGGCATCCTTGGGTCGATTTTGGGATCTCATGGAGCAACTTATGAATGATAATGATAGTTTATTTTAATTAACTTAAAGTAAAGGCAAAAATGACATCAACAAATATCTTTTTGTAAATCAATTTTTACATGGAGTTATATAAGTCATCTTACAACATCCCAGGTAAATAAAGAACATGAAAGTTTTCATATTTATTAATATTTTTTAATTTAATATTAAATCTAATTTAAATGGGACACTATGTTCGACGGCGTACCCAATACACAACAATGGATTTCTTTGAAATCTTACGTTTCACACTTATAATATAATATTTTTATTTTAAATGGTAGTTAATACCTAGATGTTGTATTGGTGGGAATGAATAGAACTAACTAAAATTTGATTACACATGTATTTTGAATATTTTATCATTTATCCAATAAACGTTAGAGGCTTAAAATAAGTAAAGAATTCGATTTTAAGCATAAATACTCTAATATTCACTAAAAGGATGATTGACCGACTTTTAATGGAGAACCCCCTATAAATATAGTTTTTGTTACTTTTAAATGTTCTATTTGACAAAATAAAATTCTTCTTTTGAATCATGACACCAAATTTTAATTTGGATGAAATTTAGTTATTTTTCAAATAATTTTCATTTTTTAATGAATAGTGAAAAATAATGTATTTTAATTTAAAAGTGCCTATTAATCTAATTTATTTGTATGGTTATATTATCTTTTTAATTTATTTTAAAGTGAAATTAGAATATATTTTTACCATTTAATCTAATGTTTGTCATTGGATATAATTTCATTTTGAAATTGGATATAAACAGGGGTCAATCATTTGATAATTATTATTTCTTAAAACACGTTATTTGGTTTAATAGCGGGAATTAATTTTAATTTAATTTTTGATACTTCTGTGTTTTGAATTTGGAAAATTAGGTTTCATATTTGGAATTAGTAGGTCCAATTTGTGTAAATAGTTAATGTTTATTTTTAGAAATTTTATATATTTACGTCAGTAAATACTTTATTTACAATGATTAAAAGGTAAAAATATAAAATAAGGGTAAAATATAATATTATTATAATATTAAATTACCCTAACATGTGTCATAATCCTATTTTCTGAAATATATCTGACAATGGGCATCATTGGGTTGAATTTGAGACAACAAGGAGCCACATGGGAGTAATAATGAAATTTTATATTAAGTAATTTAAAGTAAAGATAAAAATGACATAAACTAATAACTTTTAGTTAATAACTTTTTATATGGGTTTATATAAGTTATATTTTTGACTATAAATAATTTTTTAAAAATCTAAGAATATTTCCTACATCATGGTAATTTCTTTATAATTTTTGGAAATCAAATAAACCAAATTATTTTTGACACAATAATAATGAAATATTCACCTCATTAATAAGTTATTTAAATAAATAAGATTATAAATATTAAAAAAACACCGAAAACCTGTCCAATTATTATTTGATTATTTTATTTTGTCTATGCGTCATCTTAAATTAGATATTAAGGAATATTTTACCTTTTGAAATTGAATATTGGGTTATAATAAAATAATTGTTTGAAACATTCCTAAAGAGCCCCTCTTATCCCTTATAAAAAGCCTTCACTTCTAACCCATTTCTCAAACATCTCAAAACTTTGAATCATGCAAAACCAGCTCCAATAAGCTCCAAATATCTCTTTCTTAAACCTAGAATCCTTACCTTACGCAGAAAACACTTCAAGAAACCCTTGTGGTTCAAACCAAAGAGAGTTGCCCGATTTAAAGGTAACATCTTCTCTTATGTTATTTTGTTTCATTTTACTTCTCCAACCCCATAAACTCTTTTTAATCCGTTATTTTTAAATAAAACTATTATCCTAAATATACATGGATGTTTTTATGAGAAGGAGTCCAACTACACAGACCCACACCTCCATCTATTGTGTAAATAACATAATGTTTCTGTGGATGGAAAACTAACGCCTCACGAAACAATGATTGTTCAATTAACTCCTACCACCTCTCATGGGGGCCATTATGATGGAACTATATTTATATATGATATATATTATGTTTATTTTGTTTATGATTATATATTTTCCATTTATATCATACAATTATGGTTTCCATAATGGGTAAACGTGATAATTTTATTTTTGGAAGTACGGACTACCGCCCCCTCAAAGTGATATGACTCATTAATGCCTTATGTGGGATGTATAAAGGATGGATTTAATGATATTATATATGATATTATAATTTAATTTTAATAAAACTATGTATTACTATGTTTTAATTCAATTAATGTAGGAAACAAAAATTAAAGTAGCGTTCAAGCGTACGTACAACTTACCATGTCAATGAACGATGCATTTCATTTCTTATCTCCAAATGTCATGTACTATTATAAATACATATATATACTGGATATATATGATGTATATGATATTTAAATCATTAATATAATTCTAGAGATAATTTATTACTGACCACAAGGACAAATTGTATTTATAAGTAGTTCATTTTTAACTACTATTCCGAACATCGACAAAATGTCAGATATGAACTCAAATAATTAACTAACTATTATTGCAAGGTAATAATAGATAAAAACGTTATAATAATCAATAAAAAGGCTATTAATCAAGTATAAATTAACAAAATTTAATTATTCAGGAAGAACAAGGACCATACAAGTCAAAGTGGACACGATGTAAGTGATTTATTATCTCACTTTTAATTCCGTGAGATTTCCATGGTTCGCCACTTTTTTATTACAAGTGGTGTATTTTGCACTGCCATTGGATATAAATTATCATGATTATATTTATATTCATGGTACTTTGTGAATAATTTTTTGGTTATTATCATTTGGTCATATGAATCGATCGATTACAAAGTGGTAAGAGTATTTCATCTCACTTCTTATTTCTGTTAGATTCACGCTATATTTGACACTATTTCCTTTTGTGTTGTGTATGTACTGCCGATGATTGTAATCTTTGTGTAGTATACTTTCATTTATTGGTATTTACATATTAATTGTATGATCCTTATTTCATGTGGCATATGTTTCGTACGTTACCAAATCGGTAAGGGAACCTTTCACCATCCTCTTTTTAAAAGACTTCTTTTTGTTATGTCTTTTAATTTACATTTTATTTTGTTGGTATATGTTCTTATATATCCTTATTCATGTAAATTCTATGTCCATGTTATGAGATATCCATTTATTTATAATCAACTTATTTTTTGAATTTTAAAGTGACATCGTTCGGGTGTTGAATTTCTATAAGAAAACCTCTTATCCAAAATTTAAATTTTGGGTTAAACATCTACTTCATGAGTATGTAGTGCTGTGAATATGTGTGAATAACCTATAATTGTTTTACACATAATATCCACTTATATTGGGTATATTTATATTTTTCACACATAATTATGCAAATTATTTATCCTTAATTTAAGGATACCGTCTTTATAAGGGATTTTGTCTCAATTTACATTTTCATTGAGACTTCATTGTTGATATGCACCAATTCACTCTTATATGTTGTATATACTATCCATTGGAATATTATATCATTAATACCTTTATTATCATAATAATATTAAGTTCTGATTAAATTTTATTCCTCAATTATTTGTATTCTAGGGTCTCTCATTTTGTTAAATACACTTTAACAAAAATATCATTTTTAATGTTTTAAAGGTTTATTCTTCTAAATATTTCACATTAATGTCCATGTTTTAAAAAATAGTTTTATGGATTTATTCATATGGACATTAATGATTTGAAATTGAAATTTATTTCAAAAGATTCAATGTGGTATGAGACACTTTGATTCAAAAATATCTTTATTTAATATTTTAAATGGTTTTGATGATGGTTTGATAAAGGCTTTAATTTTGTCAATATGTTGAAATGATATATTGTGATTGAAATTTTATCATTCCTTTATTCTTGTGTTATGTGTTATGAATATGTTATTATTATTGGTAATTGTTTATGTATATGGGTGGTTCCATGATCAACCTAGTGTGGGTGAACCTGAGATAGCTCTCCAATGCATTTGGTAACGTGACAGAGGTAAACATTAATGTTTCTCCTAAGGGGTTTAGGGAATATACTGTGATGGGTATTCCAAATGTGACTCCCTCTGTAGCTATGATAGATATAATGGAAGTATGTTATTTATACGATAAGTTACATTTATGATTTATTATTTCTATGGGTTTTTCATAAATATTATGATTTCATGAGGTATGTTATAATTGAAAAGTTTGGCTTCATTGTTTTGTATTTATTGATGGGATAATGATTTCATTTCTTATTTTATATCTCTTACTAGGATTTTTATTATAATCCCATTTTTTTGAAATGTTTTCCATAGGACATAAAGATGAATAAGGGTCAAGGATGGGATCAAGGAAAAGTCATGTCGTCTAAAACATGGAACAATACATGACTCATTTTTTCAAGAGTTTTTATTTTATGGAAAAAATGGATACTGAGTAGAATCGTCTACATGTAATAGTCATGTTGGTGTGTAAATGTTATGAACAAATTCTCTTAAACTCTAAACCTGAAAATATCATCAATGTGAATTATTCATTTAATTCATGATTTTTTAATGTTTAAATCCAGGTCCTTGTAGTTGGTATCAATGGTTGGTTTAGACTACTTTAGGGATTAGGTGTTTTTGTTAAACACAGAGTTTATTCCCAATGTCTATTATTTCAGTTAACTCGTTATTTTATAACATTTTGCAGATCAAAGAAAGTATGATACAAATGGACAAAGGAATATCTCAAATGACATTCCTATCTCTTCTTGATGACTTTCATGCATTAATTATTGAAAAGTCATGTTCGGGTGATTGTGAAACTTTTTCTAACATACAAGTCACTTGCAAGCAATTGGTTGAGACATCAAACGCCTCCACTATACCCCGATATCATCATGGATCATCGGTTGTATTTAATCAAATCCTATTTCTACAATATTCTCATATTTTCAAGAAAGGTAAATATAATCAATGAATTTTCAAATGTTTTACCTTATGAGAAGATTTTGAATTGTATTATGATTTTGAAAATGGTTGTGAAGAAGGATACCCTTGCTTAACCTATTTATATTTTATTTTACAATAAATTCTCTCAGAACATACCTATATTATTTAAAAAGGACCATTAATTGAACGATTAAACTCAAATTTGGTCATACTATTTTATAGAAATCAGGTTTTATCTGATGTTTTGAAATTATATGTCATACATGATTATTTTCCAAATATATTTTTCTATGAACACCCATATGACCCATGTTGTACAAGGTGTATTTGGATGAAGGGAGCAAATGATTTCAAAGGATATCTAAATAATTGTTGAAATACATGAACCTTCTACCTACGTGAACAAGATAACAATGAAACTGAGTGGACACCATGATCAATTTATGATGTTCTCTATTCTGCAGACTAATTCATTTTATCATATGGTGGTGAAATTAAAATAAAATGACAATATATATAAGACCTCAAGAATTAATATGTGGAGATCATAATGATTTGGGATGAAAATGAGAGGTATAAGGAAAACCGTTAAGGTTAAAACATGTTAGTATTATTTTTGAGTATTATAAAAAGGACAAACCGTAGGATAGGTGACAACTCGTCACATCTGGAAAGGCCGCATGAATCAAACCCACAACCGAAGGGCGACTAGGGTGCATCACCTACCACTAGCCTATGAGAAGTCCCTGGTTACTATGCCTTATTCATTTATGTAAAATGGATTTATGGATCATGAATAAGTTGATTTTGGGAAGTTATGTTTTATAAAATGGATAACCTTATTATAGGAAAATGATTTGATTATTAAGTGATAAAAGTGATTTGGGAAGACATTCTATCTTTTGAAGAAACACTATATTCCTTAGGAAAATTGAATACCATGGAATTTCATTTGTAGAATAATAGTTGAAAATTTTATTTTTGGAAGAATTTATGTTTCATTTTTGAAATATGGATATTTGGGTTATTTATGGAAATGAATAACCTATCATAGAGAATATTTGATTAGGTTAATTACACTACAATATGAGACTTTTAGTGTAATATATGTTTTTGGAGTTAAATGTTAAGATTTAATATGGAAGACTATGATATTAAATCCTTTTGAGTTTTGGGTTTCAATATATGTTTGGATTATTTTGAAGAATTTTAAAGACAATTATGTATTGAATGGTCTTTTTTGAACTTTGGGTTTTGTTTGAAAAATTTTAGAGATTAAGAGTAGTAATTCTTATTTTAAAAGACTGTCATTTTGGGTATTATTTGTTATCTCACTAACCATTTTGGTTTTAGTTGATGTCTAAATTCAAGGGGAATATATAGTTCTTCTTTTGTAGATTATGTGATTCCCTAGAAGATAATTCTTGTGCTTTTGATGTGAACAAGTCTTTTTGAAAGCACATTACTTGAAGAAATGATTTGTTTTTGGTCGAAACATATTGAAGGGTGGAACTCTAATTAAAGGTAAGTATATGTTCTTATTCTATGTAGTAACAGAAATCCAAAAAATTATTAAAAGGAACAAAAACACAGTTAACATTCTCATAATCATGTTTTCTATCACTCTCCATCAGAACTTGACTCTTTTTTCTCTCTTCCATATCTGTGTCTTCATATATGGAATCCTAGTATGGGTTATCTCGGGTGACCATTGTACTTATCTTTCTATCTTTTAAAGTGATAGTTTTATTGACTCTTTTTATGATGTGGGATTTTCAATGATGTTTCCGAGCACAATTTTAAAATTACGAGGACGTAATTCCCAAAAGGGGGGAAGGATATAACATCCCAGTTAAATAATGAACATGAAAATTTTCATATTTATTATTATTTATGAATTAAATATTATATCTACATTAACTGGGACGCTATGTTCAACGGCTTACACGATACACAATAATGGGTTTCATTGAAATCTTATGTTTCACACTAATAATATAATATTACTATTTTAAATGGTAGTTAACGCCTTGCCATTGTATTGGTGGGAAATAAAGGAACTAACTACAATATTATTATACATTTTTTTTGAATATTTTAAAATTTATCCAATAAAAGTTAGAGGCTTAAAATAAGTCAAGAATTCGATTTTAAGCATAAATACTCGAATATTCACTAAAAGGTCGATTTACCGCCTTTTAATGGAGAACCATATTTAAATCTAGTTTTTTCTCTTTTTTATGTTCTATTTCACAAAATAATATTATTCATTAGAATTTGGACCCCAAAATTTACTTTGGATGAAATTTTGGTATTTTCCTAATAATGTTCATTTTTAATGAATAGTGAAATATAATGTATTTAAATTCAAAATTCCATATTAATATAATTTATTATATGGTTATAATAACTTTTTAATTGGTTTTAAAGTGTAATTAGAAAATATTTTTACCATTTAATCTAATTATGGTCATTGTATGTAATTTCATTTTGAAACTGAACATAAACAACTTTCAATCTTTTAATAGTTATTATTTCTTAAAAACATTCTATTTTCTTTAACAACGGAAATTAATTTTAAATTAATTTCTACCAATTATGTGTTTTGAATTTGGGAAAATGGATTCCATATTTTTGATCAGTAGGTCCAAATCGGGTAAATATGTAACTTTTATATTACTTCAGTAAATATTTTATTTGTAATGATTAAAAGTTAAAAATATTAAATAATGGTAAAATATAATATTATAATAATACTAAATTACCCTAACATGTGTCCTAATCCTATTTTCGGATACATATCCGACCATGGGAATCCATGGGTTGAATTTAGAACCCCATTGAGCCACATGGGAGTAATAATGACATTTTATATTAAGTAATTTAAAGTAATGAAAAAATGACATAAACAAATATCTTTTAGTAAATAACTTTTTTTACATGGTGTTTTATATGTTATATTTTTTACTATGAATATTCTTTGGAAGGATAAGAATATTTCATACATCATGGTATTTTGTTTATAATTTTTGGACGTCAAATAAATTAAATTATTTATGACACAATAGTGATGGAATATTTACCTCATTAATAAATCATTTAAATAAATATTATTATAAATATTAATACAATACCCAAAACCAGTCCAATTATTATTAGATTATTTTATTTAGGCCATGAGTCATCTTAAATTATATATTAACGAATATTTGACCTTTTGAAACCGAATATGAGGTTATTATAAAATAATTGTTTCAAACATTCCTAAGGAGCTCCTCATCTCACTTATAAAATCCCTCACTTCTAACCCATTTCGCAATCTTCTCAAGTATTTGGATCATGAAATATTCTCCAAAATATTATCCCAATATCTCTATATTAAACCTAGAAGCCTTTCCTTAGGCAGAAAACACATCAAGAAACCCTTTCGGTTCAAACCAAAGGGAGTTACCTGATTTTAAGGTAACGTCTTCTCTTAAGTTCTTTTGTTTTATTTTACTTCTCCAACCCCCTAAACACTTTTTATTCATTTATTTTGAAATATCACAATTATTCTAAAAATAGTAGGTTGTTTTTATAATTTGTATTCCAACTACACTTACACACACCTCCATCTAATCGGTAATGAACATAATGTTTTTGTGGATGGAAAACAAACGCCTCACAAAACGATGATTGTTCAATTAATTCATGACGCCTCTCGTGGTGTCTATTATGATGGAACTGTATTTATATATGATATATATTATGTTTATGGTTTCTTTAATCTTATGTATTTTTCATTTATACCATACCCTTATGGTTTCCATAACGGGTAAACCCGATAATTTCATTTTTGGAAGTGCAGACTACCACCCGCTCAAAGTGATACGACTCGTTAATGCCTTATGTGGGATGTATAATGGATGAAGTAAATGATATTATATATGATATTATACTGTAATTATAATATACCTATGTATCATTTTGTTTTAATTACATTAAATAACGAAATAAAAATGAAAGTAGCGTTCATGCGTACATACGGCTTACCGTCTACACGAATGGTGTATTTCATTTTTTATCTTCAAATTTATTGTAATAGTATAAATACAAATATATACTGGATATATATGATGTATATGATATCTAAATAATTAATATAATTCTGGAGATAATGGAGTTTTGACCACATAGAAAAATTGTAATTATAACAAGTTCATTTTCAACTCAAATTCCAATCATCGACAAAATGTCCGATATGAAATCATATAATTAACTAACTGTTATTGAATGGTAATAAGTTATATAAAAGTAATAATAAAAATAAAAAAGTTTATGAATCAAGTTTAAATTATATTATGTTTATTATTCAGGAAGAATAAGGATCATATGAGTAAAGTTGGACACGAGGTATGTGATTTCTTATCTCACTTTTAATTCCGTGACATTTCCATTATTTGCCACTTATTTTTTAAATTTTGTGTATAGTGTAATTATATTGGATATATATTATCAAGATTATATTTATATTCATGGTATTATGTGAATAATTTGGTGTTTATTAACTTTAGGTCATATGACGCGATTAATTACTACATGGTAAGGGGATTTCATCTCACTTCTTATTTCCGTGAGATTCATGCTATATTGGCCACTATTTCCAATTTTGTGGTGTATGTACTAAAAATTATTGTACTTTTTGTGAAATATAATTTCATTTATTGGTATTTAAATCTTCATTGTATTATCCTTCTTTCATGTGGGATATGTTTCGTAAGTTACCAAATCGGTAAGGGAACCTTTCACCCTCCTCTTTTTAAAAGACTTCTTTTTGTTAGGACATTAAATTTGCATCTAATTATGTTGTAATATGTTATTCTATATCATTATTGATGTAAATTTTATGTCCAAGTGATGAGATGTCATTTTCTTTCTCATCAACTTATTTTCTGTATTTTAAATTTATGTCATTAGGCTGAAAATTTTCTACAAGAAAACTTCTTAACACAATTTCAATTTTCAGGTTAAACATCTACTTCTTGATTTTGTAGTGCTATGAATATGTGTGAATAACCTCTTATTTTTTTACACATAATATCCACTTATATTGAGTTTATTTAAATCTATCAAACATAATTATGTAAATAATTTATCATTAATCTAAGGATACCGTCTTTATAAGGGATTTCATCTCAATTTACATTTCCTTTGAGACTTCATTGTTGATATGGACCAATTATCTCTTATATGGTGTATATAATGTCCTTTAAAAAATTATATCATGAATACCATTATTATAATGATGTTATTATGTTCTGATTAAATGTTATTCCTCAATTATTTGTATTCTAGGGTATCTCATTTGGTTTATAATTCCTTAACTAAAATATAGTTTTAAATGTTTCAAAGGTTTATTCTTCTAAATCTTTCACATTATGTCCATGTTTTAAAAAATGGTTTTAAAGATTTATTGATATGGAAATTAATGATTTGAAATTGAAATATCTTTCAAAAGCATCAAAGTGGTATGGGAAACATTGATTCAAAAATCTCTTTATTTAATATTTTAAATGGTTTTGTATATGGTTTGATTAAAGATTAAATTTTGTAAATATATTTAAATGATGTATTGTGATTGAAAATTTATCTTTCCTTTATTCTTGTGTAATGTGTAATGAATATGTTATGGTTATTGGGCATTTTTAACATATACTGGTGGTTCCATGATAAACCTTGGGCGGGTGAGCCTGAGATTGCTCTCCAATGCATTGGGTAATGTGACAGAGGTAAACAGTAATGTTTCCCATAAGGGATTTAGGGAATATACTATGATGGGTATTCCAAATGTGACTCCCTCCATATATGTGATATATACAATGTAATTATGTTATTTATGTTGTAATCTATATTTATGATTTATGATTGTTATGTGTTGTTCATAAATATTATGATTTCATTAGGTATGTTCTAATTGAAAAGTATGGTTTAATTATTTTGTATTTATTGATTGGATAATGTTTTCATTCCTTATTTTATATCCATTAATTATCTTTTTATGATCATCGCATGTTTTTTAAATGTTTTCCACATGACTTAAAGATGAATAAGGGTCAAGGATGGGATCAAAGAAATGTCCTCCTATCTAAAACATGGAACTAGACATTAATATTTTTTAATAGTGTTTTTTTTATGATAAAATGGATACTGTGTAGAATCGTCTATATTTAATATTCATGTTATTATGTAACTTTTATGACCTAATTCTCTAAAACTCTATACCTGAAAATATCCTTAATGTGAATTATTCATTTAATTCAAGATTATGAAATATTTAAGGATGGGTCCTTGTACATCTTTTCAAATAAAAATATTCATTGGAAAGATAAAAATATTCACTACATCATGGTATTTTTATTATAATTTTTAGACATCAAGTAAATAAAAATATATATGACCCAATAATGATACATTATTTACATCATTAATAAATGATTTAAATAAATATGATTATAAATATTAAAATAATATCCAAAAACTGAAAAATTCTTATTGGATGATTTTATTTCGACCATGAGTCATATTATATTCTTATTTATTGATTTTTGGACCTTTTTAAACCTAATATATGTTTATAATAAAATAATTGTTTCAATCTTTCCTAAAGAGCCCATCCACCCCCTTATAAAAATAAACCACTTCTAACCAATTACCCACACCTCTCAAGCCTTTTAGCTCATCCATCATCTTCCCAATTAAGCTACCTACATCCCTATCTTATTCTTAGAAGCCTTACCTTGGGTAGAAGGCAAATTCAGAAGTCCTTTTGGTCCAAACTAAAGAAATTTACCCAAAGTAAAGGTAATCGTTTCTCTTAAATTCTTTTGTTTTATTTTGTTTTATTTTAATTCTCCAATCCTATAAACACTTTTTATGCCATAATTATATAAAAAAATAGTATCCCCAAAATACTAGGATGTTTTTATGAGATGGATTCGAATTACACTTACACACAACTCCATCTAATGGCTGAAGAACATACTATTTCTGTGGATGGAAAACTTACGCCTCATGAAACAATGATTGTTCGATTATCTCCTACTACCTATCATGGTGTCCATTAATATGACACTAAATGTATATATGATATATATTATGTTTATGTTTTCTTTATGATTATTTATTTTTCATTTATAGCATAACTTTATGGTTTCCATTATGGGTAAACACGATAATTTCGTTTGTGGAAGTGCGGACTACCACCCCCTTAAAGTGATATGACTCGTTCATGCCATATCTGAGACGTATAAATGATAGAGTTAATAATATTATATATGATATTATACCGGAATTATAATATTCCTATTTATCATTATTTTTTTATTCCATTAAAATAAGAAATATAAATGAAAGTAGTATTCCTGCGTACGTACGGCTTACCGTCTCCATGAACAGTACATTTCATTTCTTAACTCCAAATTTCATATAATATTATAAATACATATATATAATGGATATATATGATATATATTATATCTACATCAGGAATATAATTCTGGATTTAATGGATGTTTGACCTCATGAACAATTTTTAATTATAAGAAGTTCATTTTTGACTCAAGTACCAAATATCGACAAAACGATCATGATTAACTTAAATGATTACATAATGTTTATAATAGGGTAGTAATTGATATAAAAAGACTAATAAAATTGAAAATGTTCTTAATCAATTATAAATTAACTTTAGTTTATTATTCATGATATTAAAGGACGAATGGGTCAAGTCGGACAACAAGGTATGGGATTTCTTATCTCACTTTTAATTCCGTGATATTTCTATGGATCACCACATAATCATTGCATGTGGTATATTGTGTACTACCAATTGATATATATTATAATTATTCTCATTATATTAATGGTATTATGTGATTCATTTGGTTGTTATTAACTTTTGGTCATACAACTTATTTGATTACAACGTGGTAAATGGTTTCATCTCACTTTTTATTCCCGTCAGATTCATGATATATTTAGAACTATTTCCTTTTGTGTCTTGTATGTACTACCCATGATTGTACTATTTTTGTAATATAATTTCATTTATTAGTATTTACATCTTCATCTTATGACCCTTCTTTCATGTGGCGTATGATTTGTAAGTTACCAAATCGGTAAGGGACCCTTTCACCCTCCTCTTTTAAAAGACGCCATTTTGTTATGACTTCAAATTTACATCTTATTATGTTGGGATATTTTCTTATATATCTTTATTGATTTAAATTATATGTCCAAGTGTTTAGATACCCTTTTTTCTCATCAACACATTTTCTGAATTTTAATGTGATGTTGTTAGGCTTTCAAATTTTTGCAAGGGAACTTCTTATCCCAATTTCAATTCATTGGGTTAAACTTGTACTTCTTGAACATGTCATCCTATGAATATGTGTGAATGAACTTTGACTATTTTACACATAATATCCACTTATATTGGTTGTATTTATATTTTTCACACATAATTATGTGATTGATTTATCTTTAATTTAAGGATGCTGTCTTTATTAGGGATTTCATCACAATTTACCTTTCCATTGAGACTTCATTGTTTTTATGAATTAATTAACTCTTATATGGTATATATACTGTCCTTTGTCATATTATATTGTGAATAAATTTATTCTCATTATATTATAAAGTTCTGATTAAATGTTATTTCTCAATTATTTCTTTTCTAGAGTCTCTTATTTTGTTAAAAATGCTTTAACTAAAATATCATTTTAAATGTATTAGAGATTTATTATTCTAAATCATTATCATTAATGTACATGTTTTAAAAATGGTTTTGTGTATTTATTTATATGGACATTAATGTTTTCAAATTATAATTCCAATAAAATCTTCAAAGTGGTATGGGACACATTTATTCCAAAATCTCTTTTCAAATGGTTTAGGAAAATGGATTGATTATTTCAATATCATGAAATTAATTCTTGTGATTGAAAATGTAAGGTTAATTATGAAATGTTTATATTTTCAATATTTTATGTGTTATGATGGTACTTTGACATTTGACGGGTGGTTACATGAAAAAACATATGATGGGTGGTGTCGTGATAAACCAGAACGGGTCGTTACGTTATAACCCTTAATGCATTGGGTATGGAATTCGGCCATGTGGCTATTCAATTTAGTGATATGTTTGGAGGTAGACCGTATAGTTATTCCATTTAAGTATGTTTATGTACCAAGTTACCTTTATATGTTATGTGTTTTTTATATGGGTTTTATGATAATCTTTTGGTTACAAAATGGTATGTATTGATCTTTTATTCAATGAAGAGTATTTACTACTTCGTAAATGTGAAAAGTATTACTTATGATAAAGTATTCATGGTTTAAATGTTTTTTTGAAAAAAAATAACAGTTTTCCTTCATTGTGCATTCCTTACTATGCTTTTAATGCTCATCACATGTTTTGGAAATTTTTTTCATAGGACATAAAGTGGAATAGGGTCAAGGATGGGATCAAGAAAATTTCATTCTATCTAATACATAGAACTAGACATGTATCACTTTCTTAAATAGTTTTTATTTTATGAAAAAATGGAAATTGAGTAGAAGTGTCTACTTTGTAATTTTTGAGATCTAATGTAATAGTAATGACCTCACTCTCTAAAACTATAAACCTGAAAAGATCCTCACTGGGAATTATTCATTTAATTAGAGATTATGAAATTTGTATGGTCTGGTCCTTATAGTTGGTATCAGAGGTTGGGTTAGATAACTTTAGATGTAAGGGTGTAATCTAAGCATAAGTGAAAAAACAATAATTTTTAACATATTATAAAGATTCATTGTTATTTTTTAATGAGTTTAAAATAACATGAATAATTATATATTAGTATTTACCATCATCGTAGGATATTATATGATGATATACTCACATGGACCACTTTGGCTTTTATAAATGGATGGATCTAGCAGGCACCAAAGTAACAGTGGATGAGAAGAAAACTGTAACAGTTTTCTGAATGAGCTACTGAATGAAATGGGTGCTGCAATGAGGGCTCTTTTGGTTCTTCCAAACCAAGTATCTGGAGTTATGATTGACATCTTAAACCATGGTGATTTTTATAAGGCATCATGTATGCGAGAAACAAATCCCTACGGATGTTCAGGTAATAACTATAAAGGTATGTATGTTCAAAAACATATGTGTCAAGGATGTGGAAAGAAACACAAAGGAAAATGATTCAAAGGGACATGAAGATTCTATGGATGTGGGAATGAAGGTCATAAATCAAGAAGCTTCCATGAAAAAAGGAAGCATCCAGTTGACTCTAGGAAAGGGAAAGAAGTTTTTTCTGAGGGATCAATTGAATGTTTTAAATGTGGTGTGCATGGTCATTATACAAACAGATTTCCTATGAAGATGTTTTGAGAATTGGATCACCAGGATCATATAATTATATGTTTACCAATACCTAATTCCATTCCAATTAAGGATGAAGAAACTGACAATGACCAATGAAAGTTATGGATTATTTCTTAACATATTTTTTGAAATTATAGAATCTTAGGATATGATTAATTATTTTTTTGTAGTAAAGAAGTATTTAAGAATAAATTGGTAATGAATGGTTAATGGATCATCAAGAATTTGGAATATATAAGAAGTCAACATATAAGGGATTCGAGAGTTATGGTAGATTTTATGATGATGAAATACTTGAAACTATTAAGGCTCTTTTTATGATGTGATTATATTGGAATAATTTTTATAGTATGTGTATCCCTGATGTATGATATATGAAAATGTTATTCAGGGAATAATTATCTTTTCTTTGGATGAGTAATGTTGGAATTTTATTTTGGGAGAATATATGTTTTTATTATGGACATATAGTGATTTGGGTTTTTATGGAAATGATTAACCTATCATAGAGAATATGTGATTTGGTTAATTACACATCAGTATGAGACTTTAAGAGTAGTTGATTTTTATTGGGAGATAAATGATAAGATTTACAGTGGAATAATATGTGACTAAATCCTTCTGATTTTTGGGTTACAATCTTAGTTTGGGTTATTTTGAATAATTCTAAGGAAAATGTTATATTGAATGATCTTTATTGAACATTGGGTACTTTTTGTTGAATTTTGGATATTAAGAGTAGTATTTCTTTTTATAAAGTATTAACCTTTTTGGGGATTATATGATATCGTACTAACCATTATTGTTTTTGGTTAATGTCTAAAGACAAGGGATATATATAGTTCTTTTGTGGATTATGTGATTCTCTATATGTTGATTCTTGGGCTTTTGATGTTACTAACTCTTTTTGAATGCTCTTTGTTTGATGAAAAGATTAGTTTTTGTTAAAAACTTTTTAAAGGCCGAAACTCTACTTGATGTTATTTATATTTTCTTCTGTTATTATTATATATAGTAAATTAATACCCTAAATTATGAAAAGGAACTTAAAACAAAAAAAATGTTGTCACTTTAAATTTCCTACTGGGTAATCAAAGACCGCTTAACACATCACAAGTTTGTGATTTTCTCTTGAGTAACATTCTCTTAATAATGATTTTTATCACTCTCCATCTGAACTTGATGATTTTTTTTCTCTTCGATATCCATGTTTTCTTACATGGAATCCTAGTAGAAGTTATCTCGGGTAAACTTCATGTTTCATTTTTTTCTTTTAAATGATATTTTTATTGACTCTTTTTCCGATGTGGGAATTTATATGATGTTTTTGAGCCTAATTTTAAAATTGCAAGGACATAATTTCCAAATTGGGTGAATGATGTAATATCCCAGGTAAATAAAGAAAATGACATTTTAATATTTAATAATATTTTTTTGGATTAAATTTTAATTTTACTTTAAATGTTATTCTATGTTTTATGGCGTACCTGATACGCAAGAACAGGTTTTATTAAAATCTAACATTGCACACTATTAATATAATATTATTATTTTCAATGGTATTTAACGCATAGCCGTTGTATTGGAAAGAATGGATAGAACTAACCAAAATATTATTATATATGTTTGTTAATTTATTTACATTTATCTAATAAAACATAGTGGCTTAAAATGTAAATGAATCGAATTATAAGAAAAAAATCAAATATTCTTTAAAAGGTCGATTTACCACCTTTTAATGGAGAACCCCATTTATATATAGTTGTGGTCACTTTTATATGATCTATGTGACAAAATAAAAATATTTTTTAGAATCAGGATATCAAAATTTACTTTGGGAAAATTTTTGGTATTTTTCTGATAAAGTTTATTTTTTATGAATAGTGAAAAATACTATATTTTAATTCAAAACGGTCTTTTAATCTAATTTATATATATGGTTATATTATCTTTTTAATTATTTTTAAAGTGTAATTAAATTATATTTTTACCATATAATCCAATTTTGGTCATTGGAATTAATTTCAATTTGAAATTGGGCATAAACAACTGTCAATCTTTAGATAGTTATTGTTTCTTAAAAACACGCTATTTGTTTTGACAACGAGAATTAATTAAAAATTAATTAATGAAAATTCTATGTTTATAATTCGGTAAAAATAGAAATCATTTTTGAATTCAGAATATCATATATAGATTAGGATTATTGTTTGGTATTTTTCTGAAAAACATCAATTTTTGATGAATAGTGAAACCACTTAGTAGTAGTTCAAAAACCGACTTTTTCATTTAAATGATATTTTACTACTTCTGTGAATTGAATTTAGAAAATCCGACACACATGGTTGTTATTTGTATGTAAAATTTGGTTCAATAAGATGAAAATATTTTTTTGGTGAATAGTAACATTATCCTTTTATTTACCGCGGTTAAAGGAAAATAGGGTAATTCAAGGTAAAAAGAATATCATAATAATACCAAATTACCTTAAAAATTGTCCTAACCTTATTGTATGATTAATGGCCGACCATGGTCATCTTTAGATTTATTTTTGGATCACATGGAGCCACTTATGAATGATAATGACACTTTATTTTAATTTACATAAAGTAAAGGAAAAAATGACATAAACAAATATCTTTTAGTAAATCAATTTTTACATGGGGTTATATAAGTCATCTTCTTGACTATAAATATTCATTGGAATGAAAAAAATATTTAATAAATCATGGTATTTTCATTTTAATTTTTAGACATCAAAAAAATTAAATTATAAATGACACAATTATGATGCAATATTTACCTCATTAATAAATGATTTAAATAAATAAGATTATAAATATTATAATAATATAAAAAACCTATCCAATTATTATGTGATGATTTTATTTCAACCATGAGTCATCTTATCATAGACTTTAATGATTTTTGGACCTTTTGAAACCAAAGATAAAGTTATAATAAAATAATTTTTTTCAAACCTTCCTAAAGAGCCCCTCCTCCTCTTTATAAAAGGACACCCCTTCTAACCAATTCCCCATACCTCTCAAGCCTCGTGGATCGTCCAAATTCAGCCCAATTAATCTACCTACATCCCCTTATTCTTCCTAGAAGACTTACCTTAGGCATAATTCACTTTAAGAAGTCCTTTTGGTTCAATCCAAAGGATGCTAACCAAATTAAAGGAAACAGTTTCTCTTAAATTCTGTTGTTTTATTTTGTTTTACATTACTTCGCGAACCCCATAAAATATTTTTATTCCATTATTTTATAACAACACCAGTATCCTAAATATACTTGGATGATTATATGATAAGTATTCAAACTACACTTACACACACCTCCATCTCATGGGTGATGAACATACTATTTCTGTGGATGGAAAACTAACGCCTCACGAAACGATGATTTTTTTATTATCTACTACCGCCTATCATGGCGTCCATTAAGGTGAAATGAAATTATATATGATATATATTATTTTTATGTTTTCTTTATGCTTATTTATTTTTCATTTATATCATACCCTTATGGTTTCCATTATGGGTAAATGTGATAATGTTATTTGAGGAAGTGCGGACTACTGCCCCCTCAAAGGGATATGACTCATTCATGCCATTTGTTGGATGTATAAAAAATAAAGATAATGATATTATATAAGATATTGAACTGAAATTAAAATATACTTATGTATAATTATGTTTAAATTCCATTAAAATAATGAATATAAATTAAAGTATAGTTCATGCGTACGTACGAATAATCGTCTCCTTGAATGGTGCATTTAATCTCTTATCTCCAAATGATATGTACTATTATAAATACATAGATATACTGGATATTTATGGTATATATGATATCTACATCACAAATATCATTATGTAGATAATGGACGTTTGACCACATGTACAATTTGTAATTATAAGAAGTTCATTTTTGACTGAAGTAGCAAATATCGACAAAACGACCATTATTAACAAAAATGATTACATAATGATTATAACTTGATAATAATTGATTTAAAAATAATAATTAACTTTAAAATTGTTCTTAATCAAGTATAAATTAACTTTAGTTTATTATTCATGAGATTAATGAATGAACGGGTCAAGTCCGACAATGAGGTAAGGGATTTCTTATCTCACTTTTAATTCTGTGAGATTTACATTGTTCGCCACTTATTAAATGCTTATGGTGTATTGTGTACTATAATTTGATATATATTATTATTATTATTATTATATTCATGGTATTCTGTGCTTTTATTTGGTGGTTATTAACTATTGGTCATACGACCCAATGGATTACAACTTGGTAAAGTGTTTCATCTCAATTTTTATTCCCGTGAGATTCATGCTATACTTTCCACTATTTCCTTTTGTGTTGGGTATGTACTACCCATTATTGTACTCTTTGTTTAATATAAATTCATTTATGAGTATTTACACCTTCATATTATGATCATTCTTTCATATGGCGTATGTTTTGTAAGTTACCAAATCGGTAATGGAACCTTTCACCCTCCTCTTTTAAAAGACTTCTTTTTGTTATGTATTTTATTTTAAATATTATTATGTTGGGATATGTTATTATATATCATTAGTGATTTAAATTTTATGTCCAAGTGATTTTATACCCTTATTATCTCATCAACTCATTTTCTAAATTTTAATGTGATGTCGTTAGGCTTTCGAATTTTTGCAAGGGAACTTCTTAACCCAATTTCAATTCTTTGGGTTAAACTTGTACTTCTCGAATATGTCATCCTATGAATATGTGTGAATGACCTCTGATTGTTTTATACAAAATATCCACTTATATTGGGTGATTTATATTTTTCACACATAATTATGTGATTGATTTATCTTTAATTTAATGATACTGTCTTTATAAGGGATTTCATCACAATTTACATTTCCATTGAGACTTCAATGTTGTTATTCACCAATTCACTATTATAGTCTGTATATACTATCCTTTTTCATATTATCTCATGAATCACTTTATTCTTATGATATTATAATGTTCTGATTAAATGTTATTCCTCCATTATTTTTATTCCAGAGTCTCTCATTTTGATAAAAACACTTTAACTAAAATATAATTTAAAATGTTTTAAAGTTATTTTTTTCTAAATCATTATCTTTAATGTCCATGTTTTAAAAATGGTGTTGAGTATTTATTTATATAGAAATTAATGTTCTAAAATTATAATTCCATTAAAATATTCAATGTGGTATTGGACACTTTGATTCAGATATGTATTTTTAAATGTTTTATGAAAATTGATTGATTATTTCAATATCTTGAAACTTCTTCTTGTGATTGAAAATGAAAAGTTATATGTGAAATGTTTATATTTGAAATATTTTATGTGTTAAGATGATACTTGGACATTTTTTGGGTGGTTACATGATAAAAAATATGATGGGTGGTGTCGTGATAAACCAGGATAGGTGGTTACTTTATATTCTCTAATGCATTGGGTATAGAAGTCGGTCGTATGTCTATTCCATTTAGTGATATGTGTGGAAGTCGACCGTATCGTTATTCCATTTAAATATGTTTATGTCCCAAGTTACCTTTATATATATGTGTTTTTTATATAGGTTTTATGGTAATATTTTGGTTACAAATTGGAATATATTGATAGAACACCCCAAGATTCCATGGTATGATTCTCTTCAAATAATACAGTAGTGTCTGTTGTACGCAATTTCGAGTTCTAACACACACCACAACCAATAAAACTAGCCTTTATGAATAGTAATTCCCACTTTTTAAAATTTTATAAATATTATCTTTCAAAATGGACTTCATTTTTGGATTTAGAATATCAAAATTAGTTTAGAGTGAATTTTAGGTATTTTTTTGAAAACATTCAATTTTTGATGAATAGTGAAAAAAACACTGAGTTATAGTTTAAAACCGAATTTTTATTTAAATAATTATTAATTTTATTTAAATTTAATTATGGTCAAAATAGATATATAATACCTATATAAGTTCAATTTAATTCATTGGAGTTAGTTTAGAATAATTTTAGATATATAAAAATTTTATTGAACTTTTCACCGTCTTTTACCCACCTCCTAGGAGAATTTGAAAATTCACATAAAACATTATTTTACCGCTTCTATGAGTGGGATTTCAAAAATCAGAGAAAAATGGTTAATATCAAGGAGTAAAATGTGGTTCAATATGATAAAATAAATTTTTGGTGAATCGTAACGTTTTACTTTTATTTACCAAGGTCAAATGTAAATAGGGTAATTAAGGGTAAAAATGATATTATTATTACCCTAACATTTGTACTAATTATATTGGATAAGTTTAGTTTGACCAAAAACAACCAAAGTAATTAAATATGAACCTCTTTGGTCCACTTGGATTAGATTAGGACATTTATTATTATTTAATTCAATGTGGAGTTAAAAGAGTTAAAATCAATGTTTAATAACTAAAACATTTTTAATATAGGGATATATTAAGATAAATTTGATTATAAATATTAATTAGAATGATGAAACTATTTCCTACATAATGGTATTTTATTTAGAATTTTTAGACCTTAAATAAGTTAATTTATTTATGACACAATGGTGATGCAGTAATTACCGAATTAATGAAATATTAAAATAATTTATATTATAAATATCCAAATAAATGTAATTTAAGAATTTTTATGAATTAAACTAATTCGATAGGTTAATATGGAATATTAGGGTTGGTTATATGAATTTTTATTGAAATAATAATTCTGTTATGAGTTTAGAAAAAACAAAATACCAAAGAGTGTAAAAATTGACATAAAAGAGTATTTAAAACGAATATTATATTATTAATTGATATTCAATTCCTAAAAAACAATGGTTCGGCCAAGAAACATATATAATTATAGGTGTTTCATTAATGTACCACTTGGGGGTCTCTTGAATGTATATAGTATGTTTATTAACTATATAATAGAAAAACACAAAGAGACTTGTTAAATGTCAAACTATTTAACAAATAGTTAAATAAAAACGATAATGTTAATATAGTGACCCAAACCTGTCTAAAACCTATTGATTGAGTGGTTTTCTACCTATACCCACCTTAAAATTTAAAAAATATACTTTTTACCCATTATAAAACGAATATGGATTTACTATAAAATAATATTTCCATCTTTTCCAAAGGTACCCCTTACCCCTCTTATAAAAGGGCACCCCCCCCCCCTTCTCTCAAATTCAGACCTTCAACGCCATTTGGTTTGGCCAAACACTGCTAAAAAATTCCCTCAAAATCCCTACATTCATAATATAGTCTTTAGTTTAATCATAAATCCAACCTATGGATCCCTTTCGATCAAATCAAAAGGAAGAACCCAAAGAAGATGTAATGTTTTCACCACCATCTTTCAAGTTCTATTCTTCTTCCACTTATTCATTCATTGTTATTTCCATTATAAAATAATTACTCCAGTATCTTCTATATACTGTGATGTTATTATAAATATGGTACAACCATATTCAGTATTCTATCCATCCTTTGAATGACATGTCACTATACGTGAGTACCTATGGCTTAATGTCTCCATGTCGTGGAGTAATTGTTATTCAAAACAATATTATTTGGATGGGTATGATAATGATGTGTAATTTAAGTAAATAAGAAATATAAAATTATAATGATACTTTATATAGGATATAACATTCAATTATATATGATTCTAATATTAAATGAATGATATTGTCGCTTATGCATACATATAGACTTCCATCTCCACGAACGCGATGAGATTCATTCCCCATCATATCAATTCAAGAATAGTTCTCATTTGATGATTAAAAGTAATGTTTAAGAACATTATATCATCCTAGATATGAATAATATACAACCTATCCATAACAAACCCGACTTACATAACAAAACATATAAAGGAAAACGAATCAGTTAACACCCAAAACAACGATAATACTAAGATATTATTAAAAAAGAAATGTTAAAAGATCATATATGATATAATATTAATGTATATTATTCTTGAATAATTTAAAATCAATTATTTCACCATTATACATGAGTTAAACCAACCCTCAACCAAGGAAAAGTACAAGGTAAGGGTTTATTTCACAATCTCTTCATTATCCGAGGTTGATTATACCTAATTATCTACTGGGACCTCTTTATCATCCACATCCATGTTTCCTAAAAATGTAATTCAAAACAATATTACTATTTTACAGAATATGGTTTAAAGTCATTTATACCCTTGTTTTAATTTTTATAAGAATTTTATAAAAGAATCCTTCTGTTGTTTTCCAAAAAAGGTCCTTTTTAACCTTTTCGACAGAATTAAGGTAAGAATGTCTTTATTAACTTATACGGAGAGTGCAGCTATTTTCTGCCATTATAAAATCATCTAAGATTACCTTAAAAGCATATACGTATATTTTTTAAGAAAATGTTTTATTTTATAATTATCTGACATTTAAATGATTTAAAAAAATGAGATATTTCCCTCAAATATTTTTTCATTTCATCTATGTCAACATCCTTTGATGGATTTTAAGATTATTTGAAATTGATTTATTATGATACAAAAAATCCACATTGTATTGAATGTTTTGTGATATGTTTGACTGTGGATGTGTTATTTTTATACCATTCATGGTTTATGGATATATTATTTACATTTTGTTTTCTAGTTTTAATACGAATTTCTATGTTATGTTTAAACCTATTCATATGAGGAATGAATTGGACTTAATAACTGACTGGTGGAGCCCTCTATAGCTCCTCAATGCATCAGTAGGTCTCATGAGACAAACTAGTGTCTTGACACAAGGCCTTGACAAAATCTTATTTGTAGTCTTGGCACAAGGCATTGACTATGTGGTTATGATAGTCAGGCATTATTAATTCTGTCATTATGAAAGTAGTTTTTGATTTTTCATTTGATTATTTGACTAGTAGAATATCCATGTGAATAAGTAAATGGAATTATTTCATTTTATCTTTTCCATATTATGCTGGAGGTCAAGTTTAAAAGGATTTTTTAGTTATACATTGCCTTAAATGTTTATGTTTATTTATGAATGTCTCTGCTATATTTTTATCCTTACTGAGCATCTGAGATCACCCCTTTCAGTGTTTTATTTTTCACAGGATGTGAAGAAGTATTTTAGGAATGAACTGCAGGTATAGTATGAGGATATATCAATACATGATGTTGTTGTATTTTTTTCACTTTATGACATAATTTAAGACTTATGAATATATCTAATGTTTCCAAGGCTACTAAACTAATAAGTCTTTCGAGACATGATCTTTTGTGATCATGCAAATGTTATGTAATAATGCACCAACTCTGGGTAACTGGGGTCTGGGTATTAAAGTTAGTATCAGAGGATGTTTAGTACAATCCGTTGAAAATATATTTAGATAAACTCTGATTAGAGCACACAGACCTAAGATAGACTTTGAGGATTAATATAGAAGAACTTTGGGGAATTTTGGTATTGTAGAGATTTTTGAGTTTTCTGAGCAATACATCCATCTCTGGATACAATCACATAGATGCGGCTCTGGCACAGATGTACCAAGGGGTAAAACCTGAAAACACCTCTTTGAGCTAGACTCAAATGGGAACTGATGCACGATAATGGGCTTCGTTGCACTCTTGTTTACGACACTACTGGGGGGTATTCATAGGATAATTCTCATTTTAATTACAAATAATTATGAAGGGTTTATGAGTATATACTTCCACAAAGAAAACATTTTTATGATTATGGATTATATCGATAAACTGTTCAATTTATGTTAATTATTTTACATGTTTGCATTTTTGTATTGTTATTCATAAACTAATATTCTGCATGCCATTGTTTAAAAATGGAACCTAGTGGAATGAATGGAAATCGTATCAATGCACGTACTCCATGTATGGATTGACCTCCTACTCAAGAAAATTATAGTGGTGTTGGCGATGAAACTGGTGCTGATCAGCTAATCACTATACTGGGACAACTCACTCATGTTATGAATAATAACCTTAACCGAATAGAGCACTGTGATCCAAAGCGTGGAGGATCAATGTTAGATCGCTTCATGAGGCAACAAACACCAACATTCAATTGGAGTATAAATCCATTTGTTTCTAAGCAATGGATACCTTTTTTAGATTAAATATTTCATGCCTTGGAAAGTAGTGAAGGGGAAAACGTTATCATGGTAGTTTACCACCTCACTGGAGTTGCTGACCAATGGTGGTCATTGATTCAAAACAAAAATGAGGATGATAGAGTATTAAATATGTAATAGAAGTAGATCAAAGAGCTTTTCTTAGAAAAGAACATTCCTCCTGACCATCGAGCAGACATGGAAAGGAAATTTCTAAGTTTGAGACAAAAGGGGGATGAGAATGTCACAAAGTATGAGGCTAACATTACAAGGTTATATAAGCATGCAAGAGATTATATACATAACCCATAGAGTAAGATTGATTGTTTCTTTTTTTGGTTAAAATCATTTCTCAGTTGAGCATTAGTCTCACAATCCTTCTCGCCGTACGAAGATATTGTATCATGTTCTATTAAGACAGAAAAGGAATTCTCTAAGTCATATGACTTTAAAGAAATGAAAGAGAAGAAGAGATCTACTGATTACACTGGGATTGGAAATAAGGGGATTAAGGGAAAAGTTGAATAACCATCCTACTGTATATGTGGGAAGAAAAACCATGGTACTTTCTTTAAGGGAATGGGAGTCTATTACAAGTGTGGTGAAAAAGTCCACCAAGCTCGTGATTACAAGGGGAAGAGAGAAGATATTGATGTTCAATGCTACAATTGTAGGGAGAAGGGACATTATGAAAATCAATGTCCTAAGCTTCAGGGGATCTTACATCAGAAAAGGCCAAGGGATCAAGGACACACTTATGTTATCACTACAACTGAGGTAGAACCTCCGAAAGACGTGTTAGCAGGTAATTTAATGGTTTTCGCAAGTTTATAAAATGCTTTATTTGATTTTGGATCATCGTATTGTTTCATATATTCCCAGTTTGCTAAGAAAATTAGATATTTCCAATTTTCTTTAATAAGGGAGTTGTCAGTCAAAACTCTTAAGGGAATGATCATTGCCATAAAAGTTTGTGAATCAGTCCCCATTAGAGCACATAAATATTCTTTATCTGTTGATCTCATCATCATACCCATGATTGAATTTGATATAATCCTCTATATGTATTGTCTTTTGGACCATGATGTGATGATTTATTGTAATAATAAGGAGGTTATAATTTTTGATGATGATGATAAGGAACACCTTATCTTTAGAGCAGAATCGTCACCACCTAATTCTTATCTAGACCCACCCCCAGTAGCTCAACTAAATTCAATTATTGGGGAGGAAGAGAATGAAATAACTATGGGTGAGGAAAGGAATATTCAAATAGAGGATGTACCTATTGTGATAGAATATGGTGATGTGTTTCTAGGAGACTTACCTGGACATCCTCCAGAACAAGAAATTTAGCTTTCCATTGTTTTAATTCCTAGATCAAGGCCCATATCGACGACCCCTTATAGAATGGACACTGTGGAATATGTGGAACTAAAGAAACAACTATAGGAATTTAGTAATAAGGGATTTATTCGCCCTAGTGTTTCTCCATGAGGATCCCCTATCCTTTTTGTTAAGAAGAAAGATGGATCTATGAGGTTTTGTATCGCCTAAAGAGAGATCAATGTTATAACAGAAAATGAACAAGTATCGCCTACCTTGTATTGATGATTTATTTGACCATCTCCATGGAGCTCATTACATTTCCAAGATTTACATTCGATCTGGTTATCATTAGTTATGTGTGAAGAAGGAAGACATTCTGAAGACATCATTTTTAACTAGGTACGAGCATTACGAGTTTGCAATAATGCATTTTGAAATGATAAATGCACCCTCTGTTTTCATGGATCTAATGAATAGAGTTTTCATGTAATATCTCGATGATTTTGTAGTGGTATTTATTAATGATATCTTGGTATATTCCAAAATCTATTAATAACATGAAAATCACTTGCACATTTTTCTAAAGACTCTTAAATGACATAAACTATATGGGAAGTTTAGCAGGTGTGAATTCTGGCTTCACAAGATCTCTTTTCTTGGCCATATTGTCCCTATGGATGGAACCTCTGTTGATCCATCTAAGAACATGGAAACCCAAGAATGGCCAGCATCGACGAGTATAATTGAGGTACGCGGTTGTATTGGTTTACCAGGTTATTATCGGCGTTTCATCCAGAATTTTTCCCGGTTGGCTAACCCATTAACAAATCTCACATGTAAAGGGGTTAAATTTATTTGGACCAAATACTATGAATAATGTTTTGAAGATCTAAAGAGAAGGTTAGTCAATGCCTCTATATTTACTCTACCATCAGGGAATGATGGGTTCGTTATTTGTAGTGATGCATCGAAGAAAGGACTTGGTTTTGTTCTTATGCAGAATGATAGGGTTATTGCCCATGCATCCCGACAGCTAAAACATCATGAGAAAAACTATCCTACTCATGATCTTGAATTAGTAGCTGTAATTGTTTCCTTGAATACTTGGAGACACTACCTATATGGTAAAAAATGTGAGATATATACCGATCACAAGAGTTTGAAGTACAGTTTCTCACTGAAAGAACATAACATGAGGCAGGCGATGGCTTGAACTACTCAAGGATTAGAATTTCACAATAAACTACCACCCGGGGATAGAAAATAAGGTGGAAGATTCTTTGAGCAGAAAGGATCATGGAGTTTTGAGCAAGATGAGAGTTTAAAGGGATCCAATTTTCATTGATCTTGTAAGGATGGATACTGGAATTACCATGGAAGGTGAAACGTCGATAATTTTTCAAATGGTTTCTAAACCATTATTACAAGAAAGGATTAAGAGTTCTCAGACCAATGATGAATAATTTCGAAAGAAGAATAATTCATTGAATGATGGGAGATTGAGTGACTTTGTGTATGAAGAGGGAATTTTAAAATTTGTGAAGAGACTTTGTGTTCCCGATATACCTGATCTAAAAAGGGAATTTTTGGACGATAATCATATTCCAATTTCTATATAAACCCTAGGAGCACCAAAATGTATATAGATTTGAAGTAAACATTTTTTTTGGGACAACATGAATAAGGAGATTTCTGATTTTGTGTCAAGATGTATGGTTTTTCAACAAGTGAAAACTGGAAGGAAATAGCCTAGAGGAGTCATGAAACCTCTTCCCATACCAGAGTGGAAATGTGATAATATTACGGGGTCTTTGTCCTGGGGCTACTAAAGACTCCAAGAAATAAATATGCAATATGGGTCATTGTAGATCATCATACCACGTTTGCACATTTTCTTGCTATAATATAAGATTTACAGCTTGAACGATCAGAAAGACTAAATATTAATGAAGTTGTAAGATTTTATGGAGTACCACTATAGATTGTTTCTGATCGTGATCCACGTTTTACATCAAGATTTTGGAAAAGTGTTCAGAAAGCCCTGGATACTGAACTTCATTTGAACACTGCATACCACCCCCAAACTGATGGTAAATCAAAACGGACTATTCAAACCATAGAAGACATGTTAAGATCAAGCTCACTTGACTTTTTGGGTATGTGGGATCAATATTTTACTATGGTTGAATTTTCCTATAAAAATAGCTTCCATTCAAGTATTCGAATGGCACCATATGAAGCATTATACAGAAATAGATGTCATACACCAACTTTTTTGGGATGATGTTGGTGATAGAAAACTCATAGGACTATAAATTGTGGAGGAAGGGATGGAAAAGGTGAAGGTAATCCAAACCCACATCAAAGTAGTTCGAAGAAGGCAGAAGATCTATGCTGACAACAGAAGGAAGGATTTGTAATTTCAGGTAGGAGATCATGTTTTCTTTAAGGTATCTCCGTGGAATGGAGTTATACGTTTCTATAAGAAAGGTAAATTGAGTCCAAGATACACTGGACCTCTCAAAATTCTAGAATGAATTAGGGTTGTAACTTATCATTCGACAATGCTTCCAAATCTCTCCAAAGTTCACAATGTGTTCCACGTATCACTGTAGTGAAAATACAAGCTGGGCCCAATGCATGTACTCACCCATCAGGAATTAGAACTGGAACCCAATCTGTCTTATTGCGAAGAGCCTGTCAATATTTTTGATTCGAGAGAACAAGTACTGAGAAACTGGATGACTTGTCTGGTAATCGTTCTATGGAGAAACCATAAGATGGAAGAGGAAACATGGGAACATGAGAAACTTATGATGAAGAACCACCCAAGTCTTTTCATGTGGTATTATTCTATAAATTGCGATGATGAAATTATTTGAAGGAGGGGAGAATGTAACACCCCAAGCTTCCATGGTACACTTCCCTTTAAATAATATAGTAGTGTGTATTGTACACAACTTCGTGTTCTAATACACATCACAACCAATCAAACTAGCCATTATGAATAGTAATACTCACTTTTAGAAATTTTATAAATATTATCTTTCAAAATGGACTTCATTTTTGGATTTGGAATATCGAAATTATATTAGGGTGAATTTTAAGTATTTTTCTGAAAACAGTCAATTTTTTATGAATACTGAAAAAAAACATTGAGTTATAGTATAAAACCAAATTTTTATTTAAATAATTATTTATTTTATTTAAATTTAATTATGGTAAAAATATATACATAATACCTATATAATTTCAATATAATTCATTGTAGTTATTTTAGAATAATTTTAGATATATAAAAATTTTATTGAACTTTTTACCATCTTTTACCCATCTCCTTTGACAATTTGGAAATTCACATAAAACATTATTTTACCGCTTCTATGAGTGGAATTTCAAAAATCCAAGAGAAACAGTTAATATGAAGGAATAAAATGTTGTTCAATAAGATAAAAATAATTTTTGGTGAATCGTAACTTTTTACTTTTATTTATCACGGTAAAATGTAAATAGGGTAATTAAGGGTAAAAATGATATTATTATTAACCTAAAACATGTACTAATTATATTTAACAAGTGTAGTTTGACCTAAAAATACCTTAGGAATAAAATATGAACTTCATTGGTCCACATGGATTATATTAGGACATTTATTATTATTTAATTCAAAGAAGAGTTTAAAGAGTTAAAATCAAAGTTTAATAACTAAATCATTTTTAATATTGGGATATACATAAGATAAATTCATCTATAAAAATTAATTAGAAAGTTAAACAAAATTCATAACTAATGGAATTTTATTTATAAATTTTAGACATTAAATAATTTAATTTATTTATAACACAATGGTGATGCAGTAATTACCGAATTAATGAAATATTAAAATAATTGATATTATAAAAATCCAAATAAATAAAAGTTGAGTTTCTTTTATGAATTACACTAATTTATAAGTTAATATGACAATTTTTGGTTCGTTAGATGAATTTTTTTCGATGTAATAATGATTTTATTATTTAGAAAAAACAAAATACCAATATATTGTCAAAATTTACATAAAAGAGTTTTTATAAAAAATATTATATTATTAATTGAAATCGAATTCCTAAAAATCTAAGAATTGGCCCAGAGACTTATATACTGATAGGTGTATCAATAATGGACAACTTGGTGGTCGCTTCGATGTATATAGAATGTCTAATATCTATATAATATAGAAATACAAAGAGACATGGTAAATGAAAAACTATTTAACTAAGAGTTAAATCAAAAAGATAAAGTTAATATTGTGACCCAAACCTATCTAAAACCTGATGGTTGAGTGGTTATCGACCTATCCCCACCTTAACCATTAAATAATCCACTTTTTAGCCATTATAAACCGAATATGAAATTATTATAAAATAAAATTTGTATCTTTTCCAAAGGTGCCCCTCACCCCTCTTATAAAAGGGAACTCCCCCTTATCTCAAATTCATACCTTCAAAGCCTCTTGCCTCAGCCAAAACCTGCCCAAATATTCTCAAAAATTCCATCACTTCAACCTAGAGGCCTTATTTTGATCAAAAAGTCAATATAAGTATCCATTTTGATCAAATCAAAAGAAAGAACCCGAAGAAGAGGTAATGTTTTCACCACCATCTTTCAGGTTCCTTTCTTCTTTCACTTCTTCTTTATTTGTAATTTTCATTATAAAATAATGACCCTAGTATCTTCTATATAATGTGATGTTTTTATAAATATGGTACAACCATATTCATTACTCTATCCATCCTATTAATGACATGTCACCATACGTGCGTACGTACGACTTACCGTCTCTACGTCGTGGTGTAATTGTTATTCAAAACATTATTCTTTGGATGGGTATGATAATGATTTGTAATTGAATTAAATAATAAATATAAAATTATAATGATTCTTTATATATGATATACCATCCAATTATATATGATTTTAATATTAAAATAATGATATTGTCGCTCGTGCGTACGTACGGACTACCGTCTCCACGAACGTGATGTGATTCATTCCCCATCGTATCCATTCAAGACTATTTCTCATTTGATGATTAAAGGTAATGTTTAAGAACATTATATCATTCTGGATATAAATAATATAAAACCTATCCATAAAAAACATGGATTACGTAACAAAGATTATAATGGAAAACGAATCAATTAACACCCGAAACAACGATATAACTGAGGTATTATTAACAATGTAAGGTTAAAAGATCATATATGATATCATATTAATGTATATGATTCTTGTATAATTTAATAACAATTATTTCACAATTATACAGGATGTAAACCAACACTCGATAATGGAAAAGTACAATGTAAGGGTTTATTTCACAATCACTTCATTATCCGAGGTTGTTTATACGTAATTATCTACTGGGACCTCATTATCATCCACATCCATGTCTCTAAAAAATGTATTTCAAAATATTCATAATATTTAACAGAATATGGGTTAAAGTCATTTATACCCTTGTTTGATTTTTTATAAGATTTTTATAAAGGAATATTTCCGTCGTTTTCCAAACAAGGTCCTTTTTAACCTTTTCGACAGAATTAAGGTAAGAATGCATTTTTTAACTTATACGGAGGGTGCGGCTATGTTCCGCCATTATGAAATCGTATAAGCTTCTCTTACAAGAATATAAGAATATTTTCATAGTAAATGTATTATTTTTTAATTATATAACTTTTATATTATTTTAAAAAAGGAGTTATTTCTCTCAAATACTTTTGATTTCATCTATGTCAAAATCATTTGATTGATTTTAAAATTATTTGAAGTTGATTTATTATGATAAAAAACTTCAAAATTGTATTGTAGGTTTTGTGATATGATTGAATATGGATTTTTTATTTTTATACAATTCATGGTTTATGGAAAAAGTATTTACATTTCATATGCTAGTTTTAATAAGAATTTTTATGTTATTTATAAACCGGTTCATATGAGGAATCCATTGGACTTAATAAGGGACAGGTGGAGCCCGCTATAGCTCCTCGATAAACTGGTAGCTCTCTAAGACAAACTAGTGTCTTGGAACAAGGCCTTGACAAAATCTTATTTTTAGTCTTAGCACAAGTCCTTGACAATGTGGTTATGATAGTCTGGCATTATGCATTTCATCATTATGATAGTGGTTATTGATATTGCGTGTGATTATTCGACTAGTAGAATATCCATGTGAATATGTAAATGTAATTATTTCATTTTATAATTTCCATATTATGCTGAAGTTCATGTTTAAAAGGATTTTGTTTTAGTTATACATTGCCTTAAATGTTTATGTTTATTTAAGAATGTTTCTGCTATATTGTTATCCTTACTGAGCATCTGAGCACACCCCTTCTAATGTTTTATTTTTCCTAGTATGTGAGGAAGTATTTTAGAAATGACCTGATGGGATAGTATGAGGGGATATGAAGACAATATTTTTTTGTAGTTTATTTTCACTTTATGATCTAATGTAAGACTTATGAATATATCTACTGTTTCCAAGGCTACTAAACTAATCAGTCATTCGAGACATGATCTTTTGTGATCATTCCAATGTTATATAATAATGCACTGACTCTGGGTAACTGGTATCAGGCCATTACAATTGATCTTTTATTCAACGATGAGTATTTACTACTTTGTAAAGGAGAAAATTATTACTTATAATCAAGTATCACTACTGGAAATGGAGGATATACCAACAGTTCTAAACCGTTGGTATATTCTATACCAACAGTTGTCCAAACTGTAGGGAAGTAAGGCGTTGGGAAAGATCTATACCAACGGTTTGAACTAAACCGTTGGAATAGCCCGATCTATGTATTGATTTTCCAATGGTTCTTGTTGAACCGATGGTATAGGTTTACCCAACGGTTTCGAACCGTTGGGAATTCTATGATTTTGATATTATACAAACGGTTTACAACCGTTGGTATAGATTTTTTGCCTATGGTTTCAATGAAACCGTAGGCATAAGTTCAATAAAAAAATACTATACCAACGGTTTGTAACCGTTGGGATAGTTTTTTTTCCAACGGTTTATTGAACAATTGGAATAATTCTTTCTCAAAGCATACCAACGATTGTAAACTGTTGGTATTGTGTATTTCCAGAATTGTTCCACAACAGCCCCTCCAGTGCATACACCTGCATACAAAACAGCACATAACACAGTGACAAACTTAAAACAACAAAAAAGACCACCTCTTTGATTAGAGACATGGTGAATAATTCCCCATTTGAATCTTCATATGACAACAATCATCCAGTATAGTTGAATAAGAGTTTGAATAACTGAAATATTATTTATAACCATTTCAATATTCATATGATAACCACTTTTCTAATATATTGTGAAAAGGTATTTTCTTAGGAGTCTCATCACATGTGACACCATAAGTGCCACACCGGGCCTCTTATTGAGGCGGGGTTGACTGGTACATGTCACATATGATCCATGAATCATTTTCCTAAATTTCAACACAGTCAGAATCCGTTTGGTGTATGTACATAAAATATTGTCCATTTTGAACAAAAGAGAGGCAGTTTGGGTGGTCCTGTACCCACGGTGACTCGAATAGAGGCGGGGTTTACTCGTACACATCATATATGACTCATGGATCGTTTTCCTAAAGTTTCAATAGAATTCAAAGGCGTTTGGTCCATTTCTCGTATGTCAGTTGTTGATATCACTTACAATTTAGTCCATCTTCACAAAAGAGAGACAGTTTGAGTGGTCATGGCCACACCGCAGCCCGGATTGAGGCAGAGTTGACTCTTACACGTCAAATATGACCAATGGATCATTTTCTTAAAGTTTCAATAGAATCCGAAGGCGTTTGGTTGGTTTGGCGTATGTCAGTTGTTGTTTTCATTTAAAATTAAGTCCATTTTAAACAAAAGAGAGACACTTTGAGTGGTGATGGCCACACCGGGCCTCGTATTGAGGCAGGGTTGACTTGTACACATCACATATAAGCGATAGATCATTTTACTTCTGTTTAAACACAATCAGAATCCTTTTGATCGGTTTAGCGTATGTACATAAAATATTGTCCATTTTTAACATAAGAGAGACAATTTGGACGGTGTCGGCCACACCGAGCCTCAGATTGAGGCGGGATTGACTCGTACACATCACATAGGACCCATGGATCGTTTTCCTAAAGTTTCAATATAATCAAAAGGCGTTTGGTTGATTTCCCATAAGACAGTTGTTGATTTCATTTACAATTTAGTCCATTTTCAACAAAAGAGAGACAGTTTGAGTGGCCCTAGCCACACCGCGGCTCAGATTGAGGCGGATTTGACTCGTACATGTCTCATATGACCCGTGGATCGTTTTCCTAAAGTTTAAACAGAATCCGATGGTGTTTGGTTGGTTTGGCTTATGCCAGTTGTTGTTTTCACTAAAAATTAAGTTCATTTTAAACAAAATAGAGAAACTTTGAGTGGTGTCGGCCACACTGAGCCTCTGATTGAGGCGGGATTGACTCTTACACGTCACATATAATCCCTCGATCATTTTCCTAAAGTTTCAACATAATAAGAATCTGTTTGATCGGTTTGGCGTATGTATGTAAAATATTGTCCATTTTGAACAAAAGAGAGGCAGTTTGGGTGGTCCTGGCCACACAGCGCCATGGATTGAGGCAGGGTTGACTCGTACACATCACATATGACTCATGGATCATTTTACTAAAGTGTAAATAGAATCCTAAGGCGTTTGTTAGGTTTCTCGTATGTCATTTGTTGATATCACTTACAATTTAGTCCATTTTGAACAAAAGGGAGACAGTTTGAGTGGTCTCGGCCACACCGTGGCTCAGATTGAGGCGGGGTTTACTCGTACACATCAAATATGACCCATGGATCATTTTACTAATGTTTCAACAGAATCAGAAGGAGTTTGTTTGTTTTGGCGTATGTCAATTGTTGTTTTCACTTAAAATTAAATACATTTTAAACAAAACAGAGGCACATTGAGTGGTGTAGGCCACACCGGTCCTCCGATTGAGGTGGGGTTGACTCGTACACATCACATATGACCCATGTATCATTTTCCTAAAGTTTCAATAGAATCCGTAGGTGTTTGGTTGGTTTTCTGTATGTCAGTTGTTGTTTTCACTTAAAATTAAGTACATTTTTTTAAAAAAAAAGAGAGGGACTTTGAGTGCTGTCAGCCACACCAGGCCTCGTATAGATGCAGGGTTAACTCATACACGTCACATATGATCCAAGGATCATTTTCCTAGAGTTTAAACACAATATGAATCCGTTTGTTCAGTTTGGCCTATGTATGTAAAATATTGTCCATTTGGAACAAAAGAGAGGAAGTTTGGGTGGTCCCGGCCACACGGTGCCTCGGATTGAGGCGCGGTTTACTTGTACACGTCACATATGACCCATGGATCATTTTTCTAAAGTTTCAATAGAATCCGAAGGTGTTTGGTCAGTTTCCATTATGTCAGTTGTTGATTTCACGTACAATTTAGTCCATTTTGAACAAAAGACAGACAGTTTGAGTGGTCCCTGGCACACTGCAACTCCGATTGAGGCAAGGTTGACTCGTACACGACACATATGACACTTGGATCGTTTTCCTAAAGTTCCAACAGAATCAGAAGTCTTTTGGTTGGTTTGGCGTATGTCAGTTGTTGTTTTCATTTACAATTTGGTCCATTTTCAACAAAAGAGAGACAGTTTATGTGGTCCTGACCACACCGCGGCTCGGATTGAGGCGAGGTTGACTCTAACACGTCACATCTGACCCATGGATCGTTTTCCTAATGTTTCTGTAGAATATGAAGGCGTTTCGTTGGTTTTACGTATGTTAGTTGTTGTTTTCACTTAAAATTAAGTCCATTTTAAACAAAAGAGAGCCACTTTGAGTGGTGTCGGCCACACCAGGCATCAAATTGAGGTAGGGCTTACTCGTACACGTCACATATGAGAAATGGATCATTTTCCTAATGTTTCAACACAATCAGAATCCGTTTGATCGGTTTGGCGTATGTACGTAAAATATTTTCCATTTTGAACAAAAGAGAGGAATTTTGGGTGGTCCCGTCTACACGAAGCCTCGGATTGAGGCAGGGTTGACTCGTACATATCACATATGACAAATGAATCGTTTTCCTAATGTTTCAACAGAATCAGAAGGCATTTGGTAGGGTTCTCTTATGTCAGTTGTTGATTTCACTTACAATTTAGTCCATTTTGAACAAAAGAGAGACAGTTTGTGTGGTCCCAGCCACACCGCAGCTCGGATTGAGGCAGTGTTGACTCGTACAGGTCACATTTGACTCATGGATTGTTTTCCTTAAGTTTCAATATAATCCAAATGCATTTGGTCGGTTTGGCGTATGTCAGTTGTTGTTTTCACTTAAAATTAAGTCCATTTTTAACAAAACAGAGGCACTTTGAGTGGTGTCGGCCACAGTGGGCCTCAGATTGAGGAGGGGTTGACTATTACACATAACATATGAGTCATGAATCATTTTTCAAAAGTATCAACACAATCAGAATCCGTTTGATCAGTTTGACGTATGTATGTAAAATATTGTCCATTTTAAACATAAGAGAGACAATTTGGGTAGTGTCGGCCACACCGCACCTCGGATTGAGGCGGGATTGCCTCTTACACCTCACATATGACCCATTGATCATTGTGCTAAAGTTTCAATAGATTTGGAACGCATTTGGTCATTTTCCTATATGACAGTTGTTGTTTTCACATACAATTTAGTCCATTTTCAAGAAAAGAGAGGCAATTTGGGTGGTCCCGGCGCTACGGTGCCTCAGATTGATGTGGGATTTACTCGTACACATCACATATGACCCATGGATCGTTTTCCTAAAGTTTCAACAGAATCCGAAGGTGTTTGGTCGGTTTGGCTTATGTCAGTGGTTGTTTTCACTTAAAATTAAGTACATTTAAAAAAAAGAGGCACTTTGAGTGGTGTCGGCCTCACTAGGCCTTGAATTGAGGCGGGGTTGACTCGTACACATCACATATGAGTCATGGATCGTTTTGAAAAGGTATCAACACAATGAGAATCTATTTGATCTGTTTGGCGTATGTACGTAAAATACTGTCCATTTTAAACAAAAGAGGGAGAGTTTGGGTGGTTCTGGCCACACCGAGCCTTGGATTGAGACAGGGATGACTCGTACACGTCACATATGACCCATGTATCATTTTCCTAAAGTTTAAACAGATTTGGAATGCATTTGGTCAGTTTTCTGTATGTCAATTGTTATTTTCACTTAAAATTAATGTCATTCTGAAAAAAAAGATACATTTTGAATGGTACTGTCCACACCGCACCTTGGATTGAGGCAGGGTTGACTCGTACACCTCACATATGACCCATGGATCGTTTTCCTATAGTATCAATATAATCCGAATGTGTTTGGTCGGTTTACCGTATTTCAGTTGTTGATTTCACTTAAAATTAAGTCCATTTAAAAAAAACAGAGGAATTTTGAGTGGTGTGGGCCACACCGAGCCTCGTATTGAGGAGGAGTTGACTCATACACGTCATATTTGACTCAGGGATCATTTTCCTTATGTTTCAACAGAATACGAATGCGTTTGGTTAGTTTTTCTTATGTCAGTTGTTGATTTCACTTAAAATTAAGTCTATTTTTAACAAAACAGAGGCACTTTGAGTGGTATCGGCCACATCGGGCCTCCAATTGAGGCGGCGTTGACTCGTACAAATCACATATGAGTCATGGATAATTGATAAAAAGTATCAACACAATAAAAATCTGTTTGATTGGATTGGTGTATGTACGTAAAATATTTTCCATTTTAAACAAAATACATACACTTGGAGTAATATCGGACACACCGCGCATCGAGTTGAGGCAGAGTTGACTTTTACATGTCACATATGTCCCATGGATCGTTTTCCTAAAGTTTCAACACAATCCGAAAGCGTTTGGTCGGTTTCCCATATGTCAGTTGTTTATTTCACTTAAAAATAAGTCAATTTTGAACAAAAGAGAGGCAGTTTGAGTGATCTTGGCCACACCGTGCCTTTTATTTAGGCGGGGTTGAGTTATACACGTCAAATTTCACCCATGGATTGTTTCCCTTAAGTTTCAATAGAATCCGAAGGCGTTTGGTTGGAGGGGAAGGGTCTAGTCGGGTACGCGGAGATGCTCGTCTACCTCTGGTACTAACCTCCCTCATACCATCGGCCTAAGCACTGAAAGAATGGAATAATTAAAAGTGCACATACTTATGTACCTGTAAAATCTACACATAGAAAACACATAGCTACATCATGTCATAAAAAATAACACAAAGGATCAGAAAAAACAGAAGCAGTCATGCAGAGTAATGACAAGTGCACATACAGATCAGAAACAGCTAAAACATTGTTCCATACATGCCATGTTTATTTCCTAAAACAAAGTAAAAAAAGAAAAACGATGAAACTCTAGAATATGGGCTTCCTCCCAGGAAGCGCTAAGTTTTACGTCTTCAGCCAGAGGGATGGACACTGGTCAATCGTCTTAGTCCATCAGCTCAGAACTCCTCTTCCTCTTACACGAACGGGTGGCCGTGTCATCAAGGTCACATGGACACTTAGGGGGATTGATCACTTCAGGAGCATAACGGGCGTGAATCTGGTGTGTAAGTAAGAGAATCTGGCGCTCGTCATCAGCCAGATGCTGAGTGGGATTGATCACTTCAGGGGCGTAGCGGGCGTGAATCTGGTGTGGAAGTAAGAGAATCTGGCGCTCGTCATCAGCCAGACGCTGAGTCACCCGTCGTGCGAGGTCAAATGGAGAGAGGACGTGCACATCGATGATCATGGAAGAGGCAGAAAAGCTAGACATTTTTTTGTTAAGCTTCATCCACAAATAGATTCATTTTTATATATTAGAACCTTTATAAATGTTTGTCCCATTTTTACAAACAATTAATGTTTGAAAATTGTGAAAAATAACTTATCAGATATATAAAAAAGGATTTACTCATGGACATGATGCGTAATATCTCAAATATTTCTCATTGGATCCCAATTTGAAATTTTAACCCATTATCAAATTTCTTATATCAATTTATTTTTAGTTGGATCTTTATGGTTGAACGTTATTTGTAAAATCTAGCCAAGGGAGGATAGAATAGTGACTTGGAATACAATTGGATGTTATGTGGTGAAAACCACATTATAATAATTGTTTAGGATATTATTGAGGTGGTTGGAGGATAAGTCTATAATTTTAGAGAAAATCCAGCATGTCCAAGTTTGGTGGTCAATGTTTAGAAGTGGGGGGGAATTTGGTGGTTGAGGAGGGGGTGAGGGGGATGTCCAAGGTCTAAGAGGAGGGGTGGGGCTGTCCAGGGTCTAGGAAGGGGGCGGGGGGCTGTCTAGGGTCCATGAGAAGGGGAGAAGGGGCTGTCCATGGTCCAGGATGGAGGGGGGCTGTCCAGGGTCCATCGAGGAGGGGGGGCTATCTAGGGTCCAGGGTGGAGGGTGGGGGGCTTCCTAGGGTGTAGGAAGGAGGGGGGACTATACAAGGTCCTGGGGGAGGGTGGAGGGGGGTGGTCCAGGGTCCAGGAGGGGGGATGTCCACGTTTTAAGAAAGAGGGGGGCCAGGATGTCCATGTTTTATGAGGGGGGACTGTCCAGGGTCCACGAGGGGGGGTGTCTAGGGTCCATGAGGAGTGGGGGCTCTGTTAAAGGGAGGAAATCCCCAAATAATTCATGGAAAATTAACTAAACTTAATACAAAAAAAACATCACAATTCCAATCCATCACCCGACCAACATCCAATTCATCCTCAATATCACTAACCTTTGTATGCCATAAACAACACATCCTAGTTTATTCCAAATTAAAACAGAAAACAAATATAATAGATGAAAAACATTAAAACTAAGGTAGTAATTACATATTTAGAGTGTAGAACTACAAAATTGTTTGATTTAAGATGGATCTATGAGTGGAACGAGTTTCGGAGTCCTTTTATAGAGAGATCCGAGATGTTTAGGTCAAATCAAAATAGAAAATGAAAAAATAGATGAAGAACATTAGAACGTACAGATTTGAAGTGAATAACAGAAAAATTGTTTGATTGAAGAGGATGGATGGAGTTTCAGAGACTGGGTAACGAGAGTGCGTCGAGAGAGCTTCAATTTAGGGCTGCAGTCGAGCGGAGGGGGACTGCAATTGAGCGAAGGGGCTACTGGATTTAGGGGAAAACTTTCCCAACAGTTTTTAAAAATCGTTGGGAATGTATGTTTACCTAAGGCCTATACCAATTTTTTACACAAACCGTTGGTATAGATTCCAACATATACCAACGGTTAGCGTATAACTATTGGTAAAAGTGTCTTAATGGAGGCCTATACCAACGGTTTTATAAACCGTTGGTAAAATTATTCATAAAATCCTCTATACCAATAGTTTTCTTAAAACCATTGCTATACATAACCATTCCCAACAGTTTGATAAACCATTGGGATATAAGCGTTGGTAAAAATGGTATTTCCAGTAGTGTATTCATAGTTTACTTGTTGTTTTGAAGATAACTAACTTTTTTCCTTGTTTGTGTATCCCATACAAAGATTTTCATGCTCATCCCAAGTTTGTAAAATGTTTTTCACAGGAAATAAATTGGAATATGGTCAAGTATGGGATTAAGGAAATTTTAATCAATCTGAAACATAGAACTAGACATGTCTCATTTTCTTCATGACTTTTTATTTAATGAAAAAAATAAAAACTAAGTAGAAGTGTAGACTTTTAAAATTTTGGGATGTAATGTAATATTAATGACCTAACTCTCTAAAAATATAAACCTGAAAAGATACTCAATGTGAATTATTCATTTAATTCAATATTATGCAATATTAAAATGAGGGTCCATATAGTTTTCATATCAATTTTTATTCCCATGATATCCAGACTATATTCCCCAATATTTCCTTTTATGTTGTATATGTACTGCCCATGATTCGATTAATTGTGTAACATAAATTAATTTATGGGTATTTACATCTTCATTTTATGATCCTCCATTTATGGGGTGTATGTTTTTTAAGTTACCAAATGAGTAAGAGTATTTAAAATATCATTTCTACTCATTGAGTTTTACGCAAACTTCATTGATTATTTTTCTCCAAGATTATATTTGAATCCACTATTTATTTATTTATGTTGTAATTTACACTCCCCATTGTGTATTCATACTTTTGATACACAAAATCACTCCTTTGATAAATTCTCAAGTCATTGATTTGACCTTGATAACAGTAATCTTAACTCAATTTCCATTAATTGAGTTAAACATCCAAGTCATTGGTGTTGTTTTTACAAGAATATGTGGTAATATCCTATGATTGAATTACACTGAATATCCAATCATATTTAGTGTATTTATATTCTCCAAAAATAATTATGTCATTAATTAATCCTTAATCTATGGATGTTGTCTTTATAATGGATTTCTTCTCAATTTACCTTCCATTGAGACTTATTTGTTGGTATGCTCAAATTCACATTTATATGGTGTATATAATATCCTTAGACATATTATTTCATTAATACCTTTATTATAATGGTATTATATTGTTTTGATTAAATATTATTCCTCAATTATGTGTCTTCAAGCATCTCTCATTTGGTTAAGATCCCTTTAACTAAAATATCAATTTAATGATTTATTCTTCTAAATCATTCTCATTAATGTCCATGTTTTAAAAATGGTTTTAAGGATTTATTTATAAGTACATGAATGTTTTGAAATTAAAATTACTTTCAAAAGTTTCAAAGTGGTATGGGACACTTTGATTAAAAAAACTATTTTTAACAGCTTCTTAATAAATAATGATACTTTAAAATGTTTTAAAGAAAAAGGGGATATTTCCCTCAAAGAGTTTTAATGATTATTTTAATCTATGTCAATATCCTTCATTATTCTTGATTGAGGTCGATTTATAATAATACCATCTTCTGTATTGTATTTAATGAGTTATGTTTGACTTTGGATGTGCTATTTTTATAACATTCATGGTTTGTGGTAAAAAGATTGACATTTTGTATGCCAGTTTTAGAATGAATGTTTAGATTATTTTTCAACCTTTTCATATGAGGAATGAATTAGACTTAGTAAGTGATGGGTGGAGCCCACTATATCTCCTCGATTCATCGGTAGGTCTCATGAGACCAACTTGTGTCTTGGCATAAGGCCTAGAAAAATTATTATTTGTAGTCATGGCACGAGGCCTTGACTATGTGGTTATGATGTCCGACATTATGCATTTCATCATTATGAATTTAGCTATTCATATTACATGTGATTATTAGACTAGTAGAATATCCATGTAAATAATTAAATGGAACTATTTCATTCATCTTTTCCATATTACGCTGAAGTTTATGTTATTGTGTTTTAGTCTTATAAATTGCCTTAAATGTTTATGCTTATTTATGAAAGTTTCTGCTGTATTTTTATCCTTACTGAGAATCTGATCTCACCCCTTTCTTATGTTTTATTTTTCCCAAGATGTGAAGAAGTACATTATTAATGACCTGTAATAATAGGCTAAGGGATATGAGTGTGTTCAAAGGGGACATAATGCTATTGTTTTTTTTCATTTCATAATTTAATGTAAAACTTATGTATGTATCTAGTACTTCCAAGGCTACAAAATGTATCGGTCATTCAGGACTTGATATATTGTGATTGTTCCAATGTCATGTAATAATACACCGACTCTGGGTAACTAGGGTTGGGGAGTTATAGTTGGTATCTGATGAACTTTAGTACAAACCATGGAAACAAGATTTAGAAAAACACTAATTAGATAACATTTCTCTAAGATAGATAGTGAGTATTAGAATAGACGAACTTCATTTAATTTTGGTAATGTAGAGATTTTGTGAATTTTACAAGAAATACATCCCTCTATAGAAATGAGTTGGTAGAGGCGGCTCTGGCATAGATGTATGTAACACCCTGACCCCAGTTACCCAGAGTCGGTTCATTGTTTTAATACATTGGCATGATACATGGAAATAATGTCCCGAAAGACAGATCTGTTTAGATGTCTTGGAAATAGATTACAAACATGATCATTACAATATGTTATAAAATGAAAAACAACAACAAAATTAGCTCCATAGACCACATTCATATCCCTTAGACTATCCTTACAGTTCAGTCATAATACTCTTCCTGGAAATCCTATGAAAATAAAACATAAGAAAGGGGTGAAATCGGATGCTCATTAAGGTTAAACAATTTAGCAGAAGATAAAAGAATCAATATGCTTGGTGAATAATTGAAAACACATTCTTTTAAAAATAATAAACATGAACACTTTAGGGAATAAATATGAGATTTTTAAATAATTCCATAATAAATCATATTCATGGGTATTCTACTAGTCGAATAACCACCTGAACCATCAATATTATTTTCATAATGAGGGAATGTATAATGCCATACATTCTGAAATTTTTTTTCAAGGCCTCAACCAAGACTTATAAAAATTATTATTTCCTTGGCCAAAACAATATATCAAATTGTGAAAGGCCTTTTCCAATTCCATGTCTAATTGTCCCGTGAGACCTAATGATGAATCGAGGATCTATAGCGGGATCCACCCATCACTTACTATGTCCAATACATTCCACATATGAAAATGTTGAAACATAACATAAACATTCATATTAAAACTAGCATAAAAAATAGAAATACTTTATCCATAAACCATGAATGGTATAAAAATAAAACATCCACAGTTAAACATATCACAAAACCTTCAATACAATATGGAAGATTTGTATCATAATAAATCAACTTCAAACAAGTTTAAAATCCTTCAAAGGATGCTGACATAGATGAAAATTATTTGTAAAACTCTTTGAGAGAAATATAAATTTTTCATGAAAACATTTAAGGTCATGAAATTTAGAAAGGAAGAAATTTGAATACATTTTTTAATCAAAGTGTCCCATACCACTTTGAAACTTTTGGAAGGAATGAACATTTTAAAACATTCATGTCCATATAAATAAATCCTTAAAACCATTTTGAACACATTGAAATTAATGAGAAAGGTTTAGAAGAATAAATATTTACAAATTTTAAAATGATGTTTTAATAAAATATCCCCTAAAAAAATTATCCCTTTCAAACTCTTTTATGAAACATGGATTTGTAAAATAAATATGTCCTAGTAAAAACTTACCCATAAACCATCTCGAATAATAATGATATTGAGGAATTAACCCTTACCATGCTCTTTCTATTGGTCGAGGGTACGTTTAACCTCCTGTATAATTACCATAGTATGTTATTATGTTCTACCAAAACCATATTCATATTTATTATATCATACATTATTCATTTATGACTTTGTACTACCCATTTAATAATTATTTCTATGTTAAATTAACATTTCGGGTAAAAATATCTTTTTTATCGTATGTGTTTTAACTTGTTATTCTTGATCATATAATATAGATAATGATTTAAATACTTAATGAATAAAAAAATTATTTATATATATCATATATATTTATAATATAAATATTTCTAATAGATATATATATTAAATGGAAAACACCGTTTATGGAGACAGTAGGTCGTACATACACATTACCGTTGTTTCCGTTTTAATATCATATTGAATGGAAGTAAGTAAATAAGATATATGTAAGTATATATATATATATATTAAGTATAATTATTAGGTAATATATTGCATGCTTATTAATAATATATATTTTTATAATCAATATTGAATGGTGAATGTGGGAATGAATCTCATCGCGCCGTGGAGACGGTATCCATACGTACGAACGAGCGACAATATCATTATATTGATGATTAAATAATATGTAATTGGATTGTATATTACATATAAAGAGTCATTAAAATGTTACATTTATTATTTACATTAGTTATACTCATTATTATACCCATCCAAATAATGAAGTGTATGAATAAAAAATTACACCACGACGTGGAGATGGTAAGTCGTACGTACGCACATATGGTTACATGATCATTTATAGGATGGATATAATAAAGAATATGGTTGAACCATGTTTATTATAATATTACAGTATGTATAATGTAGTAGAGTTATTATTTTTTTATGGAAACTACAAAGAAAGAGGAAGTGGAAGAAGAAAATATCTTGAAAGAGGGTGGTGAAATTATTTCCTCTTCTTCGGGTGTTTCATTTTGAGTTGATCAAAAGGGCTACTTATGATGGATTTATAATCAATGTAAGGACTCTAGGTTAAACATATGATTGTTGAGATGATATTTGGGTAGTTTTTGTTCAAGCCAAATAGCTTTGGAGGTGTGAAATTAAGAGAAGGGGGAGTACCCTTTTATAAGAAAGGAGGTGGTCAATTTAGGAAATACTTGAGATATTTTTTTATAATAAAATTATTTTTTGTTTATAAGGTCTCTAAAATAATTTATTTAGATACTTATGTGGTTATGGATAGAAATAATATCATCCAATTGATTTTAAAAAAGTTTAGGTCACCATTTTAACCTTATATTTTAGAATTAACTCTTAGTTAAATAGTTTAACTTTTTCCGTGTCTTCATGTATTATTACACTATATGGTTAATAAAATTACTGTAAAATTTCAAGAGAAGTTCAAGTGGTTCATTAATGAAATATATAATATTATTTATTTCCTTTGTCCAAACCTTAGATTTTTAGGAATATTGTATCAACTAAAAATATATTATTTGTTTTAAAAAATAATTTACGTCAATTTTGACACTATTTGGTATTTTGTTTTTGTAAATGTCATAACAACCTTATCATTTAGAAAATTTTATCTAATAAACCCTAAAATGTAATAGTAATCTAGAAAATTAGTTTAATTCATCAGAATACTCAATTTACATTTTTTTGGATATTTATAATACCAATTATTTTAATATTCCATTAGTAAGGTAATTACTGCATCATCATTGTGTCATAAATAAATTAAATTATTTAATATCATGTAATTGTAAATTAAATACCATTATGTTTGAAATATATTTATATTTCTAATGAATATTTATAGTCGAATTTATATTTTTGTAACCCTATATAAAAAATGGTTTAGTTATTAAACATTGAATTTAACAATTTTAACTCTTTTTTAAATAAAATAATAATAAATGACCTAATCTATTACAAGTGGACCAAATAGGATCATATTTTATTCCTAAGGATGGTTTTTGTTGAATTAAAGTTATCCAATAGAATTAGGACATGTGTTAGGGAAATTATAATATTATTTTTACCCTTAATTACCCTATTTACTTTTAACCGTGGCAAATAAAAGTAAAAAGTTACTATTCATCAAAAATTATTTTCATCTTATTGAACTAAATTTTACATAATGATTTGATCCATGTATCTTGTATTTTTTAAATTCAACTCACAGAAACGGTAAAATTAAGTTTTATAAAAATATGCAAATGCTCTTAGAAGGTGGGTAAAAGACGGAAGTAAATAAAAATTTATACGTATAATTTTATTATAAAATGAATCAAATTAATTAAATTTAACTTATATAGGTATTATATATATATATTGACCTAAAAAAATATAAATAAAATAACTAATTATTTTAATAAAAATCTTTTTTTAAATAATAACATAGTGTTTTTCACTATTCATCAAAAATTCAATGTTTTCAGAAAAATAGCAATAATTAACCCTAAGTTAATTTTGGTATTAAAAATTAAAAAATGAAGCCTATTTTACCAAATTCAAAACTTATAAGTTTCATTTATTTATTTAAAATTAATTCCCTTTGTTAAAACCATAAAGCAGGTTTTCAAAAAGTAAAAACTATCAAAAGATTAACATGTGTTTATGTCCAATTAAAATGTAAAATTAGTTATAATAACCTAAATTAAATTAAATGAAAAAAATATAATCTAATTATACTTCAAAACCTTTCAAATTCATAATTTAACACTATAAATTATTTCTACTTAAAAAGTAGTTTTCTATTAAAATATAGTATTTTTCACTATTTGTCAAAATAAGAAAGTTAACAGAAAAATACCAAAAAAATATCCAAACTAAATTTTTATGTCTTACTTCTAAATAAGAATTTAATTTCATTAAATTAAATATATAAAATTTTCAAATATTGGTTTAAAAAATAGTTCACTATTAAAATGCGATAAAATTGTATTTTTTGAAAAATACTTCTTTTATCTGAAAAATTGAATTTGTCCTTATATTATTTCTAAGCAACACAAAATATGAATGTTAAAATAATAGAGGATATATATAAAATTTAAAACGCAGTTAATTCTATTCATAACCACTTTTTGAACGGCTTGTTTGGTAAGTCGTGGTGCGCTCGAACTCGTTGTTGCGTGTAGCCCAAGTTATAGAATTACTTTGAAGAGAAAACATACTATGAAATATTGGGGTGTTACATTCTCACCTCCATCAATAAATTGTGTACTCGCAATTTGAAATTTTTCTTTGAAAATAAAATGTTAAAAATAGAATAATACCTTTGTGGAAAACTCAAATCAGACATTGGGTTATGAAAATTAAGTCTTGATTAGAGTGAAAGGGAAATGAAAAATTCACCACCAAATTATGATCTCGATTAAGAGAAAATTGGGGGTAATTAAAGACACATAATTGGAGGAAAAACATAAATATTTATAGTGAGTGATTGAGGTCATCAATCACAGACATGTGTAAAACTGAGGGCCTCAAAGACATCAATCTAAGATGATGTAAAATATCATCGGTTCAAAAAAAACATATGGTATTTGGGTAACACATTTATGGTATTAAGATCCCTTCCCTAAAGTTTAAGAATTATTTTATTCATAGAATAAGAGGAAATATATATATATATATATTTACTTGACATGTACAGTTTCATCAATCAACTAATTCCTACAACAAACTCATATTTCACTCCAAAAGATAATAGAATTCAAAAATATTCTACTTATCTAAACCGTAGAGGGTTGAAAAAAAATGAATTTAAAATTTATCTATCATTCCATTTAAAAAAAATGCATTATACAATTTGGGACTTCATGAAGGCCACTGGTAAGAGATGCACCCTTGTCGCCCTTCGGTTGCGGGTTCAAGTCTCATGGCCTTGCCGGACGTGACAGGTTTCCGCACGACCTCTGAGTTGTCCTTTTTATGATAATCCAAAAATAATCTCAAGAAATGATTTAAAATTAACAATAGTATCCAATGTCAAACTTAATCAATTTTAAACTTTAGACTTATCCAAAATACATCGGTCCAAACTCACAGTACAAATTTTATAAGGAAGGTAAACACAATGAAGATCCTTTTTTCCACATAATAGAATGTGAATACCTTTATCATGTATTCTTTTAAAACACTGTAACAACATGAATTACCATAAAACCATATTGATTACATTAATGATCCCTGATTTCTTATAGAATACTTTATATACTCCTTCTATCCAAAAATTTTGTAAACTCCATCAATGATGGAATATACAAATCAGTTTCAATGTAGTCCAAAATATCAAATAGAATTTATCAAAATCCATCATATATTATTCCAAAATCACTACCTCAGTATCAGAACCATATTATGGTTTATCTTTCTCTCAACCATATATTTTCCAAAAAAATTATCCTACTATTGAGTCAGTTTTCTTGATTTCACACAATCGCTAGCCTTAAATGAAATAATACTACAGTACAATCATTATATACTGTATAATTCTTATAACATGTACATCATTAATACAAAACTCAAATGACACAATACTTTAATAACAACATAATAACTCTAATCATTCCTCTTCATCTTCAGTAGTATCATAACATGGTTATTATCCAATAGTAGCATTTGGGGTATACTATGATGATTAGGACAATGATTCACGTAGTGTCCCAACTCCTTGCAGATGAAGCATTATACATTTGAGTCATTTTTCTTACCCATGAAATCACAAACTTAGTGTCCTTTTTCTCCACACATTTAACAAACTCACATTCCCTTCAATCATTTTCCAAGGTTATTCTTTCCACATTTATCACATATAAGAAAATCCTTCTATCCCCTCTTCCCTTTATCCATCTTTCTCTCTTCCATCCTTTTCATCACATTATTCTATTCAAAGCCATATGACTCAGGGAATTCTATACTTATCTTATTAAAACATGATACTATTTCTTCATATGACGATAATATGTGGGAGACTATTTCCGTTTAAAATGTTCACTTAATACCATGAAATATATGATACTTCTTAATATTTTGATCACGCGTATTGCTAGAATTCTCATTCCTTCTACTGGGAACCATTTCTAAAAAAAAATACACATGTTTTTTTTATTAATCGCAATGCCTAATTCCAAACTTTTAAAATACCTAATGTAATTTGAAACGAATATGCATATAATCTATAATCATAAATTTTTTCCTTTGAGAAAGTATTTACTATTAAATCCTTCATAATGTCTTATAATGAAAATGTGAATTATCCTAAGAATATCCCACAGGAGTGTCATAACAAAGAGTGAAGCAAAGCCCATTTTCGTGCACCCGGATTCCCTAGGTCAAGGCCGAAACACCATATCAGTGTTTTCACTCCTAGGTACATCTGTGCCAGAGCCGCCTCTACCGACTCGTATCTAGACATGGATTTATTTCTTGGAAAATACCCAAAATCTCTACATTACCAAAATTCTCGAAAGTTCTTCTATACTAATCCTCAATTTTTATTTTAGGGTAATGTTCTCTAATCAGAATTTTTCTAAACCTAATTTCCAAGGTATGTACTAAACTTCCTCTGATACAAAGTGTAATAACCCGACCCATATTACCCAGAGTCGGTGCATTATTTTAATACATTGGAACGATATAAGGAAATCATGTCCCAGAAGATCGATCAGTTTAGCATTCTTGGAAATAGATTACATACATGTACGTTACATTACATTATAAAATGAAAAACAACAAAAAAAACTATATCAATTGACCACATTCATATCCCTTAGACTATCTCTACATGTCAGTTATAATACACTTATTGGAAATCATTGGAAAATAAATAATAAGAAAAGTGTGAGCTCTGATGCCCAGTAAGGGTAAAAAATTTAGTGGAAGATAACATAAACAATAGGCCTGATGAATAATTGAAAAATCATGTCATTACAAATAATAAACATGAACACATTATGGTAGAAATATGAGCTGAGTAAATAATTCCATAATAAAACATAGTCCTGGGTATTCAACTAGTGAAATAACCACATGAACTATCAATATTATTTTCATAATTACGGAATGTATAAATCCAGACATTCTAAAACATTTTGTCATGGCCTCGACCAAGACGTCTAAAAATTGTTAAGGCCTCAGCCAAAACTATATAACAAATTGGGAAAGGCCTCAGCCAATTCCACATCTAACTGTCTCATGTGACCTACTGATGAATCGAGGAGCTATAGCGGGTTCCACCCATCACTTACTATGTTCAATACATTCCTTATATGAAATTTTTTAAACATAACATAATCATTTGTATTAAAACAATCATACTAAATGTCAATACATTTTCCATAGTCCATGAATGGTATAAAAATAACACACCCATAGTCAAACATATCACAAAACCATCAATACAATACAGAAGATTTTTATCATAATAAATAAACTTCAAACAAGTTTAAAAATAATCAATGGATGTTGACATAGATGAAAATGATTTGTAAAATTATTTGAGGGAAATATCCCTTTTTCAGGAAAACATTTACAGTTTCACTATTTATAAAGGAAGACATTTAATGAAATTTTTAAATCAAAGTGTCTCATACAACTTTGAAACTTTAGAAAGGAATTAACATTTTAAAACATTCTTCTCTATATAAATAAATCCTTAAAACCATTTTGAACACATTGACATTAATGAGAAATTTTTAGAAGAATAAATATTTGAACCATTTAAAATGTTGTTTTAATAAAAGAGTCCCTTAAAATTAATCCCTTTGAAAACTATTTTATGAACCATGGACATGGATAATAAATATTTCCCAATAAAAACATACCAATAAACAATATCGAATAAAAATGAGATTGAGGAATTAACCCTTACCTTGAACTTTCCTTTGGTCGAGGGTGCGTTTAACCTCCTGTATAATGACCATAGTATGTTATAAAATTATACCAGAACCATATTCATATTTATTATATAATACATGATTCCTTTATGACTTTCTACTACCCATTTAATAATGATTTCCATGTTAAATTAACATTTATGGTAATGATCGCTTTCTTTATCATACGTCTTTTAGCTTGTTAATCTGGATCATATCATTTAGATCGGGATTTACATACATCCATAATATAAAACATGATTTATATATATAATATATACTTATAATATAAATATTTATAATTGATATATATATATATGAAATGGAAAGCACTATTCATGGAGATGGTAGGTCGTACGTATGCAGAAACGCTATTTCGGTTTTCATATCATATTGAATGAAAGTAAGTGAATAAGATATATGTAAGTAAATATATAAATAAATATATATATATTAATTAGAATTATTAAGTAATATATTATATACCTATTAATAATATATATTTTTATAATCATCATTTAATGGTGTCTGTGGGAATAAATCTCATTGCGTCGTGGAGACAGTAATCTATACGTACGCACAAGCAACAATATCATTATATTGATGGTGAAATCATATGTAATTGGATGGTATACTATATATAAAGAATAATTAACATGTTATATTTATTATTTACCTCAGTTATACTCATTATTATTCCCATCCAAATAATTAAGTGTTTGAATAACAAACTACACCACGACATGGAGACGGTAAACCGTACGAACGCACGTATGGTGACTTTGTCTTTTATAGGATGGATAGAAAAAAATAAAATGGTTGTACCATATTTTTAATAACATAATAGTATTAATATGGTACTGAAGTTATTATTTTGGTATGGAAACAACAAATACATAGGAAGTGTAAGAAGAAAAGAACTTGAATGATGGTGGTGAAATTATTACCTCTTCTTTGGGTGTTTTCTTTTGAGTTGATCAAAAGGGCTCCTTATGATGGATTTATGATCAAAGTAAGGCCTAAAGTACGAAGGGAGTATATTTTATAAGATATTGGGTAGGTTTTGGCCAAGACAAATGGCTTTGGAGTTTTGAAATTAAGAGAAGGGTAAGTACACATTTATAAGAGAGGTGAGTGTCACTTTAGGAAAAGTTTGGAATATTCTTTTAAAATAAAATCATATACGGTTTCTAATGGATAAAAAATGATTTATTTCTAGCCTTAGGTAGTTACGGGTAGAAATCCCATAAATCAATAAGTTTTAGACATGTTTAGGTTACCATTTTAACCTTATATTTTAGATTTAACACTTAGTTAAATAGTTTAACTTCAACTTTGTCTTCTTGTATTATTACAATATATAGTTAATAAACATAAATTAAACTTCCAAGAGTACCTCAAGTGGTTCATTAATGAAATATATAATATAATTTAAGCCATTTTCCTGATCCTTAGATTTTTAGAAATATTATATCAACCAATAATATAGTATTTGTTTTAAAAATTAATTTATGTCAATATTGATACTATTTGGTATTTTGTTTTTGTGAAAATCATAACAACCTAATCACTTTGAAATATTTTATAAAATAAACCATAAAATGTCATATTAATCTTGAAAATTATTATAATTTAACAAAAGTCTCAATTTACATTTATTTGGAAATTTATAATATCATTTTTTTAATATTTCATTAATAAGGTAATTACTGCATCATCATTATGTCATAAAAAAATTAAATTATTTAAGGTATGAAAATTATAAATAAAATACCATTGTGTAGGAAAGATTTTTATCCTTCTAATGAATATTTACAGTCAAATTTATTTTATGTCTAACCCTATATAAAAAATAGTTTAGTGATTAAACTTTGAATTTAACACTTTTAACTATTATTTAAATAAAATAATAATAAATGTCCTATTATAATCCATGTGAACCAAAGAGGATCATATTTTATTCCTAAAGTTTTTTTGGATAATTACACTTATCTAATAGAATTTGGACATATGTTAGGGTAATTATTATATCATTTTTACCATTAATTACCCTATTTATTTTTAGTCATGGTAAATAAAAGTCAAAAGCTATTATTCACCAAAAATTATTTTCATCTTATTGAACCACATTTTACTTACTAATTTCAAATGTGTCTCTAATATTTTTTAAATTCCAATCATAGAAAGGGTAAAATTATGTTTTATATAAATTTGCAAATGCTCCTAGAAGGTGGGTAAAAGACGGTAAAAAGTTAAATACAACTTTATACATATAATTTTATTGTAAAATGACTCCAATGATTTACATTGAAAATATAAAAGTTTTATATATCTATTTTTACTTACAATAAATATAAATAAAATAGATAATTATTTATATAAAAAGTCGATTTTAAATAATAAGGTAGTGTTTTTCACTTTTCATCAAACATTGAAAGCTTTTAGAAAAATAACAAAAATACAATCTAAGCTAATTTTGATATTCTGAATTCTAAAATGGAGCCTATTTTACCAAATTAAAAACATAGAAGTTGAATTTATTTATTTAATATTAATTCCCATTCTCAAAACAAAAAAACGGGTTTTTAAAAAGTAAAAACTATCAAAAGATCGACTTGTTTTTATGTCAAATTTAAATGTGAATTTAGTTATAATGACCAAAATTGTATTAAATGATAAAAATTTAATCTGATTATACTTCAAAAAAATTAAAATTCATAATTTTACACTATAAATTATTTCGATTAAAAAAGTTGTTTTCAATTAAAACATAGTATTTTTCACTATTCGTCAAAATATGAATGTTATCAGAAAAGCGCAAAAAAATTCCAAACTATATTTTTATGTCTTGCTTCTAAAAAATAATTTAATTTCATTAAATTAAATATATAAAAGTGTCAAATATTGGTTTTAAAAATTGTATTCCATTAAATGGTGGTTAAATTTCATTTTTTAAAAAATACATATTTTATCTGAAAAATTGAATTAGCATTACATTATGTACAAGAAACAAAAAATATAAATGTTAATATTATATAGGATAAATATATAATTCTAAATGAAATTAACACTATTCATACCTACTTTTTGAATGGCTATTTTGGTAATTCGTGGTGCGCTCAAACTCATTATTGCGTGTAGTGCAAGTTATTTTATTATTTTGAAGATATAACATACTAGGAAATCATGGGGTGTTACATGTATCTATGGGTAAAAATCAGAAACACCACTTTGAGATAGACTCATATGGGAACTGGTTAATGACAATGGGATTTGCTTCACTCTTGATTACAACACTCTTGGGGGATATGTTTAGGATAATTCACATTTTCTTTACCAACTGATTTTAAGGATTTTAATATATGATGAGAAGAAATAATCATCATTAATCCCAAGGTGTTTTAGATTGAAAACATGGTGTCATGATATTTTCTTAATTATTTTATGACTATTGATACTCACACTATGCTTTTTGGCTTTAGTCAATGGATGGATTCCAAGTAAGTCATAGTAACATTGAACATGATGTACAAGGTGGGAAAAATGGTGGAAATGAGTAGAAAAATGGAATTTTGATTGGTGTAAAAGATATCATGTTCATGCTGAATCAATTTTCAAAATATATGACCAAAAAAATATTCATTAACCAACTTCCAAACTCAACCAAGAAGATAAAGGGGGAGAATGATAAGAGATCCAACAATGGAGACCGTGGAGAAAAGAAAGCTCATTTCCCATCATGCATGAAATGTGGAAAGAGACACCCAAAAAATTTTATCAATGGAAGAAATTAGTGCTCTATTGGTGGAAAAGAAGGAAATAAGGTAAAGATTTTTTTTGTAACAATGAAGAGTACAATGGAAGAAAATAAAAATTAGCTTAAGAATCCTTTTACAGTCATTTTCCGTAAATGTAGGGGACCCGATCATTACCGTATTCAGTTCCCTATTCTATAGGATTACCACATCGTCAAGTAAGGACCATTGTAGAAATAAATGGATGGAATAATGTTTAAATGTGTTAATTCTATTTGTTGGTGGGATTACATTGCATGAATTTTCTCTTGAATGTGTAACCCATGAGCCTGTAATGTGAAAATTCTATTTGAGGAATAATTATCTTTTTATTGTGGATATATTTAGAAAGAACAATTGGGGTTTATATGATCCTTGAATTTTATTAAATTACAGGTTACTAATTTTTTATATTAAAATGAGATGTGTAAAATAAAATTTGTGGAAAAAGTATGTTATGGTTATTTTTTGAGGAATTTATCTCATTTTTTGGAATGTTATAAAATAATATAATTTTTGAAAAAGGGTATCATGTAGACCGTGTGAAAAACTGTGGCATCAGACAACCCTACGAGAATAAAACCCACAACCAATGTGCTACTGGGATTTATCACTTAGCATTGGACTACATTGAGTCCCTGGTTAATACGACTAATTATTTTTAGTTAAATGATATTATGGGTCAAGAATATGTTGAGCTCTGTAACTTATGATTTATCAAATGGAGATCCTTAGTATAGGAAATTGATTTGGTGATTACGTGATAAAATTTATTTTAGAAGACATTTTCTCTTTTGAGAACACTATATGCCTAAGGAAAATAGAATACTATGGTATTTCTTTTATGGAGCAATGGTTGATATTTTATTTTGGAAGCAACTATGTTTAATTGTGGATTTATAGCGATTTGGGTTATTTTTGGAAATGATTTACCTATCATAAAGAATATGTGATTACGATAATTACTTTTTAGTATGATACTTTAAGAGTAGTCAATGTAATTTGGAGACAAATGGTTCGATTTACTATGGATTTCTATATGATTAAATTCTTCTAAGTTATGGGTTTTAATCTTATTTTGTATTACATTGAAGGATTTTACATAAAATTGTTTATTGAATGGTATATGTTGAACTTTGGGTATTGTTTGTTCAATTTGGGTGATTAAGAGTAGTATTTCTTTTTATAAAAGATTATCCTTTTTGGGACTATCTGATCTTGTACTCACCATTTTGGTTTTGGTTAATGTCTAAAGACAAGGGAAATATAGAGTTCATCTTTTTTGGATTATGTGAATCTCTAGGAGTTGATTCTAGAACTTTAGATGTGATAATGTCATCATGAATACTCATCGTTTGAAGAAAAATGAGTTTTTGGTAGAAACTTATTAAAGGATGAAACTATACATGAAAAGTAAGTATACATTATTATTTTATTAGTCAATAGTATAAATAAAATCTCCAACTTTATGAAAGGGAACCTAAAACAAAAAAATGTTGTTCGTTTACTTTTCATACAGGGAAATCAAAGACCATTTAACCCATCACATGTTTCTTGATTTCTTATAGTTAACATTCTCTGGATAATGTTTTCTATCACTCTTCATAAAAACGTGACACTTAGTTTCTCCTTCATATCTATGTTTTCATTGAATCGTAGTATGGGTTGTCTCATGTGACATTTGTACTTCTTTTTCATTATTTTAAAGTGATAGTTTTATTGTCTCTTTTTTCGATGTGGGGTCTCAAAAAAGATTTTTTGAAATGTCATACCCCTAGTTTTTGTTTCCTAGTATAAATTTAGAGGACACAATTATTTGGAGGAAAGAATTTAACACCCCAAGCATCCATAATACACTTCTCTTTAAATAATTAAATAGCTTGCATTGTACGCAACTTCAATTTCTATCACACCACTACTAATCAAACTAGTATTTTAAAAAGAAGTTATGAATACTAATAAACAATTTTTAAAAATTTAAAATATTTATTTTTCAAAATGGACTTCAATTTTAGATTCATAATATCAAAATAAGCTTAGGGTTATTTTTTTATTTTCTGAAAAAATTATATTTTTTATGAATTGTGAAAAAAAACTACGTTATTGTTTAAAACTGACATTTATATAAATAATTATTATTTTTATTTAAATATATTTTAACATCAAAATAGATACATAATACCTATATTAGTCAAATTTAATTCATTGGAGTCATTTTATAATAAGATTAGATATATAAAATTTTATTGAACTTTTTATCGGCTTTTACCCACCTTCTAAGCACATTTTAAAATTTGAATAAAATGTAATTTCACCATTTCTATGAATTGAATTTTATATATATGAGAGAAATTGTTGAATCAGTATGTAAAATGTGGTTCTATAGGATGAAAATAATTTTTGGTGAATTGTTACTTTTAAATTTTATTTACCACGGTTAACATTTATATAGTGTAATAAAGGGTAAAAATAAAATTATAATTACCCTAACACATGTCCTAAATCAATTGTACAAGTTTATTTAGAGCTATATCATCCTTAATAGTAAAATAGGATCCATTTTGATCCACTTGTATTAGATTAGGAAAATTATTATTATTTTATTTAAAGAAGAATTAAAACTGTTAAAAACAAATTTTAATAACTAAACCAAATTTAATATAGGGTAATACATAAAATAAATTCGACTATAAATATTAATTATAAATATAATAATATTTCCTACATCATGATATTTTATTTACTATTTTTAAAAATTATATAAATAAATTTTTTTTACACAACGATGACACCGTAATTACCATATTAATGAGAGGTTAAAATAATTCTTATTATACATATTAAAATAAATGTAAATTGATACTTTTGAATAATTACACAAATATTAAAGGTTAATATTACATGTTAGGGTTGATTAAATAATTTTTCTGATGTGTTAATGTATTATGACTTTCACAAAAACCAAATACTAAATAGTGTCAAAGTTGACATAAATGAGTTTTTAAATCAAATACTATATTATTGAATGATATAATATTAATAAAAATTCATGGTTAATAAAAATGAACAAGATTAAGTTATATATGTCAATAATTAGCCAATTTTGTTTATCTTGGCATTTCATAGAAGGTTTATTAACCATTTAGTATAATAATACAATAAGACATAGTAAAAGTTAATCATTTAACTAAGAGTTAAAACTAAATGATAAGGTTTATATGGTGATCTAAACATTTCTAAAACCAATTGGTTGAGTTTTTTTAGATACCTCTCCACCTTATCATTGAAATAAATCTATTTGGAGCCATTATAAACTGAAATGATTTTATAATAAGATAATATTTCAAGCTTTTCCTAAAGTGGCCCTCACCTCTCTTATAAATGGGTACTTGCCCTTCTCCTAATTTCACACCTAGAAATCCATTTGTCTGGGCCAACCCCTGATCAAAAATCCTCCCAACTACCCTCAAATAAACCTATAGGCCTTACATTGATCATAAATCCAACCTATGGAGCACATTTGATCAAATCAAAAGGAAGCACCCGAAGAAGAGGTAATTATTTCATCACCACATTCAAGTTCTTTTCTTCTTCCACTTCTACTTTATTTGTTGTTTCCATAACAAAATAATAACTACAGTACCTTATATATACATTGATTTCTTTATAAATATGGTACAACTTTATTCATTATTCTATCCATCCTATGAATGACAAAGTCACCATACGTGAATATGTACGACTTACCGTCTCCACATTATGGTGTAGTTTGTTATTCCAAGATTAATTATTTGGATGGGTATAATAATGAGTATAATTGATGTAAATAATAAATATAACATGTTAAGGATTCTGTATATATAATATACCATCCAACTACATACGATTTCACCATCAATAGAATGATATTGTCGCTAATGCGTACGTACAACCTACCGTCTCCACGACGTGATGAAATTTCATTCCCCATAGTAACAATTAAAAAATAATTTTCATTTTATGATTAGAAAAATAATTTTTAAGACCTTAATATTATTCTGGATATGAATCAAATACATCCTATCCGTAACAAACATGATTTACGTACCAGAACATATAAAGGAAAATGAATCAATTAACACCCAAAACAACGATACTAATGAAATATTATTTACTAAGCAATATTAGAGGATCATATATAATATGAAATATATGTATGTGATTAAATTTTAATTTAAAAACAATTATTTAACTATTATATAGGAGTGCAATGGGACTTTTACTAAGGAAATGTATAAGGTAAGGGGTTTTCATCTCACTTTTTATTCCCATTAGATTTATGTTATATTCACCACTATTTCATTTTGTGTGGTGTATGTACTGCCCATGATTGTATTAATTCTGAAATATATTTTAAATTATAGGCATTTACATCTTAATTATATTTTACTTCTTTCATGGGGTGTATGTTTTGTATGTTACCAAATCTGTAAGGGAATGTCAAACATCAGTTTCCACTCATTGGGTTTTTTGCAAAAGTTATTTATTATTTTACACAAAGATTATGTGTGAAATCACTATTTATATATTTATGTAGTAATTTACACGCCACTTTGTGTGGATTTACTTTTTATACACAAAATCACTCCATTGATAAATTTACAAGTCATTGATATGAACCTGATAAGAGTAATATTAACTCAATTTCCATTCATTGTGTTAAACAACCGAGTCATTGGTTTTGTTTTTATATGATTATGTTGGAATGTCCTATGATTGATTTACACTGAATATCCAATCATATTGAGTGTATTTATATTTTCCACACATATGTATTTCATTGATTAATCTTTAATCTAATGATATAGTCCTAATAAGAGAATTTTTTCTCAATTTACATTCCATTTAAACTTCTTGGTTGTTATAGGACAATTCACATTTTTATGGTGTATATACTGTCCTTTGACATATTATATCATGAATACCTTTATTATCATGATATTATAATGTTTCTATTAAATTTTATTCCCCAATTATTTTTATTCAATCATCTCTCATTTGGTTAGAAACTCTTTTACTAAAATATCATTTTAAATATTTATTCTTCTAAATATTTCTCAATAATGTCCATATTTTAAAAATGGTTTTATGAATTTATTTATATGGACATGAATTATTTGAAATTAAAATTTATTTCAAAAGATTGATATTGGTATGGGAGTCTTTGATTCAAAAAATAAATTTTTAACTACTTCTTGATAAATAGTGAGATTTTTAAATGTTTTCAAGAAAAATGGTATATTTATCTCAAATAGTTTTACTGGTTATTTTCATCTTTGTCAACTGTTGGACTCACATATTTTGATAATCTCAATTATGTTTAGATATAAATTGATAATCCAAAATAATGTCTATTTATATATTAATTATACTTTCATGTTAGGTAATTATACTAATAAGTTGATATGAATATCAAAATTATCATATCATATTATTAGAATATGTTATTCAATGTTTATTTATGATTATAAATGATTAATCTTGACAACTAACTCTATATGGAAATGAATTATATAGAACAACTATTTATAAGAATTCAAGTTTTAAATTCACTGATACAGACAGAGCTACTAATAAAAAAAGTTCACCGATAGACTATGTCTACTGATAGAAAAGGTCAATGATACAAGCTATTAATGGAATGGATCTGCTGATAGAGTAAGCTACTGATAGAGAGAGCAACCACTACAGATGTTAACAGTTACTAATAGCCAGGAAGAGATACCAATCGAAGTTCACCATTATGAAGAGCTACTGATAGTTGAAGCTACCAATACAAGGAGCTAATGCTACACAGACGAATACCTATATAAGAAAACTACAATTACAGAGAGTAACAACTACTGTTACATGTCCACCACTACATGTTCAATGATACAAAGAGCTACCGATGAAAACATGTTATTGTTTCTCTAAATTCTATCTCTTTTTGTTTATTATCAACGGTCATATTTTTTTCTTTTCATGCAAATGATATTAATTAATAATATCTGATGGATATCTGAAAACCATAACTCATACCTTCAGAAGTAATTACTCCTTATGTCGGATACTAATTAATGATTTTTACTGGATGTCAGGGATCCAAACCTCATACCTGTAAAAGGTAATCATTCCTACTGCTAGAGCTCAAGGAATAAAATGAATATCAAGCCACTAGAGAAAGTGTGGGTGGTGAAAGTAGAGAATGCACATAGAGACACATACAATATGAACACTCGAAGAACTCTAAGAACACTCATACACATCAAGAATAGAATTTGAGGATCATGTGTTGTATGTAATACTCACACATTCAATCTGAACACTTGTATTGGAAGTAATGGAACAGAACCACAACACACTTTTTCTAGATAACTTCAAAGAAGGACTCAAAACATCATCTGATTCAATAAAAAAGAGTCCAAAGCTGCATTGACATCACACAAGAGCATTCTATACTCATCTCCATATTATTGCTCTGTTGTGATCATTTTAATTACATTACGAGTAGTGTGTGTGCTTCTGTCTATATGAACACATACTATATCCTTAGCTGAGCTGGAGGATACTAAAATCCTGACACCAAAATCATTACACCCTATTGTTTCCCTTGTAGAACTGTGGTAGAGGTCTGAGGACCTAGACAGCCTTTGTGCTGTTGTTGTTGCTTTCCCACGTAGAACCGTGTTAGAGGTCTGAGGACCTAGATAGTATGAGTACGGTTGTAAACCCCAATATAGGACGTGGATCAATGTTTTATATAATATATTTGAGAGGACTAAGTATCATCTTGAGAGTGAACCTCTTTGTTAAAACTACTATGCATCTTCTTTTTGTTTAAACTATTTTCAATATTCTGCTACTAATTACTTTGAAATTAAAATCAATTTTAAAGTAACTATAATAGTTGAACTAGAATGTGCTTCTAATTATTGTGAACTAGTATGTAAGTTTAAAAAGATAACTTAATCTTCAGATTATGTTAACTGAGAAATAATTAGTCTTTTAGAAACTAATTGAACACTTACCATATTTATAAATTCACTACATTTTAACTTGTTTTATGAATTGGGGGATTTCAATATAAATATTTTAAGTAGAAATTTTTAATAGGAACTCAATTCACCCCCCTCTTCAGTGTCCACTCTAAAAAATATCAATATCCTTCATTATTCAGGATTGGGGTTGATTTATATAATAAAATCTTCTATATTATATTGAATGAGTTATGTTTGACAGTGGATGTGCTGTTTTTATAAAATTCATGGGTTGTGGTTAAAATATTGACATTTCATATAATAGGTTTAATATGAATGTTTAGATAAGGTTTCAATATTTTCATATGAGGAAAGCATTGGACTTATTATGTTACTAGTTGAGACCATTATAGCTCCTTGATGCATCGATAGATCTCATGATACAGACTAGTGTCTTAGAACAAGGCATTGACCAAATATTATTTGTACTCTTGGAATGAGGCCCTGACTATGTGGTTATGATGTTAGGAATTATGCATTCCATCATTATGAAATTATCTATTTATATTACATGTGATTATTTTACTTGTAGAATGTCCATGTAAATAAGTAAATGACATTATTTGATTCATCTTTTCCATATTATACTAAAGATTAAGTTTAATGGCTGGTATTTTAGTCTTATAAATTTTTTTTAAATGTTAATGCTTATTTATGAACATTTTCGCTATATTGTTATCCTTACTGAGAATTTGTGCTCACCCCTTTCTTTTGTTTTATTTTTTACAAGATGTGAAACATATATTATGACTGACCAACAAGAATAGGCTAAGGGATATGAGTGTGTTAAAAAAGGACACAATGTTGTTGTTTTTTTAAATTCTTAATGTAATGTAAAACATATATATGTATCTAGTACCTCCAAGGCTACTAAACTGATCGGTTTTTTGGGACATGATCACTTGTGATCATGCTAATGTGATGTAATAATTAACAGAATCTAGGTAACTTGGTTCAAGGCGTTATAATTGTGGAACCCAATTCATTCCATGGGTAACCCTTATGTGTATGTAAGATTGATTACGTATGATTATTTATGTGGAAAACATATTTATGAAAATTTAAGATGGGTTTACCCTGATAGAACTCTAATGCATTTGGTAAAGTTGATTGTAAAGAGATTTCATGAGCGATGGGATTGGTGGTTAGGTTTGGATTGTACTAACATGTGTAATGGTCTTAGAGGTTAGCCTTTTCTTGTGCTACCATGTGCAACGTTCTTGGCAGTTAGACTTGAATCATGATGAAGTCTTGTTTTATATTTTGGTCACATTATTATGACTCCATGTTTATATGATTCCATGATTATATGTTATGATTCCATTTGTACATGCCTTTTCTATTTCATCTTACCTTTCCTTCTATCAAATTTTCTAATTTTTTTCTTATGGTTATTCCCTTAATATGTTATATAACTCATCGCTTTGTTCATGTGTTTCCCAGGGTACCCTATGAAGATGTTTCAACATAATGGACATTATTATCTCAATTTGAATATTAAATAACAAATTGGTTTATTTATTTCTATTTTTTTTATGTACCTAGTCCTCTAAGACACTAGAATTTACAATCAATGGCTTGTAATTTGATGTATAATTATGCATAAAATCGTGTAATGTTATATATAAAAGGTTAGTGTCTCTATAGTTAGTATCAGATAATGATATAGTTATTTTTCAAGATTAGGAATATAACACTTTAGTAAGAACCTGGAGGATGAGACTAATTATAAGAAAACACCCCTTAATTTTTGTAAGTATAGAGTAAGTGGTTTATCCAAAAATACATCCCTGTCTGGATACAAATAGATAGAGATAACTCTACAACAGATGTATCTTGGGGTAAATCCTGAAAACACCACATTGATCTAGACTCGAATAGGAATTGGTGCTTTACAATGGGCCTTTCTTTACTATTGGTTTGACACTCCTTGGGGATATGCTTTGGTAAATTCTTAAGCATGGTACTAACCATTAATAAGGGAATGAAAAAAATACCAAAAGAATATAAGTTATGAAATAGGTCAAGGATAAAATAGATTTAACCATAGGGAATCATAAGTTAGGATATAGTCATTCTTTACAAGTTTATCCTCTTATGTTCAAAATTTTCATTTTATTCATAATATCTAAGTATTAAAGCCCTCTAATTTTAAATAAATTTTTATATTTAACGATGGAAATAGAAGAGCATGTTCCAACAATCAATGTGATAGAGAATTAGAAAATTTCCCTAATGATATGCCTCATATGAAGGGAACAGGTCCTCAAAACATTACAACAATACTTTCTCATCAATCTCAAGTTATGAATAATAACATGAATCATGTGTAACACCCTCAACATTTATGGAAAGAGAAATATTCCATTTAATCCTTGATATGTCAAATGCATCCCATATTTAGTGGATCTTCTAATCCCCTCCTCATGGAACAGTGTATTAACTCCATTGGTATGATATTATCTATCCTATAGTTCTCAAGAAGAAGGTAAATTTTTGATGGAGGTATAATATTTTGATGGGGATGTTGATAAGTGGTGGACATTGATTAATAATATGAAGCCCCAGGTGGAAATTGATTCCATGGTATGGATGGAATTCAAGAAAAGTATTTTTCAATAAAAAATTTCCCCTAACACTCCATATCAAGATGGAAGGAGAGTTCCTTAGACTCAAGAAGAAGTAAGATGAGTCCATCAGATGTATGAATAAAACTTCACAAGGTTTTCAAGGAAAGCCTCTGGATTTTTCTTGAAAACCGAAAACAAGGTGGATCACTTCTTTAGCAGACTAAAGTCATGTCTAAAAAAATCATTGGTGATTTGAGACTTTGAATGTTATGAGAAGATAGTCTGTTGTGCCATGAAGGTTGAAATGGAGATCTAAGACTCTTAGTTGTATCCTGGGCCTAATGAAAAGAAGTGAAAAATTGAATCTAATGTGGGCAGTTCCACAAAAAAATTCCATGATAGAAAGAAGCCTGACCATCACATGTGTAAAAATTTGTGATGAATCGTCATGGGAACTATATAAAGGGAACTAGGAAATGATTAAAATGTGAAATGTTGGGCCATATGGAAAAAAATTCTGAAAAGATATGAAGAATCAAACTAATTTAGAAGAAAAAATAAGGTTTAGATCATCAATCAGCCTGTAGTATAGTGTTACAACTGCACGAACCATGGGCATTATGCGAAAGAATTGGCTTATGCTATCACTACTACTGAGGTGGAGTAGGAAAATGATGTGGTGATAGGTACACTAGTTATTAATTCAAGAAAAGGGATTGTACTATTTGATTATGGTTCTACAAATCCTTTCATATATTGTAAGTTTAGTAGAACCCTTGAAGAACCACCTCAAAATTTGGAGGAGAGATATCTATAAGAACTAGGAATGGATAAATTATTGCTTTCATGGTTTATAACTCCTCACTAGCTAACGTTTGTGGAATTAATCTCCTAGAAAATCTCATCATACTCCCTTTAGTGGAGTTCGACACTATCTTTGGCATGAATTGAATATCTTTATTCAAAGCCAACATCAACAATAAAGAAAGGGAGATCACTTGTAATGACCCAGATATTCAATGTAAATTTTTAATTATATGGAATTATTACGAGTCTGTGGAAATTGACGGTGCCTGATTCTGAGGTCCAGTGTGGCCAGAATGAATTTTTGAACTTTTTTATGGTACGTTCAGTAATTGGGTGAGCTGTATTTTCAAAAATTTTGAACTGGTGGATGGATTAAAAAACCAAGGGCACCATTGAATCTGCAACGTTGAGATTCTCTTAAGGGAGACATTACTTTGACCGTAGTTGTTTTGGGAAAAAATTATGTTTTTTGACATTTTAAGACAAATGAAATAAAATAATTTTATAATTTTATTTTATTTCTTCTCCACCAACAGACAAACAGAGTGTAGGAACTGCGATGTGTCAAGGAAATAAATTGATTGACCTGTCAATATTAAGTAACGACATCATTGGGGAATTATGAAGGTTCCAAATTAATGATCCCTCATTAATTTTCCATGTCGTTACTTACCCTCCCCCTCTTCTATTTATATAGAGATTGGGGAGAGGTTTCAGCAAATCATTGCCAAGAAATGTAGTGCTGAAGAAGTGTCATGATGTTGAACCCTTAAAGGATGGAGCATATCCCAATGGGAGGTGATGGGTGACACTGAACTAACAACTGAAGGACGATGTACATGCAGTGTCATTGGGAACATATTGTGGGAACAATGTACACAACCCACCTTCAAGCAAGGACATTCTCCACAAGTTTTTCGAGGTAGGGATTTAATTCATGTTTATTTCAAGGGAATTTCTTAAACCCCTTATCCTACCTCTTGTTTATGAGCTAACGTAAAGGGTGTGGTCCTAACAAACATTTACCAGAACCTCTGCTATCCCACTATCATTGGACTCCCATGGAAGATCGTTGGCACAGTGGCACCAACCGACTTTGAAAAGGCGGCGTGCCGACGCGTTCCATAAGAGGAGGCCACAACACAAAGCTATAGAGGTTATCAGAGCAGTCATCACCGGTCGACTGTGGAGGAGGTGTGGCACACCATTTTTTGCCACCTGTGAGTAGAGGTTCGTGGCTCATTAGCTGCGACAGATGGAAGAGGCGACCGAATTATCGACTGCATGCAGAAGGAGAGGCGGTGCTACCAGCGTTCCATCGGTGAGTGGGGAGGAGGTGTGATTATCACACCTCCGTTGAGAAGATTCCATGACCGAAGCTACGATGGAGGAAGAACTTATGCCATAGGTGGGTTCCTCGGTGACTGGGTGGCGGCCATGTGGCGCCACCGTATCACAAACCGAACGGCCTCCAGGCCGTTCGGATGTTCGGGTGACCAGGGGTCACACCCCCACCCCCCCTCGCCTGCTCGGGTAAAAAGCGGTCGGTCCGCCACTCTTGTGGGATTATCCCTACATAGGTTGGGCGGCAACCTTTAAGGCCATGCCCTACGCAGGTCGGGTCGCACCCTTTAAGGCCATGCCCTATACAGGATGGGATGCCCCCTTACAGGGTGCGCCCTACGTGGGTCGGGCTACCCCCTTGCGGGTTGCGCACTATACGGGCCACACCCTACATTATCCTGGATACCCCCTTGAGGGCCACCCATTGCGGGATGCCCTTTGTAGGATGGGCCACCCTTGTGTGCTGCCCTTTGCAGACCCCCCATTGCATGCCTAGCCACCCATGCGGGCCACCTTTGTGGGCCACCCTTATGGTCCACCTTTACAGGACACGCCCTAACTGGATAGGGAGGACCTCGGCCCAACAGGCGGAGCCTGATGTGGCCCAGCCCAGATCAGGTGAGGCTAGGTCAGTCTGATTGGGTCGGACCGGACCTGGGCCCAACCGGGCCTAGAAACCCTTAAAGGGCCAAATCTTGAGAACCAGACGTTTGTTTGAGGAACCATCTATGGCGTTGGGACTATTGGATTGAGAATGTCCCTTTTCTATACTCTAATTGAGTTTTGGAGATATTTGGAGTATGACAGGGTTGGATCGATCGTGAATCCAACCAGGCCCCTGGAACTAAAAAGCTTATATCTCATAGATTGGGTGTCTGATTGGCGCATTGTATATCATGTTGGAACCCTTACGACATTGAGTTCCTTTGGGTTACTTATTTTTGTAAAATAGTGGAAGTCAAGGTGTGACTGATATCTCAAGGGGAAATTATACGGAACTCAAGCACATCAGTTTTGAGAAATCTAGTGCCTGGAAGGGAGGCAGAGGTTAGAGACAGATCTTATGGAGGTTAATACCTAGCGATCCTATGTGGGTCAGAACAGATACTATGTGGGCCAGATCTTGTTTGGGTCAGTGCTCGGTGATTCTTTATGGGTTATTATATACCGATCATGTGTGGGTCAGATCCTTTGTGGGTCAGTTCTCAATGATCCTATGTAGGTCAGTGCATACTGATCCTGTGTGGGTCGGATCCTCTGTGAATCATTACGGGGGTTAGTTATCTATCAATCTTGAGTCGGTCAGATCCTATTTGGGTCAGTGGTGGTTATTTACCAATCAATACTATGTGGGCTTGACTCAGTATGGTTATAAACAACGCCTCTTGACAGAATAAGATGATCTAGCTTTGCGGATAATCAACTGTACTTTTTTCTTCACTAATACATAGTTTGAGTTGATACTCTGTTTGAACTAAGTCTATTACCTATGTGGTACATCCTATCATTGTGGTGTTACCTTTTTTGTATTCTTCCCTCATGTATGAGTTGAGTATATCTTGATAACTTAGGTATATGTATGGTCATTTACATATGTAGGGTTTAAGTCTTTCATTGTTGTTTTTCTTTCGAGGAACTTTAAGAGACCTACAAGGTCTTAGGGCCCCTACTAAGTATCTTTATACTCACCCTTGCATGGGCTCAGCCCATGCCTAGTTGTGTCTTGTGCAGATGACGTACAACATTGATTAAGGCTGAGGGATCTAGGATTGGACGATGCTCAGAGGTGGAACATTTGGGATGATGTGACACAGAGACTGCAGATCGTGAGTTATATCTACCATTCAGGTAGGATCTGTGGTGGGATATCCAGGAGCTGCTGTTCACTTCTTAGATGATTTTTACATTTCATTTGTACATGTACTTTTTATTTGGGCTTTTATTCCATCCCCTTTACATTTAGAAAACTTTTACTATAGTAGTTTACTTTGTGGTTTCATATTGATGTGTTATACTCTGTGTGTTTTTACACGTTTAAGGGATATGCAATTTCGGTGCTCGTCTCTGGACCTTGGCCTATGGAAGGTGGGCTAGGGGAAATTACGGCATGGGCCCTGGGGGATGATTAATGACAAAGTGGTATCAGAGGAGTCGGTTCTACCGATGAACGAGGACTCTGATCTTTTCAATGTAGCAGTAGTGTTAAGTGTTATCAGTGTTGTTTTCAGTTTTGGGAGTCCAATGATGATGCGACAACCAACATATCTATACTCCAGGACCCTAAATTCTTATTTTCGACTTAGTACATGGAAGCACTGGTTGTGTGTGTATTTTTAGAGTTTTTCTTGTGATTTATTTCAGTCATCTCATCAGGTATAACTATTTGATCGTGGAACACCAGTATACTTTTAGGATACCGCATCATAGACATCCAGCCATGATTCATAAGTGAGTATGTGATGGCGGCCCACTGAGTGATGAGGCCTCGGTACAGGTCCATCTTACGGTGTTATCCCCTTCGGCTGATGTACCAGTAGCACCACTACCCATTGAGAAGTTGTTTCCACCCACCCCACTAGTAGAGGGTGATCACTGACTAAGTTCATTTTATGAGTTTCAGTGGCAGTGGACTCTGAGGTTCTGAAGTACGATGGACTCACAAGCGGCTAAGGACTGGATGGTGGCTATGGTCAGAGTTTCTTGCTTGATTGGGAAACCAACTGACCTTATGGTGGTCCTAACAGCTAGTCTCTTCTAGGAAGCATTATAGAGATGGTGGATCTTGATGCTCTAGATATACGACGAGGTGACCCTCATCTGCGTGGACTTCAAAACCCTTTTTAGAGTAGAGTTTGTCCAATCAACCTTATACTATGTTCATATATTGGAGATTCTACACCTTCAGCCGGGCAGCATGTTTGTCTCCCAGTACTTGGTGAGATTAACTGATCTCTTTCTGTAATCCACCGATATGAAACATGACCCTTTATTTAGGGCCTAGACCATTGAGCATGGTCTCTGATAGTATATCAGATCATCGATGATATTTCTCATCATACCGAGGAGGCTAGGGTGCTAGAGCAAGCAATTTTAGTGGAGACCTTCCTAGCTGAGTAGGCACTGACAGCGAGACCCACATCTAGGCAGTATGTAGTAGTGTAATCTGCGGCTGGTAGTAGGCAGATTACAATGAGGTCTACGTGGACCAGACCTTCCGGTGGACAACCACGGGATGCAGGGTTGGAGGTGTGGGGAACTCAAGGGAGAAGAGGTCAAACGAGGGACAAACAGTGCTACATGTGTGGTGGGCAGGGTCACATGGCTCGCAATTTCCCTACCTGTCATACAGATGACCATCAGACGGTTGAGGCACCACCGAGGACGAGTCATAGGTTAGATTGAGGAGGTCCTCATGTAGCAGGTGGACATGGAAGAGGAGCTGGTCATGCAGCAGGTTATGGGATTTGATACGAGGTTCTACCTCCACCACTGCCAGAGGATCCACCCTGACCACAGGGAGTAGGTGGATAGGGACGAGCTCAGCTCCAAGAATTTGAGACCTATGACCACAACATTCTATATATGAATAGAGGTATGATATTTTTCTACTCTACCTTAGCAGCAATACTTTATGACATAGGTGTCAGTAACTCTTTTATTTCCACTACCCTCGGTCGGAGTTTGAATATTTTAGTGGAGTCGTTGGCTCGATCCTTATCACTAGATAATTCTACGGGAGAAGATTTGATGATTACACACTAGTGCCAAAAGTTTGAGATTACACTAGGTGGTGAGATCTTCGGCTGTGATCTCTTTGATGAAGATTCAAGGCCTTACGACGTGATCTTGTTTATGAACTAATTATCCATAGTCCATGCTCAGATTGACTATATTAGGCGCAATGTGTAGTGTGTCCATGCAGACGGGAGCAATGTTTTATTTACTATCAAGTAGGGAACCTTTGCAGCACTGGATGTACTTACCCGGAGGAGGGTGCAGCTAATCACACATCAGTTGGCTACCCATACCCTTATTTTAGTAGATTTTGAGAGTATATGCTATCCTGTAGTGGTGGAACAATATTCCGATGTATTTCCGAATGATGTTTTGGGACTACCTCCATGCAGAGAGGTAGACTTTTACATCGACCTGTACCCCAGGATGACATCGATATTTACACCAGAATATCAGATGACTCCCACAGAGCTTCATGAGTTACGGGTATAGTTAGAGGACTTGTAGAGAAAGGGGTTCATAAGGCCCAGCGTTTCTCCATAGGTAGCCCAGATTTTGTTCGCCAAGAAGGCATATGAGAGTTTGAGAATCTCTGTAGACTACTGGCACCTGAACCAGATGACCATAGAGAAAACGTATACACTTATGAGGATTGATGATCTTTTCGATCAGCTTAAGGTACCATTTTGGTTTTGAAGATAGACCTCAGAGCATACTATCATCATCTAAGAGTATGGGATGAGGATGTGTAGAAGTCAACCTTCAAATATCGGTATTTCCACTATGATTTCATAGTTATGCCATTCTATTTGAACAATGCCCCTAAAGTGTTCATTGGACTCATGAACAGGATCTTTAATCCATACCATGATCCCTTTGTGGTGGTGTTCATCGATTACATCTTAGTGTACAAAGAAATGGAGGAGGAGCATGCCTTTCATCTGCAGATAGTTCTGGATACACATCGAGAGCCCCACCTTTATGGTAATCTCTCAATGTTCCAATTTTGTATATGTGAGGTTCACTTTCAGGAATATGTTATCTTTGAGGCTAGAGTTGTAGTGGATCCAGTGAAGATAGAGGTTGTACTTTCTTAGGAGCTACCTAGGAGTGTGACCGAGGTGCGAATCTTCCTGGGGTTAGCTCGATACTACCGAAGATTCATGTCTAACTTTTCCAGAGTTGCAGAACCCTTAGTAGCTTTGACAATGAAGGAACATCCCTTCATATGGATAGAGAGATGCCAGTAGAGCTTTCAGTAGCTAATTTAGAGACTGGCGAGTTCCCCCATCTTGAGGCTTCCAAAAGATGGTGTTGGGTATGTATTCGACTGTGACAGATCAAGGACAAGTCATGGGTGCATCTTGATGTTGGAGCGAGCAGTGATCGCCTATGTCTCACTAGAGCTGATGAAACTCGTGCAAAACTATGCTTCCCATGACCTGGAGTAAGCAGTATTGGTCTTCTCCTTGATGGTGTGGTGACATTACTTGATAGGTGATCATTTTATAGTCTACTCTGATCATAATATCATTTGGTATATCCTCTCTCAGAAGGACCTGAACATGACACAACAGATATGGCTAGAGTTCCTCCAAGACTATGGCTTTGAGATTGTCTATACTCATGGGAAGTAGAATGTGGTAGAAGATACACTTAGCTGGAGGTCTAGTCTACAGTTGCTGAGTGATGTGATAGAGCAGATAGCCACGTTGCAGATATCCTTTGTGGATAGAGATGGAGTAGTATACCCCCACCCTTTGAAAGTCACTCCCCCACTCCTTCAGCGAGTCAGGGAGGCACAGCTTGGGGACATTGACTGTGAGGCTCGACGTGCTTTTATATCCTCAATATAGGAACCTGATAGATTTTCTGATGGATAGGATCATGCCATCCTCTTTAGAGGACGTGCCATGGTACTAGTGGTAATATGGGAGGAGGTGTTGAGGGAGTTCCATACGTCCCCTCTGGTAGTATATCCTAGTGTAGAGAAGATGTACTAGGACCTACGGCGTCGGCACTAGTGGCAAGAGATAAAGAAGGATGTAGTAGAGATTGTTTCCGGATGCCTCACTTGTTAGAAAATGAAGGTCGAGAATCAGGTTAGAGAAAGCTTAGGACAACCACTAGAGGTGCGAGAGTGGAAGTAGGATGGGATCTCTAGGGACTCTGTGACTGGGCTTCCACATATGTCCATGGGACATGATTCTATCTGGGTGATCGTTGACTGACTCACCAAGTTGGCCCACATCATACCTATTTGAGAGTAGGGATCAGTAGAGGGATTGGGATGCCTCTACATACAAGAGATTGTACAACTTCATGGGGTGCCATCAATGATCATCTGTAACCATGACGTATGCTTTACATTACAGTTTTGTATGGGATTACAGGAGGAATTCAGGACTTAGATACGTTTGAGAACCTCCTTTCATCCTCAAAAGGATGGTCAGATGGAGTGGACAATTTACACACTAGAGGAAAATCTCATGCATGTGTCTAAGATTTTAGCTGTAGTTGGGAGAATCACTTGCCCTTATTAGAGTTCACATACAATAATAGTTATCAGTCCACCATCAGTATGGGACCATTCGAGGCCTTGTATGGTTGACCTTGCAGATCACCTCTATGTTGGATAGACCATGGGGAGTCATCATTTATGGGTCCATAGTTGGTACATGTTACCACTATGATGGTGCAGATCATCCAGGAGAGGATGAAGACTACACAATGTAGAGCTGAGGAGATACATGCATGACACATCTCACATCATCGACCATGGAGAGCTGGAATTTGATGATGGGGTGACGTTTACGGGGGTTCTAGTGGAGATTGAGGATCCATAGGAGAAATTCCATCATTGGTGGTCGACACCTCTGGTGTATGTTCGCAGGCCGCACGGGAACCTCCAGGAGAGCACATGAGAGCATGAGGCTCAGATTCGTGTTCCGTACCCCCAGTTGTTTTCTTAGTCTATATTGTGGCTTTTGGGGATGAATATCTAGAAGGTGGGGAGAATTTATAGACCCCAATTTCCATGTATTTTTTAATTATATAGAATTATAATGAGTCTATAAAAATTGATGGTGCCTAATGTCGAGGCTTGGTGTTCCCTGAATGAATTTATGAACTTTTTTTAATGTACATTCTGAAAATGAGTTAGTGGCTTATTCTAACTTCTGAACTGGTGCTCAAATTAAAAATCTAAGCGTACTGTTGAATCCAAAATACTGAGATTCACATAAGAGAGTCATTACTTTGACCATAGTAGGTCTAAATAAAAATTATGTTTTGTGACTTTTTAAAAGAAATAAAATAAAATAATTTTATTATTTTTTTCTTTCATCTCCACCAATTGACAAACGGTGTGTGGGACCTGTGATGTGTCAAACCAATAAATATCTTGACCTGTCAATATCAAGTAATGATGTCATTGGGTAATTAACAAGGATCCTAATTGATGAGCCCCTATTAATTCCCCACGTCGTTACATACCATCCCCCTCTCTTATTTATATGAAGCTTGGGGAGAGGTGTCGGGACAGCTTCGCCAAGAAACGAAGTGCTGAAGGATCGCCATGACGCCGAACCCTTAGAGGACAGAGCCAATCCCAGCAGGAGGTGACAGGTGACATTGAACCATGAACCTATGGACAACATACGAGTGACGTCATTAGGAATCTGTTGCGAGAACAATGTACACAACCCACCTTCAAGTGCAGAACTTCTCCAATGGTTTTGCGAGGTAGAGTTTTAATTCTTGATTATTTCAAATGAATTTATTGAAACCATTATCCTCCATCTTGTTTACGAGCTAACACGGAGAGTGCATGCGTAACGAACACGGCCCAGACCCTCTGATATATTGTTATCCTTACGCCTCTATGAAAGATCATCAGCACGACGACACCACTAGCTTTGAAAGATATGGCACGCCGACATACTTTATAAGTGGAGACCATGGAAAACAATTCATGGAATTCATCAAAATGGCTGGCACCGGCTGGCAATGGAAGAGGGGTGGTACGCCACCAGTGAGAAGGGGTACAATGCTCATTATCTTTGGTGGAAGGAGGAGGCGGTCGGCACATCGGCCCATGGTAGAAGGAGAGGCAGCACGACCAGCGCACCGCCAGAGAGCGGGGAGGTGGTGTGACCAGCGCGCCACCAGTGACAAGAAGCCATGACCAAAGCCATGGAAGAAGAAGAACCTTCACCTCTAGTTAGTTCAACAGTGACCAGGAAATGCCCATGTGGAGTCTCCGCTTCACAAACTGAATAGACACCGGGTTGTTTGGATGTTTGGGAGACTGGGGGTCACACCACCCCCCTCACCAACTCAGGCGGAAAATGGTCAGGACACCCCCTTGCAAGCCGTGCCCTAAGAAGGTCGGGCCACCCCCCCCCCCCCCCCCTTGTGGGTTGTGCCCTACATGGGCCTAGCCTCCCCCTTGAAAGTTGTGCCCCACACAGGCTGGGCCACCCACTTATGGGCTGCCCTTTGCGGGCTGCCCCTTTGCGTGTTGGGATGCCCTTGGGGGCAGACATTGTGGGTCGACCCACTGCGGGTCGGGCCAGACCTCAGCCCTGTAGGACGAGTCCACCGTGGCCCAGCATGTTGAGTCCACCACGGCCCAACCCAGATTGGGTTGGGCTGAGTCAGTCTGACCAGTTCAGACAGGACACTGGCCCAACCGGGCCCAGAAACACTTAAAGGGTCATATCTTGAGAACCAGATGTCTGTTTGACAAACCGTCTACAGCGTTGGTATCCATGGATCATGTATGTACTTTTGGTATAATCCTCTGGAGTTTTCAAGATAGTTAGTGTATGGCCGGGTTGGATCGAACTTTAATCCAATTAGGCTCCCAGAACTAAAACACTTATAACTCACATATCGGGCATCTGATTGATGCACCGTCTATTGTGTTGGAACCCTTACAACATGGTGATCCTTTGGGTTACTATTTTTTGGTTCTTAGTAGGGGTAAATGTATGACCGATAACTCAAGGGAAGATTCTACTAACTTGAGTGCACCAGGTGCTTTGAATCCAGTGCATGGCATTGAGGCGGAGGTTGGAGACAGATCATACAAAGGTTAGTACCAAGAGATCCTATGTGGGTCTGCACTAATCCTGTGTGGGTGAGTTCTCTACGATCCTATGTGGGTCAGTGCATACCAATCATATGTGGGTTAGATCTAGTGTGGGTCAGCGCTCAGTGATCTTGGGTGGGTAAGTGCATACTGATCATGTGTGGGTCAGATCCTGTGAGTGTCATTGCTGGGGTTAGTTACCAATCGATCCTGTGTGGGTTAGATACAGTGTGGGTCAGCGGGGGTTAGTAATCTATCAATCCTGTATTGGTCATACTTCGTATGGTCCGAAGCAGTGCATCTTGAAAGAATAATATAATCTAGTTTCATGACTAATCATCTATACTTCTTTGTTTCACTAATACCTTGTTTGAGATGAGACTGTGTTTGAACTATCCTTTTACCTGTGTGGTACTTCCTATCTTCATGGTGTTACCTTTGTGGTTTTCTTCCATCATGTATGATATGAGTATGTCTTGATAACATAGGTATATGTATGAGGATATACCTATGTTGGGTTGAAATCTTTCTTTGTAGTTTTTACTTCGTGGAACTTTAGGAGACATAAGAGGTCTCAGGGTCCCTACTGAGTTTTGTTCTACTAACCCCTGCATGGGCTTCTACCTCACCTAGTTGTGACTTGTGAAGACAACATACAACATTGATCGAGACTGAGGGAGCTAGGACTGGATGGCGCTCAGAGGTGGACCATTTGGCATGATGTGATATAGGGACTACTAATTTTGAGATGTACCTACCCTTCATGTAGGATCTGTTGTGGGCGATCTAGGAGATTCCTTTCACATTTCAGTTGTCTTGTACATCTTTAGTTGTACTTGTATTTTTCATTTGGGCTTGTATTTTGACCCCTTTACTTTTATCACACTTTTACTACAGCAGTTTACTTCATGGATGCATCTTGTTGCGTTCTACTCGATGTGTTTGTATAGGTTTAACGTCAAAACCTTCTTGTTTTAGGGATACTTCTTTCCAGTGCTAGTCACCAGCCCCTGGCCTATCGAAGGCAAGCTTGGGGTAGTCCCGACATGGGCCTCTGGGGATTGGTCGTGACATCACTGTTCACATCCCAAAGAATCATATAATTCATTACATGTTTAAAGAGGATGATTAATCTCTTTTAGAGTCAATGTCTCATGTTTGGATATTAATTCTTTATGAGAAAAAATTCTAGCTCAAATGATTGAGAAAAATGAGATAGTCATGCTTGAAGACATGACCATCTTGTGGGACTACCCTGATTTATTCTCTAATGTGCTGCATGGTATTCCTCCTTATAAAGAGGTTAAGTTCTCAATTGATATTATTCATGGACCTCTACCTGTATCAAAGAAAACTTATAGAATGACCATCATGGAGCATGAATATTTGAAGAAGCAGATACAGGAGAATCTGGAGATGATTTTTACATGCAAAAGTGCTTCACCATGGGGTGTGCCAGTCCTCTTTGTTAAGAAGAAGTATGGATCAATGCGCCTCTGAATTTATTATTGTGAGCTGAATAAAATAATGATAAAGAACATGTATCCCCTACCATGGATATATTTCTTGTTCGATCAACTTTGTTGGGATGTTATTTCTCTAAGGTGGACCTTCTATCAGGATTTCAATAATTAAAGGATAGGAAGGAAGATATTCCCAAGACATCATTTCGAACGAGGTATGGACACTATGAGTTCATAGTGATTCCCATTGGACTCACTAATGCTAAATAAATTTTCATGGATCTAATGAATAGAGTTATTAGAGATTTCCTCAACAAATTTGTGGTAGTATTTATCAATGATTTCTTGATATACTCCAAATGCAAGGAGAAATGGGGGAATCATTTCAATACTCTGTTAAATACATTGTGATGGGAGATGTTGTATGAAATGTATAGTAAATGTGAGTTATAGATGGAGGATTTATCATTATTGGGGTATGTTATCAAACATTAAAGGGATATATGGGGACCCTTAAAAGACAATGGAAATTGAAGAGTGGACCAGGACAACATCTGTAATGGAGATCCATAGATTTTTGGGTCTATCTGGGTATTACCAACTATTTGTGAAGAACATTTCATGATTTTTGAAACCCAATGACCAAGCTGACTTGGATGGGAGTGAATTATGTCTGGACTCAGGAATGTGAAACTATTTTTTGGAGTTGAAAAAGAGGCTAATCACTGCATCAGAACTCACACTCCCACGATGTGGAGAACTCTTTGTGGTGTACATAGATACCTCAAAGAAGGGAATATGATTTCTGCTGGTGAAAAATGATAAATTTTTATCCTATTCCTCAAGGTATCTAAATATCCAAGGGAAAAACTATCATATGGATGATTTGGAGATGGTGGCTATGATATTTGCGTTAAAAATCAGGCGGAATTATCCCTATGGGGATAAATTCGAGATATATATTGATCAAAATAGTCTCAAATATATATACACAAAAAAAAGAACTTAATAGGTCCTAGTGAAGATGGATAGAGCTCCTCAAGGATTATGACTGCTCAATCCACTACCATCCTAGTAATGAAAACAATGTGGAAGATACTGTAAGTAGAAAGGATTCTCTATCTATATCAATGATGACAAATGTAAAGGATATGATACTCTTAGATTTTGATTGGATGCACATGGGGATCATTAAGGGAGGATACTCATCAATCCTTTCTCAAATGATACCTCAACCATCCCTCATGGAGAATATAATGGATGCTCAATGAAAAATTGTGAAAATTTAGAAAAAGTTGGAAGACATTAAAAATTGGATATCCTCACTGATTATGATTGATGATGAAGAAGTTTCATGATTTGGGTCATGATTATGTGTACCATTTGATCCGGAGATAATGAAGGATCTTATGAATGGTTCACATAGCTCGACCTTCTCTATCCACTCAGGGAGAACAAAGATGTATCAAGATTTCTGGGAGAACTTATAGTGGGACAATATGAAGAAAAATATTGTTTTATTATACATCATTATCCCTAGTATGTCATCATGTGAAGGATAAAGTATAGAAGTATATGGGGATGATGAAACCACTACCCTTACTAACATGGAAGTGGGAGAAAAACACCATGGACATTGTCACTGGACTTCGAAGGAAATTCAGAGGAAACAATGGTATATGGGTCATTTTGGATCATCTTACCAACACAACACACTTTTTTGTGATTCGATTGTACATCACATTAGAACAAATTTAATAGATATATATCAAATATTTGGTAACACAGAATGGTGTACCACTATCTACTATATCCAAGAGAGATTCAAGATTCAACTCGATGTTCTGGAAAAGCCTCAAACATGATATAAGCACTTAACTGAATTTCTAAACGTACTATCATCCTCAAACGGATAACCAATATGATAAGACTATTCGAACAATGAAAGATATGTTGATTCCAAGTTCTATGGGATTTAACAGAGGATGGGACCCTCATCTTCCCCTGGTTGAAGTCTCCTACAACAACAGTTTCCACTCGAGAAACCAAATGGCCCCATAAGAAGCCTTTTATGTGAAAAGGTATAGAACGCTGGAACGTTGGGATGATGTCAGTGAGCATAAGATGATAGGACCTAAAATGGTTGATGAAATGTTAGAAAATTTTAAAACTATTCATCAATAAATTACGCTAACCCAATGTTAATAGAAGAGTTATCCAGACAATCGTCGATGAGACCATGATTTTAAAGTGAGAGACATTGTATTTCTACACATATATCAATGGAATAAGGTCATGAGTATTAGGAAGAAATGAAAGGTAAGTCCCCGGTACATCGTCCCCTTCAATATTCTTGATCATGTTGGAGTTGTGTCCTATCTACTAGCACTTACACCTACCATGGAAAAAGTACACGGTGTTTTCCATGTATCTCTCATAATGAGGTACATACCATAACCTTCACATGCACTCTCTTCATCGGTGGTATAGTTGGAGAATGATATATCTTACGAGGAGAAGCACATAAAGAACATGGATTGTACTTATAATGTTCTACATAATAAGACTACTCACATGGTCAATGTACTATGGTGGAACCATAAGTACAATAAGGAAACATGGGAACAGGTGGATGAAATGATGGAAAAGTACCAGCACCTATTTATGTCATAGAATGTAAAATGAAATTTTGAGGGAGAAATTTAATAAGGTTGAAATAATGTAACCACCCAATGTATTATCAATGGAAATTCAATTCTTATAAATATGTCATTTAATCGCATGAAATATTAACAAAATAATTTAATAATTACTACGGGACTTTTAAACATAATTTTAACACTTCTGTGATTTGAATTTCAAGAATCTAACATACACAGTTTTGATCAGTAAGATGTTTCGAGTGGAATAAGGAAACAAATTTCCAGTGAATAGCAACCTACCCTTATGAATAGTAATATGAACCTTATGAAAAATACCTCATCCAAAAGAATAGTAACCCCACACTTTATAGTATAAATTACATTTAGGAATATTAAAAGTGATAATATGACAATAGTAAAAGTATTGTTATTTTTTTAAGTCATAAATAATTTATTAAAATTATTTAATTAATTTATAAGAAAATATATTTTCTTAAAAGGTGTTCATAAATTATAAATATTATGTCTTATGGTTTTATGATAAATTTATAAGACCTTATGTAATTTTTGAAAGCATTATAAAATTAGTTATAGTATTAAAATCTATATTTTTGGTGTAAATTATGATTATGATTATAATTTAATTTAATCGTATTTAAAAAATTATTATTGAAAATTTCATTTCATTTTTGATTCTACACTTTGAAAATGTTTAGGCTTAATTTTTGGGTTTTTTCGAAATTACACGAATGTTTTATGAATATTTTAATAGGATATTTCCAAATAAATTAAAAAAACCGAATTTCTATATCCTGGTTGAGTCATGGATGATGTAAATTGCTATTAGTTTGAACTAACATGCACATATGACTATTTGTTGTCACAAGAATTATTACTATTTATTTTCATAGGAAAAAATAATAAATTAACAATTAACATATTAAAAAAAACCCTCCTCCCCTCCACTATAAAAACCATACACACTAGCCTATTCTCTTCACTTCTATCCAAAATTTTTCACCCATTAATTTGAACCAAATCTCTCCCGATTATCCTCCCCCACATCCATCAGCCCTTGGTCTCCTAAAAAGACAAAATACTCTCCCCTTAAGAGGTTATCAATGGAGATAAAATCAAGAGTTAAATTCCTCTTTTCGATGCTTTTATTTTATTTCATGTTCTTTTCTTTTATTTTTCATATCCTCACATCCCTTCACCCATATGGTATGATAAATCTAGTAACATACATTTAATGGAATTTTGTTATGATGATGGGATAATTCATGATAATATCTACTTTCCTCTTTTATTATAAAGTAGAAAAGAAAACACCATCGTAGATGTGTTAATTTATCACATTCACGGATGACTGTTGGCACTGCAAAACACAACCATGTAATTCACCAAATGTTGTAATACATGACCCTAGAGAATAACTCATTTTTAAGGATTCTATTTTTCTTGTCATGGAACCCAAATGAAGTAACATATTAGATGATATGGTTGTTCAAATCAGAAAACATAAAATGGCCATCTCAGACGTTTTTTTAGAACAGTATGGTTCTTCATGAAAGAAATGAAATTTGGCGTTCAAGAATTGGTGTTTTTTCACACAAGAATGGAAGCGTGTGTGAAACAACACAATCTTGTGTAAAAACCATTAAACAAACCATTTATGTTCCCAATGTGATGTACTATTTCTTATTAGCTACCCAAAAACAAGCTAAGTATGGTGCACACAAGATTTGATATGTGCGCGCAACACCAACATCCCCGTAGAATAATCTTATGTGCCCAATGTGACGTATGTCAGCAAGGTTCTTCCATGTCTAAGGAAAATGACCATGGAAGGTGCGCGGAAGATTGGAGGTTTGTGCAGTGGAATGACATCCACACAGAATAATCAGACATGCCCAATGTGACATCAAATTCTCTTTTGTGATCTCACCCACCACATGTCACACAGATGATATTTTCCGCACCTGAAATCATACGCACCATCGCCAAAGGGGTCTCCTAAAAAAATTCTCTCTCCCCCCCTCAGTTTATGTCTTCAGAGGTCTGCTGCCACTCTGTTATGTCTAAGATAGCCTCTTCCACGCCTGCATAAAATGGAACCCTCCATGTGGGATCCTGCAGGACATGTCCCATATGGGTCTACTTTCACGTGGGCCCACAGTGGTTTGATCCTCGCATGGGACCTTTAATGCTAAAGTCATGTTTTTGCAATATTCCATTATTATACTAAAAATGTCAAATCTTGCACAGAATCTTTCTATATTTTGTGCAACCATTCCAAGGTTCCCAATCGTGCGCACACAAATGCCACACAACCCAATCTTGGGAGCAATAGTATCCAAGAATTTGCCCGCTGGTCCTACTATGAGGGTTGTGTCCCCACACCCCCACTCGACATCACTACCAAGCTCTGGTCCTGGCCCTCTGAGCCACTACCATCAATTAGGTCACTAACGCCCATGAAGATGGAGAGTCGCACCATGGAATTTTCAGTCTGAGACACCCACATTTTCCATTGCACCATTATGCGCATCCACCTTCCCACTATAGAATACAATGATTTGAGATACTCATCTGCACTGCAAAAAACACCATGAGTCAAAATATTTCTCATGGTCCCCTTCCAATGTTCTGATTTGAGATTCTCATCGTCAATTCCCTGAGTACCATGAGTTGAACCATTCCTCAAGAAACACATCCAATCCCCACCACCTGACTCCTTTACTAGGATCCACGAAAAAGGGTCTCTCTTGCGTAGGTCCCAGCAACAACCATTTCTTGGTGAAATATTCATAATAGTCCTAAATATATGAATTTAAACAATTGTAAAACCTATGTGACAAACATAGGATGCCTCTTACTCTAAATAAGATATTCCTTATGCGCCAAGAATAAGATGAAAATCGTCCTCCCTAAATGACTCTAAACTTTAGCATTCCTTATCATTCAATAATTGCATGCCTCTTATTCCATATAAGATATGGCTTATGTGACAAGCATAATATAAATCATGAAATGATTAATGTGGAATAATTTCAATTGCATTGGAATCCGTTCAAACAATATGTCCCTCCACCTCATGCTTTGCATGTCCTTTATCTGGATTGTCATCATATTTCATGTATAAAGGGATCCATAACGGCCTAGTCGCATTCGGATTTGGTTCACCTACCATTCTGGCCCAACTCCCTAAAAGACTTTGGATGACACTTTGTGTTTGGCCCCGAGTTTTGAATATGGTTTGAGGTTGGCCCTCATCTGTTTGTTTCTGTCTCATGCTAAAGCGATGTGGATGCTGTGATTTGAATATTGTTAGCAGTTACCTCCCTTTGTCAGGTTGCCCCATTGTGTTCTGAATCTTGGGAATCTGAATCACACATTTCATCTCCCATTGTTCGGACTGATTCTAATACCCTTCGTGTTATCCATCTTATGCACAAGCTCATAGGTGTAGGCCTCAATTATATGCCTCAACCCACCAATGAGTTGGGATGTCGTCATGCCATACATGTGGAGTATATTACGAGAAACTTCTATGTGTAAGCCCAATTTAGATTTATTCCTCCATAGTGTCACTCATGCTGCTTCTATGTGTATGCTCCATCAACCATTGTGGCTCCATAGCGGCACACAATCAGCTACCAAGAGTAAACCCCTTTATCCATTTCCACTCTAGAGTTGTACCTGGGCTGCTTCTATACACAAGCCCCATCCACGATTACCTATCCATAGTGGCACATGGGAAGCTTCCATGCATAATCCCCTTTCACAATTTCCGCTTTATAGAGACATCTAGGCTACTTCTATGTGTAATCCCCATCCACCATTTTTGCTCCATAGAGGCACCCGAGCAGCTTCCATGCATAATCCCCTTTCACCATTGTCGCTTCATAGAAGTACCCAGGAAACTTCCATGCGTAATCCCCATCCATCATTTCCACTCCTTAGTGTCACCCATTCATCTTCCATACATAATCCCCAATCATCACCCCTCATGGATGCACCTTTGTGTCACCATCGTAAGTTCTGTTATTGCCACATTTTTATCACACCAAGCATGACTCTTGTGAGTTTAGAGTAAGCATGAACCAAGACACCCTTTTTTGGCTGCATTAGTGTCTAAGCACCATCCCTCACCTATTTGAACTACATGGAATTTTATATTTTCCCCTTCTAGGAAAGGATCATAGGATGCCTCCTTGAGGTTCAAGACCATCACCCATTGGTCCTGACCACTTCACGTAGGTTCACCCTAATCCCGCATGATGTTAAACTGTATGCCCCTTTCCTCCCACATGACGTTAAACTTTATGCATGTGAAATACTGGGATTTTGATCACTTTCTCCTAGATGGGGTACATATGATGCCTCCTTGATGATCAACCCCAAACACATGTAAACTTCGGCATCCCCTTTGTTGGGACCCACATCCTGGGTTTTCTGCTTACTGGTCTCAGAAAAAATCTTAGGTTTCTACCCATGTGTATCCCCCAACTTGTTTTCAGGTTGATTTCCTAGGCATACACCTGGATTCCATCACCCCACATAACTATGTAGACTTTGATTCCCTAGCATAGGGATACATTGGAAGCCTCTCTAAGGTTCAATCTCAACACTACCGTCACCTTCACGATGGTTCCTTCTCATTCCACCCCCACATTATTAAACCCCCATCATCCATCCAGATTCTAACTTAGTCCACCACATCCCAGTGGGATCAAACCATTTTCTCATCCATATTACCATGAATAATCCGCCCAAAATCAATAACCATTCAAATAAGAGTGTCTATCTTGCAATGGGCCACTAACCATGTGTAAGCCCCCACATATCTCTGGATAGTTGTGCTTTGTGTACGCCCCGATTCAATGTCTCTCCCTTGAAACAATGTATGTTTTGATAATGTTCGTCTACATAGGGTACGTAGGAATCCTCCACTATGTTCAATCTCATCCAATGGTAAACCATTGCGTTCGCCTTTCTAGGATGCACTCTCCCTGATCTTCCCTTAGTGGTGTCTATATCAGCTTTTAGGTTTTGAAATCAACCCTTTATGGGATGCAACTGATGTTTTTAATATTTTTCATGAATTATTATATACTCATTTGACCTATTTTATATGAAATGTTCATAATTTGGGTGAAATATTATTTTTTTAATACAAAGTATATTTTTTGAGCTTATCTAGATGTATTCCAATTGATTGAGTTTAATATTTTATTTATAATTATCATCCTACTGATCCATATTATGTGGTTATTTTTTTAGGATTCCTAATTCAAAATAAAACATTTCCTTAGAAGGGATTATGTGCCAATTCAGCCATTTTAAGGGCTATACGGACTACACAAGAAGGCCAATAGAATCTATGAAGAAACTCGACCAGCCATGAAGATTTAATTTATAGGCTCCTTCCGGGAGTAAAAATTACTTTATTCTACTCCAATGTTTGGGGGATATGTAAGGAGTCTTGGATAGAAATTTCAAGGCCCAAATCTAATTTCAAGAGGCCCAAATGATTCATTTAAACTCATCTCACCATTCTGGAGTGGAATTAAAACCAGTACAGTATTTATGACATGTCACCATATCTTGTATTCAAAACAAGTTTCGATTTTGTAGTGTGAAAGAGGAGATATAGTCGGAGGACTTTGTTGAATATAGAATTCGGATTTGAAGTCATATTACTATTGACAAACCCATTCACATTTTAGCCTTCTAAAATGAATGGATTGAAATGGACAGATTGACATTGGTTAACAAACAACCATAAATTTATCTCCATAAGTCCACATTCCCCCAAATTCTGAGAGTATTCATAAAACATTAATATCTAATGATTTTAATAATGATCATTCTTCGGATTTGGCAGTTGGAATTATCAAAATGGAAATGCATGTGGAGGGATAGATTTGGAATGCAAGTAATCCACTTCCTTGGGCTATAAATGCATCCCCCTCTTATATTTCAAAAGGGGTGGTAATTCAAAATATAGGAGGATCAATTGGAATGACCAACACTCTACCAAAGGCCTGGTCGGAAATTCCAATCACTTGTTTTAACTTGAGAGACCCTTCCTCCTCTCTTTGATTTCATGTTCTTTCTGTTCATTTTCATTTGTAATTTCGTAAGTGTTTGTATATTTAAAAATGTATTAATTCAAGTTTCTTCTTAAGTATCTATTATTCTCATCCAGATTTTGTAGTTTAATATTAATGTTATTCAAATTGTTTAAATACATTTGATTCCCCTCCCTTCATTTTCATTTTTATTCAATCTAAAGTTCATTTTTAATTATCATCCTCGCTTGTGTGTGTGTTCTTCGCACCAATCCTTTCGTATCCCTTTCTTTTTCTTATAATCTTAATTTCTCATCCTTATAATTATAATGAGATTAATAATCATTTCAATGGGTGAGTAAATCTCCCATTGGGGCGAGTCATTATTTAGTGATGTTAAGCGATTGAGATCTTTTTCTTGATGAGTATTATTTAATTTAACATTGTGTATGTTGGACTTGATATGTCAAGGATTAATGAATTGTTTTGTTTAACGTGTGGTTTCCATGGATAATTGGAACCATAAATACACTACCATCAACAAGCTATAATTCAGATTATAACCCTGAGTTAAGTTAAGGCTTTTATTAAATTCTTAACACATAAGAAATCCTTTCAATTTTATCTTGTGATGTGGGTGTTAATTAAAATGCAATATAAATCAATGATCAAGGATATCACAAGCTCAAATCCCTAAAAATGAACTCAACCCAATCTTTATCAAATTGTTAAATAAAACACCAATCATTAATCACGTAATTTATTCTCTGCAAACAACCCCCCCCCAATCAAAATACAATCAACTAAAAATATTTGGCAATTAAAAAAGTATTATCACCGAGGATTCGACCCGAGTGATGCTGTACACATTAGAAGAGCATTAGAACTTTGAACGGTCAATAGGAAATAATAAGACACACATTAAAATGGCTCCATTTTCATGGTATGGTGAAATCAAATATTCTTTAGTTTCTGGTTATTAAAAAAACATAATTTAAAAAACATTAAAATAACACAAAGAAAAATCTGCCTTCTCATAAAAATCATAGACTAAAAAAACACAAACAAAAATCCATATTATTCTTTATTCCAACATCTCTCTGAATGCCCCGTAGCCTCCCAAAAAATCCTTTTGATTTGATTGACCCTGAAATTTAGTGAACACTTCACCAAATTCGGAGGAACATATCAGAAAATCAAATAATTCAAGAACTCGTCCTTGTTGAACCAGTTGAATTAGAAATGGCCAATCCTAGGGAACAAACACATAAATACCATGCTCCCCCTAATATGAATTATCAACCTATTCATATGCAATATCCAAAAATAGATTCTGACGAAGAACTCAAATTGGATTTGATTCATCTTATTCCTAATTTCCACAGGCTAGCCAGTGAGGATCCGCATCTGCACCTTAAAGAGTTCCAATTGGTGTTCTCTACCATGAAGTCTCATGGGGTTTATGAGGAATAAATAAAAATTCAGGCATTCCCTTTCTCCCTAGCCAGATTTTACATGACATGGCTCTACTACCTTCCTCCTGGTTCCATAACAACATGTAATCACATGATGTGACTCTTCTTAGGGAAATTCCTTCTTGCTTCTTGTGTTGTTTCTATCTGAAAGGAAATTAGTGGAATCCGTCAATTCCCCAATGGATAACTACATGAATACTGGGAGAGGTTCAAAAATATTGTTGCAAACTGCCCACACCATTAAATCCATTACCAACACTTGATCCAATTCTTCTATGAGGGGTTATTGGTAATGGAGAGAAATCTCATTGATGCCGCAAGTGGTGGTTCCCTTATTGATAAAAAACCCACTGCTACAAGAGATCTCATTAGCAACATGGATGTAAACACACAAAAATTCCATTCTAGATCACATGCTCAAGTCAAACAAGCCCAATATAATCAATCAATAGAGCCAAACAAGATGATAGAGTGGATGAGTGAATTTACAAGTCTTATGCGATAGCTAGATGTGGCTACCAAAGCCCGGACCTTATCTTCTCCAGAGTGAATGTTTCATGGACTTGTCAAAAACTATGTAATCTACAACTCACCAGATCTCCCAACATACGCCTATCCAAAACATCAAGATGAACCATCTGATTCATCTAGAACAATGGAGCTCAATGAAGAATATTCTTAGCAGAACCCAAACCATCGATAATTAGGTCAGTTTGTTAGAAACATCAACCAACCCCATTCTGAGCCCTTCTCTTCTACATCTAACCCTTACATGAGATATGGGAATCCCATTTTTCGTCCCCCTCAATACCCTCATCAAAAACCAAACTAGTTCCAATATGGTCAATGTGTTGGTAACTTCCAACAACCTTACCCTTTTGTTCCTTAAACTCAATGGACCAATCCTCCTCTTCCTCCTCTATGCTTCCATAATCCCAATGAGCCTTCCCAATTCCTAAACCAATACAATCGATTTCCCAAAAACCAAAATCAAGGAAATCCAAATTCAATACAAGCCTCTTCTTCCAAGAAACCATGGGGATGTTCTGTTTAGGATCTTTCCTCCTTCACCCGTTCTAGCCTAAAAGACATTGAAACACAAATTGGTCAACTTGAATCCCACCTGAGCCAGTAAGAACAATAAAATTCTTCCCAACTCCTAGATCAACCATTACCCGACCCAATGGTAATGTAAGTTCAATTTCACTTAGATCAGGAAAGAAAATTTCTATGCCTCCAGATAATTCCTCTAACCCTCCTTTGAATTTTGACCTATAAAATGAAAAGAAAATGAAATATGAAAAGGAACCTGAAACCATTATCTCACCTACTTCCACTCCACTTAGGAACCAAATTCCTTTTCCTCAAGCAATTTCTAAGCCAAATAATTTCTTTGAAACTGATCATGAAATGCTCAACATGTTTAGACATGTTGAAATGAACGTTCTCCACTTAGATACCATTAAACAAATTCCAATGTATGATAAGTTTCTCATGGAGTTGTGTAAACCTAAGAGGAAACATAGGATATTTAAAAATGTTTCTACCCAAGAGTCCATACCCATTAAGTGAAAAGATCATGGGAACTTTATAGTTCCATGCCAAATACGAAGTTCCAACTTTGATGATGCACTCAATGAACTAGGAGCCTCAATTAATTTCATGCCCAAATCCATCTTCTTGAACCTTGGTCAAGGTCCCTTGAAACCAAGGGGTGTTGGAATTTGGTTATCCAATCATTGCCTAACCAGTCCTGTGGGAATAATTGAGGATGTCCTTATTCATGTTAATGCTTTTATCTTCTCAGCTGATTTCTATGTCCTTGACATGGAAGGTAAAACAAACTCTTCTCGATATCTATTAATTATAGGAAGATCATTCCTAAGGACAATGAGAACCAAAATTGATGTCCTTATAGGCATCTTATCCAGGGAATTTAGTGACCAATTGGTCAAGGTCAACTATTTCCAAGACACATGATACCCATCTGAAGGTCGCTCTGCATTCTCAATCCATGATTCTATGGACACTTCTAAGAGTAAATTAATCCCCATTCCATCATGTTGATCATGTTCTAAAGAGAGTGGATATTGTGAAATATTTACCCTGATTAACCATGTTATAAATGGTGATTTTGATGTGGACCTCTCATTCATAGACACCATCAATCTAGTGGATCTTGAAAAATCTCTTGAATCCCACATCAACTCTGATCTTTACTACTCTACCTTGGACAATATTAAGGAAAATGAATCTGAAGCAACTGAAGTCCCCTCCTCCATTCCTGAGTTGTCTAGCCCACAAATGAGAGATGATACTAATCTAAAACATCTTCCTGAACACCTGAAATATGCATTCGTTTTCCATGAACACTCTTATCATGTCATTATCTCTGCTTCACTTACTGAAACTAGGGAGTTCAAACATTTTCAACTGTTAGAGGAAAAAAGGCCTTATGTTGGACCCTAGATGACATACCAGGAATAAACCCTCCTCTCTTCATGAATCACATCCATCTTGAGGATTCATCCAAACCAATTTGACAACCACAGAGAAGACTCATTACACTCATACTTGAGGTAGTTAGGGAAGTGATCCCCAAGCTTCTTCAAGATGGTATTATCTACCCAATGTTTTATAGTGTATGGTTTAGTCCAATTTATGATGTACCTAAAAAGGGTGGGAAATTTTTTTTCACAAATGAATATTGTGAGGTAGTCACAACTCGAGTGAAGAATAAATGGTGTGTGTGCATCGACTATAGGAAATATAATGTTGAAACAATAAAAGATCACCACCCTCTTCCATTCCTTGATCAGATGCTAGAACGATTATCCAGAAAGGCGCACAATTGATTTCTTGATGGATACACTAGCTACTTCCAAATCACAATCTTACCTTAGGACCTAGAAAAGAATACATTCACATGCCCCTTTGGAACATATGCATATAAAAGAATGCCTTTTGGAATTTTCAATGATCCTGCAACATTCCGTAGGTGTATGATGAGTATCATTTTTAAATTCTTTGAACACTGCATGGATGAATTAATGGATGACTATACCATTTAAGGTGAGTCATTTGAATCTTGCTTAAATTCACTCTCTCTATTACTTCAATAGTGTGTCAAGTGTAACCTTCTGTTAAATTTCTAAAAATTTCACTTCAGGGTTGCAAATGGGATTGTTCTAGGGAACATAGCTTCGAAAGAGGGTATTGAAGTTGATCCGACCAAAATTTAAGTGATCCTATCACTTTCTGATCCCACATCTATTTGAGACATCCATTCATTTCTCAATCATGCTGGTTTCAATCGTCGATTCTTCCATAACTTCAGTAGGATTTCCCTCCCACTCACTTGGTTTCTCCAAAATGATGTCACATTCTATTTCAATGAGGTTTGTAAGAGATCCTTCATTGAACTCAAAATTTCTCTTACATCTTCCCTGATAATCCAACCCCCAGATTGGTCCTTACCCTTTGATTTGTTTTGTGATGCTTCTAATAGGTCCATTGGGGCCGTTATTGGTCAATGAAGAGAAACAATTCCTCATGTCATCTATTATGCCTAAAAAACATTGGATGAAACTCAATATCAAAACACTGTCACTGAAAAGGAACATTTAGCAGTGTTTTTTTCGCCCTAGTTAAATTCCGGACCGATCACTTAGGTTCCAAAATCATTATCATCACATAACATTCTTCTATAAAGTTCTTACTCATGAAAAGTGATTCAAAACTATGGCTAATAATATGGATCCTAATGCTCTAAGAGATTTACCTTGAAATCAAAGATAGACTAGGAAATGAAAACCCTATGGATAATCACTTGATTATAATTTTTCATTCTCTCCATTATAAAATAATTACTCCATAATTTCCAATTGATCACCTTTCATCTTTCACTCCAAAATTACCATGGTATGCCCTAATTGTAAATTACTTGGTTTCTAGTGTTTTTCATGAATTTTTTTAAAAAGATTAAAAAATGATGTTCTGAAGTGATTCAAAATAATATTTTTGGGAAGAAAATAAACTTTGGAAAACTAGGGTGGACAGGGTAATTAGGAGATGTGTTGATGAAAATGAACATTCTTCCTTCTTAGATTTATGTCACTCAATGCCTGGTGGTGGCCATTTTGGACCACAATGGACATCCTGAATTGACCTAGACTCTGGATTCTTCTTTCCTTCACGCTTCAAGGACTCACATGAGTTCTGTCAATCATGTCCCACTTTCCCAAATTTTGGAACAATTTCCAAAATAAATTAAACTCCCTAAAATCCTTTAATCTTCTATTAGAACATTGATGTTTGGGGCATCGATTTTAGGGGACCATTCCCCCCATAAAATGGATTTTCATACATTCTTCTGGCGGTTGATTATGTTTCTAGGTGGGTCAAGGCCAAAAACACTAGAAAGGATGATTCACATACTGTTAGAGAGTTCCAAAATACACAGATCTTCCGCCGATTAGGAACACCACATGCCTTGACAAGTGACTTAGGAACAAATTTTTGTAATAAAATTATGAAATATCTTTTCAAAATGAATGGTGTTGTACATAAAACATCAACTACATATCACCCCAAACAAATGGAAATGATGATATTTCTAATAGAGAAGTGAAAAGAGTGCTTGAGAGCATTGTAAAACCCACCAGAAATGACTGGCCAGAAAGACATGGTGAAGCACTTTGTGCTTATCGAACTGCCTATAAAACACCCATTGGGATGTCTCCTTTTAGGCTATATTTTGGTAAAGCATGTAATTTACTAGTTGAAATCCAACATAAGTCTTTTTGGGCTATGTAAACTTGTAATTTTCATTGTGAAAAATCTTTTAAATAAATATTGTCGCAATTGGCTGAACTGGAGGAGATTCGACATGATTAATATGATAATTCCAATCTGTACAAAGAAAATGCTTTGGTATTCCATGATAATAATATCCTGAGAATGGTAATCCATGAAGGTGAAAAGGTATTGATTTCCAATTATTGATTTTGGCTTCACCCAATTAAGCTTAATTCTTATTGGGAAGGTCCTTTTGTTATTACTAATATTTACCCATTTGGTGCAGTTCAAGTCCAATACCCCTCTTCAAAAAGGATATTCACAATTAATGGACATCAGTTAATTAATCACTATGAAAGGACACAGAATTCAGGAACCACATCGGCTTCCATATAATCCCCAAATTCAAAAGTCGACCCACCACTGGATGGAGATGGAAACCCACCAAATCCAAACCAGGGGAACCTATTTCCATTTAACTTCTCTTGTGTCTCTCTCTCTCTTCTTCCTCCCTCCTTCTCATTCTATTTTTTTTCCACTTTCCTCCTCACATTTTTTATCAACTATTGCACTTTTTTGTGGGTGTGTCTTTATAAAAAACTAAATAAACCATAAAAAAACAAAAAACAAAATAATAATAATAATTTGAAAAATAAAGAGTCATGCTTACTCATCTTCTAATATTCAATTTTTTTCCATACATTTTGGGGAGTTAAAAGACATGGTTTTATCTAAAAAAATTTTGTTTCTTTATAAATTTGGATAAAGAATGTTATGTCAAAACCCACAAATTTTGAATGCCCAATTTTTTATTTTGAAAATGATTTTCCCCATCCATGAGGAAAAATATTAGCTTTCATGATAAGGATACCTATGTTCATCTTTTTAAAATGTTTGTTTTTAACCCACATTTTTTAGTCTTGAGTTTGTGGACCTTTGAGTTGAATTTCCTACTTTGGTGTGAATTAATATGATAGAGGCATTTTCTGAACCACATGAGAATAAATATAGCCAAATATCCTCCTATTTCCCTTACATTAATCCTCCTTTTGAAAGACCCTTCAAGACTATGAAAACCTTTTCTTTGATAGACACATTACAAGCCTAATACCTTTTCCCACCCAATATCAACATAGATTTTCATTGCATAATTTTTTGAAATATAAGTGAGGGGGGAATGGATTGAATTTTGGGTACCCTTTATGTATTTCACCATGTTATCATATGCTTGAGTTAAAACATCCATTTCAGTGTGGGGGAGAGGTTTTCATTCAGTGTGTTTTGGGGAATTTAATTTACATTAATTTATGTAATATATTAAATCATATTGACAAGTGTTCAAAAAAATAAAAACAATAAAAAAAGAACAAAAGAAAATGGGTTGTGTCTTGGGTAAGTCCAAAATCACTCTTCCTCAAACTGTTTTCTTATTATTACTATTATAATTATTGTAGTGCGGAGATCAATCATGGGTTTGAAGATGAGTGAATGTTCTATTTCAATTTCAACTTTCTAAAAAAATACAAAAAAAATGAAAACTGATGAACAATTTGGTCATTGGGATAAGTTTTATGTTTTGTAAAAATTTCAACTTTTCATCCCCTTCAAATTTTCTTCCTCTCTTGTGACTTTCATCACAAAATCAAACCCTTGTAAATATTAGTATTCATTTCCTTCAATGATTCATTTCAATAAAATTTTCATTGGTTTTTCTATGTTGGTATTTTACCCCCTTTTCCCTATCTTTTGGATATCATCTTCCTACTATCCCATTGCCATAAGAAAAATCCCTAAAAATACCTCTCTATTTTGAGCACTTTAGGATAGGGAGTGGAATATGATAGCTCTTACAAACTATAATATTTTCAATTTTGGGGGGTGAATGAGTGATTCTCTATAAATTAATTTTACCATCTTGAGTGGAGTATGTTTTGTGTGCCACCATTTTCCATTTCTAATTTGAGCATGAAAAAATGGATTTTTTTTAATCATAGTTTCTGTAACAGTTTTTGGTGCAAGTCAATATGGATGAGTAATATTGTCAAAACCACCCCTGACCATGGAAAACAAAATTTTAATATTTGTTAGTGAGTGAAAATGATTTTGTCATGTTTTTATATTTTTTTCACATGAGGACATGAACAAGACTAAGTGTGGGGGAATTGATGTTATTAATATTTTCATGACTTAATATAAAATCCTTTTACTGATTTTATAGGAAATGTGCATAATTTTTGTGAAATATTAATGTTTTAATACTAAGTATAATTTTTTATCATTTTTACAAATAGTCCAATTGATTTAGTTTGCTATTTTGTTTATAATTATCACTATATTGATAAATATTATGTTCTTCCTGTTATTTAGGATTTCTCATTCCATATCCAACATTTCATTACAAGGGATCATGGGCCAATTCATCCATTTGAAGGGCTATATGGACCACACAATAAGGCCTACTAAATCTATAATGAAACCGGACCAGCCATGAAGAGTTAATTTATGGGCTCAATGAAAAAGTACAAATTCATTTTTTTATTCTCCAATGGTTGGGGGAATAGTAATGAGTATTGGATAAAAAATTAAAGGCCTAAATATAAAGACAAGGGCCCAAAATGTTTCATTTAAACTCAGCCTACCATTATGGCTAGGAATTAAAATCAGTAGAGTGTTTATGACATGTCTCCTAATCTAGTAATCAAATGAAGTTGAGATTTTTCAGTATAAAAGATGATATATTTGAGGAAGACATTGTGGATGAATACATTCATATTTAAAGGAATCGTCCTATTGATAAACCCATTCACATCTTGGCCTTCAAAAAAGTCTGCATTGAAATGGATAGATTAACTTTTTTTAATAAAAAGGCCATAACTTTGGATCCATAATTAGGAATTCCTCCAAATTTTTAGATTGTCCAGAAAAAATTATTATCTATAAGATTGAAGAATGAGATTTCTTGAGATGAGGCTGTTGGAATTATCAAAATAGAAATGCAAGAGGAGGGACAGATTGGGAATGCAAGCATTCAACTTCCTTGGGCTATAAATACATCCCCCTCCTCTCATTCAAAATGGTTGGAAATTCCCAATATGGGGGATCAATTTTCAGGACCAAGGATCTGAAAAATTACTAGGAGGACATGCCAAACTCATGTTTTCACTTGAAATACCCATTCTTATCTCATTGATTTCATGTTCTTTCCATTCATTTTCAATTATAATTTCGTAGGTTTTTGTATTTTTAATTCTGTTTTAATGCATGTTTCTACTTAAGTATCTCTTATTCTCATCCACCTTCGGTAATTTAATATTAATGTTCATAAAATAGTTTATATATAGTTGAATCCCCTTCCATTATTTTTCTTTCTCATTCAATCTAATGATCATTTTTAATTATCATCATCGTTTCTGTCTATTTATGTCTCACCAATCTTTTCTTATCCATTTCTTTTTTTTATCTTCTTAATTTATCATCATAATAATTAAAACCCGATTACTAATCATTTTAATGGATGAGTAAATATCCCATTAATATGAGTCATTATTTAGAGATGTTAAGTGACTGAGAGATTTTTCTTGATGAGTATTCTTTAATTTAACATTGTGCATATTGGACTTAACATGTCATGGATTAATGATTTTATTTGTTTAACGTGTGGTTTCCATTGATTATTGGAACCATAAATACACTACAATCAAAAAAGCTATGATTGATATTAGAACCCTATGTTATGTAAAGGCTTGGATTAAATACTTTACACTTAGGAACTCTAATCAACATTATATTGTGAAGTGGGTGTTAATTTAAATGTAATTTAAATCAAAGCTCAAGGATATCACAAGATTAACTCCCTAAGAAATGAACTCACCACAATATTTATCAATGTGTTAAATCAAACACAAATCAGTTATCATTTAATTTATTCACTATAAACAATCCCCCAATCAAAATACAATCAACTAAAAACATTTGACTATTAAAAAAGTATCATCATCGAGGATTCAACCCAAGTACTGTTATACACATTAGTAGAGCATCATAACTTTTAACGGTCGATAGGTGACAATCAGCAGTGCTTTTTGCACCGCCCTGGGTTTACTCTCATTGATAATTCTGATCCATCCATCTAATTCTACCCTTTCTTCGGTGAACTCTCCATAATCTCCGTCAGTGGTTTCCATATTAGGCTTCATAGTGTGATATCTTCCCCTTATGGGACACACTATCCCAGATACGTAATCATTTAGCATTCTGATCCATCCACCTGGTTAACCTTCCCGGTTCTATCAGCTCGGGATGTACCAATATGATCCATTTCTATGGGATGTTATGATCTCTCTAATTTTGTCTCCCAAAGAAGTTTAACATGTGAAATACCTCCTGTTAAACATGGTATGCCTAGGGAAAACCTTAAAAGACACGCCTTTTGCATAACCATCTCTGCAAGATGTTAAACTCACATCGTACCTCTTGTTAAACATGGGAGGCTAAGGAAAAAAATCATAGACATTACTCTGACATAGGATACCCACAACTATTGTGTGATGACTCATGTTCTTCACCCTTTAGATTCCATCTTATGATGGAGAATATAGGTTCCCCAATTTCCATGAATCTAGAGATTCCCCAACATGTTTTTTGGTTCCATCTAATATGACCAAAGGTTGTAGCCTTGTCAAGACCTCTGGGAATGTCCAGACTGAAGTGTCATAATTAACCAGCATCCACAAAGACATGGAACCAAGAACGAGGTCTATGAACAACATCTTAATCTTTAAGGGAGACCTGAAATAGGAGTCAAATTCTGAGTAGGAATCCACATAAAGGTAAACTGACATCCTATAATCCTATTTTGATTAAAGAAAAAATGTCTCTAAATAAGTGACAGATGTCGCCCGCCATTGGAAATAGGTAATACGGGGAAACAAAATTTCTCCTCCTCGATGGATGGATGTGTACCATGGTAAAATCATTAGAAATAGAAATGGTGAACCAATGTGAATCTCTTCTCCATAAAAAGTGATTAGATCAAATATGTTTGATCGAATTAAGGCTTCACACATGTGAACCCCCTCTCTTTTATGTGAGAGAGGATGAGTAACAATGGGTGCATGAAGATGACAATCCATCGGCTCATCACTTACCTGTCTGTCCTCACAGGCCACACATGGGGCATCTTCCCCTGACTCTGTCAGCTCCCCGTCGACACTGTTGCCTTCCCAAACCAATCAGGGGGCATCTTCCCCCTTACTACCTTAGCTCCTCGCTTACCCTACCACCTTCACAGGCCATGTTGGGGGCATCATCCCATGACCTCATCGACTCCTCACTGACCCCTCCACCTTCACAGGAGGCATCGGGGGCATCATCGCCACGAATATATCAGATCCACATTAATCATGCCACCTTCACACGCAATGTTGGGGGCATCAGCCCCCATACCCTATCAACTCCTCACCGACCCTGCTGCCTTCACAACCCACATCGGGGGAATCATCCACCCCCCCCCCCCCCCCGCCCGACCCACTCCATCATCTCCTCACCGAACCAGCCGCCTTCATAGGTTGTGCTGGGGGCATCGTCCCCATGACCCCAATCGGCTCCTCGCCGATGCCGATGCCTTCAGAGGCTACACCCGGTGCTTCCACCCACAAATCCATTTCTCCTCCCTGAACCCTTTGCCTTCACAGGTTTCACTTGGACAATCTTCTCCCTGATTCCATAGGCTACTTGCCGACCCCTCTTCATCCACAGGCTGCACAAGGGGCATTAGCCCCTGACTCTATCGGCTCTTTGACATCCCCGCTACTATCATAGGCTAGGTAGAGGGCATTATCCCCTAAATATATCGGCTCCTCTTCAAACCCACTACCTTCACAGGCTAGTATAAGGGCATCAGCACCCCCCTGACCGCATCAACACTTCAATGACCTCACTGCCTTCAGAGGCCATGCGAGGGAAATTATCCCATGACTCCATCAGCTCCTTGCCGACCCCATCGCCTTTACAAGAAACAACAGGGGAATCATCCCCCAGACTCTATCAGATCCTCACTGACCACGCCACAATCACAGGACACACAGAGGGTATTATCCCCCCTACTCCATCACCTTCTTACTGACCCCACCACATTCACAGGTTGTGTCGGGGGAATATTTCCCTGATTTGATCAGCTCCCCGCCAACCCCACCACCTTAATTGGCCATGATTGGGGCATCAGCCCCCGAATCCATCAAATCCCCACTGACACCTCCTCCTTCACAAGACACATTGAGGGAATCCTCCCCCAACTCCATCAGTTCCTCATCAACCCCTAGCCTTCACAGGCCGTGTAGGGGGCATCTGTCCCCAACTCCGTTGACTCCTCGAGGACCTCTCCACCTTTAGAGGCCACACCGAGGGCATCAACCACTCGACTCCATCCGCTCCCCCCCAACTCTGCCACCTTTATAGGACACACCGAGGGAATCCTCCTCTGAATCCATTAGCTCCACACCGACCTCACCACCTTAACCAGATCCACTGGGGGAATCCTCCCCCAACTCCATCAGCTCCTCACTGACCTCGCTGCCTTTAAAGTATGCTCCTGGGGCATCTTCGCCAACTCCCTCGGTTCCTCACTGACCCATCTGCCTTCATAGGCTATGATGGGGTCATCCTCCTTCCCCTTAACTCTATATGTTCCTCACCGTCTCCACCGCCCCCATCGGTCACATGGGACCAACCATCCCCAATCCAATGGATCATCTCGAACAGCACCAGAAGTCAATACAGTGGTCCTCCATGCACCAATATCATCAGGAATATGAGTCCTCCTCATCTCCATTATCTGCAGTTGTGGAAGGCCTCCCCTCACCACTGTCATTTGGCACATGAGTCCTCTTTGTCACCATCAGAATCCACCATGGTGGTCATCCCTATACCACTATCATCAGGTATGAGTGTCCTCCCTGTCTCCATCATGATCGGCTTCAAATGTCCTCCCCACACCACTATCATCGATCCCAAGAGTCCTCCGCATCTCCATCATCATCCAATACGGAGGTACTCCCCACATCTCTATTCAGGTGCGAAAGTCCTCCCAATCCTTGACATTGACAAACTTGGAGGTCCTCCCGATGAATCTATAAAATCGGTCACAGAGGCTTCTACACCATCCAGGATCCATCGTACTAATGTTCTAGGCTTCCACATCTTCCAGGCTCCATTGCCCCATCATACCAAAACTTCATTATTCCATGCTTTCCAAGCTATATCACCAAGTCGTACCGACATTCTAGGCTTCCACTCCTTCAGGGATCCATCACCCCCATCGTACAACCATTCCAGGATTCCAGACCTTATGGGCTCTATCGCCTCGTCGTACTGACATTTAGGCATTCATGACGTACAGGCTCTGTCGGCCCATTGCACTAAAGATCTATGATTCCATGACTTCCAGGCTCCATCTCCCCATCCTACAAACATTCTATGATTTCATGAGTTCTAGGAACTATCTCCCCATCGTATCTACGTTCTAGGATTCCACGCATTTTGGGCACCATCTCCCTAGTTGTACCGACACTCCCGGATTCCGCTCCTTCCAGGATACATCACCCAATCATAATGACACTCCAGGATTCCATGCCCTTCGGAATCCATCACGCCATCATATGGATGTTCTAGGATTTCATGCCTTACATGCTCTATCTCCCCATCATTCTGACATTTGAGGCTTCCACACCTTCCGGGATCCATCGCCCCATTGTACCAATGTTCCAGGCTTTCATGCCTTCCGGGCTCCATCGCCCCATCATACCGATGTTCTAGGAATCCATGCCTTTTGGGATCCATCGCCCCCATCATACCGACACTTTAGGATTCCACGCCTCTAGGCTCCATCGACCCATCATACCAACACTCCAGGATTCCACTTTTTTTGATATCCATCACCCCATCATACCGACATTCCATGCTTCCATTCCATTCGGGCTCCATCACCCCATCATACCAAAACTCAAGGCTACCATGCCTTCTGATCTCTATAGTCCCATTGTACAAACAATTTAGGCATCCATGCCATCTGTGATCTATCTCCCTACCAGACTAAGGGCATGCTATCAACCCTACAACCCTTGTGTGACTCTATGCCATCCCATATTTTGAATTACATCAAATGCAGAGGTCCTAGCTACGGATTAAAAACCATATTGTGGAATTCTCACCATGAGGTAGCCCAACACACGGATAGAGAACATTTATTCATATGATGGGGGAATTTTAGGGTAGTCGTATTCTATTGATTCCCCACTCATCCTCAAGGATCATAATCCATGAAAATGGGGTAGAGATGACCATACCCACACTGACACAAACCTTATGGTTTCAAGTCCCAGTTGCATGATGATAAACTATGTAACAACCACATATTTGGAACATGATTTTAAACTACGGGTCAAAATATTGGCCAGATTACGTTAAAAATTAAAAAAAATTGATCGAAGCAATGCGACATAAAACTAGAGCAACCATGGTCAAATCTATTTGAACTTAAACACCATCCGTCACTCATCCTATCTACACAACATTAAACTATGAACCTGGATTGAAATATTTGAATCTAAACAAAGAACCTCTGGTCCAGGAAATAAGACCGTAAACTATTTTCATAACCATGGTCTATTAATCTAAGTCCTGTTGTGTCTTCCCACTAACATACTTTGATACGTAGTTGTGTAGAACACAGAGTGTTGGAATCCAAACAGACATAATCCTAGTCCATCTACATGCTTCGTAGTGTACCTTTATTTGGATACATGACTTATTTCATGACTGAGTGGGCACCATGGCAACCTAGTCTTATGCCTTGTTAGATCACCTATTGTCTTGGGACATTGCCCTGAAAGACGTCAGAAGACATTTTGCAATAGGTCCCATGTTTTAAACATGGTTAGTGGTTGAGCCTCATTTGTATATCCTAATTATAGGTAGCATGATATGGATGTTGTTTTTTGAACATGGTCATCAGTTAATCGGCAACATTAAACCACCATCGTTATGATCCAGATATCGAATGCCACAATTCACCCATTTTCACCTACTTATGTATAGGCGGAACTCCAAGACCCTTGGATCTACCCTTTTGTACATATTTTTATATTTAGTGAGTCGGCCAATACAACCAAAATATTCCTAGTCTGACATCTCCAATACCCTTTCAATGTGTGCTTCATGGTATCAGCAAAATCCCCTCATTAATCCTTGTTTCCCATAGAAAGAGTGATTCACATGGGCTTAGTAGTTTTTGTTGGATGTGTACTAATATAGTTGAGAAAGTCATACATTATTGTCCTACAATATGTTAAATTACTAATCCTCATAATTCCTGATGTTAAACTACTAATATTCATCCCCCCAAAGGATAAACTGCATTTCCATCTTGTATGACATTAAACTACTCATTTTTTCCTATATGAAATTAAACTGCATTATCGTCTTGCATGATGTTAAACTATACATCTTCACCCATCATGATGTTGGACAACATTATCATTCTGCATGACATTAAACTACTCATCTTCATCCCGCATTAAGCTAAACTACATTATTGTCTTGCATAATACTAAATTTCTCATCTTAATACTCAATGATGTTAAACTACATTATCGTCCTACATGATGTTAAACTGCTCATCTTCATTTTGATTGTTGTTAAACAGCATTATCTCCCTTCATGACTTTAAACTGGTCGTCTTCATCCTACATGATGTTAAACTGTATTATAATCCTGCATGACATTAAACTGTTCATCATTGTCATGCAAGACGTTAAACTGCATTATCATATTCCATGACATAAAACTGCTTATCTTCATCCCGCATGATGTCAAACTGCATTATTATTCAGTGTGACATTAAACTATTTATCCTTGTCCTTCAAGATGTCAAACTGCATTATCATCCTGCATGAAATTATTCTAATAATCTTCATCCTTCATGACATTAAACTACATTGTTGTCCCGCATGACATGAAACTGCTAATCTTCTTTCTGCATGATGTTAAACTACATAATCATTCTGCATGACATTAAACTGCCCGTCTTCTTCCTTCATGACATTAATTTACATTATCATCCAGCATGATGTTAAAAAATTCATCTTCATTTGTCATGATTTTAAACATCTCATTATCGTACTGCAAGACTTTAAACTTCTCATTATCATCATACATGAAATTAAACTTCTAATCTTTGTCCTGCATGATATTAAACTAAATTATCATCCAGCATGACATTAAACTTCTCATATTTGTCCCACATGACGTTAAACTGCATTATCATCCTACATGACATTAAACTACTCCTCTTCGTCCTGCATGATGTTAAACTGCATTACCATCCTACAAGACATTAAACTGCTCATTTTCATCTATCATGATGTTAAACTGCTCATTACAGTCCCATGTGACATTAAACGGAAATGTCTTCCCCATACGACATTAAACCATGTGATATGTCCATGATGAAGGGCGTAAAACTACCAACACGAGTCACACATGATTTTAAAATATTCTTTCTTCATCACAGAATGTTAATATACGTGATTCATCAATGTTGAAGGACGCAAAACTACCCATCATTAGTACTTCATAACATTAAAATGTCTCGTCTTCACTGCACGACATTAAACTATTTGATCCATCTAGGATGGAGTACGTAAAACAACCCAACACTAGTCCTGCATGACTTTAAAGAGTTCATTATTCATCTCATGATGTTAAACTCCACGATTCGTCCAGGATAAAGGACATAAAACTACCCAACACTAGTCTCGCATGACATTAAACATCTTTGTCATCCTCTATGACATTAAACTACAAGAAGAAATTTCATATGTGTGCCTTATCCCAAACATCAGGATCTCCACCTGGGTCCAGACTCGTGGTCGATATGCTTCTCAAAATGCATGTGTGGTGTAGGCCTTTTTTTCTATCATTTATTTCAGGTTTTCCAAGACTGCACCATCTATCCCCATCATTGGAGATCTCCATCTCTTTCATCCTTTCTACATGACGTTAATCATCATGGGCATATTCACTATTCACGTATCCCATTTATTTTGGTCTCCATCAGCATTCACATTTGAAATAACCATCTAACAGTGAAGATACTCAGCCTTATGGCTCACCTACCATATCTGGCCAACATCCTAGATGGTCTTGAATGACACTTTGACACAAGTCCCATTCTTTGACTATGGTCACCTGTCGAAGCCCATTTTTTCCCCCACTTCAAGTCACATGATATGGAATATGTGTTTCAAACATAGTCAACATCCATCCGCTATCATTATCACCAACCCTACAAGTCCCAAATACTGGTTGTTGTAATTCATTTTGTCCTATTATCCCTTAAAACATATGTCTGCTTCGTGTATGAATGTTGGTCTGTATTGGATGGACCATACCTGGTCTCTTTCCATAATTGTCATAGCTTTATGTGCTGGGGAGAACCTGATCCCATTCATTATTTCCCACACTGATCTTTGCTCATGTGGATATAGTATATTTGGTAAGTCAATACCCACATAAAGGGTCACGTAATCATTGTATGAGTCATATGACCATAAACTAATATCACCACCATCCTCACAACATGACTATAAACTGTGTGATCTGTTTGGGCTAAAGGATGTAAAACTACTGAACACTCGTCCCATATGATGATAAACTACATACTGGATGGGAATCTCCCTCTGTGGCCTATTCTTAGGTACATTGAACTTTCATGTCCCTTGCCCGGGATCTCACTTAGGATTCTACGGTGCGGTCTTGAATCTATGTCCTCATTCATGTAAGACCATTTTTCTATGCTACACACATCCCCTTGAAGAACCCCTTCTTCATCCGTTGTCCTTTCCAAAAGTCGTTAAAATGAATGGGTACCACCATTCATTATGCATTCCATAATTTGGGTTTCCATCATATTTCACATCCAAAAGGGCACCCAAACATCATGGATGATAGGACTAAGTGATCTACTACCATCTCTGGCTGACGTCCATGAGGATTTTAGATGAAAATTTGATACAACTCACACATTGCGAATAAGGCCAACAGTCAATGCTCATTTTTTATTACAATATGATGTCACATGATACAAATACTATATTGAAAACATGTTTAGTAGTTATCCTCAATCATTTTTGTTATTCTGTGGTATCCCAAAAGATATTCATGACGATTCACCATTTCCACCAATTTGTCCCACACACATGACATAGAACTGGGAATCTACGATCCGAGATCTATGACCATAATCTAAGATCTATCATGTCCTTGTTTCATGACGTTAAACTGAATGAAATCTTGAGAACTACGTATGGAATGATTCCCAGCCTTATGGTATACATAGGAAAACCCGAACATGTCATTTTTTCTTCTAGCCGGGGTTCGTCTATCCTTTCTCTTGGCCACTTGGCATGAGTTATCTTCATGAATTATGAATGGTGTGGCATATGTGAGCTTGTGTCCTCATTCACGTCTGGTTATTCACCAAGCCATAAACATTCCTCATTGAGATCCACCTCCTATCATCATCATCACCGCATGGTGTTAATATGCATGGAAATTTAGCACTACCTATGTCTTGATTCTCATACTCATGGGATATATAGGAATGGACAAACATATAGTCCTTGGGTCTAGCCATGTTTCTTAGAAACCTCATCTTCCTTATGGCCCCTTGGTCTATGTTCTATGGGAGGAGGTATGTGGTGTGGTGTGGGCTTATGTCCTCATTCATTGCAGGTTTGAAAAATCCAAGCCATGAACCTCTCTCTTGAGAGGTATCCATCCCATTTTCCTCCACTCACCTTCTAAAGTCATCTTCTCTCAAATTGGGCCCCTCTACCATCTTTGTTAATTCACCAACATTCCTAGAAGCATTCTGGTTTAGGACGTAGAGTGTTGGATTCTACATAGACATGTTTTCATCTATTTAAACGATTCATGTTTCCCTTTATTTGGGATTTCATCTTCTTTAAAATTCAAAAGGAACTATGAACGACATAGATGCTAGGCCTCAGTTCTCTCCTACCATCTTGGGCCAAAACCCTCAAGGATTTTGAATAACACTTTGACACAAGTCCCTTATTGCCAATATGGTAAGCGTTATACACTCATTTTTTTTGTCCCATTTTAGGTCACATGATTAGGATGTTGTGTTTTAATCATGGTCAATAGTTATTCGGCATCATTATGACACACCCATTAAGCCCTAAATATTGGTTGCGTGATTCAAATCCTTATCCCATAAATCATGTCCATGTGGAAATTTGATACTCTTGGTGTTATCCCTCAATGTGTGTTTCCACATTTAGAGGATGAGTTAATAGTGGGTTAAATTCGATGCTCTTAACCATTTCACCTTTCCATGTATTCCATTTTTTGTAAGGATCTTATCCACCCTTACTTCCAACATCAAGTGTGGATCACATGGTCTTAGGGATTTGGTCAGCGTTTACACCTTCTTGGTAGAGTCTCACTTCTAATGGTCCAATTTCTATGACCATAAACTAAGATCGACCTTTTCCCTTATCGCATGAAATTAAATTGCACGAATATTTAATGAACTAAGTACAACTTTATTCTCATCCTTATGGGATACGTAAGAATGCCCAGGAATTTCGTGCCTCAGGTCCTTCTCAGGCTCTGCTAATTATCTATTCTATTTGGACCTTTTTTCCATACTCTTATAGGATTTTATGGTTTGGTATATAAGGGTGTTCCCTATTCACGTCGGGTTTGAAAAGTCAAACCACATACTCCCCCATTAGGATCTAGTATATCCTACCCATGTCATTATCACAAGACGTTAAATAGCACAACATATCTCTAGATCTTTGTATGTCTTGATTCAAAACCTCATGGGATACGTAGGAAGGCCCATGTGATTAGTCTTCGAGTTCAGCCCCAGATACATTGAATCCTCCACTCATCCACACAAATGATGTTAAAAATCATACCATATTCCATGAAATATGACTTTAAACAATGTGTGGATTTTCCCAGGAATGTTTCATAAGATGAAAGCATCTTTGGACCTTATTCATTTTGGATTTTTCTACTTTTCCACCCTACTCATATTCAATTAAACCAATTCCCCTCTCAATGGTCCACTATATAACCATAAAAGGAGTTTTCATTCCCATGAACCTTGTACATAGAAAGGGATTCAACACCCTCTATTTGACACGTCTCATTGGAATACTCAATTGTTTCAAAGAAAAGTGTCCACCGAGTGAAATTTCACATCGAAATTCCCTTGTGTCATGTCCACACCTCATGATTCCATTATCTGGATCTTAATCCTCTTCCATGATTGGCGGTACCCCCTTTACAACCTAGTCTCATCCCACATTGGCTTACCTACTATCTTGGGCCAATGCCCTGGAATACCTGAGATGACATTTTTATACATTTCTTGTGTTTCGAACATGGTCACCAGTTGACCCTCATTTGTCTGCCCCCATGCTTGGATAACACGAAAAAGAAGTTGTGTTTCGAACATGGTCAATAGTTACCCTCTATCGTCACACCAACATCATTGTGACACAAATCATGGGCACCATGATCCACATCTTTCAAATCCATTATGTTCAAGTGGAAGTTCAGCACACTCAGTTTTATACCTCTACGTATCTATGTGCATTGAGTAGGAAGGTTAGTAGTATTGGGACATAATTAACCTAGTGTTCCATTTCCCATAATGTGTGACACCATGTTAGTAAAATCCTATCACTGCTCCTTGTTTCCCACATCGAGCATGATTCATATGGGATTAGTATTTTTGGTAAGACGTGTACTGGTGCTGATAAACAACACATTAACTTCATCCCATGTGATGTTAAACTACCTTCTCAGAACTACGTATGGCTTGATTCCCATCCTCATGGGATACATAAGAACACCCAAACACTTGTCTTCGGTCTAGCCCCATGTTAGGCTATATCTGGTCAATGGTCTGAAGAATCCCTCTAGGAACATATTGTGTGGTATGGACTTCTTTTGTCCTCATCCACTTCAGGATATTTACTACACCACACGTTCCCTTCTTGGGTAACCATGTCCTCAACACTTGGCTTTAAACTGCATCCCTACCACAAACAAGATCATGATGCCCCATGGTAATTATGGGATGTTTCAGCTTCCTCTACAAAGAGGATTTCCCCTACCAGTGTTGGTCTCTGAACACACAATGCTCAGTCACTACATTTGGATTGCTTCTTATCCTTATGGTATACGTAGTGATGACCAATCATTTCACCTTGGGACCAACCTCAGGGTGATTAACCCTTCTGGCCCATCGGCCCCGATCATGATCAGGTAACTATGAGCTTAAACTAGGATCCTATAGTTTGTGAAACATGAATTCAAACTATTGGCCTTGGTCAAGGTAGTATATCATTAAAACTATGTGTGACATCCTCATCATATGATGTTAAAATATTTCATACATTGTCATCATCGTACGATGTAAAACCACATGTATGTCATCGTCATTGGCATGACGTAAAACATCATGCCACTCTAGGTTCTCACCAGAGAGATCCTATAAAGGTATAAGCATGATCTATGATCAGAACGATGAACTCACCTAATGTTTTTTCATCAAGGTGTTATAATTTCAATAGTGTTGGACTGCCTTCAAGAAACCCATCACTCCACCATCCATGGTTTGTGTGACCTTTATTCGCATCCTCACCCTATTTCACATCTAAAGCAATCCCCTAATAGTACCGATGATCTCCATATGGATCACCTACTTTCCTACGCTAACATTCAAGAAGACTAGGGATGAAATATTGAGACAGTCCCTGTGTTTCGAACATGGTCAGCGATCAAACATCATTTTATGTCCCAATTTCAGGCTAACGAAAGAGAGATACTATGTTTCGAGCACATTCAACAGTTATCCTACATTATCAAGCCATCCCTATAGTGTTATGAATTTTTGGTATCATGATTCACACCATCCATTCCCCTTCATTTAGATGTATTCTAATTCCCTTGGGGTTAACCCCCTCGTGCACCATAGCACATCAGGAAACGAAAGATGACTATTTTGGGAGCCATGTTCCCCAGGCACAATCTCACTCAATCCAGATACTCCCAAAGGTGATTGACGTCCCGTTTTATCCCAACACATTTTCCACAATTTAGAACTCTCATATAGGTGAGTTATCTTATACTGTCTACTATTTCCCACACCGATCAGGGATCATGTTGGCTTAGATATTTGTTTGGATATTTCCTCAATACGATCGAGATATAGTGGCCCCTAGGGCATGCATTTTCATTAGAGATTCCCTCAGAATGAGGTACACCTTTCCATCCTCTTCCTTGTCGGACTACACTCCTTGGTGTGTATTTCTCAGCACTGAAAAACTCATCCATGTGATTCACCAAATGCTGCAAAACATGATCGCAGATAATAACTTGTTTCACAGGATTTGATTTGATAGGTCGTGGAGCCCTAATAGAGTAATAGATTTGAAGATATGGTCCTTCGATGTTAGACTACTGAAAATGTCCATCTATAATGTTTTTGGGGAAATGTAGGGTTTTTTCACGTAATAATTGAAATTTTTTCACTCAAGAATGGGTGTTTTTTGCAGAAGAATGGAGTCTTGCATGCAACAATAGAATATTGTGTGCAAACTCTCACGTGAAACATTTTTTCACCCTATGCAATGTCATATTCATCCTCAGCCACCCACGAAATGGATAAGTAAGGTTCATGAAATATTTAAGATGTGTGTGCAACACCGAAATTTGTGTGTAATAATATTACATGATCAATGCGATGTATGTTGGGGTGGTTCAACGCAGACTACGGAAAATGAAAAAGGAAGGTGCGATCATGTTTATAGATGAGAAGAGAAGATTGGCATCCACACAGAAAAATCCTACACACCCAATGTGATGTCAAATTACCATTTCCGCACACACCCACTACAGGTCACATGGAAGATCACTCTCATTCCTGAAATCCTATAGACCACCACAAATGATGTCTCCTATAAATACATGTGTACCCCCACCCCTCTGGGAATGTCTCTGGAGGTTTTCCACTGCTCTAAATGCATGTATGTCCTCCTACTCTGTAGCACGGATGAATGGAACCCACCATGTGAGATATTTCATGGCAAGTCCCATATTGATTCGCCTTCATGAGTTCCCATATAGGAGTGATCCTCGCGCGATCCCCTTTATAACTATGTAATGTGTGAACAAGATTACATTCTTGCACAAAAAACCTCTAATCATGCACCTAAGTAATAAATCATGCATTAAACACTTCAATAATGAGTGAAATTTTTCAATGGTGCCCAATCTTGTGTGCACCTATACAACACTTCCTAATCTTGTGTGCAATAGTTCCCAATCCTTTTCCCGTTGGTCGATACCCGGGGAGGGGGGGGGGGCTATGTCCCCTCAACCCCGCTCAGGATTAGTGACGGTCTATGGTCACAGCCCTCTGGGGCTATCCCTTCTCTACCATCACTGACCCCCATGAAAAATGGAGTGTCACACTACAAACTCTTCGGGTAAAGACGACATCATTTTCCATTGCACCCTTATGTGAATCCAACTCCCCACAATGAAATACCATGATTCAAGATACTCCTCGAAACTCCATGAAACACCATGATTCAACATATTCCTCATGTTCCCATTCATACGTCTTCAGTTTAGATTCTCATCCTCAATTCCTTGAGTAACTTCTGTTGAACCATTCATCAAGAAACTCATCCAAACCCCATCACATGACTCCTTTTCCAGGATCCACTAGATGATGTATCTATAGCTTAAGTCCCAACACTAGCCATTACAAGGTTCCTTATTTCTAACATTACTACCTATTAAACTGTTTTACACCCTATGTGACAAACATAGGATGCCTCTTTCTCTAAACAAGAGATGCCTTATATGCCAAGCATAAGATTCTAACAGTCCTCACTACATGACTTTAAACTATAGAAATCACTATAATTCAATTATTGGATGCCTCATATTCAAAATAAGAGATGAATTATGTTTCAGCCATATGATACCTTATTCTATTATTACAATTTCTTAAATTCTACACCATTGGAATCCATTCAAACATTTCAGCACTCCACTTGAAGCATTTCATGTACTTTATTCAAATCACCATCCTCTTCCATGTCTGAAGGGACCCTCTAATGGCCTTGTCCCATACTGCATCATCTCACCTAATGTTCTAGTCCAAAGACCTAGAATATGTTGCATAAAACATAGAGTTTGGCCCCATGTTTGGAATACAGTCTGCTATTTTCCACTGTTTGATTGTTTCTATCTCTAGCTAACATGAGGTGGATGTTTGGATTTGAACATGGTCAACTGTTATCTCCCTTCATAATTCCTCCATTGTGTTCTGAATTTTTGGAATGTGATTCACACTTTTCATTTCCCTCTTAACAAACTAGTTACAATGCCCTTGGCATTATCCTGCTTATGCACCATCGCATAGGTGTAGGCTTCAATTGTATTACTAAACTCCCGAATGAGATGGGAGGCTCTCATGGCCAGACTTGAGGATGACAATATGGGATGATTCTATATGTAATCCCCACCCACCATTGTCGCTCTATCTTGACACCTGGTATTCTTCTATGTGTAATCCCCATCCATCATTGTCGCTCAATAGTGGCACACAGGCAGCTTCCATGCGTAAACCCTTTTCACCATTTCCACTCTATAGATGTCCCAAAGATGCATCTATGCATATTTCCCCATCAACCAATGTCACTCCATTGTGGTATAGAGGAAGTTTCCATGCGAAAGACACTTTCACCATTGTATCTTTAAAGCGACACCATGTCTACTTCTATCTGTAATCCCCATCCATATTTTCCACTCCATAACAGCACCCATGCTGATTCCATGAATAATCCCCTTTCACTATTTTCCCATCATAGAGGCACCCGAGCATCTTCCTTGCATAAGCCACATACACTATTTCCACTCCTTAGTGGAACCCATGCATCTCCCAGATGTAAGCCCCAATCAACACCCTTGTGTCTGCACCATTGTGACATGATCATTAGGTCTGTTATTTCCTATTGTTTCTCACACAGAGCATGACTCACGTGAGCTTAGTGTAATCATCGAATGTGACTCCCTTTTTGGGCCGCCTCAGTCCGTAAGCCCCAACCCTCACCTAACCAAACTATGTAAACTTTGATCTTTCCCCCTTCAAGTCAAGGTATGTAGGAAGCCTCTCTAAGGTTCAAGCCCATCACCCATTGGTCCCGACCACTTCACGTCAATTCACCCTCATCCCACATGACTTTAAACTATATGCCCATATAATCCCGCATGATGTCAAACTATATGCCAATGAACTAAGTGAGTTTTGATCCCTGTATCCTAGATAGGGTATATAGGAAGCCTCCCTGAGGATCAACCCCAAACAATGTTAAACTGCATTGTCGCCTTTGTTGGGACCCACAACCTTGGTATTTCCCTTACTAATGTTAGACCAACCCTCAGGGCGCTAACCATTCATAACCCCCAAGATGTTATCAGGTCATTGTCCTATACGTACAACCAAATTCCATATCCCCACCAAACAATGTAGACATTGATTCCCTACCACAGGGATTCTTAGGAAGCCTCTATAATGTTAAACCCCAACACTAATGTTACCTTCATGATAGATTCATCTCATTACCCATACACTTCATTCAATGCTCCTTCATCCATCCTGATTCTCACACAAGCCACCACATCCTAGTGGAATCATTCTATTTACTTAGTAATCTGACCATGTATAAGACCCACATAATCCATAACCATACAACCAAGGGTTTCCCTATTACGATGGGTTGCAAACCATGCATAATCCCCCACAAGTCTCCAGGTCATTGTCCTCTATGTACACCCAGATTCATTGTCTCACCCTTCGAACTATGTGGGTTTTGATCTATGTCATCTATGTGGGGTGTGTAGGAAACTGTCAAAAATTTCAATCTCATCCAATGGTAAACTATTTTGTTCCCCTTTCTAGGATTAACTCTCCCTAATTCACCCTCATTGGTGTCCAGATTAGGTTTCAGAGTGTCACATCTTTCCTGTATGGGGCGCACCACCCTGGGTCCACTCCCATTGATCATTCTGATCCATCCATCAGTTTTCCCCCTTTCTAGGGTGAATTCTCCCTGATCCACCATCAGTGGTTTCTAGATGAGGCTTCATGGTGTGATTTCTTCCATTTATGGGACCCACCATTCCAGATCTGTTCTCATTGGGAGTAATGTTCCATCCATCTGGTAAACCTTCCAGGTGCTCCCTCCTAGCGATGTAATGACCTGATCCATTTCTATGGGATGTTATGATCACTCTTATTCCTTCTTCACAAGATTTTAAACTCATGGCATATCTCGTATTAAACCTGAGATGTCGGAGGAAAACCTCAGAAGACAAGCCTTTGGCATAATGGTCTCCACAAGACATTAAACTCACAACATACCTCGTATTAAACATGTGAAGATGAGGAGAACCTCAAATACATTCCTACAACAAAAGATACCCCATGATTGACATGGTATGCCTCTTGTTCGGCACCCTTGAGATTCCCTCTTATGTGGAAGAATATAGGTTCTCCAATTTCCATGAATCTGGAGATGCACTAAAATACCTGATGTTGTCATCTACTCTGGCCGAAGGATGGTGCCTTATGAAGACCCCTTGTAAATTCTAGATAGAATAAGCATAATTAACTAGAATACTCAAAGTCATGGAACCAAGAATGAGGTTTACAAACAATGTATTAATCTTTAATGGAGACCTGGAATAGGTGAGGAATTCTGAGGAGGAATCCCTGGAAAGAGAAGTCGACATACCATCATCACATTTAAATCACGGATAAAAGATCCCTAAATAAGTGATGGATACTGCATTCCTTTGGAACGTGGGAATGCAAGGAAACAACACAACACCTCGTCATAATATGGATGTGCACCCTTGTGAAAGTGCTAGAAACAATGATGATTTATCGATTTATATTACCATATTCTATTCTATTCATGAAACAATTTTTATGGTTAAACCAGAATATTAAATATCTATTTAATCATATGTTTTTTTTTGGAATCCTTTTACATAGTTTTTGTAAAATAATAGTACAAAAATTATTAATTAGGAACAAAAAAATCCATTTAATCCAAGCGTAAATCATTAATGTTTTATGTATTGATTCACCTTCACTCCAAAAAAAGAAGAATTTTTTAACCTTGTAATCTTTTCAATGATCACTGATGCTATATAACATTAATTATGGACAACCACATTCATCAAACACGTGTGTCCGAACATGAATATAAGTGAACCGATCAATAAAGTCGAGGAAATAAATTAACCAAACAATGAAATTGAACCTCATAGCAAATCAAAAGGGTTCTAAATGAACTAAAAAAGATTATACTATATAATTTAAAATAAAAATTGGTTCTGAAATTATTAATTAACGAACCTAATTTTATTATTCATGTCATTAGTATAATGTGTAGAACACCATCAGATTTAAGGTAAGGGATCCTATCTATTTCACTTTTATTCAAGAATATTCTCTATGATATCCCTTTTTATGTGTAATTCCTAATGATGGTGTATGATTTCACACTTCTGATATAATTCCCTAATGATGTATAAAATATTATAAACTCGTTTCTCCCACATTAATACCTCCTAATTACATCTCATATCATGCTATTATTTTGTATGGTTCTCTACCCGAACCGCCAATATTCCTTCGGGTTTCTCTATAATTCTTTTTCTCCAAATAAAGTTGAACATTCCTTTTGTTTACAAATTGTACATGAATTTCAACTAATTCAGACTGATGTTTCAAAATCCATACATCATTATCTTTCTAGGATATACATTTTTTATGTGATTCCCACCTCAACTCTTCTTGATAAGAAAAATTGTTTTAATGAAACATCCCAAAAATTTTACCCAATTTCATGTTCTCTATATCCTCTATTTTAATACACAATTTAAATTATAAAATCAGTATTTTTATTATAAAAACCCTCTTGTTTCACTTTTATATTTATATAAAATATATTTCCCATTTCTATTTTAAAGGCTCTATAGTATTTTTCTTAAAACCACACAAAAATGATTTAATGCAAAAAAAAATTAAATATTTTCTTACATGTTGTCAGTTCTATATGAAATCACTTACCAAGATACCTAACTATTTTACATTATTATTGTCCTTGTATATTTTAGTTCCTTTATTTCATGTACACATTTATGATACACCCATTTGTAATGCTTAATGAAATTATTGTAGCACCCAATTATTTCTATGGGTAACCCTTATGTTTTTGTAAGATTGATTATGTATGATTATTTATGTTGAAAAATATTCATTAAATGATAATATGGGTGTGACTAGATATTGCTCCAAGAAATGGGTAGTGTTGGTCCTCATGAGACATCATGTGTGACAGTCTTGGTGGTTAGCCTTATCTTTTGCTACTATGTGCGATGGTCTTAGCGGTTAGCCTTGGATTGTGCTAACATGTAAAACAGTCTTGGAAGTAAGCATTGAGTAATGATAATGTCATGTTTTATGTTTATTATATATTATTATTTCTCTATGTTTATATGATTTCATGTTTATATGTTATGATTACATATTTACATTCCTTTTTATATCATCGTGTCATGCTTTCTATCCCATGTTTTAATGCTTTGTTCTTACGGTTATTCCCTTATTGGGATATTTAGCTCATCACTTTATTCATGTGTTCCCTATGGTAACCTATGAAGTTGTTTGATAAAAATGGAAGTTAGGATAACAATTTTAAGATTAAATAAAAAATGTTTTATTTGGTTCCATGTTTTTAGTTTTATGCACTAGTCCTCCAAGAAACTAGACATTAAAATACATGGATTGTACTCTAATGTATAATTATTCTTAAAATCAAGTAATGTAAATTTAAATAATTAGGGTATCTATGAATAACTCCCATATAGTTTTCTTACCAGTTCAAAGGATATTTATATCTTTGGGGCATGTAACCGATGAACTCTTAGTGCACTCAGATGATATTAGGATAGGGGACATTATTGTAACCAAAACAAGAAAACGCTAGGAGGACATAGAGGATTTCCAAGAATATTTGAAACTCTTATATCATATCCAAGGTGAAGGGTTTAGTGGATTCACAACATCCACTTTCTAAATACCGAAATAAATGCATTCAAATCACTATTTTTGACTTCTTCTGAATGAAGCATGACATAACCTACTGACAAATCATCATTAACCGATCAAAATTTCTTTACCACACAATGAATCAAATGATAGATCAAAATTTTCCAAAAAAATTGCATCCATTACCAATGATGTTTCAAAAGGACATTCACCCAGCCAACCATTTCACTAACGCACTACCTTATAGGGACTAACATAGTACATGACTCAGAAAACACACAGTATTTCAAAAAAACCTTGAAAATATTTAAATCGTATTTCTTGGTTGCTTCCACTCTACCAAGAAAGGAAAATAATAAATATAACTGAATAAATGTTCCCCACCTTAAGAGAGTCGTATTTTTCAAAAAATAGAGATATATAAGACACTCATGAGCATGCTATATCAAACACACCTTACACACATACACATGACATTTATATGGGTCATGATAAAAAATGTCATAGCATTCAGAATAAAAGACAAACCATCCTATTTGTAATGTCAAACACCATATCCTATTGGAATTATGTCCTAATAATTAGGGATATTTTGAATCCTTTAATGCTCAGGCCACCGTACTCCAAAGTTGAACTACGAACGTACTCAATAATACAAGCCTCAATGATTCCAATAAAATCAACCAATTCATTATATGACTTAGAAACTGGATGGATACTAAGAACATGAATGCACACACCCTTGAGGTTTTAGAATAATGATGAAACACCATTGATACTCTCTATATTATGTCTACCATATCTATATATGTATTAATTGGTCCATACAAAAGCGTTAAACCCAGAGATTTATTTCCCTATATGGCCATTAACAAAGATGAAAATGTACCAATCTATGCATCACTGAGGAAGAATAGGGAAATAGTCCCAAGACCTACTATGTGGCCGAACATGACCTTGAAATGTATAACCTACTAAAACTGAGAATTAATTAATTGTCAAACCTATATCAACGATCAATTATACCATGAACACCAATCCCAATAAGGGTGTCGTTTCGAATCTAAGATCCATATTAGGGACAATGCACCTGAGCTTTACCATACATTAGAAATATCAAAATATTTATCCATGAATTTAAGCTATATTGGTGCTACCTACCTTGGGCTATCTTCTTAAAAATGCATAAGCACCGACTCTATCACTAGGTCACATCAAATATATTTCACTAGGCCCTAAAACTATCATTTAATCCCTTGCTAAAAAGGAAAAATGTCTATGGATAACGCTCACTTTTCCCTTACAAGGAACTTAATGAGATTTTTAAATAACCTTTACATGAGATTTTAAAGTAAGGATACAACCTAAGGTTCCATTTTAAATCATTTCATTGATTCACATTAAATATTTGAACATTTAGAATATCTAATTTAGAACATCATTTTCTAATTATAAAAAAATCACTTGGTACATGATTTAACTAATGTCTCAATGGAAAATAGGTAAGCATTATGAAAATTAATTTTTGAACATTAACCATATATTGAAATTCCATCTTAATTAAGAAATTTATCATATAAATTCCTTTTAATCATTTTATTTACCCATAAGAATTTTCACAATATGACTTAGTAAAATAATGAGTCCTAACAAATATGGTGACCTATAGGGGTCCTATTAGGCCATAATGGGTTCATCAAAATGAAACCCGGTAACATTTGTTTAATTGACAATGTTTCAAACACTCGTACTGTGTTATCTCATAAGAAACATGCCCCAACTGTCCTTTTTTGTGTCCAATTTTTAATTTAGAAAGTTAATAATAAGGATCATCATGCTTTTTTGAGAGAGGCACAAGCCTTTATAGATGAAACCATGAACAATTAATTTTTTTAAAATTACCCTTAATAGATTTTATCATATAGGCTTGAATTCCATAACTGACATTCTGTGGTCGAGTCATGTAATATGACCTTCAGAAGCAAATCCATTTTAGATAAAAATTAAATAGATTTTATATTTATAAATGTTTAAAAATTTATCATGGTCATATATAATAGTTTGATTATATGGTTTTACATGTCCTAATTTGTAAATCACCCATACACTTAACAAATTGATGATTGGATTCCATTAATAACGACCAACGTATTTAGAATAAAGGAAAATTTAATAAATTTATTATTTATAAGATATTATTTGAGTATATAAAAAAACATATATAATGGATATATTTCATTGGTAACCCTTTTAAAATTCAAAAATCACTCATAAAATTTAGAAATTATAAATCAACTCCCATTTAACCATAGCCAGAAAAGCTTCAACCACACTAATAAGTATAAAATCATGAAAATTGGAAACAACAGTGATTAATTAGTCATCTAACATGGTAAGAAATTATAAATTATTAAAAAATCACCAAATTATGTTATATAAGAAGGCATACTAAAGAGATACATAAACATGTACAATACTAAGAAAGTCACCAAAATACCGAAGATGGTATACAATAGCATAGCTAATTTAAACACAGGGAACGTAATCACAATCAGCTGGTAGTAATCAAATGAAACTATATGGAAAGGAATATTCCTGGCATGTGAATATCGATGTTCCTATAATGATGAATGTAGTTCTACTTCCTTTCCATACCTATCCATGGGAAAATCCAATAAATTTATTCAATAAGTAAACAATAGAAACTACACCAATCAATCAAGGTGATAATAGAAAATGACATGAACATCAATCCCATCCATGGACACATAAAATTTCTCCATGGATGGGTTGATCACTCCAAAGCATGACTATTTTTTTAGCATCGGCACATTCCAGGTCTCCTTTCTACTAACACCAAATAGTAACATAAAGGAAAAAGAATGGATCTGATTAACACTTTGAAATGTTCCAACCCTACTTTCTATAAAACAAGTAGCTTTACTTATCTCCACATGGACTAAAAACTTCCATCCCATATGCCAGAGGCTTCTGACTAGCAGTAAGGGTCTAATGATTGTTTTTTGGGGATATTATACTCTCCTGATCAATGTAGCACTATGGTATATAAGAAAATAAATAAAATAAAATATTGTAAGTAGTAATAAATGAAAAAAGAGCAGTGTAAGAATGATATAATCATAATATTAATTTCCAATAAAAATATACAACAATGCATTCATATCCAAATGATGATACATAAACTAAAAGAGAATACACATAGCAGGAAACACGAGACAATGAATTACATGAATGAATGAATAAAAATAAATCCTTAAAAGGAAAATTCATAAGAATTATAATCTCTAGAACATTTCTGTGCTCCTAACTATCTGGTACAATCTAATTAGAAAAAGAAAAATTCATTGGTCTTGAAAACATAGGATCTACTTGGGTACCCCAGTACAATGGTGGCCCATGCTGGGTGTAAAATATACTCAGTAGGCCACCACAAATGGTTTCTACAACTAATCCTGTCATCTAATTTAATATAAAACTATATATAGGAATTTAAAATAATAAAAAATTTCACATTAATAAATACCGGTTAGATCAGGTTTTAATAGGATACCAGAGAGACTCTACCTACTTTGGAATATTCCAAAATGATAGTATGATTAGAAACTATATATAGAGAAATTAATTATATATATATAGTGTATTTTTATACTGCATCCACCTATACATATATAGTATGTGAAGACATAAGTAGCCATCTACCTATAATACTTGGTCATGGCTGGGCTAGGGAATAACATTGGCATCCATAAGCAGTTTAAATGAGCCTAAAAACTAAAGTAGTTGGTAAAATCCCAACATCTCATAATTAATATGAGACATCATGCCCAATAATAAAGATGGTGGGAGATTCATCATGTCATCTTCTGAAACAAGGGACATGGTGCTCCATGAACACCGTCTAAATAGTTTCAATGGTGTGATATGTGTTGCTCAACACCCGATGTAAGGGAGAGTTAAACATCATTCTCAAAAAGTCCCTCAACTATTGTATCACAAATAATATAAATGACACACTAATATTAATAATAATGGATTACCAATTTTGATAATCCATAATCCCAAAATAATCATGGGTGTAACATTTATTAATATTTATTGAAGTTCTGCTTCGTTAAAAATAGAATGTGGTGTGGCCATACCACACACTTCAATTCAATTTAATTTAAACAATTCAATTTTAAACAGGACATTTCATTATCAAGGAACAAAAATTCATAATAACTGCGTTCTAACTCACATAGATGATGGTTGGTCTTTGAAAAAATCGGACATAAGGATGGCCATTCCTCCTTTTTCAATTTTGATAATAATATCATTTCAATCCATGTACTAAACTGGAAAAATATCTAGAAATAACAAAAAGGAATTGGAAAACAATAATTCCATAAGGGAAACCAAGATTTACATCCCTAATCATGAAATTTTTTTTAGAAGACAATGCACATCATCAGAGATATTTTATTATTAAGAAATAAATTTTATATGAAAATATTTATTTAGCACTACCAAGAACTATATTCATGAGGCATTACTAAACAAAAAAAGAAACATTTTTAAAGGTAAGAAAAATGGAAAATCAATTTCATGGATTATAAATATTACATGTGAGGGAAATTTCATTTACTATCCATGTCGAATGCTTATAAGGAATTCCAGGATTTCAAAAAATCAATTAACTATTTATAAGCCACATAGAACACCTAAAGGGGTGGATATATTTTAGTTTTACACCCTTTAATTAAATACAAATCCTTAATAGGAGTAATACATCATGCTTATAAAAATTTAAAATTGAAGAACACATTTTTGGGTAATGCATAGAAATGGTATGTCCACAATATTACAAAAATATTTACAAATCAATGAAAACATGAGGAAAAATATGCATACAATGTAATGTATACAAATAATGATTCACTAATCCAATATTGAAGCTTTATTGGGTACTTTTTGGAATATATTGACGAATTGGACATCATCCCTGAAATAGGGTGAATGATGTCGCACGAAAATAGCATGATAGACAAAAATAGAAAAAAAATGTAGGAGGTATGAGGGTATGAGATATTACGTCTAGATATCCTATTCATCTAATTGTGTTCGAATTTATGTCTAGATCCATTAGATATAAAAATACCAAGATTAGGGTGGAGTAGAGATAAATGTGGGAGAAGGGGAGCTGTTGTCCGCTGGGGAGAAGAAGAAAAATAAAAAATATTGTTTACTATAGCATTAGGGGTTAAATTGTAAATTCAGCTTCAAACCCCATGTCAGACAGTTTATGCATACTGTTTAGCAAACCCTTTGAAAACTCAATGATTTTCCCCTATCAAAACCCTATTGCAATCATATGGTCATGTAGTCCCTCTCAAATAGTTAGACCACATCTCTACTGGTTTAGCTGCACAATCTCTACTAGTGGGTTGCATAGTTTCATAAACACCACATGCCCAAATAATCCTTCTCCAATAATGATTCTTTAGGGTCTCACACTATCAAAACTGAATGGAACAAACGATGATATTTTAGATCCATTAAACAAGTCTAAAAAAGACTTTTCAGTTTTGTAACTCTCCAAATTACATTCCAAAGATGAGTTCAATGAATGGACTATAAACTTAATGCCAAAAAATTAAAATTTTCTTGGAATTATGGATTAGATAAAAACAAATGTCATTACACTAAAGGTAGGATGGCATGGCCTCAGAAACAGTTCTATCCACACCACTAAACACATCCCCTGAATGTGTGCCACACATAGAGCTAAACAGATCATAGTTGAGGGACTTAATCAGCTCAAAATTCACAACCTCTTTAGTAGTATAACTACTATCACTGACCTCAAATTTATAAATGATGGTCTTTATTCTTCTTTATGAGTCATGTTGATGAAAATAATTTGTATTTTAGTCTCCAGTTTTGATAAAATCTTCCCTTCATTGGGAGAACAAATAGTATTCTTTGTCTCTGAAGGCCTTGTACAACTATTTTTCCTAGGTAACTGCCACCTTCAGGGAAAAATAAGAGCTAGGATTCTTTTAAGACCACCAAATAGATTGCGTAATCATAAGTAATATCTAATAAAACTCTGGTAAATTTTTTTGACTAGAACACTACAATTGAGAAGCCACCCATTTCATCTTATCCTACATAAGGTACTGAGAGGATGACCAAGTATCTTAGAACACATCCCTTAATTTATTATTATCAAGCCAGATGAATTTAGAATGAAATACCAACATTGGAATAACTTCATGGGAAACAACCTATGGCTATTGGAAAATTAAAAGACAATCAGACAAAACCAAAGGGAAGTGGGAGACCTATTGTATCAAGAAAGTATTTATCCATTAACTAGATGCCAAAAACCAATAAAGACTTTTAGACAATATCGAGTGAAGGTCATATGCTCATAACCATGTAAAACGGTTCCCTAAGAATCTGAGATCCAAGAGAACCGATTAATGAAGGAAATAACTGGATTGATGCACATAATATACATCCCATTCAACTCTTCCTTATTTCTCATGGTGATAGATGATATTTTTAAAATCTCAACCAAAAATAATGGTTCATTTGTGGGAATTTATGATATTTTTAATCATATGCTAAGATCTCAAAATTTCACAGGAACCAAAAAATCTATAAAAATCCAAAAAATTCCTTTCAGGTTCCAATTTTTTTTAATTGAGAATGAAATTTGTTTTTGGGAGAAACTAAACATTGAGGCCCAGAAATAATCTCTCCAAATAATGAAAAGGCTACCAGCATAGCCGGACCATCCAATCAATAATATTTTATGGAACATAGCTTTCATAGAAACCCCACTCATATCCTTTCACTCCAACATTGTATCAGAAAAAAGACTCTACCAAGGATATACATATAACTCCATTGGTGGAGAATGTGAATAGATAATGTGATTCCAACACCATGGATCTCACAACCAAAGAGTTTCATGGCGCCAGGTGGGGTTGGTCCTAACTTGCCTCTACATCTATCATGAAATTTGTAGCATCCCTCTCTAAAAACATTGATCATTTCAAGGAGACTAGCTGGGCTTCATTCTCTTACCCAAAATGAAGTCTTTTCTACTACAGGTTTGGTTTTTTATGTTCTCAATAATAGTACTATTATTTTTTCTCCATTTCCAGGTTGCTTTTAGTCTGAGATCAAATAGGGTAGATACAGGGGGAGGTTCTTCTAGATCTCAATAATACATCATAGCGATAAGAAATCTTGTAGAAACATCATTAATCGAAACAGTATGAACCAGACCTACCACCTTGGATGGATCCACAAACTAGGAAAGGGAAACCTTAATTTCCTCTAGAACTTATGGCCTACGATTAAGAATCTTCTGATACATGGTGGGTGAAACCACCTTGTGCACTAAGACATTATACTAGTTCCGTATGGTGGAGAATTAGTTATCCTACAATGCATTCCCATAATTGACCTTAGGTGTATCCTCATCCCATGATCCATATTCTACCATTCTAGGAAGAGTATGGTCAACACCCAATGTAATTGAGGGGCCCACTGGAAAGGAAAATATGAAATCCCTTGTATATGAGGGGAGGATGGAAGCCCCACCAATATTTCCATAGCCTTCGAAATCAGAAAGCATTAATCTGGATGTTTTCTATTCTTTTCCCTAGTCATTTGTTTTTCAACCTCCAAAGTCGGTGGACCATCTAGGGGTTTCTCCAAGAGCCATGAGTAACATTATAGCGTGAACCTCCCCTCTAGGTCAACTTTTTTCCATTCCACATTCCATAACTGCAAGACCGATAAGTCCACATAAAAAATAGAATAAAGAAATATTTATTGTATTCAAAAGACTCCCATATCATGGAGTCTTGGTGTTTTGTGAATGAACCCCACATAATGGTCTATTTAATTTCTACTATTACTCTAATTCACACCATTAGAATCCATTGTACTAGATCTGAAACATCCCATTCCATAAAATCACAGACATTATTACCAATCCTAAGTATGAATTTATAATTCCATTTAATGTCCAATATATCTCTAATTCACACCATCACCATCTGATATGCATTAAGAAATTAGAATTACATTTTCCATGCCCTATGACAATAATTCAACAATCTAGTGTCGTTTCTATGGGTAGAATCAGAACATTACATAAATTTTTATAATTTTAAATTTTAGATAGATATTTATTATTTTACATATTAAAAAACCCATAAAAAATTCTTTTTTTGTTATGATTTATCTGAACTACTATTATTTTTCATGGGAATATTACTCATAGGTGAAATATCAAGAACATGAAGTTGGATGTGGGGATCTAAATGACCAGGATAAAAAATGAGTGATAATTTGGATGACTTGGGGAGAAAACTGGAAATATTATTTGTCTTTGTTCAAGTGAAAATAGTGAAACCCAAGCCAGAATTAGAGCAAGAGCCAAAGAAATTTGTTGAAGAATCTACCCCCGTAGTATTTTAATATGAATTACCTGAGGGGGTAAAAGAGTATGTTCCTGAAGACCAATGCCACCTCATACCACGATTTCTAGAGGACATGTATTAAAGATCATTTTCTTTTGATTTACAAGAGGTATATCATATAAAATTGGATAACATTTGGATAAATGGTTAGAAATTAAAATGAAACATTATTTCCTAATTCCTTATAATGTATTAGAGAAAGCATGATTTCACCTCTATCTAGCTTTAAAGAAGATGATATCACCCAAGGGGTGGAATTATAAGAACATTTGGTGAAGCATAACTAACATCCTTCATCCAGTGATGATTGACTCCAAGAGGCACTTTCAATTGAATATGAGATTAAATATGAACCAGATTTTGAAGATGATACAATATTATACTCATGCTTTTTTAATTTTATCAAATATATTTTGAGTATCACCCCTAATAGTTTAGAATTTTCATATTCAACTGAAATTTTTTTCCCTAGAGGATAAATAATAAAAAGACATTTCATATTTTGAAGAACACCTCGAGCCCCATGAGGACATTGAAAATTTACTAGAGGGAGAACAATAATAGAACACACTGGCTTTTCCTGAAGAATAATACACACAAGATGACTATATCAAATGGATGGATTTTGAAATTAGTATTTCAAATTTAAATTTCGAATATCTCTTCGATTATTCTTTTCATTTAGAATATATGGGTAATTCACATGATTGTGGATAAGATGTTTCACAAGTAGCAAAAAATGATGTGGAGGTTCCATACTTCATCCTACCATTTCCATTTAGGTTTTATCACATTTTTAAGGGGGTGGATCTGATGTATTATATACATGTAATTCTCCTAAAAACCAAAAGTAAATGAAAAATGGGAAATGCCACATATGGTGGTTCAAGTCAATTATTCCCCAACCACCATCAAAATCTGGATAACTGGTACTTCCCTCCGGAGGATGTAAAATATTAGATCACACTTGGGGGATCATACCAAGATTTATCTTTTAATTATTTCTAGGAATTTATTTTTAAAATTAAATCTTATGAATTATTTAATCATGAATCCAACTTGCTATTATCTTTTTGAGAGTTAATGACATGACACTTTTTCTTAATTAAATAATTTACTTTTGTAGGACCATGAAGGAAAAAGGATGTCCCAAAACATTAGCGGAAGTGGGTTAAGATTAACTTCAAAATGGAGTTCACTTTTAGTGTTTATCTTTTAAAAAACAAACCCAAATTAAACATGTTTTGAGCATTAAAATGAAAATTTCATTCCCACATATGAATTATTTCTTTACATGACTTATCTAGGAGACATGAATTTCCAAAGAATCGTTTAATTCCATGTTTTAGATTTAAATGTTAATTAAATTGAATGAGTAAAATTGAAAATTTAATTACTAATATAAATAATGAATATTGAAATGAGGAATCATGATTTTTGGGAATTTGTTGATTCATGTAAACTGAATTTCCCTAATAATATTCATGCTTAGAATTTGTGAAATTTAACTGAACTGATTTGTTATTATTATTCAGGATTTTAGATATTGTAAAAAATGATACTCTTAATACTAAGAGGATTTATAGACCAATTACTTCCTATTTTTCTTATGCATATTTCTTGAGTGATCGTGGGACAAGTAACCAACCAGAACTTGCATTGGAACTTGTCAAAGATAATAATATACAAAAACACACTCAAAATGATTGAGGAATCTTCTGATAAAACTATTATTCATAAAATACCACCTATACAAATATATTTCTTTATCCCATAGATACCATGAATGAATTTTATATGGACGATCCATGATTCAATCCATTTTTATCTATTAATACTATAATATTTTTATTTTCATTATATTTTAATGTTGAAGTGTGGGGGTAAAGGGAATCATAGTTGATGGGATAAAATAAATTGAAAGGAGAATATGTAAGGGTGATTATTGCATAGTTAAATAATTTTTATCATATATTCAACATACTTGACAATTTTCCCCTATTTAATTAAAAAATGAAAAATGAAAAAAAGAACAAAAAATGATAAAAATGGGTTGTGATTAGGGAAAACCAAAAGACCCCATTAATAGACTTACTTTTTATCATATGTGGATATGTGGTGGATGTGAGGTTTTATCTAATCATAAATACTTGAAAATAAAAAAATTAAAAGGGTCATTGACGTAAAATAAGTAAAAAAGAAAAAAATTTCAAGATAGTGCACAAATCATATATTATGATTTAATTGATCATAACCTTTAATTGAGTTTTGTAGAAATGGTAGTTGATAATTTGAAGGTGATAATTTCCTTAAAATTTTATTTTTGATATCACGTATTGTACCGAAGAGATAAAAATCATCCATGAGTCTTAATTTTTAAAGAATAAAATCCTACCAACCTTACGTCTGCGAGTCATTAGAACCATTACTGCCTGTCCCCGTGATTTTTTGTTCTATTAGTATCTAAAAAGATAGGTAATTTTTTAAGTTACAATCCTTTGGATAAATATAATTTGTCATGATATGTTCACAACTACAATTAAATGGTATAATGGTAGATGGGAAAAAAATTTCACATGAGGTAAATCATGACAAGAGTTGTTTAAAAATAATGTGTTTAGGAGTGTGATTGAATGAATGGAAAATATCCATAATTTTTCAAAGGGGAAAAGTAGAATGAATGAATCTATTTTTTATTTGAAAAATAAAAACTTAAATAGATATTTTATGTGAAATTTAACCATTTTATGTAAAATTGAAATTTTTTGTATTTCATTACTTTGAAATATGAATATCAGAAACCTTGGATCCCTTTGAAATTTAATGTGGAGATTTTATGCTTGAGGAAAATCATGTTTTATGTGTTGGGTAATTGATAGAGATAATATTTTCCTCATTTTTAATGTGTTTTTAGAATATTTAATCAAATCCAATTTATTAATTTGAGCCTAATTTCATTAATTTTGGATTTGTGATGTGTTTAGGGTTAAGATTAAAAAATACTTAATTCTGGAATTTTATAGATTTTCATCAACTTTTGAATTTAATGAATAACATTTAAAATGTTGATCTGAATATAGTGACTCGTTTTTGTATGATTCCTTGAGTTATATGAGGAAACATATGATTATGGGATAGAAGCTAATTCAACCATCCAAAGGCCCTAAAAAATCAATCAAGTTGGATAATCATTTAGGACAACCACATGGACCCCACCTCCGTAAAAATTAAATAACTTGATCTGAACGACACAAATTGAGTTTATTCCAACTTTATTATATATATAAATTATTGGGACGTTATAATGATGAATAACATGGGGATTTTCCATCATGAAGACTTCTCTTGGATGATCAATGTTTAGTACATATTTTGTAAACATTTATCAAGAATAAATATTCAGAATTAATAGAAAATTTCTTTTCCTACACAAGTGAGAGAGAGATGAAATTTCATGGAGAGTGATAGGATGAATTTTAAAAGAAATTTGAGGCATTAATATTTTCAAAATTAAGTCATTAAATTGGCCAACCATGATCAACATTTTGGTGGATAGAATATGAATTAAATCTCATAGGGATATTAGGAATATCTTAAATTCAAAGACTAATGAATGATACCCCATTAGCCAATATAAGGAAGAGTTCACCAATGATGGTTGGAGAGTATCACACCACAATTAGAGAGGAGGAATATTTCTACGCTGAAGCTTTTGGATTAATTTATTTTCTATTATTTTATTTTGGTTTTATTTCCCATGTAATGTATATGAATATTTTTCATTCATGTGTTTCTATATTCTTCTATCTCTCCTTATCTTCCATCCCTAATATAATTTTTCCCATTATTTTTCATGACACCATTAACTCTTACCCTAAAAAAGTTGGTGTTAACCTGAGGCTTTTCCTGGGGGAGGTAAGTGGCAATTCTATTCATTCTACACTTAAATTATATTATTTAATTATGTTCGTGATGAGTAAGAGTGAAAGTGAATGGGTGTAGTTGTCATCAACCACATACCTAATATCAAATTAATTTATATTCCTTTATTAAATATTTTTCATACATTATACTTGTTGAAGGATCTTTAAATGGTGTATTTGATCCATTTAGTGGATGAAATGGCGTATGGTCAAGCCATGTACTTGGAGATATCACACTCTTGGTCGAGACGCTCCATAACCCATGATTATCGGAGGTGTTGGGATTATGATTTATTAATGAATTCAAAATTTCACATCACTAAATTAAAGATTAGTAATTCATTAATGTGGTATCCAAATTTTATTATAGTAAATAATCCTAAACAAAAATAAATAGAATAACGGAACCCATGAACCAAACCACAAAGGGTAATTGTTTTATGCACCGATTATATTTGTCATCACATGTTTATTTTACTATTTTCTTACATTTAAATTCGATTACATTCCTATATTAAATAAAAATAAATAAAATAAAATATTTTATGAGAATTATATTGGGTGATTTAATAACAATGAAATATCATCAAGTGAGATGAACTAGGTTAGCCTCTGTTCTCCCTTAAGATAATAAAATTACTTTTTCCACTCCCTACGATAGGAGTATATCATGTGGTCTCTCTAGAGAAACCCTTGATTGGTTTAATAATTTTCTTTAATGGATTATCACTCATGAGATTCCTAATAATCATTATTATTATATTCCCTATTTCAAAAAACTATTTACTTTTGAAGAAATAAAAAAAAATTCTTTTTATTTTAAAAAATTCCAAATCAAATATTTAAAATTAGAAATCAATTTTAAATAAAAAAATTAATTTTATAAATGTAAATATTATTATCACCCCAACAAAAATTTGATATTCATCAGTACTTCAGGAAAATTAAAGAAAAGTTTTGAATCATATTTTATAAAAAATAAAAAACAGTGCCTATGTATTGATACATTTATTATCTTTATTACATAAAATTATGTATTATGTGAGTGTAATAGTGTAATAAAATATTCATTATTTACGAAAGGGAGAATAGAATTAAAAAATAATTTTTAGTGTTCTAAAATATTTTTTAAAATATAAAAATAGTTTTTTAGGTTATTAAAAATCAACCTGAAAATATTACTATGAAATTCCACTATAAAATTTCAATGTAATATTCAACTAAAATATAGAAAACATAAAATACTTGTGAAATACTTCAGCATAAAATTATATTTCAAAATACCACTAAAAATAATAAATGGGAAAATAACATTGAAAAAATTTATTTTAAAATACTAGTGGATAATCATATTAAATATTTTATAGAAGGAAATTTAAAATCCAAAATCCCAATATAAAATTATCTTGAAATTTTAACTCAAAAATTATAATTAAATATAATAGTTTAAAATATCACAAGAATTTTTTATTTCAATATTCCAATGTGCACTTTATTATAAAATTAAATGAAAAAATGACTATAAAATACTAGAATATTTAAAATAAATATAGTGGAAAAATACTCTATAAAATTTTATTGGAAAGCTCGAATAGGGAAATACATTTTGAAATACAATGGAAAATATCCCAGAAACATTATAATTAAATATTTGACTTAAAAATATTTAGATATAAAAAATTATACATATTTCATAAATTTACAAAATAATAGTATTTTATATCAAAAGAAATTTTTATGCATTTCAAAAAAATTTCTATCATTGAAGATATAATTAGCTAATTATTTTTATTTTTGTAAAATGCCTAAAAAGTGATATTTGACAATATAGAAATCATATTTTAAAAATTAATTTTAATGCTTCATTATAAACAAAAAAATATTATTTCTCATAAAAATATAATTATTTCTTTCTTATGAATCTCAAAAAGGTTGTTTTCAATTTACGAAATTATTTATTTTTGGTATGTGAACAATGTTAATCGCCTATTTTCCAATTGATTAAAAATACTAATTTTTTGACATAAAAATAAATTCAATAAATTTTTTCTATTTCTATATTTCTATGAATTTTTATAGTCTGTTGAAAATATTTAATGTATTATGATTAAAAGAAACCCGATGTAATCAAAATTTATATAATGGAATGTCTTATGAAGCTCAAGACATGTGAAGTTTAGTATTTTTCCAATATTTAATTATATTAATGAGGAACATAATACCATTGTAGTATTTTGATAAATATATATGTATAAAACTAAAATGTTTTAAAATAAAGGAGTTTTATTTCATATATAATTAGAGTTTTCTTTCTATTTTTTCATCAAGTTATACTTATTGCGTGACCGAAAAAGAACATCTAATGTTATTATGCATTAAATATCAGTTTATACAACTAAAAAACTCTCCAGATTCAATTTTAATTTATATTATATCTCTCTGGAAATTATTTATCATATTTTAGTTTCTAATTGAAATTTTTTTACACTCAAAACACTTTATCTATCTTCTTCTTTGTAAACAATTCATAATTTTTTAATCTGCAATGACTATACATAGGTCTTATGAAGCGAGATCTCAATGAAAGCTATTTGATTTTTTGTGAGAAGTTATAGTTTCATGAACTCGAATATAAATGTCCTCAAAAAAGGAATTGTATTGTGAAAATTAACATTATCGAAGAGAGAGTGTTAGTGGAGTCGACTAGCTAATCTTTATTCCCTAAACCACAATAACATTCATATGTCTCTCATATTTTCCTATTTTCATTATATATTTATATGAGAATAGTGGGATATATTCTAATATGTTTTCAAAGATGGATGAATATTTAGTGTAATATGTTTATGAAATTAATTCACCCTATATTGTGTCATTATGTTACCCTACTATAACAACACCAGAGACACATGCATGTCTTTATATTTTTTCACCTTCCAGTTGCATCATGTTGTCTGAAGACTCACGAGGGTATTTCTGTCACCAACTATCATTTCATGTTTCCTTCATAGCATCAATCATTGTATTGTGTTTCCACCCATCATTACAGGAAGAGAATCCCTGCATCCCATATAAGATATCATAGTAGGTAGAGGGTCATATTATAAGTTCCAATGAATTCATCAATCTTTTGATCCACCCACCTTGAAATATTTATTTATTTTCATGTTGTGATGCCTATTATGTCACCCTCCATCTTCATTTTAGACTATGTATACAACCATGTTGCCTGACATTGGAGGCCTATGGTCCTAGATTTCTAATGGTCTAAATGCATGGCTCAAAATCTCAAATATGTTGAATATGAAAACTATTATATTAGTAATTATATAGAACTACTACACATAATACTACATTACTTCAATAATATCTACATAAATCCTTCCCCCACCCAGATTTGAACAATTATTTTCTATTCGAGATTGTAAAATTCACCCAGCATCATGACAATGGGGGCCAAAGGCCCAGTTTCCTAATGGGCCAAATGCATGGCCCAAAATCCCAAATCAGGTGAATAATACAACTATTATAGTATTGTTTCTACAATAATACTATAGTATCTACTATATTACTTATAAATTACCTACATAAATCCTTCCCCACCGAGTTTTGAAGCCATATTATCCATCTAAGATGGTAATATTAGTAACAAATTCTTATCTTTCATTTCATATGTCATCATTTTGAATGAGTTTCTTTATTAACTAAAATTATAAATTATACAAATTTTTTGTAAAAATATGTTTATATGATTAAAATTATTAATAAATATTTTTATTATAACATGATTTAATTATTATTATAATTTATTAAAAAAATATAATTATCTAAACAATATATTTAATCGCTACATTTTAATAAAAATTATTGGGGTTTCTTTTTTTGAAGAGAAACACAAATACATTCAAACATGTTCCAAATACAAGGATATAAAAGGAAAATCCTCAAGAGGCATATAATCAAGAAAACTTGATGCCTCATAAGAAATGCAATACTTAGTAATATGATAGACCATTATACCTCACCCCCTTTTGATGAAAGAATAGGAACAATGGAAAAATTTTAAAGGTGAACCCAACGTATCATATAGGAGGATTCCGAATGTATATAAGATGATGGGGGGAGCCTTAACCAAAGAGACATGTGGAAGTAAATATGATTCAAAAATAACCATATACCAACCCATATCCCTCACAAACCTAAGGCCAACACTAGATACAATATATTTAGCAACCTTCAACTACCAATTAGAAATAAAAACATGTTACATAAAATCCCAGACTACCCCAGAAGAGCTACGACCCCACATACCCACTCTAACCCGAGAAATATCAAAGATAACAACTTAAATATTCACTATTGCAACATCCATTGAAGGAAAATACAAAGACACATCATGATTAACTACTTGATCGGAAAAAACCTCAATACCACTCTTTTTACAGACCTCAATTAGAAAAAAATACCATTGTACCCATGATTAATCAGAGGTATACTAATTTTAAAAAAAATCATTTCACCACATCCAAAATTAAAAAGAAACTAAAAATAATTCTTAAAATCCTAATGATTTAAAATAACTAAATCATTTAGAGAGATCATAAGTAGTGGACTAAACCTCATCCAACACCAGATAAGTCACCATACAATATAATTCCAAAATAAGATAAATGCTTAAGTATTGAAATTTTGAACAAAAATGTATCTATGAGATGCAATTAAAAATGATCCTTGATCATTTTTGATAATATGATTTCCCAAAAAATACTTTTAATAAGAATCACATTAGCAAAAATATATTATAAAAAATCTTAAACCATTGGTAATTAGTGGACATACTAATACATCGTAAAAAACAAATCAGATCCATTTTCAAGGTTTTGTATTTCCAACCAATTTATAGACTTCTCTCTATGCCCTTAATACTCAGAGAATCTCTTGGAGATTCTTTCAAAAAATATCTATATACAAAATTGGGATATTTAATATATATCCTATATCCATCTAATTGAATAATGTATTCCTCTATCCAAAATTCCATCCAATAAAATGATCATTAATAATATCTTGGACTTCCCAAATATTCATTTCAATAGGGTATGTTGATTAAATAAACTAAAAATCATCACCTCAAGGTCAATGATCAATCCAGATATTAAAATACCACTCATGATATATGTGATGATAGATACCCTCCACTATAACGACCTTGTCTTCATGAATTACTACACCATAGAAAACATGGAAGATGTCAAAGTGGATCTTGTAGTAAACAATCATGGGGGAAATATTTTTCACTTAGGACCTGAGTAGAATGAGAACTAGAAAAACAAAAAACCATAAATAATTCTTATTAATAATATTTGTGTTAAAATACGGTATATACTAGAATACCAATCCTCTATCATCTTTAGGGGGATATAATATTCTCTTGAAACCATGCTCTTCTTCTTTTTTTCATCCATGGAACCCCACCATAATTTTGAGAACATGGAATGAAAATGATTGATAATAGTGTCTTCAAGATTTAAGAGGAACATAAAATAAGTAGGAATAACTTCATATCTAATTTGATTAAAACAACATTCCCATCCCTTGACATAACATTCCCTTTACGACCATTAATTCTCATCCAGACCATATCCTTGAAATATGAAAACATCTCTATTTTAGATCATCCACTAAATATTTGATGTCCCATATACATATTGTTCTTAAGAACCTGATTAACATGTAATTGAGCACAAAAATCAACCCTCTGGTATAGAATATGAGGTTTGATTTTAATCATTAGTTTCTAATCCATGTTTTTTTAGTTATGTGGAGGAGGTATGTAATTTGATTACTCACCACATTGCAAGGTTTAAGGGAACATCTAATATGTTTATTTAGTTTAATTATGTTTCATTTTTGGATTCATCTTTTCTATTATGGGATTTAAATTTTTATTTGGATGAGATTTCATTTATTATTCAAAAAATAAAAATTATTAATTTTAGCTATGAAAATAATAATAATAATTATTATTCAGTATTTCATTTTATTATTTAATTATATCCAATATTCAAGTAGTGTGCCATAGAAAAATCTTATGTCGATTATGAAAAGTATAAATAAAAAAGATATTATAGATCCTATAATAAAAATAGGAAGAAATATTTGTAATAATAATGAATTAGTGAATATAACAATGAAAGAAGGAATATTTAGGAAATAAAAGTATTATTTATGATTAAAAAATCATATCCATTTTTTCAAATGTTAAAAGAGAATAAATTATGAATGAAAACCCTTATCCTTTTGACTATTTTATGAAAAACCAAATTGCGAGGATTATGGAAAATTTCATGAAATGAGAGAAGGGTGAATCTATGATAAAATTAGGAAGCAATATATGTAATTATAATGGAATGGTGAAAATGGTGATGAAAATAAAGCCTATTTAGAAAAATAAAAGAATAGTTTATAAATGAAAAATCATAGCCTTTTTACTCAATTATATGTAAATGTTAGTGAAGAAGAATATTCATTATGTAAAGAGTATTAATTAATATAATTTTTTGTATTTATATTTTTTTAAGAAAGAAAAATAAATTATAATTAATTTAAAATCTATAATTATAATTTAATTAAAATTAAATAGGACAGTATTTATAATTTATAAATATAAATCAATTATAATTTTAATTAACATTAAAATTTACTGTAACTATAATAATAAAAACATGGTCACTAAAATTAAATATAATAATCTCAATAATAATATTTAACAAATATATATATATATATATATTAAAATAATTTCTTATCAATTGAATTTAAATTATATTTAGAGTACTAAGAGAGTTGTGAAGAATGAGTAATTTCATCACTATACGAATTTTATTAGAATTACAATTATATATATTTATATATTAAATATATATACTATATATATATATTTGAAATAAATAATTAGAAATATTTTTAGAGTAATTAGATAGTAGATAAAGAAGGGTAATTTTATTATTATAGTCATTTAATTTAACTATAATTATAATACAATTGGATATAAATATATAAGTATTATTGTCATATATAATATATTTAAATTGAAAATTTATTTTTTAAAACATTTACATTTAATAATTTTTTGTAGCACATACTATGTTTAGAATATATATTTATTAGTATTATATTAAAAAATAAATGAAGTCTTTTAACTCAACCTATATTATATTATAATAATAATTATTATCTTGACATTTCAATATAATAATAATAATTATTTTATAATTCATGTTATTATTTTAACCTATTCTCTATTCATGGAGAGCATGAAAAAAATTCTGAGGATTATGAAAAATTTTAGGATACTAGTGAATATGGGGTCATATAATTAAATTGTGATGAAAAATATATAATTAGAATAGACAAGTGAAAATGATTTTGAATATAAGAAATATTTTTTAAAAAAAATATTGTACAAATGAAAATATATATCCCTTTTTAACCACTCTTAAAATATATTAAATAATTAACCAAAAAAATTACTTCTAATTTATATAAAAACATTTAAAAGTGAAATTTTTATAATGTATTTAAATTATTATTTTAATGTTAAAAATATATCAAATTGAAATAATTTAAATTATATATATATATATATTATGTTCTTGTGGGTAAAATTACATCTAAACGTACACACACCAAACCCCCAAGCCGAAAGCAATGCCATAGTCCCCCAAGGTGATATCCCACTGATCAATCCTAGTTAATTCAGTACATGGCCCATATGATAAGTGGACAGGAAGCCCAACATGACCCTTAGGCCCATTGGCCATGAAATCACATTACAAGGATCTACAGAACCTATTTTTTAGAAAACAATCCATTCGGTGAATAATGCTACTATAGTGCTTGTGCTACAATTGTAATTGATATAGTGAGGCCACCACTACAACTCATGCTACAGTGCCCACAATCACTCCACTGCTAACAGTGCTATAATCTGTTGTTTCTACAATTCTAATATAGTATGGTGGTACCACAGTACATGCGCCCAATCGGATTTGAGTACACATCCTCGATGTTGTTTTACATGGTTCTTTCCACTAAATAAAACCCTAACTAGAAATGTGTTATTGGGTAATGAGCTATAGGTGGATGCCACAACATGTATGCCATAGGACCAACACACCACCTGTGTGTCGCAAGCCTCAGCTAAATTTGATTGTGGTAAGACTCGAACCTGCACTGGTTCTATTTCCAGGGAGTGGCCGACATAAACAATAACACTTAACTAAGCCCTGGTCAGAAAAAATGTTATTGGGTAATGAGGTATATGTGGGCTCCACATGACACCTTTCCTAAGAAAAACCCACCACCTTTTCACCACATGGCCCATGACAAATCTGAGTATGGAAAGGCTTGAACCAGGGCCATTTTTGTTTGTAGGGAGTGGCATCCTTACACGGTACCACATAACCAACCCCAGGTAGACATATATTTTAAAAATATAATTTAATTCAAATGTTAATTAAAATTTTAAATTAATACATTTTTAATTGTAAAAATACTAATACAAACATTTTCTGAAATAATATTATTTTTCATTTCGAGGATTTCCTATGGGGTAAAGTCACCCCATAATTTTACATCTATAAAGGGTTCAAATATGAGAAACCCTGCTAAGGGGAGATTTATCTAGATGTTTAAGGTATTAAATTGTTTCCCACAACATAGTCATGAACACAGAGAGACATATATATGGACATGTAAGGAATTAATAATAGGCCACACAATATGTATGAACAATGTGGATGCACAACAACAGGTAGTATGGTGCCACAATGAGACTAGGCTAATGGAATGGGGAGAATAGGGTGGTACCACTGCATGGTGACACACAGTCATTGTTGGGTGGATGCTTTGAAAGAACAATGAGTGCATTGTAACCCATCAACCAACCTTCTACCAACTCATACTCCAGATGTTGGATAGAGGGGTGCCTGCCACTATGTTTCTGGGGATATCATTAAATGATGGTTTCTCGTAGGGTTCGACGTGACGTGTAAAATAATGACACAATATGATTGTGTGATCAGGCATATGAAACATCGTGAGTGGTAGGCGACACACCATTCAATTAAAAAAGCATCACTAGGTGGGTGTTTTGAAAGAAAATTTTGTCGGTTGGAGCCTATTAATCAGACCTCTACCCAGATGAATTCCTGATGTGGCATGGAGGGAGGACCAACCACTATACGATGGAGGCCAACACAAAATTATTATTCTCTCATGGAGGTGGCATGATTTATAGACTAGTGAAAAAGTGTGTTGAAATTATTCTCATATGAGTCTTTATGTCATTTACTTCTGTGGAATTTTGGACTTAAACTATTTTTCCATTGGGTCATCAAGTTCTTGGGATTTCATGCCACTTAATTGGAATAAAATATAACTTTTAGTTGTATGTCACTCCCTTGGGGGGATGAGGATTGACCCACAAGTGTGTCAGGGTACAAATGTATTTGCAGTTTATAGCCCCTTCATCCAAATATAAGATATTTTTGAAAAGTATGATATATATATATATATATGAAATATAATTAAAAAAAATATGTAGAGTGATGGGAGGGCATTGAAAGAAGTTTATATCTATCATTATAATAATTAAATATAATTACAATTATTATATAGTTAGTTATAGTAAAAAATTATTATTATTATTTAAAATATAATTAATATTTTAATGATAATATTATAAATATTTTAAAAGAAATTTATAAATATCATTAAAATTATAATTAATTAAAAAACAATATTTCTTCTAAAAAATAATCAACCGGGTTATTCTTGTGCTTCATCATCCATTATTACATTTGTGTGTGTGTTTATTATTTTAATATTTATTTATCTTTTGTTAAAAGAATATATTAAAAATATTATTAAAAACTAATTAGTTTTTTAATGTTAAATATTTAAATATAATAATTATTTTTTTATCAGAAAATGGATTTTTTTTGGGAACCCATTTTGAAAAATCATAAAATTTTCAATTTTTCATATGATATATAAAAATATCTATAATTAATCAAACAAATTAAAATTTTCAATAATAACGGATAATAGTTGACTCCTTGTTTTGTTACCATACAAAAAATCATTGTTTTTTCATCTCGAATATAATTCCCTTACCAAACTATACCACAATCCATTTTTATTTTTATTTTAAGAAGCCACATTTTGGGTTAGTGGGAACCATACAAAACCCCCACAAACCATCGCTACTAACCCAATTTAGACTATCACCATTATAGTATGTTCAGAATTCAATGTCCACTACACCCAAACCCTAACCGAGTAACACCATTATTTTTAAATGCCTCAAAACCTGACCCTTCCAAAATTAAAAAATGAGCCTAAAAATTTTCCAATTTCAAACAAAACAGTCACACAGAAAATCCATCATGAACCACGTGCCAGACGCTGACCGAGACACCATCCATCCAACACATCACTGCCATCATCACGATGCTAGGAAAACACTATCACTGTCAACATGAATGCATCAGCAAGGCCGACGACCTCTTCTTAGACATCCGCGACCTTCAAAAAATGACGCCACCAGAACCGAACATCATCATCGCTGAACAAAGACATTGTCACCTCCGGTACCACGACGCAGCACCGTTGCTCCAACTACGTCGATATCACAGCATCTTGAGTCACCATTTGGAGTTCACCATCTCCATTCCACCATCAATACCATCATCATTGTACAAAACCAGAATGACGGAACCCATAGATAGATTCCACAAACGTCCTGCACCAGAAAGGGAGACCATCGGTGAAAATAAAGCCACAAACATGACAAAAAACTAAAAAGGGAACACGAAATCGTGGAAGAAAACTAAATTAGACTAGGAAATAACCCCTAAAGAGATATGGATATGAAACCCTGAAAAAACCTCTAGAACTGCAAACTGTAAGCCCAAAAAATTGTGCATCGATCGCTCTAAATCTGACCTGAAGGGGAGTGGTGGAACCAAGATCAGAGTAGGTTTGGGACGCTAAGGATGAAGACCGACTTTGGTAGAATCTAGAAACCCCATGTCCACCGAACCTCAATTCCAAAGCCTCCATGTTACCTTCATACTATCCCCGACCTATGGAAGCACGAATAAACTTGAGTCCAGAGCAGTTAAGGTGACGATGGCCGTCCAAAAGACGTACCTTCAATGGGAAAAACAAGAGAACCACGAAGAATCCAAGAGCCAAGGGGAAGATCCAAGAGATGAGGGGTGGATCCAAGGGCCGAGGGGCAGAGCCGAGAGTGTAGGGGACGAAACCCTATATGAATGGAGAAGGTGAGTTCGGAGAGTGCTCTCCACAGATGCACTGAGAGCATTACCTAACCTAACCAAAGACCTCATCACACCACACTTCCCTCGTCTCTTGTATTCTTTCTATACCATATTTCATTCATGTTCCAGAGAGCAGAGTGTGTTCTATAATGATTAGTCCAGCATCCCTCGAAATTCCATTCCCAATTTACTTTGCACTCATATCCATTAGAATCATCATCCTTGAGCCATTCGATGAAGGCCATTAAGTGAGGTAAATTCATAAACAAGAATTCCCTACCCAGAACAAAACATCCTTCAAGGGAAATAGAATATGAAAATCAAGATGTACTACACCTATAGGCATTACTTTGGGATAAGTCTGCAAATTCACTAGTGTTTAGAAAAATATCAACCTAATGAATAAATCAACACATTCAATTTTTTTAGCTCGATTTGTGCCTGGAAATCCAACACACCTCCTACTTCCACCAAAACTCTAACACCGATGAAAAAATTAAGGTGTGAGATAACCCTAGAATATATCTTTTCACAATGTGTGATGATAAAGGGTTTTCCCCACCCATGCGATGACCATTGAGTATTTAGGCGCTTCATCTTCATCCAACCCTTCCTCACGTGTCGCGGGTGAGAGAACAACATTCAAATTTATTATTGTGAAGGATAAAAAACTCTTCAAAGTGGAAGATGGCGGTGAATCCGATGATACTTGAATCTCATTTTCGTTTAACCCTCCCCTCCAACCATCTCTGTAGATTAGATCATCTTGTCTTACATCACCATGGTGGCACTCCTTTTTTTTGGATATTTCTACTTTCATTTTGGTGATTTTTAATGAGTTTGAGATGCACATATATAGGTTTAGAAGAGAATTATTATGGATTATTTAATCAAATTTTTTCAATTTTTTATTAATGAATAGAAATATTCCATCCTTGTTTGGAAATTATTAGTAGTGGATAATTATTGTTTTAACAATGAAATATATTTGGATTAACTATAAAAATAACCATGTATTTATTTTTTTTGAAATAAATCATAATTATATTAATTTAAATTGTAAAAATATATATAACTCAATTGACTAAAATAGTAAAATATTTGTAGTTTAAAAAATAACCAATTTTAATTTTTTTAAAAATTAATATTTTTAACATCTATATAAAATAATATTTTTTAGGTTTTCAAATCAATAGTAATTCATGAAGATGAAAAACAATTATTCATATTATAAAAATCTCAATCAATACCAAAATATTGATATATTGATTTTGGTTACTATATAAAATTATTTTTTGTGTGAATTTAAGAGTTTAATAAATATGTAATTATTTATATAAGAGAAAATATACTTAAAAAATATTTTTTATGTTTTGTTAAAAATTGTAATTTTTCAAACCAAAATAATTTATTATACGTTATAATAATTAAATTTTAAAATACTATTAAGAAATACCACGAAAATATTTTAATGGAAATTCACCTGAAATATTATAAACACAAAATGTAAAATACTAGTGGAAAATGTCCTCAAAAAAATATAGTTGGAATCCTACTAAAATTTTAAATTATAAAATAACTCTAGAAAACAATTGTAAAATACTAGTGGAAGTTAATATTTAATATTTTATATTAGGAAATTTAAAATCAAAAAATACTAATAGATAAATTCCATAAAAAATAAATTAAAAAATTTAAATTAAATTTAAGAGTATAAAATATCACTAGAATTTTGTAGTTTAATAATACAATATGAATTTCATTTTAAAATTCTTTGAAAAATTCACCATAAAGTACTTTAAAACTTCACAAAATAAATTTCAATGAAAATTACACTTTAAAATATTAATGAAAATTTTTTATAGGAAAATACAATGAATAATACTACGAAAAATGTCATAGAAAAGATAAAATTATATATTCCACTGAAAAATACATTGATATAAAAAAATTGCGATATTTAATTAATTTATTAAATATTAGTTTCTTTTTATCAAAATAAATTCTTATACATTTCAAAAGAGATTATGTGTCATTAAATATATAATTAGCTGCTTTTTTTAATTTTTTCTCAAATGACTAAGAAGATTAATTTTTTAATATTTATATTATTTTTAAAAACAAAAAGGCATTCTACTTTATAATCATAAAAATATTATTTCATATAAAAATATAATTGTTTTTTCTTATGCATTTTAATTTTTTTCCTTTTACACTATTAATTTTTTAATATAGAGAATGTTAATTTTCAATTTCCATTTTATTATATAATTATATTTTTAAAAACAATTTATGTTGTTAGATTATTACTATATAAACAGTCATATGAACTATTACATTCTATTCACAAGGATTGAAGTCTTATGATTAAAAAAACCCATGAGATCAAAAGCCTTGCAAAGAAAAGTATTATTAAGATCAAGACCAATGAAGCTTAGTATATTTCAAATATTTAATTAGATTGTTAATTTATTACCATTGTAGTATTTTGAGAAAAATACACACCTAACTTTTCCGTTTTCAAAAGTAGTCTTCCCAAATGTGGCAAGGGTTAATTAAAAAAAATTCCAAGAAAACAGATAGTTACAAGGTAGAATGACGTTTCAGTAAGAAACTAACTATTCTTGGGGTTCTTATACTGATCACATAAAAGGTACATCTGTATGATTTCAATATATATATATATATATATATATTTAATGTTTAAAAATATAATAGTTTAAATTCATATATTAATAGAGTTTTTCTTACTCTCTTTTATTCAATTTATTCTTGTTACATGAATAAAAATGAATATATGGTGTTTTCATGAATTCAAGATTAGTTTCTATAGTTTAAGAACCTATAAATCTTCAAATTGTAGTTATATTATATCTCAATGTTCTTTCATAATAATTTGTTAGTGTCTACTTACAATTGTGTTCATCACTTGGAATACATTATTCATTCCTTCTTCGAAATGTAATCATAATTTTTTCCATTACGTGAAGACTGTATATTGGTCCTATAAAGAGAGATCCAATTAAAAGATCTTGGTGCCTCTTTAACAAGTTGATTTTTATTGAACTGAGATATCAAAATTCTTGAAATGGTACCACAAAGTGAAAATGACCTTCTAAGAAGAGATAGTGTTGGTGGTGTGGAATAGCAGATATTTGTACCCTAAACCACAATAAATCTAATGTGTCATGATTCTTGTCTATTCTATATTTATACTGTATATTTATTAGATTATAGTGGGAAAGGTCAGAATAATATTCCAAATAGGGATATCTATTTTGAGTAAAATTTTTATGAACTGAATTCACCCACCTTGAGTCAATATATGACCTTATAAGAACAACACATGTGATACATTCATGTATTTATGTAGTGTTGTCTTATAGTTGTGTTATGTTATCTTCATGGTCTCATAGGTTGCAATGAAACCAATTATAAAACCATGTTTATTCAATAACAATAACCATTGCATTTATTTCCAACTACTAGGCCATGGCAAGGAACCACACCATTTCATACTATATATTCAAGTATCCAGAAGGTCAGATGAAAAGATCTAATAAACTCATTGCCCTTTCGATCCACCTACCTATCGACGCTTGAGTGTAGTCATGTCATGCATCTTTTGAAGTCACATGTCTCTATAATTGTGGTATAATTATATCACATATCAAATTAACATTGGTGGGCCAAAGCCTTAGTTCTCTAATAGACCAAATGCATGGCCTGAAATCCAAAATCTGGGGAATAATACCACTCTTATATTATTGTTTCTACCACAATACTAATGTACATATAGTATTAATTCTAAAATAGAAACAAAAAACCATTATCCACCCAGATTTGAACTTAGATTTTCAATATGTGATGTTAGACTTATGAAAAAAATTCTAAGGTGTCATTTCAAATCTCATCCTTTTGAATAATTTTTTTAACAAGAAATATTAATTATATGATTTCAAGGTAAATACACACCTAAATGTTTAAAGTAATGAATATTTAAATTTTTTAATACAAGATTCTATTATTATTATTTATAAAAAATTATTATATAAATAATTTATTTAATCCTTTCATTTTAATAACACTTATTGAAACTTATTTTTTTGAATCCCACCAGAAATCCACTCTAACATGTTTGAAATCCAATGATGTAAAGGACAATGCCTCAAGAGGCATACAACTGAGTCAAATCGATGCCTCATAAGAATGGAGGGATATAGAAATATTATGGATGAGCATATTAACTTCCCTTTAAAGGTAAGAAAATGAAAAATGGAAATAATCTAAATATTCTCACTAAATATTACCTAATCATATCCCTAAAGAATAATAAATTGTTGGGAGAAACTTAACCAAATAGAAAAGTGTGAGGGAATATGATTCCAAAATAGCCTTTTTACAAACCGAATTCATTGAAAACATAAGGTCAAAACATGATGCAATAGATTTAGAAACATACACAGACCAATAACTAAAAGAATAATGTTCCATAGAAACCAAGACTATCCTAGAGGAGTCACAACCCACCATACCCACTCTAACCCAAGCATCATCAAATATAACAACATCATCATTCACCATTAAAACATCTATTGAGGGAAATTGACAATACATATAATGTTTCACTACTTTATCAAAAAACCCTTCCATCACATGGGTTTTCCGGCATCAATTAGAACAGAATACAGTTATACTCAAGCATCATCAGGGGTCAACTAATTTTTAAAAATAAAATAATTTCAACTCATCCAAAAAAACCATGAAACTGTAAAGAATTATACAATGAATAGGGATTTAAAATCCCCATAACATTTAGAAAGGACATAAGAGGAAGAAGAAACCTCATCTAGCACCTAAGAAATCACATTACGTTAACATTCCCAAATAGGCTAAATATTATATCATTAAAAGTAATCATGTAAATTTATATCTGAGATGAACCTAAAAATGGCATTGATCATTCATGATAAAATATGTTCCCCACAAAATAGTTTGAATCAGAACGAAGTCAGCAACATTATTGTATAAAAAATACAAAACCTTTGGTAATAAGTGAGAAGACTAAAACTTTATCTAAATCAAATCAGAATCATAAGCAAAGAATTTTATTCCTAACCAATATCTAGAGTCCATTGTGTACCCTATACACATATAGAATCAATAGAAGATTCATCACCAATCATCTATCAACAAATACGTATATTAGAGATATAACTTTTCTCTATCTCATTGTATAATGAATTCGGTTAATAAAAATTCCATCTAGAAAAATAAATCATAATAATATCTTAAAAAACCACATTCTTCATTTAAATAAAGAAAATCAATGAAATAATGTACCAATCTGCACCACACAGCCAAGGATCCATCAAAATATTAACTAACCACACATTAAAGATGTTCTAATAGATATCCTCCATTATAAAGTCCTTGGTTTCTGAAATAGGATGCCTCGAAAAACATGGATTCTGTCATTGAAGGTCACGTAGAAAAAAACATGGGGGGAATATTTTTTCACATAGGAACGAAGTAGGAAGGGAACATGGAAAAAATAAAAACCTCCAACAATTATTAGAAAGACTAGCTATATTGAATGATCCCATATGCTGGAATACTAAACCTCCATCCTCTTCAAAGAGACATAATGATTCCCATGAAACCATGTGCCATAATACCAAATGACTATCTATATAAACCCTCCAAAAGTCTATTAATATCGAATAAAATTGATTTATAATAGTGTAGGAATATTTAATGAAGGACATAAAATATGTATGACTAGGTTGAACCACTTATTTTATCAAGACAACATTCTAATCCCTATCTAGTAACATCCCCTTCTAAACAATTATCCACTCCCAAAACCTATCCATAATTGATGAAAACACCTCCATTTAAGATATTATAACAACTATAAGATGTCCCAAATACTAATTATTTATAATAACCTAATAAACATGTAATATAGTAGACAAATCATCACTTTTATTTTCAATATAATTTCTGATTTGAATTATTAGTATCTAATCATTGTTATATTTCATTAAATTAATGTGGAGGTAATTTGGTTTCTCACTACATTGAAATGTATAATAGCTCATCTAGTATTTTTATGTCATTTAATTATGTCCACTTTGTGGCTTTACCCATTACATTCTGGGATTTTAGGTGAATAAAATTTTTATTTAAAAAATTATAATATTTATTTTTAATCTTATAGATAATAATTATTATTATTATATATTTCATGTGATTATTTAATTATATTCTAAACTCAATGAGTGTCACATTGAAACGAAATCTATGGATTATGAAAAATATAAATAAAGGACATATGGGGGATTCCATAATAGAATTATGAAGAAATATATGTATTAATAATGGAATAGTGAAATTGATATTGAGAATAATGAATATTTAGGAATATACAATATTTTTTATGAATGAAAATTCAAATCCATTTTTACCCTTTTTATGAAATTAAATTAATAATAGTTTGTGAGTGAAAAATCATATCATTTTTATCATCTTGCAAAAAACCATATTTTGAGGATTATGAAAAAATAAAATGAGAGAAGGCGTATTGCATGATAAAAGTAGGAAGTAATAAAGATAATTATAATGGACTTGTGAAAATGATATTGAAAAGAAAGAATATTCAAGTAAAGAAAAGAATGGTTTATGAATGAAAAACCATATTCTTTTTTGACCCTATTATAATTTCATTTTATTGAAAATAAAACCATCAACATAAATATTATAGGAATCGAAATTAAAAAAATCAAGGGGATGGAAGAAACCCAACATGAAGCACCTTGATAACTCCTAAAATCATTCATGAAAATGTGACACATAATTGAACTATATTCTAAAAAAGGAGAAACCACAATAAAAAAATCAATTACGAAGATATGATATTATCAGTAAATGACGTAAAATTAATGAGGTTTCCCTCATCGTTCTCTAAGGAATAGATAAAACCATGAATGCTAAATTCAACCATGATATTACTCCAACCATAAGAAGAAGTATAGTAGATGACCTTCAAAGTGGACATGGATTTTTCCACATGGGGGTCCATCCTAAAATGTCAATTGAGTGAATATTCATGACTATAGAAACCAGGAGATAATATATAATCACAATATGTACAATAGAACCTTCTCCCAATATTTTCATCCCAAAATTAAGCATAAATACACATATATGGAGAGGAATCCATGTAACCCGAGGGTCCTGAAATAGAAAAGGAAGATGGACCCCCTTGATCAATCCAATTAGAACCCTAGCTATGTATCATGGAAAACCAAAACCTATCATCGTTGGATTCATTCTCAAACATATAGGTATTTTAATTTTTCCAAATTATCCATACCCAAATACATACACCCATAATAATTTTCAATAGAAATAATCTAAACCATTCCCCCCCAAGAATAATATACCTAAGACTTCTTCAAAGTGATTAGACTTGTGGATCACAGATAAAACACATCCAAATCATAGAGAGGCAATAGAATACCATGTGAAAATTTGTTTTCACATTGGTATGACAGATAGGGAATAAGGTGATCTTAGAAATATATTGAGCGGTAAGACGTTCTTAGGTAGGAAGGATACCTATAAACATTTTAAAAGTGTAGAGTATATCCTCTATTTGGTCTTTTATCATCCAAATATTCTTCCATGTAGGAGGCCCAATAACAAATTTATATGCAAGGCTAGTCCTGTATCCTATGTGGACTGAGTAGTGGTCTGAAAATTTAGAAAACTATTAGAGTAAACATGTTAAGGTTCCATGTCCCACTAGAATAAATAAAATTTACATATATTCAATCTCATATAACTAATGATCAAGATTATAAGGATCTCTCCCTCTAATATCATCAACCATAAAATTATTCAATAAAGCACACTCAAGACCTGGACCTGGATTAGAGAACAGTTTGATGTCATCGACACCAGTCAACCAATGGTCACTCTTGATATTAAACATAGAATCTCTCGAATTTATCTAGTAAATCTTAGAGTTTTGAATAGATTTACATCCACAAATTATCCTATAGAAGAAGCTCAGATGAGGTCCTAGACTGGAGGAAAATAAACCATCATTAGTGAAATACATTGCATTGAATACATTTTCACCCATGCTAATCAGGTTTTGAAAAAAGTGCCAAACATTCTTATCAAGAATGACATTGTTAAAAATAATCATGTCCCGGAAAATCATGCCTCATTGAAACTTTTGTTCACAAAGATTCTCCAAAGACATCCAATGAATGTTTTTATTACCATTATCAGGAACCTAGAAAAAATTAGCAGTGTTTTCCTAGATTATATGAATGATGAAATCCAAGATCATGAATATGTACATCACATGTGATAATACATCATAGGAAATTTCTTTAATTAGTACATCCTCTCAAGCCTTCGATAGATTTTTTATAGAACATATTGTAAATTTTCAATAAAATTTAAAAAGGTATGAATGCGAATAATTTTTTTTATCACCCAAAGATCATCATATTGCCTAAACTATTTTTATGTTTATCCACAACTTTGATTCCACACAAGAAAATGATGGTAGCTATCATTAAATCCTACAAACCCCTACTAAAGTAAATATCTGATTTTTTGATGTTGACATATTGTTCCATGGATTTTATGAAGGTATTAATAAAATTAATAACCTCCTATAATTCTAAAATATTTTCTATTTAAAAAAGGTGTTACTTATTAGTAAAAAATAAGTGAGTGATAGGAATTATATGCTAAAAACCCTTATCCCTATTAATGAATCATTCCAAATATTACATAGAATCTTAATGAGAAAAAATGGAGAAATAAGTATGGGTAAATAGGTTCACCCTCACTACCACAAAATAGGGTAAGGGAAGCACTGCCCTTTATCAGTGGTAAACAGCAAGCGCTAATAAAGGGAACATTTATCAGCGCTATTATTAGTGCTGATAAACGTTTTTATTCTTAATTTATATTAAATTAAAATATTATTAATAAAAAATAATGTTTTTATAGATTAAAAATTATATACCAATATTTATTTATATATACTCTTTATTGTTATAATTATTTATAAATATATATATATACCTTATATGTTATTTTAAATAAATACATAAGAATATAAATAAATTATTAAATAAAAAATGTTGGAATCTTTATCAGAACATTTAAGAAGCACTGATAAAGGTTCTAATAGTTTTTATTTATGAACCCCAAAAGGCCCCTTCCTCCCTCACATGCATTTAAGCTTTTATGGAAGCTGAACCATGCCACTTTTCCGTTGCGACCTCTCCTCCTCCTCCTCCTCCTCCGCTATAGCTGGGTTTTCCTCCTCCACCACGACTACCATCCTCCTAAGCCGTCGTTGCCTCCACCGCCACTGACTCCAGCACCACTGCCTCTGGCCCTGCTACCTCCTCCACAGTTGCCTCCTCTGCGGCTTCCTCAGCCATGCCTACCTCCTCCGACGTTGCCTCTGCCGCCGCTTGCTCCGCCGCCACTACCTCTGGTGCATGAAACCTTGGACATGGTCTTGGTTGTAGAAATTGAATGAAATATCTAAATTTTAATTGTTTCAACCATGTCTCTATTGTATGTTTATCTATTATATTTTAAATGACTGTTGAACTCATTCTATAGAATGTGGGTTCTATAATTTCTTGTTATCTTAAGGTGTGTTTAAACATGGTGTGGGTTGATTTCAGTATTAGTGGGTTCCTGGGGTTTGTATTATATGTTAAATTTTGTGCTTGGTTTTAGATTATTTTATTCTCATGGGTTTCCCCTATTTTATGTTTTCTATTTAGTTCGAAATCTCCTCTGTCGTGCGCCTCTCCTCTGCCGCAAACGCACCTCTGTTGTGTGCTGAAAGACACCTTCACAGTGAGTTTCCTCCTATTACACATTGGTTTCCTCTTGTTCTAATGTTATTACTATTTGATATTGATGTTTATAATATGAAATGTATGGGCTAATTGCCCCATTGAAAATCCCGGCTGCTGGTGGTCCTGGTTTGCACAATAAATGAATTGAATTTTGGTTGGTTCCTGTAGAACATTTTAATATAAAAATTGGAAATTTACATATAATTGACTATTGAATGAACACCCCGGAATGAAAAAACATCTTTGATAACCACTTAATTAACAAAAAAATTGAATAAGGTATGCTTTTTGAAATCTTAAATTGTGATTGTTTGGTTTATATGGTTTTGCGATTGTGAGCACGATTGTGTTTCTGTATGGTGTTGCGGTTGTTGGCATGATTGATATGACATTTGTTTTCCATATTTTAGTTATTCCACTATTTAATATCAATCCAAAATTTACAAATTTCAATGGAACCCCAACTTTTTTAATAGTTCAATTCCACGGAATCCTAGAAAACCACATCTAGAGGACTCTATGAGAAACTTTATGGACACCCTAGTCAAAAATTGATTGAACCTAATTCCCTTTTGTGTGGGAAAAACTATTTGAGAATAAAAACTCACATACCTCTTTATTTACAGGAAAAAAACTTTTTGTCATTCGATTTCAATGTAGTGGTGGAGACAAAAAAAATAGAGGAATATGATGTTATCTTTGAGCTTTAGTGAAATTCCAATGAGATATGATTTTGCTATTTATGTGTTTGACTCATTCTCTACAAACCTAGAATTCACTTCTTCTTCTTAATTTTTTTTTCAATGATGACCAATTTTTAAGATTAAATGATTATAGTGAGAAAATAATGAAAATGAATAATAATTACTGAAATTATTCTTCTTCTCATAAGGTGCACTAAATTATATACATAATATTTTCCCAAAAAATTATCATTATGTGACCAAAATTATATTAGGATTTGTATTTCATGTAAATAATGAGGGTTTTATTGAAAATGAGATTAAATAATTTATTATCTTATTTTCTAAACACATGAATAAATTAATATGTTTACTTTGATTAAATTTTACCTATGTTCATGTTAGTTTAATTATTTTAATATTTTATTTCTAGCATGGGGTGAACATTAGGATGAAGCAGTCATATGTTTTCAAAAAATTTATCTCATGGATTTTTCCTTGTAATTTTTTTATAATGTGGGTTTTTTCGTATTGATGATTATTAAAACTAGAAATTATCCCAAATAATAATATTATTTTGTAATTTATTTCAATATGGAATAAATTTTAGTTCAAATAATTGTAATACATTAAGAAACTTTTCCCCTATGAATAGAGAATTATATTATTATCTAATACTAATGTTCTTTGATGAACCTAAACATGAGCTCACCCATGGGTGGTTGAGTTTTTTTCCCACCACCACAATAAAAAATATTCAGATATAATACACATTTTAGTTTGATGTTTATTATGCAATGTCACAATAGAGTAAAATCGAAGAGTTCATGGGTTTAGAAGAATGATGATAATGATCTGGCGAGTTCAAGGTATATTTTAAGGAACCGTTGGATGATGATGGATTAGACAGTGATAGTTGGAATGATATTAACCCAACACGGTGCCTTGGATGCTATGTGGTTTGAAAATTTGGTTAGTAATGGAATCACAACTATGAAAGGAGGTTAAATTGGTGTGTATGGTGTAAAGATGATGTTTTTCAGATTCTATATATTTTTAAAATACATGGTATGTTGTCTTGTAAAATGGAATATGCTTCACCATACATGGATATCATATAGATTTTAATGCCCCACAAAAGTTATCTCCAAAATTTACACCACATGACTCATCTTCTAACTCAAACGTGGAATAAGTTTCATTTTAAATGTTAGATATCATGTGATCCTAGGTCACACACAATGTAACTCCAAGACAAATACTTCATCATGAAACCATGGACATGCCATTAAATAATGGAACAACCAAATGATATGTGTTTTACTTCACTCACACCATGTATAGATTCCATAGAAACTTGATGTGCATAGACTATACACCCTTAGTGGTCTTTTAAGGACTATGAACCATGTATTCTACAAAAATGTGATGCATAGATGGTGAGGTGACTCAGTATGTATCTAAAGTATATGCCTTTAGCTCAAGTAATTCTATATGTCATGTATTATTAGTGGCATCATGGAGTCATTGTAAGAAAAACATGGAATAAATTTGATATATGTCATATTAAATCATTTAAATCTTATCCATACACTATGTTCACCCTATAGGACACACCATGTATATGGATTTCACATGAGTTTAGAATTGGTAGTATACAACCAATATTGACAGAGAACCCTACACATTGTGTATCCATTGAACAAATTTTGTGCTATGTTATTTTCATTATTATTATTTATTTTTCACGTATATGATAGTATTTCATGTATGAGTATCCCTTTATAAATATATTATCAATTAGATCACAATAGTATGATTATGTCAATCAATGGAAATTGCACATGATGTGGTTTGGATATTTTAATTATCTTCACTCTTATTGAGAGTAGACAAGTGAAAAGTGAGATGTTTGGAGAAAATATGGAGTATGATACTCCCCCATGTTTCGGTGAAGAGTCATACATGTATTGGTTTTAGGTACTCCGTGGATATATACAACAGACAGGGCACAGTCACCCGTATATAGATAGTGTTCATGTACTTCAAATGTTTTGGGGTAGCTTTCTCTATTTCATGTATGAGTAGCCCATTATATCCTTACATTGTTTTTTGAGGGCTTTCTACTGGTTATGTTTATAATAACACATGTATGGCCTTTATAACAACATGTTATGTGTTTATTTTTATTCATTACAGTTTGGAGATGAACTTTATGGACATAGAGTTAGTGAGGTTAGAATAATAGTTAATTGAATCCAATGATTGTTCATGGTAGATGCATTTGTACCATGATTTTTTTATAAAACCCAAAAAATGATCCCTGATTAATTAAAACGTAATATTAGGAAAGTTCGAGATTGAACCCATCAAGACGATGAATATAAATAAATAATGGATGAATGCCAATCAGTTGAAAAAAGAGTATGAAGATGGCGTGAAGGATTTTATCATGTTTGTAGAGGATCATGCATGTGACCCTTCTCAAATCCTTTGTCCATGTTTACGTAGTTGTTATTCAGGAAACATTAGTCTAGCGTATTTGGAAGAATACCTGATCTATCACAGAATAGATCGAAGTTATACATGATGGAATAAACACGAGGGAAAACGAATGTAGGTAGTGTCTCGGATAACACGACATTTTATGGATCATCTTATATGATTACAACTATGAACAATGAAGATGATTGTATGGACGATGTGATTACAGATGCAAATGATGATGGAGATCATATTGAGGAAATGAAAATGATAGTAGAAGATGAACTTCGTGATTTCCAAAAAAAATTGAGAAGTTAATGAGTTTTGAAAAAAACCATTATATGATGGTTGCACTAAATATACAGCATTGTCAGCTGTACTGAAGCCTTATAATTAGAAAGCAGGAAATGTGTGGAGTGACGCCAATTTTATGGAACTACTTGCTATCCTGAATGACATGATCCTAGAATATAATGATCTCCCAAGTCGAACATACGATGAAAAACGAATGCTACAATCGATGGGTATGATCTCTGAAAGAATACACGCCTTCTCGAATGACAGTATATTGTTTCCCAAGGACAACAAATCAATTATAGAATGCCCAAAGTGTGGTGCTTCTCGATGCAATAAGGATGATTCTAGTCGTACGAATGTTTTATGGTACGTTCCAATCATTTGAATGTTTAGGCGCCTATATGGAAGCGAGGAGACTCCAAGACAATTGATATGGCATGCATATACAATAATTAAAGATGGGACACTACGTCAGTCAGAAGACTCTCCTCAGAGAAAGAGAATTGATCATGAGTATCCTGAATTTTGAAACGATCCGAGAAACCTTCGTTTGGCATTATCTACAGATGGGGTGAATCCTTTTGGTTTTCAAAGAATCAATCACAGTACATGGCCGATTATGTTGGAAAATTATAACTTACCACAATGGTTATGCATGAAAGAAAATACATCATGTTATCTATGCTTATATCACGACAAAAACAATCGGGTAATGATATTGATGTTTATTTGGCTCCATTAATCGAGGATTTGAAAATATTGTGGGATTTGGGTGTTACGTTGTATGATACTTACAATAATAAAGAATTCACTTTGAAATCTAGGTTGTACAGGATGATAAATGACTTTTCTAATTATGGAAATTTTTCAGAATATAGAATTAATGGAAATCAAGGTGTCCCATTGGCGAACAAGGAACACAATCAATTAGGTTGAAACATTCATCGAAAACCATGTTTCCAGGACATCGCAGATTTCTACCCCGATGACATAAGTACCGATCTTGGATGAAATCATTCGACGAAAGTTCAAAAGAACATAAAACACAATCTCCACTAATAGGTGATCATGTTTTTGAGAAAGTAAAATATTTGAACACTAATTTTGGTAAAACATTTTTGAAAAACCTTACGATCACTGGTTGGAAAAAGAGATATGTTTTTTTTACATTACCATACTGGAATTGATTGTTTGTCAGAAATTTTCTTGATGTTATGCATGTTGAAAAAAATAAATGTGATAGTGTCATCGACATGTTGCTAAATGCACCCGGAAAAACAAATGATGGAACTAAGGCAAGGTTGGACATAGTTGAGATGGGAATATGAGAGGAGTAGGCACCAGTGAAGAGTGAAAAACGAAAATTTCTTATTCTTGCTGCTTACAATCTTTCCAGGTAGGATATATACCAATTTTGAAACTTCTTGAATGACCTAAAGGATCCTGATGGGTATTCATCAAATATCAAGAACATCGTGCCAATGAACAATTTATAATTAAAGGGTCTTAAATCACATGATGTCCATGTTTTGATGCGAGATCTAATTCCTATAGCTTTATTTTTCATTTTGACCAATAATTCCTTCCATACATTAATTAAGCTTTGTTTCTTCTTCAAAGCTATATGCAGCAAAGTTATAGACCCGGAGAAATTTCCAACTATGGAAAGACAAATTGTCATCATATTATATGAATTGGAAATGTTCTTCCTGCAGACATTTTTGATATGATGGTTCATTTGATGGATCATTTGGTGAGAGAGATTCTACTATGTGATCTTGTACATTATTGATGGATGTACCCCTTTGAATCGTATATGAAGATTTTGAAAGGGTATGTCAAAAGTCCAAGTCGACCAGAAGGTTGTACTACAGAGAAATATATTGTTGAGGAAGACATTGAATTCCTTACTGAATACATATCTGGTGTGGAAAACATTGTCCTACCAAAATATCATCACAATGGGTAGCATGAGGGTGAATGAATTTCTGGAAGAGAGGTTGTCACAATCAATATTACAGATCGGAAGCCGGATCACTATAGTTTTTTCATAACAGTTTCGATGTTGACCCTTATGTTCCAACCCACAATGATATTCCCAGGCATTTGAATCCTTCTAGGGAAGAAAAATGGATATCAGATACACATATTCAATAGTTTATAGAATGGTTTCGGGACAATATTTATAAGTAGTTTGATGAAAATACATATGCAATTTTAGAACGACTTTTATGGCTATCTAGAAGAGAAATTGGGTATGTATTATCTTACAATTCTTAAATAGTTAATGGTTATACATTCTATACAAATGAACATGATGAATATAGTACCATACAGAATTGTGGGGTTACACATGTGGCTAAGGCGATGCATGTTTCTGGTGCTATGGACAGAAGTCCAATTTATGCAAATATGTCACAAATTGGCATCATCAAACAAATATGGGAGTTGGATTATATGAAATTCAAAGTGCCGATTTTTCTATGTATGATCATTGATAACAGGAGTGAGGTTAAAATAGATGAATTAGGATTCGTGAAAGTAGATTTCAGTAAGGAAGGGGGGAAAGAAGATCCATTTATAATGGCATCACTGACAGTACAAGTATTTTATGTTCCAGACCCCACAAACTGAAATTAGTCAATTGTTCTGTTATTGACCAAAACAACTAAATTGTTAGATGAATGTTCAACGGAGGATGACCCTTTCTTAGGGACATCACAATCATTTCATAGCAGTCCCAATTTAGATGTTGTTTTGTATGTCAGAGGAGATCACAATGAAGGGATTTAGATAGTTGATAGATTGGTCAAATCTCTTCATCCATTAAAAAGAGAGTACAATAATTAGGTCATTTGTTTATTGTAATATACATTGTGTTATGTTATGTTATTATCTGTTCGTTGCTTCTTTTATGTAATCTAACATAAAAATTATACCACTTATTTAGATAATGACTTCTTCACCTGCGGATGTGCCCAATCCCGAGGCACAAAGGCCTCTCGACTAGCTTCTGGTGGACCCAGCGTAGTACAACAATAGGTTTCTCAAACTGTTGTTGCTAGTCCCATTACTGAGGTACAACAGGTTTCTTAATATGTAGCTACTGGTCTCAGTGCTGAGGTACAACATGTTTCTCAACCTGTTTCTGTTGGTCCCAATGCTGATGCGAGCGCTCCATATGAACATAATGATGATTCTTCTATAGAAATGGTAGTAAATTAAACCCTTAAAGTGTAAAAAAAAACAAGAGCACCGTAGTTTGACAGTGTTAGCCAAAATCCATGAGGAAAAAGAAAAAGGAATCAAATTTACGGTGGGATGGAATAAGCGAGACCAACATGTTAACCCCAGCATAGCCATCTTTAGTTGTGACATTGTAATCGTCACTCAGCAACGTGTGCCGATTGATGTACAGTCTTGAAACCTTGTTTTCACTGGGCTTAAGACACTAATATGAGAAGATATTATGGTATCATTATGATATCATTTTTTTAAATTATTAAAATAAAATAAAATACGAAAACATTGACATACTCTTCATCATCCACTGCAGAGTGATTTAATTTTAGATTACTTAAATAATGAATATGTATTAAGAGTTTTAGAAAGTATTTATAGAGGTTTCAACACAATTTTAATAAAATATCATCTAAAGATGTTGAAGGTAAAGTCAAGCCACACCCATCTCTTCTTTATCCACATTTGATATCCCATGGAGTGTGGGATGCGTTTAGAAACCTTCGTCGGGAGCATACTTTTCAGGTACATTGTGTGGTTTAATACTATGTTTTACATTACCTGTATTCCTCACATGGACTGAAAATTTTTTATTTATGAAACAAAAACATAGTGTTGAAAATAAAAAACTCGCAAAAGAACTAGCATACCCTTACCGTAATTCAAGAATGGGGTATGCTTCACTTCAGAAAAAATTGGTACATCTTTTGAATCTACCATACTACTTTTATGTCACATAAAACAACACTATAAAATTGTTTTTATTTTTAAATGCAGATTGATGAATCAAAATTGAAAGCCATATCCATCCCATTCCTTGTGTTATGGAAGTAGGATTGTGTAAATAAAGAGGGAACACTAATAGATGAAGACACACAAAAATTGTGGGAATCTTGTATAAGTATGACATAATATAAATTTTATTCACATTAAATTGCTATTAATTTACAATGACTACTTATTTTTCTATATTTTCTATCTAATATAGTCATAGGAATCAACAACGCCTGCACCAGATGAATACATACATTCAGTGGCCTTGAAGCAGCCAGACCAGTATGGTTGTGTCAGAGGTGCAGGATTTGGGGGAGAATCAATGAGAAGAAACAACTCAATAACAACCCCTGTGTGATGATCCCGCCCCACCCCCACCGAATTTCAGGCGATCTAATCCCCAAAAAACATCACTTAGCTGAGGTAATCAATGTTTTAATAATTTTTTCTGTAAAATGTGAATCACAGAGGCACTGATACCTCTCATATACTAACATTCTACAGGGTGAAAATGACTGTGATTTATATCTATCAACTCCCACCTATCGCCTTGTAGCGAGGGCTATGGTGTTCAATACAGAAAACGACATGCTACAAAACTTACAACTTCCAACAGATCATTTAGCGTGGCAATTAACATAGCTAATGACCCGAGTGTCGAGCTACCTATTCCTAATGACGATGATGACATTAATACGATTGAACAAGCTATTGGATCATTCATCACATGGCCAGAAATTCTTATAAAAAACATGTTGACCAAAAGGTATCCATTTAAAATTTATTTTTCAAGTTGGACATTTAACATTTAAGGAAAAAATGTCTGAACTGATGAATGTTATTATAGAATGACAAAGATAATGGGGTGAAATGAAATATCATCTCAAAACTATCTCAAGGATCAACGAACTGATTGAAATGGTAACTGAGATCACCTTCACCCCACCCATTCTATATCCACCGTTAATATCATTGCAGGCTCATGTGCATACAATTTTGATTGATGACAATACTCATATAGTTTATTTTGAAAAAAAAATATGTATGGAGAGGAAGAATCAGATTTCATTAGTTCTGAAAATTTAAATGAAATACTCAAGTATGAATGGGATTTCACCTTATTTGTAAATGTTTACATGAGGAATGTTTTCATTATTTTATTTTAAAAAAGCTAATATACTTTGATAATTATAAATAAATACATTCCATATTTTTCTCAAGCGTATATATGAAAAACAATTGATGGTATTTCCCCATGAACAAATATTTGGACTCATTAGTCCTCACATCACCTCATTAAAAGAGGAAATAGATTCTGATAAAGAGGCTACAATAATGTCATCCCTCCTCAAATCGTTTGAAAACAACAGTATAGATGAGAAAATCCTTTTAATACCCAATAACCAGTGGTAAAATGATACAATTTAATAATATCAACTATATTTTTATTTCATTCATAAATCATTCCTTTTTGTGTTTTTTTGCAGCATTGGATGCTGATTTCATTCAATTTGGATACTCCAAAGATTTATTTTCTGGATTCAATGCATGGATATTCAACAGACCAACCATGCATTATGGTGTTTGTTAATTTGTAATACAATATTTCCAACATTTTAAAACTAAACGTCCCATTATATAATTTATATTATCTTATAATGAGGATTCTAATATGATAGGGTGGTGCATCAATATCTTTTACTACATGGAATGAATCTAGGGCCTAAGGATAAGAATGCCTACAAGATCTAAAACTGAAAAAGTATCCTAGTATATATAATAACATTGAACTATCCAAACACATATAATAACAAGTTACTTATTTTTTTTGATATTTCTGCAGTGTCCAAAACAAAAAAATGGAAATGACTATGGTTATTATTTTTTCAAATTTATGAAAGAGATCATATTCCATCAAAAAACTATCTTCCCAGACGAGGTATTTTCGAAAATAATTACGAGTTCATTTAAAATATTTATTAATCCTTTGTGTATTTATATTTTTTCAGTACTACTATGACTGTCGCAAAAACTCATATTCAAAATATAATATATATGTTTTTAGAAATAAATGGGAATCATACATGATGGAAGATTGTACACAAATAGGATGATGGTGAATTAATACTACTTATGTTATCCATATATGATCATTGTTATCTCCCTTTTTTACACTTATTGAGAATATATGGTCACCCTTTATTATGTTTTATAACCTTAGGTTATAAAGAATGGTTTTAGAAATGAATTGTATTTCTATAAAAGCACCACTCATTGGACTACACTAGTCAATAGTGTGGAAGTGGACCAATGCATAGTCATTTAGTCCACTCACGACCATCTTAAATGCATGATGGGAACCAATATATTGGATTTTTAATTCTTTAATTAGTTTCCCAAATATGTGGGTGGGTGTGTCAATGAGGGAGGGGGGTGTCCAGGAGTGTGTGGAGGGTGTCTAAGAAGGGGTGTGTCCAGGAGGGATGGGTGTCCAGGTGTGAGTGTGGGTGGGGGTGTCCAGGAGGGAGGGGGCTGTACAGGGGGTGTCCAGAAGTGGGGGGTGTCCATGAGTGGGGTGTCTAGGAGGGGAGGGAGGGGTGTGTCCAGAATGGAGGGGGTGTCCAGACAAATATCCATTAAATTCCATTCAATACCGATAATATACAATAGGTAGATCACTTCTAGAGTAGCCTGAAGAGGGTCCGTAGTAATGCATTAAATTTTTCAACCAACCAAATAAATTTCAAGACCATGTAAAGTCCCAAGAATTATATTCTAGTTCAACTTGAGGACCAATAAATCTTATTTAATGTCATAAATACCCAACATATGTATAATTTACCTTTCTCACTTTAAAATTATGTGAAATTTCATTCCTATTCCTCCAATATACATTTTTGGTGTTTTAACTTGATTTGTTGAACAGTATCTCTTCAAAATATAAATGATTTTATAATTATTATTAATGAATGATGTTGTATTAATAATATTTATTCAATTATCAAATATAAGATGAAAATATTGTTGGATAAATAAGGTTATTAATGGGTATACACTAAAGAACTAGGAGGGACGAGGTGTCCAGAAGGGATGGGTGTTTCAAGGTGGTTGGGTGGGTGGGGGTGTCCAAAAGTGGGGGGTGTCTAAGAGGGGAGGGGGATGTCCGTGGGTGGGAAGGGGGATGTCCCGAGAAAGGGAGGGGGCTGTAAGTGGAGGGAGGGGTGTTTTCCAGGAGGAGGGAGGGGGAGTAAGTGGAGTGGTGGGAGGGGGGCCTATCCAGGGGTAGAGAGGGGGCTCTCTCAGGGAGGGTGGGGGGGTTCTCAGAAGGAGGGGGTTTCCAGAAGTAGAGGGGGTGTCCAGGAGGGGAGGGGGGCTATCCAAGATGGGAGGGGGCTATCCTAGGGGTGGGATGGGGGCTGTCTAGTGAAAGAGGCTACAAGGGAATGGGGGATTGGGGTTGTCTAGGATGACGAGGGGGGCTGCAGGTGGAGTGGTGGGAGGGGGGAGGAGTGATGTTTAGGGGTAGGGAGGGGGAATTGATGTTATCCAGAGTGTCGAGGTAGATCATAAAACATAATAAAAGAGTTTTTTGGGCCTTTAACAATATCACCATGATGCCTTTAAATAGAATTTTATTTCTTCATTTAGTCGTTCAATGAAATGATTAAAATCCCAAAATAGAATACTGAAATTCACTCAGATGTAGGCAGTAGAAGCCTTGAATTCTCTACAAGGTTTTTTCTGAATGTTTCACCCAGGTGATTAAAATAAGAACATGTTGCAGTTAACTGTATCATGAGTGATGGTATGGTTCCATCAAGGGGGCTTTTTCCTCCGAACAAGAACGTTAGATGATACCATTGGATTAAACAACACTGATTCATTTTCTGCTACGATCTGAATAGTAGTGAAAACTTCTTTTATGGCTATTTTCTCGCATGTTTCCACTCGTGGGTCCCATATCATTAGCTCCCTTCCATCGAACAAAGGTATTTTAGTTCCTTGGTAAACTTGGATCCCATCGCCTGAGACTGGGATTGTGTTCTCCATGTTGTTCTAACCATTGTGCAATATCCTCCATTATCACTATTGATCGAGCATTGTCTTCCATAGTTTATTCATGCCCAGACATTTGCTTATCCAGTTTCACCATAATTTCCAACTGCCGCACATGGTCCCATGGAAAACAAAGTGTAGACGGATCCTCTTGCTCAGTTTTAGTCTCATTTTTCTTCCAAATATATGACTGGAATCCTAATCACATCTCTCCCATTCGTCTCCCAGTTTCCACCATTGTCAGAACGTGTCAGTCTCCTCCATAGCGAACATCACTAATAATCATCTTTTTCCTACATCTCATTCATTCTCATCAACAATGTAAGTTGCTCCCCCTCTTGTTGTGACACATTCTCCATGATGAACAACATGTTAGTTGTGTGTTTTTAGTATTTAGCTTTCTCTATCAAACTCATGTTCCTCAGCTTGCTGCTCTTGATCCCACCATTGTTGGTGCAACGAGAGATCATCTATTTTGGATACAGTGGATTAAGTTTTGAAATTTAAAGGGTTATATACATCTTTTTGTAACAAAATATTTTTTAGGACAATATATTCATTTGGTCATACCCCACTAAAAATATATTATTATTATTATTACTATTGTCATTGATAGATTTGAAGTTGATTTTCATTCATTTTCCAATGATATCATTTGGTTTTAATTGTTTCAAGTTAATATAGATTTATAGAACAATATGTTTTTGTTCTGTCCCAGGGTGCTATCTCGGGTAGGGGAGGGAGGGGGTTGTCCCAGGAAGGAGGGGGGTGTGCAAGAGGGGGGAGGGGGGCTATCCAGTAGGGGAGGCGGTTGCCCAGGGGGTGGGAAGGGGCCATCCGAAGAATTGGAGGGGCTGTAAGGGAAGTGGGGGTTGTCTAGGAGGAGGGAGGGGGGTTGTAGGTGGAGTGGTGGGGGTGTCCATGGGTAGAGAGGGGGATGTCTAGGGGGGCTATCTATGGAGGGGAGGGGGTTTTCCAGGAGGGGAAGGGTAGTCCAGGGGGGTGGGAAGGGGGTTGTCCAAGGAATGGGAGGGGGCTGCAAGGGAGTGGGGGTTTGTCCAGGAGGAGGGACATGAGATACAGGTGGAGTGGTAGGAGGGGGGTCTGTCTAGGTGTAGAGAGGGGGGATATATGGGTGGGTTGTCTCAGGGAGGGGAGGGAGGGGGATGTCCTGGAATGAGGGAGTGGTCCAGGAGAGGAGGGGGTTGTCCACGAGAGGGGGGGGATGTCAGGAGGTGGGAAGGGGGCTGTATATAGAAAGGGAGGGTGGCTGTAAGGGGAGGGAAAAGGGGTTTTCTAGGAGGAGGGAGTGGGGCTGCAGGTGGAGGGGGTGGGATGGAGGGGGTCTGTAGGGGGGGGGGGTCCAGGGGTAGAGATGGGGAAATCTAGGTAGGATGTATCAGGGAGGGGAGGGAGGGGGTTCATTTGGAAGGAGGGGGTTTCTAGGAGGTGGGGGCTTTCCAGGAGGGGAGGGGGGCTGTCCAAGAGGTAGGACGGTGGATGTCTATGGAAAAGGAGGGGGCTTCAAGGGGAGGGATGGGGTTGTCTAGGAGGATGGAGGGGGACTGAAGGTGGTGTGGTGGGGGGTTTCTAGGGGTAGGGAGGAGCTTTTGGGGGGTGGGGTTGTCCCGGAGGAGGGAGGGGCACTGCCTGTGGAGTGGTGGGAGGGGGGCTATCCAGGGGTGGGGATGGGGTGTTCCAAGGGGGCTGTCTAGGGGATGGGAGGGAGGATAGGTCTTCTAATCACACTAATGAACAATGAGATCCAAAGAAAAGTGAACCAGTATGATCATGGCCTATCAAATTGTGTATGTTCTCATCATTCCCTCTCTAAAACTGAGAAATACATTCTTTCCATACCTTCAAAGGGTCCTTATATATTGTATGGGGTCCTTTGAGAGGTATAACTAGTCATTCCCCAAGTAGGGTTGGACCTAATATCTGATGCGAACATGAAAGCACTGATTCCCTTTGACCTGGAAAGAGAGAGTACACTCTTAGAGGATCCTAATATATGTAAATATTAGGATTATAACCTATCTAGGAAGGTGGTATCACCAGGAAAATGTTATAATTTATTCTAAAATTTAATACTCATATGAAATTAAATACACCATCATGTATATGTCCTATTGTATAACCTGTGGAGATTCCTCCTTTTTTATTGTCAATAAATGAAACCATTTGGATTCCATGTTGTTATTGACATTTATTCCTCTTCTTTTCTCATCCATGTAATCTTTACAAAACAATATTTATATGTCAATGAATCATGTTGAGCCTCGTCTAAAATATTAATCCATTCCAAGGAAATATGGACATGTAAAGGTTGTAATTGATAATAATTTCCATTTTATTAATGTATTCTTTTATATAAATTTTTAATTTATTTAATTATTGTATTAAAAACATAATATTTGTTTTATTATATAGGTGAAATATTTTTCCTAAGTTCAAATGTTTTTTTTGACAACTAATACCATGGACGACAATTTTTTAGAGAGAATCATGGATGAAAAAAGAATGAAACATCAATGTTTTTAACAGTTTGTTGAATAATTGTAATTTTATCCAAATTAAACATTGTTTGAAATGTATATAGTAGTGTGTTGTTTTGTATTCAGGATTCCAAGTTAATGTATATAACATTATTGTTCTTCTGTGCTCTGGGTGTAGGTGTTTTTTGTGATGTGTGTGTAGGTGTTGTCTCAGGTGTGCAGGTGCTGGGTTTACATAGGAAATTTTCCCTTTATCAACACTAATTAGGCACTGATAAATGTCTAATATATCAGCGCTCAAAATAGAAACGATAAACGTTGTAATTACGAGTGCTATTTTTAGTGCTGATATATTATCCATTTATTAATGATAAAAAATAGCGCTGATAAATACTACCTTTATCAGTGCTAAAAAAACACTGATAAAGATGTTCCGTAATCAGTGCTAAGAAAGCGCTGATAAAGGGGACACCCTATCTTCACCGAAATTAACAAAGAGTTTTTAGCACTGTTAAAGGCTGTTTGAGCGCTATTAAAATCCATATTTGTAGTAGTGCCTATAAAAGGACTACATATTTTTTTAGAAATTTTTGTGAGAGAACCATTGACCTTGAAGCTGAGTGAAACGGTTTTGAGAGAAATCAGGATCGCTCACATCCATTTTGGTCCAAAACCAGTCTTCTCATGACCACATTGAAGAAATACCATCCCACCCTATCAAAATACATTTTTATATCTAATTTATTTTCCAAACTCCCCCTCTTAGATGTAGAATGAGTTTTCATTAAATTGAATATTTCTTTGAGTGATAATAGAGTTATTTTTAATAATTCTCTTTGTCATAAAGTAACTCTAATTAGTAGATATAATTGAATGTATAACCTTACCCCAATGGAAAGAGATGAATTTTGAGAAAATTTTTAAGACCACATTAAATAAAATGATAGGCCTGAATTCAAATTTTTTTACTGGGACATAATGATTTGGAATTAAAATAATTGGAGTTTTGTTGACATTTTATATACATATTGTGCCATCCCGTGAAACCGGATTCAAAATGTTAATTTCTAGACCTAATCTATGAAAATGTTTCTTATAAAATAATTCATGGAATCCATCCAGAATTGGAGTCTTTGATGATTTAATTATCTTAATGGTTGACCCAAACTCGTCTCTATAAATACATCACTCAAGGTCTAAAGAAATGGTCTAGGAATCGTTTGGCTCCACACCACTCAACACATCCCCCGAATGTTTTCCACTCTCAGAGATAAACAGATCTTGGTAGAAGGTCCTCCTAATCTCTAGAATTGTAACCCCATAAGTAGTAATGGAACCATATACATACTATAATTTATAAATGATTCTTTTTATTCTTTTGGATAATTAATTTTCATGAAAATAACTAATATTTTGGACTCTATGTTTGATAAAATCCAGCCTTGATTTGGAGTACCAATAGCATTATTTTTCTCTCAGTGCCTCATCCTGTTGATGTTTCATGGTTAATGCCTCCAAAATGGAAAAACTAGAAGTGTGATCCAAATAACACCTCCAATGATATTTCTCAATAATGTAGATTATCTTATCCAGTATCCTATGATTTTCCAACTCGAACGCTATAAGTGAGCTGGAACCACTTTCGTGTTGAGATAGACTTGTTTTTGAGAGGATAACCAAGTAACATAGACAAATTCCATGCATTTATTGTTATACATACACATGAATTCGAAAAAATGTTATATTGGCCTAACATCATGGAACATCACCTATGGCTTCATGAAAATAGAACAATGGTTAGAAGAAACTACATGGATGTGGGAGATATCATACATAGGGAATGTCATCATATAGTTGATAGATATTTCAAAATTATCAAGACATTTAGATAATATGGATTTGAGCTCATGTCCCAGGAACCATGTAAATGATTTCCCCACTAAGATGATAATCAAGAGTCCTAAGTGAAGTAGGATGTGCTAGAATTGATGCATAAAAGAAATATTCCATCTAGATCCTCATTGTTTCTCATGGGGGTAGAGGATGTCATTAAAACCCACCACAAAAAATAACGAGTCCATGGAGTGAATTTCTAATATTATTAAATATATCCAAGTATTTACATTTATTACTTGAAATTATCCATCTTTAAACACACACAAAATGTTATTTAGGTTCCAGAGGTCACCAAATCCAAAAGAAAATGTGGATTTGGGAGATGTTGATCATCGAGGCTCTAAAATACTCTCTCTACATGTTTTAAATGATGGATAAATTTCCCCACCATACAACATAGAAATTGTTTTAGAACCAATCAACCAAATCATCCCCTCTCATTTTTTTTCTTACAAACATGCTATAAAAAACCATAATGGGGTTATACCATTCATAGAACATGTGAAATAATCGTGGGTCTCTAAGCCCAAGATAATTCCAACAGAATGGTTTCTTCATGGAATTTGGGGCTAGTCTGAACCAGTATCATCTTCTATTAGGAAAATTAGTGTAACCCTCTCAGACATCTTTGAACATTTCAAGGATCCCATCCATACATCATGCTCCAAAAAACCATGATTCCTTTTGTTAATTTGAATTTTATTTTTGATGTGATCTATATAAACCTAGTGTTATTCCTCCATATCTATAACTAAAAACATTTGTCTAAGTAGCGATTATAACAAGGGCTACTACAAAAATTATATTAAATCTTATTTATAATATAGAGGTGGATAGTTTAAATAGCCACTCATCTTTAGAAAATAACCAATTTTCCACCCCTCCCTCTCACCTTACTCCCTACCCTCTCCCCTACTCCCTCAATCACTCAGCCCCGATGTTGACCACCCTTCGACCTCACCTCTACTAGACATTGGTGACCGCCCCTCCCCCTCATTCCCAGATCTCCCCTACACCATTGACCAACCCTCCCACATGGACCCACCTCTTCCTAACGACGATCCCACATCTCTCTAACACCTTGACCATCACCTCCACCCCAACTATCCAGAATCATACCCCCAAAATCTATGGATGACCACCCCTTTCCATACAATCACCTATGATCCTCATGACCATGACCCCACCATATACCTGATGATCACCCCGTAATGACACCCTTCCCCTTAAATATGATCCCTAATGGGGAACCCTCTTTCCCTTTTTCCGACGAGTTTGATACCCAATTGTAAGGTACAATTTTTTAATATTTTATGATTGGGTTTTCTATATAATTATTCTCTATAAAAAATTGTATATTAAAATTATAAATTTTATCACTCAGGAATCATATACACATAACTATCATTAATTATCATTATAAATTAGGGTTGTGATTCATTTAAACTATAAATGATTCTTCTTTAGTTGGGATATAAGTAGTTTATAACCACATGATTAATTTATCACTCATTAATGCTTGGTATTTAACCCTTGGAGAGTATGGGATAGTGGTGTATATGAGGATAAAAATCTAGTTTGTTTTATTTATTATTTAGTTATGTTTTAGTATGGTTCTTCTGCACTAGAATAATGGTTTCTATGTATGGACATACAATGTATACATGTATGTTCATATACAATATTTATACAATTATATGATAGGGGTTGTGATCAATATAAAAAATGTTTGGTGATGTCTAATTTTAATTATAATTGTTTAATTAACCATTTATATCTTTATATCTAAATATTCAATTATAATAGGGTAAATATAATACTTGTGAATAAAAGATGGATTAATTTACCTCTAAACACACCTCAGTATGCCATGGGATTGGAATAATTTTCTGATTATGAAATTTTAAATAGATTAGATTATGGTAGAATAAAATGTTCGTAACGTGATTGAAAATTGATACGATTGTTGAATCGAAATAATGTATATGACCATTTGATATTGAAATAGTTTTTTGTGCAATATTTATGTTGGAATTATCTTGGTGAATCAAGTATTATGAAAGGTAAAAAAATTACAATCTGGAAAATGAAATAAAAACTGGCCTGTGAGGGGAGAATTCAATATGAAATTAGATAAATGACACATTTATATTTGTTGTATTGAATATTGAAGATTTTAATATATATAAAAACATGTTATTAATCTTGAGTAGGTCAAAAATTCTCATAAAATTAGTGGCCAAAAAATGTGTTTTATGAATTAGTTGATGATGTTCAATAGTAACTATATGAAGGGTGATCCATATATTAGAAGTTACATTTTTACGTATTTTTTATCATATCCACTATCTATGTCGAATTACTAAAAATAATGTTCAAGACTTTAGAGTTTATTTTTGATTAATTTAGGGAAGCTATGATCCCTTTATAAATATTTGAGATGAATAAGGTCATCCACATTAGTTTACTTGGTTATACACAGATACATGCATGCTCTAATGATTTCATGCTACACTTGGGTGAACAGTCTGATAAAGAAGAATGAAAAAGATATCATACAAGTATGTGGAATTCAAGGAACAACAATGAAAGTTAGAATAAATGAAACCCTAGAAAAAATAGAAGAAGAAAACTCCTAAAAAGTTATCATATTACTTTCATCTAAAACCAGACATGTAAATATTATTCATTTCATCTAATACTACATATGATATGAAGTGGAATGATTAAGATAGTAATCATGGATTGATGAGACATCCACAATATTCAACATCATGGAAAATGTTATATTCATTATATCCATATTTATATTTGGATCCTAGGAATCTACATTTGAGATTGTCTTAATATGGTTTAAACATTTTGGTACTTTATGTACTAGTTATATAATTTGGATAGTTTTTTTATCCCCTATATTATACCTGCATGGATATGTATAAAGAATAATTCCTCCATTATTTTGATGAATATTCATTGAATGAAAATTCATAGAAAATACTATCTTATATACCATCAACACATAATAAATGAATTATGAGAATCATGGGGTGATGATGTGGAAACATATTCTGCTTCAATGAGAATACAATTAAAAATTAATTCAACTTTAATGTCCAAAATTAGTGACTTTACTAGATAAGGAAACTTATCTACTTGAAACACTCTTTGAGGTTTGAATTGCATAGTTTTTAATTTTTATTTTTAAACTTATGAAATTAATCATAGTAGAAAATAGTGTTTTATATGTTATCTTAAATTTCTTGATTATTATAATAAATTTTGGTTTAAAAAGAAACAATTCAATGGAGCAATTTAATTAAAAATGGCATCGAAGTTGTTAGCTAGTTTAGAAATAAGAGGACAAATAATTAATGTCACTGAATTATTTAAAAATGTAATTAGATTAAAGAAGGGAAAAAATTATATGATTTATAGTATATAAAACAAATAGAATAAAAAATGGATGAAAAAGAGTATATTTTTCAAACATCCTTATAAAGAGTTTAGTTTGTTGCATCATAATCTTGACATAATTCATATGGAGAATAATGTCTATGACAATGTAATTTTTATATTCCTTAATGAATAAGGTAATAGAAAGGATCATCTTAATGATCATAAGGATTTTGAGTCCCTTAATATAAATCATGGTTTGTGGGAAAATGAGAATGGAAGGTATCTATCAACCATTTCTGCAACGAGAATCATTAGAAATATGTGTTTCTTATAACTTTAATGAATTTAATTGTGCCATATGGATATTCAGTTAACATATTAAGGTGCATTGAATAATAACATCAAATATTACATGGATTGAAATTTTGCAACTCAGATATTTTTATGGAGAAGTTTCTGACATTTAAATAATGTAATATTTTACATGAAAAAGTAACTATGATTCTGGATGAGTTTTTTACCTTTTTAAAAGAGCTTTCTAAAAAAACTCTAAATCCAACTGAGCATTTAGGATTCAATAAATTATTATTTTATAAATTTTCAATGATGTATTTTATATCACCCTTTGTTATTTATTCTTATGATTCATTTGAATTTTCATTTTGATTATTAAGCCAACCATTATGGACAAGTACACTATCGATGGATGAATACAATTAAGAGGTATGTTGATATTATTCTCATTTTCAATGGTGAATTCAATTTTATAAAATCATTGTATTCAAATTTTTAATATATTTTTTTCGTTAGGTATATAAGTCATTTGAAATCATATGTGAGGAATAAAACTGAACAAAATGATCTATTTTTGAATTTTACCTAGTCATAGTGTTCTTGAACATTTGTTCTAGGTATTTTGATGGGATTTAGAATAGATTCAATTTTTCTAGACGTGTTGATGACATCTCCACAAATTATCATTCTAAAAACATGTCATCAATATTTCCAACTATTGGATAACCAATTAAAATAGGGTAAAATTTTACACCGATTGAATTATAGTTGCTATATTCACATAGATATGTGCTACTCAATAGTCTTATTCCTAATCAATTTATTAAAGAATTATGATTTAAAATAAATAGGTGACTAAGGGGTCAAGCTCGAAATGAGATGGAATTAACAAAATTTATTAATAAGAAGACTGTCAAGAGGTTTTCCAATCATGTAAATACAAACTCATATAAATATTATTGACATGTAGTTATTTTTCCTTTGTTAAAAGTAATACCATATATCTTCTTGTCTTGATAAAAAATGTTTACAATCGAGATGAAATAAATAAAACGATTTGATTTTTTTGACTTGAGGTCCTGTAAGGAGAGATTAGTGATTCAATGTTTTTAATATCAAGACATTAGGTTTCATAAATTTTATAATGAATAAGACATGATATATCAAATTAGTGGTGCATTTACACTTATAGAGGTGAGATACTATAGAAATATTAATTATATAATCTAGTTAAATTATAATGGTAGGTTTTTAGTAGTTTTATTCAAATAAAAGTGGTTCAACATTGATAGTTTTATAATGAAATATTCAGTATGTTTTACTTTTCTCAACTTCCCTCACTTGATCCAAACCAATGAGTGTACAGAGCATGATCCATTTGTCTTGGTTTGACAAGAAAAGATGGTTTATTATATAGATGATGAAATACATGATGGTTAGAGTATGGTTTTTACACATAAAATATACATGATTATATGATAAAGGTGATGAAGATCAATTGGTAATTTGTGATAGTGAAACTCGTCAACCACAAAACATTGAATAGTTTTACCTAATAATTTAAAAATACTGTAACATTCATGAGACAGTGATAATGAGTAACATGTTTCAATGGTGGTGGATAAAGATAAAGATAATGGAGATCAATGAAATGGAATTTATAAATTAGTAATTAAAATATATTACAATTAGTCATTGATAAGTTATTCATACATATATAAATTGTTCTATTTTTTCATTTTGTTGTGAAAATATTTAGTTTTTATTTTTTAAAAAATTTAATATATATGAACCATTTGAAATACATGAATTTTAAGAAGACTTTTTCCCAACATATTAGATTATAAGAATCTTGGGGCACACCACCACTACCTTCAGATTCAGTGGATCATAATTATTCCATTATATCAGAGACTACTAGAAATATGTCTACTTCCTCGGATGTGCTTGGTGGCCCATTTCATTATTCACCTCTTTCAATGGCGTAATTTCTCACCCATAAATGTAGAAAATTTTGGTGAATTATCATTACTAGAAAATTATGTCATTTAATAAAAGAAACTATATATTTCATTAATTATTTGACACATTTTTCAAGTAGATAAATCTAATAATACAAGGGATACAAATATGAACATAACAGATGTAAGTTACCGAATAGACTTCAAGATTATATTTCTATTTTACATGTTAATGGTGGCAACCAGTGAGAAATCATGTATCTATGGAAAGATTATTTAACAACATTCTTATGAGATGGTGAACATTCCCATTAACTATAATAATTGGAGGCATACTCCCATATCATTGAAAAATATGGTCTTCAATAATCATGTAAAGGTAATATTAATTTAATATTAATGTTTAAATTATATAAAATACATAAGAGAACTTTTGTAATATGATTATATAGTGTTATGGTTTTTTTATTTCTACAAGTTCTTTCATTTTGATGTCCCTCACTCAATTTTATACCCACAGACTCTGAAAATTATAGGTAAGAAATGGATAGATTTCAAATGGACATTATGGAATGAGTTTAATGATGTGTCTCTGAGCTCATAATAGATATATAAGAAACTTACTAAATGATATTTTCATGATCAATGGATGAAAATTTTCAATATAAAAAGAGATACACCATAAGAGATAATTTCTTATTTTATAGTATTGTAATGACATAAGAATAATAAAAAAATAATTTTTTTAATGATACTTTTTATTGTAAAAATATGTAAACAATACCATGAATTTTGAGAAGAAAGTCATTCCTATTATTGTTGGTTCATGAATATTTTTAGAAAATGAAACATTTGGGTTTTTATTTTGTTGATTATTATTTATATCATTTTATTATATATTAATAGTTTATATAACTTGTTTATATTTGTTTATAAACGCTATTGGTTTTTGTGACTTTTTTGGCCAAACAGATATGTGAATTAAAGTTCATTGGGAACATGATGGTATTTTTTTAAATTACCATACCAAATATGTTTTAGTACGTAATTTTCTTTCCCATTTCATGTTTTTTCGTAATAAAAAAAATAATCAAAATAAATGATAACAACAGACAAGCCTTAAAACCAATTAAATGGGGTCAGCTACATAGATTAAACTATTCCAATTTGGTTTCGTTTTATATATCTAGCCTTCAATATTTAATTGTGTTTATGACTTATTTGATTTTATCATTTATTTTTACATATTATGTTTTTATAGTAATGAAATATCAATAAATAATATTAAATAATTAATTAATTAGAAATTATTATGATGTTTATATAATTTAAAAAATCATTGTTAATATTTTATTATTGACCATTTAAAATTCAATTTGTATCATATGGGAACCCTTCACAGTCATCACCACTTTCCCAAAATGATATAGTTGATATTATTTTAGGGAATGAACTTCATGGACATGTATGTTTGATGAGTTCTAGGCCTACACAATATATTATCATTGGTATGGAATCATTATTAGAAACTATTACACCATGTTGGGGATTGAGTATTCTTGTTGATCAAGAATCACAAATAGAAATTTCAAGGTGGAATTAAAAAGTGAAAGAATGAGACATAAATAGGAAAAAATAGGATCAATGTTGATCCGTAACAGAATATTATTTTGTTTCTGTTTTTCAAAAGATGACTAGCATGATAATTGAGTAAATTTCTATCCTTATATCTCATTATTCAAAATTAAATTCTAAATTCCATCGACCATTCACACATTTTCAAAGAACACATACAACTTCCATAAATAAATCTAAAAAGATACTTTTATAATGAAAACATGCAATTAGAGTCATACAACCCAAATATTGTTCTATAATGATGTGTGGTTTTTATAGGACATAAATGAATTATAGATCATAATCATTAGGTTAAAAAAACAATATGAGCCCATTTATCATTTTTAACTTGGTAAATAGTTTTTAAAGGAACCAAAGCCATTAAAAACGTGTTTCAAGGGGTAAAATAATAAAATACATTGGGCGGTCCTAAAATCAGTAAAAAATGGTCATAGACTAATTTTTGAATGTTCGGTGGGGATGACACATCATTTTGAGTTACTGTTTTCCTAGGATGACAGTAAATGCATTTTTAGAGTTTTTCAACACAAAAACATATTTGTAATAGGAAAAACCATAAAAATGACCTTATATTGGCATGGAATCATGGTAAAAACACATTTGAGTGGTTTTTAATGTGTATGCATAGAAAACATGTTAATTATCCATGCAATGTTGTCATAAAGACTTGTTAAACATTTTTTTAATGTATTAAATCCTTTAGAAACATGTTTTGTGGGTTCATAATTAGGAAAATGATGTGGGATTTCCCTGAAATTAGAGGAAAAAAACTGTAGATTGATTTTTCAAATATAGGAACCTATGGAACATTATTCCATGATAGGATTTTAGACATGCTTATAATTGATTTTTTAATGTTTTAGAACACAAAAATGTGTTTGTAATGGTCGAACCATACAAAACGACATCATATTGACTTGATAAAAATTGTAAAAAAGTTGTTTAGTTATTTTTTGTATACACATAGATGACATGTCATTCTGACATACTTGTTGTGAGAATGACTTGGTAAACTATTTTTAACGGTACCAAAACAATTAAAAACATTCTTAGATGGATATAAATAATGAAAAAGATCCATGAAATAATATTAAAATTACTATATATTTTTTCATAAAATTTTTGGAACTAACTGTATATAATTATGAGTTAGGGTTTGTTCTGGTTGTCCATAAATTCATTTTTAGTGCTTGAAAACACAAAAATGTGTGTGTAGTGGTAAAAAACATAGAAATAACCATCAGATTGATGTGAAATAAAGGAAAAACCACCGTTGAGTTTTTTTATATGTATTCATAGAAAATATGTCCATCTGACATGCGGTGTTGTCGGAATAGACTGGTAAACAATTCTTAACGGTACTAAAACATTTATAAACGAGTGTTGGGGGATCAAAATTAGAAATATGACACTATATTTCCATGAAATCCTAGTAAAATAACAATAGATTGATTTTTGAAATATAGGAATTGGAGACATGTCATTCTATGTTATCGATTTCAAGGTATTCATGTAAACACATTGTTAGTGTTTTAAAACACTAAAACATGTTTGTAACATATAAAACCATATTGAACAACTTATACTTGATGTGAAATAAGGGGAAACCACTATTGAGTTGTTTTTATGATGTACACATAGAAAATACATCAGTATAATGTGTGGTGTTGGCGAAATGTGATTGGAAATAGTTTTTAAAAGTGCCAAAACCATTAAAAACTGGTGTCATGGGTCAAAAGAAGAAAAATGATGTCAAATTAACATTACATGCTTGGATTAACAACAAAAAATTCCCCATAAAAGAATGAATGGTCTCAGGTCTAATTTAATATTTTATACCCACTCATTCATCGAATCTGGTAGCCCTAAAAATATAGGATATGCACTTTGAAATCCCATGGACCTACACTGTGGAGATACCCAAAATGAGCTTCTTCTTCTTCCATGGTAGTTTTTTGAGTGGTGAATAATAAAAATATATTAAATTAATGAAAAAAGTTAGAATTTATAATAATGAAGTATAATAGTTGAATTTTTGAGTTGTTACCATATATAAAATAATTGTTTTTCCATATTGTATATAATTTTGTAACTATACTGAAGACCTCACCACACCAAACTCCCCACTATCTCTTGTTTTTTACCCATACCACCAATTATCAATGTTTTCGAGATCAATGAATTTCATGATGAGTAGTCTTGTGTCCCCATGAATTCCATTCTATTTTTTACTTGATACTCTTCTATAGTAGCATTGTCTTCCATGAACTGGTCTATGATGTGCATCCTAAATGAGAATTCCATTCACATAGCACAATAATATTCCATGGTTGTAGAAACAAAAAATCAAGTGGTACCACCCAGATAAGTAGGAGTGGTTTTCGGATTCACCAGATATTTGAAAAAGATCATCCAATTTAAGAAGGAAACAAATTCAATTTTCATCGGTTATAGCAGTTCCAGGAGACCCAGCACTCCTCCTACTAACATAATGATTGAAGATCCGATGGAAAAGGTAAATGGGTCCCCCACCCTTGAATTTATTTTTTTATGATTATATAAGATTAATGTTTTCCCCCACTCATTTTATGACCATTTATAATTCAGTGGTTTATTCTTCGTTCGAATATTCCTAACTTATGGCTAGTGGGAGTGGGCCACCCAAATGTTTTGTAGTGGAGAAACCACTCCATAAAGTGGAGTATGGGGAAGATTATGATGATACCTTCCACCCATTTACCTTCAATCCTCCCATCCACCCATTTTTAAAACTCGTTTCTTTTGGTATTTTATTACTTTTTTTGGTGATATTTTATAGATTTTGTAATACACATAATGAGTTATAGAATATTTTTTTCTGGTTTTTTTATAAAAATGTTTTTCTTTGTAATAGTTAATGTAAATTCATCCAAAATTATTTGGAATATATTACTAGTTGATAATTTAGGTTTAAAATCTCATATTTGGTTGGATGATGTATATTTATAATTAGTTACAAATTTATTATTAATTAAGAAAAATTATATGTGATTATATTTCAAAAAAATCTAACCCATTTCATTAAAATTATAATGTTGTTTTACATTCAAAAAAGATAAAATGTTAGTTTTTTTTAAAAAAAATATTTTTATCATCTATATGACAATATTTAATTATTTTACTACTCATTAGTATTTTTGAAAATGGAATAAAATTAAATGAAATTCCAAAAAAATTAAAATAACTCACAAAAAAATAACATATTTATTGTGGTTATTACATAATATTAAATATTTAGAGAGATTAATATTGTAATAAATATGTCATTTCATATATATGAGATAGTCCATTTTAAAATTATTTACTTTTAATTTAGTTAAATAGTTTTTTTAAAATAAAAATAATTTTTTTTGAAGTTATAAACAATCAACGTGAAAAAATCTATGTAATTTTAATATTATACTTTAATGTAAAATTATATTAAAATATTACAACCATAAAATGTAAAATAATAGTGGAAAATATCCTAGTAAAATTAAATAATAAAATCCCAGTAAATATTTATACATGGTAAAATATTATTGAAAACACCATTCTAAAATACTATTGGAAAATCTTATTAAATATTTAATTATAGTAAATTTTTAATCTAATTCCCCAAAAAAATCATTAAAAAAAAAATTTAAAAAATTATATATAATTGTAAAAAATATAACTAAATTTTTATAGTTGAATAATTTAATGTAAATTATATTTTAAAACTCCACGAAAATATCACTATAAGATAATAGAAAATATAACAAAAATATTACAATGGAAAAATACTAATTAAATTTTTATTGGAATATTCCAATAGAGAATACATTACTAAATACTTGGGAAAATCTCACTATAAAATTTATAATTAGATATTCCACTCGATAAAATATTTAGATAAAAAAATTAGATATATTTAATAAATATAAAAAATAATATTTTATATACTTCAAAAGAAATTCTTATGCATTTCCAACAAAAATTAAGCTCCATTAAATGTATAATTAGATGAAGATTTTTTATTTTTTAAGAAATTATTTAAAATTGTAATTTGAAAATATAGGCATTTTATTAAAAAATATACATAGACATACTTCTTTATAAAAATATTTTATTTATTTTAAAATATATACCAAATATTTTTGTCTTATGAATTTTAAAAAAAAATGATAGTCATTTGAAAAATTATTCATTTTATAAAAATGAAGAGTGTTATTTAGCCTTTTACAATTGATAATAAAATTCATTTTTTTAAAATACAAAGAAAGTTATTAAGTTTTATCTATGATAAGATTCATACGAACATTCACAGTCTATTTCCAAATTCTAAGGTCTTATGATTAATAAAATATTTATGAAATCAAAATTCATACAATGAAATGGCTTAAGAATCTAAATCCATGAAAATAATAGTATTTCTGAAATATTTAATTATATTATTAAGGATCTTATTACCATTACAATATTCATATAAATGGTCACACCTACCATTTCCATTATCAAATTTAGTCTTACAGAATTTTTAATGGGGTAATTAAATAATGTTTCTATTTCCAAGAAAACATATAATTTCAAGGTATACCAATGTTGCAGTAATTGACTTCCTCTATGATTTTTATTTTTTATCATGGTAACATTAAAAGTACATATGTATTATTTTTAAATGAATATATATATATACATATATATTGAATATCTAAAAATAGAAGATCTTGACTTCAAATATGTGGAAAGTTGTCATTAAAATTCAACTGCTCTCTTGTAAAATTGCACTTTTTTCTTTCTTCTATTCTTCTTGGATGATTAAAAACATACATATGTGGTTAATATGTATTTATGATTAATATTTATAGTTGAATAACCCATCGATCTTCACTTTAAAATTATATTCTATCTATATTTGTGAGTGGCAACAAGGAATTGTTTACTAAACCTGAAATATATTATTAATCTCTTTAATTCTAATGTTTTCAATTTGTGTTCTTAGTTTGTAAACACTATGGATAGTTCTTGTGAAGGGAGATCTCTATGAAATCTATTATCACCTTTTTAAAAAGTTTTAGTTTCTTGAAATAAACTCTCAATGTCATTGGAAAAAGAACTCGTATATTAAAAAATCATCATGAATGAAGAGAGACTATTGGAGGAATGAACTAGGGGATCCTTATGACATGAACCATTATGAATATCATGAGTCATACATATTTTATTTTCATTATTTTTTTATATCTACTTGATAATAGTGTGAAATATTCAAATAATTTTTGAAATAGAGATGTCAATTTAGTGTATATTTTCAGTGAATTCAATTCCCCCTTCTTGTGAAATTATTAGACCGTACTGGAGCAACACCAGAAACACATGCATGTATTCATGTTTTGTCTCTATACAGTTGTGTCATGTTGTCTGTATGGTCACACAAGTAACCTTACCTGCATATATTTAAAGACTAATATATATCCATGGTATATTTTTTTACATTATTCCCAATAAGAAATTTTCATCTAAACATCCATACATAACACAAACTTATCATTAATTTATTTTTTTTAAAATGGTTTAAATAAAAACATACTGATTGCTGAGAATAAAATTGCATCACCTCCATAATGAAAGAATTTTGTGATTTGAATGTATTCACTTAGTTCCCTCTACCTTAAGAAATAATAGTGAGATCATTATACTCAATAGGTTTTCACCCTCTACCATATGACAACTCTTTAGTGCAACAAATTTGTGAAATGATAAAAAACACTTACCAATAAACAATGAATTCCTAAAAGGTCATCAAATCCAAAAAATAAATTTCATATAAAACAAAATAATACTCTACAAGAAAAATCACATAAATTAAAATAAAATTACTATTTTTTAAAATATTTTACAATATTCCATGAATTATTGTTAAATACTATTGTTAAAAGTCCAAAATGTCTAATAAGATATCATGGATGTTAATAAAAATTATGTCTGATTTTTTTTAATATAATTTCAAATTATTTTATTCACACTATTGAAATATTTTTAAAAAATTATGAACATTTATCAACATAAAACACATAGTGAATTTACACTTATAACAACATGAAAATTATAATGAAATATATTTTATAATAAAATATCATACTTGATGTACCATTTTAATATCATTTCATAACATTAAAAAGAAAAGATAATATTGTTTATGAAAATGATTTTGTGAACACAGTAAAAAAATACTATAAAATAATGTTTTATTTGACTTCATAATTTATGAATTACTCTGGTTAAATAATAATATGTTTTTATGGATTTAAAAAGAAGTTGAAAGAATTTACACATTAATTTACTAAACAACAATATTCTTAAATAGTTGTTAAACAATCTAGTCTAAAATTGGGAAAACTTTTGACGTATATAAAGTATTACTTCAACCCTTTCAAGTTCAATTTAGAACTCAGTTACAAAAACATAACAATAACAAGGAAACTCATTTCAATAGAAGTACACTAAAACTCTAACTTAAATTCATTTCAAATAATATATACACGTGATATCTAGTGATTATATGATCAATTGGAATCCAAAAATCACAAAAAAAACAAAAATAAGAGAAATAAGATAAGTGGAATTCCACTAAAATTCATTGAAAACAAAATAAATTGGAGAAAACCAACTAATTTATGAATTCTTCAACAACAAAGATAAATGGAATGTTCTTATGGGAAGACTCTGGTCATATGAAAATCAAAATATATTAATTGAAATTCTATAAAATGGGGAGTATTTAAGATATCTTATCTTTTCGAAATCCCTTTTTTGGATAAATCTTTCAGAATCCCCTTATATGGAAGATCAAAGGGGATTATGCATGATATACGTGGAAATGTTTTTGTGTTTGTTTAATTGGACCAATAAAACCCAGTTCATTAGTGATATATTGTATGAAATATGGTTATGATGAATATTGGATATCCCCTTATTTGTGGTATATTTATATCTATGGAGGACTCAAATATTTTTTCTCATTTATTTATAAAAAGTTACTAGTATGTCATTTATTTTGTGGGTATTGAATGTTTGTTGAGAAAGAATGAATATCAAATGTAGTTGATAGAGTAGAAGAGATCAAATTGAAGTATGGAACATGGATTCATGCATTAAACGTGGGTGAGTTTTTTTATTCTATAATATAGAAAGAAGATGGCTAGATAGAGAATATCCAAATCCATTAGTTCATAATCAGCTCTAGATCAAAATAAAATTATCATGCTTGGACTTCCTGATTTTCCTGTTGAAAAAATATCATCTCCAACCAAACCCCATTGAATACCAAGGATCTGGTGGGAACATATCATATTCTAGAATAATATAGGAATCAAATTTTAATACTCTTGGGATGATTTTTCCTATCCTCCACATGGGTTTTCAATTAATGATGAAAAAATAAATTCCTAACAATACCCAAAAAAATATGCTCAGATCCCCGAAAAAATTTTCTACCCCTTTTTCTAGATGTTTCCTTGTTTCCTCTAGTCTTATGAAAGGATCCAATTTCACCATCGGTGTCCAGCCGAAAAATATTTTGGTTGTAGAGTGGGAAAACAAGATGAGATAGCGGAATTAAAATGAATTTGGTGGGAACTAGTAGGGAAAATATTTTCATGGGGGAACTGGTGGCTAGGGATAGATTTACCAAAATATGTAGAGCGATAGAGGATGGATCGTTCCTCGTGTTTTTAGAGGTGTATGTTAGATTAAGCCATCGCAAGCTATCCTAATGATTAATATAAGAATGATCTATCATGGATTGGTTACTTATGATATTTTTGGATACTCTAAAATCATTGTACTAAAAGTCACCCTGATATGGTTTTATTATCCCAAACCATATTGGAAAGAAAGGGCTTGGATGGAATCAAAAAAAAAGATAGATTTCAAGTATTCATCTAAGTCTCCCTCCATGGATATATGGTTGGACTTTGTGTTCTATGAATATATGATATGGATGTCAAGATTAAATCATTCTCCTCAAAAAATATTTCCAAATATATTCCTCAACCACACAACTGATATTAGTAATTAGTTATAATTTATAGAAGGCACTCTAAGAATGAAAAATATAAATCATGGAAAATCCTTAAATAATTTCATAAAAACCCTCCTGGACTTATCCTATTCGGATGAAATTTTAATGACATCATGTTCCAGTTACAAAATAAATGTGGCACAAACATACCCTTTTTTCAAATTCTTGAATTCCAGTGAGCATTACATATGAGTAATCTAGTAGATTTGGTGTGCACTAGTTTCCATTTTAGATGGTTTCAAGGGAAAACTAAATATACTTGTATTGCGGAACATCTTGATAGATTATTGGGGTCGATCTAGTTGATCAAACTCTTCAGGAACTTCAATGTTTATCACTTGGTGTCTGCCACTTCTTACCACATTGTGATCCTTATCGACACATCATATTGCCAGCGGAAACTGATTTATTAGACTAGGATAAAATTTGAAATATTATGATTCATGTAAAATGAATGAAATTTTGTGCTTCAATTTTATTGGATGGTGGGAGATTATAACATGGGAAATAATATTCACCGAGTGGATAATAGTTTGAAACAATGAAGCAATTGAAAGTACCTCCAACCAGATAACCTATGTGACAACATTTATGGTATGTTGAAATTTATCTACTCATATCCTCCCTCAGATGCCACTATTTCTAGAATCATAAAATGTGAAGTAGAATTGGACACAAAAATCAATTCCAATGAATGACTTTTGAAAATGCGCACATGCAGAATTCACTTCCAGTAATGTAATGGAAACACCTCCGATTTTCAACAGAAATCATTAGTGAGGAGATGAAATAATTATATCACTAGTCTTAATAACTCCAAAGGAATATTTTAATTTAAAGAAACAAATATCAATGAATGTTTTACTCTGTTTTTAAGATATTCTCAATTTCGGGGAACCTTCTATCAAGTCCAATAATGCTTCTACATTAAGAAGATGATCTCTGAGGCTATGAATCATCATATAACACGTGACCTTTCAGATGAAGAAATTATACAGGCTCTAAATAATTCTTCTATAACAAATTCCATAGCCTTCAAGGCACCCATGCTATCTTATTGAAAAAAATTTGTCACCTTATTTTTTCGGATATTTCAATCATTATAAAGGATCTTTGTGAAGGGAAACTTGATTTGTGTTCCATGAATAAAAATGCAATCACTCTCATCCCAAAAACAAATAAAAAACATCCAAGCTTCAGATTCCAAGTCAATAAGCTATGAAATTTGGTTTATATTATTTTCTCTAACGTATTGGTGAACTACCTATGCTTTTGGAACTATAATATCATCTCCAAAAACCAATGCACTTTTTTCCTTAAAAGGATTATTATGGATAATTACATTATTGTGCAAGATATTTTCCACTCCATGAAAACATGATATGTTATTATGAGAGGTATTATGTCATGGAAAATTGAAATGAAAAAGGCTTATGATAGAGTGGAATGGAGATTTCTGTAGTTTTTCATGAAAAGAAAATTCTTTTTTCAAAAATGCATTAAGACTGTCTTGCAGTGCATCACACCTGTGTATTTTGGATTCAATATTTATGAGGGTATGTCTATGAACATTACTACCTATAGGGGCCTCCAAAATGGGATACCCACTCCCTAGTCCTCTTCACATTATTCATTGATGTATTTTATAATATTATTTAAGAGGTTGCTAGGATGTTTACTTTTATTTAGGTGAAGGTCTTTCATCAGACTCCTCTTGTTTCTCATCTTATTTTTGTTGATGACTGAATTCTATTTTCATGATCTAGGCATGAATAATGAACCTCAGTCTTCCATCATATCCATCATTTTGAGAATGAATACAAGAAATCAATTAATATGGTGAAATCAAAAATTAAAATTAACTCTAGAGTCCGAGAAATTGGAAATACAATCTCAATATAATCTTAGGTATTTATGTGGGTGAAAAATACAAAAAAAATATATCTCGAGCTCCCAATGATTATCGATCAATCCAAAGAAAGAGTTTTTTTCATGTAATATTTACATAGTGGAAAAAAGATATTGGGATGGAGATATAATAGGATTTATAAAGTAGGGAGCGAAATTCTCATACTATCAAGGATATAATCAATCTCAAGAAATATAGGGTCCATATTCAAAATTCTGGTATTGGTTATTGTCCATATCCACTCTTGTATTGCTAAATATTGGCAGATACATAATAATGGGAAATAGAAAAACCATTGGATTTCAATGAATAATCATTGCATCCCAAAATAAGAAAGGGGTATATGCTTTTGAGATCATTACCATTTTCACGATACCCTATTTTCTAAATAAGGTTGGAAACATATTCTTCACTCTGACTCCCTTCATGCTCAGATTATCATAGCCAAATATTTTGTAAATTTAGATTTCTAGTTTTTGGTATTGTGCCTCCATGTTAGCTTCCTATGAACATGACTTTGGTGATCACATACACTGTTATGTACCAGAATCAATTTAAGGATAGAAAATTACTCAATAGTTCAATTTTTGGATGATCTATGGCTGTTGGATGGTAGTGGTTTGATGGAAACTACCTGAAACCATTTTTTTTAGATACGAATATTTTTTATCTATTGTTGATATAGGTGAGGCATGATTAGTGAAGATCATATTAATGATTTCATGATTGAGAAATAAGCTATTATGAGTATTCCATGCCTGAAGGACATGAGAAATGAAAATATTTTTTGGGTGCAAAGAATGTAAAAAACTATTGTCAATTAGGTCTGGCTATGCTTTGGAATGCAGAATCCTAAACTTGTTAGGTGAGTTGATCTGGAAATCCCGATGGTCCATGGATTTCCCTCCCATGAATTGATATTTTTAGTGGCAATTAATTTTCAAAATCCTCCCCTCTATGAAATTCCTCTAAAATTTCCATGAAACTAATGTTCCTTCATGCTCTATGTGCATGACTATTCCAGAATCCCCATGAAATTTCTTGTCATGCTCTTTATCCTTTACAAAAAAAGAGGGGAATACAGTTGCTTATTTCTCAACATTGAGAAATGGTGGCCTTTAATAGTGATTTTTTTGTTTGTCTATAAAGGGTTGTCCAATGTGGATTTATCCAACATTAGAGTTCTGGTTTCACTTGATCACACTTATAAGTTTGGGAATTCTGCTATGATAATGTGGCATGGCTATAGGGGATCCACACCTACACACACCTTCACCCACACTGGACACGTGGTTTGGATCCTCCAAGTTCCAAACCACTTACCCAACCAACTTATATGTGTGCCTGTTCCTCGATCCAACTGCCCATATTTCTTATACGCTAGTCGACTCGTCCACGGGACAACCCATTCATTATATAATAAGAAATCAAATAAAAAATTAAAATATTAAAATGAATAAAATGAATAAAAGAAATAAAGAAATGTATATATATATATATTATAAATAGTATTAAATATTAACTATTAAATATAAATATGTAATGTGATTTAAATTTTTTTATTAAATAAATATTAATTAAAAAAATAATTAATTGAAAATAAAATAAATTTTTTAATGAAACAATTATTAACAAAAATGAATAAAACTAATAAATATATTTATTAAATATATATGTTAATAAATTTTATATAAAACATATAAATAATAAAAATAAACAAAATTTAATAATTAAAAACAAAATAATCTCTTATTCACTTTTTAAATATTTAATCAATATATTTTTCTTTTATTTATATTTCAACCAATTTTAACATGTATTAATTAAATATTATTTATTAACAGATAATTTTAAGTGTTTTTTAATATTATTATTATTTAATTATTTCACATATTTATTCATTCAATATTTTTGGAATTTTTTATTTTCTAATGCCTTTTATATATAATTATTTAGTAATATATTTTATATTTTTTATATTTAAATGTAATTATATATATATTAATATATATACTATTTAATTAAATATGATTTATATAACACACAATATTTTTTTACAAAAAAAAGTCATATATTTAGTGATAAATGGTTTACAATTAAAAATAAATATTAATTAAAAATATTAACAAATATTTCCAAGTAATGAACATTTAATTAAATGCCTGTTTTTTCAATTTAAAATATATTAAATGAATGTGACATTAATTTCACACATACATATACATAATTATTGAAATTTTATATAAAAAGTTATCAAACATAATATTTTTTAATTTATTCATTTTTTGAAATTCATTTTAGAATTATATTTAATAGTAGAATATATTTAATTTATATTATATTTGTAATTGGTATGTTTTATTCAATTTTTATATTTTTATTCAATAGATAATATTTATTACTTTTAAATATTTTATCAAATTTATTAATTTTTAATATTATTTTTTATTCATAATATTATTTTGTTAATTTTTTTTGTAATTAATTCATTTTCAATTTTTAATTGTTCAATATTTTTAAAATTTTATCAAATTTTAAAATATATTTACACATGTTTATTTATTAAATATAAATTTTTTAATAAGGTTTTATTTTATATAATTAATTTGTATTCATCTTCATTTTATCATATCTGTTTATAAATATTTATTTCTAATTTTTGTATATAATCTATATAATTAATGAGACTTATTAATTTTTTAAATGTATTTATTCTTATTGTTATATATTTCATAAATAGACTTTTCATATTATATGTTATCATTGATTAATATAACATATATCAAACTTGTGCTGTTTATATATATATATATATATATATATTAATATCACATATATTTAGGTAATTAATGTAATCTTGTTTATAAACACGAACATAATATTTATTTTATTTGTTAAAATATTAATATTCATAGTACAATTTTATTTAGTAACATAATATATTTAATATAATATGTTTTCAATTGGTAAATTTTATTTATTAATTTATTAATTTTATTTTAGTTAACAATATTTATTTTTTTATTATATTTATTAGTTATTAGTTTTATTTTCTATAATCATACTCTAATATTTAATTATACATATTTATTTACTATGTTTTAATATTTGTAATATGTATTCTTCTTCATTTCAATATATATCCATATTTATTTTTTTAAATAATTTGTATAATTAATAAAACTTATTAATTTTTTAATATTTTTAATGTCCATTAATTTTTAATTATTCAATTGCACTCTTTTTAACAAACCTATATTAAAGATTATGTGTTCATTAATAATGTTTAAAATAAATGTGTAAATAAATATTTACAAATAAATATATTTATATTTATATATAATTGAATTATAATTTTTTCAACAATTCTAGGATGAGGTATTAAGTCCAATTCCCATTTATTAAAATAAAAAAGTACAACATGGATAAGGGGTCAAATATGGAATTGCATCGATTGAAAATAAAACCAAGAGGTTCCAAAATACACAAAACACATAAAAATACCCAAAACAACACGAAATGTCACTTTCAATAACACGTGGTAGATTAGGATATGTGATCCATTTTTATGGGGGGGGGGGGGGGGTTGACACATAGATTCCATCCAAACCTCCATGTATTTTCTGTAATGACCCAAACTTTCATTAAATCCCTCTTGATCAAATTAAATGTCTCTTTATGTAAAAATTTTATATAAAATGTCAACTTCTTTGGTATTATGTTTTTTTATTTTAAAATACTATTAAGAACTGTAACTGTTTCTAATATAGTTGTTGAACTGTGATCACATTATTAGTATAAATATAGGGTTTTAACAAATCCAATTTACTTAGACAAATGAATTGATGGCCTCATCCAGTAGACTTTCCCCGCATCAAGCCCATTTGTCAGAGCTCAAAACAGAGGTGGCATCATTGGGATTTTCTATTGACCAAGATAAAGCCAAGCTTGAACGTGTTATGTTTGAGCGGAACCGCCTATGGGAGAAGTGGAAGTTGATAGAGATTACCACCCGAGCAATGTTATCCGAGCCACCCCACGAGTCTCTCACCATCACACATCATACTCTACGGTCATATGTGGGTGTTATAAGGGGTTATGTAATAAGACCATAACACTATAGTTATGTACATTATTTCAGTATATAAAAATGAATATACTTTCATTTTATTATTGTTACATTGTAAATAGATTTTTAATGCATGAATAGTATTTTTAGAAAATGTTTGACTAAGAAATATATTTTGATGAATTAGTGGATTTTTTTAATTAAATAATATTTTAATAAAATATTATTATTGTTATTAAATTAATTTTTATTAAATATAAATGATCGTATAATTTTACGAATGAAATTGTAATTTATATTATGGTTTGAATGCAATTTTTGTCAAACCCCATGAATTTTCAATAAAGTTCAGTTTTTATTTTAAAAGTGAAGATTAACATATTTAGAAAATTATATAGATAAAATTAATATTATTTCTGGAATCAGGACGTCGATATTATCCAACAGTGAATTTTTCATAATTTTCTGAGATAGTCAATTTTTTGGGTAAAAATTAAATACCGTTTAAATATATAATGTGTTTTATTACATCATAATGACCCAATAGTGATGTAATAAAATACAATAAACTCTATTTTCAGACAATATATGTTCTACCATTAAAATAATGTGAATTTGGGTTTGTTTGATTTATTTTACAAAGCATTAGTTGACCCTTCAAGACTTATTAAACATTTTGTCTTTTTAAATTGTTTTCCTTGGGAGTGTGACTCACCTCCACATAATTAACCCCATTATTTTAAGAAGTTAGGAATTTGGACTTTTAAAATATTGTTTTCCACTTCCCTTTTACAAAAACCATGGGAAAAAACGATGGGCTGATTTGTGGTTTGGATTAGTTTAATGTGAGGTGTCCCAAACATAAATAATAAAGAATTCCCTCACCTTTCCTATATAAACCCACCCAAGATCGCACTTACTCCTCACTCAAAGAATTCATCCAACCTCTTCCCTCATCTCTCTATAATCCTCCCAATGTTCCCCAAGCTCCCAAGAAGCCTCTCTCAAAACTCTCTCAAGCCTTTGGTATCCCACTTCCAAGTAAGGATTTTTCTTCCTTTCTCATTTTTTCTAATTTTCATAATGTTGTTATATCCTTTTAATTTCAATTATAAATGTTGTGGTATGGTTTCTCACCTCCCCTATACTTCCCTCTTTATTTTTGAATTACAAGAGACCCCTTTCGCTCTCTATAAATGCCTCCCATGTACACATGTAACTGTGCCGAAATTTCGAAAGGAATTTATCTCTCCCCACTTACATTTATGCAATTCTTTTGTATCATGAATCTAAATTCCATTAAAATTGTTGATAAATGTATATATATGACCCCTTACTATCCATTTCATGTAAATATTATGAGACACCCATTTCTCTCTCATTAACCATTTTTATGAATTCTTACATCACGCCGTTACGCAGCCGTAATTGCACCGATTTTCCAAGCCAATGTCATTGTGTAGTGAATTCCATGATCATTTCCCTATCAAGGTTATTAAACATTATTCACATTTACTTATTGATTATAATGTTTCATTTATGCATTCCACATTCCATTATCATTGAATAAATGATGATATCTTATGAATCCTTGTTATATGATACATGTGGCACACTTATGCATGAAATGAAATGTTTAAAAAGGGTGCGCCCTTATAGTGCTCCAATGCATTAGGTAAAGTATAGTTTCATGATATGTCATGTGAAATGGGTTTTGAATCATTCTAATTCAAGTGAAATTATTTTTTACTAATGCTTCATGTGCAATAAGGGTTTACTCATGCTCCCTATGAAATGAGCCTTGGACCATGCTAATTCAATGTGAAGTGTTGTTGCCACATTTCCACATTATGATTATCATGGTATATCGTGCCTTTATGTTTACTATTCTCTTGTTCTATATTTATATGCCTATTTTCTAACATGTATTGTATTACTCATGTTATTTATGGTTAATCTATTACTGGGATTTATAGCCCACCCTTTTTTATACATGTCCTCATGTTATCCTAGGAAATGATAAATATGAGCGAATGTAGTGGTCATGTAAATAATTTTTTCAATAAAGATGTTATTTTTCATGTTTTTTGTTGTTATGTAATGACCCTAATCCCCAAAGACACTAGACCTCTCAAACATCAATGTTGTATCAAAGAAATTTTCTGTAATAAATTATGTTTAATTGTGTAATAAAATATATGGGTTGTCGTAGTTGGTATTAGAGGATAGGTTTAGTTATTTTTGGGATTACGATTATAAAACCCTAGTAAATACTTAGAGAATTAACTATGTATAATAAAATCATACCTAATTCTTGGTGGGTATTGAGTAAGTGGTTTATCCAGAAAATACATCCATGTTTGGAAACAAGCACGTAGAGGCATCTCTAGCATATATGTATCCTTGGGGTAAAACCAGAAAACACCGCATTGAGGTAGAATCAAATAGGAATTGGTCTATGACAATGGGCCTTGTTGCACTCTTGGTTACGACATTCCCGGGGGATATTATTTGGTAAATTCACTAGCTTAGTATGAACCATTATTAAGGGACTAAAAAATTCCCTAAGATTATATGTTAGAAAGTAGATCATGGATAACATAGGCTGATGCCAATAGATTCATATGTTAAGGAAATAAAATTTATTTATAAGTCATCAATTTGGTCCTTGTATTACAATTTATCTTTTACCCCGAACATTCCTTTTATTCCATCCAATGGCCAGAAATAGGGGGACTCGGGCTAACAACCGAGTTTAAGATCAATGTGACTAATGTACTAATGAGATGCCCAATCCAATGGGAGCGGGAATCACGAAATTTGTCATGCTTATCTCTAAGATAACTCAAGAATTTAATAGAAACAGAGGTCAAGAAGAACATTCAACCCCCCACCCCCCCAAGAAAGAATAAGTCACTATCGAGAGCTTCATAAGACAAAGGCCTCCTACCTTTAATGGATCATTTGATCCCTCAATCGTTGAACAATGGATAAACTCCATTGAAAATATATTCCCCATCCTTCAATGTTCTGAACAAGAGAAGGTTTTCCTGGATGTTTATCGTATGGAGGGTGAAGCTGATCAATGGTGGATGTTGATCAAAAATATTAAGCCTGAGGAGGAGATCATGGCGTTGTAATGGAAGGTTTTCTAGAAGATGTTTTTCGATAAAAATTTTCCACACACCCTCCGGATTAAGATGGAATGATACTTCATTTCCCTCAAGAAAAAAAATGATGAATCTATTAGAGCGTCCAAGGAAAACTTCACAAGTCTTGAACGATACACCTCTGGCTTTGTCATTACCCCCGAACGCAAGGTTGATTGCTTATTTGGTGGGTTGAAACCTAGCCTATGGAAAGCACTGGAGATCCGTGACTTCGATAGCAATGATGTAATTGTTCGATGTGACCTCAAGGTCTAAATGGAGATCAGAGAATCTTAGGGGTATCATAGGGATAATAAAAAAAGGTGGAATTCAATGTAGGTGGTCAGATAAATAAATCCAATAGTGCTAAGAAGGTCTGGCACACCACTTCCCGAAGGTGTGGAAAGAAGCACCCCAGAAATTGCCTGAAGGGGACAAAAAAATGATTTAGGTGTGGAAGAGAAGGGAACCAGGCTATTAAATGTTGGAATGAAAGACCTGATGCTACGACAGAGGAGAGGAATTCTCATTTCAAACCTCAACTCATGGTTAATTGCTAAAACTAAAAAGAACCAGAGCATCTTTCTAATCAGTTCCCTAAGCCAAGGGTTTTCTGAGGCAACCAACAACCTCTAAGGCAGCAAGGGAATGCTTTTTCTATCACTACTACTGAAGTGAACCCTAAAAATGAAGTGGTGATAGGTATTCTAGTTATTCATTTCAGAATAGAGAAATTACATTTTGATTCAGATTCTATGCATTCTTTTATTTCTTGAATGTTTAGTAGAACAATCCAAAAACCATCACAAAAAATGGAAGTGATTATTTATGTGAGTATGAAAAATGGGGCAATCATTTCATTCCAAGAATATAACTCCTCCACTATCATAATCTATGGATTTAACTTCTTAGTGAACCTCATAATACTTCCTCTAGTATAATTTGATTCAATTATTGGAATGGATTGGCTTTCCTTAAAAAGAGGCAACAGAAATTGTCGTGTGAGGGAAATCATTATCCATGTGGAGAATCGACCCCCGATTCATTACAAGTGCAAGGAGGAAGATGAATCATTTTATCTCCATCATCTCAAGAGTGGATATTACATCCCTATGAGCACATTTATCTGGCCCAGATGATTGATTCTAATGAGGAAACTATCCTAGAAGACATGCCTATTGTGAGGGAATTCGCTGAAGTGTTTCCCGTGGAATTGTTTGGTCTTCCTCCTAGAATAGATTTTGAATTATCAATTGATCTTATAAATGGGGTATTGAAAATATCCAAGACTGTTTATATAATGGATTTTGTAAAGCTTGAGGAGCTAAAGAAACAACTACTGGAGAATCTAGATAAAGGATTTATGTTCCCAAGTGCTTCACCGTGGGGAGCACCAGTCTTCTTCATCATGAAGAAGGATGGTTTAATACGCCATTGTGTTGATTATCATGATCTTAAAAAATCATTATAAAGAACAATATCTTCTCCTGTGAACTAATTACTTGTTCGATCAGTCGCGTGGAGCACAATACTTCTCCAAGTTGGATATGCGATCATGATATTATCAAGGGTGAATAAGAAAAATGTACCCAAGACTTCATTTCGTACATTATACGGGCACTATGAATTCACAGTAATGCCTTCCATACTCATTAATGCTCCATCAATCTTCATGGTCATGATGAATGTAGTCTTTAGAGATTACCTCAACAAATTTTTGGTAGCCTTTAAAGATGATATTCTGATATACTCCAAAACCAAGGAGGATCATGAGGACCATCTAAGAACTGTACTAGAGACCCTGAAGAAGGAGAAGATCTATCTAAAGTACAACAACTGTAAGTTCTGGTTGAAGGAGGTAAAATTCTTGGTCTATATCATCTCAAAAAATTCGATATCTATGGATCCCTCCAAAAGAGATGCAACTAAGGGATGGCCGAGGGAAACATAGGTAACGTATATCCATATCTTCTTAGGGTTAGCTGGATATTATTGATGATTTTTGAGAAATGTATCATGATTGTCCCACCCTATTACCAAGATAACTCAAAAGGGAGTGAAGTATTCTTGGAGTGATGAATGTGAAAAAAGTTTCAAAGATTTGAAAAAGAGGATTATCACTGCGCCCATACTCACATTACCCACAAGTGGAGAACATTTTGTGGTATTTAGTGATGCTTTGTAGAAGGACCTGTGAAGTGTGTTGATGAAAAATGAAAAATTAATTCCCTATGATTCAATAAAATTGAATGTTCATGAACATAACTATGCAACACATGACCTTGTGTTGTCTATAGTGATCTTCACATTGAAAATTTGGTGGCACTCTTTGGGGAGAATTGTGAAATATATACAGACCACAAAATCCTCAAGTATATATTCACATAGAAATATTTGAACATGCACCAACAAAGATGGTTAGAGATGCTCAAATACTATGACTTCTCAATCCATTACCACCCTGGGAAAGCGAACAATGTGGGAGATTCCCTAAGTAGAATGGACCCAGTGATTCTATCATTGATGAGAATTGAAAAGGATGCAATCTTATTAGATTTGATGAAGATGGACATGGGAATCATAAATAAGGAAACATCATCAATCCTTTCACAAATGATTACTCAAATGTCACTTTTGGAAAGGTTAAAGGATGCTCTAAAGCATGATGTGGGAATTCAGGAAAAAGTGGAAGCTATTAGAAAAGGGAAATCCTTGGAGTTTAATTTTAATGAAGAAGGAATTGTGAGATTTGGGAAAAGACTATGTGTTCCATAAAGTTTGGAGCTAAAGAAGGAAATTTTGGATGATACTCGTAGTTTATATTTCTCCATTCACCCAGGAAAAACAATGATATATCAAGATCTCCAAGAGCATTATTGGTGGGATAATATGATGAAAGAGATCACTAAATATACATCAATGTGCCTGGTGTGTCAACAAGTGAAGGTAGAGAGGCAGCAGTCTAAGGGGATGATGCAACTATTGCGCATACAAGAATGGAAATAGGAGAACATCACCATGTACTTTGTCACCGGACATCCGAAGAAATCCAAAGGCAACAAAGAAATCTAGGTTTTTATGGATTGTCTTACAAAGGCTTCACACTTCATTTCTATTTGGAAGGATTTATCATTGGATCAACTAGAAAAGAAACATAATATAGAATTGGTAAGGCTTCAGGGAGTACCACTATCAATTGTGTCCCATTGAGATCCAAGATTCACCTCTATGTTTTGGAAGAGTCTTCATCATTCTCGGAAAAATGAACTGAACTTCAGTATGGCCTATCATCCTCAAACTGAGGGCCAATCCGACCAAACTATTCAAGAATTTGAGGACATGTTGAGAGCAAGACCAGTGGAAATTAAATTAGGATGGGATAATCATATTTCTCTGGTTGAGTTCTTTTATAATAACAGTTTCCACTCGAGCATCCAAATGGAACCATATGAAGCCCTTTATGGGAAAAGGTCCAGATCACTGGTGTGTTGGGTTGAGTTTTGTGAGTGTAAGCTGATTATACTAGAAATGGTCAACAAAATGGTGGAGAAGGTGAAAACCATTCAGCAGCATATCAAGGCATCCTAGAGTCAACAGAAGATTTATACAGATATTCATCGATGAGACCTTGAGTTTAAAGTTGGAGACGTGGTATTTCTATGCATATCTCCTTGGAAGAAGGTCATGAGGTTTGGAAAGAAAGGGAAGTTAATTTCAAGGTACATCAGCCCCTTCAAGATTCTTGATCATGTCGGGGTTGTGGCCTATCGACTATCACTTCCACATACTATAGTCAAAGTACATGACATCATTCTTGTATTCATCTTAATGAAGTACATACCATACCCTTCACATGTACTCTCTTAAGCGGTGGTACAGTTAGAGGATAATCTTTATTAAAAGGAGCCACCGGTGAAGATCTTAGATCGTAGAGAAAATGTTCTATGAAATAAGACAATGCCCCTCATCATGTTATTACGGTGAATCCACAAGTTTGAATAAGTGAAGTGGGGATCAGAGAAAATGATGAAGCATAGTTAACCACATCTGTTTTAGTGAGGAAAATAGAAATTTCAAGGGAAAATTTTCTTAAGGGGATAAGATTGTAATGACCCAAAATTTCATTAAATCCCTATTGATATAAATCAATGTATCTTTATATGAAATGTTTATATAAAATGTCAACTTCTTTGGTTTTATGTTTTTGATTTTAAAATAGTATTATGAATTGTGATGGTTGCTAATATAGTCATTGAATAGTAATCACATGATTAGTATAAATATAGGGCTTTAACAAATCCAATTTACTCAGATAATGGAAGTGATATACGCATCTAGTAGACTTACCCCATATGAAGCCCATTTGTCGGAGATCGAAAATGAGGTGGCATAAATGGGATTCTCTCTTGACCAAGCTCAAGCTGAGTTTGAACACATTAGTCTTGAGTAGAACTGCCTACAAGAGAAGTGGAAGTTGATAGAGATTACCACCCGAGCGATGTTATCTGAGCCACCCCAAGAGTTTGTCCCCATCACACACCTTGAACTTCGATATTATATGGGTAGTATAAAGGTTTATGTAACAAGACAATAAAACTATGGTTATGTAAATTATTTTGGTATACAATAATGAATTTACTTTAATTTTTTTTTGTTTCCTTGTAAATAGTTTTTTAAAGCACAAATAGTATTTTTAGTTAATGTTCAACTAAGAAATCTATTTTGATGAATTAATAGATTTTTTGAATTAAATAATATTTTAATGAAATATTATTATTTTTTTAAAATTTATTTTTATTAAATATAAATGGTTGTTTAATTTTATCAATGTAATTGTGATATTTATTAATGTTTGAATGCCATTTTTGTCAAAACCCATGAATTTTTTATAAATGCTGGTTTTTATTTTATGTGTAGAAATTAAGATATTTAGATAATTATTGAAATTAAATTAATATTATTTCTAGAATCAGGACGTCGAAATTATCCAACGGTTAATTTTTCATAATTTTCTGAGACAGTCAAATTTTGGGTAAAAAATCAATACCGTTTAAATATATAATGTGTTTTATGACAATATAATGACACAATAGTGATGTAATAAATACTATAAACTATATTTTCGGACAATATATGTTTTACCATTAAAATAAAATGATTTTGGGTTTGTTTGATTTATTTTACAAAGCATTAGTGGACCCTTCAAGACTTATTTACCATTTTGTCTTTTTAAATTGTGTTCATTGGGAGTGTGACTCATCTCCACATAAGAAACCCCATTATTTTAGGAATTTTTTACTTTGTACATATAAAATATATTTTTCCCACTTACATTTTTCAAAAACCATCAGCAAAAATCATGGTATGTTTTGTGGTTTTGATTAGTTTAATGGGAGCTGTCCCAAACCTAAATACTAATAAAATTCCCTCACCTTTCCTATATAAACCCACCCAAGATCCCACTTCCTCCCCACGAAAAGCCTTTGGAATTCATAAAACCTATTCCATCCTCTCTCTAGAGTCCTCCCATGGTTCCCCAAGCTCGCAGGAATCCTCTCTCAATCCTCTCTCAAGCCTTTGGATGCACACTTCCAAGTAAGGGTTTTTCTTTCATTCCTATTTTTGTCCAATTTTCTTAATGTTGTTATTTCTTTTTAATTTCAATTATAAATTATGGGGTTTCATTTCACACCTTCCCCATACTTCCCTATTCACGTTTTAATAATGATATACCCCATTCATTCTCAATAAATTCCTCCCACGTACACCTATTACTGTGCCGATATTCCGAAAGGGATTTATTTCTCCTCACCTACATTCAAGAAATTCTTTTGTATCATGAATATAAATTCAATTAAAATTATTGGGACATGAATATATATGAACCCCTTACCTTCCATTTCATGTACATATGATTATACACTCATTTATCTCTCATAAACCATTTTTATGAATTCTTACATCACGTCATTATGCAGCCATAATTGTACTAATTTTTCAAGCCAATGTCATTGGGTAATGAATACCATGCCCGTTTCTCAGTCAAGGATATTCACCTTTATACACATTTACTTACTGATTATAATGTTTCAAGTATGAATTCAAAATTCCCTTATCCAGGAATAAATGATGATGTCTTATTAATCCTTGTAATATGATACATGTGGCACACTTATGCATGAAATGAAATGTTTATGAAGGGTGCACCCTTATAGCGCTCAAATACATTAGGTAAAGTATAGTTTCATGATACATCATTTGATACGGGTGTTGAATCATGATAATTCAAGTGAAATGATGTTTTACTCATGCTTCATGTGCAATTAGGTTTTACTCATTCTCCATGTGCAATGAGCCATGGCACATGCTAATTATAGGTTAAGTGTTGTTTCCACATTTCCACGTTATGATTATCATGCTTTTTCATGAATTTATGTTTATGTTTCTCTTATGATTTATTGATATACCTATTGTATAACATTTATTGTATTCCTCATGTTATTCCATGATTAATCTCTTATTGGGCTTTATAGCTCACCTTTTTTATGCATGTTCTCAGGTTATCCCATGCAATGCTAAGTACGAGGGAATGTAGTGGTCATGTAATGGAATTTTTCAATAAAGACGTTTTTTTCATGTTTTAAGTTGTTATGTAATGATCCTAAGCCCCAATGACACTAAACCTCTCGATCTTAAATGTTTTATCAAATGAAGTTTATGTAATAAATTATGTTTAATTGTGTAGTAAAAGATCTGGGTAGTCATATTTTCTCTTTACCAAGGCTCAAAAAATTTATATAAAGATGGTTTTATGGAATCCTCATTACCCAAATCACTAGAGACTACAACTAGAGAATGTCCCAACAGTGTAGTATAATAAATGGGGTATTAGAATAAATCTCATTATCCATGACCTCAGGCTCGGTCTTAAGTGCCATATCACTTTCGGAAGCTCATTCCATATTCATAGCGTCCAAGGACAGATCCTTAACTATCTCGAACACTACAAAAGTATTGGAAATAAATACCTAATCCTTGTTATGGTATTAGATTTTATAAACCCCGATGCTTAAATAATATTTTTTTCATTTTAATGTCATTATTATGAGATTCAACCTAATCATATACATCCAGAGAATCCCAACTACCTTGATTTTCAAAAAGAGCATCCTCACCTTGAGATTCTTCTTAAACTGGAACTAAAGCCATTAGGGTAGCCATTTTAGGACCACAAATCCTGGGAAGATTGTCCATACCACTATCTTGGATTCTATAAGCATTAGAATTTATTTTAGAAAACATAGCAGAATTATTATAAGACGCTTCCTTAGTGATAGAAGTAGTAAGAATACCACTTCCTTTGGCATGATCCAACATGGGATCTATATCTACCTTATTTGAAATATGGAAACAACCTACCAATTATATGGTTTTGTTAAGCTTTCAACCAATGAAAATACATGTCCTCAGAGGAACAACATCTCTAGGAAAACATTTCACCATTGAATTATCAATCAATCTATGGATTTTAATTGACAATTCTTTAATTTTAATGCATATATACCTCATAATACATTTTTTTCATAAATTGTCTTGCTCTTGAATAAATATTATGCTCTTGATAAAGATAATGTTCAAAAAATATTATTCCACTACTTTATTATCAGAATTTTCATCACATGACAACCCTTATTCCACAATCCCCACCCATGACCTAGTAGCCTACTACCCATTAATATCCATTTCCCACACATCAGCTGAGGCATGCTAACCATGTGGTTATAAATCACCCATAACACCATTAAATAACCTCTGATAAGGGGTGGGATAAACTAGTGTAGATCCATCCTTGTTGATTATATTTAAAATACCAGGTTCTGTCAAAATAGATTAAGAGAGATCATCCAGATAAGCCAAATGTACACCCTCACTAGGCTCAGGACTATTCCCATCTCCCTATGAGACCACCTAATGGTGCACTCCCCCATCTTGTGGCCAATCATTATCAGAATTTTCAAAAACAATATTATCATTGTATTTCAAATATATAATATTTTTTAGACATGAATTTTCAATATGACCTCACATAAAGAAAAAAACAGAAATAATACATCACATGAAATTCAAAACGTCGTGTTGTATAACCTTACAATCCCAAAAAATTAAGGGAAAGATTACATAATAAATTCTAAAATTATTCTCATCATCACCAATTGAAAGGAATACACTATGAAAAAATGTAGAACACAAGAAATCATTAAATAAAAAGGTTTCATATCAGCTAAATATGGACACCTCATTGTTTCCATCCGTTTTAGTGGGAAACCTGATAGAAAATTCAATATCATAATGTATCCCAGGGTGCCAAAGTATCTATTTTGAACCATATATTTTAAGACACAACCTAAAATAGGAATTTCTAATATCTGGAGGATTGGACATTCTATACCATTCCTAGATGTGCATAAAACCAGGCTTGATAGATACCAATCCAATACCCCAAGCCCAAATATTCAAATTCCATGTTGTGTAAATTTTTCAACTCCTTTCAATTTTATGAACATCATTTTACTTTCCTTATTATTTATCACCTCCCTCATGTATTCCATGAACCACCCCACATATCCACCTCCAATATACCATTTTTTCATGTCATTTAGTACGGATACATTCTGGGGGAAGAAATTATTTGGAAGGATTAATAACCATTTCCCCTATTAAATTTTTTAATTTTTAATATATTGTGTTTTTTCTTTTTAATTTCCATAATCATGTTTTGTAGCATAAATAAGACAAAAAATACACCAATTACATATAAATATTTTAATAAAATCATTTAATAAATATGTAACACTCTATATCCCTACCATGGGATGGTTTCAATAATTCATCAGTCCAATATGGATACCTAATACATGGATTTCATTTATTTTAACTTTATTATTCCTATTTCAATACAACATGAAATTCTAATAAAATAAGTTATTTATTTTAATTGATATATTTATGCATTCACACTCACTTTATTTTTTTATAAGAACATATCATATTTATTTTCCCTAATGATACACATTATTTCTATTGTACAGTATGATACACATTGAATTTAACATCCAAAAGGAATCCCTCAACATGCGTCCAAATTCTTTTGTAAAACCATGAAATCCATTAATTTATTTTTAGATATGTCAATGTAAATTATTTTCTTGTGAAAAATTGATAGGATTTTTAAAATTACGTATAGAATCATATGATGATAGATTAATGGGTTTAACATAGAATGGGTGGAATTTTCCTATTCACAAAATTAATATACATATTAAATTTTGATAAAGAATTTTTAAATTACTAGTAAATGATAAATCATTAATTTTAGTTCATTTATTCATAGTATCTATGACTATAGAAAAAAATGAATCTAATTTTTGTGGAGTGATTTTTCATGATATTTTTATAGATGATCCAAGAAATTGATATGGTGATTTTAATCATAAGATATCAAGAGATAAATAATAAATTTTACTAATGATAATATAGATATCTATTTAAGGAAGGTAAATGTTGAATGTGGTTTCCTTGTTATGTTACTATGTACTTTAACTAAGAATATATTTTTAAAACTGTTTTATAAAATCCTATAAGAACATATATAATATTAATAATGTTTGTAAATATTTCCATCTTCGAAATTATTAATATTAACTTAATTTTTACTTGTTAAAATATTTATTGTTTAACCATTAAATAATTATTGAAAAATAGCTTGAAATCACAATTTTACCATCATATAGTGTTCACCTTTAAATATGATGAATGTAAATTTATTAAAACATGTTGAATAATTTTATAGATAGTTTATATGATATATTTTCAAATTTAAATAAATTCTTAAAAATAACCCATTCGTAGAAAATATTTAGAGATCTTATTTTTTTCCAATTTATCATAGGTTATCTTGTATCAATAACATTATCCTTTTGCTACATTCTTTAATGCTCATCACCTCCCTCATGCATGCCTGATATGGAACCCTCATCACAAAAAATATTTTGTTTTACCAAAAACATCCTCATAAAGTGGGGATATCACCTATTTCACCACCAAACTCACCCATATTTTGGTTTGCTCGATTATTCTCAGCCTCGATATTTCCTTTTAATTTCATCTTCAGGTGAACGAAACTTGTCAGTTTCGAAATATTAAAATAATCTTAAGGTATGTTTGACCACTAGAAAGTGTTGTTCAGTTGAAAAATACCACATCTTCAACATGATTATATATTTTGGACCAAGGGAATTGATCTAGATACACAAGTAGGGGAGAAACAAAGTTCTAGGAATCTTTCGCCAAACAAACCCATTCAATACAGCCATATCTTCTTCCATTTTGTTTAAACCTCTCTCCAAGTTTCCTATATGAAACATTTACAGAGTTTATTCAATATGTTGGTTCCACTGAAGTGATGTTTCTTTTGATATGATCCCAATTATATAGGCTTATACTCTAATCATTATTTTGATATGAGGATTTCTACTAATCCCCTAGGAAACAACTTTAATTTATGTTCAAGTTAGTTTTTTAATCCTCTGAAAAAATATATGATAATCTTCAGTTTATAAGGACCTTATTAGTGAAACACCACCTGACCCACAACAAAATAAGTAAATAAATTAATAATCATTAACTACACCGTATTGTAAGACTCCCACATAGAAAATTCCCAAAAATCATCGTAGAATTACCTCATTTCCCCCCCACAAAACATCCAATCATGAAACTGGACCAACAACCACATTTTTACCACATATTTTTTTTTCTGGTCACCCTTTTATAAGATGAAAACCTGTTAGGAATCACCACCAATAAAATTAAATATTTGGGATCCTATTATTATAAGTATCTAAATTTTTTTCATTATATTATCAATACTATAAATGTAATTATTTAATTTTAAAAAAAATATGTTATGAACCTAATAGGATGCAAAGGAATAATAAATAGATTGGATCTAATTGTCTAAAAAAAGAGTATGAAAATGGATTGTAATAGTTTTTCATATTTTCAATAGAGCATGTATATGACCCTTTTGAAATATTTTATTTATGTCTACATTTGTTTTCAAAAAATTACCTCAGAAGATTTGAAAGAATATATTATTTTTCAAAAAATATATTAGAGAAATAACTTTTATACTAATCATAAGTAATTCTGAATGTACACACCATTTTGGATGATACTAAATTTTATGGATCATTTGATATAAATGATAGTGTAAATTATGGTGGAGATCATATGGAAAAAATGAAAATTGAAATTTAAGATGTCCTTCATGACTGTAGAAATTTTTTAGAGAAGTAAAATATTTTTTAAAAGAGACCATTATATATCTGTTGTACTAAATATGAATCTTCTTCATCAATATTGATGTCATATAATTTTAAATCATGTATTGGATGGAGTGAGACTAGATTTATAGAACTACTTGGTCTTCTTAATGATATGATACTAGAAGAAAACTAATATCCTTATTAAACAAATGACACTAAATAAACATTATGTTTAATGGGAATGATTTTTGAGTAAAATCATGTTGGTCCAAGTGATTTAATATTGTTTTTCAAGGACAATTAATAACTCAAAAAATTCCATAAGTGTAGCACAAATAGATAAAATAATGATGAATCTTGCACATAGAAAGATGTATGGTACATTCCTATAATTACATGGTTTAGATGACTATTTGAATGATAGGAAATTGTGAGATAATTGACAAGGCATGCATATGGTGGAATTGAACATAGTAAACTATTCCATCCCTCAAACACTCATTAATTAAAGAAAATTGATTAAGTGTATCCCAAATATAAAAATATTCTAAGAGAACTCCCTCTCATGTTGTCTAAAAATGGGAAAAATCCTTTTGTTTTATAGAGTAGTACTCATATTAAAGGTATAATTATGTAGGCAAATTATAACTTTACACTATGTTTATGAATTAAGTGAAAATACATTATGTTTTATCTACTTATATTTAGACAAAAATAAAATAGTAATGATATTGATGTCTATTTGTATCATTTGATCAAAGATCTGAAATTGATACGAGATAATGGATTTACATTTAATGATGCCCACAAAAGTGATGAATTGATATTGAGATCCAAGTTACATGGGGCGATAAATTACTTTATTAATTATGAAAATTTTTAGGATATAACATAATATGAATATAAGGGTTTCCCATTTGGGAAGAATGCACTAAATCAGTTTGGTTGAATCATTCATTGATGAATGTGTTTTTATAGAACGAGGAAATTTTTTCCTTGATAACATAAATATCGACCATGTATGACAACTCGATAAGAGAATAAATAACAAGGCATTTCATTTTCTATAAAAATAGTTGATCATCTATTTAGGAATGAAAAAGAAAATAACAATGTTTTTGGTAAATATTTTTCAAAAAGACTTAAGTAATCAAGTTATCAAAATAGATTAATCATATTTTAATGACTATACAAAAAAAAGTATACATAAAAATTTTTATCTATGTCATGATTGTAGAAATAAATGACCTTGATAGTGTTATTATCACATTAGTAAATATTACTCACAAAATGATATGGCATCAATTCTAGTTTATACATGATTGTAATGGGGATAAGGGAAGAGCTTGAACAAGTGAGTGGAAATAGGTGGAAATATCTTCATCTAGAAGATCACTCTCTATCAAAAAACACAAAATATTCATTTCACAATTTTCATAATAGTGTAAAGGATCCGGAAGTCTTTTTTCTAAAATATCAAGAATGTCATTTCAATGAATAATTTTTTTAGGGTCTAAAATAATTATCCGATCATGTATTAATTTGAGAATCGATGCCCATTATATATTCAAAAAAAGGGAATCCCCGAGAGTGGCCCTTTCAAACCCTCCACACTCAAGAACACATGTTCCCATGAAGACATCATTCGGAGATACCCCAGCTTGGAAGGAACTATTTCCATCCAATATGACATTGTGTCCCATGGGGTTACACGTAAATCATCGATGGTTCATCAAAACAATCTGTCATCCAGGTGAAGTGGACCCATTCTTCCCACCCGAAGAGACTCCAGGTGACCTGGCATGTTGAATGGTTCTTTGGAGGCAGAATTTCCACCATGAGCGGGCTCCTAAGAATCGAACTCCAGACCTCACCGAACACCATTGTTATGGCCCTCGACCATGCACCACTACACCACCACCATTGTTGTGACCCGACAAGATGAATAGTATATTTGAGACTCGATGCCTGTTACTTTAAATTAAATTATACCTAAAAAACAATGAAATAAATTAACTAAAATATACTTTTTTCTAATTCATATGTAGTAAAGTAATAAACATTTGAAGTTTACAATCATGAATAAATCCCATATTGTATAATAATTGACCACTAATTAATATGAAACACAATGTTTTTTTTTGTATGAATCTATTCTTGTTTTTTCATGTTAATGGATTTATTTTAGTTTTCAAAAACACACATATAAAAACTGTGAAAAAATGATCATATTGTTTTCAAAATTTAGGATAAACATCTATAATTAACTTTTGACATTTAATAATGAAATTTACATCAATTCTATCGAAGATGTGATAGGTATGATTTGAAGTGTGTTTTTTCAATTTTGATGTGGAATTTTAGTTCAAAACACATGTGACATACTCAAAAATAGGAAAACAAAATTAGATTATTTTTATACGTATTAAAATGATTCATAAGTCATTTTTATGTATAGAAATTGATTGAACTTAAATAAAAAATGATGTGGATAGTAAGACTTAAGGTGCATGTTTTCAATATAAAAGTACCATTTATGTTTTAAAATCATGTCAAATATCAAAAACAAAGAAAATGAACTCATATTTATTCAATCCTTAACAAAAAAATTCATAATACATTTATGAAATGTAAGAATTGGCCTCATTTCAAACTAACACTTAATGTGGTTAGAATGATTCGAAGATATTTTTTTAATGTAATGTGTCATATTGGTTTATAATGTGTAGCACATAGAAAAAATAAAGAAAAAAATCCTGAATTTATTTTCAACATTTGAGAAATGATCCATAGTTTATTTTATATATGTAGGAATAAACTATATATCAATATAACAGATGATGTGGTGGCTATGATTCGATGTGTGTGTTTTCAAAATAGAAGTGTAATTTTAGGTCAATATTCGTTTCATAGGGAATAAGTCAAGAAAATAATCATGGATTGTATTCAAACTTTAGTAAAATAATCCATAAATCATTTTTATGTGTAAGAGTCAATAAAATGTCAATATGACTAAAGAATTTTTCCGCATGACTCAGAGTATGTGTTTTCACTATAAAAGTGTCATTTTAGTTTAAAATTCACATCACATAGCCAAAACCAAGAAAATGTTATTACATTATTTTAAAATATTTGGAAAACAATCCATAATTCATTTGTCAAGTGTAATAATACACCATAAATGAATCAGGAACATGATGTGTTTAGTACAACTCAATGTGAATGTTTTCAATGTAAATGATTCATTTTAGTTGAAAATGTGTATCACATATCCAAAACCATGAAAATGGGAATGTATTGTTTTCAGAAATTAATCCAATGTTCCATAATTCATTTTTAATGTATAATAATTGACCATACATGAATCTGATAGATAATGTAGTAAATATTATTTAATGTGAGTGTTATCAATATGGAAGTGTCATTTTTGTTTAAAACACATATCACAGATACAAAACTGAGAAAAAGATATTTTGTTTATTGAAACATTTGGAAAATGATCAATAATTTATTTGTGACATGTACAACTCTAATGAACATCAATCTAACACATGATGTGGCCAGTATTACTCAAAGTGTGAGATCTAAAAATAAAAGTGTCATTTTAGTTTGAAATTCTATTTACATAAACAAAATATTGAAAACCAATACATATTACCTCCAAACATTTTAAGATGGATCCATAATTCATTTGTGACGTGTATGATTTGACCACACATCAATATTAATCACGATGTTTTAAGTATGATTCGATGTACATGTTTTCAATATAAATGTTTCATTTTAGTTTAAAATGTTTATTATTTGGAAAAAAACCAATAAAAAAATATAATATTATTTTAAAAAAATTACAATATAGATTCATAATTAATTTGTAACATGTAAAAATTTGAATCATTTCAATCCAAAACATGATGTGGTCGTTATGAATCAATGTTCATGTTTCTAATATAAAACGTTCACTTTAGTTTAAAACATGTATAAAAAAATGAAACTGAAAATAACATGCTCAGTTTTTTAGAAACATTATGGAAGTGATCCATAATTCCTTTCAGATATTTATCAATTGACTATATATAAATTTGATGCATATTATGGACAATATGATTCAAAGTGAATGTTTTTAATATAAAATTATCATTTTTGTTTAAAATGTTTGTCACATAGACAAAAATGATAAAAAAAACTAAAATTATTTTCAAAAAAGGAAAATTATCCATAATTTATTTGTGAAATGTAGTAATTTCCTCAAATCAACCTGACACATGATTAACTAATAAAATCATTAATATATATGTACATTAATTAACAATAAAATTTGTAATTCCATGACCCCAGTTCCCAGAGTTGGAGCATTATTACATAACATTGGCATGATCACTAAAGATCAAGTATCAAAATACTGATTAGTTTAGTAGCCTTGGAAACACTAGATACATTCTTAAGTCGTACATTACATTATAAAGTGAAAAACTACAACAACATAGTCTCCATAATCCACACTAATATCCCCTCATACTATCCCTCCTGGTCAGTCATAAAATACATTTCCACATCCTCGGAAAAATAAAACATAGAAAGGGGTGAGCACATATGCTCAGTAAGGATAACAATATAGCGGAAACATTCATAAATAAGTATAAACATTTAAGGTAATGTATTACTAAAATAAAATCCTTTTAAACTTCAACATCAATATAATATGTCAAAAATAAAATGAAAAAAATTCTATTTACTTGTTCACATTGATATTATACTATTCAAATAATAACATGCAATATCAATAACCACTTTCATAATGATGGAATTCATAATGCCAGACTATCATAACCACATAGTCAAAGCCTTGTGCCAAGACTACAAATAAGAGTTTTTCAATGCCTTGTGCCAAGTAACTAGTTTTTCTAATGAGACCTACCGATGCATCGAGCTACTATAGCGGGCTCCACCCATCACTTACTAGGTCCAATGCATTCATCATATGAAAAGATTGAAACATAACAAAAACATTCATATTAAAACTAGAATACGAAATGTCAATAATTTATCCACAAACCATGAATGGTATAAGAATTGCAAACCCACAGTCAAACATTACTAATTCAATACAATATGGAAGATTGTGTTATAACAGATTAACCTCAATCCAGAATAATGAAGGATATTAACATAGATGAAAATAATATTCAAAACTATTTGAGGGAAATATCCCCCTTTTTCCTAAAAACAATTAAAAGTCACACTATTTGTCAAGAAGCCATTTGAAATAGATTTTTGAATCAAAGTGCCTCATACCTCTTTGAAACATTTAAAAGGAATTTTAATTTTAAAACATTAAAGTCCATATAAATAAAATCATAAAACCATTTTTAAAACAAAGACATTAATGAAAAATATTTTGAATAATAAATCATAAAAAATTTTAAAATGATATTTTAGTTAGAGTTCCTAACCAAAAGAGAGAAACTTGAATAAAAATAATTGAGGTAATAAAAACGTTATAATATCATAAAAATAAAGGGATTCATGATATACTATGTCAAAGTAAAATATATACATCATATAAAAGAGAATTGGAGTATGACAACAATGAAGTCTCAGTGGAATTTAAATTGTATATAAAGACCTTATCTTTAGGTTAAGGATAAACCAATGAAATAAGTATGTTTGGAAAATATAAATACAGTCAATATGATTTGATATTCAGTGTAAATCAATCAGATAACATTCACTCATATTCTTGTAAAAAACACTAATGAATTGGATGTTTAACTCAATAAATGGAGATTGAGTTAAACTTTCTCTTATCAAGTTCATATCGATGACTTGAAAATTTATTAATGGACTGATATTGTGTATCAAATGTATAGCCATAGAAAGGGGAGTAGAAATTATAACATAAGAAAATGAATAGTGATTCCACACATAATCATGAAGTAAAATAATCAATGAAGTATGCGTAAAGCCGAATGAGTGGAAATTAGAATTTCAAATTCCCTTATCGATTTGGTACATTAAGAAACATTCACCCATGAAGGAAGTATCATTCAATGATTACGTAAATATCCATAAAATAAAGTATATTACAAAATGAATACCATGGGCAGTACACACAACACATTTAATAAATAAGTGGTGAATAATGGAAATGTCATGGAATTAAAAGTGAGATAGGAAACACTTTACATTGTACTTTTTCCTTGGTCAATAGTAGGTCATCCTCCTGTATAATGGTGAAATAATTTTTATTAAATTATACAAGAATCATAAACATTAATATGATATAATATATGATCTTTTATCATTGCTTTGTTAATAATATCTTAGTATTATCGTTGTTTCAGGTGTTAACGGATTCATTTTACTTTATATTCATTGTTATGTGAGTCATATATGTTATGGATGGGTTGTATCTTATTCATACCAAGAATGATATCATGTATGGAAACATTATTTTTAATCATCAGATGAAATTTAGTCTTGAATGGTTATGATGGGGAATGAATCTCATTGTGTTCATGGAGACGGTAATCCATACGTACGCATGAGCGACAATATCATTATTTTGATATTAAAATAATATATAATTGGATGGCATATCATATATAAAGCATCATTATGATGTTATATTTATTATTTACGTGAATTACACATCATTATTATACCCATACAAAGAATAAGGTATTGAATAACAATTACACCAACATTACAGTATATAGAAGATACATGAGTTATTATTTTTGAATGGAAATAATAAATAAAGAAGGAAAGAACATGAAAGAGGGTGATGAAATTTTTACCTCTTCTTCCAGATCTTCCTTTTGATTTAATCAAAAGGGATCCTTAAGTTAGCTTTCTGACTAAAGGAAGGCCTCTAGGATGAAGTGAGGGAATTTGAGAGGATATTTGGGTAGGGTTTGGTAGAGCCATAAGGCTTTGAAGGTGTTAATTAGAGAGAAGGGGGAGTGCCCTTTTATAAGAGGGGTGAGGGGCACATTATGAAAATCGTTAAATATTATTTTATAAGAAATTCATTTTCGGTTCATAATGGCTCCAAAAAAATTATTTAAATTATAAGGTGGGGATTGGTCGAAAACCACTCAACTAGTAGGTTTTATACAGGTTTGGGTCGCTATATTAACTTTATCATTTAGATTTAACTCTTAGATAAATAGTTTGACATTTACCATGTCTCTTTGTATTTTTATATTATATGGTTAATAAACCTACTATATACTTCCAAGAGAACCCCAAGTGGTTCATTAATGATAAAACTATCATTATATAAGTCCTTTGACCAAACCGCGGATTTTTAGGAATTTAATATCAATTAATAATATAATATTTGTTTTAAAAACTATTTTATGTCAATTTTGACACTATTTGGAATTTTGTTTTTTCTAAATCCATAACAACATTATTTCTTCAAAAACAATTCTACTAACAAACCCTAATATGTCATAGTAACCTAGAAAATTAGTTTAATCCATAAAAAGTATCAAATTACAATTATTTGGATATTTATAAGGTCGATTATTTAAATATTTCATTAATTTGGTAATTACTGCATCACCATTGTGTCATAAATAAATAACATTATATAATGTATAAAAATTATAAATAAAATACCATTATGTAGGAAATATTTTTATATTTCTAAGGAATATTTATAATCAAATTTATCTTATTTATAACACTATATTAAAAATGATGTAATAATTAATCAATGATCTAAACTCTTTTATCTCTTCTTTGAATAATAATAAATGTCCTATTCTAATCCAAGTGGATCAAAGAGGTTAATATTTTATTCCTAAGGTTCTTCTTGTCTAATTATACTTATACAATAGAATTAGGACATGTTTTGGGTAATAATAATATCATTTTTACCCCTAATTACCTTATTTACTTTTAACCGTGGTAAATAGAAGTAAAAGGTTCCTATTCACCAAAAATTATTTTTATCTTATTGAAACACATTTAAGAAATTTATATTAACCATGTTTCTCTGAATTTTGAAATTCAACTCAATGAAGCGGTAAAATTATGTTTTATGTGAATTTGCAAATTCTCATAGGAGGTGGGTAAAAGACATTGAAAAGTTTTATAAATTTTTTAAATATCTATAATTATTATAAATTGAATCCAATGAATTAAATTGAACTAATATAAGTATTATGTATTTATTTTGACCTAAAATAATTTTAAATAAAATAAATAATTATTTAAATATAAATTCGGTTTTAAACTATAACTCAGTGTTTTTCCCTATTTATCAAAATTAAAAGTTTTCAGAAACCTACCAAAAATTAACCCTATTATAATATTGATATTTTGAATTCAAAAAAGATGTCTATTTTACCAAATTTAAAATATATAAATTTCATTTATTAGTTTAAAATTAATTCCCGTCGTCAAAATCAAGAAGGGTATTTTTATGAAATAATAACTGCCAAAAGATTGACATTTGTTTATGTCCAATTTCAAAGTGAAATTACTTCAAATGACCAAAATTGGATTAAATGGTAAAAATATAATCTAATTATTCATTCAAACCATTCATATGTATAGTTTAACACTATAAATTATTTTGATTAAAAAAAAATTTTCATTTAAAATATATTAATTTTCACTATTCACCCAAATATGAAAGTTATCAGAAAAACACTAGAAATTTATTGAAACTAAATTAATATGTTCCAATCCCAAAGAAGTCGTTTATTTTTGTCATATTTAATATATAATTGTTTCAAAAATTGGATTTAAAAGGGGTTCACCATTAAAAGGCCGAAAAATTGCATTTTTTTAAAATACTTCTTTTATCTGAAAAAAATGAATTTTTCCTTACATTATGTCTAAGAAAATAATAATATGGATTATAAAATTATAAGGGTTATATAAAGTTCATAATTCTGTTAATACTCTTCATAACAGCTTTTGAATGACTAGTTTGGTATGTCGTGGTGCACTTGAACTCGATGTTGCGTGTACTGTAAATTATTGAATAACTTTAAAGAACTAACATACTATGAAATCTTGGGGTGTTACATTCTTCCAACCTTCAATAAATTGTGTCCTCGCAATTTTTTAAATTGGTATTGGGAATTTAATGGAATGTCCATCATCAAAAAAAGATTCAATAAAACTATTAATTTAGAATAATGAAAGAGACGTACATAGGTCACCCAAGATAACCCATACTAGGATTCCATGTACCAAAACATGAATATGGGAGACAACCTAAGTGTCAAGTTCAGATGGAGAGGGATAGAAACCATGATCTGGATAAAGTTATTAATAAAAAAACCATAAACTTGTGATGGAATAAACAGTCATTTGTTTCCCAGTATGAAAAGTAAACGAACAACGTTTTTTTAAGTTACATTTCATAATGATGAGGAATTTATTTATGATATTGACTATGAACATAAAGATATGAACTTATATTTTAAGTAGAGTTTCATTTTTTAATAAATTTCTACCACTAACCCTTTTTTTCAATGCTTAGTATTCAAGATGACTTTGTCACACCGAAAGTGCAATAATCAACTTATAGAGAATCACATGATCCACAAAGAAAAAACAATATATTTACCTTGTCATTAGAAATTAATCAAAACCAAAATGGTTAGTACAAGATCAGATGATCCCCCAAATAGATATTCCATTAGAGTAAGAAACACTAATCTTAACTTCTAAACATAAACCAACAATACCCAAATGTAAAATAAATACAATTCAATAAAAAAATGTCCTTAAAATCCTTCAATATAATCAAAACTAATATTGAAACCCAAAACATAGGGGAATTTGGTTATATAGTCTTCCACATTAAATTGTATCTCCAAATGACATCGATTACTCTTAAAGTCGAATACTTAATAGTAATTAACCTAATCACGTATTCTCTATTATAGGATAATCATTTCCATAAATTACCCAAATCACTATAAATCTAAAATCAAAGATAAAAATCCACCATTACTCCTCAAATGAAATCCCATAGTATTATATTTTGCATAGGCATATAGTCTTCCCAACAGAGTGAACGTCTTCCAAAATAACATTTATCACTTAATCACTTAATCATTTTCCTATACTAGGGGTATTAATTTTAAAAGGCATAATTTCCAAAATCAAATTATTTTTTATCAATAAAATTATTTAACTAAAAATAATTAGTCACAATAACCATGGACTTCACGTAGTCCAGTGGTAGGCGATAAATCCAAATCACACTCTGGTTGTGGGTTCGATTCCCACAGCTTTGTCTGACGTGATGGGTTGTCACACGGTCTTCATGTTGTCCTTTTTAAAAAACATTATTTTATAAAATTACCAAAATGAAATAAATTCCTCAAAATAACCATAACATAGTTTAACAGCAAATTTTATCTCATACCTTTCATTTTCATCCCAAAATATAATAACTTGTAATTTCCTAAAACCCAATGATCATATAAAACCAAATTGTTTTTTATAACAATATCCAACAGAGAAAGGATAATTCTTCCTAAAATATCATTTTTATATGGAAACTACAGGGTTACAAATAAAAGAGAAAATTATTCCAAAGTAATCCCTTCAACATGGAGCACTAATACTTTTAAACATTTCTCCAACCATTTATATCCACAAAGATTCTCCTTTGACCAATAAAATATCCTATCGAATAGGTCATTCACTTTGGTAATCCCCAGACCCCCTACATTTATGACAAATGACTATAAATGGATTCTTGTGTCCATTTTTATTTTTCTTCTTTAGTAATCTTCATTTTTTCTCTGCAATTCTTTACTTTACGTCATTATTTCCCACACGTAAAGCATTTATTTTTTCCATTGAGACATTTTTTTGGGTGTATCCTTCCACATTTCCTGCATGATTGAAATTGAGGATTCCTCTCTCCATGGTCTACACTGCTAGAGCTCTTACCATTCATCACCATTCTCTTCATTGTTGAGTATGGGAGTTGGTTAATATGTATGTTGTTGATCATATTTTTGGAAAAATGATTTGGCATAAACATGATATCTTTTTCATATATCATCATTTCATTTTGATGCTCATTTACACCACTATTCCAACCTTGTACATCATTCTCAATGTTACTATGACTTCCTTAGAATCTAGCCATTGACTAAAACCAGAAAGCATTGTGTGAGTAAAGTAGACATAAGATAATTTAGAGAATATCATGACACCATATTTTCAATTTGAGACACCTTATAATTAACAATGATCATTTATTCTCATCTTATATTAAAATATTTCAAATAGGTTTGTAAATAAAATATAAATTATCCTAAGCATATCCCTCGGGAATTTCGTAACCAAGAGTGCAGCAAGACCCGTTTTCGTTTACCCATTCCCGTTCAAGTTTAGTTCAAAGCGTTGTTTTCTTATTTTACACCTAGGTACATTTGTGCCAGAGCTTTCTCTAACTGCTTGTATCCAGAAAGGGATGTATTTCTTGGAAAACTAACAAAATCAATAAAATATAAAAATTTTAGGAAGTTACACTATACTAATCATCATAGTCTATCTTAGGGATATGTGCTCTAATTAGAGTTTATCTAAATATACTTTAAAAGGTTTGTACTAAACATCCTATCATACCAACTATAATGCCTCGACCAAAGTTACCAAGAGTCGGAGCATTATTACATTACATTGGCATGATCAAAAATGATCAAGTCTCGAAAGAACGATTAGTTTAGTAGCCTTGGAAACACTAGATACATTCATAAGTCTTACATTACATCATAATGTGAAAAAATATAACAATATAGTCTCCATAATCCACACTCATATCTCCTCAGACTATCCCTGTAGGTCAGTCATAAAATACTTATCCACATCTGGGTATAATAAATCATAGAAATGGGTGAACTCATATGCTCAGTAAGGATAAAAATATAGTGGAAAATTTCAAAAATAAGCGTAAACATTTAAGGCAATGCATTACTAAAACCAAAGCCTTTTAAACTTGAGCATCAACATAATATGGAAAAAATAAAATGAAATAGTTCAATTTACTTATTCACATGGATATACTACTAGTCAAATAATCACATGCAATATCAATAACCACTTTCATAATGATGTAATTAATAGTGCCAAAATATTATAACCACATAGTCAAGGCCTTGTGCCAAGACAAAAAATAAAATTTTGTCAACGCCTTGTTCCCAGACAATAGTTTGTCTCGTGAGAACTACTGATGCATCGAAGAGCTATAGCTGGCTCCACCTGTCACACACTAAGTCCAATGCAATCATCTTATGAAAATTTTGAAACATAACACAAACATTCATATTAATACTAGAATCTGAAATGCCAATACATTATCCAGAAACCATGAATGATATAAAAATAACACTTCCATAGTAACCCATAACTCATTTAATACAATCTGAAATATTGAATTGTAACAGATTAAACCTAATCGAGAATAATGAAGGATATTGACATAGATGAAAATAATCATCAAAACTATTTGATACAAATATCCATTTTTTTTCTTGAAAACATTTAAAAGTCACACTATTTGTCAAGAAGCCGTTAAAAATATATTTTTGAATCAAAGAGTCCCATACGAAATTGAAACATTTAAATAGAATTTTAATTTTAAAACGTCAATGTCCATATAAATAAAACCTTATAATCATTTTTAAAATATGGAAATTAATGAGAATGATTTTGAATATCAACTCTTTAAAAAATTTAAAATGATATTTAATTAAAGTTCCTATCCAAAAGAGAGACACTTGAATATAAAAAATTGAGGTAATCAAAACATTATAATATCATGAGAATAAAGGGATTCATGATATACTATGTCAAAGTACACTATATACACCATATAAAAGAGAATTATTGTATGAAAACAATGAAGTCTTAATGGAATGTAAATTTAATATAAAGACTGTATCCTTCGGTTAAGGAAAAACCAACGACATAATTATGTTTTTAAAATATATATAGACTCAATATTATTAGATATTCATTGTAAATCAATCAGAGGACATTCACACATATTCTTGTAAAAACAACACCAACGAAATGGATGTTTAACACAATAAATGGAGATTGTGTTAAAATTACTCTTATTATATTCATATTGATGACTTGAGAATTTATCAATGGAGTTATTATGTGTATCAAAAGTATATCCAAATAAAGGGGATTGGAAATTATGACATAATAAAATTAATTGTGATTCCACACATAATCTTGAAGTAATCTAATCAATGAAGTATGCGTAAAGCCGAATGAGTGGAAATTAAAATTTCAAATTCCCTTATCGATTTGGTAATTTATGAAACATACATCCATGATAGAAGGTTCATTCAATGATGATGTAAATATGCATAAATTAATGTATATTACACAATGAATACAATCATGATCTGTAAACACACCACATGCAATAAATAAGCGGTGAACAATGGAAATCTCATGGAATTTAAAGTGAGATAAGAACCCCCTTACATTGTACGTTTTCTTTGGTCTAGGGTTGGTTAACCTCTTGTATAATGGCGAAATAATTTTTATTAAATTATAAAAGAATCATATACTTTAATATGATATCATATATGATCTTGTAACATCTCATTGTTAATAATATCTTTGAATTATCGTCATTTTGGGTGTTAATAGACTCGTTTAACTTTATATTCGTTGTTATGTGAGTCCTATTTTTTGGATGGGATGTATCTTAGTCATATCCAGAATGATATAATGTCTCTAAAAATTAATTTAAATCATCAAATGAAATTTATTCTTGAATGGATATGATGGGGAATGAAACTCATCAGGTTCTTGGAAATGGTAATCTGTACGTACGAACGAGCGACAATATCATTATTTTGGGATTAATATAATATATAATTGGATCATATATCATATATAAAGAATAATTATCATGTTATATTTATTATTTACATGAATTACAGATCATTATTTTACCCATCAAAATAATAATGTATTTAATAATAATTACACCATGATGTTGAGACGGTAATCTGTACGTACGCACGTATGGTGACATGTCATTCAAAAGATGGATAGAATAATGATTATGGTTGTACCATATTTATAATAACATTATTGTATATAGAATATACATTATATATTATTTTATAATGGAAGTAAAAAATAAAGATGAAGCAGAATAAGAAAAGAACTTGAAAGAGGGTGGTGAAAATATGACCTCTTCTTCGGGTTCTTCCTTTTGATTTGATCAAAATGACTCCTTAATATGCCTTTCTGACTAAAGGAAGGCCTCTAGGATGAATTGAGGGATGTTGACAGGATATTTGGGCAGGGGTTGGACAAACCAAAAAATGTTGAAGGTGTGAATTAGATAGAAGGGTTAGTGCCCTTTTATAAGAGGGGTGAGGGGAACCTTAGGGAATGATGGAAATATTTTTTTTATAATAAAATTATTTTCGGTTTCTAATTGCTAAAAAATGGATTATTTAAAGGATAAGGTACTATGGGCCTAAAACCACTCAACTAATAGGTTTTAGACTGTTTTGGGTCACTATATTAACATTATCCTTTAGATTTAACTCTTAGTTAAATAGTTGGACATTTACCATGTCTCTTTGTATTTTTATATTATATGGTTAGTAAACATACTATATACATCCAAGAGATCCCCAAGTGGTTCATTGATGATATAACTATAATTATATAAGTCTTTTGGCAGAACCACTGGTTTTTCGGAATATAATATCAATTAATAATATAATATTTGTTTTAAAAACCATTTTATGTCAATTTTGACACTATTTGGTACTTTATTTTTTCTAAACTCAAAACATCATTATTACATCGCAAAAAAATTCATCTTACCAACCTTAATATGTCATATTAACCTATAAAATTAGTTTAATTCATAAAAAGACTAAAATTACATTTATTTGGATATTTATAATACGAGTTATTTTAATATTTCATTAATTAGGTTATTACTGTATCACCATTGTGTCATAAATAAATTAAATTATTTAATGTATAAAAATTATATATAAAATACCATTATATAGAAAATATTTTTACCTTTATAATAAATTTTTATAATCGAATTTATCTTATGTATAACCCTATATTAAAAATTTATTAGTTATTAAACTTGGATTTTTACTCTTTTAACTCTTCTTTGAATAATAATAAATGTCCTTATCCAATCCAATTGGACCAAAGTGGTTTATATTTTATTCCAAAGTTTGTTTGTGGTCTAATTATACTTATCCAATAGAATTAAGAAATGTTTTAGGGTAATAATAATATAATTTTTAACCTTAATTACCATATTTACTTTTAAACGTGATAAATAAAAGTAAAAAGTTACTATTAAACAAAAATTATTTTTATCTTATTGAACCAAATTTGACACCATGATATTAACTGTGTCTCTAGAATTTTTGAAATTCAACTCACAAAAGCTATAAAATTATATTTTATGTGAATTTGCAAATTCTTCTAGCAGGTGGGTAAAAGACGGTGAAAAGATCAATAAAATATTTATATTTCTAAAATTATTATAAACTGACTCCAATTAATTAAATTGAACATATATAGGTATTATGTATCTATTTTTACATAAAATAAATTTAAATAAAATAAATAATTATATACATAAAAATTAGGTTTTAAACTATAACTCGGTATTTTTCACTATTCATTGAAAATTAAAATTTTTTATAAACATACCAAAAATTAACCCTAAACTAATTTTGATATTGTAAATTCAAAAATGAATTCTATTTTACAATATTAAAAACATAGAAATTTCATTTATTAGATTAAAATTAATTCCCGTTGTCAAAGCCAAAAAGTGTATTATTATGAAATAATAACTACCAAAAGATTAATATTTGTTTATGTCAAATTTCTAAGTGAATTTACATCCAATGACCAACATTAGATTAAATAGTAAAAATAAAATCTAATTATTCATCCAAACAATTAAAATTAATAGTTGAACACTATAAATTATTTTGATTAAAAAAGTTTTTTTTATTTAAAATATATTATTTTTCACTATTCGTCCAAATATGAAAGTTATCACAAAGACACCAAAAAATTATTGAAACTAAATTCTTATGTCCCGATCCCAACTAAGATGTTTATTTTTTCAAATTGAATATATTAAAGTTTCAAATATTGGATTTAAAAAGAGTTCCCCATTAAAAGGCGATAAAATTTCAATTTTTGAAAAATACAACTTTTATCTGAAAAAAATGAATTGGTCCTTACATTATGCCTAAGAAACACATAATATGGATTTTAAAATTATAATGGTTATATAATGTTCAAAATTCTATTAATACTATTAATATCCAATTTTGAATGGATGGTTTGGTTAGTCATGGTGCGCTTAAACTCAATGTTGTGTGTAGTGTAAGTTATTGAATTACATTGAAGAACTAACATAGTATGAAATCTTGGAGTGTTACATAAATTATCTTATATTAATTATAAAACATTAAAATTAAAATTTGTTTACTTCTTATTTATTGTTACTAAAATCAACAGTGGTTTTATTTCAAGTACAAGATTTTGTATAAGGGATGGTATTTAGAGAATGATTGTTATAAGAGTTATGAATTTGTATATTTTTTTTAAAATTTTTTAGGAAGAATGTTAAATATCACATCAATGTAAATATTTTGTTGGTGAATTTTAAATTTAAATAAGAGTTCAATGTTATATTTTTACTTCAATCTAATTTTATGTCTATATGTAATTATATTTTTATGTATACTAAATGGGTTTTCTGTTATAGTTCTTCTGCAGCATTACAGTAGCTGCATGGCCTTTATCATTACTAACAATATCATTGATAAAGGCCCCCATTATCAATTCTTCTAAAATAACTCATAAAAATTACCTTTAGTATTGATATTAAAAGTGTAAATAAATGCATATTTTATCTTTTCTTATAAAAGTGATGATAAGGGGAACCTTTATCAGTGTCAAAAGAAAGCATTGATAATGGGTTCCTTTATTATTTCTTTATTTTAGATCTCGTAAAAGGTTCTTTTATTATTCTTTTCTTTTAACAATGATAAAGTCGTCCTTTATGAGTAATTTTACTAGAATTTATAAATTTCTTAGATTTTAAGATCTCTTTGACTATCATCACATTACACACTAACAAATACCATTTCTAGTATATTTAAAGGCCCCACCTTTAGTTGTGATAATTCTTAAAATCATGAATATTTAAAATCAAGAAACCATTTGGAGAGGGAATCAATATTAGATGAAACGTCATTTCGCCCCGGAGAAATCATCTTAAACAATCTTTCCCAAATAGGATAAATGTGTGGGAATTAAAGATAACATTAAAATTCATCCCCAAGAGGAACTTGAAAAAATGTCATTGATCATCCGTGATAATTTGAATTGCCTACAAAAAATATCAAAATTAAATTAAATTTGTAATAGGTCTGCATAAAATATCCAAAAACTTTTTCAATAAGCGGGAAGACTAAAACATCAGCCAAACTGAATCAGATCCATGGATCATCCTTCACATTTCCCATAAATACTCGTAATCATTATCTACCCTCTACAATGAGAATATATATATACTATTTCATCCCCAATCATTGTTCTACAAATAGGAATCTTTAAGATCCAATGTTTATCCCTCTCATTGCACAGTGAATTAATTTTATCAAAATTCTATCATGAGAAATCATCCTCGATAATATCTCATTCAACAAAAATCATATTTTAAATAGGGGAAGTCAATGAAATAAACTAAAAATAAGCTCACTAAAGACAAGAATCAATATAGATATTAACAGACCATACATTATAGACAAGCCAAAAGATTCCCTCTGCCAAAAGGACCTTATCATCAGAAATACTACAGTACAAAAAACATGGTTGATGCTCAAATGGAGCTTCCAATAGTAAAAAAATGGGAAATATTTCCTACTCAGGACATGCAAATAAAGGAAACTGGGATTCACATTACAACCTCCAACACTGCTTATAATGAAGATAAATGTTAAATGATACAACATTCTATAATACCAATCCTCAATCCTATTTAGGGAGACATATCCATTCCATTAAACCATGTGCATTATCTTGTTTCAACAGTAGAACCCCAACAGACATCCGAGAACATGGAATTAAACAAATTGATAAGTGTGACTATATGTTCTAAGAGGGACATAAAATAATAAGTAAAGGGTTACACCACCAATTTCATCAAGGTAGTACTTTTGGACCTTGAAAAAACCTTCCCCTTCATTCCATTAATATGATTCCAAACACTGTCTAGGAAAAATGAAAACACATCCATTTTAGATAATCTAAAAACCATCATATGTCTCATATTCTTATTATGCTTAAAAAACTAATTAACAATTAATATATCACACAAATTACCCCTTATCTTGTATATGAGTTTTGGTGTGCATAATTAGATTTTAGTATTTATTGTTTTAGTTCTATGAATAGTGGGGTACGTTTTCTGGTCACCACATTACAAAGTCGAAGTGCTCATCTAATTTTTCAATTTGAAATCATTATATGATAATTGTGGATTTTCCTTTTGTATTCAAGGATTTGAATTTATATTTATAATACATTTTATTATTTATTAAAAAAAAAAATTTAGTTTTCAAAATATTAATAATAATAATTTTATATTTGATATAATTTAAAATTTTATTCCAAATTCATTGTGCGGGGAATAAAAAGAAATTGAAAGGATTTTGAAAAATATTATAATAATAGATAAGGAGTATTCCATAATAAAATTTTGAAATAATATATATATTAATAATGGACTAGTGAATAGGATATTGAAAATAAGGAATATTTAGGCAAATAAAACAATTCTTTATGAATAAAAAGTCATATCCCTTTTTAATTTTTTTGAAATTCAAATGTTTATTTTTGATGACTGAAAACCCATATTGTTTTTCTATCATATGAAAATTAAAATTGCAAGGATTATAAATAATATTATGAAATGAGAGAAGTGGGGTTTCAAAATAAAATTAGTAAGAAATATTTAGAATTATAATGGACTAGTGAAGATAATGTTGGAAATAAGGATTATTTTGGCATGTAAAAAAATAGTTTATCAATGAAAATACTGATTCGTTTTACCATCTTATTAGTACATGTTAGTGAAGAATAATATCGTTTATTTATATGTATATTAATTTGCTACAACTATAATGTATATAATTACATTTTAATGTGAAATTGATATAATTTTTTTGAGAATTTAAAATAAATTATAAGTAATTTAAAATTTATAAATATAATTTAATTAAAATTAAAAAGGTTATTATTAAAATGTTTTGAATATAGATAAATATTAATTTTAATTTATATTAAAATATTCTTAATTTATAATCATATAAATAATATCAGTAACATTAACTATAATAATAATAATAATATTTTAAATATATATATACATATATATATTATAAAAATTTATTTGAAATATAATTAATAATATATTAAAGTACTGAGAGACTACTAAAATATAGGATGCAACGTCCGATTTAATGCCTAAAGAATGTGGAAAATACATAGATTGGATGATCTGAATACATATGTAATCTGGTTTTTGAAGAAACCTCCCCCATTACCCCTTACCTGTCTAGTATCTTAATATTGAAATGTTGAAAATCCAATAACCCTATTCCCCCATAATTTTAATGAATGAATATTTTGTCCCAAGTCATCGAATGATTTTTTTTCTCCCATTATATATCCCCCACTATAAATTGGTGAGGTGGGAGCGGATCTGGTCAATAACAAATCCAATCATTTTAAAATTTGACAAAACATAAATCTATATCATATATGTAACCTAACATGATCAAAGTATCTTTCCAAGATTTAGATATCCTCTTAAAGTTACATCCCACATTTTTCCACTCTATCCATGATACTAGTGAAAACCTCCATTTTAGAGTGAGAAAATATCATAGGAAGACCAATGTATTTATTATTCATATCAATGACCTGAATACTAGAGGATCTATTTAGTGTATCCATCCTAACATTTATAAATCCTAAAATAAATTGAATTTTTGACTTAATAATGTTGAAATAGTCTCCAAATTATTTCTCAAACAAGAAATGATGTGAAAAATAAAGTTTCATTACTCAGTGGTAGTTTCTAAAAAATCAAAGCTATGGTCGACAAAAAAATTTGTAGATGGTTGGACTTCATCTACAAAAATTATCTCTATGAATTCTATTTCCCTTTACTACTATTTAAATAAGTCTCAAAGACATGAAAGAAATGAGAATAAAAATAAAAGGGTAAACATGGTCCCGTAAAGAAGACCCCTAGTAGGGGAAAATCTCTAAGAGTGGAAACCATTTATTTACATCCTAAATTTAACTAAAGATAAACATTACATTAAAACCTCAATTAACTTATGTAATAATCTCACTTTTAATCAATAATAAAATAAAATAAAGGTCCATTCAAAGATAATATATTCCTTTTACATATCAAGATTCCAATATATAACACCACTTATAGCAAGAGAGTGAGTTTTCTTGGAATGAAAAAAATCACGATCAATATTATAATTATCATATATGTGTTATTTGGAAATGAATGTACTCTGATTTTATAAATAATAGATGGAAGTCATGAATGTAGGTGGTTAACCAGAATCCTTGAGAACAAATTGTAGATAAAATTCTATAAATTCATGGGCCTAAATTTTGAGACCAAATAAGTATTTTTTATCTTTTGTATCAGAGTAAAAACTGTTTCTTGTAGCTCATAAAATTTTACATTACCCACCCATAAGTATTTCATCAAAACTAATACCTAAATCCCAAAAATATACCCTAATTTTTTATAAACAAGGAAGGATATCAATAATGTCCTATTACATTAGTGTAATGGAATTTTTTTGAATGCCATAAATATTCCTTCATCATAGAGGTCACAAGATATATTTTCTTTCATTCCCTATGTAACCACCAATGAAATACAGGAAGAAATGTTTGGGGAAATGGTTGACTACCACAATGTACAAATATCATTGTAAAAATTCATAATATGATCACAGTTCCGCATCTCATTGGACATAGGTCCACCCATTGAATCAATAAAATATTATATGATATTCAAATACATTTTTTCAGATCACTTTTGTTGGAAATAAAATTCAATATAGTCATTTTACTTGATATGGGTTTCACAAGAACACAAGGACTTAATTTTTTTCATAATTTTAATGCCTGCATCTAGAACTAATTCAACTGTTGGAAAATATTTAAGGACCGAATTAGAGTAGATAATGAGTATATATCTTTCAGTTTTCTTTCAATATAACCATAAAGAGAATCGAGTTAGTAGAACTTAAAGTTCCTCTACCGCTTCAAATTAGCTACTTCTTATTGGATATTCCATTCCATATTAGGATCCCCTATCTTCAAACAAGAATATATTACTTTTTCACATTCATTATCATTCACCCAAAATATTTCAATTGTAAAAATTATATTAGATTATTTTTATGCTAACGAATCTTAATAGATTATAATATAGAACACAAACCATCCCTCTACTTCAGAAGATGAGGTTTGATGTGTATATTCAGTTTGTCATCATATTTTTCATTTTGTGGAAGGGTGAGGTAATTTGGTTTCTCAACACAATGTAAGGTTTAAGATATCATCAATATTTTTATTTGTTTTAATTATGTTACTTTATTTCTTTAATTTTTTTATTTTGTGATTAAAATTTTAATTTATAACTAATTTAATTATTTATCCAGAAAATAAAAATAATTATTTTTAGTTCTATAAATAAGACCATAAATTATTCAATATTTCATATTATTATTTATTTATATTCCAAAATCAAGGAGTGGGTTATAAAAACAAGATCTTAGGATTATGAAAAATATTAAGAATTGATAGACAGTAGATTCAATAATAAAATTAGAAAGAAATATATTTGATTATAATTTACTAGTGAAAATGATTTTGAGAATAAGGAATATTTGGGAAAATTGAAGAATTATTTATGAATGAAAAATCATATCATTTTTACCATTTTCTTGATATTCAAAAGAGAATAGTTTGTGAACAAAAAACCTTATCCTCTTTATCTTATTTTTAAATACCAAATTTTTTGGATTAGGAAAAATATCAAGAAATGAGAGAAGTGAAATTCCATGATAAAATTAATAAGTAATATATATAATTATTATATAGTTTTCAAAATAATATTGAAAATAAAGAATATTTAGGAAAATGAAATAATAGTTTTTGAATGAAAAACCATGTCCTTTTTACACTCTTATAATTACTATTCTTAATAGATAACCCTAAAAATAAATATTAGTTGATTCCAAATTACAAAAATCTAGGGGGGAGAAAAAAACCAACATAAAGCCCCTTGAAAACTCCTCAAATAATCCATGAAATTTTCCCAACAATTTCACTATCTTCCACCATTGGTGAAACCACAAGAATAGAAAATCAGATCCAATAAATATGATATTATCAATAAAATAACCAAAAGGCTAGTGAACACATTTATCCTTCACCAAAGTGTGTATTACACCCTGACCGTCAAATTCAAAAATTATATCACTCCAAGTGTGAGGTGAAGTGAATTCCACACCATTCCAAATGGACATGTCTTCTGCCACAGGGGGACCAACCTATGGCGACTTTTGAGTTGTAATCCATGACAAGAGAACCTACATGATTATGTATTATATCACCGATTCCATAAAAATAACTTCCAACATTTCCACATCAATGTTAACATGAAATATGATTGAAGGGAGAGGAATCAATCTAGCCGAAGGGGAATGAACCAGTTAATGATGTCGACCGTCCATTTACCAATAGAATATGAATCCTAACTATGTATCATGACAAAACCAACCATATTATCAGTGTATATTTTCTAAAACACACAAAAATTTTAACCTAACCAAATAATCCACACTTGGATATATAAACCTGCAATCTTTTTCATTAGAAATGATCTAAAACACCCCCTACAAAAGTGTAAAATCCCATATACTTATTAAAATATAATAGAAATTTTCATCACACATTCACCACATCTTATACATTAGAGGGAACATAAATATCTTGTGAAAATAATTTTCCACATTTGAACCAAAAATAAGGAATATGGTGGTCTTAGATAAATATCAAGTGTAAAGGAGAGAATTGTGGGGAATGATACCACTAAAAATATTCCCACAATTGAGCTTGGCCTCAATTTGGGACTTTGTCTTAAAAATATTATTCTAAAATGTATTCCCTATAATATCTCTATACACAAGGCTATTCTCGTAGTCAGGGCAGACTAATTAGCTTCTATAACATGATGAAAAAATTAATAAAAATCTAGTTGGGTTCTGTGTCAGACTATAATGACTAAAATTTTCGTATGTTCAACTCTAGCGAACATATGATAAAGATTCTTAGGACCCCAAAGATTAATATCATAAACAAGAAGATCCCTAATTGAAGCATGGTTAGCACCCGAGGCTAGACTAGATAAGGGTTTCATAGCATTAAGAATAGGAAGCCAAGTGTCTCACCCGATATTGACACTATAACCTATATAATTCTTCTAGTATATTTTGTAGTTAAGATAAGATTAAATAGCCAAATTCTCATGTATAATAATATCAACTAGGGTCCAATACTAGAGGACCAAAAATCCTCCAGGGGGAAATACTTAACAATGACCACTTTTGTGCCCTAGCTATTTGGGTCCTGTAAAAAGTTACATCCTTTGTTTTTAGATTAAAATTGTTAAAATTATTCAAATACCAAAAAACAATTCTCTCATTAGCCTTTGGTTCATAATGATTCTCCAAATACCAAATTTAATTCTTTTTTACCATTATCATAACCCCAATAAAAATTATCAAAGGCCAAGTGGAGTTGATGAATGATGAAAATTGGGACCATAAAGTGGGATATCATGTTTGATGGTATTTCTTGATTAAATAATTTGATAAGGACCTCCTATAACGCCCTAGAGAGATTCTTACTATACCATCCCTGAATATTATAATGAAATTTATTGACAATGAATGATTCAATTTTTTGTTTAGAGATCCAAATTATTGTTGGAAGGTCCAAATAGTTTTATGTTTCCCCATGACCTTAATTTCACACAAATAGTGAATTTAGCTATCATCCCTTCCTTCACACCCCAACTGAAGTACATATATGATTGTGAGAAGTTGTAACATTATCTTGAGGATTTGGTGAAGGATTTGATAACATTAATATCCTCCTACAATTTTTGAATAGTTTCACTTTAAAAAATAGGCAATCATCTCTGAACAATATGCAAGTGATAGAAAATTTATATAAAAAAAACCAAAAACCCATTAATGGGACCATCCAAATCCATCTCTGATAATATTTTACAAATTAAATCAACAACAAGGATAAACAAGTAAGGGGAAAGAGGATCACACATTTTTAGGCCTCATAATGTCTTACAACGGTTTGTGAGGTAACTATTGACCATGATACTGAATGAAACTATCGTGACACAACACAAGATTTAACAAAACTATTTTGGGCCAAAACCTTGTCTTCTTAATAACACTTCCAAGAAAGGACGCTAAAACCTACCAAATTATTTTGTCATATCCAATTTTTTTCCAAATATCCCCCTTTTGAAGTAGAATAAATTATCATAAAATATAATATTTCATCAGTGACAATTGCGTTATCTATTATTAGTCTCTTGGGCATAAAGGAACTCTGATTCCCAGATATAATGGAAGGGATAACATTACCCAAATGGTGAGACATGTCTTTTGAGAATGTTTAATAGACCACATTACCCAAGATGGTATTATTTAAATCCTAAATTATTATCAGGATAGAAGGTTTCAGAATCAAAATAATGATAGTTTCATTACCCTTTTCCATACTAGTGGTTTCATCCAATAAACTCTATATCAAAATGATAATAGTTGAACTCATAATATTCCCAAAATTCAAAAAAAAATTAATGGAATCCATCCATACCATGATCCTTTGAAGAGTGAATGTTTTTATGGGAAGACACAATCTCCTCACCAGTAATTTTTTGGCTCAGTGTATTGTCCCGAACAAACTTCGTATAAACCCAGCAGCCAGACCGGTCACCACATGGCCTTAGGCATGCCTCTCCGTATACCAAAGGAAACGGAATATCATTAAGGGTTTAATAATGTTAGGATGGGTATAATATACCCTCATGAAAAAAGAATAATACTATAATATCATAAAATAAATAATAAACTATAGTGGAATCTATAATAAATGAAAAATAGGGTAGTAGAAATGGATTATATTTCTATCATACTTTACGATAATCACATAGCCAAAATTGATAAAAAAGGGTCTTCTTATTTAAAAATTTAAGTAAATGATCTATAATTCATTTTTGATATGTAAGAATCAACTGTAAGTCAATTCCATAGACGATGTGATAGGAATGACTTGAAGTGTGTGTTTTCAATATAGAGGTGTGGTTTTAGTATAAAACACATGTAATATACTCCAAAATGAGAAAAAATAATATTATTATTTTGATACATAGGAAAATTATTCATAATACATTTTTAACCAATAGGAATTGACTTAATATAAGTCCAAAAATGATGTGGATAGTATGACTTGAAGTGCATTTTTTCAATATAAAAGATCCATTTCTGTTTTAAACACATGTCACATATCCAAAACAAAGAAAATGAGGTCATATTTTTTTCAAACATTAAGAAAAAAATTCATAATTTATTTATGACATGTATGAATAAATCTCATTTCAATCTGACACATTATGTGGTCAGCATGACTGAATGAATTGTTTTCAATGTAAAAGTGTAATTATTTTGTTTAGAATGTGTATCACATAAACAAAACTGAGAAAAACACCTGACTTGTTTTCAAATATTTGTAAAATGATCCATAGTTTATTTTATATATGTATGAATTAACCATACATCAATATAATAGATGTTGTGGTAGGAATCACTCAAAGTGTGTTCATTCAATATATAAGTGAAATATTAGTTTAAAAATGTGGCAAGGAGAAAAATAACTTGAAAATAAGCTCTGATTGTTCTTAAACATTAAGAAAATGATCCATAATTTATTTTTTATGTTTAGGAGTCAATCAAATGACAATATGACACAAGATGTGTTCGGTATGACTTGATGTTCATTTTTTTAATATAAAAGTGTCATTTCAGTTTAAAATTCACATCACTTAGCCAAAACCAATAAAAAAATTTACATTATTTTGAAATATGGTTATAATAATCCATAATTCATTTAACATGTATAGTAATTCACCATAAATCAATATAGAGCATGATGTGTTTGATCTGACTGAAAGGGCATGTTTTCAACATAAATGATTCATTATAGTTTAAAATGTGTATCATATATCAAAAATAAACAAAGGAGAATGGAATGTTTTCAAAAATTTATATAACGATCTATAATTCATATTCAATGTATAGTAATTAACTTTACTTAAATCTAATATATGATGTAATTGATATGATATGAAGATAGTTTTTTCAAAATAGAAGTGTCATTTTATTTTGAAACACACATCACATATCCAAAACCGAGTAAAAAATATTGGGTTTTTAAAACATTATGAAAATGATCAATAATTCATTTGTGACATGTAAAACCCCATTGAACATCAATCTGACACATGATGTGTCTAGTATAACTCAAGGTGTGAGATATCAATATAAAAGTGTTATTTTAGTTTAATATGTTCATCTCATAGACTAATTGATAAAACAAGTAAGTATTACATTCAAACATTACAAAAAAAGTTCCAATTTTCAATTTTGACATGTAAGATTTAACTACACATCAATATGACTCACGATGTGGTACGTATGATTAGATGTGAGTTTTTTCAATATAAAAGTGTCATTTTAATTTAAATTGTTCATTACATGGACAAATCCAACAAAATTATTTCAAGTTATTTTAAAAAATTATGATATAGATTCATAATTAATTTATGATCTGTATGAATTGGAATAATTTCAATCCAAAACATGATGTGGTCGGTATGAATCAATGTTCATGTTTTCTATATAAAAATATAATTTTAGTTTAAAAGTTTATCACATATAAAAAAAAGAAAAAATGATCTCCGATAATTTTCAAACAATAGGGAAATGATCCATAATTAATTTGTGATATATAGTAATTGACTGCACATCAATTTGATGCATATTGTGGCCAGTACGATTCAATGTTCATGCTTTCAATATAAATGTGTCATTTTAGTTTAACATGTGTACTAAATAGAAAAAACTAAGAAAACAAACTGAAATTATTTTCAAACAATGGTAAAATGATCTATAAATCATTGGTGACATGTAGTAATGACCTCACATCAACCTGACACATAATAAAATGATAAAATCATTAATATATATACATTAATGAAAAATATAAATTTTCATATATAGAATATTATACATTAAAATTAAAATTTATCTACTTTTTCATTTACTGTTACTAAAATCAACATTGGTTAAATTTCAGGTATAAGAGTTTGTATAAAATTTGATATTTAGGGAATTATTGTTATAAGAGTTATAATCTTGTATACTAGTTGTAAATTTTTTATGACTAGTTGTAAATATCACATTAATGTAAATATTTTGTTTGTAAATTTTCAATTAAAATTTTAGTGCAATGATATGTTTTTATTTTAATCAAAATTTATTCCTCTATGTATTTCTATGTATATGTATACTAAAAGGGTTTGATGTTATAGTACATACACAACATTACTGTTACTTCATTTCCTTAATCATTACTAACAATAACACTAATAAAGGACCCATTTATCAATCCTTGTAAATACACTAATAATGGGATCCTTTATTAGTGGTATTAGAAGTCTTAATAAAGGTATCTTTAATCAATGATTGTGAAAGTGCAGATAGGGGGGGCCATTATTATCCTCGAAGGGAATAATTAATAAAGGGGTTCTTTATCCTCGCATTATTGTGGCACTCATAAAAGGGTCCTTTATCATTCCTTTCTTTTAATAGTGATAAAAGGGGCCTTTATGATCACTTTAACTAGTATTTATAAAAGTCCAGGCTTTTAATATCACTTTTCCTATCAATAATTTTCACACTAAAAATTCTCATTTTCTAGTCTATTTAAAGGCCGCACCTATAGTGGTGATAATTCTTGAAAGCCAAAATATTTAAAATCTACAAACCATTTGGAGAGGGCATCAATAATAGAAGAAACCTCATCCCACACCAAATATATCCTCTTACCCTATCATTTCTAAATGGACAAAATTCTTGGGCACTAAAGATAGAATGAAAACTCATCCCCAAGAGAAGTATGAAAATATTTCATTGATCATCCATGAAAATATGAATTCCTTACAAAATATTTCAAATAAAAATAACATCTGTATTAACTTTGCATGAAATGTCCTATTTTTTTCAACAATTGGAAGACTAAAACTTCCACCAAACCGAATAAGATCAATGGTTTATCCTTCACATTTCTAGAAAATATCCAAACTTCGCCATCTACCCTATATGATGAGAGAATCTAAAGAAGGCTTCATCACCAAACATTTTTCTACAAATATGGATATTTAAGATCCAATATCTATCCCTCTCATTGCACGATGAATTAGGTTTACCCAAATTCAATCATGAAAAATCTTCCTCGATAATATCTCATACAGCCTTAATCACTATTTCAAACAAGTAAGTCAATAAAATAAATTAAAAATATGCTCCCTAAGTCCATTAATATCGCTAGATATTAATAAAACACCCATTAGAGACGTTCCAAAAATAATAATCTCCACTAGAAGGACCTTATCTTTAGAAATACTAAAACAAAAAAAACATGGTTGAGGTGAAAAATGATCTTGCAACAAAAAAATAGGATAAATATTTCCCAGTTTGGACCTTAGAAGAAAGGAAACTAGGAAACACAAAAAATTTCCAACACTTCTTATCAATAATAGAATTTATGAATGGTTCCATATTCTAGAATACAAAACCCCCATAATCTTTAGCGAGACAAAATCCATCCAATTAAACCATATGATTTATCTTGATGTCATCCGTATAACCCCACCATACATATATGAACAAGTTATGAAACAAATTGATAAGAGTGGCGATATGTTTTAAGAGGGAAATAAAATAAGAATGAATATCTTGCACCACCGATTTCATCAAGGCAATACTATTGGCCCTTGACTAAACCATCCCTTTAGAACTGTTAATATGCTTCGAAACACTAACCACAAAAAATGAAAACATATCCATTTTATATATTTTAAAACACATCAGATGTCTCAGATACTTATTATTATTATGAAATTAATTAACATGTAATAAAGAACACAGATCACCCCTACACATGAAGATGAGGCTGGGTGAGAATATTTATTTTTTAATATTTATTATTTTATTTTTGTGAATAGTGGGGGTAATTTTGTTGGTCACCATATCACAAGGTTTAGGAGCTCATCTAATATTTCAATTTTTCTTGATTGTGGGACTATTGTGGCTTTTTCCTTTTTATTGATGGTTTTTACTTTCTATTTAGAATATATTTATTAATTTATTAAAAAAATAACAATAATTATTTTCAGTTTTGTAAATAATATGAATAATAATTCAATATTTGATCTAAGTTTTAATTATATTCTAAAATCAAGGTGTGGGGCATGATAAAAAATTTCATGGATTATTAAAAATATTATAATAGGAGATAAGGGGAATTCCATAATAAAATTTGGAAGTTATATATATAATAATAATGGACTAGTGAAAATGATATTGAAAATAAGGAATATTTGGGCAAATAAAACAATTCTTTATGAATGAAAAATCATATAACTTTTCACCTTTTTCAAATTCAAGATGATTTGTTATGAATGAAAAACCCATATGATTTTTACTATCTTTTGAGAAATAAAAATTTGAGGATTATCATGAATATTTTGAAATGAGGGAAGGGGGATTTCATAATAATGTAATTGTGGAATATTTATAAAAATAATGGACTAGAGAAAATAATGATGAAAATAACGAATAACTAGGCATGTAAAAAATAGTTTATTAATGAAAATACAGATCATTTTTTACCCTCTTATATTTACATGTTAGTGAAGAAGAATATCCTTTATGTAAAAGTATATTAATTAACTACAAATGTTATTTATATATAATTACATTTTAAAGTGAAATCGATATAATTTTTTATATTTATATTTTTTTGAGAATAATAATTCAATTATAAGTAATTCAAAATTCATAGATATAATTTATTTAAAATTAAAAAGGTTGGTACTTAATTCTTTTGAATATAGATAAATTTGAATTTGAATTTATATTATAACATACAATATTTATAATAACATAAATATAGTCACTAATATTAAATATATTATTATTATTATTATTATTATTATTATTATTTTAAAAATATATATATACACACACACACACACAGATATATATATATTAGAAATATTTATTAGAAAGATAATTAATAATATATTATAGTGCTAAGAGAGTACAAAAAGATTGGAAATTTCATCAATATAATAATTTTATTAGAAATATAATTATATATATTTAAATATTATCAATAAATTTATATATAAAAAAGATATATAATTAAAAATATGTGTATAGTACAAGTAGAGTAGTTAAATAAGGGTAATTTCATCTTTATAATAATTTTATTTATTTATAATTATAATATAATTAGATATACATTTATTATAAACAAGGAAATTTAATTAAAGGATATAAGATCTAGAAATATAAGAGAGTTTATCCAAGGATGAAAAACATCCAACCAAACATGTGACATGCCAATAAAGACCAATGTATCAAATAAATGGGTGGACTTATTAAATTATCTTCTGATTAAAGATAATTTTCACATTGAGAAGAAATGGGAAAGGGAGCGGATCATTAGAAACAAAAAACCAAAGGATTTTAGGGCCTTACCTGATGCATGGAAATAATTAATAATGGTGAGGCATTCTGATTCTAAAATTATGGATTTTCATCCTTTCTTGAGGGAATACATTATAGTCTCACAAATAACCTTGGCTTCTGTAATAAGTGGATCCCAATGAGAATGGGAATATTTTTAAAAGGTCATCACCATGCATCTAAGTGAGTCAAATGCCACACTACCAATACCAATGGATCCACCCTTAATAGAGAATCCTCCACATTTATTTCAATTATATCCTTTGAGGTAGGGTTCCACAAGATATAGTACGAGTGTGAAATTTTAACAACTGACTACACCTCCTTATTTTTCCATATATCCTAACATGATGTCACACACTCAATCTTGAAGGATGTTGGACTCCATTACATGTGAAAGGTAAATTCATTTATTTATATCTAGATAATTTATCTTATGGTGCATAGTTAACCCACTATCTATATTGGGATCAAGGAATACCATTTCAAGACTATCATTTATGGATTAGTTTCAATGTCTACTAGAAAATAAACATTTGAATAACATGCTTTATAGACTAGCCAATATTTGAAGCAAAAGAAGAAGTAAAATGTAGTAGATATTTTGATGTAGACATACACATTGGTAATATAGGTTTAATAGATGCATGAAGTAACATGAGAAACTCATTAAAGGGGTGATATCGATGTACACTTTCTAGAATAAATGCTAAACCTTGGGAATGACTGCTAGAAAACACAGTTCCTTTAAAATGATGTCATTATTTAAGATTCACATCCTAAGATCCATCTTTTATATATATATATATATATTTATAATTTCATGATCACTACTAGATCCATAAAATTATACCCTGGGCCTTTTCATTCATAAATAGAATACTAAATATGATTCATATATCACTCTTAATGAACCACCATTCTAGAATTTCATAATGATAGACATTTATTGTGCTATCCAATGCGTAGTTTATCATTGTATCTTCTTAACTAGAGAACAATGATGAGGTAGCCTTTATCCATTCACTATCAACTAGCCATAGGTCCTTATATGACATCACTATGGATCTATCCCTGACTCTCTAGTACTGTCCAACCCAAAGGGTTTCTTATGACCCCCATAATCATCTCTATAAAAAATTAGGATTGTGACCAAATACTGAATTGGAAAAGTACATATGAGGAAAATACATAGGCTTGAGTATCCAAATACATAGGTAATAAGGTTTTCAGAGAAGCCTCCACCCTTACGACTCTATTAGAGTAATATTGAAAGGTTGAAAATCCAATAACCCCATTACCCCATTATTTTAATGAATGAAAATACTGTACCAAGATTTCCAATGATTTTTTCTCCCATTAATTTTCCACCACTATAAATTGGTGATGCGGGAGTTGATTTGTTCAATAATAAAGCCAATCATTTTAGATGGGTACATAACATAAATATGTATCGCAGGTGTAACATACCATGATCATAGTCTCTTTCATAGCTTTTGAGATCTCCATAATGGTACATCCCAAATTTTATTTCCACTCATTCAGGGATACTAATGAAAACCTCCATTTTATGGTGTCCAAATATCATAGGAAGACCAATGTAATTATTATTCTCTACATCGACTTAAATTTTAGAGGATATATTTAGTTTATCAATCCTAAAACATATAACTCCTAAAATTAAGGGAATTTTTGACTTAATCAGTTTGAAATGGTATCCAAATTCCTTTTCAAACAACCAAATCATGTGAAAAATATAGTTTCATTACTCACTGGTGGTTTTTGAAAAAGTCATGTTTTGGTCAGAAAATAAATATTGGAGATGGGTGGACTTTATCTTCACCCCTTCCCTCTAGGAATTTTGTTTCCCATTGATACTACTGAAATAAGTATAGAAAACATGGAAGCCACCTAAATAAAATGAAAAGGGGAAAGTGTACACCCTAAAGAAGACCCCTAGTAGAGGGAAATATCTAAAATATGAAACTATTTATTTTCTTCTTAAATGAAACCGAGGATAAAAATTACATGAAGACATCATTTAATTTACTTAAGAATAGTAATTTTTATAAAAAAACTAAATAAAGGGCCATTAAACCATATCATATGCCTTTTAAAATTCAATATTTCAATACATAACACCTCTTTTTGCAACAGAGTGGGTTTTTATGGAATGAAACACTTCATGATCAATAATGTAATTATCAGTTATGATTCCATTGGGAATGAATGTACTCTGATTTTCATATATAATAGAAGAAAGCCACAAATGTTGGTGGTTAACTAAAATCTTGGAGAAAATATTATAAATATCATTTAATTAATAGATGGTCCTAAATTTTGAGTCCATAGAAGTATTTTTGAACATTGTGATCAGAGTAATAATAGTTTCTTATAGTGTATAAAATGTTACTTTACCCACCCATAAGTATTTCACGAGACCCAATACATCAATCCTGAAAATATGCCATAATTTATTTAGAAAACAAGGCAATAAATCCATTTTATCACATTTCTATATTTAATTCGATTTTTGTAAGGTCCATAATGATTCCATCATCAGGGAGGAAACATGAGATATTTTGATTAATTGCCTATGTAACCACCAGTGCAATACATGAAGAAATATTGGGATAAATGGTCGACTCCCCAACCTTACAAAGCACCCTGTAAAAAATCATAATATGATCATATATCCCCTTCTAATGGTACACAGGTCCACCTGTTGGATCTTTGAAACAAGATATGGTATTATTATTTATTTTTTAGATTCCTTTTGGTGGGAATGACATTCAATAGGGTCATCTTCCTTAATATGGTTTCACGTTCATGTAGGGACTAAAATCTTTTCCTGCTTTTAATGGCCACATCTAGCTCCACATCATGGGTAGAAAAAAAATTAGGAACAAATTATAAGAGATAATTAGTATAGATCTTTCAGTTATCATTCAATATAATCATGATGAGAATCCAGTTGGTAGAACTTGAAGTTCCTCCAGTGCCTTAAATAAACTACTTTCTATTTTATATTTTTCCCATATTAGGATCCCCTATCTTCCAACAAGAACTTATTACTTATTAAAATTCCTTATCATTGAACCAAAATACTTCAAATATAATAATTCATATAGATAAATATTATTCTTAATAATGTGATTATATTATAATAGATCACACAAACTATCCCTCTACTAAAAAAGACGCATTTTGATGGGTAAATTCAGTTTTTTATCATTGTTTCATTTATTTTGACTAAGGGTGAGGTAATTTGATTTCTCATTACATTTTAAGTTTATAAAGATTATAAATATTTTTATTTGGATTAAATATGTTCCATTTTTGGATTTACATTTTATATTGATGGTTTTTAATTTTTATTTGGAGTGATTTCATTGTTTATTTAGAAAAAAATAATCATTTATCATTGTGGAAATAATAATAATAATTATTCAATATTTCATGTTATGGTTTAATTATATTACCAAATCAAGGAGTGGGTCATAGAAACAAGATGTGAGGATTATGGAAAATATACACAATGGAGAGATACAAGAATCAATTATAAAATTTGGAAGTAATACATGTGATAAAAATGAACTTGTGAAAATGATATTGAAAATAAAGAATATTTGGGAAAATAGAAGAATTGTTTATGAATGAAAAATAATATCTGTTGGTTAGAGTAGATGACTCATATGGGGGGTGAATTTAGTATCTATTAAAATTTTGTTTAAAATTAGTTCTTCAAAGGAACATCCCCAATAAAATATAATTAAAGTCAGTTTGAAGTGAATTTTCAAAAGTCCTGAATGTTCAATTAATTTCTCAATAGATTGATTAGTTCTCAGCTTTACCAATATAATGATTAGTAAAACATTTGAAACTAAACTAATGATTCAAAAATGATATAAACACTCTCTAAACTAACTGTCAATGTTCAAATTTTTTATATTCAAATTGATATAAATATAGATTAGATTAAACTAAATGATAAATACATTGCGAATAATACAAGAGGTTTAGTCTCAAGCTGAGACATAGTCCTCTCTACATGGTTATCACCTACCACCATATAGTTTATATTAATAGAATGTTGATCCAAACCCTGAATTGGGGTTCAGAACAATACACACGGTTGTCCAGGTCATAGTTGACCTCTACCATAATTATTTCTGGGGAAACAAACTAACAAATCAAAAAATATCCCTTCTACATTTCTACATAGTATTCAAGAGTAAAAAGAGATTTAGTGTGAGGATATTTAGTATCCTCTAGTTTTACAAAGGATAAAGTGTGTGTGAAACAAAGAGATGCACACACTGCTCAAAAAATTTAGCACAAGATCACTATAGAGTTATAAATGAATAATAGAGTTTATAAATCTCTGTGTGCTATGCAGTGAATATTTGGAATCAATGTATATAGTGACATTGATATTTGAGTCCTCTTCTGGAATGTTGCTCTAAAAAAGAGTATCAAAATTTTTGTACTCTAGGTTCCATGAGTGACAATTTCATCTCTTTGATGATAGAATGTTGAAAGAGATTCATTACGTTGTTTCTTGTAATATTAAAACTCCTTGTGTACTCGAGCATTAAGTTCTTCTATTTTCAATATCTTTCACATTCGCTCCATCTGCCATTATTTTTCTCTGGTAGTTTTTTATGGTTGAGCTTGTAGTCCTTTTATACTTCAAGTTCCATTAGCCATAAAAATATCCCCACGTGGAAGTACCTTGTAATATTAATGTATAGTCTTATAGAAAATATAAAATAATGTTAGAAACATTAATTTTTCTAAATATGACCTTTAGAAATAGATTTGAATTAATATATTTGAAACATTTATTTATGACTATTGATGATTTATAAGTATCGATTACTCATTTGCAGCGGTAATTCATCATTCTGTCATCTATGAGTCAGTGTTGGTGATTTTTCATCAGTGAGTCTTTTCTATCTGTATCGGTGACTTAGTGTATCAGTGAGTCATTTGCATAATCGGTCTGTTAGCATCAATGAGTCGCCCAATGGTGTGTTAAACATTGGTGCGTTGAACATCGGTTCATGGAGAAGTGGTGTGTCAAATATCGTTTTGTCTAAATATTGATGTTTCAAACATTGTTGTGTCGAACATTGGTGTGTCAAAAATTAGTGTATCATCAATCAGTGTGTCGAACATCGGTGTGTATAGCATCGGTGTGTCGAACATCAGTGAGTCAACCATCCATGTGTCGACCATCGGTGTGTCGAATATCGGTGTGTTGCACATCTGTGTGTCGACCATTGGTGTGTTCCACATCGGTGTGTCAAACATTAGTTTGTCAAACATTAGTGTATCGAACATCAGTGTGTTGAACATCGATGTGTCGAGCATTGGTGCTAGGGACTCTGAGAAACTTATGAAGTGTCTATATTATATAGAACATTACATGATTATGTGACATCCAAAAATACTTGTAAATATACACTTGTAAACATATTGAAGCATAAAAATATTTTATTGACTTGTTGAAATATATTGTACTGTAGGACATAATTTATTAACTTATATATATTAGATGACATGAATTAATAGATTTTTTAGAATTAAATTATTTGTGATTATGAAAACAACTATATAATAGAGGGTCCTACAATCTACCCCTTTTTAATAATCACAAATTATGGCCTACATGTAAAGTTAAGGAATAATAATAACTTGACATAGCTTACATCATTGAATGTGTTTGTTCAATATAACTAAAGAATTACCTTGTTTGATTTTATTTAAACAATACTCCCCCTCAATTGCTGGATCAGAGAAAAAATATGTATATAGATTATGTTGAGTACATTCCATGTGTCCTATTCCAGATTTGATCCCTCTGAAATTAATAATGTATTCATTTTCTCCCACTTTTGGTATTAGAAAAAAAAATTATAAAGAAAGAAGAGAAGTATCATAAAGAAAATTAAAAATGTATAAAAGGAAAATAGAATTTCCATTAAGAGGCAAAAAAGTTGAACAAAAAATAGAACGATGCAAATCCCTATCAAATAGACCATCCACTACTAAGGGTTGGGCTTCTATGGGGCTTTCCATTTATCTGATGAATCAGGAGTATAACCAGAATGATTGGGAGTGGAGGAGGGATGAGGTGGTCTAAAGATAACGTCAGGAAAGGCAACACATATATGGAAATGTTTTACAATGCTTGACCTTCTTTCTAAAAACATGTGAATGTGATATTTCTCTGTAATGATCAGTTAAATCTGGGAAAGAACATTAGAGATAGTCAATGGAGTAGTAGGATGATAGGTAGTTCCAATGGAAGCATCATGAATAATCACAATTGATTTATCTTGAACATGTAGATACGACTTATGGAGCATGATGAAATCATTAATTATTTCACCACCATATTGCATGGAATTCTCAAAATCATCCTTATTCTGAATGAATTTATTTAACAGAGGGGTAAAATCCTTCAATAGAGTCACTTTCTTATTGAAGGATTCTATTACTGGAGGAAGTCTGAAATTTTTTGGATAAAAACATGAAACTATTGATGAGATCATGCTTGGTAAATATCTTAGTAAAATACTAATACACTTTTTATCTTATTTCCTTCTGACCAGTAGAGGCATCAATTTTGCACTGCCTTACCGAATTGTACACAAGGTCTGTATTTTTATATAACTTTTCAAGAGTGTCTTTATCTAAAACACTATGAATATTTATGAGTTTCTCTCTTAACACATCCTTGAGAGATTCTAGATCAGCAACAACACCTTTCCCACTTTAAGAATAGGATGGGCCAATAATCATTTTACTAAGCTCTTCATTCAAATTCTTCAAATCTACAATTAGTATATGAGTCACCAAGATTCTAAGAACTTCTATCACACCACTAAAAAAGGTCTTGAAATTAGTGGTTAGAGAACTTAATTCATTTCTCATCTTCCTTACTTATTCTCTCAGCAATGTATTATTTCTAATGATGGTTTCACTTATGGTAATGAGATTTGGTTGAATCTCCTATATCACCATACTTGAAATATTTTCTACATATGTATCTGAAATACCTATTGAAGTATATGAATCACTTCTGGATATAACTGAGGATTTCACTGAATCACATATATCATTTTTGAATCACTCCAAATCAGCTTTAGTGATATAGTCATGAGGCACTGTCTGTGCTACTGGCTATACTACTAGAGGCGAAACTGATGGAATATGTGCATTAGGTTTTGATTGAGCTCGGGCCTGTGGAGCAGGAGGAGGAGGCACCCTCTCCTCATTAGAGTCATATTTTTACCCAAATTGAATGTATCCTTGATCATTATTCCACTTCAATTACAGGTCCAGTCACGTGGATCAACAATGTCAATCCTAACCCTTCTTCCATGAGGCTCAGGTACAACTTCATCTTCATATACTTCTTCATCCTGTCCTCTATCCATAAAAACATTTACGGGCACATGTACCAACTAAACATGAGGTTCCTCATGTGCTCCAACCACTTCAACTTCTCCAAACACTTTATCAATTTGAAGCACCTAATCCTGAGCCTCTTCCTCATAGACACCAACCATAAGTTCATTCAATTCCTGAATGATTTCTTGATTTTCAACATTAGGATGTTGAGGTCTATACTCATGATCAGAATCTCCATGATCAATGACCTCATGTTCAAAAGGATCAGCACCATATATGGCTCCATGTACAGATTCTTCACATGATCAGTCTTCAACTTGTCTTCCCACTTATAATGAATCACTTACATGCTCATCATTTCCTTAATCATCATCATCAGAATCCTCATCCCACGTACTCACATTTCCTTCCACATAAGTAGCCTCTATCTCTTTATCATCCTTATCACCTAACAAAGTTTCCCTTGTGGGAAAATCCAATGGTGGACTAACAGGTCCATAAGACATGTCTTTGTGCCTTCCAGCAATATTCAGATCACTCATGTCATCAAAAGGATATCCTTTTTCCCTCAGAAACTCTTCCCCAGCATCCTCAACATAATAAACTAGTTCCTCTCCTGGGTTGAGGCTTGGATCAACTTGATACATTGGTCTGGTAGGATGTTAAATGAGATTAAATTCCTCACACAACCTTTCCTAATATCTTACCCCACATTTCATCCATGGGTTCTATAAGAACTTCATTCTTTTGAAAAAATATTTTTGATAATTGAAACCACTGAAAGCACTTATCACTTCATCTCCATCTTCCATACATCCCAACATCTTTAACATGGAAGATATCTTCCTATGATAGTACAAAATTTATTCCTTTTTGGATGGATATATCATATAAAATAGATGCACTATTAGATACCTACACAGTTTCATCATAATACCATTTCAACAGATTAATCATGAATACATCTTGATACTTCGCAGTAGTGAAATCTCCCTTCCATTGTCAGATTTTATGTTGAATAAACATAACAGGTAACCATTCCTCTCCATCGAAATCACTGCAAGTAGTCCTCTTATATTCTCCACTTCCATTCATCTCCATCATAGAATCTTCATACAAATATAAATCCTAGGAAGGTGTAATATTACCCTGATAATCAGCATAGACACCTTCATGAGGCATCTCCAAGAACTCATCTCAATCTGTAGAAGAAAAAGCTATCTCCTTTCCCTTCACCTCGGACATCATCTTTTCTTCCTTATATCCATCTAGTGATATCTTCAATTGTCAATAAAACTAATGTACTAGATGGGGAAAATAAGGCATTTCATTGTTTGAGAACAAGCTCATCCACCCTTGAGATTCTAGAACACTCAAAAAAAATGATTTTCTTGACAGAATCCACTCAACATACACTTTTTTTCTTAACTACAACCACTCGTCTTTACATGTTTTGTTTTTCAGTCCCACTGGACTCACCCTTCTAACACTTAGAAGATGTAAATTTTCTTGGTTCTTCCATCATGCCCTTTTTTCATTCCATTTTAACGATATAAATTCCCAAAAATTTTAAAGGATGAGGGTCAAGATATAGAGTGATAAAGGGTTGAATTTTTTACAGCAGATGGAATGCGAATGGTCCAAGATGATTTAATTCAATAAATAGTTTAGGGATCGTAAAATTGTACTGCAAAATTTAAGTTCTATAATAATAACACAAAACAACATCATTTTATTTAAAATAGATAGAATTATAAGATATTCCTTAAGTACATCGTTTTTAAAGAATCGGTTTTAAGAGATTGGCTTTAAGTGATCGGTTTCACAGATCATTTTCAAAAGATCGATTTCAAGGGATCTATTTCAATGATTAGTTTCAAGGTATCAGTTTCACAGACTAGTTTCAAGGGATTAGTTTCAAGGTATTAGTTTCAAGGGATTAGTTTCGCTGATCAGTTTCGAGGGATCAGTTAGACACGACTTTAGAGATTTATCATTCACAGTTCATGTCTGATGTAATTCATTCTCTAAAAATTAAATTGTTTAGTGAATATTAGAGCAAGATGATGCTCAGTCCTGATAAACTCATGATTTATATAACCTTTTTTTAATAAGATTTCAAAAAGTGACGTATTACATCAGTATGATTTGTTCAAGAATGAGTAATTGGATTCTATGAAATGTGAATAGAACTTGTGTTGTCACAGTTTATGGGGATATGTCTGAATTGAAATTCATAGTCTAATAATGTGTGTTCATCCAAAGAATTTTTGCACAACATCTACCTGCAACAATGTATTCTGCATCAATGGTTGATAATGTAACTGAATATTACTTTTTACTACACCATGATATTAGAGACATTCCCAAAAATTGACATGTTCTAGAGGTACTATTTCTATCAAACTCACATCCACCAAATTCATCATTTGAATAACTAACTAAATCAAAAGGTTTCCCTTGAAGATAAAACAATACTAAATTAGTTTTATAGTTGAGATATTTGAAAATTCTTTTAACAACATTTAATTGTGACTCTTTTGGGTTTCTTGAAATCATGAATACATACACACACTAAACATAATATATTGCCTACTAGTAGTTAAGTACAACAAACATCCAATCATTCATCTATAAGTAGTTTGACCAACTAATTTTCCATTTTCATTAATATATAACTTACAGGTAGAACTAATTGGGGTTTCACTACTCTTAATGCTGCCAAAACCATATCATTTCCAAAGATCATTAGTGTACTTACTTTGATTTATAATAATACCTTATTGATTTTGAAATATTTAGATTCCTAGAAATTTTTTCTGTTCACCCCACAAACTCATTTTAAACTAAAATAGCATTATTTTTGAAAAATCATTACATAATGAATTATTAGAAGATCCAAAGATAATATCATCTATATATATTTGAGAAATTAACACTTATTTTGAAATTATTTATATAAACAAAGTAGGATATACAAGTCCTTTCATAAAGCCTTTATAAATAAGAAAAATAATCCTCCTTTCATACCAAGCTCTTGAATCTTGTTTAAAAACTTATAAAGCATTAGATAATTTGATCACCTGATTTGGAAAATTAGGATTTTTAAATCGTAAGTATTGTTCAATAAAAACTTATTCAACTATTTAAGTATTTAAGAATAATATTTTGACATCCATTTGTTAATGTTTAAAAACTATGTGTGCTGCATAGGAATGTAAGATTATAATTGCTTCAAGTATAGCTACTAGTGAAAAGGTCTCTTCAAAATCAATTCCCTATAATTGATTATATCCTTGTGAAACCATTTTAGCATTGTTTCTATCTATATTTCCATCTTCATAAACATTATTTCTAAATACCCATTTATTTTATATGGTCAAAGTATCCTTTGGTCTACCAATAAGTTTCTGATATTTATTTTGTTCAATGTTATTAAATTCTTATTGCATTTCTATTACCCAAAATTCATCATTGATTGCATAATTGTTATTTTTTGGTTCACGTTGTGACATGAAAGATTTATGTTCAACCTAGTTTCTCAAGGAAGTGCTAGTTTTTGTTCCTATATCAAAATATCTAACAACAGCATCTAAGGGATGATTTTTAAGGGTCCTAGTTGGTGTATAGAAGGTAGGAATAGTTATTTCAGGTTGGCCAATTTGATCTAGTTTCTTGTGGATAGAATCTGGACAATTTCTTGAACATAAAGTTCTCATAGATTCCTTCACATGATTATTTGAGACCTTATCATTAATTTATAGATTGGAAATATCTTCTTCAATATTTTCTAGTGAGGTATTGGGCTCATGTGGATCTGTTTCATCATACCTGTCATGTACAGTTTCCCCCACACAGTTGGTTTTCTTATTAAAGACTCTATAGGATTTTCTTGATGTAGAATATCCTAAAAATATTCTTTCCCCACTTTTGGGGGAAATAATATCTATATTTTCCTTATTGTTTAGAATATAAAGTTTACAAAAAAACCCTTTAAGGTGACTTACATTGGGTTTCTTATTATTATCCAACTCATGAGGAGTTTTCTTAAGGATGGGTCTAATTAAGACTCTTTAATTATGTAACAAGTTGTATTAATAGCTTTCGCCCTGATGTAAATTGGTAGGTTATATTCATTAAGCATAATTCGGGCAATTTACTGTAGGGTTCTATTTCTTCTTTGTACCACACCATTCTGTTAAAGTGTCCTAGGAGTAGAGAAGTTATAATTATATACATTTTGTGAGAAAAAAGCATCAAAATATTGATTATGAAACTCACGGCCATGATCACTTATTAAGGAATTAATCTTCAGTCCACTAATATTTTCTAATGTCCTAGTATACTTGGTAAAGTGAGAACAATAATTACTCTTGTGATATATGAAAAGGGTCCAGGTGTACCTAGAGAAATCATCTACAAGAATATAAACATAGTGTTTCCCATTGAGACTCGAATCACTTGATGGTCCAAAAAAAACCATGTGAACCAACTCAATAGGATGACATGTAGTGACATATTTATTTGGTTTTGAATGATATATTATGTTTTATTCATTTTTGACAAGGATTAGTCATCTTATTGTCTGGAAACTCTAATTTGGGTAGGTCATTAACTAATAATTTTCTAGTTAACTTCTGAAGAAAGTGTATGTTCTAATGACCAAGTCTTATATGACAGAGCCAAGACTCCTTCTGAAAGGCATTTAAACAAGAGGCATTTTGTGAGGCTTGTGTATCTATATTTATATAATATACATTATCACTTATAAAAGCAGTAAATACTATGTTATTCTTGGCATCAAAAAAATGGCATGAAAAATTTTTGAATTTAAAATTGAATCCATCATCACACCATTGAGATATGTTGAGTAGGATTTACATTAATCCATAAACATACAATACTTTAGAAATTGAAATAGCGTTAGGGTTACCAATCTGTCCTAGGCCAATTATTTTTCCTTTACCATTGTCACCAAATGTGACATATCCTCCATCAATATTGATAGGACATTTGAAGCTTGAATAATACTTGGTCATATGCCTCCAAAAACCACAGTCCAAGTACTATAGCTTTCTATAAGAGCTCTTTAGGTAGTTTACCTACAAAACAGTTTATCCCAGAAACAAATTTGGTAGACATATTTTTTTGGGTCCACATACATCATTGATATAATCTTTAGGAACACACAATTCTCTTATGGGATTCTTATATGTAGAATTTAAAGTGTTGGAAAAATAAAATCTCTTTGGTCCTGACTAATTTGATGCAGTAAAAGAATTCTAGGAACAAGAACTTGCTGTAAAACTCTAGTATTTTAAAAAAGTAGAGGATATTCCAGTTTTGGATACCGAAAGTAGTTGAGATAATATTTTTTGACCTCATTGATGTCCTATCCCAGAACTATACGTATGATCTATTTGTTTACAAATCATATGAGTAAGAGTATTTTTTCCACTTGTAAACTTCTCTATGTCTTTATTAAATTTCTCATTTGACATTTTTAACTCATTTTTCTTCTTAAGAAATTGAGAATTTATCTCCTTTTTAGTTGCAACTTAATATTTAATAGTCACAGTAAGAGAATGTTATTTATTCAATGATTTAAACTTATCTTTCAACTCATTCAATGTTTCTTCTAGCATGTTTCAATATTAGAACAATTTATCAATTGTCATATTCTCAACCCCAATTTCATTTTAAGATTAATAAGAATTATGTACAGGAGTGTATCAGGTTACCTTAGTTGGGTTAATCATAAAACACATATTAGACATATCATCTTTCTCATTTTGAGAAGAAGTAGATTCACTGGAGTTGTGTAGAGACCCAAAGCTTGACGTACATGGAAATTACATTACTTTTGTGGAATAATTAATACAATACAAAAACAGACACACAAGGACTGTAATAGTTTAGTGTCTTTGGAAACATGGAATACAATCTTCTAATCATGGTGAAAGATCTTCAACATCTCCCATAAAGATCTTCCCCTTTTTTTCTTACCTAAAACATTTCTTTATATCCTGGGGAAAAGTAAACATAAAAGGGGTGAGCTCAAATGCTCAGTAAGGGTAATCATAGTGAACATAAAACAATCCTTAGACATTTTAATGTAAAAAAACATGAGCATAAAATCTAAACATCAAAATCTTGAGCAATGACATAAAACATGGCAGTAAGTAAGGAATATATCCTGAAGAAACATTAATCATGATAAATTAGCATGGGAATATAAAATGTAATTTTGGAATCCATTAAAAACATGATATGATTTCCATAGTAGCCAAGGCATTGCTGCCAAGATCATCTTAGTGGACAAAGTCCCTTTCTGAATCGAGTTCACTCCTCGTTCCAGTCCGGTATTATTGAACCGGTTTAACTTGCCGTTCCAGCCATGTCTATCTCTTGAGATATAAATCGTTACCCAATGCATTGGAGGGAGATATAGGTCCCACCCATCTCATATTGAAATCATTCTTTCGTGTTCCACAATATAAACATAAATCATTCATCATATCCCAAGAATAAAAAGGGTTTCATAAACATCATTCCATCATAACATAATCCATACAAAAAAATTGGATATCATTTCATCATTTGAAAAGTGAAACCATGTAAATCATAGAGACATGATACTTGAAACATACGCATGTGAAATAATGTCATCTTAGATGAAAATGGTTTTGAAAAAACACTTGAAATGAATTCTTGAGGAAAATATCATTTTTTTTTTAAAATCATTTTCTTTTCACAAAATGTCAGGAAATTTTAAAAGAAAAGGATTTTGTTGAAAATAGTCATGAAATATTTTGGAGGAATCTTCATGAAAATAAGGCTTTATAAAACCGTAAAAATCCTTTCATGGCCTATACTTTAAAAAAACATTCTTCTCGTACTTTTGTCAGAAAAGTCAAAAAGTACCCTATAGGGTATATAAAAGAAAGATTCCTTCCATACCATTGGGAAAAAGTAAAATGGGTAAAAGGAAATTAAACATAGATGAATAAACATTTATAAAAAATGGACATGGATGATAGCAATAACCTCAGTAAATACTTACGAATAAGAAATCTCGGATAAAAATGAGATTTGCACAATTATCCCTTACCTTAGGTCCGATATGCTTCGTATGTATCCGAACCTCCTGTATAATGATTTGAATAATGTCATTGACTTATTAAAGAATCATATTAATTGTTATTATATCATATATGTTTCACTTATGACTTTATATTACCCGTTCTTTTGTAAATTCCATGTTAAAGCAGCGTTTTGGGTAAAATCATTTCATTTATCATATGTGTTTCGACTTGTCGTTATTGATATTATTACTTATATCCTGATTTACATAATTCCAGAATGTAAAAAATTATTTATATATAATATATATTCATCATATACATATATATATATTATAGATCGATAAAAGGAATGAAATACACCGTTCATGGATACGGTAGGCCCTACGTACGCATGAACCCTGTTTTCGTTTCCTTATTGAATTGAATGAAACTAAATATATGACATACATATATATATATACATAAAACTAGTAGCATATTATTTCATATATTTCATCATTATTAATTATATAAACTTTATGATTATTCATGTATGGTTAACATGGAAAATGAATCACATCGCGTCGTGGAGACGGTAGTATGTATGTACGCACGAGCGATGATATCGTTCCCATAATTATTGAATAGAATTGGAGTGGATGGTATAATATATCAAAAATAGTATGATGTTATAATAACCATATATAGTTATTCTTTACACCATTATACCCATCCATGTAAGGTGTTGGTGGAAAAATAGATTTCACCACGGCGTGGAGACGGTATTCTGTACGAATGCACTCGTGGTGATTTCGTTTTCAGTAGGATGGATAGATGGTGAAATAGGGTTGTTTCATAATTATAATAACATATAATTATATGAGTTATACTGATGTTATTACTCCATAATGAAACAACTAAATAATAATAAGTGGAAGAAGAAATAAAGTTGAAAGAATCGGTAACAGACATTACCTCTTCTTTGAAGCGCCTCTTTGAGACCTCCTCTTAGGGAACTAAAAGTGGTCTTTGAAGAAGACAAGAACCTCTAGGATGTTTATATGGAAGTGTAGAAGATAATTTTTCAGGGTTTGGTCGAGATTGAAGGCTGAACGTGGTGTGAGGAAGAGAGGGAGGAGGTGCCCTTTTATAAGGGAGAAGAGGGGCACCTTAGGAAAAACTAAAAATATTATTTTATTATAAAGTCATATTCGGTTTTTAATAGCTCCAAATTCATTTATTTCGAATATAATGTGGGGATGGGTCGCCCGCATCTCATCCAATAGAATTTAGACAGTTTTAGGTTTCTATTTTAACCTTATCATTTAAATTTAAACTTAAGTTAAATAATTTTACTTTTACCGTGTCTTCTTATTTTCTTACACTATAAGGTTAATAAACATACTATAACAAGCCAAAAGAACACAAATTTGTTTATTATTAACATATATAATCTTATATAAGTCATTTTGCCGAACCTTATATTTTTAGGAATAAAATAACAATTAATAATATAATATTTGTTTTAAAAACTATTTTATGTCAATTTTCACACTATTTGGTAATTGATTTTTGTGAAAATCATAATAGAATGATTAGTTCGAAAAACGTTAATAAAATAAAAACTAACATGTTATATTAACCTATAAAATTAGTGAAATTTATAAAAATTCTCAAATTACATTTATTTGGGTATTTATAACATCAATTATGTGAATATTTCATTAATAAGATAATTACAACATCATATTTGTGTCAAAAATAAATTTAATTAATTAATGTCTAAAAATTATAAATAAATTAAAATTATGTAGGAAATATTTTTATCTTTCTAATGAATATTTATAGTCGAATATATCTTATATATAACCCTATATTAAAAATTATTTACTTATTAAACATTGATTTTAACTATTTTAACCATTCTTTAAATAAATTAATATTAAATGTACTAATCTAATCCAAGTGGGCCTAAATGGTCATATGTTATTAGTAAGGTTGTTTTTGGTCGAATTACACTTATCAAATAGAATTAGGACATGTGTAAGGGTAATAATAATATCATTTTTCCCTTAATTATCCTATTTACTTTTAACCGTGGTAAATAAAAGTAAAAAGTTACTATTGAAAAAAAATATTTTCATCTCATTGAAACACATTTTAGTCCTTGATATTGACCGCGTCTCTCGTATTTTTGAAATTTAATTCACAGAAGTGATAATATTTAATTTAAATTAAAAAAAAGTCAGTTTTTAACTACAACTAAGTGGTTTCACTATTCATCGAAAATTGAAGTTTTTCAAAAAAATGCAAAACATTCAGCCTAAGCATTATTTGATATTCTGAATTCAAAATTGATTTCTATTTTGACAAATTCATTACATATAATTGGAATTAATTAGTTTTAAATTTAATTCCTGTTATCAAAACAAATAGTGTGTTTCTAAGAAACAAAAACTATCAAAAGATTGCTACTTGTTTATATCCAATTTCAAAGTGAAATTAATTCCAATGAACAACATTGGATTAAATGGTTAAAATATATTCTAATTTCACTTTAAAACCAATTAAAAAGATAATCCAACCATATAAATTATTGCGATGAAAAAAGATGTTTTTAATTAAAATATAGCGTGTTTTTACTATTCATTAAAATATGAAAGTAATCAAAATAATATGAAAATTTTATCCAAAGTAAATTTTTATATCCTGATTCCCAAGAAAAAATTTATTTTGTCAAATTGAACTTATAGAAATGTCAATAACAGTATTTATGGTGGGTGCGTCATCAAAAGGGGGGAAAACTGCAATTTTTTAAAAATACACATTTTACACGAAAAAATTATTTTGTTCTCTTACAATATTCTAGAAAATGTGTAAGATTAATAATAATGTTATAAAAAATAAAAATGTAGTTAATACTATTCATAATGTCTAGTCCATAATATTATAATAATATATTGTTGTTTAGTGAAACCTGGTATTGCGTACAACACACGCTATCGAGGAATGTCAAGATTGCGTGTAATGTAAGCCAAGTCAGGGTTGCGTGTTGTGCAAGACTCCTCCGTTGTTTCATATAATAGAATCCAACCATATTTCATTTATACATTGAATATATATATATACATTCAATGTTTCTTAGAATAACTACTATCAAAATTGTGAGTAAAATGATCCAAGAATAGTGTTGTGTATACTACATGCTCATATGGTGTTGCGTATAGCCCAAGGAAATCTTGTTGTAGCTTACAACACAAGACATCAATGAAATTAAAAGAATATTTTTCATAATATCTCAAGGTTTTACATTCTACCCCCCTTAAAATGAATTTCTCCCTTGAAATTCATTGGGGTTATAAATCGTTTACTATTTATAGAAACCCACATCGTAAAAAGGAATAATAAAACTTAATTTTAAAAACTAAAGTATGAAATTTAATGATTACCCAAAGAAACTCATCACTGGGTTTCCATATAAGAGAACATGGGTGAAAATATGGATATGGAAGAAAAATCTAACCATCAAGTTCTGATGGAGAGTGGTAGAGAACATGGATATGAAGAATCCATCAATCACAAAGCTATAAATTTTTGATGATCTAAGGTACCATCTGAATCATCGGATATAAGGGCACTAGGACAACATTTTTGGTTTACAAGATCATTTCCCTAAAGTTGATGAAATTGGAATTAGAAGAAATACTTTCGTGATTTTGGTACAGTCTCACCATTGGTAATTCTTTGGACCATTTAAACTGCATCTCTTAAAGAAATGAAGTTGAATTTGTCCTTCGTGAACTGTTAGCAGATCATGTGATAGAATGATGGGTCATTCCATCTGTCTCAAAAAAAGGTTATAAAAGTTATCAAAAATACATAAGTCCATCTATAGTGAGATTAATCATATATGGTTCCTAAAATGGACTTATACTTCATATATCCTACTGCTTAACATAATAATACTAGTTTCTACAAAACAGGGACTTCCTGTAGGCCGGTGGTAGGCGATAAAGGCTAGTCACACTTCGGTTGTGGGTTCGATTCTCACAGCCTTGTCCGACGTGATGGGTTGTCGCCCATCCTGCAGGTTTTCCTTTTTCTAAAACAACATTACTATAACATCTCATCAATAATATCAAAAAAACTTCTATCCTTAAACAATACTAACTTATGTCCAACATAATCCATTCCAATATTTAGGCTTATCCATAATACTGCAGTCCACTCTCATATTATAGTGAAAACGATTACCAGAGATTTCATATAACAAGAATGTTAATACCATCGTTGATCCCCATATATCATAAGATATGTCTTGTTGGTCACATTCCAAACATTTGAAGGCCTTAATCATGTATTCTCTTAGAAAATGAATACCCATTGAATCTTAGCGAAAACATGAGTGCTGTCAAAAGTTAACTCTTTCCACATACCAAAACCCCAAAATTATATATACTCAAACCATGATATAACTATTTCCTTATATCAGTCATTAGCTCATGAATACTATCAAACATTTCATTTTCTCTTTATCCCTTCATTATGCGCATATCATCTTTTTCCCAAAAATATCTCAATCACTTTCCATGGTTACCAGTACCATAAAATTATTGAAAACCATAATAGACCAATACATAAATATTCCAATATTCCACGATACTATATACAACATTATTTTGGAATCCCATTATATAAACACTTAATCATTCCACCACATCGTTGTCATATTCAACATCGCCAATAGTGATCACATGTGACTTTCCTTTGTCCTTTGCCTTAAGTGGTTTCTCATGTCAATCATCACTAACCCTTGGATTATGGAATTTATTAGCATAATTTCCCATTTCCATACACTTGAAGCATTGAAGTGTTGGTGGTGCATTCTCTGTAGTATTTTCATTATTCACATCATTATCAACCCTTTTTCCATTACTTCGACACTCAACTGCTCGATGGCCTTCTTTTCCACAATTAAAACATTTTCTAGTCCCTTTAAGACAATCTGCACCATGCTTCTTTCCACACATTGAGCATAATGAAACATTCATCTTATTTTTACCATTATTCTATGATTTCTCCTTCAACTCCCTCTTTTGTTTCTTGTCAAAACCATGAGATTGATAAATAACACCAACTTCCATTTTTACCTTGATAGCACAACGCAAAATTGCTTCATAGATACTGAAGTCTCTTATAGCTAATGACCTTCAAAGATTTGGTTTTATGCCACTGAAGAATCGATCAACTTTACTTTCACGTTGGATGATAAAGCTAGATGCCTACCTTGAAATCCTTGTAAAATTCGCTTCGTATACACCAACAGATTCATCATACATTTTCTTTAGTTCAAGAAACTCCTTCTCCATCTTTGTTCGAAAAAAACGAGGGAAGTACTTATTGAAAAATAAGTTCTTGAACTCGTCCCATTCCATGGACTCAATTTCATCTCTTGGCCTCGTATTCTTGATAAGATTCTACCATTGATCAGCTTCACCTTCCAAATGATATACTACTAAGATGACTTTATCATGTTCAGAACATTAATGAACTGAAAATATCTTTTCAGTGGTACTGATCCATTGTTCAGCAACAAGTGGATCAGAGGACCCACTGAAAGAAGGTTGACGTTGCCTCATGAAGGAATCAATAGAATATTGTTCCTTTATCTTCTCATTTGGAAGTCCAGAATGAATCATATCTTGTGCAAGTATAGCAAAAAGATTTTTCAATCCATCTCCCATGACATTGTTTTTAGGAGGACAATCATTTCATTTTCCATTGCATTGATCAACACGGTTCCTTCGGGTTCCAGCCATCATCTAAAACCCAAAAAGAATAGTGTGAGAGGGAAAAATTAGGCTTGGAAAAACAACATAATAAAGGGAGAGTACCTTCAATATCTAACATCATAGGTTTAATTCTAAGAACGTTACCGTAATTCTAGGACTATAAACTATACTTATACTTAACCTTAGGGACATCCCTAGACATACCTTAGAAATATCTCTAGGGATATCACTGAAGTTGTCGCATCCTAGATTCCAAAGGTTGACTAAACCTTTCCTCTGATACCAAATGTAGAGACCCAAAGCATGATGTACATGGACATTACATTACTTTTATGGAATAATTAATACATAACAAAAACAGACACACAAGGACCGTAATAGTTTACTGTCTTTGGAAACTTGGAATATAATCTTCTAATCTTGGTGAAAGATCTTCAACATCTCTCATAAAGATCTTCCCCTTTTTTTCTTACCTAAAACATTTCTTTATATCTTAGGGAAAAGAAAACATAAAAGGGGTGAGATAAAATGATCAGTAAGGGTAAGCATAGAGAACATGAAACAATCCTTAGACATTTGAATGTAAAAAAGCATGAGCATAAAATCTAAACATCAAAATCTTGAGCAATGACATAAAAAATGGCAGTACGTAAGGAATAGATCATGAAAAAACCTTAATCATGATAAATTAGCATGGGAATAAAACATGTAATTGTGGCAACCATTAAGCACCTAATATGATTTCCATAGTATCCAAGGCATTGCTGCCAAGACCATCTTAGTGGACAAAATCCCTTTCTGAATCCAGTTCACTGCTCGTTCCAGTTCTGTATTACTGAATCGGTTTAACTTGCTGTTCAAGACATGTCTATCTCATGAGATATAAATCTTTACCCAATTAATTGGAGGGAGATATAGGTCGCACCAATCTCATATTGAAATCATTCTTTTGTGTGCCAAAATATAAACATAAATCATTCATCATAACCCAAGAATAAAATCGTTTTCATAAACATCATTCCATCATAACGTAATCCATACAAAAAAATTGGATATCATTTCATCATTAGAAAAGTAAAACCATGTAAATCATAGTGACATGATAATTGAAACATACACATGTGAAATAATTTCATCTTAGATGAAAATGGTTTTGATAAAACACTTGAAATGAATTCTTGAGGAAAATATCCTTTTTTCTTCAAAATCATTTTCTTTTCACAAAATGTTGTGCAATTTTAAAAGAAAAGGATTTTGTTGAAAATAGTCATGAAATCATTTGAAGGAAGATTAATGAAAATAAGGCTTTATAAAACTGTAAAAAACATTTCATGCCGTATACGTTAAAAAAACATTTTTCTCGTACTTTTGTTGGAAAAGTCAAAAAGTTTCTTGTAGGGTAAATAAAAAAAAGATTCCTTCTATACCATGGGGTAAAAGTCAAATGGGTAAAAAGGAATTTAAACATACATGAATGCACTTTTATAAAACATGGATATGGATGATATCAATAACACCAGTAAATACTTACGAATAAGCAATCTCGGATAAAAATGATATTTTCACAATTATCCTGTACCTTAGGTCCGATATACTTCGTACGTATCCGAACCTCCTGTATAATGATTTCAATAATTTCATTGAATTATTACAGAATCATATTCATTATTATGATATCATATATGTTTCAATTATGACTTTATATTACCCGTTCATTTGTAAATTCCATGTTAAAGCAGCATTTTGGGTAAAATCATTTCATTTATCGTATGTGTTTCGACTTGTCGTTTTTTATATTATTACTTATATCCTGATTTAAAAAATTCCATAATATAAAACCTGATTTATATATTATATATATTCATCATATACATATATATATTATAGATCGATAAAATGAATGAAATACACCGATCATGGAGACGGTCGGCCGTACGTACGCATTAACGCTGTTTTCGTTTCCTTATTGAATTGAATGAAACTAAATAGATGAAATACACACATATATATATACATAAATCCAGTAGCATTATTATTTCATATATTTCGTTATTATTCATTATATAAACTTTATGATCATATATGTATGGTTAACATGGAGAATGAATCTCCTCGCGTCGTGGAGACGGTAGCTCGTACGTACGCACGAGCGATGATATCGTTCCCATAATTATTGAATATAGTTGGAGTGGATGGTATAATATATCATAATCAGTATGATTTTATAATAACCATATATAGTTATTATTTACACCATTATACCCATCCATGTAAGGTGTTGGTGGAAAAACAGATTTCAGCACAGCGTGGAGACGGTATTCCGTACGTACACATACGTGGTGATTTCGTTTTCCGTAGGATGGATAGATGGTAAAATAGGGTTGTTTAATACTTATAATAACATATCAGTATATGATTTATACTGATGTTATTAATTCATAATTAAACAACTAAATAAGATGAAGTGGAAGAAGAAATAATGTTGAAAGAATCGGTAACGGACATTACCTCTTCATTGAAGCGCCTCTTTGATACCTCCTCTTAGGGCACTAAAATTGGTATTTGAAGAAGACCAGAACCTCTTGGATGTTTCTATGAAAGTGGAGAAGATAATTTGGCATGGTGGTTCCGGTCTTGAAGGCTGAAAGTGGTGTGAGGAAGAGAGGGAGGAGGTGCCCTTTTATAAGGGAGGAGAGGGGCACCTTTGGAAAAACTAAAACTATTATTTTATTATAAAGTCATATTCGGTTTTTAATAGCTCCAAATTGATTTAATTTGAATATAATGTGGGTATGGGTATAAATCCTATCATACAATAGAATTTATAAAAGTTTAGGTTTCTATTTTAACCTTATCATTTAAATTTAATCTTAAGTTAAATAATTTTACTTTTACCGTGTCCTCTTGTTTTCTTACACTATAAGGTTAATAAACATACTATAACCAGAAAAAAGAACCCCAAGTTGTTTATTATTAATATATATAACCTTATATAAGTTATTTGGCCAAACCTTAGATTTATAGTAATAATAAAACAATTAATAATATAATATTTGTTTTAATAACTATTTTATGTCAATTTTGACACAATTTGGTAAATGATATTTGTGAAAATCATAATAGAATGATTAGTTCGAAAAACTTTTATTAAATCAAAACTAACATGTCATATTAACCTATAAAATTAGTGAAATTCAGAAAAAGTCTCAAATTACATTTATTTGGGTATTTATAACATCAATTATGTCAATATTTCATTAATAAGATAATTACAGCATCATCTTTGTGTCATAAATAAATTAAATTATTTAATGTCTAAAAATTATAAATAAATTACCATTATGTATGAAATATTTTTATATTTATAATGAATATTTATAGTCTAATTTATCTTATATATAACCCTATATTAAAAATTATTTACTTATTAAACATCGATTTTAACTATTTTAACCCTTCTTTAAATAAATTAATATTAAATGTCCTGATCTAATCCAAGTGGGCCTAAATGGACATATTTTATTCCTATGGTTTTTTTTGGTCGAATTATACTTATCTAATATAATTAGAGCATGTTTTAGGGTAAAATTAATATCATTTTTACCCTTAATTATCATATTTACTTTTAACCGTGGCCAATAAAAGTAAAAAGTTACTATTCACCAAAAATTATTTTCATCTCATTGAACCACATTTAAGTCCTTGATATTAACCGTGTCTCTTGGATTTTTGAAATTCAATTCACAGAAGTGGTAAAATTTAATTTAAATTTAAAAAAGTAAGTTTTTTTACTACCACTAAGTAGTTTCACTATTCATCGAAAATTGAAGTTTTTCAGAAAAATACCAAAACTTCAGCCTAAGCATTATTTGATATTCTGAATTCAAAATTGATGTCTATTTTTCCAAATTCATAACATATAAGTGGCATTAATTAATTTTATATTTAATTCCCGTTATCAAAACAAATAGCGAGTTTCTAAGAAAGAAAAACAACCAAAAGATTGATACTTGTTTACATCCAATTTCAAAGTAAAATTAATTCCAATGAACAACATTGGATTAAATGAAAAAAATATATTTTAATTACACTTTAAATCTAATTAAAATGAAAATATAACAATATAAATTATTGCGATGAAAAAAGTTATTTTTAATTAAAATATAGCGTGTTTTTACTATTCTTTAAAATTTGAAAAATACATATTTTACATGAAAAATTTATTTTGTTCTCATATCATATTCTAGAAAATGTGTATGATGAAAAATAATGTTATAAAATTCAAAATGTAGTTAATATTATTCATAGAGGCTAATCCATAATATTATAACAATATATCATTGTTTAGTGAAACATGGTATTGTGTACAACACACGCTATCGAGGAAAGTCGCGTTTCCGTGGAATGCAAGCCTAGTCTGGGTTGCGTGTTGTGCATGACTCCTCCGTTGTTTCATATAATATAATTCTACCATATTTAATTTATACATTGAATATATATATATATATACACTCAATATTTCGTAGAATAACTACTATCAAAATTGTGTGTAACATGATCTAAGAATAGTGTTGTGTATACTGCATGCTCATACGGTTTTGCGTATAGCGCAAGGAAATCTCGTTGTAGATTACAACACAAGAAATCAATGAAATTAACATAATATTTTTCATAACATCTCGTGGTGTTACATTCTACCCCCTTTAAAATAAATTTCTCCCTCAAAATTTTTCAGGGTTATAAATCATTTACTACTTATAGAAACTGACATCGTCAAAAGGAATACTAAAACATAATTTTAAAAACAATAGTATGAAATGTAACGATTACCCAAAGAAACTCATCAATGGGTTTCCATATAGGAGGATATAGGTGAAAATATGGATATGGAAGAAAAATCTAACCATCAAGTTCTGATGGAGAGTGGTAGAGAACATGGCTATGAAAAATCCGTTAATCACAAAGCCGTAGATTTATGATGATCTAAGGTACCATCTGATTCATCGGATATAAGGGCACTAGGACAACATTTTTGGTTTTCAAGATCATTTCCCTATAGTTGATGAAATTGGAATTAGACAAAATTCTTTCGTGATTTTGGAACAGTCTCACCGTTGGTCGTTCTTTGGACAATTTCTACTAAAATCTCTTAAAGAAATGAAGTTGAATTTTTAATTCGTGATGTGTTAGCAGATCCTGTGATAGAATGATGGGTCATTCCCTCTATCTCAAACAAAAGGATATAAAAGTTATCAAAAATACATAAGTCCATCTATAGTGAGACTAATCATATATTGTTCATATGATGTACTTATACTTCATATATTATACTACTTAATATAATAAAACTAGTTTCTATTAAACAGGGACTTCCTGTAGGCCAGTGGTAGGCAATAAAGGCTAGTCGCACATTGGTTGTGGGTTCGATTCCCACAGCCTTATCTGACACGATGGGTTGTCGCCCATCTTGCAGGTTGTTCTTTTCCTAAAACAACATTACTATAACATCCCATCAATAATATCGAAAAAACATATATCCTTAATCAATACTAACTTATGTCCAACATAATCCATTCTAATCTTTCGGCTTATCCATAATACTTCAGTCCACTCTCACAATATAGTGAAAACGATTACCAGAGATTTCATATAACAAGCATGTTAATACCATCGTTGATTTTCATATATCATAAGATATGTCTTGTTGGTCACATTCCAAACATTCTAAGGCCTCAATCAGGTATTCTCTTGAAAAAAGAATATCCATTGAATCTTAGTGAAAACATGAGTGCTGTCAAAAGATAACTCTTTCCACATACCAAGACCCCAAAATTCTATATACTCAAACCATGATATAACTATTTCCTTATATCAGTCATGGGATCATGAATACTGTCAAACATTTCATTTTCTCCTTATCCCTTCATTATGCGCATATCATCTTTTTTCGAAAAATATCTTAATAACTTTCCATGGTTACCGGTACCATAAAATTATTGAAAACCACAATAGAACAATACATAAATATTCCAATATTCCACAATACTATATAAAACATTATTTTGGAATTCATTAAATAAACACTTAATCATTCCACCACATAGTTTTCATATTCAACATCGCCAATAGTGATCGCATGTGAATTCCATTTTTCATTTTCCTTAAGTGGTTGCTCATGTTGATCATCACTAACCCTTGGATTAGGGCATTTATTAGCATAATGACCTATTTCCTTGCACTTGAAGCATTGAATTGTTGGTGGTGCGTTATCTGCAGTCTCTTCTTTATTCACATCATTAACAACCCTTTTTCCATTACTTCGACACTCAGCTGCTTGATGGCCTTCTTTTCCACACTTAAAACATTTTCTAGTCCCTTTAATACAATCTCCACCATGCATCATTCCACACTTTGAGCATAAGGAAACAGTCATCTTCTTTTCACCAGTATTCTAATATTTCTCCTTCAACTCCATATTTCATTTCTTGTCAAAACCATGAGATGTATAAGTAACACCAACTTCCATTTCTACCTTGATAGCACAACACACAATTTATTCATTTCAACTGAAGTCTCTTATAGCTAATACCCTTCGACGATTTGGTTTTATGCCACTGAAGAATCGATCAACTTTACTTTCAGGTTGGATGATAAAGCCATATTCATACCTTTCAATCCTTGTAAAATTCGCTTCGTATACACCAACATATTCATCATCCTTTTTCTTTAGTTCAAGAAAATCATTCTCCATCTTTGTTCGAAGAATATGAGGGAAGTACTTATTGAAAAATAAGTTCTTGAACTCGTCTCATTCCATGGACTCATTTCATCTCTTGGCCTCGTATTCTTGACAATATTACACCATTGATCAGCTTCACCTTCCAAACGATATACTGCTAAGATGACTTTATCATGTTCAGAACATTGAAGAACTGATAATATCTTTTCAGTGGTAGGGATCCATTGTTCATCAACAAGTGGATCCGAAGACCCACTGAAAGAAGGTGGACATTGCCTCATGAAAGAATAAATAGAATATTGTTCCCTTCTCTGCTCATTTGGAAGTCCAGAATGATTCATAGCTTGTGTAAGTATAGCAATATGATTTTTCACTCCATCTCCCATAACATTTTTTTGTTCTGGAGGACAGTCATTGTATTGTCCATTACATTGATCAACATGGTTCTTTCGGGTTCCATCCATCATCTAAAACCCAAAAAGAATAGTGTGAGGGGAAAAAATCATGCTAGAGAAAACAACATAATAAAGGGGGAGTACCTTCAATATCTAACATCTTAGGTTTAATTCTAATATCGTTACCGTAATTCTAGGACTATAAATAATACATATACATAACCTTAGGGACATACCTAGACATAAATTAGAAATATCTCTAGTTATCTCACTAAAGTTCTCGCATCCTTGTTTCTAGAGGTTGACTAAACCATTCCTCTAATACCAACTGTAGAGACGCAAAGCTTGACGTACATGGACATTACATTACTTTGGCGGAATAATTAATACATAACAAAAACAGACACACAAGGACCGTAATAGTATAGTGTATTTGAAAACTCAGAATATAATCTTCTAATCGTGGTAAAAGATCTTCAACATCTCCAATAAAGATCTTCCCCTTTTTCCTTACCTAAAACCATTCTTTATATCCTTGGGAAAAGATAACATAAAAGGGGTGAGCTCAAATGCTCAGTAAGGGTAAGCATAGAGAACATAAAACAATCCTTATACATTTGAATATAAAAAAACATGAGCATAAAATCTAAACATCAAAATCTTGAGCAATGACATAAAACATGGCAGTACGTAAGGCATAGATCATGGAGAAAAATTAATAATGATAAATTAGCATGCGAATAAAACATGTAATTGTGGAAAACATTAATCACATGATATGATTTCTATAGTATCCAAGGCATTGCTTCCAAGACCATCTTAGTGGACAAAGTTCCTTTCTAAATCGAGTTCACTCCACGTTCGAGTCCTGTATTACTGAACCGGTTTAACTTGTCGTTCCAGCAATGTCTATCTCATGAGATATAAATAATTACCCAATGCATTGGAGGGAGATATAGGTCCCACCCATCTCATATTTAAATAATTCTTTTGTGTGCCGCAATATAAACATAAATCATTCATCATAACCCAAGAATAAAAAGGTTTTCAAAAACATTAGTCCATCATAACTTAATCCATACAAAAAAATTGGATATCATTTCATCATAAGAAAAGTTAAACCATGTAAATCATAGAGACATGATACTTGAAACATACACATGTGAAATAATGTCATCATAGATGAAAATGGTTTTGATAAAACACTTGAAATGAATTTTTGAGGAAACAATCCTTTTTTCTTGAAAATCATTTTCTTTTCACATAATGTAATGCAATTTTAAAAGAGAAGAAATTTTTTGAAAATAGTGATGAATTATTTTGGAGGAATATTCATGAAAATAAGGCTTTAAAAAACCATAAAAATACTTTCACGCTGTATATGGCTAAAAAGACATTCTTCTCGTAATTTTGTCAGAAAAGTCAAAAAGTACCTTAAAGGGTACATAAAAGAAAGATTCCTTCCATACCATGGGGTAAACTTCAAATGGGTAAAAATGAATTTAAACATACATGAATACACTTTTATAAAACATGGACATTGATGATAGCAATAACCCAAGTAAATACTTACGAATAAGCAATCTCGGATAAAAATGAGATTTGCACAATTATCCCTTACCTTAGGTCTGATTTGCTTAGTACATATCCAAACCTCCTTTATAATGTTATAAATAATTTCATTGACTTATTATAGAATCATATTAATTTTTATGATATCATATATGTTTCACTTATGACTTTATATTACCCGTTATTTTGTAAATTCCATGTTAAAGCAGTGTTTTGGGTAAAATCATTTCATTTATCATATGTGTTTCAACTTGTTGTTTTTGATATTATTACTTATATCCTGATTTAAATAATTACATAATGTAAAACATGATTTATATATAATATATATTCATCATATACATATATATATTATAGATCAATAAAAGGAATGAAATACACCGTTCATGGAGATTGTAGGCCATACGTATGCATGAACGATGTTTTCGTTTCCTTATTGAATTTAATGAAACTAAATAGATGACATACATATATATATATACATAAATATAGTAGAATTATTATTTCATATATTTCATTATTATTCATTATATAAACTTTATGATCGTTCATGTATGGTTAACATGGAGAATGAATCTCATCGCATCGTGGAGACAGTAGTCCGTACGTACGCACGAGCGATGATATCGTTCCCATAATTATTGAATAGAATTGTAGTGGATGGTATAATATATCAGAATCAGTATGATGTTATAATAACCATATATATATACTCTTTACACTATTATACCCATCCATGTAAGGTGTTGGTGGAAAAACAGATTTCACCACAGCATGGAGACGGTATTATGTATGTATGGACGCGTGGTGATTTCTTTTTCTGTAGGATGGATAGATGGTGAAATAGGGTCGTTTAATACTTATAATAACATATAATTATATGAGTTATACTTATGTTATTACTTAATAATGAAACAACTAAAGAAGAATAAGTGGAAGAAGAAATAAAGTTGAAAGAATCGGTAACTGACATTACCTCTTCTTTGAAGCGCCTCTTTGATACCTCATCTTAGGGCACTATAATTGGTCTTTGAAGAAGACCAGAACCTCTAGGATTTTTCAATGGAAGTGGAGAAAATAATTTGGTAGGGTTTGGACAAGATTTAAGGCTCAATGTGGTGTGAGGAAAAGAGGGAGGAGGTGCCATTTTATAAGGGAGGAGAGGGGCACCATTGGAAAAACTAAAAATATTATTTTACTATAAAGACATTTTCAGTTTTTAATAGCTCCAAATTGATTTATTTCGAAGATAATGTGGGTATGGGTCGAAATCCTCTCATCCAATAGAATTTAGAAAAGTTTAGGTTTCTATTTTAACCTTATCATTTAAATTTGACCTTAAGTTAAATAAATTTACTTTTACCGTGTCTTCTTGTTTTCTTACACTATAAGGTTAATAAACATACAATAAAAAGAAAAACGAACCCTGAGATGTTTATTATTAATATATATAACCTTATCTAAGTCATTTGGCCTAGCCTTATATTTTTAGGAATAAAATAACAATTAATAATATAATATTTTTTTAAAAAACTATTTTATGTCAATTTTGGCACTGTTTGGTAATTTATTTTTGTGAAACTTTTAACATAATGATTAGTTCTAAAAAAGTTAATTAAATCTAAAATAACATGTCATATTAACCTATAAAATTAGTTAAATTCATAAAAAGTCTCAAATTACATTTATTTGGGTATTTATACCATCAATTATGTCAATATTTAATTAATAAGATAATTACAACATCATCTTTGTGTCATAAATAAATTAAATTATTTAATGTCTAAAAATTATAAATAAATTACCATTATGTAGGAAATATTTTTATATTTCTAATTAATATTTATAGTCGAATTTATCTTAAATCTAACCCTATATTAAAAATGATTTACTTATTAAACATTGATTTTAACTATTTTAACCCTTCTTTAAATAAATTAATATTAAATATCCTAATCTAATCCAGGTGGGCCTAAATGGTCATATTTTATTCCTAACGTTGTTTTTGGTCGAATTACAGTTATCCAATATAATTAGGACATGTGTTAGGGTAATAATAATATCATTTTTAACCTTAATTATCCTATTTACTTTTTACCATGGTAAATAAAAGTAAAAAATTACTATTCACCAAAAATTATTTTCATCTCATTGAACCACATTTTAGTCCTTGATATTAACCTTATCACTCGGATTTTTGAAATTCAATTCACAGAATTGGTAAATTTTAATTTAAATTAAAAAAAGTCAGTTTTTTAACTACCACTCAGTGGTTTCACTATTCATCCAAAATTGATGTTAAAAGAAAAATACCAAAAATTGGTCATAAGCATTATTTGATAATACAAATTCATAATCAATGTCTATTTTTCCAAATTCATAACATATAAGTGGAAGTAATTAATTCTAAATTTAATTCCCGTTATCAAAACAAATAGCGTGTTTCTAAGAAACAAAAACAATCAAAAGATTGATACTTGTTTATATCCAATTTCAATGTGAAATTAATTCCAATGAAGACAATTGGATTAAATGGTAAAAATATATTCTAATTACAAATTAAACCCAATTAAAAATATAATCTGACCATATAAATTATTGTGATGAAAAAATTTGTTTTTAATTAAAATATAGCGTGTTTTTACTATTCATTAAAATATGAAAGTTACCAGAATAATATGAACATTTTATCAAAAGTAAATTTTTATATCCTGATTACAAAGAAGAATTTTATTTTGTAAAATTGAACTTATATACATGTCAAAAACAAGATTTAAGGTGGGTGCGTCATCAAAAGACGGGAAAACTGTAATTTTTTAAAAATATATATTTTACAGGAAAAATTTATTTTGTTCTCATACCATATTCTAGAAAATGTGTAAGATGAATAATAATGGAACAAAATTAAAAATTTAGTTAATACTATTCATAACGGCTAGTCCATAATATTATAACAATATATCGTTATTTAGTGAAACCTGGTATTGCGTACAACACACGCTATCGAGGAAGGTCGCGATTGCGTGTAATGCAAGCCAAGTCAGGGATGCGTGTTGTGCAGACTACTCCGTTGTTTCATATAACAGAATCTAACCATATTTCATTTATATATTTAACATATATATATATACATACACACAATGTTTCTTAGAATAACTACTATCAAAATTTTGTGTAACATGATCCAAGAATAGTGTTGTGTATACTGCATGCTCATACGGTGTTGCGTATAGTGCAAGTAAATCTTGTTGAAGCTTACAACACAAGACATCAATGAAATTAAAAGATTATTTTTCATAAAATCTCAGGGTGTTACATTCTGCCCACCTTAAAATGATTTTTTCCCTCGAAATTCGTCGGGGTTATAAATTTTTTAATATTTATAGATACCCACATCGTAAAAAGGAATACTAAAACATAATTTCAAAAACTAAAGTATGAAATGTAACGATTACCCAATGAAACTCATCACTGGGTTTCCATATAGGAGAACATAGGTGAAAATATGGATATGGAAGAAAAATATAACCATCATGTTTTGATGGAGAGTGGTAGAGAACATAGCTATGAAAAACCCATCAATCACAAAGCCATATATTTGTGATGATCTAAGGTACCATCTGATTAATCGGATATAAGGGAACTAGGACAACATTTTTGGTTTTCATGATCATTTCCCTAAAGTTGATGAAATTGGAATTGGAAGAAATACATTCGTGATTTTTGTACAGTCTCACCGTAGGTCATTATTTGGACATTTTCCACTTCATCTCTTAATGAAATGAAGTTGAATTTGTCATTCGTGAATTGTTAGAAAATCCTATGATAGAATGATGGGTCATTCCATCTGTCTCAAACAAAAGGTTATAAAAGTTATCAAAAATACATAAGTCCATCTATAGTGAGATTAATCATATATGGTTCCTAAAATGGACTTATACTTTATACATCATACTACTTAATATAATAAATCTAGTTTCTACTAAACAGGGACTTCCTGTAGGCCAGTGGTAGGCGATAAAGGCTAGTCGCACATCAGTTGTGGATTCGATTCCCACAGCCTTGTCTGACGCGATGGGCTGTCACCCAACTTGAAGGATGTTCTTTTTTCTAAAACAACATTACTATAACATCCAATCAATAATATCGAAAAAACTTATATCCTTAAACAATACTAACTTATGTCCAACATAATCCATTCCAGTCTTTAGGCTTATTCATAATACTGCAGTCCACTCTCATATTATAGTGAAAACGATTACCAGAGATTTAAAATTACAAGCATGTTAATACCATCACTGATCCCCATATATCATAAGTTATGTCTTGTTGGTCACATTCCAAACATTCTTAGGCCTTAATCATGTATTCTCTCGAAAAATGAATACCCATTGAATCTTAGTGAAAACATGAGTTCTCTAAAAAGTTTACCCTTTCCACATACCAAAACCCCAAAATTCTATATACTAAAACCATGATATAACTATTTCCTTATATCAGTCATGAGCTCATGAATATTGTCAAGCATTTCATTTTCTCCTTATCCCTTCATTATGCGCATATCATCTTTTTTCCAAAAATATCTCAATCACTTTCCAGGGTTACTGGTACCATAAAATTATTTAAAACCACAATAGACCAATACATAAATATTTCAATATTCCACGTGTAACATCCCGACCCTAATTACCTAGAGTCGGTGCATTATTACATAACATTGGCATGATCACGAGAAAGATCAAGTCTCGAAAGACCGATTAGTTTAGTAGCCTTGGAATAACTAGATACATCCATAAATATTACATTACATCATAAAAAAAACATCTTGTCTTCATATCCCCACATACTATCCCTGCAGGTCATTCATAAATTACTTCTTCATAATCCTGGAAAAAAAATAAAACATTGAAAGAGGTGAGCTCAGATGCTCAGTAAGGATAACATTATAGCAGAAGCTTTCATAAATAAGCATAAACACTTAAGGCATTTTATAACTAAAACAAAAGCCTTTTAAACTTGAACTTCAGCATAAAATGGAAAAGGTAAAATGAAATAATGCCATTTACTTACTCACATGGATATTCTACTAGTCGAATGATCACATGCAATACCAATAACCACTTTCATAATGATGGAATGCATAATGCCAGACTATCATAACCACATAGCCAAGGCCTCGTGCCAAGACTACAAATAAGATTTTGCCAAGGCCTTGTGCCAAGACACTAGTTTGTCTCATGAGACCTACCGATGCATCGAGGAGCTATAGCAGGTTCCACCCGTCACTTATTAAGTCCAATTCATTCCTCATATGAATAGGTTTAAACATAAAATAAACATTCGTATTAAAACTAGCACACGAAATGTCAATACTTTAACCACAAACCATGAATGGTATAAAAATAGAACATCCACAGTCAAACATAACTCATTTGATACAATATGGAATATTTTATTGTATCACATTAACCTCAATCATGAATAATGAAGGATGTTGACATAGATGAAAATAATCATCAAAACTATTTGAGGGAAATATCCCCCTTTTCTTGAAATCATTTAAAAGTCACACTATTTGTCAAGAAGCCATTTAAAAATAGATTTTTTGAATCAAAGTGTCCCATACCACTTTGAAACTTTTAAAAGGAGTTTTAATTTTAAAACTTTAATGTCCATATAAATAAATCCTTAAAACCATTTTTAAAACATGGACATTAATGAGCAATATATAGAAGAACAAGTCTTTAAAACATTTTAAAATGGTATTTTGGTTAGAGATTCTAACCAAAAGAGTGACACTTGAATACAAATATTTGAGGTAATCAAAAATTTGTAATATCATGAGAGTAAAGGGATTCAAGATATACTATTTCAAAGTACATTGTATACACCACATAAAATTGATTTGGTTTATATCAACAAAGAAGTCTCAGTTGAATGTAAATTGAGATGAAATCTCTCATAAAGGTCGTATCCTTAGGTTAAGGATAAATCAACGACATAATTATGTGTGAAAAAAATATAAATACACTAAATATGATTGAATATTCAGTGTAAAACAATCAAAGGATATTCACACATATTCTTGTAGAAACAACACCAACGAATTGGATGTTTAACTCAACAAATGGTGAAAGAGTTAAAATTACTCTTATCAAATTCATATTAATGACTTGAGAATTATCAATGGAGTGATTATGTGTATCAAAAGTATATCCACAGGAAGGGGAGTGGAAATTATGACATAATCAAATGAATAGTGATTCCACACATAATCTTGGAGTAATATAATCAATGAAATATGCGTAAAGCCGAATGAGTGGAAATTGAAATCGCAAATTCCCTTATCGATTTGGTAACTTACGAAACAAACAACCCTGAAATAAGGATCAAACCATGACTATGTAAATACCCATAAATTAAAGTATATTACACAATGAATACAATCATGGGCAGTACACATACACCACATGTAATAATTAAGTGGTGAACAATGGAATTCTCACGAAATTAAGAGTGAGATAACAAACTCCTTACCACGTTAATCAACTGAGTCGTATGGCCAAAAGTTAATAACCACCAAATGATTTACAAAATAACATGAATATAAAGATAATCATGATAATATATATCAAATGGCAGTACACAATACACCACTTTCAATAATTTAGTGGCGAACAATGGAAATCTCACGGAATTGAAAGTGAGATAAGAAAATCCCTTACTTGTACTTTTTCCTTGGTCGATGGTAGGTTTACCTCATTTATAATGGTGAAATAATTGTTATTGAATAATACAAGAATCATTTACTTTAATATGATATCATATATGATCTTTTAACATTGATTTGTTAATAATATCTTAGAATTATCGTTCTTTCGGGTGTTAACGGGTTCATTTTACTTTATATTCTTTGTTATGTGAGCCATATTCGTTATTAATGGGATGTATATTATTCATATCCAGAATGATATCAAGTCCTTAGATACTATTTTTAAATCATCAAATTATAATTATACTTGAATGGATATGATGGACAATGAATCTCATCGCGTTCGTGGAGACGGTAGTCCGTACATACGCACGAGCGACAATATCATTCTTTTGATATTAAAATAATATATAATTGGATTTTATATCATATATACAGAATCATTATCATGTTATATTTATTATTTACATGAGTTACACATCATTATTATACCCATCCAAATAATAATATATTGAATAACAATTACACCACGACGTGGAGACGGTAAGTCGTACGTACGCACGTATGGTGACATGTTATTCAAAGGATGGATAGAATACTGAATATGGTTGTACCATATTTATAATAAAATCACAGTGTATATATGATACTAGATTTATTATTTTATAATGGTAATAACAAAGAAAGAGGAAGTGGAAGAAGAAAGGAACTTAAATAGGGGTGGTGAAAACATTACCTCTTCTTCGGGTTCTTCCTTTTGATTTGATCAAACGGGCTCCATAGGTTGGCTTTAGGATCAAACTAAGGCCTCTAGGTTGTAGTGAGGGATTTTGGGAGAGTATTTGGGCAGATTTTGGCCGAACCAAAAGGCTTTGAAGGTGTGAAGAAATGAGAAGGAGGAGTTCCTTTTTATAAGAGGGGTGAGGGGCACCTTTGGAAAAGCTAGAAATATTAATTTATTAAAAATTCATATTCAGTTTATAATGGCTCAAAAGTTGACTATTCAAAGGTTAAACTGGGGATAGGTCTAAAACCACTCAACCAATAGAATTTAGACAGGTTTGGGTACTTATATTAACCTTATCGTTAAGTATTAACTCTAAGTTAATTAGTTTCACTTTTACAATGTCTCTTTGTATTTTTATATAATATAGTTAATAAACTTACTATATACATCCAAGAGACCCCCAAGTGGTCCATTAATTATGAAACTATCATGATATAAGTCTCTTGGACGAACCTTAGATTTTTAGGAATTTAATATCAATTAATAATATAATATTTGTTTTAAGAACTCTTTTATGTCAATTTTGACACTATTCAATAGTTGATTTTTTTGAAACTCCTAACAGATTGATTACTTCGAAAAAAGCCAATTAACTAAATCCTAATATATCATATTATCCTAGAAAATTAGTTTAATTAATTAAAAGTTTCATATTATATTTATTTGGGTATTTATAATATCAATTATTTTAATTTTTCACTATTATAGTAATTACTGCATCATCATTGTGTCATAAATAAAATAAATTATATAATGTCTAAAAATTATAAATAAAATATCATTATGTAGTAAATCTTTTTATCTTTCTAATGAATATTTATAATCGAAAATCCAACATATATAACCCTATGTAAACATTTTTGTTCTAAAAGATATATGCTTGTGTCATTTTTGTATTCATTTTAACTTAATTAAAATAAAGTGTCATTATCACTTACAAGTGGATCCATGGGGTCCCAAAATCGTCCCAAAGATGACCATGGTCTACCATGTATCAACCAATAGGGATAAGACACGTTTTATGGTAATTTAGTATTATTATAATATTATTTTTTTACCCTTATTTACCGGATTTACCCTTAACCATGGTAAATAAAATATTTACCGCAGTAATTATTCAAAATTTCTAAAAATAAAAGTTACCTATTTACACAATTTGAACATCCTGATTCCAAATATGGAATCCATTTTCCTAAATTCAAAACACAGAAGTGGCAGAAATTAATTTAAAATTAATTCCCGCTGTCAAAACAAAAAGCGTGTTTTTAAGAGATAATAACTATCAAAAGATTGACAGTTGTTTATGTTCGGTTTAATTGTAAAATTATGTCCAATGACCAGCATTATATTAAATGGTAAAAATATATTGTAAATATACTTTAAAACTACTAAAATTCATAATTTATCACTATTAATTATTTTGATTAAAAAAGTTGTTTTTAAATAAAATTTAGTAATTTTCACTATTCATCAAAATATGAAAGTTATCCGAAAAGTACCAAAATTTCACCTTAGGCTAAATTAGATATTCCGAATCCAAAAATGAATTCCATTTTGAAATATAAAATATATATAATTTTAAAAAGTAGGTATTACTATTCATAACGGCTAGTTTGATCGGTTGTGGTGTGTGTTAAAACTCGAAGTTGCGTACAACACACGCTACTGTTTTATTCAAAGGAAAGCATACCGTGGAAGCTTGGGATGTTTCATTTAAAATTTTTTGATATCTCCATTTAGTCAAAAAGTTTAAAATATTGTATTTAAAAATGTTTTCACTATTAAAAGTTGATAAAAGTGCAATACTGAAAATGAATCTGTTCTTGCATTATGACTAAGAAACTCATAATATGGATTCTAAAATTATAAGGATTATATAAAGTTTAAAATTTAGTTAATACTATTCATGACCTCTTTTAATGGCTTTTTTTTGTAAGTCAAGGTGTGATTGAACTCGGTGTTGCGTGTAGTGCAAGTTATTGAATTATTTTGAAGAAATAACACACTATGAAATCTTGGGGTGTTACATTCTCCCCTCCTTCAATAAATTGCGTCCTCGCAATTTGAAATTGTTCTTCGAAAATAAAAGGTTGAAAATAGAAAATATATTTGTGTGAAAACCCACATCGGAAATTGGGTTACTAAAATTTAGTCTTAATATGAGGAAAAGAGAAATGAAAGGGTCAACATCGAATTATGATCTCGATTAGGAGAACATTGGTGGTAATTAGAGACATATAATTGGACGAAAAACGTAAATATTTATAGGTAGTGATTGAGGTCATCAATCACAAACAAGTATAAAATTGAGGTCCTTAAACTCATCAATCTATGATGATTTGAAATACCATCGGTCCAACAAAACATAGGGTATTGGGATAACACATTTTTGATGTTTCAAAATATCTTAGTTGAAACCCCACATCGAAAAATGAATTAATGAGGCCTCTATTTAAAATAAAGAGTGGAAAGTATGAAGATTACCGAAAATAACACATACTAGGGTTCCATGTAGGAAAATATGGATATGGAAGAGAAATCTAACCATCTATTATCTGATGGAGAGTGGTAGAGAACATGGCTATGAAAAGGCCAACAATCCCAAAGCCATAAATTAGTGATGATTTAAGGTACCATCTAGGACAACATTTTTTTTTAAAGTTACATTACATAAGGAAGAGGAATTCATTTATGATATTGACTAAGAACATTATGAGATATACTTACATTTTAAGTATATTTTCATTCTTTAATAAATTTCCACCACTAACTAAATTTTTTTTAAACGATAAGTATTCAAGAAGATTTGGTCACACTGGAAGAGCTAGAATAAACTTCTATAGAATCACATGATCCATGCAGGATAAACCATATATTTACATTGTCTTTGAAGATTAATCAAAACCAAAATGGTTAGTGAATGATCTAATGATCCCCCAAAAGGATATTCATTGAGATAAATATGTACTAATCTTAATTTCTAAAATTAAACCAACAATACCCCAAAGTTCAATAGACACCATTCAATAACCAATTGTCCTTAAAATCCTTTAATATAATCCAAACTAATATTGAAACCCAAAACATAGAAGAATTTGATTATGTAGTCTCCCATGTTACATTGTATCTCCAAATGACATCAAATACTCTTAAAGTCACATACTTAAAAGTAATTAACATCATCACATATTCTCTGTTATAGGTTAATCATTTCCATAAATAACCCAAATCACTATAAATCAACAATAAAAACGTAGATAAAAATCCACCATTACTCTACAAATGAAACCTCATTGTATTCTATTTTCCTTGGGCATATAGTGTTCCTAACAAAACGAACATCTTCCAAAATATCATTTATCACTTAATCACCAAATCATTTTCCTATACCAAGGGTATTCATTTGATAAGACATAAGAACCCAAATCATCTTATTATTGATCAATAAAATCATTTAACAAAAAAATAGTCACACTAACCAGGGACTTCACGTAGTCCAGTGGTAGGGGATAAATCCCAATCGCACTTTGGTTGTGGGTTCGATTCCCACAGCTTTGTCCGACGCGACGGGTTGTCACACGGTCTACGTGTTGTCCTTTTTCAAAAACTATATTTTATAATATTACCAAAATGAGATAAATTCCTCAAAATAACATAATTTAACCACAAATGTTATATCATACTTTGCATTTTCATCCCAAATTATAATAACTTATCATTTTCTCAAACCCCAATGATCATATAAAACCAAATGGTTATTTATACCTATATCCACAAGAGAAGAGACAATTCTTCCTCAAATATCATTCTCACATGGAAAACAGCGGGGTTACAAATACAATAGAAAATTATTCCAAAGTAAACCCATCAACAAGGAGTGCTAATACTTTTTAAATTTTTCTCCAACCATTTATTTCCACATAGCTTCTTCTTTGACCAAGAAAATATTCTATAGAATAGGACATTCACTCGGGTAATGGCCATGTCCCCTACATTTACGGAAAATGACTGTAAATGGACTCTTGGGACCATTTTTATCTTCTTCCATAGTACTCTTCATTTTTCTTCGGCAATTCTTCACTTTATGTCCTTCCTTCCCGCACGTAAAACATTTCGTTGTCCCATTGAGACACTTTCCTGGGTGTCTCTTTCCACATTTCCTGCATGATGAAAATTGAGGTTTCTTTTCTCCATGGTCTCCATTGCTGGAGATCTTATCATTTATCACCTTTCTCTTCCTTGTTGAGTCTGGGAGTTGGTTAATATATATTTTGTTGATCATATTTTTGTAAAACTGATTTGGCATAAAGACGATATCTTTTACGCCTATCAACATTCCATTTTGTTGCTCATTGCCACCATCGTTCCCACCTTGTACATCATTCTCAAAGTCACTATGACTTCCTTGGAATCCAGCCATTGACTAAAACCAGAAAGCATTGTGTGAGTAATAGTAGTCGTAAAATCATTTAGAGATTAAAATGTCACCATATTCTCAATTTGAAACATATTAGGATTAACCAAGGTCATTTACTCTCATATTATGTATATATTACTTAAATCGGTTTGTAAAGAAAATTTAAATTATCCTAAGCATATCCCCCGGGAGTGTCGTAACCAAGAGTGCAGCAAGGCCCGTTGTCGTGCACTAGTTCCCATTCGAGTCTAGCTCAAAGCGGTGTTTTCGGGTTTTACCCCTAGGTACATCTGTGCCAGAGCCGCCTCTACCTGCTCGTATCCAGACAGGGATGTATTTCTCGGAAAACTCACAAAATCTCCACAATACCAAAATTCTAGGAAGTTCTTTTATACTAATCCTCAAAGTTCATCTTAGGTCTACGTGCTCTAATCAGATTTTATCTAAATCTAGCTACCAAGGTTTGTACTAAACTTCCTCTGATACCAACTGTAACGCCCCGACACTAATTACCTAGAGTCGGTGCATTATTACATAACATTGGCATGATCACGAGAAAGATCAAGTCTCGAAAGACCTATTAGTTTAGTAGCCTTGTAATAACTAGATACATCCATAAATTTTACATTACATCATAAAAAAACAACTTGTCTTCATATCCCCTCATACTATCCCTGCAGGTCATTCATAAATTACTTCTTCATAATCCTGGAAAAAAAATAAAACATTGAAAGGGGTGATCTCAGATGCTCAGTAAGGATAACATTATAGCAGAAGCTTTCATAAATAAGCATAAACACTTAAGGCAATTTATAACTAAAACAAAAGCCTTTTAAACTTGAACTTCAGCATAAAATGGCAAAGGTAAAATGAAATAATTCCATTTACTTATTCACATGGATATTCTACTAGTCGAATGATCACATGAAATATCAATAACCACATTCATAATGATGGAATGCATAATGCCAGACTATCATAACCACATAGCCAAGGCCTCGTGCCAAGACTAAAAATAAGATTTTGCCAAGGCCTTGTGCCAAGACACTAGTTTGTCTCATGAGACCTACCGATGCATCGAGGAGCTATAGAGGGCTCCCCCCGTCACTTATTAAGTCCAATGCATTCCTCATATGAATAGGTTTAAACATAAAATAATCATTCGTATTAAAACTAGCACACGAAATGTCAATACTTTAACCACAAACCATGAATGGTATAAAAATAAAACATCCACAGTCCAACATAACTCATTTGATACAATATGGAAGATTGTATTGTATCACATTAACCTCAATCATGAATAATGAAGGATGTTGACATAGATGAAAATAATCATCAAAACTATTTGAGGGAAATATCCCCCTTTTCTTGAAATCATTTAAAAGTCACACTATTTGTCAAGAAGCCATTTAAAAATAGATTTTTTGAATCAAAGTGTCCCATACCACTTTGAAACTTTTAAAAGGAGTTTTAATTTTAAAACTTTAATGTCCATATAAATAAATCCTTAAAACCATTTTTAAAACATGGACATTAATGAGCAAGATAAAGAAGAATAAGTCATTAAAACATTTTAAAATGGTATTTTGGTTAGAGATTCTAACCAAAAGAGAGACACTTGAATACAAATATTTGAGGTAATCAAAAATTTGTAATACCATGAGAATAAAGGGATTCATGATATACTATGTCAAAGTACATTATATACACCACATAAAAGTGATTTGGTGTATATCAACAAAGAAGTCTCAGTTGAATGTAAATTGAGATGAAATCTCTCATAAAAGTTGTATCCTTAGGTTAAGGATAAATCAACGAAATAATTATGTGTGAAAAAAATATAAATACACTAAATATGATTGAATATTAAGTGTAAAACAATCAAAGTATATTCACACATATTCTTGTAGAAACAACACCAACGAATTGGATGTTTAACTCAACAAATGGTGAAAGAGTTAAAATTACTCTTATCAAATTCATATTAATGACTTGAGAATTATCAATGGAGTGATTATGTGTATCAAAAGTATATCCACAGGAAGGGGAGTGGAAATTATGACATAATCAAATTAATAGTGATTCCACACATAATCTTGGAGTAATATAATCAATGAAATATGCGTAAAGCCGAATGAGTGGAAATTGAAATCTCCAATTCCCTTATCGATTTGGTAAATTACGAAACAAACAACCATGAAATAAGGATCATACCATGACTATGTAAATACCCATAAATTAAAGTATATTACACAATGAATACAATCATGGGAAGTACACATACACCACATGTAATAATTAAGTGGTGAACAATGGAATTCTCACGAAATTAAGAGTGAGATAACAAACTCCTTACCACGTTAATCAACTGAGTCGTATGGCCAAAAGTTAATAACCACCAAATGATTTACAAAATAACATGAATATAAATATAATCATGATAATATATATCAAATGGCAGTACACAATACACCACTTTCAATAATTTAGTGGCGAACAATGGAAATCTCACGGAATTGAAAGTGAGATAAGAAAATCCCTTACTTGTACTTTTTCCTTGGTCGATGGTAGGTTTACCTCCTGTATAATGGTGAAATAATTGTTATTGAATAATACAAGAATCATTTACTTTAATATGATATCATATATTATCTTTTAACATTGTTTTGTTAATAATATCTTAGAATTATCGTTATTTCAGGTATTAACAGGTTCATTTTACTTTATATTATTTGTTATGTGAGCCATATTCGTTATTAATGGGATGTATATTATTCATATCTAGAATTATATCAAGTCCTTAGATACTATTTTTAAATCATCAAATTATAATTATACTTGAATGGATATGAAGGACAATGAATCTCATCGCGTTCGTGGAGACGGTAGTCCGTACATACGCACGAGCGAAAATATCATTCTTTTGATATTAAAATAATATATAATTGGATTTTATATCATATATACAGAATCATTATCATGTTATATTTATTATTTACATGAGTTACACATCATTATTATACCCATCAAAATAATAATATATTGAATAACAATTACACCACGACGTGGAGACGGTAAGTCGTACGTACGCACGTATGGTGACATGTTATTCAAAGGATGGATAGAATACTGAATATGGTTGTACCATATTTATAATAACATCACAGTATATATATGATACTGGATTTATTATTTTATAATGGTAATAACAAAGAAAGAGGAAGTGGAAGAAGAAAGGAACATAAAAGGGGTGGTGAAAACATTACCTCTTCTTCGGGTTCTTCCTTTTGATTTGATCAAAAGGGCTCCTTAGGTTGGCTTTCTGATCAATCTAAGGCCTCTAGGTTGTAGTGAGGGAAGTTGGGAGAGTATTTGGGCAGATTTTGGCCGAACCAAAAGGCTTTGAAGGTGTGAAGAAATGAGAAGGAGGAGTTCCTTTTTATAAGAGGGGTGAGGGGCACCTTTGGAAAAGCTAGAAATATTAATTTATAATAAATTCATATTCAGTTTCTAATGGCTCCAAAGTTGACTATTCAAAGGTTAAGATGGGGATAGGTCGAAAACCACTCAACCAATAGAATTTAGACAGGTTTGGGTACTTATATTAACCTTATCTTTAAGTATTAACTCTAAGTTAATTAGTTTCACTTTTACAATGTCTCTTTGTATATTTATATAATATGGTTAATAAACTTACTATATACATCCAAGAGACCCCCAAGTGGTCCATTAATTATTAAAATATCATGATATAAGTCTCTTGGACGAACCTTAGATTTTTAGGAATTTAATATCAATTAATAATATAATATTTGTTTTAAGAACCCTTTTATGTCAATTTTGACACTATTCAATAGTTGATTTTTTTGAAACTCATAACAGATTTATTACATCAAACAAAGTCAATTAAATCAATCCTAATATATAATATTATCCTAGAAAATTAGTTTAATTCATTAAAAGTTTCATATTATATTTAATTTGGTATTTATAATATCAATTATTTTAATTTTTCACTATTATAGTAATTACTGCATCATCATTGTGTCATAAATAAAATAAATTATATAATGTCTAAAAATAATAAATAAAATATAATTATGTAGTAAATCTTTTTATATTTTTAATGAATATTTATAATCGAAAATCCAACATATATAACCCTATGTAAAAATTGTTTTTCTAAAAGATATATGCTTGTGTCATTTTTTTATTCATTTTAACTTAATTAAAATAAAGTGTCATTATCACTTACAAGTGGATCCATGGGGTCCCAAAATAGACCCAAAGATGACCATGGTCGACCATGTATCACCCAATAGGGTTAAGACACGTTTTAGGGTAATTTAGTATTATTATAATATTATTTTTTAACCCTTATTTACCGGATTTACCCTTAACCATGGTAAATAAAATATTTACCGCAGTAATTATTCAAAATGTCTAAAAATAAAAGTTACCTATTTACACAATTTGAACATCCTGATTCCAAATATGGAATCCATTTTTCTAAATTCAAAACACAGAAGTGGCAGAATTTAATTTAAAATTAATTCCCGCTGTCAAAACAAAAAGCGTGTTTTTAAGAGATAATAACTATCAAAAGATTGACACTTGTTTATGTTCGGTTTAATTGTAAAATTATGTCCAATGACCAACATTATATTAAATGGTAAAAATATATTCTATATATAATTTAAAACTAATAAAATTCATAATTTATCACTATTAATTATTTTGATTAAAAAAGTTGTTTTTAATTAAAATTTAGTAATTTTCACTATTCATCAAAATATGAAAGTTATCTGAAAAGTACCAAAATTTCACCTTAGGCTAAATTAGATATTCCAAATCCAAAAATGAAGTCCATTTTGAAATATAAAATATATATAATTTTAAAAAGTAGGTATTACTATTCATAATGGCTAGTTTGATCGGTTGTGGTGTGTGTTAAAACTCGAAGTTGCGTACAACACACGCTACTGTTTTATTCAAAGGAATGCATACCGTGGAAGCTTGGGATGTTTCATTTAAAATTTTTTGATGTCTCCATTTAGTCAAAAAGTTTATAATATTGTATTTAAAAAAGTTTTCACTATTAAAAGTTGATAAAAGTGCAATACTGAAAATGAATCTGTTCTTGCATTATGACTAAGAAACTCATAATATGGATTCTAAAATTATAAGGATTATATAAAGTTTAAAATTTAGTTAATACTATTCATGACCTCTTTTAATGGCTTTTTTTTGTAAGTCAAGGTGTGATTGAACTCGGTGTTGCGTGTAGTGCAAGTTATTGAATTATTTTGAAGAAATAACACATTATGAAATCTTGGGGTGTTACACCACGATACTATATACAAAATTATTTTGGAATCGCATTACATAAACACTTAATCATTCCACCACATTGTTTTCATATTCAACATTGCCAATAGTGATCGCATGTGACTTCCCTTTGTGCTTTGCCTTATGTGGTTGCTCATGTCGATCATCACTAACCCTTGGATTAGGGCATTTATTAGCATAATTCCCCATTTACTTGCACTTGAGGCATTGAAGTGATGGTGGTGCATTCTCTGTAGTCTTTTCTTTATTCACATCATTATCAACCCTTTTTCGATTACTTCGAAACTTAGATGCTCGATGGCCTTCTTTTCCACACTTAAAACATTTTCTAGTCCCTTTAAGACAATCTCCACCATGTTTCATTCCACACTTTGAGCATAAGGAAACATTCATCTTCTTTTCACCATTATTCTGAGATTTCTCCTTCAACTCCATCTTTAGTTTCTTTTCAAAACCATGAGATGGAAAGTAACACCAACTTCCATTTCTACATTGATAGAACAACACACAATTTATTCATAGCTACTGAAGTCTCTTATAGCTAATGCCCTTTGAAGATTTGGTTTTATGCCACTGAAGAATCGATCAACTTTACTTTCAGGTTGGATGATAAAGACAGATGCATACCTTGCAAGCCTTGTAAAATTCTCTTTGTATACACCAACAGATTCATCATCCTTTTTCTTTACATCAAGAAACTCCATCTCCATCATTGTTTGAAGAATAAGAGGGATGTACTTATTGAAAAATAAGTTCTTGAACTCGTCCCATTCCATGGACTCAATTTCATCTCTTGGACTCGTATTATTGATAAGATTCCACCATTGATCAGCTTCACCTTCCAAACGATATACTGCTAAGATGAATTTATCATGTTCAAAACATTAATGAACTGAAAGTATCTTTTCAGTGGTCCTGATCCCTTGTTCAGCAATAAGTGGATCAGAAGACCCACTGAAAGAAGGTTGAAGTTGCCTCATGAAGGACTCAATAGAATATTGTTCCCTTCTCTGCTCATTTGGAAGTCTAGAATGATTCATAGCTGGTGTAAGTATAGTAATAATATTTTGCACTCCATATCCCATAACATTTGTTTGTTCAGTAGGACAATCATTTCATTTTCCATTGCATTGATCCACACGGTTCTTTCAGGTTCCAGCCATCGTCTAAAACTGAAAAAGAATAGTGTGAGAGGAAAAAATCATGCTAGGGAAAAAAACATAATAAAGGGGGAGTACCTTCAATATCTAACATCTTAGGTTTAATTCTATGATCGTTACCGTAATTCTAGGACTATAACCTATACTTATACTCAACCTTATGGACATTCCTAGACATACTGTAGACGCCGGAAAAGTCCGTTGCTCCCAAACGAAGCTCCGGATGCGGAAAGCGAGGTCATATTTGGAGTCGGAAGGATGTTTCGGAGGGCCCGGAGGCCGTGCGCGGAATTTCAGAGGCCCGCGCGCAAAGGTGATGTCCCGCGCGGAAAACCCCCGGGATGCGCGCAATGCGCCGGCTCGGCGCGCAATTCTGCGCCCCGCGGGTCCGCGCGACTCCCTTACGCGCCGCGCCCGATTCCGCGCCCGCGAGAAGAATTTCGCGCTCGCATCCTGGATTCCGCGCCCGGGGTTGCCTATAAATACAAGGCGACCCCCAACGTTTCAAAGGTTGCTGGAAGTCGAAACGTCTCCCGTGCGCGCAATTCAACCCCTTCCGCGCGCAATGACGAACTTCAGGTAACCTCCTTTCTTTCGCGCAAGAAAGCCTCGGGGTCCGCCTTCGCGCGCAATCCCCGCTGGCTCCTTTCATTTGAATAAACACTCACCCTAAGGCCTTTGCGCGCAAAAGAACCCGCTTGCGCGCAATTTCCCCGGGGTGCGCGCAATCCGGCCCGATTGCGCGCACCCCCCCTTCTTTCAAGTGGCCATTCATTAGAGAATGAGCCGTTGCCCCCGCGCGCTATCCGAAGCCCGGTGTGAGCAATCTGAAGCATCCGCGCGCAAGGCGCTGGCCCAATTGCGCGCCAGCCGTCCCGATTGCGCGCCGGCCCGCAGTATTGCGCGCAAAGCTTCCTTTTTGCGCGCAATCTGCCAGGGTCGCCCCCGTTGACCTCCTAAGGGTACCCGCCTGTGTGGCACCCGATGATTCTCATCCCGGGTGCCCGCACCGTGCGTTGTCTTCCCGTGCGGCCCTCCAGGCTTGCGCGAAGTGACACGCACCTATGTCCAGCATGACGTTAAACTGCATATATGTCCAGCATGACGTTAAACTGCATACTCGTCCAGCATGACGTTAAACTGCATATACGTCCTGCACGACGTTAAACTGTACATCGTCCGCGCTGCAAGACGTTAAACTGCCAAGTGCTTCGTCCGGCAACCTATGCCCAGCATGACGTTAAACTGCACACCCGTCCAAGCTGCACGACGTTAAACTGCCTAGCCCCCATCGTCCGTGCTGCAAGACGTTAAACTGCCAAGTGCCTCGTCCTCAACACATGACGTTAAACTGTACTTCGTCTGGCAAGACGCTAAACCGTCCGCAACCTGATCTCGTGCTCCGCACGCAGGGTCTCCCCCGGTTTGGACGTGGCCCCCACCCGCTCGTCTCTGCAGGGATGTCGGGATTGTCCCCCTTTTGGGACGATTTAATGGGAGTGGCTTTTCCCTACGGGGGCAGGGTATTACAAACCCCTAGTTTCTCGTGGGAGGCTGCACATGTGTATCTCCATTGCACCTCCCCACTGCCGAAGCCAGTAGAGGGTCTGACTGGGATCGAGGTGTCTTTTGCTTTCGGTCCAAGTCCCTTCCAACTGAGTTTTGCAGTATCCGGGCTGCCCCAAGTGCGTAAGTCCTGACAGATTGAACTACGTGGACTTTGATCCCTGTCTTCTATACAGGGTACGTAGGAAGCCTCCCTGAGGTCCAAGCCCACCACCTGGTCGTCCCGGTCGTATTTACGTCGGTTCGTCCATCAGTGGACCCCTCCAGGGTTCACGCTTGCGTTGATTCACCTATGAATCCGCCCCTGTGGGAGACCGCCCGTGTGTATCTCCACGGTGCCTCCCCACAGCCCCCCTTTTCCATTTCCCCTTTTATCGTCCAGCATGACGTGAAACTGTGATCCACCCGGCCGTTCCATCCCCCTCCGTGCGAGGTGGTTCGGTTCAATCCTCCGCCCGGCGGCCTCGACCTCTTCGTGAGTCGGCCTGCCGACGTCCAGCATGACGTTAAACTGTATGCCCGAACTACGTTGACTTTGATCCGTGTTAACGCGCGGTACGTAGGAAGCCCCCCTGGGGTCCAAGCTCTTTACTCCATCATCCATACTGATCCTTACCCGGGCCGCCACATCCCGGTGGGGTCATGCCACTTCACTTCACTCCACGTTACTTGGGAAGCCGCCCATGTGCTGGCCCCAGCGTCGGAGGTTCCCCGCAAGGGGTTCCGTCATCTGATCCACTTTTCGTGTTGATCGGTCCGATGCCGTCCCCGCTGGACGTTAAACTCGCGGCATACCCCGTGTTAAACACGGGAAGCTGAGGAAAACCTCAGGTGACACAGTTCCCCGCACCTAGTACGGGATGCCTCAGGCCATCGTGCCTTCGAGAAGCCCTATTAGGGACGGAAGACAGACGTGCAGAGCCGCAGTGTTACAACACGCCCCCAGCACCCAGAGCCACCCGGCCTTCTCACCGCAGGTTGCTGCCCCGCCCAGACTCCTTGGAACGTCCGGGCGGAAGCAGCGTAATTAACCGGTGTCCATGAAGATATGGCGCCGGGAACGAGATTCACGAACATTCTTAAGTCTATGAGGGAGACCCGGATTAGGCGACAAGTTCCGAGGAGACGTCCAAGGAAGGAGAAGCCGACATCCCATCATCCCGGTTTCGATCAAGGAGCAGACGCCCCTGAATAAGGGACGGATGCCGCCCGCCCTTGGAAAGCGGGACTGCGGGACCACAAGCCGCGCGCCCATCCCCTCGGGTTGACGGGTGCACGCGCGAACGCGTCCTGGCGGAACAGCGTAACCCGACGCACATCCGCACCGAAACAGAAAAATGGTGAACCCGACGTGAATCTCTTCTCCTCGATACGAAGACCGATGGCTTTCAGAGGTGTTGGAAGACCGGCGTGTTGCCCGGCCAAGCATTCAGTCTTACCCGCCAGGGGCTGGGGAAGGGACATCGGGCACTCCGTCTCGCAACGTCGAGGGCCTGGGTTCCCCCCACGGAAGGCGTCGTGGCGCTAATGGTTGGTTGTCGATTCCTTTTTCCTGTCAGTATTAATGGGTCATTCTCCCTGCTTTCAGAAATCAGGTCGCCCGATCTAGTGCCCGAACGCCACCCGCCCACTGGCGCAGGGACAGGGGAAACACCGACGCGGCTACTCCGCGCGGTCCCGCCCGTTCCACAGCCGTCCCAGCAGCCGCAATTGCGGGACGACCACACCCTCTCTCCCCCTCGGAGGTCATCCAGAGAAGGGTGATCAACACCCTGGTGCGGAGATACGAGGAAGAGGGAGTCATCCCCACTAGGGAAATGGCTCGCCTAGACCTTGAGGAGGCTGCGCCTCGCCACCACCGCCGCCCCCGAGGGCCGCGCAGGGAGGCACCGCCGCCCACCTCAACGTCCAACCGCTTCGGGAGCTTATCCCCGGAGCGCTCTGACAGTTCCCTTCCCTATGCGGATGAAGTGGAAGATGCCCAGGATCACCCTATCCGAGGTCCGCTCCAGGGATCCACGATAAGGGCTCCCGCCAGGCCACGGCGACATCGCCGCCAGGCCCCTCAAGTCGAGGAACAGGCTCTCCACCTGCCCGCGCCGCTCATCCCGGCTCGTCTGTCTCGACGCCAACGTCGGGCACGAGCGGAAGAGGATGCCCACCTTGGGGCTCTAGCAACAGCGGCCGCATTGGCCCAAGCCACTGCTGGCTCCAGTCGCCAGGCCTCTGCGCATCCTGAGCGGGGGAACTCCTATGCCCGACCCGGATCGAGGCCCCGACCGCCCCAAAGGCAGGTTGGGCTGACTCTCCCGGTTGCTGGCACTGGCAGTAGCCACCGCGGACCACCTCGCGGTAGCGCTATTCACCGGCAGGATCTACTCTGTGTGGCCGATCCAGGAGGCATGGGTCATCCCACCTCCCGATCCCGGCCCGGAGTCCTGCCCGGGATCATCTCTCCCTGCGTCCCCTTTGATATCTGTCCCGGTGCCCCTCGCACCTTGGTTCCCAGTCCTCTCGGCCCCAGCACCAGTGCGGCCGGAGGACGCCAGGACAGAGATCAGCCCTGCCCCGAAGAACCACCCAGGGGCAGGAAGGCAAGGCGTCGACGCCGAGGGAAGAATGTTGCGGAGTTCCGGACAGAGATCCGACCGGTTTGCTTCTCTGACTCAGAGGCAGAGTACGATTCGGCGACAGAGCCCCTTCCCCAATCCCGCCAGTCAAGGGCAGGGGTAGGAATGCGGCACGTCAGCCTCGTGCTCCCCGAGAGCGAGATCGATGTGATCCCCGCGTCTCTCCGAAGGTATATCCGGAGTAACGAGGGCCTGGTAGACCCCCAAGGATCAAACTTGCGGTTGGTACCGGCCCCTCCGGAAGTGCCTTCCGTCTCGATCAGAGAAGCCGGAGACTTTTTCTGGGGACCGACGGTCGAACCACGATCTGGTGCGCCCTCGGCGAGCACCGATGCTACGGCAGGATGTTCGCTCGCCGGCCCGTCCTATCGTGATGTGGTAGCTGGGGCACCGCCACCCTCAGGGGGAGGCCCGGGATATGGAGGCCAATCGGCCTGCTCGCCGTATTCACCGCCGGCCAGCCCGTCGGCCCGACGGCCCGCCTCGGCACCACTACCAGTTCCCCGTCCGTTCCCAGCCATGGAAGAGGACCGAGGAGATCTGGGTCCCGAGTTTGAGTCGTGGAGCTTCTGGACCGTCCTTGCAGAGGGCCACTTCCCTGAGAAGTTTTGGCCAGTCGCAGGACCGGGCTTTGATGCACCCGAATCGCTCACCCCGGATGAGTTCGAGTGCTTCCGCCGAACTCTCCGGGAGACTCACTCCCGTCTTCACTGCCTACAAATGCCATACCCCGGGAGTCAACTACACCTGGAGGATATTGGTGAGCAGTGCCGTCAAATTGACCTGGCCATGCTCCCCGCGGTTCGGCACCCCGGGTCATTTGGGCACCACGAGGCCCTCCAACAACGATGCGTTGAGTGCTTTCAAGTACTCCGCAAAGTTATCGAGGAAGCCACTCCCCACGTGTATATCCGTGGATGGGGGCAGTACGCTGCCCTACGCTTCAGTGTGATTCGCCGACAGCCCGATTCGTTGGGTGGCCCTGAGGGTATATCCCCAGGGACAGGAACAGTCAATATGGCTGACCTGTCGGGAGAGGGGAACGACTTGGAACTTCTCGACAGGGGCTTCCCCCCCGAAGACAAGCCGTCGTCAGACCCATCAGTGAGAGTTACTCGTCATCAGAGGAACCTCCTGGGGCTCCCCGCACCCACTGAAGCACTGACGTTGAGCCGAAACGTCAGCAAAGGAAAAGAGCACAGCGAGGCTATAAGGCCCGCCGACCCATCTGCCTCCATGCGGAAGGCAGAGGAGGATCCCGAGAAGGCTACGCTACGTCAGCAGCTCGCCGAACAGAAGAGGCTGGTTGACCAGCTCCTCGCCGAGCGCGCTGCAGAACGGCGGCCTGACTACGGTGATCCCAGGCCAGGGCAGCAGGGACCGGAACAACCACCCCTCGATGAGACTCTCCCGGGCAACCGTGATTACACCGTGTTCGCCGACAGGAGAGAGGCCATTGCCTACGGCAAGAGGGCGCGGTATGTTTCGCCACACCCTCCCGAGCAGCGCGACTACCCGAGAGATCCCGCTCGGATTCCTCCCGCTGCCCCAAGGGCCGCTCCGCCAGCCATCCCACGAGCTGCCGAGTTCGACGATCCGGTCGACGACCCGATTGAAGGGCCATGCAATGCGCTCGTGGTTAGAGATCCTCGCCAGGACTGGAACCCATGTCCGGACGATCCGATGGCGGCACTCATTGCCCGCTTGGAAGCCTTGGAGACTCGGCAGGTGGCGATCCCACCGGACGGCAAGCCATACCCAGCATGGGTGGATGACATGCCGGCGCCTCCGGGATTCGGGAATCCCACTTTCGCCCCCTTCAACGGGACCGGAGATCCGCCACAACATTTGGCCCATTTCAACTCGAGGTGCGGGCCTATGTTGGGGACTCCGGCGCAGCAAGAGGCCGCTAAGCTTCGCTGCTTTGTCCAGACACTGGAAGGGCCAGCATTTGTCTGGTACAGCCAGCTCCCCGTCGGGTCGGTAACCAGCTGGGAGGACCTCCGTAGACAGTTCCTCTACCAGTTCAGTTCCACGACCCGGAAGACGAGTATCGCAGACCTCTTCAAGTGCAAGCAGAGGCCTGATGAGCGAGTCGCGGACTTCGTCGCCCGATGGAAGGGTCTCACGTATTCCCTTGACATGCCATTGACTCAGGAGCAGTTGCTGACAATGTGCGTCGGGAACGTCAAGACCGAGCTGGTCCCTTCCCTGATCACTCAGAATTACCCCGGAGGGTTCAGGGACTTCTCAGACAAAGCTCAACGTCTTGAGGAAGCCCTGCAACAGGCCAGCCAGGCACACCCGCTGCCTCCTATGATTCCTGCAAGGAGAGCCAGCAGGGCTGAGCCCGCTGTTGTGGCCCAGATAGAGGCTCCCAGGCCGTTGGAGCTGCTGCCGGTGAGGCCAGCTCTGCAGCCTCACAGGAATCCGCCTCCACGGGCTCAGTTCCCGGCCCAGCAACGGCAGCCTCAGAACCGGCCGGCCCCTCCGCGTAATGTACCGCCGCAACCCCGGCGAGATAATCAGGGTCCACCTCCTCGGCAGGCCCCTCCGGCCCCTCGTCAAGACCGCGCTCCCAGGGGCCCGCGACACCTGACGTACTCATTCCATGAGGATCAGGTCCCCGGTTATTTCTGGAGCGCCCTGGAGCAGAGGATTGTGCGATTGCCTGAGTGCTGGAGGCCAGAGGAGGCACATCTCACGGATAACCCCCGCTACTTCCCCTACCATCGGGCCCTGGGGCACACCATCCAGCGGTGCTATGTGTTTAAGGACTGGCTCCAAGACCAGATTAACAACAATGTAATCAGGTTGGGCCCAGCTCCAGCACATGTAGAGGGCGTGTTCGTGGGATCAGATGACGATAGTGGCAACGAGGACGAATGGCAACTGGTCTCCGACCGCGGGTCCCAGAAGTATAATAACTGGATGGCCCGCAAGACGACCATTCGCGCCCAGGGAATCATCCGTGCGCGCTTGAATCAGCCTGAGCCCCCAGAACCTGCGGGTGCTGCTTCGGCATCGTCGTCCCAGTCTGCCTCCTCCAAGAGGAGCAAACGGCGGCAGCGCAAGAAGGAAGAGCGCGCCCCGCCAGTTCCGCCACTATCCCGTACTCTCGGCGATTTCATGCCCCCGGGGATGGGGGTCCCTCCTCGGATCCGCCCGGTGATGGATGATTCGTCCGATGACGGTAGTGGGTACGCTTCGGTTAACACCGTCGAGCTGGTAAATCCCTTTTCGGTTCCCGACGTTGAAGAACACCAGGTGGACCTCCCTAGCGTCCCCGGTCGTCGCCACCGTCGGAAGAACCGCAGCAGCAGGAGTCGCCGGGGCACAGCCGTCGGTACCTCCGGCCAGGCCGTGCACGCCACTGAGACTAGGCGGCAGGCTCAAGATCGAGCTCAACGTGCGCAGGCTCCCCATCCGGGGATGACGGATTCGCCTCCGCCACTGTTTGTGGTATGGGACCGGGCAGAACCGCCTCAGCCGCGTCGCGACCAGCTCCGCCCTGCCACAAGTCCATCCCGGCCTCCTGACTCCAGTACGGTGACCATTTCCCGGACTGCGACCAGTGAACAGCGAGATGCGCCAAGTACCAGTCGGCCGCCGATCCAACCGGTAAGGCCCGTCATGCCACCAACCGCAGAGCAATCTCCTGCAACCAGGAGCTCGCGCTTGGCCAAAAAGTATGATGTCCTGAAGCACTTGGCCGACATCCCAGCAAGGCTCTCCATCCTTGAGGCTCTGCGCATGTCATCTGAGATGCGCGAGGCACTCGCTGAAGCCCTGAAAAGCCCCCTCCAGTTTGAGACAGAGGTTGCGGCTGCAGAGGCCTTTCACGCCGAAACGATCGAGGACGCCGAATGTCAGGCAGTTATCTCGTTCTCTGGTAAGGATGAAGACCCTCCTATACAGGGACACATTCGTCCGCTGTATGTCACCGGCCAGTTCAACGGCCTTGAAGTCCGGCGCTGTCTTGTCGACACGGGGTCCGGGATTAATCTGATTCCAACTCGGACGCTCCAGAGATTGGGGTTGTCTGAGGATGACTTGATTCCCTCCGACCTCAGGATCCAGGGGTACGACCGCACCGAGCAAACCCCGGTCGGCAAGATACGTTTGAAGACCCAGTTCGGTGACTTGGTTGCCAACACCGAATTCATGGTAGTCTCTCAGGACACTGCGTATAACGCATTGATGGGCAGGCCATGGCTTCACCTTCATGCGGCGGTTCCCTCGTCATACCACCAATGCCTCAAATACTCCCTTAATGGTCGAGTAGGCGTGCTTCAAGGAGATGCCTCTCCTTTTGCCTCATGTGAAGCCCGCTATCTGGACGCGGACTATTACAAGAGCAAGGATAAGCAGATCCTGGCAGGTGAGGTTGAGCCTGTCGCTGTTGCAAGCGATCCCTGGGCAAGTCTGGATGACGCTTACGTCCTCCCGATTCACCGGTTGGACGTCGCCATGGTCTTGACGGTCCACGAGTCTCCTGATGAGACGGCCGCGACCGCCCGCGCCAGCACCAGTGGCCCAGCAGGATCTGGTAGCCCCAATGCAGTTTCCAACGCAGTCTCTCCTGTGGATGATCCCTCCCCGAGTGGAGAGGACGTGGAAGATGCACCCCCAGCCTTTGAGGAGGGCGTCCCCGCCACGGTCGATGAGTTAATACAGGTGAACCTTGGAACCGAGGCAGATCCAAGACCCACATTGGTCAGTGCCGCCATGCCCTCTGAGGAGCGGCAGCAGTACGTGGACTTTCTCAGGCAGCACCGTGATGTGTTCGCTTGGGGCTATGACGAGATGCCGGGGCTAGATCCTCAGGTAGCCGTCCACCGCCTAGGTCTCCCGGCGAACCATCGCGGGTTCAAGCAGCCTCCCAGGAAAATGCACCCATCCCATGGTGCCATGGTTGAGGCCGAAGTTGACAAGCTTATCAAAGCCAACTTCGTGAGGGAAGTTCAGTACCCCAAATGGCTGGCCAACATTGTGCCGGTCAGGAAGAAGAACGGGCAGATTAGAGTCTGCATCGACTTCCGCGATCTCAACCGCCACTGTCCGAAGGATGATTTTCCCCTTCCAGTGACAGAGCTGTTGATTGATGCCACAGCAGGGTTCCAAGCCCTCTCCTTCATGGATGGATACTCCGGATACAACCAAATTCGGATGGCCCCTGAGGATGAGGAGTTCACTGCCTTCAGGGCCCCCCAAGGTACCTTTTGCTACCGGGTCATGCCCTTCGGCCTGAAGAATGCAGGTGCCACCTACCAACGGGCGATGCACCGCATATTCAAGCCAATCCTCGGCACACTGGTGGAATGCTACGTCGACGACTTGGTTGTCAAATCGCGCCAGCGTCAGGACCATCTCAAAGATCTTGAGAAAGTGTTCAGCTTCCTCCGGTCTCGCTGCCTGAAGATGAACCCGTTGAAGTGTGCCTTTGGGGTCACCTCCGGAAAGTTCCTTGGATTTGTGGTAAGATACCGGGGTATTGAGATCGACCCAGAGAAAATCAGGGCGATTAGCCAGATGCCTCCCCCGGGTACCGTCCGGGAACTGCAAGGGTTCCAAGGCCACTTAGCCTATATACGCCGATTCATCGCGAATCTGGCCGGCAAGTGTAAGCCCTTTTCTCGGCTTATGAAGAAGGGTGTCACCTATGTATGGGATAAAGAGTGTCAGACCGCTTTCGAGGAAATAAAGCAGTACCTGCTTCAACCTCCGGTCCTGATGCCGCCCGTATCCGGAAAGCCGCTGGTCCTTTATGTGACCGCCCTGGAACGGTCCCTGGGTGCCCTTCTCGCCCAGAAGAACAACGAGGGAACAGAGAATAGCCTCTATTACCTCAGTCGCATGCTCCTCGATGCGGAGGTTAGGTATTCCCCCATCGAGAAGAGCTGCCTGGCGCTCGTATTTGCCGTACAGAAATTACGGCACTACTTGCAGCACCATGAGGTACAGTTGGTTTCTCGGGTAGACCCGTTGAAATATATCCTGAGCCGACCTATGTTGACTGGCCGTCTAGCGCGGTGGGCTGTGATTCTCCAGCAGTTCGACATCAGGTATGTGTCTCAGAAGGCCATCAAAGGGCAAGCGTTGGAAGACTTTCTGGCCGCTCACCCGACCTCCGCGGATCAGCCGCTGGATCTAGGCTTTCCTGATGAGACCATTCTCTCGGTTGATCGAGCCGATCCATGCTGGCAGATGCACTTTGACGGTGCCTCCCGGAGCCCCACCGGTAGAAGACTCGATAATCCTAAGCTCAATAGAGTGGGCTTGGGCATCGTCTTCATTACCCCGGAGCGAGCCGTGCTGCCATACTCTTTCCTGTTGTCAGAGGGCTGTACCAACAATGAGGCGGAATACCATGCCCTCATCACCGGCCTCGAGTTAGCTCTCGAGATCGACGTGCCCCATCTGTGTGTGAAAGGGGACTCCGAGCTGGTCATTAAGCAGATCAATGGCGACTATGTTGTCAGGAAGCCGGAACTTGTGCCATTGTTGGAGTGCACCCTCCTTCTGATGGCCCGGTTCCCTTCTCGGCCAGAAATTGTCCATATTCCCCGGTCGCAGAACGGTCGAGCAGATGCTTTGGCCAGCCTGGCTGCGTCACTTGCGGAACCTGAACAGGACAACCTGATCGTCCGCGTGACGCGCCGCAGGCTCATCGCTCCCGTTATCCCGGAAGAAGATCGCGGCCCGTTGGTAAGTAATCTCACCACGGTTGCCCCTATGCCCGGAGCCCCGAGTACCCCAGATATAGCAGTCGGATCAGCCCCTGATTGGAGGACGCCTTTGGTTGAGTACCTCCAACATGGCATTCTTCCGTCAGATCGGGCCGAGCGCGAGCGAGTTCGACGCCGCGCATCGCAGTTCGTCCTCCAGAGCAGTCCCGGCCTGGAGCAGATCCTCTACAAACGCGGGTTTGATGGTGTTCTCCTCCGTTGCCTTCAGGGATTTGAGATCCCACGAGTCATGCAAGAGGTTCATGCTGGTTCATGCGGCGCCCACCAAACTGGGCCGAAGCTGTCCCACCAGATTCGGAGGTTGGGATACTTCTGGCCCTCTATGATCCATGACTGCATCGAGTACGCCAGGAGGTGCCATGCGTGCCAGGTTCACGCGAACTTTGTGCATCGGCCGCCGGAGCCTCTCCATACCACAAGGTATTCCTGGCCCTTTGCAGTCTGGGGACTGGACGTTGTGGGACCTTACCCGCCGGCGACAGCTCGCCAGTGCCGGTTCATTCTGACCGCCACGGACTTCTTCTCCAAATGGGCAGAAGCGATTCCGCTCAGAGAGGTCAAATCCTGTTCGATCGCTGACTTCGTGACCTCCAACATCATCTATCGATTTGGAGTGCCTCACGCTATCCTCACGGATAACGGAACCAATTTCCGAGCAGCCGAGTTGAAGAAGTTGTACGCCAAGTATAACATCCGCTCGAACCATACATCTCGCTATCATGCGCAGGCGAATGGACAGATCGAGGCGTTTAACAAAACCCTCTCTAACACTCTGCAAAAGATGGTTGGTCAGAACAAGAAGAGTTGGCCGGACAAGCTCCCCAACGCCCTCTGGGCTTATCGGACGACGACTCGCAATTCCACCCAGACGACCCCTTATTCCCTGGTGTATGGAGCTGAGGCCGTCCTGCCCATCGAGATCCAGTTACCGTCCTTGCGCACTGCGGTCTACGACCAGCAAGCGCCGGACAGAGTTGCTGAAGCCCGTCTAGTCGAGTTGGAAGCACTGGATGAGAATAGACTTCGCGCTTTGCACAACTTGGAGAGGCATCAAAGCAGGATGGCTCGAGCTTTCAATAAGAAGGTTCGCCTCCGCTCCTTCCTACAGGGTGATCTAGTGCTAGCCCTAAGAGCACCGATGATCCCCGGCAGGAAGCCGCCCAAGTTGGAGCCCAAGTGGGAGGGACCTTTTGTTGTCCACAAGGTCTATCCCAATGGCGCGTACTCCCTAGCGACTATGGATGGTGAGCGTGTCACTCCTCCCACCAACGCTAGGTTCCTCAAGCAATACTTTGCCTGAGTGTCACCACGTCCTGCACGACGTTAAACTGCATTCGTCCAGGCTACAAGACGTTAAACTGTTTAGCATTCGTCCGCGCTGCAAGACGTTAAACTGCCAAGTGCTTCGTCCCGCATGACGCTAAACTGCACTACGTCCGAGCTACAAGACGTTAAACTGTTCAGCATTCGTCCTGCATGACGTTAAACTGCCTCTCCAGAACTACGTGCGGCTTGATTCCCATCCTTATGGGATACGTAGGACCGCCTGGACGCTTGTGTTTCAGGCCCAGCCCCATCCTTCGGGAATTTCCATCCCATCTCGGGCCCTTGGCCCAGTTGCCCCGGGGTGTGCGGCGTATGGTGTGAGTGCGGGGCTATGCCCTCATTCACGTCGGTTTGTTCGTCACGCTGTACGCCCCCCTCCACGTTTGGGGATGCCTTCTGCTCCCCCCTTCTTTTTTCCTCATCGTCCTGCATGACGTTAAACTGCCTTTCAAGAACTACGTATGGCTTGATTCCCATCCTTATGGGATACGTAGGACCGCCTGGACGCTTGTGTCTCAGGTCCAGCCCCGTCTCTTGGTTGATCACGGGGACCTGCCCCCCTTCGGTTGCTCTCAGGGTGAGTCCTCCGACCCTTTCCGGAGATCTGTTAACATGTTTTGGGGTGCTTCGGTCTATGACTCGTAGTGTCAGATTCAATCCCGACAAGTCCTGTGTTGCTTGTCAGGCCTCGCGCTTCCTCTTGTTCGAGCCTTCACTCAAAGGGATCCTCGTTAGCGGTTTGGGTACGATGCCTCAGTGCTCTCCCACCGCTCCGGGTCGATTTACCGGCGGGTCTTGGGCCGCAAATCGATATGAATCCTGCGATTGAGCGGTTGATGCTCGTTTGCTTGCCCCGTCTTAGGCTGACGCGATCGGATGTTGTGTTGCGAATGCGTCAGCAACGTCCTTGATCGCCATGTCAGCTCTCTCGGGCTCTGAACATTGGTTGCGCAGTCCTCATCACACTCCGCCTTTGTGCGTTGTAGTGGGATCTTGACACTCTCTTCATACCGACCTCCGGTACGCCTCTACACGTTAGGCAGACCAACCAGGGTAATGATGTCGTTCGAGGCTCCCATGATCTGAGCACCAAGGATATATGCAGATATCCTCCCTAAGGGCCATGCGTAGCTGGACCCTCGTCCCCATAAGGAGGAGGGAGTCGCCCGAACAATTGCGTTCTGGGCCCAGTATATCTGGAGGCTAGCATCTCTGCCCCTCGGGTGATGGACATACGCAGACCCCTATCCCAAGACTCTTTTCCTGGAATCGCGCGTGACCGCAGGGCTGGGTATGTTCCCACCTCCGCCGTGTCCGCCGTACCGCGATAAGCGGGTTCCTCCATGGTCCGAACCACACGACCTTAAACTGTGTTGTCTGGTCCTACCACACGACCGTAAAATGTGATCGTCTTGGCCGCCCGACGAGAAACGGCACTGCATCGTGATGTCCTCCTCAGGGGACACTCATGTTGGGCGCTGGTTAATGACCACGCCATTCATCAATGCCTTCCATGGCTTGATTATTGTGGCGACGCCAGAGATTTCTCAATCACGGGCATGTCGCCGCACAAAGAAAAACCATTCATCTTTAAGGACAAACAAGAAATATCAAATGCCGCTCCTTTTGTGTGCGAGGGTCAGACCCGCACTCTTCCCCGCGCTGGTGCCCGATTGTGTTGCACCGCGCTTCAAGAACTACGTGCGGCTTGATTCCCATCCTTATGGGATACGTAGGAACGCCCGGATGTTTGAAACTTCGGGTCCAGCCCCCCACCTCTTAGAGATTCCCCCTTCTCTGGGGAATCCGCCGCCTTCAGGTCACCCTCAAGGCGTGTTCCCCGACCCCTTGCCGTGGTCCACCGGTGTCAAGAGTACTCTGGTTTATTGCCAGGAGGGTCAGGATCCGCTTGGTCAGGTTTCCTCCACTTTTCAGGCTTCGTGCTCCCTTTCATTCGGACCCATCGTCTACGCCCTGGGTGGAACCCCCGTGAACGGTTCGGACACAATGCCTCAGTGCTCTCCCACCGACTCGGGCCGGTACCCCCAATGGCCTCGGGCAGCAAATCGATATAAATCCTGCGATTGAGCGGTCGATGCTCGTTTGCTGCCTCATTCCACCAACGGTTGGTGCGATGTTGATGCTGCTTTTCCGCCACGGTCGGCAGTATTCTCATATCGTCACGCCGGTGCTCCCGGTCCTCGAGTGAATGGCCGCATGATTCACATTTTCCACCTCCCATTCTGACCAGGCGAAACCTCGACACTCTTGACACTATCCCTCAGTGCATCTTCGCATATCCAGGGGATATGACCACGATGTGGCGTGCTTTGAGCCCTTCTGGTCCGAGCTCTAAGACCTTAAACTAAGATCTCCCCTTATGGTCCGAGCTCTAAGACCTTAAACTAAGATCCCCCCTTTATGGTCCGAGCTCTAAGACCTTAAACTAAGATCTCCCCTTATGGTCCGAGCTCTAAGACCTTAAACTAAGATCCCCCCTTTATGGTCCGAGCTCTAAGACCTTAAACTAAGATCTCCCCTTATGGTCCGAGCTCTAAGACCTTAAACTAAGATCCCCCCTTTATGGTCCGAGCTCTAAGACCTTAAACTAAGATCTCCCCTTCTGGTCCGAGCTCTAAGACCTTAAACTAAGATCTAGCCCTTATGGTCCGAGCTCTAAGACCTTAAACTAAGATCCTCTAGCCCTTATGGTCCGAGCTCTAAGACCTTAAACTAAGATCCTCCACCTTTATGGTCCGAGCTCTAAGACCTTAAACTAAGATCCAGCCCTTATGGTCCGAGCTCTAAGACCCTAAACTAAGATCTACCCCAAATGGGGTCCTACGTCCTGCATGACGTTAAACTGCACTCACAGAACTACGTGTGGCTTGATCTCCAGCCTGATGGAGTACGTAGGAACGCCCGGGCATTTCGACTCGGGTCCAGCCTCAGGGATCGTTAAGTCCCGCCCCTCCTCGTCGCCGGCCGTCTGGCCTGACTTCGGGTAGAGTGGTGCAGTTGTGATATTCTCCCCGATTCAGCCCGGGATGCCCCATCGCAAGGATGGGAAGCGACGGTTTCCTCGTCAGAGAGGTGCTGTCTGAGAATTGAGGTGACTCACGGCCAGATTAGTGCATCCGCCTAATACGCTTCCCCCACGGTGGCGCAATTTTGAGAGCGTTGGATTCTGTCCGAACAAATCGTCACTTCGCCCCACGCTTCGCATGCCCTGTTGATCTGGATTTTCCACCCTTGTGTCTGAAGGAACCCCAAAGCGGTATTCATGATGACATGTGGTCCGCCTCCTGCAATATGAATGATGGCCTTTTTCGGTCCGTCTATTGCAGTTGTTATGGTCGATCCACTGTCCGCCTACCGTCTTGGGCATTTCCTGGAAGGCCGATCGTTGTGGATGTCTGGATTCGGGACACGCGATTCACCCTTTCTCATTTCCCTATGTTCGGATAAAATCTCAACGCCCCTAGCGTTGTCCCGCTCGTGTGTTGGAACAAGTTGGGGGACGATACATTGGTTAGGTCTGAGGTCTCCTTTCCCAGGAATGACCTCCCTCTTTTCTCCAGAAACCCAGGCCCAATTATGGATGCCTGATGCTTGGTTAACGCTCCCACGAGACAATTTGTGGTTGAGCATGTTAAACCAAAAGACGCAGATAAATATGGCGATTCGTACAAGTGGATCAAATATTAAGTAGCGGAAGCAAATGTTCTGGGAATGGCAAAAAACAGCCCTTAGGGATTAGCGTGCTGAATGAGTCTTTCTAATGCCGCTACCCTTTGGCTGGCGGCCTCCAGGGCTGCTTCTCGTTCTCTGCGTGCCCTCTCCTCGTCGGCGGTCGCAGCACGCAGTTCGTCAATCCTGGCCTGTGCACGCTCCCGCTCGACTTGGAGTGTGACCATCTGTTGGCCCGCCTCCGTCAGCTGTACCTGAGCGTCGATCAGTTGTGCCGATAGTTGCTCCACAAGCTCGGTACATGCTGCGACGAAGGCCTCCTTCTCTGCCGCCTGCCCTTCGAGGCGCCGGACTTCCTGCTCTGCCGCGATGAGCGCCTGCGTGCTCTCCGACATGTCCCGACTTTGTGCGACGTCGGCACGCCGGCGGCTCTCGCGCATCTTCTCGGCCATGTAATCACGGACCGTCAGATGGAGGCGTTGAGCATCAGCTCCCCCGGCACACAGGAAGCGCAGCCAGGTCTGAAGTGATCCCATGCGCCCCAGCCATTCCGATGGGTCTCGCTTGAGGAAGCACTGGATGCACTTCCACCCCCTGCGTCGCGTTACCCGGCTATCCTCGACCGCCTCCGCGTCCGAGTCATCCATCTCCTCTGGGTCGGCAAACCGGTAGGCAGGGAAGGCAGCCAGCAGGTCTGCTGCAGGGTCCGCCCCTGGGAGGTCCTCACGAGGGATAGGTTCCCCAACATCCGGGCAACCTTCTTCTCTCTCCCCAGCGGCGCTGACACCCTCGTCAGCCCCCAACCTCTCTCCGGTGGCAGCACCGCCGACGCCCGCAGCCCCTTGATCAGCAGTTGGTGGGGCCGGCTCGGTTTGGGAAGCCTGTTCCGGAGCAGGCGGCATGTCCACCACTGGTCCACTCGTAGATGGCCCGGGTTCGGCAACCCGACGAGCCTCCGATGTTGAGATCACTGCGCAGGGCATGCCATGGTTAGTCACGGATCGTCAATGGCAAGCACCAGCAGTAAAGTAGGGAGACTTACGGGAGTTCGGAGCATCATCTTCCGCTACCCCGGTCGCCGCAGGAACAGTTGCAGCAGGGGACCCCTTAGCGCTTGTCAATTCGATAATGGGTGCCTGGCCCCCGCCTTGTCCTGCTGGCGCCTCTCCTACTCCTGTTGAGGACGCCTGACCGACGTCCGTGTGCTCCTGAGAAGGATGGAGAAACGGGTTAGAAGCTGCATAAGAGAATGGATGAAGCAAGTTGAGTAGGGATAGAAGCGGACCTCGAGGAGCTCAGTGACATCAACGTTGTCAGAGCCGGCCACCTCGCCGCTCTCCCGTGGGCTCCCCCGATGGGACCTTCCCTCGGAGCCTTCATCCTCCCCCGTCTCCTCCTCCTCCTCGGAGTCGTTACTGTCATCTTCTTCCGGCGGCATCTGTTCCGGAGCGGGCTCGAGACCGAGCATCACCTTCACCAGAAGGGATGGCTCCGCACGCTGACCACGTTGGCGCGCGTACTCATCCATGGCCGTCAGATATGCATATTGCCGGTTGAAGTCCACCCTGTCGGTGATCTGGAGGCGCCCGACCTCTGGCAGATAGATTCCTTCTCTGAGTATCTTTCGCCAGATGACGTCGGTCCCCAGTGACTGCCGCAGGGTCATCCAGGCCGACCACAGCGCCGGGAAGACTGCATCGTGGGAGGGTTCGAGCAGACGTCTCACCTGCTTCCCGGGCCGCTCCTCGACCGCCGCATGTGCCCCCTCTCTGGGCGCCGAGGTCGTGGCGGCAGCCTGCGATGCGCCCGCCGCCGAAGTCCCTGCCCGCGCCGGCTCCGCTGCTTGGCGCGCCTCCGTTCTCCCCCGTGTGGCGGCGCCTCGCCTCCTTCCTTGACGCCCGGTCTCCGCACGGGTAGCCTCGAGCCGCCGAACTAGCTTCCGCAAGAGCCCCTCAGGGTACGCGATGGCCCAGTGTTCGGCGTACTCGGTTGCCAAGCCTGCGTTAACTCCGGTAGGAGGGAGGGTGATGACGTCGCCAGAGCCGAAGGCGACGAACATCAGCCACATCTGGCGAAGGACGCCGGGGTTCGTCTCCTCCCGGACAGCAGTGAATACCCTCTTCGGCATCCGCTGAAGGCACCCGAACTGCCTGGCGAACCGGGTCGGCACGTAAGGCTCGCAGATCACCTTCCCGTCGATCCGAGCCACGAGCACCCCGCCCCGCATGTTCAGGAAGTATTCATGCTGCTCCAGCGGGCCCTGTCCGTTGTCGATCATCTGGCCGACGGGAGTGGGGAACGGGCTGAAGTTGAAATTGGCATGATTGCCAATCCGAACCCTCACGCCCTCCTCACTGAGGGTCATCGGAGCGACCCCCGCAATGTTCAGCAGGGAGGGTCGCAGGCCGTTGCCCGGAGGACTGATGGCATTTGGGAACGTATACCCACCAAGGTGAGCAGCCACCCAGCCGTGGAAGAACTGAAAGGGCCCACAGATCCTTCGTGGCGACCCCCCTCGTGAGATGCGTCCCAGAATGGCATACAGCCTCGCCAGTACTGGGACCCCGAGGTTGTACCTCTTATTGGCAGCCATGGCGCCCGCCATCGCCAGCGTCGCCGGACGGACGCCCATCCTCGCATCCCGCACTGGCAGGAGCCACCCGCTCAGAAAGGCGGCCAGGAACGCCGCGTACCGGACGTTCGGGTCCCGGGCCTCGATGACGCGGTACCCCCATGAGTGGTAATCGCCCGTCTCCAGGACCCGCCAGTACGACCCGTTCCGGCTCCTCTGAGCTGCGGTCGGGCACCGCTTCCCCCTGCCTGGCATCTTGACCGCCGGTTCATGCTCCAGGAACTGGCCGAACCAATCCTTGTAGGCTATGTCCTTCTGGAAGTCTTGGATCCCGAGCCGCTGCGTAGCCAGGTCAAGAAGATGCCAGGTCAGAATGGGAGTCCGTGACCTGTCCTCCCAGATGTTCTTCGGTGGCAGGAACTCATCGTACTGGTAGCCCTCCAGCGGGATACCTCCGATGCAGTGGATGTCCCAGAGACCGACGCCGACCTCCCCATGGTGAAGATGGAAGGTGTTGGTATCCGGGGACCAGCGAGTGAACAGCTCCGGCCCGAGCTCAGACTGCTGGTAGAAGTGGAACTGCGACGTCCACACCGCCTCGAACAGGCCGATGTACCGCAGCTCCTCTGCGAAGTGATCGCAAGTGTGGCGTACCCAGAACGCCCAGGCCCATTCACTGGTAAAGTTGCCCCCGGATCGCAAGTCCCAGTCCTTCAGCCAGCCCTTGGTGTCGTCAGTGACACTCTGACGGTATGTGCTCGAGTAGAGGGCTGGAGAATTCTCCACAGTAGGCTCACCCCCATCAATGGTTCGCGTCCTCGGGTTCAGGACATAGACATCCAAGTGTCTGGTCTCCCTGGCAGGATGCCCATTGTTGGTGATGTTATAGCGGAGAAGCTCGTCCTCCCGGGTCACCCAGGTCCGCGGCGCATCAATCTCGAACCCTGGCACCGGAACCTCATCGAGGATGCCGAAGTTCCAGAGCGGCAGGTTGTCCGACAGTGGATATGTCTTCTGGGCCGGCGTTAGTAAGTCGAACAAGGATTGATTGTTGGAAACAATCTCCTTGGCTCCGTAAACCTCCTCGTTCGTCGCCATCTCAGCTCTGCGAGTGGCGGCATCCCCCTCATTTCCTCTGTGCGCGGCCATCTCAGAAGTTTCGGGAGTCGTGCGGGTTAAGGGATGAAGAGTGCGGGATCGGACGAGGCTGGTGGAAAAGTTTGAAGTTTGGCGCGCAATCCAAGTGGACGGCGCGCAATTGGGAAGACTGTCGCGCAAAGTTCCGGGTTTTCGCGCAAAAGCAGGCGAAATCCGGACGGTTTTGCGCGCCGATCGGGCGAATTTCGCGACCGGAAGAGGCAATTTCGCGCACGAGAGCTTTGGAGCTTATCGCGCGGAAGGCCAGAGTACGGAACGCGGGACCCAGCGCCCCTATTTATAGGCGAGGCCGGGCCCGCGTTGCGCGGAAAGCGCTTTGCGCGACCGCAGCGGCGAATTTCGCGACCGGTGCCCCTTTTTGCGCGCCTAAGTCCCGCGCCGCCCAGGACTTCGGCATTCCGGCGTCTCCCTCGGAACCCGATCGTTGCGACCTCTCGCCGATCAGATTCCGAGGGGGGGCTTTTGTAGACGCCGGAAAAGTCCGTTGCTCCCAAACGAAGCTCCGGATGCGGAAAGCGAGGTCATATTTGGAGTCGGAAGGATGTTTCGGAGGGCCCGGAGGCCGTGCGCGGAATTTCAGAGGCCCGCGCGCAAAGGTGATGTCCCGCGCGGAAAACCCCCGGGATGCGCGCAATGCGCCGGCTCGGCGCGCAATTCTGCGCCCCGCGGGTCCGCGCGACTCCCTTACGCGCCGCGCCCGATTCCGCGCCCGCGAGAAGAATTTCGCGCTCGCATCCTGGATTCCGCGCCCGGGGTTGCCTATAAATACAAGGCGACCCCCAACGTTTCAAAGGTTGCTGGAAGTCGAAACGTCTCCCGTGCGCGCAATTCAACCCCTTCCGCGCGCAATGACGAACTTCAGGTAACCTCCTTTCTTTCGCGCAAGAAAGCCTCGGGGTCCGCCTTCGCGCGCAATCCCCGCTGGCTCCTTTCATTTGAATAAACACTCACCCTAAGGCCTTTGCGCGCAAAAGAACCCGCTTGCGCGCAATTGCCCCGGGGTGCGCGCAATCCGGCCCGATTGCGCGCACCCCCCCTTCTTTCAAGTGGCCATTCATTAGAGAATGAGCCGTTGCCCCCGCGCGCTATCCGAAGCCCGGTGTGAGCAATCTGAAGCATCCGCGCGCAAGGCGCTGGCCCAATTGCGCGCCAGCCGTCCCGATTGCGCGCCGGCCCGCAGTATTGCGCGCAAAGCTTCCTTTTTGCGCGCAATCTGCCAGGGTCGCCCCCGTTGACCTCCTAAGGGTACCCGCCTGTGTGGCACCCGATGATTCTCATCCCGGGTGCCCGCACCGTGCGTTGTCTTCCCGTGCGGCCCTCCAGGCTTGCGCGAAGTGACACGCACCTATGTCCAGCATGACGTTAAACTGCATATATGTCCAGCATGACGTTAAACTGCATACTCGTCCAGCATGACGTTAAACTGCATATACGTCCTGCACGACGTTAAACTGTACATCGTCCGCGCTGCAAGACGTTAAACTGCCAAGTGCTTCGTCCGGCAACCTATGCCCAGCATGACGTTAAACTGCACACCCGTCCAAGCTGCACGACGTTAAACTGCCTAGCCCCCATCGTCCGTGCTGCAAGACGTTAAACTGCCAAGTGCCTCGTCCTCAACACATGACGTTAAACTGTACTTCGTCCGTGCTGCAAGACGTTAAACTGCCAAGTGCCTCGTCCTCAACACATGACGTTAAACTGTACTTCGTCTGGCAAGACGCTAAACCGTCCGCAACCTGATCCCGTGCTCCGCACGCAGGGTCTCCCCCGGTTTGGACGTGGCCCCCACCCGCTCGTCTCTGCAGGGATGTCGGGATTGTCCCCCTTTTGGGACGATTTAATGGGAGTGGCTTTTCCCTACGGGGGCAGGGTATTACAAACCCCTAGTTTCTCGTGGGAGGCTGCACATGTGTATCTCCATTGCACCTCCCCACTGCCGAAGCCAGTAGAGGGTCTGACTGGGATCGAGGTGTCTTTTGCTTTCGGTCCAAGTCCCTTCCAACTGAGTTTTGCAGTATCCGGGCTGCCCCAAGTGCGTAAGTCCTGACAGATTGAACTACGTGGACTTTGATCCCTGTCTTCTATACAGGGTACGTAGGAAGCCTCCCTGAGGTCCAAGCCCACCACCTGGTCGTCCCGGTCGTATTTACGTCGGTTCGTCCATCAGTGGACCCCTCCAGGGTTCATGCTTGCGTTGATTCACCTATGAATCCGCCCCTGTGGGAGACCGCCCGTGTGTATCTCCACGGTGCCTCCCCACAGCCCCCCTTTTCCATTTCCCCTTTTATCGTCCAGCATGACGTGAAACTGTGATCCACCCGGCCGTTCCATCCCCCTCCGTGCGAGGTGGTTCGGTTCAATCCTCCGCCCGGCGGCCTCGACCTCTTCGTGAGTCGGCCTGCCGACGTCCAGCATGACGTTAAACTGTATGCCCGAACTACGTTGACTTTGATCCGTGTTAACGCGCGGTACGTAGGAAGCCCCCCTGGGGTCCAAGCTCTTTACTCCATCATCCATCCTGATCCTTACCCGGGCCGCCACATCCCGGTGGGGTCATGCCACTTCACTTCACTCCACGTTACTTGGGAAGCCGCCCATGTGCTGGCCCCAGCGTCGGAGGTTCCCCGCAAGGGGTTCCGTCATCTGATCCACTTTTCGTGTTGATCGGTCCGATGCCGTCCCCGCTGGACGTTAAACTCGCGGCATACCCCGTGTTAAACACGGGAAGCTGAGGAAAACCTCAGGTGACACAGTTCCCCGCACCTAGTACGGGATGCCTCAGGCCATCGTGCCTTCGAGAAGCCCTATTAGGGACGGAAGACAGACGTGCAGAGCCGCAGTGTTACAACACGCCCCCAGCACCCAGAGCCACCCGGCCTTCTCACCGCAGGTTGCTGCCCCGCCCAGACTCCTTGGAACGTCCGGGCGGAAGCAGCGTAATTAACCGGTGTCCATGAAGATATGGCGCCGGGAACGAGATTCACGAACATTCTTAAGTCTATGAGGGAGACCCGGATTAGGCGACAAGTTCCGAGGAGACGTCCAAGGAAGGAGAAGCCGACATCCCATCATCCCGGTTTCGATCAAGGAGCAGACGCCCCTGAATAAGGGACGGATGCCGCCCGCCCTTGGAAAGCGGGACTGCGGGACCACAAGCCGCGCGCCCATCCCCTCGGGTTGACGGGTGCACGCGCGAACGCGTCCTGGCGGAACAGCGTAACCCGACGCACATCCGCACCGAAACACATACCTTATAAATATCTTTAGGGATCTCACTAAAGTTCTCGCATCCTAGTTTCCAATGGTTGACTAAACCTTTCCTCTAATACCAACTGTTGAGAGCCAAAGCTTGACGTACATGGACATTATGTTACTTTTTCGGAATAATTAATACATAACAAAAACAGACACACAAGGACCGTAATAGTTTAGTGTCCTTGGAAACTCAGAATATAATCTTCTAATCATGTTGAAAGATCTTCAACATCTCTCATAATGATCTTCCCCTTTCTTTTCTTACCTAAAACCTTTCATTATATCCTATGGAAAATAAAACATAAAAGGGGTGAGCTCAAATGCTCAGTAAGGATAAGCATAGAGAACATAAAACAATCCTTAGACATTTGAATGTAAAAAAAACATGAGCACAAAATCTAAACATCAAAATCATGAACAATGACATTAAACATGGAAGTACGTATGTAGATACCTGAAGCATTATGTACATGGACATTAAATTACATTAGCGGAATACTTAATACATAACAAAAACATACACACAAGGATCTTAATAGTTTAGTGTCTTTTGAAACTCGTAATATAATCTTCTAATCGTGGTGAAAGATCTTCAACATCTCCCATAAGATCTTCCCCTTTTTGTTTTCTTACGTAAAACCTTTCTTTAAATCCTGGGGAAAAGAAAACATATAAATGGTGAGCTCAAATTCTCAGTAAGGATAAGCATGGATAAAATGAAACAAATCATATACATTTTAACCTCAAAACATGAACATAATATTTAAACATAAGAATCTTGCGCAATAACATAAATCATGGAAGTACGTAAAGCATAGATCATAAAGAAACAAAAATCATGATAAAATAGCATGGGAATTAAACATGTAATTATGGAAAACCATTAATCACATGATATGATTTCCACAATAGCCAAGGCATTTCTGCCAAGACCATCATAGTGGACAAAGTCCCTTTCTGAATCGAGTTCACTCCTCATTCCAGTCCTATATTACTGAACCGGTTTAACTTGCTGTTCCAGCCATACCTATCTCATGAGATATACATCTTTACCCAATGAATTGGAGGGAGATATAGGTCCCACCCATCTCATAATTAAATCATTCTTTTGTGTGCCACAAAATCATACATCATACATCATAGCATAACCCAAAAAATAAAATGGGTTTCATAAACATCATCTCATCACCACATAATCCATATAAAAGAAATGGATATCATATCATAATAAGAAAAGTGAAACCATGTAAATCATAAATAAATGATACTTGAGACATATACATATAAAATAATGTCATCTTAGATGAAAAATTGTTTTGATAAAACACTTGAAATGAATTCTTGAGGAAAATATCCTTTCTTCTTCAAAATCATTTTCAATTCACAAAATGTCATTAAATTTTAAAATAAAATGATTTTTTTGAAAATAGTCATGAAATATTTTGGAGGAAGATTCATGAAAATAAGGCTTTATAAAACCGTAAAAATACTTTCATTTTGTATACGTTAAAAAAACATTCTTCTCGTACTTTTGTCGGAAAAGTCAAAAAGTACCATGTATGGTAAACAAAAGAAAGTTTCCATCCATAACACAGTAAAAGTCAATGAGGGGTAAACATGCCATTTAACATACATGGCATATTATTAAACACTTTATGAAAAACATTTTATGATCATGGATTAAAAATATAACCCCAGTAAATACTTATGTATAAACAATCTCGGATAAGAATGAGATTGGAATAATTATCCCTTACCTTAGGTCTGATATGCTTCGTACGTATCCAAAACTCCTGTATAATGATTTAAATAATCTCATTGACTTATTAAAGAATCATATTCATTGTTATGAAATCATATATGGTTAACTTATGACTTTATATTACCCGTTGTTTTGTAAATTCCATGTTAAAGATCGTTTTGGGTAAAATCATTTCATTTTTCGTCCGTGTTTTGACTTGTAATTATTCATATGATTACATAGATCATGATTAAATAATTCCAGAATATAAAACATGATTTATATATAATATATATTCAGAATATACATATATATAATATATCAATAAATGGAATGAAATACACCGTTCATGGAGACGGTAGGCCGTACGTACGCATGAACGTTGTTTTTGTTTCCTCGTTGAATTGAATGGAATTAATTGGATGACATATATATATATATATATATATATATATATATAAATACAGTATCATTATTATTTCATATATTTCATTATTACTTATAATATATACTTTATAATCATTTATGAATGGTTAATCATTGAGAATGAATCTCATCGTGTCGTGGAGACAGTATTCCGTACGTACGCACGAGCGATGATATCATTCCCATGATCGTGGAATTTTATTGGAGTGTATGTATACTATTACAGAATCAATATAACTTTACAATAATCATATATAGTTATTATTTACACCATTATACCCATCCAAGTAAGGTGGTGGTGGAAAATAGATTACACCACGGCGTGGAGACGGTATTCCGTACGTACGCATGCGCGGTGATTTTGTTTTCCATAGAATGGATAGATGGTGAAATAGGGTTGTTTCATACTTATAATAACATATCAGTATATGAGTGATACGGATGTTATTACTTCATAATGAAACAACCTAATAAGAATAAGTGGAAGAAGAAATAAAGTTGAAAGAATCGGTAAAAAACATTACCTCTTCTTTGAAATGCCTCTTTGAGACCTCCTCTTAGGGTACTAAAATTGGTCTTTGAAGAAGAAAAGGACCTATAGGATTTTTCTAGGGAAGTGGAGAAGAGAAATCATCAGGTTTTGGCCGAGTATGAAGGCTCAATGTGGTGTGAGGAAAAGAGGGAGTAGGTGCCCTTTTATAAGGGAGGAGAGGGGCACCTTTGGAATAACTAAAACTATTATTTTATTATAAAGTTATATTCGGTTTTTAGTAGCTCCAAATTGATTTTTTTAGAATCTAAGGTGGGTATGGGTATAAAGCCTCTCATCCAATATAATTTAGGCAATTTTAGGTCATTATATTATCCTTAACATTTAGTTTTAACTCTTAGTTAATTAGATTGACATTTACCATGTCACTTTGTATTTTTATATTATATAGTTAATAAACTTACCATATACATCCAAGAGACCCCCAAGTGGTCCATTAATGATACAACAATCATTATATAACTATCTTAGCCGAGCCTTAGATTTTTATGAATATAATAACAATTAATAATATAATATTGTTTAAAAAAACTATTTTATGTCAATTTTGACACAATTTGGTAATTGATTTTTTTGAAAATCATAACAGAATTATTAGTTCGAAAAAGGTTCCTTAAATCAATAATCACATGTCATATTAACATAAAAAATTATTGGAATTCATAAAAAGTCTCAAATTACATTTATTTGGGTATTTATAACATCCATTATGTCAATATTTCATTAATAAGATAATTACTACATCATCATTGTGTCATAAATAAATTAAATTATTTTAAGTTTACAAATTACAAATAACATACAATTATGTAGTAAATACATTTAGATTTATAATGAATATTTATAGACGAATTTATCTTATGTATAACCCTCTATTAAAAATGATTTACTTATTAAACTTGGATTATAACTATTTTAACCGTTCTTGAAATAAATAAATACTAAATGTCCTAATCTAATCCAAGTGGACCTAAATGGTAATATTTTATTCCTATGGTTTTTTCTGGCCGAATTACATTTATCCAATAGAATTAGGACATTTGTTAGGGTAATTATAATATCATTTTTACCCTTAATTACCCTATTTACTTTTAACCGTGGTAAAAAAATTAAAAAGTTACTTTTCACCAAAAATTATTTTCACCTCATTGAACCACATTTTAGTCCTTGATATTAACCGTGTCTCTCGTATTTTCAAAATTCCACTCACAGATGTGGTAAAATTATGTTTTATGAAAAAATCAGTTTTTAACTACACCTTAGTGGTTTAACTATTCATCAAAAAATGAATGTTTCTAGAAAGATACCAAAAATTAGGCCTCAGCTATATTTGATATTATGAATTCAAAAATGATGTCTATTTTACCAAATTCAAAAAATATCAGTTGCATTAATTAATTGGAAATTAACTCCCGTCGTCAAAACAAATAGCGTGTTCTTAAGAGATAATAAATATTAAAAGATTGACACTTTTTTATGTCTGGTTTAAATGTGAAATTACATCCAATGACCAACATTTTATTAAATTCTAAAAATATATTTGAAATATACTTTAAGACCACTCAAATTAATGATTTATCACTATTAATTATTTTGATTAAAAATGTTCTTTTAATTAAAATTTAGTAATTTTCACTATTGATCATAATATGAATGTTATCCGAAAAGTACCAAAATTTCACCCTAAGCTAATTTCGATATTCCGAATCCAAAAATGAAGTCCATTTTGAAAGATAAAATTTATAAAATTTAAAAAAGTGGGTATTACTATTCATAACGGCTAGTTCATAATAATATTATAATAATATCTCATTTAGTGAAACTCGGTATTTCGTACTACACACGCTATCGAGGAAGGTTGTGATTGCGTGTAATGCAAGGAAAGTCAGGGATGCGTGTTGTGAAAGCTCCTTTTGGTGTAGCATTAAACACAAGACATTAATGAAATTAAAAAGAATATTTCTTCATAAAATCTCTGGGTGTTACATTCTACCCCCCTTAAAATGAATTTCGCCCTCAAAATTCATCGGGGTAATAAATGGTTTACTACTCATAAGTTTCTTTAATATAAACCCACATCATAAAATGGAATACCAAAACATGGCTTTAAAAACTAAAGTACGAAATGTAACGGTTACCCAAATTAACTCATCACTGGGTTTCCAAGTAGGAGAACATAGGTGAAAATATGGATATGGAAGAAAAATATAACCATGATGTCTTGATGGAGAGTGGTAGAGAACATGGCTATGAAAAATAAAACAATCACAAAGCCATAAATTTGTGACGATCTAAGGTACCATCTGTTTCATCGGATATAAGAGCACTAGGACAACATTTTGGTTTTCAAGATCATTTCAATAAAGTTGATAAAATTGGAATTAGAAAAATACTTTTGTGATTTTGGTATACTCTCACTGTTGGTCGTTATTTGGACAATTTCCACTTCATCTTTTAAGGAAATGAATTTGAATTTGTCATTCGTGATGTGTTAGCAGATCGTGTGATAGAATGATGGGTCATTCCATCTGTCTCAAACAAATGGTTAGAAAAGTTATCAAAAAATACATAAGTCCATCTATAGTGAGATTAATCATATATGGTTCCTAAAATGGACTTAAACTTCATATATCATACTACTTAATATAATGATACTAGTTTATACTAAACAGGGACTTCCTGTAGGACAGTGGTAGGTGATAAAGGCCAGTCGCACTTCGGTTGTGGGTTCGATTCCCATATCCTTGTCCAACGCGATGGGATGTCGCCCATCCCGCAGGTTGTCCTTTTTCTAAAACTACATTACTATAACATCCCATCAATAATATCGAAAAACATCTATCCTTATACAATACTAACTTATGTCCAACATATTCCATTCCAATCTTTAGGCTTATCCAAAATACTGTTGTCCAATCTCATATTATAGTGAAAATGATCACCAAAGAGTTCATATAACAAGCATGTTAATACCATCGTTGATCCCCATATATCATGAGATATGTCTTATTGGTCACATTACAAACATTTTAAGGCCTTAATCATGTATTCTCTTGAAAAATGAATACCCATTGAATCTTAGTGAAAACATGATTGCTGTCAAAAGTTAACTCTTTTCACATACCAAAAACTCAAACCAAGATATAATTATTTCCTTATATCAGTCATGAGCTCATGAATACTTTCAAAAATTTCATTTTCTCCTTATCCCTTCATTATGCGCATATCATCTTTTTTCCAAAAATATCTCAATCACTTTCCATGGTTACCGGTACCATAAAATTATTGAAAACAACAATAGAACAATACATAAATATTCCAATATTCCAAGATACTATATACAACATTATTTTGGAATCCCATTACATAAACACTTAATCATTCCACCAAATCATTGTCATATTCAACATCGTCAAAAGTGATCGCATGTGACTTCCATTTGTCCTTTTCCTTAAGTTGTTTCTCATATTGATCATCACTAACCCTTGGATTAGGGCATTTATTATCATAATGCCCCATTTTCTTGCACTTGAAGCATTGAAGTGATGGTGGTGCGTTCTCTGTAGTATTTTCATTATTCACGTCATTATCAACCATTTTTTGATTACATTGACACTCAGCTACTCGATGACCTTCTTTTCCACACTTAAAACATTTTCTAGTCCCTTTTAGACAATCTCCGCCATGCTTCTTTCCACACTTTGAGCATAAGGAAACATTAATCTTCTTTTCACCATTATTCCGAGATTTCTACTTGAACTCCATCATCCATTTCTTGTCAAAACTATGATATGGATAAGTAACACCAACTTCCATTTCTACCTTGATAGCACAACACAAAATTTCTTCATATCTACTTAAGTCTCTTATAGCTAATTCCCTTCAAAGATTTGGATTTAAGACACTGAAGAATAGATCAAATTTACTTTCAGGTTGGATGATAAATCCAGATTTATACCTTGCAAGCCTTGTAAAATTTGCTTCGTATACACCAACAGATTCATCATCCTTCTGCTTTAGCTCAAAAAACTTTTTCTCCATCTTTTTTTGAAGAATACGAGGGAAGTACTTATTGAAAAATAAGTTATTGAACTTGTCCCATTCCATGGACTCAATTTCATCTACTGGCATCGTATTATTGATAAGATTCCACCATTGATCAGCTTCACCTTCCAAACGATATACTGCTAAGATGACTTTATCATGTTCAGAACATTGAAGAACTGAAAATCTCTTTTTAGTGGTACTGATCCATTGTTCAGCAACAAGTGGATCAGAAGACCCACTAAAAGAAGGTGGACGTTGCCTCATGAAGGACTCAATAGAATATTATTCCATTATCCACTCATTTTGAAGTCCAGAATGATTCATAGCTTGTGTAAGTATAGCAATACGATTTTGCACTCCATATCCCATAAATATCCTACATCTTAGGTTTAATTCTATGATCGTTACCGAAATTCTAGGACTATAACCTATACTTATACTTAACCTTAGGGACATCCCTAGATCTACCTTAGAAATATCTTTAGGGGTCTCACTAAAGTTCTCGCATACTAGTTTCCAATGGTTGACTAAACCCTTCCCTGATACCAACTGTAGAGACCCGAAGTTTTATGTACATGGACATTACATTACTTTAGAAGAATACTTAATACATAAGAAAAATAGACCCACAATTATCGTAATTGTTTAGTGTCTTTGGAAACTTGTAATATAATCTTCTAATCGTGGTGAAAGATCTTCAACATCTCCCATAAGATCTTCCCCGTTTTTTTCTTACCTAAAACCTTTCTTTAAATCCTGGGGAAAAGAAAACATATAAAGGGTGAGCTCAAATTCTCAGTAAGGGTAAGAATGGATAAAATAAAACAAAGCATATACATTTGAACTTCAAAACATGAACATAATATTTAAACATACGAATCTTGAGCAATGACATAAATCATTGAAGTACATAAGGCATAAATCATAAAGAAACAATAATCATGATAAAATAGCATGGTAATTAAACATGTAATTGTGGAAAACCATTAAGAACATGATATTATTTCCATAGTGGCTAAGGAATTGCTGCCAAGTCCATCTTAGTGGACAAAGTCCCTTTCTGAATCGAGTTCACTCCTCATTCAAGTCCTGTATTACTGAACCGGTTAAACTTGTTGTTCCATCCATGTCTATCTCAGGAGATATAAATCTTTACCCAATGAATTGGAGGGAGATATAGGTCCCACGCATCTCATAATGAAATCATTCTTTCGTGTGTCACAAAATCATAAATCATACATCATAGCATAACCCAATAAATAAAATGGGTTTCCTAAACATCATCCCATCATCACATAATCCATATAAAAGAAATGGATATCATTTCATAATAAGAAAATTGAAACCATGTAAATCATAAAGACATGATACTTGAAACATACACAAATAAATTAATGTCATCTTAGATGAAAAATGGTTTTGTTGAAACACTTGAAATGAATTCCTGAGGAAAATATCCTTTCTTCTTCAAAATCATTTTCTTTTCACAAAATGTCATGAAATTTTTAAAAAAAATGTTTTTATTGAAAATATTCATGAAATATTTTGGAGGAATATTCATGAAAATAAGTCTCTATAAAACCGTAAAAATCCTTTCATGCTGTATACGTTAAAAAACATTCTTCGCGTACTTTTGTCGGAAAAGTCAAAACGTACCACGTATGGTAAACAAAAGAAAGATTCCTTTCATAACACAAAGTAAAAGTGAAAGAGGGGTAAACATGCCATTAAAAATACATGGATGATTATTAAACACTTTATGAAAATCAATTTATGGTCGTCGATGAAAAATATAACCCCAGTAAATACTTACGTATAAACAATCTCGGATAAGAATGAGATTGGAATAATTATCCCTTACCTTAGGTCTGATATGCCTTGTACGTATCCGAACCTCCTGTATAATGATTTAAATAATTTCATTGACTTATTAAATAATCATATTCATTGTTATGATATAATATATGGTTCACTTATGACTTTATATTACCCGTTCTTTTGTAAATTCCATGTTAAAGAGCGTTTTGGGTAAAAGCGTTTCATTTGTCGTCCGTGTTTTGAATTGTAATTATTCATATGATTACTTAGATCATGATTACATAATATCAGAATATAAAACATGATTTATATATAATATATATTCAGAATATACATATATATATTATATCAATAAATGGAAAGAAATACACCGTTCATGGAGACGGTAGGTTGTACGTACGCATGAACATTGTTTTCGTTTCCTCATTGAATTGAATGGAATTAATTGGATGACATAAATATATATATATAAATAAATTATCATTATTATGTCATATATTTCATGATGACTTATTATATATACTTTATAATCATTTATGAATGGTTAATCATTGAGAATGAATCTCATCGCGTCGTGGAGACGGTATTCCACACGTACGCACGAGCGATGATATCGTTCCCATGATCGTGGAATTTAATTGGAGTGTATGTATACTATTACAGAATCAATATCACTTTACAATAATCATATATAGTTATTATTTACACCATTATACCCATCCATGTAAGGTGGTTGGGGAAAATAGATTACACCACGACGTGGAGACGGTATTCCGTAAGTATGCACGCGCGGTGATTTCATTTTCCGTATGATGGATAGATGGTGAAATAGTGTTGTTTCATAATTATAATAACATATAAGTATATCGTTGATACTTATGTTATTACTTCATAATGAAACAACCTAAGAAGAAGAAGTGGAAGAAGAAATAAATTTGAACGAATCGGTAACGAACATTTCCTCTTCTTTGAAGCGCCTCTTTGAGACCTCCTATTAGGGAACTAAAATTGGTCTTTGAGGAAGACAAGGACTTCTACGATGTTTCTAGGTAAGTGGAGAAGATAAATCGGAAGGGTTTTTCCTAGCATGAAGGCTCAAAGTGGTGTGAGGAAGAGGGGGAGGAGGTGCCCTTTTAAAACGGTGGAGAGGGGCACCTTTTGAATAACTAAAAATATAATTTTATTATAAAGTCATATTCGGTTTTTAATAGCTCAAAATTGATTTATTTCGAAGCTAATGTGGTGGTGGGTCGAAATACTCTCATAAAATAGAATTTAGACAAGTTTAGGTCATTATATTAACCTTAACTTTTAGTTTTAACTCTTAGTTAATTAGATTGACATTTACCATGTCACTTTGTATTTTTATATTATATAGTTAATAAACATACCATATACATCCAAGAGTCCCCCAAGTGGTAAAATAATGATAAAACTATCATGATATTAGTATCTTGGAAGATCTTTAGATTTTTAGGAATATAATAACATTTAATAATATAATATTTGTTTTAAAAACAATTTATGTTAATTTTGACACTATTTGATAATTGATTTTTCTGAAAATCATAACAGAATGATTAGTTAGAAAATAGTTAATTAAATAAATACTAACATGTCATATTAACATAGAAAATTATTGGAATTCATAAAAAGTCTCAAATTACATTTATTTGGGTATTTATAACATCAATTATGTCAATATTTCATTAATAAGAAAATTACTGCATCATCATTGTGTCATAATTAAATTAAATTAATTTAAGTATAAAAATTACAAATAAAATACAATTATGTAGGAAATACTTTTATATTTCTAATGAATATTTATAGTCGAATTTATCTTATGTATTACTCTATATTAAAAATGATTTACTTATTATACATTGATTTTAACTATTTTAACCCTTCTTTAAATAAATTAATAATAAATGTCCTAATCTAATCTAAGTGGGCCTAAATGGTAATATTTTATTCCTAAGGTTGTTTTTGTCCGAATTACACTTATCCAATAGAATTAGGACACGTTTTAGGATAATTATAATATCATTTTTACCCTTAATTACCCTATTTACTTTTAATCGTGGTAAAAACAAGAAAAATGTTACTATTCACAAAAAATTATTTTCACCTCATTGAACCACATTTTAGTCCTTGTTATTAATCGTGTCTCTCAGATTTTCGAAATTCCACTCACAGAAGCAGTAAAATTATGGTTTATGAAAAATTCAGTTTTTAACCACCACTTAGTGGTTTTACAATTCATCAAAAAATGAAAGTTTCTAGAAAAATACCAAAAATTAGGCATAAGCTATATTTGATATTATGAATTCAAAAATGATTCCTATTTTACCAAATTCAAAACATATCAGTTGCATTAATTAATTTAAAATTAATTCCCATCGTCAAAACAAATAGCGTGTTCTTAAGAGATAATAACTATCAAAAGATTGACACTTGATTATCTCTGGTTTAAATGTGAAATTACATCCAATGACCAACATTGTATTAAATAGTAAAAATATATTCTAAATATACTTTAAAACCACTCAAATTAATAATATATCACCATTAATTATTTCGATTAAAAAAGTTCTTTTAATTAAAATTTAGTAACTTTCACTATTCATCAGAATGTGCAAGTTATCCGAAAGGTACCAAAATTTCACCCTAAGCTAATTTATATATTCCGAATCCAAAAATGAAGTCCATTTTTAATGATAAAATTTATAAAATTTCCAAAAGTGGGTATTACAATTTATAATGGCTAGTTCATAATAATATTATAATAATATCTCGCTTAGTGAAACTCGGTATTGCGTACTACACACGCTATCGAGAAAGGTCGCGATTGCGTGTAATGAAAGTCAAATCAGGGATGTGTGTTGTGAAAGCTCCTTTTGTTGTAGCGTACAACAGAAGACATTAATGAAATTAAAAAGAATATTTTTCATAAAATCTCGGGGTGTTACAACATAAGGCATAGATCATGAAGAAACATTATTCATGATAAATTAGCATGGGAATAAAACATGTAATTGTGTAAACCATTAAACACATGATATTATTTCCGTAGTAGAGAAGGCATTGCTTCCAATACCATCTTAGTGGACAAATTCCCATTCGGAATCGAGTTTACTCCTCGTTCCAGTCCTTTATTAATGAACTGGTTTAACGTGACGTTCCAGCCAGGTATATCCCATGAGATATAAATCTTTACCCAATGAATTGGAGGGACATATAGGTCTCACCCATCTCAAATTGAAATCATTCTTTCGTGTGCCACAATATAAACATAAATCATTCATGATAACCCAAGAATAAAATGGGTTTCATAAACATCATTCCAACATAACGTAATCCATACAAACAAATTGGATATCATTTCATCATTAGAAAAGTGAAACCATGTAAATCATAGAGACAAGATACTTGAAACATACACATGTGAAATAATGTCATCTTAGATGAAAATGGTTTTGATAAAACACTTGAAATGAATTTTTGAGGAAAATATCCTTTTTCTTCAAAATCATTTTCTTTTCACAAAATGTCATGAAATTTCAAAAGAAAAGGATTTTGTTGAAAATAGTCATGAAATCTTTTGGAGGAAACTTCATGAAAATAAGGCTTTATAATACCGTAAAAATCCTTTAACTATGGTAAATAAAATTCACCATAGTTACTATTCATAAATCCCATAAATTAAAAGTAACTTATTAACATAATTTGGACCTGCGGATTCCAAATATGGAATCCATTTTCCAAATTCAATACACAAATGTTGCATAAATTAAATTAAAATTAATCCCGTTGTCGAAAGAAAACGGGTTTTTGTTTAAAACATTGCAAAAGATTGAATTGATTTAACCTACAAATTCAAGGTAAAGTCAATGCCAATGACATACATTATATTAAATGGAAATAATATGTTCTATTTATACTTTAAAACCATTCAATATTATAATTTAACCACATACATTATTATGATGAAAAAAGTTGTTTTTAATTAAAATATAGCGCGTTTTTACTATTCATTAAAATATGAAAGTTATCAGAAAAACATGAAAAATTTATCCATGGTAAAATTTTATATCCTGATTCCAAATAATAATTTTATTTTGTAAAATTGAACTTGTAAACATGTCAAAAACTAGATTTAAAGTGGGTGCGCCATCAAAAGGCAGCAAAACTGCATTTTTTTGAAAAATACTTATTTTACACGAAACAATTATTTTGTTCTTATACTATGTTCTAGAAAATGTGTAAGATGAATAATAATGTTATAAAATTCAAAATTTAGTTAATACTATTCATAACGGCTAGTTCATAATAATATTATAATAATATATCGTTGTTTAGTAAAACCTGGTATTGCGTACAACACACGCTATCGAGGAAGGTCACAATTGAGTGTAATGCAAGCCAAGTAAGGGTTGCGTGTTGTGCAGGAATCCTTCGTAGTTTTTTATAACAGAATCCATCCATATTTCATTTATACATTGAATATATATATATATACACACTCAATGTTGCGTAGAATGACTATTATAAAACGAACTTGAAATTGTGTGTAACACGATCCAAGAATAGTGTTGTGTATACTGCAAGCTAATAAGGTGTTGCGTATAGTACAAGCTAAACTTGGTGTGGTGTATAATAGAAGACATCAATGAAATTAAAAGAATATTTTTCATAAAATCTCGGGGTGTTACATTCTACCCCCCTTAAAATGAATTTCGCCCTCGAAATTTGTCGGGGTTATAAATGGTTTGATACTTGAAAATTTCTTTAATTGAAACCCACATTGTAAAAAGGAACACAAAAACTTGACATTAAAAACTAATGTATGAAACGTAACAGATACCCAAATTAACTAATCACTGGGTTTCCACATAGGATAATATAGGTGAAAATATGGATATGGAAGAGAAATCTAACCATCATGTTCTGATGGAGAGTGGTAGAGAACATGGCTATGAAAATGCCATCAATAACAAATCCATATATTTGTGATGATCTAAGGTACCATCTGATTAATCAGATATAAGACCCATAGGGCAACATTTGTGGTTTTCAATATCATTTCCCTAAAGTTGAAAATTTTGAATTAGAAGAAATATTTTCTTGATTTTGGTACAATCTCACTGTTGTTCGTTCTTTGAACAATTTCTGCTTTATCTCTTAAAGAAATGAAGAGGAATTTGTTATTCGTGAAGAGTTAGCAGATCATGTGATGGAATGATGGGTCATTCCATCTGTTTCAATAAATGTTATCAAATATACACAAGTCCATCTATGGTGAGGTTAATCATATACGATTCCAAAAATAAACTTATACTTCATATATCATACCGTTTAATAAAATAAAACCAGTTTATACTAACCAGGGACTTCCTGTAGGCCAGTGGTAGGCGATAAAGGCCAGTCGCACTTTGGTTGTGGGTTCGATTCCCACAGCCTTGTCCGACGTGATGGGCTGTCACCCATCATACAAGTTGTCCTTTTTCTAAAACTACATTACTATAAAATCCCATAAATATTATCGGAAAAAAATCTATCCTCAAACAATACTAACTTGTGTCCAACATTATCCATTCCAATCTTTAGGCTTATCCCTAATACTACAGTCCACTCTCATATTATAGTGAAAACGATTACCAGAGATTTTATATAACAAGCATGTCAATTCAATCGTTGATCCCCATATATCATAAGATATGTCTTGTTGGTCACATTCCAAACATTTGAAGGACTTAATCATGTATTTTATTGAAAAATGAATACCCATTGAATCTTATTGAAAACACGAGTGCTATCAAAATTTAACTCTTTCCACATACCAAAACCCCAAAATTCTATATACTAAAACCATGATATAACTATTTCCTTATATCAGTCATGAGCTCATGAATACTATAAAACATTTAATTTTATCCTTATCCCTTCATTATGCACATATCATCTACTTTCCAAAAATATCTGAATAACCTTTCATTGTTAATGGTACCATAAATCACACACTTTCAAAACATAAGGAAAGGCAACAGTGTAACAATCCTTAGATGTCTCTTTATTCCATAGTACCATGAGATTACTTATACAACATTACACTTTATAAACATCTAATCATTCCACTACCTTCTTAAACCATTGACCGAGCTTCAACAATTCTTTATCTCACATATCATTTGTAGTATCTTCATCAGCATCCACATAAATACTACCCATACGACCATAATGATTCTCTTCATGAGACTTTCCCTTAGGGAATTGGTTTGCATAATGCCCGTACATTCCAAATTTAAAACATTTAACCATTGTTGATGTCGTAGAAATACCATTATCCTCATCCATGGTGTTAACTGCACCTTTTCCTTTGCACTTACAGGCTTTGTGTCCTTCTTTTCCACACCCAAAGCATCTTCCAGTTCCTTTGAAACATTCTCCTTGATGCCTCTTCCCACCTGATTTACATAGGGGTAATTGAACTTTCTTTCCTCTATGATCATCATGAAACTCCATCTTTCTCTTATTATCTGAGTCGGGAAACTTAACAAAATTGAGATTATTGATCATATTATGAGATTTCTGATTAGGCATAATAACGATGGTTGGACGTCCAAATCCCGTTTCATTTGGTTTCTCATGATGAAAATCATTCCACTGTCCGTCATATCCTACATTATCACGAATCTTCTTATTTCCAGCCATTTTCTAAAATCCAAAAAGAATAGTGTGAGAGGCAAAAATCATGCTAGGAAAAACAACATAGTAAATGGGGAGCACCCTCAATATCTAAAATCTTAAGTTAAATTCTAAGATTGTTACCATAGTTCTAGGACTATATCCTATACATATACTTATCCTTAGGGACATCCCTAGACATACCTTTGAAATATCTCTAGGGATCTCACTATCATTTTCGCATCCTAGTTTCCAAAGGTTGACTAAACATTTCTTCTGATACCAACTGTAACGACCTGAAGCTTGACGTACATAGATATTACATTACTTTTGCGGAATACATAATACATAACAAAAACAGACACACAAGGACCGTAATAGTTTAGTGTCTTTGGAAACATGGAGCGTAATCTTCTAATCATGGTGAAAGATCTTCAACATCTCCCATAAAGATCTTCCACTTTTTGTTTCCTTACCTAAATCATTTCTTTTAATACTGGGGGAAAATAAAACATAAAAAAGGGTGAGCTCAAATGCTCAGTAAAGGTAAGCATGGATAAAATAAAACATTCCATATACATTTGAACTTAAAAACATGAACATTATGTTTAAACATCAATATCTTGAGCAACGACTTAAAACATGGAAGTACATAAGGAATAAATCATAATGGAACATAAATAATGATAACATAGCATGGGAATAAAACATGTAATTGTGGCATCCATTAATCACATGTAATTATTTCCATAGTATCCAAGGCATTGCTTCCAAGACCATCTTAGTGGACAAAGCCCCATTCTGAATCGAGTTCACTCCTCATTTTAGTCCTGTAACACTGAACCGGATTAACATACCGTTCCAGCCATGTCTATCTCATGAGATATAAAATCTTTACCCAATGAATTGGAGGTAGATATTGGTCCCACCCATCTCATAATGAAATCATTCTTTCGTGTGCCACAAAATCATAAATCATACATCATAGCATAACCCATGTAATAAAATGGGATTCATAAACATCATGCCATCATAACAGATCCATAAAAGTTTGATATCATTTCATCATAAGAAATTTTAAACCATTTAAATCATAGAGACATATTACTTGAAACATACACATATGAAATAATTTCATCTTAGATGGAAAATAGTTTTGGCAAAAGACTTGAAATGAATTATTGAGGAAAATATCCTTTCTTCTTTAAAATCATTTTATTTTCACAAAATTTTATGAAATTTTAAAAGAAAAGGGATTTTTTGAAAATAATCATGAAATCTTGTAGAGGAAGCTTCTTGAAAATGAGGCGTTATGAAACCGTAAAAATCTGTTCACGCCGTATAAGTTAAAAATAACATTTTCCTCGTACTGTTGTCGGAAAAGTCAAAAAGTACCTTGTAGGGTAAATAAAAGAATGATTCCTTTCATACCATGGGGTAAAAGTAAAATGGTTAAAAATTACATTAAACATACAAGAATACAATTTTATAAAACATGGAAATGAATGATAGCAATAACCCCAGTAAATACTTACGAATAAGCAATCTCGGATAAAAATGAGATTTGCACAATTATCCCTTACCTTAGGTCTGATATGCTTCGTATGGATCCGAACTTCATGTATAATGATTTAAATAATGGCATTGACTTATTAAAGAATCATATTCATTGTTATGAAATCATATATGGTTCACTTATGACTTTATATTACCCATTCTTTTGTAAATTAATGTTAAAGTAGTGTTTTGGGTAAAATCGTTTCATTTGTCGTTCGTGTTTTAACATGTAATTATTCATATGATTAATTAGATCATGGTTACTTACATAAAGAATATAAAACATTATTTATATATAATATATTTTCAGAATATAAATATATATAATAGATCGATAAATGGAAAGAAATACACCGTTCATGGAGACGGTAGGCCGTACGTACGCATGAACGCTGTTTTCGTTTCCTTATTGAATTGAATGGAATTAAGTAGATGACATACATACATATATACATAAATACAGTATCATTATTATTTCATATATTTCATGATTACTTATTATATATACTTTATAATCATTCATGAATGGTTAATCATTGAGAATGAATCTCATCGCGTCGTGGAGACGGTAGTCCGTACGTACGCATGAGTGATGATATCATTCCCATGATCGTGGAATTTTATTGAAGTGTAAGTATAATATTTAAGAATCAATAAAACTTTACAATTATCATATATAGTCATTATCTACACCATTATACCCATCCAAGTAATGTGGTGGTGGAAAATAGATTACACCACGGCGGGGAGACGGTATTCCGTACGTACGCACGTGCGGTGATTTCATTTTCTGTAGGGTGGATAAATGGTGAAATAAGGTTGTTGCATACTTATAATAACATATCATTATATGAGTGATTCTGATTTTATTACTTCATAATGAAACTAATAAAGAAGAAGAAGTGGAAGAAGAAATAAAGTTGAAAGAATCGGTAACGAATATTACCTCTTCTTTGAAGTGCCTCTTTGAGACCTCCTCTTAGGGCACTAAAATTTATCTTTTAAGATCACCAGGACCTCTATGATATTTATAGGGAAGTTTATAGGATAATTTTGCAGGTTTTGGCCGAGATTGAATGCTCAAATTGGTGTGAGGAAGAGAGGGAGGAGGTGCCCTTTTATAATGGAGGAGAGGGGCACCTTTGGAATTCTTAAAAATATTAATTTATAATAAATCTATCCCCACTAAAAAACCTCCAAAAATGACTCATATAATAATATTAGATAATATAAGGTTGTTATATCATCATCCAATAAAATTTATATATTTTAGGAATTTATTTTAAACATTATCAACTTGATTTATCCTTATTTAATCAATTTAATTTTATTTGTGGTAATAGCATTATAAATTTTAAATTATAACAAATAATTACTTATTTGTTGTAAATTGTCCATATTTGAATACTTTGTAACATTTTATACCATATAAATTTACATTTACAATTTTTAAATATTTTTGTGATTTTTAAACAATTTTATAATATATTAATTTTATAAAATAACAAAAGTGTCAATTTTGACACTATTCAATTATTTGAATTTAAATAAAATATATACAGAAGATATGTTCAAACTAAAATATTTAATAGATTAATAAAAGTTCATGAGTATCTAAAAAATTAGTGGAGCACATTAAATAGTTTATATAATATTTATTTTATTAATTTGAAAACCATTTATTTGGTTTATCTCTTAATAAAATAATTACTACATCATTTTTTGTATAATTATTTAATATACTTATTTGTTGCATAAAAATTAAAAATAAAATACTATGATGAAGATAAATCTATAAAATTTCACAATAATACTTTTAATCGAATTTATCATCTTAAAATCACAATATTTAAATTAATATATTTATTAAATTATGAAGGTGACAACTTTGGCTTCATTTAAATAAAAATATATAAGTGTCATAATCATCTTATTAAGGATCCAAATGGTCACTAATTCGGCCAATGGATGATTAGGGTTTATATATAAACTAATAATAAGTTTTGTGAAGATTTGTGGGCCTTTTGATATGTATTAATATTTCAATAAAAACTATATTATTGATTTTTCACTAAATAAATAATTTATTCATCTCTATTGTGTCAAAATTAATGATAATTATTTAATACCTAAATATTATAAATAAATTTATATGATGTAGATAATTTCATTAGCTTTCTGGAGACTATTCATGTTCGAAGTTTCATGAACTTTATCATTAAATTAAAATTAATATACTTATAATATTTAAGAAAGTGACATGTTGTCACTCTCTTTGGTTTTAATAATAATTAAGTTATTTTCATTGAAAAAAGTACATTAAATGATTTTAATCTGACCCTTAGGTGATATGAGTCTACTTTTATTCATCCAATAGGATTTTGGCAGGTGTTAGGTTAATTTTATAATCTTATATTTACCCTTAATTGCCTGATTTACCTTTAACTAAGGTAAATAAAATTTACCGTAGTTACTATTCATAAATCCCAAAAATAAAAAGTAGCTTATTAACATAATATGGACCTACTGATTCAATATATGGAATCCATTTTTCCAAATTCAATACACAAAATTTGCAGAAATTATGTTAAAATTAATCCCGTTGTCGAAAGAAAGTGGGTTTTTGTTTAAAAAATTGTAAAAGTTTGAATTGATTTAACCTACGAATTCATGGTAAAATCAATGCCAATGACATAGATTATATTAAATGGTAAAAATGTATTCTATTTATACTTTAAAACCATTCAATAATATAATTTAACCATATAAATTATTACGATGAAAAAAGTTGTTTTTAATTAAAATATATCGTGTTTTTACTATTCATTAAAATATTAAAGTTATCAGAAAAATATGAAAAATTTATCCAAGGTAAAATTTTATATCCTGATTCCAAATAATAATTTTAATTTGTAATATTGAACTTATAAAAATGTCAAAAACTAGATTTAAAGTGGGTGCACCATCAAAATTTGGCAAAACTGCGTTTTTTGAAAATACTTATTTTACCTGAAAAAATTATTTTGTTCTTATACTATGTTCTAGAAAATATGTAAGATGAATAATAATGTTATAAAATTCAAAATTTAGTTAATAATATTCATAACAGCTAGTTCATAATAATATTATAATAATATATCGTTTTTTAGTAAAACTCGGTATTACGTACAACACACTCTATCGAGGAAGGTCGCAATTGCGTGTAATGCAAGCCAAGTCAGGGTTGCGTGTTGTGCAAAAATCCTTCGTTGTTTTGTATAAAAAAATCCAACCACACTTCATTTATACATTGAATATATATATATATATATATAAACACACTCAATGTTGTGTAGAATGACTATTATAAAACGAACATGAAATTGTGTGTAACACGATCCAAGAATAGCGTTGTGTATACTGCAAGCTAATACGGTGTTGCGTATAGTACAAGATAAACTTGGTGTGGTGTATAATAGAAGACATTAATGAAATTAAAAGAATATTTTTCATAAAATCTTGGGGTGTTACAAGTCAAATGGGTAAAAAGGACTTTAAACATACATGAATACACTTTTATAAAACATGGACATGGATGATATCAATAACCCCAGCAAATACTTACGAATAAGCAATCTCGGATAAAAATGAGATTTGCACAATTATCCCTTACCTTAGGTCTGATATGCTTTGTACATATCTGAACCTCCTGTATAATGATTTAATTAATGTCATTGTCTTATTATAGAATCATATTCATTGTTATGATATCACAAATGTTTCACTTATGACTTTATATTACCTGTTCATTTGTAAATTCCATGTTAAAGCAGCATTTTGGGTAAAATCATTTCATTTATCGTATGTGTTTCGACTTGTCATTCTTGATATTATTACTTATATCATGATTAAAATAATTCCAGAATGTAATACATGATTTATAAATAATATATATTCATCATCTACATATATATATTATAGATCGATAAAAGGAATGAAATATATCGTTCATGGAGACGGTAGGCCGTACGTACGCATGAACACTGTTTTCGTTTCACTATTGAATTGAATGAAACTAAATAGATGACATAAATATATATATATATACATAAATCTAGTAGAATTATTATTTCATATATTTCATTATTATTCATTATATAAACTTTTTGATCATTCATGTATGGTTAACATGGAGAATGAATCTAATCGCGTCGTGGAGACGGTAGTCTGTACGTACGCACGAGCAATGATATTGTTCCCATAATTATTGAATAGAATTGTAGTGGATGGTATAATATATCAGAATCAGTATGATTTTATAATAACCATATATAGTTATTATTTACACCATTATACCCATCCATGTAAGGTGTTGGTGGGAAAACAGATTTCACCACATCGTGGAGACAGTATTCCGTACGTACGCATGCGTGGTGATTTTGTTTTCCGTAGGATGGATAGATAGTGATATAGGGTTGTTTCATACTTATAATAACATATCAGTATATGAATGATACTGATGTTATTACTTCATAATGAAACAACCTAATAAGAATAAGTGGAAGAATAAATAAAGTTGAATGAATCGGTAACGAACATTACCTCTTCTTTGAAGCGCCTCTTTGAGACCTCCTCTTAGGGAACTAAAATTGGTCTTTGAAGAAGACAAGGACCTCTAGTATTTTTCTATGGAATTGGAGAAGAGAATTTGTCTGGGTTTGGCCGAGCATGAAGTCTCAATGTTGTTTGAGGAAGAGAGGGAGGAGGTGCCCTTTTATAAGGGAGGAGAGATACACCTTTGGAAAAACTAAAAATATTATTTTATTATAAAGTCATATTCGGTTTTTAATATCTTCATAATGATTTATTTCAAAGATAATGTGGGGATGGGTCGCAATCCACTCATCCAATAGAATTTTTACAAGTTTATGTTTCTATATTAATCTTATCATTTAAATTTAACCTTCAGTTAAATAATTTTACTTTTACCGTGTCTTCTTGTTTTCTTACACTATAAAGCTAATAAACATACTATAACAAGCCAAACGAACCCCAAGTTGTTTATTATTAATATATATAATTGTATCTAAGTAATTTTGCCAAATCATAGATTTTTAGTATTAAAATACCTATTAATAATATAATATTTGTTTTAAAAACTATTTTATGTCAATTTTGACTCTATTTGGTAATTGATTTTTGTGAAACTCATAACAGTATTATTTGTTCGAAAAAAATTACTAAAATCAAAACTAACATGTCATATTAACCTATATAATTAGTGAAATTCATAATAAGCATCAAATTATATTTATTTGGATATTTATAACATCAATTATATCAATATTTCATTTATAAGATAATTACAGCATCATCTTTGTGTCATAAATAAATTAAATTATTTAAAGTCTAAAAATTATAAATAAATTACCATTATGTATGAAATCGTATTATCTTTCCAATGAATATTTATAGTCGAATTTATCTTATATATAACCCTATATTAAAAATGATTTACTTATTAAACTTTGATTTTAACTATTTTAACCCTTCTTTAAATAAATTAACATTAAATGTCCTAATCTAATCCAAGTGGGCCTAAATGGTTATATTTTCTTCCTAAGGTTGTCTTTGGTCGAATTAAACTTATCCAATATAATTAGGACATGTGTTAGGGTAATAATAAAATCATTTATATCCTTAATTATCCTATTTACTCTTAACCGTGGTAAATAAAAGTAAAAAGTTACTATTCACAAAAAATTATTTTCATCTCATTGAACCACAATTTAGTCCTTGATATTAACTTTGTCTCTCAGATTTTTTAAATTCAATTCACAGAAGTGGTAAAATTTAATTTAAATTAAAAAAATTCAGTTTTTTAACTACCACTAAGTGGTTTCACTATTCATCAAAAATTGAAGTTTTTAAGAAAAATACCAGAAATTCAGCCAAAGCATTATTTGATATTCCGAATTCAAAATTGATGTCTATTTTTAAAAATTCATAACATATATGTGGCATTAATTAATTTTAAATTTAATTCCCGTTATCAAAACAAATAGCGTGTTTCTAAGAAATAAAAACAATCAAAAGATTGATACTTGTTTATATCCAATTTCAAAATGAAATTAATTCCAATGAACAAAATTGTATTAAATGGTAAAAATATATTATAATTAAACATTAAAACCAATTAAAAAGATAATCTAAACATATAAATTATGGCGATGAAAAAAGTTGTTTTTAATTAAAATATAGCGTGTTTTTACTATTCATTAAAATATGAAAGTTATCAAGAATAATATGAAAAATTTATCCAAAGTAAATTTTTATATCCTGATTCATAAGACGAATTGTATTTTGTCAAATTGAACTTATAGACATGTCAAAAACAATATTTAAGGTGGTTGCGTCATCAAAAGGCGGGAAACCTGTAATTTTTGAAAAATACATATTTTACACGGAAAATTTATTTTGGTCTCATACCATTTTCTAGAAAATGTGTAAGATGAATAATAATGTTATAAAATTAAAAATGTAGTTAATACTATTCATAATGGATAGTCCATAATATTATAACAATATATCGTTGTTTAGTGAAACCTGGTATTGCGTACAACACACGCTATCGAGGAAGGTCGCGATTGCGTGTAGTGCAAGCCAAGTCAGGGTTGCGTGTTTTACAAGACTACTGCATTGTTTCGTATAACAGAATACAACAATATTTCATTTATACATTGAATATATATATACACTCAATTTTTTGAAGAATAACTACTATCAAAATTGTGTGTAACATGATCCAAGAATAGTGTTGTGTATACTGCATGCTCGTACGATGTTGTGTATAGCACAAGGAAATCTTGTTTTAGCTTACAACACAAGAAATAAATAAATTAAAAGAATATTTTTCATAAAATCTCGGGGTGTTACATTCTACCCCCCTTAAAATGAATTTCTCCCTCGAAATTCATCGGGGTTATAAATCGTTTCCTATTTATAGAAACCCATATCGTAAAAAGGAATACTAAAACTTAATTTTAAAAACTATAGTATGAAATGTAATGATTACCCAAAGAAACTCATCATTGGGTTTCCATATAGGAAAACATAGGTGAAAATATGGATATGGAAGAAAAATCTAACCATCAAGTTCTGATGGAGAGTAGTAGAGAACATGGCTATGAAAAAGCCATCAATCACAAATCCATAGATTTGTGATGATCTAAGGTACCATCTGATTCATCGGATATAAAGGCACTAGGACAACATTTTTGGTTTTCAATATCATTTCCCTAAAGTTGATGAAATTGGAATTAGAAGTAATACTTTCGTGATTTTAGTACAGTCTCACTGTTGGCCGTTCTTTGGACAATTTCCACTTCATCTCTTAAAGAAATGAAGTTGAATTTGTCCTTCATGAAGTTTTAGCAGATCTTGTGATAGAATGATGGGTCATTCCATCTATCTCAAACAAAAGGTTATAAAAGTTATCAAAAATACATAAGTCCATCTGTAGTGAGATTAATCATACATAGTTCCTAAAATGGACTTATACATCATATATCTTACTGCTTAATATAATAAAACTAGTTTCTACTAAACAGGGACTTCCTGTAGGCCATTGGTAGGTGATAAAGGCTAGTCGCACTTCGGTTGTGGGTTCGATTCCCACAGCCTTGTCCGACACGATGGGTTGCCGCCCATCCTGCAGGTTTTCCATTTTCTAAAACAACATTACTATAACATCCCATCAATAATATCAAAAAAACATCTATCCTTAAACAATACTAACTTATGTCCAACATAATCCATTCCAATCATTAGGCTTATCCATAATACTACAGTCCACTCTCATATTATAGTGAAAACGATTACTAGAGATTTCATATAACAAACATGTTAATACCATCAATGATCCCCATATATCATAAGATATGTCTTGTTGGTCACATTCCAAACATTCGAAGGCCTTAATCATGTATTCTCTTGAAAAATGAATACCCATTAAATCTTAGTGAAAACATGAGTGCTGTCAAGTGTTAACGGTTTCCACATACCAAAACAACAAAATTCTATATACTCAAACCATGATGTAACTATTTCCTTATATCAGTCATGAGCTCATGAATACTGTCAAATATTTCATTTTCTCCTTATCCCTTCATTATGCACGTATCATCTTTTTTCCAAAAATATATCAATAACTTTCCATGGTTATTGGTACCATAAAATTATTGAAAACCACAATAGACCAATACATAAATATTCCAATATTCCACGATACTATATACAACATTATTTTGGAATCCCATTACATAAACACTTAATCATTCCACCACATCATTGTCATATTCAAAATCACCAATAGTGATTGCATGTGACTTCCCTTTTTTCCTTCTCCTTAAGTGGTTGCTCGTGTTGATCATCACTAACCCTTGGATTAGGGAATTTATTAGTATAATGCCTCATTTCCTTGCACTTGGAGCATTGAAGTGTTGGTAGTGCGTTCTCTGTAGTATTTTCTTTATTCCCATCATTAGAAACCCTTTTTCCATTACTTCAACACTCAGCTGCTTGATGGCCTTATTTTCTACACTTAAAACATTATCTAGTCCCTTTAAGACAATCTCCACTTTGCTTCTTTCCACACATTGAGCATAAGGAAACATTCATCTTCTTTTCACCATTATTCTGAGATTTCTCCATCAACTCCATCTTTAATTTCTTGTCAAAACCATGAGATGGATATGTAACACCAACTTCCATTTCTACCTTGATAGCACAATGCACAATTTCTTCATAGCTACTGAAGTCCCTTATATCTAATTCCCTTTGAAGATTTGGTTTTTATCCACTAAAGAATCGATCAACTTTACTTTCAAGTTGGATGATAAAGACAGATGCATACCTTTCAAGCTTTGTGAAATTTTCTTCGTATACACCAACAGATTCATCATCCTTTTGCTTTAGTTCAATAAACTCCTTCTCCATCTTTGTTCGAAGAATACGAGGGAATTACTTATTGAAAAACAAGTTCTTGAACTCGTCCCATTCCATGGACTCAATTTCATCTCTTGGACTCGTATTATTGATAAGATTACACCATTGATCAGATTCACCTACCAAAAGATATACTGCTAAGATGAAATTATCATGTTCAGAACATTGAAGAAATGAAAATATATTTTCAGTTGGACTGATCCATTGTTCAGCAACAAGTGGATCAGAAGACCCACTGAAAGAAGGTGGGTGTTGCCTCATGGAGGACTTAATAGAATATTGTTCCCTTCTCTGCTCATATGGAAGTCGAGAATGATTCATAGCCTGTGTAAGTATAGATATAAGATTTTTGACTCCATCTCCCATAACATTTGTTTGTTCAGGAGAAAAATCAATGCATTGTCCATTGCATTGATCAACATGCTTCCTTTGGGTTCCAGCCATTGTCTAAAACCCAAAAAGAATAGTGTGAGAGGAAAAAATCAGCCTAGGAAAAACAACATAATAAAGGGGGAGTACCTTCAATATCTAACATCTTAGGTTTAATTCAAAGACCTTTACCATAATTCTAGGACTATAAAATATACTTATACTTATACTAAGGTACATCCCTAGACATACCTTAGATATATCTCTAGGGATCTCATTAATGTTCTCGCATCCTAGTTTCCAAAGGTTGACTAAACCTTTCATCTGATACCAACTGTAGAGACCCAAAGATTGATGTACATGGAAATTACATAACTTTTGCAGAATAATTAATACATAACAAAAACAGACACACAAGGACCGCAATAGTTTAGTGTGTTTGGAAACTCAGAATATAATCTTCTAATCATGGTGAAAGATCTTCGACATATCCCATAAAGATCATCCCCTTTTTTTCTTACCTAAAACCTTTCTTTATATCATGGGGAAAAGAAAACATAAAAGGGGTGAGCTCAAATCCTTAGTAAGGGTAATAATATAGAACATAAAACAATCCTTATACATTTGAATGTAAAAAAAACTTAAGCATAAAATCTAAACAACAAAATCTTGAGCAATGACAAAAAACATGGCAGTACTTAAGGCATAGATCATGAAGAAACATTAATCATGATAAATTATCATGGGAATAAAACATTTATTTGTGGAAAACATTAAGCACATGATATTATTTCCATATTAGCCCAGACATTGCTTCCAAGACCATCTTAGTGGACAAAGTCCCTTTCTGAATCGAGTTCACTCATCGTTCAGTCCTGTATTACAAAACTTGTTTAACTTGTCATTCCAGCCATGTATATCTCATGAGATATAAATCTTTAACCAATTCTTTGGAGGTATATATAGGTCCCACCCATCTCATATTGAAATCATTCTTTCGTGTGCCACAATATAAACATAAATCAATCAACATAACCCAGAATAAAATGGGATTCATAAACATCATTCCATCATAACGTAATCCATACAAAAAAATTGGATATCATTTCATCATTATAAAAGTGAAACCATGTAAATAATAGAGACATGATACTTGAAGCATACTCATGTTAAATAATGTCATCTTAGATGAAAATTGTTTTGATAAAACACTTGAAATGAATTCTTGAGGAAAATATCCTTTTTTCGTCAAAATCATTTTCTTTTCACAAAATGTCATGCAATTTTAAAAGAAAAGGATTTTGTTGAAAATAGTCATTAAAATATTTTGGAGGATGCTTCATGAAAATAAGGCTTTATAAAACCTTAAAAATCCTTTCATTCTGTATACATTAAAAAAACATTCTTCTCGTACTTTTGTTGGAAAAGTCAAAAAGTACCTTGTAGGGTAAATAAAAGAAAGATTCCTTCCAAACCACGGGGAAAATGTCAAATGGGTAAAAATAAAATTAAACATACATGAACACACTTTTATAAAACATGGACATGAATGATAGTAATAACCCCAGTAAATACTTACGAATAAGCAATCTCAGATAAAAATGAGATTTGCACAATAATCCCTTACATTAGGTCTGATATGCTTTGTACGTATCCGACCCTCCTGTATAATGATTTAAATAATGTCATTGACTTATTACAGAATCATATCCATTGTTATGATATCATATATGTTTCACTTATTACTTTATATTACCCTTTCTTTTGTAAATTCCATGTTAAAGCAGTGTTTTGGGTAAAATCATTTCATTTATTGTCTGTGTTTCGACTTCTCGTTCTTGATATTATTAATTATGTCATGATTTACATAATTCCAGAATTTAAAACATGATTTATATATAATATATATTCATCATATACATATATATATTATAGATCGATAAAAGGAATGAAATACACCATTCATGAAGATGGTAGGCCGTACGTACGCATGAACGCTGTTTTTGTTTCCTTATTGAATTGAATGAAACTAAATAGATGGAACACATATATATATATACATAAATCCAGTAGCATTATTATTTCATATATTTCATTAATATTCATTATATAAACTTTATGATCATTCGTGTATGGTTAACATGGAGAATGAATCTCATCGCGTCGTGGAGACGATAGTTTGTACGTACGCACGAGCGATAATATCGTTCCCATAATTATTGAATAGAATTGGAGTGGATGGTATAATATATCAGAATCTTTATGACGTTATAATAACCATATATAGTTATTCTCTACACCATTATACCCATCCATGTAAGGTGTTGGTGGTAAAACAGATTTCACCATGGCGTGGAGACGGTATTCCGTACACACGCAGGCGTGGTTATTTCATTTTCCATAGGATGGATAGATGGTGAAATAGGGTTGTTTCATACTTATAATAACATATCATTATATGAGTTATACTGATTTTATTACTTCATAATGAAACAACTAAAGAAGAAGAAGTGGAAGTAGAAATAAAGTTGAAAGATTCGGTAACGGACATTACCTCTTCTTTGAAGCGCCTCTTTGAGACCTCCTCTCAGGGAACGAAAATTGGTCTTTGAAGAATACCAAAACCTCTATAATGTTGCAATGGAAGTTTAGATGAGAATTTGGCAGGGTTGGGCCGAGCATGAAGGCTCAAAGTGGTGTGAGGAAGAGAGGGAGGAGATGCCCTTTTATAAGGGAGGAGAGGGGCACCTTTGGAAAAACTAAACATATTATTTATTATAAAGTCATATTCCGTTTTTAATAGCCCCAAATTTAGTTATTTTAAAGCTAAGGTGGGGAGGGGTCTAAATCCTATCATATAATAGAATTTAGTCAAGTTTAGGTATCTATTTTATCCTTATCATTTAGATTTATCTTTAATTTAGATAATTTAACTTTTACCATGTCTTCTTGTTTTCTTACACTATAAGGTTAATAAAATCACTATAACAAGCCAAAAGAACCCCAAGTTGTTTTTTATTAATATATATAACCTTATCTAAGTCATTTGGCTGAACCTTATATTTTTAGGAATAAAATAACAATTAATAATATAATATGTGTTTTAAAAACTATTTTATCTGAATTTTGACACTATTTGATAATTGATTATTGTGAAAATAATAACAGAATGATTAGTTTGAAATAAGTTAATTAAATCAAAACTAACATGTCATATTAACCTAGAAATTCAGTTAAATTCATAAATAGTCTAAAATTACATTTATTTGGGTATTTATAACATCAATTATGTCAATATTTCATTAATAAGATAATTACAACATCCTCTTTGTGTCATAAATAAATTAAATTATTTAATGTCTAAATTTTTTAAATAAATTACCATTATGTATTAAAGCTATTTAGATTTCTAATAAATTTTTATAGTCGAATTTATCTTATGTATAACCCTATATGAAAAATGATTTACTTATTAAACATTGATTTTAACTATTTTAACCCCTCTTTAAATAAATTCATATTAAATGTCCTAATCTAATCCAAGTGGGCCTAAATGGTAATATTTTATTGATAAGGTTTTTTTTGGTCGAATTAAACTTATCAAATAGAATTAGGACATGTGTTAGGGTAATAATAATATCATTTTTACCCTTAATTATCCAATTTACTTTTAACCGTTGTAAATAAAAGTAAAAAGTTACTATTCACCAAAAATTATTTTCATCTCATTGAACCACATTTTAGTCCTTGATATTAAATGTGTCTCTAGTATTTTTGAAATTAAATTCATAGAAGTGGTAAAAGTTAATTTAAATTTAAAAAAAGTTAGTTTTTTAACTACCACTAAGTTGTTTCACTATTCATCGAAAATTGAATTTTTTCAGAAAAGTACCAAAAAATCAACCTAAGAATTATTTGATATTCCGAATTCAAAATTGATTCCTATTTTACCAAATTCATAACATATGATTTTCATTAATTAATTTTAAATTTAATTCCTGTTATCAAAACAAATAGCGTGTTGTTAAGAAACAAAAACAATCAAAAGATTGATACTTGTTTATATCCAATTTCAAAGTAAAATTAATTTCAATGAACAAAATTGGATTAAATGGTAAAAATATATTATAATTATACTTTAAAACCAATTAAAAAGATAATATAACCATATAAATTATTGCGATGAAAAAAGTTGTTTTTAATTAAAATATATCGTGTTTTTACTATTCATTAAAATATGAAATTTATCAGAATAATATGAAAAATTTATCCAAAGTAAATTTTTATATCCTGATTCCAAAGAACAATTTTATTTTGTCAAATTGTACTTATAGACATGTCAAAAACAAGATTTAAGGTGGGTGCGTCATCAAAAGGCGGGAAAACTATAATTTTTGAAAAATACATATTTTACATGAAAAATTTATTTTGTTCTCATAACATATTCTAGAAAATGTGTAAGATGAATAATAATGTTATAAAATTCAAAATGTGGTTAATACTATTCATAACGGGTAGTCTATAATATTATAATAACATTTCATTGTTTAGTGAAACCTGGTATTACGTACAACACACGCTATCGAGGAAGGTCGCGATTGCTTGTAATACAAGCCAAGTCAGGGTTGCGTGTTGTGTCGGACTCCTCCATTCTTTCGTATATCAGAATCCAACCATATTTCATTTATACATTGAATATATATATATATACACACTCAATGTTTTTTAGAATATATACTATCAAAATTTTGTGTAACATGATCCAAGAATAGTGTTGTGTATACTGCAAGTTCATACGGTTTTTCATATAGGGCAAGGCAATCTTATTGTATCTTAAAACACAAGACATCAATGAAATTTAAAAAATATTTTTCATAAAATCTCGGGGTGTTACAAGTTTTCCTCAGAGGTACTCCAGGTGTCCTTCATTGCATTCTTATACTTTCAATCATTATTTTCATAGTTTTTATTTTAATTCATCTTTGGACGGTCAACCTTGACATGGCCATTCCTTTGACATTCATTGAAAATTATCTCTTCTGACTTATCATTTCTCTTCCAATCCTTTTTCCAATTACCCTTGTTATCATATATTCCTTTGTAATTGGGATTTATAAAAACTACTTTTTCCTATAAAATATATTGAAACTTCTGGCCGGCTGGTCCATTTCTTCATCAGTATCTGAAGCTTATTCATCACAACTAGATCCTTCAACAAGAACTTGAACTTTCTCCTTGTCTTTAATTTTATATGCAGTTGTTTTGAAAGCTACATAATTTCTTTTGGTTTCATCCTTTTATTGATTTTCCTTCAATTTTTCTTCAAATGTCCTTAATTTTCCAATCAATTACCTCACTGAAATCTTAACAATGTCTCATGATTCGCAAATAGATACACATTTTTCATGCCATATTTCTAGTAAGCATCTTAGAATCCTCAAAATCATCTCTTTAGCTGTAACTTCTATTCCTGATGAAATCATGGTATTCAAAATTTCATTAAACATGACATATGCATCAAAAATAGATCCATCAGGCTTCATTATCAAGTTTTCATATTTAATAGTATAAATATTTAATCTCATTTATTTATCATTATATATTCCCTCATGAGAAACAGATAGAGTGTCCCAAATACCATGTATAATTTTTCAAGGATAGATACGTTTAAACTCTTCATCTCTTAGTGCACAGTATAGAGCATTCATTACTTTATAATTATTATTATGGGAATTTGTGGTTGGTTCATCCCAAGTGTTTCTAGAAGTTTCAAGGATTTCATATTAACATTGAATAGATTTCCAGATTTCAAATCCCATGCTTTCTAGATGTATTTTCATTTTAATCTTCTACTGAGTGTAGTTGGTTCCATTAAACAATGGTGGTGTATTGGTAGAAACCCCTTCTAATCCATTATCCATGATACATATTGTATAATAAATTCAAAGAGATTAAAAATTATAAATAACAGAAATTTTATGATCTTTTAAAAGAAAAAATAATCACAGTTGACTTGATTTGAAAACTGCAATAATTTTTAAGCTTTTGATACCAACTAATGGTTAGAGTAGATGACACAAGATTGGGTGGATTGAGTATCTATAAAAATTACTATTAAAATTAATTCTTTAATGGAATATCTCTGAATAAAAATATAATCAATGTCATTTCGTAGTGAATATATAAAAGTCATGAATATTAAATTAATTTCTCAGAAGATTGATTAGTTCTACGATTTACGAATCTAAATATTAGTTAATCTTTGTATCTAAAATAGTGCTTTAAAACATATATCAAAACATGCTAAACTGACTATAAAAGTTCAATTTATATTTATTTGAAATGACATAAACACATATAAGATTAAACTAAAGGATAAAAATATAGTGTATAAAAAGGGTTCAGTGTCAAGCTGAGACATAGTTCTCTCCACTTGGTGATCACCTACCACCAAGCAGTTTATATTAATAGACATTTGATCCACACATTAGATCGGGGTTCACAACGACACACAGGGCTATCCAGGCCACTCTTGACCTCTACTATAGTTATTTGGGGAAAAAACAAATAGATCACACATGGTATCTTCCACTGTTCTACGTGGGATACAAAAGAAACAAGAGATTGAGTTTGAGGATGTTTAGTATGCTCTAGTTATGCACAAGAGACAGTGTGGGTGAAACAAACAGATGCAAACACTTCTCAAATAAGTAAACACAGGATCACAATAGAGTTATAAAAGAAGAATAGTGTTTAGAAATCTATTTGTGCAATGCAGTGAAGCTCTGGACTCAATGGATATAGTGAAAATGATATTTGAGTCCTCTTTAGGAAGATGGAATAAAAATAGAGTATCTAAGCCTTTGTACTCTAGCTTCTAGGAGTGGAAAGTTCAGATCTTATATGTTAGGATGTAGAGAGAGCTTCAATCGGTTGTTTCTTATAATCTTGAAACTCCTTTGTACTCATGCTTTGAGTTCTTCTATTTACAATATATTTCACATTCACATTGTATTCCTTTCTTTCTCTCTGGTAGTTTTTTATGGTTGAGATTGTAATATTTTTATACTTCAAGGTCCAGTAGTCATGAAGATATACCCACATGCATATACCTTGTACGGTCTATGGATAGTCCTACAAACATCATTAAATAATGTCAAAAACATTAATTTGACTAAATATGACAGTAAGAAATAAATTTGAATTGTGAAATTTGAAATAGTTATTTCTAACTATTATTTAGTCGTAAGTATCGGAGACTCATTTCATTGGTCTTTCATCAAAAAACTGTCATCAGAGAGTCAGAATCAGTGGGTTGTCATCAGTGAGTCATTTCCATCAGAATCGGTGACATAGTGTTTCAGTGAGTCATGTGTGCTATCGATATGGTAGCATTGGTGAGTCCTCCATCGGTGTGTCACCCATCGGTGTGTCATCCATCGGTGTGTTGAACATCATTGTGTCGAACATTGGTGTGTCGGGAATTCATGTGCCAAACATCGATGTGTCGAAACATCAGTGTGTCGAACATCGGTGTGTCGTACATCGATTTTTCAAACATCGGTGAGTCGAACACCAGTGTGTCGAACATCGGTGTGTCGAAAATTAGTGTTTCTAACATCGGTGTGTCGAACATCGTTGTGTCGACCATTTGTGTGTCAAAAATCGGTGTGTCAAATATCGGTGTGTCGAATATCGGTGTGTCGAACCTTGGTATGTCCAACATCGGTTCCATAGACTACAAGAAACTTATGAAGTGTTTTTATTATACAAAACATTACTAGATGAAGTGACATCCAAAAGTACATGTAAATATACAGTTGTAAACATATTGAAGTATTAAAATTGTATATTTACTTATTAAAATATGTTGTATTGTATGACATAATTTATTTAATTATAGATATTAGATGGAAAGAAATAATAGAATTTGTATAATGAAATTATTTGGGATTATGAAAACCACTATATCATAGAGGGCCCAACAATATCCTTTTTAACCGTTGTTTGAAAGTCAAAATAGATTTGTTTATGAACAAAAAACGTTATCCATTTTACTGTATTCTAAAAATCTAAATTCTGAGGATTATAAAATATATCATGAAATTAGAGAAGTAGGATTCAATTACAAAATTAGGAAGTAATATATATATTTATATTGGAGTAGGGAAAATGATATTAAAAATAATGAATATTTATGAAAATAAAATAATAGTTTTTGAATGAAAATCCATATCATTTTTTACCATCATATAATTATTTTTTTATAAATAACCATAAACATAAATATTATTTGAAGTAAAATTACACAACTATGGGGTGAAAGAAAAAAACCCATATAAATCCATTGGAAATATCTTAAAAGAATCCGTGAAATATACCCCAAAGTTTCACTATCTCCCAACAATGGTGAAACAATAAGAATAAAAAGTTGTTCCAAAGATCTAATATTATCAATAAATGACCCGAAAGGGTAGTGGACACCTTTATCCTTCACCAATGTTTTCATTACACATTGAAAGTCATATTCAACTATTATATTAATGAAATCATGGTAATAAGTGAACTCCATGCCATTCCAAATGAACATAGGTTCTACCATAGGGGGACCAACCTATAGTGACTTTTTAGTAGCAATCCATGACTAGAGAACCTGCATAATCATGGATAATAGCACCGATTCCAAAAAAACATCATCTGATAGTGCAACATCAATTATAATTTGAAAGATTCATAAAGGGTGAGAAATCCATATATCCATAGAGGAATGATCCAATAAATGAATACTAACCACATTTATCAATATAATTTTAACCCAAAATATGTACCATGACTAAAAAAACCATATCATCAATTGATGTGTCCTCAATCACCCAAATATTTTGACAAAACCAAATAATCAACACATTGACACATAAACTTGCAATAGTTTTCATTGGAAATGATCTAAAACATTCCGCCGCCAAAAGTGTAACATCCCTACTACTTATTCAAAGTTAATATACCTTTTCATCACTCATTGAGCACATCTTATACACTAGAGGGCATGCAAATTTCATGTGAAACTCAGTTTCCTCATTGGTCCCATAGAGAGAGAAAAAGGTGTCTCGGACAACTATCAAGAAGAATGGCGATAATTTGTGGGAATGATACCTATTTTTTTCAAATAGTCTAGTTTGGTCTTTATAAGGGATTTTAAATTCAAAATATTATTCTAAAATTGATTCCATATAATAGCTCTATGCACAAGTCTATTCCTATAGTCCGTGTAGACTAATTAGCTGTTAGAACGTTATGAAGAAAAATCATGTAAATCTAGTATGGTTTTGTGTCCCACTAGAATGACTAAACATTCCTTATGATCAATGTCAGAGAACCAATCAACAAGATTCTAAGGACCACAAACACTATTATTGTTAAAAAGAAGACCCCTTGTAATAACCCGAGATTTTATAAGATATATTCTTTTTAATTTCTTTCATATCTTATGTTGTACGATACACCAAGATTATCTTGCGCTATACACAACACTGTGTTAGCTTGCAGTATATGCAACACTATTCTTAGATTGTGTTACACACAATTTCATGTTCGTTTGATAATAGTCATTCTAAGAAACATTGAGTATATATATATATATATATTCAATGTATAAATGAAAAAATGGTTGGATTCTATTATAATGAAACAACAAAGGAGTCTTTCACTATACGCAACCCTGACATAGCTTGCATTACACGCAATCATGACCTTCTTCGATAGCGTGTGTTGTACGCAATACCGGGTTTTACTAAACAATGATATGTTATTACAATATTATTATGAACTAGCCGTTATGAATAGTATTAACTATATTTTGAATTTTATAACGTTATTATTCATGTTACACATTTTCTAGAACATGGTATAAGAACAAAATAAATTTTTCGGGTAAAATAAGTATTTTTCAAAAAATGCAGTTTTGCCGCCTTTTGATGGAGCATCCACATTAAATATAGTTTTTGACATGTTTATAAGTCTAATTTTACAAAATAAAATTATTCTTTTGAATCATGATATAAAATTTCACCCTGGATATATTTTTCATATTATTCTGATAACTTTCATATTTTAATGAATAGTAAAAACACCCTTTATTTTAATTAAAAACAACTTTTTTCATCGTAATAAATTTTGTGGTTAAATTATAATATTTAATGGTTTTAAAGTATAAATAGAATATATTTTTACCATTTAATATATTTTATGTCATTATCATTGATTTTACCTTGAATTCGTAGGTTAAATCAATTCCATCTTTTACAATGTTTTAAAGAAAAACCCGTTTTCTTTCAACAACGGGATTAATTTTAATTTAATTTCTGAAAATTTTGTGTATTGAATTTGGAAAAATGGATTCCATATTTGGAATCAGTGGGTCCAAATTATGTTAATAAGCTACTTTTTATTTTTGGGAATTATGAATAGTAACTACGGTAAATTTTATTTACCATAGTTAAAGGTAAATCGGGTAATTAATGGTAAATATAATATTATAAAATTACCCTAAAACATGGAAAAATTTTATTGGATGGCTAAAAGTCGACCCATATCACTTAAGGGTAGGATTCGAATCATTTAATGGACTTTTGTCCATGAACATAACTTAATTATTATTAAAACCAAAGAAAGTGACAACATGTCACTCTCTTAAATCTTATAAGTATAATAATATTAATTTATTGATAAACAACATAAAACTTCGAAACAGAATAATCTCCAGAAAGATAATTAAATTATCTACATCATGATAATTTATTTATAATTTCTAGTGATTAAATAATTGTCATTAATGGTGACACATTAATGATGCAGAAATTATTTATTATGTGAAAAATCAATAATATAGTTTTTATTGAAGTAATAATTCCCATTAAAAGGACCACAAACCTGAAACAAACTTATTGGTAGTGTATATATATACCATAATCATACAAGGAATTAATATATAACCTTTTTGAGTCTTATAAAAGTGATTATGACACTTATATTATTTTATTTTAAATGATACCAAAGTTGTCACCTTCATAATTTAATAAATATAACAATTTAAATATTGTTATTTTAAGATGATAAATTCGAGTAAAAGTATTATTGGGAAAGGTAATAGATTTATATTCATCATAGGATTTTATTTTTAATTTTTATGAAACAAAAAGTATATTAAATAATTATACAAAAATGTTGTAGTAATTATTTTATTAAGAGATAAACCAAATAAATGGTTTTAAAAATAATAAAATAAATATTATATGAACTATTTAATGTGCTCCATTAATTTTATAGATACATATGGAATTTTATAAATCTATTAAAGTTTTTAGTTTGAACATCTCTTCTTTATATATTTTATTTAAATTCTTATAAATGAATAGTGCCAAAATTGACACTATTGTTATTTTATAAAAATAACATATTATAAAATTGTTTAAAAATCAAAACAAAATGTCTAAAAATTATAAATTTAAATTAATATGGTCTCAAATGTTATAAAGTATCCAATAATGGACATTTCACAACAAATAAGTAATTTTTTGTTATAATTTAAAATTTAGAATGTTATTACCACGAATAAAATTAAATTGATTAAGTAAGGATAAATCAAGTTGATAATGTTTAAACTAATTTCCTAAAATGTCTAAAATTTATTTGTTGATGAGATTACAACCCTATATCATCTTATATTTTAATATGAGTCATATTTGGAGGTTTTTAAGTGGGGTTAGATTTATTATAAATTAATATTTTTAAGAATTCCAAAGGTGCCCCTCTCCTCCCTTATAAAAGGGAACCTCCTCCCTCTCTTCCTCACAACACATTGAGCCTTAAAGCTCGGCCACACTCTGCAAAATACTCTTCTCCACTTCCCTAGAAACATTCTAGAGTACCTGGTTTTCTTCAAAGACCAATTTAAGTGCCCTAAGAGGAGGTCTCAAAGAGGCGCTTCAAAGAAGAGGTAATGTCTGTTAGTGATTCTTTCACCTTTATTTCTTCTTCCACTACTTCTTCTTAGGTTGTTTAATTATGAAGTAATAAAATCAGTATCACTCATATACTGATATGTTATTATATGTTGAAACAAACCTATTTTACTATCTATCCATCCTACGGAAAATGAAATCACCGCGCGTGCGTACGTACAGAATACCGTCTCCACGCCGTGGTGTAATCTATTTTCCACAACCACCTTACATGGATGGGTATAATGGTGTAAATAATAACTATATATGATTATTTTAAAGTTATATTGATTCTTTAATAGCATACATACACTCCGATAAAATTCCACGATCATTGGAACGATATCATTGCTCGTGCGTACGTACGGAATACCGTCTCCACGACGCGATGAGATTCATTCTCAATGATTAACCATTCATAAATTATTATAAAGTATATATAATAAGTAATAATGATATATATGACATAATAATGATACTGTATTTATGTATATATATATGTATGTCATCCAATTAATTCCATTCAATTCAATGAGGAAACGAAAACAACGTTCATGCTTACGTACGGCCTACCGTCTCCATGAACGGTGTATTTCTTTCCATTTATCGATCTATTATATATATGTATATTCTGAATATATATTATATATAAATCATGTTTTATATTCTGGAATTAAGTAATCATGATCTAAGTAGTCATATGAATAATTACAAGTCAAAACACGGACGACAAATGAAACGATTTTACCCAAAACGCTATTTAACATGGAATTTAGAAAAGAACGGTTAATATAAAGTCATAAGTGAACCATATATGATATCATAACAATGAATATGATTCTGTAATAAGTCAATGACATTATTTAAATCATATTACAGGAGTTTCGGATACGTACGAAGCATATCGGACCTAAGGTAAGGGATAATTTTTCAAATCTCATTTTTATCCGATATTGCTTATTCGTAAGTAATTACTAGGGTTATTTCTATCATCCATGTCCATGTTTTATAAAATTGTTTTCATGTATGTTAAAAGTCCTTTTTACCCATTTTTTACTTTTACTACATGTTATGTAAGGAATCTTTCTTTTGTTTATGTTACGAGGTACTTTTTGACTTTTCCGACAAAAGTATGAGAAGAATGTTTTTAAATGTATACGGCATGAGAGGAATTTTACGATTTTATAAAGCCTTATTTTCATGAATATTCCTCCAAAATATTTCATGACTAATTTCAACAAAATTATTTTCTTTTAAAATTGCTTGACATTTTATGAAAAGAAAATGATTTTGAAGAAAAAAGGATATTTTCCTCAAGAATTCATTTGAAGTGTTTTATCAAAACCATTTTCATCTAAGATGAAATTATTTCACATGTTTATGTTTCAAGTGTCACGTATCTTTGATTTACATGGTTTCAATTTTCTAATGATGAAACTATATCCAAATATTTTGCACGGATTACGTTCGTATGGAATGATGTTTATGAAACCCATTTTATTCTTGGGTTATGATGAATGATTTATGTTTATATTGTGGCACAATTAAGAATGATTTCATTATGAGATGGGTGGGACCTATATCTCCCTCCAATGCATTGGGTAAAGATTTATATCTCATGAGATAGATATGGCTGGAACAGCAAGTTAAACCGGTTCAGTAATATAGGACTGGAATGAGGAGTGAACTTGATTCAGAAAGGGACTTTGTCCACTAAGATGGTCTTGGCAGCAATGCCTTGGCTAATATGGAAATCATTACATTTACTTAATGGATGACACAATTACATGTTTTATTCTCATGCTATTTTATCATGATTTATGTTCCATTATGATCTATGCCTTATGTACTTCCATGTTTTATGTCGTTGCTCAAGATTTTTAATGCTCATGTTTTTTTTAAGTTAAAATGTATATGGTATGTTTTATTTTATCCATGCTTACCCTTACTATGTATTTGAGCTCACCCTTTTTATGTTTTCTTTTCCCCCAAGATTAAAAGAAATATTTTAGTTAAGGAAACAAAAAATGAGAAGATCTTTATGGGAGATGTTGAAGATCATTTACCATGATTAGAAGGTTACGTTCCAAGTTTCCAAAGACACTAAACTATTACGGTCCTTGTGTGTCTGTTTTTGTTATGTACTAAGTATTCCAAAAAAGTAATTTAATGTCTATGTACGTCAAGATTCGGGTCTCTACAGTTGGTATCAGAGGAAAGGTTTAGTCAACCTTTGTAAAGTAGGATGCGAAAACGTTAGTGAGATCCCTAGAGATATTTCTAAGGTATGTCTAGGGATGTCCCTAAGGATAAGTATACGTATAGGATATAGTCCTAAAACTACGATAACGATCTTAGATTTTAACCTAAGATGTTAGATATTGATGGTGCTCCCCCATTACTATGATTTTTCCCTAGCATGATTTTTTCCTCTCACACTATTCTTTTTGGGTTTTAGAAAATGGCTAGAAACAGGAAGATTCATGATAATGGAGGATATGACGGATAATGGAATTTTATTCTTCATGAGAAGCCAAATGAAACGGGATTTGGAAGTCCAAACATCGTTATTATGCCTAATCATCAATCTCATAATATGATCAATAATCTCAACTTTGGTATGTTTCCCGACTCAGATAATAAGAGAAAGATGGAGTATCATGATGATTATAGAGGAAAGAAAGTTCAATTTCCCTCATATAAATCATGTGAGAAGAGGCATCGGGGAGATTGTTTCAAAGGAACTGGAAGATTCTTTGGTTGTGGAAAAGAAGGACACAAAGCCAGTAAGTGCAAAGGAAAAAGTTTAGTTAATACCATGGATGAGGATAATGTTATTGCTACGATATCAACAATGGTTAAATGTTTTAAATGTGGAATGTACGAGCATTATGAAAACCAATTCCATAAGGGAAGGTCTCATGAAGAGAATCAGTATGGTCGTATGGGTAGTATTTATGTTGATGATGATGAGGAGACTACAAATGATATGTGAGATGAAAGAATTTTTGAAGCTAGGTCAATGGTTTATGAAGGTAGTGGAATGATTACATGTTTATCAAGTGTAATGCTGTATAAGTAATCTCATGGTACTATGGAATAAAGAGACATCTAAGGATTGTTACACTGTTGCCTTTACTTATGTTTTGAACGTGTATGATTAATGGTACCAGTAACCATGAAAGGTTATTCAGATATTTTTGGAAAGAAAATGATATGTGCATAATGAAGGGATAAGAAGATAATGAGATGTTTGATTGTATTCATGAGCTCGTGATTGATATAATGACTAAGTGATATCATGATTTGAGTATATAGAATTTTGAGGATTTTGGTATCAGGAAAAAGTTAACTTTTGACAGCACTCATGTTTTCACTAAGATTCAATGGGTATTCATTTTTCAAGAGAATACATGATTAAGGTATTCAAATGACTGGAATGTGACCAACATGATATATGAGGGATAAATTATGGTATTAATGTGCTTGTTATATGACCTTTTTAGTAATCATTCTCTTTATACAATGATCTTGGACCGAAGTATTTTAGATAAGCCTAAAGATTGGAATGGATTATGTTAGACATAAGTTAGTATTGTTTAAGGATATAACTTTTTTTGATATTATTGATTGGATGTTATAGTAATGTAGATTTAGAAAAAGGACAACCTACAGGACGGGCGATAGCCCATCGCGTCGGACAAGGCTGTGGGAATCGAACCCACAACCAATGTGAGACTGGCCTTTATCGCCTACCACTGGCCTACATGAAGTCCCTGGTTAGTAGAAACTAGTTTTATATTATTAAGCGGTATGATATATGAAGTATAAGTTTATTTTTGGAATCGTATATGATTAACCTCACCATTGGTGGCCTTATGTATATTTGATAACTTTTCTTGAAACAGATGGAATGACCCATCATTCTATCACATGATCTGCTAACTCTTCACGAATAACAAATTCAACTTCATTTCTTTAAGAGATTAAGTGGAAATTGTTCAAATCACGAACAACAGTGAGATTGTACCAAAATCAAGCAAATATTTCTTCTAATTCAAAATTTTCAAATTTAGGGAAATGATATTGAAAACCAAAAATGATGTCCTATTGCTCTTATATCTAATGAATCAGATGGTACCTTAGATCATATAAAATCTATGGATTTGTGATTGATGGCTTTTTCATAGCCATGTTCTCTACCAAACTCCATCAGAACATGATGGTTAGATTTCTCTTCCATATCCATATTTTCACATATGTTATCATATGTGGAATCCCAGTGATTATTTTATTTGGGTAACTATTAAATTTCATACTTTAGTTTTTAAAGATATGTTTTGGTATTCCTTTTTACGATGTGGGTTTCAATTAAAGAAACATTCAAGTATAAAACCATTTATAACCCCGACGAATTTCGAGGGAAAAATTTATTTTAATGGGGGTAGAATGTAATAACCCAAGATTTTATAAGATATATTCTTTTTAATTTCTTTCATATCTTCTTTTGTACGATACACCAAGATTATCTTGCGCTATACACAACACCGTATTAGCTTGCAGTATACGTAACACTATTCTTAGATTGTGTTACACACAATTTCAAGTTCGTTTGATAATAGTCATTCTACGCAACATTGAATATATATATATATATATATATATATATATATATTCAATTTATAAATGAAAAAATGGTTGGATTCTATTATAACAAAACAACAAAGGAGTCGTGCACTATACGCAATCCTGACTTGGCTTGCATTACACGCAATCGCGACATTCTTCGATAGCATGTGTTGTACGCAATACCGGGTTTTACTAAACAACGATATATTATAATAGTATTATTATGAACTAGCCATTATGAATATTATTAACTATATTTTTAATTTTATAACATTATTATTCATCTTACACATTTTCTAGAACATGGTATAAGAACAAAATAAATATTTCGGGTAAAATAAGTATTTTTCAAAAAACGAAGTTTTTCCGCCTTTTGATGGCGTACCCACATTAAATATAGTTTTTGACATGTTTATAAGTTTAATTTTACAAAATAAAATTATTCTTTGGAATCATGATATAAAATTTTACCCTGGATAAATTTTTCATATTATTCTGATAACTTTCATATTTTAATGAATAGTAAAAACACGCTATATTTTAATTAAAAACAACTTTTTTCATCGTAATGAACTATGTGGTTAAATTATAATATTTAATGGTTGTAAATTATAAATAGAATATATTTTACCATTTAATATAATTTATGTCTTTATCATTGATTTTACCTTGAATTCGTAGGTTAAATCAATTCCATCTTTTGCAATGTTTTAAAGAAAAACCCATTTTCTTTCAACAACGTGATTAATATTAATTTAATTTCTGAAACATTTGTGTGTTGAATTTGGAAAAATGGATTCCATATTTGGAATCAGTGGGTCCAAATTATGTTAATAAGCTACCTTTTATTTTTGGCAATTATGAATAGTAACTACAGTAAATTTTATTTACCATAGTTAAAGGAAAATCGGGTAATTAAGGGTAAATATAATATTATAAAATTACCATAACACATGACAAAATTTTATTGGATGGCTAAAACTCGACCCATATCACATAAGGGTCGAATTAGAATCATTTAATGGACTTTGTTCCATGAAAATAACTTAATTATTTTTAAAACCAAAGAAAGTGACAACATGGCACACTCTTAAATATTATAAGTATAATAATTTTAATTTTGTGATAAAAAACATTCAACTTAGAACATTAATAGTATCCAGAAAGCTAATACAATTATCTACATCATGATAATTTATTTATAATTTTTAGGTATTAAATAATAGTCATTAATGGTGATACATTAATGATGCAGAAATTATTTATTAAGTAAAAAATCAGTAATATAGTTTTTATTGAAATAATAATACCCATTAAAAGGCCCAAACACCTGCCCAAACCTTATTGGTAGTGTATATATATACCATAAGCATACAATGACTTAATATATAACCGTTTGGAGTCTTATAAAATTGATTATGACACTTATATTATTTTATTTTAAATGATGCCAAAGTTGTCACCTTCATAATTTAATAAATATAACAATTTAAATATTGTGATTTTAAGATGATAAATTCGAGTAAAAGTATTATTGTTAAATGTAATAGATTTATCTTCATCATAGGATTTTAATTTTTAATTTTTATGCAACAAATAAGTATATTAAATAATTATACAAAAATGTTGTAGTAATTATTTTATTAAGAGATAAACCAAATAAATGGTTTTAAAAATAATAAAATAAATATTCTATGAACTCTTTAATGTGCTCCACTAATTTTATAGATACATATGGCCTTTTATTAATATATTAAAGTTTTTAGTTCGAACATATCTTCTTTATATATTTTATTTAAATTCATATAAATGAATAGTGTCAAAATTGACACTATTGTTATTTTATAAAAATAACATATTATAAAATTTTTTAAAAATCAAAAAAAATATTTAAAAATTATAAATTTAAATTTATATGGTCTAAAATGTTATAAAGTATCCAATTATGTACAATTGACAACAAATAAGTAATTCTTTGTTATAATTTAAAATTTCGAATATTATTACCACAAATAAAATTAAATTGATTAAGTAAGGATAAATCAAGTTGATAATGTTTAAAATAATTTCCTAACATGTATAAATTTTATTGGATGATGCCATTAAAACCCTATCACATCTTATATTCGAATATGAGTCATTTTTGGAGGTTTTTAAGGGGGGTTAGATTTATTATAAATTAATATTTTTAAGAATTCCAAAGGTGCCCCTCTCCTCCCTTATAAAAGGGCACCTCCTCCCTCTCTTCCTCACACCACATTGAGCCTTCATTCACGGCCAACCCCTACCAAATTATCTTCTCCACTTACCTATAAACATTCTATAGGTTCTGGTCTTCTTCAAAGACCAAGTTTAGTGCCCTAAGAGGAGGTCTCAAAGAGGCGCTTCAAAGAAGAGGTAATGTCAGTTACCGAATGTTTCACCTTTATTTCTTCTTCCACTTATTCTTCTTAGGTTGTTTCATTATGAAGTGATAACATAATCATCACTAATATACTGATATGTTATTATATGTATGAAACAACCCTATTTCACTGTCTATCAATCCTACGACAAATGAAATCACCGCACGTGCGTACGTACGGAATACCGTCTCCACGCCGTGGTGTAATATATTTTCCACCACCACCATACATGGATGTGTATAATGGTGTAAATAATTACTATATATGATTATTGTAAAGTGATATTGATTCTTTAATAGTTTACATACACTCCAATAAAATTCCACGATCATGGGAATGATATCATCGCTCCTACGTACGTACGGAATACCATCTCCACGACGCGATGAGATTCATTCTCAATGATTAACCATTCATAAATGATTATAAAGTATATTTAATAAGTAATAATAAAATATATGAATTAATAATGATACTGGATTTATGTATATATATATGTATGTCATCCAATTAATTCCATTCAATTCAATGAGGAAACGAAAACAACATTCATGCGTACGTACGGCCTACCGTCTCCATGAACGGTGTATTTCTTTCCATTTATCGATCTATTATATATATGTATATTCTGAATATATATTATATATAAATAATGTTTTATATTCTGGAATTAAGTAATCATGATCTAAGTAATCATATGAATAATTACAAGTCAAAACACGAACGACAAATGAAACGATTTTACCCAAAACGCTCTTTAACATGGAATTTACAAAAGAACAGGTAATATAAAGTCATAAGTGAACCATATATGATATCATAACAATGAATATGATTCTATAATAATTCAATGACATTATTTAAATCATATTACAGGAGGTTCGGATACGTACAAAGCATATCAGACCTAAGGTAAGGGATAATTTTGCAAATCTCATTTTTATCCGAGATTGCTTATTCATAAGTAATTACTGGGGTTATTTCTATCATCCATGTCCATGTTTTATAAAAGTGTTTTCATGTATGTTAAAAGTCCTTTTTACCCATTTTTTACTTTTACTAAATGGTATGTAAGGAATCTTTCTTTTGTTTACGTTACGAGGTACTTTTTGACTTTTCCGACAAAAGTACGGGAAGAATGTTTTTTAACGTATACGATATGAAAGGATTTTTACGGTTTTATAAAGCCTTATTTTCATGAAGATTACTCCAAAATATTTTATGACTAATTTCAACAAAATTATTTTCTCTTAATTTTTCATGACATTTTGTGAAAAGAAAATGATTTTTAAGAAAAAAGGATATTTTCCTCAAGATTTCATTTCAAGTGTTTATCCAAACCATTTTCATCTAAGATGAAATTATTTCACATGTGTATGTTTCAAGTATCATGTCTCTATGATTTACATGGTTTCAATTTTCTAATGATGAAACTATATCCAAATTTTTTGTACGGATTATGTTAGGATGGAATGATGTTTATGAAACCCATTTTATTCATGGGTTATTATGAATGATTTATGTTTATATTGTGGCACAAGTAAGAATGATTTCATTATGAGATGGGTGGGACCTATATCTCCCTCCAATTCATTGGGTAAAGATTTATATCTCATGAGATATACATGGATGGAACAGAAAGTTATACTGGTTCAGTAATACAGTACTGGAACGAGGAGTGAACTGGATTCAGAAAGGGACTCTGTCCACTAGATGGTCCTGGCAGTAATGCCTTGGCTACTATGGAAATCATTACATGTGCTTAATGGATGCCACAATTACATGTTTTATTCCCATGCTATTTTATCATGATTTTTGTTCCATTATGATTTATGCCTTATGTACTTCCATGTTTTATGTCATTGCTCAAGATTTTTAATTATCATGTTTTTTTAAGTTCAAATGTATATGGTGTGTTTTATTTTATCCATGCTTACCCTTACTGAGCATTTGAGCTCACCCTTTTTATGTTTTCTTTTCCCCCAGGATTAAAAGAAATAATTTAGGTAAAGAAACAAAAATTGGAAGATCTTTATGGGAGATGTTCAAGATCTTTCACCATGATTAGAATATTACGTTCCAAGTTTCCAAAGACACTAAACTATTATGGTCCTTGTGTGTCTGTTTTTGTTATGTCCTAAGTATTCCGCAAAACTAATGTAATGTCTATGTACGTCAAGCTTTGAGTCTCTACACCCCTCATGGAAACATGTTTATGACCTGAGGCTGGATTAGAGAAGGGTTTCATACCATTGAAAATAGAAATCTAATGCTCACAAAAAATATTAACACTAGAACCTCTAGAAAACATATAGAAAATATTGTAGTTTAGAACCAATTAAATCCACAAATTCACTTCCAGAATAACCTCTATCGGGTACCCAAACAAGAGAAAAAAATCCTCATAAGGGAAATACTTAATTTTGACCACTTTAGTGAACTAGCTATTCCGGTCCTATAAAAAGCTCTTACCTTTCTTTTCATGATAAAAATGTTAAAAATATTCGTATCCCTAAATTTCATTCCTCCACGAACCGTTGGTTCATAATAATTCTCCAATTATACAAAATTTATGTCTTTATTACTATTATCATAAACCTAATAAAAATTATTCAGGTCCGTGTGGAGTTTATGAATGAAGAATATCAGGACCTTGAAGAGGGACATCACGTATAAGGGTATTTCATGGTCAACTACATTGATAAGGATATACATTAAGGCCATAGATATATTCTTACCATACCATCCCTAAATTTTACTATGAAATTTATTGAGGTTGAATGATAAGATTTCTCATTTATAGAAACCAATGATCCTTGGAAGGCCCAAATACATTTTTTGTTTCCCCGTAACCTCAATGTCACATATGGTGGTGATTTTAGCTATAATTAAATCCTTTAGACACCTATATAAGTACATATTTGAATTGGAGAAGTTGAAACATTGGCATGTGAATTTGGTGATGGAATCAATAACATTAAGAACCTCATGGAATTCTATATTAGTTTCTCATGAAAATAATATACAATAATCGGTGAAAAATAAGTGAGGGATGGAAATTAAACACAAACAATTCTTAGTCCCATTAATGAGTCCATCAAAATCCACATTAGAAAATATATGAAAAATTTAAAAAAATTGATAAATATGTAAGGGAAAATGGGGTCACCCTTATGTTTTCTTCTTAATGGTTTAAAACATTTTCTGAGGGAACAATTAACCTTGATACAGAATGAAACAATCTTGACACAACTCAAGATTTCTCCCATCTCATTTGGAAAAAAACCTAGACTTCTATAGACCTTTTATAAGAAAGGCCACTCAACCCTACCATAATATTTAATCATATCCAATATCATTACAAAATACAACTTTTTAAGTAGAATAAATTATTATATAATATAATATTTTATGAGCGACAAGAATGTTATCTATTATAAACCACTTGGGAACCAAGGCATTGTGGTTTGTAGATATAATGAAAGGTATAACCTTACCCAAATGGTAGGATATGACTTTTGATAATGAATAATGGACCACATTACACAATATTATTTTATTTAAATTATAAATTTTTATAGGGCTAGAATGTTTTGGAATCAAAACAATGAGAGTTTCATATCCCTTTTTCATTATTATGGTTCCATCCAATAAACCATGCATCAAAATGATAATTTCTAGACCCATAATATGCAAAAATAGATTAAAATATAAGTCATGGAATCCATCTAGGCCAAGATCCTTCGATGAGAGAATGTTATTAAGGGAAGAAAAAATCTCCTCACCATAAATTATTGACTCGTTGTAAGGCCCCGAACTGACTTCCTATAAAACCAACAGCTAGACCAGTAACAACATGGCCTCATGTTTTCCTCCCCATATTCCAAATGACATTGAATAAAATTTATGGTAAAATAATTCTATGATGGGGAGAATATAACCACATGATAAAAGAATAACAATGTTATATCACAAAATAAAAAACGGACAATTGCAGAAGCAATACTATATGAAAACAGTGTTATATTATAATGGTATCAACTAAATATAGATGTCAAATTCCAATATAACACAATGCATGCATGTCCATATGGTGATAAATAAACTAAAAGATATGACATACAATATTAAACTTGATGTAGTTAAATAAATGAATAATGAAAGGAAAATAAATCCTTGATGAAGAATTCCATCAAAATCCTAAACCTTATCTTATTCCATTGACCCAAACTCCAAGGTACATGAAAGTGAGCATAAAAAATACTTCATGGTTCTATAATCATGTAATCTGCTCTGGTACCCCCATGAAATGGTATCCTTTCCATGCTGTAAGATATACTCATTCAGCCATCACCAATGATTTCTACAACTAAATCCAGTCTGCGAATATATGTTACAATAGTTTGAAAGTATACATAATAATAAAAAATTCCGAATAAATAGATACTGGATATCATAGCTGTTAATAGGACACTTAGTCAAGTATACATGATTTTGAATTGTCTTGAATGATAGCCTAATCAACAACTATAAATAGAGTGTAATAATATATACGTAGTTTGGTTATATACCAAAACCCCCTATATTGACTATGTACATGCAGATGTATATAACCATATTCTAAGAATACAAGGTACTAACTTCATATGGGTGGAACTCCATCATACATAACCAGTCTAAAAAATCCCAAAATCCCAATAAGATGGTACAATCCCTACATATCATAATAAATTAGATACGCCATGATAAACACTCATGATGGAGCATGATTATTCATGTAATCACTGAAATAATTGATGTGGTGCATCATGCCCACCGTCCAAATAGTGTCAATAGTGTGAAATTTCGTTCTCAACACCCAATGTAGTGGAGAGTGAAACACCATGCTCCGAAATTCCCTTAACTATCTTATCACAACCAATATCAGTGGCCTACTAATATTAGTAATAAATAATTACTTATTTAGATAATCCACACACCCAATATAATCAAGTGTTCCATATTTATTAAAATTCACATAATAGATGATTCATTAAACATAGCGAGCTACCTGGTTGTATCACCCAATTCAACTCTATTTAATTTAAACCATTCAGTTTTATGCTGTCAATTTAATTTATCAAGGTTTGGAAATTCATAATCAAGTCCTTCCAACCCACATAGAATGTGGTTAGTCTTTGAAATAATTATTCATATGGAAGACTGTTGGCGCCAAAATATTGGATGAAAATAATGAAGAAATGAAGTCCACCCGGCCTACCTCGTGAAGCAACAGCGCGGAGTCCCCCTATGCAATGCGGCCAGTACGAAGTACAGAAGGCGGTATGCCCTGTGAACACCCCGGACGTTCGCGAACATGCCGCGAAGAAAGAGAGGTGGGAGGCCCCGCAAACAGCCCAGACGTTTGTGAACCCACCACTAAGAAAAAGAGGTGGTACCCCTCCACGAACTCGAGTGACATTCGTGAACTGCAGTGAAGCGACCAAATCCCCCTTCGTACCGTGTAAGCTCTGCATCACGACACCACTTGACTATAAATACCAAGATCCTCCTGAGCCTCTCGGTCGGACAATCTGACCTTTCGGCTTCTCAGCTCCTGAATCGCGAAGCACCCTTTGTTCTACGAACCATGAGCTATGCGAAGTATTTTTACATCGCGAGGATCCTCCTCATTGTCTCGTTTTGATCCCCTCTTCCTAGATGGATGCCATTCACGAAGCCTAAGGTCATTCGCGAAAGAAGGGTATTTCCAAGGGGGCCCCATGTTGTCGCGGATAATTTATGCTTCGTGAAACACCCCTCCGGTACACGTGATCCACATGCCATGGTAGGATAACTGTACTTCGCGAAGCACACTGCTTCGCGGAACTTTTCTTCATGAGGCACCTATGCTCTACGAGGCAGTGCTCCATGAACACCCTTACACTTCACGATGCACCTCCCACTTGCTCCTCTGCCCCATGCTAAGGCTATGTCACCCCAATTCGTGAAGGATAGCCCTTCGCAAGTGCCCTTCACCACATAGAACAACCGATCTCCACAAGGCCCCCTACCTATGGACCCCTCTGCTTGGCAATTCCTTTTCCCATGCTACCCTCCAGGTTTTCACGATGTGACTTCAAAGGCCCCTAGATGATAGTGCCCATGGTTTTGCTTAACCTAATGCTTCTCCGTATAGGCATGCTAATGGCTATTTCTTCTTCGCATAGTCATGCTAACATGGATCCCTCTGTGGTTCGCTCTGCGACCCCCCTTTTACACAGTGTTTCCAGTACCTTCCATCCCACAAGGAGCATAGGGTACCCGTCATGTAAGTCCTAGGGGTGTGGAGTAATCCCACCTTGTCTGAGGTGTAGGATGTTAAACTGGAAAGCACCCTCGTCCTCAACACATGACGTTAAACTATGACATCGCCCCGTGCCTCTCACACGGGATCCCCCCACCTTGGAAATTCTCCACACCCCCTGACCACCACAAGGGATGATATCCCCCTTCTGGACTACAGGGGATGATATCCTCCATCTAGGAGTGGCATTTGTCAGTGGGGGAATGGAAACCATCGTGGTGCAATCCCCTAGTCCTTCTTAAGGAAGGTAGCACCCATGCACCTCCGTACATCCCCACCACCAGGGCTAGTGGAGGGCATGATAGGGGACGAGGAACCTCCATTCATTGGTCCCAAATCTCTCTCTAACGCTGCTTTGTCACCCCGGGCCTCCATCATGGAGTAAGTCCGTACACCATGGGCTGCCTAACGTGTAAGCCCTTCTTCACTTCCCATGGACGCACCCTTCACAACGTGATAGTCAGGTCCCTGCAACCTATTGTTTCTCACACCAAGCATGACTCTCGTGAGATTAGAGTGAGCACCGACCAAGACACACCTCAGGCCGCCTCAGAGTGTAAGCCCCAAAATTCCCCGTCTCGCATGATGTTAAACTGCACACCCAAACTACGAGGACTTTGATCCATGTCAAGGAATGGTACATATGAAGCCTCCAAGTTGTTCATTCTGACCAACAGGGGACCCCTAGGTTGACCTTCATGTTGGTTCATTGACGAAACCGTTTCTGAACTATGAGGACTTTGATCCATGTCATAGCATGGTACCTAGGAGGCCTCCCTAAGTTTCAAGCCTGTCACCCTTCGGAACATGGTCCTTCTTCACATCGGTTCACCGACATCCATATCCCTTCTCAACTACGGGTTCTTTGATCCATGTCAATGCATGGTACATAAGAAGCATCCATGAGGTTCAAGCCCAATACCCAATAGACCAAGGTCCTCCTTCACGTCGGTACTTTGACATTCATTCTGAAGTACGTAGAATTTGATCTGTGTCAAGGCATGGTACGTACGAAACCTCACAAGGTTCAAGCCCACCACCCTCCTGGACCAAGGTCCTTATTCACATCGGTTCTCTGAAAAACCACCGTCCCGCATGATGTCAATTTTCTTCCCAATCCAACAGAAAGCCTTTGTGACCCCACCATCTAATTATTCCGACATCCCTTCATGTTAGTTCAATATCCCCTTTTCAACCTGAACTATGAGGACTTTGATCCATATCAAGGAATGGTACATAGGAAAACTCATGATGTTCAAGCCCAACACCCATTGGACCAAGGTCCTTCTTCACGTTGGTTCACCGGTGTCTATCCCGAACTACGTGGACATTGATCCATGTCAGGGCATGGTACGTAGGAAGCCTACCTCTAAGGTTCAAGCCCACTATTCTCAACCTAACTTTGTGGACATTGATTCCCTCCCACGGGGATACGTAGGAGGTCTCTTCAAGGATCAAGCTCATCTCCACCATCATCTCCATGACGGTCCCATGTCATTCCTCCTCCACTCCATTCAATTTTCCATAACCCATCTTGATTCTTACCTGGGCCACCACATCACGGTGAGATCATGCCACCTCATCCCCCCCCCACGGTATTCGGGAAGCCACCCACATGTTGGCCCCAATATCGGTGATCCATCAAAGGGTTCCTCAATCTAATCCACCCCATCTAGTGTTCTGATCAGCCCGATCCGTCTCTGTTGGACGTTAAACTTGTGGCATACCCCGTGTTAAACATAGGAAGCTGAGAAAAACCTCAGATACATGCCAATGGAATATGATTCCCCAATCTCAATGTGGTATGCCTCAGGATTCCATGCCCTAGAGAAGCCCTATAATAAGGAAAAAATACAAAAATGCTAATTCCCCAGTGTCCAGACACACCAGTGATGTCTCAACGTGACTACTCCCCCAACTGAAGGTTGCTACACGGACCGGACCCCTTGGAATGTCCTGATAGTAGTAGTGTAATTAACCGACATCCAAGGAAACATGGCACTGGGAAGAGATTCACGAACAATGTATTAAATCTACCAGGGAGACCCGGACTAGGTGATGAGTTCCGAGGAGGAATCCAGAGATGGAAGAAATGGAATCCCATCATCTCAGTTTCGATCATGGAGAAGATGTCCCTGAATAAGGAGAAAATTCCACCCACCTATGGAAAGCTGGAATGTAGGGTAACAAAAGATGTTCATGTCATTCCCAAGCAGACGGAATTGCGTGCCTTGGCGAAAGAGTCCGAAACAGAAATGGTGAACCCAACATGAATTTCTTCTCCTCAGTATGGAGACTAGTAGTGCTTGAGACATCAGTAGATTGACGTGTCACTGGATCCAGCTATCCGGCACTGGGTCCCGCCATGAAAATAGCGGGCCTGGCATGAAACTCACCATAAGTTGGGGTAGTAGAATTTTGGGCATTCTATTCTGCAATGTTGTCGGCCTGGATCCCTCTTACCGGCCACAGAAGATTGGGTGGCGCTGGGGCACTGGTTATCGATTTCCATTCCTCACAAGGCTGATGAGTTAACCTCCCTGCTTCCCAGGAATCAGGTTGCTACTACAGGGACACGATCACTTGCCACCTGCCTATGCAGGGGCAGGGGAAAACCAGTACAACCGCTCCATGTGGCTCCACTTCTTCCATAATGACGTCGGCATCCAAGAATGTGGGGTGCCCATGACCCATCTACCCATCAGAAGTCATCCAACAATGGGTGATTAACAACCTTTTACACTGTTACGAGGAGGAGGGTATTATCCCAACCCATGATATGGCCCACCTAGACCTGGAGGCTTCCAGGCCTCACCGTCAGCGCTTCCCTCAAGGGCCGCGTAGGAAGCCCCTGCTCCCCACCCCAACATTCAATCATTTCGGGAGCTTGTCCCCGGAACACCTTGACGACTCCCTACCTTACGCTGATGAGGTGGTTGACGTCTGGCTCAACCCGGTCAGAGCCCCGATTCAAAGGGTCCAAGCATTGGCCCCCACCCAGTCGCGTCAGTGCTGCCACCTGGCCTTTCTAGATGAACAGGTAGGCTATGCGCCTGCACCACCCTCACCGACTCGCCTGACCCGATGCTAGCGTTGGGCCAGAACTGAGGACGCCCTCCAAGGGGAATTAATGTTGAAAGCTACTGGGCCAGAGCCACTAACGACGCATATCATAATGTCCCTGCCCACACTAATCAGGGGCGCTCCTATGCCCAACATGGATCAAGGCCCCAACCACCCAACGAGCAGGCTGAGTCGACTCCCCGAGTCCCAAGCATGAGTGGTGATCACCGCGAACCAACCCGCGTTGATTTCACACCATTCGGAGTTCCTCCCTATACCACTATTCCACAATTTGTGGGCCTTCCCAGCTCCGAAGTTCATCATGGAGGTATGCCCCATGCTACCCCCAACCCGAATGAAGACCTGCCCCAGGACAGTGACACTCGGCAGGAAAGACTCTCCCTTGCCCACCACACTGGGAAATAAATTCTACATCCTGCCCCTGACCATCAATGTGAAGGCATTGCCCATATGGTCCCTCTCCAACGTGGAGATCCTCCCTTTGTTCTCTCCACAGCTGGCGAAGGTCCTCCTCACTTGGGAAACCAAAGGGGTGATGATCAGCCTCTCTCCACCCGCACCAAGCATGGAGGTCCTCCCCATGCTCCCGCCGGTTCCGACAGAGGTTTCTCCCACTTCGGTGCTGTTCATGGAGGTCCTACCCATGTCCCCTTAGACATTTTCCCCAGTTTTCCTCGCACCCCGGTTGTCTCAAGTGGAAGTCCTCTCCTCCCTAACACCAGCGTGGCCCCAAGATTACATGACGTGAATTTGCCTTGTCCTGAGGAGACACCTAGGGGCAGGAAGGCGGGTCTTCGCTGCCACAAGAAGAATCTTGGGAAGGCCCATATGGAGATCAAACCGACCCTCTTCTCGTATTATGAAGTAGAATACGACCCGGCAGTGGAGCCCTGCCCTTGGTCCTCCATGTCAAGGACCGGGGAAGGAACAAGGCATGTTAGCCTCATCCTTCCAGAATGTGAAGTCCACCAGATTCCCGCCTCTCTTCATAGGTACATCCAGGAGGAAGAAATTTTGGGTGTTTCATAGGTTCCGACCATGCAGTCACCAACGTCATCACCAGAAGCACCCTCTACCCTGACCAGTGATCACAGAGAGATATTTTGGGGACCGATGGTGGTTGAGCAACATTGTGACCCATCGCTGATAACCTCGAACCCTGCACCAGAAGTTGTGGCTATCAGCCTGTCGTATCGTGACATTGTGTTCAGGTCACCGCACTCTTCAGAGTTTGGCATGGAATTCAGCGACCAGTCGGCTCGTTCGCCGTATTCTCCGCCGCCCAGTTTACTGTCCCATCAGTACACCTCAGTTCCGATACCGGTTCCTCAGCCACCTCTAGTTGATGAGTGGGGCAATACTCAGCCAGACCCTAAATCCAAGCCCATGAGATTCTAGAACATTCTCGCGGTAGATCAATTCCCTGAGAAGTTCTGTCCAGTGGCAGCATCGATCTGTCATGCTCTGGAATCCCTCACCCCAGAGGAAGTCGAGTGCTTACATCAAACCCTATAGGTTACGTAAATCTGTCTTCGTTATTATCGGGTGGTATACCCCACCATCCCAGCATCCAAGTTCACATCGCGAAAATCTGCAAGCAATGTCGTCTGGTCGATTAGGGCGCACACCCCATGGCCCAGTGCCCTGAGTCACCAGGTCACCAAAATTCCCTCGAACAAAAATGCATTCAGAGTTTCATAGAACTCCACAAAATCAACAGGGAAGCTACCCCCCACGTGCAAGTCCTTGGATGGGGATAGTATGTCTCCCTCCTCTTCAGTCATATCTGGTGGCATCCTGACTCGTTATGAAACATTGAGAACATGACCCCAAGAAGGATTGCGGTCCACCTGGCTGACATAGTGGACAAGGAGGATGAGCTGGAGTTTCATGATGGAGATTTTCCCTCTGAGGGTTACCACCACAATTGGACCCATCAAGAAGGATTACTCATCAGCAAGGGAACCTCCTAGGCCTCCCTGTGCCCACCGAGTCATTGGTGCTCAGTCGAAATGCCGGTAAGGGTAAAGAGCATCCCGAAGCTGTCAAGAACTTTGGCATGTCCGCCTCAGTGCATAAGAAGGACGAAGACCCTGAGAAGGACGCGTTGAACCAGCAAATTGCTGAGCCGAAGAGGCTGGTCGATGAACTCCTGGCCGAGCGCGCTATAGAGAGGTGACCCGACTATGGTGATCCAAGGACGGGGCAGCATGGGATGGAACAACTCCCCCTAGTGAGATGCCACTGGGAAACCATGATCATACAGCTCCCACGGACAGGGCTGAAGCCAGAACTCATGGCATGAGGGCGTGATACGTCTCACCATACCCTCCCGAACGACGCGGAAATCCGAGGAATCCAACCCGGGCTCCCCCGGCCGCCCCGTAGGCCGCTCTTCCAGTCGCTCCACGAGATGTTGAACCCTACTTTAGTGTCGAATAGCTCGGAAATGAACTCATGGTTAGGGATCCCTTCCCAGATAGGGACCCCCGCGTAGATGATCCTATAGCAGCACTCATCGCTCGCCTCGAGGCATTGGAAACGTGGCAGGTGGCAGTCCCACCAGATGGCAAGCCATATCCCACATGGTGGGATGATATGCCTCCACCCCCGGGTTTTGGAAATAGCAATTTCTATCCCTTTAACGGGATAGGCAACCCGCCATAGCACCTGGCCCATTTTTCCTCCAGTTGTGGCCCCATGTTGGGGACCCTGGCACAACAGCAATCCGCCAAGATCTGATATTTTGGGCAGACATTGGAGGGCCCTACATTTTTCTAGTACAGACATCACCCTATTGGATCAGTGACCTGCTAGGAGGATCTTCGTAAGCAATTCCTATACCAGTTTAGCTCCACCACACAAAAGACCAGCATCACAGACCTCATCAAGTGCAAACAAAGGCCTGATGAGCGAGTCGCATACTTTATCGCTCGGTGGAAGGGGCTCACATACTCCCTCGATATGCCACTGACTTAAGAGAAATTACTGATGATGTGAATATAAAATGTCAAAACAGAACAGGTTCCTTCCCAGATCACCCAAAATTACCCTGGAGGGTTCCGAGATTTCTCAGATAAGGCCTTGCGACTCCAGGAAGCTCTACAACAGGCTAGTCATGCACGATCTCTGCCCCCTGTGATCCCAGCAAAGAGGGATGCTAGAGCCAATCCCACCACAGTGGGCCAAATAGAGGCCCCCTGGAAGCTAGAATTGCTGCTAGTGGCACCGGCCCCACAACCTCACAGAGGCCCTCTACCTTAGGCACATCTTATTTCCTAGCAACGACCACCTCAGAATCGGTAGGTTCCCCCACGTAATGAGACACCACCACCTAGGCAGAACAATCAGGCTCTTCCTCCTCGGTAGGCCCCTATGGCCCCTCGTCAGGGCCAAGCTCCAAGAGCCCCCTATCCAGAAAGAAGGAACTAGACTTACTCGTTCAATGAGAAACAGGTCCCCAGTTACATCTGTAGTGCCCTATATCAGGGGATTGTGCGCTTAACTGAGTGCAGAAGGCCGATAGAGGTGAATCTCACTGATCGCCCCAACTACTGCCCATATCATAAGATCCTAGGGCACACCCTCATGCAGTGCTATGTGTTTAAAGACTGGATCCAAGACAAGGTCTATAACAACATATTCAAGTTGCGCCCGGCCCCGACATAAGTGGCGGGTGTCTTTGTGAAGTCATAAAGTGGTAGCGATGATGAAGGCGAGTGGCAGCAGGTTTCCAGCCGCGGATCCCAGAAGTATGATGACTGGATGGCTCGTAAAACAGTCGCCCGCGCCCATGGTAATATTCAGGCATGCCTAAATCAGCCGAAGACTTCATGTGATGCGACCAGTACCTCTGCATCATCATCTCAGCCAGCCTCTTCATAGAAGGGAAAGCAGCGGCGGCGCAAGAAGAAGCAACGCGCTCCACCAATGATGTCATCATCCCGCACACTCAGTTACTTCATCCCCACTGAGATGGGGATTCATCATAGAATACGCCTATTAGTGGATGATTCCTCAAGCAATAGTTAGGGGTATGCTTCGGTTAATACTGTGGTGTTGGTAAATCCCTATATGACTCCCGATGAGGGGGAATTCCAGAAGAACCTCCCTAATGTCCCTAGTCAACATCAACATCGGTGGATCCACGACTACATGGGTTGTCGGGTGCATCAGTTGGAACCTCTAGCTAGGCCGTGCATGCTACTAAAACCATACAGCAGGCCCAGTGGAAAGCTCAGCATGCGCAACCTCCTCATCTGGTGCCCTCAGATCTATCTCCACTGCCCTTTGTGCTACATGATCAGGCAGAGCTACCTCGTCCGTACCGCAACCAGTCTCGCTATACTATAGTCTAATCATAGTTATCCATCCCACATCCTGCAGCTGCTTTTCAAGCCTCGACCAGTGAGCAATGGGGCGTACCTAGCACTAGCTAGCCACCGGTCCAGCCGTAACGGCCCGCCATGCCTCCAATTGCAGAGGGTCCTCCTGTAAGAAGAGGCTCGCATATGGCCCGGAAGTATGATGTTCTGAAGAACCTTGTCGGCATTCCAGCGAGGCTTTCTATCTTTGAGGCTCTTCGCCTATCATTTGAAATGCATTAAGCACTTGTCGGGGGCCTATGTAGCCCCCTCCAGTTTGAGACATAGGTAGTAGCTGCAGAAGCCTTCCATGCGGAGGCAATTGAGAATGCCAAATGCCAGGCAGTTATCTCTTTCTATGGTGAAGACGAAGATCCTCTTATATAGGGGAACATTCATCCACTATACATCACTGTACAGTTCAATGGTTTGGATGTTCGCCACTGTCTTGTTGAAATGGGTTCTGGGATTAACCTAATCCTAACTCGGACATTGTGGAAGCTGGGGTTGTCTAAGGATGATCTAACTCCTTCCGACCTCAGAATCCAGGGATACGATAGGACTAAGAAGACCTCTGTTGGAAAGATCCATTTTAATACATAGTTCGGTGGGCTAATTTCTAGTACCGAATTCATGGTTGTCTCCCAGGACACCGCATACAATGCATTGATGGTCAGGCCATGGCTCCACCTGCATGTAGTGGTACCTCCGTCATATAACCAATGCCTCAAATACTCCCGCAATGGTCGAGTAGGTGTGCTCCAAGGAGATACATCTCCTTTTGCTTCTTGTGAAGCCCGTTATCTGGACGTTGACTACTACAAGAGCAAGGATAAGCAGATTCTATTAAGTGAGGTTGAACCTGCCCCGGTCACAAGTGATCCCTGGGTGAGTCCGGATGATGCCTATGTCTTCCCAATCCATCTATTGGAGGCCACGACCCCCGACATGGGGTAATGCTTTGTCGTTTTAGGTACAAGAGGAAGGCATATTCCCAGGTCCAAGCGACTGCGAGAAATCACCTTGTACTCCTACACCAACTTGGTTTGGGTGTTCCTGGAACCTCATAACCCAGTACGGTATCAGGATGTTAGGATCACGACAACGGCGGTACGTCATACGTGTTTGTTTCACCGGGCAAGAATTAACCGGATCAAGCCAACGCGCCACTACTGCATTGATGTTATCAAGCGCGGCCCCAAGGGCCGAAGACCAGATGGGATTAGATCAACTTCTTTTATATATATGGTCTCAGTGGTGCAAGAATCTACTGACATGATGACCACTAGAGGTCAAGTCGGCACCAGCCTCCCATCAGAGTCTGGTGGCTCGGAGATAACTCCCCCCACAGAAGATCACACAACAAGCAGAGAAGAGGACCTAGAGGATGCTCCCCCCCCCCACCTTTGAAGAAGGCATGTCTTCCAAGGTTGATGAACAGGTACATGTGAACCTTGGTATTGAGGTAGATTCGAGACCCAAACTGATCAATTCCGCCATGTCCCTCGAGGAGAAGCAGTGGTACATGAAGTTCCTTAAGAAGCACTGAGATGTGTTCTCCTGGAGTTACGGCGAGATTCCAAGACTAGAACCCCAGGTAGTCGTCCACCGCCTTGGTCTCCCGACAACGCTTCACGGGTTCAAGAAGCCTCCCGGAAAGATGCACCCTTCTCACGGTTCCATGGTTGAGTCCAAAGTTGACTAGCTTATCATTGCGAACATCATCAAGGATGTCTAGAACCCCCAGTGGATAGAAAACATTTTTCTAGTCAGGAAGAAGAACAGACAAATCAGAGTCTGTATTGACTTCTGCGATCTCTACCACCACTGTCCAAAGGATGATTTCCCCCTCCCAGTGACAGAGTTGTCGATTGATGTCACGGCCGGGTTCCAAGCCCTATCCTTCATAGATGGGTATTCTGGGTACAACCAAATCTGGGTGGCACCTGAAGATGCGGATTCCACCGCTTTCAGGGCCACCCAAGGTACTTTTTGTTACCAGGTTATGCCCTTCGGCCTGAAAAAATGCAGGTGCCTCTTATCAGCGGGCCATGCACTGCATATTCAAGCCAATTCTCAAAACATTGGTGGAGTGCTATGTGGATGATCTGGTTGTCAAATCTCGTCAGCGCCAGGACCATCTCGAGGACCTTGAGAAAGTGTTCAGTTTCCTCCGCTCCCGACACCTGACGATGATCCCGTTGAAGTGTGCCATTAGGGTCACCTCCGGGATGTTTCATGGCTTTGCTGTCAGATACCAAGGCATCGATATCGACCTAGAGAAGATCGAAGCCATCATCCAGATTCCTCCACCGAGTAAAATTAGGGAGCATCGAGGTCTTCAAGGCCACTTAGCCTACATTCATCGATTCACTGTGAATCTGGATGGAATGTGTAAGCACTTTTCCTGAATCATAAAGAAAGGCTCCGCGTATGAATGTGATGAAGAGTGCCAGGCCTCCTTCGAGGAAATCAAGCAGTATCTTGTCAAGCCTCTAGTCCTGATGCCACCCATTGCCAGAAAGCCACAGGGCCTTTACGTGAGAGCTATGGAATGGTCTCTTGGCGCCCTGATCACCAAGAAGAACAATGAGGGGACAGAAAAAAACCTCCATTACCTCAGCTGCATGCTCCTCAATACAGAGACCAGATACTCCCCCATCGAAAAGAGCCACCTTGCCCTTGTGTTTTCTATACAAGTGTTGTGACATTACCTACAGCACCATGACGTATAGTTGGTCTATCGGGTAGACCCGATGAAGTACATTCTGAACCGCCCATGTTGACTGGCCGACTAGCACGGTGGGCGGTGATCCTCCAGTAGTTTGACATCAGGTTTGTTCCCCAGAAGTCTATCATGGGGAAATCATTGGAAAACTTCCTTACTGCCCATCCAACCACCCCGGATCAATCCCTATACTAGGATTTTTCTAAGGAGGCAATCCTCTCAGTCGATCATGCCATCCGATGTTGGAAAATGCACTTCGACAGTGCCCCCCAGAGCCCCATCGATAGGAGGCTCAATGTTCCTAAGATCAACAGAGTGGGTCTGGTAAATGTCTTCATTAATCCGGTGCAAGCCATCCTGCCTTACTCATTCTTATTGTCAGAAGGGTGCACCAACAACGAGGAATAGTATCAGGCTCTCATCAATAGCCTCGAGCTGGCCCTTGAGATCGATGTTCCCCATTTTCACATGAATGGAGATTTCGAACTAGTCATCAAGTAGGTTAATGGAAACTATGTTGCTAGAAAGCCATAGCTCATGCCATTGTTTGAGTGAAACCTCAGTCTAATGGCCCAGTTCCATTCTCAACCAGAGGATACCCCAGTCCCTCGGTCACAGAATGGTCGAGAGGACACTTTGGCTAGCCTAGCTGTGTCACTTACAGAAGCCGAGTAGGATGATTTGATTATACATGTGGCAAATTGGAGATTCATTTCCCCCTTCATCTCAGTGGATGACGAAGGCTCACTGGTAAGATATATTACCTTCAGATCCTCCATTCCAGGAGCCCTAGGTTCTTCAGATGCAGTGTTTGAGGCCACTCATGATTGGAGGGAACCTTTTGTTGAGTACCTCCAAAATCATTGACTCCCGGATGATCGGGTCGAGTGCGTGTGATTCTGACGCCGCGCACTGCAGTTTACCCTCCAGAGTGGTCCCAGACTTGAGTGGATCCTCTATAAGCGGGGATTTGATGGTTTTATCCTCTGTTTCATTCATGGAGTCGGGATTTCTCAAGTAATTTGAGAAGTTCATTCTGGTTCCTGCAGTGCCCACCAGGCTAGGCCAAAGTTGTCCCATCAGATCAAGAGACAAGGGTACTTCTTGCCCTCCATGATCCATGAATTTATCGAGTTTTCCAAGAGATGCCTCGTATTCCATGTTAAAGCTATCTTCCTGCATCGATCACCAGAACCTCTCCACTCCACCATGTAATCTTGTCCATTTTTCATGTGGGGACTCGATGTTGTGGGACCATATCCACCAGTAATAGCTTGGCAGTGTAGGTTCATCCTAACCGCTACATAATTATTCTCCAAGTGGGAAGAGGCAGTTCAACTCAAAGAGGTCAATCCCCATTCCATCATTGATTTCATGAGCTCCAATATCATCTACCAATTTGGAGTCCCTCGTGATGTCCTCACTGATAATGGCAACAACTTCCGAGAAGCCGAGATAAAGAAGTTGTATGCCAATTACAATATCCATTCGAACCATACCTCTCACTATTACGCACAGGCAAATGGACATATCGAGGAATTTAACATAACCCTTTCTAACATTTTGCAGAAAGTGGTTGGCCAGAATATGGAATGTTAGTTGGCCAATCTCCACAATTCCCTTTAGGCATATCGGACAACGACTCAAAATTCCACCCAGGTGACTCCACATTCCCTGTTGTATGGGTTTGAGGTCGTCCAACCCATCAAGATCCATCTGCCATCGTTACGCACTACATTATATGACCAGTAGGAGCCAGATAAGGTGACCCAAATCCATTTAGATGAATTTGAATCACTCGACGAGAACTGGCTATGTGCCCTGCACAATCTAGAAAGGCATCAGAATAAGATAGCCATAGCCTTCAACAAGAAGGTTCACCTTAACTCGTTTTTGCAAGGTGACATGGTATTGGCCCTCTGAGTTCCATTGATACCCAGTAGGAAACCTCCCAAGCTGGAGCCCAAATGGGAAGGACCATACATCATTCATAAGGTCTACTCCAATGGAGAATACTCCTTGGTAACCATAGATGATGATCACATAACTTCTCCCACCGACACCATGTTCTTCATGAAATACTTTGCTTGATCCTCGGGGCCCCGCATGACCCTAAATAGCACCCCATTCCCACACGACCTTAAAATGTATGGTCCTAGATAACCTTAAACTGGACGGTCCTACATGACCCTAAGTTACACGATGGTCCTACATGACCTTAAATTGTCTAATCCTGCATGACTTTAAACTACATAATCATCTTTCATGACATTAAACTGATCAGTATCGTCCCGTATGACAATAAACTGCAAAATTGTTAGAGTTCTTTGACCCTAAACTATGATCTCCCTCATCCACACTGCAAGACGTTAAACTGAAAGCTCGTAAGACCTTCCTGACAAAGGCCCAGCCTAAGACCCCATGGACTTCCCCGATCCAGGCTCTCTTGTGGGAATGTATTGTGTGGTATGGGATTATATCCCCATTCACATTGGGTTAGTCGTATTAATATACACATCCCCAGATGCGATGTGTTTCAACACCCTACATGACGTTAAAATTTGCTTCTAGAAATATGTATGGCTTGATTCCCATCATCATGGGATACGTAGGAATGTTCAGACACTTTGTTTTGAGCCCAGATGAAAACTCTTCTCTTTGACTATCCCCCAGGGTATATCTTCCTCAGTGGGTCCTAAAATGATGTAGAGTAGGCTTCTGTAGCCCCACTCATATGAGGATTATATTGGTCGCACCATCTACCCACTCCTGTTCTTCTATCCTCCCACGTCTTCACTGCATGACGTTAAACTGCATGGCCTCTTGAGAACTACCTACAGCTTGATTCCCAACCTTATGTGATACGTAGGAACGTTCAGAAATTTTGTCTGTTGGCCCAGCAAAAAATCCAGAATCTTCCCCTCGGGTCAAGACATATGGCAGGGTGCATACGTTTGCTGCAATTCACATCGAGGTTCCCTTGATCCAGCTCTACGTCCCCCACCCTGGAGATGTTCCCCTCATTCATATATGGGTACATCTATGCTTCACCCACTCCTTGACTGGGATTCCATCACCTTCCCCATCCGGAAGGTCCCCTGAATGGTATGGATACCAGGCCTAAGGGCCCCCTTACCATTTTAGGCCAACGCCCTCGAGGGTGCCAAGCAACAAGCTGATACATGTCCCGCTTTTCGAATGTGGTCAATGGACGATGCTCATTTGTTTCTCCCATCTCAGTTCACCATAGGGACTCTGTGTTTCAAACATGGTCAACATCCACCCTGGATCTTCGGGTCTACCCCAAGATGTCCCAAACATCGAGTGTAGTGATTCGTTCTACCCCATCCCGAAGCGACGACCTATTTCTGGGCAGGGCTAACTGTCGGGCACCTAGCCCAGATTCACTCTTATGGGATTGTTTGATATGGTGTGGTATTATTTCCTTCTTCCCGTCAAGTTTCTCACCATGTCGTACACATACCTGGATGAGACACCCCATCATCCTTTTTCCTCACTGCAAGATAATAAACAGCAAGCTGGTCAGGCATTCGTGACCAAGGCATAGCCTCAAGCCCCCTGGCCTTTCTGGACCCCGGCCCCCATCCTCACTACATGACAATTAACTGCAAGCTCATCAGTCCTTCCTGACCGAGGACTAGCCTCAGGCCCCTTGGATTTCCCGGGCCCCCGGCCCCCATCTTTATAGCATGACATTAAATGGAAAGCTGGTTAGGACTTCCTAACCGAGGCCCAGTCTCAGGGCCCCTGTCCTTCTCAGGCCCCTTAGCCCAAGTTCAAACCTGGAGTGTACCGTGTGGTGTGGGATTACGTCATCATTCATTTCGGGTTACTCACTGTTCCATACACCACCCTTATCCAGGGAATCCAATTCCCCGACCCTTGTCCTCACTGAATGATGTTAAACTGCGAGTAGACCAGGTCTTCCTCACCAAAGCCCAACTATCAGGCCCTTTGGCCTTTTCGGGAACCTTGCCCAGGTTCTCTCTTATGGGACTGTGCGGCATGGTGTGGGATTATATCCTCATTCATGTCGGGTTACTCGCCACGCCATACACATCCTCATTATGGTAACTTGCCCCTGGGTATCTTCGAGAACTACGTGTGGCTTGATTCCCATCCTTAGGAGATACGTAGAACCACCTGAATGTTTAGACTTCGGGTCCTGCCCCATGTATCAGAACTCTTCATTTTACCTTGGCCCGTTGGCCTCCCCTATCCTTACTAGACACCTTCGTCAACCCTTTTTCGGTGGTCCACCAATGTGCCTAAGGGTACTCTGGTTTAGTGGCTGGAATGTCGGAATCTACTCGGACATGTTCTCACCCGCTTTTCAGGCTTTGTGTTCCCCTTCATCAGGGCTTTCATCACCTTTCACGCCTGGAGGGACCCCCAAGAACGGCATGGATACAACACCTAAGGGCTATCCTACCGTTATGGGAAAACTCCCCCGAGGGTTTTGGAAAAAAATTGATACAAATCCCTCATTGCGAATATGGTCAGCGGTAGATGCTCGTTTGTTGTTCCCACTTCAGGGTAATGTGATATGGAGACTGTTTTTCCACCACGGCTAATATTATCCTCCATCACCACACCAAACCCATTAATCCCAAAAGGTCGGTCACATGATTTACATCCTTCTTCACCTCATCATGTACATGTAGTGCTTCAAAACTCTTGATACTATTCATCAGTGTGCATTTGTGTGTTAGAAGGACAAAGGCTGTGATAGGGGCATCATTCAAAGCACTGCAACGATTTCCCTTTGGCGTGCATTCCAGGTATTGTAAAAGACATCTTCCTCCCTTCTTTCCCACACCTAGTTTGACTCATGTGGGCTTAGGGATCAGGTCAAGGTCTGTACTTACTTGGAAATTTCCATCCCTCCATGGTCTGAGCTCTAAGACTATAAACTATGATCTCCCCAGAACTACGTACAACTTGATTCCCATCTTGTTGGGATATGTAGGAAGGCCCAGACCTGGGTAAAACATGAGATTTGATAATTTTCCTTTTCTATCTCACCATCTGGACTTTGAATACGGGACCTCGTGGCATGGTACGAGATTACGTCTTCATTCACGTTGGCTTTTCATTGGTCGCACCACGCGCACCCCATTCTTAAAATTAGCCCTCCTATCTCTGGTCCTGCATGACATTAAAAGGAAACATTCTAGAACTACGTGTGGCATGATTCCAATCCTTATGGGATACGTAGGACCACTCTAATGTATAGACTTTGGGTCCAGCCCCACCTCTTAGAGATCTCCCGTTATCCTGGTCACCTAGGCCACTTGTCCTGTCCCTCTCAACGAGGGGGATATATAGGTGAGGAACAGGGTTTTTGGCACCATTCCCCCCTTCTCCTAGGAATCCCCTATCACTTGGCCACCCTCAAGTTGAGTCCCTCGACCCCTTGCAGTGGTTCTCCCATGTGTTAAGAGTACTCTGGTCTAGGACCAAGAGTGTCAAATTCAACATAGGGAAGTTCCTTCATTTTTTAAAGCATCATGTTACCCTAAATTCGGACCTCCATTATTTGTCACACCTGGAGGGACCTCCGAGAACGGCATGGTACAATGCCTAAGGGCTCTCCTACTGTTACGGGCCAATGCCCATGAGGGTTCCGAACAAAAAATTGATACAAATCCCACGTTTCTAACATTGTCAGAGGTCGATGCACATTTGTTTCTCCCCATTTCATGATAACGCGACAGGATGTTGTGTTTCTAACATAGTCAGCAGTAATCCTACATCATCACTTTAGCCCGGTCATGCCTTGAATGTTGGTTTCATGATTCATGTTATGTTCCACCACATCGTGTCTAGGTAGAATCATGAAACTCTTGGCGCTATCCCTCAGTTCACCTCTGAACATCAGGGGGACAAAGCTACAATACGGCGTCCTTCTGGGCTCCCACGGTTCGAGATCAATGACCATAAACTAAGACCTTCATTAACGGATATGCGGGGCTCGAGCCTCATCCCCATGGGATGCGATCGGTCACCCGGAAATCCTGTTTCCAAGTCCAACTCAGCTAGGAGCTAGTTTCTCATGCCCCTTTCACTCTCACCCCTATTCGGGCCCCTTGGACCAAGGTTCCAATATCAGAATTGCATATGGTGTGATGTCGGATCATGTCCCCATCCAAGTCGGTTATGTTTCATGGCACCATACACATTCCCTAGCTAGCATCGTCTCTACTACGTCTGTGCTGCATGCTGTTAAAATGCATGCTCAGTCCTATCACATGACCCTAAACTATGAAAATATCGTCCTGGTCGCACGACGAAAAACATCACTACATTGTGATGACCTCATCACAAAGAAATTCACGTTGGGTATCGATCATACACCATGCCATTTTTCAACCCCTACTACGGATTGATTCTTGTGGCGATGTCAGGGCTTTCTACCCTAGGCATGTCGCTTAAAAAAACCACTCACCTTAAAGGACAAACAAGATTTATCAAATACCGCTTCTCTTGGCACGAGGGCCACGCCTGCCCTCCCTTTCATCCTTTGCATTGGTACCTTTCCATGCCATGCCATCATTCAAGAACTATTTGTGGCTTGATTCTCATCATTATGAGATAGTGTTTCTGATGCTTTTACGCCAGGGCGCGCGCGCATGTCCGTCACACATGGGAGGACGTGCGGCTCGTTGCCCCGCATTCCCGCTTTCCAAAGGCGGGTGTAAACCGTTTCTTATTTAGGGACGTCTGCTCCTTGATCGAAACTGGGATGATTGGATGTTGGTCTTCCTTTCATGGATTCCTCCTCGGAGCTCTTCACCTAATCTGGGTCTCCCTTATAGATTTAAGACGGGTCCGTGAAGCTCATTCCCAGTGCTATATCTGCCTGGACGCTGGTTAATTACGCTGCTTCCGTCGAGACGCTCCAAGGGGTCTTGTCGGGGTAGAAACCTTCGGTGAGTAGAATGGTCACGTTGGGGTGTCAGTGGCATGTATTGATGCTGGGGATCTTCATGTATGTCTTTTTTCCCTTATCACATGGCTTCTCGAGGGCGCGGAAGCCCGTGTCATCCCACATCGAACACGGGGAATATGTACCATCTGAGGTTTTCATCAGCTTCCCATGTCTAACACGAGGTTTGTCACGAGTTTAACATCTTGTGGAGATGGATCAGATTGATCGAAACACTGAGAGTGGCTCAGATTGAAGGACCCCCTAGGGGGAACACCGATGCTGGGGCCAACACGTGGGCGGCTTCCAGGATACTATGGAGTGGGATGGGGTGGCATGATCTCACCGGGTTTTGGTGGCCCGGGTAAGGATCAGGTTGGATGATGGAGTGACGGGATTGAACCTCATGGAGGCTTCCTATGTATACCCATGGCAGGGAATCAAATTCTGCGTAGTTTGGTGATACAGTGGGATACCTGAAAAGGAAACCCGTGAGAATGGACGCATGGATTGGAGCCTGGAGGAAGTGAGATCTACGGGTTAGGGAATGAGCTTCCCCAGGCACGTGGGATTGAGGGGGGAAGTCAGGATGAGACGTGGATGTGAGGCATGGGGCTTATGCTCTGAGATGGCCCAAGGGGGGGGATATAGTTTAACGTCATGCGGGATGAGATACAGTTTAATGTCATACGGGACGAGGGATCAGGGGCTTATGCTCTGAGGCGGCACATGGTGGATATGGGGCTTATGCTCTGAGGCGGCCCATGGTGGATATGGGGCTTACGCTCTGAGGCTTCCCATGGTGGATATGGGTCTTACGCTCTGAGGCATCCCATGGTGGATATGGGGCTTACTCTCTGAGGTGGCCCATGGTGGTCGGGGAACCGACATGGAGAGGTCGGAACGACCGGGTGGTGGTCTTGAACCTCGTGGAGTCTTCCTATGTACCATGCGTTAGCATGGATCAAAGTCCTCGTAGTTCGCTGGTATGGGGATTACGCTCTGAGGCGGCCCATAGGAGGATGTCATGGTCGATGCGTGCTCTAATCTCATGTGAGTCATGCTCGGTGTGAGAAACAAGAGGCATCAGGGACCAGACGATCACGTCGTGAAGGGTGCGTCCGTGAGTAGTCGAATGGGGCTTACGCGTGGTGCGGCCCAAAGAGGAATCATGGTCTTATGCGTGGTTAGCAGCCCGAAGAATAAAGAGGGGCTTACGCATGGTTAGCGGCCCGAGGTGTCGGGGCTTACTCCAGAGTGGAGGCCCGTGGTGCGACAAAGCGTAGTGGGAAAGGGACTACACTGGCCTTGGCAGGGGGAAGTACGGAGGCGCATGGGTGAAACCTTCCATAAGAGAGGCTATGAGATTATGCTCTCAGGAAGCCCTTCCCCCGTGGCCAAAGACCACTCCGAAAAGGAGGATCTCATTCCATGCGAGGAAGAGTCCATTCCCGTGGAGACGAGAGGCGTAAAAAATGTCTGAGCTTGGCGGACCCTGCGTGCGAAGCACGGGGTCGGACCATAGTTTAATGTCATGTGTTAAGGATGAGGTGCTTAGCAGTTTAACGCCCTACAGCTTGGACGAGGTGGGTTCACTCCACACCCCTAGGGCTTACATTCTCAATGCCCTCTACCCCTTGTAGGAGGGAAGGCATCGACAAGGCCATAGTGAAGGGGGGCCGCATGGTGAACCATTGAGGGGTCCACGTTAGCGTGGCTATGAAAAGAAGCAATAGCTGTTAGCGTGCCTATGTGGAGAAGTATAAGTCAAAGAAACACAATGGGAAACATCGCCCAAGGGACCTTGAGGTTACTTCGTATGAGCCTGAAAGGCTGTACGGGAAAACAACGCATGGTGCGCATGCTCGGCAGGGAAGATCAGGTGCCGGCATGGAAAGGCATCCAACGAGTGTCAAGGTAAAGGGGTCTTGGGTGTTGCATGCAAAAGGAAGGTTTGAACGCAAAACACTGGGATGGAGTGCAATAGGGCCAGATAATTGCACGTATTGGTGATTGCGCGCAAGTTATTGCACGCGTAGAGGGGGATCATGCGCAAGGGAAAACGATCACGCACAAGGGAAGTACCCAGAGGAGGAGGCAAATTCACTTATGCCAGTGGAGTTGCGCACAAAGGCGAACCCCAGGGCAAGGTTGCACAAAAAGGGGGATTACCTGGAAGTCATATTGCGCGCGGGGGGAGTCGAATTGCGCACATTGGAGCCGATCCAAATTCCTCAACCCCCAAACCGTCTGGGGTCGCCTTCTATTTATAGGCATCAGCCGGCGCGAAATCCAGGTGGCACGCGAATGTTTCCACGACGGGAACTGTCGGCACGCAAAGCTTCACCACGAAGAATGGGGGCATGCAAAATTGTGCGCCTCAGCGGTTCGATTACGCAAATCACGGGAAAGCTTCGCGTGCACATCTTTATTTCGCCCAAGCCCTCCTTTATTTCACGCACCACATTCTGGGCCTCCGGACCGGGCCTCTGATCCCGAATATGACTTCGCTTTGCCATTTTGAAACATCCTCAACGAGTTACGGACTTTTTCAGCATCTACAAATGCCCCCCCCCCTTGGAATTGGATCGGCGAGAGGTCGCAATGGTCAGATTCTGAGGGAAACTCTGAAACGCCGGAACAGGGCCAGTCTAAGGCGCTTAGCACGCAAACAACCCACGCGGCATGCAAAACGATGGATCTGCGCGGAATGTACTTTCTGCACGGTGCGGAACCCTGGACTCGCCTATAAAAAGGGGCGTTGGGTCCCAAATCCATTTTCCCACCTTTTCCCCGAGATAGGCTTATAGCTCTCATGTGCGAAACTGCTACCGCGGATGTGCGTAAAAACGCTATGGCATCATGGAATTCCTACCGAATTTTGGTCGTCCTTGCGCGCCTAGTCAGGATATTCCGCACATAGCGCGCCGTTTGCGTGCTCAACTCCAGGATTTCGTTCCCCCACTTTGGATTTCATGCAACACTCTCAAATTCTGTGCACTACATCATCGTTTCGTGCAACTCCTGAAATATTCGTGGTGGCCGCAAACCGAGTTGATGAGGGGGAAGCCGCCACTCGTATGACCGAAATGGCAGCGAACAAGGAGGTTTATGGCGCAAAGGTGATCGTTTCCAACAACCTGACTTTGTTTGATCTGCTGACTCCCGCCCAGAAGATGTATCCTCTATCTGAGAGCCTCCCACTCTGGAATTTTGGCATTCTGGAGGAGGTGCCCCTGCCGGGCTTCGAGATGGACACACCGCGGTCATGGGTGACCCGGGAGGATGAGCTTCCTCGCTAAAAAATCACCAACAATGGACGTCCTACTAGGGAAACCAGACATATGGACGAATATGTACTGAACCCAAGGAATAGGAGCATTACAGGGGACGAGCCCATCACAGAGAATTCTCCAGCCCTCTATGCGAGCACGTTCCGTCAGAGCATCACAGATGACACGAAGGGCTGGCCGAAGGATTGGGACCTGCGGTCCGTGGGTAACTTCACTAGTGAGTTGGCCTGGGCGTTCTGGGTTTGCCATACCTGCGACCAGTTCGGGTATGAACTGCGGTATATTGGCCTGTTTGAGGCGGTATGGATGTCGCAGGTCCACTTCCATCGTCAACCTGAGCTTGGGTCGGATCTATTCACCTGGTGGTCTCCTGACACCAATAAATTCCACCTTCATCATGGGGAAGTCAGCATCAGTCTCTGGGACGTTCATTGCATCGGAGGTATCCCACTGGAGGGCTACCAATACGACAAGTTCGTTCCACCAAAGAACACCTGGGAAGATAGGTCACAGATGCTCATGCTGACGTGGCACCTACTGGAGCTGGCCAAAGAGAGGCTGGGGGTCAAGGACTTCCTGAAGGACATTTCCTACAAGGGCTGGTTCAGCCTGTTCCATGAGAAGGATCTGGCTGTCAAGATTCTGGGATGGGGTAAACGGTGCCCAACCGCAGCTTAGAGGAGCAGGGATGGGTCATAATGAAGGACCCTGGAGGCGGGGCAATACCAATCATGGGGCTATCACGTCATCGAGGACCGGGACCCGAATGTCCGGTATGTCGGGTTCCTTGCCACCTTCCTGAGCAAGAGGCTCTTGCCGGTGCGGGACGCGAGGATGGGCGTCTGTCCAGCAACATTGGTGATGGCGGGCACCATGGCCGCCAACAAACAGTTCAACTTGGGCGTCCCCATACTGGCCAAGCTGTATGCCATCCTGGGACACATCTCACTAGGGGGGTCGCCTCGGAGAGTATGTGGCCCCTTCTAGATCTTCCACGGCTGGGTGGTGGCTCATCTCGGTGGGTACACTTTCCTAAACGCCATCCGTCCTCTGGGAAATGGCCTGCGACCGTCCTTGCTGAACATCGCATAGGTGGCGCCGATGACGCTCAATAAGGAGGGCGTGAGAATCTGCATCGGCAATGAGAGGAACCGATGGGACATGATGGGGATACGATACACATCATTGAATTAACAAGCGCAGAGTGGTCTTCCATCATGGCGGTTCCTGTAGCAGCCAGAACACTAGAGGCCAATGCTCTAGACTCCTCTAAGTCCCACGCTTCACTACTGGTGCTTGTTATCAAAAGCTCCCAACTAATCATTGTATGCCTTGCACAGTGATATCTACAATGGAGGCTCGTCAGGATGCGGATCCCGGGCCGTCCGTAAGCGGATCAGTGGCGGACATAACAACTCATTCAGAACATTCTCTCTATACTGAGTCAACCCTAAAAATTGGTGAGTATGGGGTAGCGGGCATCAGCCGCGCTGGTCTTGAGGCGAGGCCGGAGGCTGGTGGAGGCATCATCGCTGCGGGGGCGAGAGAGGAAGGTCACCCGGACGTCGAGGATCCTATTCCTCATGAAGAAATCCCTGAGGCAGATCCTGCTGCCGATCTGGTGGCTGCCTTCCCCACATACCTACCCGCTGACCCTGAGGAGGTAGATGACTTGGACTTAGAGGCAGCTGAGGAGAACCAGATGACACGGCGCAAAGGGTGTAAGTGCATTCGACGTTTTCTCAGACAGCCCCAGTCGGATTGGCTGAGGCGGATGGGATCCCTCCAGACCTGGCTACGCTTCCTATGCACCGGAGGGGCTGACGCTAAGCACCTTCACCTGACGGTCTGTGATTGCATGGCCGAGAAGATATTCGAGAGCAGCCGGTGCACTGATGATGCCTAGTGTAGGGAAAGATCAACAAGCGCCTGAGCATTGTTGAGGGTGGAGCAAGAGGTCTGGCACCTCGAAGGGCAGGCGGCAGATAAAGAGGCCTTTATTGCAACATGTTCAGAGCTTGTGGAGCAACTGACGGCCCAGCAGGCTGACGCACAGGAACAACTGATGGAGGCGAGTCACCAGATGACCGTACTTCGAACCGAGCGGGCGCAAGCACACGCTAGGATTGGCGAGCTGCGCTCTGCGGCTGCTAATGAGGAGAGAGTCTTCAAGGAGCGAGAAGCGGTCCTGGAGACTACCATCCAAAGGGTAGCAGCGCTGGAAAGGTCGATTCAGTGCGCTGTTCCTTAAGGGATTTGTTTTGGCCATCTCATGAAACTCTTGCTTGTACTGCCCACCATCTCAATCCAATACATGGCCAAATCCATTCATCTATACCATTGGTTTAATATGCTCGACCATAATTCCGAAATGAATAACCACCCATTACTAAGCTCTTGTGGGTTCCACCCAACGCGAGAAGTAGAGGATACTCGGGTCATCTTCTCATCCAACTATGGGGCATTGGCCAAGCCTAGGAATCCGAAGTTGGGCCTATATTTCTGAGGAGAAGACCTCAGACCGATTGATATATCCCCTTCTCAATGCGCTCTGACACACGAGCGGGGAAATTCTGGGGTCATTGAAATCCATCCGAACATAGGGAGATGGAATGAAAAGGAAAATCACGCTACCCGAATTCAGAACAATGTGGGGTGCGATGATGGAGGAAGACTGTTAACCGTGACGGAAACACAACATCCATATCGTGTTGGCCTGGAGTGGGGACAATAAATGAGGGCTGACCGCTAACCCTGTTTGAAACACAGGGCCTAACTCAAATATCGTCGGTCAGTTTCCCAGAACGTTGGCCCAGGACAGTAGTCAGACTATAGGTCTATCATCCACGTTGTTACAATAGGCGGACCAAAGGTCTATCATCCATATTGCGGCAGCAGGCGGACCAAAGTCTATCACCCGTACTATTAGGGGGTCCCGTCAGACATGACCAGTCCTCCGGAACGTTGCCCCAGGAAAGTAGGTGGACCATAGGGCTTTCATTCATACTATTAGGGGGTCCTGTCAGACATGAAAGAGAATGAGGAACCGAATAAAGGGGCACGCAAAGCGTGGAAGGTGGAGTGGTGGTTTGTTCAAACAGAGTCCAACACTCTTGAAATTGCGCCGCCGTGGCGGAGGCGCATCAGGAGTATGTACCAACCTGGTCACGGGTCATCCAAATTTTTAGGCAAGGCCTCTCTGGTGAGAGAACTTCTGCTTCCCATTATTACTATGGGGAATCCCAAACTTATTCGGGGTGGTTGTCACGATTACACCACCTCCCATAAAGTCAGGCCGAGGGGCCGACAATAAGGAGGGATGAGGTTTGGTAATCCCTGGGGATAGACCCAAGACGAAATGTCTGTGTGTTCCTACGTATCTCATTTGGATGAGAATCAAGCCACACGTAGTTCTAGAAGCACAGTTTAACGTCATGTTGGACAAAATACAGTTTAACATCGTGCAGGATGGGGGACACATCTCATCTGGGGATGGGCACGACACGACAAGTAACCCGACGTGAATGGGGACATAATCCCACACCACACCGTACAATCCCACAAGAGATACCAAGTCGCAGAAAACCAAGAAACAGATCTTATTTTTAGGTCTTAGAACTCGGACCAAAGGAGATGGGGAATGGGAGACACATGGTAAGGCGGCTGCAAAACCCAACGTGAGTGTGGGGAAAATCCTTTCTTACTAGGTGCTCCTGGGGATGCGTTTAGGCCGAGAGACCGAACACGGAAGGTTAGGATGGGCCTGTGGGGAAGTTCCCAGGCACTCCTACATATCTCATAACAATGATAATCAATCCATACGTAGTTCTGGAAAGGCATCATGGCACGATATGGCACCTGTGGAAAGGATGAAGGAGTCGTGCGTGTCTAGCCCTCGTAATAAAAGAAGCGGCATTTGATATGTCTTTTTTTTTTCTTGAAGGTAAATGGTTTTTCTTTTGTGGGGCAACTGGCTCAGGGTAGAAATTTGTGGAGTCTCCACAATAATCAAGCCACAGTAGGCGTTGAAAAGCGGCATGGTAATCGACCAATACCTGGCGTGATGTCCCCCATGGGGAGGTCATCAAAATGCAGTGCCATTTTTTGTCGTGCGGCCAAGACGATATCATCACAATTTAAGGTCGTATGGTAGGACCAACAGCACAGTTTAAGGTCGTATGTTTTGGACCAACACTACAGTTTAAGGTCGTATGGTTTGGACCAACAATGCAGTTTAAGATCGTACGGTTTGGACCAACAACTCAGTTTAAGGTCGTATGGTTTGGACCAACAATACAGTTTAAGGTCGGATGGTTTGGACCAACAACAGAGTTTAAGGTCGCATGGTTTGGACCAACAACACAGTTTAAGGTCGTATGGTTTGGACAAACAGCACAGTTTAAGGTCGTATGGTTTGGACCAACAGCACAGTTTAAGGTCGTATGGTTTGGACCAACACCACAGTTTAAGGTCGTGTGGTTTGGACAAACATCATAGTTTCAGGTCATATGGTTTGGACCAACAACATAGTTTAAGGTCGTATGGTTTTGACCAACAACACAGTTTAAGGTTTTATGGTTTGGACCAACAACACACACACGATGCGATAAAGCATGCCTGATGCAGGTGAGGGCGTAATCCCATACCATCACCACGCCTGGTTCCGAGAGAGGAGCCTCGGGCCAAAGGGGCCTACGAGGGTTCAACAATTAGGGTGGTGGGCAGGAGATGCTAGCTTCCAGCTATGATGGGCCCAAAACGCAATGTCTGGGCAACTCCTCATTCCCCATGGGGATGAGTTTCAATCTGCACGCAACCTGTAGAGAAGAAACCCAAGCACATACTCTAGTGCTCAGATCGTGGGAGCCCCGAGAGACATCGTTACGCAGATCAGTATGTCTGATGTCTGGGGGTGTACTGAGGGTTATTACGAGGAGTGTCGAGATTCCACCTTGACACGGTGGGGGTGGAACACAATGTGAATCACACAACCAACATTCAAGGCCCAAGGAAGCCGGTGTGACGACTGAGGATTACTGCTGACCGTGTTCGCAACACAACATCCTATCGCGTTAGCCTAGAAGTAGGGGAAAACAAATGAGTATAAACCCCTGACCATATTCACAACACGGGATTTATAACAATTTTTCACCCTAAACCCTCAGGGGTGTTGGACCGTGACGGTTGGAGAGCCCTTAGGCGTTGTATCCAGGCTGTTCTTGGGGGTCCCTCCGGGTGTGAAGGATGGTGGGGCATGAATGACGGGGAACACAGAGCTTGAGAAGTGGACGAAAACATGTCTATGTCGAGTCTGACACTCCAGGTCCTAGACCAGAGTACTCTGAACACATTAACAGACCATTGGAAAGGGTCGAAGGGCTCAGTCTGAGAGTGGCCAAAAGATGGAGGATTTCCAAGGGAAGGACAGACCAAAAGACCGAGGAAACCGGGAGATCGTGGGATCTATTAATAGACGGGGAATGGACCTGAAATATAAGTGTTCAAGCGGTCCTATGTATCCCATAAATATGGGAATCAAGCCACACGTAGTTCTAGACAGTTCCTTTTAATGTCATAGGAAACACGACATAGGAGGGCTAATCCTGATATCAGGGTGTGCGTGGTGAAGATATTGAAAACCCGACGTGAATGAGGAAATAATCCCATACAACGCCACACGATCCTGTGGTCAAGGTCCCAAAGGCGAGACAGAAACGATGCATTAGCGGACCTCGAGCTGAACCCAAAGACGGAAGGTCTAGGTGCTCCTGGGGCTGGACCTGCGATGAAATGTCTGTGCGTTCCTATATATCTCATTAGGATGAGAATCAAGCCATACGTATTTCTTGAAGCACAGTTTAACGTCATGTTCGACAAAATACATATCTTTGTTTTAGGTCTAAGAAATCAGGTCAAGGTGTAGTTTAGGGTCATGCTGGATCATACAGTTTAAGGTCATGTTGGACCATAATGTTTAAGGTCATGTTGGACCATACAGTTTAAGGTCATGCTGGACCATACTGTTTAAGGTCATGCTGGACCATACAGTTTAAGGTTATGCTGGACCAATATGAGGCTTAGGCAAATAATTTCTTGAGGAACCTGGCATTGGTGGGAGGAGTTATGCGCTCACCACCCATAGTCACCAGGGAATACGTGCCATTGGGATAGACCTTATGGAAAATAAAAGGCCCCTCCCACTTGGGCTCCAACTTGGGTGGTTTCCTGGAGGGAATCATTGGCGCTCTGAGAGACAGCACTAGGTCACCTTGTAGGAAAGAGCGGAGGCGAACCTTCTTATTGAAAGCTCGAGCCATCCTGCTCTGATGCCTTTTCATGTTATGTAAAGCGCGAAGCCTACTTTCGTCCATTGCTTCCAATTCAGCTAGACGGATTTCGGCAACTCTATCCGGCGCTTGCTGGTCGTAGACTACCGTGCGTAATGAGGGCAACTGGATCTCGATGGGCAGGACGACCTCAGCTCCGTATACCAGGGAATACGGATTCACCTGGGTGGAGTTATGAGTCGTCATCCTATAATCCCAGAGGGCGTTGGGGAGCTTTTCCTGCCAACGTTTCTTATTCTGACCAACCATCTTTTGTAGAATGTTAGAGAGGGTTTTGTTAAACACATCAATCTGTCCATTCGCCTGCGCATGATAGCGGGAGGTGTGGTTAGAGCAAATAGTGTACGTGGTGTACAATTTCTTCAGATCGGCTATAGGGAAGATGGTTCAGTTATCTGTTAGGATAGCATGAGGTTCTCCAAAACGATATATGATATTGGAGCTCACGAAGGATGCGATAGAACATGCCTTGACTTTGCCGAGCGAGATTTCCTCCACCCACTTCGAGAAGAAATCTGTTGCGGTTAAGATGAACTGGCACTGGCGGGTCATCACCAGCGGGTAAGGCCCTACGACATCCAACCTCCAGACTACAAAGGGCCAAGAATACTTGGTAGTATGGAGAGGCTCCGAGGGCCGATGTACAAAGTTAGCATGAACATGGCATGCATAAAACCTCTTGGAAAACTCAACGCAGTCGTAGATCATGGAGGACCAGAAGTATCCCAACCTCTGAATCTAGTGGGACAACTTTGACCCGGCCTGGTGGGTGACATAGGAACCAGCATGCACTTATTTCATGACCTGTGGGATCTCGACTCCTTGAAGACAATGGAGGAGAAGATCATCAAATCCGCGCCTGTAAAAGAGCTTCTCAAGGCTGGGACCACTCTGAAGCGTGAACTGAGGCGCGCGGCGCCAGATTCATTCTCACTCAGCTCAGTCTGGCGGAATATTGATGTGCTATGGATATACGACCAAGGGCGTCCTCCAGTTAGGAACTATCCCGATTACCGCGCCTGAAGCCCCAAGGGATCCTGATGTAGGGGAACCAGCGGTGAGATGGTTCACTCACGTGCCATGATCGCCCTCTAGAATAACTGGAGAAATGAATCTCCGGTGTGCCACGTGGATGATTAGTTCATCCTTTTCGGGCTCCGAAAGTGATGCGGCCCAGCTGGCCAAAGCATCTGCTCGACTGTTCTGCGACCGGGGAATGTGAACGACCTCTGGCCGGGAGGGGAACATAGCCATTATACGGAGGGTGCACTCCAGCAATGGCACGAGTTCCAGCTTTCTGACAACATATTCACCATTGAATAGCTTGATGACTAGCTCGTAGTGTAACACCCCAAGCTTCCACAGTACGTTTCCCTTCGAATAATTCAATAGTGTGTGTTGTACGCAACCTCGAGCTCTAACAAACACCACAACTAATTAAACTAGCCGTTGTGAATAGTAATACCTACTTTTTGAAATTTTATAAATTTTGTTTATCAAAATGGACTTCATTTTTGGATTCAGAATATCAATATTATCCTATGTTGAATTTTTTGTATTTTTCTGAGAACGTCTAATTTTTTATGAATAGTGAAAAATACTTAAAAACAACTTTTTTTAATAAAGATAATTTATAGTGATAAATTATACTATTTAGTGGTTTAAAGTATAATTAGAATATATTTTTACCATTTTATCCAATGGTGGTCATTAGAATTAATTTAACATTGAAATTGGACATAAACAATTGCCAATCTTTTGATATAAATTGTTTCTTAAAAACACGCTATTTGTTGTGACAGCGGGAATTAATTATAAAATTAATTAATGAAACTTATATGTTTGTAATTTTGTAAAATAGGCATCATTTTTGAATTTGGAATATCAATTATAGCTTAGGGTGAAATTTTGGCATTGTTCTGAAAAACATCAATTTTTGATGAATAGTGAAACCACTAAGTGGTAGTTAAATAACTGATTTTTCGTTTAAATGAAATATTACCACTTCTGTGATTTGATTTTCAAAAATCCGACATACATAGTTGTCATTAAGAAGTAAAATGTGGTTCAATGAGATTAAAATATTTTTTGGTGAATAGTAACTTTTAAGTTCTTAATCGCGATTAGAGGTAATTAGTGTAGTTTAAGGTAAAAATAATGTTTTAAGAATATGAGATGAGCTTGACACATGTCCTACCCTCATTGGATGTGCCATGGCCGACCAAGAAAATCCATGGGTCAACTTGGGGACCCCATGGAGCCACTTTAGTTAGAAAATGACATAAATACCTTTTATTTAAGGTTAAAGTAAAAAATGACACAAACATGAAATGTTTTACTAAAACAATTTTTACATGGGGTTATACAAGTCATATTTTTGACTATAAATAGTCATTGGAAATCTAAAAAGATTCCCTACATCATAGTATTTTTTTTTTAATTTCTAGACATTAAATAAATTAAATTATTTATGACATCATTATGATGCAGCGATGACCTCATTATTTAACGATTTTAATAAAATGAAAAGATAATATACAATCCAAGTCTTACAATTGTCTAAAGACTATTGGATGGGTAGATTTCGAACCCTTATCACCTTATCCACGAATTATATAAGTGTGGTACCTTTAGAATCCGAAAAGCATTGTATAATAATGTAACATTTCAATCTTTCCAAAAGAGCCCCTCCTCTCCTCTTATAAAAGGCCCCCACCTCTACCACCTTATTCACACTTTCAAGCCTTTTGGTTTGGCCAACCTCTGCCCAAATACTCTCGCAACTTCTCTCCCTTCATCCTAGAAGCTCTACTTTAGTCAGAAAGCCATCCTAAGGAGTCCTTTTGATCAAATCAAAAGGAAGAACCCGAAGAAGAGGTAACGTTTTCATCACCCTCTTTCAAGTTTCTTTCTTCTTCCACTCCCTCTATGTTTATTATTTCAATTCTAAAATTATAACTCCAGTATCTTCTATATACTGTGATGTTATTATAAATATGGAAAAACCATATTCAGTATTCTACCCATCATTTGAATGACATGTCACCATACGTGCGTACGTACGGCTTACCGTCTCCACGTCGTGGTGTAATTTTTATTCAATATATTATTATTTATATGGGTATAATAATGATATGTAATTCATGTAAATAATAAATATAACATGATAATGATTCTGTATATATGATATACTATCCAATTATATATTATTTTAATATCAAAATAATGATATTGTCGCTCGTGCGTACGTACGGACTACCGTCTCCATGAATGCGATGGGATTCATTCTCCGTCGTATCCATTCAAGTATAATTATCATTTGATGATCTAAAAATAATTTTTAAGGACATTATATCATTCTGGATATGAATAAGATACAAACTATCCATGAAAACACGACTTACAAAAATGAGTAGGTTAACACCCGAAACAACGATAAATCTAAGATATTGTTAACAAAGCAATGTTAAAAGATCATATATGATATCATATGAATGTATATGATTCTTGTATAATTTAATAACAATTATTTCACCATTATATAGGAGGTTAACCTACCATAACCAAGGAAAAGTACAAGGTAAGGGTTTACTTCACAACCTCTTCATTATCCAAGGTTGTTTATACATAATTATCTATTGGGACCTCGTTATCATCCACATCCATGTTTCTTAAAAATGTCTTTCAAAACATTTTTACTTTTAAATTGAAAATGGGTTAAATTCATTTATACCCTTATACGTTTTTGAAAGGAATCTTACTGTCGTTTTCCAAACAATGTACTTTTTGAACTTTTTGACAAATTTAAGGTAAGAATGTTTTTTTAACTTATACGGTGGGTGCGGCTATTTTCCGCCGTTATAACTTCGTCGATGCTTCCCTAACAAGCTTATAATAATATTTTAAAAGTAAATGTATTATTTTATAATTATGGGACTTTTAAATGATTTCAAAAAGGAGAGATATTTCTCTCAAATAGCTTTGATTTCATCCATGTCAACATCCTTTGATGGGTTTTATGTTTAATTGAAATTGATTAATGATACAATACTTCCATTGAACATTTTTTGAAATATTTGACTGTGGATGTGTTATTTTTATACCATCCATAGTTTATGGATAAATTTTTGACATTTCGTATGATAGTTTTAATACGAATATTTATGTTATGTTTAAACCTATTCATATGAGGATTGTATGGGACTTAATATGTGACGGGTGGAGCCCGCTATATCTCCTCGATGCATCGGTAGGTCTCATGAGACAACTAGACCTGGAATTGGCCGAGGCCCTTTCCCAATTTGATTTATGGTTTTGGCCGAGGCCTTAATCATTTTAGACGTCTTGGCCGCGGCCTTGACAAAATTTTTCAGAATGTCTGGCATTATACATTCCCTAATTATTAAAGTGGTTTTTGATATTTCATGTGATTATTCGTCTAGTAGAATATCCATGTGAGTAAGTAATGGCATTATTTTATTTTACTTTTGCCATATTATGTTGATGTTCAAGTTCAATAAGGCTTTTGTTTTAGTTATACATTGCCTTAAATGCTTATGTTTTCTTATGAAAGTTTCCACTATATTGTTATCCTTACGGAGCATTTGAGCTCACCCCTTTAAATGTTTTATTTTTCACAGGATGTGAAGAGGTGTATTATGACTGACTTGCAAGAACAGTCAGTGAGGATATGAGTGTGAACTAGGGAGACCATGTTATTGTAGTTTTCATTTTTATTATGTAATGTAAGATTTATGAATGTATCTAGTGTTTCCAAGGCTACTAAACTAATCGGTCATTCGAGACTTGATCTTTTGTGATCATGCCAATGATATGAAGTAATTCACCGACTATGGGTAGCTGGGGTTGGGGCGTTACAGTTGGTATCAGAGGCAGTTTAGTACTAACCTTGGAATCTAGATTTAGAGAAACTCTGATTAGAGCACGTAGACCTAAGATGAACTTTGAGGATTAGTATAGAAGAACTTCATAAAAATTTTGGTATTGTAGAGATTTTGTGAGTTTTCTGAGCAATACATCCCTATCTGGATACGAGCAGGTAGAGGCGGCTCTGGAAAATATGTACCTAGGTGTAAAACCCGAAAACACCACTTTGAGCTAGACTCGAACGAGAACTGGTGCACGACAACGGGCCTTGCTGCACTCTTGGTTACGACACTCCCGGGGGATATGCTTAGGATAATTCCAATTTTCTTTACAAACCACTATGAAGGGTTACGAGTATATAATTCCTCAAAGAAAACATTTTTTAATTATGGATTATATCCATAATTAGTTCAATTTATGTTAAGTGTTTTACAAGTATGGAATAATGTATTTTGATTCATAAACTAATCCAGTTTATGCCATTATTTAGAAATGGCACCCAGTGGAAGGAATGGAAACCGTATCAATGCACGCACTTCGTGTAGGGATTTCCCTCCTGCTCAAAATAATTATGGTGGAGCTAGTGATACAACTGGTGCTGATCAGCTTCTCACCGTACTGGGACAACTCATGCAGGTTATGAATAATAACTTTACTCGTATGGATCACCCTGATCCGCAACGTGGAGGATCAATGCTAGACCGTTTCATGAGGAAACAACCACCAACCTTCAATGGGAGTACAAATCCTATAGTAGATGAGCAATGGATAAATTCCTTAGAGAAAATATTCCATGCCTTGGGTAGTAGTGAAAGGGAGAATTTTGTCATGGAAGTTTACCGCCTCACTGGAGATTCCGATCAATGGTGGTCACTAATTCAAAACAGAAAGGAAGATGATGAATTAACAAACATGGAATGGTAGGAGTTCAAAGAGTTGTTCTTAGAAAAATACTTTCCTCGAGACCATCGAGCGGATATGGAAAGGCAATTTCTGAGTCTGAGGCAGAAGGAGGATGAGAATGTCGCAAAGTATGAGGCTAACGTTACAAGGTTAGCGAGGTATGCTGCAGATTACATACATAACCCAAGAAGTAAGACTGATCACTTCTTTGATGGGTTAAAACCATTTCTCCGTCGAGCTTTAGTATCACAAACCTTCTGTTCATACGAAGGTATTGTCTCGTGCGCTATCAAGACGGAAAACGAATTCTCTAAGTCTTATGACTTTAAATCAAAGCAAGATAAGAAGAGATCTGCTGAAAACTCTGGGAAAGGAAATAAGGAAATAGGGAAGAAGGGTAGAAATGAATTTCCACCTTGTGATAATTGTGGTAGGAAGCACCCTGGTGCCTGTCTAAAAGGAAAAGGAGTATGTTACAAGTGTGGTGAAGAAGGCCACCAAGCTCATGAATGCAAGGGAAAGAAAGCGGCTATCAACGTGGAATGCTATAATTGTAGAAAGAAGGGACATTATGAAAATGAATGTCCTAAGCGTCAGGGGAACTTACCTCAGAAGAGGCCAAGGGATCAAGTCCAGGCTTATGCTATCACTACTACTGAGGTGGAATCTCCGAAAGATGTGGTGGCAGGTAATTTAATGGTTTCCTCAAGTTTATCAAATGCATTATTTGATTCTGGATCATCGCATTGTTTCATATCTTCCCATTTTGCTAAGAAAATTAGATATTTCCAATTTGATTTAACAAGGGAGTTGTCAGTCAAAAACCATAAGGGAAGTATTGTTACAACAATGTTTTTTCGATTAGTTCCCATTAGAGCACCTAAATGTTCTTTACCTGCTGATCTCATCGTCATACCCATTATTGAATTTGATATAATCCTCGGTATGGATTGTCTTTCAGACCATGATGCAAAAATTTATTGTAAGAGGAAAGAGGTTACGATTCTTGATGATGATGATAAGGAACACCTTATCTTTAGAGAAAAATCATCACCACATAATTATTATCTAGATCCACCCCCAGTAACTCAACTAAATTCAATTGTTGGGGAGGAAGAGAAGGAAATTACTGAGGGTGAGGAAAGGAATATTCAAATATAGTATGTACCTATTGTGAGAGAATATGTTGATGTGTTTCCGGAAGATTTACCTGGACATCCTCCAGAACGAGAAGTTGAGTTTTCCATTGATTTAATTCCTGGATCAAGGCCCATATCGAAGACCCCTTATAGAATGGCCACTGTGGAATTAGTTGAACTAAAGAAACAACTATAGGAATTGAGTAATAAAGGATTTATTCGCCCTAGTGTTTCTCCTTGGGGAGCCCCTGTTCTTTTTGTTAAGAAGAAAGATGGATCTATGAGGTTGTGCATTGACTATAGGTAGATCAATGCTATAACAATAAAGAACAAGTATCCCCTACCTCGCATTGATGATTTGTTTGAACAACTGCATGGAGCTCAATACTTTTCAAAGATTGACCTTCGGTCTTGATACCATCAGTTGTGTGTAAAGAAGGAAGACGTTCCAAAGACAGCATTTCGAACTAGGTACGTGCATTACGAGTTTACAGTAATGCCTTTTGGAGTGACTAATGCACCCTCTGTTTTCATGGATATAATGAATAGAGTTTTCAAGGAATATCTTGACGACTTTGTAGTGGTATTTATTGATGATATCTTGGTATACTCCAAAAGCCACGAAGATCATGAAAATCACTTACGCATTATCCTGAAGACTCTTAGAAGACATGAATTATATGGGAAATTTAGCAAGTGTTAATTTTGGCTTCAGGAGATTTCTTTTCTTGGCCATATTGTCTCTAAGGATGGAATTTCCGTTGATCCTTCTAAAACCTAGGCAATCCAAGAATGGCCAGCACCGACAATTATAACTAAGGTACGCAGTTTTATTGGTTTAGCAGGTTATTATCGATGTTTCATCCAGAATATTGCCAGATTGGCTAACCCATTGAAAAAGCTCACACGTAAAGGGATTAAATTTGTCTGGAGAAAAGAGTGTGAAGAATGTTTTGAAGAACTAAAGAGAATATTAGTCAATGCCCCTGTATTGACTCTTCCATCGGGGAATGTTGGGTTTTTTATTTATAGTGATGCATCGAAGAAAGGACTTGGTTGTGTCCTTATGCAGAATGATAAGGTCATTTCCTATGCATCACGACAGCTAAAAATTCATGAGAAAAACTATCCTACTCATGATCTTGAGTTAGCAGCTGTGATCATTGCTTTAAAGATATGGAGACATTACCTCTATGGTGAAAAATGTGAGATTTATACTGATCACAAGAGTTTGAAGTATATTTTCTCACAAAAAGAACTCAACATGAGGCAAAGGCGATGGCTTGAACTACTCAAGGATTATTATTGCACGATACATTACCACCCAGGGAAGGCAAACAAGGTGGAAGATGCTTTGAGCAGAAAAGACCATGGAGTTTTGAATGTGATGAGAATTGAAAGGGATCCATTTTTCTTGGATCTAGTGAAGATGGACATGGGAATAACTAGGGAAGGTGAAACATCAATGCTTTTTCAAATGGTTGCCAAACCATCATTACTAGAAAGGATTAAGAGTTCTCAGAACGATCATGAAGAATTTCAGAAGAAGATTAAAGATGTTAATGATGGAAGATTGAGGGACTTTGTGTATAAGGATGGAATTTTGAAATTTGGGAAGAGACTTTGTGTTCCCGATATAACTGATCTAAAAAGGGAATTGCTGGATGATGCTCATAGTTACAACTTCTCTATACACCCTGGGAGCACCAAAATGTATAGAGATTTGAAGGAACATTTTTGGTGGGACAATATGAAGAGGGAGATTTCTGATTTTGTGTCGAGGTGTATGGTTTGTCAACAAGTGAAAGCTGGAAGGAAACATCCTGGTGGAGTATTGCAACCTCTTCCCATACCTGAGTGGAAATGGGATAATATTACGATGGAATTTTTCATGGGACTACCAAAGACTCCTAGAAGGAATGATGCAATATGGGTCATTGTTGATCGACTTACTAATTCAGCACATTTTCTGGCTATACGGGAGGATCTACCACTTGAACGTCTAGCAAGACTATATATTAATGAAGTTGTAAGACTTCATGGAGTACCCCTATAGATTGTTCCTGATCATGATCCTCGTTTTACTTCATGATTATGGAAAAGTCTTCAAAACGCCTTTGATACTGAACTTCGTTTGAGCACTGCATATCACCCTCAAAAAGATGGACAATCAGAACGGACTATTCAAACCATAGAAGACATGTTGAGATCATTCTCTCTTGACTTTCAGGGTATGTGGGATCAATATTTACCACTGGTAGAATTTTCCTATAATAATAGCTTCCATTCAAGCATTCAGATGGTACCTTATGAAGCGTTATACAGAAAGAGATGTCGTACACCAACCTGTTGGGATGACGTTGGTGAAATAAAACTTGTGGGACCAGAACTGGTGGAAGAAACAATGGAAAAGGTGAAGGTAATCCAAAACCACATCAAAGCAGCTCAAAGTAGGCAGAAGAGCTATGTCGATAGCAGAAGAAAGGTTTTGGAATTTCAGGTGGGAGATCATGTTTTCCTAAAGGTATCTCCATGGAAGGGAGTTATACGTTTTGGTAAGAAGGGTAAGTTGAGTCCCAAGTACATCGGACCTTTCGAAATTCTAGATCGTATTGGGGCTGTAGCTTATCATTTGGCGATGCCTCCAAATCTCTCCAAAGTTCACGATGTTTTCCACATATCGCTATTGAGAAAATACCTGCTCGACCCAACACATGTACTTACCTACGAGGAATTTGAACTGGAACCCGATCTATCTTATTGCGAAGAGCCCATCAGGATTCTTGATGTGAGGGAGCAGGTGCTGAGAAACCGTACGACTCGTCTGGTAAAGGTTTTGTGGAGAAATCATAAAATTGAAGAGGCAACGTGGGAACCTAAGGAACTTATGATGAAGAACCACCCGATTATTTTTATGCAGTAATACACTAGAAATTGCGAGGACGCAATTATTTTAAGGAGGGGAGAATGTAATACCCCAAGCTTCCACAGTACGTTTCCCTTCGAATAATGCAATAGTGTGTGTTGTACACAACCTCGAGCTCTAACACACACCACAACTAATTAAACTAGCCGTTGTGAACAGTAATACCTACTTTTTGAAATGTTATAAATTTTATTTATCAAAATGGACTTCATTTTTGGATTCGGAATATCAATATTAGCCTATGTTGAATTTTTGTTATTTTTCTGAGAACTTCTAATTTTTTATGAATAGTGAAAAATACTTAAAAACAACTTTTTTTAATCAAGATAATTTATAGTGATAAATTATACTATTTAGTGGTTTAAAGTATAATTAGAATATATTTTTACCATTTTATCCAATGGTGGTCATTAGAATTAAATTAACATTGAAATTGGACATAAACAATTGCCAATCTTTTGATATAAATTGTTCCTTAAAAACACGCTAATTGTTGTGACAGCGGGAATTAATTATAAAATTAATTAATGCAACTTATATGTTTGTAATTTTTTAAAATAGGCATCATTTTTGAATTCGGAATATCAATTATATCTTAGGGTGAAAGTTTGGCATTGTTCTGAAAAACATCAATTTTTGATGAATAGTGAAACCACTAAGTGGTAGTTAAATAACTAATTTTTCGTTTAAATAAAATATTACCACTTCTATGATTTTATTTTCAAAAATCTGACATACATAGTTGTCATTAAGAAGTAAAATGTGGTTCAATGAGATTAAAATAATTTTTGGTGAATAGTAACTTTTAAGTTCTTAATCGCGATTAGAGGTAATTAGTGTAGTTTAAGGTAAAAATAATGTTTTAATAATATGAGATGAGCTTGACACATGTCCTACCCTAATTGTATGTTCCATGGCCGACCAAGACAATTCATGGGTCAACATGGGGACCCCATGGAGCCACTTTAGTTAGAAAATGACATAAATACCTTTTATTTAATGTTAAAGTAAAAAATGACACAAACATGAAATGTTTTACTAAAACAATTTTTACATGGGGTTATACAAGTCATATTTTTACCTATAAATATTCATTGGAAAGATAAAATTCTTTCCTACATCATAGTATTTTTTCTATAATTTTTAGACATTAAATAAATTAAATTATTTATGACATAATTATGATGCAGCGATGACCTCATTATTTAGCGATTTTAATAAAATGAAAAGATAATGTACAATCCAAGGCATACACTTGTCCGAAGACTATTAGATGGGTAGATTTAGAACCTGTATCACCTTATCCATGAATTATATAAGTGTGGGACCTTTATAATCCTAAAATAATTGTATAATAATGTAACATTTCAATCTTTCCAAAAGAGCCCCTCCTCTACTCTTATAAAAGGCCCCCACCTCTTCCACCTTATTCACACTTTCAAGCCTTTTAGTTCGGCCAACCTCTGCCCAAATACTCTCCCAACTTCTCTCCCTTCATCCTAGAAGCTTTACTTTAGTCATAATGACATCCTATGGAGTCCTTTTGATCAACTCAAAAGGAAGAACCTGAAGAAGAGGTAACGTTTTCATCACCCTCTTTCAAGTTTCATTCTTCTTCCACCCCCTCTTTGTTTATTATTTCAATTCTAAAATTATAACTCCAGTATCTTCTATATACTGTGATGTTATTATAAATATGGAACAACCATATTCATTATTCTACCCATCATTTGAATGACATGTCACCATACGTGCGTACGTACGGCTTACCGTCTCCACGTCGTGGTGTAATTGTTATTCAATATATTATTATTTAGATGGGTATAATAATGATATGTAATTCATGTAAATAATAAATATAACATGATAATGATTCTTTATATATGATATACTATCCAATTATATATTATTTTAATATCAAAATAATGATATTGTCGCTCGTGCGTACGTACGGACTACCGTCTCCACGAACGCGATGAGATTCATTCTCCGTCGTATCCATTCAAGTATAATTATCATTTGATGATATAAAAATAATTTTTAAGGACATGATATCATTCTGGATATGAATAAGATACAACCTATCCATGAAAACACGACTTACGAAAACGAGTAAGTTAACACCCAAAACAACGATAAATCTAAGATATTGTTAACAAAGCAATGTTAAAAGATCATATATGATATCATATGAATGTATATGATTCTTGTATAATTTAATAACAATTATTTCACCATTATACAGGAGGTTAACCTAACCCAACCAAGGAAAAGTACAAGGTAAGGTTTTACTTCACAACCTCTTCATTATCCAAGGTTGTTTATACATAATTATCTACTGGGACCTCGTTATCGTCCACATCCATGTTTCGTAAAAATGTCTTTCAAAACATTTTTACTATTAAATGGAAAATGGGTTAAAGTCATTTATAACCTTATACGTTTTTGAGAGAAATCTTACCGTCGTTTTCCAAACAATGTACTTTTTGACCTTCTTAACAAATTTAAGGTAAGAATGTTTTTTCTAACTTATACGGCGGGTGCGGCTATTTTCCGCCATTATAACTTCGTCGAAGCTTCCCTAACAAGCTTATAAGAACATTTTCAAAGTAAATTTATTATTTTATAATTATGGGACTTTTAAATGATTTCAAAAACGAGAGATATTTCTCTCAAATAGCTTTGATTTCATCCATGTCAACATCCTTTGATGGGTTTTATGTTTAATTGAAATTGATTTATGATACAAAACTTCCATTGAACATTTTGTGAAATATTTGACTGTGGATGTGTTATTTTTATACCATCCATAGTTTATGGAGAAATTGTTGAAATTTCGTATGCTAGTTTTAATACGAATATTTATGTTATGTTTAAACCTATTCATATGAGGAATGTATTAGACTTAATATGTGACGGGTGGAGACCGCTATATCTCCTCGATGAATCGGTAGGTCTCATGAGACAACTTGACGTGGAATTGGCAGAGCCCCTTTCCCAATTTGATTTATGGTTTTGGCCGAGGCCTTAATCATTTTAGGCGTCTTGGCCGAGGCCTTGACAAAATGTTTCAGAATGTCTGGCATTATACATTCCCTCATTATGAAAGTGGTTTTTGATATTTCATGTGATTATTTGTCTAGTAGAATATCCATGTGAGTAAGTAATGGAATTATTTTATTTTACTTTTGCCATATTATGCTGAAGTTCAAGTTCAATAAGGCTTTTGTTTTAGTTATACATTGCCTTAATTGCTTATGTTTTCTTATGAACGTTTCCTCTATATTGTTATCCATACGGAGTATTTGAGCTCACCCCTTTCAATGTTTTATTTTTTCCAGGATGTGAATAGGTGTATTATGACTAACTTGAACGAATAGTCAGTGAGGATTTGAGTGTGGACTAGGGAGACCATGTTATTGTAGTTTTTATTTTTATGATGTAATCTAAGATTTATGAATGTATCTAGTGTTTCCTTGGCTACTAAACTAATCGGTTTTTCGAGACTTGATCTTTTGTGATCATGCCAATGTTACGAAGTAATGCACCGAATCTGGGTAGCTGGGATCGGGGCGTTACACGTAGTCCCCCTTTACATACAGATGGGGTACATCAATCTCGAGATCCAACTCGAGGCCAGTAATGAGGGAATGATATTGTGCCTCATTGTTGGTGCATCCTTCTGACAACCGAAATGAATACGGAAGAACGGCTTGCTCTAGGGTGATGAAGATGATACCCAGTCCCACTCTGTTAAGCCTAGGATCGTTGAGCATTCTACCGGTGGGGCTCTGGGAGGCACCGTCAAAGTGCATCTTCTAGCATGGGATGGCGTGATCCACTGAGAGGATCGCCTCATCAGGAAAGCCTAGATCCAGTGGCTGGTCAGTGGAGGTTGGGTGGGCAGCTAAGAAGTCTGACAACGCATGTCCATTGACAGCCTTCTATGGTACGAACCTTATGTCGAACTGCTAGAGGATCACCACCCAGTGCGCGAATCATCCGGTCAACATAAGTCGGTTCAGGATGTATTTCAACGGGTCTACCCAAGAGACCAGCTGTACCTCGTGGTGTTGGAAGTAGTTCCGCAATTTCTGCATAGAAAATATGAGCGCCAGGAAGCTCTTCTCAATGGGAGAATATTTAATCTCTGCATTGAGGATCATGAGGCTGAGGTAGTAGAGGCTATTCTCTGTTCCCTCGTTGTTCTTCTAAGCATGAAGTGTGCCGAGGGATCACTCCAGGGAAGGCACGTAAAGGACCAGCGGCTTTCCGGAAACGGGTGGCATCAAGACTAGAGGTTGATGAAGATACTGGTTGATTTTCTCAAAAGAGATCTGACACTCTTCGTCCCATTCGTAGGCGGCTCCCTTCTTCATGAGCCGGGAAAAGGGATTACAATTTCCGGCCAGATTCACAATGAATCGGCGTATATAGGCTAAGTGGCCTTGAAGGCCTCTCAGCTCCTGGATATTTCTCAAGGGAGGCATCTGACTGATGGCCCTGATCTTGTCTCGGTCGATCTTGATGACTCGATACCTAACAATGAAGCCAAGAAACTTTTCGGAGGTGACCCCAAAAGCACACTTCAATGGGTTCATCTTCAAGTGGCGAGAACGGAGGAAGCCGAACACTTTCTCAAGGTATTTGAGATGGTCCTGGCGTTGATGATACCTAATCACTAGGTCTTACACATATCACTCCACCACTATCCCGAGAATCGGCTTGAATATGTGGTTCATGGCCCGTTGATATGTGGAACCTACATTCTTTAGGCCGAAGGGGATAACCTGGTAGTAGAAAGTACCCTGAGGGGCCCTGAAGGTAGTGAACTCTTCATCCTTAGGGGCCATATGGATCTGGTTGTACCCAGAGTACACATCCATGAAGGAATGTTCTTGGAACCCGGTCGTGGCATCGATCAACAACTCTGTCACGGGAAGGAGAAAATCATCCTTCAGACAGTGGGGATTGAGATCACGGAAGTCGATACAGACCTTGATCTGCCCATTCTTCTTCCTGACTGGCAAAATGTTAGCTAGCCACCTGGGGTACTGGAATTCTTTGACGAAGTTGGCCTTGAAGAGATTATCAACTTCGGCCTCATCCATGGAACCGTGAGAAGGATGCATCTTTCTGGGAGGCTGCTTGAACCCGCGATGGTTTTCTGGAAGGCCAAGGCGGTGGATGGCTACCTGGGGATCTAGTCTCGGCATCTCTTCATAACTCCTGGCAAACACATCACGGTGTTGTCTGAGGAAGCCTATGTACCGTTGTCGTTCCTCAGGGGGCATAGCAGCGCTGACCAATGTGGGTCTCGGGTCAACCTCGCTACCGAGGTTCACCTACAATAACTCGTCGACAGTGGTGGGGACGCCCTCCTCAAAGGTAGGAGGAACATCATCCATCTCCTCCTCTCCGCTTGTGGAAGGATCATCCATGGGGGGAGCCGTTTCAGGGACGCCAGACCCTGATGGGAAGCTGGTTCTGGCATGGGTGGCAGAGGTCGCCACGTCAGGGGACCCATGCACTGGGGAGACTAAGGCGACAAAGGCGGTTGGTCCAATCCCATCTGGTCTTCGGCCCAAGGGGCCACACATTATGACATCAAAGAAGTAGTGGCGCGTTGGCTCGAGCCGATCGATTCCGGCCCGGTTAAACAGACACGTATGACGTACTGCCATTTCCATGAGCCTAACGTCCTGATACCGTATAGGGGTAAGGGGATCGGGGATCACTTGAGCCTGGTTGGTGTAAGTGTACGAGTTGATTTCCCACCGTCGCTTGGACCGGGAAATATGCCTTCCTCTGGTACTCGAAAAAACGAAGCACTGCCCCATGTCGGGGGATGTGGCCTCCAACCGATGGATTGGGAAGACATATGCGTCATCCAAATTTGCCTAGGGATTACTCGTGACAGTGGCGGGATCAACCTCACCTGCCAGGATCTGCTTGTCCTTGCTCTTGTAATAGTCATCATCTAGATAACGGGCTTCACAAGAGGAAAAAGGAGACACATCTCCTTGGAGCTTGCCCACTCGACCCTTAAGGGAGTATTTGATGCACTGGTGATATGAGGAGGGGACCGTTGCGTGAAGGTGGAGCCACGACCTTCCCATCAACACGTTGTAGGTGGTGTCCTGAGAGACAACCATGAACTGGGTATTGGAAATTAGGCCGATGAACTGGGTCTTCAGACGAATCTTTCCATGTAGAGTTTGCTCGGTCCAGTCATAACCCTGGATGCTGTGGTCGGAGAGAGTTAGATCATCCTCAGACAACCCTATTTTCCGCAGTGTCCGAGTTGGGATGAGGTTAATCCTGGAACCCATGTCAACAAGGAAGCGGAAAACTTCCACATCATTGAACTGGTCGGTGATGTACAATGGGGGAATGTTCCCCTATATGGGAGGGTCTTCATCTTCACAGGAAAATGAGATAACCTCCTGACATCTGGCGCCCTCAACCACCTCGGTGTGGAAGGCTTCTACGGCCGCCACCTCCGTCTCGAACTGGAGGGAGCTCCTTAGAGCCTTGGAAAGCGCCTCGCGCATTTCAGACAATAGGCGAAGGGCCTCAAGGATAGAATGCATTTCCGGAATGCTGGCCAGGTGCTTCAGTATGTCATACTTTCGAGCCAAACGCGAGCTTCTTCTTACAGGAAGCCGCTCTGCGATTGGAGGCATAACGGGCCCTGCCGGTGGGACCAGTGACTGACTGGTGCTAGGAACGTCTTGATGTTCACTAGTCGAAGACCGGGAGGTGGCTGCCGCATGAGGACCGGAAGGCTGTAGTCACCCGGTGGCAGGGTAGGGCTGGTTGTGACATGGACGAGGTGGTCCCGCCTGATCCGGCAACACAAACTGTGGTGGAGGAGAACCTGTCGACACCGGGTTAGGGGGCCGCGTGTGCTGAGATCTGTATCAGGCCTGCTTCATGGTCTCAGTAGCGTGCACGGCCTGACTGGAGGTGACGATTGTCATGCCCTGGAGATTCGCGTAGCCACGGCTCCGCCGACGTTGGCAATGGCTAGGGATATGGGGAAGGTCCACCTAGCGTTCCTCATCGTCAGGAGCCAAAAAGGGATTTACCAACTCTACGGTGTTAACCGAAGCATACCCTGTGCTTTCACTCGGGGAGTCATCCACTACCGGACGAAGTCTCGGAGGGATCCCCATCTCCGGGGGCATAAAATCACCAAGCGTGCGGGAAGATGACGGCAATGGCAGAGCGCATTCTTTCTTCTTCCGTCGCCTCTTTCTCTCCTGGGAAGAGGTAGGCTGGGACGACGATGCCAAAGCAGTGCTCGTAGATTCTGAGGGCTCTGGCTGACTCAGGCGGGCAAAGATGATGCCATGGGCGCGGGCAACCGTCCTGCGGGCCATCCAGTCTTTATAATTCTGGGACCCACGGTCGCAAACATGTTTCCACTCATCCGCATTGCCGCTGCTGCCATCTGGTCTCACGAAGACACCTACCACCTACGCCGGGTATGGGCCCAACCTGACTATATTGTTTTCAATCTAGTCTTGGAGCCAGTCCTTGAACACATAGCATCGCTAGATGGTGTTCCCCAGGATCCAGTGATAAGGGCAGTAGTTAGGGTGGTCTGTGAGACGCGCCTCTTCTGGCTTCCTGCACTCAGGCAGTCACATGATCCTCTACTCCAAGGCGCAACGGAAATAGCCGGGGACCTGGGCCTCGTCAATCGAGTAAGTATAATTCCTTCTGTATGAAAAAGGGGCTCTTGGAGGCTGACCATTACCAGGGGCTAGAGGAGCATGCCAAGGAGGCAGAGCCTGATTATCTCGCCTGGGTGGTGGCGGTGCGTCACGCGGAGGCGCCTGCCAATTTTGCGGCGGTCACTGCTGGGCTGGAGGCTATGCCCGTGGGGGTGGACCCCTATAGGGTTATTGAGCTGGCCTTACTGGTAGAAACTATAGATGTCTGGGAGCCTCTATCTGGGCTACAACAACGGGCTCGGCTCTGGAGGCTCTCCTTGCAGGGATTACAAGATGCAGCGGGCATGCCTGACTGGCCTGTTGCAGGCCTTCTTCGAGGCGTTGAGCCTTATCCGAGAAATCCCGGAACCCTCCAGGGTAATTCTGAGTGATCATAGTAGGAACCAGCTCTTCATTGAAATTCCCTACACACAATGTCAGCAATTGATCCTGAGTTAGTGGCATTTCAAGGGAGTACGTGATCCCCTTCCACCGGTTGACGATGTCCGCGACCCGCTCATTGGGCCTCTGTTTGTAGCTGAATAGGTCTGCAATGTTCGTCTTCCGGGTTGTGGAACATAACTGGTAGAGGAATTGCCGGCGAAGGTCCTCCCAGCTAGTCACCGATCCAATAGGGAGCTGACTGTACCAGAAAAAGGCTGGTCCTTCCAGTGTCTGAACGAAGCAACGGAGCTTGGAAGCCTCATGCTACGCCGGAGTCCCTAACATAGTCATGCACCTCAAGTTGAAGTGGGCCAGGTGTTGTGGAAGGTCTCCGGTCCCGTTAAATTGGGCGAAGGGTGGGTTCCCAAATCCCGGCGGGGCCGACACATCATCCACCCATGCTGGGTATGGCCTTCCGTATGGTGGGATTGCCACCTTACGAGTTTCCAGGGCCTCCAGGCAGGCGATTAGTACTTCTATCAGATCATCCGAACACGAATTCTTGTCCTGGTGGGGATCTCTAACCACAAGCACATTGTTGGGCACTCCAATCTGGTGGTCAAGCTTAGCAGCTCGCAGGGCGGCTAGCGGAGAGACTCCCGGGACAGTGGGAGGAAATCGAGCATGGTCCCCCAGGTGATCCTGCAGCTTGGGATGGTTCGGCGAGACGTATCACACCCTCGTTCCATGGGTGCCATCCTTTCCCCTGTCGGCAAACGCGTCATGGTTGCGGTTGCCCAGGGGAATCTCAGCATGGGGTAGGTGCTCCTGCACCTGCTGTCCTGACCTAGGATTACCGTAGTCAGGCCGCCACTCTGCAATGCATTCATCCAAGAGCTCATCAACCAACCTCTTTTTCTCAGTAAGCTGCTGGCGTAGCGTGGACTTTTCAGAGTCTTCCTCTACCTTTTGTACCGAGGCAGATGGGTCGGCGAGCTTGATAGCCCCGACATGCTCTTTACCCTTGACGATGTTTCGACTCAGTGTCAGTGCCTCAGTGGGTGTGGGGATACCTAGGAGGCTCCTCTGGTGGCGATTAATCCTCCCAGACGGGTCCAGTGGTGGCTTGTACTCAGGGGGTGAGTCCCCATCGAGGAGCTCCACACCGTTTCCCTCATCTAAAAGGTCATCCATGTTGACCGCCAGTGCCTATGGCGACATTCCTTCAGGGCCGCCCGGTGAATCGGGTTGTCGGTAGATTGCACAGAAAAGAAGGGCAGTGTACTGCCCCCATCCGCGGACGTGCGCGTGGGGGGTGTATTCCTCGATAACCTTGCGGAGTACATGAAAACTCTGGGCGCATTGTTGTGGGAGGGCCCTGCGGTGGCCAGGCGACTCGGGGTGCCGAACCGCAGGGAGCGCTGTCAGGTCGACCTGACGGCACTGCTCATCGATATCCTCGAGATGTGATTGACTCCCGGGATAAGGCGCTAGCTAATGGAGAAGACGGGAGTGAGTCAACCGAAGCGTCTGGCGGAAACATTCAAACTCTCCCGGGGTGAGCGACTCTGGCATATCAAAATTTGATCCTGCGACCGGCCAAAAATTCTTGGGGAAGTTGCATATTGCGAGGAAAGTCCAGAAGCTCCATGACTCCAGTTCAGGGTCCGATCCTTGCTGCCCTGGCTCATCAACTGAGAATGGATGGGAATATAGAAACGGCACCGAGGCAGGTCGTCGGGTCAGTGGGCTGGCCTGCGGGGAATACGGTGAACAGGCCGATTGGCCGCCGATCCCTGAGTCATCCTCCAAGGGATTCAGTTCCCTGGATGCCACGTCGCGATAGGATGGGACAGCAAATGGACCTCCTATCACACCGTCGGTGCTCGCTGAGGGTGTTTCACCTTGCGACTCTTCCGTCGGTCCCCATAAAACTTCCCCACCCTCCCTAACTGAGGTGGAAGGCGCTTCCGGGGAGGCCAGTAATAACTACAGGTTTAACCCCTGGGGGTACGCCAAGTCCTTTTCCTCCTGAATATACCTTCGGAGGGAGTAGGGAATCATACAGATCTCGCATTCAGGGAGTAAAAGACTGACACGCCGTGTCCCCATCCCTTCCCTCGACTTAGAGGGTCCAGGGGAAGGTTCCACCGTCGAGTCGTACTCCACCTTAGAGTTCGAGAAACGGACCGGTCTAATTTCCGTATAGACTCCCCTGACATTCCTCCTATGACGACGATTCCCTGCCTTCCTGCCCCTGGGTGGCTCCTCAGGGTGAGGATGATTTCCGTCAAGGATTCCCCTTGCTGCAATAGTGCTAGGGCAGAGGGGACTGAAGGCCGGGGTGTGGGAAGCACCAGGACAGATGTCGAAACGGACATGGGGAGGACCTCCATGTGAGTGAGCGACTGGATACGTAATGGCTCCATACTCGCAGCCAGCGGTAAGGGGAGTGACCTCATACCCAGTGCAGTGGGCACTGGAAGGAGCCATACCCGGAGCATGGATGTCGCGAAGAAGCCTTCGGCTTCCCAGATTAGTGGCACGGAATGAGCCTTCATGATGGGTGGCACTACCGCGGATTGGTCCATTGTGGCCATTGCCTGTGCCCGCGACCGGGAGAGTCAACCCAACCTGCCTGTTGGGAGGTCGGGGCCTCGATCCTAGTCGGGCATGTGACTGCCCCTACTCAAAGTGTGCGGGGATCTAGTAGCAGGAGTCAGTAGTGGCTCGGGCCACAGTGGCTGATGAGGTTGGTGCCCCAGGACGGGCACTCTCTTCCGCTCATGCCTGACACTGGCGTCAGGTCAGATGGTTTGGAGCCGGTGGTGTGGGCACAAAGATCGTCTGGTCCTCGGCCCGGGGAGCCAGGCGATGACATCGACGCATCCTGGCGGGGGTTCTTGTCATTAACCCCTGGGACGGGTCTCCGATCGGGCGGACCTGGACATCCCCCATCTCATTGGCGTAGGGGACGGATGTGTCAAGGCACTCCGGGGATAGGCTCCCGAAGCAGTTGAACGTCGGAGTGGGGAGCGGCATCTCCTTGCGTGGCCCTCGGGGGCGGCGACGATAGTGAGGTGCAACCGCCTCTAGATCCAAATGGTCCAGGCCCCTGGTGGGGATGATCCCTTCATCATTGTACCTACAAATCAGGTCATTGATCACCCTTCGCTAGATGATTTCTAACAGGGAGAGGGGGCGAGAGCGCCTGACAGTCCTGGCAATCAGAGCCGAAGTGACTGTGGAAAAGGTGGGACCGCGCGGGGTAGCCACGTCGGTACTTCGCCTACCCCTGCGCCGGTGGGCAGGTGGAAATCGAGCTCTGGATGCAGTGATCTGATTCCTGGAAGTATGGAGATGAACCCATTAGTACTAACAAGAAAAGAAACTGTCATCCAATAGCCCAGCATCGTTCTGTATTCCGTGGTCAGCGGGAGGGATCCACGCTGACGACATCGTAGAACAGAGTGCACAACATCCTGACTGCCTCAACCCCTGGCGGGTTTCACGCCCCGGTGATAGGTACCCGGGCCTGGTGACATGTTGATCTTCCGACATCCCGAACGCTACTTGTCCCCATATTGAGAAGAAGAGCTTCATTTCAGGTTCACCATTTTCTGTTTCTGACGCTTTTACGCTGGGGCTTGCGCGCGTGTCCGTCACGCATGGGAGGATGCACGGCTCGCTTCCCCTCATTCCCGATTTCAAAAGGCGGGCAGCATCCGTTCCTTATTCAGGGACGTCTACTCCTTGATCAAAAACGGGATGATGGGATGTTGGTTCTTCCTTCCATGGATTCATCCTCAGATATCATCACCTAATACGGGTCTCCCTTATAGATTTAAGACGGGTTTGTGAAGCTTGTTCCCGGCACCATATCTGTATGGATTCCAGTTAATTACGCTGTTTCCATCGAGACGCTCTAAGGGGTCCTGTTGGGGCAGCAACCTTCGGTGATGAGAATGGTCATGATGGGGTGTCGGTGGCATGACTTGATGCTAGGGATCAGCATGTCTGTCTTTTGTTCCTTATCACAGGGCTTCTCGAGGGCGCGGAAGCCCAAGGAATCCCACATCGAACATGGGGAATATGTACCATTTGAGGTTTTCCTCAGCTTCCCATGTTTAACACGAGGTATGTCGTGAGTTTAACATCTTGCAGAGACGGATCGGACTGATCGAAACACTGAGAGTGGATCAGATTGAAGGACCCCCTAGGGGGAACACCGATGTTGGGGCCAACACATGGGCGGCTTCCCAGATACTATGGAGTGGGATGGGGTGGTATGATCTCACCAGGATGTGGCATCCCGAGAAAGGATTAGGATGGATGATGGAGTGACAAGCTTGAACCTCGTTGAGGCTTCCTACGTATCCCCATGGTAGGGAATCAAAGTCTGCGTAGTTTGGTGATACGGTGGGATACCTGAAAAGGAGACCCATGAGAATGGATGCATGGATTGGAGCCTGGAGGAAGTGATATCTCCGGGCTAGGGCAAGAGCTTCCCCAGGCACGTGGGCTTGAGGGGGGAAGTTAGGATGAGACGTGGAAGTGAGGCATGGGGATTATGCTCTGAGGTGGCCCAAGGGGGGGATACAGTTTAACATCATGCGGGATGAGATACAGTTTAACGTCATGCAGGACGAGGGATATGGGGCTTATGCTCTAAGGCAGCCCATGGTGGATATGGGGCTTACGCTCTGAGGAGGCCCAAGGGGGATATGGGGCTTATGCTCTGAGGCAGACCATGGTGGATATGGGGCTTACGCTCTGAGGCGGCCTATGGTGGCTGGGGAACCGACGTGGAGAGGTCGGAACGACCGGGTGGTGGGCTTAAACCTCGTGGAGGCTTCCTACGTACCATTTGTTAGCATGGATCAAAGTCCTCGTAGTTCACTGGTATGGGGTTTACACTCTAAGGCGGCCCATAGGATTATGTCATGGTCGATGCGCGCTCTAAGCCCACGTGAGTCAGGCACGGTGTGAGAAACAAGAGGCAGTAGGGACCAGCCGTTCACGTCGCGAAGGGTGCGTCCATGAGAAGCAGAATGGTGCTTATGCGTAGTGCGGCCCAAAGAGGAAATAGGGGCTTACGTGTGGTTAGAGGCCCGAAGAGGAAACAGGGGCTTACGCGTGGTTAGCGGCCCTGGGTGCTGGGGCTTACTCCAGAGTGGAGGCTCGTGGTGCGACAAAGCGCAGTGAGAAAGGGACTCCACTGGCCTTGGCAGGGGGAAGTACAGAGGTGCATGGGTGAAACCATCTGTAAGAGAGGCTAGGGGCTTACGCACTAAGGCAGCCCTTCCCCCATGGACAAACGCCACTCCGTAAAGGAGGATCTCATTCCATGCGAGGAAGAGTCCATTCCCGTGGAGACGAGAGTTGTAAAAAATGTCCGAGCTGGGGGGACCCTGCATGCGAAGCATGGGGTCGGACCACAGTTTAACGTCTTGTGTTAAGGAAGAGGTGCTTAGCAGTTTAACGTCCTGCAGCTTGGACGAGGTGGGTTCTCTCCACACCCCTAGGGCTTACATGCCCAATTCCCTCTACCCCTTGTAGGAGGGAAGGCATCGGCAATGCCGTAGTGAAGGGGGGCCTCAAGGCGAACCATTGAGGGGTCCGTGTTAGCGTGGCTATGCGAAAAAGCAATATTCGTTAGCGTGCCTATGTGGAGAAGCATAAGTCAAAGCAATGTAATGGGAAACACCGCCCAAGGGACCTTGAGGTTACTTCGTATGAGCCTAGAAGGCCATACGGGAAAACAACGCATGGTGCGCATGCTCAGCAGGGAAGACATCAGGTGATGGCGAGGAAAGGCATCCATGGGGCATCATGGTAAAGGGGTCCTCGGTGTTGCCCGCAAAAGGAAGGTTTGTGCACAATACACCGGGATGGCGCGCAATAGGGCCAAAGAATTGCGCGGATTGGTGATTGCACGCAAGGTATTGCGCGCGTAGAGGGGGATCGCATGCAAGGGACAATGATCGCGCGCAAGGGAAGTACCCGGAGGAGGAGGCAAATTCACTTAAGCCAGTGGAGTTGCGCGCAAAGGCGAACCCCGAGGCAAGGTTGTGCAAAAACAGGGATTACCTAGAAGTCATATTGCGTGCGGGGGGAGTTGAATTGCGCGCACGAGAGCCGATCTGAATTCCACAATCCCAAAACCATCTGGGGTCGCCTTCTATTTATAGGCATCAGCCGGCGCGGAATCCAGGCAGCGCACAAAAGTTTCCGCAACAGGAACCGTCTGTGCGCAAAGCTTCACCGCGCGGAACCGGGGCGCGCAAAATTGCACGCCTCAGCGGCTCGATTGCACGAATCCTGGGAAAGCTTCGTGCGCACATCTTTATTTCACGCATTCCCTCCTTTATTTTAGGTACCACTTCCGGTCCTTCGGACCGGGCCTCTGATCCCGAATATGACTTCACTTTGCCATTTCGAAACTTACTCTAGGAGTTAAGGACTTTTTTCGGCATCTACAGATACGTAGGATTTCCCAGGCACTTCCCTGTGGGCCCAACCTAACTTTCGTGTTCGGTCCCTCAACTCGAGTGCTTCCCCAGAGAACACATGATAAATAGGGAATATGTCCTCATTCATGCTGGGTTTTGTAACCACCTAACCATGTGCTTCCTACTCTCGTTACCCATTCATGGTCTGAATTCTACGACCTTAAACTAAGTCCCTTTTGAGAACTTTGTGCAGCTTGATCCCTATCCCCATTGGGTATGTAGGAACACCTTTGAATTTTGCATTAGGCCCAGCTCAACTCTCATTTTTGGTCCCTAGGCCTAAACGCCCCCCCCCCCCCCGGGAACACGTGGTTGTCAGAACCCCCATTTCCCATTCATGTCGGATATTTGAGTTACCCCACCACGTGCTTCCTGTGTTTCCTACCATCCATTGTCCGAATTCAACGACCCTAAACTATGATCTCACTATGGGAAGCGACTCAACTCCCTCTATCTAGTACGTCTCGTTGTGGTATTCAGATGCGTTTTGAAAAAGATCCCTATGTGTGGAATCATCAGGGAGACATTCCGCTCATTCCATGTCAAGGATTTTTTAGCTCTCTATTTGGATCGTCATCCTCTTCCACATCCAAAAGGACCCTCAGACGGCATGGATGCTTGGACTAAGGGATCTCCATGGATGCTGGGCCTATGGGATCTCCAATCATTTCGGGCCAACTTCCCTCTGGATCTCTGACAACATTTGGGACATGCTCTCATGTTTCGAACATGGTCAATGGTCGACCCTCATTTGTCTTTCCCCATTCTAATCTAATGCGATATTGATGCTGCGTTTCCGTCATGGTCAACAGTTATCCTCCATCGTCACACTGCCATCAAGGTGATCCAAATTTCTAGAATCATTATTCACACATTTCCACTTCGACTTGTTCAAGTGGAATTCCAACATACGCGACTTTATCTCTTTGCACATTTAGGTGCGCCTCATGGACAAGTTAGCATCATTGGGCCGGTATTCACTAAGTTTCCCTTCATCCTACCATGCTTCTTCCTATGTCAGGAATGTTCCCCACTACTTCTTGTTTCCCACATTGAGCATGACTCACATGGGCTTAGTAGTTTTGGTGGGACATGTACCGACACAACCAGGATTCTTATTTTCCTACAAGATGTTAAACTATGCCTCCAGAACTATGTACGGATTTATTCCCATCCTCATGGGATATATAGAGACACCTCGATATTTCACCCAGGGTCCATCCACCAGAATCATATATCATGTTCCTCCCCATTTCTGCCCCCCTGGCCTAACCACTCGGGGGAACTATATAACTAAAATGTTTCCATGAACAAGTTTAGGATGCCCCACAATGATATCGGGAAGTGAAAACCCTCCCTCGCCAGATAGGCCTTGACAGAAATAAGGAATGATCCACGATCAAACCAATGTTTCCATCCAGTGTGCTTCCACCATGATGGCTTATCCTCAAGAGTGTTGGATTCTGTTCAATAAAACCCTCAGTCTACATTCCACGCTTTGCGTGCCCCCCTTATTCGGATCGTTGTCCCCTTTAATGCCTGGAGGAACCCCCTAACAGTATTGATGCTTGGCCTATGGTCTTCCTATTGTCCTGGGCCAACTTTCTGGAGGAATAATTTTTAGCATTGTGTGTTCGGCCCCGTGTTTTGAACATGGTCAATGGTCGACCCTTATTTGTTATCCCTGTTTCGGGGTAACGCAATAAGGATACTATGTTTCTACCATGGTCATCAGTTATCCTTTATTTTCACGCCATCCCCGTAGTGTTCTGAATTCTCAGTATTGTGATTCACACCTTCCACATCCCTATGTTCGGACTAATCCCAACACCCCTGGTGTAACCCCGCTCAAGCATCAGAGCACACCAGAAGAATTTCTCATTGATTGTTCTAAAGCCAACCTCGATAAAAAAACTCATATATTCAAAATTCAATTCATGAAAGTGCATTTGAGAGTTTTTTATCCTTACAACACTCGGGTTTTTATTCCCCCCATGGATGGGTTGACCCCGTCAAAAGAGAATTGCAGTTCTACCACCCTTCGACTTGTGGAATCCAGGAGTTGCTGCTGCCGACACCGCTCCCACTCCTCCTCAACAGCGATGGGGCACAATTCGTTATCCTCATTTTGGGCCCATTCATTGTTAGCCTGGATGACGACCATTTCTTCAGATTCTTGCCTTAGAGGCTCTTCCGCCTCTACCAGCTGGGCCTTTAATTGCAAGATCAGCTCTGATTGTGTTTTAAGAGTGGCTGAGTGCTCATCCGCCAGGATCCGTAGCAGTTGGATCTCATCTTTATCCTACCAGAGCTTCTTGATGTTCATCGCCTTCCTCTGCTGCCATCCCACGCTGAGTCCGCGTTCATACTCCTGAATCATCTCTTCCATGAGTTCTCAGATGAGCAGATGAGGGCACTGGGCATCCACTCCCCCAGCACATAGATCATGTAGCCATGATCAAAGTTTGTACATCTCATCTAGCCATAGTGTCTGGGGGTATTTTCGATAAAGTTCATGATCATCTTCCATGATCGGCGACGGTGGCTCTCACAAAAAATCCAAGGATACATCAACGAACGAAGCACATAATACAGAAGTAGAATCACTTGTGGGATTTTTCTTTGAGATAAGATGTTGTAGTGAGCATTAATTCCATGGAAGACAAAATGGAGAACACCTTCACTACATACGTGACTAAAAAAAAGATCATTATGTGAGGTCTAGCAGATTGAAAGTCAACATTAGTTGGATCTTGGCCAAGTGGGAGTTTTTTTAGTTGGTGTCCAAGAACCAATTATTTGAACACTGATTACATAACTATTTAATGTATTTAAATATTAAATATCTTATTACAAATTGTTCATTGTTCTTCATGACTATAATGTAAGATTATCCTACAATATTTGTCACATTAATATTGTCATAACATTTCTACAATATGATGAGAACCATAAAGTGCTATGGAAATAATATTATTTATAGTTATATGGTTACATGACAAACAATGATGGGGAATATAGTATACATACCTTCATGTGATGTACTCCTAAGCGGAGGAGACTTCTTCTCGTGATGCTTTCACTTGGTAATTTCTATGATGGGATATTATGAGAATAGACCCACCCATAGAAATTCCACATGTTTTTCATCATTAAAAATTTCTATATGAAATCATGTGGAATTGTCGCCAGACATTAATATTATCATTAATAAATTTATATAGGGTTCTTTGGGTGTGTCACGAATGAAATGATATTAATGGATATGTCGAGGAATTATTTTTCTCTTCCATCAATGGATGTTGATAACTCAACACTGGGATTGAAATAAGATTATAACCATAAATTCCATGGCCATGGTGTAACAATGAGTTTATTTCAGGTAGTCATAGAATGACGTATCAAGCATATAGGTTGACGAATGTTTCCCTAAACATTATTGATGAGATATTTCGATAAAGGGATTATATTATAGAGTGATAATTCATATGTGGATGTTATCCTTTGGGACTTTATGTTCTTTTTATTGGGTGCCTTGATCCATTGCTAGATAGTAATCTTGGACTTTAGGTAAGTAAACCTAATGGAAATGAGATTGAATCCTAGATAGTCAAACAATAAGTGTTTCTGGTGGTCTTTATTAAATTTTATTTGAATTTATTTAATGGAATAAATATTATTCTCAAGACCAAGGAATAATTTTAACCAAGGTAAAATGATCACAAAAAATAATTTAATTTTTATTTAGTGGATTGTGTATAAAACAAATTTATTTATTTTATTGAACATTTAACAACTATTTTTTTAATAATTTGTAAATATAAATATTTATTTAAGAGATTAAAATATTTCATTTGGGTTTTATGTAAAAAAAAGTGGAGGTCAAATGAACCAATGTGATACCCATTGATAAATCCGGATAGGGAAAAAATTTAGGGTACTATAGTAGTACTGTAGCAGGGCACTATAGTAGCAGTGTAGTAGTTGCAGAACTGTAGCAGTGGCAGCACTGTAGCAGTGGAGGCACTGTAGTTGGTGCAGTAGCAACAACGAGACTATAGAAGTGCAAGTATCATAGAGGTATTATTCACAGAGGGGACCATTGGGCCAATAAATGGGCTATCAAGACATGTATCTAGGCCACTAGGCCTTGGCCCTTCAAGTAATGTAATGGGTCTCCCTTTACCCACACTAAAGAGGTCGTTGGTTTAAAAAATAAATTGATGCTTCGACCCCAACCTTTAAAAATTTATATGGATTAATATTCTATTTATGGTTAAATTTTGGGCAATTTTGCACACCAAAAATAATGGTGATGTTATTTTTATTATGTGGAATGGGTTTTCTCTAATAGTTTTAATTACATTTAATTTCTGTTTTGTGACTAAACGCTGTAACTAAAACCTGATGTTGATTAATAGGTCGATAAGTCTATTTTTCCAAACCCTAGTGAATTTAGAATTATTGAGCCAAAAGTTTTCTCTCTCAACTCCTCTCATACCCCCCTCTCAATAATGAGAGAACTTCTTCATGTATGACGAATGAGTAATCATGAAAGATTGATGTAAGAAATTTGCTTCACCACACTAGAACCTAGAGAACGAGTGACATTGTTCAGAGGCTATTGGAGCACATGTGGATCACCACTAGAGAGACTCTAACTTGGATCCTCATGAGTACAATGAATAAAATTATGAAGGGTCATTTTGGACAATCAATGACCATCAACATAGATAATACCAATGACCAATGTATTTAATCTCTTCAAAAAATAATAAATTAATTAAAACATGATTTGTGTTATCCAATTTCTCAGATATGGATTTTTCATCTATTTGTATAAATCTTTGATTTTAATCTTTGGATTCTTGAATTCATCTCTGTGTTGATCCCATATTGGTCATTGATTACGATAAAATCAAAGTTGTGCCCTCCCAAATGGCACACTTCCACAGCATCTGGATCCATCAATTTCATAGGTCATCCTTTTTATTGAGTTTTTTATTAAATAAAATTATTAATAATACGTATTTTATTTTAAAATACTTTTTTAAATTATTAAAATTATTAATAATTATCATTATTTCTACATGATTCTATGATTATTCTTTATATTAAAAAACAATTATTATAAAAATAAATTTTTTAATCCTTAAATTTTATTAATAATTATTGGATATTGTTCATTTGAATCCAAATAAAAATCCATTAAGGAATGTTCCAAATCCATGAAAATAAATGAAAATTACTCTAGATGGATATAACATTTTCAAACTGAGGCCTTAGAATAGAGGTGGGACTTATAAATATGAGGGACCACTATACAAACATCTCTTTCAATGAAAAAAGGATTAATGGAAATAATATAAATATCCACACCAAATATCTCCCAAGAGGATCCCTAATGAATAAATATGAGAGGGAGAGCCTTAATCGGAGGGTCAAGAGGGAGGAAATCTGAATAAAAAACCTTATACCAACCCAAATCCCTCATAAACCAAAGGAAAACATAGGATACAATAGCGCTAGAAATCTATAGATACTAATTATTAATAGAAATTTATTTCACATAATTTATAACTACCCCAGAGGTGTCACCACCCTCCATGCCCACTCAAATTTGAGCATCAACAAATATAACAACATGGAGATTCCCCATTACCACACATTTTGGTGGCAAGGACCAAGATACTTCATTTTTCACTACATTAACATAAATCTCCTCCATACATTTTTGTTCCAGAACTCAACATAAATAAAAAACCATTTTACATATGATTCATAACACATAAACTTTTTTGAAAAAAATAAATACATTTTACGTCATTTTAACAAACCCAGAAACTTTACAGAATTCCAAAATTCCTAAAGATTTAAATTCCAAAAACCATTTGAAGAGGCCATTAGTATTGGATGAAACCTCATCCCACACCTACGAAATAAAATTCCTTATCATTATAAAATATCTTAAACACTTTTAAATTATAAGTTATTATAAAAATTTATCTCCAAAATGTAATTGAAAAAACCCATTGATCATTTATGTTATATGTTTTCCCAAAAAAACTCAAACCAAAATCACATCAAAAACAAGATGCACAAAAATACAAAACCATTGGTAATATTTTGGAACACTAAAACATCATCTAAACCAAATTGGAGCAATTTAAAAGGATTATTATTGCTAACCAATACCCCAACATCACTGTGTACAATCAATAGTAAGGTATGATTGAGAATGTCATATCACTAAAAATATTTCTACAAATAGGGATATTTATGATATTATAACTATACATCTCATTGAATAATGAATAAATTTAATCAAAATTAAAACCAAAAAATGCCCCTCATCAGAGATGTTGAAATAGATAAAATCAACAAAAAAGACCCTGTTTTCTGAAATATGATTCCTCAAAAAACATGCTAATATCCAAGAAGATGTTGTAAAAATGAAAATTATGGGGAAAATATTTTTCACTCATTACCCAAGAAGAATGGGAATGAGGAAAACATAATATACTCTTAAACTTCATAGCAAGAAGAGCTCTTTTAAAGGATCCCACATGACAGAATACCAAATCTCCATCATCCTTCGGGAGACATAATAATTCCTATGAAACCCCTTGAATCTTCTTCCTATCATCCATGGAACCCCACTACAAGCCCATCAAAATAGAATGAACCTAATTAATTAGTGTGTCTAGATGTTTGAAGAGGTATATAAAGTAATTGTGAGTATATTTCACAATTGATTTGATCAAGACATCATTCCCATCTCTAGATAGAACATTCCCCTTCCTACCATTAATTTACTTCCAAACCCTATCAAAAAAATATGGAGACACCTCTATTTTAGATCTTTCAATATATATTGGATATCCCATATATATATTATGATTATGAACCTGATTGACATGTAATACATTACAAAAATCATTCCTCTTATTTGGACAAAGAGGTTTTATGTGAAGCTCTAGTTTTTAATCATTTTTTTGTCCAATAGCGGGGGAGGTAATTAAGTTTCTCATGAAATTTTATGGTTTAAGAGATTAACTAAAATTTTTATTTGGTTTAATTATATATCTTTTGTGTATTTATTGTTTTGTATTATAGGTATTGATTTATAATTTGGAACATGATTTCTTTGTTTATTAAGAAAAAGTAAAAAAATTAGTCTTAGAAATAATAATAATAATAATTAAATATTTCATGTTATTATTTCATTATATTCCAAACTCAAAGATTGGGGAATAGAAACAATATTTTAGACTATGAATAATATTATGAAAAGAGAGATGGGGGGTTCCATAAAAAAACTAAAAATAAATATACATAATAATATTGGATGGGTGAAAATGATATTTAGAATAAGGAATATTTTGCCAAATTTAATAATTATTTATGAATGGAAACCGATATCATTTTTTACCCTTTTTATAAAATTCAAAAGAGACTAGTTTATGAGTGAAAATACATATTCTTTTTACCATGTTGTGAAAATACAAATTGGGAGGATTATGAAAAATATCAAGAAATGACAACATGGGGATTCCATGATAAAACTTTTAAGTAATAAATATAACAATAATGGACTAGTGACAATGATATTTAAAATAAAGAATATTTGGGTTAATAAAAGAATAGTTTATGAATGAAAAACCATATCCTTTTTTAACTATTATAATTAATTTTTTTCAAAATGAAAACAATCAACATTGATATAGGGGAAGATAAATTACACAACTTTAAGGGGGTAGAATAAAACCAACATGATGCCCCCTAGAAACTCCTAAAATCGTCCGTGAAATGTATCATGCATTTTCCCTCTCTCCCAACAAAGGAAAATCCATAAGAAGAAAACAACAGTTCAAAAGATATCATATTATAAATAAAATTCCTGAATCGATAGATTACATCTTAATTCATCTCCAAAACATTGATAAAAACATAAAATATAAATTAAATTATGATTTTAATCAAACTTCTTGAAGAAGAAAACTCCATGAAATTCAAAATGGACAAGACTTTGACCATACCAGGGAAAGATACACGGGCTGTTGAGTGAAGATCAGTGATCATAAAACTAACTTGATCTCAAATAACAACACTGTGGATAATATAACATTCTACCTATAGTTTTAAGAAATTATTAATAATATAAACACATGAAGGGGGAGGATTCCAACTAGCCTGAGGGGAATAAACTGACAAATGAAGAAAAACCCCCATTCATCAATCCAATAAGAACCCCACCTATGACTTATGGACAACCAAAACTTATCATAAATGGGTGTGTGCTCAAATAAATTGGGATTTCAACAGGACCAAATTATAAAAAGTTGGAAACATAAATCCACAATCATTTTCACTGGAAATAATCTAAACCATTCACCTATCAAAGGCATAATATACATCAGACTTAATCAAAGTGTTTATACCTATGTATCACTCATCAAATGAATTCTGTTCAACATATGAAAATATAATATCTCATGAAATATATCCTCTTAATTGGTCCCATATAAAGAAAAAAAGGTGATATTAGAAAGACGTCGAGTGGCAAGGCCAGCATTAGTGGGAATTATACCTATACACATTTTCAAACAAATGATTTTGGCCTCTGGAAGGGGTTTTAACAAACAATGATTCTTCCAAAGTGGATTCCATATAAAAATCCACCAGCCAGCCTAGTCTTGAGGCTCTATATAGCTGAGTTGTGGCTAGAACATTCAGAAAACTAGTAAAGAAAACATGGTATGGTTCCTTGTCCATCTATAATCACTAAAATTGACTTATATTCAAGAATAGGGAACTAAATATTAGGATTCTGAAGATCCCACCCACTATTATCCTCAAATATAACATCCATCAATGAATCATACATAATACCTGTAGCTGGATGAGAGAAGGGTTTCATACAATCGATACTAACCAGTGGTTAATCTAGATATTAACACTAGTATCACTAGAAATTATCTAGTAAAGATCCCATTTTAGAAAATATTTAGATCCTGAAATTATCCTCCAAAAGAAGATCAACTAAGGTCACATACATGAGGGGAAACAATATTCATTAGGGAAATACTTTTCATTGACCATTTTTCCCACAAATTGTCCAAGTCCTTTAAAAAATTTAAAAATAACTTTTCATGAAGGGGGTTGTTAAGAATATTCATGTCCCTTAATCTCATGCCTCTTCAAGACTTTTCCCAACAAAGATTAACCCATGATACCCAATTTAAGTTTTTTAACATTTGTTTGAGCCCACCAAAAATTAGAATGTCTGATTGGAGTTGATGAATGAAGAAATCCAGGAGTTTCAAGAGAGATATCATGTATGATAGTACATCTCAATAATTTTATTTGATAATGAATGCCTTTAAATCCCATCAGAGATTATTAATGAACCATACATGAATTGTTTTATGAACATTATTGAAGTTGAATGTGGAGACATTTATTTTAGATAACCAAAAGGTCATTAGAAGTACCAAATAGTTTTTATGATTCTCCAAAACCATGATTCCACACAAGATAATGATGGTATCTATCATCACATTCTACACACCCCTACTAAGGTACATATTTAATTTGGTGAATATGAAATTTTATCCTGAGGATCTTATGAAGTAATTAATAACATTAAGAACCTCCTGAAATTTTGGAATATTTATTCTGGAAAAAGCAGGAAATCATCAACAAAGAATAAGTGAGTGATGGGAATGTTATGTTAAGAAATGATATCCCCATTAATTAGTTCATCCAAAAATCACATATAAAAGATATCATAAATGGAATCTTTAATAGGGAGAAATATGCAATGGGAAATATGGTCACCCAACCATAGTCCTCTAGATGTTTTATACCTATTTTGAAGATAACTATTGAAATTGATGTTCAATTAAACTGTCTTGATACAACTCAGGATTTCCTATATCCATTTTGAGCAAAAACCCTATATTCTCAAGGTGATTCGAAGAAATTACATTCCAACCTATCATAAAATGTAAGAACATTCAATTTATATACCAAATCCCCAAATTAGAAGTAGAATGAGTTTCCCTAAAATGGAATATTTTGTGAGTGACAATGGCGTTATATATAACAAATCTCTTAGGAACAATGGCCCTATGATTTGTAAATATAATTAATGGGAGAACCTTAACTAAATTGTGGGATAAAAATTTTGAGAAAATTTTTTACACCACATTAAAATATATTATAGGTATTAAACAATAATTTTTTACTAGGGATAAATGTTTTAGTATCAAAATAATGAGAGTTTTGTTTACCCTTTCCATACTTTTGGTGTCATCCCACAAACCCTATTTAAATATGATAATGTGTAGTTCCCTAATATGCCAAATTTTTTAAAAAAAGGCACGAAATTTATCTGGACTAAGAGTCTTTAATGATTTAATTACAATAAAGGATGACATAATATTCTCACTTGAAATGTCCAAATCTATTTTAAAATAAATGGTCAGTAAAAATTTAGGCTCCACACCAATCAACATGTCCCCCATAATGTTACCCAATCTCCAATATAAATATATCATGGAAGTAGGACTTGATCATCTCTCGAGTCACAATCCCATTAGTAGTAATGAAATAATTACCTTCCTAAAATTTATAAATAAAGTTATTTCTTCTTCTAGATGAGGATTTTTTTTTAAAAATCACTGGTAATTTGGTCTCCATGTATGATCAAATCCTCCCTTAATCTGGAGAACCAACATATTTCATTGTCTCTCAAGGCCTCATACAACTTCTTTTTCAAAGTAATTTCCTTTTAAATAGGAAAAAAATAATTGGGATCACATTAAAACCTTCAATGATATTTCTCAATACTAGGGGTTCTCTCATCAAAGTTCCTATAATTTTTCCAACTCCGACAATACATGTGAGCATACGATACTTTTTTATTTTCCCATAATTGGTCCAGAGAGTATGACCGAGTATATTAATACAATTTGATGCATTTATTATTATAAATCATGATGAAGTCAGAACAAAATACTCATTTTGGATTAACATCATGGAACAGGACTGTGGATGGTTGAAAATTGGACAATGGTTATAAGAAATTGGATGGATGTGGGAGAACTCATACCACGAGAACATCATCATGTAATCACAAAATTCAGTAAACCTAAAAATAATTTTAGATAATCTGGAGTTGATATCACATCGCTAGAACCAAGTAAATGGGTTCCTCAAGAAGCCATGATCCAAGAGTCCTGAGGGAAGCATGCTTCACAAAAATGGACTCATTAAAGAAACATTTTGTATAACTCCACCTTGTATTTCATTGTGGTAGAAGATCTTATTGAAATACCATAAAAATTATGGGTCTGTTGAGTGAATTTATAATAATTTTAATTATCTCCCAAGATCTCTACTTCTCACTCGAATGCAACCAACTTTAACCCCCCCCCCCCCACACACACAAAATTCAACTCAGGATCCCAAGGGATTTAAATAGAAAAGGAAATGTGGTTTTGGGAGAACCTAGAAATTGATGCCCTGAAAACCTCTCTACACATGAGGAAAAGGACACCTACATGGCCACATATTCCAACCAATAAATAGTTCTAGATCCCATCACATAAAGAAATAATTCTCATTTTAATTTTTTCAAACATGGTGTCGTATAAAAAGACCATCTCAGGGAAATACATAGACCCCCAATGATAGAGTATGTGAACTTATTAAGGGTTTATATTCCTGTGGCAGTTCAAAAAGAATGGCTTCATTGCACTAGATGGGGATAGTCTTAACCAGTCTCAGCCTCTATCGATAATCTCAGTGCATCCCCGTATAACAACATTGAACGTTTCAAGGAGCCTGATTTGGCATCTGTCTCCGACCCACAATTAAGTCTTTAGTTACTAAAATTTTTGTGTTTGATGTTATTTATATTAGTAATATTCGTTTTCCTTCATTTATAGCACTACCAAAAATGGTGTTACCAGCGGTTCTAATAACCACCACTAAAAAATAATATTTTTTATTTTTTATAATATAGAGGTAGTTTAAATGAAAACATCAAAAATTATATATATGTATAGAGGTGGTTTTTTTAATCTACCATAATGTTTTAAAAAATATCTAATATTCTACCCCTCTCCTCCTTATCTCTCAACCCTGAAAATGACTAACCCTCCCCCTCTGTAATGACTCTCCCCTACACATATGACCACCCCTTCCCATTATCCCCTCCTCTACCCATCGATGTTCCCAATTCTCTCTGATAACTCCCCTGGATACCCCTTATCTACAATAGATTTCCCCTCAACCTCAATGTATACCACCCCTCCCCACCCACACCTCTGATCCTCATGACCTGAACCCCACCTAATGTCTGAAAATGACCCCCCTACTCCTAGAAGAGAATACCCAATTAAAGACCCCATTACCTTTTCTTGGTGAGTCCACTCCTCAATCATATGGTACAATTTTGAAATATTGCATGATTATTTAGGGAATTTCATTATGTTTTATATCATATTATATATTCATGTTATCAATGATATCACTAATGAATCTTATAAAACAAAATATAAATATTGATTGTTATAAATGAGGATTGTGTTTCATTTATATGATTATTTATTATTCTTTAATATTGATATATATATATTATAACCAACTAACTCATTTCTCACTCATGATGCTAGCTGAGTAATCAAAGGAGAGTTTGGGATAATGGTAGATCTAAGAATTGGAAACCAATTGGTTTTATTTGTTATTCAGAAAATTTTTAGTATGGTTCATCTTCACTGGCATGATAGTTTCTAAGTAAGAACCCACTGAGTATAATTTTATATTTAACATGGTTATACATACTATATTTATTTAATTATAAGATAGTGTTGGTGATCAAGATGGGAAAAATTGGGTGATGTTAAATTTTGATTTTACTTGTTTTATTAACCAATTATTACTTTATATAAGAATGTATAGAGAGAAGAGTGTAAATAGAATATATATGGATTAATGTTAGATAAATTTAACATATAATTCACCTCAATATTTAATGGGATCAGGATGATTTTTAGATTATGAAATTGTAAACTAGTCAGTGGATTGTAGAATAAAATTTCAATGTCCAGGTTGCAAATTAAAGAAATGGTTGAATAGAAATAATGTATATGATAATTTTATATTGAAATATATTCTTACATGATATGTATGTTGGACTTTTCATGGTGGATTAAATTTTAAGGAATATATAAATAATGAATACCCTTTCAATAAAATACAATGTGACCCACCTGAGGAGAATTCCATTAGAAATATGATAAATGGATCATTTTCATGGTAGGATATTATTTCAAAAATATTAATTGGTCAATATAAACTTATCTTGGTCATGAGTATGTTAATTTTAATAAAAAAATCAATGAAAAAAATGATTGGGTTTTATGAATTAGTTGAAGACAGGAAACGAGAACTATATGAATAGTGTTCCATGTATTTGAAGTTGTTTTGTCAGTAAAGTTGTATCATATCAAGTGTCTCTATGGAATTACTAAAAAAGAAATGTATGTGATTTTGGATTTGACTCATGGTTAATTTAGTGAAGCTATGACCTCTATATCATTCTATTAGATGAAAAAATTCATTAACAAACATGGTCTTCTTTATACAAAGATACGTCCATGATCTAATGATTCAACAATTTACATGGGATAAGGTCTTGATAATTTAAAATGAAAAATATTTCATCAATGCAAAAAAAAAGTAAATGAGAAATAAAGTGACTATTAATAAATGAAACCTCAAGAAGAAACAAAATAAGAAAACTCATAAATGGTATTGTATTACATTACTCTGAAAGAATTCTTTCAAATATTATTAATGTTGTCCAAGACAGCATATGGCAAGAAGTGGAATGCTTAGGATAACAATGACGGCATGATGAGACTTAATAAATATTAAAAATCAAGGAAAATGTAATATTCTTTATATATATATTTCTATTTGGATCACATGAAAGTAATTTTTTGATTGACTTCTAATGTTTTTACCACTTTTAGTAAATTATGTAATAATTATAGCATTTGGATAGTTTTTTTGATCCCATATAACCTCTCTACATGGATGTGTATGAAGAAGAAGTCACTATTTGGATGATTATTCGTAGAATGAAAATTACTCGAAATGAAATTTATGTATACCATCATCCTCTAATCAATGAATTTTGAGAATTATGGGATGATGATATAGAGACATATGATGCTTAAATGAGAAAACTATTCAAAATGTATGCTAATTTAAATTGGAAAATTATTGAAATTAAATATTAGGATATTAATGAAATTGGAACACTCATACTAGTTTGGCTGTTTTAGTTTGTAATTTTCATTTTGAACCTAAATGATTACATCATTGTACAAAATTTCGTTTTATGTGTCAACATAGATTTCCTGATACTGGTCATAAAGTTAGGTTTAACAAGACACAATTCAAATGAGATATTTAATTGATAAATCCATTGAACGTGTTATGTGGTTCAGAAATATTGGGACAATTTAATAATGTTGCTGAATAATTTGAAAAGAATAATTAGTTTAATGAAGTGTTAAACTAGTACGAGGTAAAATATATGAAGTAGTTGGTTCAAAAAATAGAGTAAATAAAAATATATAAAATGAATAAAATATAATAATTAAAAATAATAATAATTTATTAATCATTTTCTAAGTATTTTTTCTATCTATTCATCATTTATTTAAGCTTCAATCATTTTTTAGACGCAATCATTTAATATTATTTATTCCTCCATAATGTTAAGTGTTTCTTTACTATTTATTAATATGAAATGATTAAAAATATTCATTCTTTTAATATTTTTATAATTTATTCATTTTTACTATTTTTATACATATTTATTCATTGACATATTAAATAATTTCAATATTGAAATATATTTACTTATATATATATATAAATATATAATATATTTCTTTAAATATGATATAATGAACACAAAATATGTATGTTTACATTAAATAAGTAATATATTTAGTGATAAATAGTTTATAATTTAAAATAAACATTAATTAAAAATGTTAACTAATTGTATCGAGTAATGGATGTTTAATTAAATGTCTATTTTTTCAATTTAACATATAATAAATGTGTGTTACCTTAATTTCACACAGACATTTACATACTTGATGCTTTTTTATATAAAAAAACACACATTACATTTTAATAGTTTATTCTAATTTTATAATTCCTTTTAGAAATATATTTATTTATATAGCATATTTAATATATATTATGTTTATACTCGGTGGATTTTATGCATTATTTATATTTTTATTAAATATACAATAATTATTACTTTTAAATGTTTTATAAAATTTATTTATTTATTTATTATATTTTATTTAATAATATTTTTTTTTTAATATTTTGGTAATTTATTCATTTTTATATTTTTATTTTTAAATATATTTTAATTTCTTAAATTTTAAATAATTATTTATACATGATTATTCATCAAAAATTAATATTTTTTAATATTTCTATAATTTATATAATTAATATGTATTCATTTTCATTTTTACATATATATTTATAAATAGTCCTTTTGAAGTTTTTAAATAATCTATGAACTTAAAAATACTTATTCATCATTTAAAATTATTCTTACTTATTAATAATTATTTCATTAAAAGATGTTGCATATTATATATTTTCATCAATTAATTTAACATGTATCAAACTTGAATTATGTATATATATATATATACAATAATTTCAGACAAATTCATGCAGTTAATGTAATCTTATATAGAAACACACACATAATATTCGTTTAATTAGTTAATATTTTAATATTAATTTTATGAGTTTCATTTAGTAACATAAAATAATTAATATATTCTTTTTTGATCAATATATTTTATTCAATGATTTTTTATATCATTTTAGTTAATATTATTTATTGATTTCTAATGTATATTAATATTATTTTTGGAATGTAATCATATTCTAATACTTATTTATACATATTTATTTACTATGTATTAATATTTTCAATATTTATTCATCTTAATTTCCTTATAAATCCATATCTAATTTCTCACAATAATTTTTATAATTAATACAATTTATCCATTTTAAGTACTATTAACGTCTATTCATTTTAAATTATTCGATTTCACTCTATTTTAGTATTCATGTACTTAATATTATATATACATTAATAATGTTCAAAATATATATGTAAATAAATATTTATATATAAATAAATTTATATTTATATATAAATGCATAATAATTTGTTTGAACAAGTTTGGGATATGATACTAATTCCCTTTCCCATTTATTAAAATAAAAAATATACAACTAGGAGAAGGGGTCAGATATGGTAGGACATCTATAGACAATAAACCCATGAGTTGTAAGAAGACACAAAAAAACATCAACACAAAGTAGCACTAAAAGTGAAAGTCAACCTCATGAGATAGATTAGGAACATCGTGATCCCTTTCTATGAGGGGCACTGACATGTAGTTACCGGCCAAACCTCTATGTATTTTCTCTTTACCAAGGCACATACCCTTCATCTGAAGATGGTTTCATAGAATCTGGTTTACCTATATCAGTGGAGACCACACCTTGAGGATGCCCACAAAGTGTGGTATCATCCATGGGGCATTGGTAGGGATATTATTATGCCTGACTTGAGTCTAGTCATAAGTCCCATAAAACATCTTAAACCCCCTACCATATTTACATCTTCCAAGGACACATCCTTTAACAATTATAGCACTCAAAATGTATTATAAATAGAAACCAAATCATTGTTTTGATTTTCAATCTCCGAAACTGGGATGCTCAAAGAATCCTTTCTAATTGGAATGTGGTTATTATGAGATTATGTATAATTTTCATCATCTATGGAAGCTAAAATCCCTTGATTTCTATATTGAGAATCCTGAAGATGGCCTTAGGATTTCTCTTAAACCGGAACTGAAGCCATCTGTGTGGCCATTGTATGACCACCAATTATGAAAAGATCATCCACACCACTATCTTTGATCCTATTAGTATAAACATTTATTTCAGAAAACCTAACATTGTAAGCATTATATACTTTATTAATAATAGAAGAAGTCAGAATTCCACCTCCCTTGGTGTGACCCAATTTTCGATCAATATCCACTTGATTAGCAAGAGGGAAAAACCTACTAATTCAAAGGTGTTGTTCCCCTCTGAACCATCTAGAAAACATGTCCCCAGAGACCCAAAATATCTGGGAAAAAATTTCATCAATATATTTTCAATCAATCCCTATTTTTGAGAAAATCTATTTTTTATTGACCTCATCATCGAATTGATTTCTTACCTTTTCAATCAGTTGATGCAATAATCGTATCATGATATAGATTTTGATCCGAAAAATATTATTCCACTTTTCTATTAGCTTAATTTTAATCATCAACCATCCCTTCTTTAATAATCTCCACAGATGACCTGGTAGCATGGTACCCATTAAGATCGACTTCCCATAAACCAGAAATGGAATTCAAACCATGAGGTTTTAAATCAACTGTAAAATAATCCCATTACCACTTATAAGGGGAGGTATTCACTGGTTTAAACCCATCCTTGATGAGTATATCTTAAATAGATAGTTCAGTCAGACTAGCTTTAGAGAGATCATTCAGATAAGCTAAATGCATATCCTGACCAGGGTTACAACCATGACCTTGTTCCTCTACAACCACCTGATTTTTCACTCATCTATCTTGTGTCTAAACATTATAAATATTTTAGAACCACCGTGAGCATTGAGTTTCAAACATAAAATATGTTTAAATAATGAGTTTTCATCATGACCTCATGTTGATAAAAAAACTAAAATATTAGATCTATTTCAATTAAAAACATCAAGTCCTATAACCTTAAAATCCATATAAAATAAGGGAAGTTTTATATAATAAATTCTTAAATAATTCTCAGATTCATCACTTGAATGAAATCCTCTATCAACCAATGTAAACCACAAGTCCACTTTTACTAAAAATCAAGCATATTGGCCATATTTAGGCACATCAGTCTCTCTATAAAATTTATTTGGAACCCCGATAGGGTATGCATTATAATAAAGTATTCTTGGGTGGAAAATTAAATTTTTTAAACCGTATATTATGAGACACAACTGAACAATGAAATCTATAAACTCTAGAGGGTTAAACATCCTGTTCCATTCTTATATGTACAGAAAATCAGGCATGAGAGAGATCTATCCAAAGCCCTATGCCTACATATTAAAATCCAATGGGGTGTTATTTTTTTACTACTCTCTTTTTTATTAATTCTTTAATACATTCCTCGACATGAATCACCTACCTCATGCACACCTATCACCACAAAGCATATTAATTTAAAATATCCCTTTTTGCAAGTCATTTTGTACGCATAATTTCAGGTAAAATTAGATGGTTTTTTTGTATTCAAATATATTTCCACAATCATAATGCACCATTTTCTAATATAGAGTTTTTTGTTGTTGTTATCTTACCTTATATTTTTTGTTGTCCTAAATAAGTCACATATTGCACAAAATATATATATATATATATATAGTTTTATAAAAACATAAAATAATAACATAAAACTCAATATCAATTCCATGGGATAGTTTAAATAATGCATTAGTTTAACATGGGTGTCTCATATATGGATTACATTTATTTTCACTATATTAGACTCCCTTAAATGAAAATTAAAATCCTATAAAAGAATTTATTTATTTTAATTAGTATCATTATGCATTTACATATGCTTTAATTTTTTATATAAGCACATATAAGATGTATTATCCCTAATGATACAAATATTTCCAAAATATATTTTGAAATATATTTTCCTAAACATACAAAATGATTCCCTCAACATTCATCCATATTACATTCTAGCACCATGAAATTCATTTATTTAATTTTAGAAATGTCAATATAAATAATCTACTTGAGGAAAAACAATTCATTTTACAAAAATATTTATATATGCCCTTGATGATAGAAAAATGGGGCTCATGTATAATGGATAGAATTTTCCAATTCAATAAAATCATTAAAAGATAATATTATGATAACTACTTTTTGAATTACTACTCAATGAAAAATATGTCATTTTACTCCATTTTGACATAGTTTCTATGATCATAGGTTAAATATCCAACTACTTTATAAGGAATTATTTTTTGGGATATGTTTATATATGATCGAAGAGGATGATTTTGATGGAGTTTGTGGCCTATAGAGAACTAATTTGTACTTTGTTGATTAATATAATCCTTATCACATCTTGATTGTTCTTTTTCATGACAATAAATGTGATAATGTCCTAAGGACAGATGTTTTATTTAAGGGTCATAGTGGATCCCTATTATGATGAGAACCCCGATGTGCCATAACACTATTCTTGAATATATATTCTTTGGCAGGATGTTGTTATTTGGGGGACATATATAATACAGTCCATTAGGGGTGAGGACTCAGAAAACATTGAGGCACCTTCTCATGGTGTTCACCCTTGGTAATATCCTAGAGGATATTATGAGAATGTGACCTGCCGGTAGGAAATCCACATTTCATAGTGTCATTGGATGTTACTATCTGTGGATGTGTGTTTTTGTCCTTAGACTTTATGATTATTATTAATGGGTATTACAACTCGTGCACTTAGATGTATTGAAGAAAACTATGATGAAACACTGTTTGCAGTGAGGGAGGATACGTTGGGTGCATCAAGAGTAATTCTATATTAATAGATAATGAGAGAAAGGGATTGTCACTTCTGTTCAATAACGGAAGTAGATATCTCAGGCCCTTTCATGGAATTGATATTTCCTAAATAAATCTATGTCAATGGTAAGGTATGGGCGAGTTCAATTCTAAAAAGACAATGAAAGAATAATCGAGAACATGGATTGATGGAACTAGAATGCAACCCACTTGATCCGAGATATCATGTCCAAAGGATTATATAACATGGTTAACGTTCGTCGTAGGTGACACATCATTTCTGCGTTAACTTCTTTCTCTATGGGTGCCTTGGCGTTTTTCTAGACGCTAACCATGGACATTAGTCAGGCTCCACCTAATTCCACTGAGAAAGGGGCCTAGAGGGTAACACACTAAGTGTGTCCATGTATCTTTGTTAAATATTAATTTAACAAGATAAATAAATATTATTCTCGGCTGTGGTTTTATAATTATTTAAGGATGCCTGATTTCATTTATTTCGACACTAGTTATTCGAGAGAATATATTGTTGGTGAAATAATATATATTTTATTAGCGAGTAATGCAGTTACATTTATTTAAAAAATGAATATCCATTACTCAAGGACTAATAATTATGGTGGATGAAATAAAGGAAATTGGGAAATAAAAGTACACTCCGTGTATATTAAATATACACGTCGTGTAGTTTTATGGAAAATGAGTACACACCGTGTATTAATGATTACACACTGTGTAGTTTTTCCAGTCGGCATTTTGAGGATGTAATATTGTTTTATTATATGATATTTATTATAATCAGTGTGGGTGCATGTAACGCCCCGACCCTAGTTACCCAGAGTCGGTGCATTATTACATAACATTGGCATGATCACAAGAAAGATCAAATCTCGAAAGACCGATTGGTTTAGTAGCCTTGGAAACACTATATATATTCACAAGTCTTACATTACATCATAAAATGAAAAACTACTACAACAACATATTGTCTCCATAATCCACACTCATATCCTCACATAATATCCCTGCAGGTCATTCATAATTTACTTCTTCACTTCTTGGGAGAAATAAAACATAGAAAAGGGGTGAGCTCAAATTCCCAGTAAGGATAACAATATAGCGGAACATTCAAAATAAGCATAAACATTTAAGGCAATGCATTACTAAAACAAAATACTTTTAAACTTGAAGTTCAACATAGTATGGCAAAAGTAAAATGAAATAATTCCATTTACTTGTTCACATGGATATTCTACTAATCGAATAATCACATGCAATATCAATAACAACTTTCATAATGTTGGAATGCATAATGTCAGACTATCATAACCACATAGCCAAGGCCTCGTGCCAAGACTACAAATAATATTTTTCCAAGGCCTTGTGCCAAGACAGTAGTTTGTCTCATGAGACCTACGGATGCATCGAGGAGCTATAGTGGGCTCCACCCGTCACATATTAAGTCCAATGCATTCCCATATGAAAAGGTTTAAACATAACATAAACATTCGTATCAAAATTAGCATACGAAATGTCAATACTTTCACCATAAACCATGAATGGTATAAAAATAGAACATCCACAGTCAAACATATCACAAAACCTTCAATACAATATAGAAGTTTTGTACCATAATAAATCAACTTCAAATAAGAATAAAATCCATCAAAGGATGTTGACATAGATGAAATCAAAAATCTTTTTAGAGAAATATCTCTTTATATTTTGAAATCATTTAAGAGTAATATATTTATAAAATAAAACATTTTCTTTGAAATATTCTTATAAGCTTGTAATGGAAGATTCGATGATTTTATAACGGCTGAAAATAGCCGCACCCGTCGTATAAGTTAAAAAAACATTCTTACCTTAATTTTTTCGAAAAGGTTAAAAAAGCACCTTGTTTGGAAAACGACGGAAAGATTCCTTTATAAACCTCTTATAAAAAGTCAAAAAAGGGTATAAATGAATTTAACCCATATTCTTGTGAATAGTAAAAATGTTTTTAAATACATTTTTAAGAAACATGGATGTGGATGATAAAGAGATCCCAGTAGATTATTACGTATAAACAACCTCGGATAATGAAGAGTTTGCAAAATAAACCCTTACCAATTTGGTAACTTATGAAACATACAACCCATGAAAGAGGTTTCATACAATTAATATGTAAATAAACATAAATTAGAGTCTATTACACAAAGAATATAATTATGGGTAGTACATACACCACACAAAAGGTAATGGTGGCAATATGGCATGAATCTCACGGGAATAAGGAGTGAGATGAAAACCCCTTACCTTGTACTTTTCCTTGGTTGGGGTAGGTTAACCTCCTGTATAATGGTGAAATAATTGTTATTAAATTATAAAAGAATCATATACATTAATATGATATCATATATGATCTTTTAACATTGATTTGTTAATAATATCTTTTAATTATCGTCGTTTCGGGTGTTAACTTATTCATTTTCTTTTATATGTTTTGTTTCATAAGCCGGGTTTGTTATGTATAGGTTGTATCTTATTTATATCCAGAATTATATGAAGTCCGTAAACATCATTTTGAAATCATCAAATGATAATTATACTTTAATGGATACGATGGAGAATGAATCTCATCGCGTGTGTGGAGACGGTAGTCCGTACGTACGCACGAGCGACAATATCATTCTTTTGATATTAAAATAATATATAAATGGATGGTATATCATATATACAGAATCATTAACATGTTATATTTATTATTTACATGATTTACACATCATTATTATACCCATCCAAATAATAATATATTGAATAACAATTACACCACGACGTGGAGACGGTAAGCCGTACGTACGCACGTATGGTGACATGTTATTCAAAGGGTGGATAGAATACTGAATATGGTTGTACCATATTTATAATAACATCACAGTATATGTGAGATACTGGAGTTATTATTTTAGAATGGTAATAACAAAGAAAGAAGAAGTGGAAGAAGAAAGGAACTTGAAAAGGGGTGGTGAAAACATTACCTCTTCTTCGGGTTTTTCCTTTTGATTTGATCAAAAGGGCTCATTAGGTTGGATTTATGATAAAACTAAGCCCTCTAGGTTGCAGTGAGGGAAGTTGGGAGAGTATTTGGGTAGAGTTTGGACGATCCAAAAGGCTTTGAAGGTGTGAAGAAGTGAGAAGGAGGAGTGCCCTTTTATAAGAGGGGTGAAGGGCACCTTTGGAAAAACTAGAAATATTAATTTATAATAAATTCATATTCGGTTTCTAATGGCTCCAAAGTTGATTACTTAACTGTTAAGGTGGGGATGGGTCGAAAAAAACTCAACCAATTGAATTTAGACAGGTTTGGGTACTTATATTAACCTTATCTTTAAGTATTAATTCTAAGTTAATTAGTTTCACTTTTAAAATGTCTCTTTATATAATATGGTTAATATAAATACTATATACATACAAGATACCCCCAAGTGGTTCATTAATGATGAACCTATCATGATATAAGTATCTTGGCCAAACCATAGATATTTATGAATTTAATATCAATTAATAATATAATATTTGTTTTAAGAACTCTTTTATGTCAATTTTGACACTATTCAATAATTGATTTTTTTGAAACTCATAAAAGATTTATTACCTCGAAAAAAGTCAATTAAATCAATAATAATATATTATTTTATCCTAGAAAATTAGTTTAATTCATTAAAAGTTTCATATTATATTTATTTGGGTATTAATAATATCAATTATTTTAATTTTTCACTATTATAGTAATTACTTCATCATCATTGTGTCATAAATAAATTAAATTATTTAATGTATAACAATTATAAATAAAATATATTTATGTAGGAAATTGTTTTATATTTATAATGAATATTTATAATCTAAAATCCAACATATATAACCCTATGTCAAAACTGTTTTGCTAAAAGATATTTGCTTGTGTCATTTTTGTATTCATTTTATCTTAATTAAAATAAAGTGTCCCTATCACCTACAAGTGGAACCATGGGGTCCCACAATCGACCCAAATATGCCTAGGGTCTAAAATGAATCAACCAATAAGTCTAGGACACGTTTTAGGGTGATTTAGTATTATTATAATATTATTTGTTAACCCTTATTTACCGGATTTACCCTTAACCATGGTAAATAAAATATTTACCGCAGTAATTAAAAATGTCTAAAAATAAAAGTTACCTATTTACAAAATTTTAACATCATAATTCCAAATATGGAATCCATTTTTCTAAATTCAAAACACATAAGTGGCAGAAATTAATTTAAAATTAATTCCCGCTGTTAAAACAAAAAGCGTGTTTTTAAGAGATAATAACTATCAAAAGATTGACACTTGTTTATGTTCAGTTTAATTGTAAAATTATGTCCAATGACCAAAATTATATTAAATGGTAAAAATATATTCTAAATATAATTTAAAACCACTCAAATTCATAATTTATCACTATTAATTATTTTGATTAAAAAAGTTGTTTTTAATTAAAATTTAGTAATTTTCACTATTAATCAAAATATGAAAGTTATCCGAAAAGTACCAAAATTTCACTTTAGGCTAAATTTGATATTCCAAATCCAAAAATGAAGTCCATTTTAAAATATAAAATATATATATAATTTCAAAAAGTAGGTATTACTATTCATAATGGCTAGTTTGATTGGTTATGGTGTGTTAGAACTCGGTGTTGCGTACAACACACGCTATCACATTATTCAAAGAGAAGCGTACCGTAGAAGCTTGGGGTGTTACATTCTCCCCTCCTTCAAATAATTTCATATTCCAAATTTCTAGAATACTACCGCATGAAAAGACTCGGGTGGTTCTTCATAATAAGTTCCTCGGGTTCCCATGTTGCCTCTTCCATCTTATGGTTTCTCCACAAAACTTTTACCAGATGCGTCGTCCAGTTTCTCAGCACTTGTTCTCTCGTATCAAGAATCCTGACGGGCTCTTCGCAATAAGATATATCGGGTTCCAGTTCTAATTCTTCATAGGTGAGTACATGCGTTGGGTCAGGCATGTATTTCCTTAACAGAGATACGTGGAACACATCGTGAACTTTGGAGAGACTTGGCGGCATTTCCAATCGGTAAGCCACATCCCCAATTCGTTCTAGAATTTCGAAGGGTCCGATGTACCTGGGACTCAATTTACCTTTCTTACCAAAACATATGACTCCCTTCCATGGAGATACCTTCAGGAAAACATGATCACCGACTTGAAATTCCAAATCCTTCCTTCGATTATCGGCATAGCTCTTCTACCTACTTTGAGCTGATTTGATGTGATTTTGGATTACCTTCACCTTTTCCATCGTTTGGTCCACCAGTTCTGGACCTATAAGTTTTCTTTCACCAACGTCATCCCAACAGGTTGGTGTATGACATCTCTTCCCGTATAACGCTTCATATGGTGCCATCTGAATACTCGAATGGAAGCTATTGTTATAGGAAAATTATACCAGAGGTAAATATTGATCACACATACCCTGAAAGTCAAGTGAGCAAGATCTCAACATGTCTTCTAAGGTTTGAATAGTCTGTTCTGATTGTCCGTCTGTCTGAGGATGGTAAGCAGTGCTCAAATGAAGTTCAGTATCCAGGGATTTCTGAATACTTTTCCAGAATCTTGAAGTAAAACGGGGATCACGATCAGAAACAATCGATAGGGGTACTCCATGAAGTCTCACAACTTTATTAATATATAGTCTTGCTAGACGTTGCAGGGGTAGATCTTCTCTTGTAGCAAGAAAATGTGCTGACTTGGTAAGACGATCAACAATAACCCATATTTCATCGCTCCTTCTAGGAGTCTTTGGTATCCCCATGACAAAGTCCATCGTAATATTGTCCCATTTCCACTCCGGTATGGGAAGAGGTTGCATGACTCATCCAGGTTGTTTCCTTCCAGCTTTCACTTGCTGTCAAACCATACATCTTGACACAAAATCAGCAATCTCCCTCTTCATGTTGTCCCACCAAAAATGTTCCTTCAAATCTCTATACATTTTGGTGCTCCCATGGTGTATAGAGAAATTGGAACTATGATCATCATCCAACAATTCCCTTTGTAGATCAGGTATATCAGGAACACAAGGTCTCTTCCCAAATTTCAAAATTCCATCTTCATACACAAAGTCTCTCAATCTCCCATAATTCACAACTTTAATCTTCTTTTGAAATTCTTCATCCTCGGTCTGAGAACTCTTAATCCTTTCTAGTAAAGATGGTTTGGCAACCATTTGAAAAAGCATTGATGTTTCACCTTCCCTGGTTATTCCCATGTCCATCTTCACTAGATCCATGAAAATTGGATCCCTTTCAATTCTCATATTGTTCAAAACTCCATGGTCTTTTCTACTCAAAGAATCTGCCACCTGGTTTTCTTTCCCCGGGTGGTATTCTGTCATGCAATCATAATCCTTGAGTAATTTAAGCCATCTCCTTTGCCTCATGTTGAGTTCTTTTTGTGAGAAAATATACTTCAAACTCTTGTGATCAGTATAAATCTCACATTTTTCACCATAGAGGTAGTGCCTCCATATCTTCAAAGCAAAGATTACAGCTTCTAACTCGAGATCATGAGTAGGATAGTTTTGTTCATGAATTTTAAACTGTCGTGATGCATAAGCAATAACTCTATCATTCTGCATAAGCACACAACCAAGACCTTTCTTTGATGCATCACTATAAATAACGAACCCATCATTCCCCGATGGTAGATTCAATATAGGAGAATTGACTAATCTTCTCTTCAGTTCTTCGAAACATTATTCACACTCTTTTTTCCAAACAAATTTAACCCCTTTACGTGTGAGCTTCGTTAATGGGTTAGCTAATCAGGCAAAATTCTGGACGAAACGTCGATAATAACCTGCCAAACCAATAAAACTGGGTACCTTAGTTATACTCATAGGTTCTGGCCATTCGTGGATTGCCTTGGTCATAGAAGGATCAACAGAGATTCCATCTTTAGAGACAATATGGCCAAGAAAAGAAATCTCATGAAGACAGAATTCACACTTGCTAAACTTCCCATATAATTCATGTCTTCTCAGAGTCTTCAAGATAATGCGCAAGTGATTTTCATGATCTTCGTAGCTTTTAGAGTATACTAAGATATCATCAATAAATACCACCAAAAATTCATCGAGATACTCCTTGAAAACTCTATTCATCAGATCCATGAATACAGAGGGTGCATTAGTCAATCCAAAAGGCAATACAGTAAACTCGTAATGCCCGTACCTGGTTCGAAATGATGTCGTCGGAATGTCTTCCTTCTTCACACACAACTGATGGTATCCAGATCGAAGTTCAATCTTTGAAAAGTATTGAGCTCCATGCAGTTGGTCAAATAAATCATCAATGCGAGGTAGGGGATACTTGTTCTTTATCGTTATAGCATTGATCTCCCTGTAGTCGATACATAACCTCATAGATCCATCTTTCTTTTTAACAAAAAGAACAGGGGCTCCCCATGGGGAAACACTAGGGAGAATAAATCCTTTATTACTCAATTCATCTAGTTGTTTCTTTAGTTCGACTAACTCTACAGTGGCAATTCTATAAGGTGTCTTCGATATAGGCCTCGATCCAGGAATTAAATCAATGGAAAACTCAACTTCTCGTTCTGGAGGATGTCCAGGTAAATCTTCCGGAAATACATCTACAAATTCTTTCACAACAGGTACATCCTCTATTTGAACATTCCTTTCCTCACCCACAGTCATTTAATTCTCTTCCTCCCTAATAATTGAATTATGTTGAGCTACTGGGGGTGGATCTAAATAAGAATTAGGTGGTGACGATTTTTCTCTAAAGATAAGGTGTTCGTTATCATTATCATCAAGAATCGTAACCTCTTTCTTCTTACAATAAATCTTCGCATCATAGTCTGAAAGCCAGTCCATACCGAGGATTATATCAAACTCAATCATAGGTATGATGATGAGATCAGCAGATAACGAACATTTATGTGCTCTTATGGGGACTGATTCACAAAACTTCGTTGCAATGATACTTCCCATAGGGGTTTTAACTGAAAACTCCCTTATTAAATCAAATTGGAAATATCTAATTTTCTTTTCAAACTGGGAAGATATGAAACAATGTGATGATCCAGAATCAAATAATGCATTTTCTAAACTTGAGGAAACCACTAAATTACCTGCCACCACGTCTTTCGGAGCTTCTACCTCAGTAGTAGTGATAGCATAAGCCTGGCCTTGATCCCTTGGCCTTTTCTGAGGTAATTTCTCCTGACTCTTAGGACATTCATTTTGCATAATGCCCCATCTCCCTGCAATTGTAGCACTGAACATTGGTAGCTTCCTTTTTCCCCTTGCAATCATGAGATTGGTGGCCTTTTTCACCACACTTGTAACAGACTCCCATTCCCTTCAAGCAAGTACCAGGATGTTTCTTCCCGCATTTACCACAGGATGGATATTCAACCATTCCCTTCTTCCCCTTATTTCCATTCCCTGATTTATCAGCAGGTCTCTTCTTCTCTTGCTTTCCTTTAAAGTCATAAGACTTAGATAATTCCTTTTTAGTCTTGATAGCACATGAGACAATGTCTTCGTATGACGAAAAGGATTGTGAGACTAATGCTCGACGGAGAAATGGTTTTAACCCATCAAAGAAACTGTAAATCTTACTTCTTGGGTTATGTATATAATCACGAGCATACCTTGATAACCTTGTAAAGTTAGCCTCATACATTGTGACATTCTCATCCTCCTTCTGTCTCAGACTTAGAAATTTCCTTTCCATATCTGCTCGATGGTCGCGAGGAAAGTATTTTTCTAAAAACAAATCTTTGAACTCCCTCCATTCCATATTTGATACTTCATCATCTTCCTTCGTATTTTGAATTAATTACCACCATTGATCAGCATCTCCAGTGAGGTGGTAAACTTCCATGATAACTTTTTCCCTTTCACTGCTCCCCAAAGCCTAAAATATTTTCTCTAGGGAATTTATCCATTGCTCAGCTACTAAGGTATTTGTACTCCCATTGAACATTGGTGGTTGTTGCCTCATGAATCGATCTAGAATTGACCCTCCACGCTGTGGATCAGGGTGATCCATATGAGTAAGGTTATTATTCATAACCTGAGTGAGTTGTCCCAGTATGGTGATTAGCTGATCGGCACCAGTTGCATCACCAGCTCCACTATAATTATCTTGAGCAGGAGGGCAATCCCTACATGGAGTGCATGCATTGATACGGTTTCCATTTCTTCTGCTAGGTGCCATTTCTAAACAATGGCATAAACTAGATCAGTTTATGAATCAAAATACATAATCACATACTTATAAAACACTTAACATAAATTGAACAATTTATGGATATAATCCATAATCATAAAAAAATTTCTTTTAAGAAGTATATACTCATAAACCCTTCATAATGATTTGTATAGAAAATGAGATTTATCCTAAGCATATCCCCTGGGAGTGTCGTAACCAAGAGTGCAGCAAGGCCCGCTGTCGTGCACCAGTTCCCGTTCAAGTCTATCTCAAAGCGGTGTTTTCGGGTTTTACCCCTAGGTAAATCTGTGCCAAAGCCACCTCTACCTACTAGTATCCAGATAGAGATGTATTGCTCGGAAAACTCACAAAATCTCTACAATACCAAAATTCTAGGAAGTTCTTCTATACTAATCCTCAAAGTTCATCTTAGGTCTACGTGCTCTAATCATAGTTTATCTAAATCTAGCTTCCAAGATTTGTGCTAAACTTCCTCTGATACCAACTGTAATGCCCCGACCCTAGTTACCTAGAGTCGGTGCATTATTACATAACATTGGCATGATCACAGGAAACAACAAATCTCGAAAGACCGATTGATTTAGCAGCCTTGGAAACACTAGATATATTCATAAGTCTTACATTACATCATAAAATGAAAAACTACTACAAAAACATATTTTCTCCATAATCCACACTCATATCCCCATATAATATCCCTGAAAGTCATTCATAATTTACTTCTTCACTTCCTGGGAAAAATAAAACATAGAAAAGGGGTGAGCTCAAATGCCCAGTAAGGATAACAATATAGCGGAACATTCAAAATAAGCATAAACATTTAAGGCAATGCATTACTAAAACAAAAGCCTTCTAAACATGAACTTCAACATAGTATGGAAAAAGTAAAATGAAATAATGCCATTTACTTGTTCACATTGATATTCTACTAATCGAATAATCACATGCAATATCAATAACCACTTTCATAATGTTGGAATGCATAATGCCAGACTATCATAACCACATAGCCAAAGCCTCGTGCCAAGACTACAAATAAGATTTTGCCAAGGCCTTGTGCCAAGACACTAGTTTGTCTCATGAGACCTACCGATGCATCGAGGAGCTATAGCGGGCTCCACCCATCACATATTAAGTCCAATGCATTCCCATATGGAAAGGTTTAAACATAACATAATCATTCGTATTAAAATTAACATACGAAATGTCAACAATTTCACCATAATTCATGAATGGTATAAAAATAGCACATCCACAGTCAAACATATCACAAAACCTTCAATACAATATAGAAGTTTTGTACCATAATAAATCAACTTCAAATAAGCGTAAAATCCATCAAAGGATGTTGACATAGATGAAATCAAAACTCTTTTTAGAGAAATATCTCTTTCTATTTTGAAATCATTTAAGAGTCATATATTTATAAAATAAAACATTTTCTTTGAAAATATTCTTATAAGCTTGTAAGGGAAGCTTCGACGATTTTATAACGGCGGAAAATAGCCGCACCCGCCGTATACGTTAAAAAACATTCTTACCTTAATTTTGTCGAAAAGGTTAAAAAACAAATTGTTTGGAAAACGATGGAATGATTCCTTTATAAACCTCTTATAAAAAGTCAAACAAGGGTATAAATGACTTTAACCAGTATTCCTGTGAATAGTAAAAATGTTTTGAAATAAAGTTTTAAGAAACATGGATGTGGATGATAAAGAGATCCCAATAGATTATTACGTATAAACAACCTCGGATAATGAAGAGATTGTGAAATAAACCCTTACCAATTTGGTAACTTATGAAAAAACATACAACCCATGAAAGAGGTATCATACAATGAATATGTAAATACACATAAATTAAAGTGTATTACACAAAGAATATAACTATGGGCAGTACATACTACACACAAAAGGTAATGGTGGCAATATGGCATGAATCTCACCGGAATAAGGAGTGAGATGAAAACCCCTTACCTTGTACTTTTCCTTGGTTGGGGTTGGTTAACCTCCTTTATAATGGTGAAATAATTGTTATTAAATTATACAAGAATCATATACATTAATATGATATCATATATGATCTTTTAACATTGATTTGTTAATAATATCTTATAATTATCGTCGTTTCGGGTGTTAACTTACTCATTTTCTTTTATATGTTTTGTTACATAAGCCGTGTTTGTTATGGATAGGTTGTATCTTATTCATATACAGAATTATATCAAGTCCTTAAAAATAATTTTTAAATCATCAAATGATAATTATACTTTAATGGATACGATGGAGAATGAATCTCATCGCGTTCGTGGAGACGGTAGTCCGTACGTACGCACGAGCGACAATATCATTCTTTTGATATTAAAATAATATATAAATGGATGGTATATAATATATAAAGAATCATTAAAATGTTATATTTATTATTTACATGAGTTACACATCATTATTATACCCATTCAAATAATAATATATTGAATAACAATTACACCACGACGTGGAGACGGTAAGCCGTACGTACGCACGTATGGTGACATGTTATTCAAAGGGTGGATAGAATACTGAATATGGTTGTACCATATTTATAATAACATCACAGTATATGTGAGATACTGGATTTATTATTTTAGAATGGTAATAACAAATAAAGAAGAAGTGGAAGAAGAAATGAACTTGAAAAGGGGTGGTGAAAACATTACCTCTTCTTTGGGTTCTTCCTTTTGATTTGATCAAAAGGGCTCCTTAGGTTGGCTTTCTGATCAAACTAAGGCCTCTAGGTTGTAGTGAGGGAAGTTGGTAGAGTATTTGGGCAGAGTTTGGCCGAACCAAAAGGCTTTGAAGGTGTGCAGAAATGAGAAGGAGGAGTGACCTTTTATAAGAGGGGTGAGGGGCACCTTTGGAAAAACTAGAAATATTAATTTATAATAAATTCATATTCGGTTTATAATGGCCTAAAAGTTTATTATTTAAATTTTAAGGTGGGTATGGGTCGAAAAAAACTCAAAAAATATAATTTATACAGGTTTGGGTACTTATATTAACCTTATCTTTAAGTATTAATTCTAAGTTAATTAGTTTCACTTTTACAATGTCTCTTTGTATTTTTATATAATATGGTTAATAAACATACTATATACATCCAAGCGACCTCCAAGTGGTTAATTAATGATGAAACTATCATTATAATAGGCTTCTTGGCCGAACCTTAGATTTTTAGGAATTTAATATCATTTAATAATATAATATTTGTTTTAAGAACTCTTTTATGTCAATTTTGACACTATTCAATAGTTGATTTCTGTGAAACTCATAAAAGATTGATTACTTCTAAAAAAGTCAATTAAATCAATATTAATATATTATTTTATCCTAGAAAATTAGTTTTATTCATTAAAAGTTTCATATTATATTTATTTGGGTATTAATAATATCAATTATTTTAATATTTTACTATTATAGTAATTACTTCATCAACATTGTGTCATAAATAAATTAAATTATATAATGTATAACAATTATAAATAAAATATCATTATGTAGGAAATATTTTTATCTTTCTAATTAATATTTATAATCTAAAATCCAACATATATAACCCTATGTCAAAATTGTTTTGCTAAAAGATATATGCTTGTGTCATTTTTGTATTCATTTTAACTTAATTAAAATAAAGTGTCCCTATCACCTACAAGTGGCACCATGGGGTCCCAAAATCGACCCAAAGATGACTAGGGTCTAACATGTATCATCCAATAAGGCTAGGACACGTTTTAGGGTAATTGAGTATTATTATAATATTATTTGTTAACCCTTATTTACCGTATTTACCCTTAACCATGGTAAATAAAATATTTACCGCCGTAATTAAAAATGTCTAAAAATAAAAGATACCTATTTACACAAATTGGACATCCTGATTCCAAATATGGAATCCATTTTTCTAAATTCAAAACACAGAAGTGGCAGGAATAAATTTAAAATTAATTCCTGCTGTTAAAACAAAAAACGTGTTTTTAAGAGATAATAACTATCAAAAGATTGACACTTGTTTATGTTCGTTTTAATTGTAAAATTATGTCCAATGACCAACATTATATTAAATGGTAAAAATATATTCTAAATATACTTTAAAACCACTCAAATTCATAATTTATCACTATGAATTATTTTGATTAAAAAGATGTTTTTAATTAAAATTTAGTAATTTTCATTATTCATCAAAATATGAAAGTTATCCGAAAAGTACCAAAATTTCACTTTAGGCTAAATTCGATATTCCAAATCCAAAAATGAAGTCCATTTTAAAATATAAAAAATATATATAATTTCAAAAAGTAGGTATTATTATTCATAACGGCTAGTTTGATTGGTTATGGTGTGTTAGAACTCGGTGTTGCGTACAACACATGCTATCACATTATTCAAAGAGAAGCGTACCGTAGAAGCTTGGGGTGTTACAGCGCAAGTCACAGAATTAATAATTCTACATGGGGGTTTTCAATAAGTTATGGAAACAAAAAAACACATAACATGTTTATTTATTATCATAAATCTATAACCTCAAACCCAATTATAAATATTCTCACAACCCCAACACTTTTGCCCAATCAATGTGCACAACAATTCTGGAGATTTATTTCAAGGCCGAAAGAACTACTTCATCCAAGAACACTCTCAAGACTGAAAGAGATCCTCCTTCATCGGATCAAAGCAATCGAAGGTAGACATCGCAAGGGAAGGTTACTCCATACTAGCACCCTGAGATACCTTCGATGACGTCCAGAGATACATGGAGCATGTGTGGATCACCGCTAGAGGAATCCTACACTAGGATTCTATGACACAACAACGGATCACATCAGATCTTTACTAGAGACATCAACGAAGAAAGAATTCCACCAAGGTAATTCTTGTTAAATAATTAAATTAATTATAACCAACATATGATGATCCTATATATACTTTTCTGGGACTCCATCTTTTGGTTTTTGTTATTCATTCTATTTCAAAGATCCGGTGTTTTATATCGTCACAGATCTCGGTTTGAGTGTTGTTTAACGCTAAAATTAATGTTGGGAAATCTGACCAACGCACGTCCACTGCACCTGGAACCTACAAGTGGTATTAGAGTAGTCATATCATTGATTATAATTATTTAGTTTTTTTCATTGGTTATTTACCCATTTAATAATTTAGTTATTTAAATTCATTTTAATCGTTCTTTAAATCGGAATCTCAAGATCTGTTTCTCCTCTGTCATTTCTTTTGCACCATATAGAAACGAAATTTACTTTTAATTTTTTATTAAAATAAAATAAAGGATATCATCCAGAGGATCCAAATGTTGCTAGACATACGACACAATAATATACAACGTGAATTTAGAATTACACACTCTGTAGTCTAGGTTCATACATCAGGCTGGTCTGCCAAATCAGGATGTTTATTGATACTATCTAAGTAATTTATGACACTGTGTGTTGACCAAAAATAGGTGCCACATGGTTTCTAGATTACATGTCGTGTGGTTCAACAGAACACAGTGAGTAGTCCCTTCGGGTTAGGGTTGGACCGTGTACCCTGTACACGGCTTGCCCAGATGGAAACCGTGTAATGAGGAAACTACACGGCGTGGGTCCCACTTAACATGCTCTGTACTCTGAAAATATCGGATGTACATTAACACATCCTGTCCTCAGGAATGTACTTCGGATGGACAGTGTAGAAAAGTACACAACATATAGTCAAAACGTTACACCGTGTACTCACCCAAATTACGTAGATTTATTAAAATTTATTATTATATTATACAAACCCTTGAGACGTGTAAAATGGTACACGCGTAAAGCTGAGGCACAATACGTGATAGGTGTTTTATATATATGGGTTCGATTTAACATCTGCGTATTGAGCGGGAATTCACCAGGATCCCTCCAAGGTACAAGTTACGTACAAAGATAATTTTAAATAAATTTGTTTGCTTAACATTATGATGGATGTGAATCTCAAGGAAATTTAGTAAAGGGTTTAATATAAAAGAATTGATTAATTAAAAATAATTAATTTATTCGAGCGTGATTTATCCTAAACAAGAACCATTAAAGAATTGAATGCTAGATTTATTTATGTGTAAATATCATTGCATGTATGATCATGAGATAGATCAAGGACTTTGTATGTGAATGGTTTTCTTTAATTTATTTATTTAAATTAAATTTGTTTCCCGGCGAGCCTTCACCTCATTAACATGTAGTGCACGCGCGCCCAAGGGTTATTTTATGTAAAACCCCCTTTTTACCCCTCACTAGCATGTGAGATAAATTCATATGTAATGGATAGAAATCCCAAGCTAGTGGAGGTGGCTCAAGTCAGGATCCAAGGCGAATCCAATCCAATGAGATACAATGGCGGACAGGTGGAAAGCTGTAAACATGATCCCGAAATGTCCAAGGTGTTTCTCCCCTATGTCTTGGGTTAGTTTATCAACTGCTATATAATCTAACCAATAGAAAAATGTTCATGATCATGCCATTTATTTTATTTCTATTAGTTGCATGGTTTATTTATTTTTGATGTGTTGTCATGATCACACAAATAATTAATTAAAAAAGCATGCAAGATTTACCTAAAATAAAACTGGATTATACTTAAATATTATCTTATACATGGTTAATCACATAATTATTTTTCACTAAATATTAACAAAAATGTAATAAACGATAATAAATTGGAAATTTACCTTTAAGGTTAAAATCCCTCAAAGAAATATTAACTCGGTATAGCCTTCCATAATCTTGTTTAGAATCAAACCATAGTTCAAAGTGCATGACCAACCAAAGTTAGGGTGCTTTCATTTATTAGGAAATTCTAATTCATGGTTTTGGGTTGACTTGACATGGTTCGCATCAAGGGTTGACTACTATAGAAGGACTTGGTGTGACTAAAAGAAAAAGGTTGAGGAAATCCAAAATAAATGAATTTTAGGATTGGGATTCAACTCAAAGGATCAAGGAGATACAAGTTAATGCAGTTGGAATTTGGAATGCCTACCTAAAACACTTCAAGTTGCTTGACCAACCCTAGTTGGGGTACTACGAAGGGCAACATGGATCCTTACCACAAGAATATTCAGGCAACAAAATATTCTGATGTCCAAGGTGAGGGCTATTGGATTTCTATAAAAAACTGGGAGACTAATAAGTATTAATTTATTTATTTGACCCTTTTTTAATAATGTACTAATACTTTTCTCATCATAATTTGTAGACATGATAAGAAAAATGACTTCAAACATATCATTGCGAACCATACTCAAGAATGAAAACCTTCTCACCAACAACAATTTCCAAAAGTGGCAGAGGCATTTACTCGACATCCTTCACCACGAAAAGAAAATTGTATGTGCTGGAAGAGCCTATTCCAGTTGCACCTGGAATGGAGGCAAATGATGAGGAACTATATCTATACATAAAACACATGGATGATTCCACATATTTCAATTATTTAATTATATCGTCCATGTCTAATGAGCTCTTGAAGCAACATGAAAACATGGACGCATATAGCATGATGTCTCAACTAAAGGATCTCTACCAGGAGAAGGTGAGACATGAGAGATATGAGATATCAAACACTTTGTTTACAACTAAGCAAGGAGAGTTGGTGCTAGCTGGGCCTCATGTAGTTAAGCTCATTGGCTACATTGAACTCATGGACAACTCAGTGATTATGTTCTCGAATGAGTTGCGTACAGTTCTCATCCTATAATCACTTCCCAAGGCATTCTGAAGCTTTATTGTAAACTACAATATGAGTAATAATTAGATGAGTCTATCAAAGCTTCTAACCTTAATTCAGCAAGTAGATAAGGAGATGGGGCATGGAAAACCCACAGTCCTTATGGTGAATAAGAAAAGGAAGGAAAAGGAAAAGAAACCAAATACTTATAAATGGTCTGAATCCCCCGAGCGACATCCTACCAAGAAGGGGAATATCCAGAGGCAGGGTAAGGAATGGGAGGTAGTATGTTTTTCATGTGGCAAGAAAGGCCACTCGAAGAGGAACTACACCCAGAAGCGTGGGGATTCTAAAGGTGTGTTCGTTATCGAGTGTAATCTTTCTATTTCTACACATTGTGTGTTAGATAAATCTTGTGGGGCTCACATCTGTTTCCAAATGTAGGGACCAAGTAGATTTAGAAACATTTACATAGGATAGGTGGATATTCAAGCTGCCAATGGCGTAAAGCTGGCTATGTTGGCTATTGGCGATTACCACCTCTCATTGCCGACTGGGTTGATTTTGGTTTTGCATAACTATTATTATGTGCCTAGTGTTACCAAGAACATAATTTTTGTATCTTGTTTCGATATGGATGGATTTATTATCATGTTAAGAAATAAGGGTAATCTCTTTTATAAGAAAATCATATGTAATGGTATGGCATATTTTAATAATGGTTTGTATGTATTAAATTACGAAAACAAAGTGTTGGCAATCGATAACGAAACAAACTAACATGACTCATACATCACCTAGTTGTGGAATCACCGTCTCAGTAATATAAACAAGAAGTTCTTGACAAAGCTCCACCAAGATGGCTATTTATAATCTATTGAGCTAAAACAACTTGATATATGTCACGCTTGTGTACAAAGTAAAATGACAAAGCTGCCTTTGGGAGGACAAGGTGAAAGGGCCACAGAGCTTCTGGGATCGGTTCACACGGATGTATGTGGACCATTTCCAGTAGATCCTAGAGGTGGATAATCTTACTTCATTACATTTACTGATGATTTATGTAGATATTGATATGTCTACTTAATGAGGTATAAGTCAGTGTCCTTATAGAAGTTTATGGAATTCAAGAATGAAGTGGAGAATCATCTTGGTAAAAATATAATGAAACTTCAATCGGATCGAGGTGGAGAATATCTGAACCAAGAGTTCATCGATCATCTATGGGAGTCTGGGATTCTATATTAGCTCACTCATCCTTATTGACCATAGATTAATGGTGTTAGTGAAAGGACGAACCGCACCTTATTGGACATGGTGAGGTCGATGATGAGTCATGCAGATCTTCCATTATCCTTTTGGGGATATGCATTACAAACTGCAGCATACACATTAAACGGAGTACCAACTAAGGTGGAAAATGGAATTCCATCTGAGTTATGGAATGGAAAGAAAACAATTTTGTCACGCACACGTGTATGGGGATGCGAGACATATGTTAAGGCCTTATCAGGAAACAAACTAGAACCCTGGGGTTCGAAGTGTATCTTTATAGGATATCCCAAGGAAACGAAAGGATATTACATATATTACCCTTCAGACAAGATAGGTAATGTCGCCAGACAAGCCGTCTTTCTCGAGAGGGAGCACATCCAAAAAAAGGATAGTGGGAGCAAGATTGACTTCGGCAAAGTTGTTGCTAAAGATACACAGGAGTTGGTACAATAACAAGTTCCAAAGTTCCCCATGGAAGAGGTTCTAGAAACACAAGTACTGCGTAGGATCTCAAGAGAGGTAAAGGAACCAGGGAGATTTGGTTTCCTAGTCACCGGGGATGGTGAATCATTATTGCTGTAAAAATATTAACCTATATCTAATAAAGAAGCAGTAGAAAGATCAAAAGCTACAATATGGATAGAAGCTATGAATTCTAATATGGATTCAATATATCAGAACCAAGTCTCGGTTATGCTCGATGAGCCAATTGATGTAAATCCTATTAGATGAAAATGGGTATTCATTAGAAAATTGTACATGGAAGGTCAATGTATCACCTATAAAGCATGGATATTGGCTAAAGGATTCTGACAGCGTCAATGAATTGACTATGATTAAACCTTCTCGCCAGTTTCCATATTTAAATCCATAAGAATCATAAATTACATAGATGCTTACCATGACTACGAGATTTGGAAAATGGATGTCAAAACATCATTCCTTAACAAGAAACTTCAGGAACATGTCTATATGACACAACCAGAAGGGTATGTGACACCAGGTGAAGCCAAACGGGTTTGCAATTTACATAAATCCATTTATGGATTAAGGAAAGGATCCAGGTCATGGAACATTTGATTTGATGATGCCATAAAAGAATTTGGGTTCATTAAAAAATAATGTGAGCCATGTGTATATAAGCGGTTTAATGGGAATGCGATTTTTATCCATGTTGTATATGTTGAAGACATATTTCTTATTGGAAATGATGTACCAGTCTTACAGTCAGTTAAGGAATGGTTGAAAAAGTGTTTCTCTATGAAGGACCTGGGTGAAGCAGCCCACATTCTAGAGTTCAAAGTCATTCGTGATAGATCCAAGAGGCTACTTGGACTAAGTCTGGGTTTATTCATTGACCAAATACTAAAGAGATTTTGTATGGAACAAGACAAGAGGGGATTGGTTCTAATGTCACATGTATTACATCTTTCTAAGAAAATGTGCCCCCAGACACAACAGGAGAAAGAGAGAATGAGTAATATCTCATACGCTTTTGCTATAGGATCCATCATGTATGCCATGTTATGTACTAGGCTTGATGTTGCCAATACACTGAGAATGGTAGGAAGATATCAAGAAGATCCAGGATAAAAGTATTAGACTGCTATTAAGTCTATCCTTAGGTATCTGAGAATAACTAAGGATATGTTCCTGGTGTATGGAGGATATGAGGAGCTTGTCATCAGAGGGTATGCTAATAGTGGGTTTCAGACAGGTCTAAACGATTTGATGTCGGAATCTGGATATGTTTTTTGACTCAATCGATGATCTGTGTGCTGTAAGAGTTCAAAGTAGCCAATTTTCGCCGATTCTACATTAGAGTGTGAATATACAGCGGCTTCTGATGCAGCCAAGAAATCCATCTGGATTCAGAAATTTTTCTAGGAGCTTGATGTGGTTCCTAGAAGTAAAGACCATGTCACATTGTATTGTGATAATACTACAGCAATGGCCTTTGAAAAAGAACCATGGTCACATCAATAGACAAAGCACATACTCCGGATGTATAACCTCTTGATGGATTTCTATCAGAGGGGTGAAGTTGCAGTGAGCGGAGTGTCCACAGAAGATAATGTAGGAGACCCCGTGACTAAAGGCCTATCTCAGCAGAAGCATGAATATCATGTGAGAGCTAGTGGGTTAAAGGTTGTTAGTAGTTGGCTCTAGTCCAAGTGGGAGTTTGTTGGATTTGGTGGCCTAGAACTAACTACTTTGTACTTTATGCATTAATAAATACCTTATCACATATTGATTGTTCTTCTGTGTGACAATTCATGTGATAAAGTCCTAAGGATAGCTGTTGTAATAGAGGGTCAAAGAAGATCCCTGCTATATTGAGAACCTAGAAGTTCCATAACACTATTCTTGTATATATGTTCGATGTCTGGATGATGTTATTTGAGGGAACAAATAATACAGGCCATTAGGGGCTAGGACTCATAAATCTTTGATGTGCCTTCTCTTGGTGGGCACCCTTGGTAATATCGAAGAGGATATTATGAGAACGAGACCCACCAGTAAGAAATTCACATTTCAAAGTGTCATTGTATGTTCTTATCTGCGGACGTGGGTATTGGTCCTTAGACATTATGATTATTATTAATGGGTATTACAACTCACACACTTTGATGTATTTATGGAAACTGTGATGACACATTGTTCGCAGTGAGGTATGATACGTTGGGTGCGTCACGAGTAATAATACATTAATAGATAATGCGAGAAGGGATTTGTCCCTTCTATTCCATAATGGAAGCTTTTATCTCAGGCCCTTTTATGGAATTAATATAGACTAAATAGGTCTATGGCCATGGTAATCTATGGGAGAGTTCAATTATAGACAGTCAAAGAAATAATAATCGAGCACATGGATTGATGGCACTAGCATGCAACCCATTTGATTCAAGATATCGTGACAATGAGATTATATTACACGGTAAACGTTCGTAGGAGGTGACACATCATTGCGGTATTAACTTCTTTCTCTATGGGTGCCTTGGCGTGCTTCAAGACGCTAATGTTGGACGTTAGGAAGGCTCTGCCTAATGCCAAGAAAGTGTCCTAGAGGGCCACACACTAAGTGTGTCCATATATATTAGATAAATATTAATTTAACAAGTTAAATAAATATTATTCCCAATTGTGGTTTAATAATTATTTAAGGATGCCTAATTGCATTTATTTCGACAGTAGTTATTTGAGAGAATATGTTGTGGGAAAAATAATATATATTTATTAGTGAGTAATGCGGTTACATATATTTAAAAAATGAATAACCATTACTCAAGGACTAATAAAAGTGGTGGAGGAAATAACGGAAAATGGAAAATAAAATTACTCTCCATGTATATTAAATATACACACCATGTAGTTTTATGGAAAATGAGTACACGCCGTGTATTAATGATTACACATAGTGTAGTTTTTCTAGTCGGGATTTTGAGGATGTAATATTTTTTCAATAAATGATATTTATTATAATTAGCATGTGAGCATGTTAAGGAATTAATAATTCGACATGGGGGATTTCAATAAGTAAATGAAATAAATAAAATGCGTAACACATTTCTTTATTGTCATAACTATATAACCTAAAACCCGATTATATATATCCTCACAACCCCAACAATTTTACTCAATTGTTGTGCACAACAATTCTGCAGAATTATTTCAAGGCTGAAAGATATACTTCCTCCATGAATGCTCCCAAGACTGAGAGAGATTCTCCTCCATCGGATCAAGGTGATCAAAGGTGGACATCAAAAGTGATGGTTCTTCTATATTGGCACTCGGAAATCCATTCTGTGACATCTAGAGATACGTGGAGCATTTGTGGATCACCACTAGGGGAATCCTACACTTGGATTCTACGACGCAATTATGTATCACATCAGATCGTGACAGGAGACATCAATGAAGAAAGAATTCCACCAAGGTAATTATTGTAAATTAATTAATTTAATTATAACCAACATATGACGATCCTATCTCTATGGTTCTAGGACTCCATCTTTTATTTTTCATTCTTCATTCTATTCCAAAGATCTAGTGTTTTATATCATGATAGATTCCAGTTTGAACATTGTTTAATGCTAAAATTAAAGTTGGGAAATCCCACCAACGCACTTTCGTTGCCCTCGGATCCTACAGATTTTCTTATTGGAATCAAGGGATATCAATAGAGATATAATAAATTTTACTAATGATAATATGAATACATATTAAGGGAAGTCAAATAGTTACCACATTTTATTTATTAATTTACTATGTATGTTAAATATTGATATATTTAATTTTTTTTATAAAATCCTCTAAAAACATATATAATATTAATCATGTTTCTTAATATTTAAAATTATGAAATTTATCATATGAATTTGATTTACATTGTTTAAAATATTTATTGTTTAACACATTAAAAAATTTTAAAAATTGTTTTCAATTGGATTGTTTCAAATTTTTATGGAGTTCACCTTTAAATATAATGATAATTATTTTTTAAAATCATGTAGACTAATTTCATAAGAAGCTATTATAATATTATTTTTAAAAATATATAAATTTTTAGAAATAATCCATTCCAAAAAAATATTTATAGATCTTAATTTTTTATTAATCTATGACAAGTTCCCCTTTATATGTATCTTTATCCTTGTGATATCACCCTTAATGAAGATCAAATCCCTTACGCATAACTGATAGGCTACAACCATGTGAATCTTATTACTATACTCCAAAATACATCCTAATAAAGTGGTGATATCACCTAGTTCACTGCTAAAATCATGCTTCATCCATTCCGTTGGATTCTTCTGTCCCTCAATGTTTTCTTTTGATTTGATGTTCTGGTGACTGGTAGTCAATAATTTCTAAATATTAAATTAATTATAAGAGAAATTTGAACAATGGAAAGTGTTTTTCACCAAATAATTCTCAGTCCTTAAACATCCCAAGATAATTTTTCATCATGGTCTTTGATTAAACATCACATGTTTGAGAGAATCCATGTTCCATTTATCCTTCCACAACTAACATCATTTAAGACACCTAAATATACATCTATCTTTTTTAAATCTCACGCATTGTTTTATCCTTAATATTTTTCATAGTTGATTCTATTTGTTTGTTCCACTATGCATGAGTTTTTTTAGGTGATATCATTTAGTTATGCTTATAATCTAATAATTAGTTTAATACGAGGATTTCAAATTATATGACTAGGAAACTTCATAAAGATGATTAGAAGATGGTTTATTTATCATCTAATAAAAGATCATCAACTTCATTTTATTATCACCTTATCAGGGAAAAACCATAAGACCGACAACATACTAAGAGAATAAGTAAATAGTCATTAAATCCTCCCTCTAGTTGTTCTCCTACCAAGAAACATTATATAAATCATCCAAGAATTGCACCCTTTTCCCAAAAAACATCTAATAGAGAACCTCGACCAGCATCCTCATTTTTACCCCATATTTTTTTCTTTTACTGTCACAATTTTTTAAAATGATGACTACATAGGAATCATCACCAATAACATTAAAATGATGGATTCCACTAATTATAAGTCTTTATAACATTATACATTGATTATTAATACCTTGAATCCATTTACTTAACATTTTTACAAAATTATTATTTTATGAAACCAATAGGATGGATATGAATAAAAAAATGCATGACTTCTAACTGAATGAGAAAATAATATGTGAATTGATTTAAATAGTTCATCACATGTTTTATAGAGAATGCATATGACACATATCAAGTCTTTTTTTCATGTTTACACAGTTTTTATTCCTGAAAAATTAGTCCATAAGAGTTAGAAGAATTTTTTATTTTTTACTACATTGATCTCAGCTATAAATGATTGATTAAACAATTGTACTTACAGAATATACACATTGAGTAGGGTGATAATACGTTTTATAGAGCATTTGATATGAATAATATTGTAAATGTTGATGGAGATAATATAGTGGAAATATCAATGTCCATTGAAAATGACATCCATGATAATACAATGTTGTTTGATAAGTTGTATATATTTTTTAAGAGACCATTTTATACCGGTTGTACTGAATATAAAACATTTTCATCTATATTGATGTTATATATTTTAAATTCTAGCAGTTGATAGAGTGACTCCATCTTTAGATAATTTCATTGTCTCTATAATGTGATTTTGAATGAAGAAAATGAACATCCTTAGAAAACATATTAATCTAAAAACGTTATACATTTAATGGGTATTATCATTAAAAAACATGACTTCCAAATGATTTCATATTGTTTTTAGCTGTCCATGAATCACTCAAAAAACATCATATGTGTGGAAAAAATATATACAATAATGATTAATCATGTACACAAAATGTTTTATGGTATATTTCTATCATTACATGGTTTTGATGAATATATGGATATTAGGAAATTTTGAGACAATTGACATGGAATGATAATTTTTTAATTGAAGATGAGAAACTAAGGCATCTGTAAAACACTCCTCAGTGAAATAAAATTGATTATGAGTGTCCAAAATTTTTATTTGAGTGACGGAACTTATGACTCGAGTTATCTAAAAATGGAATAAAAAATTTTGAAATATAAAGAAGTAATAATAGAACATGACATGTTATATTGGTAATATATAACATTCCACTATGTTGATACATGAAAAAAAATATATTATGTTGTTTCTACTTATATCTGGACAAAAAATTACAATAATGATATTGATGATATTTGTATTCATTGAAAGAAAATCTGAAATTGATGTGTTATAAAGGTTTTACAATGTATGCTTCTATTAAAAGAGAATAATTAACATTGAGATACATGTTATATTGGATTGTTAATTAATTTCCTAATTATGTAAAAAAATTAGGCTATAACATTAAAGTGGTTTTGGGGTGTCCAATTCGAGAATAATAAACACAATCATTTCAGTTGAATCATTCATCAATGATTGTACATTCCGGAAATTATAAATTTTTTCCATCACAAAATAAATACCAAATGGAGATGATTGCATTTGATGAAAAAACGTGATATCTCATCAACTCCATTAATGGGAGATAAAATATTTGAGAAAGTAAAAGAAATTAACACTGTTTTTGGTAAATCATTTTTGAAAAACCATACAAAATGCAGTTATAAAAATAGATCAATTTTCCTTGAATTGGAATAATTTTTTTTATAAATAAAACATTTTCTTGATTTCATTAATGTTGAGAGAAAACATCGTTGATAGTGTAATTGTCACATTACAAAATATTACTCATAAAAAAATTATGGTATCAAGGCCAGGTTGGAGTGATTTTCATGGAGATAATGGAATAGGATGCACTAGGGAATGCTAATAGGTGGATATTTCTTCCTCCAGTATCGTACACTCTTTCAAGAGAATAAAATATTCAATTATACAATTACTTTAATGGAGTAATGTTTCTAGAGTGGTATTCATCATATATCTAGAATGTAATTTCATTTACTATTCATGGGATTTCCCTCTATTATCTTCTCTCATAGGTTATTGAGAGAGTGTCTATGGATCCAAGGAGCTCAAACTGATATCCCACTTAGGAATCAAAAAAAGTGTGATGCGGTGATCATCAGAGAGTCGACAAAATTGTTGGATCTCCTCACTAGAACCTGAATTATGATGATCAATGATCCCAATGATTTTTGACGTACGTATGGAAGATAGAGAGGAATTCAGATTATGATTCTTCGAGTAGAAATCCCCAATGACGAGCAGACTTCGTGGGAGGCTTTGGATATAAACAAGGTATTTTACAGTTTAATTTTTGGCCTAATATCTTTAACTTCTGATCCTAATGATGTAATCAGGCAATTATTATTATCTTTAAAAAAGGAATTCAAATATTTTGAAATAAAATTAAATTTAGGTTTCATTATTGAAATTGGGGTGTAATGTTTTAAATCCTTTTTGTAAAATGAAATGAGGTCACAATACTTGAAAATGGGTTTTAGACAATGATTCATGTCATGTTTTGAAAATCCATAAAAATATAATTTCTGTATTTTTGAAGTGGGTTGGTGTCCTCATTTCATTTGAAATAGTTACTCTATTTAAAATGGATGTGTAGTTTTATAATTTAATTTTAATGTAAATATTTTTATTTCCATGTCAAATTTATAAATGTGGTTTGTTTTTCAAAGGATTCTTGAAATATGGTTTTCAAAAAGTGTGAAAATAACTTAATCTTTCAACCTGTTTGTGAAATCCATGTTGACCCATTATTCAATTTTAAAATGTTTGAGACCATCTTGATTCCTATGTATTTATATTAACCTATCTTGTCTTATGACACCATGGGGGATACTTTATGTTGATATGATTCTTTATTCTCACACATGGAATAATGTTTGGGGATGATTCATGTGAGGTTTTGGGAGTTGAGGCATTAGTTATTTACCAATAATTTATTTTTATTGTGTTTGATCTTGTTTTTAATCACCACATCACATGACCTTTCATGGGAATATAAATTAGAGATTACGTAACCAATGTGAGGGAAACTCCTAGTGAAGTGAGTGGGTTGACTTGGGAGTGTTTCCTGGACACTTCATGATTGATAGCCTAGAAGGAATAGCTAGACTTTATGCTTGATAATGTTTTTCTTCATGTGGATGAAAGTGGTCAAAGGATGCTTACTTTTTATATTGTTCTACAAGACTTTCAAGGATGTGATATGTTCAATAGTAAAAACATGAGTTCCTTGTATCCAGTTTAGGTCATTTATTACCAAAACATAGTAATGATTCCAATGATTCCAGGTCCTTTTAACACATTAGAGGGATTACATTTATGATTTCATTGTAATTTCCCTAGTTCTTTTGAACATTGGAAAAATTTCTTGACTATATCATTTGGTTTGTGTTTCATTCACTGCTTGGTTCCTAAATGCGACTTAGTTTTCACATTGTGTGTGTGTGTTTTGTATAAATTTTATATGGGTTACATTTTTAAGGATTAAAAGTGATGACTTAATGAATAATTATTTGGTTTTTCTAAAATTGCATTTTAAGAATTGGTTTCATTTAAATTGGTTAGGGAAAAGTGGATTTCATGGATTTCATTGAAAATGAGTAAATACTGGCTTGGTCTAAATTTTATGGTTTAATGACCCATTCCTTGGTTTAAAAATGTTAATTTAATATATTAAATAATACATGTTTTTTAAAAAAAAATTATTTTAGTGAGTTAATGTAAATGTTCCATGTTATATAGTTTTGTTTTTAAAATAATTTGAAAAAATAATTTACACGGTATGTTACAACTAGAAATTATAAACTATTTTAGAAAGGTTTTTCCATAGATTCGGTGCATTGTAGTGTCCTACTGAGCACATTTCAGCTCACACTATTTATATCTCAATTGTAGGTTTTTTGTTTCATCCATACTGCTCTTTGAGCATGGATATTTTTTGGGGATTTGAGGTGACTTGTTTATTTTACAAAAATCAATCTCTTGTGTTGATTACATGATTTAGTAAGACCTTATTTTATATAATAGAATATTGGGATTGTGACCTTTTAGGATTTTATTAATTTCTACGGCCAGAGGGAAGCAATATCAGTGTGAGGATGGGAGAGCATTGGAGGAAACATCAATTTTCAGTGTTGGGGAGGGAGAATGTGGGTGAGTGGTGGTACAATCGGTTTAAATTTTTCTACTTATTTGTTTCTTTATGAATTTTAAATTGTGCATGGATGCCCAATATAGAGACGAGTTATGTCAGTTTTTAGTGAGAATTATGTTATTTTTTAACATTGATTATCAGAAGTATCTATTCGTAAGGGTGTTTTACGATGCCTAAACACTGGTCGCTTTTCCATGGGGATCGGGAATACCCTTTGACATAGCGGAGGAGTGGTTTGGAAATTTTTTAGATGAACATCAGTGGATGGTTTGCTACAAATTATATTAGAGCAGGCTGATTCCTTTTTCAATAGGGTCCCAACCTCCTTTCCTACTGGCCCTCTTATTATTTGGGGCATCATAATAATATAGAGTTAAATATTATTTTCAAGTCTCACCTAGATATTCATTAGTGAGTGTTTTATCACCACCATTGATGATGATGCTTGATTTTCCATTAGAAGTATAATATTGATTTTTAAATAAAAATATTGTGGTGATTATAGTTTATTATGTTTTGATTATCATTTTCATTTTTTGAGATTCTTTAGAGGATGGATAGGATTTGGGGATCTGGATGGAAAGTCAAAGAGTGGCATAAGGTTGGTTCACATGGCCTAATAAACTGGGGTAGTGACCAATGAATCAATCTTTCAAACATATTATTAATTGATGTATAGATGAACCATAATCTATCAAACCATGTGGTAAAGTTTGACATGATTCCACATCACGTTGGTTTTTTATTTATAATTATCTTGATATATCCATAATGGTAAGGGATTAATCAAGGTGGGTATTCAGATATGTTTATCACGTGGATCAGTTTTTTATTATAATTATTGTGTGCCTCATTTTTTGGTGTGATTATTGTGAAAGTAACATTTTTTAAAAAGGATAATTTTCTTGAAATTCATTTTAGTTTGGAAGGTAGTATTTCGGATTTTATATAAAATATATTTCAATTTTATGAAATAATTTTGGATTGGATATTAACAATTGGGTGTTGTTTTCAAGATGAAATTTATTTTTTGAAAACACAATTGTTTTAAACCCCTTTATTTGATTGTGTTTTTAGGAATTTTAATCTTGTGTGGTGATTTTAAGAAACTAATTATTTTCATTTCATGAAATCTAGGTGTTAAAATTTTTTATATGTTTTCTGTAGTGTTCTTTGAGATGCACACCGGGTTTCTATGATTAATAAAGTAATTTATGTTTTTTTAAAAATTAAGAGAATGTGGTTTGGGATTTCTTTAGAAAATCATGTGATTTTAGATACATTTATGATATTAATAAATAGTTTTTTATTCCTTTCGGAATATTGTTGTTTTTAATGAAATTGGATTTTTGGCATATGGGTTTCCTTTATTAATTGGTTTTTTGGATGTTTTCCCTTCATGTGGATTGGGAAAAGTTAATTTCATTTAAGTAACATGGTCGGGAAGGGATTTCAATTCATTATATATAGTGTATTATTCATGTGAAAGTCTTTGGAAAGGATGAGTGTTAGGATTTAAGGGTATTTCTTACATTCCTATTTTGAAACTTTCCAATACTCTATATGGACTAAAAAGTGTTTTTTCTACATTTGGTGATGTGGAAGTGTGTTAGAAATAGTCTTTTCTATGGAAACATTATTTTGTGTATAACACCCCATAATGATAAATGGTTAATTGACTAAAGGATATAACTCATGTCAGCAATGTGAACCTTTCTTTTTTAGGATCCTACCTCATTATAACTCCATAGTTAAGTGTTCTTGTCCTATGGGGACAATCATTAGTCAGATAACCCGTTCAGACATGTCGTGGGCTCTGGGCTGGGGACCATGTGTTTGTGGGGAAATTGGTGGTACCTGGCGTGCTTGGACCTGATGACCATGTTAAGGCGGGGTGTTTGTGTTATCACTGGTACCCAGTGGTTACATTTGGTATAAGAAGTGGTACCCAACCTAAAGTGTGGTGCACTTCCCGAGTTGAGATGTAAGACCAACAACAAGGATGTTGTGCTCTAAGGGGTGGGGGTGATTGTAACCCCCAAAATGATAAATGGTCAAATGAATAAATCATATGACTCATGTCAACAAGGTGAACCTTTCTTTTCAGGAGCCTACCTGATTAAAACTCCATAGTTAAGTGTGCTTTTCCAGGAGTAGTGATCAGGATTGGTGACCTTCTGAATAGATTCCCAGGGTGTGTGTGAGTAAGGACAAAGCACAATGGAAAGGACATGTGTTGTCTTGTGGGGACGATCATTAGTTAGATGACCTGTTTAGACATGTGGGGTGGGCCCTAGGGTGGCGACCACGTGTCTATGGGGAAACTGGTACTACATGGTGGTCCAGAACCTGATGGCCATGTTAAGGAGTGGTGTCTATGCTGTCACCCAGATCCAGTTGTTACATTTGGTATTAGAGGTGGTACCCTGCCTTATGTGTGGTGCACTACCTTGGTTGGGATATAGGTCCCACAATGAGGACATTGTTCTCTAGGGGGGTGATTCTAACACCCCAAAATGATAAAGGGTTAAATGACTAAATGATATGATTCATTTCAACAAGGTTCACCTTTCTTTTTGGAATCCTACCTAATTAGAACTCCATAGTTAAGTGTGCTTGTCTTAGAATAGTGATCAGGATGGATGACCTTTTGGGATGTTTCCCAAGGAGTGTGTGAGTGACGAAAAAGAACAAATGGAAAAGACATGTGATGGCCAATGGGGAAATTCATTAGTTAGATGACCCGTTCGGACATGTGTGTGGGCCCTAGGGTTCGGCCCACAAGAGGATATGTTGCTCTAGGAGGGGAGGGCTGATTGTAACACCACAAAATGATAAGGGTTAAATGACTAAATGATATTACACATTTTAACAAGGTGCACCTTTTTTTAGGGAGCCTTCCTGATTAGAACTCCAATGTTAACCATGCAAGGCCTGGAGTAGTGATCATGATGGTTGACCTTCTTGAAAGTTTTCCAGGGTGTGTGTGATTGAGGACAAAGCACATTATAAAGGACATGTGTTGGAATGTGGGGATATTCATTAGCCAGATGACCTATTCAGACATGTGTGTGGGCCCCAGGTTGGGTCCCACAATAGAACATTGTGGCCTGGGGGTGATTGTAACTCCCCAAAATGATAAATGGTTAAATGAATAAATAATATGATTCATGTCAACAACGTGAAACTTTCCTTTCGAGAGCCTACATGATTAGAACTCCATTGTTAAGCATTCTTGGCCTAGTGTAGTGATCCGGATGGGTGACCTTCTGGGATGTTTCCCAACATGTGTGTGAGTGAGGACAGAGTACCCTAGAATGGATTTGTGTTGGCCTGTGGGGATAGTCATTAGTTAGATGACCCGTTCAGAATTGTGTGTAGGGAGGGTCATTAGTCAGATGACCCATTTGGACATGTGAGTGAGGAAAAAGCACATTAGAAAGGACATGTGATGTCCTGTGGGGACAATCATTAGTCATATGACCTCTTCAGACATGTTTGTGGGCCCTAGGTTGGGCCCCACAACATGACATTGTGCTCTGGGGGGGGGGTTGGAACACCACAAAATGATAAAGTGTTAAATGACAAAATTATAAAACTAATGTCAACAAGATGCACATTTTTTGGGAGCCTACCTAATTAGAACTCTAAAGCTATATGTGCTTGTCCTGGAGTAGTGATCATGATGGGTGATATTCGGGAATGTTTTCCAGGGTGTGTGTGAGTGAGGACAAAGCACACTCGAAAGAACATGTGTTGGCCAGTGGGGACAATCATTAGTTAGATGACATGTTCAGACATTTGTGTGGGCCCCAGGGTGGGGTAGGGCCCACAATAGGAAATTGTGATCTAGCGGTGGGGGTGATTGTAACACCAAAAAAAGATAAATGGCTAAATGGATAGATGATATAACTCATGTCATCAAGGTGCACATTTATTTAGGAGCCTACCTGATTATAATTCCATAGTTAAGCATGCTTTTCCTGGAGTAATGATCATGATAGGTGTCTTTCTGGGAAGTATTCCAAGGTGTGTGTGAGTGAGGACAAATCACACTAGAGAGGACTTGTGATGACCTTTGGGACAATCATTATTCAGATGACCCAATGGGACATGTGGGTGGGCCATAGGGTGGGGGCCCAGAATGAGGAAGTTGTGCTCTAAAGGGTGGGTGATTGTAAAACCCCAAATTGATAAAGCACACTTTAATGGACATTCATAGCCATACGACCCGTTTAGACTTGTGTTTGGGGAAAATCATTATTCAGATGACCCATTCAGATATGTGGGTGGGCAAGAGGGTGGGGGCCCACAACGAGGACATTGTGCTCTAATGGTTGGGTGATTGTAACACCCCAAAATGATAAAGGGCTATGTGACTGAATGATATGACTAATGTCCATAAGGTGAACCTTTCTCTTTGGGAGCCTACATGATTAGAACTCAATATTTAAGAGTGATTGGCCTAGAGTAGTGATCAGGATGGGTGAACATCGGGTAAGTTTCCCAGGGTGTGTGTGAGTGAGGGCAAAGCACACTGGAAAGGACATGTGTTGGCCTATGGGGACAGTAATTAGTCAGATGACCTGTTCGAACATATGGGTGGGCCCTAGGGTGGGTCCGCAATGAGGACATTGTGCTCTAAAGGGTGGGTGATTGTAACACCCCAAAATGATAAAGTGTTAAATGACTAAATGATATGACTCATGTAAACAACGTTCACCTTTCTTTTTTAGAGCCTACCTGATTAGAACACCATACTTAAGCGTGCTAGGCCTAGAATTGTGATCAGGATGGGTGACCTTTAAGAAGTTTCCCAGGGTGTTTGTGGGTGAGGAAAATGCACACTGGAAAGGACATGTGTTGGCCTGTGAGGACATTCATTAGTTTGATGACCCGTTCAGACATGTGGGTGGGCCCTAGGATGGGGACGACATGTCTGCGGGGAAACAAGAGGTACATTGCAGTCTAAGACCCGAAAACCATGTTATGGTGGCTTATTGGTGTTATCACCGGGACCCAGTTGTTACATTGTGAGCCTTGGATAGTTAGTTGGTTGACATATTGAGGATCCTTCTACATGATCTCTATGGATGATGTTACTTGTTATGAAATTGTGCTCGATGAGTTTAGATCCTTGTAAAATTGATGTTAATTTTTTCATGGTTGCTCTTTTTCAATTGTTTTTGGATCATAGATCGTTGTTTTTACCTATTAGATAGTGATTAATAGGTGATTTTTGGTGTTTTTCCATTTCTAATAATCCTTTATGACTTACAAATGATAGATATTGTCTAATTTTTGATGTGTGGTGAAGTCCATAAATTTATATTGATTCGTTTTTTGATGTTGGATAACCATGGGTGAGTGATTTTGGAGGCTAGGATTGGTGTCACACAAGTTGAGATTATTGACAAATTAGTGTCTCATTCAATCATGTTGGGTTCACCATACGAGGTTTGCTTTGCTGTGATGGCTTAGTTCACCCTATTTTCTCTTAGTTTCTAAACCAAGGTCAGATCCCTTGTCATTTTTTTGTATGATGTATGTTTTTTATCACATTTGGAATTGGGTAATTTAGAGAATAAATAGTTTTGGTAACCTGGTCTCATGATTTTTTTTATTTTTGGTGTTTTCTCAACGATTTGATTTAGATAACCTATCATATGATCTTTGATGTTACTCTGTTATGGGGTACTCTTGGAGATTATTAGACCACACATCCTATTTTGGAGACTACAAAATTATGGATGTCTATGGTTAATGGAATCTGGTGGTCTCATTTAGTTTTATGGAATCATGTTTATCTGGGTGACACATTTGTGGTAGGGGTTTTCATTTAATTTTTTACCATTTAGATCATTTTTAAATGGTGGGTAGACTTACATTTTCTCTCCCCTCATTAATGTTTATTATTGGATGCATAAGGATGATTTCTCTTTATGGTTATTATCATTGATTTATGAATTTTGGTGGATCATTAGAGAATGGATTATTCGTTGGTTCCTTGTGATATTAGGATCTCTTGAGTTTTCTCTGACTCATTACACTATTTTCAAATGGGTGATATGTATTCCCCAATTTCTATTACATTTTCTATGTCTATGGACTTTCTAGGGGCATAATGCATTAGGTTGGAGAGATATGTGACCCAAACCGTCTCAATGTGACATTAGATAATTTAATTTTTATGGGTGAATTTATAATTTTTGGAAGTCATAGGCTTAATATTATGAATTTAAAATCCATTTTGTAGTGTGTATGAGTTTCACATGATTAGGAGTAACCGTAAATCAAGATTTAATGGGGTTTTGTCATTCGGACAATGCCATTTTCCACCATCTGGGATAAAGAAGACATATTAGGAAATGTAATACGGAAGGATGTGCATTTTGGAATTGGGGGACTAGTGTAGGATATACAGCTTTTGAATGATTTGATAAACTGTGCAGGTTACAGAATGTTTAAATATTTCAATTTGACAAAAATTACCTTAAAATTATTTTAGGGAAATTGAGTCTCTTTCTTCTCTTATCCCCCACTCTATTGCTGATACACATGACTCTCCCCTAATATAACCCCTCACAAATGGATCCCTTCCCTTACCCTATAAATCTCATGTCATGAGATACTCACATCCAAGAGGGACCTATTGTGTGTCCTCCTCATCCACTATCTCCCTCTATAATGAGGTACCGAGCCTACCCATAGAGGTCCTTTTGGGTGACCTTCCCCTATCTTTCACCCTCTATTATCCTTCATTTTTATTTACATAACCCTTGGTAAGGGTTTCTCTACCCACTTTTTATTTCTCCCCAGATTGTATCCACATCTTATTGCCCCAAATTTTGATGAATTTTTGGGGTTCTGGCTGATCTAATATTTACATAATTTTTGGACACATAGAGTCTATCATGATTTCCTTTTATTTATTTGAGTGTGTACTATCAAATGGGATTTGTATCAGATCATCTGCCATTGATTTGAGGTTGGTATTTCTTTGTAACTCCCATGTAATTTATGTCATTAAATATTATTAGTATTTAAATGACTTCATATAAATTTATAAACATATTATATAGAAGTAGTTGTCTTGAATAATAATTCAAATGTTTTGGGAACTTGGTATAGGCTTTGGTCTCATTCCAAGTGATTAATATATTTCCAAAGTGTCACTATTAAAACGATTCGAGTGTTTTAAAAATATCACTAGTATATTTCATTTGTCTGGCATGCATTGTTGGATATTAGATGTCTTTCATATGGTTTAATGACATTTCATGGAAATAGGTCAAATATAAAGTGTAAATTTGATCAATGTTATGCTTTTAGAAATGAGAATGATATATTTTAAAAGTATGTTTATTTTAGAACTCATTTTTAAAATGGTGGTGTAAATTTTGAATTTACTTTTTTTATGATTACATCGTATTTGACCCTCCATTATAATGGCTTTTAGACAGTGATTATTATGGTGTTTTAATATAGTCAATAAAATAAAATTTTAGGTTGTGTGAAAAGGGTTACTGACACAATTTGGTTTCATATAAAATATTTTCTTTATTCAAAAGGGTTGTGTTATTTTAGAAATGAATTATAATGTAAAGAGTTAGTTTTCAAAATTGAGAATCAAATTGTTTTTTGGTTTTGAATCCACTTTTGAAATGTTGATTTCAAATAGTGTGAAAATGTTTTATCCTCCAAAGTTCATTATAAAAGACTAATTGGAACCTTATACCAAATGGTGTTTTTCATGGGTGATACCCACTTGACCCCTTTATACTTATCTTTTCTAGTTTGGGTTTGTGACCCCCTGTGGTTTGATTTATGTTGATATGAATTTTTTCATGATCTTACCTAGATTAATATTTAGAGGAATGTGAATGTTTTGGGGGTGAGGTGTAATTTATTTTGAAATTATTTATAATTATTTCATGTGATCATGTGATCTATCACTTCTTTTATTGGCTTATCATGAGATTCCATGGTAGATAGTAGGAAACCAATGTGATGGAAAAACATATTAGAGATGATGGGTTGACGAGGGGTTGTTTGCAAGATACTTCGTGATGGATATTCCTAATAAAGTAGAAGGCCTTAATTCTAGAAAATGTTTTGATCCCCCGTGATAAAGGAATTCAATGGATATATAATTTTCAGATTGTTCAGAAATAATTATTCGGATGTAACTATTTTAGTACTATTGAACTAGGTTCCGTGTTTCCAGTTCAGGTATTTTATTATTAGATACATTGGATGGATCCCAGTAACCTAATTCCTTTTGGAATATGTAGGGTATTTAATTTATGATTTAATTGTACATCCCCTTGTATATTTGATCTGTGGAACTACTATTTCATTATATCTTTTTGATTCTGTTTCCATTATTTCATTGTGTCTATGTGTAACATTTGTTTTACCTGATGCATGTGTGTGTGTTCTCATACTATTAAATAGATTATTTTTAAGATGTTTTATAGTGTGGATTCTAATAGAAAATGTTTTTTATTTTATGAAATGACTTTTTAATAAAAGGATTTCCTTCTAATTGTTTATAAAGAAGACGATTTCATTAGTTTAATGGAAAAAATGGTAAATAGTGGTTTGGTAATTTATCTTTTTTTTAAATCCCTTCATTCATTGGTTTAAAATGTTTAATTTAAAACATTTAGTAATTCGTGTTTCTTAATTAAAATGGTTGGTAATGTGAAAACAAGCATTTGGAATATTTCTTGGTTTTTGTTTTATAAATCATATAAAAATATAATATCTTCCCAATGTTAAAAAAAGAATATATAAACAATTTTTCTAAGGGCTATACATATATTCAGATGGATTTGGTGGCATAATGATCATTTTTATGCTCATGTCTATTATATCTCAGTTGCAGGTTCTTGGTTCTCCTCTAGATGACTAAATGATTATTGATTTATCTGGGTATTTAAGATGAATTTTTTCTAATAAATTTGGAATATTATGCCTATTTTAATATTTAAAAGGACCTATATTATATTAATATAATTTATAACATGTGAAAATTAATGTGATTTACATTGTAATGATAAGATTTTATTTATTTATTTTATTTGAGGGTAATAGTATCTATTAGATGCTAGGAGGAAAATAGAGGGGTATTCGATTTTATTTATAGGGGATGGAGACTTCGAGTGAGTTAAAAGTCTATTGGTTTAAATTTAGTAAATACTATTTTTATTTTAGGATAGATAATTTAGAATGAATGTTTGATAAAAAGATGGGTCATAATAGATTTACATGGACATATACTATTATTATAACTTTTATCATTGTGAAAAATAATTCTCATAAGTGTTCTTGTGATTTATTGATACCGGTTTAAAGATTATAGGAATCCGGATCTCCATTTGAGATACTAGAATATCGATTAGGGAATCCATCAGATGGATGACCCAATCCGTTTTTTTACAAATGGTAATTGAGCTAGCTGGTTACATTTTTAATGGGGAGTAAGACTCCTTTTCCAATAGGCGTCTTTATGATTGGTGTTTTCATGGTAATATTGTGAAAAATTTTATTTTTGGGAGTCATGTTGTTTTTCATGAGTGGGATGATCCCCACCATCCAAGATGATTCATGAATTTCCATTGGAAGATGGATTTGAATTTTAAATTAAGAATTTTTTTTGGGATTATAGTATATTACACTATAATCCCTATTGGTATTATTTGATTTTCCTGGGAGGTGAAACAAGTTTTGGGTATATGGAAGGAATGTGGATATGTTTTTTAATGTTAGTTTACATAGGGTGATAAATCAGGGGAGTGAAAAATTTACCAATCATACAGATTTTTTATGTATTATTAAATGGCTAGATCATGGTCCATCAAACCATTTTTTTCAATTAAAGCAAGATTACATATATTTTATAGTTTTCTTAGTCCACTATTTATCGATACCTAATGGTGATGGATGGTTCAAGGTGGGTCTTGTGATATTTTTATCATGTGGATCTGTTTTTGTTTGAAATTTAGTTGTGCATTCTTTTTTTGGTGATTGTTTTGCAGATCCATTTTTTTAAAAAGGTAGTCTATTATTGAACATGATTTTTTAATAAATACTTTAGTATTTTATATTAATTATATTTTAATTTTATAAAATAATTATTATTTTTAATTTAATGCTTTGGAATTGTTTGGAAAAGGGATTGGTTTTTGGGAAAGTGCTTCGGGTTTTTATACCATTGATTGTATAAGTGTAAATGAAATTCGAACTACACGGGGTACTTTTAAAAAGTTATTGTTTTAATTTAATTAAAATTTAGTGAGAAATGTTTTTGGAATCTTTTTATGAATGTTCACTGATAATCTTGGGTGGTTTCTTTAATTTATAAACGAATTTTTTTCATAAAAATAGGGTGAATGTTTTTAAGAATTTCCTTAGGGAATTAGTTTTTTTATAAAATCATGTTTGTTTTTGAGAAATTGGTTTTTATTTTTTCATGAATGTGGTATCGTTTAAATAAATGGTATTTTTATAATTTTTGTTTATTATTGATTATTATTTTTGGATTTTGTCTATTTCTGTGGGTGGAGACTTATTGATTTGATTTTGGGAACCTAGAAAATTTGGGATCATATTATGTCGTCTATAATGTGTGCCTCTCAAATTGGGCACTATATATATTGACTGTTTCCCCATTCTCTCTATTGGATTAGGTTATACCAAATATACACAAGAGGGGGGTGAATTGCGTGTATTACAATTTTTTTCGCAAGATCGTAATGTATCATTTTAGCTTTATCAGAATGATTAATAAGAAGTAAATAAATAGAAAGGACACACGATGTCTAGTGGTTTGGGAAATAGAATTCCCCTAGTCCAATCCACCAATGTTCTATTCCACGAGCTTGGTGATTTTCACTATCTGGTCCTCTTATCAATAGACTGTTCCACATCTATATATAGGTAGTTGACACCTTCTCCTCTTTGAGGAAAAAATAGATCCTTCTAATTCATACGCAGAATTGAACACACAGATTAGTATGAGAATCCAATCACTCAAAGTAAATGATTATTTTTTCTTTGAAATATATTCTAGTTGTTCTTCATAATTGCAACAATACACAATTGACAGTTGATGGATCATCATCTTCAGAATGAATGATCTTCTAGTAAAAGAGTTCTGATTCGATCTGGTTGTAGTAGATCATGATATATAATTAGCCACTTTAACAACTATAGATAAACAAAATATATTCAATGTAGATTCAGTTAATCGTAAATCTTGTTTTTTTTCTTCAGAAAACAGATCTTTTATGCTCCTCGTAATATAAGATCTATAAGTCTCGATTGTCTCTATAAACTGTAGCAGTGAAAAACTCAAGAGCATGATATATATTTTTCTCTTTTTGATGATTCATGTCTATATCTATAATACAAAATAATACAGGTATATATAGAATAAATAAAATCATTCTCCCTTTTTAAATTCAGATCCACAAAAGTCACCTTTAGATTCGCGATATCAAATATTTGAATAATAGAGCATTCATAACTCACCGTATAAATCACCACGAAAATATCCACTTAAAACAATATTTTCAATAAAAAATAAACTGATTTGAATCAGTCAAAGATTTTATTTAGATTCTAACTTTTAATAAACCTTTAAATAAGCCTAATAATATGCAGAAATACCATTTCTTTAATGAAGTTGTTATTTAAATCTCCAATTCCAAACATAGGGTTGTACTGCATAGCAAACATTTTCTGAACGTAAGGTTAACAACGTTGGGTTGATCTCAAACGTAAGGTTAATTAAAAATGTAGGGTTTATCACAAATATAAAGTTGATCAGAAACATAAGTTTGATCACAAAAATATATCTCTTTATCTTTCAAAGGTATGGTATATAATCCATACTTTTATTATCTTCTAAATGAAAGGTAAATGATACAACATATCATTGTTTACAAAAGTATGGTTGATTATCCATACTTTTGAGAAAAAAAATGACATTCCCTACATACATAGGGTTCTTCTTCAATGATTTTTTGATATTCCAAACGTAAGGTTTCTTCCAAACATATGGTTCTTCTTCAATACATTTCTGATAACACAAGGTTTCTTAACCATACTTTACTAATAACGTAAGCGACAGTTCTAATCCTTACACTACACTCATCAACATAGGGTATGAAAAATGTTTTTAGAACACGCTAATTTGATTTCCTAACACGTTGATTATGAACAGTGCTTCTAGAACACGCTGAAGTGATTTCAGAACATGTTGTCAAATATTCCACGCAGATTAAAATGCTAAAATATTATTTCAAAATAAATAAATAAATAATATTAATTTCCTAAAATATAATCAAAGTAAAATCATTAGAATAACTAATATGGTTATTTGTGAGCATCAAAATCATCATAAAAATGAAGAGTATTATTGAAAACAACACCTTCTTAACAATCTCCCCCTTTTTTATGATCACAAATCCCATGAAATAACCAATAAAATTATCTTACAAAATCAATTTCATATAAATTAGAATTTTGAAAATATAAAAACACTGTTTTATTTTAACAAAACTATTTCCAATTTTTTTTATTTTCTCCATCTTTATAAAGTAAAAATAATATCTACTCATTTATAAATAACGAATTTTGTGTTTATCCACAATGTTCTCCCAAAAAAATATGTTGTGTTTTATCCATATTCTCCCCCTTTTTGTGATATCAAAAACAATAATAGAAGAAGGAATAAAACACATTTTAATATAGCACTGAACATAAGTAAATTCTATGATAAACTAGTTACCTATTTTTGAATCTAGATAACTAGCATTATGACATAGAATGTACAATAAAACAAAGTAATGAAACATAAACATGTGATTAAAATATATGTTATTGAAAATATAATTACAAGTACAGTAAGGATGATGAGAATAAAGGATGGGCTAAAATGTTTTGTAAAATGGGTTTCAACACCTCTAAATTATTTATTTTAGCTCTAACATCTATAGTCTCATCCTTTTCAACAGTCAATCGCCTAACTAGACTATGAGATCTCTTCCTCCTGAGTCAGATGAATGTATTAAATAAAATTGACTTTGAAAAACTAATGTAACCTCCCTTCCTTTATCATAAAAAGATTTAGCTTTTCTATTAATGGATTCAACAAAACTCTAATTCCAGGTTAATTCAAAGTCAACTTGTCAAAAAGAAACTTCTGATTGTCATGAAACATAGATAAATGAGGACTATTGCATTGAAGGTCCTGTAGTTTGTCATTCATATTGTTCATAACTGTTGTAATGGCCTGAAATATTTTAATCATATACAGTGAAGTACATGATGTACGAGCATTAATATTTCTGATAGCTGTGAACTATTTCTTCATGAAATATGTAAAATCTAGTAAATCTATCTTCATCATCATTTCATAATTGGGATTTGAAACTTTAGCCAACATTTTCTTCTTGAAATTTTCAACTTCTTTCTTAGAAATAGAATAGGCTATCCAAATGATGTTATAGCCAAGTGGAGGGAAGACAAAAAGAATCGGAAGGAAGGAGAGCCACCGTTATTCATGGATCCTACAGAGGCCAATGCTTTGAAACAAAAGGCAGTTGATGAGCTTGAGAAGTAAGATATGGAAAAGAAGAAAGAGAAGAAGATGTCTGGGGCTGAAATTTTTCAATCCCTTCTGAGGGATACTAAAATAGTAACCGAGAATATCACAGTACCGAAATCTTTCATGGTTGAGACTATAATTGAGACTCCAGGGAAGAAGTTTTTCACTCCGGAGAAAGCCCAAGAAAATATTGCTAAGGAAAATGTAGGTGAATAAAAAGGATAAGAAGAGGATGAAATTAGTGATGGCACTGTAGACCTTATAAATCAAGTTTAATATTATCATGAAAAGGAAACCCCATCTGAGAAACTATCAATCCGAACTTCTGAAGCAATGTCTTCAAAACTCCCAACTCCTAGTTAGGTTAAGGTAGGTGAAGATGAGAAGGGTGAATAATAGGTTAATAAATTGTATGAGGAAGAAATCTATAATCATCAATTTAAACACCCTGAGGATGCTGAGGCTAGGGCTGAGAAGTAGAAATTATATGAAGATAATATTTATCAGTTGTCTGATAGTGAACACAAGTCTCTATATGAGGATGCTGTTATGAGAACCGATAAAGGGAAAAAGGTGGTTGAGGACACAGCTAATAAAGTTGTTTCAAAGAAGAATGAATCAGGTGGATATTCTAAGAGGAAGCTTGTTGAGATATATAAAGAGCCCTCACTAAGCATTGTCTATGATTCAGAATCATTTTCCCTTGGACATGATTTCATATTTCAATCCTTGAAAATGCTTTTTGTGACCATTCTGATTTTCCCAGGCATTGCTTCCAGATACCAGATGCTTCAACATACTTTGAACCAAAAATAAGATTCAGTGTCCTTGGTGATGGACAAGTGTGTCAAGATAGAGGTAGATTTCTAGTCTTTCCTTATCAACAATAAATCCCACAAAAGATCTTGCAATAAAATGTTATGTTGGTCAAAGATTATAGTTGAAGATTTGAGAGAGCATTATGAGTTTAAAAAATATTTTAAGGAAACTTTTGATACCGACGATAGAAAAATCAAGTATCACACAAATAGCTTTGAGGAAAAGCTAAATCTTGAGCTGAATTCTCATATTTAGGAGGTCAAGGATCTGAATAGGAAGTTGTACTATTTTTCCCAATTCTATAAGAGAGAAAGGGATCTCCGGATCGAGATTGAAGAGAAGCTAGTGAAGCAAGATGACTTGTTGAAGGCTCAGGCAGAGGCACTGAAGGCTCGGGATGATAAGATCAAAGCCTTAGAGAAGCAAGCATAGGAAGATCACATGGAGCTAATGAAGCTGAAAAACATTGTGAAGAAATTTATACCCAAGGAAAAGGAAGGAAAATAAATCTGATCTTTTTTGTATTTTTTCCTTGTACAATTTCTTCCAATCATAATGATATTTTTCTTGATCGTTTCTGTTTACTTTCTTTGTACTGATATTTCATGTACTACAATTTCTTTTTCATTCCCTCAAATTGTTTTTGAAAATCACAAAGGGGGAGAAATGAAAAATAATTATAAGTAAAGAAGAAATATCCCTAAGTAAGGTGGAGTTTATCTAAGGGGGGGTTTCATTACAGAGATTTCCGTACTCAAGATAATGAAAAATCACATTTTTGAAATCTAGAATATGATCCTTAGTGTTCCAAAGCCTAAGGGGGAGTTATTCGTATTCATCATTCCAATGTGAAATTGGAGATACGTTTTATTTCAAAATCTATAAAAAAATTTTAATTTATTATATTATATTTTGTAAGGATGTTTGTGCTTTCCAAAAAGAGGAAGATTGTTGAGTCAAAAAGGTTTCCCTTATGACTTTCCCATTCCTTCATACATGGGGGAGATTGTTGAGTCATTAAGGTTTCCTTATGAAATTACCATTCCTTCATGTTTTGAAAATCAAAAACACCTTATCTCAAGGAAATTCTCTTTTTACCATTTGTTTTACTTCTATAAGGAAAAATTTTCTTCCCCAAAGAAATTTATCATTACTACGTTTTTATAGTTCATTTAATAATTTTTCTATATGTAAAATTCAGTTTGTAACCAAAACCTCAGAATCCTATAAATACCTAGATATGAAGAATTCTATTTTAGCATATGATTTCTTAGATTTATAGTTACAAACTCTTCTGATTTCTGACTCAAAATTCTGAATTCCTGTTTTGGTTATGAACTCTTCTGAGTTCTAACTCTGAATTCTGAATACAAATTCTGGTTATGATTTCTTCTCAGATATGACTTCGAATTCTGAATATGAATTCTGGTTACGAACTCTTCTGAGTTCTGATGAGGAATTCTAAATATGAATTCCGGTTACGAACTATAATGAGTTCTGACTGCATGTTCTTTGAATATAGACATTGAAATCTTATGAGTTCTAACTCCAAATTATCATGAACTCTGACTCCAAAGTTTGTATGTTCTGATTCTAAATTCTTGTGAATCCAGATTCTGAATTTCCTTGAAATTCAAACTCCGGAATTCTATAGAGTTCAGGTTCTAAATTACTAGAAAATGGAATATGAGTATCCTTGTATTATAGCCTCCGAATTCATTTTTGGTTAGACTTAGAACTTTCATTTTATTACATTCCGAATAATGGATTTTAGTTATGTAACCTTATTTTTGATCACACTAGTTTCTGTTATAAAATGATGTCATGCATTAATTTACTAACTAACCATTGTTTGAGTGACACGTGTACAGGTCCCTCCAAAATTTAAGAGAATATATGTCCATTGAGGAGGGATCCAACCATTGAATATGTTCCTATAAATAGTTGCTCATTTGAAAGTGCTCAACAAATGTTCTATGAATCTAGAGATTAGATATTTTTCAATTGATTTCTAGAGAGATACATTTATTGCTTTTTGCTTAATGAAATTCTTGTTCATATTTTGTTTGTGCGACTTCGAATATTGCTATGTACAATCAAGGGATTCTGAGGATAGGAAGACAGAGGTGCTGACTAACTTGAAGTTGAGGGCTTCTTTGCTATGGAAGACAGAGGTGCCGACTACCTTGATATTGAGGTCTTGCGGGGATAGCAAGATAGACTCATATATTCCTATCGAGGGATTACCCTAGTGTTGGTAAGACCAAATTTCATGAAATTATAAATCAATTAATCTTTATCCATGGTTGCTGGATACCCTTATCTTTGGGTGAAAAGATTTACTACATGTTACTTGTTTTGTTACACGTTTTCTGCTGCATTTGTATTGTTGAGGATAATATAACTGTCTAATACTTCCTCATAATTGTACTTTGATATAGTTAGATTCTAAACACTTTAAGGTAGAATCTTCATCATTTTAAACATTCATTAAGTTTCATTTTTAGATGCATCTTTTCCAGAATCACTTTCTTGTAATCATATTTCTGGAATCAAGTAATTGGGTAGAATTAGAGGTTTTTTGAATTTACTTCTTTATCCTTGTTAAACTTAACCATTATTAAAAGTTCTAGAAGAATTTTTTAAAGTGTACAATTCACCCCCCCCCCTCCTCTTGAATATTGAGAATCATTATATTCTCCATACAATATCTCTATTATTTCGATCCAACATTTGGTATTATTGAGTATATCATACCCAGATACCAAATCAACAGTTCACAGACCTCTTTTGATATTCCACTAATATGGTGTGGGACCCATTCATCAGTGCCCAGACCTTTGATGAGGGGCTCATACAAGATATTATATCTTGGGTGGTTTCATTAAACATAATTACATTGGGGGGGGTGTTAGACTGAGCAATCTTAGTGGAGAGTTTCCTTGTGAGCAGTCACCGGCAACGAGACCCAACACTAGAAAACATGTAGCAGAGTCATTGGAAGTTGGCAGCAGACAGAAGATGTAGTAATCCATGAGTACCAGACCTACACGAGGACGACCATTGGATAAATTTTATGTGGTGTGGGGATCTTGATCCAGAGTAGGACAGGCGAGGATCATGTAGTGTTCCTCGTATAGTGGGTATGGTAAAATGGCTCGAGACTGCCTGGCCCACCATATAGACGACCAGCAGACAGTCGAAGGACCACCTGTGAAGGGGCGAAGACTCGATCGAGTAGGCCCATAGGCAGGAGGTAGAATTGGTAGAGGATCAGGCCGTACAATAGGCGGTGGGTGGGGATTTGAGGATCTACCGCCACCGCCACTAGGAGGTCCACCCCGACCACAAGGAGTAGGTGGACAGGGATGAGGTCTACTCCAGGTAGTTGATTCCTATGACCATGGTGCTCCATGGATGATATGAGGTACGATCTATGTCTACTCTACCCTAGCTACAGTACTTATAGACACAAGTGCCAGTCACTCTTTTATTGCCACGACCCTTATTCAGAGCTTGTAGATTCCAGGGTAGTAGTTGGCTTGATCTTTACGGCTGAATACTCTTACAAAAGATGATACAATGATTACATACTGGTTTTGGAAGTGTGAGCTTGCTCTGGGAGGTGAGAGCTTCTATTGGGATCATTTAGTAGCGGATTCAAGGCCTTACGACATCATCCTAGGTATGGACTGGTTATCCACAATCCATACTAATATTGACTGTATTGGGATCAAAGTGTCGTGTGTCTGCATGGATGGGACCAGGTTTTCCTTCACTTGTGAGAAGGGAACCTTTGTAGTGTTGGATGGAATTTCCCCGAGGATGGTGTAGACGATCAAATATCAGTTGGCTATCCTTACACTCGGAGCAGTTAATGTTGAGTGTCTGATCTATCTGGTAGTGGTGGACCAGTACGCTGATGTTTTTCCTGATGATGTTCTAGGTATACCTCCTCATAGAGAGGTGGACATTTACATCAAATTTTACCCCAGGACAGCACCGATATCAACACTTGGGTATCATATGGCTCCCACAGAGCTTCAAGAGCTGCAAGTACAAATAGAGGACTTGTAGAGAAACAGATTAATTAGGTTTCGTGTTTCTCCTTAGGCAACCTTGATTTTGTTTGCTAAGAAGTTGGATGGGGTTTGTGACTCTGGGTGGACTATCAACACCTGTACCAGGTGTATGTGAAGCAAATGTACCCACTATTGAGGATAGGTGATCTCTTTGATTAGCTAAAGGGAGCATAATGGTTTTCGACGATAGACCTTAGATCAGGCAATCACCAGCTCAGGGTACGAGATGAGGATGTTCAGAAGACGACCTTCAGATGTTGGTACGAACACTATGAATTTTTGGTTATTCCATTTGGTATGACCAAAGCCCCAGTAGTGTTCATGGGAATCATGTACATGATCTTTCTACCTTACTTCGATAGATTTGTGGTAGTCTTAATCGACGACATTTGGATATACTCAGCGATGGAGGGGGAGCATGCCTATCATCTGCAGATAGTTCTGGACACACTTTGAGAGAACCTGCATTATGGTAATATCTCTATGTGCTAGTTCCTAATCCGAAAGGATTACTTTCTGGGACACGTCATCTCAGAGGCTGTAGTTGTGGTTTATCCAGTGAAGATTGAGGCTGTACTTTCTTGGGAACCACATAGGAGTGTGACGGAGGAGTAGAGTTTTTTTTGTTTGGCCGGTTACGATAGGAGGTTTGTGCCTGAAGTTTCCTGAGTTGTGACACCCTTATTATCATTGACGAAGAAGGGGAAACCAATCATGTGGTCAGAGAGATGCCATCGGAGTTTATAGGAGTTGAGGTAGAGACTGAGGAGTCACCCCATCATGAGGATACCAGAGGAGGGAATTGGGTATGTAGTCTACTGTGACACATTCGGGACCAGGCATGGATGTCTCCTGATGCAGGAGCGAGCAGTGATTGTGTATGGTTTTAGACAGCTAAGACAACATGACCAGAACTACGCTACTGATGACCTAAATCTATAAGTAGTGGTCTTCACCTTCAATATGTGGTGACATTACATGATGTGAAAATGATTAACAGTCTACTCTGATTAGAAGAGTCTGAGGTATATCTTCTCTCATAAGGACCTGAACCCGAGACAGCATAGTTGGCTTGAGTTCTTCTAGGATTATGACTTTGAGATATTCTATACTCTTGTGAAGTGGAAAGTAGTAGCAGATTCACTCTGTAGGAGATCTCATATACAATTTCTGAGTGAGGCGATGAAGCATCTAGCTGCTTTGCGAATATCCTATATAGATCGAGATGGAGCAGCTTATCTTCAGTCTCTAATAGTTACTCCCCCACTCCGTCAGCAAGTTAGGGAGGCATAGCATGGGGACACTGACTATGAGGCTCGACGTGATCAGATATCCACAGGATAGGCACCTGATGGATTCTTTGAAGCTGGGGAGAAAGTTAACCTTTTTAGAGGGCATACTATGTAACCAGTGACACTTATAGAGGAAGTGTTGAGGTAGTTCCATACATCCCCTCAAGAGGTACATCTAGGAGTGGAAAAGATGAACCCGGACCTTCGACATTAGCACTGGTGGATGGGAATGAAGAAAGTAGTTGAAGAGTTTGTCTCTCAGTGCCTCACTTGTCAGCATGTGAAGGCAGAGCATCAGGTTCCAGTAGGCTTAGTTCAGCTACTTGAGGTCTTATAGTGGAAGTGGGATGTAATTTCCATGGATTCATGACAGGACTTCCACACACATCTAGGAGTCATGATTTTATCTAGGTGATCATTGAACGACTGACCAAGTCGGCCCACTTCCTACCTATCAAAGAGCTGGAATCAGTAGAGATCTTGGGACTCTATTATGAACAAGAGATTGTACGACTTCAGGGAGTTCCATCTACAATTCTCTCTGATCGTGATGCATGTTTAACTTCCCGACTATGGAAGGGGATGTAGGAGGCATTCTAGACATAGCTTTAATTTAGCACTGCCTTCCATCCTTAGACGGATGGATAGGTATAGCAGAACATTCAGACCCTCGAGGACATGAAATTTGCTTGTGTCCTTGATTTTGGCCACAGTTGGGAGGATCACTTGCCTTTAGTGTAGTTTGCATACAACAAGATCTATCACTCCACTATCAGTATGACACCATTCAAGGCGTTCTACGGGCAACCTTGAAGATCACCACTGGGATGGACTGACCAAGGGGAGTCAGCACTCGTGGGACCAGAGATGCTACGGGCTACCACAGAGAAGGTGGAGATCATCCAAGAGTGGATGAAGACTGCACAGAGCTGGACGAAGTCATATGCTAATAGGAGATGGAGACCTCTTGAGTTTCAGGATGGTGACCATGTCCTTCTATGGGTCACACCACGACGAGGTTTTCGAATGTTTGGTCGGGGTGGAATGTTATCTCCGAGGTTCATTGGACCCTTTCATGTCCTCAGTAGAGTTGGCAAGGTGGATTACCACCTTACTCTTCTACCTCAGTTGCACCAGGTGCATGACGTTTTCAATGCATCCCAACTGAGGAGATACATACATGATCCTTCTCACGTCACTGACAAGGGTGAGCTAGAAAACAACGATGGGGTGACATTTTTAGAGGATCCAATGGATATTGAGGATCGACAATATCAGGACCTTCATGGGCACTCGATACCTCTAGAGTGTGTTTTCTGGAAGTATGGGAACCTCCAAGAGTGCACATGGGAGTGGGAGGCTTAGATTCATGACCAGTTCCCCCACTTGTTTCCCTAGGTTGTGTTGTGGATTTCAGGGATGCAAATCCCAGAGGTTTGGAGAATGTAATGACCCAGATTTTTCCATGTATTTTGTTTAATTATATGGGAATATTATGAATCTGTGAAAATTGACAACGTGTGATTCCAAGGCCCGGTGTGCCTAGAATGATTTTTTGTGCATTTTTTTTGAACGTTCAGTAAATGCGTGAGTGGAATTTTTTAACATTTGAATCGGTGATCGGAATTGAAATATGAGGACACTGTTGAACTCACAGCATCGATATTCTCTTAAGGATTCCTTCACTGCAACCATAGATGGTCGTGGGTGGAAATTAGTTTTTGGACTTATCGTGGGTGTGTTAAAAGAATAAAAATAAAATAAAACATATTTATATTTTTTCATTGTGAAACTTCCCATTTTAATTTAGTTGTGGGGACCACCCGAACCCTTGAACTCCCTCTTTAATGTAGATTTAACCCTTGGACTCCTCCCAATTTATTGTGCCAACTTCAACTTAATTAATGAGGAAACATTTAATTGTTTAATTAATAAACATAACATATTAAGTTGCCTCCTCTTTTCCTATGGGGGAATCTGCATTGTCAAATGAGAGGAGTTTTGGGGAGAGCATTAGAGGATCATCTTATTCAACAATGAAAACTCTCCAACGAAGAGCATCCTTCATAATCGAAGAATGGGGATGATGAATGAGCCTGGATCAGAGACATCATCTTGGAGAGATGAATACTGACATCAATCTTCAACGACTTCATCTTCTTCCATGTACCACCTCCATCAGAAAATTGAGGTAGGGGTTTGTTTTTAATATGAATGAATTTATTTATCAATTCTTCATATTTTGGTTTCACAATGACGATGGCCAAACTAAAATGGCCATCTTCCCACGCATATACCTTGCCTCTTAACTTCTGATTCACCACATGTTCTTTATGCATTCTTAAACATCAGATATTTAATGATGATGGAAATAAAATATTTTGTTGAGCGCGACATATGGATGCAGATCCCTTGACCAAAGGATCGCGAATATGCGATTGTTTTATTTTTTGGGCTTGGAACGAAGCCATAATGGCTCAAGGAAGAATGCGGCGACCAACACCCAGACCACCGCGAGGAAGGAAGTGCGGCGTGCATCCGCACTGCCAGATGATGAGGAAGTTGCGGCCCATCAGCCAGGGCGGGAAAGGGTGGCATCTAGCATCCGGCTGGCTGCGTGGTGGAGTGGCGGCATGCTTCCATGCCATTGGAAGAGCAGGGGGGCCTGACCACTTGGATGTGATGGAGGCTGAAGAGTGGCCAGCCATCCCAGCCATGCTGGAGCAGCGGCACGTGACCGCGCAGCTGGGAGGAGTACCGGCCAAAACATCGGCCGACTGTTGTGGTTCAGCGAGACCGTCTCGGGTCTCGTGGTGACTTAACAACACCTAAAGGTGCTTCCTATTGCCATTTAAAATGAAATGGGGATGCTCCCCCTTCAGCACTAGCCCCGATGGACTACGCCACTAGGCCGCACCCAGTGCCTATCGGCCCACGTCCTGCGGGTCGGGTGTAGATGTCCCCTTCACGGGCTAAGCCGGAACACGACCTAGCGGGCCGGGTGGGACCACGGCCCAGCTGGGTGGGCCCACCGAATCTCAGGCCAACTGGGTCAGACTCGAATTGGGTTGGGTTGGTCCGACCGGGTCAGACCAGACCCGGTCCCATGTGGACCCAGTTATGCCTTTGTGGCTATAACTTTTGATCCGAGCATCCATTTGATGAACCATCGATAGTAACAGAATCCTTGAGTCAATATGGTCCTATTAGTATACCTCACTTGAGTTTTGGATAATGTTGTACTATGGCCAGGTTGGATCGATCCACGAATCCAACTGGGCCCTCGGAGTGGAAACACTAACAAATTACCAACCGGGAGTCCGGTTGATGCAAAATCTGTTGTGTTGGGTCCCTTATGACGTGAGAGACCATTGGGATACTTCTTAGTGGGCCATCGGGGTGGATGAGGTATGTCCGATGGCTTAGAGTGTGGATCTCTTTAGTGCACTACTTACGAAACCCTATGACTTGCTGAGACATGATGACTGTTGACCATTTCGACTTAGAGTGACTCGACATGCCTAGTGGGGAGAGCCTCTATGTGACGCGGTAGACCCATTGTGGGGAGAACTTCTATGTGACTTGGAAGTCCCAAGAGACTCAACAGGAGGAGTACCTCAGCATGCTAGGAGGGGGAGCACCTCTGTGTGACGCCATAGACCCATGGTGGGAAGCGCGTCTGTGTGACATGACAAACCCACAGTACTCAACAAGAGGTGTACCTTACCAGACCAAGGTTAGTGGGAAGTTCCTCTGTGTGATGCGTTAGGACCACTGTACTCCATAGATGAGGAGTTCTCCAGCAGTCTAGGTGTTCGACATTATGACTAGGGATGTTAATTGTTATTAACCCTAGAGAATCTTGTGGTTGGCTATCAGCTATAATAGAGATCCTGTGTGGGTTAGTATCATTAACCTATTTATCATAGTTGTATACATGGTTTGATTGGTGTCTTATATCTTCATGGGGTACTTTTGTGGTACTCCTACCATCGTGGTATTACCTTTGTGGTATTCTTTCATCCTCTGTGAGGTGGGTATATTTTGATACCATAGGTATATATATGGGCATATACCTAATTAGGTTTGACCGTTATTTATATGTTTTGTGGTTTATCCTTTTTGGGTTTTAGATACCTTCAGTGGTCTCAGGAAGCCTACTAAGTATTGTTATACTCACCCCTGCACGGGCTATGCATGCACCTTGTTGTGGCTAGTGCAGATGACTGACATCATCGATTGTGGACGAGGGTAACCGGACTGGATACTGCTCAGAGGTGGAACATTGGAGAGGTGATCTGCATTGATGATCGTTCACGAGTTTACCTACCCTTCAGGTAGGATCCTTGGTGGGTTTTCATAGGATATCTACTCAGTTTTACTTGTACATTCCAGTTTTTCTTATACATTCTAGTTGGGAATGTATTCTGGCCCCTTTAATTTATGTACACACCATGTTTACTATATAGTTTACATTGTTCTTGTATCTGGTTGTGTTATTGGTTTTTGGGAGTTTATATTTTATATAGGCAACGCCTTCCTATTTTAGGGAATATGCCTTTCGGTGCCTAGCTCCAGCCCCTGGCCTATGGAAGTCGAGATTGAGGTAGTAACGACACAAGACCTAGGGGATGGGTGGTGATATTTTTCCTTTACCAATGAATCCAATAAGCGTACTATGAATTAATATAGGGATATACTATATTGAATAATGTTTTCATGGAAAAAATTATTTTGTGATTAGTGTTATCATTTTTAATACAAGACTCACATAGGTATCTAGTTTACCAAGATAACTAAACACATCAATCCTTCAATATTTGATTATTTGTGATCATTCCATTGTAGTATAACAATAAATGGGTTCTAATCACTATAGGGTTGGGTATCTACATATATAGGGTTTTTAAATAGCCTTTAAAAATGAAAATTGTGGTTTTTTATAGTGGCTGGTTGCTACGGTTTGATTTCATTGGATATGATTACATTATTCAATAGGGGTGTGTTATGTTATAAATTAATTTTGATTATAAGTGTTTAATTTCCATTTGGCAGTCAAAATATTGTTTGGATTTCAATTTTTTTGAAATTTGGTTTTAATGTGGTGTGAAAATGGATAAACCTCCTAAGATCATTGTGAAACCCCGGTTGAATCATTATACAAACTGGGTTTTTTCAATGGTCGGGACACTATTTATTTCCCTATATTTATCTTTTCCCATTGTGGATTATGACCCCATGGGGGATGATTTATTTTGATATGAATTTTTTTATGCTAATTCATGGATTAATGTTTGGGGAGGTAACAGGTGAGTGTGTGGGAGGTGAGGTGTATCTTTTTTAAAATATTTATTCTTATTTCATGTGATCACTTGTTTTCTCACCTCTTTCCTTAACATGAAATGTGATTCATAGGTAGAGTGTAGCTGAGTTGTGAAATCAAAAACCGTAGTGGTGATAGTTGGTTGACTATATAGTGTTTTTTGGAAAAACATAAATGGAAATTATTTATTGAGAAATAGCCCAATGTTTTGATTCTTAATGAAAAAGGTGTTCCTAGATGTATACTTTTCAACTAGTTTAATGGTTCTTATAGGGATGTGATTTATTCAGTAGTGACAATTGGGGTTCCTTTTTTTTAGTTTAGGTATTATATTACCATATCCTATATAAGATTCCCACGATTCTAGTCCTTTTGGAAACATCAGGCTAATTCATTAATGATTCCAATGTACTTTCCCTATTTTTTTTCCGTTGGAAACATTTCATGATTTTATCCATTGGTTTGTGATTAATTCATCTCATGGATCCTATGTCTGAATTTTGTATCACCTTATGTTTGTGTGTGTGTTTTTTAATTCATTCAAATTTAATATTTTTATATTGTTTGAAGCTATGTTTTTTGAAATAAAATTGTATGGTTTTTTTAGAATGAAAATTTTAGGAATGGGTTTCCTTCCAATTTTCTATGAAAAAATGTTTTAATAGATTTATTTTAATTTGGGTTAAATGGTGGTTTGGACAATTTTCATTGGTTTAATGATCCTATATACTTGGATTAAAATTTTTAGATTAAAATATTTTCCAATCCTTGTTTTTATTTTATAAAAAGGTATAGTTTTGTGAAAAATAGCTAGTGGCATGTGGATTGGTTTTGTTATATAAAGCACGTGAAATTTTTATTTATTCCCTATGTTTAAATGAGAAATAAATTTATCTTTTAATATTGGGTTTCTATATATTTGGTGGGTTTTCATGGCCTACGTAGTTCTTTTTTTCTCATGCATATTATATTTCAGTTGCAGGTTCTTGGTTCACTTCCATACTATTCATTGAGTGTTGAATTATATATCAATTTGAGGTGAGTATTTTATTTTAACACTTTCACCTTGTGATTCATATTATGCAATTTAGTATGAAAAATATTACTTTTAATGAATTTTCAATTATCTCCCATTTATTTGATTTAGTTTTCCGATTTAGGATTTTTTTTATATTTATATGTTCAAAGAGTAGCTATATCTATGAGGGGTGGAGATGGAACTAGAGGAAGCTTCATTTTTCATTATAGGGTAGGGAGACATTATGTGAGCAGAGGGACTATTTTTTAATATTTATTTAAATTTTTTTATAATTAATCTTATCTAATTTGGAATGGATAAAAAATATATTGATAGGTTATGTTCTTTTTTTGTTGGAATTCTTGATAGAAACATAGAACCACTTATAGGTTTATTTTGAAATTGAAATAAAGAAACAGAGTGGTGGAGGAATATAATGAACGAATAAGATGATTTGGGAGAGGATAACTTTACCGCCATAATACAAAACTACAATTTCCCATGCTAGATGGTCAAAGTCCTAGAATATTCCTTTCTCCTCTCCCACTCGCACATGTGTTTCCCTTTATAACAAATATAATCCCTTCCCTTGTGGGACAAGAATATCCCCTCCTAAAAATAAAATATTTTCCCTATAATGACCCTATCACCATAAAAAATAAATTCTATTATAATGGAGTGTTATTACCCAATTAGAGTTACAATATTTTCCCCTTTGTTCCCATCACTACCACCATCATGAAAAATTTCCTTATCCTCATGGTGGTGGTCCTATTATAATTTCAAGAGATCCCTCATATGCACCATAATTTTACAGGGTCAAGTAAATTTCAATGAAACCTATATAAAAAATTATGGAAATTTATTTGCTCCTTGAATTTACTAAGTGCATCTTGGTCTTATTTTACCATCATCCAAGCTTACACTATCGATTCATATCAAGATAGTGTTGTTTCATCACACTGCTCCACCATCATATAAAATGACTTTACTGATTGGAGTTTCCAATTTTTCAAAGTAGGTTGATATACATATTTTCTTATTTTGGGATTTCCTTATATGTTACATGTATTTATTGTCATTGAAAAATCAATATTCCCCTGTAAACGTTTTTGCATAAATCCTTCATCAGCTAATGATTTTTTTATTACCTATCACCTACTCTAGTCATTAGAGTAAATGGAAACACCCCCAGTAGTCACACATAACAATTGAATTCTTATAAAAAGCCGAGGGTAGTAGAGCCTAACTTCTAGAGTGTAATCCTCATGTTCTCATCCATGTAGCCACTTCCATCAGGATGTGTTCCCATTTCATATGTGACCACTATCATCTGATCATATTCCAATTCATTTGACTCATCCAACAGTATCACCAACATAACTCACTGCTCCTATTATAGAACCTTATCCAAACTACTAACCATATTGGTAGAAACATTCCAAAATTCATATTTCTCCATCAGATCTAATCCGCACCTCCATTATTCCTAATCTCGCTACTATTAGTTTTTTTATGAAATTTCCATTTCAAATTATATATTTGAAAACTCTCCTTCAACAGATTTCATGCAGGGTTCCATACCTACAATTATCTCATATTGAACATAGATTTTGGATTTTTGACATCCACTATATCACACCACTATATCATGCCATAGGTTATAGGTTGTGCCTCCAGTTGATCCATCAAATGAAGAGAAGGATTCCCCCCATAACTCAATATCAACTTTCTAAATAATCACTCTAAATATGTAATATTTTCTTAAAATTCAACTCAGTCATGCTCCAACTAGATCATAATGAGTTTTATGTTGATACTCATATATTTATAGTCCACTATATTAAATTTGGTTGTCATCAACTCCTCTAATATATCTGAATCTGATAATAAGGAGTGTAGAATAAATGAATGTTATAACAAATGATAGAATTAAAGGATAACATGTATGTTTATATGTAAAAATAACATGATAATTAGAGCGTGGGAGAAAGTGGATGAATGCAGAAGAATCTTATGTAGAGGTTCACTCTACCTACCCAATCTACAAGGTCTTTGTCCAAATATTGAATTCCAAAGTCCTATAATATTCCTCTCTACTCTCCCACTCAATCCAATGTCTCACATTCTAAAACATTTTCACCCTTCCCAATTAGGCCTATAAAAATCACTCTCCTAAAAAACTCATATTTCTAAAAAAATGACATTATTACCCCTAAAAATGCATCCCCTTATATTTGATTGTTATCCCCCTCTTATAATGAAACTATTACCATCTTAGTTACTTTCAATTCTATATTTACTATAAATCTAATTATTTGGGGAAATCATTATCATGTCTGTTCAAGGGATACAAAGGCATGATTTTCTTGCCTGTGAGGATTAAGAAAACCCTTGAGTCCATTTTTACGGTGATCCAGGTGTTCGTTGGATGGATTCCCCAGGACGATTTATTTCATAAATCGTATTATATTTTCTGTATCCCACATGCCTCAAGTATACATGATAAAATTTCTTATCCCATATCAGTAATGAATAATTCCTTAAAAAATAAAAAAAAAATTGAACAATAAATATATACTTGTATAGATGAAGCATTAGGAACTATGTTATCCTTCTCTATGTAAGGAGTAAGTGTTCCTCTAGATTCATTCACTGAAGTAGGGAATGGATATTAGAGATTCCCAAAATTATACATACACAAAATCACATGTTCCCTAACTAGATCAGACTCATTGGAAGATCAATTAACAATCATATTTTACAAGGGGAGATGGAGGGATTCCTAAATCGGACACCATGAGAAGAATAAATCCCAACATTCCCTGTATTACCAGAGAAAGAACCAGGGAATTTGGGACAAGAGTTCACTTATGTCTTTTCAATATTATGATCAAAACTAGGATTATCATTTTGTGACTTTTTTTTACTTGGTGAAATAGTATCACACAAACCAATAACAAGTTTATAGGTATTAACATGTATATTATCACCTGTTTTTCCATATGTTCCTGCATGATTGGATATCAAATTAATTACTTGGGTCTATCCTATCCCCCAGGATGTAGTTTGATGAGTATATTATATGGGAGTAGTAATTTTATACCCTCCAAAGGTAGAAACCAATTTTACCTTCTACTTTTAGGTTTTCATCTTTCTGAAGGATAGTCCCACTTAAATTTTCTTACCCTCACTATAAATAGAATTTAGAAAGATATCCTCATATATATAGGAAAGATCCATATAAATTTTATTTTTTGAGGACTACATATTATTTCTATTATCCTCCCAAATATCCTTAATAGCCTAATGAGTCTTTACCTAACCATAAGTAGGAAAATAATTCTTAGAATCCATATTTCCATCCAGAGGTATACGATTCCCAGTTTATTATCACTTTCAAGAGCAGTGAATGAGCTCCCAATATTCATAAGGTCTGGTAGATTTATTCCCTAGGATCCCTTTTATTTTAAAGAGGAAATTTAATCCTAATAATTCCTTTTAGGACTTCAAATTATATCCATCAATGGTTAAATGTCCACTTGTTAATAATTAGAATCACAAATTTTATTTCACCCCAATGTAGATATATATATATCTTTTACATTAGAATTACCCACAATCCTAACACTTTATTTATATCCTATATTAATTCCAATTAGTAGGATTTTTAATATACTTGATAGTTGGTTTAGATACCTTTCTCTGCTTGGAAAAACAATAGGCCCCTCCAACACATCAATAAAAATTGGTATCTTAACCTTGAATTGAACCTTAATGAGAAAAACTATATTATAAAGAGAGCATCTTAATCACTTACAGAACCTTTCAGATGAGGGAAAAATAAAAAACATAAAGAACATAAAATCATGATGCTATTTAAATGGAATTGAAATCTCTTGTTTAAACCTATCAATAAGTAATAAGATAGTCTTAATTAGTGTAAAGTGGATCTCAACATGAACAAAAATTTCAGCATAACACCGATAATGAAATATCCAAATCTATTAATCAAATTTAATGGTAATCCACACAAACTTTTTAACATATAAAATAATATGTTAGTTCCATAAAAATGATTTTAGGACGATCAATCGAATCAAAAATTTTGTTAAAAAATTATTGATTGAGAATGGATGGAAAAATAGATCCAAATCTAGAATCCTATAGAAACTAGGTTAATATAAAATAAACCAAAACCACATGAATAAGATTAAGGTAATTTTTTTTGAAAAGAATGTGATATAATACCTTAAAAAATGAGTTTATCCACCAACCTCTCAATCCCTAAACCCATTGAAACTTGTCTGTAAGATCCTCGAGATTATATATGCTACACTTTTGTTGAAACAAGAGTTTGGAAATAACCAAATGATGAAATTACATCATATGAACTTCAAATAACATATGATTATCATTGAATAACTCTTGAACCATTCATCGTAATTATCTTATGAAATGAATAATAATTATCCCAGAAATTAGAGAAGAACATTATTGTTGATGAACGATTAGTAAAAGGGAACTGAATCTTTCTCTGGGAATGAATAATCTTAGTCTCACCCTGGGTTTTCACTTCATAATTTGTTATCATAACCACATCTCTATGAACCAAAAAATCTATAAAATATGGTAACACATAAATAACAATATGAAATTAAAACTATAACTACTTAATATAAAATTTCATTAGTATAAATAATAATTATCTTTATAAATAATAAAAACTAAAACGATAATTAATATAATTAATAGTAAATATGAAAAAGAAAACATAGTAATATAATTATTTTCTTATAATATTATATAAAAATTATAATAATAATTAAATATAATATATTAGGTCTTAAGGTGTTATAACACATAAAAACACCCAGATGCACCCATTGAGCTAGCATGGCTCAGTCCTCATCCCCCGCCCCACCCCCAAAGTATTGATGCACAAACAATCCATCCTATAACAATTTGATAGACTAAAGGCCCTATAAGTTTGATAGCCCATTACATAACCCTATGTACCAATGTCGTGTCAACTTGAAATTGAGTCTTCCCCCCTTCCTTCATAAGCCTACCTTTGTTAGAATTCCAACACCACCTTTCCTACATCACCACCTATAAAAATTCCCATCAATATGTTGATAGGATTCGAACAACATCCATTTCGATATTGAGGTCACTACCGAGTACCACTCATTTGTGGATTAGGACACAATTTTATTAATATTAATTAAAAATATAATTAATAATTTATCATATAGTTATTAATTAATAATATAATTATGGTAGATTTTATTTTTATTAATAAATAACTAAGAATAATATAAAAAATTAATAATTAACATTATTATAACAATCACAATATTATTTTGAAAACTAATATGACAAATAATAATATATAATTAAAAATATAACCAATTTAAATAAAATTTCATTAATATACATTATAAAATGTGTTTCGGGTAATAAAAAGTATTATTATATAATATTATTTATATTAGTTCTTGTCAATAATAATATTATTAATTATATTATAATTAATTGAAAATTAGCAGCACTGTAGTAGACAAAAAACAATAGCACCAGAGGCACTGTATCAGGGGTGGGCACTATAACAGGAACTATAGAAACAAAATTAATGTAGAATGTACTATAGTAGCTAGGGTACTATAGAATCAATATTCACTAGTGGGTATTCATGACATATATTTTTCCCTTCAGGGCCATGTAATGGGCTTTCATTCCCATCCGGAATATAGAATATATATTGAGTAAACTAGTCTAGATGGGTGGGATATCCCTTGGGGGGGCTATGGAATGCCTTCCCAACCTATGTGTCTAGTGTGCGGTGTGTGTGAGTTCAATAATATTTTACCCCCAATCACATAATATATATAAATATATTTTTTAAAAAATATTTTGTATTTATATATTATTAATTATATTGGTGTTATCCAACAGAACTAGGAAGCTGCATGAATTTTGTCCACACTGGTGAAGGATGTTGAGGCTAATTCCATATAGGTTAGTGGGTATAAAAAACCAATTATTTCTTGTGATTTGAGTTCGTTTAAATACATAGATATGCGTTTAAAAAATGATAGTTGGCTTGGAGAATCCTAGACATTGTGGGTGATTCTAACACTGAAGTCCCTCTTGTTAGCCAAAAGAAAAATACTAATTTGGCCATTCATGAGCCTCTTTCCAAAAAAAAATGTTTTAATTCATCCATATTTTAGGGAGAATACCATGATGTTCAATGACATGCCTAGTTTTTTGAAAAATTCTACCGGAAGTGTTGTGGCAAGGAAATTATCTATCTTTTTAGGAGATTTGGACATGTCCCATGTAATTGTCTCTTCCCCCTTGCAGGTCTGAACAACTCATATAGAGATGCTATGTGGATCTAGGCGAGGATCTAAGGCTTCTCACCCTATTCTATGTTCACCATTTCCTCATCAATTCACAGATTTTATAAAATACCTCTAACATAACATTGATAGGGCCACAATTGAATAATGTGAGATGGATATAATGATTAACTCAAACAGAAAAATCTTCATTGAGGAGCTTGAGGGTGATAGATCACCTTTTGTTCTTAGTAAGGATATACCAGAATGGATTGATTTTGAAGTTGTGATTTTATTTATTTTGAGGAAACAAGGTTCTCTCAATGTACATGAATATCATTAAATTTTTTAATTTTTAACGGTCAACATTGAATATAAATTCTTATTTAATATCGAGTTAGATAATTAGAACCCATCATAGAAAAGATGACCAAGGATCATGGGAGCTAAAGGAAGGATGTACTCATTCTACTCTGATGTAAAATAAGAGAATTTTCAGACAGATAAGATGAGGATACGGGGTTGTCATCCACATGGGAGTTGTATTTTTCATGTTTTTGGTGGGTTACACACACACACACACACTAGTTTTTGTTGTTTTGATTTTCATTCAATGAATTTCCTGACTAGGTCATCCAAGACATGTTTGACCCCATCTAAATCCTCTAATACATTGTTTATTTCTAATAAATGTGATATTCCATTGGGTATTATCATATACTATTTAAATATTTTTATATTAATACTCTTATTAATTAGTAATTTTTCATTTTTGACAACTTTATTATTATTTATTAAATTTTTCTTCAAATACATTACTAATAATTATTCATATGATTAATTAGTAATTTTATGATTACATGTTATTAATAAAAATTATTAATTATTAACAAATTTATAAATAAATAATTATATTTTTAATTTTCAATAATATGGTTTATTATTACTTATATTACTATATTTGGTGTTTGACTTAAGGGAAAAAATCCTTGTAATACTACATGAAAAGCATGGGTTCAAATCTGGGAAGAGGATTATTTTCTTAAAGAAATGTAGAAATTCATGTTGCATCACTTTAGTATATGAGTACACTATTAAGCACAATGTAGTGTTCTCATTTTCTGATCTTCTAAAACCCCCTTTTATTTTTTATCTATATGTTCTTTATGTGTAAATTTAATAATTTTTATAATTATGTTTACCCTTATGTGAGGTATAGGAACTATATAAAGGTAAAAATTATTACTCCCTTACATATACATGTTTTTGGGATATTTATAAGGATAAATAAAAAATTATATGATTTGTGCAAGGATAAACTAGCCAGTGTATAAGGGTAAGAAGATTTTCTAGTAACTGCGTAAAAGTATCTCTCTCTTCCCATGTGATGTGTAATGGTAGTATGGTTTTTATATATGTTATTTATGGGTATGATTGAATTTGGTAAGGTTAAGACCCTTTTTTATACAATATTTAATGGTAGGACTATCCTCTGTAAAGGTAAAACTGAGTTATGTAAGGGTATCTTCTAATATTTAAAGGTTGTGTCAGGATAGTTCCCTTATTACTTGTATTATGGGGGAATTTATTTATTCCAAAATAAAAAATATCATAAATTAAAAAATTAATGATGAAAATAATTTTTGGGTTTTAAAGCTACAAATCCCTATACAGATTTAATACTTAATAATATCAAAAAAATCAAACAATTTTTTGGGTTATATTTTTGAGTTAGAGAAGATCGAAAATTTCCTTGTGGGAGATTAGTGAAGCCTTCTTTGAATGTACAATTTTTTCATCAGTTTTCTAGACATAAATTAACATCTCCCTCAATATTATATTCTTAGGTATTGTGCTTTCAAATTATAAAAGCCAGATAATATTTCAATAAAATATTTTCATAGTTAGTTTATAAATCCAATTATTCATTATGTTCTAGAAGTTAAGGATCAAGAAGTTTTAAATGATAAAAATCAATAAATTTTTAATGATTGAAAAATAATTATTATCTCATGTTCATTAAGATTTATTATATAGATAGAAAATTATTAATGTATGTAAATTATGATTTAATCTAATGAATAATGGTAATCTCATGTGATAACTAAGAATGATAGGTTTGATTTAAACATGAATAGGAATGTGTAATTGCATTTGGTTCTTAATTAAATTGTAAATTAAATAGTTGGAATTAGTTATAGGAATCCTTATTGTGTATTTTGATATGACATATACACATACGTAATTCCAGTGGTGATTCCATGAAAAACCTTGATGTTGACATAAATGATATCAATGAAGGATGATATATAGAATTTGGGGCTCCTGTATACACATGTTTTCATGGTATAATTCATGTAATAACATAAAATATATTATTTTATTACGTATTATCACATGTGGGTGTGAGTATCCTATTTCTATGTTTTCTGATTATCACTTGTACTTGTTTTGTGGCCAATTTATTTCTCATTATTTTCAATTATGTCTGTTAATCATGCCTTTCCTTCGTGTGCATTATATTTCATTTTGGAGGTTTAGATCTTCATACATGTGACACATGACCACTGTGTTATGATAACCCCTTATTGGGGGAGTGAGCATTAGGTGTGATGATGATAATAGTGGAACATTATATACATGGGGCCACACCATTATTTAGTGCACCTTGTGGATCTTGAGTATCGTGATATCACTCAATTCACCCTATGGATACCAAGTAATGTTCCCTACCATGATGTACCTTGTGGATACCAAGAACCATGATCATCTCGATAAATCATTTTGGATATTGACTGATATATAACATTTTTTATTACAAGTTAGTGATCATATTCAATTAACCTATATCATAGTTTCATCACAGAGCTGATGCACATATGAATTGGGGTCTAAGGTGGCATGGTTAGTGAATTATCATGAACTGACCCACCCTAACCCCAACCGGGCTGATATTATGTGAAGGGATAAACCCCAAGACAACATATAATAAAAATTGGGTTAGTGAAAAGAACATAGTTTTAATATCACTAAAATAGTCATCCTTAAACTAAAGTACTTATATGCATGCAGACAACATCTCCATGAAACCGTGTAGAGATATAATAAAATACTGGATCATCTAGTCTATAATCAATATATTATACAAAAACTAAGAAATATATCAAACTAACAAAAGTAAAAAAATATAAAATAAGAAATATACATACCAAGAATAAAAATCATAACATGAAAATAACTATGAAAAATAGAAACTAAAGACTGCATGGATCAGAACCTCTGTGGTAGCCACAAAACATGGCTAGAACCTCAATGTGAAAATATGATCCACTAAATCGACGCCCACCAGGGTCACTATATGTAACATCCTATTACTATTTTTACATATTACAAAAACCTTATTTTTGAACATTCATTCATTGGGTATCATTTGTTGTTGAATATGGTGTAATTATTCAATTTTTGGATGTTTCTAAGCTATTGCACGATTGGCGCATGTCTAGCACATGGGTTTCCCAAACCATGAGCTATGATAGAGAAAACTAGAAAACCAGATAGTGGGATTCACATGAATTTTTAATGGTTTAGTAAACCATGATTCTTATTTGGATTAATTATGTGTCCCTTTTAAAATAGCAACACAGATTGCACACAGTTTTTCTAAACCATGCACCTTTAGCTATGAAATAGTGTGAACCTGTTTGTATGTAATTGATTTTTTAAAAAAAAATCATAAAACATTATTTAATGTCCCTGATGGACTAATATGTCCCCAAAAACATTTATCCCATACCGAGTTTACCCAAGAAGCATTTTTTGTCTCTCTGATCCCTCCCAGAAAAAATTTAAATCCTTAGCACTGACCTTTAATCATCACCTGATTGGTTTTCTTTTCTTCTTCTCAATCTCCCAGGATCTCTCTTATACTCCATAGAGTTCCATGGATTCATGTATTTTTTTTTTCAATCAAATGAAAACTATTTTGGATCGAAATCTATGATTTATTTATAGATCCGTGTTACATTCATTATCTACTAGATTTTTCTATTATGGGATTTGTGATTCGAGATCCTATGATCCTGAGATAAGTGGTTTTGTTATGATTACCAATTTATATTAATGATAAATTTCTTTGTTTAAATTAATTTTTTTGAATTAAATTACATTTCTTCATTTGATTAAATTTCTTTCAATTGTTTTCTTGGAAAAACCCAATTCCATTGAATGAGTTTTTTTTTGAAAAATGGGTTTTTTGCATGAAATTGGGAAACCCCCAATTCCATTGAATAGGGATGTGGTTAATTATTTTTTAAATTTAAATTGTTTAATTTTATATTTTTATTTTATGAAAAAAAAATTCAATTAAATTGTTGAATTTAATTGTGTATATGTTTTTTATGGAACATTTATGAAAATCGTCAATTCCATTGAATAATGGGTATTTTATTAAATTGATTGACTTTGGTTGAAAAATAAATTGTTGAATTTAATTTTGAATTTGGATTATGAAATTTATTTGTGAATTGATTTAAAATCCTTAATTAGGAAAATGGTTCATAATGGTTATGATATAACACTTAGGGTTTTATCATGAAGAAATGAATTTTCTGGATTAAAAAATCATTTAGGTTTTTAAATGGAAAATTGGTATATTTGATATGGACAATGGGAGGAATTTTATTTTTCAGTCTTGAAATAAATTCGGACATCATTATTTTGTACTAGTTCACTTGAATTCCTTAAGTTGTGAGTAACTTATTTCGACATCACTTTACGATTTAAAAAATTCTAAGACATCCTCTCAAAACATAACATCCTTTATGAGATGGTGACAACGTCCTATTTATCACTATTAAAGGGATGTCTGTATTCACATTTTTTCATATCATCTTTATTTTGGAGTCCCTATATCCTAGAACTATCATACCTTTTAGAACATGACCATATATCACACTTTTTTTGTATTTCAAATAATATATTCCATTTTTGTAAACTACTTTACACATGATTTGAATTAAGATGAACTATTTTTTATAAAAATGTTTATTTAAAAAATTATTGAAAATTTTTATTTGTGGAGAGATACATTTTTCTCAACGAAATTCCATTGTTTGAAAAGTATTTCCATTAATTAAAATTTGAAGCGTGATTTTCTATGGTGTTTCTAGATTTCAAAACAAAAATCATGAATATTTTAAATTATGGTTTTTAAATTACATACATATTTATTTTAAAATTGAAAGAAGTTTATTTTTTAATTTGATATTGGAAATTATTTTGGAATCATTGTGTGAAATACTACTATGATTTGGCTCACGCCCTACTTTTTATTTCAGTTGTTTTTATATTATCTCCTTCTAAGTTATATTAGGGGTAAATCACAATTTGTAGGTTCTTCATACTGTTGATCCATGGACTTGGTGAGTTGCATCCTTGGGGATTAAGAAATTTCACCTATTTTCTAGTACTTTGTAGTTGTACTTGGGCTTGTTTACTCCTATTTGAATTCTGGTACATTACATCTAGTGGATATTGTTTTTATATGCATGGTGTCTTGTTACATTAACTTATGAATTGTTAGTGGAAACATATATTCCCACATTAATTTTTCATTTATTCTAGGTGTTAGTCACTAAACCATGGGGATTGGGAATTCCCTTCGGGCTATGTCAGGATGGACTAAGTTATCATTTTACAAAGGAACCTAGGACGGTTCATGATAAAGTGGAATCTGATCTCTAAGTTGAGGTTTTTTCTAAAATTAATTTAATATTTTTGAAATCTTGTTAGGTCATAGGATGTATTTATGATTGTGTTAATAGACATATCTCACTACATTGAACCTTATATTACCTGGGTGGTTATGGATAAATGTATCTAGGATTAGTTGTAGTCCTTTAAATACTTTTTATTTGAATATATTGAAATCCAAATGTTGTTCATCTATCTGTTGTGATTAATTTACCTTATTTATCAATTTGAGTTTTAATATGATGTATTCCATGTTGTCTATTAACATTGTATAGAATCATGCCTCCAAGAATACATGTGAATAAGATCCAAGAGGAAACATATGTTGAACATCATCGGGTGAATTTTCTTATGGACCCGAATCTAGTTGAGGTGGTTATGTACACTATCCAATCTCTATGACAAGTATCACATCCATTTTCCATTCAGGATCCATCTATGGAAACTCAAGGGTACAATCTCAAGTTTTTTTCTCTGGATTTTTTTTCTTGAAGCCCATACCATTAAAGGGCTCAAATGATCTTTAAGTGGCTGAGGAATGGTAGATCATAATGGATCATTTGTTTAGTTTTTTTGGAAACACCATATTATATAAAATTGAAGTGTTCAACCATTGTGTTGTAGGGACCAAGTATGAGATGGTGGGACATGATGGTAATGGGATGAAGCTTGTAGGATTTAATTAGAAAGACGTCAATGTTATTTTCACTGACCAGTTCTATCAAGAGTTGATAGTGCTGGCCATGTCTAGTATGTTTTTCAAACTTAAGAATGTTGATTGGGCTATGATAGAGTACACAAACCATTTTGCAGAGATCATGCATTTCCCACATGTGATAGAATAGAAATATAATATAAAGGATCAAAGGATATTTGTGATATGACATTAGGATATCCATTCATAGGGGTTCATGCTAAAATTTATTTATTATGAAAATGTATTGGATAAAGCACTGATAGTCAAGATGGACCTGGTAGAAAATTTATGATTATCGGGAGATTATTTCTCTCCTATTTGCATTGTTCTTTACTCTAAGGGAATGATAAAACATTATGATTCTCATAGTGTTTCTTGATGGTATGAATTTTTTATCCCTTTTCTCTTTCCAGAACATGTCCTTTAGTTTGATACCAATGTGGCAAGCTGGGGCATTCAAAGTGGGATTGCACTAAAGAAACTCCGAATTATGGATCCTATGGATAATTAGGTCACATGTATATGTTTTTTCATTTTCATCACACTCCATGTAGTGGAACAAGGTCATATTATCCTTTTAAAACTATAGTGCAATTAGATGCTTTATTTGAAAAATGATTCCAGCCACAAACAACTAGAAAAATTATTCTTCACATAGTCAAAGAGTCTCAATAGGAAGAAGATATGGTTCTAGGGATGTGGAGGGGTACCATTACTATATCTTCATCATTAGTGACTACTTTATTTGATATTGGTTCATCACATTCATTTATTTCAACCCATATTGTTAATATAGTTAATCTTCCTATATAGATTTTATGGTGTGCCATGGATATTAATACACCCCTTTGTACGAATATGGAGTAGGGTCTCTGTATTACCGCATATGTTTTATTCATATAAGATGTTGAGCTTGTTTGGAGTTTTCTACTTCTCAATAGGAAATCTGTTGATAAAATTTTTGGAATGGAATATCTAATTTCCAAAAAATCCTAAATTAATTGTTATCTTTGATGGGTCTCCTTCAGTACACACAATGTAGTTTCCAAATAATTCACGGGGAAGGAGACCCAATGTTGAGGAGAAATAGTCCTTCTTATCTAGAGTGGGTAAAAGTGATAAATATTTTTTCCTTTTATCTGGAGCAGAATCCTATGAGTGTTTATCTCTCTACATACATTATCATGTTTCATGATGTGTTTCCCTCTAACTTATCTTGTTTTTCCCCGATAAGAGTGGTTGAGTTTTTTATTAACTTTATACTTAGTACTAAAATAGTTTTTATCTCTTCTTACCATATGAAACTAAATGAAATGAAATAACTGGAGTCTCAATTGTATTATATTCTTTAGAAAGGCTTCATATTCCCGAGTGTGTCAACTTGGGCGGAACCTATTCTTTTTTACAAAGAAATATTATGGTTCACTTCTCCATTTCATTGATCACTGGAATATCAATAAAGATACAATAAAGAACCAGAATCCATTACTATTGATTAATTACCAGTTGGATCAGTTAAAAGTATAAAAACAATTTACTGAAGAATTATCTCTACTATAGTTTCCTTTAGATGAAGATACAAGAATGCGACATCTATAAAATATCCTTTTATAGTAGGTACTACCATTGTGAATGCCTTTTCATCCCTTTTGGTAAATCCAATTATTCCTCAATTCTCATGTATCTAATGAAAAAGATTTCCCATTAGTATCTTTATAATTTTTTTTGTATTATTTGTGGATGAAATCCTAATTTAGTCTATGTGTGAGGATGATCAAGTGTATAATATGAGAAGAGTTCTCAATTTGATGAGAAATCATTGACATTATGTCGTGATTTCAAAAAGTGATTTCTGGATCGAGGAAGTGCTGTTATTGAGACATGTGGTGATAGAACAAGGAATATCAGTTGATCCTGATAAGGTGAACCCTATTATGACTTGGGAATAACCACAGAAGGTTTTCAAGATTCAATATTTCTTGGGCATAGCTTAATATTATCATTGGATAGTAAAGGACATATCAATGTTGGCTATTCTAATGACTGAACTATCTCAGAATAGAGTAATTTTTTTGTGGGTTGATAAATGTCATTTTATTAGTTGAGTTAAAATGATGTTTTAATGAGGTTCTAGTGTAGAATCTTCTAGGGTATGGGTAAAAAATGTGGTCTTCTGTGATCGATTGGGTTTAGGTTTGGGATAAGTCCTTTTGAAAGGAGATAATATAATTTCTTATGTCTCTCATCATCTTAGGCTACATGATAAGATTTATCTGATCCATGAACCTGATCATTCAGTAGTGATGCAAGTTCATAAAACTTATAGGAATTACATTTATGGAGAATTATATTCCATTTATTCTGATGAAAAAACCATGAGTTATAAATTCTCTCAAAAATATTTGAATCATTTACAATGGATTTTGGTGGAATGCTTATAGTCTTTAGATTTCAACATCGCCTATAGCCTGGGGAATGGGAACGTCATTACAGATGCTTTAAGTAGAAATATTTTGACCCACTCCAAGAAGGAATCATTGGAAGTGTGGATCTTGATAGATCTCTTTGCACAGTTTCATATTGGCGTCCGTGAATTTGGGGCCATGGTTTCCGTAGATAGTTTTCAATTTACATCCACTCTTCTCTAATTGATTTTATATCAATAATGTCTTGATGATGATATTTATAGAATTATAGACTCTCTTAATGGTGGGGACACTGTTATTGGTTGGTTGTTTTCCATAGAAAGGGATCATTTATTTGAAAACATTTTTGTGCTATTGCCTTCAGTAAGGGAAGGTGTTGTGTGGTATTTCCATAGTTCCTAGTGACCTATGAACCTTGGAACCACAAATATGTTCTATCAAATGAGACATCAATTTATGTGTCCAGGTATGATATGGGGAATTGATTAATTTTTCCCTCATTGTTATACATTCAAAATCGTGAAAGCTGAGAACAAGAAATATTAAGGTTTTCTTAAACCACTTTCACTCTATACATGGATGTGGTATGGGATCTCTATGGAAATTATAGGGGGAGGATTTCTCCACAAACCCAGAGAATGAAAAATACCTATATGGTTTATTATTGATAGTTTGACTACGTCTAAACACATTATAACTATTCATGGTAGATCTAATGTTTTGGAGTAGGGAAATTTCTATAGGAAGGAGATTTCTTGTTTTCATAGAGATCCTTATGATATAGTTTTTGAAAGGTATCCTTCGTTCGCTTCTTTTTTTTGAGTGGACTTCAATAGGCTCTTATATCTCACATCCATTTTTGTATGACATACCATCCCCAATTATATTTCCATATAGAAATAACATTAAGGATTCTAGAGGATATGATTCGCAATTGTGTTCTCAACATTGGTGGATCTTGGGATGATCATTTATGGTTGTTTCAGTTCTCTTATAACAAAAATCACCAGTCCATGATCATGATGGTTATTTTTGAGTCCATGTATGGTCATCCTTGTAAATATCCATTATGTTAGTTAGATATTGGTCAATGTTCCTTGGTTGGACCATGACTGGTCCAAGAGATGAAAAAATATTGATTTGATTAATCTAATAATGTTGATGAAATAGATCCGGTATGTGTATTATGCTTATAGTCACCATATAAAATTGTATTTATTAGTTGGTTAGTATGTGTTCTTGGAGATTTGACCTCGGTAGGTTCAACAATGACTTTGTAGGAAATGGAATCTTGATCCTTGTTTTTTTGGATCTTTTGATATTTTTTAGAAGGTGGGGAAAGTTTCCTACGATTTTGAACTTCCACCACAACTGACATTCAGGCATAATATTTCTCTTGTATCTCATATTTGAAAGTATCTATCGGATCCATCACATGTTCTATACAGGAGTGATCTTGAGGATAAACCTGGTTTATATGTGACTGAACGACCAGTCGGGATAGTTGATTATGAAACCCAGGTAATTCATGGTAGGATGATACCATTGGATCTAGTGCTTTGGAAGAATGGTTTGGACAATCATTAGATGTGGGATAGGGAGGAATTGATGAAAGATTAGTGGTCTCATATATTTGACATGGAAGCTTCATCATTTCATTTATGGGGACCCAATGTTTCTATCATGGGGAGGTCGGTAAATCCATTTATAATTATCAAGTATTCCTAAAAACCACCGTTTGAACTTCATTTGGTGTAGTTTTTGTTTGTTTTAAATTTTGGGAAATTTTAAATTTTTTGGACATTTTTGGGATACTACATGGTTGGTGAATGACTTATGCATGGGTTTCCCAAACTGTGTGCCTTGCTAGAGAATACTAGAAAACCAGATATTGGGATTTACAAGGATTGTGTATGGTTTGGTAAACCATGTGACTTTTTTGTATAAATTAATTGGAAAATTTAAAATAGACACATTACTTGAACATATTTTGACTAAACCATGTGCATATTCACTAGAAACCATGTGCGCATGTTTTTAAGTAATCTGAAATTTGATTAAAAAATCACAAACCCTTCTGTTGGGTATTCGAGAGACCAGTATGAACCCAAAAAAATTTCTCCCATAGTTGGAGCTCCCAATATGAATTTTTAGTCCCATAGATCTCTCTTGAAATAGAATAGATTCTTGAGTAATTACCTTTAACCTTCACCCAGTAGGTTTTCTTTTCTCATTTTCAATCTCCCACGATCTCTCTTCTCCTCCCTAGGGTTACATGGATTGATATGATGATTTGTGTGTATAATACCCACTATTTTGGATTTAATTATATATTTTATTCATAGAACCTTGTTTTCATCTTTCTTCATTGGATTTATCCATGTACGACTTTGTGATTCGAGATCACGTGATCCTATGGTAGGTGGTTCTGTTAGGATAAAAAATTTATGTTAACCCTAAATTGCATTGTTTAATTTCAATTTATTGAATTAAATTCCACTTAATGATGTTTATTAAATGGGTTTCAATTTTTTTTTAAAAACTCAATTCCATTGAATCGATGTTTTAATGAAAAATGGTTTTTTGACATGAAATTGGAAAACCCCCAATTCCACTGAATTGGTGTGTGTTTATAGAAATTTGTGAAATATAAACTATTTAATTTAAATTGTGGATTTGATGGAAATTAATTCAATTAAAATTTTGATTTTAATTGTGTAAATGGTTTTGATGTAAAGTATTTGAAAACCCCGATTCCATTGAATTAGGGGTTTGTTATGAAATTAAATGAATTTGGTTGAAAATTAAATTGTTTAATATAATTGTGAAATTGGATTATGAAATTGAATGGTGAATTAATTTCAAATACCTAATTCTGCAAATGATATAAAATAGTTTTTATTGAAACATTTGGGTTTTATCGTGGTGAAAAGACATGTTTTTTATTAAAACCCATCGATGGTTTTTAAATAGTGAATTTTCATTTTTTTGTAATGAAGAATGGGATGAATTTTATTTTACGCCTTGAACTAAAATTCCAATCATTATTGTTTAATAGATTACGTGAATGAATTAAGATTTTAGTGAGTTATTTGGACAAAAATTTATGATTTACAACATTCTAAAAAATCATATCATCAAATAACATTCCTTAGGAGATGGTGATGAAGTCATTTTGAGCAGTTTCAATTCGATGTGTGTATAATTTTTTTTTCTTGTAACACCTTTAGTGTGGAGTCCCTATAGAGTAAAACTATCGTACCTTTTGTTACATTACCATTTTTCTCAATTTTTTGTATTTTAATTGATTATATTACAATGTTATAAACTAATTTACATGACTTGTGAACTTATCAGAATTACTTTATATAAATGTAATCATTTAATCAATTTGTGAAAACTGAAATTTTTGTAAAGAACCTTTAGTTTAAATGAAATTATATCATTTGAAAAGTTATTATATCAATTTAAATGTGGAAAATGATTTTATAAGGTATTTCCATATTTTTAAATGCAAATCATGAATTATTTTAATTATTTTTTTGTAAGGCCAAACCTATTTATTTGAAAATTGAAATAACTTATTGGTTAATTTGTTATTGGAATCTTGTTATGGAATCATTCGGTGAAATCCTATTTGGGTATTCATCACACCATAATTGTGCCTTCAAGAGTTTTAGATTATTTCCATCCAGGTTCAAGTAGGGGTAATGCAACATTTGGAAGTGGTTATTACTATTGATCCGTGAACTTGGTGAGTTATATCCTTTGGGGATTGGGAGGTTTCTACTATTTTCTACTAATTGTTTTTAGTTCTTGGGTTTGTTTATACTTGTTTTACTTTTGGTAAATTACACCTAATAGAGCATATTTTGATATGCATACTGTTTTGTTTCATTCTCTTTCTCATTTTTATTGGATAAATCATTCCCACTTTCATTATTGTCGGGTTCCAAGTGCTAGTTACTGACCCATGGGGACCGGGAATGTATTTCGATGTATGGTAGGATTGCCTTAGTTATCAAGTTTCTAGGGTACCCAGGATGGTTTATGACACTATCGATCATCCTATCATATGTATAAGTCACAACATGTGTGGGAATTGACCATGAATTGGGATTATATAAATACCTAGTAGGACTCCCCTAAAATCAATGGAGAGATAAGAGAATAATCAGTTTTCTCAACCCGTATACAAGGTGGTAAAATAAATCCAACATCATATACAATCATATTAAAACACCAATCTTAAGATGGATATAAGTCTCAAAATCTATAGTCATATAAGGAATATGATGATTCTTATTACTTATCTAGAGGCTCTATATCCCATGTGAAACACCATTAAAAACCACATAAGTGTTGGAGTGTAGGGCATGTGCCTTTCTACTACACTCCACTATCGAGGGATCAATAACTCATGTGGAGGATCCATTCCTCACCAGATCATACTGATGGTGGAGTACTGATCCATTGATAGAGGACCACACACTCAATTGTGTATGGGATTACTAAATATACTTATATAAGAGTTTAAGGATCCATGTCCTTGTGAAACAGGTGAGTTCCAACACTAGCTTCTAGCTGAGGATCATACCTAATCACCACCATCATAAAAGCATCACAGAAGATGTGTCTCACTTGGAACACCATGTGTCATCTCTATAATTCCAAAACGTAATATATATTATTGTACTATAAGGAAAATTACTCAAGTTATCCTACTCACTAGCCCAAATCCGAGTCCTGGAGGATGCGTCAGATAAGGAACATGTTTCTGAGGAAAATTACATGATGTGTGCATATGGACACACAACACATTACACCACCTAAACAACTTGGTGTGTCCTCCCGTGGACATATCCTAACCATTAATGTGGATTCACAATACATTTGACTATCATTACAAGGAATGTATGTATATCTAGTGTCCTAGAGAGTGTTCTCTTGGCACATGACAAGGAAATCCATGTGTATAGCATCCCGCCTTTTTAATACATAAATTTTCATTACATTTACAAATAGAGGATCTTAAAAGTCTAGTGTCTTGGAAATCAGGAACATAATACATGAAAACAAAATAAAACATTCTTATGAACCACTTGTAATGCTTCATCATAAGTACATCCTAAGTAGAATTACTCCATCTTATAAGCTAGAGACATACATTCAAAGGAAAGGGTGAGCAGAAATCCCAGTATGGGCATGCAAGGGAATCAATGTACTTGTGATATCAATAAGAACTTGAATAAAAACATAAATACATGAGAAATGGAAGAATAAGAATATCATTATGAAAAGAACATGGAACATAACTTGAATATGTGGCTAAAACATTTCAATTAGACATTCATCAACATATCACTAAGGATTATCCCAAAGGTGTCATAAAAATTACCAAGGTTATTCACCGAAGTATCTTTAAACTTGTCATCTCTAGAGGTTAATTTATTACCCAATGCGTTGGAGTGCAATCTGGGCACACCATTAATATGTCTTTACTTTCATGTGATCCACATAGATCATAATCAAACATTTCATAAATAACCCAAATGGAATTAAAGAAATTGTTTTCATGTCAAAATAGTGATGTTTTAAAAGAGATTAAAAATAAGATCATTATGTCATTTATAACCCATGAAAAGGGAGTGAGGGTTATATGAATGTCAATTACAGAATAAAATATATCAACACTATATATTTATGAACACCTCTAGAAATGAAATAAGTCTAGGTATTCACATAAATAAACAAAATAATTTCTTGAGATAAAGAGATAGATATTTTGAGACGAAATTTCTGTAGTATAACGGCTACATAACATCATTTTTAAAAACATTGAAAAGAGAGGGGTAAAAGTCCACCCACTCATAATTAACTCATAATACTGAATGGGTACTGAATAAGATCAGGGTATAGATATTTGGATGACATACAACATGAAATGGAAAAATGAAAGAAAATAAAAGATGCGATTTCTCTTATAAACAATTTGGCAGCCTAACGGGATCACTTAAAAATTTAGAAAATAAATTGATGAGAGCGGAAAGGGTATCTCAAAAATTATACATGAAATGGATATAAATGAGAACATATATGAACATACCATCAACATTAATATATGGAAATTACAAGACACAACATAAAGGAAGTCGTGACTTAAAAGAGGAGGGTGAAAGCATCCCTTACCTTGAAGAGTAACTTCGAAAGATTAAAGGGAGAGGCCATGGGAGGCTTGAGGGGACCATTGGAGAACTCCTTTGAAGGTAATGGGACCAGACCAACATTGGGGAGGATTTGGAAATGAAATTAATGAGGGAAAGTCTTGGTATTTATTGGAGAAGTGAGGAGACAAAGCATTAATTTCCAAGGGACACCTCATCGGTGGTATTGGGAAAACCAGGGGCTTGCCCATGGTATTTTGCCATGGTATTGGACACCTGGGACACCTCATACCTTATCATACTATTCATAAGTCGACCAGAATAATTTCATAATTATTACATCCTTAATGTCATCATTAAACACCTGAAACTCAAAAACTGTATTTTCATTATTCACCGAAAATAATATTTCTCAGAAATATCCCAACAATTCACCTTAACCAAATATCGATGCTATGATTTCAGAAATGAACTCCATTTTATGAAAATAATTTTCTTAATATTTTTAATTTAATTTTTAAATAAAAACATCATTCACTAAAAATTCAACTATTTTAGAAAAATCCCAAAAACTCACCTTAACCAAATATTGATGCTCTGATTTAAAAAATGAACACCATTTTATGAAAATAATTTACAAAATATTTTTTAATTTATTTTTTTAAAAAAATATTATCCTGAAAATAATAATACTTAAACAATAATTTATAAAACAGTTATTTACCTATTTTATTGAATCACATTACTTAATCAAGGTGCCTAAATAATATTAATAATATCATAAGTCAAGTTACATATTCCATTTGGTCACACTACTAATCATAAGCCTAAAATCACCATTCATAATTTACTATTCACCAAAAATTATATTGATCTTATTAGACTCTGAATTTCATACTGAACACAGTTGTATAAGAACATTTTGTGAACATCATTAAAAATTATTAATTATTTAAGTTAACATAAATATTTTTAAATACCCTTTTTCTAGAATTCATCAATAATATGCATACTATATTTATCCGAACATTTAAAAATTCACAAACATAACCATAAGAATACATCATAATTTTTATTTAAATCAAATTATTACACAAGGCAATTATGGTCTCGTAACATAACCCCTTATAACACCAGAATGTGACCTATGAGTAAGGTGTGCTATGGTGATAGAATCATGGGGCGGCTCGACCAACATTACCCGAGTAGTGTTTTGATCAGTTTGATCTTCTCACGTAGGTGATTCCATTCCAGCTTCACATGATGATGTGTGGCTTGGGTTTGGTCCATAGAGAATCTCAATGGTGCAACCTCCATCCAGAGTTTCGTCAGATGGGAATCAATCGGCTCGAGACTACTGGATGGGGCCATCAAATCTTCTTTCAATATTAATCAATCAAGATCACTTGTATTTATAGACAATAATTGTAACATTTAGTTTCCAACAGTCATATTGACCAACGATCATATAACAATCAGAATCCAACAGTCATATTTTAATTATAGTCATTTTATTAAATGAAAATTTTTTGTTGAGTATAAAATAAAATAACACACAACGTTAGGAAACCAAATTTATTCAAATTTCGTGTCGTTACATTCTTCCCCCCTTAAGAAATTGCATCCTCAAAATATTAAAATTGGGATTTGAAATTTTTTTGAATGTCCCAAATCGGAAAAAGAGTCAGTAAAAATATTACATTAAAAGATAGAAAGGTAAGTACAAAGGTCAACCGAATTAACCCATAATAGGATTCCATGTAGGAAAACATGGATATGGAAGAGAAAACAAGGGTCAAGTTCTGATGGAGAGCGATAGGAAACATGATTAAGATAAAATTAACCACAATAAGATCACAAACTGAAGATGTGATGAACGGTCTTTGATTACCCACTAAGAAACGTAAACCAGCAACCTTTTTTTTACTTTCCTTTTAATAATTTTGAGGAATTCATTTACATCATTGAATAAATAAATAACGAAATATAATTACCTTCAAGTAGAGTTTCATCAATTAATATGTTTCCACAAAGACTAATCTTTTCTCCAAACAATGAGCATTCAAAAATAATCGGTCTCATCAAGAGCATAATAATCATCTTCTAGAGAATCACATGATCCACAAAAGAATAACTGTATTTTTTCCATGTCTTTAGTCATCAACCAAATCTAAAATTGATAGTACAAGATCATATAATACCCAAAAAGGATAAACCTTTATAAACATAAACATGAAAATTAATCTCCAAAATTCAAAAAAAGTACACAATGTTCCAGAAAGACCATTCAATACACAATCATCCTTAAAATTCATTAGAAAAATCCAAACATTGATTTGAACCCAAACCTCATAAGGATTTAATCACATAGTCTTCCCCAATAAATATTAACATTTATTTCCAAATAACAATGAATTCTATTAAAGACTTATATTAAAGTGTAATTAACCCATTCACATACTCTCCATGCAAGATTCATCATTTTCCAGATATAGTCCAAATAACCATATGCCCAAAAAAATTCAACCATTCCTCCTCAATTTAAATTATGTAGTATTTTATTTCCCTTAGGCATATAGTACTCCCAAAGAGAAAACATCGTCCAAAATATCCTTTATAATTTAATCAAAAAATAATTTTCCTATACAAATGATATCCATTTTATGACACATAAGTTTCCAAAATCAACTTATTCTTGATCCATAAAAGTAGCAGGTGCATTAGTCAGTCTGAAGGGAATAACAACAAACTCATAATGCCCATATTTTGATTGGAAGGAAATTTTTGAAACATCATCATTATTCACCCTCAATTGATGATAAACATAACGAAGATCAATCTTAGATAATAATTGAGTCCCACAAAGTTGGTCAAATAAGTCATCAATTCTTAGAAGAGAGTATTTGTTATTCACTGTGAACCCATTCAGTTCTCTATAATCAATGAGTAGATGTATCGATCCATCCTTCTTCTTTGTAATGTGAGCTGGTGCTCGCCAAGGAGACACACTTGGTTGGATAAACCCATTCTAAAAAAGATCTTGGAGTTGTTTCTTTAATTCCTCTAGCTCTATATTTTCCATCCTAAAGGGGTTTTTTGACATCAGATGAGATCCAAGTACGATTTCAATGGAGAACACTACCTCTATTTCTGGTGGAGGTCTTAGTAACTCCTCAGGAAATACGTCAATGTATTCCTAGACGATGGGGACATTTTCTAAAAGAATAAATCCTTTGTGAGAAACTTATTTCATTTACAATTATTTTAACTAAAAAGGATTTTATGTCTTAAAAATTCATTCTTAGACAATTATATTTTCTATAATTCCTTCATAATGATACATAAAAAGCATGAAATTAACCAAACATATCCCCCGGGAGTGTCATAACCAAGATTGCAGCAAGGCCCGTTGTTGTATACCAGTTCCCGTTAGAGTCTAGCTCAAAGTGGTGTTTTCAGGTTTTACCCCTATGTACATCTATGCCAGAGCCACCTCTATATTATCGTATCCAGACAGGGATGTATTTGCATGATAAACCACTTACTCAGTACTCATCAAAATACCTGGAAGACTTCCTATATTTAAACTTTTCTATGGGGTTCATCCTAATGTTTTCATATCCTAATTCTCATTAATAACTAAACTATCATTTGATACTAACTATATCATCACGCCTTTTTAATACATAACTTTTCATTACATTTAGAAAAAAAAGGATCTTTAATGTCTAGTGTCTTGGAAATCTGGAACATAATACATGAAAATAACATAAAACATTCTTTCTAAAACACTTGTAAAGCTTTATAGAATTTCTGCATCTTATAACCAGGAGACATACATTCAAAGGAAAGGGTGAGAAGAAAGCCCAATAAGGGTAAGCAAGGGAATCAATGTACTTGTGATATCAATAAGAACTTGAATAAAAACATAATGACAAGAGAAATGGAAGAATATGAATATCATAATGAAAATATCATGGAACATAACATGAATATGTGGCTACAACATTTCATTTAGACATTCATGAACATATCACAAAAGTCCATCCCCAACGTGTCATAAAAATTATCAAGGTTATTCACCAAGGTATCGTAAAATTGTCATCTCTATAGATTAATTCTTTACCAAATGCATTGGAGCACTATCAGGGTACACCCTTAATATTTCTTTACATTCATGTTATTCACATAGGTCCTAAAAATACATTTCATAAATAACCCAAATGGAATTAAAGAAATGGGTTTCAGGTCAAAACTGTGATGTTTAAAAAGAGATTTAAAATAAGATCATTATGTCATTTATAATGCATGGAAAGGGAGTGAGGGTTATATGTATGTCAATTCCTGAATAAAATATATCATCATTATATATTTATGAACACCCATTGAAACGAAATATGTCTGGGTATTCACATAAATAAACAATAGAATTTATTTAGAGAAAGTGATAGAAAATTTGAGATGAAATTTCTATAGTATAACAGCTATATAACATGGTTTTAGAAAACATTGAAAAAAGAGGGAACAAGGGTCACCCACTCATAAATATATCATAATAAATTATGGGTATAGAATAATATCATGGTATGGATATTTGAATGACATGCCACATGAAAAGGAAACATGAAAGAAAAGAGAAGAGGCGATTTCTCTTACGAAAAATTCGGCAGCCTAACGACATCACTTTAAAATTCTGAAAATAAATTTATGAGAGAGGAAAGGGTCTCTCAACAATTATACATGAAATGGAAATAAATTAGAACATATAAAAACCTACCCTCAACATAAATATATGGAAATTAAAAGACACAACAAAAAGGAAGTCGCGACTTAAAAGAGGAGGGTGAAATGATCCATTACCTTGAAGAGTAACTTTGGAAGCATGATGTTCGGGACTTTGGGAGGCTTGAGGGAACCTCATAAGGACTTATTCAGAGTTAATGAGACCAGAGCATCGTTGGGGAGGATTTCTGAATGAAATGAATGAGGTAACGGCTTGGTATTTATAGGAGACGTGAGGGGACAAAGTATTAATTTCCAATGGACACCTCATCTGTGGTATTGGAAAAACCATGGGTTTTCCCATGGTATTTTCCCATGGTATTGGCCTCTTGGGACACCTCATTTCTTATCTTACTATTCATAAGTCTACCAGAATTATTTCACAATTATTACATCCTTAATGATGTCATTAAACACCGGAAATAAAAAAACGGTATTTTCATTATTCACTGAAATTTCAACTTTCTCAAAAAAATCCCAAAAATTCACCTTAACCAAATATCAATTCTATGATTCCAAAAATGAAATCCATTTTATGAAAATAATTTTTTAAATATTTTTAATTTAATTCTTAAATAAATAGACTATTCACTGAAAATTCAACTATTTTAGAAAAATCCCAAAAATTTACCTTAACCAAATTTCGATGCACTGATTTCAAAAATGAACTCAATTTTATGAAAATGATTATCTAAATATTTTTTAATTTAATTTTTAAATAAAAAACATTATTCACCCGAAGATACTAATACATAACAAATAATTTCTGAAACAACTATTTACCTATATTATTAAATCACATTAGTTAATCAAGGCACCTAAATAATATTAATAATTTTATAAGTGAAGTTACTTAATCCATTTGGTCACATTACTAATAATAAACATAAAATCAATATTCATATTTTACTATTCACCCAAAATTATGTTGATCTTATTAGACTTGAAATTTCATACTGAACACAGCTGTAGAAGACCATTTTTTGAAAATCATTACACATTATTAATTATTTAAGGTTACATAAATATTTTTAAATATCCTTTTTCTAGAATTAATCAATAATATGCATACTATATTTATTTGGAAATTTGAAAATTCACAAACTTCACCATAAGAAGACAACCAAATTTTTATTTATATAAAAGGATTTCACAAGGCAGTTACTGTCTCGTTACATAGCCCCTTATAACACTAGCATAGGACCAAATAGTAAGGTGTTTAAGGGTGATAGAATCTTGGGGAGGCTTGGCCAACATTGCCCGAGTAGTGATTTTTATAAGCTTGAACATCTCACGAAGGCGATTCTATTCCAGCTTTACACAATGAAGTTCGGCTTGGGTTTGGTCTAGATCAAAGGCCAATGGTGCTACCTCCTTCCCAAGTTCTGTCAGATGGGCTTCGATCAGCCTGAGACTACTGGATGGGGCCAACAAATCATCATTCTATATTAATTAGTCAAGATCACTTGTATTTATAGACAATAATCATAACATTTTGTTTCCAACTGTCATATTAACCAAAAGTCATATAATAGTCGAGACCCAACTATCTTATTTTAATTATACTCATTTTTTAAATGAAATAGTTTTGTTTAGTATAAAATAAAATAACACAAAAAGTTAGGAAATGAAATTTATTCAAAATTCAGGCTCGTTACAATGTGAACTCACATTACCTATTCCTAGGGGTACACAACGTATCTGACCACCAAGGACCTTGGTGCATTTTTTTATCACACATCTTGGCTACTTGGGCAGGGTCACATAACATGTGGGCCCAAAATTCATGGTGTGTGATACATAACTTATACTGAAACCCTATCTATTAGGAGAACCATGATAAATGAAATCTCTTTCTGTGGGATGCGTGGAATATAGTTAAGATTTTCATAGGAAGTTGATTTGGTCATCATGTTGGCACCCAATCATCTGTTTCCACTATACCCTTCTCTATTTTACACACATGTACCTGAAAAATAAGAATGTTTTTTCTTAGATTGTCATTTCATGGCCTCTGGTTTCCCGTATAACGGTATTTGGGTTTCTGGAATGGTAACTGTCTCACGTCCTATCACTATTTGGCGTCCTAATCAATGAAGATATCACCTGAATCTAAATATCCATCTTAATACATCCATAAAACACTGATCCCTAAGGTATCCTCTCATCCATAATGAATCCAGGGGTTCATCACACTCGAATCTGACCTGACAATGTTGATTCACAACCCCGTTGACAAATGACAAATAATGAAAGAACAATGATGGGAATAGGCATGCGAATGAGTTAGGATGATCATTTAAAAATGTGATCCAATAAAATGATCATAAATCATGGAAAAAATTAGGGAATTAAGGAACCATGGTTTATAAGCAATTAGGCTCAATAATAGTAATTAATATTTAGTCACTGAGAATAATGGAAATCATATATAGTAAAAATATATACAATATATGCCTAAAAGTTGAAATAATGTGATAAAATATAAAAAATAACATTCCATATCACAACAATAGACCAATAATTAGTGAAGAACACAACCACCATACAAGAAGGTGAAGATCTCTTTACATTCTTCATTTTCCTTGCAATTCTCCTCTATAGTTATCCTTGATCCCAATTCTCAACTCATCAACACCAACGATCTCTCCTCATACATCTATCTAATATCCCATGGTTACATGGCTAACCCTAGAGATTCATCACAATTATTATAAAATAGAGGATTCTTATAGGTTTAGTTCATTAAATAAAACAAATATAGAAATTATTTATTTTACATAATGAACTGGCTAATGACCACCTCTCTATAATGCCATATTCCACATAAACATTATATAGTTCCTAGGGTAATCATCAGATTCAAAAAAACTATTGTATAATATTTCAAACATAATTTCCTAATTAATGGGAAATCAAATTCTTATGAAATGATGAGTTTTCCTGCTTTTATATAATTAATTTTTTTAACATATTAATTCCAAGGTCCTACAATTCCCTGAATATAGTTCCAACTTTGAGGAAATATAAAGAAATATAAAAAGCAATATTCAAAGGATAAATCTATAGAAACAAGAGTCATGACATTCTCCCCACGTTCATGAATTTTCACAATCAAAAGTTCAATCTATAAAAGATGTGGGGATACTGGGCCAACATTTATCTTGAACATTCCTAGGAGACCTCCTGTATTATCCCATGCTTCCAATGTACACAAACCAATGGAATGTTCCGCCCATTAAAGATACTCTCAAGCTGATCCTCGATCACTACTGAGTACTCTTCTAAAATGGATACAACCTTAATTTCCTGCTAACTGAAGAAAATCATCTCTGAGGTTTCTTGCATGTATCTTCTTGGATATGACACATAGAAGATGTAATTCACCCAGTCTAGCTATGAGGGTATGTTCAAGTGGTAAGAAACCTCACCATCTCTCCATAGGATTTGGAAATCCCTATTGAACCTTAGGGATATACTTCTTTGCTGATCAAATCACTGTAGCCCTCATTATGGGGATACCCTTATGAAAAAAGGTCTCCATTTTGAATCAAATTGACTAAAATATTCGTATTAATAAGAAATAAATAAATTCTTGGACATCCTCATACTTTAAATGATCACCCGAACATTCTCCAACATTTCTTTTACCAATTTGGGCCAAATAGGCAATGTGTCTCAAATACCAGTCCAATTCAAGGGTGACTGACATGGTCTCCTGCACTATACCATGAAAGGTTCCATTATAATATTAGTGTGATATTTTTCATTAAAATATAATTACACAAATGGAATGTGATACTATTATATTTGGATGATGTCCATCACATAGGCCCTTAATATATCCTCCAAAATCTGGATAGTGCACTTGGTATGACCATCTGTCTAGGGGTGGAATGTTGTGATCATCCACAACAGGATTCCAAATGCATGCTAAAATCCTATCCATAACCCTGATGTGAAACAATAATCATTGTTGGACACTACTGGAAATGTTACATTTCCCAACACTTCTATACCCCCTTTCCCAACAGTTTGGAAAAACCTTTGGGAAATCCCACTTTGTGGCCACTTTTCCCAACGGTTTCCAAAACCGTTGGGAAAGGTTAGGCTTTCCCAATGTTTGGCCTAACCGTTGGGAATGGTCCAATTTGTGGCCACTTTTACCAACGGTTTTCCAAAACCGTTGGGAACGGTCCAATTTGTGGCCACTTTTCCCAAGGGTTTGGATAAACTTTTGGGAAAGGGTAGGCTTTCCCAACAGTTTGGTCAAACTGTTGGGAAAGGTCCCCAGATTCCAGGGACCTATACCAACGGTTGTCAGAACCATTGGTATAGACCAATACCAACGGTTATGACAACCGTTGGTATAGTTCATTTGATTTTTTATTCGATCCCCTTAACCAGAACATTCTATAAATCAAAATTTAAAATAATTATGATAATACATATATATATTTCTGAAATTATGTTCACAAAAGTCATGTTAGGTTAGTGGTTAGGTTGTTCAATGATAAACTGGAGGTCCTCGGATCAAATCCCAACGAATTGTTTTTGTGGAAATACATATATCAACAGTTTTATGTAACTGTTGTTATAGATTTTCATATTACTTATACCAATAGTTTTCCATAAACCGTTGTTATATACCTATCCCAACGTCTTACTTGCCTACAGTTCTCCAAACTGTTGGTATAGGCTATACCAACGGTTTGTAGGCCTATACCAACAGTTCCAAACCGTTGGTATAGATTAGTTTTCTAGTATTGGGAGATTATTATCATAGGTAAACAAAGGGGAAAGATAATTTAATTCATGAACAACTTCTGAAAACACTTGATCGAACTATGGCCCAGAATGGGAGGAAGCGTTCCAACATGGTGATTCATTCAACAATCCCCATGATTTTATCCGGGAATCTCATTTTCCATAAAATACCTATAAAAAACCATCCATATGTCATCCCACTTACATTATGGAATATCATTAGGTTGAATTAAACCCATGTAACCTGATATTCTTCTTTTCCCTACTCACATGGGAGGTATCAAGAATCAAATTTGGCACTCTGCCTCAAAATAGCCCACCAAAACTACTGTTAAAGGTATTTGTAAATTTTTTCCACACACAGATGTATAGAAAAGATAGATATTGAAAAATACCTCAACACCTTCACATGAAACATTTCCAAAACCAATGTTTATCCCTAGAAAATTATGACATTCTCCCAACATTCATAGAATCAATTTGGTCTAGTTCTTAATAATATGTGGTCACATATAACCTAATAGTAAATGTCCCCCAACCAAGTCTCTCTAACATGCTAAGGAAATGGTGGAGTCCCCAACATTGATTGAATATTAGTTTAACCACTCTCATTTACTAGTGTAAGATTAAAAAATGCTAACTACTTTAATGCCTCCTCCACCAAATGATAAAAAAGACTTCTTGCTGAGTGAATTGGAATTCATATTTCCCTACCTTAGAGAATAGAATCTCTCAAAGTCATAGTATGGTAGGAACTCCAACCAACAACTCTATCTCATGTTACGATATATCTGGGAGAAGTTATCACTGAGAATTTGGAGGTATATGTATATGATGGAAAACATACCTTGATGATGAATCCTCCCCATCTTCAAGGTGAAGACTGCCATTTCCAACTCCATGTTGTGGGTCATATATTTCTTTTAATGGGTCTTATTCTACCTCAACTAGTATATGATCATTACCCCATAATACAGAAAAAATTAAGTTAATACTAGATCCAAAGGCATTAAAAACACCATTTACTCGATACCCTCCATCGATAGTCTTATGATAGTGGCATTGGTCAACTTCTATCTCAGCTCCTCAAAGGCTATCTGACAGTGATCAATCCAAGAAAATGGATGAAAATTATTTTCCAAGGAATATAAAGTAGATGAAATAAAAAAAAGTTTACAATAATATATATAAACACAATTTATTTTGACACGAATATTAAATTATTTTTTAGATAAACAACATATTATAGATAAAATCTAGGATCCAAACGTTTAGTTTTCTTAGAAAATTTAAGATTATACATCGCTTGTACATTATAAAAAATACCAAATATTTTGATATGTATTTTTTTACCACCTAAAGGGTCATAAATTCCCCTTAGTACATGTAGTCACCTAAGGATATACATCAAATAAAGGGGGGGAGCTAAAATCTGAGGAAGGGGAGGAATAAGGGACTTGAATCAATAGTACACGGGAGAGCATAATGAAATTCATCATATCATAAGAATATAATAATTATCGTAATCATTAGGTAATAATTTATAATTATAGGGAATGTGGAAGAATAATAAAAATGGAAAAAAAATTACATAGCAGTCAAAAACCACACATTGTTATGAATACAGATAACATCAATCCCACATATAACATATGTGCATAAATCATAAAAACAAAATTATTAACAAAGATAAAATAATTTTCACACATAATATAAATAATCTCAAGTGATTTATCACATTATATAATTCATTGGATAGAATATAAATTTAGTCCCCCACATCATTTCATAAAATGGTCACAATAATTCATGCCACATAGAACTTATAATAGTCACAATCATGAAATAATCCAATTTAATGGAACATGTTCCATAAATTTATCATAAATAAAAATTTATTGTATAAATTTTTTTGTTCCCAAATGAATATGGTAAATCATATTTTTCATAAAATCATCATTCTTAAGTTGAGATGAAAGATCTCAAATTTAGTGAATGATGTTCTTGGTAAAAAAATTATTTTCTATAAGTTATTATATTGGGATTAAAAATCATTTTGTTAAGGTAGAAATATTCATTTAGTTGAAAATAGAAGGAAAGTGTGGTGTAAATGTATTTCAATTATATTATAGGAATATCAATGTTCTGAGATAGAAGTTAACCTAAATAACGAATTAGGATTGAGAATCCCCAAACCATAAATCCTGATTTATTTCATTTCATTTTTACCACTTGAATAATAAATATTGGATTATTAAAACATGGAATTTTAAGTGAATTATGATCATTTTTTCACTTTGGGTTCATTATAATCCCTGTATTCTATACCCCAATTCACTTTTTTAAGGTTGAGGTGTATTTTTATCATTTTTCCTTAAAATTGCCCACCTTGGTTTGATTTAATGATCATTATTAATTACTATTTATATATTAATAATATTGTCACCAAAAAATTATAAATAATTATATACATACAATTATATATTATAAATAATTTATTATTATAATCAAATATGGTTTTGAAAATTAGGGTGATTGCAACGTCCTCATGGGTGGTTAACGGACTATAGAAGACACATTTTCAAAAAAAGTTGGAATAAAATTACAAATTATAAATACATAGTAATTATTATAATTAAATTGGATTACAATTATTAATAAGAATTAATTAATCATAAATTATTTGTGTTTTAAGGGGATAAAGAATATATGAATAGAATATGAAAATTATAAGATAAGTTTAGGAAAATATACCCTTATTTTATGTTGTTTATTCCATATGACAATAAACTCCTTCGTTTATTTCAGTTGGTTTAGTCCAAAATATCACTAAAGAAATATAAGAGGCTAAAGAGAGGGGTTTTGAGAAGATACTTGGGTTTTTTAATTAGAAGTGATGATGTATTCCAAGATGATGGAGATGGGTAATATATACATAAAAAGAGGGGTATTTTTAGGGAACAATATTTAATAAATTATAATATCCTAGGTAAACCATTTCATAGTAATATCATTGAAATTATGAAATATATTTTAATTAAAAAAATTTATTTTAACTCTTTTTAAACTTCCAAAATACTAATTACTTAGTTGAATTTAATTGAAATGTGATAAAATGAAAAATTATTATTTTTTGGAATACATAAGACTTTAAAATTTATAAAATACATTTCTAGTTTGGAAAAAAAGTTATTTTATTTAAATGAATAATTTTTGAAATTAAACATGTTTGTGGTAAATATAGAATTTATAGAATTAATTATGTTCATATTACATCATGAATGATGTAATTTAAAATACATCAGTAACCAATATACTATATTTTTATTATCATGTTAAAATTTAAGCGTCTTTGAAAAATAAAAATAATCTACCATAGAAATTTTCAACATATTGATTAAAAAAGTATTATTTATTTATCAAAATATATTTCTAAAATATTTAATTTTATTTTGAATATAAAAAATTATATGTTTTACAAAATAATTTTAAAAAGATTTTATTAAAAATGTTCTAACATTTTCCTTGAGTTTTTAATCATGATATATTTTATTTCATTATAAACTTTTTATTTTCATAAATCACACATGAGAAATATTAACTATATTTTTTTTATTTTGTGGTAAAATAACTATTCCAATGGTAAGGTTACTATTCCCAATGGTCTGGTTACAAATCATAACATTTGGGTTACAATTAAAACTATAAAAATATTATTCCAATAACCATGTTACATCTTACAATACCAATTTAATAATTCAATAAAAAATCACCTCAATTCCCCATATGTTTCTAAATTTATATTTTTTAAAAAATTGATTAGTTTTCTAATATATTTTATATTTTTAATAGTTTTAATCCAAGAGTTGATGATTCTAGAAAATTTGAAATATCTAATTTTCCCATTATAATTTTGTTATTTCCCATATTTTGTAAAATTGTATTTTTAGTAATTTTCATTGATTTAGTTTTTGACTAATGTATGTGCTTTAATTAATGAAATAAAATGTGTTTTTTTCCCTTATACTATATTTTAATAAAACTATGTAATATAATAAAACTTTATTCATGAATAAAACAGTAATAAAGTCTTGGTTATTACTTTATTCCCCTATCAAAATGTTTTTTCCCTAAAATTTCAACTCAAACTCTCATTTTATAATTAATTATTGTATTTTTGTTTCATTGTATCCTATGGTTCCCATTTTTTCCTCTTCAAAATTATGGTTATTCAATGAATCTTTTACAAGGTGTGTTTTACTGTTGCGTAGAACATTGTATCCATGGTCCAATATCATCTCCATTTTCTACTCATAATAAAATTAATTAACCAATTTTAAAACAACTAAATTCATTACTTGTGAGGGATTATCTAGGTCCTTGATCATAAGAGATATTTGGAACTTATAATGAACATTATGAATATTTGGTTGAAGTTTTAGCGAATAGTCCATCACTCCTATGATATCAAGAATCATAAAAGGAAAAATTCACCTAAGGATACTATTTACCTTTCATTCCAAACAAATTGATCTTTTCCATGGTGATATTAAATGCAATGTTTTTTATCCATTATCTAAATAAACATCCCTTCAAAGGTTTTAAGAATAGAAATTATACCGATTCTGAAAGAATTTATATGATGTTGAATGGAATGAACCATTTTTATAATCTCTTATAAAAAATTTGGTCCTGGTATATTTTTTTCACCAACATAATCCTGGTAAGTGGGAGTTCTACATCACTTCCCATATAGAAGTTCATATGGATCAATTGGAGTACTTTATTGGATGTTGTAATTTTTTTGAGAACTATGTTGATGAGATATGCTGATCCCACCCATCATTAAATTCCAATGTGTAGGGCCTCAACATTTACTAGTGTAAGAATTTTCCTTTGAAATTGGAAATTAGTGTGGGGGTGAGAGGTCATACAAAAATTCATGTTTTTATTCATAGAATGTAGAAGACTTCTCCAAATTTAGATATTATCCTTGGATCAAGATCATAGATGATCAAAAGTGGTTCCCCTATAGACTCCACACTTCATGAATATATTAAGAAGTTGTTAAAATTAGAAATATTATAGAATATTGATGATGTGGGCAGTCATAGTGAGTCTATCTGCAAACCCTATATCACATTGCTTCAATTGGATGCCATTGAGAGACCTATGAAAAAGCCTATGGTGATTGTTTCCCACATACACGTGTTAATGGAATTTTGTTGAATAATACAGGTGAATTTTTTTTTATATTTATTTAACTATCTGATATGCCAAGAACTTTTAGGTGTACTCATTGATCTCATTCTTCATTTTTCCCCAGAAGAAGTTCTTTAGAAGATCACAGTTCATCTTGGTACCTCTATAATGGATTGAGAAAGATGATCCACAAGCATGATCCAATAACTCTTTATATATCATAGGGGATAAAAAATCAAATTTCAGTTCTATAAGAAATTAAAAAATCTTCATCGATGTGTAATTATTAATGCTTCCCCTTCTTTACTACATTCACCTTCTTCTGAAGCTCAATATCATCCCATTATGCCAACATTGACTTCTCTAAGATAGATGGTTAGGAAATCATTTCAGAAATGTATGATGTAGTATTTATTTTAATTATTTCCATTTATATTATATGAATGTACATAAATATAGGGTTTTTCTCAATATAAATCATTGATAGAGTCGCATGTTATCTCCTACAAAGAGAATTATCTACTTTGTTTGCCTTTCTAGGATAGTATTGAATTTTGAAATCATAGTCCATTATTTTATCTAACCATCAATGATGATGCATGTTGCACTCAATAATAATGAATGTATACTTTATACTGTTTTTATATGTTTATATGTTACACTTCCCTCTATAGATGTAGTGCCTCCAACCCATCAAAATGGTGATCACAACCAATTACACTAGTTCATACGTATTGTAGTTCTTCTCACCGTTCATTAACTAACATGAGGCATATGCTATCAATTTACCATTTTGTGTGAGTAAAAATCCTTCTAGATTCTTTAATGAATAACTATATATCCCAAAACCATCTCCACATTCTGGTTGTCTGAGTACAGTTTTAGTGATTTTCCTCTTCCTAATCACATTAATTTTTTCCTTACATTCATTCACCCAGATTTACGTTTCCACTTTCTATGTTAACTTATTTAATGGGATAGTTGATCATGAGATATTTCTCAAAAAAAAGTCATAAGTACCGATCTAATAAAATAAAACTACCGATTTCTAGGAAACATGAGGTGATGGGCCACTCCTCATTTTCGTTTTTCATTGAAGGGCCCATTGAAATTTCATCATCTGTGATCATGTGCCCCCAAATTGTAAAACTATACATCAACAAAGACACACGTTTTGAACATATAATATTCATTATCTTTTTTTCATGTATCCTACATAATAATTTTACTCTCTTAGTGTTCCTCCATACTATTATAGAAAATAATAAAATATTCACCAAATAGTACCAATACTTTTTCATAATAGACATTAAAGACACTATTCATCAAATCCAAAAATATTTCAGGAGAATTATTAAGTCTATAGGGAATTACTATGAACTCATATTTTCTATAACTTGAAAAAAATTCTTTCTGATAAATATATTTATTCTTTAGGTTTAGTTGTTAAAATCCTGAACAAATATCCACCATTTAGAAGTACTATGATTCTAAAATTTGATCAAACAAGTCATCAATACTTGGCTAAGAATACTTCTTTTCTATTAATGTTATTCAGATTTATGTAATTGATATATAGATTCATTTATCCATCATTATTCTAGACATAGAGAATTAGTAAACCCTGTGTTTATGAACTGGGGTATATAAACCCTTTTTCCATGTAATCATTAATCTTATTCTTTATCCCCTCCAGTTTAACAAGGGACACCATATATGGTAATTTTGAGATAGGAGTGGCACCCGATGTAAGATAGTTTGAGAACCCAAAATCAGAATCTTGGTTATAGTAGGGTAAATATTTTAGAAATACATCAGTGTATTCCCTTATAACAGAAATTTCTTCAAGGTTGGTGCTTTAATTTTACTCAAAGGATTGTAAAAGGTATGATTGTTCATTATGTATCAACACCAACTCCATTGAGGTATTTTCCAAATAGGTCACATTACAATATTTTCATTTTTATTTCAGTAAGGGATGGTTTGGAATAGAGACATGGATCTCCTTTTCCCAAGAGTTGAAGTGAGATCAATATAATGAGATCTAATCCATTCCTTATATATAATAAGATTACTCTAAGGTGAGGATTATGAATTTAGATAGAATAATCATCCCACAAACACTACCATGAGAATATTCAAAACATGGGATGAATTAATCTCACCCCTAGTCATTTTATCAAATATTTCTACCTCAAGGTATCTGGGTTGAGATTCAGTGGCCATGGAAAACATACCTGATATAATGGAATGTGTAGAACCTGAATCAAATAAAAAAAATTTCCAATCAGAAGTTAATGGGAACTATACCATGTATGAATTAATTTTTATATTCCACCTCAAAAATAGTAATATAATATGATATCCATTTCTCTTTAATATTTGGCTGTTTCTAAGACCAATTCCCATCAATGACCTATAGTTTAGTTCATTAACATTCATAGTTCCATTTCCCAATACAATTAAGTATTGAACTGTTGGGGGTGGATTCTTTTCATTCATTACATTGTTCAACTTCTTAATGTATCTTAAAAATTCATGAATTAAGTGGAATTATCTATCAAATTTAATGTATTTCTCTATAACTTTTAATAAATTCCCATAATGACTCTTCCCAAATATTTTGCTTGCGGGTGGTTTGATATTGTTTCTTCTTTTTTCATTTGATCCATATGTTTGAAACTCAATATTTAATTTCATATCTACATAACCATTAATCCATTCACTATACTCCATCTATACATTGATATAATAAGTAAAATCTTCTTTGTATCATTCAATGTCTTGAATATCTAGAGCCTCTTGAAGGTGTGCTTTTATGCCACTGAGGAATATTTTTATTTTGGAATCATCGTTGATAACAAACCCATTAGTGTATCCTGGAAGAAATTTTAAATTTTCCTAATAAGTCATGATAGATTAACCCCATTTGTTCTTTAGATCTACGAATTCTTTCTCTATACTTATTTGAAGAGTTCAATGAAAATACATGTTATGAGAAAACTTCTTAAAGTATTCCCACTCCATTTTTTAATTTGATCCTTTGACTGGGTGTTACTTATCCACACCAACCATTGATCTTCCACTCCATAAATATGATACAAAACTAGAGTCACCTTCTCTATTTTATATATTTGATCATAGGAAACATCTATTCCATTGATTTAGCACACTGCTAATTAACATATTAATAAACAGATCCCTTAAACATCAATGTTAATTGTGGTATAAATGAATTAATGGAAAATTTATCATTATTAGGTGAAAGAGGATGTTCTTCCTACTTCAGGATATTTTTCACATCATGATAAATCTGGGTAAGAATCACCATGATGTATTGGACCCCACCTCCCATTTTAATGTGAATTTCATTCTGGAAATCATTGAATTGTCCCTCACATGGGTTCTTGGTATGGTTTCTCCCGGTTCCCTCTATTCTCTAAATTAATTTTTTTTAAACAAATCAAAAAATCAAGGATAATTTATTTTCTAATTTAAATATATTCTAATATAATATCATATGGGATCCCTTTATTTATACTTTTTTCTAAATTGGTTCTTCTAATATCAGGTACTTTAATATTTTTTAACATTAAATGAAATATTTACATTAGCTATATATCCTTCATAATTATTTTTATAGAGTTTGTGGGAAACTAAGTCATATCCCTTAAGAGTGTCTAATGATGTCTAAAGTAAGGTCCCTTTTTCATGCACATGGTGACTAACAAGTTAACAGCCAATGTTTTCTTTTAAGGTTTATTACCCCTGGGTGCAAGACATATTATGATTACCAACATTTTGGCATTTACTTTTGGTTTTAAATAATTTTTTCTAATCCTTTTTCCCAAATAAACTAATATTTTATCCAATAACATAAATAGTGACTTGAATTTTTATTACATAAATATTACATCTATTTTAAGATAACTAAAATAATAGTTAGGCAATTTAGTATCTAAATGTTTAGTTATATTTATAAATTTTCACTCATATGTGATTTTTGAATAATAAAATATAAACATTATTTAATTCTTTATTTTTTAACTTCATTAAAGTTATCACATTCTTCATAATCTATGTATTCACCTAAGGATATTCATCAATGAAAGGTGTCAGATAAAATCCCAGTAAGCGGTGTAATATAGGGCATGAATCAATAATACATGGGTGAGGATAATCCAAACATAATATAATAATCATAGGACCATTATCATTATCATGAAGGATACAATTTCTAAAGTCATGGAATGTCTCACATGCATAATAATGAAACATCACAACATATTGGTCAAATCCCACACAATATGGTGAACAATGGTGACATCATGTTCATGAATAACTTATGTGCATAAATCACAAAATCATAATTGTGCATAGAGATAATATCATGTTAATTTATAATACACATAATTTCAGGAGGTATATATTATGACCCGATGCATTAGAGGCCTATATAATTTGAGGAAAACCTATCACATCTAAAAATGATCATAATCATGAATCCATCATAAAACATATAAGAATCACAATCATGAAATAAATCCATGGTAAGGAGTGGTTTTAATAAACAGTTCAAAAATAAAAGTAACTTGAATAACTGTTGGGCTTCCAAAATAAATAAGGAAAATCATATTTGGCATAAAATATCTTCATTTTTTAGTAGAGACGAAAAAAATCAGAAGCTGTCAAAGATGTGTTTGGGAAAAATATTGTAATATATATATACATATATATATATATTGATAAAAAATATTTCCTTTAAGGTTGAAAGATATATCATAGAAATTAAAAGGTTAATATTAGTCTAATGACTTTATAAGTACACTAGGCGAACATCCATAGTTTGAAATGGGTGACTACTCCAAAGAAGAAATTGGGTTATAAAATGCACTTACCATAAATCCTTATTTATTTTATCACTTTGAAGTCCTTTAAATAATAAATATAGGATTATTAAAACCTAGAACCAAAAAAGAATTATTTTTATTTTTTAACTCCTTATCAATTTTAATTATTGGATTCTATTCAATAATTTCCTTTTGTTAAAGGTGATGCATTTTGATATCATATCTTTAGTGAAATATATATTCATTATTTGACTTACTGATTTTTATAATTTTCTATTTATACATTATTATGATTAAATACATAGAAATATAAATACCTATATTTATAAAATTATATATAATAAATAATTTTTTATGATCGTCTATAATGGTTGAGATAATTATGAAGGTACAATATCCTTGTGGGCGATTAACTGACTGTTGATGGGAAATTATATAAAGAATATGAAGATAATAATGAATTATAAATAAGTAATAATTATAATATTTATAGTAGGATAACATTACCAATAAAGGTTGAACATAATTTATAATTATTCTTATAAGATTTATGTTGGAAAGGTATATAGAAAAGAGGAATATAAATGGAAAATGAGAAGAGAAGTTGATGAAATCTTACACTTTTCTCAGAGTTCCTTCTACTCAACGACACACAAAAATACATTTTTTGATGGATTTGGTTTACTCTACAAACCCCTATGAATATAGGAGGATTAATAGAGTAGATTTGGGTTGATCTATTTATTTATTAAGTTGAAGTGAATTGTTGTTTTATTGGATGTGAAGTGGTATTCTATGGGGAGGGAAATGGGTTATTTATACTTGAGGAGAGGGTAATTTTTTTTGATAAAATATTGAATATATTATAATATACATGGTAATGAAAATGTGTAATACTACATGTGGTTGGGGGTTGAAATCCCATTGGGTGCAAGGTACTATATTAACGGCTGGTACTTTAGCACTTGGAGGAAGTGTTATAGTGGAAAGAGACATTGTTATAACGGAAGGTACTATAGAAAATACTATAGAAGTGGTGGTACTATAGTTGGTTTAGTAGATGTTTGGTACTATTCCCATGATGGGCCTTTGTGAAAAAATTTGGGGTCTATGGGGCATGTAATGGGGTTCATGCCCACTGGGCCTTTGGGTCAAAAATATATGATGTATTAAAAGTGGCAGGTTAGAAGGGTTATCCCTAGGGGTATGACCTACCTTTTAGGGTTGTGTGTGTGTGGTTGAATGTAATTGTACACCTAGGTTCTAAATATATATATATATATATATATAATATCCCAGGTAAACATTGTAATCGTTATATAATAGACATTATGAAATATATTTCAGTTAAATAATAATATATTAATACTTTCATACACTTTATAATCTAATTTTTTTTGTTTATTCAAAATCAATAGTGTAAATTTTTTAAAATAATATTTTATTGGAATACATTAGAAATTAAACTCTATAAATTACTTTTTTTTGGTTTGGGAAACAAATTTATCGTACTTAAATGACCGATTTATCAAATTCAAAATGTTTTTTTTCATTCTACTATTTTTATAATTCATTAAGTCATAACTTAATCATGAATGATGGAATTTAAAATACATTAGTTTTATGAAAATTTCATTTTTACTATTTACCTAAAAATATAAGTATTTAAGAAATCGTCCAAATAAACACACTTAAATTTTTTTTATTATGTAGATTATAAAAATTTCATTTAATTTATCGAAATAATTTTATATAATATGTAATTTGAATTTATAATATAAAAACATCATGATTTTTATGAAATAAATTAACATTCTATTTATTTAAAATGTACTAGAAATTTATTTTAAATTTTAATCATTATATTTAATTTATTGAATTATAATATATATATTTTCCTAAATTATTAATGATAAATATTATTTATACAAAATTTTATTATATTCAAATCAATTTATTATTCCAATGGTCATATTATTACTCCCATTGGTTATGTTATTATTCTTAATGGTATAGTTTATATTAAAATTGTAATATTACTATTCCTATTGTCATATTGAATCCAATAAATACTACTTTAGTCTATCATTCAACATTCACCTCAATTCCACTCAAGGATGTAAATTTTCATTATCTAAAATTTTTATTTGTTTACCAATATTATATTTCATTTCTATAGTGTTTTTCATGGGGGTTGTGATTCTAGAAAATTGGAAACATCTAGATTTTCTCAGTCTATAATTATTATTTCCAATTTTGTTTCCCATTGTAATGTTTTTAATTTACAGGGATTAATATTATGACAAATGTAAAAAATTTCATTAATGAAAAAAGTGTTTTGGTTTTCTCTATGTATAGTATTTCTATAAGAAAATATATTATAATGCACATTTATTTAGGAAAAAATCATTGATAATATATTTCTCATTTAATTCACACCCCTTATGTGATTGTTACACAAAAATTCCATCTTATAATATCAGTTTAGAATATATGAGGGTTCTTTGGTTTCACTATTTCATCCAATTATTTTATCCCCTCTTCAAATGTATAGTTCCACCACAACACTTTCAAGAGTTGAGTTGTCTTTTTGGGTATAAAATTGTTTCTAGAATCTAATTTCACCACTGGTTTATTCTCATAAGAGTGATCATTCTCTTATTATACAACCTCCAAATTTAGTACATGCGAGAGATAATATATGTACTTACTCAAGAGAGATATGTGGAACACATCATGAAGATGATCCATGTATTTCTTAAGTGATAGCAGATATTCCAATACTGCTATGAGATTAAGGATATGAATGGTGATAATTCAACTAGGACTAATCTATCCATTCCATCCAAAATGAATGAATCTCTTCCATGGTGATATTCAAAGTGAAAAATTCTCCCAAAAAACAAAAACCAAGTCCCTTCGATGGCTATTAGTATAACTATTATACAATGTCTGAGTATTTTTATATGATTTTGGATGGCTCAACAATTTTCAATAATCTATTGCCAAAAATTGGCCCCAATATCTTTCATTCACAAACATTATCCCAGTAGATAAGACTTATATAGGACAACCCATATCAGGCATCAAATATATCCATTTGATTTCTCTTGTGTAATCCATTGTTGTATGAGAACAAAACAAATGGGTGATAATGATCCCATCATACATTAAAATAAATTCAGGATGATGTAAATATATCTTCGTGAGTATAAATGGTCCTTTTAGAGAATGTTGAAGATATATCATTAATTTATAATTGAAGCATGGGTCATGATTAGAGAAGATCAAAATTGCTGCCTTATTAAACCTAACCATTACTTTAAAATTTATCTTAAATTTTTTTCCAAGTTAGAATTCTCCTAGAATAGTTATGAAGTTGATTTTCATGGTGATTGGATCCACTATAACCCACATGACATTACATAATTTGGATTTTTTTGAAGTCCAGTGAACATGTCAATGCTGATTCTTTCTCATTCTATGTGCGTTTGGGAATGGATTCATTATACCAATGGAATTATTCTTCTTTGAATTAACATTCTCACAAACCAAGCTCATCGTGGTGTACTCAGTGATCTCCATATTCATAATTTCACACAAGATGTTCTCTCAATGATCACTACAAATCATTGTACTTATTAGATGTATATAGAATGATGATCTAGTTGAATTATCAAATAGCTATTTATTTATATCAGGTGATGAAGGCACACAAATTATAGTTCCAAACCAAACAAGACCATATTAAAAAATTAAATATTCATGATTCTTCCCCTACATTATTGCTTTCATGTTAGATTTATTCTCCAAAAAATCACTTTTTGATTCAATGATCTTATCATTGATAGATAATTGGGATATAATTAGGGTAAAAAATGATGTATTCCGCACCTTTATGTAATCCAGATCCATCCATTTCATTTCCACAAAGAAATTGTCTTTTTTAATATACATAATGTATAGAATAGAAATATATTTTCCTCTGTGAGTATCATATAACTCAATCTCATTTATAGAAAGGCGGTGAATAGAGAAATCACAGTTCTTGATCAGCTAAAACAATATTTATTGAAGCATATTGAGATCTATCTATGGGAATATATATTCTATAATCTTGTTATATTTTAATATGTCATACTTATCCCCACTTAGGTACTTCAACCAAATATTCAATGAAATTATTCCAATTTTTAACTCCATATCATTCATTGGGAATTTCTTATCATTGTTCCTGAACATTAAGGGGGAATATGCTATCATTTTATCATTTTGTATGAGTACATAAACCAATAAATTTATTTTAATAATCACTATAAATCACAAAAAATTATCTATTTTATTGTAGTGTGAGAAAAATCATTGTGATTTATATTTTCTTAAGATCCAAATTGATTTCCTCACATTCTTCCATCTATAATAACATTACCCATTTCTATGATAAAATAGTTTGTAAGATAGAAAATAATAAAAAATATCTCATAAAACATCAGTAATACCCTGTTAAGATATTAAAAATATGAATTCCCATGACACTTAAGGCTCTAGGTCACTCCTCAATTGACATTTGTTTTGTATAGTCCACATAAATACTATCATTTATGGACACATTCCCTAAGAATGTGACATTTTTAATCCAAGAGTCACACAATCTGAAATTAGAATTCATTTTATTCATTCTTAATATTCTAAATCAATCATTATATTCCCTTTAGGATCATCCTTTATATAATATTAAATTATAGTATCAACAATAAAAACAACCACCAATATTCAAGGTAGTCTATAAATACACTATTCATGAAATCCTTAACGATATCAGGGTAACTAGTAAGAAGTATGGGGATCTATATAAACTAAGATTTTTGATACCTTTTATGAAAGGAAGTCTTCTAAATTGTTCCTTCTCCAACATCAATTACTGATATCCAAAACAAATATCTACCTTTGAGAAATATTGAGCTATCTATTATTGATCAACGAAGTCATAAATCCTTAGAAAGAGGATACATATTCTTTATGGTGATATTTTTTTCTCTCAATAATTGATACATAGCCACATTGATCCACTCTTTTTGTCAAAAAATAGAACCGTTTCACCATAAGGTAATTCACTAGGGAGTATGAACCATTTGTCAAAATTATCTTGAAACATAATCTCTAACTTCTCTAATTCGATCGATTCAATACTATAGGTTGTTGATGCTCATTTTCATCGTAGAGTCCAATAACAGAAAAAGGGGAATGCCTTAATCACAAAGAGATTCATCCTCTGAAAAAACATAAAAAATTGACAAAGTCATGAACAAGGATTTGTTTACACATGGGTCGTGCAAGTTTCATCATGGTCGTGCATGTATACTTGCGTACCCCATATTGGTCACGTAGGTGACTTGTACGCCCTATTTGATTTTCACCCAAGGTCATCAATGACCTATAAATACCCCTTGTGGGCCCCCCATTTTGAGGACAGAAAAACCAAAAGTCAGATTTAAGCTCTCGGTTCCCTAGTCTCTACTTTAAGTCTTCTGAACACATCCAAGGTAATTTATTACCTGGAATGGAAGATCTAAATAGGGGGAATAAGGCCTAAGTGTTGAAATTCATCAACACTTGTGCGCCTAAGTGTCTAAGCCTTAATAGAAATGAAGACACTTGCACACCACCTTACCCATTCAACAGAACTTGCACGCCACCCTTCTGGAAGCCTCTAGGTATAATAATATGTGCTTGAGCCAAGCCTCGCCCAAGTATTACCCAATTGGTTAACTGTCGCACATGTATACTTGCGTGCCCAGGAATTGCACGCCCAAACAAGACTTGAACACCTGCCTTTTTTTGGGTGCCCCTCCCACCTATTCAATTCTTTTCTTCAAATCCTCTTCTCCTTTTCAAGATTTAGCCATTAAAACCCTCTTCAAGGTCATTTATGGTATGGTTCCTCTATTGGCTTCCTTATCTAATAGGAATTATCTGGAACATCTATCCAAACCTTGTTATTTACATAACATTATGTCACTAAGGTTAGAGATTCATTCATTCAACCTCATCCTCTAAGATGAGACGATCATTAATTTGGGCATCCTCCTATGGAGTAATCCCCAAGTTCCCTAACCTGGGCCTCCTTCTCATGAATAATCCCCAGTCTAAATTTCTCTTGATCTGGGCCTCCTTCTCAGGAGTTATCCCCAATCACAAGTTCCCTAAATCTGGGCATCCTCCCCAGGAGTAAGCCCCAATCATAATTTCTCTTAACCTGGGTCTCCTTTTCAGGAGTAAGCCCCAGTCATAATTTCCATTAACCTAGCCCTCCTTCTTAGGAGTAAGCCCTAAATCTCAAATCCCCTTAACATGGGCCTCCTTCTCAGGATTAAGTCCTATATTAAGTATAGAAATCTCCATAAAGCACATATACCATTATGGGCCTTGATCTTGGGTTTCTTCCAGGATGTAAATCCCAATATTAATCTATTTAAGGCAGTCATATATACATAAGCCCCACATTATTTCTTATGATTGCATATTTTGTGGCAAAATCGTCAGGTTTTACCGATACCTCTTGTTTCTCACACCGAACATGAATCACATGAGATTAGAGTGTAAAAGTAATTATGACATCATTCTTTAATCCATAAATCATGAATAATCTCCATATTCTCAAACTATGTGGGTTCTAATTCCTTTTCTAATCATGGATACGAAGGTAGCCCATCTGCGGGTACGATCCCAAATCTTGTGGTTTGGCTCTCTTCTTTTTTCTGGTGTCGATTCCCGGCTTCTGTGGTGTGGATCTGTGTTCCTAGGTCCCCTCTCCTCTTCCGCCCTCAGTTCCGGACATCTGGGATCTGAAAGGCGTCGGTTCTCTTCTGATTCTTCTGCTCGACTTCTCCCTCAAGCAGCGCATCGAGTCTCCCCTGGGATTTTGAAGCTTCTTCCATCACTGTTTCCCTCGTCAGAGCCAGATCTGCGAGTGGACGCAATGCCAGACCCCATTTCTCTTCTTTTTCTGCACTACATATCCATGCGATTCTCTTCTCGAGCCCCTTCCAGTGGTCGAAGAACTCCATTTCCTCGCCACAACCCCCTTTCGGCTTCAGATCCGTGTGATCCGAGTCTTGAGGTACACTCGGGTTTGAGTTTTTTCCCCTCTCTTTTTCCTTCCCTCCCTGCTGCCGTGCTGTGGCGTGGATTCATTCCGGCCCCCGTCACGCTGGTTCGCGATGCTTTCTCCATGCAGTGGTTTGTCTCGTGAAGTTCCTTCCGCAGTCATTCACCATGCTGTGATTCAGAGGGGAAGGGGTTGGTTTCGCTCAATCGGCATCTTTTTGGGACTCTGCTTCCCCGCCTTCACGAAGACCTCCAGACGACGACCCCTCCTGGCGCATTCCAAATCTGTAGTTCAGAGGCGGTCCGAAGAAGAGAACCGATTTAGTGTTCTGTGCAGACGTCGGCGCGAAGGGTACCCCGAATTTAGAAGGCAATGGACGCGAGTCCGACACATCTGCTCCGCGAAGAACGGAACGTCTGAACTCCTGTTCTGTGGGCGATGCGGTGGTTTCCCGGGTCGCGGAGGGCGTGGACGCGAAGAAGAGTACCTCAACGCGCAAGATGGAGCGCCTCATTGTCTTCCCTTTCTAGAAGTGCGGGGGGACTTGCGCGAGATCCGACCGTGCTACCCAGCGCGAAGGAACTTACCGCGCAGGGCTGGTTGCAGAAAGAGGCTTTCCCCAGCGCGTTGCTTTTGGCCGTGCAGGACTTGGCGCAGAATGGGGTCTTCCCCAGCTTGAAGGATCTGGTCGTGCAGGGCTAGTCGCAGAAAGAAACAGTGGAATGTGCAAGTAAATCGAGAAACTAATTGTGTAGGGCCTGACCTGTGTGAATTATCTGTCAAACCCGGTCTGTGAAACTATTTGTGGATTTCTGGAGGTTTGGAAAAAACTGTGATTCTCTTGGTCACGAAGCTTTGGTTGCGAAACCGCGGGTGCTCACACTGGTTGTGAAGAACCAGCTTGTGATTGATCGTATTGGGCCGGAGTCCCTGGGTCGGGGACCCCTATTGGGCCGGACACCCCCTGGATAGGGGACCCCTGTTGGGCCAATCCCCCCCTAGGAGATTTTATGGCTCTAAACATGGAGGCGGATCTGCTGAATCAATTGAAGAACCTCACCTTGACAGACAAAGAAAAAGAGACACTCGCAACCCGTAGAAATGAAGACAACACTTTGACAAAACGTATGGCTTTATTGGTTATCAGAAGACTGGAGACTAAGGCACCAACTAATCTAAAGGCCCTCAGGACCACCCTTCAAAATCTTTGGAAATTGGAAGCTGGAGTAGCCATCCAGGAAATTGAGAACAAACTCCTAGTTTTTTATTTATTCTATGATAAAGACAAAGATAAATTCCTCAGAGGACGACCTTGGTCCTTTGACAATCATCTCATCCTGATGGAGGAATTTAAAGGGGGAGATGAGATCCAGAATTCCACACTTACCCGATCCCCGTTCTGGGTAAGAATTAAAGGAATACTGTTTCATGGTAGATCAACACGTGTGATGAAAGAAATTGGAGACCGGATCGGTCACTACCTAGAGTGGGATTGCTCGGACCCAATCCAATGGGGCCCCTGGGTTCGAATAAAGGCTGAGATCGATGTGTCAGAACCCCTAATGCGAGGTATGTTCCTGAAAATTGATGATTCCAACATCTGGATCTCGTTCGAATTCGAAAAAATACCAATATTCTGCTTCCTTTGCGGACGTATCGGCCACATTGAGAAAGAGTGCGATTCAAAGTCAGAGAATACCGCTGAAAATATTACCCTTCAATATGGTTCGTGGCTCCGGGCCAAAGCACATAGAGAGGCATATATCCCTGAGGCGGAGAGACAAATGGATAGGGACCGTCTTATTGTAGCCCATCTAAGGCGACCGCAATCTGGACAACCTTCTGTTATAAGGATGGGACCAGCTGTCTTCCCTAAAGAATCCTCAGCTGAGCTTAGGGGAACTGGAAACGCCTCCCAAGATATTGTCGTCAGATGCAATGATGGGGCTCAGCAGGACAGTCACCCGATTCAGGGTAACACCGACTCCGACTTCGTTTCACCTGTACCGAATTTAACGATCTTTACTTCAACTAGGCCGCTACCCAAACCAAAAGAACCTCCAGAAAAATTTCCGAGGCAAAAACAGGTTTCCTTGGATCCTCCTGAAGCTGAGCCGACTCCAAATATGATCCCAACTGATGCCCTTCTGCAAGCTGATTCTGGGAAGACTGAAGCCTCGCCTTCAGGACATGTTACTCGCAGAACGTGGAAAAGGGCACGCAGCGGTGGTAGAGGCGATTGCCCAGGGGATCCCAAGCCAGGAGATCTGAAACAGCAAAGCGAGTCCAGTGGTATGTACACCAGTCCTCCCAAAAGGAGGAAAGCATCAGGTACGTCATTAACCCCACAAGAGTCAAAGGCGGAGGCGGGTCAGGCCCGGCCCCGCCTAGAGAAATGATTGCATTATGCTGGAACTTCCGTGGGCTTGGCAACCCACGAACGGTTCGTATGTTTCAGCTCCATTGCGCTCGAGGTTTCCCTGACATGGTTTTCATGTCCGAAACCATATTGGAAAACAAGGACATCACAAATATTGCTCTAAAATGCTGTTTCCAGGGTTGTTTCCCGGTTCCCTGACAGGGTCATTCAGGGGGATTATGTCTCCTTTAGAAGGATAATGTCGATGTTAGGATCCTATCTTTTTCCCAGTGCCACGTGGCTGCATCCATTTATGATTCCCACAACCCCCCCCCCCTGGACTTTTGTGGGCTTCTATGGCTGGCCCTCTCAGTCTGAAAAGTGGAAATCTTGGGATCTCCTCTGTAAACTCCGTCGTGATCTACCAAGACCCATTCTGTTTGGAGGGGATTTTAACGAGATCCTTTTTCAGAAGGAGAAAAAAGGTGGAGCTGTGCGCTCCTCCACGTCTATGTCTGATTTTAATGACGCTATCCTTAAGGCAGAGCTGATGGACCTGGGTTACACGAGTAATCCTTCACATGGTTCCGAGGCAGTTCAGATGGGAACCGAATCGCTGAACGTCTGGATAGATTCCTTGGCTCAATGGATTGGATGAACCTCTTCAAAATGTACCATATCAGACACCTCACGCTCAACTTCTTGGATCACTGACCAATTGTCATTAACTGCAGCCAACATGAGCACGCTACTAGTTCTAGGAAACCATTCAGATTTGAAAGCTTCTGGTCAAAAGATCCCGAGTGCGAGGAGGTTATCCGTTCAGGCTGGAAGAATGGGCAAGCTGATCTGAGAACCAACCTTCACCGAGTGGCGTCTGATCTGAAGAAATGGAGCTACTCTAAATTCCGTCACTCGGATCGGCACTGCAATGTTCTTGAAAGGAAGCTTGGCTATCTTCTTAGCAAACCCCCTTATAGCAGCATTCTCTCCAAAATTCATGAAATCCAACGAGAGATGGATGTTACTCTGTGCAATAAGGAAAGTTTCTGGGCTATGCGAGCGCTTGATATTCATATATCAGAAGGGGACGCTAATACCCTTTATTTCCACCAGAAGGCTTCATCAAGACGCCGAAAAAACTTTATTTCTGGCATTTTAAAATCAGATGGTAGTAAAGTGTCTGACACAGGGGGAATCCAAGAAGCATTCTTGAGCTATTTTCAGAAGCTCTTCTCTGTAGGCCAATCTAACATTTCTCCTGAGATTGAGGACTACATCACACCCGTGATATCTGACGATATGAATAGATAGCTTTCTAAATATGTGACGAATGAAGAGACTCTCAAGGCCTTAAATAAAATCCACTCTATGAAGGCCCCGGGACCAGACGGATTCCACGCCCTCTTTTTCAAGAATTACTGGAGCATCATTGGTCCAGACATCTGTAATCTGATGAGGGGTATTTGGGCAGGGAAAACGGACCTGTCTTCTCTTAATGAAACTACTCTTACCCTCATTCCCAAGATGAAAAATCCGCAAGGGGATTCGGACTTTCGACCTATCAGTCTGTGCAATGATTCGTATAAGATCTTTTCGAAGATCCTGGCGAATCGGTTGCATCCATGGTTACCCGACGTCATTTCAAAGAACCAAAGTGCTTTTGTGGAAAAAAGGTTAATAATTGATAATTCCATTATTTCCCATGAAATTTTTCATTCCATGAAAACACGAACACGAGCAAAGAGAGGGATCATGGATTGGAAATTGGATATGGCTAAGGCCTATGATAGAGTGGAATGGAACTTCCTCGAATTTGTGATGCTCAAGATGGGTTTCTGCACCAAATGGATCGACATGAAGATGAAATGCCTCTCGTCAGTGTCCTTCTGTATTAATGTCAACGGGGTGCTCACCCATGGCTTTTCCCCATCCCATGGGCTTCGCCAGGGAGATCCTCTTTCACCTTTCCTCTTTATTTTAGTGGCTAATGTGTTTTCTAACCTCCTTTCCAGGGCAGCTTTGTCTTCCAGAATTCATGGGGCGAAAGTGTGCCGCAAGGGCCCTCTGATCTCACACCTCTTCTTCGCCGATGATTGCCTTCTATTTTCCCGAGCTACCCCTAATGAGTGTACTGCAATCTGCCAGGCGATTCAACAGTATGAATGGGCTTCAGGAAAAATGATCAACTAGAGTAAATCAGAAATTTCTTTCACCACTGGAGTCCCTCACCAGAAAAGAGAAGAACTCTGCTCTTTAGCAAGCATCCCTGGGGTCGATAAGCACCATAAGTATTTTGGGCTCCCGACAGTGGTTGGACGGTCAAAGAAAGAAATCTGTTCAGCTATTGTGGATCGAATTGCAAGAAAAATACAAGGTTGGACCCCTAAAAAAATCTCCAAGGCCGGGAAGGAAATCCTCATCAAGGAGGCACTACAATCTGTCCCCAGCTATTTGATGTCTATTTTTAAACTTCCGGAAGTGGTGCTTTCACAGATTCAATCAAGAACATCTAACTTCTGGTGGGGTCGAAAGGACGGAAAAAATAAAGTCCATTGGATCCCCTGGTCTGCTCTCTGCCAACCAAAATCTGAAGGCGGAATGGGCTTCCGGGACCTTTCTCTTTTTAATGATGCTTTACTGTCTAAAAAAGGTTGGAGTATGATTAATAACCCATCATACCTATGCACACGAGTTCTCCGGGCTAAATATTTCCCACATAAGGATTTCATGGATTCCCATCTTGGCTATCGACCAAGTTTTCTCTGGAGAAGAATTTGGGGTGTTCGCAATCTTCTGAGGAAAGGACTAGGCTGGAGGATTGGGAATGGTTTAACGGTCAAGATTTGGAATGATCCCTGGCTTATTGATCAGGCAGGCGCGAAGGCGTCATCCCCTATTTATCCAGGCTCCGAACACGCCACAGTCTGTTGTCTTTTTGATAATCAAGGGGCGGGATGGTGTCTGGAAAAACTCTTTTCATGGTTTAATGAGAGGGATAGGAGAATTATTCTGAGTATCCCATGTGTTCCAGACGCAGGGCCAGATTATCTCTACTGGAAAAATGACACCTCAGGAGAGTACACGGTGAAAGCTAGCTACCGGCGAGCTCTCACTGCTCAAATTACAGAAGGAGATGCGAGGCCCTGGACATCAATTTGGAAGCTTAATGTTCCCCCTAAAGTCCGCTTTTTCTAGTGGCAGGTGTGCACCGGTATCCTTCCTACTAAGAGCCTCCTAGCCTACAGACACTTTTTAAACGACAACTCATTCCCCTTCTGCCATACTGTGCCTGAATCCCCTCTCCATGCTTTCATTCAATGCCCCGGGGCTCAGGAGGTTTGGAATGCCTGGGGATCTACTACGGAGCTGTCACTGGACGTCGCCTCGGATCTTACCTCTCTTCTGATGCGATGGTGCTCCTCCTTTTCACCGGATAAAGCAGGTGCCCTGTGCATTCTGACTTGGATTATCTGGGATAGGCGGAACGAGGCCATTTTCAATCATTCTCGGAGGCCCCCCAGATTTTGGATTGACCGGGCATCATCATGGATTGTGGTTTGGCAGAACCACCCTGAGCAGCAAAGACTTTTCACCCCCTCTCCTCATTCCCAACATTGGTTCCCCCCTCCGGAAGGGATTATTAAGATCAATGTGGATGCTTCTCTCCCTAAGGATGGCCCAGTTGGACTAGGTTTGCTCGCCCGAGACAACCTGGGAAATCTTATCGCAACCAAATACGAAGCACGCTATGCACTTTGGGAGTCCTCAGTCGCGGAGGCCGTCGCTATCCTTGCTGGGTTAATCTTCGCAAAAGACCACGGTTGGGATTCCATTCACATCGAATCTGATTGTCTCACCGTAATCAATGCCATCAATCTCACTAACGGCAGGCTTCAACCTTTCAGCTCCATTACTCGGTGTATTCACTCCCTGAGACAAGGCTTCACATCCTGCAATTTTTCATTTACTAAAAGGGAAGCGAATGAAGCTGCTCATAAGATGGTAGCCGTTGGCCCTCCTTACGAGGATTTGCTCTGGTTTAATCATTTTCCATCGTGGTTATGCGACTGTAGTTCTGCTGATCTCCATCATTAATGGATCCGTCTTATTTTGTCAAAAAAAATGTATTGAAGGATACCATTTACTAAGAATCTTGAACAAATACCGATAATTCTCTATCGATGAAGAACCTCAAATACAAATAAAATATTCTTTAAATTTCATACATATCAACCATTGATTATCAGATCTAAAGGAAAGATCATTTCAATACTTGGTAATTTAATAAGGATTCATGTACATAACTCAAATATATAAAGAGTGTCCTGGAGTAGTCAATAATTCCCCCTAAAAAGGTGTGATGATTCCAACCTCTCATCCTCTCGACCAATGAAAATTCTTAAGCCTCATCGGTCCATAACATAAACTAGTGCAGAAAACGTTATTTACGTCACCATTTTTTACGTCGGTTATATATAAACGACGTGATAATCTCTGAAATGCGGTTTTTTACATGGGTTATTTTATAACTGCCGTAAAAATACGGTGAGTAAATTTTTAACGTCGGTTATTTTAATAACCAACTTTAAAAATAAAGTGCATTCTATTTATACATTGGTTATAAATTAACCGACGTAAAAAACCAAAGCACAGTGTTTTTTACGTCGGTTATTTGATAACTGACGTAAATACGAGGTATGTAGGAATTTTTTACGTCGGTTATAAAATAACCGAAGTAAAAAAAGGAGCTTTTAAGGCATTTTTGTTGTCGGTTATTTGATAACCGACGTAACAAACCTACCCGCAGAATTTTTTACGTCGGTTATAAAATAACCGACGTAAAAATATGTTATTTCTGATGTATTTTTTACATATTTTATTCTATAACCGACCTAAAAAACCAACACGCGGATTTTTTTTTACGTCGGTAATAAAATAACCGATTTAAAAAAGCCGTATCTGATGCATTTATAACGCCAATTATTATAATAACCGACATTATAAATGTAATAAAACCTTTTTATAACGTCGGTTCTTAAATAACGGACGTTATAAAACATTTAAAAAATTAACGCGCCCCGTGGATTGTCATTTACGATTTTTCGATCGACAGTCTGACGACTCTTCTCTCTCACGCGATAAACCCTAATCGACTCGTCGATCATGTTGAGTTTAACTCATTTTTCTATCATCATTTATCATCTTTACTCCCCTCGGATCTATCACCTCAACTCGCAACACTCAGGTAATCCTCCTACGACTTTATTTCTTTTGTTTTTTTCCCGAATAGTTTATATTTACATTTTGTGATTTTTCTATTTAATCTAGGTAAGATTTTTCGATTTAGAACCATGTTACCTCATTTTTCCATCGTCAGCTTATTTATTATCCCCAGATCTATTAGATCGACCTTCAATATTCACGTAACCCTCACCTACTTCTATTTAGTTTTTTTTGTTTCGTGAATGCCTGACATTGATGGTAATTTTTGTTGTCATTGACAACTAATGATCTCATTCACCTATATTACTGTAATTTATATGTAAACCATTGTGATACACCCATTCCGTGTACCAGTGTGATTTATTTTATAAGTATATATATGTTTTTTCAAGGTGGAATGTTTGTTTTGGATCCTTGGTTGTTTATATTTTGGGTATCACTTTCTGTTGTTCCATAATCTATTTACATCGCTTATTTTCGTGGAATATTATAAGTCTTCATATGCTATTAAAAACTGATTCATTGCACAATAGATCATTTTAGACTAGTAGGAGATACAATTCATGGTTCTCATTTTGAATAATGGCATGATACCAAAACTAGTAGCATGATGTTAAAATCTCTAGATAAGCCAAAACTAGTAGCTTGACGTCAAAATCCCATGGTTTTGGGGGGATGTCAAGAGGTTTGGTGGCTGTCCAGGGGGTGGGGGCTCTCCAGGGTGTCCATGGAGGTGGGGGGGGGGGTAGTCCAGTGGTGTGTGCGGGGGCGGGGGGAGTCCAAGGGGGTGGGTGGGCTGTCCAAGGGGGTGGGTGGGTGGGGGCTGTAAAAGGGGGTGGGGCTTGTCCAGAGGGTTTGTGGTGTTGTCTAGGAGTTAGGGGGGCTTTCCAGAGGGTTGGGGGGGTTCAGGTGGTGTCCAAGGGGGTAGGGGTGGGGGTGGTGTCTAGGAGGGGTGGGGTATAATGTCTAGAGGGGTGGGGGTTGTCCAGGGGGTGGGCGGCTATCCAGAGGGTTGGAGGGTGTCCAGGGGGTGTCCAAGGGGGGTAAGGGTGGGGGTGGTGTCTAAGAGGGGTGGGGGTTCTGTCTAGAGGGGTGGGGGCTGTCCATGGGGGTGTCCAAGGGGGTAGGGGGTGGAGGTGGAGTCCAGGATGGGTGGGGTGCAGTTTAGAGGGGTGAAGGGCTGTCCAGGGGGTGGGGGTTGTCTAGAGGGTTTGGGGGTGTCCAGGGGGTGTCCAAGGGGGTGGGGGTGGGGGGTATCCAAGGAGGTGGGGTCCTGTCCAGAGGGTTTGGGGGGTTGTCTAGGGGGTGGGGGGTTGTCCAGAGGGTCAGGGGTGTCCAAGGGGGTGGGTGGGTGTGGGGGGATGTCCAGAGGGTTGGGGTTGTCTTGGGGGTGTCCAAGGGGGTGGGTGGGGGGGGGGGGGGGGTTTCCAAGTGAGTGGGGGGATTTCTTGGGGGTTTGGGGGGTTGTCCAGGGGGTGGGGGTCTTCCAGATGGTTGGGGGTGTCCAAGGGGGTGGGTGGGTGTGGGGGGGAATCCAAGGGGGCGGGGAGCTGTCTAGAGGGTTTTGGGGGTTGTCCAGGGGGTGGGGGCTGTCCAGAGGGTTAGGGGGTGTCCAGGGGGTGTCCATGGGGGTAGGGGGTGGGGGTGGTTTTCATGAGGGGTGGTGGGTGTTGTCTAGAGGGGTGGGGGTGTCAAGGAGGTGGGGGGGGGGCTGTCCAGAGGGTTGGGGGTGTCCATGGGGTGTCCAAGGGGGTGGGGGTGCTGTCTAGAGGGTTAGGGGGTTTTCCCGGGGTTGGTGGTGTCCAGGAGGATTGGGGGCTTTCCAGGAGGTGGGGGATTATCCGGAGGGTTTGGGGGGTTGTCTAAGGGGTGGGGGCTGTCCAAAAGGGTGGGGGTGTCCAAGGGGGTGGGTGTGGGGTGGGGCTATCCAAGGGGGTAGGGGCAGGTCCAGAGGGTTTTTGCGGGTTTTCTGGGGGTGGGGCCATCCAGAGGGTTGAGGGGGTGTCCAGGGGGTGTCCAAGGGGGTAGGGGGTGGGGGTGGTGTCCAGGAGGGGTGGGGTGCTTTCTAGAGGGGTGAGGGGCTTTCCAAGGGGGTGGTGGTGTCCAATGGGGTGGGGGTTGTACAAGGGGGTGGTGGTGACCAGGGGTGTCCAAGGGGGTGGGGGATATGTGTCAGTTGGAATTGACTACTGCATCGTGGTTTATGAGATTATGTCATGATGATTATGCCGTGATGATTGGCATTACATTGTGATTTTCTCCATCTGAATTTTTATTTTAAATTTGATTTGATTCCCAGGTTTACTCTATATTCTCCAATTTTCTATCAACCACTATATTCCCTAGGGTTTTCTTTGATTCAATGGAATTTAAAACTGGTATATCTAACTATATATTGTTTTTAAAATAATATTCATGCATATTTTTTTAAATATGCATAGATTTGTTTTATATTTCATAATTTTTTTACATTCAAATTATGATTTTTTTCATATAAAAATATATTTGTCTTATCTTAAAAATATATATTTTGTGATATTTGTTATAGGTAATAATGAGTCAATGTTGGATTACGGCACATCGAATGAGTAATGAATATTAGGAAGGTGTGGATGCCTTTTTGGAATTTTCTAAATGAAATGTTCCATGTAGTGAGATTTTTTTCTGTCCATGCCTGAAATGTTTGAATATGATGAAGTTTAAAAGTAGAGAGAGAAAAGATCATCTGATTTTTCATGGTTTTAATCTGAGTTATAGCCCTTGGATTTGGCATGGTGAAATTGGACGGAATTTCACTAATGATAATTATTCGCAAGATGGTAACTCTGTTGGAATTGAAGAAATGATTCGTGATAATGTAGCAGAACAAATTGAGATAGAACTGGCAGTTTCATGTCTATATGGTGATGCTGAAAAATCATGATATCCTGGTTGTACAGATTTTACGGATTTGTCGGTGGTGTTAAGATTGATTAACCTGATGGAAAAACATGTATGGAGTGACATAAGTTTTACATAGCATCTAAAATTGATGAAAGACATTATTCCAAAAGATAATGATCTTCCAGATTCACATTGTAAGGACAAGAAAATATTATGCCCGATGGGATTGGGATACAAGAAAATACATGCATGACCGAATGATTGCATTATATATAGGAAGGAATATTAATTTCTGTCAGAGTTTCCTAAATGTGGTACATCACGGTATAAGGTGAGAGAAAAATCATAGGTTGATGTAGAGATTACAGAGATCCCTTCAAAGGTATTTTGGTATCTTCCTATAATTAATCGTTTCAAACGATTATTTTCTAATTCACATGTTGCAAAAAGGTTAAGATGGCATGCTGATGAGTGGGTATGTGATGGAAAAATACGTCATCCAGCTGATTTTCCACAATGGAAGAAAATTGATGCACAATATTCTACATTTGGAAATGAAATTAGAAATCTCAGTCTAGGGTTGTGCACAAAGGGAATAAATCCATACCGAACCCTTAGTAGCACACATTGTTCATGGCTTGTTTTATTGAAAATTTACAACCTCTCTCCTGAAGTTTGTATGAAGAGAAAATATTTCATGTTGAGTATAATGATATATGGTCCAAAGAAAACTGGAAATGATATTGATTTTTACATGTCACCATTGATTGATGATTTGAAACTATTATGGGCTGATGGTATTAGGGTATATGATTCTTATAAAATGGAATATTTTCAACTACATGCAGTGATTCTGTTCACTATAAATGACTTCCAAGCATATGGAAATTTGTCTGGATATAGTGTTAGAGGGCATAAAGCATGTCCAATTTTCAAACAACAGAGGCCATATTGTCAATTGCATCATGGGAGGAAAATAGTGTACATGGGTCGTCGAATGTTTTTGCCTATGAATCACCCTTAAACAAGACAAAAAAAGGCATGTAATGGCTCACAAGAATTTGATACTACTCGAAATCCATTATCCCCTGATCTGTATTTTGAGAGGGTGAAAAACCTTGATGTGACATTGGGAAAGACACATAAATCTGGTAATGAAAGACATATTTTGAAGAAAATGTCAATATTTTTTGAGCTACCATATTGGAGGTATCATGAAGTTAAACATAATATTGATGGCATTCATGTGGAGGAGAATATCTATGATTGTTTTATTGGAACATTGTTAGATATTAAAGGAAAGACAAAATATGGGTTGAATGCAAGATTAGACTTACTATCAATGGAAATACGTTTGGAGTTAGCTTCCACTCCAAAAGGAAGACGAAAAGTTCTTCCCCGGCTTGTCATACATTATCTAAGAGGGAGAAAATTAGCTTTTTTCAGTGTCTTCATGATATCAAAGTGCCTCAAGGTTATTCTTCAAATGTAAAAAATATCTCATTGAAGGACTTGAAGTTGATCGGTATGAAATCACATGATTGTCACATCATGATGCAACAAATTCTACCGGTTTCATTGCATGGAATATTTCCCATCTGTGTCAGAAAGATTATAATGAAGTTGTGTTATTTTTTCAATTCAATTTGTAACAAGGTGATTGATGTGAATGCTTTGAAAATTTTGGAAAAGGATGCAATTTTTATACTTCGTCAATTAGTAATGTATTTTCCTCCAACTTTTTTTGATATAATGGTGCATTTAATGATTCATCTAGTTAAATAAATAAAGCTTTGTGGACCTGTATATCTTCGTTGGATGTATCCTTTTGAATGGTATATGAAAATATTAATGGGGTATGTTAAAAATGCATATCGACCTGAAACCTCTATTATTGAAAAGTATATTTCTGATGAGGTATAAGATTTTTGTTCGAGGTACCTGGCTGTGGTGCAACACATAGGTTTTCCTCCATATATCCATGAACGAGTTAATAATGAGGGAAAGGGGATTCATGGCTTGAAAGTCAAATCATTGTCAGCTGAACTGATGAAGAAGTTATAATCATACATCTTGAATAACATAGTTGATGCTCAACTGTATATCACATTGCATATTAATGAGTTGAAACAATGTCATCCAAAGAAGAAAGAAATGTGGATTTTAAATTAGTGCAACAAAACATTTTTTTATTGTTTAAAAAGACCTTTCTGTGTAGATCAGATGTATCATATACATTAAAATGGATAGTGAGTGGTCCATGTTTAAATGTGATAACATGGTCTAGTTATGACATTATTGTCTATACATTTCATATGAAAGCTCAGGACAATAGAAGTGCAGTTCAGAATAGTGGTGTATTAGTGTTTGCAGAAGGAATGCATTCTTTGAGTGATATGGACAAAAACCCAATTTCTGCATCAAGTGCATATTATGGAGTGATTGAAGACATATGGGAGGTTGATTAAATTAATATTAATGTTCATGTTTTTAACTACAAATGGATTATCGGTAACAAATATAGTCAGACATGATGAATTTTGAATGACACTTGTTAATGTGAATAGATTGGAAGACACAACTGATTATTTTATAATGGCAACACATGAAAAACAAATTTTCTATGTAGTAGATCAATTTGATATGCAGTGGGCTGTTGTTTTATAAGGGATAAACAATATGATGGTTAGGATGAACTTGATGAAGATGCTGATTTATGTGAGATCCCTACTTCCATGTAAAATTAACAGAACATAATGATGAGCATGTTGAAGACATGTTTTGTGCCATAAGGAACGATCGCGACGAAAAAATTTGGGAAAACAATCCATTTCTACATTCCTAAAATTACAGGTATCATATATTTATTTCTTGTTTACATTTATTTTTTCATAAAATATTAGATATTGTAAGTGTTTTATTTATTAAATCGTGAATTAAAACAAATTAATTATATGTTTTTGTTTGTTTTAAGTTTGTTTAGTTTACATTATCATTTTTACCCTTACATGAATTATATATCTATTATTCTTGTTCAATGACAATTACTTTACAATGTTAACCAGGTTTACCATGTTTATCATGTTTACCATGTTTACCATGTTTACCATATTGACCATCTTTACCATCTTTACCATTGTTTAACATGCTTACCATATTACCAATGTTAACTACTACATATCTTAGTACACTTTCATATTTTCTGATAACAGCAGTATTAAAATATTTGAATTTGAATATTTTTGAACTAATGTTTGTTTTTTTGATTTGAAGGATAATGACAGATCATTTAGTTGATCAAACACATGATTCTGGAGATGAGAATATTGGTCATACCTATAGGGAGGAACATTCACATGCTCCTCTTAATGTTCCCCAATCTTCCTCATGTAATCATATTACGACAAAGAGTTCCAAGGTTTTTAAATGTGGGTGCACACATTTACCAAAATTAGCAGTTGCCCGTACGCAGGATCAGAAGATACTCATTGATTTTGATGATGATGATATTCCTAGAGGTCCAAATGCAAAATATTTTAAGAGTTTTGTAGCAACTCATGATAAAAGAAAAGTAATCATTATGTATGATGACTGGAGAAGTGTGGATAAAGCGATAATATCTCAGTTGTGGGAGACGATTTTGGTAAGATCTTTTACTATTTTTTGACTATTCGTTAAATGTTTCTAGTATATATAATATGTTTAACCTCTTCTTTATCTGATGAAATTTGATATTTCTGACACTGGAGGAGTCAGGAAGAAATGCTTATCATTGGCTGCCAGGAGATGGAGGAATTTCAAATCAACCCTCTCATATGATTTCATTTATGGTCATAGGAGTCATGACAATCCATGTCGTATATATCCTTTTATAGATGAAGACACATGGAGACAGTTTTTTGAAAGTAGAAAAAAAGAGTCAGTTTTGGTAAGGGCAATGTAAAATTTTATAACCTTTCTAATATAAATGATCTTATTAAGGATTTGTTAATGATTTATTATTCTTAATTTACATCAAAAATGGAAATCTCATCAGGAGATCCAATATAAAAATGTATACCCTCATAGTTTATCTTAGGGAGGGTATGCATTTTTGGAAGAACAAATGATGGCGAAAATATTTCAACAACTAAGAGCTGAGTCTTAAAGCTCTGGAGAGGTGGCCCCTCCATCCCCTCCATCTAGATATAAAAAATGAAAGAGAGATCTGAAGGTCATAAAAGGGGAATATCTTTCTGAAGAATCGAGAATCCTAGCTGAGAGGATTGTAAGATATCTATTTTATTTATTTAAGTTAACTATTTTCTTCATATAATATCAATCATTACAAAAATGTTCCATTAATTAATAAAGGACTCTCTTAAGGTGAAGAGTTCATATGGGGCATTTACAGCTACTTAGAGGCAAGATATTTTATCTGTAGCATTGGGAAAGCCCGAATATCCTGGTCATGTAAGAGGATATCCGGAAGGTGTATCGGTAAGAAAAGTGTTTCCACATTCTTCAACTTCTAACATTGAGGGGGTTTATAAAAAAATAGAATCCTTATAGGCTGAAGTTCATAATATTAATGCAACGATGGAGGAAAATATTAGAGCATCGGTATAGTCTATGTTTGCAGACATGCGAAGAAAATTTCAGACTATAGTCCCACTCCTCCACCTCCCCCAACAGACCCGATTATTTATCCACCGCCTCGGCCAATAGCTCCCACTTCCCCACCTCAGCCCGCGGACCCCATTTTTTATTCTACTCCTCCGCCGCAGCTTCCTACTTATTGCGAGTTGTATGTTGATGATCCTCAACATCATATAGTTGCATATGGGTAGGTATATTGTATAGGAGATACAATTTCACATCAACAATTAGAGGTAGAGAATCAGATGGTCACTGGACATGATATTATAGATATATCAGCTCAAGTACCATTACCTACAAATGAGGTGACGACAGTTGGAAACAGTATCGGTCATTTTTTAATTTGGCCATTGAGACTTCTTTGACTCATTACCATAGAGGTATGAATGTTATATCTTTTATTTTATTTTTTTATTAAAGTTGTTTTATCATTTGAAAACTAATATATTTTTCTATTTATTTTTACAGGAATACTTCAAAGGTAAAGAAATACTGTATAGACAAAAACAAAGACAAATGGCAATGACATTAGATACAGATTATAATAGTCTTGACAGATTGTTAAGATATTCAAATTTTTTAGTGGGTCATTATGAGTTTCCAACGGAAGCTCATTTTTTGGATGTGCAATAAGTGTGGGGATTATGTAAACTGATATCATGGATCTTGTTACTGGAGATAAGTTGGGCATCAACGTGGTGCAAATTTTTTCCATGTAAGTCATAACACATTTTCCCTGTGTTATGTTTATTAAAAATGTACACTTATGTCTGTTTTGTATTAGGTATCTTTATAAAATTTGTGAGAGGAATGAGCTGACAGATGTATATGGATTCATGGACCCACAATTGATTTCCCTTGAAGCATGTGCATTGGATGAGGAACAAAGAATGTTTTATATTTCTGAAATACTTGAAAAGAATATAGTCACAAAATGTTGGATGATGCCTTTTTGTGAGAGGTATGAAACACATATATCTCAAAGATTTCATTATCTTTTAACATAAAAAACCACTGACATTAAATTTCCTTTTATCAGTGATCATTGAATGTTAGGGGTTTTTTTCCAAGGGATAAAGCACTTTATTGGATATGCTCTGTCCATGATGATGTGCGGGAATGTTTTAAAAATATATTGGAAAATTAAGTTTCAATTTCTCAGTAGTTTTATATATTATAATGAATTTTAAATTTACCCCATTCATATTATTGTTGAACAGGGAATGGGCCAACTTTCGAAAAAACTCAATTAAAAGGAGTGCAAATATCAAATATGTAAATGAGAAGGTAAATATCCATTTAAAATTTTTACTTTTTGATTTATTACATAACAATAATATATTGAATTTACACTCATTCAAATAGAATTTTCATGAACAACAAGGCATCATCGAATGCGGATATTATATGTAAAGATTTATGCATGAAATAATAACAATTGGGACAATTGTGAATTTTGACCTGATAAGATTTATTCGTAAACTATTCCATATGATTTCAATTTAATTTATTCATTATACACGTTAAATACTATCCTTTTCATTTGTATCTTTTTGAGGACCCTCAACCCTATACTTATGACGACATCAAACACTTACAAGTGGAGTGGTCAAATTTTTTCACAGGTTCTATTTTATTTTAGTTGTTTGTAATGTAAAATGTAATTTTGAATATTTTCATTGTAATTTTGTATCTGGTAGTCATTTAGGTTGGATTTAGTTTTTTTTAAGATGACAGTGTATGTTTTGAACGTTATATATGTGAATGTTTAATTTTTCTCTACTTCTTGTTTCTGTCTACTTATGATGGCTTTTCTGGTATGGATTCTGGTCTGGGGGGGAGGGGTTCCAAGGGTGTGGGGGGTGTTCAGTGGGGTTGGTGGTGTCCAGGGGTCTGGGAGGGATGTCCGGTGGTGTGGGAGCATTTCTTGGAGGGTGGAAGGGTTGTCCATGGGAGTGGGAGGCTATCTGGGGGGGTCGAGGGGTGTGGGGTTGTTCTGTAGGGTGAGGGGGGTTTCCAGGGGTGGGGGTGGGGTTTTCCAGTGGGGGGGAGGGGGGGGTCCAGGGTGTCCATGGGGATGGGGGGGAATCCATGGGTATGGTGGGGGCTGTCTAGTGTGTTGAGGGGGTTCTAGTCTATTATTGGTAACTTATTGGTCTATTTCTAGGGTGTGGGAGGGCTGTCCAGGGATGTGGGAGTGTTGTCTAGGGGGTGGGGGTCTACAAGAGGGTGGGGGATGTCCAGGGGGTGGTGGTGATGTCCAGGGGTGTGGGGAGAGTGTCCAGGGGTGTGGTGGGGGCAGTCTAGTGGGGTGAGGGGGTTCTGGTTTGTTTTCAGAAACTTTTTGGTTTGTTTCAGGGGTGTGGGAGGGATGTCCATGGGTGTGGAAGTGATGTGCAGGGGGTGGGGGTATACATGATGTGGGGGGGGGTTGTCCAGGGGTGTTTTGGGCTGTCCAGGGGGTCGGGGGGCAGTCTAGGGTTGTGGTGGGGGCTCTAATGGGGTGGGGGAGGGCTGTCCAGGGTGTGGGGGGGTATACATGAGGGTGGGGGTTGTCCTGAGGTTTTTGGGGCTATCCAGGGGGTCGGGGGCAGTCCAGGGGTGTGTTGGGGGATGTCAAGTGGGGTGAGGGGGTGCAGTTCAGGAGGGCAGGGGGGGTTGTCCCTGGGTGTTTGTGGATGTCCAGGGGGATGGGGGTTAGTCCAGGGGTGTGGTGGGGTTTGTCAAGTGGGGTGAAGGGGTGTTGTTTAGGGGGTGGTGGGAGTCATGTGGGGGGGGGGGGGTTTCCCGGGGTGTTTGGGGCTGTCACGGGGGTGTTTGGGGCTGTCCAGGGGGTCAGGGGGTAGTCCAGGGGTGTGATGGGGGCTATCAAGTGGGGTAAGTTTTATATGTTATCAATGTAAAAGCTTAATTTTTTCATTACTTCTTATTTTGATCTAATTATGTTTTTGTGGTACGAATTCTTGATTTTGTTTTCTGGTTGTTTCTGGGGGAGAGTATAGGACTGTATTGGATTTTTTTAAAAAAAATTTGTCTTCCACTTCGGTTATTTTATAACAGACATGATAAAGAAACCGGGGAAGGGTTTATCATGTCGGTTATTTTAATAACCGGCCTGATAAACACCCTGTGGAATGGTTAGTCATGTCAGTTATTTAATAACTGATGTTATAAAAGGCCAGGGAAATGGTTTATCACATTAGTTATTAAATAAACGATGTGATAAAAGGACTGGGAAATGGTTTATCACATAAGTTATTAAATAACCGATGTGATAAAGGGCCTGGGAAATGGTTTATCACATCGGTTATTTAATAACCGATGTGATAAACATCCCCTGAACGGGTTTTTAAATGTCGGTTATTATATAACCTGCGTGATAAACCCCCCCCGATTTATCACGGTGGTTATATAATAACCGACATTATAAACCCCCCCCCCCCCCCGGTTTTTGCATGTCGGTTATTAATTAACCGACATGATAAACACCACAATGTTATGTTTTTACGTCGGTTTTTGAATAACCGATGTAAAAAATGTTATTTATAACGTCGTCCATATTAACGTCGGCTAAAAACCGACGTAAAAAATGAAAAATAACCAACACAAATAACGTTTTCTGCACTAGTGTAATGAGCACCTACCATTGTAACGTAGGTCTAAATGGATATAGAATCATTGGATGCATCCGGCTCTACGAATAAACCCGTTATAAACCGATTGGAATGTTTGAATGTTAAACAAACAAGGTCATCTCCATTTCCAGAGGAAACCAAAATTGGTGAACCTGATGTGAATCCTTAACCAAGTTAAAATGATGCTTTAGTTATTTGGTAGGAACCTATTTAACATAATTTGAAGTCCAACAAGGCAATAAATAACATATGTGCTCATCCAAAATATGTAGTGGATGAAATTATCATGATTATGTCTGTTATTTGAAATAGGCACTCGTTTCCAAGATCTCTCTATGATACAGAAATGACATCTCTAAAGTTAACACCTGTGAATGCCTCTACTGCTACACCTGATGGATCTCCATCCACTCTGAGGATGACATCACCTACTCAGCATCTTCAATTATGGGTATCAAATTCACTGGTTAATGAATACTGTCATCATGTTTCCAATCCGACTCTAGAGGCCGCCCGACAATCCCTCCAAGTAAATAATTCACCCTGGTTGTCCGGACAGTGACGAACAGTGATCAAGAGGCTGGTGGGGCCAACCTCCATCTCCAATCGTTTTGGGTCATTATCCCCGGAATGCAATCACTAGTCACTCCCATATTATGAGGAGTTGAAAGAGAAGGCCACTCAAGGCCTTAATTCAAGGAGACATGAGTCCTTCACGAGGGAACAATCGCTGCCAGACTCATGTGACAGTGTGCCTTCAACATGATAAGGGTGCCGCCTTAACAGGTTTGGCTCAGGTTCCTCAGACCCAAGTCCGCAAGTCGAACCACTAGAGAAGAAATATGGTCAATAGGGAGAAGGTTCTTACTTCTACCCCCTCTGGAGAAGTCCATCATGCCAACTTGATGGCAAGCAATGAGCGGGAATATACACCCATCCGTCATGATGTTAACACCAAGAAGACTCGTCTGGTAGTAACATGTCGATCACTCCAGGAAATTCTGGTGGAGTATTATAGGCAGGCATAAACAACTGTTTATAAACCATCATCTTGTCAGCAGGATCGTCTGACTACAACCAAAGAAGCTCACTAATCTAATATGGAGACAACTGATAAGCAGGGACATACACATGTTTACAATTAACAGTTCTTTCAGCAGTCTCGTTAGCCAGTATTGAAGGAAATTCATCAACCATACTTGACGAAGAATACAGAAAAGAAACATACACTACCAATATTCATAAATCCTACCAACAATCTCATTTTTTAGCACTCGGAGAAGTCAGTCGGAAAGATCCAACAACAAATTTGGAGTAGACGCAACTCTCATCCCCCACACATGAGTACTGTCAGAATTAAATGATAGGAAAAAGAGGATAGGAGTAGGAATACACACCTACTCCAAGCACGGAATGTATGTATATTCCCGTTCCGGAAGCAGAAGTCACCAAGCACATTCTGACAATAGATAAAGAGAAGAAGCAAATCCATGCTCATATTCTGGATGCCTGTCATAATATTATAACAGCTTCAGTATCATCACAGGGATTTAAATGAAAATCTATCCCTACCAGTGGAGTGACACATCAACATATCACTGTAGAATAGGTACACACCTATGTTCCAGTCCATGAGGGTTGTGGGGTACACTCCCCCATGTCATACTGACATTCATGTCAGGCACATACACCTGGTTTTAATAGAGATAATCAGCCTAACATGAATATTTCTCTTGATCAGTCACATAAACAGGCCCATAATAACCACATTCATCAACAAGTGGTTCCGAAAGTTAGTAAGAAGGAATCTAATAAAACGACCCACTCAGCATAATCACGAAACCAAGAGCCAATATGAAATAAGGATTTGCTCGATGATGGAGTTATTGAAGCCCTCAGACAATTATCTGTTGGAACTGAAGATTCTAATTTATCATTTCCCAATATTGGGAACATTAATTCCGAAGGTCTTCATCATACACTTCCTCATGAAGGATTGCTTTAGGACAATTTGGTCGATCTCGAAGTATCATCTTCAGATGAGAGACATGAGAACTCTCCATGTGTCCAGAAGATCATGGAGAAAAATGTTTCATCTTTTGCTGTAACCCACCATGGTGGTCCTCCCCAAGATGAAGAATTTAGCTGCAAAAGTTCTCTCTACATAAGTAATTCGCATTGCCTAGAAAATTCATCAATGGACAATGCAGTAACAAGAAATCCCTATTATATTGAGGAACTTGCAAATGGGATGCTAGTCAGGTATGATGCTTTATCTCTTGAGGGTGAAATACTTTCTTAATAAAAAGATTGCCCGGGGTGTAGGTCATTATCTTAACCAACCCTGGGTCATTCATCATCTAGTTTGATAAATGAATTCTCTACCAATCTTTTTGAATCTGATGAAGCAACAAGGAAGTACCAGCTCTAGTCTAATCAGGTAGAAGAATCTTCATAGAATGATAAAGAGGAAATAATGAATATGAGAAAACAAATGGAAAAAGGTGAAGTACGAGTTATGTTTTGGCCTTTAGATGACTCTCAGTATGATTTTCCAGAGATGTTTATTGAATATAGAATTCATGATATTCATCTCAGCATGTGGAAAAATCATTGTCAATTGAAACTGAAAATATTATCTTATGATGAATATAAAAATCATGTCAAGATAATAGAAGGGTTACAACACCAAATTTATTTGGAATCTCTCTCAGTTTCTCGATATCTGAAGGCTGAAAAGCACCAAAGAGCCTTTCAGCGTTCATGCCTTAGCACACTAAAAATACTACGCCAGTTAATTTCCAATGCCCCATCTGGTATTCATATCTGGGGATGGGGTATTCATGGAGAACTACATTTCCCTATACTCTCCAGTCAAAAAAGCCCACTAAAAATGGTCTCATGCAATGTTATTTCCCATAGTCGGCCACAACCAATTGGTTTTGTTTGTAATCAATGGTTTTCTCAAGAACATGCCTTAACTAGTTCTTCCCAAAGTCAGGAATACAAAGAAAAAGTTGTCGAATTACGCTTGCATCAGGAAAGTGAGAATATAGAACAAGCTTCTTGTTTAGAGCGGGCGCATCATCAGGTGGCAGAAGTGTCAGAAATCATCCAGCGGTTATTTGAGCTAGGTGATTTGAGTGGATGTAGGTTGATGCATCTAGCCAATTTGTGGACTAATGTCTTCTAGATTAGGAGAGATTTTAAAAACGTCTCAGATGTAGCAGCTCCAGAGCCACCCAATATTTCTAGACTGGGGACTCTTTTAACCCAAACCTCGGAATCAAAAAATAGGATTCGAGGAGTTGATCTAGAATAGCTGGAACAGCCCCCATCCACCAGACTAGGGACTTTATCAAATCGTCAATATCATCCTTAGTGAAAGTCAGTCTTCTATTGATTAGGGAAGAACCCAAAAGAAGAACGAAGGCCTGAATTATCAAGATATTCCATAAAAATTATGCTTTGTCAACAAGATTCTGAGGGATCAAATCAAAAAAAGGCAATGTATCATCAAGGACATCAAAGAAGCCAATATCACAGAAATATCGATAGAAGAGATGCAATGCATTATGAAATAATAAATGTCATCAATGCCGTTGTTGTTGATCCTCCAGAACATGAGGCTCACTCAGAGGGACCAGATGAAGAGGTTCTTTCTCAAGAAGTTTTACACATAGACACAAATGAAAAAGGTGTTCATACAAGAAATCAAAGCCTTACAAAGAATCTAGGTATTCCTTCAAGTAACCAACTTCCCCTCTCTGAAAGGCTTCCAACAAGGGGAAAAGAATGAATCATGTTAAATTTCACCCTTCCTTTGGAGAAGGCCAATCACTCTCACTAGATTAAGGGTTCACACAATAAGAGGAAGAAATGAATGAATTAAAGAGGTTGAATTCAGAACTACATCAAGGTTTTTTTCCTCCTAAGTGTGCTAGAGTTAGTCAGACTATGGAATTTGTTGTGGAAACGGAGATGGATCAAGAGTATTCTCCTTTGCTAGTACACCCTCACAGGTGTAATCCTATGGGTCATGCGCAACAAAAATCAGTGGTGCTACCATCAGTTGCAGTACCAGCCACCACACCTGTCCATGCTCCAGTTATTTCACCCAAAATGGTCCGAGATCAGCCAGATGTTTCTCAAAGGTTAATGACTACCATTGAGTCATTAACAACTAGGTTTAAAGCAATGGAGGGAAAATGTGCACCAATTCAACTAGAAAATAGAGCTTACCCTAAATGGGTCGATGCAATTCCACCCCCATCAAATTATTAAAGTACAATATTCCCAATTTTTAATGTTTTGGGAGACCCATATCAACAATTAACACATTTGTTTTCTCTTTGTGATCCTATGATGGGATCCCCTCAGCAACAAGAAGTAGTTGAGATGAGGTATTTTTTATAGTCATTACAAGGGCCTTCTTTTGTCTAGTATACAAGCTTGCAATACCAGTCAATTACCAGTAGGAAGATCTCTACCAACGATTCCTTCTTCAATTCAGCTCAAATATGCCAAAGACAACAGTTTTTGATCTTACAAATTGTAACCAAAGGGAGAATGAAATAGTTTCATATTTCATTGCCTGCTGGAAAGGAATATCATATTCCTTAAGCTTAGCACTGCCTCAAAAAGAGTTATTTCCAATTTGTGTGGAAACTTTGTGTAATGAATTACGCACATCGTTGATCCATGTGAAATACATAGGAGGGTTTCAAGACCTTACTTTGATCGCTCAGTAGATCGAAGACTATCTTAAAAATACAAAGGATAAAACTCATGTAATTCCATCACCTCTAGGAAGGATAATGGGTAAAGCAGAGACTGCTACAGTTACGCTTAAACAAGCACATGTACCTTCTTCTACTTTAATAACTTCATCTTATCGAAGGGCTCCACCTCCTGAGCATCAACAACAGAGGTTGTTTCATCAAGATGATCAATGGGATCAAAGACAGAAACAATTTTAGGAGTTAAAGATCAAAGTTTATTCTTTCCAAAATGAAAAAGTTTCTGGTTACATCATTTCAGCTAAGGAAAATAATTTGGGTCAATTTCCAAGGCCCAAAAGGCCGAACAAGGAAGGAGATGAAGACCATCCCAACTATTTTCCATTTCATCAGATGTTAGGGCGTTACATTTAAGAGTTTTATTTCATCAAATAACTCCTACAAAAGTTGGTGGACTCGGGATAGGTAAAACTGAAAGGTTCTTCAGCCAGGTAGCATGTGTTACTGCTACAGATCAGGAGGAAGTAGACAAGTGGAAAGAATTCAAAAGAAAAAATGCGCAGAAATATGATGATTGGATCGACTGAAAAATGATCAACCAAACTCATTCCATTTTATGAACGCAATTGAAGAAACCAATTGTGTTTTAGGATATTAATTCCACAAGAAAACCCCCTTCATCAGAAGGAAAATCCTCAAATTAACGACATAATTCAAAGAAATGAGAGTAGTCAGAAGAAGATGAGATCGCATCAAAGCCCATGTTGTCTTTGACTCTGGATGAATTTATGCCATCTCCTTCAAAGCCACGGGCACTGACCCACTAAATGGAATACCCTAAAATGGATAATTAGGCAGTCTCCATCAGATGAAGAGTTGATCTTTGGTTTTGTTAATAGGATTCACTTAACAGATCATTATGCCATTCACAGTTTTGATCTTGATGAGCCTGAGTTCCCTGTATCAAAGATAGGAATTATAGGGAGTTCCAGAGGTCTAGGATACAAGGGAATACATGGATATCCCAAAATCCACTATTTAAATATGACCCTTGCTAGAACTATATATGCAGAAGAAACTCATGGCAGAGCCCTTAAGTGGGCTCAACATGAACAAGAAGGTTCTTCAACATATGGAAGATTCAGTCCTGACACAATTATTTTGGAGGATCGGTTGGAGGTTACACCTTCTTCCTTTCTTTAAACAAATAGACCTAGTCAGTATAATCTTACAAAGCTAGGAGTATTTCATACTCCTACCCCGATATAGGAAGCATCTAATTCCAAAGCATCAACTTCTAAGGTACCTGAGAAACCACATGTTCCTGTTGGAAAACGAAGACCTTTGGAAAACAAATGTGATTTCATGAAATATTTGGCTCACGTACCGACCATGTTATCAATTCTGTATTCCATGAATATATCAAAGGATCTTCGGGAAGCACTGATTGAGGCTTTGTCAAGCCCTTAGGAAATCAAAACTGAAATTGTTATGGCTGAAGTCTATCATATAGGGAATGATCCTGTAGAATTCCAGGCAGTGATATCTTTTACAGTTGAAGATGAAGATGCTTTTTTGCATAGACATATTAGTCATTTGTAATTATCTGTCAAGGTCAATGATGTAGACATCCTAATAGATTTCATGGATAATGGTTCATGAGTCAACCTCATCCCCATTCATACACTTCGTCGATTGTGACTCACTGAATCTGATTTATCTCCATCTACTTTGATGTTGCAAGGATATGATAAAAATGAACAAGAACCTCTGGGAGAGATCACACTCAGAACTCTCTTTGGTGATCTTGTATCCAATTCAGATTTCATGATAGTTTGTCAGGACACAGCCTTCAACATTTTTCTTATAAGAACTTGGCTACATCAACATGTGGATATCCCTTCATCATACCATCAATGTCTCAAATATTGGTTCAATGGTCAAATTGGGACATTGTATGGTGATTATTCCCCCTTCAAAACATGTGAATCTCATTACATTGAGGTGGATTCTTTCACATGGAGGGAAAGAAGAAATCCACAAAAAGTGAGGTTACCAAAGTTAATGCTCCATATGGTTTGGAAAATATTCCAGTAAACCCATTCATATATGTGAGTACAGATTACGAGTTGCCTATCAGTCAAATTGATAGGATCGACCCAAATCCAAATACTCTTATGGAATCATCCATAATTTCAATTACAGAAACCAAGCTAGACAAATTGGGAGAAATTTGTGATTCATCAAGCAATGTTGAAATCTCAAATGAAGATGTCTTCATTTCATCCACTGATATCCAACAACTCTATACTTCGCCAACCAGGTGATAAGAAGTTATATAAATTTCAGAGGTGAACTATGATGCCAATTCTCAATCCATCATCTCCTCTTTATTACCCATGGATGAACCTTCATCATCAATAGGGTCACAAATGGTAGATTCTTCTTCAAGATGTTCAAATTATAACAACTCTCCAGATCATGGAAATTCTGCTTCATCATCTACTATGCATGTAGAAGTAGAAGAGTAACACGTGTTGAAGAAGAATAGGATGATTTCAGGGATGCTCCTCCAACATTTGAAGAGGGTATCTATACTACTATGTATGAACATAGAAAAATAAATCTTGGTACAAAAGAAGATCCATGACTCACTTTAATTAGTGCGTCCATGACTCTGGAAGAGCAAGATATGAATGTTTCATTTTTAAAGAAACATTGAGATACATTAGCTTGGAACAATACATAAATACCAGGGCTTGATCCCGATGTTGCTACTCGTCATTTGGGTTTTCCAGAAGAACATCGAGGATTTATGAAATCCATAAGAAGAACACACCCAACTTATGCTTCCAAAATTGAAGCTAAAGTGGATATAATTATCAAATCTAACATTTTTATAGAAGTTCAATATCCCATGTGGATGGCTAATATAGTCCATGTGAAAAAAAGAATGGAAAATATATAGTTTTCATTTATTTCATATAGTTTAATCGGCATTTTCCAAAGGAATATATTCCAGTTCTGATCACAGAACTCTTAATTGATGCAACAGATGGTTATGAATCACTTTCCTTCATGGATGGATATTCAGGGCATAATCAAATCCAAATGGCTCCATAAGATAAAGAATATAAAGCTTACAGAGCCCCTCAGGGTGTGTTTTTCAATTAGGTAATGCACTTTGGCCTGAAGAATTCAGGTGCAACATATCAACGTGCAATGCACCGTATCTTCAAACCCTTTTTAGGGAAGTTTGTCGAGAGGTATGTGGACAATTTGGTGGTTAAATACAGACAATTTTCTAATCACTTGGATGAAACTTCAACAACACAATTTGAAGATGAACCCCTTAAAATGTGCTTTTGGGGTAACCTCAAAAAAATTTATTGGCTTTGTTGTACGCCATCGTGGTATCGAAGTCGATCTTGAGAAGAGAAATTCAATCCTTGGTATGACACCTACTAGAAATTTGAATGAATTGAGACGACTTCAAGGACACTTGAACTATATTCAGCATTTCATTGCCAATCTGGAAAGAAAATGTTTACCCTTCACCAAATTGATGAATAAGGGAGTCACTTACGGGGTGACTAAAGAATGTCAAGAAGAAATCAATATTCTCAAGAAATATCTCTTGAGTCCCCCGGTACTAATGCCACATGATTAAGTAAAGGACACTTATTCTTTACGTGATTGATTTAGACCGATCATTGGGTTCCTTCCATGCCCAAAAGAATGATGTTGGGAATGAATATAGCCTTTACTATCTCAGTCGGACTATTAATGAAGCAGAAACCTGACATTAAATTATTGAAAAGTGCTACCTAGTATTAATCATCGCAGTTTAGAAATTGAGACACTACCTGCAACATCATGAGGTCTAATTTGTATCTCATAATAACCCACTAAAATTCATCCTTAGTCGTCCAATGCTTACTGGACGTCTGGCAAGGTGGGCAGTTATTCTGTAGTAATTTGATATCTAGTATGTGTCTCAAAAGTCAATAAAGGGCCACGATCTGGATGAATTCCTTGCTGGACACCCTTCAGTAGAAGATACATCATTAGATATTGATCTTTCTAAGGAGGATGTCTTTTCTATTCAAGACAATCTTCCAACATGGGAAATTGAATTTGATGGTGCTTCTAGAAGTCCAATAGGGAAGAAAATGGAAGATCCTAAATTCAGAAATGTTGGGTTAGGAATTCTACTTATTTCCCTCGAATAGAAAGTTCTACCCTTTTCCATCTTATTGTTGGAAGGCGGTAAAAACAATTGAGAAGAATATCAAGCTCTCATCAAAAGATTGGGGTTGGCACTTCAGGCACAAGTGAATCACTTAAAGGTCAAAGGTTATTCAAACCTAGTAATAAAACCAGTCAATGGAGAATATGCCATTTGAAGAGATGATTTAATCCATTTGAATGATTACAACAGAGAGTTAATGGCAGAATTTTCTTTCGGAACCGACATTTTCTTATGTCCCACGATCACAAAATGCCCAAGCTGTTGCATTGGCTAATATAGCCACAGCTCTGGCCGATCCAAATAGGGATGAAACAATCATCAGTATTGCTCACAGTCATAAAATATCACCATATGTTCAAATCAGAACAGAGGAAATCAATGAAATTAGTCCCATTTCTAAAACATATGGTCATACTACAGGATAGATGACACCTATCCAGGAATACCTTCAAAATGGACCACTCCCACCTGATAGAGCCGAGAAAGAACTAATCTGGCAACATGTGGTCAGTTTCACTCTTTATGATAGCCCTGATCTTTTAGAAAAAATTCTCTTCAAAAGATGTTTTGATGGAATTATCTTCTAGATGCATTGACGGTGACGAGACAATGGCTGTAAGGAAAGAAGTACATGCCGGATTCTATGGTGCCCACCAGTCTGGACATAGACTATCAGATCAAATTCAAAGGCTTGGATACTTTTGGCCTTCAATGATAGAAGATTGTGTTGATTTCATGAAGAAGTGTCATTAATTCCATGAATGTGTCAACATCAGTCACCAACCCCCAGAGTTACTTCATATATCTAAATACTCATGGCCATTTTCCACATGGGGAATAGATATAGTGGGACCTTACCCTTCAGCTACATCCATGCATTTTACGTATATTCTTACTCCTACTAACTTATTTTCCAAATGGGAGGAGGTAATACCTCTCAAAGATGTTTTTTCTAAAAGAACTGTTAGCCTATTCAAGTCTAACACCATTTCCAGATTTGGTGTCCCTCATACCATATTGACGGACAATGGCACTAACTTCTATTCATCCGAGGTAAAGAAGTTGTATCAAGAATAAAACATCAAATCTGACCATTCATCTTAGTATCATGCAGCGACCAATGGCCAAATAGAAACCCTTAATAAAACTCTTTCAAACATACTGCAAAAGATGGTTGATAAATATAAGAAATCATGGACTAATATACTTTTTCATGCTTTATGGGCTTATTAGACCACCACCCACACTGCTATGAGATTAACTGCATATTTATTGGTATATGGAACAGAAGTAGTCCTGCCCATTGAATTTCAATTACCATCGCTCAGATTAGCCATTTGAGATCAGTCATCTAGAGATGAAAAATCTAAAAAGAGATTGGATGAATTGGAATGGTTAGATGAGAAAATATTGTGCACCCTACACCACTTGGAAGTCTACCAGAATCGAATAGTAGGAGATTTCCATAAAAAATGTTCGTCTTTATTCATTCATTTAAGGAGAATTGGTATTGGTTCTCAGAACTCCAATGATATAAGGAAAGAAACCTCCCAAGCTTGAGCCAAAATGGGAAGGACCATACTCAATACATAAGGTCTACTCTAATGGGGATTATTCTTTAATCTCAATGGATATAAAACTCATTACAACTCCAACCAATGCAAGATTCTTGAAGAAGTATTATTTGTAACAAAAATTCAAAGTCCTAGCTACATGACGCTAAACTGTACAACACTCTTCGTCCAACCTGATGTTAAACTGTATTTTCCTAGATACATGACGCTAAACTATGCATCACTTATCCTTGCTATATGAATTTAAACTTTACAGTCATTATTTTTTCCTTACTGCATGACATTAAACTACATAGTCCCTCCCTAAGTCCTTACATCATGACATTAAACTGCATAGTCCCTCTTTCGTCCAACATGACGTTAAATTGTGTCCAGTCCCTTATATGTCCTATACGACATTAAATTGTGCATTGTTAGGGTTGTTCCTACTTATTGTGTATCACATCGAGTATGACTCACATGATCTTAGAGTAAACTTCAACCATACCACCATCTCTGGGTCGCTAACCATGCGTATGTCCCAACACCATTTTTTAGGTCGTGGTCCTCATGAATAACTTGATCACCAAATCATTCTCTAATCGAACAACGCAGACATTGATCCATTCCTTCTAGGCTACGTACGCAGGCAACCTACTGAGATTCAAGACTAAAACTAATCTCTTCACATTGGATCACCTTCATCTCATATGATGTTGATTTATGAAGTCTCCCCTAAAACCAATTTTTTTACATTGGTTGACTACTCATCCTTGCTATATGACAATAAACTATTAAAAATTTTGTCCTGTATGACAATAAACTACAACATTAATTAACACCCTCACCTAAGAGGGAATCATTATTTACATTGATCCCCAATATTGTAATATTCCAAAGACTAGGTCCATACATGGCAATTCCTGAACATTAATCTTGGGTCAAACCATCATTGCACTAGAGTCCCCTTTCTCCTTTCACTTGTATGAACCAAATATGTACAGAGGGTATTTCAAGAACTACATGTGGCTTGATTCCCATCATTATGGGATATGTAGGAATGCTTGAGAGTCCCTCAAATCCAGCCCAATGTCTTTGGGCCTAACCCCAAATTCCACTTTCAGCCCCTTGGCTGAGAAGTCCCCCTATGAAAACATGAATGTGGTAGGAAAACCCTGGTCTTCATTCACATCAGGTTTAAAAAACACATGATGTGTATTATTTATTATGGTCTGATCTCTATGAAATTAAACTAAGATCTCATACACTCTCATCCCACATGTTGTTAAACTATATTTCAAGAACTATGTATGGCTTGATTACTATCCTTATGGGAAATGTAGTGAAGTCAAACACCTCAATTCAGGACCCATCCACCACATTATTATTGTTAGAATTGGTCAATGTATCTCATTCATTCATTGTAAAATTCCCATTTTGATGTTTCATATTCCTAACCATAAATACATCCAGATCTCTATAACCCTTTTCTTCACTTTTGGTCGTAGAATGTCTGATACCCAAGAGTTCTTTTGTCTGACTATGCAGCACATTCCCTAAGGCGACCTTGCATAAAAAGTCTAAATAATTGACATGTCTGCCAAGAGATTCTATTATTTGACAATGCAGTAAATGCCCTTAGGTGGCCCTGCATAATTCAACCCCCTAACGAGTTTGTTAAATAGTGGTAACTTTATTATTGGGAGGAAAACCTCTTTTGTCCTAATTTTTCATAACGACAATATGTAGGGATCTGCAAAAATATCCATCCTTGAAATATTTTCCCATACTCTTTTTCTTGATTTAAAAGTATTTGGCTCTACGGTTTACATTTCCCTTCCCTACGTTTGGGTCAAACCTTCACAGGAGTGACATTCATCCAATTCTTAGACAATATTGATTGGAAATATCCTCTCCATATTCAAGTACCTCTCTCCATAAAACAGACTCTATGATTTGGAAATTTTAATCTCTATAATCATTCACTGGCTTTCTAGCAATAGAAAAGTGAAATTTCTGAGAGTTATTTTGCCTGACTATGCAGCACGTGCCCTTAGGCGTCCTTACATAAGTAGTCTACATAACAGACATGTCAGCCAAAAGATGCTATTATTTCACTATGTAGCCAATGCCCTTAGGTTTCCCTATATAATTCAACCTCCTAACGGGTTTTTTTAAATAGTGGTAACTTCACTCTTAGGAAATACTTCTTCTGATGATTTTTAGCTCTTTTTTCATATCATTCTTCAGATTAAAAATTTCTTAAGTTATTGTTTACATGTTTTCCCCCATACATGGATATGGTAAAATGTGTTCAGATAAATTATCAAGGAATTGAGTAAATTTTAATCCATTCGGTCAAAGCTAATAGACCTTAAACATTCGCCCTTTTTATGACCGATGTGAATGACTTTAAACTGCCACAAAATATAAGGGAACTCTGAACAGAAGTCATGTCCCAACTCACTGACCATATATTTAGTAAAATTTAGGTAATATTGAGAAACGAAAAGTTTTAAAGTTTGTCGGGTTATTTTTTTAATCCATGAAAAAATAAAATTATTCTCTCTAGGCCCATTAGCTAAGGTAAAAATTTAGAACACATAGAAATAGAATGCATGCATGAATGATTGAAGATGAATGTTTTTTTAATTGATGCACAAGAGTTAGAAGGGAATCCACAGACTAGAGTCTCTTCTCTTTTTCAGGGATTACTAGAGACTTTAAACATAACTATTCATTTGATTTACGACATCCTGAGATTCATCAGTAGCCACATGAAGATCATGCACTCGACTAGCTTCACTCTTTTCAGCTTGATGGAGTGCTTTCTTGGATTCAACGATGGATTTCATACCATTTTTTTGAACTCCATACAGTGAATTATTAAGCTGGCCACGTTCCCCAGTAACATCATCTAACAGTTGCTGAAGGTGCATCTGCTGGAAAACATTCTCCTCGATCTTATGCTTCAGCTCATTCAACATGGTATCAATATCATCCTCACCTCGGGACACCACAGCCTCAAATATGCTGATATTGTCCAATATCCCCACTCTGGTCAGGTCTTGACGGTACCTCTGCTCCTGCTCCCTCCTTAAAATGAATTGTTTCACCACAGCATGGATCTCTTGATATCCAAAACCGCCAAGTCCCACCATGATGAACATGGATGATAGTAACGGGATCTTTGAAGACGGTTCATCAATAGGCACATAAGATATGATCTTCCATATGTTCTGCCATGCCTTGCGAAGTGAAAATTGGAGTGCCTTGTGTACTACTGGGTTTGACTCAGCATCACTATCACATGGGGGCATAAAATCTGAGATTAATGAACTAAGAGTAGTGCCCTATTCTGCTCCTCCCCCAAACCCTTGTTATTCCACTTTCTATTCCCGTTGTGGTAAAGGCTAAGGCTTCATCTCCAGATCTAACCACTCAAATTGATGGCCCTACATAGTCAATTGAAATTTTTGGTTAGTTTCAATGGATAAAATTTTTGATTTTGATGTCTTTAAAATTTAGTGCATCCACAAATATTATAATCACTTACCCAATTGTAGATCAACAACATGAGAAGGCTCCTCCCCATCTTTCCTAGCTTAAAAATGATTTTTAGGATGGGGTTCAGGAAGCTTTTCCGGGTTAAGCTCCACTTGAGCTAGTGTCTCTACAATATTATGGTTGTCTATACCCCCATCAGGAATTGGCAGGTCAACATCATTCTCAGATGGAACTGCAAATCTTAACCAATCATGGTCAGAGATGTAATAAAAAGTTATTTTAATAGGATTAAGGATAACACTCAGGTCCAAAATCTTCTAAATTACATGGTTTTTTATCATGATCTAAAATGTCTTCAAAATATTTACCATGTTTCATCAATTCTTCCAAAGATATCTCAAATTCCTTGTTAGTCTCACCAATGGGAGCATTCGATGTATCTTCTTGGAAACCCTCATCCTGCAGCCTCTGACCCCGGACAATTTATTCAGATAAAATTACGACATCAGTTGCAGTGGCTGCCAAATGATCACGTGAAGGTGTTGAACATAAAGTATCATATAATGGAAGTCAGTTGATGTTTTCATTCAACATTCAATGAAGTATTGTTAATTTCCTAGAAGCAGGCTCTTCTCTCCATGTAGCAGTAGTAGGAGAAATACTGGGAATAGACACTAGATCTTCTCCAGGAGGAGCCAAGTCAGCGTGAACATGTGATTGTTTAGAAGTACCCTTCGTCATTCTCATAGGAGGGTCAATACTCTCTCTTAGAGGGGAAATTGAAGAAGCCCAAGCAATCCCAAGAAGTATGATCAATCATTTCATGGGTTAAGACTCATGACTATCCAAAAGACATACCACTACTCATCAAGCATTTAGTTGTGGAAATATTCTTTCAATGCCTTTTCTTATTCATTGTTTTGGGAGTGATGACATCATCATCGCTAAATATAGGAATTGGAGAATGAAGATCTATGTTTAACTCCTTGTCCATGGCTTCCTGGCCTGGAGATATCTCACCGGGCTCACGAGGAGATTCAGTAGCCCCGATGGCAGTAACACCCGGGCTATACTGTGGTGAAATAACCTCAACAGTTCCTTTCATTGCAAGCTACAGGATGAAGAAAATAATTTCCTTTAGTAACAAATCATTAACTAAAATTATGTTTCAAAGAAAATAAGTTAAGAGACATACATCTTCAGGAGCCACATAATCATTCCACTACTCATCTCCAGAAGCACAAGTCCCCTCAGGGGTGCCACGATATATCATTTCCTTCACCCGCTTGGTTATAGTAATGGAATCATTGGTGGAATATATGAGAATCTCTAGCTCTTTTATGTACGCCCACACTTCATTGGGTTTATCCTCGAAATAAATATCGGTAGAGGCCTGATGAATCCCTATTTTAGGGGTGTTTAGCCCTTCGCATAGGTCCAGTTAGGCAGTTTCAGCATCGCAATATAAACTCCTCCATGTCTAGACGCCCTCTGGTCGTAGATATTCAACATGTGTACTAGAAATCTGTGAGGGGGGTCCTATAATCATGGACTTCAACTTATTACTAGCTTATGTAACAATAGATAAAGGGTAAGAAAATAAATACTGTTGCTCTATAAAGAAATGGAGATTATATTGCCTCAATGATATAACTCACCATGAGTCGATGTAGTGGGTATCATGATTCTGACAGGAGGATTATATCTGGTAAGAGGCCGATTTGACACATTTAATGCCTCATCATCCCCATCGTGAGAATCCAGTGAGTCGGCCCTAGGTGAGGAACCCATTTAATCAGCTCCGGGTGTGGAAGAGTCGCCTTCCAGATGAAGGGTTCCTTTCTCAACAGTTCTCTTCTTTTTTCCCACCCGATTAACTGGATGATTCAATACCCTTCCAGGGTATGAAGCTACCAAGTTCCCGTCATACCATGTAGTCAAGTTACTCACCACTTTTTCAACTGGTAGATCAAACACTTCCCCGGTCATCTCATTAGATGTCCGCAACGATAGTTGTCAGGAAACCGTCTGATGCTGGTCTGACCTAACATGCACAGGAGGGGATACAACAGTCTGCTATAGACACTTGAATTGGAGTGAAAATCTGTATGGATCATAGGCCTCACATAAAATATCACTTTCAATCCTGGAATCCAATACACCATCTCTTCAAGACAACATGTATGACCTCAATTCCATGCTCTTTGTTCCATAAAAAACAAACCTCCCGGTTGGTGGATTTCCATAAAGAAAGAAATGGAATTCCTTGAACATGATTATCCTCTCCTTCATATCATAAGAGTTGAGGGCTAATAGAAAAATTCAAGAAAAAGTTTTCATTGATGGATAGAAAGAACTTCCAAGAACCTGTACTCCATTATGTACAACATATGTCCCGAAATAAGTGGCAATCCATCCCCACAAAACATGGAATGGTCCCACTATTCTCAAAGGAGACATATCCATAAATATGGAATAAGATCCTATGAATCTTTGATAAAATGGGGGTGGCCAACACAACCATTTTCCTATCATCCATCTTGGCTGCAACAACGAAGGACCCTGGACTGACGCCTCCCTTTGAATACCTAACTGGAAGAAGATAAACACTAAGCCACAAGGCTAAGAAGCCCGCCAGACAGGACTTTTCTGGGATTCTCTGATCCACTTCGTACGCCCACTTCTCAAATTCCCCTTCTTCTAGAGTCGGCCAGAATATGCCAGAGGCACCACTCTTCTCTGTTCTGGGGTAGGTTGTAGGATGAGTACAGGTGGGCCCCTTCTCCTCCTTCTTGTTAAAATCTTATCCATCCACTCCTTTGGATGAATATCCTTTCTAGAATGATTTATGGAGGTATTTGAGTTCTTGATCATCTAGAAAATTTTCAATAATTCTCTAGTAAAAACCAGAGTCTTCTCTAAATCATTCCAATTCACCTTGGGAGGGATGAATTCATCAGAAATATCACCTAAAATTGGATCCCCCCGAGATCTTGTAGACATCCCACAAACTGATGACTACTTCTCCATGATTCAGATGGAATGAATTGGATTCTGGGCTCCAGTGGCTGATTAGCTCCGACATAAAGTCATCAGTCCTCTAGAAATATAGTTTCCCAACCCGGACGACTTCATATATTGTATCACCTTTCAGATCCTTGACATACTCCGCCCAATTTTGTCACACCCAATATGCCTACATCCATGTTGGCTTCACACCTATTCTAGGACAGAAGTCCCGACTCATCTTCCAGCCTTTGGATTGACCCATATGGGAATTTTGGAAGATTGAGGGATTATTGGTGAAAAAATATTCGACACAAAGGGAAGACGGAAAAGAATCCCGCACGCTGCCTCGCAAAGCCCCGACGTGGATCTCCCTCAAGCATCACGCCTACCGTGAAGCCCTAGAGGCGGTAACGCTCCGCAAATTCCCTGACTTTTGTGAGCCTTCCGTGAAGCCCCAGAGGCTGTAATGCTCCGGGAACGGACAGACGTTCGCAACCCACCGTGAAGCAACCACAACCCCTTCGTGCCACGTGAGCGCTGCTTCGCGGCACCCCTTGCCTAAAAATAATTGGCTCCCCCTGAGCCCACGAGACATACAAACCGACCATTCGGTTTCTTAGCTCCAAAATCGCGAAGCACCCTTTGCTCTGGGAATCATGAGATCTACGAGGTATTTTTTCATCGCGAGAGGCCTTCACCTTGCCTCATTTTGAGCCCCTCTTCTGAGAGGGATTCCCTTCGTAAAGCCTCAAGTCCTAAGTGAGGGAAGGGGATTCCCAAGGGAACCCAGGAAGCCGCTGAGCGTTTATGCTTCGTAAAACACCCATCATGTACAAGTGATCCACATGACAAGTCGGGGTCACTGTATTTCACAAATCACACTACTTCACAGCACGTTTCTTCGTGAGGCACCTCCGCTTTGTGAGGCTGTGCTCCGCGAATACCCTTCCACTTCCCAAAGAACCTCCCACTTGTAATTATGCCCCATGCTAAGGCACTCCACTTCGCAAAGAACACCCCTTCTCTATGAAATTCATCTTCCCATGCGACCCTCCAGGTTTTCAAGATGTGATTTCAAAGTCCCATGGATGACACCACTCATAGCGTTGCTTCACATAATGATTCTTTGCATGGGCACGCTAACGGCTATTGCTTCTTCGCATAGCCATGCTATCATGGACCCCTCAATGGTTCAATCTGTGACCCCCCTTTACCACGGCTTTTCTAGTACCTTCCCTCCCATAAGGGGTAGGGGGTACCGGTCATGTATGTCCTAAGGGTGTGGAGTAAATCCACCTCATCCATGTTGCAGGACGTTAAAATGCCAACCACCTCATCCTCAACACATGACGTTAAACTGTGACCTGATCCCGTGCCCCGCACATAGGGTCCCCCCGGCTCGAACATTATTTACGCCGCTTGTCTCCACGGGAATGGAATCACCCACACAGGGGATGATATCCTCATCATCAGAGTGGTGTATGTCCATGGGAGAAGGGCAAACACCTTGGTGTAAGCCCCCTAGCCCCTCTTGAGGAAGGTATCACCCATGCACCTCTATACTTCTCCACTGCCTAGGCCAATGGAGGGCGTGATAGGGAACGAGGAACCTTCCATCTTTGGTCCCAAATCCCTCTCCCGCTGCGCTTTGCTGCACAATGGGCATCCATCCCGGAGTAAGTCCCAGCACCGTGGGCCGCCTAACGCGTAAGCCCCTCTTCATTTCTCACGGACGCACCCTTCACGACGCGATCGTCAGGTCTCTGCTGCCTCTTGTTTCTCACACCGAGCATTACTCACGTGGGCTTAGAGTAAGCAGCGACCATGGCAATGCCCTCATCCAGCATGATGTTAATCTCTATGCCTTCATCCAGCATGACGTTAAACTACATACCCTCATCCCGCACGATGCTGAACTGCACATCAGAACTACGAGGACTTTGATCCATGTCAAGGCATGGTATGTAGGAAGCCTCCACAACGTTCAAGCCCACCACCCGGTCATTCCAACCTCATTCATGTCGGTTCGCCCCCCACAATGGGCATCCTACAGTTTAATCCCCACACCATTTGAACTATGAGGTCTTTGATCCATGTCAAGGAATGGTACGTAGGATGCCTCCATGAGGTTCAGGCCCACCGCTCATTGTTTATTCACGTCAGGGTTCGCCCTCGTCCTGCATGACGTTAAACTACATTCCAGTCCAGCGGTAAGCCGTTGTGACCATCCTGAACTACGAGGAATTTTATCCATGTCAAAGAATGGTATGTAGGAAACCTCATGATGTTCAAGCCCAACACCATTGGGCCAAGGTCCACCTTCACATCGGTCCAGCAGTGCACCATTCTGAACTAGGAGGACATTGATCCATGTCAAGGCATGGTACGTAGGAAACATGAAGAGGTTCATGCCCAACACCATCGGGCCAAGGTCCACCTTCATGTCGGTCCTCTGGCGCACCATTTTGAACTACGAGGACTTTGATCCATGTCAAGGCATGGTATGTAGGAAACCTCACGATGTTCAATCCCAACTCCATCGGGCCAAGGTCCACCTTCACGTCAGTTCACCATCACCATCCCGAACTATGCAAGCATTGATTCCCTACCACGGGGATACGTATGAGGTCTCTTCGAGGCTCAAGCCCAACTTCATTCTCACCCTTCCGATAATCCCATTTGATTCCCCCTCCACTTCATTCATCCATCCATCATCCATCCTGATTCTCACCCGAGCCGCCACATACCGATGAGATCCTGCCACTCCACTCCCCTCCGTAGCGTCTGGGAAGCCACCCAAGGGCTCGCCCCGATATTGGCATCCCCTCAAGGGGAAATTCCTTAATCTGATCCACTATAGATATTGTTCTGATCAGGTCGATCCATCTCCGTTGGACGTTAAACCTACGGTATACCCTGTGTTAAACATAATAAGCTGAGGAAAACCTCAGATACATGCCTATGGCATATGATTCCCCGCGCTAGATGTGGGATGTCTTGGGCTTCCACGCCCTCAAGAAGCCCTATAATAAGGGAAAAAAGACCGAAATGCCAATTCCCAAGCATTCAGACACGTTACTGATGCCTCGATGTGACTACTCCCCCGACTGTAGGTTACTGCCCTGACCGGACCCTTTGGAATGTCCTGAAAAAAGTAGTGTAATTAACCAGCATCCTTGGAAACATGACACTGGGATGAGTTTCACTAACAACGTATTAAATCTACGAGGGAGACCCGGACTAGGTGACGAGTTCCGAAGAGGAATACACGTAAGGAAGAACCGACATCCCATCATCCCGGTTTCGATCAAGGAGCAGACGTCCCTGAATAAGGAGTGGATGCCGCCCACCTTTGGAAATCGGGAATACGGGGCAACACAAGAACCGCGCCTATCGCGCCCAAGTGGACGGACGAGCACACCCCGGAGAAAGCATCGGAAACATAAATGGTGAACTCGACATGAATTTCGTCACCTCAATATGGAGATTAGTAGCGTTCGAGACATATGTAGATTGACGTGCCACCAGATCCAGATATCCGGCGCCGGGTCCTGCAATGCAAATAGTGGGCCTGGCATGAAACTCACCAGAAGTTGGGGTAGTAGAATGTGGGGAATTATGTTCTGTAACATTGTTGGCATGGGTCCCTCTTACCGGCCACAGAAGACGGAATGACGCTGGGGCACTGGTTGTCAATTCTTTTCCTTGCAGTACTGATGAGTTGATCTCCCTACTTCCCAAGAACCAGGTTGCTGCTATGGAGACACGGTCCCCGCCCGCTCTTCTACGTAGGGGTGGGGGAAACACCAGCACAACCACTCTGCGTGGCTGCACTACCGTCACGACGACCTCTACATCCATGAATATGGGACGCCCACGTCCCCTCTCCCTGCCAGAGATCATCCAACGAAGGGTGATCAACAACATTTTACGTAGGTACGTGGAGGAATGGGTCATCCCAACACGGGATATGGCCCGCTTGGACCGGGAAGCGTCCAGGCCCCGCTGTCAATGCCGCCTTCAAAGGCCACGTAGGGGACCATGCTCCCCACCCCAATGTTCAATCATTTTCGGAGCCTGTCCCTGGAATGCCTCGACGACTCATCGCCTTACGCTAATGAGGCGGGTGATGTCCAACTCAGCCTGGTCAGAGTCCCAATCCAAGGACTCTAGGAAAGGGCCCTGATCCAGCCACGTCAGTGCCACCGTCCGAATTTCCCAAAGGAACAGGTAGGCTATGCCCCTGAACCAGCTGCACCGGCTCATTTGAACCGACGCCAGCATTGGGCCTGAGCTGAGTACGCCCATCAAGGGGAATCGACGTCAAAAACTACTATGGCCCGAGCCACCGCTGACGTGCATCATGGATTCCATGCATACACTGAGTGGGGGAAATCCTTCACCAAGCTAGGAGCGAGGCTCCAACCACCCCACGGGCAGGCTAGGTTGACTCTCCGGGTCGTAGGCCCGAGTGGTGATTGCCGCGAACAAATCCACGGTGACATCACTCCGTACAGAGGTCCTCCCCATACCACCATTCCACAGAGAGTGGGCATTTCCTGCTCCAAATCTCATCATGGAGGGATGCCTCATGCTACCCCCATCTTGAATGAAGACCTGTCCGATGGCAGTGATACACGGAGTGGAAGCCTCTCCCACGCCCACCACACTGGGTATGGAGTTCCTCCTCCTGCCCCCGACCATCGATGTGAAAGTTTTGCCCATCCGGTCCCTCTCAAATGTGGGGATCCTCCCTACATCCTCTCTGCAACTGGTGAAGGTCCCCCTCAGCTTGGAAACCTGAGGGGTAAAGGTCAGCCTCGCTCCACCCGCTTCAAGCATGGAGGTCCTCCCCATGCTCCTGTCGATTCCAACAGAGGTTCCACCCACATTGGTGTTTTCCATGGAGGTCCTCCCCATGTACCCTCTGACATCTTCCCCAGTTCCCCTTGCACCCTGGCCATCTCAAACATAAGTCCTTTCCACCCCAGCACCATTGCGGCCTCGAGACTATATGTCGAGAATCAGCCTTGTCCCGAAGAGCCATCCAGGGGAAGGAGAGCGGGTCATCGCCGCGACAAGAAAAATCTTCGGAAATCCCAGGTTGAGATCAAATCAGCCCGCTTCTTGAATTATGAAGAAGAATGCGACTCAGCGATGGAACCTTCTCCCCACTCATCCGTGTCAAGGACCGGGGCAGGAACAAGGCGTGTCAGCCTCATTCTCCAGATATGCAAATTCCATCAGATTCCTGCCTCTCTTCGTAGGCATATCCAGGAGGACGAAATTGCGGAAATTCTGCACGTTCCGACCGTGAAATCACCACTATCGTCAACGGAAGCGCCTTATACCTCTACCAGAGGTCACAGAGTGCTATTTTGGGGAAAAACAGCAGTAGAGCAACAGAGGGACCCATCACTGGTGACCGCAATCCCTGCACCAGAAGATGTGACAATCATTCCGTCATATCGCGATATTGTGGTTAGGTTACCTCACTCCTCGAGGGATGGCCTGGAATTCGGCGGTCAGTCATCTCATTCGCCGTATTCTCCGCCGCCCAGCTTACTGTCCCAGCGGTCCGCCTCAGTACCGCTACCGGTTCCTCAACCTCCTCCGTTTGACGAGTGGGGAAATATGGGGCCAGACCCTGAGTCCGAGCCTAGGAGCTTCTGGAACATTCTCGCGGCAGATCACTTCCCAGAGAAGTTCTGGCCGATGGCAGCGCCAAACTTTTGCACGCCGGAGTCCCTTACCCCAGAGGAAGTAGGGTCCTTCCGCCAAACCCTATGGGTGATGCACTTCCGCCTTCGTTATGAGCGGGTAGTGTACCCCAGGAGCCGAGAGCACTTTGAGGAAATCGGTGAGCAATGTTGTCTGATCGATTTGGCTGCACTCCCTATGGCCCAGCGCCCTGAGTCACCAGGCCACCAGAGCACCCTTCAATGGAAATGCATTCAGAGTCTCAAAGTACTCCATAGAATCATGAGGAAAGCTACCCCCCATGTGCAAGTCCATGGATGGGGACAGTATTCCACCCTCCTCTTCAGTCCAATACGAAGGCAGCCCGATTCGTTATGCGACATTGAGGAGATGCCCCCAAGAGGGGTCGCGGTCCACAAGGCTGACGTTGTGGACAAGGACGATGAGCTTGAATTTCTTGATGGAGACATACCCCCTGAGGGTGTACCATCACGGCTGGACCCATTAGCGAGGATTACCAGTCAGTTGAGAAACCTTCTAGGCCTCCCTGTACCCACTGAGTCGCAGGTACTCAGTCAGATGACTGGTAAGGGTAAGGAGCACGTCGGAACTGTCAAGCACTCCGACCCATCTTCCTCAGTGCAGAAGATGGATGATGACCCCAAAAAGGCCGCATTGCGCCAGCAGCTCAATGAGAATAAGAGGCTGGTCGATGAACTCCTGGCTGAGTGCACTGCAGAGCGGCGACCCGACTATGGTAATCCCAAGCCGGGGCAGCATGGGCAGGATCATTTTCCCCCCGGAGAGATTCCTCTGGGCAACCCTGATCATGATACTTTCGCAGACAAGGCAGAAGCCGGAACTCATGGAAAGAGGGCGCGATACGTCTTCCCAAACCCTCCTGAACGGTCAGGAAATCTGAGGAATCCTGCCCGGGTTCCCCTAACTGCCCCACAGGAAATTCCACCAGTCACTCCACGAGTTGCTGAAGCCATTTACCATGTCAAAGAACCCAGAAACGCACTTAAGATTACGGATCCCCGTCAAGGTAGAGGCCCACACCCTGATGATCTTATAGTGGCACTCATCGCCTGCCTTGATGCATTGGAAACACAGTAGGTTGCAGTCCCACCAGATGACAAGCCATATCCCACGTGGGTGGATGATATGCCTGCAACTCTGGGTTTTGGGAACCCCACTTTCTCACCCTTCAGTGGGACAGGGGACCCGCCACAGCAGTTGGCTCATTTTTTTTCCAGGTGTGCCCCCATGTTCGGGACCCCGACCCAGCAAGAAGCCGCCAAGCTCTGATGTTTCGTGCAGTCATTGGAGGGCCCTGCATTCTTCTGGTACAACCTGCTCCCTATCGGATCGGTGACCGGCTGGGAGGATCTCTGCCGGCAGTTCCTATACATGTTCAGCTCCACCATGCAAAAGACCAGCATCGTAGACCTCTTCATGTGCAAACAAAGGCCTGATGAGAGATTCGCAAAATTAATCACCCGGTGGAAAGGGCTTATATACTCCCTCGACATGCCCCTGACTCAGGAGAATTTACTGACAATGTGTGTAGGAAATGTTAAAACAGAGCTGGTTCATTCCTTGATCACCCAAAACTATCATGGAGGGTTATGAGACTTCTTAGATAAAGCCCAGAGCCTTGAGGAAGCTCTGCAACAGGCTAGTTAGGCACGTTTGCTGCCCCCTATGATCCCAGCAAGGAGGGCCAGAGCAGATCCCGCTGTAGTGGCCCAAGTAGAATCCCCCAGGTAACTAGAGTTTCTACTAGTAGCACCGGCTCTGCATCCTCGCAGAGGCCCTCTTCCTTAGGCACAACCTCTTGCCCAGTAGCGAAGGCCTCAGAATAGACAGGTTCCCCCATGCAATGTGCCACCACTACCAAGGCGGTACAATCAGTTACCGCCTCCTCGGTAGGCCCCTCGTCATAGCCAGGCTCCCAGAGCTCCCTTTCCGGAAAGAAGGCACCATATATACTCTTTAAACTAGGATCAGGTACCCGGTTACTTCCGAAGTGACCTAGAGCAAGGGATCGTGCGCTTACTCGACTGGAGAAGGCCAGCAGAGGCGAATCTCACCAATCGCCCCAACTACTACCCCTATCACCGGATCATGGGGAATACCCTCAAGCGGGTGCTTTGTGTTTAAAGACTAGATCCATGAATAGGTCAACAACAATATACCGAGGCTATGCCAGGCCCCGACATAGGTAGTGGGTGTCTTTGTCAGATCAGAAAGCAGTAGTGATGACGATGGCGAGTGGCATAAGGTTTCCATCTGCGGGTCCCAGAGGTATGATGACTGGATGGCTCGTAAAATAGTCGCTCGTGCCCATGGTATCATTCGAGCGTGTCTGATGTAGCCAAAGCCTACGAAGGAAGCAGCCAGTACCTCTGCGACATCATCCCAGCCGGCCTCTTCTAAAAAAAGTAAACAACAGCGACGTAATAAGAAGAATCGTGCTCCCCCACTATCCTCATTATCCCGCACTCTTGGAGAAATTATGCCCCCTGAAATGGGGATTACTCTAATAATCCGCCAAGTGGTAGATGATTCGTCAAGCGACAGCTATGGGTATGCTTCGGTTAATACCGTGGAGCTAGTAAATCCCTACATGACTCCCAATGAGGGGGAACTCCGGGCGAGCTTCCCCAATGTCCCCAGTCGATGTCAACGTCGGCGGAACTACGACCACATGGGTCGTCGAGGCACGTCAGTGGGCGCTTTCAGTCAGGTTGTGCGCGCTGCTGAAACCAGACAGCAGGCTCAGCACAGAGCTCAACACATTCCACCACATCTAGTGACATCATATCTACCTCCACTGTCGTTTGTGCTACTAGATCAGGCAGAGATGACCTGTCCGTATCGTGGTCAGTCATTCTCGGCTGCAGGACAATATCCGTTGCCTTGTCCTAATCCGATGACTACTCTATAGGCCTCAACTAGTAGGGAGCGGGATGTACCCAGTACCAGCCAACCACCGGTTCAACCGGCAGTACCCACTATGCCTCCAACTGCGGAACGACCTCCTGTAAGCAGAGGTTCGCATTTGGCATGAATGTATGATGTCCTAAAGCACCTTTCCGGCATCCCAGCAATGCTTTCTATCCTCGAGGCTCTTCGCCTATCATCTGAAATGTGTGAGGAACTCTCCGATTCCCTAAGGATCCCCCTCATGTTTGAGACGAAGCTAGCAGCTGCAAAAGCCTCCCACACTGAGGTAACTGAGAATACCGAATGCCAGACAGTTATCTCGTTCTTCGATGAAGACGAAGACCCTCCCATACAGGGTCACATTCTCCCACTATACATCACTGGTCAGTTCAACGGCGTTGATGTCCTTCACTACCTCATTGACACAGGTTCTGGGATCAACTTAATCCCGACCCAGACACTGCAGAAGCTGGGTTTGTCAAAGGATGATCTAACTCCCACCGACCACAGAATTCAGGGATATGACAGGACTGAGTAGACTCTAGTCGGAAAGATCAACTTGAAGACCCAGTTGTGTGGCCTAATTGGCAGCACCGAATTCATGATTGTCTCCTAGGATACCGCATTCAATGCATTGATGAGAAGGCCACGACTCCATCTGCATGAAGCAGTCCCTTCTTCATATCACCAATGCCTCAAATACTCCCTCAATGGTTGAGTAGGTATGTTCCAAGGAGATGCATCTCCTTTTTCCTCTTGTGAAGCCCGTTAACTGGATGTTGACTATTACAAGATCAACGAAAAGAAAATCCTAGAAAGTGAGGTTGAACTCGCCAAGGCCAAAAGTGATCCATGGGCTGTTATAGATGACGCCTACATCTTCCCAATCCATCGGTTGGAGTCCACGACCCCCAACATGGGGAAATGTTTTGCTATTTTGGGTACAAGAGGAAGGAATGTTCCCATGTCCAAGAAATTGCAGAAAATCACCTCGTACTCCTACACCAACCCAGCTCAGGTGATCCCAGAACCTCCTACCCATGTGCTGTATCAGAGTGTCATACTTATGGAAATAACGGTACCTCAAACGTGTCTCTTCCGCCGGGCTGGAATCAACCGGCTCAGGCCGACGTGCCACTATTTCTTTGATGTCATCAAACGTGGCCCCTTGGGCCGCATGCCAGATGGGATAAGATCGACTGCCTTCATCTCTAAGGTCTCTGTGGTGCATGGGTCTCCTGATATGATGACCACTGTCACCTAGGCCGGCACCAACTTCCCATAGAGTTTTGATAACTCAGAAGCAGCTTCCCCTACGGGAAATCCCTCCACGGGTGGAGAGGATGATCTGGAGGATTCTCCTCACACCTTTGAAGAAGGCGTCTCTACCACGGTTGATGAACTAGTACAGGTGAACCTTGGTTGTGAGGCAGATCCCAGACCCACATTGATCAGTGCAACCATGTCCGTATTAGTGGTACGCAGACTTTCTCAAAAAGCACCGTGATGTGTTTTCATGGAGTTATGGTGAGATTTCAGGACTAGATCCTCGGGTAGCCGTTCACCACCTTGGTCTCCCGAATGACCATCATTGGTTAATGGAGCCTCCCAGAATGATGCACCCTTCTCACTGTGCCATGGTTGAGGCCGAATTTGACAAGCTTATCAAGGAAAGCTTCGTCAAGGAAGTCCAGTGCCCCAAGTGGCTTGCCAAAATTCTGCCAGTAAAGAAGAATAACAGTCAGATCAGAGTCTACATCAACTTCCGCGATCTCAATCGCCACTGCCCAAAGGATGATTATTCCCTCCCGGTGACCAAGTTATTGATTAACGCCACAGCTGGGTTCCAATCCCTCTCTATCATGGATTGGTATTCCGGGTTCAACCAGTTCAGGATAGCCCCCCAGGACGAGGATTCCACTACCTTTAGGGCTCCCCAAGGTACTTTTTGTTACCAGGTTATGCCCTTCGGCTTGAAAAATTTATGTCCACCTATCAGCGGGCCATGCATCGCATATTCAAGTCAATTCTCGGGATGCTGGTGGAATTCTACATGGATGATCTAGTGGTAAAATATTGCCAGTGCCAGGACCATCTCAAAGACCTTGAGAAAGTGTTTGGTTTCCTCTATTCCCACCCCATGAAGATGAACCCGTTAATGTGTGCCTTTGGGGTCACCTCCGGCAAGTTTCTTGGGTTTCCTGTTATAAACCGGGGCATTGAGATCGACCAATAGAAGATCAAGGCCATCAGCTAGATGCCTCCCCTGAGTAATATTCGGGAGAATTGAGGTCACCAAGGCCACTTATCCTATATACACCGATTCATTAAGAATATTTATTGAAAGTGTAATCCCTTTTCCCGGCTCATGAAGAAAGGCGCCACCTATGAGTGGGATGAAGAGTGTTGGACCGCCATCGAGGAAATAAAGCAGTATATGCTCCAACCTCAGGTCTTGATGCCACCCGTCCCTAGAAAGCCATTGGTTCTTTACGTGACTACCCTGGAACAGTCCCTCAACGCACTTCTCGCCCAGAAGAACAATGAGGGGACAGAGAACAACCTCTATTATCTCAGTCGCATGCTCCTCGATATGGAGATCAGATACTCCCTTATCAAAAAGAGATTCCTTGCGCTCGTGTTTTTTGTACAGAATTTGCGGCATTACCTACAGCACCATGAGGTACAATTTATCTCTCAGGTATACCCACTAAAGTACATCCTGAACTTCCCCATGTTGACTGGCTGACTAGCGTGGTGGGTCGTGATCGTCCAGCAGTTTGATATCAAGTTCGTGCCTCAGAAGGCCATCAATGGACAGGCATTGGCAGAATTTTTAGCTAGTCATCCAACCTTCGCGGATCAATCCCTGGAACTGGATTTTCCTCATGAGGAAATCCTCTCAGTCGATCATTCTGTATCCTGTTGGAAAATGTACTTAGACGGTGCCTCCCAGAGCCCCCCCCCCCCCGGTAGGAGGCTCAACGATCATAAGCTCAACAGAGTTGGTCTGGGTGTCGTCTCCATTACCCCAGTGCAAGATGTCCTTCGATACTCATTCCAGTTGTCAGAAGGATGCACCAACAACGAGTGAGAGTACCAGGCTCTCATCACCAGCCTCGAGTTGGCCCTTGAGATCGATGTGCCCCATCAACATGTGAAAGGGGATTCCGAGCTGGTCATCAAGAAGGTCAATGGTGACTATGTCGTCAGGAAGCCGGATCTTGTGCCATTATTGGAGTTCACCCTCCCTCTAATGGCCGAGTTCCATTCTCGGCCAGTGGTTACCCATGTCCCTCAGTCACAGAATGGATGAGCATACGCTTTGGCTGGCTTAGCTGCGTAGCTCGCAGAACCCAAGAAAGATGATTTGATCATAGATGTGGCACACCAGAGAGTCATTTCCCCCGTCACCACAGAGGAAAACAACGACTTGCGGGTAGGTTATCTTACCACCGGACCTTCTACGTCAGGGGTCCCAGGTTAATTACACACAGTGGTTGAGGCCACTCCCAACTGGAGAGCACCTTTTGTCGAGTATCTCCAAAATGGTTGCCTCCCGGACGACCATGCTGAGCGCGAGCGAATCCGACACTGCGCACTACAATTTACCCTCTAGAGTGGTCCTAATCTTGAGAAGATCCTCTATAAGCGGATCTTCGATGGTGTTATCCTCCATTGCATTCAAGGAGTAGCGATTTCTCAGGTTATGAAAGAGGTTCACACCGGTTCCTGCAGTGCCCACCAAGCTGGGCCAAGCCGTCCCATCAGATCCGGAGGATGGGGTACTTATGTCCCTCTATGATCCATGATTGTAAAGAGTTTTCCAAGATATTCCATGCCTTCCATGTTCATGCTTACTTCATGCATTGTCCACTAGATCCTCTCCACTTCACCAAGTACTCTTGGTCGTTTTTGGTGTGGGGACTCGATGTAATGGGACCATATCCACCGGTGATAGCACCCCAGTGTAGGTTCATCCTAACTACTACACACTTCTACTCCAAGTGGGAAGAATTTGTTCCACTCAAAGAGGTCCAGGCTCATTCCATCGTTGGCTTCGTGAGCTCCAATATCATCTATCGGTTTGGTGTCCCTCATTCAGTCCTCACCAATAACGGCACCAACTTCCGAGCAGTCGAGTTGAAGAAATTGTATTCCAAGTAGAATATCCATTTGAACCTATTGTTATCATGCACAGGAAAATGGACAGATCGAGACGTTCAACAAAACCCTCTCTAACATTCTGTTGAAAATGGTAGGTCAGAACAAGAAAAGTTGTCTGAAAAAGCTCCCCAACGCCCTCTTGGCTTATCGGACGATGACTCGCAATTCCACCCAGGTGACTCCCTATTCCCTGGTGTATGGGGCAGAGGCCATACTACCCATTGAGATCCAGCTTCCATCATTACGCATTGCAGTCTATGACTAGCAGGTGCCCGATAAGGTGGCTGAAATCAGTCTAGCTGAATTGGAAGCACGAGATGAGAACAGGCTTCGTGCCCTGCACAATCATGAAAGGCATCAGAATAAGATAGCTAGAGCCTTCAACCAGAAGGTTCGCCTTCACTCATTTCTACAGGGTGACTTAGTGTTGGCCCTTCGAGTTCCAATGATTCTCGGTAGGAAACCATCCAAGCTGTAGCCCAAATGGGAAGGACCTTACGTCATCCATATGGTTTACCCCAACAGAGCATACTCCTTGGTGACCACGGATGGTGAGGGCATAACTCCTCCCACCAACGCCAAGTTCCACAAGAAGTACATTTCCTAGCCTCCCTTTTCTTACATGACCTTAAAATGTATGGTCCCGCACGACCCTAAACTGTGTGTCATGGTCCCACACGACCCTAAACTGCACCACCATTCTGCATGACATTGAAACTGCGATATCTTCCTACAAGATGATAAATTGCAAAATGGTCCGAGCTCTATGACCTTAAACTAAGATCTACCCCATCCTAACTGCAAGATGTTAAACTGCAAGCCACTCAGGCCTTCTTGACTGAGGTTCAGCCTCATGCCCTTTTTCCTCTTCGGGCTCCTGTCCCCCGTCCTTACTATAAGACGTTAAACTGGTAGCCGGCCAGGCCTCCCTAACCGAGGCTCAGACTCAGGCCCCTTGGCCTTCGTTAACTCGAGCACTCTTATGGGATTGTACGGTGTGGTGTGGGTTACGTCCTCATTCACGTCGGGTTACCCACCGTACCATAAATATCCCCAAATGAGCTGCATATTTCATCCAACATGACATTAAACTGCGCCTCATGAACTACGTATGGCTTTATTCCCGTCCTAATGGGATACGTAGGAATGCTCAGACGTGTCGTCTTGAGCCCAGCCCCAAGCTCTTCTCTCTGACAGTCCCTCCTGGGAATAGTTTCCTTAGAGGATCCTTGAATGATGAGGTGTACGTTTCCTTAGCCCCACTCATACGAGGATTATAATGGTGTCACCATGTTCCCACTCCCATTCTTCTATCCTCCAACTTCTTTACCGCACGACATTAAACTGCATGGCCTTCAAGAACTACGTATGGTTTGATTCCCATCATCATGGGATACGTAGGAACGCCTGGAAATCTCATCTGTTGGCCCAGCCAAAATGCCAAAATCTTCCCCTCGGGTCGAGATATAGGGCAGGATGCACACATTTGCTCCAACTCACATCGAGCAGGCCTCGACCCGGCTGTATGTCCCCTCAGAGATGTTCGGCTCTATTGTGGATAGGTACAGATATGCTTCACCCACTCCTTGACCGAGATTCCAAAACTTTCATCACCTAGAGGGACCCCCATGAACGGCCTGGATACAACGCCCAAGGGCTCTCCTACCGATATGGTCCAACGCAGCCGAGGGTTTCCAAGAAACAAGCTGATACAAGTCCCGTGTTTGGAATTTGGCCAACGTTCGACACTCATTTTTTTCTCCCATATCATGTCGCCATAAGGATGTTGTGTTTCAAACATGGTCAATAGTTCCTTGGATCTTTGGGTCCACCCCATGATGTCCCAAACATCGAGTGTAGTGATTCGTTCTGCCCCATCCCGAAGCGACAAATTTCCCTCCGAGCGGTGCCAACGGTCGGGCCCAAAGCTCCAATTCTTCTATAAGGAATGTGAGATGTTTTATGGGATTATGTTCTCATTCACATCGGGTTTCTTTCCATGTCGTACGCACTCCCTCACCGAGGCCAAGCCTCAGGACCCTTGGCCATTCCGGGCCCATGGCCCCCATCCTTTCTGCAAGACGTTAAACTGCAAATTAGTCAGGCCGTCCTGACCGATGCCTAGCCTCAGATCCCTAGGCATTCTCAGGCCCCAGCCAAAGTTCATACCCAGAGTGTATGGTGTGATGAGGTATTATTTCCACATTCACTTTGTTTTTTTCACCGTACCATACACCTCCTCCGTCTAGGGACTTCTATTCCTCGACCATCATCCTCACTACAAGACGTTAAACTAGGAGTAGGTCAGGCCTTTACTAACCAAACCCCAACTATTAGGCCACTTGGCCCAGGTTCTCTCCTATGGTATTGTGTGGAGTGGTGCAGGATTATGTCCTCATTACTCTCTGCGTCTCACACGCCCTTGTTAGGGTATCCTACCACCTGGATATTTTCTAGAACTACGTATGGCTTGAATCCTGTCTATACAGGATACGTAGGACCATCCGAATGTCTAAAATTCTGGTCTATCCCCATCTCTTGAAAATCTCCATCCCACCTTGGCCCCTTGGCCTACCTCTCATGAGTCACTTCGTTGACCCTTTTCGGTGGTTCACCGATATGCCTAAGGGTACTCTAGTTTAAGTTACCTAGAATGCTGGATTCTACTCGGACACGTCTGCAACCTCTTTTCAGAATTCATTTCTCCCTTCATCAGAGATTTCATCACCTTTCACTCCCAGAGGGACACCCAAGAATGGCCTGGATACAACTCCCAAGGGCTCTCCTACCGTTACGGGCCAACACCCCTGAAGGTTTTGGACAAAAAATTGATAAAAATCCCACATTGCGAATATGGTCAGCAGTCGATGCTCGTTTCTTGTTCCCACCTCAGGCTAACGCGATATGGAGACTATTTTCCCTCTATGGTTAATAGTTATCCTCCATCTCCATGCCAACCCCATTATGCCCAAAATGTTGGTTACGCGATTCACATCCTTTTCTATTATTATCATGTCCAAGTAGAGTTTCGAAACTCTTTGTACTATTCCTCCATGCACATCTGCGCGTTAGGGGAAAAAAGCCATGTTAGAGGCGTCTTTCAGTGCTCTTCACCGACTTTACCTCGTTGGATGTTTCGGGTATTGCGATAAGGATCTCCCGCCTTGTTGAACTCATGTGGGCATAGGGATCGGATCGAGGTCTTCCCTTACCTGGAATGTTATCATCCACCCCTGGTCCGATCTCTAAAACCATAAACTAATATCTCCTAAGAGCTACATGCGGCTTGATTCCCATCCTTATGGGATACGTAGGACCACTCGAATGTCTATAATTTGGGTCCATCCCCAACTCCTAGAGATCTTCCGATATCCCAGGTCACCTAGGTAATTTGACATGTCCCTCTCCACAAGAGGGATATATAGGTGTGGCATAGGGTTTTTCGAACCATGCCACCCTTCTCCCAGGAATCCGCCATCTCTTGGTCACCCTCTAGTTGAGTCCCTAGACCCCTTGCAGTGGTTCACCCATGTGTTAAGAGTACTTTGGTTTAGAACCATGAGTTTCAGATTCGACTTGGTCAAGTTCCTTCCACTTTTCATGCTTTGTGTTCCCCTTCATTCGGGATTTCATCACCTTTCACACCCGGAGGGACCCCCAAAAACGGCCTCGGTACAATTACCAAGGACTCTTCTACCATTACGGGCCAACGCCCCTGAGGGTTTCAGACAACAAATTGATACAAATACAGGGTTGCGAACATGGCCAGCTGTCGATGCTCTTTTGTTTGTCCCCATTTTAGACAAATGCGACAAGATGCTGCATTGTGAACATGGTAAACAGTAATCCTTTGTTGTCACGCCAACCCTTCCCGGCCTCGAATTTTGGTCACATGATTCAAATTATGTTCCACCCCACCATGTCCAGGTGGAATCATGACACTCTTAGCACTACCCCTCAATGCACCTTTCCATATCAGGGGGACAAAGTTGCAACACGGCATCCTTCGGGGAACTCACGGTCTGAGCTCTCATACTATAAAAAAAGATCTCCTCAGAACTACATTCAGCTTCAGTCCCATCCTCATGGGATATGTAGGACCTCCCGAACGTCTTCGGGTCTAGCTCAGTTGAGAGATAGTTTCTCCATCCCCTTTCACTCTCACATCTGTTTGGGCCCCTTGGTTCGAGGTTCCTATCTCAGAACTGTGTACGGTATGTTGAGGGATCATGTCCCCATCCACGTCGGTTATGTCGCACGACACTATACACATTCCCCGCCTAGAATCGTCTCTGCTACGCCTGTGATGCATGACATTAAAATGCATGCTTGGTCCTATCACACGACCCTAAATTGTGACATTATCGTCCTGGCTGGATGATGAAAAATGGAACTGCATTGTGATGACCTCGTTGCAGAGGACATCACATTGTGTATTGGTCATGTGCCATGCCATTTGTCAACTCCTATCATGGATTTATTCTTGTGGAAACACCAGGGATTTCTACCCTAGGTCAGTCGCTTCACAAAAAAACCACTCACATTAAAGGAAAAATAAGATTTATCAAATTCCACTTCTTTTGGTGAAAGAGTCGTGCCCGCCCATCCCTTTTTCCCTGGAACTGGTACCTTACCCTGACACCCTTTAGAACTACGTATGGCTTGATTCCCATCCTCATGGGATACGTAGTAGCACCCGGGCACTTCCCTGTAGGCCCAGCCTACCTTTCATGTTCAGTCCCATGACTCGAGCACTCCCCAGAGAACGCATGGTAAGTATGGATTATGTCCTCATTCACGTCGGGGTTTGTAACCACCTTACCGTGTGTCCCCTAATCTTCTTACCCCTACGTGGTTCGACCTCAAAGACATTAAACTAAGACCCTTTCAAATACTAAGTGCATCTTGATCCCCATCCCCATGGGGTACGTAGGAACGCCTTTGCACTTTGCTTCAGACCCAGCTCAACTTCAGCTTTCGGTCCCTTGACCTAAAACCTCTCTCAAGGGAGGTTGTGCAGTGTGGAATGGGATTATGTCCTTTTTCATGTCGGGTTTCTCACCGCACCGTACATACCCTCGGTTCCCATCCATGTCGGGTTTTCGTAAATACCCATCAGGTGCCTCCTAGGTTTCCTCCCACCCATGGTCTGAATTCTACAACCCTAAACTAAGATCACCCTATTTGAAAGGACTCTACTCCCTCTATCTAATACATCTCTTTGTCATATTCAGATGCATTTTGACAAAGAGCCCGAAGTGTGGGATTTTCATGGGGACATTCCCCTCATCCCATGACCAAGATTTGTGCGCTCGCTGCTTGGATCCTAATCCTCTTCCACATTTAAAAGGACCCTTGGACGACGTGGATGTTAGGCTTAAGGGCTCTCCATGAATGCTAGACCTATGGGCCCTCCGATCGTTTTGGGCCAGTGTCCCTACAGATCTCTGACAACATTTGTGACATGGTCCCATGTTTCGAACATGGTCAACGGTCGACCCTCATTTGTCTATCCTCATTCTAGGCTAATGCGATATGGATGCTACGTTTCTGCCCCGGTTAACAGTTATCCTCTATCATCACACTGCCGTCATTGTGATCCAAATCTCGAGCATCATGATTCACACATTTACGCTTCCTCATGTTTAAGTGTAATTCCAACATACTCGGCTCTATCTCTTCGCACATCTTGGTGCACCACATGGTCATGTCAGTATCATGGGCCCGGTATTCTCCGAGTGTCCCCTCACCCTAACCTACCCCTTTTTTTGTTGGAAAAGTCCCACCACTACATCTTGTTTCCCATATTGAGCATGACTCACGTGGGCTTAGTACTTTTGGAAGGATGTGTACCAACATGGCCAGGATTCTCATCGTCCCCTCAGAACAACCTATGACTTGATTCCCATCTTCATGGGGTACTAGGAACTTCCGACCACTCTGCTTCGGGCCCAGAAAAATTCTCACTCTTGGTCCCTCGACCTGAAGAGTTTCCTCTAGGGGTACATGGTGTGATTTGGACTTCAATTCCTCATTCACGTCGGTTTCGTAACTACCACATCATATGATCCCTGGGATCCTACCTTTCACTCCACGTCCTATCGTAAGATGTTAAACTACGACAGTCTATATGTCCTCAACGCATGACACTAAACTGTGGTTCTACCCTGATCAAATTCAGGATGCCCCATGTTAATCATGGGATGCACCAGAGACTCTCCTAGAGAGAATTTCACCTATCAGTGTTGGTCTATGACTGCACTATTCTTCCAGAACAACGTGTGGCTTGATTCCCATCCTTGTGGGATATGTAGGGACACCCTGGTATTTTGCTTAGGGTCCAACCCACAGGAATCATTAATCATGTTCTTCCCCTTTCCGGCCCCCTGGCCGGACCCCTCGTAGAGGACCATGTATCTATGACTCTGCCCTGAACAAGTTCCGGATGCCCCAAGATCCCATTGGGAAGCGACAGACCCCCTTGCCAGAGAGGCCCTGTCCCAAAGAAGGAATGATCCATGATCAAACCGATGCGCCAATCTGGCGTACTCCCACCACGGTGGTGTAATTATATGAGTGTTGGACTCTATTCAGACAAACCATCACTCCATATTCCACACTTTTCATGCCCCTTATTCGGACCCTCATCCCCTTTCATGTCTGAAACGACCCCCTAACGGCCGGGTCTCAGGCCACATCGGCTCACCTACCATCCATGGCCGACGTTTTCGAAGACTGGTCATGTTTGGAAGGACCCCGTAATAGTATGGATGCTTGACCTAGGGTCCACCTACTGTCATGGGATAACGTCATGAAAGATTGATCGACAACATTTGTGACATGGTCACGTGTTTCGAACATGGTCAATGGTCGACCCTCATTTGTTGTCCCCATTTTAGGCTAACGCAGTAAGGATACCGTTTCTCCACCATGGTTCATGGTTGTCCTTTATTGTCACGCCAACTCCACAATGTTCCGAATATTGGGTATCGTGATTCAAACATCTCATTTCAATATGTTCAGACTGATTTCAGTTCCCCTAGAATTGCACCATCAGTGCGTGAGAGCACGCTGAAAAAAACGGTAATTTGGCTGTTCTGAGAACTTCATTCTCCAGTCAGGTCTCTCCTACTTCCCAGAAATCTGGACCGGTTATCCAAATCCTGGAAGCCCAAGGTCTGGTTTACACTTCTGTGTTTGGGTTGGACTATGAGGCGACTATCTCTTGTTTCTCACATAGGGCCCGACCCACGTGAGCTGAGGGAACTGTCGCTGGACATTCCACGAATATTGTAAGGATTCCATGAACTGGTGCAAACAATGGAAATTGTTTATGCTACAGCATTCAAAAGAACAAAAAAAAACTTGAAGCACCAAAGTACCATTAAAGGGTTTGTAATTATTACAGAACCCAGGGCTCGACTCCCCCCATGGACAGGTTGACCTCGTCGAAAGAGCATTGAAGCTCTGCCACCCTTTGATTGGTGGTGTCAAGAAATTGTTGTCGTCGACCGAGCTCCCGCTCCTCTTCAACAATGGTGGGGCGCAGTTCATCATCCTATGCTCGGGCCCTCTCCATGTTAGCATGAATGATGGCCATCTCCCCAGCAACCCGCTTCAAGGCCTCTTTGGCCTCTGCCATCTAGGCCTTCAATCACAAGATCATCTCATATTGTACATTGATAGAGGCTGAATGCTCATCCACTCGGATCTGCAGCTGTTGGACCTCACTTTCAGCCTCCTGGAGCTTGTTGATGTTTGTCGCTTTCCTCTGTTGCCAGCCCACGCTGAGCCAAGAATCATACTCCTGGATCTTCTCAGCCATGAGATCTCGAATGAGTGCATTAGGACGTTGGGAATCCACTCCCCCAACGCACAGTTCATGCAGTCACGAGGGAAGTATGTCAATTTCATTTAGCCACAGCGCTTGGGGGTTTTCCTTGATGAAGCATGTGATTAGCTTCCATGATAGGCGGAAGACTATGTTGTTGTCTTATTCATCAATGGCCATTTCGTCCCAGTCTGCACAATTGGCAGGCTCGTATACAGGATATGCCCCACTGGAGGACCTTGGTAGGATCTGCATCTGGCATTGAATCTGGCGCGACATCTAGCACTGGAGCATGCGTGAGGGGTCTTGGGTTGGCCTATTGATCATCATCATCGGACTCCACCTCAATAACCTCGAGCAAGACCCTATTGGTAGTCCTGCCAATGATAGTGTGTGCTTCAACTCGGGTAGGTGGGGGAACTATCTCCACAATCACCAGCATGCCCCTAGGAGGGATGCCACCAGACATCCCGACAAACCCGGTCGCATCAGCCCAAACCAGTCCAAGAACTATACGACGGAGATGGGAGTGAACGTTAGTTTGCACGATCTACATATGACAACAATGAATCCAGAAGAAGAAACTTATGGAGATCGAACTCCTAGTGCTACTCCTGAGTCGATGTTGACGTGACCCTGAGGCATGGCCCTCCATGTACTGTTGGAAGGTATGGAGATTATGGTGCAGCCACCTCGGTTGCTCTGGCCCCACCAGACGTAAAACTGGACGCAGCCGTAGGCACATTTATTGAAGGTCTGGCATCATCACCCACCAAGGGGTGAGAGCGAGGCCTGCATACAAGTTCATCCTGCATGGTTCAAACATTGTTAAAAATCTATGATGGCCTAAAAGCGGACCCTGAGGAAAGAAATTTAGAATGCTACCTCGAGATCCTCCGCGAAATAATTGGAATATGAGTCTTGATCTCCGAATTCGCCCTCCTCCAACGGGCTCCCTCCGATATCCTCATCCTCCAGAGAGGATTCCTCTGATTCTTCCAGTAGGGGGAAGCGCTCCCTCAGATTGGTGGCTGAAAGCTATGGGGGAATCATCCGATCCAGTAGTACCCTCACTAGATCTTTCATTAGGTGTGGGATACCACTAGAGTAAACGTAGCCCTCCAGCTCAACAAAGTATTGCTCTGCCTCCGCCGGAGACATCGTGAACCCAGCCCGGACTAAGCCTATACCCGGTAGAACCATCACGCAATGGCTCAGAAGTTCCCACATCTCAGGCATACTGAGGTGTTTCCGGTTGACATCCAAAATTTCCGAGGCCTCCGGGAAGACGACATCCTCTGGAATGTTGATATGACGCAACCGCTTCCCTGGAGCCTGAGCGGATATCCTGCGGAATCCCCTCTGTGGTCGCCCCTCCGGATGGCCCTGATATTCCTGAATCACTGAGTCGCCACTGCTGCTGCATTCTCAGCTGGTGCAGGTCTCTCCGCCATGGCAGGCCACCACCTCGAGAGGCCCTTGCCGCCCTCCGACCCCGACCTCGGGATTGGGGACGTCCGTCGTCACCAGCCCGAACGGTTGGCTTCTTCAGTATTTTTCTAGGATAAGCATCCACCCAACTAATGGAATACTCCTTCACCAGTCTGAAAGCGGCGGTGGATGGAGGCAATGCAATTCGCATCTTTCCGTCTTCCATGTGAACATGAGCTACAGCTGCCTCATCACACATGAGGACTCCTCCTGACACACCTCCTAGTAGACCTATGGGGTCAGCTGTTGCAGGAACTGGAACAGCCTCGCAAACCGATGCTTGGTGTATGGTTCGTAGAGCGACTCATGGTCCACCCATGCCTCCAATACTCTGCCTCGAAAGGCCAGGAGATAGGCCCGGTGCTCTCCGGTTCCCTGACCGTCATCGGTGAGCACTCCCGTCGGCAATGGAAACCAGTGGAAGTTGAACTCATCTTCCTTCCACACCCGGTTCAGCACCATCGGTATAGTTAATTTGACCGGGAAGCTCCTAGCTGCGTTCATAATGGAGGGGCAGAAATTTTACTCTGGTGGCGAGATGGGGTTTTGATACTCATAAACCCCCCTGAAATGTGCTGCAATCCACTGGTACAAAAGTTGGAAGGGCCCGCATACCCTTGGCGGCTTCTTTCCCTCACTAATGTGCCACATCATCCTGTACATATTGGCGAGCATTGCAATCCCCAGATTGACCCGCTGTCCAATGGCTATCATGGACGCCATGTTGAACGAGCTGGGCTGCACCCCCATGTTGGTATCCCTCACCGGTAGGATCCAACCGTAGAAAAGGGTCGCGATGAACTCCACCAACGTGACTATCGACTACTGTTCAGTACTGAAATTGAAACCCCATGACTTCCATTGGCTGTCCTCCAAGAGCTGCCAATATGAGTGCTCCTTGCCCCATTGTGCCCCATTCAGACATGTTCGAGGCCTCTGAGGGAACTCACGATCCTCCGGGAAGTTCAGGAACCGCTTGAACAACTTCTTAAAGTGGACATCTCTCACCACCTCCTTTTCCTCTCCAGGGACAAGTTCCATCAATGCCGACGCCTATCGTGGAATCTTTTCCGGATCCTCCCACACTCTCATGACGGGGAAGAACTCATCATACATGGCCCCCAAGATCAGGACCCTCGAAATCTGATGGACATCCCATAGACTGATGCCCACCTCCCCATGGTGAAGGTGAAAAGTATTGGTCCTAGAAGACCATCTGCTCAATAGCTCTGACATCAGCTGTTTCAGTAGGTAAATGTGGAAATGGGAGTCCCATGCCGCCTCATACAGGCCCACCCTCCTCAGCTCGGCCCCAAACTCCTCGCATAAGGCGCCTACCTAGTAGGCCCATGCCCAGTCGTTGGTGAAGTTGCAGCCCTGGCGTAGGTCCCACTCATCGGACCACCCCTTCTTCGAATCCTACAAATCCGCCTTCAGCATGGTATGTTACAGAGGAGGGGACGTCTCCAGTTGCAGTGGCTTCCCATCAATATTATTGACATGGTTGTACAGAAAGTCGGCAGCGACAGGTGTGATATCCTCCTGCACATGACCACTAGCCGCCCTGAACCATTGGTGTTGGCATGGCGTGCTCCTGAACCAGCAACCTGGTTCATCCCTGCTCGCCTCAGGAATGAAGACATCATCCCTAAGCCCGAAGCCATACAAGGGCAGCATGATGCACAGTAGATAGTTCTGTTGGCTTTCTGATAGGAGTTTTGTCAAATAATTATGGTTCTAGTGACTGTGGACCATCTCTCCATGCCCAGACGGTTGGCCATCTCATCCCTCCGAGGCGGCGTCTGCAAGAACCCCCAGCACAGCTTCTTGATGGTCTATTACAGTTTCAGAACATGGAAAAAATTTCTGGTCAGGCCGCAGAGGTTGTTCGCGAAGGTCGCTCGCGAAGCTCGGGCACAAAGCCAAGCCTCGGAGCCTGGCCTTGGCTAGAAAACAGATGTTCGCTTTGGCGCAGTCGCGAATTTGGAGACTCGTGGTTCACCGCTAAGCTCGAGTCGCGGTGAGAAGATTCGGAGTACGTGAAGCTTTGTGAAGTCGAGAGCACAAAAGGAAAAAAGTTGGGAGAGGACAAAAGAGAGGTCATCCCCCCTATTTATAGGTGGCAACCCTAGAGCTTCGCAGCGCGTCCCGCCCGCGCGGAGCATCACAGCGTGTCTGGACCCCGCGGCCGCTGTCCGCCCCACGCGCCCCCTTCTTGAGTCCGCATCGCGAAATGACGATAATTTTGGAGATTTTCCCTCAGACTTTGAACCTTTATCCCTCCGCGGCTCCAAGTCTGAGGGCGGGGGGCATTTGTTGCACCAAAATATTGGACGCAAAGGGAAGACGGAAAAGAATCCCACATGCTGCCTCACGAAGCCCCGACGCGGAGCTCCCCTAAACACCGCGCCCACTGCGAATCCCTAGAGACAATAGTGCTCCGCGAACGCCCTGACGTTCGCGAGCCCACCGTGAATCCCTAGAGGTTGTAACGCTCCGGGAACGGCCTGATATTCGTGACCTTCCGCGAAGCATCCACAGCCCCTTCGCGCCGTGTGAGTGCTGCTTCACGGTGCCCCTTGCTTATAAATACCGGGATCCCCCTAAGCCCACGAGATGGACAATCCGACCTTTCGGCTTCTCAGATCCTAAATCCCGAAGCACCCTTCACTATGGGAATAATGAGCTCCACGAGTTATTTTTGCTTGGCGAGAGGCCTTCTCCTTGTCTCGTTTTGAGCCCCTCTTCCAAGAGGGATTCCCTTCATGAAGCCTTAGGGCCTACGCGAAGGAAGGGGATTCCCAAGGGAACCCGGGTAGCCGTGGAGCGTTTATGCGTCTCGAAACACCCATCCTGTACAAGTGATCCACATGCCAAGGCAGGGTCACTGTACATCACGAAGCACATAGCTTCACATCACCATGCTTCGTGAGGCACCAATGCTTCGCGAGGCTGTGCTCCGCGAACACCCATCCACATCTCAAAGCACCTCACACTTGTACTTTTGCCCCATGCTAAGTCCATGGAACTCCACTTCACGAAGCACACCCCTTCGCTTGGAAATTCCTCTTCCAGTGTGACCCTCCAAGTTTGAACGATGTGATTTTAAAGTCCCATGGATAACACCACTAGTAGCGTTGTTTTTCCTAATGATTATTCGCATAGGCACGCTAACGGCTATTGCTTTTTCGCACAGCCATGCTAATGTGGACCCCTCGATGATTCGCTCTGCGACCCCCCTTTACCACGGATTTTCTAGTACCTTCCCTCCCACAAGGGGCAGGGGGTAACGGTCATGTAATTCCTAAGGGTATGGAGTAAACCCACCTAGTCTGATCTAAAGGATGTTAAACTGCCAAGCACCTCATCCTCAACACATGACGTCAAATTGTGACCTGATCCCATGCCCGGCACACAGGGTCCCCATGGCTTGGACATTCTTTACGCTACTCGTCTCCACGGGAATGGAATCACCTACACATGGGATGATATCCTCTTCATCGGAGTGCCGTATGTCCTCCGGAGAATGGCAACCACCTTGGTGTATGCCCCCATAGGCCCTCTTGCAGAAGGTAGCACCCATGCACCTCCGTACTTCCACACTGCCAAGGCTAGTGGAGGGTGTGATAGGGAATGAAGCACCTTCCATATTTGGTCCCAAATCCCTCTCCCGCTACACTTTTCCGCACTTTGGGCCTCCATCTCAGAGTATTTCCCAGCACTTTGGTCTGCCTAATGCGTAAGCCCCTCTTCGTTTCTCACGGATGCACCCTTCACGACGTGATCATCAGGTCTCTGCTGCCTCTTTTTTCTCACACCGAGCATGACTCACGTGGGATTAGAGTAAGCATCAAATATGGAAATGCCCTCATCCAGGATGACGTTAAACTATATGCCTTCGTCCAGCATGACGTTAAACTACATACCCTCGTCTAGCATGACGTTAAACTACACACCGGAACTACGAGGACTTTGATCCATGTCAAGGCATGGTACGTAGGAAGCCTCCACAAGGTTCAAGCACACCACCCAGTCATTCTGACCTCATTAATTTCAGCTCTCCCACCACCTTGGGCAACCTAGAGTGTAAGCCCAACACCATTTAAACTACGAGGTCGTTGATCCATGTCAAGGCATGGTACATAGGAAGCCTCCACGAATTTCAAGCCCCCCACCTGTAGTTTATTCACATCAGGGTTCGCCCTCATCCCGCATGATGTTAAACTGCATTCCAGTCCAGCTGTAAGCCATTGTGACCATCCTGTACTATGAGGACATTGATCCATCTCAAGGCATGGTACATAGTAAACCTCACGAGGTTCAATCCCAACACCATCGGGCCAAGGTCCACCTTCACATTGGTCCTCTGGCGCACCATTCTGAACTACGAGGACTTTGATCCATGTCAAGGCATGGTACGTAGTAAACCTCGTGAGGTTCAATCCCAACACCATCGGGCCAAGGTACACCTTCACGTCGATCCTCTGGTGCACCATTCTAAACTACTAGGACTTTGATCCATATCAAGACATGGTACATAGGAATCCTCATGAGGTTCAAGCCCAACACCATTGGGCCAAGGTCCACCTTCACGTCAGTTGACCGGCACCATCCCGAACTACGCGGACTTTGATTCCCTGCCATAGGGATATGTAAGAGGTCTCTTCGAGGCTCATGCCTAACTTCACTGTCGCCCTTGCGATAATCCCATTTCATTCCCCCTCTACTTCATTCATCCATCCATCATCCATTCTGATTCCCACCTGGGCCGCCACATCCCAGTGAGATCATGCCACTCCACTCCCCTCCACAGCGTCCGGGAAGCCGCCCATGGGTTGACCCCGATATCGACATCCCCTCAAGGGGAAATTCTTCAATCTGATCCACTCCAACTAGTGTTCTAATCCAGCCGATCCGTCTCTTCTGCACGTTAAACCGATAGAATACCCTTTGTTAAACATTGGAAGCTGAGGAAATCCTCAGACACATGCCTATGGAATATGATTCCCCACGCTCGATGTGGGATGCCTCAGGCTTCCACTCCCTCAAGAATCCTTATAATAAGGGACAAAAGATAGACACAACAATTCCACAGCGTTCAGACACGTTACTGATGCCTCGATGTGACTACTCCCTCGACTGAAGGTTGCTGCCCTGACCGGACCCTTTCGAATGTCTTGACAGAAGCAGTGTAATTAACCGATGTCCATGGAATCATGGCACTGGGAAGAGTTTCATGAACAACGTATTAAATCAATGAGGCAGACTCAGGCTAGGTGACGAGTTCTGAGGAGGAATCCACAGAAGGAAGAACCAACATCCCATCATCTCGGTTTCGATCACGGAGTAGACATCCCTGAATAAGGAGCGGATGTTTCCCACCTTTGGAAAGTAGGAATGTGGGGCAACACAATAACCGCGCCTGTTGTGCCCAAGAGGATGGACGTGCGCGCCCCAGCGAATGCATCGGAAACAGGGATAACAATGTGGTTGCAGCTCAAGCTTGTGAGAATTTAGATCTGGGGAACAAGGGATATGATGAATTATGTAGGCCTTTTCCACTGTTCTAGCATTAACAAATTTTCCTCTAACATAGACATTTTATGAAGAAAAAATGGTGTAAGTCTGAAACCAAGAATGTGGGAGATAGTTCTTTTGCTCTGGAATATTGACTTCCTGCAGATGACCATGCCCATACAGAAGGAGGTAGATGCTTTGTGGGAAATTAGGATGATACTTCTTCAGGTAATTGGATAATTCTGGTAGAGTTATATAACAGATATTATAATAACCATGGCCAACGATTCTCATCATGTCGTCAATCCACTTGCAAGATAGTTCATTAGCCATTCCAATTCTTCTTGGAGCCATTGAATCTACACAAAGGTCAAATAATTAACTCTAAAGTAAGTTTATTTTCATGAAATTTGTAATGAAAAGTGAAAAAATGGATAAGTCATTAAGGCGCGCAAGTCCTATGCTGGAACACATGTCTAGAATGGTCACGCATGTTTGGGCATGCATGTATCACTGTGCAAGTCAAACTACCTATACAGAAGCGCGACACGAACAGAAGCAATGTACCGTGGAAAATCAAGACACTTGAGAAACTAGAGCCACTTGTGCGACGAGAGAGAAGTGATTTGTAGTCCGAGTGGTTTGCATGAGAGTGGCACCCGTATATCTAGGAAATGTCGCACCCCTATGCGGCGAAGTCCGCGCAGCTCGTACATGCACGTTGTAGTTCCTTGGTTTTATCTTTTACCTCAGAGTCAAATCCTTCTTCCTTTCAGATCCTACTCTGAGGGGGGAATTTTGTTGACGATCCTTTTCATCACAGAGTACAACAAATGAAAAAGGGGAATACCTTATGCACAAAGAGATTTATTCTTTGAAGAAACATCAAAAATTGACAAAGGCATGAACAAGGAGTTGTTTAAATAGAGGTCGTGCAAGTTTCATCATAGCTGTGCAGGTATACTTGCATGCCACATATTGGTCGCACATGTGACTTGTGTGCCCTATTTGATTTTCTCCCAAGGTATTCAATGGCCTATAAATATGCCTTGTGGACCCCCCATTTCGAGGACAGAAAATCCAAAAGTCATATTTAAGATCTCAGTGCCCTAGTCTCTACTTGAAGTCTTCCGAACACTTATAAGGTAATTTCATACAAAGAATGTAAGATCTAAAGAATGGGAATAAGGACTAAGTGTTTAATTTCATCAACACATGTGTGCCTATGTGTCTATCCCATAAGGTAAATGAAGACACCTGCACGCCACCTGACCGCTTCAACAGAACTTGCGCACCACCCTTTTGGAAGCCTCTAGGGATAATACTAAGGGCTTGAGCCAGACCTCTCCCAGGTATAACCCTATTGGTTAACCATCGTGAAAGTGAACATGTGTCGCGCAAACATAATTGCATGACCAAGACTTGCGCACCCAAACAAGAGTTGTGTGCTTGCCTCTTTTTGGGAGCCCCTCCTGCATATTCGATTCTTTTCTTCAAATGCACTTCTCCTCTATAAGATTTAGCCTTCAAAACCCTCTTCAATTTCATTTATGGAATGGTTCCTTTGTTGGCTTCCTTATTTGAAAGGAATTATGTAGAAAATATCTCAAAACCTCGTGATTTACATTAATTTATGTCACTAAGGTTACAGATTTCATTCATTCAACCTCATCCTATAAGATTAGAAGATCTTTAATTTGGGCATCCTCCTTAGGAGTTTGCCCCAAGTTCCCTAACCTGGGCCTCATTTTTAGGAATAATCCACAATATTAATTTCTCTTGACATGGGCCTCCTTCTCAGGAGTAAGCCTCAATCACAAGTTCCCTAAATCTAGGCATCCTCTTCAAGAGTAATCCCCAATCATAATTTTTCTTAACATTGATCTCCTTTTTAGGAGTAAGCCCCAGTAATAATTTCCCTTAATCAAGGCTTCCTTCTTAATAGTAAGACCTAAATCTCAAATCCCCTTATCTTGGGCCTCCTTCTCAGGATTAAGTCCTAAGTTAAGTATCCAAATCTCCATAAAGCATATATACCTTTATGGGCCCTGTTCCTGGGTTTCTTCCCTGAAGTAAATCCCTATCTTAATCTATCTTGGGCTGCCATATATACAGAATCCCGACTTTATTTCTTATGATTTCATATTTTGTGGAACAATCGTTAGGTTTTATCGATACCTTTTGTTTCTCACATCGAGCATGAATCACGTGAGCTTAGAGTGTAAAAGTAATTATGAAATCTTTTTTTGAGCCATGAATCCTGCATAAACTCCATATTATTGAACTATGTGGGTTCTTATTCCTTTTCTAAACATGGATACATAGGTAGCCCATCTCTGGGTATAATCCCAACTCTGAAATAATCAATTCCCTTTTGAACGACAATAAACTTCAAGTTCCCCACTGAGTGGCTTTAAAACCAGTATGGTTATCATAATGAGCAAGATATTTCAATATAATGTGTTAAATGATGCAATTGACTATGAATCTATAACAAATACAGATGATTCTCTGTCGAAGAGGAACCTCAAATACATATAAATTATTCTCTAAATTTCATACATATCAATCATTGATTTTCATATCTAAAGGAAATCTCATTTTGATACTTGGTAATTTAATAAGGATTCAGGAACATAACCCAAATCTATAAAGAGTCTCGGAGTAGAAAATAATTCCAACCAAAAAGGTGTGATGAGTTGGACCTCCCATCCTCTCGACCAATGAAAATTATTAAGCCTCATTGGTCCAAAACTAATGAGAACCTACCTTTCGAAAGTAGGTCCAAATGGATATAGAATCATTGGATGTTTCCAATTCTATGAATAAACCCATTAGAAAATGATTGGAATGTTTGAACCTTAAATAAACAAGGTTATCCCCATTTCCAGTGGAAACAAAGGTCCATTTTGAGATAGGTGTGGAATTGGTTATTAGATCCATTGAGAAATCAACTTCACTATTTGGGTAAAGGTAAAATATTTCTTGAGGAAAGACATAAAAATATTCCACCATAATGTTAATTTCCTCAAGGATAGGGATTTACATTGACTCCCACAATTATGGATAGTATTCTTATTCTCTAGGTATCAAAACACACACCATTGTAATATTTCACCAAGGAGATATGTGATCTTCATTAAATTTGTATTAGAGCATGGGATGGTTTATAATATATAAAGATATTTCCTTTCCCGAATATTTGATGTGAGCTCTATATAATGAGATCCAATCCTTGCCTAGAATAGCATAAAATTAATCCAAGGTAAGGATTAAAAGATTCACTGGATGAAAATTCCCACAAAGACTAAAATAATACGAGTGCAACACATGGGTTGTATAAATTACACCACTATGTGTTTTGATAGATGTTACTAATTGAAGATATCTAGGTTTTGATCCAATAGTTCTACAAAACCTGTAGAATTTAATGTAATGTGTATAAATAAAATAAAATTAAAATTTTTCCATTATTGAGTGAAAAGGAAGTGTCCCCTGAAGGTCTTAACTTTCATGTTCCACCATATCCGTAGCGGTGGAATAAAATTTCCCTTGATCCTTTGGCATTGGTGGTTGCAATGGTGATTACCCTCAATGATTTATTGTTTAATGGATCGATATTTATATATTAATTCCTCCCCAAAGTTGAAACATTGATCCACAGTTGATGTTTTCAATTATTTGAATATTTTAGATTGATTATTCATATCTCTGAAACATACATGATATTTATGGCCTTATCACTCAAATTTAAAGAATTTACATATCCCTTCATAGTAGTTCCCATGATTCTTACTCCCATACCTATGACATGTGTGTTGTTTGACATTCTTTTCTAATTTTTCATTCAACAACCATCTGGAAACACAATATTTTTTTCTTATCTCTATAATAAGGAGACCATTAATTGAAATCTATCTTTAATTTGAGATCATATGGAAATTTTTATTTATAACATCTAATGTCTGAAATAGTTATATCCTTTTTAAGGTGAATTTTTAAACAAGTAATGAATTTATCAATTTTTTTTATCATTGTTGATTACAGAAAATGATGGGTATCATTCAAGAAATGAAAAAATTTACTTCCTTGTCATGTTAGATTCAACCACTTTTAATTTACATTCTAGAAATTCTCTCTTAATATTTTTTTCGAGGAGCTCAAGGGAAATAATTATTATGAAATGAAATCATAAAGTATTCTCACTCTATTTCATCCATTTTTATCATTTATCTTGGTAACCTTTATCAATCACCACCACTGATCAACCTATTTATCGAAATTATAGATATCCAGATCTAACTTATCCTAATTAGAGCAGGGGAGCACCTAAATGATATTTGAAATTTATTCAACCCACCGTTCCCCAACATGTGGATCATAATATCTATTAAAAATTAGTTGAAATTTTAACACAAATGAATTAATGACCACTTTATCCTTCTTGGTTTTGGTGGATGTTCCACATTGGTAAGGTTATTGTTCATAGCATGAGACAAAAAATTAGGTATCACCATGAATTTTTAAACTTATACTCCCATTTTATTGGGAATTTAAATCGATTAATAATTTCATTACCCCCCACACAAGTAGTTGATCCGGTTTCTATTACTTCCAACCATTTTTTATATAGAAATGGTTTGAATAAATCATAATTCATGAAACCATGGAAATTTTATTTTCATAGTAAATAAATTCTAAATTCATATATTATGGGACCCAATTATTTACCCCCTTCTAAAATGATTTCTCTAGGATCATGTTTGTTTTATAACCTTTAAGGAAATAATTACACCATCTATATATCCATCATAATGGTCTTCATAAAGCTTGTGATTAACCAAATGCATGTCCCCCAAGAGGGACATACCTGATATGCAGCAGAGTGTCTTATTCATGCACCATGTGATGATCAAGTCAACATCCAATGTTACCTTTTTTGGGGTTATTATTCTTATATATAACTATTCTATAGCCACATCCAATTATAATTTATAGAAATGGATTTCATTGATTAGAAACCATAATATCTTTTAATTTAGAAAAAAATGTGATGTTTACATATTCTTACACATATACATAAGGATTCAAATAAGGTTTTATAATCCTAATTCCCAAGTTAACATAACTATGGTATGATATGAACTATAGTGACTTGACTATTTATAACATGGATATTACTTGTTTTTTAAGATAAAAAATTTAATTGTTATACAATCCAAGGTCCATAAGATTATTTATCATAGAAAAATTAGCCTCATACATCACTTGTATATAATAAAATGTAAACATTTTTTAAATCCTTCTTAATTACCTTCATAAAGGATATCAATTTCTCCTTAGTACATTTTTTCACGTGAGGACATACCTCAATGAAATGGGTGAGATGATATCATTTTATGTGGGGGAATAATGGATATAAATTAATAGTGCATGGAGGAGAATAATCAGAATCATGATATAATGATCATTGTATCAATATCATAATAATAAGGGAAACATTTAATAATGTCATGGAATGAAGATTATTTATAATATAGAAATATTGAAACATAGTGGTCAAATACCACACATTGTTGAAAATAAAGCTAGTATCATGTTTATTCATAACATATATTCATAAATCATAACATCATAATTTTGATCCAATTAATAATCATGTTCATGAATAATACATATAATATCATGATATAACTCTCATTACAAAACGAATTAATGGTATATATAATTTTTGGCAAACATTTCACATTAAAAAATGGTAACAATCTTGTTTTCCACATAGAATATATAATAATAATAGTAATAATATAAACCCATGGTATGTAATTGGTTTCCAAAAAGTCTCATAAAAACCTTTATTAAATGATAATTGGGGATCCCAAATTAATATTTGGTATCATATTTTACGAAAAACATCATTATTATTTAGTGTATAAGAAATAACTTAAAATGAGTCATTGATGTGTTTGGAAAAAATAAATTATTTTTTATAAATCATTGTATTTGGATTAAAATCATTTTGGTAAGGTGGAAACATGTATATACATAAAAATTAATGGGAAATAGTATTTTAAACACATTTTAAATACATCATAGAAACATTAATACTATGAAACATAAGGCAACCCAATAGATAGAATTAGGTTTTAGAACACCCTTACCTTAATTACCACTTTATTTCATCACTTTACACCATAGGAATAATAAACATAGATTTATTAAATCATGGAATTATAAATTAATTATGTTAATATTTTACCTATTTATTAATTATATTAATTGGATTCTATTACTTAATTCCATTTTTTAATTTGAAGTGTTTTGATACCATATTTTTAATAAAATATATTGTCTTGCTTCGATTTAATGATTTGTTTTAATTCATATTTATACATTATTAGGAATAACTATAGAATATACTAAATACATATATTTATATAAATATATACTATATTTTATTCTTTTTAATCAACTATAGTTTTTATGATAATTAGAGAGTTTGCAATGTCCTTGTGGGTAGTTAACTGACCATTGAAGGGACATTGTCAAAAGAGGAGGAAGAGAATTATCACTTATAAATTTCATGTAAATAAAATAATTATAGTAGCATAGAATTATTAACATAACCTTCACATACAAATTAATTAATCATATATGATTTTTCTATGATAGGGATAGGGAAAATAGGATGATTAGAGGAAAATAAAGAGGGAATTTGATAAAAATATGCCCTTTTCATGGTGTCACATCTTTTCTATGACACTAAAATCATTTGATTCAAATAGTTGGTTAACTAAAAAATGTCTATAATGTAGATAATAGTATAAATAGAGGGGATGTGGAATATCCTTGGATTTTTTAAGTATTAGTTATGTTGTTTTCCAATTGGAGGGATATGGGTTGTTTATACTTCAAGGGAGGGGTATTTTTTGGATAAAATTTTGAATAAATCAAAATATCCAAGGTAAAGCCTCTAATAGTGATATCTATGAAATTATAATATTTATTTGAGTTAAATAAAATTATTATTAGGCTTTAAAACAATTGATAATCCAAATATATCATTTTAATAAAAAGGAAAGCTTAAAAAATTAAAAAATATTATTTTAATGGAATACATTAAACTTTAGTCATTATTAAATAATTTTTTGTTTTAGAAAACAAGTCTATTGTAGTAAAATGACTCATTTATGAAATTAATAAAAATTAGTATACAAAAATATCAATAATTTATTATAACATTACTAAATCATGAATGAGGTAATTTCAAATACATCAGTTATGAAAAAATGAATTCTTATAATTCAACTAAAAATATAGCATTTAAGAAAAATAATAAAATTACCCAAATATAATTTCAATGTAATGAATCAAAATGTTTCATTCATTTTATCAAAATAATTTTTTATCATATGAAATTTTAATTATTAATATAAAAAATTTCTGATTTTTACGAAATACTTTAGAATATAGTTTGTCAGAATAGTCCCAACATTAGTGGTGGGTTGGTAAGGCTTTGGGGTCGATGGGAAGGTAATGCGATAAAGTCCATGGGATAGAATGTTTACTAAAAATTTATTCGTTAAATTTTATTCCATAGTTTTGTATGTAAGTGAACTATTATAATTGATTATAAATGTGATTTTTATTTTCATTGATCTTTTAACCATCATAGTTGATTTATGTAATTATATTATATATATTTTATTAAATTACTATGGATAAATATAATTTATATTTTATTTTATTATTTTTATTTCAAATTACCATTTCAATGGTAAGGTCACTATTACCAATAGTTAGGTTACTATTTAGAATGGTCATATCACTATTCTAATACTCAAATTACAATTAAATGGTCACCTTTCCTCCTATAAAAACTAATTAATTTAATTATTTGAAATTAGACTCATCTTTTATCAAGGTTATATATTTTAATTTTTATAAAATTCTATTGGTTTACTAGAATTCTATTTATTTTATATATTGTTTTTCCTGGGGGTTATGATTCAAGTAGATTGTACCATACTAAACAGAGTAAACTACTCACCATAAAGAAATTATTGGTTGGTTTCCAAGCATGAATTACATTTATCTTGAAAAAATCCATTACTATATGATGCTCAAAGATGAAACTGACAAGAAAATGAAATTCTTGGATCCTTAATTGACACTAAAAAATCTAATCTTATAGATTTTTCTCTCGAATGATGTCTTGGTGAATCCTAAATTTATTTTTATTCCCCTCTTCAGAAATAGATTAAATGATAATTTCATCAATATAGTAATCCATGAACCATTCTAGGAAATTTATAATAATCTGGATTATATGTTTCATGAACATAGTGGTAGAAATGATGACTTTGAAGGGCATCAATGAGAACTCATAATGCCCTCATCAACATCATAATATCATCCTTATAAACCAACAAATTATGGTAGTTGTTCTTGATCTCAATATCTGAAAACCATCTCAAACCATTCAACTGATATAAAAGGTCATCAATCCTTCGCAAGTGTACTTGTTCTTTATTTACACCAGATTTAGGAAATATAATCAAGCAAAAGTTTGTTGTTCACATTTTCCATTTTGACAAACAAAATTGGATCCACCAAGAGAGATACATTAGGTTTGATAAATCCTTTCTCTCCTAGGACATTCTACTATTCCCTGAGCTACCAAACCCCATTAGAGTCCATATGATATGATGCATAAGATAACAATGTTGTCCTATGGTGAAATTCAATGAAAATATCAATCTCCCTTCTCAGAGGTAGTCTTATAAAATCTTGTTTAAATAAAACCATATAATCATCCACTACTACAAGAATCTATATATCAATAGATCCCACTACACCAAGGGCTCAACATTCCAACTATTGGGTGAAAGTATGTAGTTTTATACTCTATCCCATATTTCTTTTACATAAAATATATCCTATAAATAAAGAAAAAACTCCTGCCATCAACATAAATACATATAACTCTCCTACAATGATATTATACTTCAGCATACATTATGAAAAAAAATCCATTCGTAGAAAAATTTCATATGGACTAATCACATGAAAATGTGGTCCCATGAGAAACTCTCTCTAATGATAACTAACTCACTATGCTAGAAGATTTTAAAAATAGATTATTTACTTCATATAGGAACCTCTAGCCACAAATAATTGTCCAAATACCCTATGTGAATCTTTATTACTCAATCAAGGGATAATGGAATGAAGTAATGACTCGGCCATGGGTTAACAAGTTCTAAATATAATGTAGAGAAGACACACGTCATACCTTTCATCATCTAATGAGAAGCCTAGTCATATCAATCAAATGCTTGAGACCACCAATGAACATGACCATTAGACCTATACATATGGCATGGGCCACATGATGGTGTATATTAATGTATTTCATAATATGTCCCACCACCTTTAGCTCCTCTCTTTGGGGCTCCATATGCTCCTCTATCAACACCGACAATTTGGGGTCCTACTAGACCACACAATGGATTTCAACGATCATGATGCTACCTATAACATGGGGGTATATTCATTGTATTTACCCCATTTAATGTTGTCTATTTCATGAAATCACATTCCATGTAACCTCACATGCCACATGAATAACACAATCATTCTCCAAGATAACTAGATCATCCACATGAACACTGTGCTGTAGATCCACATGTGTGAGTCTCGGTAGGAGTATGCCTCCTACGATGAGACCCTCCCAACTGATGGCTACTAGCTACTATAGTTGATTTATCCATATGGTTCCAACTATAGGCTCTATCCTCTTAACATTCATCCACTAAAAAGTAATATATGAGAAATCCCTACTCCAAAAATCTAACAAAAGTGGGAATTAATAAGGAGTACACACTAGTTCTAATATCCCTGTAGATCCCCTTCATGAATATACACAATCAATAGAATCTATCTCCAGACATTTCGTGGTTTTAGTGCATGTGGATAGTAAACCATGAAGTTTAGTTAGAAAATGAGATATTTCCACAATAAAGATCACGAAACTCATATATTCACCCAAAGTGTAAGATCAAAGGATATAACTCACCAAGGAACAACTATAGAAATTATGACCTTGATAGTGTTTCCTATTCATGAGTTTAAGTGAAAAAACCACACCTATGCCCTGATACTCCACGAAGAGTCTTGTTTGTGATTGTAACCATTTGGCAATATGGGGTCTGCATAAGTTTGGAAACATTGACCACAACCTCAAGCCATTACTCCACTACATTAGGGTCTAGCTCACCAAGAAACCTATGCAGAAATTGACATTGGATCTCATAAAATGAGTTAATCATATGTGCTTCATCACCCTACCAAATAGGAACTATTGATTTCAAAACACACAGTCGATCATTCACTAGAACCAATGGAGGTGGATCCGTGCACTGACTATCATGTGGAAACCCTGATGTATGCTCTCATGGGGAGAACAAATTGAGAATAGGTCTATTAAATGAGGCCTCATCACTCAACTAATTGTTCTTGGGATGTTGTATATATATCCTTGAAAGATTTCATTATGGATGCATCCTAAATGTTAACATGATGTAGCGTAGTTAGATAAGAATATATAAGTAGATGACTTAAGACGAACATGAAATTAAAAGGAAAAAATCCTATATGATGAATGTACCATTGGCTTCCCTAAAATGGTTCCCTCAGAATTCCATATTGATATAAAGGTAGTAAGAGTCATGGAATATGGATACAGTAGCTGCCCCGATATCATTGGTTTCTCAGGTCAGATAGTAGAACTTGGGACACTAAAACACTATTTCCTTATGTTTTGAAACCAATTCCCACTACATGTCGAGATATAAACACCAAACTAATGATGAACCTTCTCTAATACAAATTTATCATTACCCAACCCACTGAGACCCCACCTGGGTTAGTTTTAAGTCGAAGGTGACACCCCAATCCCACCTTTAGCATGTTAGGGGTTGGCGACGAGTGTTGAGTTGGAAAATCACTAAAATGGGAGTCCTCAAAAAAGTACATGTACACACATACACAAAAACCCCATGAAATAGGAAAAATATATAATATATGACTAGAACATGTATAGTGTAATAAATTTATATAAAAACACCTAGGAAATATATCAATGTGAAATAAGTCGAATAAAATATAAAATTGGAAAATACAGACCTAAATAGAAAAAGGTTCCCACCTGGAAATAATTGGAAAAAATATAAAATGATGATATCCTTCCTATAAACCTTTGGGGATAGCCACCTAAAATGGATAAAACATATACATAACACTATGCTAAATTGAAACTAGGTCCACCAAGGTCACCATCGATTTGTACGTCATCTGAATAAGACACGCCATGTGTTGGAAAATCCAATACATGGGTTAGTATATTTATACCTAGTAGGATGACAAAAAAACAATAGGGGTGTAATAAAATTATTAGTAACCTCAACCCTTATTAAATAATGGAAAGTAATCCCAATGTAATATATGATGAAATAATAACAACACCTGTAATATGGAGAGATGTATCAAACTCCACAGCTAGATAAAAAAATAATGAGAATTCCCATAGCTTCAAAGGAATCATCATTGATGTCATGAAACTTGTGAAACGTATCATGAATTAGAGTGTATGACCAACTCCTTTCTACTGCACTATAAAATCGGCAAAGTAGAGACTCCATTAGAGGACCCACTCCACACTAGATCTTGATGAAAGCGGAGTAACTCTTGATCAAGAAAGGAAATATACCCTATGTAGTCTAGGGGTGTACTGAGTCTACCAATATAATAATTTGAAGGACCCATACAATTGTTCAACAAGGGAATTACAACATTGGAATCTCTCTAATGATATTACCCAACCATCAACCTCACATCACTGAATGAATGGTATTTATCTCAAAACTTCATATTGTATATCTATGGTAAAAATGGCTACCATCACATACTATGTGTATAAGTACTCATCATAAACTACTCATAGGACAAAATATGATTTATATAGGATGAGAACCATAAGTTATATGTTCCCCAGGACTGGTTTATGGAGTATACATAGTGTTACATGGTGTGTGAGCCCGCACGAACACCCTAGAGTTTCTTCCTATGGACACGTCATGGATATCATTCTGGCTCCACATGGAATTTTCTTATTGGGTTATTGGGTGTGTGTATCCACAGGTTCCTAGAGCATGTGCTCTCATCACACGGTTCGACCTGCCCAGTACACCCACACGATGTGTCCCTAGGGGTACACAACAATTTTAACCACTTGTGGTCCTGGGCATGTGCTATCAGCACATAGATTGGCTACCTCGATAGATTCTGAATAAGTTTTCTCTTAGAGACATAGTTTGTGATACTTAACTATGGGTAGAAATTGTATCCATCGTGAGAACTAATGATACACAGAAAGTGTTCCTTAGGGATACACGGCATGTGGTCAATCTTTTTAATGAAATTTGATCTAGTCTTTATATAGGATCCCCATTCTCTATTTATAATATTTAAAATTCTTTTTGAATTTCCTATAATGCATAATCTAAATGATTTTGTTTTTGATCATCGATTCCTAGCCTTCGAAGGTAAAAAATCCATATTCTAGATACCTAAATTGTAACCATCACACCTTTTATAACCATTCAAGGTCCCAATCCATTAATATATCATGGGATTCTACAACCCCATATATATCAATCTACCAAAAAAACCTATAGTCTATTCTCTCATCCATCATGATTCTCAGTGTTCGATCCTGTTCGAGTCCAGACAAATAATATCAAATCATGACCACATGGGCCAACCAAGAAGAACATGAAGAATGATGGTTGGAATAACCAATATAACATGGTGAAATCATCTTCATCCAATCTGATATCAACAAACGATTCTATACACTGGAAACTATAAGAGTGAATTTAGTATTAGTGGATATAAGTAATTGGGTTCAAGAACACTAACTAAAACTGGTCTCATGTGTAGAATGGAAATCATTGGCAATAAGAATATATGAAATCTATGAATGAAAATAAAAAAGGTAGATATCTACAACATAATGGGACCTAATTAAAAAGGTTAAATGATTTGTGAAGAATAAAACCAATAGAAAATAAGGTAAATATCCTGCTATAGTTTTCATATGCAACATGATTATAATTGATTGTTGTTTTTGAAACAACATATCAACTCACAAATTCCAATGAATTACTCTAACAACTACTCGGTAATTTCTCAAGGTTATGAAGATAAACCTGGAGGTTCTTTATATAATTTTTTAAATAATCGTTTGGGTTATCATTAGTTAATTAAATAAAATAAGTAAAGAATTATTATTTTTATGTAATGTAACCACCAATGAATTCCTTCCAAAAAAACACAGCATGTCGACCAACATTATATCATGTGTTGGTTAAAATGCAGATTTCATAATAAATTATAGTATATGATTTCCTTCAAAGATCCCAATCAATGGGAAACCCAATTATTCAAAAATATAACCAAGTGTCATTAAATTTACATAATATTTTTAATCTATTTATTATATAGTCCTGCGATGCTTTGAAAAAATTTCCAAATACAAGGAGAAATCCCGAGTCATATGTACTAATATTCAATGTATCGATATAAAATAATCTGAGCAATTACATGTAAAAATACTCATTATGTTTGGTATGATTTTCGTGCCTGTTATTAATTTATAATTATTCTATCATACACCTATTATACTAGTGCACATGTGTTAGTGAAACAATGTTGGTCTTGTATTAGGTTAAATTACCCACACTCTGCATGGTGATCCTAATTCAAATGAAGAATTTATGTTAAGGGATCAAAGTAAATGAAATGGGAATGTAGCTTATTGATTAGTAGATGCGAATGAAACTAGTAGTGGTCCTAGATTGACCCTATAGGACTCCACAATATTTAGTTTATTTATTTACCTAATCCACTCTTATATAATGGTCGGCTTTCCATTTTGGGATCCCTTTTTTTCCTATATGACATGTAGGCTTATTTTTTTTAAAAAAATTCATGTTACAAATGTCATTATATTATTGTATTTCTTTTATTTATTTTTTTATGAAATGATACTAAAGATATAGTCTACCCACTTTTGTAATTAGACCCTTTCTACTATTTTAAATCCTATTTCCTATGGGGAGGATTGCATGGGGTAATGTGATACTTCAGTTTAGACCTGATGGTTCGACATGGGGTGTTATAAAATAGTATCATGTCATAATTTCTTATAATTATGTTAGTACTAGTAAGGGACATGGTCAGAATGATATTTTTGTGTGGGGATTAGTTTGGGGAGTATCTATGTTCTGAGGCTGTACATGTGTAATAAAACTATGATTTACCATTGATGTGATTTTTGTTACAATTTTAATGAAATTTCAGGTGCATTCATTCATCATGATTTGGGACGTAGTATAACATTCCATAAATATACATATTATGGTCTGGTATATTAGTTCTATAATTTCATATGATTAAATTTATTATCTATTTGGTGTAAAATTATATCCTCTATTGTGTGATATGATTTCTTTTCTATGATTTTATTATATATCTCCATTTGTATTAATTAGGTGAAATAATCATTTTTAGGTTATATTTTTATATATATTTATGTGGGTAACATGCAGGGATAAATAATTGTTAGTGATAAGATGGGAATACCTTGGGTTATGGGTATACACCTAATACAACCTTTTACAATACCATATACTGCTCAAGGATATCGTAATAACTTAGTTTTTACCAAATAATTTCATTCATGTTATAGAAGAAGTAACCTTGTAGAAGATAGATGGGACATCTACCTAACATGGGTCGGGGTGATCCCAATCCCTTATATATCCACCTACGTTATAGTAGATTCCACTACAGAACATTACAAGTACTTCCCTAGTGGTGGAAGAATTATGCCAACTTTATCCATGAGTCCTTCCATAGAGGTCCATGGAGACTACATTAAAGACTTACATCTTCAGTATCCATTTGTCCTTAAGGGAACTAGTGTAACATAGATTATTTTGTACTGGGTGGATATCAGTGAATTTAACATCAAACTCATTGATACATATTTGGATTTAAAGGTTCTGATAGTAGAGTTAATGCTACCAGACACACCTAGAATTGTTAGAGTGTTATGGAATAAACTAATTAATATGAAAGACTCACTTAAGATGACTTCACTAAAAATGTTCTTCACAATTTTATTCTCAATATTTTGATGATTGACTAAGAAAAGTAGTTAATGGAGGTACAATAGGGTTCCATGATAGTGTTAACTTACTGTACTCATTTTACTAATCTCATTATCACATGTCATATTCTTGAGAGAAATGAGGTGAATTTGGATATGATGTTTGGAATAATAACTTTTCCTAGCATTATATATCATGATAGAATAATTTAACTAAAATAATACCTAGAGTATTCATGAAAGGAATTTAATATCACTAATATATTAGAGGATTTTTGGGTATTTGTTCTTCCTCCACCCATCAGTGCATAGGTGGGTGAACCTCCCACTAGTTTATTGAGTACCTTTTTTGGTAGTAGGGGGAGGAAGACAAAGGGATTGGGGAAGATAATGGTATAAAAGTAATGTAGAATTTATCTTCTTCAATACTGTTAGTTTGAGTTCCATAGAGATTCAAATATGGAATTGTTGTTCATTATCATATGTACTGTATAGTACCTCAGAGTGCATGTCAGTGGTGTGGAATATTAATGCATCTCCAATGGGTTTTCTCTAGGGATTTTAGGATGAAGTTATATAGAGTCAGACGCTATACATGATAATCAAATTAGGGATCCTTAATGGGACCATAATAGAATATTTGGGTCATGAATTTGGAAGGTCCTACATCTCAGGGATAGGTTTACAGAGATAAGGTATGTCATTTCTCTCTAGGGGACAATATTCTAGAAGATGGTGGCGAAGGAGTATCCACTATTCAATGTATAGTTATTATTAAATATAAATTTTATATTTCCTTATTCGACATCGTTGATTATGAGTTTTTCACATCTTCTGATGTTGTTTCTCAACTAGACATACCAGTCACATTATCTTCTTAGTTTCCGTCCCTTTAAAAACCATTGGGAATAAAGTTTGATCATCATTAGTGATTCCAAGAGTGTCATATTTACTAGTAATGGGAATCTATAGGACTTCATGATACTATAGAAGTAAACATTTGGTGTTATTATTGGAATCGATTGGCTAACCAGATTCTGATATTACATTGGTTGTTATCAGAGATGTGTATCTTCTACGTTGTTGAATAGTGACAGGTATGTGTGGAACAAAGAATGTGAACTGGGACCTTGTAGAGTTGGTCCAAACATGAGTCATATCAGGATGATCAAGACATAGATGGAGGGACTATCTCTTTTGGCTATATCAGGGGTATCCCCTCAATATTTTCTCCAACCCTAGATTTCAATCTATACATAATTACAAACGAATCCAAAATGATTTCCTCCTAATAAGGAATTTGACATTTAGATAGAGATCATGTTGGGTGTGCATAATATTTCATAACCCTTTAGCATATAATCCCATATAAGCTGATTTAGATCAAGGTGTATCTTGAGGACATAGAGAAAACATGATTTATAAGGCTGAGTACATCTCAACAGGGTGAACTTGTCTTATTTTCCAAGAAGGAATACAATATTGTTTGATGCTTCTCCAATTCTCTAAAGATATAATACATGGTATTGAAGAATATATATATCATGTTTTTCTAGGATCAATGAACGTTAACAACAATTGTACGGAACCCAATGGTTCTCAAAGATTGATATTCTGTTGATAAACTATAGACTAAATGTTCGGGAGGATTATTTCATAAATATTACATTTAAGAGTAGGTATGAGCATTATAATTATGTAGTTATATCACTTGGTTTAACCATTGTAATAGTTGTGTTAATGTAAATAATGAACAAGTTCCCTCATCTGTATATTGACATGTTTTTCATGGTGTTCATTGATTACATGCAAATTTAATAACCAACCTCATTATAGTATTCCATGTATATTTTTATAGTCATGAGTAATCCTTGATAAAATTGAATTTATGCCAAGTAGTCAATGTGAATCTTATAGATTCATGAGGTGATTTAAGTTGTGGAATGTATTTTCTAAGATAGTTATAACTATAGACGCATAGAAATTGGAGGTAGTGATGTCCTCAAAATGTCCCCTAAATGTGTCCTAGATCCACAGTTTTCAGAGATTATCAAGATATTACTGATGTTTTACCAATGAAATTTTCCCTATATTGGATCCTTTGACTATATTAACAAATAATGGAGTAAGGTTTCATTGGTCAGAAAATTGTGAATAGAGCTTTATTTTGTTGAATAGGAGGTTGACTACAACTTCAGTACAAATACTTCCATTTATTGGGATCTGATATGCAGTATATTTTGATTCATCAAGAATTATCATTGGAGTGGTACAGATGTAGAGAGAGAGAGTAGGTATTAAATTAGGGGTCATGAAAATAAAAAACCATGAGAAAATGTATTATATTAATGAATTTTATCTTTAATCCATGGTTCATTCTTTGAAATTTTAATGACATTATATCTTTGTTGATAGGTTTTTAGTCTACACTTATGACAAGATCCTTCAATATTCCCACAACAAAACCCAAACATGGTGTAGTAGCACTAGTTCAAGAATATGAATACATTTTAATTTAATATGGTTTCTGCACTTGGGAAATATAACATCATATTATAAGCTCTTATCCAAAAAAATGATGTTACTCAAGAGATGGGTAAGTAAACATAAGAGTAAAAATTGTGCATGATGATCATGGTAGATGATAGGGGTATGGATTCATAGGAGGATCATGTATCAATGAATAGTTCTCCATTAGTACTCATATATTCTCTAGTAGATTAGGTAAAGTTTCGAAAAGACACTAATCCAAAGTCCACAATGATGTGAGAACAACTTGTTGTAGGTGACACAATACCTTGGTGATTTTTTTGGAAATGACGATGCATTCCTCTTACATAGAAGAATAGTAGTACATGATTCCTTCAGAGAAGAGTTGTAAGGGAATTTTGTAACTCTATATGGGTGGTACATCCTAGTGTTACAATTATGTATGATGAATTTATGTAATTATTCTAGTTCCAAGGATAATGTGGGACATTTCTTGGTTTGATTCCCAATGTCGTACCTATCATAGGGGAAAGGATGATCCCCAATGTCTGGGTGGTTTCATCAATCTATTTCAACTAATCTTGTGGAAGTTAGAGGAGGTCACGATATACGTTATGTTGGGATTACCCTAGACTCAAGGGACTCATGATTCTACTTGGGTGATTATCAATCTACTAAAGATGGTTTCTCACTTCTAACTGTTGTGAGAGAATGACTCATTAGATGTATTGGGAATGTTATTTGTCTATGAGATAATATACATACATGGATTTCCCTTGATAATTGTATTATATAGGGATTAATGTTCCACATTGAAATACTGGTAGGGATTGTAAAAATCCCTAGGGACTCAACTAGGATTGAGAAGAACATATCATCCAGAGATACCTGGACAATCTAACCAGATGATTCAATTATTAGAGGATATGTTTTGAGCTTTTGTCCAACACATTTGGGGATCATGCGATGAGAATCTATCCTTGTTAGAGTTATCTTAAAAAATATCTTATAGGATTATATATATATATTATCATTTGAGGCTCTCTCTAGAAATCCATTACACACACTGCTATATTGGATTAAGGTGGGTGAGGTAGATTTTGATGGGTCTAGTCTGATATAGAACACCTTAGAGAAGATACTGAGGATCAAGAAGTGGTTGGTGACCATTCACAGTAGGTAGTGATTATATGAAGTCTTGAGGAGATAAAATTTAATGTTTCCTATTGGTGAATAAGATATCATGAAATTATCACCTCATTTGGGGTATCATCATTTTTGAAAGTGATCAAAACTTGAACCATGGTTTCTTAGAGCCTACAAGATCACTAAATAGGTTTGGACAATGGCGTACCATATGAAAATTCTTCCACCTTTTAAAGAAATTCATTATGTGTTCAATATTTAATAGATTCATTGGTACATGACCAATCATATGAATGTTATAAACTTCATGGATGTTGAGTTAGAGCTAAATGGATATTATGGGGAGAGTCTGGTGTCTGTTATAGATAGGAGTAAGAATGCCCTTAAAGGGAATATGGTAGAACTTGTTTGGATCATATGGTTTTATATATGGATCCAGCATGATATATGGTAGAGGTATTCTATTGTTGGAGCTTACTGGCCAATGTTTTTTGAGCAAGACTGCTATAGATACTTATCATGGATGACATGTCATTAGAGGAGGTTGATAAAAACGTTATAAGTTTTTAATGTTTTAATACCCCATTTGGTTTTAATTGTTATTATATTTTTGTGTAAATTTATAATAATCGACATTTATTCTTACCCATATTTGAGGTATAGGGCCTATGTAATGGCTAAAATTATTCTACAATTAAAAAGTAAGTTTTTGGGAGTTTTATAAGGGAAACTACTAAATTATATGAATTTTGTAAGGGTAAACTGATCACTGAATAAGGGTAAGGGAATTTTACAACCCCTTTCTAAAGGATTCCTATTATATCAATGAGTTTTATAGGAGTAGTATGGATTTTATATTTTCTATATTGGGGTAGTTTGGACCTAAAAAAAGGAAATATCCCTTTTAAATACACTACGAACGGGTAAAACTTGGTTGCATAATGTTTTGGATGATTTAAATAAGGGTAACTCATAATTTATAAATAATGCATAATGAGAAGTTCCCTCGTTTTGTAATGGTATGTATATGTTTCTAATGGATATGTAAGGGTAAAAAAGTGAAATTTTAGTGTTGTTCCTATAATACATAATGATAAAACATAAATTTTAAGGGTCATATTTGGGTAACCTAGAGTTTACATAGGGTACATAATGGTAAAACCTTACCCTCAAGAAAAATATAGGAGCTGTATAAGCGTACGACCTTGTGAACTATATGCATCATCCTTTTTATGAAAAATAATTCTAATACATCTTTTCTTCCTCTTCTTCCCCAGCGTTATCCTATAACATGTTTTTTGATTTTGAATTCCCAAAATCATGGGAATTAATTTCTTGACAAGATTAAAGAAAATGAATCCTATTATTGATGAATTTAAACACACCAAATTAAAAATTTCTGAAAAGAAAAATTAAATAATAAATAAAATTTGTGGGATTTAATGCTATAAATATGTATTCATATTTATTTCATAAAAATATGCATGAATTATACCATTCATTTTTGTGTGAACCTTATGAATACATGTATCTTGAAAATTTCATAATTTATGTTTGGTGAAACCTTATATAAATAATATACATTCTTTATCTGGTTTATAGGTGTGTCAGAATATAAACCTATCTCTTATATTCTTCTGTGTTGTGTTTTTTAAAAGATAAAATATGACTACAATTTTCATAAAATCTGTTCATATTCAGTTTCTAAATCCAGTTCTTCGTGAGCCTCTCAAAATTAAGGATAATGAAATATTAAATGATATAATTTTGAAACTAACAATGAGTGATAAATAATTTTTATCTGATTCTCATATTTCATTAATCAAGTTGTAGAAACTTTTTATCATATGTAATTTTGATTTCACTACAAAATATTGTATAGATCAATCCATAATTCAAAATGATAATTTGGAATTATCCAAGAGGGATAATGTGAAATAGTATGTGGTGGTTTATTTATTTTGAAAATAAAATAGTTAAAACTGGTTATAAAGATATTTGTGGATCTGGTTTTTGTCAACATGTATCTATATATACTTCCAGTGACGATTCTATGAAGAAAATTGACATTAACATCAACCATATTGAGGTAAGAAGACACATAGAATTTGAGAATCTTGTATATAAATGTTTTGATGGGGTAATTATTATCATAGTTTGTAAATCATTAATGATTTAGTATAATAACATGCGGGTATGTTTGCATCTTGTTTCCATGTTTTATTATTATCACATGTACATGATTATGTTACAATTCTACTTCCCATGATGTCTTTTTATGTTTTTTATCATATTTTTCCATGTTGTGCATTTTCCTTCCATTGGAGGTTCAGTTCATGATACACATGACATGTGATTGTTGACATATGGAAACCCATTATGGGGTGATTTCATATGATGGGAGATGCTGATGAATTTGGAGAATGATAGACTTGTAGACTATATTTTACTCAAAGCACCTTGTTGATATCGAGTGACACATCATTACTGAATTCACATTATGGATACCAAGAAATGTGTGTTAACTCTATGTAACTTGTGGGTATAGATTATCATGGTCATCTTGAAAAAACATAATCTTTTTTGAAATTTCTTAATCATTTAGGATTAACCTTCATCATCATTCTTGCATGATGTCGAAGTAGGTGTGTTCGGGGGTATGTGGATTCTTGGTTTACACATTTCTATTCAGTATGTGTGTAATGATTGGTATTATTGTTATGAATATATTATTATAATTTCATAAACCAATTATACTTGTGAAGACTTTTTAAGGAAAATTTTGTTTTTCTTACTAGGTTATATTACTCACACCTTGCATGGGAATCCCGATGCAAACGTTGACATCATGTTTAGGGATTCGAGTTTAGGAAAGAGGGCCACAAGCAATGGATAATTAGAGGGGCCTGGAGATTATAGTATGTTGAGATATAATCTAGAGGAATCTATATATTATTTATTTATTTACTTGTTTCACTCTTATACTATGGTTTGGATTTCCACTTTTTCTGCCCATATTTTACCTGTATGACATGTATGCCTTTTTGTTATTCAGTTTCTACATGTTTCATTGATCATAATATTATACACATTATGTTATATTATATGTGCTATGGAATAATACTAATGTTATAGTCTCCCCACCAACACCCTTAGACCCTCATTGCTAGTGTGCAACCTGTTTCTTATAGGTAGGCATGCATGAGTTCATGTGACACTTTGATTCAGACCTAGTGGCTTGAGTTAGGGTAATACACAATGTAGAATCATGGTAACTGTAGTAATAATAATCATAGAATGATCCTTTGTTAAACATTAGGTCATTAGGATTGGAAATGGTCTTATAATCCACTAGGCCACTAGATTATAAGGCCCATAATGGGTTCTTCCCAATCCTAGGGGGTAGAAGTGGCTGAACCCACATGTGAACACATGTGTATATATGGTTTTTTGTCTGCAATACCCTCTAAAAAGATAATTAATTTATAATTATATTATTAAAATTTATTATCTATTATTATTAATTGATAATGGAATTATTAATGAATAATAATTTAAATAGTAATGAATCATATGATTAATGATTAATAATATATATTTTTTCATAATAAATTGTATCACGTGAGTAATTTTATGATGTTGATTTCAAAAAAAAAATTTAAAACAGTTTGAAATTTTTTTCTTTCTATATATATATATAACAAAACAAAACAAGAGCTTATCCTTTTATCCATAATATGTAATAAAATAGGTCCAATTGATGCTTTCCATTCCTTGTGGGGAGGTACTATTTTTAACACACTAAGGTATTTGGGTGTCTATATGTTTGGGTTCATCTAATCCTTATTTCAAATTATATTTATAATCCTCATTGTTTTGGGTTTGTAAATATACCTAAATTAAAATTTTATATTTATAAAAATAAAATAATTTCTTTTGGTTTTAAATAATTTATATTATTATAATATGTAATATAAATTTAAAATTAATATATAATAATATATTAATGTGGGACTGAAAAACATAAATAATAAAAACAACTATACCAGTCGTAGACATTTTCATATATATATTTTTATCTCTTCTGAAGAATAAATTTAACCTTAATTCTTGAATTTCGTTTTTTTTGAAATATTTAATGTAATTATTCCCTAGTAAGTGGGAAACTATTTAGAGAATGTTATTTCATAGAATCGAACTATGTAAAAACAAGAATGACAATGTACAAACAAATCTTTCAATGTGATCCCACCCTGTGAAAGCATACTTGAAATGAAAAATGAATTGTTCTTAAAAAAGATAAAGGTGGAACCTACCAGCTAGATATAAATGGAAATAAATCTCAGGATTCAAGGTAAACAATATCCTCTAACCATTAACTATTCACAATCAAACCATGTTCCCATGACAAGATAATACTTGAGTTATATTAGTTTAACTCATCATTCCACATAACAATTACACAGCAACCCCACCAACATTGGATCATAAAATGTAAAACACTATTGTATACTATGTGCCTATTAAAGAAGATTGTAATGTTGATCACATTGTATATCGTATTACTAGCTATAGAAGATGAAGCACTACTAGAAATGGATTTCTACAAGCTCCTGATGGATGAGTCTACTTGTCACTAGAAGTTACCCTTTAACAACCATAGGAAATTTAGAAACACTCTATAAAAACATAATGAAATTTCTAGTTACCCTCTATAAATATTTTGAAATTTCAATTTATCCTATAAGAATATACGAAAATTTCAAGATAAGATATAGAAACTAATGGAAATGTCTCATTACGATATATCAACATTAAAAAATTTCTAATTACTCTATTACTACATAATGACAATTCCGTTTTCATAATATGAATATGATGAAATTTATTTCCACTCTATATACTCTTATGGAAATTTACCCTTAACACATGGAATATTAAAGAAAATTTATAGCAACCTTATAAAAAGGTAACGAAATTTAGTAACCAAATAAGAATATAAAAAAATTTCCTATAGACCCATTATAACTAAATGAAATTTACATTTTCCATATTTAAACATAATGATATTTCAAGTTACCCAATAGAGACATAAGGAAATTCCAAATTACCCTATAAAAACATATGGAAATTACCATTTTCCCTATAACAACATAATGAAATTTATAGTTACCATATAAAAAATTATGAAAAAATTTAGATTCCATTTAGTTATGTAAGTTACATTTCAATTAGTATATATACACATAATTAAATTTATTATTACACTATGGAAACAAAAAGAAATTTATAGTTAACTAATTGAAATTTTTGTAACTTTTTTATTACCATATAATAATCTTATGGATATTTCTTGTCACTATATAATAACTTATGTAAATTTACATTTACGTTATAAAAATTTTAAAAAAATTAGATAACCTATAACAACTTAAGGAAATATCTATCCACCTTGTAACAATATATGTAAATTTCTAGTTACCTTATAAAAACATAAGGAAATTTATATTTACCATATCAAAATACAAGAAATTTTCTTCTTACCTTATAGAAACATTGAAATATCCTCTTACTATATAGATACAAGAGTAAATTATTAGTTTTTATATAAAATCATAATCAAATTTCCAGTTACTCAGTAGAATCATAATGAAATTTCTATTTAACCTATAACAACATAATGAAAATTTATAGTAACCCTTTAAAAACATAGAAAAATGTCAATTTACTCTACACAAACATATTGATATTTCTCGTTACCCTATAACAACGAGGTGTCTAAACCTCATGACCTTTATGAGTCCTAATCAGTAAACCCCAATGTGAGATCCATAGATATAGGTTCTTCATTATATGGTAACTTTTTCTTTAATTTTTGGCACATACAACTATAGTGTTAATTCATCCATGTACTAATAATCAACTACTAGAAAATAAATATGATGTGTTATCTGTGCCTCCTCGTAGTATTTAGTGGGGGACTTCCCAATTTCATATGTGGATCCATATTTATATTTGTATGGGTGCCTGGTTAGATTCAATTTTGATGAAAACAGTGTCATAGATACATCAAATATGCCACTTTAAGAGAGAGTGTTACTTAAAGACTATAAAAACTGTGATATCTTATCCAGTTCCACCCTTTAGATATCCTGGGATGTCAGTCATATGACATATCATTGTCATTGGTACCAATGTTTATAATCTCCCAAATTTTCTAAAAGGATATATTCTTTAGGAATATTATAATTACATATAACTAAATAGGAATACATGTTCCAAAACATAATGTAACTATAATGATAGCATGAAAAATCAGTCACTAGCCTACCAATAAGTATAATATAATGTAATGAATCAACCTATAATGGTGTAGTAGGGATTTTATTCAATATCCAAAACTTCCACATGAATAGATCTGGTAAAAACTACTCCCCGAGGAAACATCATATTTTTTCACTACCTTAGGATATTATAGTGTATCATGATGTTGTGTTGGACCAACATCCAATGTAAATGGAACTTTTTCTCTATATATATTTTTTTAAATTTTACAAATTAATTAATACTATAGTTGTTTTTTATTTTGGAATGATAATTTATTTAAAAATATTCGTTCTAAATTAATATTTAATTAAATTAATAATTATATATTTATATATATATAATTTATATTATTGGAATAAATCAATATTGGTTCCTATGTCTTCCTAAACATGGTAAATGAACCTCATACCCACTTTGTATCTGACATCTATGTTTCTATAGTGTTACATATATAGGATCAAGTTCTTTTTCATGCACTAATTCATCATAAATAGGGGAACATGAAAATATTGTGTTTATGCATCACTATACTTATATGTGAATACTGTAATTAAATTTTTTTTTTGTTCTTGGCGCCTCCTCATACTCTTGGGTAGAGGATTTCCCAACATCATTTGTGGAGCCACATCTAAATGTGTATGTGTTTATGGAAGTATCAGTTAACGAAGATGAAACATGTATTGAGATTCAAAATAAACATATTATAATAGATTTTTGACCAAGAACTGCAGTAACTATGACATCATAACTTGCTATAACCCATTAAGATCTCCAGGGATGTCAGTTATAGGTCGTATTTGAGATGAATATGGTATATCACTTATATAAGTAAACATATGTTGTGTAGGTTCTTCTCCTAGAAGTCTAACAATATCGACACGATTTGTATGATCATTTCCATGTAGTGAAGGAGAATTTATGGGAGCCTTTATTGGGAATCACTATCTTCATAACTACCTTTATCCATATCTTCTTCATTTTAATGGTGGTGGTGGTTGTTGTGGCACATCATCCTCCACATGCTTAATAGGTTAATCAGTATCCCTAGGTTCCTCAACTGAATCATGTGGATCATGATATAATTGTGTCCCATCATCATATACAATCTCTTGTATAATACTATGAGGATATTTATGAGCCACTGGATCTCTATGAACTGTATCCTTCCTGGAAAATTCCTCTTCCCAAAGACCAGTGATATGCATAAGCCACTTAGGCACATCTGACTACAACTGAAATATAATACCAATTAATATGATATATGAGATAATAATCTCTAATAAATGTTAATAAACAAAATGGATGGTGAATTCCTATCTCATGGTGTGAATGTTACATGATAGTGTAACAATTATACCAATATATATACTATCTATGATAAGTTAATCGGAGGCATGATGTGGGATTCTTGTGCTGAATGATGTTGTATTTTGAACGTGTGTCCCAACAGTCAAAGTAATGAGAATTATGACATGACCAATTGGTCTTCTTCCTACCTTTATGTATAACTTTATGTAATGTATCATCTAATTATAGTGAAATGAGGATATAATATATAATTAAAAAGTATCAGATGACTTAATCATTCTTGTTCCAGTCAATGTTGTGGATGTGGATGACAGGCATGACTACTCCATAGTTCCCAGGCATATCTATGTTGTATTTTGGAAGTGTTGTGTATAAAAATACAACATAAGTGGCATATAAAATCTATAATTACAATTTGAAATAAATAATATATTAACAAAATAATATACATATTTTATTATTGAAATATCTTATAAAATTTAAAAAATTAATATTTCTATAATAATTGAAATGTTTTATATACATATGTGGGTTGTAAAAATCCAAAAATCTATAAAAAACTATGCACAATGTGACTAAGAGTTTGAAGATAATGTTGATAAAAGATTCACATGGTATGATAAAGGTAATATAAAATTATTTTAAATGTGATATTAAAAAATTTAGAAAAAATATAATAAATGATTTAAACACACCAGCAAACCTAAGGATATTTCTATAAAACAAAATGGGGAAGTGGTTTGATAACTCTAGGATTTATGTGTAGAAAATGTTCCAAGTTCCATATAAATAGAATATCACACATCTAAAAATCTATAATTCCTCTACATGAAATGCTATAATGATGAATCTACACAGACATTATAATACAATATGCCCCTAAATAAATTAACTAGTTCTATCAAGGTCATGAAAAACATTTAAGTACATCATATTAAGAAAGGTGGTAGGGAATTCCAAAAACAAATTCCTCCAATCGAATACCAATTATATATAACTGTATGTCAATTTAATATGTCCACATCAACATCATTATGAATCACTGAGATATTCTCATCATGCCATCTCATGGTAAATTAAGAACCCTAGAATACATTCAGTCAACTTAAGACATCAACATCTTATAAATTTCATAAAAATGAACACCAATATCCAATGATCGTATAAAAAAATATTCCATCCCCTTGATAATTACACCATGTATGTAAGACACTTTTTCTGACATAATCATCATCTCCTTCTTAGGGGGATGGAAAATGGACGTCCCTTGTTACCATCAGTCAACCAATAAAATAATCAAATGATGATCAATTTTCTTGTTATCAAACATGGAGACTCTATTAAATCCAGATCATATAAGGTAAAATAAATGGATTCTAAAGGTGAATAATAGTTAAATTGATTTTATCTCTGTTAAAAATATACTGAATAGGTTTTCATTCCAGCATGTCACATGAGAGATGAGATTACTAGGCTAGTAAGAATGTCTTCTCCATCTTATTTTTTTCATAGTAAATCTTTAGTAGTTACAAATATTAAATTTTAATAACATATTATATAATAAATAAATAATTATTTTATTCAGAAGATAATATGTTTGGGATGAACTGACCAATTTATTTTATTTTATTTCCCATATTTTAGAAATCTATCCATATAATACTACTGAAATTATAAAACCATGTTTACTTAATCAAATTTATAATTTTCATTAATGCTCTCACAGACTATTAAATCATTATAAAGTCTTTGACAAAGAAAATATCATTCTTTTCAATTATTATTGTACTACACAAAAAATATAAATTGCTGTATTATATTTTTAACTATAAAATAATTTATTTCATTTTGTTTTTTCTATAATTATTAATTACACACTTCCATATTGAGATTCCTTCACATAATGATAATAATTGATGTAATAATTAATCTACAAAAACATATAATGAAAATTATAATATAAATAATTATAAACTAATTTCATAGGAAATATATATTTAAACATTTTCTAACACTAATAGGAAAATAATTCGACATTAATTACTAGAGGACATCAGTATTGTGAATTATTTGATGATTTCCCTTTTAATATAATGAAACATGTCCTTGTATAAACATATGGATAGATAAAACATCCCAATGTTTAGTTTCCACTTCATGGGGATAATCCATATCATTTTAAATTAATGTTGACTTCATCCTCCCTATTTTTAAAAACATAGTCTTGTTTTACATAAGAGTAGGTACATCAATATACATACTGAAGTTCTGATATTCTATACATGCATCTATAGAGGAATCTTATAATCCTTAATTCATTGTGGTCAATATATTGGATAGTTAATCTAATCCTATGATAAGTGTACATATCGTCACAGTGTGATAACATGTTCCCAAAGATACCATTATTCTTGTAAGTTACCACAATAAAAGAAATCTTTCATGAGTAAAATGTCTATCGCATTACCCCTATTACCAATAAATGGATTATGATACTCAGTGACCTTAAATAAATATATAGAATAGTAAAATGAATTGACATGAAATGTGATGGCCTCTTGAATGACCCTATTAATATCGCATTCAAAATGGTGGCCATAGTTTATCCCTTTATCCAGATCCACTTCAACATATAATAAAAATTTTGCAAAATATTTCACTATGAGATAGAAATACTCCTACTATAAATCAAACATTTTAATTTTAAAAACTATAGTAACATTATATTTCAAATAAAAGCCTTATAATAATTTATAATGTATATATGTATATTACTTATTGTGTTCCTGGTTAAGTAAACACTAGATATTACAATAGTATTTTTCAAGGTAGATTTCCCCAAATCAATATGTAAATGTCCAATGATATTCTATACTATTCAAATTTCTAACAAAAAATAAATTTAATGAGATATTTATTAATATAAACGTATCTAGTTAGTATATAATCTATTATTTGTAATTATCGAGGTAGATTTGTAAATCACATGAAGAATCCATTAACATATTCCATGATGTTGTTCATCATATGTCCATATCTCCTAACATCAACATATTCTAGTGACCATTCATAATTAAGAACATTCATTATGTTGTCATATATTTCATTATTAAATCTAGGAATACATTCAAAATACTCCTTCATCCTATATTGACAAGGATCATATTCTAACAAACATAAATTAATAAGAACATATATGAAAGTAACTATTATGATTTCTTTTCCAAAAAAATCACATTTTTACTGTGCATCATGATTGTTTTATTTTTGGAACCATCCATTAACTTACTTTTCAGATATCGTTCAATGTGTTTAATATAGTATCGATGATATTCATGGGGTGATCTCCATTAAATACATTGAGATTTTACTGACTCCTTGATTTCTCAATGATAATCACATATCAGACAAATATCTTCCATGCCCATTATAGAACCTCATATGAAATCATGGAACCAAATCCCAAATGAAATTTTGTCCTTCTGAACATTTAAAAATTCAAAATTTATTAGGGGTAATATTACCATCTAGTGGGGTTGAAATTATTAATTATATGATATAATTTGTTTATATAAATTTTACATAAATATCGATAAACATTACATAATGTCAAAAAGCAACAACACATAGTAATAATGTCTAATATAATCTATCAAACACTATTTCACTTTGACTTCATGGGGTACGAATTGTATTTGTATTCAATAAAAATTAATTAATGTATTCTTGTGAAGGTGCTACCAAAATAAATGGAAAAGGAACTGTAGAGATACAATATATACTGGATGGGTAATATATATTAAATAATGGTTTCCATCCTAGATATCATACAATTTCTTAAATTTAAATTCAATGATATAATTGAAAAGTTTTTATATAGAGGGAACAATAGCTGATAAAAATGAATTATGAAATGTTATACATCCAATTCATATATGGATTGACAGCCTATAGGTTGTTTCCATAATATCAAATTATATTTGATATTGGCCTTACGCCTAATACAAGTATGAAATATGATGAGTGTTGTTTACATTAATGTACTGTTGTTGAAAATTCTTTCTAATTTAACATATTTAAGGGGATACTATTAATATTTATAATTTCTATCTAAATGGTTGATTGATGTATTATATATTTCAAGAATCCATTATTTTTTACCAATGATTGTACCTATTTAAATTAATGATTAACCAAACTTTGATAAATAATTAACTGAATAATTAATTATGAATTTAGTGAGATTTATTGAAGACCAAAAAGAAGAGTATTTGAGTAGTTGTATGTATGTGGGAATTTTTCTAATTTTGTTAAGGAGGTTTGGTAATTTCCCTAAATTGTTTTTATGCCTTTAGGAGTGGTGGAGAATGGATGGAGGTGGACTAGAGGATTAGTGGTTAAAAATGAAAGATGCCAATAATTATGAGTGAACCACATAAGATAATCGACAGGATAAGTGATTAAAATATCCAAATGGTCATGTAGTAAAAATACTGCATAACAAAATTTCAAACAACATATGTGGTTTCACATATCTAAAGTGACCATGTTTTTGTTTATTAACATACATGACTATTTATGCAAAGATCCTAAAAAACAGATGATAACTCATGTATGTGATGTTTCTACATTAGAGAATGCAAAACCTATATATGATAATCAACTAACATAATGGAATCCATCAAGTACATTACTAAGAGAATGAAAATTGAAAATTCATGTAACTAAATTTCCCATTCATCATGGTTAAAAAATATGAAATTTTTATAATTTATATTTCGTGGTTAATTTTTATTGTGATGAGGTCAAAGAAATTCTTAGAAGTTGTAAATATAACAATCAGCGGAATGGTAGTGTGAATTAAGCCTAAAATAATGAGTTTCTAATATGTAAGATTTGGTATAAGAAGATTAATATAAGGTTATTTTTGGTATTATTTATAATACTATATTTATTTTAATAAATTATAAATTTTATAGGAAAAAATATGATGATGTGAGAACTATTTCCATGTTTCTTAAATATCATAAAGTTAATTATGATTCAAGACAAAAATATAGAAATACTGAAAAAGTAAGATGTTGTTGAATTTTATAATCCATGTTTCTTAGATATGTTGAATGATTTATTTGAGAATACCACACCTATATCTGAGGTATTCATTGGTGAAGATGATAATATGAGAATGTTCCGGGTTCAACTAGAAGAATTTGGAAGAGTAAATAAAATCAAGAAAACAATACAAATGAAATGAGATTGAAAAAAGTATAGGGAACTCCTATAATATTTCAAGAAACAATGTATAATAAGGTAAATTAATTACTGATATATTGGTAGCATCCCAATTATAAAAAAAATTAGTTATCGAGAAGACAATTGAAATTGAATTATATGAGAATATTTTATATTCATAAATTAAATATATAATATATTGGTGAACTATATATAAAATTGAAAATATTTTTGGAGAAGTTTATTTCAAAATTAAGGAATATAATAGGTAATATTCTATTCCATTTTAATTTTTTTTTAAAATTGAAAAGGGTGAATAATGAGAATAGAGAGCTTTTATATATTGAATATCAAGGATTATCTTTGAAAAAAAAGTCAAAAAAGTTATAATCCTATAGTAAAGAATATTTATCATCTAGGAATCAACAAAAGTATGACATCCCATGTCAATGGATTTTTTTTGTAGTATTTTATGAGGGAATAGGGGTAAAAAGTTTCTATGAACATATTTGAAGTTTTTCTGCTTATAGGGAAAAAGTTTCATGTTGTTTAACAATAAGTTATTTTGGATGGCAGTGACCTTATATTGAGATGAAGTAGAATAATTTCATTAATGTGGAATAATTCTATGTATATATTTTTATTGACCTACATTTTAATACATTAATATATATGGATTGAATATAGAGATCATGTGAGACTGAGTGTGTCAAGGGATATCACCGAATTACACAAAAAATTTATTGTGAATCAATTTGAAGAATTCATATGATATGAAGGAATTTTTTTTCATGTGAGACTCTATTAGTGAATATATGGGAATCACCCTTCATTTTACATATTGATTATGTATAGTAGAGAATATATGTTAGGGAGCATAACCAACATGGAAATAATTAGGTTTTAGAATTGTCCATTTTATAAATAATGAATGAATTTTTATAGTTTTTATAATCACTACTTGTAGTTTATGATATCTAGGTTAATCATAATTTAGATCCATATGCACTAACCAATGAGTGAGGTTTAAAATTAAATGGTGTGTAATTTTTTATAAATATAATGAATTAGGAAAAAAGGAAATATATGATCCATCCCACTATTATGTGTCGACCCCAATCCTTTGGGTTAATTTAATAGGTCTCATAGTATGTTCCCTATAATTAAAGATTTATTATTTCATATAAATTAATATGAAACCAAGTCCCATATGAACAATGATAATAAAATTTTGTCACTTTGTAGTTTATATTTGAACAAATGTAGTGAGGATTCAAATGTTTTAAGTCTCAAATGGACAGATAATATTTTATCCCTGTTGAATATAAATATTTTAGATAATAAATTGAGAAATAAGAAAAAAATATTCTATAATTAAAATAAAATGTTAAAAAACTGTTAAATAATGTTCACTAGATAATAGTCCTCAATGTGGAGTTAGTATTTCAAGCTAAGATGAAACTGACTATATCAAATATAATAAATATCTTTATTATGAGGTTGTGGACTACATGATTAAGGATCCTACAAATGTTATTACTCATAAATTTGGGTTTATATATGATATTTATGGTGAAAATTCATAGTTAATGGATTATGTTTATGAAATGAAAAACTCATTAGCCGGAGAGTTTAAAAATTGAATTCCATTAATGAATGAATTGATGGGAAAAACTAAATTCCGACATATCAGTAGGAATAAATTTTAAAATATTAAAGAGAACATTAAATTTTTTATTAATGAAAAATAAAGGTTACTAAACTTCACTAATGATAATATCGATGCTTTGAAAGAATAATCCAAGGATACTCTTGGTGTTAATGAAGCTAAGTGGAAAGTGAAAATAAAAAAAATTCATGAGTATATTTTGTGAAATATAAATGAATAATGCGATGGTGTGTATCCATTATTGGATTTTTGAATACCACTCTTATCATTGAGTTTATTAAGTAAGAAATTAAATTGAGAAATATGAAATATACATGGGAAAAACATTCTCAAAAAGGTGATTTAAGAGTTACAACAACACAATGTTTTGAAAGAATTAAATCTTCTAAGAGTCAAAATTATGATAATAAAATCATTATCTCATATGAATATTTATCTTCCTTCAGCTCATGAAATAATATATCTCACAACCCTTCTAATTTTTTTTATGTTAAATATGATTCAATTGGGTGAGTGGATTTAAAATTAAAAATTGTAGATATATGTAAAGTTAAAGGTTATATGAAACCCAACAATATGTAAAGGGTTGATATGAAAAATTCTAGGAAAATAATTAACCAAAACTAAGTCTAAAAGAAGTATGAACTATAAAAAAATACTAAGTATAGTAATCTTGATAGTCAACATGTATAACAATACAAATGAGATTTATTGGTAGATGTTGGTGCTACTAGAGGTTTAGTCACATGGACATAGATTATTGGATCAATATATCAAAAAATTTAAATCATATAAAGCCTACAAATAGGGGTATTAAAAATTAATCAAAATAATATCCTACTAGAACGAAATAGATTTCATAGTACATGAAGAAACTATATTTGAAGAATATAATTTAGTATTTGGGTAAATCCTTTGATTACTATAACATATATGGACACTGTTAAGAGGAGTTCTAGTACGTACCTATGAATTAAAACATTAATGATAATGTAAATAAATTTCCACAATAAAAAAATAATTAGGTGAAGAATAAATATGAGAATCATGACCAATATTTTATGATAAAGGAAGAGAAAAATATATATGAAACATATAAGAAATATGATTTAACGTTTGACAATAGAATTTTTTTTATTATAGAAGGATATGCCACATAATGAAACATTGCAAGAACACTATGAAAATCAAATCTAATGGGATAAGTCTAGAAAAAATATAGAAGTCCATAATATATATTGATAGTGAGAATGTTTTGGTTATTCATACTCCGTGTGAATAAGAAATGATAAATCCAAATAATGGAAAAGCTAATATTTATTAAAATTTTTGAATAATGTAAAAACAGGTTGTTCATCCCGCTATCATATATATGGCATGGCTTGTGGGTTAAAAATAATTACTACAAGAAAAAGGTAAAGTGCTGATGAATTCATGTTCAATATCTAATTTAAGAAATAATAGGTCTAAGTTTGGATATGATCATGTTAATATTCTAAATAATATATTATCTATATAAAACAATAGTTATGATGGTGTGGGGGTCATTAAAAGATGATTTTAAACTCATTATTAAGGGTGATTCCCTAGGCCTTTATCATTTCCATCTCATGTGAGTGGTGGGGTGTTTTATTATATGATTACGATAAAAATTAATTTTTAATTAGTCTCAAGTCTGGAATCTTACTCTAACAAAGAAATAATATGTTTTTAATTCCATACAACCCAAAGGTTAAGAGACTAAGAATCCTATGGGATTGAAAATATGAAAATATAAAGTTGTAAATCATGGTATGAGAAACAAACCTCAACTTATGTTCTACAACTTATGAGAAGTGGAAGTACGCCTTATTACCAAATTAAATTTCACTGAGTTCTAATGCTAGAAATTTAATGTCATGATTAAATATGGGTTGTTTTATTCGTATATTTGCGAAGAATGAACATCATGTTGGTTTGAAATCAGTTTCAACTGGTATAATATGTTCTTTTATATTAATTATGGATGAAATATACCATGATTATAGAGAATAAGATGAATCACAATAGGGGGATACACTGAAAGAATCAAATCTTCTAGAGATATATACATTTCTAATTAATCAATAATTATGGATAGATTTGAATAAAGTAATGTTTGAGGTATGTTACTAACTGAAAATACCTACTAAAAGTTTAAATGTTATGTATTTATAATAGCTTAGTATTTTTAAAACTAAATTTTTGATGAAATAAATGCAATTGAAATATTTTGACGTCTTTTTTTCAAGTGATGTTCATTTTCTCATTTCATCCTTAAAATATGTTTTTTAAGTCCCAATGATTATAAATTTTGAGTAGATACCAGTTATAGAAGTGTGAATGGATACCCATGATGTCTACGTTATGAATTCTAGTTTTTAAGATGGGTTTTCCTATATATAATTATAATGACTAACTAATTAATAATTACTAGGAACTCTTTGTTGACTTTTATCTGTAAGGATATTTTATGATCATGGATATAAGATGTTGGTATTTCAAATTTCTGAGATTTCCATAACATTAATGGGGTAGAACAATAATTACCCCCAATAAATTTATTTTTAATTAGGCGATGAAAGGTTACATTGACCATTAGATTATTTTGGGAATTGGAAAAAATAAAAAGCGGGAGATTGAAGTGACCCTTGACATGATGAAGCTGGGATTTTATATTTTTTCGATATGATTTTTTCAATATATTCATATTATGTTTCTATCTTAATAAATAGTTAAACAACTATGGAAATTTCTCCCATACACGATGGGAAATGGAGTTTGAATAAAGGATATATCCCTTAATATAATTGAATTCATGAACTTATCTTCTAGGATTTAACAGACGTTTTTTGAAGGATATGAAAACAACATCCACAACAATATATATATAATTTGGTATAACATATAAATATCTAGATTTACAAATTATAGGTAGTTTTATTATCATCATATTACTATTGAGTGGATCATCATGTCCCTGAAACATACTAAAGTGGTTGAATGTAGTATACAATCTTATAGTATGTTTATATTGAATATTAGATCATACTATAAAGGGAAAAAATATACATGCGGATATTTATTTTCCCTTGTATTTAACGAATCATGGATTGTATTTATTTTCAATAAGAATCCAATAAATGTATTCTTGTGATGGTTCTTTCATAATAACTTGAAATGAAACTATAGAGATGATACCCATTCATCATTGGTAATAGATATTGAATAATTGATGCTACCCTAGATATCAACAAATTTCGTGAACCTATATTTAACGAAATAAATGAAAATCCCTAACCGAGATGGAAGAACATTCCAAAAAATGACATATAGAATATTCTACTACCAATGATGATCTATCTATATAGATTATATGTATGGGATATAACATCATATGATTATTTATCAATACCACATGTCAATGAAATGTAATAGTGTTTGAATACTATCTACTATAATTTAGTAATTTGAGAAATTTTTCTAGTTTAATATCTTGAAGGAGTTTCTATTATAATTGTTAAAATCTATCTTAATGGTAGATTTAAGTGTTAGTGATTTATAAAATCCATCCTTATGTGGATATTATTTTATATAGTTTAATAAAAATTGATACAAACATAGTTTAAGGCTGAAATGATATTGTAGTGATGAATGCAATAAGATTCATCGATGACCTTAATGAAGAGTTTTGAATTTCTATACGTTATTGGGAATTATACTGATATTATTTATTAGGTTTTATAAATTCAAAAAAAATGTTTATAGGTGTTTATGAACGAATTATAATGGATAGAGATTTCATGGTTGAGATATGGGTTGAAATTAATGAATTTATGAATTTTAAGGGGACCAAACAAGTTAATTAACATTATAAAAAATCCTTCAATCCAGTTTTTCATGTAGATGAAGTAACACATAACCATATTCCCATAACGTATGGAATTCCACATATTTTAAGTCACCACATATTCAAGTGTTCACATATGTGATGATCAATGTAAGTATAATTTCTGACAGAAGGGATTTAACATAGCTAATGTTACCATAGACATGAATGTGAAATCTATATAGGTAAGGAAACTAACAAAATAATATCCATCATGTAGTTGAGTCTGCCAATGGGTAGTAGAAATTTACATATATTAATTTCCAATATGTCATGTGTGAAAATTATGAGAGTTCTAGATATTATATTATTAGGAGAAATTTATTTGTGGTGATTCCATTTTTTTCAAAATTCTAAATATCTAAACACTAATAATGGTATAGGATTCATTACAAAAACAATAAGTTGTTGATCACTATGATATGAGAGATGAATATCAAACTAGTAAGATATTGGGAATAATTTGAATAACTATATTTATCTAAAATAAATTATAGATTTACGTAGAAATAAATATGATGATATGAGAACTATTTTTTATATCTATTAAATACCACAATGTTAATTTTTATGCATGATGAAATTTGAATATGAATGATCTGGAAAATGTTTATTAAAGATAAATGATGATAATCATGGTGGGTAATTGTTGATAAGAAAGTGGATATGTCTATAGATTCAACAATGAAAAACTTCTAGAAAATAAAAAAGGAGAGTTTGATTCATTATAAGTATTGTAACGAAAAAATATTTGGAGTTTGTTGATTAATTTATTATAGAACACATCACCTGTGTCAAAGGTATTCAAAGGTGAAGAGAAAATGATAATAATGTCATGAGGTAAAATTGATGAATATAGAACAACAAATTCATCCATGATAAAAATAAAAAATATAAAAGTGAGTTCACTCATTTAATAATACAATAGACAATGGTTAATTTGGTAAATTGATAACTGAGATCGTGGGAGCATCTCACCTATAAATATTATCGAGCATTTGAGAATATCAGGCATGTTCTAGGCTAAGTGGAAGTGCATGTATGGAATGGAAAACTAAACTTTTATACTTAACTTATAAAAAACTATTTCTATAAATTATTTAGAACATCATTCTAAATTGATATAAATCATATATTACTTAACTATATAAATTTTTAAACTGTTGCACAGAGGATTTTAAAAGGTAATTTATAATTAATTTATGAGTTAAAATATAATTAAATCAACTTGTAATTCCTTCTATATAGATGATCAATTTTTATAGATCTCATTATAACATCATTTCACTAAAGGATACAATTTAGAATCTATTTATTGGTGATCTAAACATTAAAAAAAGCCTTTACTATCATTGTCTAATCACTGAGGACTAACACCGTCAATCTTGATCACATTCAGTTTTCATGGTTGATCATACAAGAATTATTCTTGAATGTGGAAGAACTCTTGATGTTTTCTCAATGATTTGTGTAAGAATAAGAGTAGAATAGAACTCGATATCTCATGTTCTCTCTCTATGTGCCAAGAGAGATCCCTGATATATCCATTTTGAACAACAAGAGGGATTAAGAAAGTAATATAATTATATTTTTATTATGGAAGGATTAGGGTTGGGAATTTTCACATGAAATATTTCCCAAAACTATAATTCATAGTTAGAACCATAAAAAATAATATTCATATAAATATTATTAGCAGTCACTTAATATGAACAAAAAGTTAATAATATAAATAAATAAGTATAATTACAACCATTTCTAAATAGATAATTATGCTCAGATCATCTATCTGACATAGTATTTAACGAATCTCATTTAATTTCTATTTATAAATAAATATCATTGCATTATTCATTGATAAATTTAATAAATATTATATTCAAGAAAACATCATAAAATAATTTTTTATTATTATTGAACATACTTATTTATTAAAATAATTTGTGATTAAATTTTATCAATCCACTAAATCAGCATAAATATTATTTATTCTTTCTAGTTAAATTAGTTACATGAATATTATTAAGATTTTTGATACACTTATTATGTGATCCTATAAGACTCTTCCTTACTGTATTTAGACATAACTACCTAATGTAAAAGGTTAAAACATATAAAAATGCTATGTCACCCATAAATAATGACATTAATGTCTGAATGACATTCACACTTTAATGAATGTATATCATGTAATATAATCCCATTATCATGATATACCAAATAAATAAGATTTCATATTGGTTCCATATACCAATATTATTGATATGTCGTTCTTGGACTGTCCAAAAATAAATTTCCATGTATAACACCAAGGAAATTTATTTGTTGAGGAAGTCTCATTACCATCAAAGGGCCTGAGATATCTACCTATATCGAGGGACATAAGCGATAAATAATTTATCACATTATCCATTAATGATATATAACTCATGACACACCAAAAGTTTACTTCCTCTATATAAGTATATGTAATCATGTTTCTAATTAATAAATTAATTGAAATAATTAATGATATCGATTAATGATAATCATTAAGTCCAAGGATCAATATAGACTTACATATATAAGAACATCCAATGAAATGGGAAAAACATGATTTATTATTGGTGTGTTTTTTCGCATATTGTCATATACTAGAAATTTCCAAGGGAATACAAAATGAATGGGAGCCTAGATGTCTTAGGAGTCTCCACCCTGAATATCCTATATCATATGGGTCCTATCAAATTGTATCATTCTACCACATAATATATATTCAATAATACTATCATGGGACCTTCTAGTTCTCATCATGACAGGGGATTGGTATGAACATTAAAAGGAAAAGCTATTAGTATGAAATTATCACCTAAACATTGATTATAGAGGAATAATCTTGATGTGTATGAAAATTTGATAAACAATGAAACCATGTAATATAGTTTAAAAAAAAGTTATATATAAATAAATCCAATAAACACCACTTTCACTAGATCCATCATACAAACAAAAAATATCCCCATACTCTAATATGTTACTCATGCCTCTGATGAGATAAATCCTTAATCAAAGTGTCCACCATGTAATATTTAATGGATAATTTTTCACTTTAACATAACTACATTGAGAAAAATATTTTATTATTTGATACATCTGATGTATGTGATTTATCCATTGATATTACCTTGGCTCATTAGAATGAGCCACCACCGTAGTTTTATCATAGTAAACTGTTATAGGGTCTTGGATTATAGGAACTACATCATAATAATGTACAATGTATCAAATATTAACTAATTCCCTATCCATATAAAAAGATGAAATATACTCAGACTTCTCTAGGGAATCAAAAACAAGTGGCATTTTCAAAATTTTAAAACACTTAACTAAATTGAGAAAACAATTATCTAGACCATGAATTCAGATCCTTATAATCTATATGAAGGATAGAATCTATATAACCCCAAATGACTTGATCTTTATCCACTCCATATACCAAGAACATATCTCTAGTTTTCCTCAAATACTTAAGTATAACCTTTACAATAGTCCAATACAGTTCAACTAGATCATATTGATATATTCCTACCATGATCAATGTATAGGAAACATCATTCCTCATACATACATTTCATACATGATAGACAGTATTATATAATAATATAGGATCTTAATCATTCTATATATTTCCTCTTGTGTCTGAAGACCCATTTTCTTAGATGTATAAAATGAGACACATGAACAAATCCCTTCTTAGATTATTCAATAATGAACCTCTTTAGTTTTAGTTCAAAGTATGTACTTTGAAAAAGTAAAATAATCATCGTGGATCTTCCATGGATGATCTTAATCCATACAATGTAATCTAATTCACTTATTTAATTCATGATGAATATTTAGATCAACCATGACTTAACCTCTAGTAAGGCTATTATCTCATTTCAAATTTGTAATATGTCATCAAAATACTATATTATGAAAACACCCATAATAACAATAAACTGCTTGTAACCACATGGATCTAATTCATTCATATTGAAGCCAAATTCAATTATGACATCATAAAATCGAAGGTTCCATGGTCTGGATGCTTACATTAATCGATAAATGGATCTATACATATTGCATAGCTTTTTCAAATTTTACAGAGTCACAAAACCTTATGGTTGTTTCATATAGACATCCTCCAAAAGGATCCTATTCAGAAAAAATGTTTTGATATCCATTTTCCAAATATCATAATAATAGTAAGCTAGCATTGAATGAAAAATTAGGTTGGTAATAAACTTTAAAACTGGAGAAGATGTTTCATCATAGTCAATGCCTTAATGTTTTCAAAACCCTTTAGACACAGGAGGTTCGTTATAGGTATTTACATTATCTTATATATAAACTTATTTATTGAATTAACATTTACACCTGATGGGATTTACATCAACTGGAAGATCGATCAAAACCCAAATCATAGTTTTGATACATGGAATACATCTTAGAATTCAAGGATTCTGTCTATCTTGCTTCTTTATATCTCTCGAATCCACCTTATAGGACATAATATTGTCATTATCAACCAGTAATGAATCACCATAATCAGTGATTATAAAACCATATCTCTCATGTTCTTTGAACCCTCCAACTCTTCTATGTTGTAAATTTGTTTTACTAATAAAATTTTCCATAGAGACTTCTGATATTAATTCATATACCATATCTAGAGTAACTAAGGCCTAAAATATATTCAATTAAATCTTGGTCCCAATACCCTCCTTAATTATGTGATCTCTCTTATGAAAGAAGTCCAATATAAGAACATTTACATTATTCTATAAAGGTTTGTATAAATAGTATCCCCATGTTTCCTTAGAGTACCCAGTAATGATACACTTCATGCCTCAGGATGCTATTTTTATGCTTGATATAACCTTAAATAATACATCACAACCCCATCTAGTTATATGTGATATAACAGGATTCTTTTCCTTCTACAACTCAACGAGAATTCATTTGTCATTTGGAGTTGGTACTTGGTTATGTAATTATACTTCCACATGTAATGAATATGCCCAAAATGATCAATGAAGGCTTTCTTGACTCATCAACCTTACCAACTCCAGAAATGTTCGATTCCTCCTTTAACTAACACCATTCCATTGTAATTTATAAGGTGGAGTGGGTTTAGATAAAATCCCATAATACAATAGATTATATATGAACTCTTGGGTAAGATATTAACCTCTACTATCTGATCGATGATTCTTTATCTTCTTACCCTGTCAATTCTCAACCTAATTCATTATATTTTTTAACTTCTTAATGGATTTAGACATATATGTCACATGTTAACATAACCAAAACTACTCATACCATCATTATAAGTCATAAATAATGAGAATATATGTATTTATTCAAACTGAAAAGGTCCATACAGATCAGTTTGAACAATTTATTGAACATCTATGGCCCATTCACATCAACATCCAAATGGTAATTTGGTCATCTAATCTTGTAAAAAAGAAATAAATAAATAAAGTTGGTTAATCTAAAAATTTTCTAAATTAACATCTTGATACAAAATTTTCAAATTAATTTCAATTATATGACCAAGATGGTTATACAATAACTGGGTATTATATATGTCATGTTTTTTTATTCCTTATCAATTCACAGTATTTTTTAATTCAATACACACATACCTTTATTTAATTGTTCTATACTATAATATGTGACATCTTTGTAAAAGTAACAAATCTTATTTCCAAAGCTCAAAATAAATCCCTCAATGTCTAAAAAAGACAAAAAATGAGGTTCTTTGTAACACTATGCACATAAAAAAATTATTTAAAATAAAAATAAATCTTGTTGGGAACACAAGAGGGTAGTCTCCAATGGATAAAATAGCCATCTATACTCCATTGAAAGCCAGTAGATCAACCTCACCTTTAGAAATATTTTTAAATATACATGGTTTTTATATTTGGAGTGTAATGTGAGGACCCCAAGAAGAATATAAAACCTAAATTATTGATGTAGAATATATACACTAGATAAAGAACAAACCTAAATCTTCCCCTCTCTTTATTATCTAGGTGAAATTCCACTTCCATGGGTCCTGCATGCCACATTTAAAATATATCACATCTTATTTCATTTGTTACCTATAAGAATTCATATTTTTTAAATAATAGTGATATGAATCCTTAGACATGGAATTATTCCTAAACTTTTTTCCCCATTCCTCTTCTTCTTATTCACTATATCATCTATAGATTTTCCAAACCCCATGTATTTATCAACTTTAACAATAAGAGTAAGAATTTATGAACATGTCTTCCAAAAATTTCACATATTATAAATCATTAAAAAAATTTGAGAAGTTTTTATGTTATCAGGACAAAATGATATATATGAGAAATTCATTAGGGATATTAAACCATAAGAATTCTAATAATTCTATATAGCCAATCATCTTTAATACATGAGGCCCAGTTGGATCTGACTCTCTATGCTTGAACAAGAATAGTTCATTAGAGATCTAATATCTCTCTGATTTCACCTTCTCTAGATAGTGATATTGATGGTGAGAAACAATTCTATATGAATCAATGACATCATATTACTTTTTAGGATCACTACGCATTGAGGATAACATGAAACCCTATATATATATTCCATCATTTACAATCATTACATAGAGAGATACTTCTTCACTAGCCTCTTTAGATATTGAATTTCGATGTGGGGTTCCCTAAATATATAATTTCTATTCATGGTGTAGTATATGGTGCAAGCACCTATACAATTCTTGAAAATTCACAACAATGATAAGGTTGTACTTCACTGTGGATGAGCCCATAAGGGGCTTGAGGCACTAGGGTTTCTCCCTATCGCCACCTCCTCTCCCCCATGATGGATTTTCTGGTTTTATTCTGGCTCTCTATGCGACGAGGTCGTTGCTCTTCCCTCAGTGATGGTGATTTCATGCTTTGGGCTTCTGCGGTGTTGTCAGATCCACGAGTGTATGTCCGGTTTGTGTCGAAGCACATTGTTTACCATCATACTCCATCAGAGCGTTTGGGGGTTCGAGATGGAGTGACGTCGTTATTTTTTCATCTTTTTCGACAGTTAAGGGTCATCTTCATGGTCGATGGTGGCTTGAGTGCTTTCAGGGTTTGTGGCAGTCTTCTCTGGTGGGACTGTTGGTGGCGATGGGATCTAGTGTTGGCTCGGATTGTTTTATGATGTATCCTCATTCTGGTGGCTGGCGTTTGGGAGGCGAATGGTAATGTTTCCAGGATCTGGGATTTTTTGTTTGGTTGCTTAATATTTATGCAGTGATTTTCTTGGATGCGGTTTGGGTATGATCTGCTTGTTGTGATAATATTAGGGTTTGGGATGTGCTGGTCCATTCCGTGATGGTGTCTGCTGTATCTATTGTTGGGTGTTGAGTTTCTAGATCGACATTTTTTTTATGGCAACATGTTTTATTTTTTAGTTATTTTTGATTTAATGACTTTGATTTGGATGGAAGGGCGCGTGTGATGGTTTTTTAATGTTAATTTTTTCTTTTGGCCTTGGTGTTCTACAGCTCTAGGAGATCATGAGTTTTGGTCCATTGGGGGTTTTTTCTGTGAATTGATGTCATGATGTCATGAAGTCATGTTTGGTTTCTCAATTTTTCTGCAAAAGTGTTTGAATAATAAAAAATTTAATTTTCAGTCTGTACTTCACAGTTATGGATCATAATGATAATGTCAATGAGAATTGATTATCTATTTCTAAAGATTAATAGTATATATATTGAACTTGTTTTATTAACAATACATATTAAGAAATTTAAATTAAATTCCATTAATCTCCAATATATTTTTGAAACATAATATCCATCATAATTAGTTTTGAAATATTTGGGTACCTAGATATTCTAGTGTGAAGGATCCATATTACCCTTATCTTAACCCATACATGGGACTAAAAAGTAATTTGATGGGTTGTAGGTATGTGCAACTTTCCATATTCAATAAGTCACAATTCATTGATCCATTGAGTGGACTCCTTAATAATAAAATCCTTATTAATATACCGTAACTATTTTATCTTATTGACACCATGCCAAATTGGGAAAAAACCAAGTGATGTTAACTAAGTTAATTTGATCGAAAAAATCATTATAAATGTTCCATGATAATTTAAAGAATTATAACATCTTTTGGTCAATCAATTTGAACATTGAGGATAAATGTAACTTAGGTAGTAGAAGTATAAACCAACTTAATTTTTTAGTTGAGGTTTTTTTATACTTATTTGTAAAAAAAAACTTTTTATCTTTTAACATGACATTTATTATTACTTGAATTTTACTAAAGTGATTTATTATGATTGATAATATTTGTACATAATACAATTGTATTCAATTACATATTGAATGATTGTCAAATCATTTATTAAGTAATCTTATATTGTAATTCCCCGAACACATAAGCCCAGAGTTGGTGCATTATTTTAATACATTGGCATGATTACGAGGAATCAAGTCCCAAAAGACCGATTCGTTTAGCTGTCATGGAAAATAGATTACATATATTAATGTTACAATACACAATATAAAATAAAACGAAATATAAATGATCCTTTTAGAATTCCATTAATCCCTTTGCTTAACACTACTTATCAATCATAATATAATTCATTGAATCTTGGGAAAATAAAACATTATAATGTGGTGAGATAAAACGCTCAGTAAGGATAACTATACAGTGGAAACTTTCAAAAATAAGAATAAACATTTAATGCAATGTATAAAACTAAAATAAAAGACTTTTAATCTTAAACATAAGCATAATATGGAAAATATTAATCAAATAATGCCTTTTTCCTTACTCACATGGATATTCTACTGGTCGAATAATAACATGTAATATCAATAGCTAATTTCATAATGATGGAATGCATAATGCCAGACTTCATAACCACATAGTCAAGGCCTTGTTCAAAGACAACAAATAAGATTTTTTCAAGGCCTTGTGCCAAGACGCTAGTTTATCTCATGAGGCCTTCCGATTCATCGAGGAGCTATAGTGGGATCCACTCGTCAATTACTAATTCTGATGCATTCCTTATATAAAAAGCTTTAAACATAACATAATCATTCATATTAAAACTAGCATAGGAAATGTCAATACTTTATCCATAAACAATAAATTGTATAAAAAACACATCCACAGTCATACCTATCACAAAACCTTCAATACGATATGGATGATTTTTATCATAATAAATTAACATCGATGAAGAACAATATCCATTAAAGGATGTTGACATTGTTCAAAAATGTTTAGTAAAACTCTTTGAGAGAAATATCCCTTGTTCATGAATTAATTTTAAATGTCAAACAATTTATAAATGAATTCTTTTAAAATATATATTTTAATAAAAAAATTCCACACCACATTGAAACATTTTATAGGAATTTGCATTTTGAAACATTGATATCCATATAAGTAAATCCATAAAATCATTTTGAAAACAGGGACATTAATGAGAAAGGCTTAGAAGAATAAATAATTAATACATTTAAAAGGATGTTTTAGTAAAAGTGTCCCTTAAAATAATCCCTTTGAAAACTATTTTATTAATCATGGACATGGATAATAAATATTTCCCAGTAAAAACATACACATAAACAATCTCGAATAATAATGAGATTGAGGAATTAACCCTTACCTTGCACTTTCATTTTGGTCGAGGGTACATTTACCTTCTGTATAATGAGAATAATGTGTTATTAAATTATACCATAACCATATTCATATTTATTATATCATACATGTTTCATTTATGACTTTATACTACCAATTTAATAATGATTTCCATGTTAAATTAATATTTCAGGTAATAATTGCTTCCTTTATCGTACATGTTTTAACTTGTTATTCTAGATCGTATAATTTAGATCATGAATTAAAGACTTCCAGAATATAAAAATTTATTTATATAAATTATATTTTTATAATATAAATATTTATAATAGATAGATATACTAAATGGAAGGCACTGTTTTTGGAGACTGTAGGTTGTACATACGCATAAACGTTGTTTCTGTTTTCATATCGTATTGAACGAAAGTTGGTGAATAATAGATATGTTTGTATATAAATACATACATAAATATATATATATATCTCCAGTAGCATTATTACTTCATATATAACCTACTTATAAATAATATATATTTTTATAATCATCGTTGAATGGTGAACCTGGAAATGAATCTTATCGCGTCGTGGAGACAGTAATCTGTACGTACGCATGAGTGAGAATATCAATATATTGATCGTAAAATAGAATGTTATTAGATGGTATATCTTATATACATAATAATTAACAATTTATATTTATTATATAAATCATTAATACTCATTATTATACTCATCCAAATAATGAAGTGTTTGAATAACAGACTACACCACGACGGGGAGACGGTAAGCCGTACGTACGCACGTATGGTAACTTTGTAATTATTGGACGGATAGAATAAAAAATATTATTGTACCATATTTATAATAACATAACATTATATATAAGGTAATGGAGTTATTATTTTAGTATGGAAACTACAAAGAAAGAGGAAGTGGAAGAAGAAAAGAACTTGAAAGTGAGTGCTGAAATTATTACATCTTCTTGAGGTGTTTCCTTTTGAGTTGATCAAAAGGGATCCATAGGTAGGATTTATGATCAAATTAAGGCCTCTATGTTGAAGGGATGATAGTTTAGAAGGTATTAGAGTAGAGGTTGGCTAATCCAAATGGCTTTTGAGGATTTATTTGGAGAGAAGGTGAAGTACCTTTTTATAAGGGATGTGAGGGTCACTTTAGGAAAAACATGAAATATTATTTTATAATAAAATAAATTTCGTATTATAAAGGATAAAAAATGATTTATTTCTAGGAAAAAGTTGGTATGGGTCAAACACCTCTCATGTCACACCCATCCTTTTCATATTATTTATTTTATTATTTTGTTGGGCATCAGATAGTTTGGGTTGAGGCCGGACTTGAAATTTTCTAAGCTCTTACTTAGAAACGAATGATTCGCTCTTGGTTGCATCTAGCGCACCGTGGTCGAAGCCACGCGACCTCACCGATTTTCCACGCGACCTCACCCAGCTCGCCGCATGGCCAGACCGATGTTTAAGGGAGATGAAAAAAATGTGTGATGAATAATAAAAAGGTAGATAAAGCAAAAATAAGGGTGGTGAAATTTAATGATGTATTTTAACGATGATAATAATTTTATTATTTGATGATATTATTATTCTTATTAATTGCGTTAGGATATTAATATAATTACTAATATTATTAATCTCATTATTATTTTTAAGAACATATTTTTTTAGCTTATAATTGTTATAACCGACGTAAATTGTTGTTATTATCGTCATTAACCTTTTCTCCTTAAAATTATTGACATTTTAATTAATATTATCATCTTGAAGATATAACATTTATTACATTATTATTATTTTCTCATTTTTATTATTATTGTTAAGGTTTTATTTTATGATTACCATTATTATTAATATCAATATTTTCATTAATTTTGTTTATTTTAGTATTATTTTTAGTTTTTTAGTTTTTCTTTTTTTTATTTCTTTTTGTTAGGGTTTCACCCCTTTTTTTGGTTCCTTTCTACCCAGCCGTCGGAGCACTTCTCTCCTCCCCCTTTTGTTTTATTTCTTATTTCTCTCGCACTAAATCACCTCCTCCTTCTCGCACCGCAATAAGGGCCACTGCCCGGATCCATCTTCCACCCCTTCCCGTCGCGCATCCCCATTCCCACACCGGACCCTGGCCCTACTTTCCCCCTACCTCCTCGCTACGACTGCACCTCACCTTGGCGCATCGCACCCCCACCGCATCGGCCCTCTCCTTCCGTCTGACGAACCTCGCACTTCCCTAGCTTGCGCCACACCCCCTGCCCCGGTTGACCGTCTCACGCCGCCGCACGGACCACCACATATTCTTCTAGTGAAAGGTTCTAACCCCCCCCCCCCCTTTCCAGCAGAACCTAAGCCGGTGTGGATCCCTCTTTCGGCATGGCCCGGTTCCGGAACGGCTACCTGACGCACCTCCCATGCTAGCCGCGGCCTGGTTCAGCACCCCCCTCTCACTGGTCAGCGCAGCTATGGATCCCCCACCAGAGCATTTATCCATCCATGCATGCCACACCCCCCTACGGCTAATCCCATCCCATCTTTTATGTGAGTCTTTTTTTTGTTTTGTTTTTTTTTTGTTATCTTTTTTTCAGCGAGTATATGATATTTTTTTGGGATGTTTTGATATATGTTCAATTGAGAAATGTTTACATTGGTGTGTCCACCTTGATGCACAACATTGAAAATTTATTTCAAGTTGTTTGGAAATTGAAAACTTGTTTTGATAAGGTTATATTATGCATTTGGTTTTGGGGTGGTGTTTTATATGGAAAAAATTGTGTTTTTGGAAATGACTCTGGTTTAATTTTTAATGGTTTTGTCGATATTTTGTTTCTAAGGTTCATTTTGTGTTTGTTGTGGTGCGTTGGATGAGAAATTGGAGTCGCACACTAAATTTTGTGAAGTCTTCCACACCATGGTAGGTGGTTCTATGCCTTTGCATCGTTTAGATAATTTAATTTGATTGTTTAGTTTAATTTAATATGTTCTATGATTTAGCTGCATGGTGCGATCTATGTTTCTAATGTTTTGGCATGTTCGTTTGATGAAAATTGGGTTTCCGAAATAGTATGATTTTTTTGTTTATATGTGTGTTGTTGTATAAATGATTGGTTGTGTTTAATAAGTTGTGTGAAAGGCGTTTAAAAAAAATTATTTGACATGCGTGCGTGATGAAAATTTCACTCTCGTTAGAAATGGTTATGTTATTTTTCATTTCGATCCTATTGTGGTAAATTTTAGATGTTTTTAATAATTATTTATAGAGTTCCAATGAGGTTTTAGAAGGGTCAATTCCTGAAATTGATTTTGTAATGGTTTATTTTGCATGTGATATGTTTTATAAATTGAGGAATTGTTTATTTAAGTGGTGTTTTGAGTGAGAACATGGTTGAATGTTTTTTAGGGTTGTTTGGTAGGTGAGAAAGGTGTTTTCAGGTCAATTTAGGTGTTTATGTATATAAATAGACATTTTCAAAGTAAAAGGAATCACATTTGGTGTGTTTTCTTTGTTGTGTACATTTGAAATTGAAATGAAAAATTGTTTGAACAATGGAAAATAAGTTTTGATATGGTTACCTCGTGTATCAAGATTTAAAGTGACACCTCTATATAGAATCAAGTGCTTTTTTGTGTGAAGTCTTCTTGGTTATTCTTGAAACGATATTATTAATAGCTCAAATGATTCTTTGCTTCATTTATAAAATGCGAAAATGGTATTTTGAAGGACTTGATTTCGCGTTTTTTTATGTGGTGTATTTTTATAAAACGAGACATGTTCTTGGTGTGCGTGTGCCGTTCAAATATTGCTTTGATATGCAAGTGGTGACTTTTTTTGTAATTTCGTGTTTTGTTTGTGAAATGTGAAAGTGATGTGTTATGTGAATGTGGAACATGTTTGAGCACAAGAGAAACCCCTGGGTATCTAGGTGGTCGCACTATAACTAGTGCACTAGTGGGCCGGATGGGTATCGTCCCAGTTTCACTTAGCTGGATTGATGATTTCAACACTAACTAAACATATGATGATTGAGGGTCGTGGCCTTCTAAGCCACTTTTTTCTGAGGGTCGTGGTCTTCTAAGCCACTTTTCTGAGGGTTGTGGTTTCTAAGCCACGTTTCACCGAGACACTTGGTTCTAGGGTCCCACTCGAACTAGATGAACCTTAAGTGATTTACCCATAGTACTCTACCATAAATGTCGTGGTGCCTTTCGTCGGCATATGGAGGACCACTTTTATGTGTGTGTGTGTGTGTGTGTGAGTATGTGTGTGTGTGTGTGTGAGTATGTGTATGTATGCCCTTAAAAATGAATTTCTCTTTTCCTCTTTAAATTATTGTTTGGGAAATGGGTTCTCATAGTGTTTTAGTTTAGTATTTAGCTTGTATTTGGTTTCTTTAAAAACATTTTTTTTGAAAGTATAATTTTTAATAAGCACATTAAATTATATCTTTGATGTTGTGGCACAGAACCTTTTTATTGGGTGTCATCCTACTGAGATTTTGGCTCACACCCTACATACACCTTTGGGTGTTTGTAGATTTTGTTTCTTTTGTATTCCAGGTTGTGACATCGTGCTCAGCGATGGTGGTTCTGGTCGGTGATGGTCTTCTCGTGCATGTTGGTGGTGTGGCGTGTGGATTCTGCGTCTCTCTGGTTTCTTAGATGTTTGAGTTTGAGTTTCTTTTGTTGTCTCTTATTTTAGTTGTGGGTTCAAGTTGTAATCCCCTGATTTTGTTTTCAGTTCAAGACCTTGTTTGGTTGTTTTTTTCAGTTTCAGTCTCTTTATCTTATCAGTGGTTTTGCGTTTACTATTTTGGGTAAAATCATTCCCATGTGTTAATTTTGATACCCGGGAAATTGTGATAGCCCTTGGGGATCGGGAACGCCCTTCGGGCCTTACCGCGGACCGGGTCGTGCACCGGGTCGGATGGTGACCTGGCTTGGTTCATGAAAAAATGGTATCAGAAGGGGTTTTCTCACTTCGGTCGTTATCTTTTGAGATAGAGTCTGAGTAGACCAAAATTAAGGTTGTCGAAACTCGACGTTCTAGCTACGAGCAATGTGCCTGGCCAGCACACCTCTTGGCGGTACTCGAGTTACTAATGTATGTTGAGGTTTGTCTATGTTTTTGGTCCTTGTGGATAATCTTGTCTAAGGGAAATGAAAAGGGGTAAGGCCAGTGGTCCTAGTGAGCTCACAGGGTCTGGCAAGCCATGTGGAGATGGGGACTCTGTCCTAGAATACCCTCCATGGAGGTAGCGTGACTGGCGTATGGCCACCAACCATACGTTCTAGTAACCTGCTGACACTAGTTTTCTCTTGAGTCGTTTCTCATCTCTTTGTTTTGGAGTGTCGAAATTTGGTTTTTAAGTTAAAAAGTTTTGGTCTTTGGAAAATGTTTTCAAATGAAGCGCTTTCAAAAGGAAATAGCGTGTGAGGTTTGAAAAGTGTGGGTTGGATGTTTTGGTTTTGAAAAATGGAATGGTCTGGTTTTGATCCTTGGTGTTCTCATGCGAAACCACATGCATGAGTGTACATGGAAAGAGAAAGGGTTAATGACACGAGAAAATGAGTTCCTAGAGGTATATGAGGTGGGTACTGGTGCGGCACAAGAACATGCATGTGCGAGGCCCATGGGACACCATTGGTGTTTGTGAAACCCACTGGCTTTGCTTATTTTCAAAATGATTTGTTAAATAAAAACTTGGTGTTTTGGTAAAGGGAGTTTTTGTGGTGTGTATTTGCATTTTGGAAATGTCGAATGTGAGGCGTTTTGGGCCAAGGATGGTTTCTGAATGATTTGTGTCCCGAGTTTGAATTCTTATTCGTGAGTTGGTGTGAAAAGGTGTAGTTAATGGTTTCTTTCGAAAAGTGTTTTGGGAAACCCTTGCAGTGGTTCCCCCTGCACATCCAGTATTCTCTTGTGGTATGTCTTGACCATTGGACCTATTTGGTTGGGTCCATGGTTTCCTTTTTTGGCTATTGTACATCCCAATAAAGAGTTAATGTGTGAATGATGTGCGGCCACAGATAGTTCGCCGTTGGTCGACCCTCTAGTTGATTAAAGTAAGGACTCTCCCTTTTGGTGACAGTGCTTTTTGAATCTCTTTTTCTTTTCGGTGAGTGGATCCTCTCACCGCGGGATGACAAACGCGGGGGGAGTTGAATGGAGTTCTGGTCTCTTTGAGTCGTATGAGTCATCGAATATGATGTTTGACACTTTTGCGTCTAAAGGTTTCCCTGTAAGTGGTGAATGGAATTCTAGCAAGGAAGGTTGAAGGTGGTTTGGTGTTATTGGCGCTGACTAAAGTCTTGAAAGTCCTCTAGTCCTTTCATTGGTCACAAGGGTCAGGTTTGGTGACATCTTGCAGCGTGAGGTCCCTTTGATAGTCAACGATTTTTTGGATCGGTAAAGGAGACTCCAGTGGGGAAAAGGTGGACGCAACCCTAAGTTGTTGGTGTGGTATATTGTTCTAAAGGATCTCTGGTCTTTGGTTTGTTTCGTTTAAGAAAAGCTTCGTGTTAGGCTACTAATTTGGCAGACCCAGTCATATGAGGCTGATATGGTCGTTTGAATGTTCTGTGTATGATCAGTAGGATGTTGTAATGTGTTGTGTTTTCTGGTGTTGCCTCGGTTGTAGTGCAGTTGCGTGTGAAACTAAAAGGAGAAGCTCCGTTCGGGAGTCTCTTATGTCTGACTATGAGGCAGTAGATGCTTCAAACCTCAGGGCTCCAGCCATAGGCCTCGGAGTGAATCTGGCGCGTGGTCAGGAACCTTAAGATTGTATGAGACCCCAATGTTATCTCTATCGTTGGTAGTGAAGGTGAAAGAAATTTAAATTTTTTTCTGTGGTTGTTCCATTCCGAACGACCCGATTGGGTGTGTGAGGCTTCTTGTGGCTATAAGGAGGCGTGGTCGTCCCATTATCTTAAAGTCTCTAGGGTTGTGTCCCACCAAAGGTAATCATCTATTTTGGTCCTTATGGGATATGTTGGGTAGGTTGGTCTCATATTGGAATGGTACTTTTCTAGGTATGTGAAGATGTTGGTTTGTTTTGGGTTGTGGATTTGACGCCCGGTAGTTGGGACCGACCCTCCCCGCCCCTTGTGGTAGGGTGCTTGGTCCCCGTCGGAGAGTTTCTAAAGTTTGGTATCTGCTATTAGTTCCAATGGTGGGGAGACCCACATTGGATCTAGCACAAAGGTCTCTGGAATAAATCGGTGTTGGCCTTTCCTTAATGGTGGGGAGTCCGCCCGGACCTCCCCATGTTGGTTCTAGTCTCGTCTTGGGCATTGGTAGGTTTTTAATGGTGGGGAGACCCACATTGGGTCTCACATGAATGTCTCTGGAATGAATCAGTGCTGGACTTTTCTTTAATGGCGGGGAGTCTGCTCGAACCTACCAGTGTCGGTTCTCCAGTCTCGTTTCGAGCGTCACTGAGTTCTTAATGGTGCGGAGCCCCTTGGGCCTCCCCTTGATGACCTTCTTCTTCTGTTTTTAATTATGGCTTGGTGATAAGTGATAAGAGTGTTTCTTGGACGTGGTTTGACCATTCTATCCAAATGATGTGGTTTTCGTTTATTAATTTTTGAGTTGTTTCGTCTTGTGAGGTTGATTTCTGTGGGTGTGGGAGTCGCTTTCCTTGATCAGTCAACTGTTGGCGTTCAAGCTCTTTGGGGTGGGAGACGCATATCAGAAAGTTCTTTTACGCATTTCTTGAGGTTGTCGTTTGAGTTACATTATCTGAGCACGATGTGTTTTCCTCTTCTCGCTTGTTGTTTGTGGGGATCCTCTCTGAAACTTAGTGGGGTATCGGTTCCCTCCTTGAGTCTCAACCTTAGTTGTGGCTTTCCGGGGGCGGAAAGTATTATGGTGGGGAAAATTTTCACACCCATCCTTTTCATATTATTTATTTTATTATTTTTTTGGGCATCAGATAGTTCGGGTTGGGGCCCGACTTGAAATTTTATGATCTCTTACGTGAAAACGAATGCTTCTCTTTTGGTTGCATGTAGCGCACCGTGGTCGAAGCCGCGCGACCTCGCTGGTTTTCCGCGCAACCTCACCCAGCTCGCCGCACGACCAGCCCAATGTTTAAGGGAGATGAAAAAAATGTGCGATGAATAATAAAATGGTAGATAAAGCAAAAACAAGTGTAGTGAAATTTAACGATGTATTTTAACGATGATAATAATTTTATTATATGAGGATATTATTATTATTATTACTTGCGTTAGGATATTAATATAATTACTAATATTATTAATCTCATTATTATTATTAAGAACATATTTTTGTAGCTTGTAATTGTTATTAACAATGTAAATTGTTGTTATTATCGTCATTAACCTTTTCTCGTTAAAATCGATGACATTTTAATTAATATTATCATATTGAAGATATAACATTTATTACATTATTATTGTTTCCTCATTTTTATTATTATTGTTAAGGTTTTATTTTATGAATACCATTATTATTAATATTAATTTTTTCATTAGTTTTGTTTATTTTATTTTTATTTTTATTTTGTTTCTTTTTCTTTTTTTTATTTCTTTCTTGTTAGGGTTTCACCCCTTTATTTTCAGTTCCTTTCTACCTAGCCACCGGAGCCCTTCTCTCCTCCCCATTTTGTTTTTTTCTTCTTCATTCTCTCACGCTGCATCACCTCCTCCTTCTCACGCCGCTGCAAGGGCATCCGCCCGGCTCCATCTTCCGCCCCTTCCCGTCGCGCATCCCCCTTCCCATGTCGGACCTCAGCCCTACTTTCCTCCTTCCTCCTCGCTATGACCACGCCTCACCTCGGCGCATCGCACCCCCATCGCAGTGACCCTATCCTTCCATCCGACGAACCTCGCGCCGCCCTAGCTCACGCCGCACCCCCTTCCCCGGTCGACCGTCGCACGCCGCCGCACGGACCACCTCCGTCTTCTTCTGGTGCAACTTTCCAACCCCCCTTTTTTCCAGTAGAACCCAAGCCGGTTCGGATCCCTCTTTTGGCATAGCCCTATTTCAGAACGGCTACCCGGCGCACCTCCCATGCTGGCCGTAACCTCTTTGAGCACTCCCCCCTCTCACTGGTCGGCGTAGCTCAGGATCCCCCACCGGCGCATCTATCCTTCCACGCATGCTGCCCCCCCTTCAGCTAATCTCATCCCCTCTTTTATGTGAGACCTTTTTTTTGTTTTGTTTTTTTATCTTTTTTTCAGCGACTATATGATCTGTTTTGAGGTGTTTTGATATGCGTTCAATTGAGAAATATATACATTGGTGTGTCCACCTTGATGCACAACATTGAAAATTCATTTCAAGTTGTTTGGAAATGGAAAACATGTTTTGATAAGGTTATCTTGTGCATTTGGTTTTGGAGTGGTGTTTTATATGGAACAAATTGTGTTTTTGGAAATGACTCTTTGGTTTTATTTTTAATGCTTTTGTCGATATTTTGTTTATAAGGTTCTTTTCGTGTTTGTTTTGGTGTGTTGGATGAGCAATTGGAGTCGCACACTAAATTTTGTGAAGTCCGCCACACTGTGGTAGGTGGTTCCATGCCTTTGCATCGTTTAGATAATTTAATTTTTTTGTTTAGTATAATTTAATATGTTCTCTGATTTAGTTGCATGGTACGATCTATGTTTATAATGTTTTGGCATGTACGTTTGATGAAAATTGTGTTTCCAAAATAGTATGCTTTTGTTGTTTATATGCGTGTTGTTGTATAAATGATTGGTTGTGTTTAATAAGTTGTGCGAAAGGCATTTTAAAAAAAAATTGTTTGACATGCTTGTGTGATGAAAATTGAACTCTATTTAGAAATGGTTATCTTCTTTTTCATTTCGATCCTATTGTGGTAAATTTTAGAAGTGGTTAGTAATTGTTTATAGAGTTCCAATGAGGTTTTAGAAGTGTCAATTTGTGAAATTGTTTTTGTAATGGTTGCTTTTGCATGCGATATGTTTTATAAATTGAGGAATTGTTTATTTAAGTGGTTTTTTGAGTGAGAAACATGGTTGAAAGTTTTTTTAGGGTTGTTTGGTAGGTGTGAAATGTGTTTTCAGGTCACTTTAGGTGTTTGTGTTTTAAAATAGACATTATCAAAGAAAAAGGAATCACTTTTGGTGTTTTTTCATTGTTTTGTACTTTTGAAATTGAAATGCAAAATTGTTTGAATAATGGAAAACAAGTTTTGATATGGTTACCACGTGTATCACGATTTATAGTGACTCCTCTATATAGAATCAAGTGGTTTTTTGTGTGAATTCTTCTTGGTTTTTCTTAAAACGATTTCATTAATAGCACTAATGATTCTTTTCTGCATTTATATAATGTGAAAATGGTATTTTGATGGACTTGATTAAGCATTTTTTATGTGGTGTATTTTTATAAAATGAGACATGTTCTTGGTGTGCGTGTCTTTCAAATAGTGCTTTGGTATGCAAGCGGTGACTTTTTTGTGTAATGTCATGTTTGTTTTGTGAAATGTGAAAGTGATGTGTTATGTGAATGTGGAACATGTTTGAGCACAAAGGAAAATCCTACGTATCTAGGTGGGTGGACTAGAACTAGTGCGCTCGTGGGCCGGATGGGTATTGTCCCTGTTTCACTTACCTGGATTGACAATTGCAACACTAACTAAACATATGATGACTGAGGGCCGTGACCTTTTAATCCACGTTTCTTGAGGTTCATGGTCTTGTAAGCTACATTTCTGAGGGTCGTGGTTTCTAAGCCATGCTTCACCGAGACACGAGGTTCTAGGGTCCCACTCAAACTGGATGAACCTTAGGGGATTTACCCATAGTGCTCTACCATCAAGGTCATGGTGCCTTCTGTCGGCATATGGAGGACCACTTGTGTCTGTGTGTGTGTGAGTATGTGTGTGTGTGTGTGTGTGTGTGGGCAAGTATGCCCTTAAATTAATTTCTCTTTTCCTATTTCAATTTGTGTTTGTCAAATGGGTTCTCTTAGTGTTTTATTTTAGTATTTAGCTTGTAAATTTTTTATTTAAAAACATTTTTTTTCGTGTATAATTTTTAATGATGACATTAAATTATCTCTTTGATGTTGTGGCATGGAACCTTTTTATTGGGTGACGTCCTACTGGCCTTTTGGCTCACAACCTATATAAACCTTTGGGTGTTTGTAGATTTTTTTTCTTGTGTATTCCAGGTTGTGACATTGTTCTCAGCAATGGTGGTTCGGGTCGGTGATGGTCTTCTCGTGCAGTTTGGTGGTGTGGCGTGTGGATGCAGCATCTCTCTGGTTGCTTAGAGGTTTGAGTTCGAGTTTCTTTTGTTGTCACTTATTTTAGTTGTGGGTTCAAGTTGTAAAACCCTGATTTTTTTTAGTTCACGGGCTTGTTTGGTTGTTTTTTTTTCAGTTTCAGTTTCTTTATCTTATCAGTGGTTTTGCGTTTACTATTTTAGGTAAAATCATTCCCAAGTGTTAATTTTGATACCCAGGCACTTGTGCCAACCCATGGGGATCAGGAACGCCCTTCGGGCCTTGCCGCAGACCGGGTCGGGCACCGGGTCGGATGGTGACCCGGCCTGGTTCGTGACAAAATGGTATCAGAGGGGGTTTGCTCTCTTGGGTCGTTTTCTTTTGAGATAGAGACAGAGTAGACCAAAATTAAGGTTTTCAAATCTCGACATTCTAGCTATGAGCAATGTGCCTGGACAACACAGCTCGTGGTGGGACTTGATTTACTATTGTATGTTGAGGTTTGTCTGATTTTTGGTCCTTGTGGATAATCTAGTCTAAGGGAAATGAAAAGGGGTAAGGCCAGTGGTCCTAGTGAGATTGCAGGGTCTGGAAAGCCATGTGGAGATGGGGACGCTATCCTAGAATACCCTCCATGGCGGTGGTGTGACTGGCGTATGGCCGCCAACCATACGTTCCAGTCACCTACTGTCACAAGTTTTCTCTTGAGTTGTTTCTCGTCTCTTTGTTTTGGAGTGTGGAAATTTTGTTTTTATGTAAAATTGTTTTGGTCTTAAGAAAATGTTTTCAAATGAAGTGCTTTAAAAATGAAATGGTGTGTGAGGATTGAAAAGTGCGGGTTGGATGTTTTGGTTTTGAAAAATGGAAAGGTCTGGTTTTAATCCTTGGTGTTCTTATGTGCAACCACATGCATGAGTGTATATGGAAAGAGAAATGGTTAATGAAACGAGCGAATGAGTGCCTGGAGGGATATGAGGTGGGTGCCGATACGGCACGATAACATGCATGTACGAGGCCCATGGGACACATTGGTGTTTGTGCAACCCACTGGCTTTTCTTATTTTCAAAATGTTTGGTTAAATAAAAATTTGGTGTTTTGGTAGACGGTGTTTTTGTGGTGTGTCTCTGCGTTTTTGAAATGTCGAATGTGAGGCATTTTGAGCCGAAGATCCTTTATGAATGATTTGTGTCCCGAGTTCAAATTCTTATTTGTCAGTTGGTGTGAAAATGTGTAGTTAATGGTTTCTTTCGAAAATTGTTTCGGGAAACCCTTGTAGTGGTTCCCCCTGCACGTCCAGTGTTCTCTTGTGTTATATCTTGACCATTGGACCCGTTTGGTTAGGTCCATGGTTTTCTTTTCTTGTCTTGTGTACTCCCCAATAAAGATTTAATGTGCGAATGACGTGCAGCCACAGATAGTTCGTCGTTGGTAGACCCTCCAGTTGATTAAAGTAAGGACTCTCCCTTTTGGTGACAGTGCTATGTCAATCTATTTTTCTTTTTGGTGAGTGGATCCTCTCGCAGCGGGATGACAAACGCAGGGGGATTTGAATGGAGTTCTGGTCTCTTTGAGTCGTCTGAGTTATCGAATATGATGTTTGACACTTTTGCGTCTAAAGGATCCCTTGGAACCGGTGAAAGGAATTCTAGCAAGGATGGTTGAAGCTGGTTTGGTGTTATCGGTGCTGACTGAAGTTTTGAAAGGCTTGTAGTGCATTCATCGGTCACAAGGGTCAGGTTTGGTGACGTCTTGTAGTGTGAGTTCCCTTTGATAGTCAACGGTTGTTTGGAAGCGGTAAAGGAGACTCCAGTGGGGAAAAGGTGGACGCAACCGTAAGTTATTGGCGTGGTCTATTGTTCTAAAGGATCCATTGTCTTTGGTATTTTTTCATTTAAGAAAAGGTTCGTGTTAGGATACTAGTTTGGAAGACCTAGTCATATGATGATGATATGGTCGTTTGAATGTTCCATGTATGATCAGTAGGATGTTGTAATGTGTTGTGTTTGCTGGTGTTGCCTCGGTTGTAGTGCGGTTTCGTGTGACACTAAAAAGAGATGCTCTGTTTGGGATTCTCGCATGCCTGACTGCGAGGCAGAAGATGCTTCAAACATCAGGGCTCCAACCATAGGCCTCGGAGTGAAGCTGGCGTGTGGTCAGGATCCCTGGTATTGTATGAGACCCCAGTGTTATCTCTATTGTTGGTAATGAAGGTGAAGGAAATTTAAATTGATTTTTGTGGTTGTTCCATTCCGAACGACCCAATTGGGTGCATGAGGCTTCATGTGGCTATAAGGAGGCGCGGTCGTCCCATTATCTTAAAGTCTTTAGGGTTATGTCCCGCCAACGGTAATCGTCTTTTGTGGTCCTTATGGGATATGTTGGGTAGGTTGGTCTCATATTGGAATGGTACTTGTCTAGGGATGTGAAGATGTTGGTTTGTCCTGGGTTGTGGGTTTGATGCCCGGTAGTTGGGCCCGACCCTCCCCGCCCCTTGTGGTGGGGTGCTTGGTCCCCGTAAGAGTGTTTCTAATGTTTTGTATCTACTATTAGTTCCAATGGTGGGGAGACCCACATTGGATCTTGCAAAAAGGTATCTGGAATAAATCGGTGTTGGCCTTACCTTAATGGCGGGGAGTCTGCCTGGACCTCCCCATGTTGGTTCTAGTCTCGTCATGGTCATTGGGTGGTTCTTAATGGTGGGGAGACCCACATTGGGTCTCGCATGAATGTCACTGGAATGAATCAATACTGGACTTTTCTTTAATGTCGGGGAGTCCGCTCGAACCTACCCGTGTCGGTTTTCCAATCTCGTTTTGAGCGTCACTGGGTTTTTAATGGTGGGGATCCCCTTGGGCCTCCCCTTGTTTACCTTCTGCTTATGTTTTAAATATGGATAGGTGATAAATGATAAGAGTGTTTCTTGGATGTGGTTTGACCAATCTAACCAAATGATGTGGTTTTCGTTTAATAATGTTTGAGTTGTTTCGTCTTGTGAGGTTGATTTCCGCTGGTGTGGGAGTCGCTTTCCTTGATCAGTCAACTGGAGGTGTTCTAGCTCTTTGGAGTGGGTGACACATATCAAAATGTCCTTTTACGTGTTTCTTGAGGTTGTCGTTTGAGTCACACTCTCTGAGCACAATGTGTTTGCCTCTTCTCGCTTGTTGTTTGTGGGGTTCCTCTCTTAACCTTAGTGGGGTATCGGTTCCCTCCTTGAGTCTCAACCTTATTTGTGGCTTTCCTGGGGCGGAAAGCTTTAAGGTGGGGAGAATTTTCACACCCATCCTTTTCATATTATATATTTTATTATTTTGTTGGGAATCAGATAGTTCGGGTTGAGGCATGACATGAAATTTTCTGAGCTCTTACTTGGAAACGAATGCTTCGCTCTTGGTTGCATCTAGCGCACTACGGTCGAAGCTACGCGACCTCGCCGATTTGCCGCGCGACCTCACCCAACTCACCGCACTGCCTGCCCGAAGTATAAGGGAGATGAAAAAAATGTGCGATGAATAATAAAAAGGTAGATAAAGAAAAAAACAAGTGTGGTGAAATTTAACAATGTATTTTAACGATGATAATAATTTTATTATTCAAGGATATTATTATTATTATTACTTGGGTTAGGATATTAATATAATTACTAATATTATTAATCTCATTATTATTATTAAGAACATATTTTGTTAGCTTGTAATTTTTATTACCAACGTAAATTGTTGTTATTATCTTCATTAACCTGTTCTCGTTAATTTGTTTGACATTTTATTTAATATTGTCATCTTGAAGATATAAAATTTATTACATTATTATTGTTTCCTCATTTTTTTATTATTGTTAAGGTTTTATTTTATGAATACCATTATTATTAATATTTTCATTATTTTTGTTTATATTAGTTTTTTTTTTTTTGTTTCTTTTTTTAATTCATTCTTGTTAGGGTTTAACCCCCTTTTTCGGTTCATTTCTACCCAGCCGCCGGAGCCCTTCTCTCCTCCCCCTTTCGGTTTTGTTTTTTTCTTCTTTCTCTCACGCTGCAGTACCTCCTTCTTCTCGCGCCGCAGAAAGGGTCGCCGCCCAGCTCCATCTTCCACCCCTTCCCGTCACGCGTCCCCCTTCCCACACCGGACCCCAGTCCTGCTTTCCCCCTACCTCCTCACTATGACCGCACCTCACCTAGGTGCATCACACCCCCACTACAGCGGCCCTCTCCTTCCATCCGACAAACCTCGCGCTGCCCTAGCTCGCGCCGCACCCCCTGCCTCGGTCGACCATCGCGCTCCACCGCACGGACCACCCCCGTCTTCTTCTGGTGCAAGGTTCTGACAGCCCTTTTTCCAGCAGAACCCAAGCCGGTGCGGATCCCTCTTTCAGCATGGCCCTGTTCCGGAACAGCTACCCGGCGCACCTCCCATACTGGTCGCGGCGTGGTTCAGCACCCCCCTCTCACTGGTCGGCGCAGCTCTGGATCCCCCACCGGCGCATCTATCCTTCCACGCATGACGCACCCCCCTTCGGCTAATCCCATCCCCTATTTTATGTGAGTCTTTTTTTTGTTTTGTTTTTCATTGTTATCTTTTTTCTCAGCGAGTATATGATCTATTTTTGGGGTGTTTTGATATGCGTTCAATTGAGAAATGTTTACATTGGTGTGTCCACCTTGATGCACAACATTGAAAATTTATTTCAAGTAGTTTGGAAATGGAAAACATGTTTTGATAAGGTCATCTTGTGCATTTGGTTTTGGAGTGGTGTTTTATATGGAACAAATTGTGTTTTTGGAAATGACTCATTGGTTAGATTTTTAATGCTTTTGTCGATATTTTTTTTTCTAAGGTTCTTTTCGTGTTTGTTGTGGTGTGTTGGATGAGTATTGGTGTCGCACACAAAATTTTTTGAAGTCCGCCACACTGAGGTAGGTGGTTCCATGCCTTTTCATCGTTTAGGTAATTTAATTTGTTTTTTAGTTTAATTTTATATGTTCTATGATTTAGCTGCATGGTGCGATCTATGTTTATAATGTTTTGGCATGTTTGTTTGATGAAAATTGGGTTTCCAAAATAGTATGCTTTTATTGTTTATATGTGTGTTGTTGTATAAATGATTGGGTTTGTTTAATAAGTTATGTGAAAGGCGCTTTAAAAAAATTGTTTGACATGCACGCGTGATGAAAATTGCACTCTATTTAGAAATGGTTATGTTCTTTTTCATTTCGATCCTATTGTGGTAAATTTTAGAAGTGTTTAATAATTGTTTATAGAGTTCCAATGAGGTTTTATAAGGGTCAATTTGAGAAATTGATTTTGTAATGGTTTCTTTTTCATTCGATATGTTTTATAAATTGAGGAATTGTTTATTTAAGTGGTGTTTTGAGTGAGAAACATGGTTAAATGTTTTTTTAGGGTTGTTTGGTAGGTGTGAAAGGTGTTTTGAGGTCACATTAGGTGTTTGTGTATTAAAATTGAAATTTTCAAAGTAAAAGGAATCACTTTTGGTTTGTTTTCCTTGTTGTGTACTTTTGAAATTGAAATACAAAATTGTTTGAACAATGGAAAAAAAGTTTTGATATGGTTACCTCATGTATCAATATTTAAAGTGACACCTCTATATAGAATCAAGTGGTTTTTGGTGTGAATTCTTCTTGGTTTTTCTTGAAATGATTTCATTAATAGGTCAAATTATTCTTTGCTGCATTTATATAACGCGAAAATGGTATTTTGAAGGACATGATTATGCGTTTTTTATGTGGTGTATTTTTATAAAATGAGACAATTTCTTGGTGTGTGTGTGTCTTTCAAATAGTGCTTTGGTATGAAAATGGTGACTTTTTTGTGTAATGTCGTGTTTGGTTTGTGAAATGTGAAAGTGATGTGTTATGTGAATGTGGAACATGTTTGAGCACAAGGGAAAACCCTAAGTATCTAGGTGGGCGGACTAGAACTATTGCTCTAGTGGGACGGATGGGTATCATCCCTATTTCACTTAGCTGGATTGACGATTGCAACACTAACAAAACATATGATGACTGAGGGTCGTGGCCTTCTTAGCCACGTTTTCTGAGGGTCGTGGTCTTCTAATCCACGTTTCTGACGTTCGTGGTTTCTAAGCCACGTTTCACCGAGACACGAGGTTCTAGGGTCCCACTCGAACTTGATGAACCTTAGGGGATTTACTCACAGTGCTCTTCCATCAATGTTGTGGTTCCTTCCGTCGTCATATGGAGGACCACTTGTGTGTGCGTGTGTTTGTTTGTGAGTATATATATGTGTGTGTGTGAGTATATATATGTATGTGTGTAAGTATGCCCTTAAATGAATTTCTCTTTTCCTCTTACAATTCGTGTTTGTGAAATGGGTTCTCTTAGTGTTTTATTTTATAATTTAGCTTGTAAATGTTTTCTTTAAAAACATTTTTTTTGAAAGTATAATTTTTAATAAGCACATTAAATTATCTCTTTGATGTTCTGGCATGAAACCTTTTTATTGGGTGACGTCCTACTGGGATTTTGGATCACACCCTACATACACCATTGGGTGTATGTAGATTTTGTTTCTGGTGTATTCCAGGTTGTGACATGATGCTCAGCGATGGTGGTTCTGGTATGTGATGGTCTTCTCATGCAGGTTGGTGGTGTGGCGTGTGGATGCTGTGTCTCTCTAGTTGCTTTGAGGTTTGAGTTTGAGTTTCATTTGTTGTCGCTTATTTTAGTTGTGGGTTCATGTTGTAAACCCCTGATTTTTTTTCAGTCCAAGGCCTTGTTTGGTTGTATTTTTCAGTTTCAGTTTCTTTATCTTATCAGTGGTTTTGCGTTTACTATTTCGGGTTAAATCGTTCCCATGTGTTAATTTTGATACTTGGGCACTTGTGCCAGTCCGTGGGGATTGGGAATGCCCTTCGGGCCTTGCCACAGACCGGGTCGGGCACCGTGTTGGATGGCGACATGGCCTGGTTCGTGAAATCTCAACCAATAGGTTTTAGACAAGTTTAGGTTGCCATTTAAACCTTATCATAGAGATTTATTTCTTAGTTAAATAGTTTATCCTTTACCGTGTCTTTCTGTATTTTTACACAATATGGTAAATAAACTTAATCTAAAGTCAAAAGAGAACCTCTAGTGATTCATAATGATATATATAATATTATTTAATCCCTTTGGCCGAACCGTAGGTTTTAGGAATATTATATCAACCAATAATATAAAACATGTTTTAAAAAGTAATTTTTTCCAATTTTGACACTATTTGGTAATTTGGTTTTGTGAATGTCATAACAACCTTATAAATTCGATGTTTTTTATCTAATAAATCATAACATGTCATATTAACCTGTAAAATTAGTGTAATTCATTATAAGTCTCAATTTATATTTATTTGGTAATTTATAATGTCTATTATTTTAAAATTTCATTAATAAGTTTCTTACTGCATCTTCATTGTGTTAATAATAAATTAAATTATATAATGTCTAAATATTATAAATAAAATACAATTATTTTGGAAAACTTTTTATCTTTCTAATGAATATTTTTCTTCTCTTTTATATTTTTTTTAAATCTATATAAAAAATGGTTTAGTTATTAAACATTGAATTTAACACTTTTAACTCTTCTTTAAATAAAATAATAATAAATGTCCTAATCTAATCCAATTGGACCAAATAGGATCATATTTTATTTATAACATGGTTTTTGGTCGAATTCCACTTATCCAATAGAATCAGGACACGTGTTTGGGTAATTATAATATCATTTTTACCCTTAATTACCCTATTTACTTTTAACTACGGTAAATAAAAATCAAAAGTTACAATTCACCAAAAAAATATTTTCATATTATTGAATCAAATTTTAATTATTGATGTCAAATGTCTCTTTGATTTTTAAAATTCAACTCAAAGAAGTGGTGATGTAATTTTTTATGCAATTTTGCAATTACTCCTAGTAGGTATGTAAAAAACGTTAACAAGTTCAATAAACTTTTATACATCTAATTTTATTGTAAAATGACACCAATGAATAATATTGAGCTTATATAGGTATTATATATCTATTTTTGATTAATATAAATTTTTAAAAATTAAATAACTATTAAATTACAAATTCGGATTAAAATAATAACGCAATGTTTTTCACTTTTCATAAAAAATTGAATGTTTTCAGAAAAATACATAAAATTTACCATAAGCTAATTTTGATATTCAGAATTCAAAAATGAATTCCAATTTACCAAATTAAAAACAAATAAGTTGAATTTATTAATTTAAAATTAATTCTCGTTGTCAAAACCAAAAAAGCGTAGTTTTAAAAAAGCAAAAACTATCAAAAGATTGAAATGTGTTTATGTCAAATTTAAATGTGAAATTACTTATGATTAACTACATTGTATTAAATGATAAAAAAACATAATGTAATTATACTTCAAAACCATTCAAATGAATTATTTAACACTATAAATTATTTCGATTAAAAAAGTTTTTTTCAATTTAAACATAGTATTTTTCACTATTCAGCAAAATATGAATGTTATCAGAAAATTTCCAAAAATTTGTCCAAACTAAATGTTTATGTCCCACTTCTAAATACGAATTTAATTTCGTTATATTGAATATATAAAAATGTCAAATATTGGTTTAAAAATTGGTTCTCCATTAAAAGGTGATCAAATGGCTTTTTTTGATAAATATTTTTTTATCTACACAAATTGAATTTTTTCTTATATTATGTCTATTAAACACTTAAAATTTTTGTTAAAATTATATAAAGTATATAAGATTTCAAAATGTAGTTAATATTACTCATAACCTCTTTTTGAATGGCTAGTTTGTAAGTTGTGGTGCACTCAAACTCGGTGTTGCATGTAGCACAATCTATTTAATTAATTTAATGAAATAACATACTATTAAATCATGGGGTGTTACATTCTCCCATCCCTCAATAAATTACATCCTCATAATTTGAAACTGTTCTTTGAAAATAAATGGTTAAAAATAGAAAAACACCTTTGTGGAAAACCCACAATGAACATTGGGTTAATAAAATTTAGTCTTAATTAGTGGGAAAGGGAAATTAAAAAGTCACCGCAAAATTATGATATCTATTAGGAGAACATTGGTGGGAATTAGAGAAAAATAATTAGATGAAAAACTTAAATATTTATAGGGAGTGATTGAGGTCATCAATAAAAAACAAGTGTAAAATTGAGGGCCTCAAATCCATCAATAAAAGATGATGTAAAATATCATTAGATCAACAAAACATATGGTATTAGTGTAAGAAATTTTTGGTTTTAATATCCCTTCCCTAAATTTTAAGAATTTATTTATTCATAGAATAAGAGGAAATATATATATATATATATACCTGACAATTATAGTTTCATCCTTCAACTGATTCCTACAACAAACTCATCTTTCACTCTAAAAGATAATTGAATTCAAAAATATTATATTTATCCTAATCGGATAGGGTTCAAGAAAATGAATTTATAATTTATCTTTTAGACCATTTAAAAAAATATATTATACAAACCAGGACATCATGTAGGCCTGCGGTAGGTGATCAACCCTTGTCGCTCTTCAGATGCGGTTTCAAGTCTAGCGACCTTGCCGGACACGACGGGTTGGCGCCAAAACACTGCGTTATCCTTTTTATGACAATCCAAAAATAATATGAAGAAATGATTTAACCTTAACAATAGTATCTAATGTCAAACTAAATTGGGTACAACCTTTAGAATTATCCAAATTACTTCTTTCAAAACTGACAGTCCAAAATTTATAAGAAAGGTAAACACAATGAAGATACTTTTTTCCATGTAATTAAATGTTAATACCTTCATAATGTATTGTTTTAAAACACTATAACACCAAAAAACATTGTTGATTACATTCATTCTCCATTATTCCTTATAGAATACTGGATATACATCTTCTATCCAAAAATGTTTTAACCTCCAATAATGATGGAATATACAAATCATTAATCAGTTTCAAGGTAATCAAGAATGTCCAATATATTTTATCCAAATAAATCATATATTATTTCAAAATAAATACCTAAGTATCAGAACTATATTATGGTTTATCTTTCTCTCAACCATATATTTTCCAAAAAAAATAGCATGTTATTAAGTCACTTTTTTTGGTTCCACAAAATCTCAAGTCCTTGATGAAATTGTACTACAGTACAATCCTTATATACTATATAATTCTTATAACATGTACATCATTAATACAATACTCAAAAGACTCAATACTTAAATAAAAACATTAGAACTCTAATCATTCCTCTTCATCATCGGTAGTATCATAACATTATTATTATCCAATAGCAGCATTTGGGGTATACTATGATGATATGGACATTAATTCGTCTAGTGTCTCAACTCCTTGCAGATTGAGCATTGTAAATTTGACACCTTTTTCTTACCCTCTCAATCATGTACTTGGTGCCCTTTTTCTTTACACTTATAACAAACTCCCATTCCCTACAAACATTTACCAAGGTGATTATTTTCACAGTTATTATAAAAAACCGAATTTTTAAATAAATCTTGTTTCCTAATTTTATGTGTTATTTTTATTTTATTTTTATACTCAACAAAAATGTTTCATTTGATAACATGAGTATAATTAAAATGAGACTGTTGGGTTTTGATTGTTATTTGACCATTAGTCAATATGACCACTGGAAACTAAACGTTTTGACTATTTTCTATAAATACAAGCAATATTGGTTAATTAATATAGAAAGAAGATTCGATGGCCTCACCCAGTAGTCTTGACCGATCGAAGCCTATCTAACAGAACTTAAGAAGGAGGTAGCACCACTGGGCTTTTCTCTGGACCAAACCCAAGCTGAACTTCATCGTGTGAAGCTAGAATGGGATCGCCTTCACGAGAAGTTCAAACTGATAGAAATTACTACTCGTGCGATGTTGGCCGACCCTCCCTCGGATTCTCTCACCTTAGCACACCTTACACTTAGGTCCTATGCTGGTGTGATAAGGGGCTATGTAAGGAGACCATAACTGCCTTGTGTAATGCTTTGTTTTAAATAAAAATTGGGATTTCTTCTTATGATGAAGTTTATGAATTTTCAAATGACCAGATAAATACAATATGCATATTTTTGATGAATTTTAGAAAAATGATATTTTAAAAATGGTTGTGTAAACCTTAAATAATTAAAAATGTGTAATTATTTTCAAAAAATGGTCTTCTACAATTATTTTCAGTACGAAATTTAGAGACTAATAAGATCAACTTAATTTTTGATGAATAGTAAATTATGAATAGTGATTTTATGATTACGATTAGTAATGTGTCCAAATGGATTAGTAATCTCACTTAAAGAAAGTATTAATATAATCTAGACACCTTGATTAAGTAATGTGATTCAATAAAATGGTTAAATAACGGTTTCATAAATTATTATTCAAGTATTAGTTATTTCGAGTGAAAAGTGTTTTTTAATTAAAAATTTAATTAAAAATGATTAGAAAATTATTTTTATAAAAAGGACTTTTTTTTGAACTCGGAGCATCGATATTATGTTAAGGTAATTTTTGGGGATTTTTCTGAAAAAAACGAATTCTCGATGAATAGTGTTTTTATTTAAAAATTAAATTAAAAATATTTAGAAAATTATTTTTATAAAATGGATTTCATTTTTTAAATCAGAACATTGATATTTGGTTATGGTGAAATTTTGGGATTATTCTGAGAATGTTGAATTTTTGATGAATAGTGAAAGTATAGTTTTTAAGTTACGGGTGTTTAATGACATCATTAAACGATGTATTAAGTATATATTCAATATGGTCGAATTATGAATAGTAAGATAAGGTATGAGGTGTCCCAAGTGGCCAATACCATGGGCAAGCCCATGGTTTTTCCAAAACCACTAATGAGGTGTCCCTTGGCCATTATTGCCTTGTCCCCTCACTTTCCCTATAAATACCCACCCTTTCCTCCTTTAGTTTTCACTCCCAACTCTCCCCCAACGAAGTTCTGGTCTCCTTACCTACCAAGGAGTCCTCCCAAGGTGCCCCCAATCCCTCAAGGTCCAAACCTTTGAGTTTCAAGAGTCACGTTTTAAGGTAAGGGATCTGACCTCTCTCATTCATTTCAAGTGATCTCTTTTATGTCATTCCTTTTATGCTCCATGTTCTTATGTTGGAGGATGTTCTTTTATACTCCTATTACTGCCCTTTTCTTGTTAATATAATGAGAGATCCCCTCTTACTCTCATTATTTCATTTTGTGAAGTTTTAAGTGGTGCCGTTAGGCTGCCGAAATTTTTGTAACAGATTCTTTCTCCCTTCTCATTTTTCAAGATCTATTTTCATGTAAAGTATTTCAAGTTCCTTTTTATTATGTTGGGGTATGATCTCTAAATTTATCATACTGATCTTTTATTATCATATGATGAGAGACCCCATTTGATCTCTTCAATTCAGTATTTTTAAGTTTTAAGTGGCGCCGTTAGGCTGCCGAATTTTTTAAGTGGTTCTTCACCCTTCTCGTTTTGAAGTTCTACTTTCATGTCAATTCTTTCAAGTTACTTTTTGTTATGTTGGGGCATTATCTCTATATCTATCATACTGAAATCTTATTTTCACATGATGAGAGACCCCATTTGTTCTCTTCAATTCAGTATTTTGATGTTTTAAGTGGCGTCGTTAGGCTGCCGAATTTTTAAGTGGTTCTTCACCCTTCTCATTTTGAAGTTCTACTATCATGTCAATTCTTTCAAGTTCCTTTTTGTTATGTTGGGGTATGATCTCTATATCTATCATACTGGACTCTTATGTTCATATTATGAGTGACCCCATTTGATCTCTTCAATTCAGTATTTCAAAGTTTTAAGTGGCGCCGTTAGGCTGCTGAATTTTTAGGGGATTCTTTCACCCTTCTCATTCTTTTCAAAGTCTACTTTCATGTCAAGTCTTTCAAGTTCCTTTTTAATTATTTTGGGGAATTATCTCTATATCTATCATACTGAACTCTTATGTTCACATAATGAGAGACCCTATTTGATCTTTTCAAATCATTTTTTTGTTGAAGTTTAAGTAACGTCGTTAGGCTGCCGAACTTTCATAAGAGAAATCTAATTTTTGTCTTCCTTCCATGTTTTTCATTTCAAATGGTATGTCCTTGAAATTTGATTACCATGATCATTTATTCTTCTTATTCTGTCCATATACTGTTTTATGGGTCATTTATGAATGTTTGACCCATTTTCCCTCTCTTTTTAATGTCTTCTAAAACCTCGTAACATAGCCATTATGCTACAGAATTTTCCATCTCAAAATGTCTCTCTCTTTTTCTATAGTTCTTTTATATTATTAAGTGAATACTCAAAGCTCTTTTTTCTAAAGGGGTATTCACATATATACCAAAATGTTCTATTTTAAATTCTGGGATTTACATACATGAGACCCACCTTCCTTTTCTGTGGGTTTTAAAGTGACGTAAAGATCATGTCTTTAAAGAAGTTTTTAAAACGCTATGATTATGAAATGAAACCCATTTATTTTATGCTATATGAGTTATTTATGAAATGTTTGATGATGATATATGTGGCTCACATGACAATAAAGGCAAATTTAAGGGTGCTCCCTGATAGCGCTCCAATGCATTGGGTAATTATGTAACCACTAGAGATTACAATTTTCACGATACCTTGGTGAATAACCTTGGTAATTTTCAAATGACACCTTGGGGATGGACCTTGGTGATATGTTCATGATTGTCTATGTTAAATGATGTATCCACATCTTCAAGTTATTAAAATGTTATTTTTATTATGATATGCCACATGAATTTTTTTTATCATGCCTTAAAGTTCTTTTTCATGACATAGTTGATGTATCTCAAGTTCACATGTTAAATGTTTCCCTTGTTTCCCTTACTGGGCCTTCTGCTCACCCTTTCTTTTGATGTATGCTCCCAGGTTATGTGATGCAGTAATGAACCTAGGATGAACATGAGGAGAAGCCTTTCAGGTGTTTTAGAAGAATGTTTTATGTTTTCATGTTTTAAGTTACTGGTTTCCAAGACACTAAACCTTAAAGATCCTCAGTTTTGTATAATGTAATGAATGTTTATGTGATAAAAAGGCGGGATGCTATAGTTGGTATCAAAGGATGGTTTAGTTATTTGTGGAAATTAGGATATGAAAAATCTAGGAGAACCCTATAGAAAAGTTTAAATATAGGAAATCTTCCTGGTATTTTGGTGAGTATTGAGTAAGGGGTTTCCAAACAAATACATCCCTATCTGGATACGAGCAGGTAGAGGTGGATCTGGCACAGATGTACATAGGGGTAAAACCTGAAAACACCGCTTTGAGCTAGACTCGAACGGGAACTGGTACACGACAACGGGCCTTGCTTCACTCTTGGTTACGACACTCCCGGGGGATATGCTTTGGTAAATTCATAAGCTTAGTATGAACCATTATTAAAGGAACAAGGATAAAACAAAATAAGGATTCACATAAGAATATATGATCATGGATAACCTAGATTGGAACCTAGGGGATCACAAGTTAGGATATTTTTTTATTCTGCATGTTTATCCTTTTATGCTTAAAGTTTCCATTTCATGATTATTAGCTAAGTAAATAAGCCCCTAATTATAGTTTCTTTTCTTAGTTAATGGCGGGAAATGGAAGAACATGTCCCAAAAACCAATGTCATAGGAAATGCGACGATTGTCGTATTAATATGACAGAGGTGACTAGGGGATTAAAATATGATTATTATTTTGGAATATGTTCACTATTTTAGGGACCCTATATGATAGAGGTAAATAGATTACTATGGTATTTTCATTGAGGAGTAAGGTTGACTTATATTTTGAAGAATCGATAAATTTATGGTGGACTTATAGTAATTTAGGCTACTTATGGGAATGATTAACCTATCTTGGGTAAAATATGTTTGGTTTTGATGTTAGGAGTTGTTGATGTTGTTTGGAGATGAACAATGAAGTTTATTTTGGAAGACTATGTTATCAAATCCTTCTTGTATTTGGGTTTCAATCTTAGTTTGTTTTATTTTGAGGAATTTTAAGGACCGTTATTTATGGGATGGTCTATGATGAACTTTGGGTATTACCATGGAACATTAAAGATTTAAAAGTAGTTTCCATTCCTATGGGATTCTTCCTTTTTGAAGAGTTGTTTAACCTTACCCTTTCTGTTTTTGATAATGATTAAAGATAGAAGAAATAGATAGTTAATCTTTTGTGGATTATGTGATTCTCTAGAAGATGATTCTGGTTGTCACGACCTGCCCTCGGGGTCCGTGCCGTGACTACCCCAAGCCCGCCTTCCATAGGCCAGGGGCTGGCGACTAGCACCAAGGCGTAAAATCCCGATAACTGGGAAGGCATTGCCTTTATAAAGAAAACAAGCACTACAGAGAACAAGCGGAAGTAAAACACTAAGTACAAAAAGAAGAGCTGAAAAGTAAAAAGGGGCCGGAAATACAAGCCCAACTGTAAAGTACAACTCGAAAGGGAAAACAGCGACTGAAAAGTAAAGCTGCTACGCTGAGATGTCCACTGGAAATCCCACCTGAAGGGTGGGTACAGATAGCTCCTCTGCTCCTCGGGTCCCGCCATCCGCTCCGAGTATGTCCCGCCCAGTGGTCCACCTCCGGGTACCGCCTCGTCGTATAGTCCACCTCCAGGTACCGTCCAGTCCTCGAACCTTCGGCTTCTGTCAGCACTGTCCGTCGTCTGCAACCAACACAACGAGGTGCGGGCATAGCCCGTGCAGGGGTGAGTATAACGATACTCAGTAGGGACCCCGAGACCCTCAAGGTCTCACTAAAACCAATCAAGGATAAACACAAGAAGATCACAACAGATAAACTCTACTTAGGTATATGCCCATACATATACCTAAGTTATCAAGTAACCCATCTCAGTCATGAGGAAACACAAGAATCATGAGATCAACGGATAACCACTACCCAGGTATATGCCCATACATATACCTAAGTTATCAAGTGACCCATCTCAATCATGAGGTTAACACAAGGTCAAAAGTCTCAGCTCAAACCAGGATTTTCATTATCGAAACCGTAACTGCTGAAGAGCTCCGTCTCTAGAGTGTACAGTGGTCCTGTCACGACTCCGAGGTACTGCTCACTAACCTAAGACTGCTGAGGTACTCCTCCTGTCGAGTACTGCGGGTTTGCGGCCAACTACCTGGCGCTCCGTCCGCTGAGGGTCTATCGCCAAATACCGGGCGCTCGCCCAAATAGCCTACTGAGGTACTCCTCCTGTCGAGTACCGCGGGTTTGCTGCCAACTACCTGGCGCTCCGTCCGCCGTGGGTCTGCAGCCAAATACCGGCGCTCCGTCCACTGGGCTAGTCGACTCACTCCAAGTCGAGTCGGTCAAGCAGTCGTCAGGTCTCAGCCGGCTACACGGTCTCCGTACTCTGCACGCTCGTCTCCGGGAGGGTCCGCTCCACGAGCTACTGGTCGATACTCCAAGTATCACAAAGTCCCACGAAGAAGTGTCTCAAAGGTCCGTCTCGTCACAGGGGTCTCAACGCAACAGACGGCGCGTCGATCGGACGCCCGGTCTGTGAGTTATTAGCCTTTTCGTCCCAGGGGCCCGGTTGGTTTTGAGTGCGAACCAATCCCGGCCGTATCTCAACTGTACCCCGAACTCCCATAGGGTATACTCATTGGGACCGTTACTAAACGTAAACACCAACGTCGCTGACGGCTCGTCAAGCGGACGTCCTGTCTGAAAGATATCAGCTTTCCCGTTCCAGGGGCCCGGTTGGATTTCGGGTACAATCCAACCCGGCCATACTCCGACTGCATCCAAAACTCGGGCGGAGTATGTCAAAAGTTCCGTCTCATCAAGAGGAAGTCAACGAAACAGACGGCGCGTCAATCGGACGCCCGGTCTGTGAGTTATTGGCATTTTCGTCTCCGGGGCCCGGTTGGTTTTTATGGAAAAACCATCCCGACCGTACTCCACCTGCGTCCAAACCTCGGGCGGAGTATGCCAAAAGATCCGTCTCACTAAAAGGAACACAACGCGACTGACGGCACGTCAATCGGACGTCCGTAGCTCAAGATATGAGCGTTTCCGCTCTGAAGGCCCGGTTGGTTTCGTGAACGAACCAACCCGGCCGAACTCAAAGTAAACCAAAACCTTGAGTGCGATATACCGAAACGACCGTCTCGATCCAAGGATCGAGTTGCCGCAGACGGTTCGTCATTCGGAGGTCCGAGGCTCAAGTTATGAGCCAAAAACCAAAACTGGTTCGAAAAGGGGGGTCCGGGTCCGGGCCGACCCGGCCCGACCCCCCCCCCCCCCCCTGGGCGGCGACGGCGGCGCGGCGCCGCGGCGGTGCGGCGGCGGCGGGCCGCGGTGGCGGCGGCGGCGGCGGGCCGCGGTGGCGGCGGCGGCGGGCCGCGTTGGCAGCGTCTGGCGCCGCACGGGTTGCGCACGCGGGGGCTAAGCCCCGCGATTCATCAAGTGGCGCGGCCTTTGTGCCGCGCCGGATCTTTTAAAACCGCCCCCCCCCCCCCTCACGTGGGGGGGCCTGCTGGCGCCGAACCAAGGGGGCTGCTGCCCCCTTCCCTCATGAACCGCCCCCCTCATTAAGAGGGGGGTTTTAATGAACCGGCCGGGGGATTTAATTCCCCCGGTTTTATGTCATCCGGCCGGCCAGCTGGCCGGCCGGTTTTTACCAACGGGACCGGAAATTCCGGTCCCGCCTTCGACTTCCGACGCCGGCGGCCCGGCCGCCGGTCTTTTCTTCCGCCGCGGCCCGGAACCGGCCGCGGTCTCCTCGTCCCGCCGCGGCCCGGAACCGGCCGCGGTCTTCTCGTCCCGCCGCGGCCCGGAACCGGCCGCGGTCTTCTCGTCCCGCCGCGGCCCGGAACCGGCCGCGGCGTTCGTCATCCGGCGCGGTGCGACGGCACCGCGTCCCTTCTCCATGCTTTGATATTATTCAACGCGGCGCGACGGCGTCGTGTTCTTGTTGTTTCTTCCAAGGTGCGTGCGATGGCATCGCGTAAGATATTCGCACGTTCATCCGCGTGGTGCGACGGCACCACGCCTCTTGCTTTCCTCCGCAAAATAATCAAACAAGAATGATGGAGGGGGGTTCGGCCGTGTTCGTGCGGTCCGGCCCCCCTCACGTTAAAATAAAAAAACGCAACTTAAAATAAATCAAGTCACACGTTAGTCTTGATAGAATCACGATCAAGAATAAAATAAGAAAACCAAAAGAAAACGACAACCCCTACCTCGGGTTTAAGATTTCGAAGAATCGTCTACGTCTCGCGGAAGACGGCGTCGCGGAGGTCGGGCGTCGCGGTCGTCGTTCGTCAAATCCGTTGACGAAGTGTTATGCCCGAAGAGACAAGACGTTGGCGGATCTTCGTTTGCCGACGAAGAAGGTCCGAGGAGGAAGAAGAGGTCCGAAGATACCGGGTCGCCGAGTCGATGATCCTTGACGAAGTGTTGTCGTTCTTCGTTGAGGATGAAGACGTTCTTCGTTCTTCGTCAGAGCTTGAAGAGGAGCTCTCAAAAAGCTCTCAAGGGAGTAAACCAACAACCCATAAACAAATAAGATTACATCTTATTTTATTAACACATAACTCAAAAGAATTTCAAAGTTTTGAAATTCAAAAAGACTTACCTCCCATAAATTAATTAAGTAACTCAAGTTATTAAAATATGGAAGAGTTACATAATTAAGAGGGGGTTTAGAGGGGTTAGGGAATTTGAAAAGAAAAAGGGGTTCGTGTGGGCCCCACCACACTTAATCCTCCCAAGGGTGGTTAAGTGGGTGTGGGTCCCACTTCCAACCTCTTTTGGTAGGTTTTTTTTTAATAAGTTAAAATAAAATTTGTCTTACACAAATTTTATTTAACTTAACTGAAAAACCCCAAAACAAACTTTCAACTCGCAACAAACGCAACTCCCGAAAAGGTCTCTTTAAGCGAATATCGGCGCTGCGAGTTTATCGGTGCCCTCGGATTTCAATTCCAAGCACCGGATCAAAAGTTAGGAATTCCCGCTCGTTCGTTCACTGAACGTACCCGAGCCAAACTTCGGAACTTAATTCCGGGCACTCCGGGCCTCGGAATCAGGTGCCGTCTGAAACCGCGCTCTTGTAAAATTCTAAAGAAAATTAAGAAAAAAATTCCCTTGAATTTTACGGGTCTTTACATTACTCCCACCTCAGGACTTTACGTCCCCGTAAAGATACATCAAAAACTAGGGAAACAAAGAGGGTACTGAGCACGCATCTGAGCCTCCCGCTCCCATGTGCTCTCCTGGAGATTCCCGTGCCGCCATCTGTTGCGCACAAGAGGAATCGATCGCCCAAGTAGGACCCGCTCCTGTCGATCCTCTATCTCCACCGGGACCTCCGTAAAAGTCGCCCCATCGTCAACGTCAAGCTCCCCAAGGTCAATGATGTGCGTCGGGTCGTGCACGTATCTCCTCAGTTGAGACACGTGGAAGACGTCGTGCACCCGGTGTATCTGAGGTGGTAGAGCCAGGCGATAAGCCACCTCGCCAACCCTGCTGAGGACTTGGAAGGGTCCGATGAAGCGCGGAGATAACTTGTCGCCTCGGCCAAATCTCCGAATACCACGTCGAGGTGAGACCCGCAAGAAGACGAGGTCACCATCCTCGAACTCTAGTGGCCTCCGCCTCCTGTCAGCGTATGACTTCTGCCGGCTCTGTGTTTTCCTCATCCGCTCCTGGATGACATGGACCTCTTCTGACATGGCACGGACCATCTCTGGTCCCACAAGAGCTGCAAGATTTCTTCTTTGCCGATAAGAGAAACCTGGTCTCATCCCCTGGATGAACCACATTCTTTGCCTAAAACAGTCAATCCTAACATGGATGATACTAATCCATACCAAGGATGACGTCGTAAGGCCTCGACGCTACTACTAAGAGATCCAACCGTTACTCTCGCCTCTAAGGGTTGAGTCACACTGTCGGCATCAGTGTGTGGTAACCGGTCTCCTCCAGTAGATGTCTCACAAGTGAGGGTCAAGTCAACAGTCAACTGGAACCTCTTAGTAACATCACAAAAGAGGACAGGAAAGAAAACATCACAAAAGATGCGTCTTTTATTATTGCAGCTCATAATACAAGACGCTACACAAAAGCAACATCTACATGGAACTAGAAGTACAAAAGACGTATTCACTAGTTCCTCCCCTGTCCACCTGCTCCCAGAGCTCCAGCATTTGTCGCTGCCTCAACCTCGGTGGCTCCCTCCAAGCCTGCGGATCGAGAAGTCGGACAGTCACGTGCCAGGTGACCCTTTCCGCGGCATGAGTAACACAACCTGCTCCTTGCACGGCTAGCTCTGTTCCCACTCCGGGTGCCCTGCACCACTGGTCCTAAAACCCGAGATCGCCCAACTGCTGGTCTGGTCCTCCTGGACCTCTGCATCATCTGTCTACTGCCCATAGATGACTCGGCTTCTGATCGAAAAACATGCGGTAAAGGCAGAATCTCCTGTACACGCTCGGGGTGTAGAGATACTGGAACAAACTCCACCCTGAAGAAGGTCTCGAAGTCTTCCCATGCGAAGTTCATCTCATCGCAAAACTGAAACAAGTGGCTCCACCACCTACCTGCTGCTGCGTGTAGTAGGCTCGCAGCGAGGATCACCATGAGGTCTGCTGGTGTCCTCACTAGCCTAAACACTCGTACCACTGCCTCCAGCCAGTCCTCTGCAGCCTGGGGATCCGTCTCCCCGCGAAACCTGGGCGGTCGCTGGCGCTGAAACTCATGCAGTGCGCTGAGGCGACGTGCATCGTCAGCGGCTGCTGCTGGAAGCATCGGGGGATCGGAGGGTAAAGCTACCGCCGGTGCCACTACTGGAAAAGGGCCCTGCACCGAGGCCTCGTCGCTCGGTGGTCTGTCGTCTCGCTCGACTCTCGGAACCCTAACTGGCTGCCGTCGTGGGGCCATCCTGAAAGAAACAACGTAACACGATCAAACGGTTATACCTGGTGAGCTGACCTGGTTTGAGCTGTTTTAAGGGAAAAACCTTTGAAAACACACACGCAATCAGTGTTTTCGTGCACAAAGTCGGAAATCAGTTGTCAGGGTCCTGGTGTATGGATACGTCGGCCGCCCGCACCAACACTGGACTCCCTGAACTGAAAACCACACTCGGTACCCTTAACACTATTGCTTCACAGAAAGAAAGATCAGAGTCTGCGGTAGAACCGAACTCCTCTGATACCAATTTGTCACGACCCGCCCTCGGGGTCCGTGCCGTGACTACCCCAAGCCCGCCTTCCATAGGCCAGGGGCTGGCGACTAGCACCAAGGCGTAAAATCCCGATAACTGGGAAGGCATTGCCTTTATAAAGAAAACAAGCACTACAGAGAACAAGCGGAAGTAAAACACTAAGTACAAAAAGAAGAGCTGAAAAGTAAAAAGGGGCCGGAAATACAAGCCCAACTGTAAAGTACAACTCGAAAGGGAAAACAGCGACTGAAAAGTAAAGCTGCTACGCTGAGATGTCCACTGGAAATCCCACCTGAAGGGTGGGTACAGATAGCTCCTCTGCTCCTCGGGTCCCGCCATCCGCTCCGAGTATGTCCCGCCCAGTGGTCCACCTCCGGGTACCGCCTCATCGTATAGTCCACCTCCAGGTACCGTCCAGTCCTCGAACCTTCGGCTTCTGTCAGCACTGTCCGTCGTCTGTAACCAACACAACGAGGTGCGGGCATAGCCCGTGCAGGGGTGAGTATAACGATACTCAGTAGGGACCCCGAGACCCTCAAGGTCTCACTAAAACCAATCAAGGATAAACACAAGAAGATCACAACAGATAAACTCTACTTAGGTATATGCCCATACATATACCTAAGTTATCAAGTAACCCATCTCAGTCATGAGGAAACACAAGAATCATGAGATCAACGGATAACCACTACCCAGGTATATGCCCATACATATACCTAAGTTATCAAGTGACTCATCTCAATCATGAGGTTAACACAAGGTCAAAAGTCTCAGCTCAAACCAGGATTTTCATTATCGAAACCGTAACTGCTGAAGAGCTCCGTCTCTAGAGTGTACAGTGGTCCTGTCACGACTCCGAGGTACTGCTCACTAACCTAAGACTGCTGAGGTACTCCTCCTGTCGAGTACTGCGGGTTTGCGGCCAACTACCTGGTGCTCCGTCCGCTGAGGGTCTGTCGCCAAATACCGGGCGCTCGCCCAAATAGCCTACTGAGGTACTCCTCCTGTCGAGTACTGCGGGTTTGCTGCCAACTACCTGGCGCTCCGTCCGCCGTGGGTCTGTAGCCAAATACCGGCGCTCCGTCCACTGGGCTAGTCGACTCACTCCAAGTCGAGTCGGTCAAGCAGTCATCAGGTCTCAGCCGGCTACACGGTCTCCGTACTCTGCACGCTCGTCTCCGGGAGGGTCCGCTCCACGAGCTACTGGTCGATACTCAAAGTATCACAAAGTCCCACGAAGAAGTGTCTCAAAGGTCCGTCTCGTCACAGGGGTCTCAACGCAACAGACGGCGCGTCGATCGGACGCCCGGTCTGTGAGTTATTAGCCTTTTCGTCCCAGGGGCCCGGTTGGTTTCGAGTGCGAACCAATCCCGGCCGTATCTCAACTGTACCCCGAACTCCCATATGGTATACTCATAGGGACCGTTACTAAACGTAAACACCAACGTCGCTGACGGCTCGTCAAGCGGACGTCCTGTCTGAAAGATATCAGCTTTCCCGTTCCAGGGGCCCGGTTGGATTTCGGGTACAATCCAACCCGGCCATACTCCGACTGCATCCAAAACTCGGGCGGAGTATGTCAAAAGTTCCGTCTCATCAAGAGGAAGTCAACGAAACAGACGGCGCGTCAATCGGACGCCCGGTCTGTGAGTTATTGGCATTTTCGTCTCCGGGGCCCGGTTGGTTTTTATGGAAAAACCATCCCGACCGTACTCCACCTGCGTCCAAACCTCGGGCGGAGTATGCCAAAAGATCCGTCTCACTAAAAGGAACACAACGCGACTGACGGCACGTCAATCGGACGTCCGTAGCTCAAGATATGAGCGTTTCCGCTCCGAAGGCCCGGTTGGTTTCGTGAACGAACCAACCCGGCTGAACTCAAAGTAAACCGAAACCTTGAGTGCGATATACCGAAACGACCGTCTCGATCCAAGGATCGCGTTGCCGCAGACGGTTCGTCATTCGGAGGTCCGAGGCTCAAGTTATGAGCCAAAAACCAAAACTGGTTCGAAAAGGGGGGTCCGGGTCCGGGCCGACCCCCCCCCCCCCCCCCCTGGGCGGCGGCGGCGGCGGCGGGCCGCGGGGGCGGCGGCGGCGGGCCGCGGTGGCAGCGTCTGGCGCTGCACGGGTTGCGCACACGGGGGCTAAGCCCCGCGATTCATCAAGTGGCGCGGCCTTTGTGCCGCGCCGGATCTTTTAAAACCGCCCCCCCCCCTCACGTGGGGGGGCCTGCTGGCGCCGAACCAAGGGGGCTGCTGCCCCCTTCCCTCAAGAACCGCCCCCCTCATTAAGAGGGGGGTTTTAATGAACCGGCCTGGGGATTTAATTCCCCCGGTTTTATGTCATCCGGCCGGCCAGCTGGCCGGCCGGTTTTTACCAACGGGACCGGAAATTCCGGTCCCGCCTTCGACTTCCGACGCAGGCGGCCCGGCCGCCGGTCTTTTCTTCCGCCACGGCCCGGAACCGGCCGCGGTCTCCTCGTCCCGCCGCGGCCCGGAACCGGCCGCGGTCTTCTCGTCCCGCCGCGGCCCGGAACCGGCCGCGGTCTTCTCGTCCCGCCGTGGCCCGGAACCGGCCGCGGCGTTCGTCATCCGGCGCGGTGCGACGGCACCGCGTCCCTTCGCCATGCTTTGATATTATTCAACGCGGCGCGACGGCGTCGTGTTCTTGTTGTTTCTTCCAAGGTGCGTGCGACGGCATCGCGTAAGATATTCGCACGTTCATCCGCGTGGTGCGACGGCACCACGCCTCTTGCTTTCCTCCGCAAAATAATCAAACAAGAACGATGGAGGGGGGTTCGGCCGTGTTCGTGCGGTCCGGCCCCCCTCACGTTAAAATAAAAAAACGCAACTTAAAATAAATCAAGTCACACGTTAGTCTTGATAGAATCACGATCAAGAATAAAATAAGAAAACCAAAAGAAAACGATAACCCCTACCTCGGGTTTAAGATTTCGAAGAATCGTCTACGTATCGCGGAAGACGGCATCGCGGAGGTCGGGCGTCGCGGTCGTCGTTCGTCAAATCCGTTGACGAAGTGTTATGCCCGAAGAGACACGACGTTGGCGGATCTTCGTTTGCCGACGAAGAAGGTCCGAGGAGGAAGAAGAGGTCCGAAGATACCGGGTCGCCGAGTCGATGATCCTTGACGAAGTGTTGTCGTTCTTCGTTGAGGATGAAGACGTTCTTCGTTCTTCGTCAGAGCTTGAAGAGGAGCTCTCAAAAAGCTCTCAAGGGAATAAACCAACAACCCATAAACAAATAAGATTACATCTTATTTTATTAACACATAACTCAAAAGAATTTCAAAGTTTTGAAATTCAAAAAGACTTAACTCCCATAAATTAATTAAGTAACTCAAGTTATTAAAATAAGGAAGAGTTACATAATTAAGAGGGGGTTTAGAGGGGTTAGGGAATTTGAAAAGAAAAAGGGGTTCGTGTGGGCCCCACCACACTTAATCCTCCCAAGGGTGGTTAAGTGGGTGTGGGTCCCACTTCCAACCTCTTTCGGTAGGTTTTTTTTAATAAGTTAAAATAAAATTTGTCTTACACAAATTTTATTTAACTTAACTGAAAAACCCCAAAACTAACTTTCAACTCGCAACAAACGCAACTCCCGAAAAGGTCTCTTTAAACGAATATCGGCGCTGCGAGTTTATCGGTGCCCTCGGATTTCAATTCCGAGCACCGGATCAAAAGTTAGGAATTTCCGCTCGTTCGTTCACTGAACGTACCCGAGCCAAACTTCGGAACTTAATTCCGGGCACTCCGGGCCTCGGAATCAGGTGCCGTCTGAAACCGCGCTCTTTTAAAATTCTAAAGAAAATTAAGAAAAAAATTCCCTTGAATTTTACGGGTCTTTACACTGGTGTTTTGATGAGACCAAGTAGTTTTGAGTGCTCATCGTTTGGGAGAAAAGATTAGTTTTGGTAGAAACTTATTAAAGGGTGAAACTCTACATGAAGGTAGATATATTTCCTTATGTTATTGTTCTATGTTGTAAATGAATTCCTCAAAATTATGAAAAGGAACTTAAAACAAAAACGCTGTTGGTTTACGTTTCCTACTAGGTAATCAAAGATCATTTACACACATCATAAGTTTGGGATTTTATTATGGTTAACTTTCTCCTAATCATGTTCTCTGTCACTCTCCCTCAGAACATGACCCTTTGTTTTCTCCTCCATGTCCATATTTTCCTACATGGAATCCTAGTGTGGGCTAACTCGGGAGACCTTCGTACTTCCCTTTCTTTCTTTTAAAGTAATAGTTTTACTGACTCCTTTTCCGATGTGGGACTTTCAATGAAATTTCAAAACCTAATTTTAAAAATTGTGAGGACGCAATTTCTTAAGGGGGGAAGATTGTAACGACCCGAATTTTTAAATAAATCTTGTTTCCTAATTTTATGTGTTATTTTTATTTTATTATTATACTCAACAAAAATGTTTCATTTGATAACATGAGTATAATTAAAATGAGACTGTTGGGTTTTGATTGTTATTTGACCATTGGTCAATATGACCACTGGAAACTAAATGTTTTGACTATTGTCTCTAAATACAAGCAATCATGGTTAATTAATATAGAAAGAAGATTTGATGGCCTCACCCAGTAGTCTTGGACCGATCGAAGCCCATCTAACAGAACATGGGAAGGAGGTAGCACCACTGGGCTTTGCTCTGGACCAAACCCAAGCTGAACATCATCGTGTGAAGCTAGAACGGGATCGCCTTCGCGAGAAGTTCAAACTGATAGAAATTACTACTCGTGCGATGTTGGCCGAGCCTCCCTCGGATTCTCTCACCTTAGTACACCTTACACTTAGGTCCTATGCTAGTTTGATAAAGGGCTATGTAAGGAGACCGTAACTGCCTTGTGTAATCCTTTGTTTTAAATAAAAATTGGGATTTATTCTCATGATGAAGTTTATGACTTTTCAAATGACCGGATAAATATAATATGCATATTTTTGATGAATTTTAGAAAAATGATATTTTAAAAATGGTTGTGTAAACCTTAAATAATTAAAAATGTGTAATGATTTTTGAAAAATGGTCTTCTACAATTATGTTCAGTACGAAATTTAGAGACTAATATGATCAACATAATTTTTGATGAATAGTAAATTATGAATAGTGATTTTATGATTAGGATTAGTAATGTGTCCAATTGGATTAGTAATCTCACTTGAAGAAAGTATTAATATAATCTAGGCACCTTGATTAAGTAATGTGATTCAATAAAATGGTTAAATAACGGTTTCATAAATTATTATTCAAGTATTAGATTTTTCGGGTGAATAGTGTTTTTTAATTAAAAATTTAATTATAAATAATTAAAAAAGTATTTTTATAAAAAGGACTTTATTTTTGAACTCGGAGCATCGATATTATGTTAAGGTAATTTTTGGGGATTTTTCTGAAAAAAATGAATTCTCGATGAATTGTGTTTTTATTTGAAAATTAAATTAAAAATATGTAGAAAATTATTTTTATGAAATGGATTTCATTTTTGAAATCCGAACATTGATATTTGGTTATGGTGAAATTTTGGGATTATTCTGAGAAAGTTGAATTTTTGATGAATAGTGAAAGTATAGTTTTTAAGTTACGGGTGTTTAATGACATCATTAAACGATGTATTAAGTATATATTCAATATGGTCGAATTTTGAATATTAAGATAAGGTATGAGGTGTCCCAAGTGGCCAATACCATGGGCAAATACCATGGGCAAGCCCATGGTTTTTCCAAAACCACTAATGAGGTGTCCCTTGGCCATTATTGCCTTGTCCCCTCACTTTCCCTATAAATACCCACCCTTTCCTCCTTTAGTTTTCACTCCCAACTCTCCCCCAACGAAGTTCTGGTCTCCTTACCTCCCAAGGAGTCCTCCCAAGGTGACCCCAAGCCCTCAAGGTCCAAACCATTGAGTTTCAAGAGTCACGTTTTAAGGTAAGGGATCCGACCTCTCTCTTTCATTTCAAGTGATCTCTTTTATGTCATTCCTTTTATGCTCCATGTTCTTATGTTGGAGGATGTTATTTTATACTCCTCTTACTGCCCTTTTCATGTTAATATAATGAGAGATCCCCTCTTACTCTCATTATTTCATTTTGTGAAGTTTTAAGTGGCGCCGTTAGGCTGCCGAAATTTTTGTAACAGATTCTTTCTCCCTTCTCATTTTTCAAGATCTATTTTAATGTAAAGTATTTCAAGTTACTTTTTATTATGTTGGGGTATGATCTCTAAATTTATCATACTGATATTTTATGATAATATTATGAGATACCCCATTTGATCTCTCCAATTCAGTATTTTGAAGTTTTAAGTGGCGCCGTTAGGCTGCCGAATTTTTTAAGTGGTTCTTCACCCTTCTCGTTTTGAAGTTCTACTTTCATGTCAATTATTTCAAGTTACTTTTTGTTATGTTGGGGAATTATCTCTATATCAATCATAATAAACTCTTATTTTCACATGATGAGAGACCCCATTTGTTCTCTTCAATTCAGTATTTTGATGTTTTAAGTGGCGCCGTTAGGCTGCCGAATTTTTAAGTGGTTCTTCACCCATCTCGTTTTGAAGTTCTACTTTCATGTCAATTATTTCAAGTTCCTTTTTGTTATGTTGGGGTATGATCTCAATATCTATCATACTATAATCTTATGTTCATATGATGAGAGACCCCATTTTATCTCTTCAATTCAGTATTTCGAAGTTTTAAGTGGCGCTGTTAGGCTGCTGAATTTTTAGGGGATTCTTTCACCCTTCTCATTCTTTTCAAAGTCTACTTTCATGTCAAGTCTTTCAAGTTACTTTTTAATTATTTTGGGGAATTATCTCTATATCTATCATACTGAACTCTTATGTTCAAATGATGAGAGACCCTATTTGATCTTTTCAAATCATTTTTTGTTGAAGTTTAAGTAACGCTGTTAGGCTGCCGAACTTTCATAAGAGAAATCTAATTTTTGTCTTCCTTCCATGTTTTTCATTTCAAATGGTATTTCCTTGAAATTTAATTACCATGATCATGTATTCTTCTTATTCTGTCCATATACTGTTTTATGGGTCATTTATGATTGTTTGACCCATTTTCCCTCTCTTTTTAATGTCTTCTAAAACCTCGTAACATAGCCGTTATGCTACAGAATTTTCCGCCTCAAAATGTCTCTCTCTTTTTCTAAAGTTCTTTTATATTATTAAGTGAATAATCAAAGATCTTTTTTCTAAAGGGGTATTCACACATATATCAAAATGTTCTATTTTAAATTCTCGGATTTACATACATGAGACCCACCTTCCTTTTCTGTGGGTTTTAAAGTGACGTAAAGATCATGTATTTAAAGAAGTTTTTAAAACGTTATGATTATGAAATGAAACCCATTTATTTTATGCTATATGGGTTATTTATGAAATGTTTGATGATGATATATGTGGCTCACATGACAATAATGGAAAATTTAAGGGTGCGCCCTGATAGCGCTCCAATGCATTGGGTAATGATGTAACCACTAGAGATTGCAATTTTCACGATACCTTGGTGAATAACCATGGTAATTTTCAAATGACACCTTGGGGATGGACCTTGGTGATATGTTCATGATTGTCTATGTTAAATGATGTAGCCACATGTTCAAGTTATTAAAATGTTATTTTTATTATGATATGCCACATGATTTTTTTATCATGCCTTAAAGTTCTTGTTCATGACATAGTTGATGTATCTCAAGTTCACATGTTAAATGTTTCCCTTGTTTCCCTTACTGGGCCTTCTGCTCACCCTTTCTTTTGATGTATGCTCCCAGGTTATGTGATGCAGTAATAAACCTAGGATGAACAAGAGGAGAAGCCTTTCATGTGTTTTAGAAGAATGTTTTATGTTTTCATGTTTTATGTTCCTGGTTTCCAAGACACTAAACCTTAAAGATCCTCAGTTTTGTATAATGTAATGAAATTTTATGTGATAAAAAGGTGGGATGCTATAGTTATCACCTATGAGAAAATTCTTCTTTCCCCTCTTCCATTTATCTATCTTTCTCTCATCCATCATTTTATTCTCTTGCTTCCCATCAAATCCATAGGACTGAAATAATTCTTTACTTATCTTATTAATATAAGATAATACTTCTTAATATGATGAGAATACCTGGGATACTATTTCCCTTTTAAATTTTTTCTTAATACCATGAAAGATATTATCCTTCTTAATATTTCAATCTTGAATATTGCTGGAATTCTCATTCCTTCTACTTGGAATCATTTTTAAACAATGGCATACACTATGTTAGTTTATGAATCGCATTGCATAATTCCAATGTTGTAAAATACCTAACGAATGTTGAAATTATTATTAATATAATCTATAATCATATAATGTTTTCTTTTAAGAAGTATTTACTCTCAAATCCATCACAATGTCTTGTAAGAAAAATGTGAATTATCCTAAGCATATGTCCTTGGAGTGTCATAACCAAGACACTACTAGAAATACAGGTATTTTGTGACGGGTCATTTGCGACGAGGCCCCGTCTCAAATGACCCGTCGCAAATATATTTCTGGTAAAAAAAAAACAATTCTGCGACGGGCCTGTCGCAACAAAGTCTTTGCAATGGGCCCTTTTCCCATCGCAAATAGTTTCTTCGAAGAGCCTATTTGCGACGGGACCGTCGCAAATAATAATAAAAAAATTAAAAAAAAATAAAAAAATTATTTATTAATATTAAAATATATTAATCTATTTATATTGATATAAATATAATATTTATTTTATAAATTTGTTTTTGAAAGGATCTATGGAAATATAATATTAATTTATAAGATATTTAATAAAAGAGTAATATAAAATAAATTAAAAAATATTTTTAATTAGTAATTATGTAATTTTTATCAATTAATAGCCTTTTAATAACTCTTTGAATATAAAAAAAATAAAAAAATTAATGAAAGATAAAAAATAAGTTGAAAATGAAACCCAAACTTCAAACGTCCATGACTTTTGATTCGGGACTCTGTTTGAGCTCTACAGCATATCAAATCAAAGCCTGCGACGAGGTCTACGTCGCTATGACCCGGGGGGACCCTAATCAAGGAATTTTCGAGGCGAAAAGAGGCACAGAAGGCCTCTAATACTTAGTTTTTAGTCGGGGTACCCCTGTTTTTTACCATTCAAACGACTATAACTTTTGATCCCGATGTCTGATAAACCTGTACCATCTATCATATCGAAGATCATTTCATGTTCTTCGATTTGACTGATTGTAAAGGTGAAACGGACTCTTGGATTAGAAGTTATGATCGTTTTAACATTAAAATGGCTATAATTTCCGATCCGGATGTCCGTTTGGCATGTACCACATATCATATCGAAGATCATTTCATGTTCTTCGATTTGACTGGTTGTGGAGTTGAAACGGACTTACAGATTAGAAGTTATATCTATTTTAACATTCCCGATGGATTTTCACCCACTCATTTCTATGTATTCATTCATAACTATACATACATATATATCTGTGTGTGTGTGTGTATTGTATATATGTATGTATGTATGTATTTATTTATTTATTTATAAATACACATAAAAAACATATTTAATAAATATATTTAAAACTATGTTTATAAATATATATTAATATAAAAATAAATATACGAATAAAAATTTATATCTACATATATATATATACATAAAAATAGATATAAATATATATTAATATACAAATAAATATATATATTAATATATTAATATATATATATATATTCATATAACCAAATATATTTATATTAATATAAATCTATATTAATATATGAATAAATATAACTATATATATATATATATAGATAGATCATTAAATGTATAAAAATTGAAACGGCTTAGTTGTAAAGGTTAATGCGTGCCTGGAGGAGGTTTATTAATAATTATTAGTAATTATTAGTAATTATTAGTAAGTATTCGTATTTTTTCTTTATTTTTCATAATTGGTCATAATTAATTCCTAATTATTCTAAATTATTCTAAATTATTACTAATTATTACTAATTATTACTAATTATTAGTAATTATTACTATTTATTCCTAATTATTAGTATTTATACTAATTATTAGTATTTATTCTTAATTATGACTAATTATTAATAATTATTCCTAATTATGACTAATTATTATTAATTATTCCTATTTATTATTAGTTATTTCTAATTATTATTAATTATTCTTAATTACCATTAACAATGAACAATGAATACTAATAATTTAAATTTATTAAATAACAAATCAATCTAAACATAATTAAATTACAACTAATTAAGAATAATTAAAAATAATAAAATTTTTAAAATAAATATTAAATTAAAATGAACATAAATACCTTTAAAATTAATCTGAGGTTGATCTCTGATAGTTGTTGAAGACTTCAATATCAACTCCGGAAATAAAAAATAAACTTAAGAAACTGTGAACTCTAAAAATAGAGTTTTGAGAGAAGTAGAAGATAGAGTTTGAAAATGAATGAAAAAAAACAGATGGGGGAAATTATAGGTTATTTTATTTGCGACGGGACTATTTGCGACGGGTATCCCATCGCAAATACTTTAGCCCGCATTTATCACGGTCAACGGTTAAATAGTTATTTGCGACGGGACCCATCACAAATAATAACCTGCCGACATACTATTTGCGATGGGGGTATATTCTCGCCGCAAATTTTTTTTACCACCGCGGGTTATTTGCGACGGGTGGTAACCCCCCGTCCCAAATAACATTCCTGCGGTTTAGCGCGCATTGCACGCCAAAACTTTTTCAACGGGTGAGCTTGCCCCATCGCCAATAAGTAGTTATTTGCGATGGGAAAATTCCCTCGTCGCAAATAAGTTTCTAACGGGACTATTTGCGACGGGATTTATCCTCATTGCAAATAACCCATCGCAAAAACCCCTTTTTCTCGTATTGAGAGTGCACCAAAGCCCATTTTGTGTTCCAGGAAACCTCGGGCCATGCCCAAAACTCCTTGTCGGAGTTTTCACTCCTAGGTATATCTGTGCCAAAGCCGGCTCTACCTGCTCGTATCCAGAAAGGGTTTTATTGCTTGGAAAATACACAAAATATCTATATTACCAAAATTCTAGGATGTTCTTCAAAACTAATCCTCAAAGTCTACCTTTGGGTAATGTTCTATAATCAGAGTTTATCTACAAATATTTCCGAGTTTGATTCTAAACAGTCTCTGATACCAACTATAACACCATGACCCCAGAAGCCTAGAGTCGGTGCATTATTTTAATACATTTTCATGATTACAAGGAATCAAGTCCCAAAATACCAATCATTTTAGCAGTCTTGGAAATAGATTACATACATGAACGTGACATTACAAATTAGAAAATAAAACAAAAAATAAATAATCCTTTGAGAACTCCATTAATCCCATATCTTAACCCTGATTTTTAATCATAATACACTTCTTGGAATCCTGGTAAAATATAACATAAAAAAGGGGTGAGATCAAACGCTCGGTAAGGATAACAATATAGTGAAAACATTCGCAAATAAGCACAAACATTTAAGGAAATGTATAAAACTAAAACAAAAATCCTTTTAAACAAAATATTTAGAATTATATGGGAATGATAAATCAAATAATTTCATTTACTTATTCACATGGAGATTCTACTAGTCGAATAATCACATGTATTATCAATTGCCAATTTCATAATGGTGGAATGCATAATGTCATACTTCATAACCATATAGTAAAGGCCTTGTTCCAATACTAAAAATAAGACCATGTCAAGGCCTTGTGCCAAGACACTAGTCTATCTCATGAGACCTACCTGGGCATCGAGGAGCTATAGCAGACTCCACCCGTCACTTACTTAGTCCAATGCATTTCTCATATGAAAAGGATTAAACATAATATAAAAATTTGTATTAAGACTAGAATATGAAATTTCAATATATTATCCAGGAACCATGAATAGTATAAAAATAACATATCCACAATCAAACATATCACAAAACCATCAATACAATATGGAGGATTTTTATCATAATCAATCATCCTCGATCGAAAATAATATCCAGTAAAGGATGTTGAAATAGTTGAAAATGATCCGAAAAACTCTTTGAGAGAAATATCCCTCTTTCATGAAATCATTTTAAAAGTCACAAAACTTATAAATGAAGTCATTTAAAAGATATTTCGAATCAAAGTGTCCCATACCACATTGAAACTTTTGATAGGAATTAACATTTTAAAACATTCATTTCTATATAAATAAATCCTTAAAATCATTTTGAAAACACCGAAATTAATGAGAAAGGTTCAAAAGAATACATATTTAAAACATTTAAAATGATGTTTAAGTAAAATATTCCCTAAAAATAATCCCTAAGAAAAATATTTTATGAATCATGGACATGGATAATAAATATTCCACAGTAAAAACATACACATAAACAATCTTAAATAATAATGGGATTGAAGAATTAACCCTTATCTTGAACTTTACTTTGGTCGAGGGTATGATTAAAATTATGTATAATGACCATAGTTTGTTATTAAATTATACCAAAATGTATTATATCACACATGATTCATTTATTACTTTATAATAACCATTTTATTATTATTTCCATGTTAAATTATCATTTCGAGTAATAATTGCTTTCTTTATAGTACATATTTTAACTTGTTATTCTTGATCGTATCATTTTGATCGTGATTTAAATAATTCAAGAATATAAACCATGATTTATAAAGAATATATTTTTAGAATATATATATATTTATAACATATAATTATACGAAGTGGAAGGCACCAGTTATGGAGACGGTAGGCCGTACGTATGCATAAATGCTGGTTCCATTTTCATATCGTATTGAAAATAAGATGCTGAATAAGATATGTGTAAGTATTTACATATATAAATACATACATACATACATATATATATATATCAAGTATAATTTTTATTTCATATATTACATAATTATTAATAATAGATATTTTTATAATCATTGATGAATGGTGAATGTAGAAATGGATCTCAACGCGTCGTGGAGACGGTAATCCGTACGTATGGATGACTGACACTATCATTATATTGATGGATAAATCATATGTAATTGGTTTGTATATCATATATACAGAATCATTAACATGTTATATTAATTATTTACATCATTTATACTCATTATTATACCCATCAAAACAATGAAGTGTTTGAATAACTAACTACACCACGACGTGGAGACGATAAGCTGTACGTATGCACATATGGTGACTTTGTCATTATACGATTGATTGAATAACGAATATGTTTTTAACATATTTATAATAAAATTATATTATATATAAGTTACTATAGTTTTTATTTTAGAATGGAAACAGAAAAGAAAGAGGAAGTGGAAGAAGAAAAGAATTTGAAAGAGGGTGGTAAAATTAATACCTCTTCATGGACTATTTCCTTTTCAGTTGATCAAAAGGGATAAATAGGAAAGATTTAGGATAAAACTAAGGCCACTAGGTTGAAGGTAGACTGTTGAGAAGGTATTGTGGTAGGGGTTGGCCGAGAAAAATGGTTTTGGAGGTGTGATTTTGAGAGAAAGGGAAGTGCCTTCTTATTAGAGATGTGAGGGTCACTTTAGGAAAAGATTTAAATATTATTTCATAATAAAATAATTTTCGGTTTCTAATAGCTCCAAAATGATTTAATTCTAGGATAAGGTGGGTATGGGTCTAAAAAATCTCAAAAAATAGGTTTTATACATGTTTAGGTTACCATTTAACCTTATCATTTAGATTTAACTCTTCGGTAGATAGTTTAACTTTTACCGTGTCTTCTTGTATTCTTACACTATATGGTTAATAAAGATACTATAAACTTACAAGTTAATCTCAAGTGGTTATTCAATGACACATATAATATTATTTATTCCCTTTTTCCAAACCATATGTTTTTATAAATATTATATCAACCAATAATATAGTATTTGTTTTAAAAATTAATTTATGTTTATTTTGACACTATTTGGTATTTTGTTTTTGTGAAAGTCCTAACAACCTTATCACATCAAAAAAATTATCTAATAAACCATAACATGTCATATTAGTCTATAAAATTAGTTTAATTCATTAGAAGTCTCAATTTACATTTATTTGGAAATTTATAATACGAATTATTTTAATATTTCATTAATAAGTTAATTACTGCATCATCACTGTGTCAAAAATAAATTAACTTATTTAATGTCTACAAATTATAAATAAAATAATATTATGTAAGAAATATTTTTAGCTTTCTAATGAACATTTATAGTTGATTTTATATTGTTTTTAACCCTATATAAAAATGGCTTATTTATTAAACATTGTCTTTAACACTTTTAACTCCATAAATAAAATAATAAAAAATGTCTTAATCTAATCCAAGTAGACAAAATATGATAATATTTTATTTATAAGGTTGTTTATGGTCTAATTCCACATATCCAATAGAATAATTACATGTGTTAGGGTAATTATAATATCATTTGAACCCTTAATTACCCTATTTAATTTTAACCGCGGTAAATAAAAGTCAAAATTTACTACTCACCAAATATTATTTTCATCTTATTGAACCAAATTTTACTCACTAAATTCAATTTATTCTCTTGGATTTTTGAAATTCAACTCACAGAATTGGTAAAATTATGTTTTATGCAAATTTGCAAATGCTCCTAAATGATGGGTAAAAACGTTATAAATTCAATAAAATTTTTTACATATAATTTTATTAAAAAGTGACTACAATGGATTAATTTGGACTTATATAGGTATTATATATATATATTTACTTGAAATATATTTATATAAAATAATTAATTATTTAAATAAAAAGTTATTTTTAAATAATAACGTAACATTTTTCACTATTCATAAAAAATTGAAAGTTTTCAGAAAAATACAAAAAATTTACCCTTAACTTATTTTGATATTTGGAATTCAAAAATGAATCCCATTTTACCAAATTCAAAACCTAGACATTTCATTTATTAATTAAAAATTAATTCCTGTTGTCAAAACCGAAAAGCAGGTTTTTAAAAAATTAAAAACTATCAAATGATTGTCATGTGTTTCTGTTAAAGATAAATGTGAAATTACTTATAATGACTTAAATTATATTAAATAATAAAAAATATAATCTAATTATACTTTTAAACCATTCAAATTCATAATTTAACATCATAAATTAATTTGATAAAAAATGTTTTTTTAATTAAAACATAGTATTTTTCAATGTTCATCAAAATATTAAAGTTATATAAAAGTACCAAAAAAATTTCCAAACTAAATTTTTATGTGATGCTTCTAAAGAAGAATTTAATTTCATTAAATTAAATATATAAAAGTTTCAAATATTGGTTTTAAAAATGGTTCTCCATTAAAATGCGGTAAAATGTCATTTTTTGAAAAATACAACTTTTATCTGAAAAAATTGAATTTGTTCTTATATTATATCTAGGAAACATATAATATAGATGTTAAAATTTTATAGAGTATATAAGACATAAATATTTAGTTAATAATATTTATAACCTCTATTGGAATGGCAAGTTTAGTATGTTGTGGTGCACTCGAACTTGGTGTTGTGTGTAGCGCAAGCTATTGAATTACATTAATTAAATAATGTAATTTAAAATATGGGGGTGTTACATATATCCTTCATAGACATAAATAATCTATCATGAAACTTAATGAAATAAAATTTAAGTGGATGGATAATGATAATCACTAATATTTTGTTTATCAAGTAGATGATAAATTAACACTCACCCCTATTGGGAAACACCTTGAAGTGTATCATAGTACATATTGAAGAATTCCACCTTGGATCCTCTTTTATCGCCTTTATTGGTTTCTCCCACACTCTATACCTTTTAACTCCTCTTATCACAAGGTTGATCCATCATTATATAAGCTTTTACTCACACATATGTGAGGGGATTCAGTGGATTGGATAAAGGGGGTTTAAATAAAATATACCATGGTAAAAATGCCCATATAAAATGAGGAGGCGATGACAAGAATTACATCAAATTTAATATAATAAATTTAAATTAAATAATCACAGTAACTAGTTCTATGTAATATATGATCATCCATATAATATATAACATAGATACATTTTTAATGTAGTTTTAAATTACTCTAATTCATTCTATTATAAAATCAAAACCCGATGAAAAAATCTAATTAATTAAATTTTTTAAATTCATTTTAGGAATTAATAAATGACTATAATCCATAATCTAAAAAAAATTAATTTCATTTAAAATTTATAAAGAAAATAGGCGTTCTTTTAGGAAATGACATGTGATTATCTGAAATTTTAATACATAAATTAATCCAATATATAATTATCAATCCTATGATATGGTGTGCATTTTTATAAAAATAAAACGTGGAACACATATGAATGGGTTTGATTATATATGTAATTCTTCTTCCCATTTAAAATTGATCACACTTTTTCAGAATAATACATAGTGTTTATTGGCTTCACAGTGTGTACTATCTTTTGACCCTATCAATAGGGCATGAATAGATTTTTTGAATGTTTCCATCCATGGATGAGTTCGAGGTATAGAAAATGTTTTCTATAATATTCAATTTCTTACCTTGGAGTTTAATCAATTGTCATCCCCCCATGTCATGTATCTGATACACGACAAGTTGGGGCCCCATGTTCTTGGTGATGAAAAAATGAATACTACACATCATGTATATTGGTTACATGATCAGTAGATAATTAAAACATGTTCTTGTCTATTTAGATCAATATTTGATCCCCTTTTGTTAGATCTTATATGTTATGTCAATGGTTTGATAAGACTTCATCCCAACATAAAAATGTGATACATGGGTACACAGAATGTGTTCTAGGGTACAGGATATGTAAATTTTTCAGGTCTGAATAGAAACTTTTGAACCTCCAAATAGTGTTTTTGAATGGTTTCCACTTTTAATATAAATCATTTTCTAGTTGTGTTAATGAGAACATAGAAAGGGAAGAGAGGAGTATTTTATAATATTATGAATGAATCAATCATTATTAAAATAAATCATAGGTGTATGAAGACAATCTATATATAAAAAATATTTATAAATATAACATGTGACCACTATGATAACATATGTAGGTTTTGAACATAGCGAAAGCACTTGTATTTCCTGTATAACTCATCATTTATTCCTAAATTTTTAAAAATTTTGATGTTCATGATATATAACATCTTTAAAAATGGATGAATATATCATATTTCGTGAATATATAAATTATAGAACCAGAAAAAGGATGGTCTTCCCATGGAATTTATAATAAATTAATGAGTAGATATATGATTACCTCAATTTTTAATTCCCTCCTCATCGATGATCCTGTTGAATTAATATCATTATTCCATCGTTTAATTGTAGGATATATTTGTGGAATTCATTTAGCAGTGATACATGTATGCACCCAAATATATAGACATCATTAATGAAATGTTGGGTGCAAGAATTTTTTATTTTGATTTTTTTACATTGTTCATGGTTGATCGTAGTGTGATTCTTCTTGAAGGAGGAAAAGTTGTTGATTTTATTTTGACGACTCAAAAGAGGAGAATATAATAAGATCACTCTAAATATCATTATCTATATCTTGGCCTTGATAGAGCTTCTTTTTCTTTCAATTGTGAACAATAATATAAATTATGGAATGTGATACAATTAGGTATTTGTTATGGAAGGTTTAGTGTTGAAAAAATACATAGAAGCCCTTTATGAACTCAAAAATTATTAGTTTACCCAATATCCAATAATAATAATAATATAAATATTAGTATTATTCACATTTCATTAGAAAAACATTAATAATATATATAAATAATTATCATTTATGTCGTTTCCAACCGGATAATTATGCTTGGTCCATCTATCATCCTCAGTATTTAATGAACCCTGAATAATGACTTTTTTTAAATTAATATCATTGAATTATTCATCAATAAATAAAATAAATATAATTAATATTTTATTATCTAAACCATTGAAAAAAATATTTATTAAATTTATTTAACTCACTTGTTATTTTGAAAAGAATTTGATAAAATCATAGTGATCAACCAAACCAAAAGAAATATTATTTATTATTACCTATTAAATTCAATACCAGAATTTAACCAAGATTATGGATAAACATATTTGGTGACCCTATAGAAAACATTCATATTTTCATTAGGTATAATCACTTGAGGTCCAAGGATAGTTTGTAACAATATGCCAAGCCACCCATTGATAAATTTGTTAATGTCATAGTGACATTCAAACTCCTAAGAATTCAGGATGTGTAATATATTCTAGTATAGTGATAAATAAATTTATACATGGTCAATATTGGTTCCATTAACCTATACGATCAATGTATCTTTCATTGAAATTTTAGAAATTAAATCTCCCTTTGGATAACATTGTCATGGATTTATCCAGGTAGTTCAATTCACATCAAATTTCATGCAATATCAACTTCATCTATTGGATAGAATGGATATTTTATTTCTCACATTTTACATTAATGTAATATCACTTATGACACACTGAACATATCCAACCTCACCATTATCATATGTCATCCTGATTTTCATAATTAAAAAAATTACATTATTCATGATTACAATTAAATAAATTATTAAATTCTAAGGATCTATACAAACACATGAATATATAAACATACAACGACATATGAAAAGGTGTATTTCTTATTATCCTATCTGTTACTATTATTTCCTACAGTAGAAATTAACAGGGGTTGACACCATTAGAGGGTGACTCAAATTCCTTGGAGTCTCCACCCATTATATCATATATCATCGGTGTCCCATCAAATGATATCATCTGACCACAGATCATATATTAATGAATATTATTGTTCCACCTCGTTGTTAACATGTTAATGGGTAACATCAATAAACTTTTAGTGAAACATGTATTCTTAGGGAATTATCACATAAAACTTCTTACAGATTAATAGTCATGATGTGATAAGAAAACCTAACTGATAATGAAATCATTTAATCAAGTACTAAAAAGTCAGTTCGGTGGAACCAACTCCAAGATATGATGGGATTTAAATTATATGTGAAACTTTTACATTAAAAAATGAATAATATAATATGGAGGTGGATTACATATAGAAGTAAATTGGTGATGAGATATTTTATGTTCAAAATTAAAGAATCATAGATTTTTTTTCTATTGTGATGTATTTTGAAGAGCTTTCATAGAAAAATGAAAGATAATTGAGAATAATTATACAATTAATATCAAGGAAGATATATAATGAATAAGTGGATGTATATTATGATCATTTTTTGTATAATATTAAAAAATTATTTATTAAATAAAAATAAACAAATAGACCTAGTGTATTTCAATTTTGTTGAAGAAGTGAGTGAGGGAGTATTTCATAGACGTTTCCTGGAAGATATGTGATTCCATGTTTCATACTGAGGGTGAGTTTCATTATGTTTATCTAGATGTTAAATTTAATGTTAAAGTTATTGTATTGAGAATATGGAGATATATCTTATTGAATTCCAAGAAGGCATGTTTGAAAAATATTTTCATATAAATGTTGCAAATCCACAGAACCAATTTGACATAGGGTATATAGGGAGATCATTGTTCAACATGGTGACTATAGAGTGAAACTATTGCAATAATTCCTAGAGAGGCAGGTATTTTTATGTATAGTGTGTCTCTAGTAGTGAAGGTGTGAGAAGTACCCTTTATTTACCTCAATGATTGATTATAGGTGAGAATCAATGTTGGGGTTCTTAACTAACATTAAAAGGAGTAGGAATTGTTATGATACCTTTAAAAAATATTGTGTTGAAATTTACATACATTACATGTATTTCATGTAGTTTATTATTTCCAAGAAAACCATAAAAATTTATCTATTTCTACTAGATTGTAACATAGGATTAAATTAAAATGGTGAAAAATATTATAGAAGGAATTTGAATTTGGTAGAAATAAGAAACACCTGATTTAACACCCTATTAAATGCCTAAACAAATCCTTATGGGTATTTTACCATTAATTGATTAACCTGGATGTGATAGTTAACATATTCAAAAGTATTTAACCAATAGGTAACTTTACTTTTCTGTTGAAAAATATCCCTTAGTTGTGGTAAAGCTCGTTAAGAGTCATCACACACACTGTAATATTTTATAATTGACATTAATAATATGGCATGGGACTTTATTTAATAAATATGATACCCAAAAATAATTTTTATTTTCTCTACCATCTGAACAATAATATGTCCAGGAAATGATCTTATCATTGAAAAAATAATTGTTAAAATAAATTCAGCTTATATGCCTGAGTGATCCTATGAATGGATTGAGTTAACACATGTGTGTAGATTAGATCTAATGATGTGCCAAAATTATAAATTCTTATCAATTGTAGCTTAAAAATTCATATGAATGTTTAAATAAAATTTATCAAAGTAAATCAAATTGAAAGCACTATTTTACTATTCTAAAACAATAATTTGATGTTTCATAATGTGAAATTATTTTATCATAGTTTCTTCACTTTATTACTATCAAACTATATTCTAATATAAAAAACTCTTTTACCCAAAAAATAATTCATGAAACAAATAATTTTCGTTAATTCCATATTGGGAGTAATTATTGACTAATCAAACTGTGATATGAACGTCATTCCATAGATTGAACATGATTCAATTGTGAGTGGCTTCCATAGACCCAACCACTTTATGTACTTTTATTACCATTAAATGTATATTTTTTGATATATTAATGTGATTATTCTAATCATAATATTTTTATTACTTAGATATCCATTGTTTACATGATAATTTCCATAGAATACTTATTGTATCAAATAGTTATAGAAGTCCCCAAATATAATGGGAACCTAGAGATACTACACCATTAATATTTAACTTATGTCTTTTGGTATATATAAATCATACTAAAGGGAAATATACAATGTTAGAATATCAGGTGATGGGGGATCATAAGCATTGAGACTTTTTATTTAGAAATTGTCATATGGTGATATCAAGTAGATGAGATCATGAGGACTGAATAGCCAAAAGTAACATAACATGTTTTGAGTTTCAACTATTGTTCCTATCTTTGAACCTATGTATTGGTGTCCAAAATTGTGATTGTAATTAATGTGTTTCATATTATCCTATACATTTATGTAATGAAAAAACCATGACATTAAAGTCATGATGAGTTATATTGTGTTTTGTGCATCTTTGGTGGTACAAAATTGATTTAATGATGAAGGTAACATATTTTCGCCATTGAGTTTTGGAAGAGATATCTTGTGGGTCGAGGTTGATAAGGATATTAGGCCTTTTTTTAAATTCTTGGCCACAGTACAATAAGGCAATCCTATATTGTAAGATAATTAAATAAAGAAATCATCAAATATGATGGTGACACATGTGTGTATATTTCATTATGAGATAACTTGATGCAAAAAGATTATATTTTATTAAATTTGTTCATTGAATGTGTCAATAGATATGAGATTACTAATCTTCTAAGGTTCTATGATAGGTTTTTAGACTCAAATACTAAAATGAGAGTTGTAATTACTACTTTTGATATAATGACCTAGAGGGTCACACACTAAGTATATCCACCAGATATACCTATTAAGATGCATTTGAGTTTTGGTAAAAGACTTCCCCATGTATGAGGAATGATGAATGTTTCTGTTTGAACACATTCTAGTAAAATGATTCAATTATATTATTCATGTCAAAAATAAGAATGATTGAATATGTTTCATAATATATCCATATGATGCTTGATCATAAAATTGAGTATGATAAAAATACAATTGTTTGAATGCACATAACATGATCAGGGTTTGATAAACTAGTTAAGGAATATACATGTTGATTAAATAGTTATTATTTTATCTTATAACATGTTAAAATGTCAATATAGTGTGATAATTTTTTGAAGTTTATTAAAACATTAAATATGACTAAAGAAAGAAATGTTTTCTAAAATTAATGTTATAACCTTTTAGGGAGAAAAGTGAATTTTTGTATAGTATAACCTTGGTAAAAAATATAGTTATAGTATGTTTAATAGTGTTCAATTCCATTTTAATGCAACAAATGGTGAATTTATCCAAATTAGTATCACGATGATATAACAGATGGATAATCTATATGTTTTTGCGAATACATTGTGATGGGAATTAAATGATTATTTTTTATTTCAATTTAATGGCTACCAGTGTGCTGAATTTATTATAAGAGCGTGACTCTAGCACATTATGTGTTAGTGGGAGATAATAGTAGCCAACTATGGTAGTCTGTTTGTAATAAAATCTTTTATGCTATCATGAAATAGATTCCACAAAATAATTGAGAATTGTTTTTAATCATATGATCGTATTTCATGGATCAGATTTGTTAAAAAAATGGTACACACCAATCGATGTGGACATATTGTCCCTCCCCATTTATAGGGAAAAGGACGGTATGACCACAACATTATTTGGGGTGACACCAACTTAAATATATAATAATATATATTATATATATTATATTGTTTATTATATATACATATATAAATATATTTATATTCGTATGTGTGTTTTGTATATATATATTCCCCTATATTATATGTCCCAACCTATCTTGGGTCAGGAAAAATCAATACAGATCCAACCTACCTGACATTGCAACCATATTATTTAATTTCCACCAATTATTAGTTGTGACCGACCAATGCTTTTTTGGTTTATAACTTATTTAATTTGATTGTAGGATTTATATTTTTAAAATGTAATAATATTTTAATTTTGATGATATATGTATCGTACATCCCTCTAAAAAAAGTATAAGGGTTAGTTTTAATCATTTAAGTAATAAAGTCTAATTCATCACCTCTATTTACCCTCGCATATGTGTGAGTATATATTGTAAAGATTGAAGGAGGTTGTGTTGACATAGTTTGAGTCATGAGCTGGTGAAAACGAATCATGTAATGTGAACGGTAGTTGCAAGAATTAAAATTCATGTTACATAATGAATCGTGAAATTCTTATAGGGTATCGATTAATACACTATTATCTTGATGGATTAACCAATAGTTATCAACTCATGATGTCTTAATTATTTATTTATTAATCTTATGGTTGATATTATTTTTTTGAATGTGTCATTATTAGGTTTGATCATGTAATACAGTAATAAATAAGTATGAATAGATAAAACGAACTTATACTATGATTGTTCTGAATTTTAATCATGGTTAAGTTGTTATTTTGATCGTATAGATCAATAATACTAAATATACAAAGGATTTAATTCACCAAGATAATTTAACCATTCTCTAAAATAAAATATTATGTTGTTAAATGACTTATATTTCTTGAATTTAGAGACAAATGTTAATTGAAGTATCATTTCTGCCATTGTTGAGGGTGTCTTTGGCTATCAGGGTTTGTTTATGAGATTGGTGGTTTAACATTACTAAATTTTCAAGAAAAGAAGTAGTAATATCTAGCTTCTTGTTACTTTAGAGGAAATCCATTGAGAATTTAAATGTAATACTTTGAAGGAGATAAGAAAATCAATAGATCAAGGGTCTATAAGCTAATATGGTTCACCAATCAAAATTCTATTATATACTCCTAGGGTAGTGGAAACCCCATTTATTAGGATGTAAAGACTGGTTTAAGGATCACTTCCACTGGAATACTCAATATACTAAGTATTACAAATCGTGTAGTTGAGGGCTATACTGAGTTTTTAAAATAGTGGGTCAGATTTAAAATTATGATTTAGAAAATGTGTAATGGTAATGAAGATAAACCACTGATCTACTAAATTAAATCATTCTAGATCAAATTGGAACCTCCGCCAATTTAATTTCTCTATGATTAATATTGGACAATGATAATATATTGACCGACTATAACGTCTAGCAGTGGTATTGGTTCTTGCGTATAGTACGACAACAAAAGACAAATATTTATGTAATATAATCCCAAATTCTTTCTATGTATCCTGAAGGAGTATGAAAAGTGGATAAAAATAAATACCAGAATGATATGGATGATGTGATAGATGTTCTTTTTTTTTCATTTTCCCATCTATGTCGACTAATCTGACAAAAATGAATGAGGATAAACATCATTTCAAATTGATGTCTTTCCTCTAAGAGTTATAGTGTGACAGGGCCAAGAAAGAGATATATGAGATATACAATGACCTATATAGATGTAATCTAGTATAAGGGAATCAATACTGACCTCATGTGCTCAATATGATTAGGTATATTGAGAGACTGATGACCCTAGGATTTAAATTGAACCAATAATAAGAAACTGATTTCATTATTCTATATTATCCACCTAAATTCTCAATATTCATTGTTAATTATAATATGTATAACTAGAATTAGTCACTCATAGATTTATTGGATATAGTTTTATAGTATGATAAGGATATGAAGAATTCAAACTCTTTGGTCCTTATAGAAAACATGTAAAATAAAGTAAAGGAAATGTTTTCAAAAGCTACGTACCAGTCAAAAAAACTGATGCATGACCCTCTAAAGAATACATAAATACAAAGTGATAGAAATAATTAGGATGTAGAATGATTTTTAGGTGAATATAAATGCCACTAAAAGTATAATTTCACATATAGGAATAATAATTAAGGTGATTCTTCTACATTAGTCATATTATTCATTGGATACAATCTATCTATTTATATATTCTTGGTATTGGATATTTTTGGTTGATCATACATTTTAATTAAATGTTGTAACCAAGTATATTTAATAACATTGAAATAGATGACATGGATATTCAAGAAGCAAATGGTATGAGATTAGAAGCATTAATAGTGATAGATTATCATCTTAATTTTCATAATGGAAGGATCATTATATTAGTTCATTGTTATTATTTACAATATATCATCATGAATATAATCTCATTTTTGAGTTTAGAAACCATGGGATTTTATTACATGTTTTTGAATAAATGTTACCTCATTTTTAAAGATAGAATATGTTTGAGCATGGGATATCTTAATAATTTGTTGTATCTATTTGAAAAAAATATAGTTTTGGGAATCAATGTTTATTATAGAATGAATGAATCTTATCCTAACAAATTATAGAACATCAGGCATGGTCATGTAAATGAGAAACATGTAAGAAAACTAAATCAAGTAGGTTATTTAAACTTGTATGAGTTAAAACTCTTATATGAATGTCACACATGTTTACAAGGTAAAATAATCAATGAAACATGTTGTGGGAAAGGATAAAGATACAAAGAACCATAAGGATAGGTTCATACTTATGTATGTGTTAAATTTCTAGTAGAGGATTTGGGTGTTTTTATATTTCTTTAATTTTATTGATTTCTATTATAGGTATGAATATATCTATGTAGTGTGGTATAAGTCATATTCTAATTTATGTTCAAGGAATACTAGAATCAGGTCTAAAAATAACTTGTTTATAATATTAAGAAGCTACACTCTTCCCGTGGTGGAGAAAATCTTACCTAAGAATATATAAATTATATAATGGTTTTTGATACTGTTTCCCAAATTAATCTTAATTATAAACATAAGTGGAATGGTGTTAGTAAAAGGAGGTTGTATACCCTACATGACATGGGTAGAATGATGATGAGTCATAAAACATTATCATTATCCTTTTATGGATATACACAGAAGACAATGATGTAAACACTAAACTATGTACCAAATTAGTAAATTGATGATATTCCCAATGAGTTGTGATGTGGAAAGAATCCCATTATGTTAGACACTCATGCATGTGGATGTGTAGCTTTTTTCAAAGATATATATAATAAAAAACTATCATATAAAAGCACAATGTGCATCTTTATTGGGTATCCTATGGTATATAAAGGACATTTCATATATAACCATTCATATAGAAAGGTTATTTTAGTAATAAATGCTAAATTTATAGAAAGGGATCACCTTTCAAATAGAAATAGTGGTATAATGAATGTCCTTGATGAAGTTAATGATCAAGATACACAATATTTAACACCTCAATGATGTCTATAATAGATACTAGGAGAGGATATAGATCCCAAGACACATGTACTATATAGGTCCACTTGAGTGGTTAGAGAACCATAGATATATGGTATTATTATCATAATGTTATGTTACACATTACTCCTAGAGAATGATGGACCTCTAACCTATAAGGAAGCACTAGATGGAAAGTATGTTTCCAAATGGAAAGAAGACACACATTATAAAATGGAATCCATATACCAAAATCAATTTTTGATTTTATAAGACCTACCAGATGATGTAAAATTTTTTTTTGGTTAAATGTATATTCATGAAAAAATTGACATTTATGGTTAAATGGGAACTTATAAGGAACATCCAATAGTGAAGGGTTTTAAGAAACATCGAGTAATTTAATATGATAAAAACTTCAATAGTTGTAATAATAAAATATATTAGAATATAAAATGAAATAACAGACTTCCATGATTATGAAAATATTAAAATGGATTAAAAGAAATTTAAATTAGAATTTAGTTGAAGATGTCAATATGAGGCAACCCATATGGTTAATTATGTTAAAGAGTTCCAAAAAATATTCATGATACAGATAAAAATTAATGGATTTAAACAGGAATAATATCATAAAATGTTTTTTAATGATTCCATAAGATAATTGGATTTCATTATCGATGAAAATGATCCATGTGTCTATAATAAGGTCAGTGGGGGTTCCAATGTTTTCCATGTATTATATATTGATAACATAATATTAATAGGAAATGCAGTGAATGTCTTATAGTCAGTTATGACTTGGATAAATGAATGATTCTACATGAAAGACATATGTGAAATATCATGTATTCTTGGGTTCATTATATATCAAGATAGATTAGAGATCATTCTCTGGAAATGTAAAATTATATATATTATCAAGGTACTCAAATGGTATAACATTGAAAATCCAAGAGAGGATAGTTTCCAATTTCATATGGTATCAATCTCTGTTGGAAAATGTGTCTGGAATAACAGGATGAGATTGAAATAATAAATAAAATAAATTATTATTATTTAGTGGGATATATCCTTTATAAAATGTTTTATACCAGGATTGACCCTTACGTTCCATTAATAATGGTTCTAAGATATCAAGCCAATCCATGGGAGCTGTAATGGGAATTTGTAAAAACAATATTGATCTAATAGAGACATGTTCTTAGTTTAGTAATATTATAAGAAACTAGTGGGGAGGGTATATAATATTTCTATATTCTTTAATGGTTATTATGATCTAAAATCAAAGTAATGTTTCTTATTTTTCTTGAATTGTGGTGCAGGGATCAGGATAAACTCAATGAAATATATGGGTGTTATTCTATACAAAAATATGAGTATATCGTGGCCTCTGATGTAGCTAATAAACCCATTTGGATATAAATATTTTTGTCTCATCATGGCATTGTACTTAGTAATTTATACACTATTATAGTATACTATTATAAAACTGCATCATTTTTTCTTGATGAGGATCCTTGGTCACACCATAAGACAATGTTCATTTATTGAATCTTTCATCTATTGAGAGATTTTACATAGAGAGGTGAAGTCGATATTAATATAGTATCATCCAAGTATAATGTGGTAAGCCCATAACTAAATCCATATCTCAGTAGGAGAATGATAATCATGTGAGAGCTAAGAGGTAGAGAATTGATTGTAGTTGGCTCTAGTTCAAGTGGGAGTGTTGTGAGTGGTTTCCCTAGACGAAATTTTTTTATGTACATTTATTATCATTACATTTATAAATATTTATTTATGAAAGTGTTAATTCACATGATAATAGTATTTATTCCTTTACATCAACTTTTTATGTGGTAATATATTTAGATTATGTGTTGTATCAAAAGATTATACTAGTTCCCTGCTATAATGAAGACATCAAGACACTCTAATATAATTATTTAACATTTTTCATGTCTTATAAATACATTAATGTGACCAACACATATGATGTATGACTATCATCTTTTGGGGGATCATAATCATTGAGGCATCTTCTAATAATGTTCCCAGTTAGTGATCTTTAGAAGATAAGATCACAATGGATAACCTGCCAACAATACCACGACATGTTTTGGGTATCATTGGTTGTTCCTATATATGAACATGTGTATTGTTATCCTAAAAATATATCATTATAAATGTTTTATTGATAGATTATTCTATGTACCAAAACAAACAAAGCATAAAGTTTATAAAATAAAGAGTTTATAGGAGTCTGAAACATGGGATCATTTTACAATTTTTTCATAAAAGGAAGTAAAACCGTAGGGAGATCTTAGAACCAGGTAATGTATTGATTTAAACCCATGTTTTATAGGAAATCTTCCACTGTGTTTGATTCTCGAAAAATATGTGTGATGACATAGTTGAGATAGTTAAGATAATGGGTGCAGTCCATCCAACAGGTAGTATTCGGCCATGCACAATGTGTTATTCCATTCCAAATCACTAGCATGATGGTAGTCAAATCACTTTCAATATAGAGATGGTTCCAACCAAAGAGATCAGAGAGGGAAATAGAATGTATTAAAATCATCATCTCAGATTCATTCCAGGAGGTTTTGCAGGAGCTACCCATGGAACAACAAAGGATTTAACCAAGGTGATTCCTGAAGATAGCACGATAACTCAAAGGGCCAATATTTCCTTTGGAGGTAGCACCGACATTATCTTTAATCCATATTGGAAGGTAATATCTCTATAAAACTTCCAGAGTGTGATGAGGTTGATAGTAATATCTATTAATCCAAATACATTGTAGGATTTCAATGTAATTTACAATGTTGTGGCAATGTCCATTTTGCATCAAAGAAGCTTCCTGTTTGGCAATGAGAATTTTCATCTGACTAAAATTTTTATTGAGTGAGTAATTGTTATGAAAAATAGAATTCTGATCATACTAGAACACATGATGGATCTGAGTAACATTAGTTAGGAAGAGGTTTTTGATTTTCTAAGTTTTTTTGTTTTATGTACATTTTTTTAGTTCTGTCATAACAGAGTCAGGAATCAACCATCTACAACAAAAAATGTAAATAATATTGTTCAAAAGTGATTAAGAAGTAGAAATATTATTAAAGATATGGTTAGCATCTTCTCTGTGTTGATTATAGAATATTCATTTCAAATAGAGCTGGATTCCAAAAGATTAAAGACAAATCATTGTGGTTAATCTATTATACACAAGCCAGCAGATGAGATTGAATCATGAAGGCTTTATCCAAGGCTTATTAAAATGATTCATCCAACTAAAATCACTTTCTGAGATAGAAAAGTAATTATTGTAATAATTCGTAGAGTTAAGCATACCATTATGGGTGGGTTCCCAAATTAATAAATCTTTAGTATATGGGAAATGGTAGTTTTAAATGATATTTTGAATACTTTCATTGAGATGGCCATGTTGAGAGTTTATAATAACTCTAATAGAGTAGTTAGTACTCTCAGGGGTTTGATTGGGAGATATCATAATAATTAAGGTCGTTCTAGTCCAGTTATCCAACAAACACTTCATAGAGTCCTTGGAGACCATACATCTTGAATTATTCATCATATTAGGGAAAGATTGTCTGATGGATTTCCAGATAAAAGAATTGATGAAATTTTAGTTTCCAAAATTATGTTTTTCAAGAATTATTTTTTCAAGGAATGTAATTGATTCAAAACTGTTATTTATAATGTTCCATGTTAGTATTTATTGAAGAGATTAATTAAAGTACATAACATTTTTATGCTGATAACACCTTTTTCAATAGGCCTACAATAAGATTACAAGTGTACAGTCACAAGATTTCTTTCAAGGGTTCTTCCAGCCTAAATAATTTTATTACTGAAGTGTTATCTTTTTTGATAAGACCAACCGACCATTTGAAGACCACCATGGAGTTAACCAATGTGGAAACAATGGTGGATTTGACCAGGAATATCTTACCCGCCATAGAGAGAGGCTTACCTTTTCAAGAAGATAGTTGGTTTAGAACTTGGTAAACTATGGAAGCAAATGGGAAAGATTTGTGTCTATCCGAAAAAAATGGGAACACCAAGATATTCTAAGGGTAGAGTACATTCTTTTATACCCAAGTCACTAATAATGTTATATTTTCTATTGGGAAAAAATTTCATTCCAAAGCAGTTTTGGGATTTATTCCAACAAATGGTTTGTCTAGAAGCATCTTCATAGTGAGTGAGAGTTTTTTTAGGTCTATAATGTTTCCTTTATCACCTTGATGGAATAATTTGATGCCATCTACATAAAATAGGTGAGTAGGGGAATTCACATTCCTAGTGAGAATGATGGGTTTCAGTTTATTTGGGTCCACTAGATGGTTGAGAAAGCATCTAAGATAGTCTTCCAATATCAAGAAGAGAACGGTAGATAGTGGTTCACATTTCCTAACAGCTTTTGTGCATTTTAGATAGCCCATGGGAGAACAATTGAATAAAATGGAGATATATGCCGCATTGAAATAAGTTTTGATTGCAGTAATAAAAGAAACAGTAAAGCTAAAACCTTGAAGAACATTGAAGAAAAATATATATTCCATGGTGCAAAAAACTATTCTGATGTCTATTTTATTTGCTAGGTTACAACCTCTATTAGTTTTATTCAAGATATTGACACACTCAATGGAAAGATAGATAAATTATTGATTGGATATACCCTTAATAAAACCAATGTGGTTCCATGAGATGATTTTATTTGTGATGGATGAGATTCTATTTCCAATGATTTTATGGATTATTTTTTAAAGTTTATTGGTAAGGGAAAAGGTCTAAAAAAACTAATCTCATATTTATATCCCACTTTTGGGATCAAGGAGAGGAATTGAGCAATAAGAGAATGAGGATGTATATAATTGAAAAAAAAGGATTTCAAGTGTTTTCAAACAATGACATGATTCACATTCCAATAGTGTTGGAAATAAATTATTGAAACTATGAGGACCTAGATTACTGTTGGGATTCAGACTGAAGATTGTGTCTTTAATTTCATGATCAAGCAGAGTTTTGAGTAGGAATGTATTGTCCTCATCAGTGACAATTATCGGAATGACTGTAGGAAAGAGGTGTATCATGGGCCTTGGTTGAAAAGGATGGTTGTTCCTCCATTCAACCAACGAACATAATATAATTATGTATGTCAATATGGTATGGTCATGAAATATGTAAATCATAAAAAATCGGGATGATATATTTTTTCATTCTGCATTATGATCTATTTTGAGTCAACAATATTATATTACATTAAAACTATTTGTGGATAGTAGTCATAGATATGACATTCCATATCTCCATAGGGTAAATGATGGGTTTATAAAATTCAATATTTCTCCATTATTTGGCTCCGTACAATGTAGATAATGACCATGGACTTCATACTGTAAGAGTATCATCATGTTCCAGCTACTCAACTGAATTGGACTTTAGGACATTGTGGGACTCACATACGAGGGATGATGAAACTAAAATTATAAACATTCACTAGTAATGAAATATAATAATATTATCCATGTTTAGATTAATGATTATTAAATTTATTTTTCAAGGTATTCACTAGATTTTTTATCATAAAATTGAATATTGAGAAAAATAAAAATTTTCAAGTGAACATAAAAAATTAATGGTTCATTATGTTATTTAAGCAGTTTATGGATTGTGATAATGTTTTTTTTCTTTTCTCATATAACCTGTTTAATTGTTAAAAGTGAGTGATGAAATGTTTTTTAAAATTATGAAAAGTTTAATTAAGAAATTAATGTGCACTAGGAACAAAAATGATGTTTATTAATTTCTAGAGACCAATGTGTAATTTTTGAATGTCCAACATAGGTAAAATGATCATTTTGCTTCTTGAATATCACGACACACCATTTTCACAAATTTGAGAGATCTCCCCTCTACTATCTCATGTTTAGAGTGATAAATTGATGGATTTTGATGGATGGATGGATCCTCTCTCTTTGATAGATTATGTGTTCTTCTCACAACCTATGTGACATTGTCATACTCTTCAATTCCCCTTACTCTCCCAATAGAATCAAAGATCAATGACCCATCATATAAAATGAACAAGTGGAATATATTGAGGATTCATAGCTTGGTTCCATTGATCAATGACATGATGATTATGAATGAATCAAATTGGATATTTTTGATGAAAAATAAACCATTTATGATTTCATTCGTTTTATACTCATCATGGATAAGTTTAATTACATATAATCCTTTCAGAATTACTGGGAAGGGATAAGTGGATTTAGTTTTTTTTAAACATGAATCCAAACAAAAAAAATTACCTTTCCTATTTTTCCCACATTTGACATACGCTGGTTTCCTTATGATGCTAATTGAGGGTGATTGAATAGTCAATGGGTCACAAGGGTGGTCATGGAATGTGCTTTCGAGTTTTTTAACCAATGTCTTTATCATCAACTTATTATTTTTAATTTTTATTATTCGAAAAACGTTCCACAATCAAATATAAATTATAAAGATGATTATCCCTAAAATAAAAAATTTATCTATAATACATTGCATCATGTGAATATTGAATTATATCATCAGGTTATGATGGAAAAAATTACATCTCTAATGGAACATATTGTGAAATTTCAATATGAGGGTATGGTAATGCATTTTTAAACTGTAATGGACCGACTTCTAATGCTGATGGAAATTCTTCAATAGTATCTAGGTTGACATACTACTCTATCATTATATTTTCAGACTGGTTCTCAACTAGTTAAAATATGTATACCTAGTAGTCATCATTAGAAAATGGATGGGCCATATGCTGTATCCTATCTTTATTGTGTAGATATATATATATATTAGAATCTCTCACTTGATTAACCATCAATTTAAATAATTTACCAATTTTTTTATGATGAAATTTAAATATTTTACAATCACCTAGAAATAAAACCCATTTTGGTTAGCTAATATAAATATCTCCTTGTTCAGTTTCAATTCATAAATCATTGAAATAAATATTGGTAGTAATCTATTTAACTATAATAATGAAATATTTATTAATCACATGCAATCAAATAAACATAATATGATTTTAAAATATATAAAATATAACTTTTCCTTGTAAGGATTTTAACTAAGTGTTTGTAATCATATTAGATATCCCAACATATAGTTTGTAAATATCTTTTTATTTATCTAAATCAAATCCCCCCATAGCGTCAAATCAGGTGTGATGTTAGGCCTCCTTATCATTCCGTAGGTGAAAAACTATTTAATATCTAACCATTATTTTATGGTTATTACCCATAGGTGAATCTATTCTAGATACTTCATCTACTAATTTCTATATAGTAATAAATTTTATTGATATAAAATCCTAGGATCTACTATACAAAATATTTATCATGATTACTTATTTTTATAATTGTCCCCATATGTTTAATTAATGTTTTCTTGTCCTAATTTCTATATTTAATTTTACATTCCAATGATATAACTATAATTACGCTAATTTTTCATATATTATTGTTATATCATTTTTAAAACATATACTAAGATAACAATACAAATATATATTCAAAAGTAATACTAATTATACATGTAACACCATAATATTCAAAATAAAAAACAATTTACAAAAAATATTAACATGTTAACTTTATTTTAACAAAATATAATAACATTTTATAAAAAGAATCATGAAATATTTTTAAAAAATTTAATAACAAAAAAAGAAATTTATTTATACTCGATAATTAAACATGGAAATTTAAAAAATTACTAATAAATAATCATTATTTAACTACCAAATTACACATATAAATAAATAAGAAAACTAAAATTAAAAATAAAACTACAAAATGAAATAAAAAATACATAATTACATTTGTAATAAGAAAATTACACTATTAACTATCAAATTATACAAATAATTAAATAATAATAGTTTATTTAATGAGGTAGATTAAAAATTAAGTAGAAAAAAAATTTATAAATAAAGATACTCATATAAATATATGGAATGCGATAAAATGATACATATTAGAAAACCTGAATCACTAAATTAGGGTCTTGATTTTTTCCCATGAGAGTAATGAAAATGATGGAATTAAGAAATATAAGTGGTGAGGAGGTGGGGAGGTGTTACCTACCCTTTTATAATACTTGTAGTGAAGGGGGATAATTCATTTGGGGCTCTCCTATTATTGGTAAACATCACCAAATGATTGGTTATCGTGGTTGATTTAAAGAGTAGTAATTCATTTGACGCTATAAAAACCAAAAATAATAAAATAATAAATTTTCGATATTTAAAAATTTTAAAAGGAAAATAAGATTTTTATTTTTCCTAGAGAAGTAATAAACAAATTATTATTTTCTAAATAGAATATAGTTAATTTATTTTTTACCTAATAATTCATATAATTTGATGAAAAATAAAAATAAAGTATTAATTTCTTGAGATGAAAAACACCCAAACCATTAATGTATAAAATATTATATAGAAAACTGTTATAAAAACAATAAAAACTATATTATTCTTACATGAGATAAATTTTATATAATTGCACCACATAAGCATCATGTATACGTTAATGAAAATAACAGAATAAAAAATTTAACAAATTTAAATCCCAAAATTGAAAAAACAAAAAATATATTTATTATATCAATTCTTAATAGTCATAAATATATATACAGGTACAAAAAAATCGATATAAAAATATATGGACATTCCAAAATTTATATACAAATATATACACACATACATTTAAATCACATAAATTAATATTCTAGATTTTAAAATATGCATTAATTCTTTGTTTAATGTTCCTTAAGTGAATTAATTATCCATTTTTTTAATATCGAATTTACAATTTTCTTTGAAATCCATTACTACCGAGTGGTTAATGTAACAAAATAACTGGATGTAATAATGTTTAAGATAGGATTATAATTAGGTAAATAAAAATTTGTATACTAAATTAGATACAAAAAATCTTTTTCATTCATTCCAAAGAACAAGGATTTGGCCTTAAATAAAACATTAATGAATAAAGAAATATAACTATTATCCACATTCTAGTTTCTTCTTTCAATGTTACAAAACAATTGAAAAGAAGAAAATATACATATGACTTCTAGTTAATCTACTATAAAGAAATATAATGAAACCCACAATACTTTTTCATAAAATAAGTTGATTTCTATGATAAAATGGTTCTCAATACCTACATTTTTTATACCTCGAATCAACAAAAACACATAATTATTATCTTGATAAATTGAATTAATGATCTCCAAAATTATTACCAATATTATTTAATTCCATGCTCTACCATGTTTAGGTAGAATTTCAATGTCATAATTGTAGGCATCACTCACATAAATTAACATAAAAAATATTTCATTAATGAAATCATGTTAATGTTATAAAATAATTACTAAATATATATAATCAGGGAAATAAATTTCATACCATAAAATTTTACTTCATTTATGTTATGAAATGGGGATCTTCTACTAAAATTTAGATATTCTATATGTTCATTAAAACACCCTAGTTTCTTCCCTAAGAACATAGTGTAAAGACCCAGAAATTTCAAGGAAATTTTTTTGTTAATTTCTTTGTAATTTTACAAGAACACAGTTTCTGACGGATCCTGATTCCGATTCCTGGTGTGCACAGAATCAATTTCCGAAGTTTAGTTCGGGTACGTTCAGTGAACGAACGAGCGGGTTTTTCTATCTTTTGAACTGGTGCTAGGAATCGAATTTTGAGGGCACCGACGGATTCGCAGCACCGGTAATTGCCTAAGAAGATCTTTTTCGGAGTTGCGTTTTCATGGGAGGAGTTGTTAAAAATTTGTGGAAGGTAAAATAAAAGTGGAGTTACAATTTTTATTTCTTTTAAGTGGTTTATCCATTGAGCGGAAGTTGGGGTAACCACCCAACTTCCCATGAGAGGATTAAATGTGAGGTGGGGCCCACACGAACCACACCCCTTTTTATCTTACCTAAACTCCCTTAAAACTCTCCTCTCAATAATTGGTAACTCTTCTTAACATGTTTAACCCCCTCCCCCCCCCCCCTTAATGTGAGACCACTCACCTCCCCCTCTCTCTTCAATAAATCAGGCCAACTCACTTAATTAATTAAGTGAGTTAAGTGTTTGATTTTTAAAAATTCAAAATGCTTGGCATGATGTAATAAAATATGATAAGTCTTATTTTATTTGAGAGAGTTGATTTTTGTGTGAGGAGGATTTGAAGACAAATCTCTAAGCTTTGAAGAACTTCTTTCTTGTTGAAGAACGCGAAGAACGCAACTCTCCGACGAAGAACGCCGACACCAAAGAGCGGCGACGTACCCCTTTCTTCCTTATCTGCGAAAAGAGGGGATACGTCACATCTTTGTGTACACTTGGGCGACATCGGGCCTTCCAAGTCCTTCGACGAAGAACGCTTCCCGGTCTCCATCAAAGGGAGAGACACCGCCGTGGAAAAATCGCAAACAACGACGTCACCTTCCGACGTCAACAAACGACGCTACCTCTCCGCAGATCCATTGAGGGATCACATCACGAGGTAGGAGTTTATTTTATTGTTGATCGTGATCTCATCTGTCACCTTTCTTGGTTTCAATTGGGCCGCTTGTTATCATAATAATGGAGGAGGTTGGACCGTACGAACACAGCCGACCCTCCTCCCCCCTTGTTTGTTTGAATTTGTTGCAGCACGTGAAAGGCGGTGCGGTGCGGTTGCACTATGCGGAAACTATGAGAAAGGCCGAAGAAGCACGGCACCGTCGTGCCGCGCCGTTGAAGTTGAACAAGCCGCGGCGCCGTCGCGCTGCGCTAGAAAACCACGAAGAGGTCGCGGTTGGATTATTGAACGTTGAGCCCGGATTGATGGGAAAGGACAAACTGGGCCGCAAGGTAATTTTGAAGCTCCCGCAGTAAAGTTCAGGACCCGAGATGAACGTCGGCACAGACGGTTTTGAAATCGGACCACTAGAGCAACTCCGGTGGCCCGCGGAAACCCTGGAGGCACGGGTCGCCGGCACGACACCGCCGGTGACCGGGGGCGGCGGCCGGAGTCGTCCGACCGCCAGGAGGTGGCGGCGCCCTAGCGTCGCCAGAGGAAACAACCACCGCGGCTTTCCGCGGCGGTGCAGCACGGAGGATCCCACGGCCGCGTGGGATTCCGGAGGAACGGCGGCGGTGAAAACCGTCACCAGCTTCAATCAGCGGCGAGGGGGCCGCGCAACCCCCCCCCCCCCCCCCCCCCCCCCTGCTCTGTGGCTTCCGCTCGGCCACGCTGGCCGAGCCGCGCTCGGCCATGCAGCCGGGCCGCGCCGGTAGGGCTGGACCGCGCGGGCAGGTCCGAGCTGCGTGGGCTGGGCCGCGCCGCACCATTCTGGCCGGGCCGCGCCCGGATGGGCCGGACCCGGGTCGGGTCGACCTGGTTCAGGCCAACCTAGTGGGGTTGGGCTGGGCCGGGCCGGGCCCAGACCCCCCATTTCGGATTGTTTCCGTTCCAACACCCATAATGTGGGCCACAGACCTCCGATCGACGCACCATCAGCTGAAATGATATCCTTGGATTGAGACGGTCGTTTTGGTATATTACACTCAAGGTTTCTTAGAACATTGAGTACAGACGGGTAGGTTCGGATACGAAACCAATCGGGCCCTCAGAGCGGAAACACTTATATCTTGAGCTCCGGACAACCAATTGACGTGCCGTCTACTTTTTTGGATTCCTCTTGATGAGACGGAACTTTTGGAATACTTCTCCTGCGTTTTGGATGCAGTTGGATAGTGGTCGAGTTGGATTGTACCCGAAATCCAACCGGGCCCCTGGAACGGAAAAGCTTATAACTTTCAGACAGAATGTCTTTTTGATGAACTGTCAGCAGAGTTGGTGATCACGTTGAGAAATGGTCCCTATGAGTATACCATATGAGATTTCGGGGTAAAGTTGAGATACGTCCGGGTTGGTTCGCACACGAAACCAATCGGGCTCCTGGGACGAAAAGGATAATAACTCTCAGACCAGGCGTCTGATTGACGCGCCGTCTGTAGCGTTGAGACTCCTATGACGAGGCGGTCCTTTGAGATACTTTTTTATGGTACATTGAGATACATAGAGTATCTACCTGTAGCTCATGGAGTGGACCCTCCCAGAGACGATCGTGCGGAGTACGGAGACCATGTAGTTGATTGAGACCTGACGACTGCATGACCGACTCGACTTGGAGTGAGTCAACTGGCCCAGTGGAAGGAGCACTACATTGATTGGGTGCAGACCCATGGCGGAAGGAGCACTACCTGTGTGACAGTGTAGACCCGCGATACTCGTCCGAAGAGTACCTCTGCAGGCTATTAGGGGGTGTGCACTACTGTGTTTCGGTGGCATACCCCGGCGGGAAGCACTATGGTGTTTGGGTGGCTGACCCGCGGTACTCGATAGGAGGAGTACCTCAACATTCTTAGGTTAGTGAGCAGTACCTCGAAGTCATGACAGGACCATTGTACACTCCAGAGACGGGGCTCTTCAGGAGTTACGGTTTCGATAATGAAAATCCTGGTTTGAGCTGAGTTTATGACCTTGTGTTTATCTCTTGATTGAGATGGGTCACTTGATAACTTAGGTATATGTATGGGCATATACCTGGTAAGTGGTTATCCGTTGATTTCATAGTCTTTTTGTTTCCTAATGATTGAGATGAGTTATTTGATAACTTAGGTATATGTATGGGCATATACCTAAGTAGAGTTTTTTTGTTGAGATCTTCTGTGTGGATATCCTTGTTGGTTTTAGTGAGACCTTGAGGATCTCAGGGTCCCTACTGAGTATCGTTATACTCACCCCTGCATGGGCTATGCCCACACCTCATTGTGTTGGTTGCAGACGATGAGTAATGCTGACGGAGGCTGAGTGTTCGTGGACTGGACGGTACCCATAGGTGGACCACACGACGAGTCAGTACCCGGAGATGGACCACACGATGAGTCAGTATCCATAGGTGGACTTCACGACGCAACGACACATGGAGGAGGTTGATGGGCAAGAGCTTTGTGAAGGATTTTTGTACCTACCCTTCTGGTAGGATCTGTGGTGGATGATCCAGGAGCTACGCTATCTGTACCTACCCTTCAGGTAGGATCTGAGGAGGAAGACCCAAGAGTTGTTTCCGTTCTTCCATCTGTTGTCTTTTTCTATTGTAATTTTGTTCAGTTGTAGCTATACTTTCAGTTGGGTTTGTATTCTAGCCCATTTACAATTCATCACTTCCTTTTGTACATAGTGTTTTACTTCTGCTTATACTCTGTGGTGTTTTGTTTACTTTTAAAAAGGAACTGCCTTCCCAGTAATCGGGATTTACGCCTTTGCTGCTAGTCGCCAGCCCCTGGCCTATGAAAGGCGGGCTTGGGGTAGTCATGGCATGGGCCCCGAGGATGGGTCGTGACAAATTGGTATCAGAGGAGTCGGTTCTACCGCAGAACGTAAAACTCTGATATTTTCTTTCTGTGAAGCAATAGTGTTAAGGGTACCAAGTTTGGTCTTTAGTTCAGGGAGTCTAGTGTTGGTGCGGGCGGCCAACGTATCCATACACCAGGACCCTGACAACTGATTTCCGACTTTGTGCACGAAAACACTGATTTCGTGTGTGTTTCCAGAGGTTTTTTTAAAAAAGTCATCTCAAACCAGGTCAGCTCACCAGGTATAATCTTTTGACAATGTAACGTTGTTTCTTTCAGGATGCCTTTCCACGGACAACCAGATAGAGGCTAGAGGGATGTACGTACTGACAGCCTGCCGAGCGATGAGGCTTCGGTACAGGGCCCTATTTCAATTGAGGCACCAACGGAGGAAACATCGGTATTAACCTACATTGGGCCACTGATTCCACCAGCCCCAAAAGTAGGCGATGCACGCCACTTGAGCGCGCTGCACGGGTTCCAGCGCTAGAGGCCACCCAGGTTTCGGGGAGAGATGGACCCGCAGGTGGCTGAGGATTGGCTAGAGGCAGCGATGAGAGTGTTCAGGCTAGTGGGGACGCCTGCAGACTTCATGGTGATATTTGTTGCTAGCCTTCTTCAGGCAGCAGCAAGCAGGTGGTAGAGCCACATGTTCCAGTTTTGTGACGGGATGACCTTCACATGGGAAGACTTTGAGACCTTCCTCAGGGTGGAGTTTGTGCCAGTAGCTCTACACCCCAAACGTGTACAGGAGCTGCTGCCTTTGCCGCAGGATTTTCGATCAGTAGCCGAGTCATCTGTAGGCAGTAGACAAATGATGCAGAGGTCCAAGAGGACCAGAGCCAGCCGTACGAGGAGCAGGAAGTTTTATGAATGCGGAAGGAAGGGTCACCTGGAACGTGACTGTATGAACCCCCTCACAGTTGATCCGCATGCATTGAAGGAGCCACCGATGCAGAAGCAGCGGTGGGTGCTTGAGCAACAGCCGGGCAGTGGACAAGGTAGTGGAGATCCAGGAGCAGGTGGACAGGAGAGGAACTAGTGGATACGTCCCTTGTACTTCTTGTTCCATGTTGATATTGTATTTTTGTCTTTGCACTATGAGTTGCAATAATAAAACGACACTTATCTTTGTGATGTTTGCTTTCCTGTCTTTTGTTTGGTGGATACTGAGTGATCCCGGTTACAACTGTTGACTTGACCCTCACTTTCGAGATTTCAACTGGAGGAGACCCAGTGACCTCACACTGATGCCGACAGTGTGACTCGACCCTTGGAGGTGAGAGTGACAGTTGGATCTCTTGGTAGTAATGTCGAGGCCTTACGACGTCATCCTTGGCATGCATACATCATTCATGTTAGGATTGACTGTATTAGGCAATGGGCGTGGTTCATCCAGTGGATGAGACCGAGTTTCTCTTTTTGGAAAAGGAGAAATCTTAGCTGCTCTTTCAGGTCATAGGCAATGAAGGTGCAGATCATCCAGGAGCGGATGAAGAATGCACCGTGTAGTAAGAAACAGGAAATCGGCGCCAGTCTTAGAGACTCGGGCATGTTAAATGTTTCCATAAGAGGAAGATTAAAGGAGAGATGAGTCTGCGAAGCAAAGGACTTGGAGGCAGAGCTAGGATAGTAGCATGTGGTGGTGTATATTTTAACATACTACAACCACCCGCGTTAGTTGTCCCCGCCAGGCGGAGGGAGCTGGAGGGCAGGGAAAGAGAGTAGCTGCATGCGGTCAGGGAGAGTGACCCAATGGCTCTATGAATGATTCAAGGGACATCCTGTGTCCACTACTAGCTGCCGTAGTAACAGAAGTTGATATGAATCATTCCTTCCTTCCATGAATCTTGTACCAGACATAGAGTTTCCGGTAAGCCGTAAACTTGACCCTCACGTCTGGAGATACCTTTGGGAGGAGACTCAATAATCACACTTACGCCGAAAGTATGGTCAGACCCTCGAGGTGAGAGTTTTGGTTGGAATCTCTTGGTGGAAGCGTCAAGGCCTTACGATGTTTGTTTGAGTATGGACTAGGTAATCACAGTTCATAAACAAATTGACGGTATTAGGCAAAAAAATGTTGTGGTTTAACTATGACGTCCGGATGGGTTTTCCTTGGTCGGCGAAAAGGAAACCCCAGGAAGCACAAGATAAACTCATGCATAGGAGGGTGTAGGCCATCACTCTTGGTTCGGCCAACCTTACCCTCATGGCAGCAGGAGTTTTGAGTTTCAGTTCTGATCAGAAAAGGGAGACCTCTAGAGTTCGAGGATGAGGATCACGACCTTTTACGGGTCTCACCTCGACGGGGTTTATGGAGATGAGGCCAAGGCGGATAGTAATCTCCTAGGTTCATCGGACCTTTCTCAGGTCCTTATCAGCATAGGCGAGGTGGCTTACCATTTGACCCATCCACCTCAGTTGCACCATGTGCACGACAACTTCCACGTATCTCAACTGAGGAGCTACGTGCTTGACCCGACGCATATCATCGACCATGGGGAGCTAGACTTTGGCAATGGGGTGAATTTTGTGGGGTTTCAGTTGAGGTTGAGGATCGACAGGAATGGGTCCTACGAGGACGGTTGATTCCTCTTGTGTGCATTTGTTGGCAGCACGGGAACCTCCAGGTGGGCACATGGGAGCAGAAGGCTCCGATGCGTGCTCAGTACAACTTCTGATTCCCTAGTTTTTGTTATAGCTTTACTAGGACATAATGCTCTAAGGTGGGAGTAATGTAAAGACCCAGAAATTTCAAGGAAATTTTTTTCGTAATTTCTTTGTAATTTTACATGAACACAGTTTCTAAATGCAACTGATTCCGAGGCCCGGTGTGCACGGAATCAATTTACGATGTTTAGCTCGGGTATGTTCAGTGAACGAACGAGCTGGTTTTTCTAACTTTTGAACCGGTGCTAGGAATCGAATTTCGAGGGCACTGATGGATTCGCAGCGCCGGTAGTTACTTAAGAAGATCTTTTTCAGAGTTTCGTTTTCACGGGAGGAGTTGTTAAATTTTTTTTGGAAGATAAAATAAAAATTGAATTACAATTTTTATTTCTTTTAAGTGGTTTATCCATTGAGCTGAAGTTGGGGTAACCACCCAACTTCCCATGAGAGGATTAAAGGTGAGGTGGGGCCAACACGAACCCCACCCCTTTTCATCTTCCCTAAACTCCCTTAAGCCTCTCCTCTCATTAATTGGTAACTCTTCTTAACATGTCTAACCCCCCCTTTAAAGTGAGACCACTCACCTCCCCCTCTCTCTTCATTAAATCATTCCAACTCACTTAATTAATTAAGTGAGTTAAGTGTTTGATTTTTAAAAATTCAAAATTCTTGGCTTGATGTACTAAAATAAGATAAGTCTTGTTTTATTTGAGAGAGTTGATTGTTGTGTGAGGAGGGTTTGAGGAGAAAGCTCTAAGCTTTAAAGAACTTCTTCCTTCTTGAAGAACGCGAAGAACGCAACTCTCCGATGACGAACGCCGACACCAAAGAGCGGAGACGTACCCCTTTCTTCCTTCTCTGCCACAAGAGGGGATACATCACATCTTTTTGTAAACTTGGGCGACGTAGAGCCTTCCAAGACCTTTGAAGAAGAAAGCTTCCCGGTCTCGATCAAAAGAAGAGACACCGCCGTGGGAAAATCGCAAACGACGACTTCACCTTCCAACGTCAACGAACGACGCTACCTCTCTGCAGATCCATAGAGGGATCACATCATGAGGTAGGGGTTTATTTTATTGTTGATCGTGATCTCATCTGTCACATTTCTTGGTTTCAATTCGGCCGGCTGTTATCGTAATAACGGGAGGAGGTCGGACAGCACGAACACGACCGACCCTCCTCCCCCCTTGTTTGTTTGAATTTTTTGCGGAACGTGAATGGAAGCGCGGTGCGGTTGCACTGCATGGAAACTATGATAAAGGGCGAAGAAGCACGGCACCGGCACACCGCGCCGTTGAAGTCGAACAAGCCGTGAGGCCGTCGCACCGCGCCAGAAAACCACGAAGAGGCCGCAGATTGATTATTGAACGTTGAGCGCGGATTGAGGGGCGATGAAAAATGGGGCCGCAAGGTAATTTTGAAGCTCCCTCAGTAATGTTTGGGACCCGAGATGAATTCCAGAAAAAACGGTTTTGAAAACGGACCAATGGAGAATCTCCGGTGGCCCGCGGAAATCCTGGAGGCGCGAGTCGCCGGCACGGCGCCGCCGGTGACCGAGGGCAGCGGCCGGAGCCATCCAGCCGGCAGGAGGAGACGGCGCCCTAGCGTGCCGCGGGAGGAAACAACTTCTGCTGCATGCCCCAGCGGTGCGACACGAGGGTTACCACGGCCGCGCGGGGTCCCGGAGGAACGGCGGCGGCGCAAACCGCCGCCGGCTTCTATCAGCGGCGAGGGGGCCGCGCAACCCCCTGCTCCGCGGCTTTTGTGCGGCCACACTGGCCGAGCCGCATTGGCTAGGCCGGGCCATGCCAGTCGGGCCGGGCCGCGCCCTGATTGGCTGGACCTGGACTCGGGTCGGGTCGACCCTATTCGGGCCGGCCCAAGGGGGTTGGGCCGGGCCCAGACCCCCATTTCAGATTGTTTCCATTCGAAAGCCCATAATGTGGGCCACGGACCTCCGATCGACGCATCGTCAGCTGCGATGCAATCCTTGGATCGATACAGTCGTTTCGGTATATTACACTCACGGTTTCGTAGAACTTTGAGTACGGCCGGGTTGGTTTGCATACGAAACCATCCGGGCCCTCGGAGTGAAAACACTTATATCTTGAGCTCCGGATGTCTGATTGACATGTAGTTGAATTTGTTGGATTCCTCTTAATGAGACAAAACTTTTTGCGTACTCCTCCTGGGTTTTGGATACAGTTGGATAGTGGCCGGGTTGGATTGTACCCGAAATCCAACCGGGCCCCTGGAACGGAAAAGCTGATAACTTTCAGACTGAACGTATGTTTGACGAACCGTGAGCTGCGTTGTTCATCACATTGAGAAAATATCCCTATGAGTATACCCTATGAGAGTTTGGGGTACATTTGAGATACGACCGGGTTGATTCGCACATGAAACCAACTGGGCCCTTGGGACGAAAAGGCTAATAACTCTCAGACCGGGCGTCCGTTTGACGCGTCGTCTGTTATGTTGAGACCCCTATGACGAGGCGGTCCTTTGAGATACTTTTTCGTGGGACTTTGAGATACTTGCAGTATCGACCTATAGCTCGTGGAGCGGACCCTCCCAGAGACGAGCGTGCGGAGTACGGAGACCGTGTAGCCGACTGAGACATGACGATTGCTTGACTGACTCGACTTGGAGTGAGTCGACTAGCCTAGTGGACGGAGCACTACTTTGTTTGGGTGTAGACCCATGGCGGAAGGAGCACTACCTGTGTGACAGTGCAGACCCATTATACTCGTCCGAAGAGTACCTTTGCAGGCTATTAGGGGGTGTGCACTACTGTGTTTGGGTGGCATACCCCGGTGGGAAGCACTACTGTGTTTGGGTGACTGACCCGTGGTACTTGACAGGAGGAGTACCTCAGCAGTCTTAGGTTAGTGAGCAGTCCCTTGGAGTTGTGACAAGACCACTGTACACTCCAGAGATGGGGCTATTCAGTAGTTACGGTTTCGATAATGAAAATCCTGGTTTGAGCTAAGTCTATGACCTTGTGTTTACCTCTTGATTGAGATGGGTCACTTGATAACTTAGGTATATGTATGGGCATATACCTAGGTAGTGGTTATTAGTTGATTTCATAATCATTGTGTTTCCTCATGATTGAGATGGGTTACTTGATAAATTAGGTATATGTATGGGCATATTCCTAAGTAGAGGTTATCTGTTGAGATCTTATTTGTGGATATCCTTGTTGGTTTTAGTGACACCTTGAGAGTCTTGGGATCCCTACTGAGTATCGTTATACTCACCCCTACACGGGCTACGCCCGCACCTCATTGTGTTGGTTGCAGACGACGGGCAGTGCTGGCGGAGGCTGAGTGTTCATGGATTGGACGGTACCTGGAGGTGGACCACACGACGAGTCAGTACCTAGAGGTGGACCACACGACGAGTCTGTATCCGTAGGTGGACTTCACGACGAGACGACACACGGAGGCGGTTAACGGGCGAGAGCGTTGTGAAGGCTAATTGTACCTACCCTTCAGGTAGGATCCGTGGTGGACGATCCAGGAGCTGTGCCATCTGTACCTACCCTTCAGGTAGGATCCGAGGAGGACGACCCAAGAGCTGCTTCCGTTCTTCCAGCTGTTTTCTTTTTCTGTTGTACTTTCGTTCAGTTGTAGCTGAACTTTCAGTTGGGTTTGTGTTATGGCCCATTTACTTTTTAGCACTTCCTTTTTTTACTTAGTGTTTTACATCCACTTGTACTCTGTGGTGTTTTGTTTACTTTTATAAAGGCAATGCCTTCCCAGTTATCGGGATTTACGCCTTTGGTGCTAGTCGCCAGCCCCTGGTCTATGGAAGACGGGCTTGGGGTAGTCACGACACGGGCCCCGAGGATGGGTCGTGACACATAGATTCATCAACTAGGATGAAACTAAATAGTACAAAAACTATAGAAATAGAAACCATAAATTTTCTTATTCAATATTAGATATTAATAATTAAAGTGAAAATAGATGATCACACACATTATATTTTCAATTTCCCATGATTCTAAACAACCCCCACCATGGTTTGACTAAAAATTAATTTATAGAAAAAAAGTATATTGGTTCCTAATTGTAAAAATTAAAAAAATATCAACAACTTTAAAATAAATTCTTGTATTTTTAGGATCTATACCTTTGAAATAATTATTATCTTAGTTTATTTAATTAATATATTATTTTATATATTAAAAAAGAAACAAAGATTCATATAAAAAGGCACTTCATTGAATAAATTAAAGAGGTTTCTTATAGGAAAGGTTATGTTTTTCACACCTATTAAAAATTTAATAGAAAATTATAGAAAATGAGATGTATTTAGAATACTGATACACATCCAAAACATCTGAAAATTATAAAACCCCAAATTAATTTTTTCCAAACATAATAAAAATGAGATAATATGTACATAGAATAATTGGTTTCACCATAGGAAATATATGAAAAGGAACCTCTTCACCATCACTGAAACCAAGGTAGCTAATATTGCACCAATCCTTCCAAAATTGGATGGGTTCTCCCATAGACTGAATTTTTTATCTTCTACATGAATTAAAAACATATTATATTCCTCTATTTCAACAGTTTTGTATTAAATATAATATAATGACATTGATACTATTAATTGGATATTTCAGTTCTAAATATCCTATGAGATAAACAGTGTGCTCTATATAATGGTGAATGTTAAAAGATTTCATCCTCAAATCCCCCAAAACTGTAGTTTTATTAAAATAAATATATTAATAAAATTCTTTAGGAGTTAATTTATCCTGTTAGAAATTATGTTTTTCATTTTTCCATCTACTTTTAGTAAGTATCACTATGAGTTATATTCGTAGAAAATCAATTTATTATTATCAACTCCACTTTAAGAAGAACTCTCTTAAGGTCATATATTATTTAATGATGTTTTATATATATCGTTAAAAATAACCTTCCATCAAATTATTCCAAACACCCATTAAATTTTAGATAAGAATACATTCCCACATCATTATTTATACCCATTTTATATTTTGAAAATCTATTATTCATTCTATTTTTCATAAGCCATTAATATAAATATGACTTAAAATTTAGCGGTTATAATGAATTTATTATGGCCTTCTAATGGATACCTAAAAATATAACTTTTACATAGAAAAAATAGTCCATAGAAAATAATTTTAAATATATAAAACCACGAAATATCTTATTTTCATTGTTATCATTGTTGTTTTTTAATTTTTTTTAAAAAATATTTTTCTTAATAATGAATATTTTTGTGGAATATCAAATTGTAAGGATGAAAATGTGGGGTAATCCTTATTAATTAAAGTATATTTATTACTATTAATTTTTAATAAAAGAAAAAGGGGGTATAATCCTATTTTGGATGGTGCATCGTACCATCAACACATGTGCTAAAATTCTCAAAATAGCACTTTTATGGTCCACTTTACACTTCAAAAGTCACATAGATCTGTGGTGCTTTCTGGAGTCTTAATTGTCCTGATAAATCAATGGGTAATATCTGTTCAGGCCCGTGATAGGACAAAAATCTCTAGTGGTATGACCCATTTTGCTAAAAGACTTTGATCTGAACACTCGATCAGATTAGGGATGATCTTACAGATGTAAGCGTTTTCTAGCTAGTAAGACCTATCCCTCTTTGATGATTGGTATTAATTGAATGGATGAGATTAAATATAAAAATAAAATATGTTTCTATAAAAGTTATTATACCCATTTAAATGGTTATTATTACATATCTTAATATATTTTTCCATGTTTATAAAAAGGATCATCAAGAAGATTGGAATATTACATCCAACTATTTAATCCACTCCTCTGATTACACTCTTTATTAATATTCATCTAATTCCATTAATAAACATTAAAATAACTTTTTTGGGGTGAAAAAGAATCCCTTTTCAAATATCTCTTGTTTCAAAATATTTTTATGGAATACTCTCTACAATGTACTTTTCTTGAGTATTGAGATATTATTGTATCATAAATATAAATCACAGGAAACCCATAGTTCTACTATTTTGGTTTGGATTAATAGACACTTAAGGAGAGAAACATTATATTTTTCATTAGTGAGATCCATATAATAGCTTATAAATTCAATTCGATAACCTTTATCCACTAATATCCCCAAAACATCATACTTCTACATTCCCATCCACATGGATATAAAGATTCTAAACAATGCGATGACGGTGCTAAAATTTGATGGATATAACATCAAAATATGGGAAAAGATGTTTCAATTACTAATTTCCATCCTTAATGTGGTATATGTGAACTATAATCCTATTCCCCTCACATTAATAGATGAGATGATTAATGTTTCCCTTAGAATAAAAACATTTGAAATCAATGACCTTATTTGTTAAGGGAATGTACTCAATGCTTTAGATAATGACCTCATCGACAAATATCATCATATTAAAAATTTAATGTTGATATGGGATTAATCGATGAAAAATAATAAAAACAATTATATGGTTAAATAATGATATCAATAATTTTTATTTCATAATAAATGTTTTTGGTAGATCTATTGTGGAAAATTATACCAAATACAATGTGTCGTACATCGTCTAAAACAAAACAAGATTGACATTTATGAATTATAATTGTCACATTCTCCCTCATTACTATAATAATGTTAAATATTTTCTACATAAAAATATGAAAGATATTTATATCATTGATTTATATAAATACTATATAATTGAGGGGGAATATAAAATCCATGAGGTGGAAAATAAGATTAATGATCATAAATACAAGGTCCTAATGTCGACGAGAGTGAATCCATCTGGGTCCTATGAGGGTGAAAATTTTCAAGAATGTCCACACAAAAGAATTTTTTAATTTAAGAAGACAGGGGGATTCCATATGGAAGTATAGGACACATTAAATGATATTGTCGTCTTTTTAAGAAGAAAGATGAAAACAACACTTCAAAAGAGAACTCTACAGACACGATCATTAAATAGAATGTGATCAGGGATAAATCATCCTGGTGGGATGATTTGAGTGCTATAAGAGACATGTGAAATAAAAAAATAAATCTTTAAAATAATGGAAACAATCAATGGTGGTTCATCTCTCTACATGGGGAACTCAACAAGTATAAATATTCAAGGGAATAGATTGGTTGATATTGAGTTTACATCAGGAAATATCCTCACCTTAAATTATGTCTTATATGTGCTGGAATATCATAAGAACATATTCTCAGGGATCTTTTTAAATTAGAATGGTTTTAAGATTTTATTCTTGGTAAATATCATTATTTTGTCCAAAGGGGAAACACATTTTGGAATAGGTCACTTGTATGATGGATTTTTCAAATTGAACACAAATAATATTTAAATAAAATTTCTATATTTTTTGTGATTTATATCATAATCATTTAGGTCATATTAATTTTAACAAAATACATGATATGATAAAAAGTGAATTATTACCTATTATGGATAAATATGATAATAAATGTGAAACTTTTATTGAAACTAAAATAGTAAGGAAACCATTTCTATCAATTGAAATGAAATGAAACATAAATGAATAAATACATAGTTATATATGTGGTTTAAAGACAACAAATACAATTGGAAATAAAAGGTTCATTGTAAATTTTATTAATTATTATTCTAGATTTTCCAATGCCTATCTTTGAAATTTTAGATAGGATGTTATAGATAAATACAGTAACTAAAACAATTTGGTTGAAAACCAATGTCGGATTAAAATAAAATTCCTTAGATCTGATAGTGGTAGGAATAAAATAATCCTTCATTATTTTAATCCCTTGGAACTATACATTATGTGAAAAATCCATATACACATCAAAAAATAGTGTAGATGAGAGAATGATTAAATCCAATACATATGGATCTAATTTCTATATGTACTTTTTTAAACGACCCAATGATTGTATTTTTACCCAAACTATGGTTTCTCTAAATATAGAATCTATCAAAAAAATCAAAGAGTCTATTTCATCATTTGATGCACCTCTTTGGAACTAAGTTTTAAATGATGAAATTGACTTGATGATTGGGAAAATGCATGGATATTATTTTATTTTCTTGAATTGTCACAGCTTATTGTTTTTGTTTTTTTATTTGGAGGAAAACACACTGTAAATAGAACTACTAAAAAATATAAATCTATATTGGTAGAAAAGGGGTTTACTTAAATGAAAGTAATCAATTTTTTTAGTATATATCCTCCAACACATAAGTCTACTTGGATTAGAATTATTATTACTTTATCTTCCATATATAATTTCAAAATTCAACTAATAAATCATAATATATCATTATTAAATGGTGAATTGTATAAATAAATATATTTGAAATAACCAAAAGTATTCACTATCCCTGTAAAATAAAAATATATTTGTAAATTGGTACAATACTTATATATATTAAAATATGTTCCAAAACAATAAAATGGGAAATTTAATGTAATAATCTTAACAAATGGATTTATAGTTATTCGATTTGATAAATGTTTTTATTATAGCTTTAACAAAAATCATGTTGCTTTTATTTATTTATATATTGAAAATATACTTATATTTGTAACAAATATGAATAAAATAAATGATATTAAGTCTATTTTTTATAGAAACAATTGATGTGAAAGACAAAGGCGAGGCTAATGATATTTTTTGAAATAATTTTTTTTGAAATAATAATTTTATTATTATTTTTGAATCTTATTATATTGAAAAAGTCATAAATATGGTCAAAATTTTTATTGTTCACTAGTTTCTACTTGATATGCTTCTAGGATCAGTATTCTACTGAATCCTAGTCGGGCAGTTGCTCAACTAGAATATGAAAGGGTTATTAGGGGTCTCATGTATTCAATAACATTCAGAAGACCTCATATTACATATTATTTTGTAAATATGAGAGGTTATATAAGTAATTCAAGTTATGAATAATGAGATATAATTAAAAGGGAACTCATGTATCTAAAAGGTACTACTAGTTATGGTATATAATATTGTTGAAACCACATGGTACTAGTAGGTTATTTTGAAGAAATATTGACAACTAATCGAGAGGATTTGTCTTATATGTGTGGTTAATGTTTTACACCTGGTGGTGGAATGATACCATAGGGTTCGAAGATACAATCATATATAACAAACTCCATAATGGATTCTTATTTTTTATTTAACAGCTACTAAAAAGAAAATGAAATGGAATAAATCTATTTTATCAAATCTTATATTGTGTCTTATAATGATATCTATGAAATTATATACACTATGATTGTAAAAAAACATTTTCCAGGACATGAAATATTACATATACTAGAAAATTTAGAAAATTGGTCTCATTCATTGCTTTGTGAGGTGGTTGATATAATATGGTATCATAATAGTGGACTTTGTCAGATCGATCCAAGATTTTATTGACTATCTAATAGGGGGAAACTAAATTTAGTTAGTAAAATACATCCTTAGGAATGTGTTTAAGATACTTTTAAAAAATTAACTAATTGTTGAAAACATCTAAACATGGGATAACTTCACATATATAAATTCTATATAGGAAATTATATCATATGTGTGAGGGAGACACCAAAAGTATATTATAAACTGGGAAAATTATTCTTGGTGACCATGATAAAAAGGATGTTGGGTTTAAAACCCATAATTTAAAAATTATTTCAAACATGTGTTGGTACATTAGAACTATTTTTTGTTCACATATTTGAATGTAGGAGTGCGGCCGCTCTAAAGAACTTATGACTTGGTCTATCATACATTATTGAATGGATTATTGTGACATGGGCATATTTGTGTGTAGGAGTTTATGATTTAGTAAGTAATTTCAATAGACATTTGTAGGATGACTCTAGTTGTTATTGAGAGATATATGATCCGAGTAGTTTCCACAAGTTTCTCTATTCAAAGTTGATGTGTCTCTACTATATAAAAGATAAAATTGAAATACACATTAATTTATGAATGTATATTCCAAAAGATTAAGATAGTCATATTCAAAATACTGTTTCATATTATTTTATAGTGGTGGGATATTGTTTTTTAAATTTTTTCTAAAATACTTAACTTTTTTTATTTTTAAAGGGAGATTGTTTTTGCAATCCCGTATTGGAATGTGGGAGAAGAAGGGTTTTTTTAATAATGTAAGTATCATTATTAATATTTTAATGTAATAAAGGATAAATTTTGTATAATATTATGTGGGATGGTGCACAACACCATCCAAATGAACATGTGTGTGCATGTAAAGGTGAAATGTGGAACATTTATGGTGCACATTGCACTTATCATGAAACATCGGTGGGAGGTTTTTTGAGGTTCCTTAATTTATCATGATGAATATGTGGTTATTACCAGTCTAGGAATATGCTCTAATTGGTTGAACCAATTTATTTAATGGGTTCAATCTAGACTATCAATTAGATCATATATGATCTAATGAGTGTAAGAGTTCTTTGGAGAGTGTGATCTAGGAAACACAATCAATTAGGTGAGATAAAAATGCCATTATTATCTATAGAAATTAAATACCTTTTTAGAAAAAGTAATACACTCATTTTAATGTGTATGATGACTTATCTGAATAGGTTTCCCTCTTTCTAAAAAAATTATCCTCCAACATTTGGGAAACATACTTTCAATAATCAATCCACTCTTAAAATCACTCCATTTTCCACGATTCCACGAAGGCCTTTAATAAGAATAAATGGAACATTATTGGTATTATAAAACAAATAAATTCTCAAAGATCTATTATTTCAAAATCAAGTTTAAGGGATACACTATTGAAAGAAATTATGTCGAGTATTCGGAAACTATTTTATCCTAATTATGATTCACTAATTACCCAGAGTACTACTATTTTTGTGGAGGTGAATCTACTCTTAAAGAGAGATACATTTTAACATTACGACATGAAAACCATCTAACATAATACAAAGTAAACGATATATCATTTTATAACATCCCATGAATTTTAATATATTTTCTCTTTTAATAAATGTAATAAATATTTATTAAAAAATAAAAAAATCAAGAAGATGTAATTTTATTGAATCAATAAATTCAATTTACTACATGAATGTCTTCTCAGAATAATGATTTTGGAGTGATAAACCAAAATTCATCAATATCTATTAAATATCGCGACATATGAAAAACAAAATGACTGTATGATCATAGCTTGTGTATTTAGGATCATCTATAAAAAGAAATTTAGAAAATTGGATGTGAGTAATAATACAGAGAAACATAGAGATTAGAAGAATATTTATAGGAGAGGAATTTAGAATATAATGATATTGGATAATAAGAATTTTTTTAGGGTTTGGTGTTTATGGGATAAATTATATGTTCATTGAAAAATAGTCATGGAGGTTTTTTTAGTAAATATGATTGTGAAATTAATAATATAAATTGTCATTATTCCCTTTTGAGTATATATATATATAATATAACTCAATTTATAGTGTTTATAAAAAATTGATAAATATAATTTTTTTTATAAAATCAATACAAAATGTATTATATTTATTATTATTTAATAATAAATTATAGTGTCTATAAAATATAGAGGTTGAAAAGTAAATCTTATAAAAATTATAACAAAATTTTTGCGATTAATTTTGAGGATTTTTATTTGAAAATAAGTGTTTTCTAATAGGTAAAAAACAAAAATTAATTAATATGTGTGTTGTTTGAAATTATGATAGGTAAAAATCATTAATGTAATCATTAATAGAATGGAAAACAATTATCTTAGTAGTAAATATAATTATTAAATAAAAATATAAAATTACTGTGGTCAAATATACATATTATTATTTTTAAAACATACTTTGTAAAAAATCCATTTTTTAAATAATTATTTAAATTTAAATTTATTTTAAAATAGAAATTCATTGTTTTCATATTATTATTTTATATTTATGATATTTGTATGATTTTATTTTGTTACTATAGTGATAATATTAAATAACAGTAATGTGTTTTAATACATTGTGTTTAAAATTTAATAAAAACAACTTAAAAGTAAATTATTTTCATGAGAATACAATGTTAATGAATAATGTAAAAATATATAGAAAAGTATATTAAAATTTATTTTAGAAGAAAATTAATTTTAAATTCGCATATTATTAAAAATTGGCCAAACTTTACAATCCATCAAAGAAAACTAAACCATGAACTTATGGGACATAATCTTGACCAATCATGACAGTGTGCCTGGAAAGCTCACAAGGCAACAAGGGTTGTGTGAGAACCTACATCATGTGGGAATAGTCTTCTTAGAAGCGTACAAGGGTCCAGGTGGGTCCGGCCACTGTCGTATAGGTGTGTTTAGTGTTCCACGTATGAATCCCTACAACCATTTAAAGAATTATATATTATGGGATCAATTATTATGTTATTTAAGATCAACATAAATATAAAATTTTAATCAGGAACTTATGGCATTGTAGATCTACTTCAAAAGTTACATTAATGTGTGGACTATATGATCCATTTTATATGAGAGGTTCAATTACTCATGGTTCCTTTTCTTCCATGTGACAATTTTAAAACACTCAATGTTTTCATCCCCGCCTTCCAACCCACTCTATACCTCATCATCTAACCCTTTTGATTCCAATATTATAATTTTCTAGAAAACATCTCCCATAGTTTTATTAGGGAATAGAGCCCAAAACCACAAGCACAAACTTTTCTCTGAAATATCGCTAAAGACTTTGGTGTCTAGAACTGGGATGTACAAGCACCAAAACCACCACAATAAGTCATTATTTTATATGGATCTTATCCTCCCATGGTCTTCATTCATAGAAAAAATTTATAAGAAAAAAGATGCCTGTAAGAACAAAGTACAAAACAATGTACAATTATATAACATTATTCGAACTTTTTTTCCAAATCCATAGGATAACAGAAGAATCACATTCATTCAATGAGTTGAATAATCTACAATGGAAGAATTTCCATCTTTCAAAACACTACCTAAATCCCTAGATAATGTTCCACTAACACCATTCAGTCATCACATCTTATGGCTCCCCCATTCTAGTCTCCTCCCTTTCTGTTATAGACCTCCAACTTTGGATATGGTGACTTTGTCTCTTTGTGTGATCCTAGGTTGGATTCCCCATATGTTTATCCACCTACACCTTTGTAATGGGTTGTCTTCAACTAGTCATCTATAATCAAAAAATGTCACCCCATCTTCAATATAGACCCCAAGTCCATATCTCTATTTAATATAGTAAACAATAAATTTTCCATCCATTAATATTGTGAATTAATTATCCAATATTTTTCAGAGAAACTCATCTAATAATGTTGAGATAAATCTTGGCATTAATGATTTTCTCTCTCTCCAATAAATGTGTTGGACCCATATCAATTTTTTCTTGAGAATCATTTTGGCTGGTTAATTTCAATAATCTCTCAATCGAAGTATATTCTCGTGCTCTCACCAATGTTGAAACGGGTTCGACATACATTCATCATTCTTCTAGAGTACATGAATGGTTCTCCACACAATCTTTCTTCAATACTACAGGATTTCATTGAGGTAGTTTATCCTTAGGCTTCAAAAACCCCAATTTGAAGATTCCACAGTCTATGTGAAACTCATCTAAATGACTCCATGGAATATTTATCACATGCAATCAGGAATGAGTTTTCATCATCCAATTTTGTAAAAATTCCAAACATAATGTTTTTCCATGAAGCATGTCCACATACTCACTATATTGGTCTTCCATGCATTTTTTAAGACTCCACTAATGAGCATCTACACCACCCAAGATCTTTTTGGTACACAAAACTCTCGAGACACCATCAGAACCGACACCTCATTCAGTAATCATAGATTCTGAAAAGTCTAATGTCATTGGCACGATGGAATCCCACTGAAACATATATCAATGGAACAGTGGAAACATGGTCCTTTTCTCCCAATACTTCCAACCTATTTCTGACCCTTTGAGATCTCATCATCCTCAATAAAGGCCCTTTTAATCTCTTCTAATCAAATGAATGATCATTTTCATAGAGTCTAAAACTATAATTACCCTTCTCCATCCTCAATTTCATGTAGAATAGGGGCACTAACTAAATCTTCCGTCGACTAGAATTTAAAACTGACAGACTCACAAGATATCTACTTCTTTAAAACTGATTTATCTTACAACTAACATAAATTATAGAATTAATCAATCATTTATATCTATTTTTCTCTTCCAGATCCCTTCAAATTCAGAATTTTAGTATTCTTTGACAATGATCCAAATGTCCCCAATGGATAATATCATGTTTCATGACAGCTAAGGATTAGAATATTTTCTATATTCTACTAACATCACTGATACATTCACTATTTTATAGTGACATTATTTTAGATTCATGGTAGATAAACATACCCGAGGAACCCTAGTAGTTATCCACCAAGATCTGACTATCACAAAAAAATTAACACACCACTTGAATCATGTTGGAAAACTACACTTTTGATATCTCTAAGACACCTCTAGTACAATTATTATCTTCTTGTAACATTCTTAGATTCCTTGATAAACTTCTGCAATGGATATCTTCCATCGTGTTCTACAATCGAACACTCCGCCCAATCGCACTGATATAACTAGTTGGGGATCAGATACCGAATCAAGAAGAATGAAACATTCTCCAAAATATCCCCCATGGCTCAGTGCAGTGTCTAGGGTGCCTGGACTTCCTAGTTTTGGACACCAATGACATGGGGAGTCTTCCAGAAAAAGTTCCACACTTGTTGGAAAACATGCATGCATGAACAAATTACAAAATAATTCAAAAAATGATTTTGTTGTATGTTATTTCGTCATTTATCAATGGGAGAACAACCATATCTCCTTTATTCAATTAGGAGAAACATCATGGACACGAGAATTTCCATCTTCCCAAACTCTACATAGATTAATCGAATATATGCCACTAATATTGTTCGTTTGCCACATATTTCAGATCCTATCTTATGGTCTCTGCCATTGCATGTATCAACCTCCACCTTTGTTTGGCAATGCCATTCATTCATCAATTGTACTAAAAATGTAAAGGAATCCATTTAAATGGACCCCAAATCCTCATATCTAATTAATGTAGTGAATTTAAATTGTTCAATCAATTTATATTCATAAATAATGCCATAATAATTTTTCGAGAAAGAAATAGATTAATGGTAAGGTAAATCTCTTCACTATTGATTTTATCTCTATCAAATAAATGGGATGGATCCCAATCAATTTTATCTTTAGAATCGTTTTCCTAGGTTTAGTCCATCATGTTTCCCAATTTTAGTGCCTTTATATACAAACACTGTCATCTTCCTTATGATGTCAGTAGTTGGTTAGCATATAACCCATGAACACAACAAGTGGTCAATAATGACTTTATCCACCATGATGATTGATGAGTGTAGTGTTGCACATGGACCGATCCCCTTGGTAATTTCCTTACTCATGGTTGATTGGGATTAGTTGACTTGGTGGGAATTTTAGGGTTTATAAAATTGTAATTTTTATGCCTACAATTATATGGGTCTTCCAATCATCTTGGGATAATATTTAAAGGTAAGTGAGAAGATTAATTTGGGAGTTAAATATAGTTGTTGACACATAGAGCATTTTTTTATAATCCAACTAGATTATGTATACAAAAATGGGGATTTTGTAGTTTTGAAACTTCATGGGATTAGGAGACCTTCCCCAAGAATAAACCTTGATGTACCTCAATTTGTGTTAATTCCTTTTATTTTACATCTCAATGAGTCAAATTATTGATGGAGTGCTCTTAAGTTCATTCTATACAAGGATATGGGTATGTAGTGGTTTAGAGGTATGGAGAGATAACATATTTGAATATTTTAACATTAAAATGATTTTATTCTATGAAATCATTTTTATGATAGTAATTATTTTAATTTAGGTAATTTTACTTCTTCTCGTATTTACGGGCGAGATTTCGGTTAATTTTTAAGTGATTATTTTTACTGTAAATGTGTTTTGTTTTTAAATAAGTGTATCTACATATATATATATATGTCATTTGATACAAAACTATTTTTATATATTATCTACATATATCAAATAAATAAATAAATATATATATATATATATGTATGCATGTTTTAATTTATGTAAACCTATTTTTTATTTTGATATAACTATATATATATATATATATCATTTTATGTGAAACATTATATTTACATTTGTATAATATAACCTAATACTATTGAATTCCATTTTCTACACACATATATAAATTATTATATTGTGTATCATCTAATATAAAACTATTCTTATTCTTATATCAATATACATATATGTGTGTGTGTGTGTATATATATGTATCATTTTTTGTAAAAAAAATTCATTCATATATCTACATAAATGTATATGAATGTATACATATATATTTATGATATTATGTAAAACTGTTTTTATTTTGAAATCTATCAATATAGGTTTATAAAGGTATATATGTGTATCATTTTCTGTAAAAATGTATCCATTCTGATATCAATCTATATGTATATATATATAAATATATATTATTTTGTGAAAAAACTATTTCCATGATGATATCATTGGTTGTGCATATAAATTTATATATATATATGTATAAGTTTATTGTAAAAATATTTTCATTTTGATAACAATGAATATGCTTATAAATGTATATATGTAAGTATCATTTTGTGTAAAACTATTTTTATTCACACAAAAAAAAAACACACACACACCTATATATATATATATGCATATTAATGTAGGTATATATATATCATCTCTCGTGAAACTACTTTTACACTGGCATATATGTATATTAAATTAATTCCTTCTTATGATATGAATATTAGGGCCCAATGTTTTAAATAATTTCCATGCCATTAATAATGAAAATCACAAGCCAGAATGTTTTTAATTCCAATGTTTTGAACTTGATCATTATATGAATTAAGGTAGTAGATGGGGAGTAAACCCATACCCTTATGGGAATTTATTCCAACTATGTAATTGGTGGTCTTGGAATTATATATCCCTTCAATGCATTGGGTAATGTTTTAATCTCATGATATATCATGTATAGTGCGCAAGAGGTTATCCTAAGGGTACTATAGGATTATGGAGTAAACCTAATCAATTATGGGACTTTGTCCCACGTGATTTTGTTGTCTATGGAATAATCCATGAATTCCTATTATGAACAGCCTTCGAAAATTTTGTATGATCCATAATATTATTTTAAAATAAACACTTATGATTTTATAAAAGAGATTTTTCAAGGAATCAGTGTATTGAAATTTCCTATAGAATAATTATTTTTCATTATATAAGAACTCTTAATATCTGTATGAGGTATGTATTTTCATCATATATGAAAGGGTATACTATTAAAAAACAAAAAACATATTTTTTTCCTCATGTTTTGAAACCCCATTAAAGAGGTTTTTGAGTGAAACCCCTTTTTTCCTTTTTTCATAGGTCATAAGGATGTGTAGATGTTAGTGAGTGGTTAAAGCCCTTCTATTGTGTTTAACTATTGTATGGGAAATGTTTGTTTACTTGTTTTGCTGGTATTTCTATTAGAATGCTCTGATGTATCCTAGATCGTTTTCACTCTAAACCATTGTGATCTCAAGTTGGTTTTTAAAAATAAATGATAAATATTTAAAAAATAAAAAAAATATATAGATAATATTAGAGTCATACAAGATTGTATTAGAGCTTAGGTTTAGAGAATATTAGAGGTTGTTATGTAGGGAGGTCCTTCTATCATTAAATTAATTGTGCAATTTTTGTAGTTTTTCACCTTAAAGGGAGATAATACATGAATAAAATTATTATATATATTTAAATAAACTTCTAGAATTTTATTATATATGTTTTTCATTATTAAATAGTAAATGAAAATATATTAAATTTCCTTTTATGAAAACAATATAGTTTCGAGATGGATGGAGAAATATATCACAAAATAAAAACATACCTTCTTGAGGACTTACATGAAAACATTATTGCAGAGTCCAGATCACATAGTTTCGAAACATTTTTCAACATCCAACATTCCTTCAAAAATATTTACGGAATATCAAAAAACATCACCCTAATTCATAATTACAATGGATCATGGATTGCCCACTCTTGAATATTGAGCTTCCAAATCATTGAGATTTCTTATCATGGGAGGCACCACCATGGAATTTTTAAATACATCTCCTTTTCCTAAGATTATGATGCACAATTTGATTTGAAAATAGATATATATGTGGGATACCTTCAAGAAACCTATATATAACTTGTAATTCCTTCCAATCATTTTGAAAACCTAAAGATTAAAGTAAATAAAACAAAATTTCAAAAATTTCAAAACAAAACCCATCAGGATATTTTATAAAAATATTTTTCATTCTGATGTTTTGAAAATTTACATAAGAAATGATTATTTTCAAAAGGTGAATCATTTCCTCCAACATTGTGATTCGAGCTATATAAGTTATGTTTGGACTATGTAGGTGGAATATATTGAAAGGGATTTGAGATATTGTTTCACTAAGTGGACAATCACCCTTCGTGAGAGATGTGATAATTAGAATTGGGGAATTCTTAATGGCATGGGGTAAGAAACCCTGATGTTTTGTGATTTTATTTTTTCTCAATTAGTGAAAGATGTAATCCAATTGCGAGGAAACCATTTTTTATGGGGTAATATGGTAACATTCAAGAAATATAAATATATTCAATCTTTTATTAATGCAATATGTAAGTCTTATAAATGAAAAATACATGAATAGGTGATTTTATTGAAATAATAAATTAAATTAAGTACAATAATGACTCCTTGGACTAAGTATATCTAGGATTTCTAAACATATAAAAATAATTATCAAAAATATAAGACAACATATGAAAAACATGACACCAACAAGATCACGTCCGATGTATTTAGGATTAGATAAAATAGAAATCCAACTAATATGACAAGTTTAGAAATATATAAAATGATAAAGATATTAAGCATTTTTGAAAGTGGGGAATCTGGAGTATAATGAGCTTGTATTATTGGAATGATAATTATGGCGAGGTGTTTCTGGGATATATAATATGTTTGATAACAAATATTAATTGATTTTGTTTGTAATGAAGATGATAGTGATAATAATAATAATAATAATTATAATAATAACAGTATTTATTCCTTTTGGAGTATATATATATAAATGATATAATTAAATTTTAAAATGTTTATAAAAACATTGGATAACTATAATTTGAAGTTATAAAATCAATACACCAATTTTAATATCATTTGATCTTTAATAATATATATCAGTGTAAAAATAAATGTTTATATTTAATAATAAATCTTTCAATAAATATAAGATAATTTTAGTAAGTATTTTTTATTTTTATTTGTAAATATATATTTTTTATGATGTAAAAAGACATAAATTAATTCAAAAAAATGTAGTTTTAAATTATGAAAGTTAAAAGTAATCCATGTCAACCTTAATAGATAGAAAAAAATAATTAATGTAGTGAATATAATATTTAAATAAATATATTAATTATTCACATTTGTGGTTATATGAACTTATTATTATTTTTAAAACCTACAATGTATAAAAATATACATGGGTTTTATAATTATTTAAAATAAAAATAACGTTAAAATGGAAATTATTTTTTTTGAAAATTTAATTTTAAATTTAAGATGTGGATTTGTTTTATTTTTGTTACTCTAGTGATGATATTTAAAAATATTAATGAGTATTAATAAATTATGTTTGTAATAATAATAATAAATATAAAAGTAACTTTATTTGATGAAATTTATAATTTTATGAATAAAGTATAAACATATACTAAAAGTAGTACATAATATATTTTAGAAGAAAAATAATATTAAAATCTCTTTGTATTAAAAAATTGGACAACATTATTGAATCCAACTCATCCATGTTATTGTGCACAGAGAGGCATGTAAGGGGTATGGAGTGTCATCCCATCCCCATATAGGTTTCTGTAGTGTTTTTGTTTCAGAAATTCATTGCCATATCATACATTTAGTGCAACACTATCAAATATTAAGAGCATCAAGACTGAAGTAATGATAAATGTAGGATGAAAAACTCACAACATTAGAGATATTATTTAAAATATCATTTTAACTTTGGATTGTCTGATCTGTTTTATATTATTTGTTTGATTCCTCACAGTCCTTCTTCTTCCATGCTGTAATTTTAAAACCCTTTACCCTGTAATCTAGTCCTTACTCTGCACGCCAAACCTCATAATCTCACCCACTAATTCCCACCTCATAATTTTCCAACAATCATACCCCATAGGTGTCCCAGTTTGGTTCAACGTTTTACCACTACAATTTTCTTCCTCATGGCATCAGTAGTAGGTGGTCCAATAACCCCTGATTAGGCTATGAAACCCACCATGACTTTATCCACCCCGATGATCGGTTAGATTTATATTTCACATAGATCTATCCTCTTATGAATCTCATGACACAAATCTAGCATGGATCGATAGACTCGATGGGTATTTTAGGGTTTACATATTTTCAGTTTCATTTCAGTATTCCCATGATATGAGACATTTGATCATCCTTTATTAATATTTTATGGAATGTGGTAATATTATGCCCGGAGGGAAATGAAGTAATTTAGACACAAAGAATTTTTTTATAACCCAATGGGATTATGGGTATAAAAAAAGGTTTTATGGTTTTTTTCAAAACAAAATAAATGGGATAGGGTCCCAGATAATTATAAAAAAGGGGACCTGAGAAGCATGAACCCCGTTTATTCTTCTCTGATTAGAGGAAAATATGTGAACGAGGTTCACACTTCTCTTTTTACCATAAGAGAAGCATGAACCCCATTGACCCATTTTCCCATAAATTCTAAAAAAGGACCCAATCAAATCTCATTAGTGTCTTTTTATTTTTGTTTCAAATCCCTACATAAACTCTTTATCAACATATACATTCAACTTTTAATAAGGTAAAATTTTTATATATATTTTTTAATTTTATAATTGTTTTTATATGTTTTGTTTCTATGGTTTATTTATTTAATATGTGGTGTATATAAATTAGTGTGTTTATTCATGGTTTATTTATTTAATAGGTATTAATGTGTGTATGGATGTATAAATTAGTGTTATGTATGATATAAATTCAGAATGAGTTATTGTTTGTTGTATGATATAATTCATATTAAATGTTTAGGAAATCTAAATAAGGCGGGTCTAAGATATAATTTATATTTAAGGATTTTTTTAAAATATATATATTTTTAATTTAAATGCAGACTTTAATAGATATAAATTTATATAAAATATTTTATTTTTAAGATCAAATAAATTTAAATTACAATATTCAATACACTAGCATAAAATTATTTTTAAATTTATATATATATATATATATATATATAAATTTAATTTAAATGGTGAGTTGATTTTATTTATATGTATAAAAAATGTTATATTTAAAGAAATATAAATATAAATATAAATTTCTTTACATTAGTTACAGAATTTAATAATATATATTATTTATATTAACTATCTTATTTACTTTTTTAAAAAAATATATTAAAATTATTTTTGTTAACGGTATAAAAATGTCTTCTATAAATAATAATTTTATATTATATTCCATGTAAATAATTTTTATTTGAAGTAATAAAGTATGAAATATAATTACTTAAATATTAGAAATTAGAAAAGTGACAAAAAAATTATATATATGTAATTTTACTAAATTGAAAATAACATATGTTTATATTATTTTAATGGTTATTATGTAAGTGTAAATTATTTTCCTTTTATTAAATAATAATAATAATTTTAACCAGTAAAATTAAATTTTATTAGAATAATGAATTATTAGTTCATGTAATAATGTATAAAATATGATTACTTATATTTTCGAAAGTAGTAGAATGACAAATAAAGAATTATATATACATTTTCAATTTTATAATACTAAAAATAACATCACTGTTTTGTATTGTAATGCTTATTATTGTAGTGTATATTATATTACTTGTCATAAAACATATTTAACGTATTTATTAAATACATATACATATATGTGTACATGTACACAATGAAAAGAAAAATGTTTTGAAAAAAAGTATAGGTATTTAATATATATTTCATCTTGTAATATGTAATGTTAGATAATATTTAATAAATAATAAGTATACTGAAAAAAAAGTTACCAGTATTGTGTGATGATAGATCTTGAGGTGACTGACCAATGCATAATTGAAATTGCATGACTTTTTGTGTTTTTCGTTATTTAATTTTCAATAATTCAATTTTCATTTCTCTATAGATTGCCTTAAAGTCATCCCTCACATACTATTTAAGTACATTCATTTTTTATTAAAAACGTATGTTATTTTATACCTGTAGCCCCCCTCACATGAATTTGAGTAACTTTTTTTAAAAACATGTAATTGACAAGAGGCATTCCTGAAAAGGCGTTCGAGAACATGTGTTCGATAAGAGGCATTTCTATTTGAATAGAGACTGGCGGTTGCTGAAATATTTGATAATAGAGACTCTAGGACATTGTTCACCCACAGGTTTTGGTCAGATTATCACATAATGATAAATTAATCCATATTATGTCTCAAGATCATGTTATGGTTATTTATTAATAAGTAATTAAAATTTATTAAACATTTGATGTTGTGTTAAAAAATATATAACATTTTATTTAATTTTATGTGGTAATAATTTCACCATAAATATTCATCAATAGTGATAACCCAAACCATTTAATAATTCATAAGATCAAGTCAATTATTCCATGAAAACAAACTTAATGAATTTAAAATTATCATGTATTATATAATATTTTATAAATATATTTTTATAGGTATTCATGTATGTGAAAATATATTGCAAAGGTGAGGTAATTTATACTGAGTAATGTTTTAGCTATATGATTTCACGTGAAAAAGTGGAAAATATTCATGGTTGTCTGGCATTAGATGATGATCACAATAAGATTCATAGTCATTTAAAACTGATGACTGATCAAGCTAGTACTTCAATAACATATCAACATATTAAATATCCATAATTTTTATGTTACACCATGTACCCTCCGGTCAATGATGAGGATTGGATGGATGTATATTTTTTATTCTGAAAATAATGTAATAAATTATTATGGAATTATATGTGGTAATTTTTTATATTGATAAGGTGCAACTGATTACTATAGAACCCAATTTTGTTAGCTCAATATAAGTTGGTCCTTCACATTACTCTAATCCATTTCCTCCTCCTCATATGAATCCAATGATAGTACCAAATTTTGAAGTATGAGATAATAATTTTTATGGAAGTGCATATGAAATACCCTTGTGTACTGTTGATATAGTGAATGAATGTTTATTTGAGGATGAAGAATCAATTGAGGCATCATGAGATGATGTGGGTGAGGATGATGTTTGGAATGAACATTATGGAGTTCCTATGAGAAATAGACATCTATGCCAGGGTGATGTGGGGAATGAACCTTATGAGGATCCTTTGAGAGACTTGAATCCAGGACACCCTCATGATAGTTGAAATCATCCTTTAACATTGAGTTCCTATGTTGAAGGAATGTCATCTAAACAACATTTTGATTGGGATTTCATTACACTGGATTCTGAAATCTTAGACATTATATGTAATAAATATAAATCAAATGATAATGCTATATATATTAGGTAATGATTTCATAGTAAACATTCCATGAAAAATTTGATAGAACAATACCACATATATGCGCATTTCATAATTATGGTTGATGAGTGTAAGAAGAAAAGATATCTAAGTAAATGTAAATTCTGATTAACATAAATATATGATAACTTTTTTTCATGTTGGAAGATAACAGAATTAGAAGGACCACACACTTGTGTTCATCAAATCATGTAACATGATCACTCTTCACTTGATGCATATTTTATATCCACTATTATTGTTTAGATCATATGAACGTGTCAGGATGTTCCCATCTCCCTTGTTCAAAAAATAATTCACTAGTTTTTTATCAATAATATAAACAACAACAAAGGTTTAAATGAAAAATATAAGAAAATTGTAATAGTGTATAGTGATTGGGATGAATCTTATTAAATTTTTCCACAACTTATGGAATTTATGTCTCTCAACAATCAGATTATTTATCAGTTGGACACTATGGATTGTGTATTCCCCAATCACCGAGTTGATTGATCAAAGGTGATGTTTGATAGGATTTTTTGGGCATTGAGGCCACAAATCACTAGTTTTCCCTAGTATAAATATTTTATTTAGTTTGATGGAACATTCCTTTATAGAAAGTATACAGGTGTTCATCTCATTGTTTCTATAATGACCGACCCCAAAATCCTAATGTTGGTGCATTATTTTATCATATTGGAAAGATTACAAGGGATCTAGTCCTAAAGGACTGATCATTTTTGCAGTATTGGAAAATAGATTACATACATGAAGCTTACATTTAAATTTCTAACATAAAACACAACATAAATAATCCTTCGATAATGTCATTATTCCCTTATCTTAAAGCTGTATATAAATCATAATATAGTTCTTGGAATCCTGGGAAAATAAAATATAAGAAAGGGGTGAGCACATACTCTCAGTAAGGATAAACAATATAGTAGAAGCTATCATAAATAATCATAAAATTTTAGGGAAAGACATAAAATGGAAACCCAAGAACATTAACCATAATAATTAGCATAATATATCAAAGATAAGTTAAATAATTACATTTACATATTAACAAGGATATTCTACTAGTCATGTAATCACATGTGACCTTAAAAACTAATCTCATAATGATGGAATGCATAATACTGGAAATCTTAACCACAATGTAAAGGCCTCATGCTAATACCCTAAATATATAATTTATCAAAGCCTTGTTCCAAGACACTAGTTTATCTCATGAGACATACCGATGCATCGAGGGGCTATAGAGGTCCCTTACTATCAGATACTATGTCCAATTCATTCCTTATATGAAAATGTTGAAATATTACATAAACAATCATATTAAAACTTGCATTCCAATTGTCAATACATTTACAATAAACCATGAATGGTATAGAAATATCTCATCCATTGTCAATCATATCATAACTCATTCAATACAATATAAAAAATTTTATTATAATAAATATTTTTCAATCAATAATAATATCGAATAAATATGTTTACATTGTTGAAAATGATCAGAATAACTCTCTAAGAGAAATATCATTTTTTTGTGAAATAATTATAAAGTCACACATTTATAAAGGAATTAATTTAAAATATATTATTGAATCAATGTGTCCAATTCCACTTTTAAACTATTGAAGGAATTGACATTTTAAAACAATCACAATCGTATAAATAAATCCTCAAAGTCATTTTGAAAACATGGACATTAATTAATAATATTTTCAAAAAGAAATCATTAAACCATTTAAAATAATGATCTTACAAAAGATCCCCATCCGAAAAACCTTAAAATATTCCTTTTAAAAACATTTATCTAAATGATGGACATGGAAGATAAATATGTCCCTCGGTAAATACTTACACATAAACTATCTTGGATAACAATGAGATTGAGGAATTAACCCTTACCTTGTACTTTCATTTAGTTAAGGTTACGTTTAAGCTCTAGTATAATGACCATAGTATGTTGTTAAATTTAACCTAAACCATATTAATATTTATGATATCATATATCATTAATTTACGAATTTGTACTACCAATTTAATAATAATTTCCATGCTAAAGTAACATTTTGGGTAATAATAGTTTTCTTTATTGTTCGTGTTTTAACTTGTTATTCTTGATCTTATCACATAGAACATGATTTTAATAATTCAAAAAATATAAAACATGATTTATATATCATATATATTCTGAAAATATAAATATTTATAATAGATATATATATTAAATGGAAGCACCGTTCATGGAGATGATAGTCCATACGTACGCATGAACGTTGTTTTCAATTTCTTATCGTATAGTATAGAAGTAAGTAAATGACATATATTTATCTAAATAAATATATATTATACTAGTAGAAATATTATTTCATATACCTAATAATTAATAAATATATAAATTTTTATAAAAATTCATTAAAGGTGATCAATGAAGATGAATCTCATCGTGTCGTGGAGACGGTAATTCGTACGTACGCACGAGTGACAATATAATTCTATTGATGGTGAAAAACTATTTAATTGGAAGGTATATTAGATATAAAGATCATGAACATGTTATATTCTTAATTTAAATTAATTATACTCATTATTTGTTTATCCAAATAATGTAGTATTGAATAACAAACTATACCATGACATGGAGACGATAAGTTGTACATACACACGCATGGTGACTTTTGTATACATAGGATGGATAGAATAATGAATATGGCTGTAAAATATGGATAATAAAATATCAGCATGTGTAAGGTACTGGATTAATTATTTTTGTATGGTAACAACAAAGAAAGAGTATTTAGAAGAAGAAAATAAATTTGAAAAAGGTGATAAAATAATTACCTCTTCTTGGGGTATTTCATTTTGATTTGTACAAAAGGGATCCATAATTTGTCTTTTTTCTCATGGTAATGCCTTTTTTTGATGTGAGGAGAGATGGGAGGAGATTGTGTCATGGTTTGGCCGACCCAAACGGCTTTGGAGGAGTGAATTTAGGAGCATGGGAAATACCATTTTATAAAAGAGGTGAGGGGAAATATAGGAAAATATTGAAATATTAATTTATTATAAAATTATTTTCAGTTTATAATAGCTCCAAATATATAACTTTAGAGTCCAAGGCAGTTATGGGTTGAAATACTCTCAACCAATAGGGTTTTATAGAAGTATAGGTCCCCATATTACCATTATCTTTAGGATTTAACAATTAGTAAAATTAGTTAACTTTTTCCATGTATTATTGTATCTTTATGATAAATGGTTAATATAGTTATTATAAAATTACAAGATAACCTAAAGTAATTAATTAATGAAATATCTAATATTTTATAATTAATTTGTCCTAATATTAGATTTTCGGGACTATTATATAATTTTAAAAAATAGTATTTGTTTTAAAAACTCATTTATACCAATTTTGACACTATTTAGTATTTTATTTTGGTGAAAGTCATCATAAACATGATTACTTCAGAAACAATAAATTGAATCACCCATAAAATTTCATATTAACCTATTAAATTCTTGGATGGTATAAATATTTTCAATTTACATTTATTTAAATATTTATAATTAAATTATATTAATCATTCATTAATAACGTAATTACTAGATCATTATTGTGTCATAAATAAAATTATTTATTTAATGTTTAAAAATTATAAATATACTTCAATGATGTAAGAAATATTTTTATCTTGCTAATTAATATTTATATATGAATTTATATTATGTTTACGGCTATGTTAAAAAAAATTTAGTTATTAAAATTTGAATTTAACACTTTTAACCCTTCATTCAGTAAAATATAATAAATTTCGTAATCTCATCCATGTGGATCGAAAATGATCATAATTTTTTCCTACAGTTGATTTTGGTTGAAATAGACATATATAGTTGAATTAGGACATGTTTTGGGGTAATTTTATATTATTATAATATTATTTTTACAATTAATTACCTTATAAACTTTTAACCGTGGTAAATAAAATTAACATGTAACTATTCACCAAATATTATTTTCATCCAATTGAACCAAATTTTGCATACTGATGAAGACCAAGCCTATTGTATTGTTGAAATTGAATTCCCTAATATAGTAAAATTACTTTTAATGAAAATTTATAATGGGCCTAGAATGTGGGCAAAACACATTAAAAAGTTCAATGAAATTTTATATATCTAATCATACTATAAAATTAATCAAGTTACATTCATTTAACTAATATTTTTATTATATATCTATATTGAATTTCACATAAATTTTAATTCAAATTAATTATTTAAATGGAAAATTTAGTTTTTATGTACTATGTAGTATTTTTCACTATTCATCAAAAATTGAATATTTTTTGAAAGATAAAAAAAATTTCCCTCAGCTATTTTTGATATAATGAATTGAAAAATGATTTACATTGTACCAAATTCAATTTTTAGGAGTTTATATAATAAATTTTATGGAGATGGTGCTACGGGCTATGGGAGACGGCGCTCCCTCTTTCTTCAATGGATTTTAGGGTTTTGGTTCGGCCATGGAGATCCCGTTCTTCCTCAGCTTCAATCGGATTTCTCCTTCCAGCGGAGTGGCATCAGCGGCTTCATCCTTGATGTCTTCTTGTGATCCTCAGTGATCAGAAGATGCTTGAAACCTTAAAGTTGTGGACAAGTTGATTTCTTTTGTCAGTGTTCATGCGGCTTCGAAGCCTCACGCTGGATCTGCGGAAGCTTCACATCCATCTCATCCGACCTTGAATATTCATGTGATACATGGTGAACTATAGACTTCACTAAGTCAGGAGTTGGTTGATGCGGCTGTAGATTCTGTTGAGGCATTACTACATGATCTGGTTCTGCCCCATGAGGCGTTGCTACGATATTTGGTTCCACCCCGCGGTGATGTTATTCTTGGTTCTAATTCCACTTATGATGTGATGAAAAAATCAAATGAAGGGTTGAAATGGGATGGAGCCTTTTCATTTTCACGGTTGAAGGACTCAAGTCCTAGTAAAATTCTTCGCAAGGGTTCTTCAGCTCACGTTGAAGCAAATCCTGCAGCGCTTAATGAGAGAATGTCAATTGGAAAAAAATTATTGATTTCACGAATTTTCCTTCCTAAAGGTGAGAAACCATGGAAGTTTGATGATTTGATCCATAGAACCTCGCTTTTTGGGGTTTCTCTAATTGGAAATGTCTTTTTCTTAGTTGAGGATTTTTCCACTACCTTTTTCCATCTGATGATCTGATGCTTCAAGCATGGAGCATGGGAACCTTGTTTCTAAAACCTGGATTTCTTCATTTACATGAATGGTCATTGGATTTTAATGTCTCATGTGCAATAAATTCTTTTTCTTAGATATGCGTTCCTTTTCATGGTCTCCATTGGGACCTCTGGCATCCGAAAATTCTGCATGATATTGGAATGGAAATTGTGACTCCGATTCGGCTTGACAAAGAGACCGAGGATGTTCGGTTTGGTCATTTTGCAAGGATGCTGGTGGAGGTTGATCTCAGAACCACTCTGATTGACAAGGTAATCCTTTCCACTCCTTCTAACAACATTCACATTGATGTTGAGTATGAAAAAAAACCGCTTTTCTATAATGAATGTATGGTCATTGGACACTCATTGGAGTTATGTCAGAGGAATGGTTCTTGTGGGGAATGCGGGGAGAGAGGAAATTCAGTAGATCTCTGTCATATCAAGTCAAAAGGTAAGGATTCGATGTTTCCAAAATCCACTACTCATGAAGGTGATTCACTTAGAGAGCATGTTCTCAATGTTCCTGATTGGATCAATACCTGAAAATGGTTATTAATTGATGTTTCTACAATGAAGGAACATTGTGGCCCCTCTACGACTTTGTTTGATTTTGTCAAAGAGGTTACTCCAGTTGTGGAACTTGATACCCTCCAGGTTGACGTCTCTAAGAAGAATGATGCGCAACAACAAGCTGATTTCCAGCAAAGAAATCTAGAAACTTTTCAAAGATTCTGAATTACCTGAAAAATGGGGGAACATTTCTGAGGTTGAACAAGGGAATGTGGGTACCCCGATTAGGGTCTCGGGGAGTGGCGGTCAAACCTCTTACAAGGATGCAGTTTTAAGTGACAATACAAAGGGTGCTGCTAGTGAGGGATTCACCTCTGTTCTTGTAAAGCAGACACCACACAATGCTTATTCTAATGTTCCAAGAAACGTGTCTACCAAATCGTTTTCTAAGGTGTCAAGTAAGATGGATACAAATATTTTTAAAATCATAAATTGGGAAAAGTCTCAATCAAAGTGGGAGACAGTTGGTGACTCTGATTATGGAAATGATATTTCATATTATGATCTCTAGACCTGTTTTTCTGGTGGATGAGGGAATTTCTGTTTGCCTGACTCTGTCTGTTGCTCCTTTATAACTTTTTCTTTCTTTTTAATAAATGGTCAGAATCTTTGCTTCTGGCTGGACTTGTCTGGTATATTCAATTGTATTATTATTCACAAAAGTACGTAAATAGTTTTGTTAAATATATATCTATTTTAACAAAAAATATATATTTCATTATAAATATGTTTAAAAAAAATTATAAATTAGATTTAAAAATTATTTTTTCTATTCATACTATAATATTGAATTTATAAATACATATATCATTCAAACGATTTTATATTAATGTATTTTTTTTAGAAACTCAATATATCTTATAACACATTCCAAGTAGGTGTGGCGTGCAATATATTCAATTAATCTACTTTAAATAGATAACGTACTATGAAATCACGGGGTTTTGCATTCTCCCCTACATCAATAAATTGAGTCATCGTAATTGGAAATTGTACTTTTCAAATTAAAGGGTTATACTGAAAAAAACCATTATAGAAAACCTACATATAAATAGTGTTAATAAAAGGTCTAATATAAAATAAAGGAATGGAAGTATGAATGTTACTTAAAGTAACACATACAAGGGTTCTATGTAGTAAAACTTTGACATGGAAGAGAAATCTATTTTTTATATTCTGATTGAGAACTTGATATGGAGAAATTGAGGAATCACAAGGCTAGAAGTCAGTGATGATCTAATGGACCATTCTATTCATCATAAAAGTACTAGGATAACATATTTGGTTTTTTGATCCTTTAGATTTGAATAATTAATTTTACATTATTGATTAAGAGTATAATTAATGATAATTATTTGTCTAATTCCAACCATAAGCTCATATTTCTCTTTAATATATAATAAAACACAAAAATATTTCATTTATCCTAAACATATAGGGTTTAAAAAAACCAATTTATACATCATCTATTAGACATTTTAAATAAAAAAAGTATGTTACAAACTAGGATATGAATAGGAAAGTTTTAGGCAATGCACCTTTGTCTCCCTTCGGTTGTGGTTTTAACTCTCACAGCCTTGCCAAACACGACGGGTTATTGCCCGTCCATCGAGTTGTCTTTTTCATAAAATTATAACATTATAAAAGAAATCTAAAGAAATTTTTTATCCTCAAACAATAGAACCCAATTTCCAACAAAATCCATTCCATCCTTTAGGATTATCCAAAATACTTCTATAAAAAATGACAGTTCAAAAAAGTATAAGGAAGTTCACATAATGAAGATCTCTTTTTTGCTCATATTAACATGGGAATACCTTCAACATGTATTCTCTTAAAACATAGTAAAACCCAGAATTACTATAAATACTTATTGAATACATTCATTCTCCCTTATTCATTATAGAATACTTGATATACTCCTTAAATCCAAAAAATTGAATACTCCAAAAATGATGGAATAAACAAACCATTAATCAGTTCCAAGGTAGTTAAGTATATCCAATATAATTTATCCAAATCAACCATATCTTATTCAAAAAATCCATACCTTAGTATCATGACTATAAGAAGGATTATTATTCTTTAAACCATGTATTTTCCAAAAAAAATTAACTTGCTATTGAGTCTCTTTTCATAGTACCATATAATCTCAAATCCACAATGAAATAGTACTACATTACAATCCTAATTTATTTCCATCATTCACATAACCTGTACATCGTTGATACAACAATCAAATGACATAATTTATTAAAAAAATATAAGAATTCTAATTATTCATCATCATCTATGGTAGTATCCCAGCTTGATTATTATCCAATAACATCATTTGGGGAGTACTCTGATGACTGAGAAATTGATTAGTGTAGTGGCCCAACACCTTTCATATGAATCAGTATACATTGGGAACATTATTCTTACCCTTTCAATCATGTACTTGGTGTCCTTTTTGTCCACATTTATAAAAAACTCTCATTCCCTTCAGGAATTTAACAAGGTGATTCTTTACACAGTTATCACATGTGTGAAAATTCTTTTTTCCCTTCTTCCATTTGTCCATATTTTTCTCTGTCATCCTCTTCTTCTCTTGCTTACCGTCAATGCCATATGAATCATAGAATTAATTACATATCTTATTAAAAAATTATACTATTTCATCATTTGACAAGAATAAGTGGGAGGCTATTTCCATTCTAAATTTTGGGATAAGAACATGAATGATATGATCCATATTACTATTGTGATCATGTGTATTGATGGAGTTCTCATTCCTTCTCCTGGTCACCATTTCTAAATGATGACATACACTTGGTTCGATAGTATCATAATGTATAATCCTAAAAACTAGAAACTTTTTAAACATTAATTGATGATTTTCACATATCTAGTCTCATAATCCTAAAAATTGATTCTTTTCAAACATATTTACTCATAAATCATTTATAATGGTTTGTAATGAAAATGTGAATTATTCTAAGCATATCTCCAAAGAGTGTCAAACAAAGAGCACAGTAAGTCCCCTTGTCATGTACCAGGATACCCCAGGTCAGGCACGAAACTCTCTGTCAGAGCTTACAATCCTAGATACATCTATGCCAGAACCAAATACACTTTTAGTATCGAAAAAGGGATGTATTTATTGAAAAACCCAACATTATATCTACATTACCAAATTTTTTGAATGTTCTTCTATACTAATCCTCAAAATCAATCTTAGGGTAATGTTTCCTAATCATAGTTTATGAGAATGTATTTTCCGAGGTTATTTCTAAACATCATCTGATACCCACTGTAACACCCTTACCCCAAAATCCTAGTGTCGGTTCATTAATTTAATTCATTGGCACGCTTATAAGGAATCTAGTCTTGAAGGGCTGATCAGTTTAGCAGTCATCAAAAATAGGTTACATACATGAACTTTAAATTACAATTTTTAACATAAAGCACAACATAAATAATCCTTTGATAATTTCATTATTCCATTTCCTTAAACCTACATAAAAATCACACTAAACTTCTTGGAATCTTGGGAAAATAAATCATAAGAAAGGGGTGATTTCAAATTCTCTATAAGGATAAAAAATATAGCAAAAACTATCATAAATAAACATAATCCTTTAATAAGAGGAATAAAATTGGAAGACAAGCCCTTTATAAACATATACATTATCATAATATGGAAATGATAAATAAAATAATTCTATTTAATTATTCACATGGATATTATATAATTCAAATAATCACATTCAACATTAATAAATAATATCATAATAATGGAATGCATAATGTCGGACATCTTAACCACTAAGTCAAGGCCTCGTGTCAAGAACCTAAATATAAAATTTGTCAAGGCCTTGTTCCAAGACACTATTTTGTCTAATGATACCTAACGATGCATCGAGGGGATATAGTGGTCCTCGCACATCACTTACTAAGTCCAATTAATTCCTCATATGAAAATGTTGAAACATAACATAAACATTTATATTAAAACAAGCATACAAATCATCAATACTTTAACTATAAACCTTTAATGGTACATAAAATATCACATCCGTAGTCAAAAATATCAAAACTCATTTAATACAATATTGAATATTGTATTATAATAAATCATTCTCAATCATGAATAATATCCAATAAAGGATGTTGACATAGTTGAAAATGATCAGTAAAACACATTGAGAGAAATATGCATTTTTTCTGAAATAATTTAAAAGTCACACATTTATAAATGAATTCATTTAAAATATATTTTTTAATCCATGTCTTCAATACAAATTTGAATTTGTTTAATGAAATTAATATTTTAAAACCATCATGCCCGTATAAATAAATACTTAAATCCATATTTGAAAATATGAACATTAATTGAAATATTAAGAAAATTAAATCATAAAAACATTTAAAATTTTGATCATACAAAAGAGTCCCTTACAAAAAACCATAAAATGATTAATTTTAAAACGTTTTTAAGGAGATTGGTGAATTAAAGCTTACCTTGTACTTTCTTTTAGTCAGGTTTACATTTGACCTCATGTATAATGACCCTAGAATGTTATTAAATTATACCATATCAATATTTTTATTTATGTTTCCATATATTATTTGTTTATTACTTTATACTACCCTTTTAATAATAATTTCCTAGTTAAAGTAACATTTCAGGTAATAATCACTTTCTTTACCGTACGTGTTTTAACATTTAATTCATGATCGTATCACATTAATCATGATTTACATAATTCCAAAATTAAAAACATGATTTACATATCATATATATTCTGAATATAAATATCTATAATAGATAGATATATCAACTAGAAACACCATTCAATGAGACGGTAGTCTGTACGTTTGTATGAATGTTGTTTCTATTTTCTAATTGTATTATTTGGAAGTTAGTAAATGGAATATATTAATCTATATAAATATGTATTATTCAAGTAGTAATATTATTTCATACACCTCATAATTAATCAATATATATTTTTATAAAAAAAATTGAAAGGTGATCGTTGAAGATGAATCTCATCGGGTCGTGGAGACGGTAAGTCGTACGTACACACGTGCGACAATATCATTATATTGATGGTTTAAAGATGTTTACATGGATGGAATATTATATATTCAGAATAATTACCATGTTATATTCATTATTTAAATATATTATACTCATTTTATTACACATCCAAATAATGTAGTCTTGAATAACAAACTATATCACGATGTGGAGACGGTAAGGCATACGTACACATACTAGGGACTTTTTCATTAATAGGATGGAAAGAATAATGAATATTGTTGTACAATATTTATAATAACATCTTACAGTATAGATGGTAATGGAGTTATTATTTTAGTATGGTAACAACCAGGAAATTGTAATTAGAAGAGGAATAAAACTTTGAAAGAGTAGATAAAATAATTAGCTCTTATTCATGTTTTTCATTTTGATTTGAAAAAAGGGCTTCATAGGTTTCCTTTATGATCAATTAAATGCCTCTACGTTTATTTTAGGGGAGTTGGGAGGAGATTTGGGTAGGTTTTGGGCGAGAAAAATGGCTTTGGAGGTGTGAATATATGAGAAGGTGAAGTACCCTTTTATAAGAGAGGTGAGGGGCAGTTTATACATGTTTATGTCACCATATTCACCGTATCTTTTAGATTTAACTCTTATTTAATAGCTCAAAATGGATTTATTTCTAAATCCCCTCAACCGATAGGTTTTAGACATGTTTAGGTCACCATATTAACATTATCTTTTAGATTTAACTCTCCATTAAATAGTTTAACCTTTACCATGTATTTTTGTATCCTTATACTACATGGTAAATATAGTTACTATAAAATTACAATAGAACCTCAAGTGGTTCATTAATGAAATATATGACATTATCTATATTATTTTTCAAATTCTTAAATTTTTATGACTATTATAAAATTTAATAAAATTTAATTTGTTTTAAAAACACATTTATGTCAATTTAGACATTATTTAGTATTTGTTTTTTTTAAGTCATCACAAGTTAATTACATTGAAAAAAATACATTTATTCAACCCTAAAATGTCATATTCACCTTAAAAATTCGTGTATGGCTTCAAAAGATTCAATTTAAATTTATTTTAATATTTATAAATAAATTATTTTAATCTTTCATTAATAAGATAATTACTGCATCATTATTGTGTCATAAATAAATTCAATTACATAATTTCTACAAATTATAAAAAGAATAACATGATATATTAAATCTTTGTATCGTTTTAAATTATATTTATATTCAAATTTATATTATGTGGAACCCTATATAAATAATTTTTTAGTTATTAATTTTGAATTTAACACTTTTATCCTTTTTTTAAATAAAATATAAAAAATATCCTAATTTAATTCAAGTGGATCATAAAGGATCATATTTCATCATAAGGTTTATTTTGGTCGAAATACGATTATATAATAGAATTATGACATGTTTTGGTGTAATTTTATATTATTATAATATTATTTTTACCTTTAATTACCTTATTTTCTTTTAACTGTGGTAAATAAAATTCTAATGTTACTATTCCCCAAAAATTATTTTCATCTAATTGAACCAAATTTTACATACTAATGACTACAATGTCTGTCATATATTTGAAATTCAATTCACTGATGTGGTAAAATTATGTTTTATGCAAATTTGAAATTGTGCCTAGAAGGTGGGTAAAAGACGTTAAAATGTTCAATGAGATTTTATATATATAATCTTATTTTAAAATGAATCAAATGACTTAAATTGAACCAATATATGTATTATTTATCTATTTTTACTTTTTGATGAATTTTAATTAAAATTATTTATCTAAATGAAAAAGTCGGTTTTTATATAATAATCAGTATTTTTCACTATTCATAAAAAATGGATATTTTCATAAAAATACAAAAAATTTACCATAATCTAATTTTTATATTCCTAATTCAAAATTAATTATATTTCACCAAATTCAATTATAAATACTATCTAAAATTAATTTTATTATTGTTCATAAAAGGACGTACAAAGTTTTCCTAAATATATAATTATTTTATGAATAAATTTACATTTCATTATAAATATGTTATATGAAAATTATAACTAAGATATAAAATTTATTTGTATCTATTCATATTAAAATATTTAATTGATAAATAAATAGATGGTATAAATAATTATAATGTTACTGTGTTGTTTCACAGAAACTCAATCTTGCTTATAACACAAGCCAAGTCGGTGATGCGTGCAATATAAGATATTAAATTAATTTAAAGTGATAAATTATTATGAAATCATGGCATGTTTGAGTTTCCACATAGGATGGTAATATTTCTATTGTACCACATGCATTCTCTTTTGTTGAAAAGGAGAATTCAGAATCTCGGTGCTGGTTTTTGGCATGTGTATGCATTCATGTCACATAAAACCAGAGAGTGTGTATGATATCTAATCATCATCGAGTGATTATAGAGTCCATAAATAGTTAAGGGGTTTCTTGGACTGATCTGAATGTTTTTTATCGATATTTCAATAGACATATTGCATGTAATGCGCATAATCATTTTAGACATGTAGAAATAAATAAGGTCTTCTTCAAGTTGGTAATGTCTTTCTAAACATGATTATTTTACAGAAAATTTAATATTCATTTTAATAAAATATAATCATTCAATATTAGCATATGAGCCCCAAGATGAATGCTTTGATAATTTTCATGAATATATTAAAAGGGAAAATGACTATGTGTATGAATATATGATGTGGATTTCAAAGGAAAATATTTATTAGCATATGACAGTTACAAGAGATATGGACATTTTAAAACTAATATGGTGGAGTGTCTAAATGTGGACCTAATGGTTGTGTAGAAACATCTGATAACATGCTTTTTACAAGATAAATTTTGTAGATGCCTGTACTACATTATTGACCAGTCCAAAAAGGCATGTCCGATGATGGAAAATGGAATGGGTTTTACTCAACAATTTAAAAGTGACATTAATCGTATAATAAATCGGGAATTAATAACGATTTTTCTATCTATTGATCATGAAAAATAGGATATTTCATATAGGAGGGTACTATAATCAGAAGACATGCACCTGTGATTGAGTGACTGTGGTCATGTCGGATAACAAGTACTATGATTCAAACAACTTTCAGGCATTCACATATCCATCTTCACATGTTTTTTTATCTTTTTCTTTGCTATATATAACATGGGAGCCCTATGTTGACCTGGTGTATCACATGGTCTATTTGGTTAATAGTTATAGTGAATCTTGGATTCTTGTTGGTGAATTTTATCCTATCTCAATGCCTACTAATAAGATGACAATCATCAATGATATTTCTAGGTTTCGTAACATGGTTTTTGTAACAACCCGATATTTTATGATAAGTATTATTTTTAATTTATTTGATGTCATGTGTTTTATGCTACTACAATATTATCGTGTGCTATACGCCACACTGTATTAGCTTGAAGTATACGCAACACGATTCTTAGATTGTGTTACACACAATCTCAAGTTCATTTTGTAATAGTCATTCTATGCAACATTGAGTGTATATATATATATATATGTATATTCAATGTATAAATGAATTTTTTTATACAAAACAACAAAGAAGTCTTGCACTACACGAAACCCTGACTTGGCTTGTATTACACGCAATCGCGACCATCCTCAATAGCGTGTGTTGTATGCAATACCATGTTTTACTAAACAATGATATATTATTATAATATTATTATGAACTAGCCGTTATTAATAGTATTAAATAAATTTTGAATTTTATGACATTATTATTCATCTTACACATTTTCTAGAACATGGTATAAGAACAAAATAAATGTTTTGGCTAAAATAAGTATTTTTAAAAAAATGCAGTTTTGCCGCCTTTTGATGGCGCACCAACTTTAAATATAGTTTTTAACATGTTTATAAGTTAAATTTGACAAAATAAAATTCTTCTTTGGAATCAAGAAATAAAAATTTACTTTGGATAAATTTTTCATATTATTCTGATAACTTTCATATTTTAATGAATAGTAAAAAACGCTTTATTTTAATTAAAAACAACTTTTTTTCATCATAATAACTTATGTAGTTAAATTATAATATTGAATGGTCTTAAAGTATAAATAGAATATATTTTTACCACTTAATATAATGTATGTCATTATCATTGATTCTACCTTGAATTCGTAGGTTAAATCAATTCAATCTTTTGTAATATTTTAAACAAAAAACCGTTTTCTTTCGACAATGGGATTAATTTTAATTTAATTTCTGCAACTTATGTGTATTGAATTTTGAAAAATGGATTCCATATTTGGAATCAGTGGGTCCAAATTATATTAATACACTTCTTTTTTATTTTTGGGCATTATGAATAGAAACTACGGTAAATTTTATTTACCATAGTTAAAGGTAAATCTGGTAATTATGGGTAAATATAAGATTATAAAATTACCCTAACACCTGCCAAAATCCTATTGGATATCTAAAAGTCGACCCATATAAACTAAGGGTCGGATTAGAATCAATTAATGGACTTTTTTTCTATGAAAATAACTTATTTATTTTTAAAACCAAAGAAAGTGACAACATGTCACTCTCTTAAATCTTATAAGTATATTAATTTTAATTTAGTGATAAAATTTATGAAACATCAAACATGAATAGTATCCAAAAATCTAATGAAATTATCTACATCATATGAATTTATTTAAAATTTTTGGGTATTAAATAATTATCATTAAGTTTGACACAATAGAGATGCCGAAATTATTTATTTAGTGAAAAATCAATAATATAGTTTTTATTGAAATATTAATACATATTTAAAGGCCTAAAAATATGAACTAAAATTATTATTAGTGTATATATAAACCCTAATCATCCACTGGCCGAATTGTTGACCATTTGGATCCTTATTAAGATGATTATGACAATTATATTATTTTATTTTAAATGATGCCAAATTTGTCACCTTCATAATTTAATAAATATAACAATTAAATTATTGTGCTTTTAAGATGCTAAATTAGATTAAAAGTGTTATTGTGAATTTTAATAGATTTATCTTCATCATAGGATTTTATTTTAAATTTTTATGCAAGAAATAAGTATATTAAATAATTATACAAAAAAATGATGTAGTTATTATTTTATAAAGAGATAAACCAAATAAATGGTTTTAAAAATAATAAAATAAATATTATATGAACTATTTACTATGCTCCACTAATTTTCTAGATACATATGACATTTTATGAATCTATTAAAGATTTTATTTCAAACATTTCTTCTGTATATATTTTATTTAAATTCATATAAATGAATAGTGTCAAAATTGACACTATTGATATTTTATAAAAATAATATATTATAAAATTGTTTACAAATCAAAAAATCATTTAAAAATTATAAATTTAAATTTATATGGTAGAAAATGTTATAATGTATCCAATTATGGATAATTCACATCAAATAAGTAATTATTTGTTATAATTTAAAATTTATAATGTTATTACCACAAATAAAATTAAATTGATTAAATAAGGATAAATCAAGTTGATAATGTTTAAAATAAATTCCTAACATGTCTAAATTTGATTGGATGATGAGATTACAACCCTATGTCATCTAATATTTGGATATGAGTCATTTTTGGAGGTTTTTACGTGGGGTAAGATTTATTATAAATTAATATGTTTAATAATTCCAAAGGTGCCCCTCTCCTCCCTTATAAAAGGGCACCTCCTCCCTATCCTCCTCACACCACTTTGAGCTTTGAAGCTCTACCAAACCCTATCCAATTATCTTCTCCACTTCCCTAGAAACATCATAGATGTCCTGGTCTTCTTCAAAGACCAATTTTAGTGCCCTAAGAGGAGGTCTCAAAGAGGCGCTTCAAAGAAGAGGTGATGTCCGTTACCGATTCTTTCAACTTTATTTCTTCTTCCACATATTCTTCTTTAGTTGTTTCATTTTGAAGTAATAACATAAGTATCAATAATATACTGTTATGTTATTATAAGTATGAAACAACCATATTTCACCATCTATCCATCCTACGGAAAACAAAATCACCGCGCGTGCGTACGTACGGAATACCGTCTCCACGCCGTGGTGTAATCTGTTTTTCCACCAACACCTTACATGGATGGGTATAATGGTGTAATGAATAACTATATATGGTTATTATAACATCATACAGATTCTGATATATTATACCATCCACTACAATTCTATAATTATGGGAATGATATCATCTCTCGTGCGTACGTACAGACTACCGTCTCCACGACGCGATGAGATTCATTCTCCATGATTAACCATACATGAATGATCATAAAGAATGTATATAATGAATAATAATTAAATATATGAAATAATAATTCTACTGGATTTATGTATATATATATATATATGTATTTCATCTATTTAGTTTCATTCAATTCAATAGGGAAACGAAAACAACGTTCATGCGTACGTACGGCCTACCGTCTCCATGAATGGTGTATTTCATTCCTTATATCGATCTATAATATATGTGTATATGATGAATATATATTATATATAAATCATGTTTTACATTATGGAATTATGTAAATCAGGATATAATTAATAATATCAAGAAACGACAAGTCGAAACACATACGATAAATGGAATGATTTTACCCAAAACGCTGCTTTAACATGGAATTTACAAAAGAATGGGTAATATAAAGTCATAAGTGAAACATATATGATATAATAACAATTAATATGATTCTGTAATAAGTAAATGACATTATTTAAATCATTATATAGGAGTTTCGAATACATACGAAGCAAATCGGACCTCAGGTAAGTGATAATTTTGCAAATCTCATTTTTATCCGAGATTGCTTATTCGTAAGTATTTACTGGGGTTATTTATATCATCCATTTCCATGTTTTATAAAAGTGTTTTCATGTATTTTTAAAGTCATTTTTACCCATTTTTGACTTTTACTACATGGTATGTAAGGAATATTTCCTTTGTTTACGTTACGAGGAACTTTTTTGACTTTTCTGACAAAAGTAAGAGGAGAATGTTATTTTAACTTATACGGCGTGAATGGGTTTTTATGGTTTAATAACTCCTCATTTTCATGAATCTTACTCTACATGATTTTAGGACTATTTTCAACAAAATACTTTTATTCGAAAAGTGCATGTCATTTTTTTGAAAATAAAATGATTTTGATGAAGAAAGGATATTTTCCACAAGAATTCATTTCAAATGTTTTATCAAAACCATTTTCCATCTAAGATGACATTATTTGATATGTGTACGTTTCAAGTTTAATTTCTCTATGATTTATATGGTTCACTTTTCATATGATGAAATGTCCATTTTTTTATAAGGATTATGAAATGATGGGATGATGTTTATGAAACCCATTTTATTCTTTGGGTTATGATGAATGTTTTATGTTTATTTTGTGGAACATGTAAGAATGATTTAATTATGAGATGGGTGGGACTTATATCTCCATCCAATTCATTGGGTTAAGATTTATATCTCATGAGATAGACATGGCTGGAAAGGCAAGTTAAACCGGTTCAGTAATACAGGACTGGAACGAGAAGTGAACTCGATTCAGAAAGGGACTTTGTCCACTAAGATGGTCTTGGCAGCAATGAATTGGCTAATATGGAAATCATATCATGTGGTTAATTGTTTTCCACCATTGCATGTTTTATTCCCATGCTATTTTATCATGTTTTATGTTCTATTATGATGTATGCCTTATGTACTTCCTTGGTTTATGTCGTTGCTCAAGATTTTGAAGTTTAAACATAATGTTCATGTTTTTAAGTTCAAATGTATATGGTATGTTTTATTTTATCCATGATTACCCTTACTGAGTATTTGAGCTCACCGTTTTTATGTTTTATTTTCCCCCAGGATCAAAAGAAAGGTTTTAGGTAAGGAAACAAAAAGTGGAAGATCTTTATGGGAGATGTTGAAGATCTTTCACCACGATTAGAAGGTTACGTTCCAAGATTCCAAAGACACTAAACTATTACAGTCCTTGTGTGTCTATTTTTGTTATGTATTAAGTATTCTGCAAAAGTAATGTAATGTCCATGTACGTCAAGATTCGGGTCTCTACAGTTGGTATTAGAGGAAAGGTTTAGTCAACCTTTGCAAACTAGAATGCGAAAACGTTAGTGAGATCCCTAGAGATATTTCTAAGGTATGTCTAGGGATGTCCCTAAGGATAAGTATACATATAGGATATAGTCCTAGAACTATGGTAACGATCATAGAATTTAACCTAAGATGTTAGATATTGAAGGTGCTCCCCCTTTACTATTTTGTTTTCCCTAGCATGATTTTAGCCTCTCACACTATTCTTTTTGGGTTTTAGAAAATGGCTGGAAACAGGATGATTCATGATAATGGAGGATATGATGGACAATGGAATGATATTATTCATGAGAAACCACATGAAACGGGATTTGGAAGTCCAAACATTGTTATTATTCCTAATCAGCAATCTCATAATATGATCAATAATCTCAACTTTGGTAAGGTTCCCGACTTAGATAATAAGAGAAAGATGGAGTTTCATGATGATCATAGAGGAAATAAAGTTCAATTTCCGTCATGTAAATCATGTGGGAAGAGGCATGAGGGACAATGTTTCAAAGGAACTGGAAGATGCTTTGGGTGTGGAAAAAAAGGACACAAATCCAGAAAGTGCAAAAGAAAAGGTTCATTTAACACCATGGATGAGGATAATGGTATTGCTACGACATCAACAATGGTTAAATGTTTTAAATGTGGAATGTACATGCATTATGAAAACCAATTCCCTAAGGGAAAGTCTCATGGAGAGAATCAGTACGGTCGTATGGGTAGTATTTATGTTGTTGATGATGAAGAGACTATAAATGATATGTGAGATGAAAGAATTGTTGAAGCTCGATCAATGGTTTAAGAAGGTAGTGGAATGATTACATGTTTATCAAGTGTAATGTTGTATAAGTAATCTCATGGTACTATGGAATAAAGAGACATCTAAGGATTGTTACACTGTTGTCTTTCCAACATTTTGAAAGTGTATGATTAATGGTACTAGTAACCATGAAAGGTTATTCAGATATTTTTGGAAAGTAGATGATATGCGCATAATGAAGGGATAAGGAGAAAATTAAATGTTTGATAGTATTCATGATCTCATTACTGATATAAGGAGAAGGTTATATCATGGTTTGAGTATATAGAATTTTTGGATTTTGGTATGTCGAAAGAGTTTACTTTTGACAGCATTCATTTTTTCACTAAGATTCAATGGGTATTCATTTTTAAAGAGAATACATGATTAAGGACTTAGAATGTTTGGAATGTGACCAACAAGACATATCTTATGATATATCGGGATCAATGATGGAATTAACATTCTTGTTATACTAAATCTCTAGTAATCATCTTCACTATAATAAGAGAGTGGACTGCAGTATTAGGGATAAGCCTAATGATTGGAATGGATTATGTTGGACATAATTTAGTATTGTTTAAGGATAGAAGTTTTTTTTCGATATTATTTATGGGATGTTATAGTAATGTAGTTTTAGAAAAAGGACAACCTACAGGACGGGCGATAGCCCATCGCGTCAGAAAAGGCTGTGGGAATCGATCCCACAACCGAAGTGCGACTGGCCTTTATCGCCTACCAGTGGCCTACATGAAGTCCCTGTTTTGTAGAAACTAGTTTTATTATATTAAGCAGTATTATATATGATGTATAAGTCCATTTTAGGAACAATATATGATTAATCTCACTATATATGGACTTATGTATTTTTGATAAATTTTATTACCTTTTGATTGAGACAAATGTAATAACCCATCATTCTATCACATGATCTGCTAACACTTCACGAATGACAAATTCAACTTCATTTCTTTAAGAGATGAATTAGAAATTGTCCAAAGAACGACCAATGGTGAGACTGTACCAAAATCACGAAATTATTTCTTTTAATTACAATCTCATCAACTTTAGGGAAATGATCTTGAAAACTAAAAATGTTGTCCTAGTACCCTTATATCCGATAAATCAGATGGTACCTTAGATCATCACAAATTTATGGCATTGTGATTGTTGGATTTTTCATATCCATGTCCTCTACCACTCTCCATCAGAACTTGATGGTTAGATTTTTCTTCCATATCCATATTTTCACCTATGCTATCCTATGTGGAAACCCAGTGATTAGTTAATTTGGGTAACCGTTATGTTTCATACTTTAGTTTTTAAAGCCAAGTTTTGGTATTCCTTTTTACGATTTGGGTTTATATTAAACAAACTTTCGAGTAGAAAACCATGTATAACCCCGACGAATTTCGAGGGCGAAATTCATTTTAAGGGGGGTAGAATGTAACAACCCTATACTTTATGATAAGTATTCTTTTTCATTTATTTGATATCATGTGTTTTATTCTACAACAAGATTATCTTATGATATAGGCCACACTGTATTAGCTTGAAGTATACGCAACACAATTCTTAGATTCTGTTACACACAATCTCAAGATCGTTTTGTAATAGTCATTCTACGAAACATTGAGTGTATATATATATGTATATTCAATGTATAAATGAAATATGTTATAAAAAACAACAATGAAGTCTTTCACTACACGAAACCCTGACTTGGCTTGTATTACACGTAATCGCGACCTTCCTCGATAGCGTGTGTTGTACGCAATACTGGGTTTTACTAAACAACGATATATTATTATAATATTTTTATGAACTAGCCGTTATGAATATTATTAACTAAATTTTTAATTTTATAACATTATTATTCATCTTACACATTTTCTAGAACATGGTATATGAACAAAATAAATTTGTTGGGTAAAATAAGTATTTTTCAAAAAATGCAGTTTTACCGCCTTTTGATGGCGCACCCACATTAAATATAGTTTTTAACATTTTTATAAGTTAAATTTGACTAAATAAAATTCTTATTTGGAATCAGGAAATAAAAATTTACTTTGGATAAATTTTTCATATTATTCTGATAACTTTCATATTTTAATGAATAGTAAAAACACGCTATATTTTAATTAAAAACAACTTTTTTCATCGTAATAACTTATGTGGTTAAATTATAATATTTAATGGTCTTAAAGTATAAATAGAATATATTTTTACCACTTAATATAAATTATGTCATTAGCATTGACTTTACCTTGAATTTGTAGGTTAAATCAATTCAATCTTTTGTAATGTTTTAAACAAAAACCCGTTTTCTTTCCACAACGGGATTAATTTTAATTTAATTTCTGCAACTTCTGTGTATTGAATTTGTAAAAATGGATTCCATATTTGGAATCAGTGGGTCCAAATTATATTAATATACTACTTTTTATTTTTTGGCATTATGAATAGTAACTACGGAAAATTTTATTTACCATAGTTTAAGGTAAATCGTGTAATTAAGGGTAAATATAAGATAATAAATTACCCTAACACCTGAAAAAATCCTATTGGATAACTAAAAGTCGACCCATATCACCTAAGGGTCGGATTAGAATCATTTAATGGACTTTTTTCCATGAAAATAACTTAATTATTATTAAAACCAAAGAAAGTGACAACATGTCACTCTCTTAAATCATATAAGTATATTAATTTTAATTTAGTGATAAAATTCATGAAACTTCAAACATGAATAGTCCCCAGAAAGATAATGAAATTCTATAAATCATATGAATTTATTTAAAAATTTTCGGTATTAAATAATTATCATTAAGTTTGACACAATAGGGATGCAGAAATTATTTATTTAGTGAAAAATCAATAATATAGTTTTTATTGAAATATTAATACATATAAAAAGGCCCAAAAATCGGCACAAAACTTATTATTAGTGTATATATACACCCTAAGCATCCAATGGCCTAATTTTTGACCATTTGGATCCTTATTTAGATGATTATAACACTTATATTATTTTATTTTAAATGATGCCAAAGTTGTCACCTTCATAATTTAATAAATATAACAATTAAAATATTATGATTTTAAGATGATATATTCGATTAAAAGTTTTATTGTGAAAGGTAATAGATTTAACTTCATCATAGGATTTTATTTTTAATTTTTATGCAACAAATAAATATATTAACGAATTATACAAAAAATGATGTAGTAATTATTTTATTATGAGATAAACCAAATAAATGGTTTTAAAAATAATAAAATAAATATTATAATAACTATTTATTGTGCTCCACTAATTATCCAGATACATATGACATTTTATTAATCTATTAAAGATTTTTGTTCGAACATATCTTTTGTATATATTTTATTTAAATTCAAATAAATGAATAGTGTCAAAATTGACACTATTGTTATTTTATGAAAATAATATATTATAAAATTGATAAAAAATCACAAAAATATTTAAAAATTATAAATTTAAATTTATATGGTAGAAACGGTTATAAATTATCCAATTATGGAAAATTCAAAACAAATAAGTAATTATTTGGTATAATTTAAAATTTATATTGTTATTACCACAAATAAAATAAAATTGATTAAATAAGGATAAATCAAGTTGATAATGTTTAAAATAAATTCATAACAAGTCTAAATTTGATTAGTTGATGATATTAAAACCCTATCCCATCTAATCTTCGGATATGAGTCATTTTTTGAGGTTTTTAAGTGGGGTAAGATTTATTATAAATTAATATTTTTAATAATTCAAAAGGTGTCCCCCTCCTCCCTTATAAAAGGGAACCTCCTCCCTATCCTCCTCACACCACTTTGAGCATTCAAGCTTAGCCAACCCCTGAAAAATTATCTTATCCACTTCCCTAAAAACATCCTAGAGGTCCTGGTCTTCTTCAAAGACCAATTTTAGTGCCCTAAGAGGAGGTCTCAAAGAGGCGCTTCAAAGAAGAGGTAATGTCCGTTACCGATTCTTTCAACTTTGTTTCTTCTTCAACTTCTTCTTATTTAGTTTTTTTATTATGAAGTAATAACATCCGTATGAATCATATAGTGGTATGTTATTATAATTATGAAACAACCATATTTCACCATCTATCCATCCTAAGGAAAACAAAATCACCGCGTGTGCATACGTACGGAATACCATCTCCACGCCGTGGTGTAATCTGTTTTTCAACCAACACCTTACATGGATGGGTATAATGGTGTAAAGAATAACTATATATGGTTATTATAACATCATACTGATTCTGATATATTATAACATCCACTCAAAATTCTTTAATTATGGGAACGATATCATCGCTCATGCGTACGTACGGACTACCGTCTCCACGACGCGATGAGATTCATTCTCCATGATTAACCATACATGAATGATCATAAAGTTTATATAATGAATAATAATGAAATATGGGAAATAATAATGCTACTGGATATATATATATATATATATATATATATATATATATATGTATGTTATCTATTTATTTTCATTCAATTCAATGAGGAAACGAAAACAGCGTTCATGCGTACGTACGGCCTATCGTCTCCATGAACGGTGTATTTCATTCCTTTTATCGATCTATAATATATATGTATATGATGAATATATATTATATAAAAATCCTGTTTTACATTCTGTAATTATGTAAATAAGGATATAATTAATAATATCAAGAAATGACAAGTCGAAACACATACGATAAATGGAATGATTTTACCCAAAACGCTGCTTTAACATGGAATTTACAAAAGAACGGGTAATATAAAGTCATAAGTGAAACATATATGATATCATAACAATATATATGATTCTTTAATAAGTCAATGACATTATTTAAATAATTATACAGGAGTTTCGGATACGTACGAAGCATATTGGACCTCAGGTAAGGGATAATTTTGCAAATCTCATTTTTATCCGAGATTGCTTATTCGTAAGTATTTACTGGGGTTATTTATATCATCCATGTCCATGTTTTATAAATGTTTTTTCATGTATGTTTAAAGTCCTTTTTACCCATTTTTGACTTTTACTACATGGTATGTAAGGAAAATTTTTTTTGTTTACATTACGAGGAACATTTTTGACTTTTCAGACCGAAGTACGAGGAGAATGTTATTTTCAACTTATACGACGTGAATGGATTTTTACGGTTTCATAACAACTCATTTTCAGGAAGATTACTCTACATGATTTTATGACTATTTTCATCAAAATACTTTTATTTGAAAAGTGCATGGCATTTTTTTGAAAATAAAATGATTTTGATGAAGAAAGGATATTTTCCTCAAGAATTCATTTCAAATGTTTTATCAAAACCATTTTCCATCTAAGATGAAATTATTTGATATGTGTATGTTTAAAGTTTAATGTCTCTATGATTTACATGGTTCAATTTTTTATGATGAAATGTCCATTTGTTTTATAAGGATTATGAAATGATGGGATGATGTTTATGAAACCCGTTTTATTCTTTGGGTTATGATGAATGTTTTAAGATTATTTTTTGGCACAAGTAAGAATTATTTCATTATGAGATGGGTGGGACCTATATCTCCCTCCAATTCATTGGGTAAGATTTATATCTCATGAGATAGACATGGCTGGAATGGCAAGTTAAACTGGTTCAGTAATACAGGACTGGAATGAGGAGTGAACTCGAATCAGAAAGGGACTTTGTCCACTAAGATGGTCTTGGCAGCAAAACCTTGTCTAATATGGAAATCATATCATGTTCTTAATGGTTTTACACAATTACATGTTTTATTCCCATGCTATTTTATCATGGTTTATGTTCAATTATGATCTATGCCTTATGTACTTCCATGTTTTATGTCGTTGCTCATGATTTTGTTGTTTAAACATTATGTTCATGTTTTTATGTTCAAATGTATATGGTATGTTTTATTTTATCCATGATTACCCTTAGTGAACATTTGAGCTCACCATTTTTATGTTTTATTTTCCCCTAGGATCAAAATAAAGGTTTTAGGTAAGGAAACAAAAAGTGGAAGATCTTTATGGGAGATGTTGAAGATCTTTCACCACGATTAGAAGATTACATTCCAAGTTTCCAAACACACTAAACTATTACGTTTATTGTGTGTATGTTTTTGTTATGTATTAAGTATTCCTCAAAATTAATGTAATGTCCATGTACGTCACACTTCAGGTCTCTACAGTTTTGTTTTCATTTATATTTTTTTTTCAATTTCTATTATTTTTAAAATTATTGGATTCATAATAACAGGTTTTACACTTAAGGAATTCCAACGTATACTTGAATCTGAAATGATATGGATCGGCCTTAGCAATGAGTAGGGGGCTATGATGCAGCATTTTTTATATAGAAGGACATACTCGTAAGATATGTACCCAAGTGGAAGGATTGATCTCTATATCGCATCATTAATGATTGAGTCTATGTATTTTAAAATAAATGTGTATATTTTGTTTTTTATGTGTTTGTTTTAGTAAGGAATCCTTTTATTTATGACTTGTTACATTTCTGACATGTTTTAATTTTCGTTTGATACATTTATAGATTCTATAAGCATTTATTTTGGATTACTATAACTATTTAAAAAATAAACACACAATGAAAATGAACATATCATGAATCAACATGTTAAATATGACTTTCTCATCTCCTCTAGATTATATAAAAAAATAAATTAAATAAAACTACATTTATGATCAATAAAACAATTCATTTATAAACTAAACCAACAACACCAATCATATGTATTTTTGTTCCTTATTTTTTGTATTTTTTTTAAAAATATTACAATTTTTATTGAATTCACTATAAAAAAGTAATGATGATATCATTATTTCATAAGTAAGGTCCTCCATTTTTCACATCCCAAGATACTCATGTTTTATAGCTGGTTTTAGAGGGATGTCTTATGCCTCCATTGAGTGTACATCGATCACATCATTTCTATCATCCCACACTGCCTCATGCAATGATCCCAAATATTCTTTGTGCGATGTTCTATGGAATAGAGAGGTGCTAAATAACCTTTAAAACAACAACAATTTGCTAGGATCATATAGAGATGGAGACTAGAGTCACATATGTTCCATTTTACAGAGGGTAGATGACTACTACATTGCAGGATGTGCCCATTATGTCGGGCCTCCACATTGATGGTGCGACTGTGAAAAGGTGAGTTGGATGAGATTGGTCCGAGCATGTTCATAGAATACTCGGAAATTTGTTTCATGAATATGGGAGGTCTACCATCTATGGTAGATTATGTATTCCATTGTTAGACCATCACTTCACACATGTAGAAGAGGATGCTGACACGATCACCGTGCTGTGATTTTCACATGGTTATATTTTGAGGCTAGTTGGTGGAACACTTTTTTTAATCACTCTGCTACATTTGTACATCTGGTGTATGTACATTTTCTAGAGGATTTAGACCAGGTATGCCACTATATATGGGGGTCTTCTTGTGATGCATATACGTATAGGGAACTATGTAGTGCATGTCACATCAATAAGATGTAGATCAAATGATGTGTTGTTCTTCTACAAATGTGGGTATGGGAGCACATCCCTCTCCTATCTCCACATGCTCATGTGTCATTCCCTAAAAATATTGTAGCAGAGGCTATGTGTGGATGATGGTATGTTATTACTTCCCACAAATATCTATATTAATTGTATAAATTTTGAATATGAAATGTACCTATAAAAATGTTATCTAATAGTGCAGTTGGGCACATTAGGATTCAGATTCCTCTAGAAATGATGTCCACACCTATAGACATATACCATATAGCCTTCGACCAGATGATGTAAGTGCTTATTTTTTATTTTGTTAAATATTTAGTCTTTATTGTAAATCTCTTCATTTATTAATTTATTATTCATTTTTTGATTAAAATTACATAGATGTTCTATACTGATGATATCATCAAGAGTCTTCAAGAGTATTGAATGGTGAAGATTTCAACGAACTCCTTCATGGTTCCATTTATTCTTTTTCATATAATCTAGTGGAATCAGACTGATAGAGTTATGAGTCGGTTTGGATTCCTTCAACCTTTTCCTAACCCGCCCAATCAGTCACCTTCACTGCATTACCTGAAGATGTAATGGAAGATATAATGTGATTAGAGGAGATATCATGCCCAATATATTGATCTATGGGACATACGATATGAGTTCAGGTTACAAGGGCTGAGGAAATTACATTTTTATTTATTAGATCAGCTCGATAATGCATCCTAGTACTCTATATCCCCTTCTAGATTTCAGACATGACACAGACGTGGCATTCATTAGTTGGTATTCATTCTTCCATCCATTATTTATTTTTTATTATCCTTTATTTACAATGGAATTTGTTTTTTCATGATGAATATATCATTCATCGACTTCACATATCTGATCCAATAGAGGGAGGCGCATTTGACCCAACATATTTTTCACAGCACTGTGGAAGAGTTGTTTCCTTTGATTGATGAGATTTGTCATGAAATTTTATTTGATCCACCACTTGATGCTGAGGCTGATGACTATGATGAGGCTGATATCAATGTACTAGGGGTGATAATACTATTATGGATGCTGATGTTCCATAAAAGGAGGGTGTTAATCAAGATCATGTAGATTCTCTTACAACTTCTCTATCACAACTTGATGCATATATAGATGTTGATTAGACTGAGTTGGATGCTTTATTACTCCCTATTATGTAGACATTCGCAGCACATCGTCCATCTTCTTTATATGTTGGTGAGAGATCCACCAAGCATCCGCTGTTCTTAGAGGCCGGACAGGGTACACGTAGTGAGACTGTACATCCACTGCCTATCACATAGGAGGATGTGGAGGTGGATACTGATGATGATATATAGGAGAAGCATACACCATTGCAGAGATATAGATATACAAGGCATGGAATTATCCCATATACACCAGGTTACGGGACATATAAGCGTCCATGCTAGAATCATAGATTAGGATGATAAGAGATTTATAATATATTTTGTATGGGCCTTAATATAATCAGTCACAGACTTATGTTATTTTTTAAATAAGTTCTTTATGGATGTCAAATTATCTACCAAAATAAATAATTACTATTTTCTATTCTTACAGGTACTTAATATTATAATCTATATAAGTATAATATATAACATTCATTAATTCATTTTAGAAAAATAATGTGATTAATTATTTTGAATTCTAAAAGACTCATGATGAAAATATCTATAAACATGAAGAAATCAGGAAGAATATTATTTATCTAAATTAATTGAGATTTGATGTGAACTCCATAAAGTTATCATCCCTGAATGATTCCTGAATTGGTTTTCAAATAAAAATAATAAATAGGGTCATCAATGATGTATTTTAAGAATGTTTTATCACATCCAAGACAATAATTAAAAATATTATATCATCAGGGATTGATATTATTTTCGGTATCCAAAGGAATATGTGTCGAATAAAATCGTTCTTGGTGAAGTTATATAAGTTTTTGAATTTGTACAATCATAAGTTGAACATGAATTCTAGTGTATTCTCAATATTTGGACATCTTGAAAACCATTGTTAAAGAGATCCACAACCATAAAAGAGGCGTTCAGTGTTTCCATTGAGGGGAGGTAAATTAAGAAATATAAAATTATTTCCAGAATTAGTATATCAATTAGAATAAAATATTATTACTAAAGAATTTTCAGGAATATCAAGTTATTTAATGAGGTATATGTTCTAAAAATCTCTTCCTTTGTTTATAAAAATACTCAATAGAAATGGGTTGAAATTAAATTAATAAATGACATAATAAAAGGCGATGTTTGGATTCACTCAAAGGCCACTTTTTCATCTTATTACACTTGAATGATTTTTATCTATTCTTTAAAGAGAGTGTAAGAGTTTATGATTTATTTCTCTAATAAAAGTTTCATATATCATTTCATATATTCATCATAAAATAAAATTGGATTAACCTTGATTCCAAGTACATGATTTATCATTTCATGTGGTCCCATTATCCGTTGGTAGTGGAAAACACTTTTTCCCAAATAAAATCCCATTATTTTCTAAAATTATTTTGCCTAATGTATACAGATAGTGAAATAATGGATGACACATATCTTATGTATGAACTAATACTTTTTCCATTGGACGTTTTACATCCTGTTGATATATGGGAAAGGAATCGAAATGAATATTTGGTAATGTAAAGTGGATATTTTAATATATTGGAATATTTTTTTGGAGAGAAATTCGGATGTATGGATCTAATGCTAATTTTCATGAACTCACACTACTGGCGATCGAGCAATGCACCAATAATCTAACTAGTTGATCAAAGTAGCCATTAACAATATTATAAATATTTTTTTATATTTATTTAATATGTATTTATATTTATTTATATTTATTGATATTTAATATGTATTGATTAATTTGAAATTGATATGTATTTATAATTAATTAGTATTTATAACTATTTATGTTTTTTTTTAATTTAAAAATCTGATCAAAGTGTGAACCCTTTTCATGCATCCTTCATACAACTCACACAAAAAACGTGAATGGTGTTCACACATCCAGTCACGTGGAGATGATTCAATGGAGTTCATGTATCTCAGGTCCCTTTCTTAAAAATACCAGCAACCCTATCCCTTTTTAAAAAAAAACTAAAAATCCCCAATAAAAAATACTATAAAGGGGGTATCACGGAATTGTAACATCACATGAGGAGGGTGAGCTTTCCTTACCATTGACCTTGATCAACTATTTCATGGGTTGGTTACCATTATTTTATAGCTTCATTAGTATAGTTTTTGAGGGAGTTCTCTTATAGTTTAGTAATGTGAGGAGAAGATTCTTTAATGGTTTTGGGGTAATGAGAAATAGACTATATGATATATTTCTTAACATGAAAATTGTTAATTACCATGAAAACAATTTTTATGAAAATAATTTTTTCATGTTATATAATTTGACTCTACTCATATGCACGTAAGGGAAACTATATAATTTTTAAATTATTATTATTGAAGGTAAATGAGTTTTATTTTAAAATAACTATATACATATACATATATGCATATATATATATATAAGTCATCCGATGTGAAACTATTTTAATTTAGTAACCTATATATATGCAAGTAAGTAAATAAATAAATATATTCATCATTTCACTTAAATATGTTGTTTTGTACATAGATATGTATCATTTTATTTAAACCTATTATATTATAATATCTATGAATATAAATATAAATGAATATATATATATATATGTATGCATCATTTTATGTAAAACTATTTTTATTCTCATATGAACATACATTCATACATATATATGTATCATTCTCTAAAAAAAGTTTTTGATTTTGATATCAATGTATTTGTACAATGATTTATTTATATATATATATGTTTCATTTTTTGTAAAACTATTTTTTCTCTAATATCTACATACATATGTATATAAATTTGGATATACAAGTATCATTGTGTGTAAAACTATTTCAATTATTGTATTTATATATGTATATATATATATATATATTTTAAAACTATTCTCATTCTAAAAGATATGTATATGTAAATAAACGTATATATATATAATCATTTTGTGTATAATTGTTTTCATTCTAATGTTTATGTATATGTACTTAAATGTGTATATATATGAATAATTTTATGTCAAACTATTTTTATTCATATATTTATATATCATTTCCAAAATACTTTTATCATGACATATATGTATATACAAGTAATTAGATTTTATGAAATAAATACCGAGGTCCTCGGTTTTTAAATAAATTTCATTTTCATTATGATACAAAAGACAAGCCACTATATTTTTAAGTCCAAAGTTTTTCACTTGATCAAAATTTGATTGAAGATAGGGGATGGAAGGTAAGACAAAACCCTTATGGGAATCTTTTCCAGCATTATGAATGGTGGGATCATAATTATATATCCCTCCAATGTAATGGGTATCTTTTTATTCTCATGAGATTGTATGTATGCTGTGAAGAAGGATTTCCAAATAACATTACAATATTAAGGAGTAAATATAATACATTTGGGACTATTTTTACCATGATTATGTGGTCTTGGAAATATGATGTGACTTAATTTTTATGAAAATCCTTTGAAAATTTTTTATGATCACTTAAGATATTTTAAAATAATTATTTATATTTTTATAAAATTTATTTTTTCAAGGAATCAGGGAAATGAAATTTCCAATAGCACATGTATTTCTCATTATATATAAACTCATGATATTTTTATATGTTCTGAAATTTCAAATTATATATCAGGGTGTACTCGTTTAAAAGTTTAAAAACCTATTTAGTTTTTTCAGGTTTTCAATCTCCCTTATAGTTCATTTTTATTCTCATCCTATGCTTTCAAAATAATTTTCACAAGGAATAAGTACGTTTAGAAGCGATTATGTAGTCCATGAACTTTTTTTGTGTTTAACTATTGTAAAATAGTTTTTTTTGTTTTATGGACTCTTATTTTAATGGTGTTTTAATTAAAATTCATTGATGTAACCTATGTATTGAAAACTCTAAACCTTAGTGATCTTGGGCTGTTTAAAAAAATGATAAATATATATATTTTTTTAAAATGAAAAATAGATACATCTAGTATCATGGCATCTTACAATTACTAACTGATATCCCTAATAATCACTACTTGTTCCACTTTCAGATCAATAAAAAATATTTATAACATTGTTACAAAATTTCTACTTCATAAAATAAGAATGAAAAATATTGAAAGGGATTATATTAATAATCTATTTTTCAATATTTTTCTTATAATTATTTTTTCATCCAAAAGTGACTAACATGAATCAATAGTCACATTATAATTTAATTTCATTAGGTTTAAAAAGGAAATAGAAAATGAATACCAAAGTCCATGTTTTCATATTTTATATATAAAAAGACACAAACATTGACACAAAAAAACATAAACTAAGTACACTAGTAAGATGAAACTCATTCTCAATAACTTATTAGAAAGACAAAAAATCCTCAAAATTAATTTAATTATTAAAATTTTCACAATTAATAAAATAAAAAACTATAAGTAATGAAAAATTCAGTAATATGATTTATATATGTAATGTATTGATAAGAATATAATGAAATTACATACAACATATTTGAATGTAAATGATAAAAATTTTGTTCATAGTTGACCAAATGAGAAGAAAATTCATTTATCTGGGGCTATGAAAAATTGCTTGGATACCCTACCACTATGTCTGTATAAAAGTGAAATTATAATATAAAATGTAGTACAATAATCACATTGATATTATCTCATACATTAGTTAAATGTTGATAAATTTTTCATATTATAATTACATGAGATATGGAACATATTCATTTTTAAATGTTTTATTAGAAGATTTTATAAATCGTTAATATAAAGAAAATTTAATAATTTTTCTTTTATATAATAAAAAATATTAAAAACATCTGTATAATTTATAATAGGTCATCATTAAGTACAATGTTAAATAATAATGTGACCAATATACATTTTACTTCATCCTATATGTTTCTATTCTAATTATGGATATTCAAATATAATATAAATAACCATAAGAAAATAAGAACCGAAGAGAAAAACATTATGTTCTAACATCAAACGTGATATTATTAGAATATTATAGATGTAAAATATAACTTTTTTGTTTGATTTTTATTCTACATACAGTAGTTATTTTATTTACTTAACACCACCTTTTATTAAAGAAGATAATTTACAGAAATCATGGGAATGAATACTTAATTTTCAAATACTAAGGGAACTTATGGATTAATATTTTGTTCATTTTTTCATCTTTCAATTATATATTTTTAATATATTTTCAGTTAGTTTTAATGGAATAGAAGGTAGACACTAAAAAATAAAAATGGTTCAATTATATATATATATATAATATTCTACTAATACAATATTTTTTTAAAGGGCCTTGATAAGGATTTTTTGCTTGAATTTATATATATACCCATGTATTGTTTCTGGGATTCTAGTTCTATGTATATATACATATAGATAAACATGTCCATTGCATATCAGTATGATAAAATATTAAATTTCCTCTTTCTAGGATATATTAACTATGAGAAATATTTTAATCTTGTTTTCTATTATTATCATTATTATGGAACATCTTATGATGTGTTAGAGTAATGATTTTATTTATGTTGTAATGATTTTTTTGTTGTAAAATTAAAAATTTGTGTATTTAGTGAGGGATAAGAGTTACATACATTCCTAAATTTCTCTTTATTTATTTTTCTAAAATAATATAAGAATACTACTACTATATGAAAATTTGAGGATTTGACCATAATTACTGTAATATATTGTTTAGAAAACGTTTTTTAGGAAACTATATTGTATGATATTTAGATAAATCTACCTGAAATGAAATAATTTGAGAGGAACTGAATCTATTTTAATGATCATCACACTTGTTTTTACTGTGTAGGTTAATGATAAAGATGAATAATTTTATTAAACATGCATTGTGCATGTTCTTGGCACATGATTAACATATTATAGGTGATCCATGTTGCGTAAAATTAATTGGAATTTTACTATTGTTCATTTTTGTTTTATATTTTTTCATTTATCATGACAATGTCCCTAGACACATGTGATTACACAATTTTAATTTTTTAATTTAAATTTTATTTCATTTTCCATAACCATTATTGAAATGAAATTACGACTTTCCTAGTATGCCTTAATCATTTTTACATTTATTGTTTCATTAGATAACCACACTTTTTAACAAGTGCGAGTATAAGTATACTAGTGACAAATGAATTAATCAAACAAACCTAAAATCCTCTTAGGTAGAGAAAATATGATCTAATGTTTTTATAATTTTTTAAAGGGTTTCTAGTTCAATAAAGCACATAATTGACTCTTTTTGTATTGATTTCTAGTAATCTGTATAGAACCCCTATATTTCTATTTTATCAATATGTGATTCATAAAAATTGTATTATATAGGATCAATTGTTATTTTATGGTCATTATATAAAATAAAAAAGATATAAATTTTATATTATTTATTTTTATTAAGAATATGAACTCTAAATTTTTTTATAAATATTGTTCCTTGTTATGTTTTGTGATTAATAAATTTTCCTCATTGATTTGGTGTAAGAACAAAGGAACTGTGGACCTCTTAGAGGGTATGAATCATATAGTGATTTGTTATAATGGATGTTATCTTCTGGAAGGGTGAAAATTAGATGTTAGTAATTTAATATTTCTATCAATGTTTTTGAAAAAATATCCTCAATTTAAATTTTTTTATGCCTCATTTATATGAAATTTGTGTTTATTTATATTAACCACATAAATAATTGAAATGTATTCTTAATATAATTTTTTTCTACCATAAGATTGAATTTAATTAAAATTAATCTATTTTAGGGTCTCTAATATAAAATTTCCTTATTTTTTTCATTTCGGTTGTGTATAAATAGAGCAACAACTTGTTTGGAATAAACCTAAAAAATTTTATCCTGGGAAGACCTTACATCTTATAAAAAATCTGTAATATATGGTGAAATGATGTTGGTGTTTTAAAATTTTTGAATAATCAATTGAGATTTATTTATTCCTTCATTAATTTGGGACTTTGGCATGATTGGTTTTATTTTCCAAAGCATCAGTGACTTGAGTGAGCATAACCATAAGTATTTTCACTATAGCTCTCAAAATTTTTGGATTCTCATTTGGTAAATCAATAAATTTTCTGTAACCATATTTGTTTATTTGGATTATCCCGATTCCAACCATTGAATAAAACTAAAACATTTTAGTATGAGTATCTTGTAATGTTAATTAGAGTAATTAATTATATGATAAGGAAAATAAGTCCCATGTAGTCTGAAATTATGACTCTTATATTTCAACCTAGGGAAATTTTGATCAACCTACATCACTTATTTTTAAAACTAGGTTGATTTATGTTTTATCTCTTTCTTCATCATAACAGAATCCCTATAATGAACTAAACACCACAGTGTTAATTACTATAAAGATCATATCATAAAATACATAATTACTACGTGATTTGACTTTAATCTTGAACAAATATCATAATAAATCACACCATAAAACCTATATAATCTACATATTTTTTGATTAGATACCAATTCTTAATATTTTATAGTAAATGTTTTACATTTCACAAAAAATTCCTGACACATGATATCCTTATAGAAATATCATGCATAACAATATTCTCCATTGCCCAAGAAATTTAAACAAAAGAAAAATTTGGCCTAATATTATCATTAATGATAAACAAAAGAGATAATAATTAGAGATCATAAGTGATCATAATACAAATATGTGGTTTTAAGAATTTTATCATGGTACATGAGTAGGATATAAGAGAATCATACATGATATAATATATATTATAAATCATAAATCATGATATATATTTTTTCATAACATGATACATGAGTTATAAAAGTATTTAAACATGAGTTTCTATTCAGGATTTAAGGGAAAGTGAAATGTATAAATTTAATAATAAAAATATCATGGAATGGGAACATTGGTCCATCAACGAGAAGTGATGGAATCATAACACATATATCATGGCATGAGGATATAATAACATGGGATAATAATCATGATATATGGAGGATAATAAGGGCATGTGGTAAAAACATAAACATGCACAACCAAAACATTGGGAACATAACTAACAATAACTTGAATCATTAATAGAGTTTTCAAATTACTTAAAAAATAAGGTTCATGCATAGATGAGTGAACATGAAATCAATTTCACATATATATTTGTTATTTCGTCTAAGCACAATCATATCCACTCATAGAGTTGTGAACATCTAATCAATAACATACATAGATTCATGGACATATTAAAATAAAAATAAGTTTGTTCATAACATAATTATCCCATGATAAATAATGACTTAACTGATCCATTAATGGATTTATCATACCCACCCATAATTAAATTATAATCCAAACATATATGTGGTGTAATAACATGAAAATTTTAATAATTTCATCATATCATAATTAATATGTGACAATTAAATGAGTATCAAAATTATTTATTTAAAAAATTATCATAAGGAATATAAAGGAAGATGGTGGATGGATACAATAAAAAATTTCCAAAATGGGGCATAATAATCCTATAATAATATTTTTATAGATGATAGGATCTTCATTAGATCATTATAATATTTTTGTGAAAAAATAGGATTAAATGTTATGAATATTTTTATTAAATTTTATTTAAAATATAATTATTTTATAATAAAATGGGAGTTATATTTACTTTGGAAAACCCAAAAAATGGAAAGGAAACTGAATAGATAAAATTTTGGAGTACGGTGTGAAAATTCATTCATATCAATAGTGTTATAGAAATATTTTTTACATATTTATAATGAGATTCATAGTTAATATAAAATTACCCATGTTGAAAATGTTAAAATGATCCTTTCAAAACATATAAATAAATTCAGTATTATGTAAAATTAATATATAAAATCATTTCTGTATATATAATAATATCTACAGAACAATAAAAATAAATTAAAAATCAAGGAAAAATATTCCCAATTAAAAATGAAATAAGGTCAACTCCACTTCTAGGAAGCAATTTAGTTGAATTATGAACTGAAGATATATTAAATGGTATGAAGGAAAGTAATCCAAACAAACAAATTAAAATAAAATATATTTGATCTTAGAGATAAATAACATAAAATTTCTCTATACAGTAATTTTTTCATAATCAATATAGATTTAAAAATAATATATGGAAAATAAATAATTAGCTTTAATCCTTTCATTTTCCATCATAATATATAATAACCTATAATTACCTCAAAAGTAAGGATCATATAAACCCTAATAGTTACCTTTATAATTATTACCTGAACTTCCACATCGATTGGTCATCTCGTACATGATGCATTATAGAACATACCAAGGTACAAGTGGTTGATCATGACTCCTTGATAGTTGGTTTAGAACAACCACGAGTTTCCTCATTGAATCCCCCATTTCATCCCGTCTCTTAATCAGAGAACCACCACAGTTTCCTTCAAACCTATTGTCACTTTGGTGCCTTCTAGATCCATCCATTCACTAAAAACAGAAATGTTAGTGTGAGAATCTCAACAAAACCATCATGTACTAATGAGGAAGATAAACTCTAAGATATAATTACTCATTAACTTTATCTAAAACTAGGACTCTTTCTGAAATCCTAACCATTATGGTAATGTCACTAATGCTTAGAGAATACCCTAACCTCTAAAGTTATCTAAACCGACCTCTGATACCAACTATAAGGCCCCAGCCATAAACCTTACTTAATATTTAATTAAATGAATAATTCACATTGAGGATCTTTTCAGGTTTAGAGTTTTAGATAATTAGATCATAAATCATGAATTACATTCCACATTTAAACAAAGTGGTTACATAAATGATAGAATTCGTTTTTTCCATCAATAGAAACATATTTAAAATAAAACATGGATTCATTCTTGACACTTCCATGACACTATCATCATATCAGTCACCTTTCCCTTGACCTGTGAAAAAATTTCAAAAACTTGGGATGAGCCTAAAAAGCTCAGTAAGGTATATAAAAATATTGAAAGGAAACATGAGTACATGTATACATAAGAATCAATGAAATCATACTTTACTCATAAAACATAAGCACATTAATATACATCATCAAATAATGAATAAAACATAGAAATAATAAGGAATAAAGGTAAATTGAGGCATTCATAACATTCTTATGTAGGGAGTAACCCTCTTGGTTACGTTTGGAATACCCATCATAGTATATTCCCTAAATCTCTTCGGAGAAACCTTAATGTTTAACCCCTTTGCATTACCCAATGCATTGGAGAGCTATATCGGGCTCACCCGCCCTTAGTTTATCACGGAACCACCAGTCTTCATAATAATTCCCAAGAACCATAAACATAATCGTATCACATAAAACATGCATAAAGGAAACACAACATTTCCACTTTTCAATCACAATATATCAATACAACACATTGATATAAAAATATTATGAAACCCAATTTCAATACCAAAATAAAATAAAATTAAAACATGGTATTTATTTTTCATTTAAAAAAAAGGTATGTCTTGTAGAGGAAGCCGAAATTCAAATAATGGTCACGACAGCGGAGAAGTCGTTGTCACTACATACGTATGACAAAACATTCCCTTTTGTCATTTAGTAAAACGCTACATATAAAAGGACTCCTTCTAGATAAATGTAAAAGTCAAAGGGGTTTATACACCATATAAAATACGGTTGTGCATAAAACAAAATATGCCTCAATGAAAGGAGATTGAGACGAAGTCCCATACAATGACTGTATCCTTGTATTAAGGATAAATCAATTACATAATTATGTGTGGCAAATGAATACATGAAATATAAGTTGATATTAATTGAAAAACAAATCAGAGGACATTCACACATATTCATAGAACGACATATTCATGGAGTACAAGTGTAAAACCCCAGGTAAATAAAGAATATGACATTTCATATTTATCCATATTTGTGAATAAAATATTTAAATGACTTTAAAGGGGAAGCTATGCTCGATGGCGTACCCAACACGCAACAATGAGTTTCTTGGGAATCTTACGTTGCACTCTAATAATAAAATAATATTATTTTAAATGGTAGTTAACATGTAGCTGTTGTAATGGCGGGAATGGATAGAAATAACTAAAATATGATTATATATGTTTTTAAATGTTTTTACATTTATCCAATAGAGGATAGAGGCTTAAAATACAGAAAGAATTCAATTTTAGGCGTATATGCCCTAGTTTTCACTAAAGGTTCACTTATCGCCTTTTGATGGCGAACCATCATTAAATATGGTTTTGTTCACTCTTATACATTCTACTGGACCAAATAAAACTCTTCTTAAGAATCGGGACATCAAAGTTTACTTTGTGTAATTTTTTGGTATCTTTCCGATAATGTTCATTTTTTTTATGAATAGTGTAAAATGTTGTATTTTAATTCAAAACCTCTTTTTAATCTAATTTATTTATATGATTAGATTATATTTTGAATTGGTTTTAAAGTGAAATTATAATATATTTTTATCATTAAATCCAATAGTGGTTGTTGGAATTAATTTCACTTTGAAATCAGACTTAAACTAGTGTCAATCTTTTGATACTTATTGTTTTATAAAAACACGCTATTTGCTCTGACAACGGGAATTAATTATTAAATTAATTAATGTGACTAATATGTTTTGAATTTTGTAAAACGGAATTCATTTTTGAATTCGGAATATCAAATATAGCTTAGGGTGATGTTTTGGTATTTTTCTGAAAAACTCCAATTTTTGATGAATAGTGAAACCACTAAGTGGTAATCAAGCAAACTGATTTTTCAGTTAAATGAAAGTTTACCACTAATGTGTATTGAATTTTGAAAATCCGACATACATGGTTGTCATTATTATGTAAAATGTGGTTCAACGGGATGAAAATAATTTTTTGGTGAATTGTAACTTATTAAGTTTTTAATCGCGATTAGTGGTAATTAGTGTAATTTAAGGTAAAAATGATATTATAAGAATGTGAAAACACCATTAAACTTGTCCTACACCTATTGGGTGAGTCATGGCCGACCAAGACAAGCCATGGGCCAAATTGGGGACCCCATGGATCCACTTTGGTTGGGAAATGACATAAATAACATTTTTATTTAATGTAAAAGTAAAATTGACACAAACATGATATGTTTTACTAAAAAAATTTTTAAGTGGGGTTATACAAGTAATCTTTTTGATTATAAATATTCATTGGAAAGATAAAAAGCTTTCCTACATCATAGTAGTTTTTTTATAATTTTTAGACATTAAATAAATTAAATTATTTATGACATAATAATGATGCAGCGATGACATCATTATTTGACGATTTAAATAAAATGGAAACATAATGTAAAATCTATGAACTACACATGTCCAAAACTTATTGGATGAGTGGATTTCTAAGCCTTATCACCTTATCCACGAATTATATCAATGTTGGACCTTTTGAAACCGAAAAACATTTTCAAATAAAGTAATATTTCTTTACTTTCCAAAAGTGCCCCTCCTCTCCTCTTATAAAAGGCCCCCACCTCTACCTCATTTAACACACTCCTCAAGCCTTTGGCTCGGCCAACCCCTGACCATTTACTCTCTCCACATCCCTCTACTAATCCTAGAGGATTCACTTTGGGCAGAATCCTTTCAAAGGAAGACTTTAGGCTCAAATCAAAAGGAGTTACACTTTTAAAGGTAATTCATTCTCTCATGTTCATTTGTTTTATTTTGCTTCTCCAACCCACTAAACTCTTTTTATTTACTTCTTTTCTAACAACACCAGTATCTTCAATATACTAGGATGTTGTTATAAGATTTATTCGAGCTACACTCTCACACAACTACATCAAATGGTTAAGGAACATACGGTTTCTGTGGATGGTGAAATTATGCCTCCCGAAACGATGATTGTTCAATACTCATTTAACACCTTCAACGGTGGCCATTATGATGTCAATATTTTTATATATGATATATAATATGTTTATGTATTATTTATTCTTCTGTATTTTTAATTTTTGTCTTACCTTTACGGCTTCCATTATGGGTATACGCGATATCTTCATTTAAGGAAGTGCGGACTACCGCCCCCTCAAAGTGATTTGATTCGTTAAATACCATATGTGGGATGTATAAAGGATGGAAATATGATATTATATATGATATTATACTGTAATTATAATATACCTTTATATCATTATTATTCCATTCTATAAAATACGAAATAGAAATGAAAGTAGCGTTCATGCGTACGAACGGCTTACCGTCTCCATGAACGGTGCATTTCATTTCTTACATCTAAATTATTATGTAATGTTATAAATGCATGAATTTACTGGATATATATGACATATATGATATCTACATAATGAATACAATTCTGGATATAATAAACATTTGGCCACACGAACAACATGTAATTGTAAGAAGTCCACTTTCGACTTAAGAACCAAATATCGGCAAAACAAATATTATTACCTTAAATGATTACATAATGCTTATGACATGGTAATAAGTGGTATAAAAGTAATAATGAACTTGAAAAAGGTTCTTAAGGAATTATAAATTAACTCAAGTTTATTATTCAGGAGATTAAAGAACGATCGAGTCAAGTCGGACCCGAGATAAGGGATCCTACTCCTCTCTCTCTTTTTAAGTACACACTTTTATGTCATTCCTTTTAAAGCTCATCTTTCTTGTTATTGGGATGATCTTTTAAATTACATTTACTGCAATTTTTATGTTCATGTGATGAGAGACCCTATTCTCTCTCATCAATCCATTTTGGAAGTTTTGAGTGGCGCCGTTAGGCTGCCGAACTTTCGTAAGAGATCTAACCTCTCTCTTTCTTTTTAAGTACTCTCCTTTGTGTAACTTCTTTTAAGCTCTTATTTGTTATGTTGGGGGATTTTATTTTATATTCATCTTGCTGTAAATTATATTTTAATATGATGGGATAATCTATTTGATCTCATCAATCCATTTTGGAAGTTTTAAGTGGCACTGTTAGGCTGCTGAGTTTTCGTAAGGGATTTTTCATCTCACTTTTATTCCAGTGAGATTTATGCTACATTTGCCACAAATTCCATTTAGTGGTGTATGTACTGCCCATTATTCTACTCTTTGTGTAATATACCTTCGTTTATGCGTATTTACATCAATGATCTATTGTCCTTCTTTCATGGGGTGTATGTTTGGAAAGATACCCAAGTCGGTAAGGGAACCTTTCACCCTCCTTTTTTTAAAAGACTTCTTTTGTTGGGTCTTTTAATTTACATATTGTTATGTTGGGATATGTTATCATATATCCTTATTGATGTAAATTTTATGTCCAAGTGATGATATACACTTTTTATCTCTCATCAACTCATTTTGATGTGATGCCGTTAGGCTGTCAAGGGAACTTTTTAACCCAATTTCGATTTCTTTGGGTTCAACATGTAGTCATTGAATATGTCATCCATTGAATATGTGTGAATGACCTTTTATTGTTTTACACTTAATATACAATTATATTGGGTGTATTTATATTTGTCACACATATTTTTGAGATTTATTTGTCCTTAATTTAAGGATACCTTCTTTATAAGGGATTTCATCACATTTGACATTTCTATTGAGGGTTCATTGTTGTTATGAACCAATTCACTCTTATATGGTGTATATACTGTCCTTTGGAGTATTATATCATGAATCCATTTATTCTCATGATATTATAAAGTTCTGACTAAATGTTATTCCTCAATTTTTGTATTCAAGTGTCTCTAATTTTGGTAAAACCACTTTAACCAAAATATCGTTTTAAATGTTTTAATTATTTGTTCTTATTAATATCCATGTTTTCAAAATGGTTTTAAGGATTTATTTATATGGATATTAATGGTTTAAAGTTTTAAGCTTCAAGGTGGTATGGGACACTTTGATTCAAAAATCTCTTTATTAAATGTTTTAAATGGTTTTGGAAATGGTTTCTTTTTGAATGGATTCATTATTTCAATATACTAAAATGTTATATTGTGATTGAAATGTGGAAATGCTATGTTTCCTTTATGCATGTTTTATGTGATACAATTATGTTATGGTCCTTGGGCATTGTTATGAAGAACGGGTGGTTCCGTGATAAACTAAGGGCGGGTGAGCCCGTTATAGCTCTCCAATGCATTGGGTAACGCGAAGGAGTGAAACGTTAAGGTTTCTCCGAAGAGATTTAGGGAATATACTGTGATGGGTATTCCAAACGTAACCAAGAGGGTTACTCCCTACATAAGAATGTTATGAATGCCTCATGTTACCTTTATGTCTTATGTTTTCCATGATTTATTCATGATTTGATATGCCTATGTTTTATGGGTAAAGTATGATTTAATTCTTATGTATATATGAACTCATGTTTCCTTTCCATATTTTTATAACCCTTACTGAGCTTTTTATGCTCATCCCAAGTTTTTGAAATGCTTTTCATAGGTCAAGGGAAAGGTATATGATGTGACAATAGTGTCAAGGATGTGTCAAGAAAGAATCTGGGTTTTATTTTAAATAGGTTTCCATTGATGGGAAGAATGAATATTGTCTTTTATGTAACCACCTTGTTTTAATGTGGAATGTAATGCAAGTTTCATGATCTAATTCTCTAAAACTCTAAACCTGAAAAGATCCTCAATGTGTAATCTTGTAATAACTCAAGTTTAAGTAAGGTTTAAGGCTGGGGCCTTATAGTTGGTATCAAAGGTCGGTTTAGATAACTTTAGAGGTTAGGGTATTCTTTAAGCATAAGTGACATTACCATAATGGTTAGGATTTCAGAAAGAGTCCTAGTTTTAGATAAAGTGAATGAGTAAGTGTATCTTAGTGTTTACCTTCCTCATTAGTACATGATGGTTTTGTTGATATACTCACACTGACATTTCTATTTTTAGTGAATGGATGGATCTAGCAGGCACCAAAGAGACAACAGGTTTGAAGGAAACTGTGGTGGTTCTCTAATTAAGATACTAGATAAAATGGAGGATTCAATGAGGAAACTCGTGGTTGTTCTAAAACAAATATCAAGGAGTCATGATCAACCACTTCAACCATGGTGAGTTCTCTAATGCATCATGTATGAGATGGCCAACCCGATGTGGAAATTCAGGTAATAATTATCAAGGTAACCATTAGGGTTTATATGATACTTAATTTTTAGGTAATTATGGGTTACTCTATGATATGATGGAAAATGAAAGGAATGAGATAAACTTGAGGTTAAAATATGTTATGATTATTCTTGAAGATTTTATCTCATTTTGGGGAATGTTTTAAGAATTATATAGTTTTGGAAAAAGGACAACACGTAGACCGTGTGACATCCCGTCGCGTCTGACAAAGCTGCGGGAATCGAACCCACAACCAATGTGCGACTGGTATTTATCGCCTACCACTGGACTACGTGAAGTCCCTGGTTAGTTTGACTGATTCATTCTAGTTATATGATTTTATTAATTAAGAGTAATTTGATTTTGGGTTATTTATGAAAATGAATAACCTATCATGGAGAATATGTGATTAGGTTAATTACTTTTTAATAAGAGACTTTAGGAGCAACTGATGTTGTTTGGAGATAAATGTTACGATTTAACTTGGAAGAATATGCGACTAAATCCTTCAAATATTTGGGTTTCAATCTTATATTGGTTTACTTTGAAGAATTTTATGGACAAATTGATTATAGAATGGTGCTCGTTGAACTTTGGGTTTTGTTGGACAAATTTTGGAGGTTAAGAATAGATTTTCTTTTTATAAAGGGTTATCCTTTTCTGGATTATCTGATCTTGTACTAACCTTTTGGTTTTGGTTTTGGTTAAAGCCTAAAGAAATGGGAAGTATATGGTTCTTTTTTTTGGATTAGGTGATTCTTTATAAGTTGATTATAGTACTCTTAATGCGAACAAGTCTCCCTAAATACTCATCTTTTGGAAAAAATATGAGTTTGATTAAGGAATCTAGTAAAAGTTGAAAGTCAACATGATAAGTGATTATGTTTCCTTATGAATAAATTCCTCAATAAAAATTAACTTAAAACAAAAATGTTGTCTATTAACTTTTCCTACTGGGGAATCGAATACCGTTTAACCGATCACAAGTTTGTGATTTTCTCGTGGTTAACTTTCTCCTAAACATGTTTTCTATCACTCTCCATCAGAACATGACCCTTTGTTTTTCCTCCATGTCCATATTTTCATACATTGAATCCTAGTATGGGTTAACTCGGGTGACCTTTGTACTTATATCTCTTTATTTTAAAGTGTTTGTTTTACCGACTTTTGTTCCGATGTGGGACTTCCAAGGATGTTTCCAAGCGCAATTTTAAAATTGCGAGGACGCAATTCCCAAAAGGGGGGAAGGATGTAACGCCCCAGGTAAATAAAGAATATGACATTTCATATTTATCCATATTTGTGAATAAAATATTTAAATGACTTTAAAGGGGACGCTATGCTCGATGGCGTACCCAACACGCAACAACGAGTTTCTTGGGAATCTTACGTTGCACTCTAATAATAAAATAATATTATTTTAAATGGTAGTTAACATGTAGCCATTGTAATGGCGGGAATGGATAGAAATAACTAAAATATGATTATATATGTTTTTAAATGTTTTTACATTTATCCAATAGAGAATAGAGGCTTAAAATACGGAAAGAATTCAATTTTAGGCGTATATGCCCTAGTTTTCACTAAAGGTTCACTTATCGCCTTTTGATGGAGAACCATCATTAAATATAGTTTTGTTCACACTTATACATTCTAATGGACCAAATAAAACTCTTCTTAAGAATCGGGACATCAAAATTTATTTTGTGTAAATTTTTGGTATCTTTCCGATAATGTTCATTTTTTTATGAATAGTGTAAAATGTTGTATTTTAATTCAAAACCTCTTTTTAATCTAATTTATTTATATGATTAGATTATATTTTGAATTGGTTTTAAAGTGAAATTATAATATATTCTTACCATTAAATCCAATAGTGGTCGTTGGAATTAATTTCACTTTGAAATCAGACTTAAACTAGTGTCAATCTTTTGATACTTATTGTTTTATAAAAACACGCTATTTTCTCTGACAGTGGGAATTAATTATTAAATTAATTAATGTGACTAATATGTTTTGAATTTTTTAAAACAGAATTCATTTTTGAATTCGGAATATCAAATATAGCTTAGGGTGAAGTTTTGGTATTTTTCTGAAAAACTCCAATTTTTGATGAATAGTGAAACCACTAAGTGGTAATCAAGCAAACTGATTTTTCAGTTAAATGAAAGTTTAACACTAATGTGTATTGAATTTTAAAAATCCTACATACATGGTTGTCATTAGTATGTAAAATGTGGTTCAATGGGATGAAAATAATTTTTTGGTGAATAGTAACTTATTAAGTTTTTAATCGCGATTAGTGGTAATTAGTGTAATTTAAGGTAAAAATGATATTATAAGAATGTGAAAACACCATGAAACTTTTCCTACACATATTGGGTGAGTCATGGCCGACCAAGACAAGCCATGGGCCAAATTGGGGACCCCATGGATCCACTTTGGTTGGGAAATGACATAAATAACATTTTTATTTAATGTAAAAGTAAAATTGACACAAACATGATATGTTTTACTAAAACAATTTTTAAGTGGGGTTATACAAGTCATATTTTTTATTATAAATATTCATTGGAAAGCTAAAAATATTTCCTACATCATAGTATTTTTTTATAATTTTTAGACATTAAATAAATTAAATTATTTATGACATAATAATGATGCAGCGATGACATCATTATTTGACGATTTAAATAAAATGGAAACATAATGTAAAATCTATGAACTACACATGTCCAAAACTTATTGGATGAGTGGATTTAGAAGACTTATCACCTTATCCACGAATTATATCAATGTGGGACCTTTTGAAACCGAAAAACATTTTCAAATAAAGTAATATTTCTTTACTTTCCAAAAGTGCCCCTCCTCTCCTCTTATAAAAGGCCCCCACATCTACCTCATTTAACACACTCCTCAGGCCTTTGGCTCGGCCAACCCCTGCCCATTTACTCTCTCCACATCCCTCTACTCATCCTAGAGGATTCACTTTGGGCAGAATCCTTTCAAAGGAAGCCTTTAGGCTCAAATCAAAAGGAGTTACACTTTTAAAGGTAATTCATTCTCTCATGTTCATTTGTTTTATTTTGCTTCTCCAACCCACTAAACTCTTTTTATTTACTTCTTTTATAACAACACCAGTATCTTCAATATACTAGGATGTTGTTATAAGATTTATTCGAGCTACACTCTCACACAAATACATCAAATGGTTAAAGAACATACGGTTTCTGTGGATGGTGAAATTCTGCCTCCCGAAATGATGATTGTTCAATACTCATTTAACACCTTCAACGGTGGCCATTATGGTGTCAATATTTGTATATATGATATATAATATGTTTATGTTTTATTTATGCTTCTGTATTTTTCATTTTTTCTTACCTTTATGGCTTCCATTATGGGTATACGCGATATCTTCATTTAAGGAAGTGCGGACTACCGCCCCCTCAAAGTGATTTGATTCGTTAAATACCATATGTGGGATGTATAAAGGATGGAAATATGATATTATATATGATATTATACTTGAATTATAATATAACTTTATATCATTATTATTCCATTTTATAAAATACGAAATAGAAATGAAAGTAGCGTTTATGCGTACGTACGGCTTACCGTCTCCATGAACGGTGCATTTCATTTCTTACCTCTAAATGATTATGTAATGTTATAAATGCATGAATGTACTGTATATATATGACATATATGATATATACATAATGAATACAATTCTGGATATAATAATCATTTGGCCACACGAACAACATGTAATTGTAAGAAGTCCACTTTTGACTTAAGAACCAAATATCGGCAAAACAAATATTATTAACTTAAATGATTACATAATGTTTATGACATGGTAATAAGTGGTATAAAAGTAATAATGAACTTGAAAAAGGTTCTTAAGGAATTATAAATTAACTCAAGTTTATTATTCAGGAGATTAAAGAACGATCGAGTCAAGTCGGACCCGAGGTAAGGGATCCTACTCCTCTCTCTCTTTTTAAGTACACACTTTTATGTCATTCCTTTTAAAGCTCATCTTTCTTGTTATTGGGATGATCTTTTATATTACATTTACTATAATTTTTATGTTCATGTGATGATAGACCCTATTCTCTCTCATCAATCCATTTTGGAAGTTTTGAGTGGCGCCGTTAGGCTGCCGAACTTTCGTAAGATATCTAACCTCTCTCTTTCTTTTTAAGTACTCTCCTTTGTGTCACTTCTTTTAAGATCTTATTTGTTATGTTGGGGGATTTTATTTTATATTCATCTTGCTGTAAATTCTATTGTAATATGATGGGATACTCTATTTGATCTCATCAATCCATTTTGGAAGTTTTAAGTGGCGCCGTTAGGCTGCTGAGTTTTCGTAAGGGATTTTTCATCTCACTTTTATTCCCGTGAGATTTATGCTACATTTGCCACAAATTCCATTGAGTGGTGTATGTACTGCCCATTATTCTACTCTTTGTGTAATATACCTTCGTTTATGCGTATTTACATCAATGATCTATTTTCCTTCTTTCATGGGGTGTATGTTTGGAAAGATACCCAAGTCGGTAAGGGAACCTTTCACCATCCTTTTTTTAAAAGACTTATTTTATTGGGTCTTTTAATTTACATATTGTTATGTTGGGATATGTTATCATATATCCTTATTGATGTAAATTTTATGTCCAAGTGATGAGATACACTTTTTATCTCTCATCAAATCATTTTGATGTGATGCCGTTAGGCTGTCAAGGGAACTTTTTAACCCAATTTCGATTTCTTTGGGTTCAACATGAAGTCATTGAATATGTCATCCATTGAATATGTGTGAATGACCTTTTATTGTTTTACACTTAATATAAACTTATATTGGGTGTATTTATATTTGTCACACATATTTTTGAGATTTATTTGTCCTTAATTTAAGGATACCTTCTTTATAAGGGATTTCATCACATTTGACATTTCTATTTAGGGTTCATTGTTGTTATGCACCAATTCACTCTTATATGGTGTATATACTGTCCTTTGGAGTATTATATCATGAATCCATTTATTCTCATGATATTATAAAGTTCTGACTAAATGTTATTCCTCAATTGTTGTATTCAAGTGTCTCTAATTTTGGTAAAACCACTTTAACCAAAATATCGTTTTAAATGTTTTAATTATTTGTTCTTATTAATATCCATGTTTTCAAAATGGTTTTAAGGATTTATTTATATGGATATTAATGGTTTAAAGTTTTAAGCTTCAAGGTGGTATGGGACACTTTGATTCAAAAATATCTTTACTAAATGTTTTAAATGGTTTTGGAAATGGTTTCTTTTTGAATGGATTCATTATTTCAATATACTAAAATGTTATATTGTGATTGAAATGTGGAAATGCTATGTTTCCTTTATGCATGTTTTATGTGATACAATTATGTTATGGTCCTTGGGCATTGATATGAAGAACGGGTGGTTCCGTGATAAACTAAGGGCGGGTGAGCCCGTTATAGCTCTCCAATGCATTGGGTAACGCGAAGGAGTGAAACGTTAAGGTTTCTCCGAAGAGATTTAGGGAATATACTGTGATGGGTATTCCAAACGTAACCAAGAGGGTTACTCCCTACGTAAGAATGTTATGAATGCCTCAAGTTACCTTTATGTCTTATGTTTTCTATGATTTATTCATGATTTGATATGCCTATGTTTTATGGGTAAAGTATGATTTCATTCTTATGTATATATGAACTCATGTTTCTTTTCCATATTTTTATAACCCTTACTGATCTTTTTATGCTCATCCCAAGTTTTTGAAATTATTTTCATAGGTCAAGGGAAAGGTACATGATGTGACGATAATGTCAAGGATGTGTCAAGAAAGAATCCGTGTTTTATTTTAAATAGGTTTCCATTGATGGGAAGAATGAATATTGTCTTTTATGTAACCACCTTGTTTAAATGTGGAATGTAATGCAAGTTTCATGATCTAATTCTCTAAAACTCTAAACCTGAAAAGATCCTCAATGTGTAATCTTGTAATAACTCAAGTTTAAGTAATGTTTAAGGCTGGGGCCTTATAACAAGTTTATCCCAAAGAATCAAAATTGGGTTAAGAAGTTTCCTTGTAAAAATTCGACAGCCTAACGGCGTCCCATCAAAATTCAGAAAAAGTGTTGATGAGAGATAAAAAGGGTATCTCATCACTCGGACATAAACATTACATCAATAAGGATATATAAGAACATATCCCAACATAATAGTATGTGAATTAAAATACATAACAAAAGAAGTCTTTTAAAAAGAGGAGGGTGAAAGGTTCCCTTACCGACTTGGGTTACTTTCGAAACGTACACCCCATTGAAGAAGGGTCATAAAATGAATATGTAAATACCCATAAATGAAATTTTATTACACAAAGAGTATAATAATGGGAATTAAATACACCACTGAAAGGAAATGGTGGAAAATGTAGCATAAATCTCACGGGACTAAAAGTGAGATGAAAATCCCTTATGGAAACTCGGCAGCCTAACGACGCCACTTAAAACTTCCAAAAATGGATTGATGAGATAAAATAGGATCTCTCATCATATTAAAATAAAATTTACAGAAAGAGGAAAAATAACATCCCCCATAATAACAAAGAGGAGCTTAAAAGAAGTGACATAAAGGAGAGTACTTAAAAAGAAAGAGAGAGGTTAGATCTCTTACGAAAATTCGGCAGCCTAACGGCGCCACTCAAAACTTCCAAAATGGATTGATGAGAGAAAATAGGGTCTCTCATCATATGAACATAAAAGGTACAGTATCATAAATATAAAATAACATCCCAATCATAAGAAAGATGAGCTTAAAAGGAATGACATAAAAGAGTGTACTTAAAAAGAAAGAGAGGGGTAGGATCCCTTACCTCGTGTCCTGACATGACTCGATCGTTCTTTAATCTCATGAATAATAAAATTTGGTCAATTTATAATTTCTTAAGGACCTAATTTAAAGATTATTATTCAGTTAATATCACATATTATAAGGTTATAACAATTGGTTAATTAAGTGAGTTCATATTAGACGTTTTTGTCGATGTTCGGTACATGAGTAAAAATCAAACTTGTTGGAAAAGAATTTCCCATGTAGTTATAGGTACTTCATATACAGAATAGTATTGATGTTTTAAATATCATATATATCCCGTATATATTCATTTTATACTATTCCATAGCATTTGGAGATAAAAAATTAAAATCACCATTCATGGAGACGGTAGGTTGTACGTACGCATGAACACTACTTTCATTTTTTATCATATTAATGCAATTAAAAAAAATGAGAGAGATATATATTAAAATTCCAAAATGAAATCCATCATTTAGATGTAATATATTACATATATATCCATTATATATATGTACTTATAATATTACATAACATTTTGAGATAAGAAATGAAATGTACCATTCATGGAGATGGTAAGCCGTATGTACGCATGAAGGCTACTTTCATTTTTTTTTTGTATTCAATGGAATTAAATAATAAATATATAAATATATATTATAATTTCAGTCGGATATCATATATAATACCATAAATTCAATCCTTTATACGTCCCACATATGGCATTAACGAATCAAATCACGTTGAGGGGGTGGTAGTCCGCACTTCCTAAAATGAAGATATCACGTTTACCCATAATGGAAACCATACAGGTATGCCATAAATAAAAAAAAATATAGATGCTTAAGGAAAACATAAAAATATTATATATCATATATAAATATAGTGACTTCTTAATGGACACCTTTGAAGGTGTTAAAATAATATTGAACAATCATCGTTTTGTGAGGCAGTAATTCTCCATCCACAGAAATAGTATGTTATTCAACCATTTGACGGAGGTGTGTGAATGTGTATCTCGAATTATTCTTATAACAACAACCTAGTATATTTATGATACTTGTGTAGTTACAAAAAAAAGTAATAAAAATAGTTTAGGGGTTTGGAGAAGAAAAATAAAACAAAATAACACAAGGGAAGACATTACCTTTAAATCGAGTAAATCTCTTTGATTTGAGCTCAAAGGCTTCCTTGGAAAGGATTATGCCCAAAGTGAGGCTTCAATGATGAATAGAGGGATTTGGAGAGATGAAATTTTCAGGGTTTGGCCGAGCCAAAGGCTTGAAAGGTGTATGTAAGGTGGTATAGGTGGGGGCCTTTTATAAGAGGAGAGGAGGGGCACTCTTGGAAAGTTATAAGATATTACATTATTATAAACTTATTTTCGGATTTAAAAGGTCCCAAAAGGATATATTTCTAGGATAAGGTGATAAGGTTTAAAAATCCAGCCATCCAATAGGTTTTTGACAACTTTAAGACTTATATTTCACCCTCTCTTCTCATTTTATTTAAATCGTTCATTTATGAGGCAATCACTGCCTCATCACGGTGTCATAAATAAATTAATTTATTTAATGTCTAAAAATTATCAAACAAAATATCATGATGTAGTAAATCTTTTTAGATTTCTAATTAATATTTATAGTAAAAAATATGACTTTTACAACCTCATTTAAAAAGTGTTTTAGTAAAACAACTCATGTTTGTGACATTTTAATTTTAACTATAAATAAAAAGGAATTTATGTCATTTTCCAACCAAAGTGGCTCCATGGGGTCCCCAAGTTGACCCATGTATTGTCTTGGTATTCCATGACTCATCAAATGAGGGTAGGACTTGTGTCTAGGTCATTTCATATTATTAAAACATTATTTTTACCTCAAACTACACTAATGACCTCAAATCGCGATTAAAACTTAAAAGTTACTATTCACAAAAAATTATTTTAATCACATTGAACCATATTTTACATCGTAATGACAACCATGTATGTAGTATTTTTGAAATTCAAAACACATAGGTGGTAAAATTTCATTTAAATGAAAAATCCGTTTTTTAAGTACCACTTAGTGGTTTCACTATTCATCAAAAATTGAAGTTTTCTAGAAAAATACCAAAAATTAACCCTAAGATATATTTGATATTCCGAATTCAAAAATGATTTCTATTTTACAAAATTAAATATATATAAGTTACATTAATTAATTTAATAATTATTTCCCACTCTCAGAGCAAATAGCATATTTTTATGAAACAATAAGTATCAAAATATTGACACTAGTTTAAGTCCAATTTCAAGATGAAATTAATTCCAATGACCACTATTGGATTAAATGGAAAAAATATATTCTAATTTCACTTTAAAACCAATTAAAAAGATAATCTAATAATATAAATAAATTATATTAAAATGAGGTTTTGAATTAAAATACAACATTTTTCACTATTCATTAAAAATGAACTTTATTGGAAAAATACCAAAAATTTACACAAAGTAAATTTTGATGTCCCGATTCTAAAGAAGAACTTTATTTTGTCAAATACAAAACATAAAATTGTCAAAAAGTGGATTTAAAAGAGGTTTGCCATCAAAAGGCGGTTAATCGACCTTTTAAAGAATATTAGAATGTTTAAGCTTAAAATTGGATTCACTCGCATTTTTAATCCTCTAACATTTATTTTAAAAAGTAAAAATATTCGACAAACATATATAATCATTTTGTAGTTAGTTTTGTTCATTCTCTCCATTACAGCAGCTAGGATTTAACTACCATTTAAAATAATATTATTTTATTATTAGAGTACAACGTAAGATTCCCAAGAAACTCGTTGTTTCGTATTGGGTATGCCATCGAGCATAGCGTCCCCTTTAAAGTAATATTAATATTTTATTCACAAATATAGATAAATGTGAAAATGTAAAATTCTTTATTTACCTTGGGTGTTACACTCTATATTGAAAATAAACCTTTATTGAATTACGAGAAATACCATTTCCTAGTGAGAAAAGGAATAATACTTGGATATGTTGTTTCTAGGGATAATATCGATGCATATGCATCAAAAGTGGAGGTCATTTATTCCCAAACATTACAAAAAAATTGTGCGCAATGTGAAATTTTCTTATGTCAAGTTAGATTTTATGAACATTTCATTCATGGAATTAGTCAAATTTCACTCCCCTCTCTATCTCACTCGAAAAATAAAATGAATTTCTCTTTGACAAAAATATGACAAATATTTTAATAAATTAAAATGGAGTCTCAAATCACCCATATTAATCAAACCATGTTAGTGGAATTACTATTTGAGCTCATGTTTAACACAACTAACTATATATTTGTCACAGTCTTATCGTAATGGGTTGATCAAGTTCTATATATCACAGCCTATGTATCACATGCACTAGGCCCAACCCATTAAAACTACTCAATAAATGAATAATAATTCATTACCATTGTATTTTCCTTGGATAAATTTATATCATAACTTTTATTGTCCAAACCACATCTCAATCACCAGATTCTCCCACGTCCGAAATGTAATCTACAAATTATGGATGAAAAGTAGAAGAGTATGTGGTGGACGACCATATCAGTAGGATCATTCCATTATAAATATTTAACTCTTATTCTTGTATTCCCCTAAATGTGATGTTTCGTGATGATAAATTGTACCATGTGCAAGATTACATTCCTTAGTATTCCAAAACTATAAATTATTTGGTAGCATATTACATTCCTATGAATATCAATAAAATCCAAGCTAGATGTCCAAAACATGAGTGTCGATGGTACATTTTCGATAAACCTTGCCTTTGGTGAACATTTAGTGATCAATTCAACTAGGATTGTTCTCCCAATAGTGAGATTATGTCATTCATTAGGGTGTACCATGTTCTTTATTGTGGGGGCCACTTGGTCCCCAATTGACTGCCCACAAGGTCCTCAATTATGGTTTACTATCGAAATCATTATTTTGTGATGCCCATTATTTCTGTAAATATTTTCCTCATTGTCAAATAATTTGGAATGTCTCTAAATGAAATACAATTACCCAATAACCCTTTCTCTTCCACGAAATATTCAATATATGGGGAATTGACTCTATAAATCCATTTCCCAATTCCATTGGAAACATGTACATTCTTCTAGGAGTTAGTTACATGTCAAAATGGGTATAATAATGCGCAATGAGGAAAGACTATTACATGAATGTTGTAGAATATTTGAGAACCCATGTTTTCGGTAGAATTTTATTACCTTGGTTTATCAATAGTAACCAATGTTCTTTTTTCTGCAACTAAAAAATGAAATCAATTTGGCATTGGTATGGGATTGGGCATTGACTATCTACTGCATATCACCCATTGACTAATTTTCAATCTACAGTGTCAAATATACTGGTAAAAAAAATTATTGAGAAATCATTTCCGCCAAACAGAAAATATTGGAATCTTAGAATCAATGATTCATCATGGGATTACCATACTTCCTTTAAGACTAAAATTAGAATGTCACCTTATTGGATTGTTTTTTAAAATAGTGATCACCTCCCTAATAAGATAGGTCACCAAGAATACTATGAAATTAATCAATTCAATTCTAATATTTAATGTGCATGTACAAAGAGGATGCTATTGATTTTAGAGCTAGATGAAATGAGAAGAGACTCATATGAGAACTACATGATTTATAAAGAGAGAATCAAGGCTGCCCATGATAATGTAATTCTTCATCATCAATTCCAGAATGCGAGGAAGATCCTATTTTTCAGTGCAAGGCTAAAGTTGCATCCCGCTAAGATTTGTTCCCACTAGTTTGGCCCATACACTATTACTAAAGATTATCCATTTGGTTCTGTTCAGGTTAAAAATGAAAAAAAAACATTACTATCAATGGGAAGCAACTGAATCACTTTCACAAAGTTATTCCTGAGTCCCTAATGAAGGGACCCAAATTTCATGAATAAATAAACAAATGAAACCCATCAGGTTTTTTCCATTCATTCCAAATTCTCTTTTATTAGAGGGATGACACTGAATTCTCAAGGTGTGTGGGGTGGGTGGGTATATTCCTGGGTTAGTTAAGAGTTATCATTATTTTTCATCATTTTCTCATTTTTACATTCTGAATAGTATTGTTACCTCTCCCTTTTACACCTCAATTTTGATCCAGAATGTTCATTTTAAAGCCCAATTATTCATGAATGTTATTAAAGCTGCCTTAGGAATTTACATATTTAATGATGTATTAACATTTTAAAAAATTCAATGATGGAATGATTATTTTAGAATGTATTTAACATTGATATGTGACTTTTTCTTCAATTTTGGTTGTTTATAAATGACATAAATGGTTTTATTAGTTTGAAACCATTGAGGAGAATGGTACCATTAGTGTGAATAGTTTATGGGGTACTTTTTTCACTTAATAAGTTCACACATCTTTACACACCACCCTGATAACTGAATTTTTTTTACTAAATAGATGGTAATTATAAGTTAGGTTAACATTTATCATATTTTCAAAATTATGTTTCTATACATTTTTTACTTATACGATCTTTGTAATTACAATAAAAGATTTACCTTTGCGTGTGTACTTGTTATTTGACTATTGTACACCATAAATAATCTAAACAAATCAAAAAATGTAAAAAAAATTTTGTTTTTGATTGGGAATGTTAAAAACCAATCTTCCTCGCCCATTTATCTTGCTACAAATATTACAATTTGTTTTTTGAGGTGACCACACAAGGGTGGAGTGATGAGTTTTAGATTTTCACCAATTTCAACTAAAAATAATAATAAATGAGGGGAGTGATGAAATGTAGAACATATTGGGATATCAAGGAAGGGAGGTTCAGGTAAGACTTTATATAATTCTTATATGAATGGGTCTTGAAATTTTATTACAAAGGATGTTGGGCAGGTTCTATGGATAGAATAATTTAAGAGGAAAATTTTTAAAATAACATATATTTACTTAATAAAAAGTCGAAGGAATAGAATGATATGATTTTCATGCACACATGTAAAGAGTAAGTGACATTTTTTAATTTTTATTTGTTTTCTAAAATTGGTATCATTAATCTACTTAAATTTCTTCTTGATACAATTTATCTGACATCATTTTCCATCATCACTAAGAATAATTCGTTGGTGTGATTTTTTCATTGGTCACATTTCTATAAAGAATTAAATTTTCAATCAATGGTAAAACTTCATTAATTTGTGAATATTCCAACAAATCATTTTTGAACATATAAATTTTCCCAGGAGTGAAAAGTTTTAGTTGTGGGGTGTGATTGCACAACCAATCATTATTTAATTTCACCATTACCCCACTATATTACACAAATTTAGTAATGTAACTTTAAAATATAGTAAATAAAATCACATAAATATTGAATTCATTATTTTTTGGTTATAACTATTAAAAATGATAATTTCACATATTTTAATTATTTCATTTTAGTTTTAGTTGATTTGGATGCTCTAGGATGTTGTTCAAGAAAAGAGGCCCAAACTACGAATGATCCCAAGAACACATCTGGACTCAAAAACACACTTCAACTAATACATGATTCCAAATGGGAATAAATTTTTTTTAATGGTCCAAAATTCATAGGGACACAACTGTTTTCAAGACACTCAATCCCAATTCATCAATTAAGGCGCCATCTGAACTGATCTATATAAGAAAATTTATTTTCATAAAGAAAAAGAGGTGTTCTATATTTCCTCAATATATAGAGATGTAGGCCTCCATATTATTCCATATTTTTAATGGAGATAGTAAATAGTTGGAGACACAAGTTTTTTATTTTTTTAATAGATATTTAGGACTATTTGGTCACCCAATGCAATGGTAAATGAGGTTTCATGAAATCTAGGTGACCCAAACCACCTTCCACATTCTCTATAAAATGGATCCTTGGGAAACCCATATGTATGTTCAACAAGGAGGAAATATACTAATATTTTGGAGTCTAAATGGAGTATTCTATTCCATTTTGAGGTTCTCGAGCTCCCAATCCTCATAGGGAGAGATGAAATGAAAATAGAGATCCACCTCAGATTCCTCATCCTCTCGATGTTGGGCTAAATGGTGGGTGTTCATTATTAGGGGTATGCACACAAGTAAAAGGAGTTATGATGATTATATTACCCAATTTATTAGAGAAATTTGGGTGTTAAAACATTCTATTCCATGTATGTTACATTATTTCACATTTGAATGCTTGTTTTGATGCATGTGATTGATATGCTCTAAATTTTTAACTGATCATTATGAGGGTTTGAGTTCTTGATTTATGTTATTCTGATTGGAAAACATAGAAATCATTTTCATACCCACTTCCATGAAAATTAAATCTAATTTGTTTAATTTTAATACATGCTTAACTGTTGTACCTTAAAAATATTATTTTTAAGTTATGGTTTTGTCCTTCAAGCATTGATATAAATTCATTGTAATTAACTGGGATTCCAGTTAATGTCAACCAAAGAATTACTCAAAAAATAAATTCATACCAATTAAAAATAACATTTAAATATGTATATTGAAATCACAATGACCCATTTATCTCATATTTTTTCGAATTCCACTTGGTTATTCACCTATTAAACTCATTAAATTAATGATTTTTTTTTCAAAAACATCACATATTTTATATTTTTTATTAAATGTATACACATTCAATATCATGAACTCCTTGATAGATGACCTAGGTTATACCCTAGGGTATAAAATCATTTTAAAATCATAATCAATTTGAATTTTCACGAAAATGATTTCATTTGTGAATTTAAATTTTTGGTGAACCTTACTTCTTTAAAAAAAGGAGAAAATGCTAAATCGTTTTGAATTCATGAATAAAGAAAGAATCATGAGTAATTTATTTATTGTGATCCAAATCATTTCTTAAATTCTATCTTAGTCTTGAAATTTTTTTAGGTATCTTAGAAAATGTTGTTCCTTGATGAATGAGTATTCTATGATGACTTAGTGGGCTTTGTGATGCCAGTGTGTTCCAAAAAGGTAGTCATCTTCAATAAATAAAATTTAATACATGAAATATGTGAGCTTCATTATGGTTGTGAGATTAGAAAAACTGTGTGTGTTGGAAAAAGTTGGTATTTCTTTGGAACATAAGGGATGTTCCATGAAGGATGACAACTTTATGAACAATAGTGTATATTTTCTGGATTAAGTGAACAATTCATTCATGTGAATCAATACAGGACTATGTGGAATGAAATGTATCATGCTTTTCATGGATAAAAACATAAATTCTGATCTTCTAAAGTGAACTTAAATTCATTAAACTTCCAATGCGATGGGCATGGGGGAGTCTACAGATGTGTTTTGTGTTAGGCAATGTGCTATCAATAAAATATTTTAAAGGTAGTGTGTATGCAATTGTGTGCATGTGTCTAAAATTAGGTATTCCTAACCAATTGATGATTAATTAGTTTTGGTATGGCCAAAACATTTTTGTTATATTCTTCTTAGACTAGCCCTTAGTGAACCAAGTAAAACTATTGTGTTTTCTCTATTTTGTGAATCTTTAATTGTTGTATGATTTCTTCATATAGGATTAACACGTTCTTACTAATTTGGGATTAATATAATTTATTTTAAAAGAAACTATTGAACCAATTATTCATCCCTCACCACTCAAGGTGATATAGGGTCTTACAAGTGGTATCTGATTCAAGGATCACCTATGTACTATTATCAACAGTAAAACTATTCCCTTTTGAAGATATGAGTTTCATTAATAAGTCAACAATGAAGTGAGGTTTTGTTGATGATTCAATAATCTCTAATAATTATTATATATCCACCAAGACAATGATTGACATGAAAAAGGAAGATAGTGAAATTTGTATAAGTCCCTTTTATATAAATAAGAGGAAGTATTTGGTTCTCCTTGACTTTCGAAAAATGAAGACATATCAAGATTGTAATGTAAATATTATGTGGCTCATGTTTCCACTAATGAAAAGGATAACATTTATACCTTATGTAAATCAATATAATAAAGTTAGTAGGATGTGTGTGTTATAACATTTGAATTTTATCCTCAAAATAAGGTTCCTTGCACAAGTGGTGAAGATGATCAATCTCTAACCTCATACTAATTTGTAGTTGAAATATTAAGAAATTTTTTTATTTTATATTCCCAATTATAGATCTTCCCATTTTGTTGGATTATGTCAATGTATGTAGGTAGAGGCCACATAGCTAGATAGTGAAAGTATTGATTTTGAAACAGGCTTAGAAGAAAATATTCTTGAAAGTTTAAAACTCTCAAAAATGGATGGACCCATTGAAAAAACAAATATTGACCATGAAATAAGTTCCTCGAAATACCTCAAATAAAGGAATAAAATTTGGACTAGAAAATACTCTTGAAGAAAAGATCCATGAACAAGAAGAAAATTTTGAAAATAACCCTGATTTCAAGGGTTTACATTTGCAAAAAATATCCTAGAATATGAAGTTACTTGATTCTATGATTCAGAATAAAGTTAATATACCTAAAGTAGACATTGTTAAAATGAGTAAGGCTTATTAAGAAAAGATGATTATTGTAAAGATTAGAAAATAATCCTCAATATGAAATGTATATATTTATAAGTTCAGTTGGACAATATTATGAAATCCTATATTAAGACATAAAAAAGGAAATAGTTATTGAAACAACTCAATATTCACTATAGTATTCTGAAGCACAATGATCTATAACATGTGATAAGAATATAATTACATCTTTTGACGATCTATCTCAAGTAGTTGAGTAGAAATATGTACCATCAATGCGAACATGGATTAGTACTTCTAAACCTATTATCATGATGAGTTTAGGTAGTAAGACAAATAATTAGTATGGATGATGAAATGTGATAAGAACAAAACTACCATGACATGGGTGGATTATAAAAATCGGTATAGAATATGGTTTCCCACAAAAATCACAAGAATTACTAAAGATGATCCAATAACCTTATACAGAAGATATAAAGAGATCAAGTTTTTTTTCAATGTTGGTGCTACAATAGATTTGAGAATTTTGAATTGGACTATTGGTACAATACTTTAAATGAAAAAGAAAAAAAGTAAGCATATTTCATCGGGGGAGAAATCCATAGATGAAAAAAAACATCCACATGTCCACTATAATCTATATAATGAAATAATATATCGGAATCTTGATAAAATCTATGATGTACTCAATTGATGTGGTCACAAGGTTGGTAAATGGTTATCTCAAAATGAATTCAAATTTGATAAGAAAAGAATACCATAAAACTGGCTAAATTTGAAGAAGATACCCTGGGAAGAAATATAGATAATTTTTTGAACATAAATTCTCCATAGAATATTACATCTAAGGATGCTGAGAAGACACCAGATTCTAAATCCATGAATTTGAAGGGTAGTGCATCCAAAAGAACTAATTAGAGGGGTGATACTCAGAAGAACCCATGTAGAAGATAATAACTTGTTACAACAGTTCCTAATAAAATGTCAGTTAATTGGATAGAATATTTGGAAATAATGAGGAAACATGATGATGAACATGCTCAGTCCAATGAAAAAGGAAAATAAAAGACTCCACATGATGAAGAAAACGTGAATGGGTTTATCAAACAAAAGGTAACTACTATGTTAATGATGTTCTATGTGCTAGATGAATGTGATATGGTCACATTGAAAAAGTTTTTTTAACCATACTACCAGAATAAGAATAATTCCTTAAGTGGAGTAAAAATTTGTAATCCATAAACACTATTATGAAGAAAAAAATATCCCCAGAAAGAAGAAGTGGATATGAAGAGATCCAAGCTTCCTCAACATAAATCAGATCATATGTTTAGATGTCAAAGCATAAAGAATAGAGTATTTTGGTTGAGGAGGTAATATCAACTTTGATATTGGTATTGATGAGGCAAGTAGGATCAACCATTTTCTCATAATCATTGTTTATTTATTTTTTGATTATAATGTAGGTAATTAAATGTGAAGTAAACTCTTGGGAGGAGAACCTGAGAAAAAATGAGCACTGAAAATCCATTATAGGAATGGTGAAGTAGTTACCATCCTTTGATGATTCCTCATTTTGAAATTCAAATATTAACATAACGGGTGATCATATTTGATGAATTTTACGAAATAGATGTCCTATTTTGGATATCGATGATAATTAAGATACCATCTTGCCTAGATCCTATATTTATTTGGAATCCTTAAGAATAAGTGTTCAAGAATATCATCCTGGGTAGAGTTTTGAAAATTTTCAATCTAGTTAATCTCAAGTGGAAGATACATTATGTTGTATACATCTTGAAATTTGTTCTTTTTGAGATCCCACATTATGAAGATGTTGAGAAGGTTTCCCTAGAGGGGAAGAAAAATGAAGAAGTTACCCTGATCATTATTTTAATTTCTATAAAATTTAATCAGTATAGAGATTGCTTAAAGATCATGTCATAGGAAAATTTATGTCTTTCTTAATTTCTCATCATTGTTTACTCAAAATAACAATCCTTTTACAAAGGTTCACTAATTCAGTTAATCGGTGACATAAAAATAAATAATGTTCCCCAAGGACAATAATCTAGTCTATTAAACATGAATGTTATTTATCTATTTTTTAGGTGAGAACTAGAGTTTCAAGTTGACTGTTTTTAAAATTTTCATATCATAATTAGTATCTTCATCTTCAAATGAATGTGTAACACCTATAAAGATAAATTTATGTGTTCTCATTTCATGAGTTATAATGATTAGTTGGTAATAGAATGATTTATTTCCTAAATCAAATCCTATTATTTTCTACACCGATCATAGCTCAAGTAGACATAGAGTGAAAAGATAGAAATCACATTACTTATTTATAGATTGATACACTTCTTCACATGAACTTTATATTTCTTTTAAATAAAGGGGGATAAAGTGAAATGAATGTTTAGTAATGTAATGAGAGAGAGAAGTTAATGATCCATATATTGAAACAATCATTTGGAAAGAACATTGAAATTTTTTCAACAATTTTGACTCTGATTGCAGTTGGGAAAAACATTGAAATCACAAGGATGTGACATCTATAGATACCACCCTATAAAGGATAATAATTGGAATCCTATTATGCACGATTAAAACATTACAAACAATCATATTTTCATCACACATAGTGGCCAGCATTCAATATAATCCGATGGAAAATCATTTTTCAGTAGATAATGGAATCAAGAAGTATATTCAAGGTACTATCAAATTTTTATTATTAATTATATATGGATAATGTAATGAATTATCAGTATTATTTGATGCTTACTGGGCTGGAGATGTGGTGGATTGAAAGTCCGTATGTGGTGGATCTTTCTTCATAGGGAAAAAAGTGAGTTATGGTTGATAGTGAAATAGGAAAACACTTATCTTAGTACGGCTGAATAAGAGTATATCTATACTAAAAAGGATTTCCCTCAGCTATTATGGATGAGGAAACAACTGACTAATACTGGTGATGTGGTGAAATAGCTGATGGTGATTCACTATGAAAATAAGAGTGTGATCGATCTTATAAAGAATCCATTTCAATACTCTCATACCAAACATATTAATGTCAGATATCACATCATTAAAGAAATGTTTGAAAAATGTGTAATTAAAAAGGAACATGTTGTAACTAATGAACAAGTGCCTAAAATTTTGACTATGCTATTGGTAGAACATATATCTGAGAAGCATCGATCGAACCTCAGTGTTCAACCACCTCCCAGTGCGAGAGGAGGTTATTGTTTATCCCCTCATAACATTTTTGTTAATTTTTTTAATCTATTAGTGAATTTGATGTAGGTTTATAGATGAGATATGATCTAGTATGAGATTTTTTAGCACTTAATGTACAAATATTGTTTGTTGGGTTCATTTCCAAAGGGGGGATATTTGAAATTCAACATGTTTTGTTTTGTAGGTCTATTCGGTGGTCAATGGAGGCATGGAAATTATTTTTTTCCACTATTATTTTTCACACTGAGATTTTCTCACTTATACTAACTGTGATTGATGAGTTTTTTCCTACCTATATGGTTTTGATTAGTGTTGGAAACTTATTGAATTTATCTATAGATTTCTAAAAATCTACAGGAAGAGATTGTTGGAACCAAAGATTTTCGTAGCTAGAAATGGAGTATAGTTTTTTTCCATTCAATTAACAATATGTTTATAAAGGAGTTTAAAAGTAATGTGATCTTATAGTACAAGATCACTATAATGTTGAATTTGGCACCATTTTCCAGTGTTTTTAAATTTTTGGCCTCAAAATGAGGTGAAAAGAGATAGTTTTGCGAAATAGGGTTTTCAGGGATTGACTATACTCCAGTATTCTAAAATAATGATTGAAGATTGAGTTTTGTGGTGGCTGATATTATGAAATATGTGGACCATCACAAAATATGATCATCAACACATGATAGAAAGACAATTATTCTATGAGACTATGAGAAGCATTGCTAAGACACAATGGCGTGATTGTGATTCTATGTGACTATGTGATGTTGTGTGAATGGGATAAATTTTTTGTGGTCATCATGAATAGAGGATATTATTGAAAATGTTTTTGGAGGCTTTAGGACAGGTTTTTGGAAGTGTGGGTATTCATGAAAATTATGTTTATAAATACGTGGGTACCCCCACTTCATTTGACCCAAAAAGGATTGGAGAAAAGTATTAATTATTCAAAATTCATGAATATCGAATGCATTATGAATCAGGTATTCATTGTGCACATGAGAATCATGAAATTATTTTCTTAATCTTGAATAATGATTAGGTTTATCACAAATAGGAGTTTCTTAATGATCATGTATTTCATGATGACTCAGTGTGCTTTGTGAAGGTAGTGTGTTCTGTGATGGCATTGAGCTTGACAAAGGATGTTTGTTCCGTGAAGGATGTATGATTCAAAAAGGTTTAGAGCTGCAAGAAGGTGTGTGGGTTCATAAAGTTTGGTGTGTGTTTGAAACAAAAATGATGTCTCATGAAGGATAAGATAATCATGGACAATAGTGTTGAACATCTATTTTAAGTGAACAACAACTTCTAACACATCATCATAAGGATGGGGTGACAGCCAAGCCTCTTGTTAGTTAGAGACAAAGACATAAATTACAATCTACTGAAGCAACCATCATGTCATTAAACAGAGTAAGACATATCCCAAATAAGTGTTCTATGGGGAGTCGAGGGAAGTAATCTAACTATGGTAGTGTGCTATCCCAAAAATCATTCTTAATGGTAGTGTTCCTGGCATAGTGTGACTATGTCTAAAGATATGTATTCCACCACCGGTGAAGATTAGTGGACTTTGGTTTGACTGAAATACTATTTGAGTATGTGTCTTGGAATATCCATTAGTGGTGATCCATGTAAAAATGTTATGTTTTCTCTCTACATGTGAATGTTTAATTACTAAATAATATCTTTAGATATGATTATAAAGTTTCTACAAATTTGGGAATGAGATCCATTATTTTAAATGAAAAAGTTGACACAGAGATTCACCCCTCCCCTCTCAGGGTTCTCTAGGTTCATTCAAGAAGTGTATCACTATACCAATTTTCTAATAAATGTTGAAAGGATATTTCTATGAATATAATTTCCAACTATCATGATTGAGTTATTCCAACAATGATTTTTCATCTAATACATGGTGATATCCCACTATGTGGGTTATTCTCAAACCCTACACATCAAGAATGGGTGTATTCAGTACTTTTTTTCACTAATACCGGTAATGTAAAAGTGATAATAGGGGGAATCATATATTCATGATACCCATTCTTGGGATTTTTTTGGTGACATGGTGGGGTGATCCCTCAAATCCCATGGATATGGGTAGTGATCTCCCAATTTTAATTTTTTTGGATTGTTTCAAAACACAATATACTCGGCTTTTATTTCATACTCAGCTTCACATCCACATCTGCGTTAATTTTTGTTCCTCAGTTGAAATTATATATTATAGATTGATATTTGAATTTTATTATTATTATCTAATAGATAAATTCATATTATGGAATATTTTTCTGGTATTTATTGTTTTTTGAAACATTAAAAGAATTAATTTCTAGTTCATCGAGTGGTCGTACCCGGTTCATGGATTGGTACCCTTATTGTTAGACAATTATTTTTGAAGAAATTGTTTCCAAATATTTACATTTGATTCCAAGGAAATTTTTCTCACCCTAAGGGTATTAGGGATTCCATTTTTAAGGGTCACAAATAGTCTCTAGTGCTGGGTTAGGGCTATCCTAGGTTGGTGCAGGAATGTATCTTATTAGATCCAAACATTGATTTAGTTATTTATGATGTTGTGGTAGACTTAATATTGGATTGTTGAGAATCAAGATATATGTTGTGAATATATATCTAGTAAACACTCATAAAAAATACTTAATTATATATAGTATAATAGGAAAAAGTATTATAAAATCTATTTCCGTTTTATTTTTGAGTTTTTAAAAATATTCATTGAAAAATAAAAATACATAAGAAATTTTGAGAGTAAATAGTTTAGACACAAAGACATTAGTCCCCATATTAACCATTATACCAAAACTATAGGGAAAATATCATTTTCCCCTTTACAATTTGAACCCACCATGGTGAACCAGGTCTCCACATAACGTGAGATGGGAATTTTGAGAATTTAGTCACTTTTCTTCTTTTAAATGTTTTTAGGCTTATAATTATGTGATTAATGATTATATTTTAAATAAATATTAATTACCTATTTTGATATTATTTTTCTTTTAATTTGATTTGATATTGTTTCATTCCCCCTTAAATACCCCATGTGGAACCTTTAGTGGGATATAAAGATAATTTTTCGATAAAGAATATTCATATAGATCATAATCTCATCTTTTATGAAGTTATAATGGTATGTAGTATAGATCGTATAATGAGATATATCATGGATCATCCTCAATAATGAATCCGGGTCAAAGTCATGATAATAATTGATAAAAAGAGTTTCTTTATCACCAATTTTCTTCCTTCCAAGAAAGAAATATTCCCTATGAATAGTTGGAATCTTTGGGTAAAATAGAAAGGTTCATAAAATTATATGAGACTACAAAATTGATTAATGAGAAATTCCCCAAATTTACTCTTAAGGGCCCTAGAAACTGTTATGTGAATCAGGGGTATAATATATGTTGTTTGAGAAAATTGAATGGAAGGATTTGAAAGTGATGATCATGCAATAGGTTTATCGAGACACTATGGTGCTCATAATGTTCTGGGAGTTTATATTCCTTCATAATGTAGACTAAACTATTTTTGAATTTGCTAATTGGTTTGGGAAGATAGTTCATTTTTTCTAGAGATGGTATCTAACTATGGATTAAAGTCTCATTGATTTGAAAATGGTCTTTGGCCATATATGAAATATTAAAAATCCTTATTAAATTCTAAAATTATTGAATTGGTTATAGATTGGGCATTAATGATAGAAATATTGATTTGACACAGGTCTTTTAGGCCCAACACATTGTCCCTTCTAGGGTTCCCTCTTAAAACCCATGGGTGATAGGATGAATTTCCAATCCACTCTTATACATGATCCACCATCTATGATGTAATCCAACATGGGATAGGGTTTTCACCCAATAATAATCCATTTAGACAAAAGGCCACACAATTAGGCCTCCCCTAAAATGATAATGCATTATATTGAACCATCTTACACCACTATTACTTATCATCATTAGAACTCGCTACCTGACAGCCGCTATCAGAAAGAATTTAAACACATGTAACCATGGATTGACATGCATCAATTGAGAAACCCCTATCATTGTCGAAATTTTTAGTGAAATACACCACTTTGAATCACACTTGGGATGCACTATATATATGATACCACTTGTCAGGATTTATTTCTTCCTTACCTATGTCTTTTAGGACCAAAACATAGTCCCTTCTAGTGTTCCATCCTTAAAACCCTGGATGAAAAGATAAATTTCCAATCCAAGCCTATATTTGAGGCACCATCATTTATAAAAATAGGATGTGCTATAGGGGTTGAACCCAAAAATCCTCTACTTTGGGTTATGGGACCAACACGTGGTATTAAAGGGATTAATTGATGTTTTCAATTATCAAACATAGTGGAAAGAATCTAGTGGAGTATTTTACCAGGAAATATATGGGTGTGAATGGAAGGTAGTGGTGGTACCGGAGTAATATCAGGGATAAAAAAATTCTGAAACACATAATAATGTTGTGTATTAATTATTAAAATTTATAATTACATGTGCGTTTTTATATTGTTTGCTTATTCATTGTTAATAACTAATATCATGGGAGGACCAAAACCAGATGCAATGATAACTCGGTGTAGTGGCAGGGATTCCGGGGCTTCCTACTTACGGAGACCCAAGTCTTGTAGGATCTTCTGGAGAAAAATCAGTGCGTTTTTTTCAGGATATGATCCCCAGAACATAGTATTGAATGGATTGGTTAGAGTGTTTTTTATAGAACTTATATGAAAGAATCTGTTGGAGTATTTAATCATGGACTCAAATGAAATTACTGGAAGACAGTGGTGATACCCATGGTGTCTCTAGGATATCAAAAACCCAATGGACCAGCATGATTAATGAATAATGTTCTATTGTTGGATATAGTCATATCATGGTGGAAGAATAATAGGGTTCCTCATGTTTGGTGGTCAATTAGGCATTCAGAAGAATGTCATCGGAATATGGTGGTGGCATCAGTAGTGTGGCTGGACAGTCGAATGTCATATTGTCTACACGTTTCATGAAGCATGTTCCATTCATTGGGATAAATTTGGAGTTTGTTGGAAGGATACTGAAATTTTAGAAGACAAGATAACTAGAACATCAGGAATATAATCACTCAATGATTATTTCAGAAGACGAGGTTTGGTGATTGATTAATCGGGTTCTTATAAGGAGATGTCAGATTGAACCATCAGTTGTCAGTGGAATAGTTATATCATTGTTCTTGGATAATTTGGAGGAACTATTTTAGTGGGATCCTATTCTATTGAAGCAACATGGTGTGGAAAACCATGCAGGTGATGTAGAATAACAGTGAATGGAAGCCATACCATTTTTGACATTTGGTGAGACCATGAGAATAGTATTCAAGTGGGATATGTTTAAACTATAATTGTGAAAGGTATTCTCTAGTGAGAATTGTTTTGGATCTAGCCCATTTATTAATGATAGTGAAAATACTTAATGGAGAAAGTTGTCTCACCCTTAATATTGGAGTGTCACCCATCATTAATGGAGATTAAATTTTCAATATTAATGGATGGAAAAATTAATGTTGGACAAATTTATTTGAGATATGGAGTCAGTGTCTATATAAATGAAAGAATTAATATTTGTTGAGTATGACTAATGAGTAGATGAAAAGGACTGAAAAAGTAGGTGGTGTCTCCTCTTTTGGGAAAACCAAACTGGGCGCACACAAAGCCAAAGGCATCCGAGAAAAACGTGGAGGATGAGACCCGCAAGGGAAGAGACCATAAGGAGGGAGCTAGAAGATATGATGACCAAACGATGTTGTTTTTATATCTTATAGTGATATATGTAGAGTTATGGAAGATATAAATTCTTGTAACCTAGATGTTCCATCTCATTGAATTAAAGTGATGGTTTTTGATATCCTATGAGTATAAGATGAATGTCTGAACCACATATTCTTGTTTTTCAATGTATTTTATTTTATTTTTGAAAGCATGTTTGTTTCTCATGCACTTATTTGTTTATATGAGTGATGAATTTAGGAGGACTGAAACCGGATTCATGGAAGACTTAGTGTAGTGGCTGGGGTTCCTGGACATCCGAGTTCCAGACACCAATGTCATGGGGATCTTTCGGAGCATGTTCCATGCTTGTTGCTTTAAGCCCTGATCCCAAATAATATACATTTCTGTGTTGTCAACAATGATGGTCACTTATAATATACCATATGAAAGCAAAGGATGTTTTCAAATAGTAAGGGGAAGTACGAATAATGCAGTATAGGTAATAGAGAGTGATCATGAACTCCCTCATAATATAGATCTCTATCAATTTCTAATGGCTACATATATTAAACCTTGTAAAAGTTGAAAATTTCATTTCAATTATAATTTTTTTATATTTCAAATTACATTGTTTTAAATTCATAATTGAATATTCCTACATTAAAAAACATTTCATTTTTATGTTAAAAACCACTTATTTTTTATCCTTCATTGATTATTTGTAAAATCGAATCATTTTAAAAAACACTATTTATAAATAAAAATTGAACATTATTTAACTGATATTATTTGAATTAAATGAATTTAATTTTATATTAAGATTTTTATCTCTTGAATTAAAGTGTAATTGTAATTGAACCTAAAATTTCAAAACTCTTATTTTTAATTAAATAAATTATAAGACCTATCATGCTAAATAATATAGTATGATTTTATTGTTCTTTTGTATTTAAAATCACATATGTTAATATTTATTTACTTTGATCATGTATCACTCATATATTTTAAATTTTAATTTGTGATATTGATAAAATACACACACACACACATATATATATAATATTTTTTTAATTTTTTTATAATTCATTAAATAAATAAATATAGATTTGTTTTATTCTAATCTATACACACACACAAACAAACACACACACACACAAACAAAGTGTATCATATTTTCCCTCTAAAAGTGTTACACCAAGAGAACATAAAATTCTACATCATATCCTTCTTCACGTTTTGTTGTTTTTTATCCCCATAAACATCTCCTACCCCAACAAGTTGTATTAGAGGTAGGGAGTTTTAAAATGGAGAAGTGGAAAGGATGTTTTTTGATGACTATACAATTAATGCGTGTCTAAATTTTTTTTGGACTAGGTCTCTAAAGAGCTCAGCAAGATGATTCAAATAGTGTTAGCGGCGTAAAAACATACCTGGAATGAAGATGGTATAGATTATCAACATTTTGGTCAAAAAGCGGGTGATACAGTTTCCATTTCCAGTGAAGATGACACTGTTCACACCAACGGTGACATTCTAGTTACTTTTTTAGCCACTATTATGTCAATCCATCCCAGCTCCACATCAATAATCAATCTTAACCATTGATCATTTTTTTGCTATAACTTGGCCAATGAATGTACTTTTTTGGTGAAATAGGAGTAAATTATTGCTAATTCAACCATTATGGAAGAATTAGTACAGCTTGATTTTACAAATTTACAATCCATAGAGTAGTTTCAAAGGGGTGTGATGATGATGTTGTTAATCGTGTTTTTTGTTTTACAATGACGATGGCTCATGGAAGACCACTACCGAAATTTTATATTGAGATGTTCTATGGTAGAAATAATTTTGGCTTGTGGAAAAGAATACTGAAAGATATCCTAGTATAACAGGGCATGATAATATCTTTGATCAAAGAAAAACCTTATAAAACCAGTGATGATGATTGGGATGAACTCAAGATGCAGGTCCTTAATACAGTACAACTATGTCTGGAAAATGACTTAAAGTAATCGATGTTAGATGAGACCACCCCGAAGGAGATCAAAAATAAGATATAGAAAAAATATATACTAATGTCTCTCACTAACAAATTATTCATAAATAATACATTTTATGAATTATTAAAGGACTTGGGAACAAATTTGTTTGATCAAACCAATAAATTCAACTATATCATAACACAATTATTGGGGCTTGATATGAATGATGAATAGGAAGATAAAAAATATTTTATTTTGAAATCTCTACGAATCCCATTTGATGTAATTGTTACTATAATTCTTATGGGGAAGGAAACATTGAACCTGGATGAGATGATTGCGTCACATTATGATTCAGAGGCACTCTGAAGACGCACAATGCATTCAGGTGAGAAAATCATGGGGATGAATGATGATCAAAATGGTATAATCTAATATCCGTAGATAAGAAGTAAGTAATGGAGCCCAAAATCAAGGTGAAGTGATCATAGGGAAATCCTAAGTTTCTGGAGCTCGAAAAAGGGTCACTATAAAAGTGACTGCGAAGATCGCAAATTGTTCATTTCTGGGAAAAAGAAAGATGAATGGAAGGCTGTGAACATAATATAAGATTAAGGAGATGATAAAGTCTAGTTGAGAACTGGAAGTTCACAATCATATGAAAGAATTTATCACATAAAAATTAAGTTTCATTAATAAAAAAGATAAAGACACATGAAGTCGAAATGTCGAATTTTCGAAAGGAAGAAGAGTGGCTTCAAAATCTAAAAGAAGAGGGATGAATTTTAGATTTAGGGAGATCAGAACAAATATGTACAACAAACGGTACATTTCATTCTTTTCAACAGTTGAATAATTCAGTGTTACTTGGTGTTGGGTCAACATTCAAGGTTCGAGGAGTCAGGATAGTGAAACTGAAGACAACCAATGAAGTAGTACAAAAACTGATTGACGTAAAATTAATTTCAGGGTGAGACCAATCTTTGTATCCTTAAGTACGCTTGATGTGAAAGGGTACAAGATTTACATTGTGGGTGGAGTATTGGAAGACTCACATGGTGATTCAATGACGCTTACTAGGAATGATTTCCAGGGGTTGTATCATTTATGGGGAACATGGTTAGCTCAAGACCGATTGAAGATAGTGTGTGTGACATCTCATCCAATGAGAATATGTGTGTTTTATTTTCTTATAAAGTTTTCAATTCCCCCAAGGAGACTCCAGGTCAAGCTTCTACCCTACATTTTTCGTGAGAATGAGATTTGCGGGGGCCACTCCCAATAGTGGGAGATGATTGTCAGTAGAATATTTCATCAATATTAGCAACAATTGTGTGGAAGTGTTTTCTTCTATGGTGGAAAGCCGACGTGGTATAAAACATCATTCATTGAGTAGTCGACATGGTGAAGGAAATTATCATGGGTAAATGAGGTACCCAAACTTGAAAGTGAAAATGGTTTTGTTCCTATCTCTATTTTTTGGGATCTAATATCATGATTAGTATGGGATGGGTGTGGTGATATTTTGATGATTTTGATTTAGAGATAGAATAGATAATTTTCCCTATTCTCCCATGGATGTAGGAAATATTTCCAAATCATGTAAATCATATGTGTTCTCCATTTTTCTCTTAATGTTTTTGTGTTTTAATAACCAAAATCATCTACTACCTAAAAACTATCCATCATTCCATACACTATGTGACACCTTCATCATCACTTGATAAGAACCTCCATACATCGAGTAGATATATACCTACACCAAGAACCCACTTGAGATCCTCATTCATTGATAGTGGCAGGCTCCACTCTAAATCAACATATCTCCACTACAGTGATCTAGAATGTCTTCATATGGTCCTCACATGTACATAAAATATATTTTATGTTACACCTACACACAATTAACCTTTATGATTTGTTGTCTCCATATCTATGGTAGCGTGCAACTCCAGTCTCCCCTGTTTGGGTTCACTCTCATATCTATGCACACCTATTTAGAAGGAACATATGCATAACTGTGTGCCATCTACTTTCACGAATGGTAGTAGTAGCATAGTAGAACACAACAACGATCCCTCAAACTCACTCTATGAAAGTATCACCAACTGTAAGAGTGGAAGTAGTTCATTTATCTAATTTATCATCATAGACGAATATTATAGGTTCTGGGCATTGTGGAAGCACAGGAGGGGAAGTTCCTAACTTTTAATTTTTTTATTATCCATGATTAATCTCAGGCCATGTGACGATGAACACCATTATCAACAGATTTGAATTGAACAAGAAGAAATAATTACCTCCAATGTTATTCTTTCTTCATTAATGCATTTTACCATAGATCTTTAGTGCACCGCCTTTGGGTTGTATAATCGAAGCATCAAATTCCTTTAGTGATGATTCACATGTGATATCTGAATCACCGGATGTCATAAAAAGAGTCTCTGGGTTTTAGAGTGGAAGATCCTTGATCTTGCGATGTATGCCAATGATTGCATTTAGAACTGATTCTAGAGAGTTCTCCTTGATCTAGTGGAGGAGGATCTATCTCGTTTTTAAGAGAATTAATGTAGATGGGTGAACTCTCCCGGAGTGAGAGGTTTATCTCCAATCCATTGATCACAACAACTTTGTCTTGCCTAGGGTTATTAGAACATAAACATAATTTGGGATTTATATTGAAAGGGTTAAAATAAAATAATTGCACAAGTTCATTTACTTATTTTGTTAATCCTAGAGAAACCCCATGTCAAATAATAGTGCTAGTATAATTATTTTTTTCTTGAAACACACCTAACATTCGAATTATAATTAAATATTATTTAATAAAATACTATTCATCATTTTTTTATCTCACTGGACCCTTGAACATGTTCCACCAATCCTCCCCCATATTTATCAAAACATGAATAATGTCTATTAATTTATTAAATAAATGTTACTTCATTATTCACCAATAAATATATGAATATGATATTCACTAAACAACACGGTACTATTTATGAACTACCCCACCCATAATATATTCTCTCGATTAACGATTGTTCGAATAACTTTTATTGGTCATCCATGTATAATTATAAATCCAAAACCGAGAATAGTATTTATTCAAATTGTAAGATAATTGAGAATATATATTATTTAACTCAGATACTTGATACACTTACTTTGTGACCCTCTAGGCCTCTTTCACAGTGAAATTAGGGGGGAAACATAACGTCCAAGGTTACCATCTAGGAATATTTCATGGAACACGTAGAGAAATAAGTTAATGTTGTAATGACATGTCACCTCATACGAACCCCTACTATGTAATATAATCTCTTTTTAAAGATATATCAAATCTAGAAGGTTTCATGCTAGTGCCATCAACCCATGTGATCAATTTTTTTTCTATTGAATTCCATGAAATTGCACATTCCAATAGAACACCATGGTCATAAATTTATTTAGGCTATATCATTTCCATAAAAGGGAATGAGACTTCATCTTCTATTATCAAATAGAAGGGAAAAATCCTTTCTCACATTATTCATTAATGTTGTATTAATTTTGACGTACCAAACATATCCTACCTTGCTACAAACATATGTCATCACTATTTTTGTCAATACATTGAAGTGCGCTATTAATAGTAATAATTATTAATAATATTAAATTATATGGACCAATACACATTATTAAAGATAATAACATCAAATGGATATTATAAATTATTATTTCCTACTAGAGGGTCTCATTTTCATAATATCCACCTCGACATTGCCAAGGGCCTACACCATGAGAAGGTGCCTCAATGCCCTATAAGCCTCCACCCCTGATATCCTACAACAAATTTTCCGCTAAAATTATATCATCCAGATATATAAAATATATTTATGAATAGATTCATAGTACTTTCAGGTTCTCATCATAGAAGAGATCCGCTATGAAATTCTAGCAAGAGAACTACTCTTAGGACATTATCACATAAAATTTCAGGCAGAAGAACATTCAAGTGGTGATGATGAATTTAATAATATAAAAAACTATTAATTGTAGTTATTATAGAGTAAAAAAGATTTTTGTTCAAGGGAACCAATTTTAAAAGACTCCCACTTGCACAAGAGCCAACTGCAATTAACCTCTAGTCTGCTAGGTCTCATATGATACTCATGATTTTGCTGAGATATGCCTTTAGTTAAGGGGTATGATAATTTCTCCTCCATGGGTACTCTTCTTACTGAAAACATCACCCCTATGATAGAAATACCTTAAGAGGTGATACATCAATAGTATATTCATTATCTGTTGACGTGACCTTGGGTCTATTGCATGAGCTACTTCTATAGTATTGTCACAATACAATGTGATGGGATCATTTTTTCGAGGTACCACTTGATGCTCCTGGACAAAGATCCAAAACATGATGTCTTCCATGGCTTGATCAAAATCCACTATATAATAGGACCACACTGTAGAATTATCTACAATTGGATTCTTTGAACTCTTCTAGCTTATATCTCCATGGTTGAGGTAGAAAAACAAATCTTGATTGCGACTTCAGATTATTCTGATCTGTCTGAAAACCATCATCAGCATACCCTCTGATGAAAAGATCCTCGAATACTCTACTCATCAGTTACAAATCTAGAGTTCTTCTCAATTAGTTTAGGATAATCTTATTAGTATTATAATTATGTTCTCATGGATCTACTTGATATCTTCCTACCATGTTTAATTCATAAGAAACATCAAGTATATTATATAACATGGAATGCAAGATTGATCAAATAGCTGAGGAGTATGAGATTATAGTCATTCTAACATTCTCTTGTTATGTTTGGGGACACAATTCCTTATAAAAATGTAAACCATGTGAAACTGGAACAAATCCACCCTTGGATTGTTCCATAAATGATCACTTTATAATTTGGTCAATATATGTACATTGAATTAGTCCAATCATGCTCTTGGATCTATCATTATGATCTTGATCCCTAGAATGTAAGATTATTCACCTAAGTCCTTCATAGAGAAATGCTTGTTCCAAAATTCCTTAACTGAATGTAATATTGGTATGTTATTTCTAATAAGTAATATATCATCAACATACACTATTAGGATAACGATCAAATTCCCATTAAACCTTTTTTAACTATATTTCTCATATTCATTTAGGATAGAAATAATGAATATAGATTCTCAAATTACTAGAGGGGGCGGTGAATTGTATTCTTTAAAACAAATTATTTTGGAAATTTTAAAGATGGTGATGTTTAATAAAGTTAAAAAAGTTAAATTCACTAAACCTTTTAGTTCTACAAACTTTCTAGGTTCCGGAAATATGGTTCCAGAAATGAAACTTAAGAAAGGTTTACAAGGAAAATATTCTAACTTAAAGCATATAGAATCTCACTAATTAGAGTATAAAAACGTGGAAGTGTAAGATAGTTATACTTTCCATAACAATCAAAATGTAGTAGAAAACAAACATGAAACAATACAAGTAAAAAGTATGAAATCTTTTAACCCAAAGAGAAGGGTATCCAACAACCTTGGATAAAGGTCCCTTGATTTGTACTTTCACGAACTTGTGTCTTATCCACACCATAGTAAGCCCTCGATATAAATATAAAAATCTGTCTTGTTATCCCCACAAGCCCTCAACTTCATGGAAGTCAGCACCTCTGACTTCCTTACCAAGGAAGTCATTGAACTTTCAAGTAGTCTTCACCTCTGTCTTCCTATCCCCGGAAGCCCTTAAATGTACTCAGCAACATTGGGAGTCTCACAAGTCAATATGAAAAAGATGTTCAGTATGCACTAGGCATGAGAGTCTCTCATTAGAAATCGCTTCAATAGTATGTAATCTCTAGAGTTTTATAACCACAGAAAAGTTTTTAGATCATTCAATTGAGCTTCTATTTATTGGAACATCTCCAACGTTCGGCTCCATCCTATAATGGTCATATTTTTCCTTGAATTTTAGAGGGATCTGTACACGATTCACTCAAACAACGATTGCTTAGAAACTAAATGTAGGACATCATTTAATAACTATATAAAGAAAAAAACGGTTTCTTAGAAAAAATAAATTTTCAATGACTAAGGAAAAAGAATGTTCAGAGTCTGACCAATAACTATTCAGAGTCTATAACACGTGGACATTTGATCCTGTCTATCAACATATTCATAACCTGAATTCGACGTCTAAATATCATGGAAATTGTGGAGTATGAATTCAGTAGAATTCGGAGTCTGAATGCATAAGAGTTCAGATTCTGAATTTAGAGGACTTGGAATCTGAACACAGAAGAGTTCGGAGTCTGAATTCATAGAACCCAGAGTCTGAACTTAGAAGAGTTCGGTGTTTGAATTTAGAGAACATAGAGACTGATCTCAGAAGTGTTCAGAGTCTGAATTCAGAGAACTCAGGGTCTGAACTCAGAAGAGTTTATATTCTGAATTCAGAGAACATGGAGTCTGAACTCAGAAGAGTTCAGAGTCAAAATTTAGAGAACTCAGAGTCTAAACTCAGAACAGTTTAGAGTCTGAATTCAGAGAACTTGGAGTCTAAACTCAGAAGAGTTTGGAGTCTGAATTCTGATAACTTGAAGTCTGAACTTAGAAGAGTTAGGAGCTTGAATTCCGAAAGCTCGGAGTCTGAACTCAAAAGTGTTCAGAGTCTAAATTCAAAGAATTGGATTCTGAACTCATAAGAGTTCAGAGTCTGAATTTAGAGAACTTGGAGTCTGAAAACAGAATGCTTCATATTTAAGTATTTATAGGATTTTGAGGTTTTGGATACGAAACCAGATTTTACACTTATAAATTGAATGATTTAGGCTTAAAAAAATTAATACATGAATAATGAAAACATGGTAAGGATGAAATTTCCTTGGGGAATGAAAATTTCTATTATGAAATAAAAACATGTTAAGGATCTGGAAAAACATTCCTTGAGGAAGAAAAAATCCATTAAGGAAGGAAAAATTTCCTTGTCATGATAAAATACATTTTGCCTCAATATAGAGTGTTTGTGATTTTCAAAACATGAAGGAATGAAAAATTCATAAGGGAAACTTATTGAATCAATAATCTCCCCCTTTTTTGAAGCACAAACATCCTTTCAAAAAAGAATTATGACTTAGAGTATTTTTATGAACATAAAAAAACATCTCTCCCTTTAACAATGGATCATAATGAATATGTCTAACTCCCCCATAGTCTTTGGAACCACTAAGGATCGTATTCTGATTTCCTGAATTAGATTTTCCATTATCTTTCATATGAAAATAAATATGATGAAAAATCACCCTTAGAAAAACATTCCCTTAATTCGGGAAATTACTTCTTATACTTAGTATTCTTTTTATATATTCCATTCTCCCCCTTTGTGGTTTTCAAAAAGGAATACAGGGAATTGAAAAGAAATTATGGTACCTGAATGAATAGTACTAGAAAACATAAAATGAATGCAACCAAAAAATTTATTAGGTTTGGATAAAATATTTGTACAAGGAATAAAACAAAATATCAGAATCGAACAATATTATCCTTTCTTCTCCTTGGGAATCTAATTCTTAACTATTGTTTTCAGATTCTTGTGCTCCTTATAATCCTCCTCTAAATGTTTTATAAGATGATCCTAATTTTCTGATTTATCCTATAAGGCATTGATTTTATCTTCCCGAGCCTTAATAGATTCTGCTTGAATCTTCAAAACTTCCTCATGTATGAAAGGATTCTCTTCTATCTCAATCCTCAGATCCCATTCTCTCTTCCAACTCCGAGGAACTAAATATAACATCAAATTCATATCCTTTTCTTATTGCATCTGGGAATTCTATTCTAGGGTTATATTTTTCTGAAAAGACTCAGTGAGATTTGAGAATTTACTATCTTCGGTGTCAAAAGAATCCTTGAAACTTTCCAGTAATTCATCAAGATTCTGCATATTGTGAATAGTTTGCCTGAACAACTTTTCATCTTTCTTCTTGATATATTATGAGCATAATTTCTAATAAGAAAATACTTGAAGTCTGCCTCAAGTTTAACACACTTATCCGTCACCATGGATACTGAATCTGATTTCTGATTTTGTGTGTGTTGAAGCATCTAACATCTCAAGCTTATACTGGGAAATATTGGAATAGTCCAAACAATCTTCTTCAAAAACTAAACTACGAAATCATGTCAATGGGAGGATGATTATAAATCTGAGACTTTACATAGTGAAGGATCTTCCTCTATTTCAATTGCCTTCCACTTTGATGTTCCAACAAAATTGTTATTCTTCACAACAGATTTACCAGGATTATCAACAACCACCAATTTTCCCTTATCAAACTTCAGAATGGATTCCACTTTATTAAGAGATTCATGTTCACTATCATATAGTTGAACAATTTTATCTTCCTCAACTGTTTCCTTCTAATCCTGTGCCTCATCATCCTATGGTTGTATAAAATCATGATTTCTACTGTTATCTTCAGAAAAGTTGTTTACTTATTCTTCCCCCTTTTCATCATTCCTAGGTGTAGCAAGCTTTGATTACTTAGCTTTAGAAGTTCATATTGATAATTTTTTAGAAGGAATTTCATGAAAAACTTCTACTTGCTTTATCAGATCATTGGTATCACCAATGCATTATTCTTCTTCTTCTTATTGTACTACTTTATTTTGAACTTCTTATTTTTTTGATCTTTTTCCAGGGTCACGAACATCCTCCTCCGAGTCTCTGGTAATGATTGAATAAAGAAATATTCTGGTACTGGAATATTCTCGGATGCTTTCTCAGAAAATTTCAGAATGGATTGCACTATCTCAACCTCAGACAACATCTTATTTTTCTTCTTCTCTTTCTATTCCCTTTTTAGATACTCAATTGTATTCCCCTTTATATAATTTTATTCAGTAGGGTCCAAGCCAAACTTACTCTCCCCTACTTTCATGTTCTTATTTCCTTCCGTCCATTTAGCTGCTATCTCATCTGGATAGGTTTCTTTCTTTTTCATCTTTGGGGGTGTTGACTGAACTTCCTTGTCCACAAGAGATTTTTCCTTCTCTTCTACTTCCTTCAACTTCCTCTTCCTTCCAAGATTTTTAGAGGGTTTAACCACCTCATTCTTCTTTGATATAGCTTGAAACTCTTCTTTATGAAAGTCATAAATTTTTTTGGATTCCTTGGAAAATCATACTTTCATCCTCTTAATATTATCATCACTCACTAGCATAACTTTTCAATTTCTTGTATTAGAACTACAAGGTATTTTGAAGGACTCTAAACACCGAACAATCAGCTTTGAGAGAATTGTAGGATACATAATAATCTAAGCATTCATACTTCCATTCTTTAGGTTCTCAATCGTAATCATGATATGCTTAACTAGGTTTATCTTTCTTAGATTCACCACGAAATCCAGGATATACATGTCACTCTTCTTCAAAGTATCCTTATCCCATATTCATGGAATGATGAATCCATGAACCAATAATTCAATAATTTAAAAAAATTTAGACAGGTGAAGGATCTTCAAATTCTTAATATCAGAGAGACCAAGGCAAGTCATGTCTTTATCCTTTACAAATGATCCTTTTACATCAGGTAGCTATGTGAGCATAACTCTGCCTCACCCTCATAAGGAATATCATCCAAGCATGAATCCTTGGTGTAAGAAAGAGCGTAAGTATTCTCATAGCTCTTGAAAGAGAACATTCCTTTTATTACTTCCCTGAAACAGTTTTCTGACTCATAGAACTCAACCAACAGGTCTGGATACACCGGATATTCTGCCTTTGGTTTCGATAAGCAGACACTCTGCCATCCATTAAGATTGATATTCTTTGAGATTATAGAATCATATTTAGAACTGAAATTTTTATGTACCAATCAATCTCTGTAAATCTTCCATTCAGAAATCAGCTTGACAATTGACATGTATTTCTTGGAAGATACTTCTACAGACATTTGAAGTTGAGGAATCCTTGAAAATCTAGAATGGTCTTATGTATGAGGGTAGGGCGTCAACATGGAAAATCATGGATCTCTATGTGGGACAACCATCGGGGGTCCTTTATATATTCATTTTTTGTGATGGTTCATTATCTAAACTCAATCCAACAGTTAAAAAACCTTTTGATCATATCTGACTGTTGAAATTATAGCCTCAAGGAAATTTTTTTAGAAGCTGATCTTTTGAGGTTTTGAAGAAAAACATTTTCATTTGAGGAAATGTGAATATGAAATATCAAAACCCAAAGAAAATACCAACTAGTAAAATATTATTATGGGAATTTAAGAAGGGAAATCATACCTTTTGGATTTATAGGAAGATTATTTTTAATGGAAAAAACAAATTGAAGTACATTATATTCCAAAATTTTTTATTAAAAAAAACAAAAAAAATTCAATATGAATAAAAATTAACTATGAAAAAAAATCATTATGAAAAATCTAACTATGAAACAAAATTTCCATTACGAAAGATATAACTACGAAAAAATTCATTAGGAAAAATTTTGATATATCATCATTAAAGAAATTTTGAAAAATCTTCATTACTGAAATTTTGAAAAATCATCATTATATAAATTATGAAAAATATATCAAACAATTGTACCCCCATATGAAAATGATTTTATTTCTATAAGGAGGTAGGTTTCAACAAGAAGTTAATCAAGGAAGATTACCATATATTTACCATTCCTAACTTCTGTTTAATGTATTCTAATCTATCGGATGGTAATGATTTTGTGAAAATATCAACATGTTGGTCGTGTGTTCTGATAAATTGAAGAATAATATATCCTTTTTGGGTGTGATCCCTAAGAAAGTTATTCCTAATATCTATGTGTTTTATAGGATAGTGATGTGCATGGTTTTTACTTAGGTCAATGGCACTAGTATTAGCACACAAAAATTGTGTTTTGGTAAAATGCATACCATAGTCTTTGAGTGTGTGTTGCATCCACAACACTTGAGCACAATAACTTCCAGATGCTACATATTTAGCTTTAGAAGTGGAAAGTGCTACTGATTGATGTTTTTCTCATGAACAATGAACTAATGAATATACTAAGAAATGACATGTTCTGGTTTTACATTTATTATCCATTATATATCCACAAAAGTCAGCATCCGAAAAACATTCCAAAACAAAATCATTTCCAGAAGTATAAAAGAGTCATAAATGTAACAGCCCGAGATTTTATGAAAAATATTCTTTTTAATTTTATTAATGTCTTGTGTTGTACGCTACACCAAAAGGAGCTTTCACAACACGCATATTTGACTTGCCTTGCATTACACGCAATCGTAACCTTCCTCGATAGCGTGTGTAGTACGCAATACTGAGTTTCACAAAACAATGATATGCTATTAAAATATTATTAAAACTAGCCATTATGAATAGTAATAACCACTTTTTAAATTTTATAAAATTTATCTCTCAAAATGGACTTCATTTTTGGATTCGGAGTATCAAATTTAGCCTAAGGTGAAATTTTGGTACTTTTCGGATAACTTTCATATTCTGATGAATAGTGAAAATTACTAAATTATAATTAAAAACAAATTTTTTAATAGAAATAATTAATAGCGATAAATTATTAATTTGAGTGGTTTTAAAGTATATTTAGAATATATTTTTTCAATTTAATACAATGTTGGTCATTGGTTGTAATTTCACATTTAAACCAGACATAATCAAGTGTCAATCTTTTGATAGATATTGTTTCTTAAAAACACGCTATTTGTTTTAACAGCGGGATTTAATTATAAAATTAATTAATGCATTTTCTATGTTATTAATTTGGTAAAATAGACTTCATTTTTGAATTCGGAATATGAAATATAGCTTAAGACAAAATTTTGGCATTGTTCGGAAAAACATCAATTTTTGATGAATAGTGAAACTACTAAGTGGTAGTTAAAAACTGAATTTTTCATAAAACATAATTTTACCGCTACTGTGAATGGAATTTCAAAAATCCGAGAGACACGGTTGATGTCAGTAAGTAAAATGTGGTTCAATGAGATGAAAATAATTTTTGGTGAATAGTAACTTTTTACTTTTATTTACCACGGTTAAAAGTAAATAGGGTAATTAAGGGTAAGAATGATATTAATATTACCCTAACACATGTCCTAATTCTATTGGACAAGTGTATCTCGACCAAAAACAACCTTAAGTGTAAAATATTATCATTTAGGCCCACATGGATTAGATTATGACATTTAATATTATTTTATTTAATGAATAGTTAAAATAGTTAAAATCAAAGTTTAATAACTAAAACATTTTTAATATGGGGTTATACATAAGATAAATTCGACTTTAAATATTCATTATAAATCTAAAAGGATTTCCTACATAATGATATTTTATTTATAATTTTTAGACTTTTTATAAATTAATTTATTTATGACACAACAATGATGCAGTAATTATCCTTTTAAGGAAATATTAACATAATTGATGCTATAAATGCTAAAATGAATGTAATTTGAGACTTTTTATGAATTACACTAATTTTCTAGATTACTATGATATATTAGTGTTGATTTAATCAACTTGGTTCGAACATATAATTCTGTTATGACTTTCACAAAAATCATATATCAAATAGTGTCAAAATTGACACAAAATAGTTCTTAAATCAAATATTATATTATTAATTGTTATTTTATTCCTAAAAATCTAAGGTTCGTCCAAATGACTTAGATAAGGATATATGTATTAGTAATAAACAATTTGGGGTTCTTTTGGCATGTTATAGTAAGTGTATTAACCATATAATGAAAGAAAACAAAAAGACACGGTAAAAGTTAAATTATTTAGCTTAGAGTTAAATCTAATTTATAGGTTAAAATAATATCCTAAACTTGTCTAAATCCTATTGGTTGATAGGATTTAGACCCATCCCCACTTTAGCTTTGAAATAAGACCCTTTGGAACCATTATAAACCGATTTTGACTTTAATATAAAATAATATTTTGAGATATTCCTAAGGTGCCCCTCTCATCCCTTATAAAAGGGCACCTCCTCCCCCTTCCTCCTCACACCAATTTGAGCACTCATGCTCGGCCAACCTCTGCCAAAATCTCTTCTCCACTTCTCTAGAATAATCCTATAGGTCCTGGTCTTCTTCAAAGACCAATCTTAGTTCCCTAAGTAGAGGATTCAAAGAAGCGTTCCAAAGAAGAGGTAATATCCATTACCGATCTTTTCAATTTCTTTCTTCTTCAACTTCTTCTTCTTTAGTTGTTTCATGATAAAGTAATAACATCAGTATTTCTTATATACTGATATGTTATTATAAATATGAAACAACTCTAATTAACCTTCTATCCATCCTACGGAAAAAGGAAATCACCGCGCGTGCGTACGTACGGAATACCGTCTCCACGCCGTGGTGTAATCTATTTTCCGCCACCACCTTAATTGGATGGGTATAAAGGTTTAATGAGTAATTATATATGATTATTATAAAGTTATATTGATACTGAAATTGTATACATACACTTCAACACAATTCCACGACCATGGGAATGATATCATCGCTCGTGCATACGTACGGACTACCGTCTCCACGACGCGATGCGATTCATTCTCAATTATTAACAATTCATGAATGATTATAAATTATATATAATAAGTAATACTGAAATATATGACATAATAATGATACTGGAATTATTTATATGTATTTCATCTACTTAATTCCATTCAATTCAATAAGGAAACGAAAACAGCGTTCATGCGTACGTACGGACTACCGTCTCCATGAACTGTGTATTTCTTTCCATTTACTAATTTATTATATATGTATATTCTGAATATATATATAAATCATGTTTTATATTCTGGAATTAAGTAATCATGATCTAAGTAATCATATGAATAATTACAAGCTAAAAACACGAACGACAAATGAGACGATTTTACCCAAAACGCTACTTTAACATGAATTTACAAAAGAACAGGTAATATAAAGTCATAATTGGACCATATATGATATAATAACAATGAATATGATTCTGGAATAAGTAAATAACATGATTTAAATCATTATACAGGAGGTTCGGACACTTACAAAGCAAGTCGGACATAAGGTAAGGGAAATATCACAATCTCATTTTTATCCGAGATTGTTTATACTTTGGTATTTACTAGGGTGTATTTTATCATCCACATCCATGTTTCTTCAATATGTAATATTATTTCCATCCACCTACAATTGTTTAAATCCAATTTTACCCTTCGGTGAGTTTTTAGTAAAGAATATGAAAGGAATCTTTTGTCATTTTTTCGTACGAGGTACTTTTTTACTTTTCCGACAAAAGTACGAAAGAATGTTTTTTTAACTTATACGGCATGAATGGATTTTTAAAACAATATTTCCAAGAAGCTTCCTTTACAAGTTTTCAAGTTTATTTTTAATCAACTTCTTTTATTTTAAAGTTGTATGACATGTTATGAAAGGAAAAATGTTTTTGAAGAAGAAATGATATTTTCCTCAAGAATGGAGTTCAAGTGTTTTATCAAAATTATTTTCCATCTAAGATAATAAAGGGTTCTGTTTTTTATCCCTATTATTACATTGATTTTATCATGTTGTGATGGAATTATTTTTATGAATTCCTTTATCTTATATGAATTGATTTATGATGTCATGATGTTTCAAGAATCCCATTTTTGTTACATGTGTTATGCGATGATGTATGTTTTATGATTATGTGGAACACATAAGAAAGGATTCATTATAAGGTGGGTGGGACCTATATCTCCCTCCAATGCATTGGGTAAAGATTTTATATCTCATGAGATAGACATGGCTGAAATGGTAGGTTATACCGGTTCAGTGAAACAGGACTGAAACGAGGGTTACTCGATTCAGAAAGGGACTTTGTCCACTAAGATAGTCTTGGCAATGAGTCTTGACTAACAAGAAATGATTCTATATGATTATGTGTGTATGCCACAAAGATTCATGTTTTATGTTATGATTATTGTGATTACATTTCACTGCCATGATTTATCCCAGGTTATGATATTATGAGCTCTTTTGCAGGTTAAGATTTCCAAAAGCTATGTTCTTATGTATATGATGTGATGGATATTTCTTTTGTTTACCCTTACTGAGCATTTGAGCTCACCCTTTTATGTTTTCTTTTCCCTAGGATATAAAGAAAGGTTTTAGGTATAAAAAACTAAGATCTTTATGGGAGATGTTGAAGATCTTTCACCACGATTAGAAGATTACGTTCCGAGTTTCCAAAGACACTAAACTATTACGATCCTTGTGTGTGTGTGTTTTTGTTATGTACTAAGTATTCCGAAAATGTAATGTAATGTCAATGTACGTTAAGCTTCGGGTCTCTATAGTTGGTATCAGAGGAAAGGTTTAGTCAACCTTTGGAAACTAGGATGCGAAAACGTTAGTGAGATCCCTATAGATATTTCTAAGGTATGTCTAGGGATGTCCCTAAGGTTAAGTATACGTATAGGTTATAGTACTAGAATTACACTAACGATCATAGAATTAAACCTAAGATGTTAGATATTGAAGGTACTCCCCCTTTATTATGTTGTTTTCCCTAGCATGATTTTTGTCTCTCACACTATTCTTTTTGGGTTTTAGAAAATGGTTGGAAACAAGATGATTCACGATAATGGAGGATATGATGGACAATGGAATGATATTATTCATAATGAAATGGGATTTGGAAGTCCAAACATCATTATTATGCCGAATCAGCAATCTCATAATATGATCAATAAAGTAAAATTTGGTAAGTTTCCTGACTCGGCTAATAAGAGAAAGATGGAGTTTCATGATGATCATAGAGGAAAGAAAGTTCAATTTCCCCTATGTAAATAATGTGGGAAGAGGCATCAAGGAGAATGTTTCAAAGGAACTGGAAGATGTTTTGGGTGTGGAAAAGAAGGACACAAAGCAAGTAAGTGCAAAGCAAAAGGTTCAGTTAACACCATGGATGAGGATAATGGTATTTCTACGACATCAACAATGGTTAAATGTTTTAAATGTGGAATGTACAGGCATTATGAAAACCAATGCCCTAAGGGAAAGTCTCATGAAGCTAATCAGTATGGTCGTATGGGAATTATTTATGTTGATGATGATGAAGAGACTACAAATGATATGTGAGATGAAAGAATTGTTGAAACTCGGTCAATGGTTTAAGAATGTAGTGGAATGATTACATGTTTATCATGTGTAATGTTGACTGAGAAATCTCATGGTACTATGGAATAAAGAGACATCTAAGGATTGTTACACTGTTGTCTTTCCTTGAGTTATGAAAGTGTATGATTAATGGTACCACTATCCATGAAAGGTTATTCAGATATTTTTGGAATTTAGATGATATGCACATAATGAAGGAATAATAAGATAATGAGGTGTTTGATTGTATTCATGAGCTCATGACTGATATAAGGAGAAGGTTATATCATGGTTTGAGTATAGAGAATTGTTGGATTTTGGTATGTGGAAAGAGTTAACTTTTAACTGCATTCATGTTTTCACTAAGGATCACTGGGTATTCAAGAGAATACATGATTAAGGACTTTGAATGTTTGGAATGTGACCAACAAGACATATCTTATGATATATGGGGATTAGCGGCAGTATTAAATCTCTGGTATCGTTTTCACTATATTATGAAAGTGGACTGTAGTATTATGGATAAGCCTAAAGATTAGAATGGATTATGTTGGACATAAGTGAGTATTGTTTAAGGATAGATGTTTTTTTTCCGATATTATTGATGGGATGTTATAGTAATGTAGTTTTAGAAAAAGGACAACCTGCAGGACGGGCGACAGCCCATCGCTTCGGACAAGGCTGTGGGAATCGAACCCACAATCGAAGTGCGACTGGCATTTATCGCCTACCACTGGCCTATAGGAAGTCCCTGTTTAGTAGAAACTAGTTTTATTATATTAAGCAGTATGATATATACAGTATAAGTCCATTTTAGGAACCATATATGATTAATCTCACTATAGATCGACTTATGTATATAATTTTTGCTAACCTTTTGTTTGAGACAGATGGAATGATCAGTCATTCTATCACATGATCTGATAACACTTCACGAATAACAAATTCAACTTCATTTATTTAAGAGATGAAGTGGAAATTGTTCAAGGCACGAACAATAGTGCGACTGTACCAAAATAAAGTAAGTATTTATTCTAATTCAAATTCTTCAACTTTAGGGAAATGATCTTGAAAACCAAAAATTTTGTCCTAGTGATCTTATACCTGATGAATCGGATGGTACCTTAGATCGTCACAAATTTATGGATTTGTGATTACTGGCTTTTCCATAGCCATGTTCTCTACCACTCTCCATCAGAACATGATGGTTAGATTTCTCTTCCATATCCATATTTTCACCTATGTGGAAACCCAGTAATTAGTTTATTTGGGTAACCGTTATGTTTCATACTTTTGTTTTTAAATATTGGTTTTGATATTCCTTTTTACGATGTGGGTTTCTTTTAAAGAAACTTTCGAATAGTAAACCATTTATAACCCTGACGAATTTCGAGGGAGAAATTCATTTTAAGGGGGGTATAATGTAACAGCCCGAGATTTTATGAAAAATATTCTTTTTAATTTTATTAATGTCTTGTGTTGTACGCTACACCAAAAGGAGCTTCCACAACACGCATCTTTGACTTGCCTTGCATTACACGCAATCGCAACCTTCCTCGATAGCGTGTGTAGTACGCAATACTGAGTTTCACGAAACAATGATATTCTATTAAAATATTATTAAAACTAGCCATTATGAATAGTAATAACCACTTTTTAAATTTTATAAATTTTGTCTCTCAAAATGGACTTCATTTTTGGATTCGGAGTATCGAATTTAGCCTAAGGTGAAATTTTGGTACTTTTCGGATAACTTTCATATTCTGATGAATAGTGAAAATTACTAAATTATAATTAAAAACAAATTTTTTAATAGAAATAATTAATAGTGATAAATTATTAATTTGAGTGGTTTTAAAGTATATTTAGAATATATTTTTACAATTTAATACAATGTTGGTCATTGGTTGTAATTTCACATTTAAACCAGACATAATCAAGTGTCAATCTTTTGATAGATATTGTTTCTTAAAAACACGCTATTTGTTTTAACAGCGGGATTTAATTATAAAATTAATTAATGCAATTTCTATGTTATGAATTTGGTAAAATAGACTTCATTTTTGAATTCGGAATATGAAATATAGCTTAGGACAAAATTTTGGCATTGTTCTGAAAAATATCAATTTTTGATGAATAGTGAAACTACTAAGTGGTAGTTAAAAACTGAATTTTTCATAAAACTTAATTTTACCGCTTCTGTGAATGGAATTTAAAAAATCCGAGAGACACGGTTGATGTCAGTAAGTAAAATATGGTTCAATGAGATGAAAATAATTTTTGGTGAATAGTAACTTTTTACTTTTATTTACCACGGTTAAAAGTAAATAGGGTAATTAAGGGTAAGAATGATATTAATATTACCCTAACACATGGCCTAATTCTATTGGACAAGTGTATCTCGACCAAAAACAACCTTAAGTGTAAAATATTATCATTTAGGCCCACATGGATTAGATTATGACATTTAATATTATTTTATTTAATGAATAGTTAAAATAGTTAAAATCAAAGTTTAATAACTAAAACATTTTTAATATGGGTTTATACATACGATAAATTCGACTTTAAATATTCATTAGAAAGCTAAAACGATTTCCTAAATAATGATATTTTATTTATAATTTTTAGACTTTTTATAAATTAATTTATTTATGACACAACAATGATGCAGTAATTATCCTTTTAAGGAAATATTAACATAATTGATGCTATAAATGCTAAAATGAATGTAATTTGAGACTTTTTATGAATTACACTAATTTTATAGATTACTATGATATATTAGTGTTGATTTAATCAACTTGGTTCGAACATATAATTCTGTTATGACTTTCACAAAAATCATATATCAAATAGTGTCAAAATTGACACAAAATAGTTCTTAAATCAAATATTATATTATTAATTGTTATTTTATTCCTAAAAATCTAAGGTTCGTCCAAATGACTTAGATAAGGATATATGTATTAGTAATAAACAATTTGGGGTTCTTTTGGCATGTTATAGTAAGTTTATTAACCATATAGGGAATGAAAACAAAAAGACACGGTAAAAGTTAAATTATTTAACTTAGAGTTAAATCTAATTGATAAGTTTAAAATAATATCCTAAACTTGTCTAAATCCTATTGGTTGATATGCTTTAGACCCATCACCACTTTAGCTTCGAAATAAGACCCTTTGGAACCATTATAAACCGATTTTGACTTTAATATAAAATAATAGTTTGAGATATTCCTAAGGTGCCCCTCTCCTCCCTTATAAAAGGGCACCTCCTCCCCCTTCCTCCTCACACCAATTTGAGCACTCAAGCTCGGCCAACCTCTGCCAAAATCCCTTCTACACTTCTCTAGAATAATCCTAGAGGTCCTGGTCTTCTTCAAAGACCAATCTTAGTTCCCTAAGTAGAGGATTCAAAGAAGCGTTCCAAAGAAGAGGTAATATCCATTACCGATCTTTTCAATTTATTTCTTCTTCAACATTTCTTCTTTAATTGTTTCATGATAAAGTAATAACATCAGTATTTCTTATATACTGATATGTTATTATAAATATTAAACAACACTAATTAACCTTCTATCCATCCTACGGAAAAAGGAAATCACCGCGCGTGCGTACGTACGGAATACCATCTCCACGCCGTGGTGTAATCTATTTTCCGCCACCACCTTAATTGGATGGGTATAAAGGTGTAATGAGTAACTATATATGATTATTATAAAGTTATATTGATACTGAAATAGTATACATACACTTCAACACAATTCCACGACCATGGGAATGATATCATCGCTCATGCGTACGTACGGACTACCGTCTCCACGACGCGATGAGATTCATTCTCAATGATTAACAATTCATGAATGATTATAAAGTATATATAATAAGTAATACTGAAATATATGACATAATAATGATACTGGAATTATTTATATGTATGTCATCTACTTAATTCCATTCAATTCAATAAGGAAACGAAAACAGCGTTCATGCGTACGTACGGACTACCGTCTCCATGAATGGTGTATTTCTTTCCATTTACTAATTTATTATATATGTATATTCTGAATATATATATAAATCATGTTTTATATTCTGGAATTAAGTAATCATGATCTAAGTAATCATATGAATAATTACAAGCTAAAAACACGAACGACAAATGAGACGATTTTACCCAAAACGCTACTTTAACAAGAATTTACAAAAGAACGGGTAATATAAAGTCATAATTGGACCATATATGATATAATAACAATGAATATGATTCTGGAATAAGTCAATAACATGATTTAAATCATTATACAGGAGGTTCGGACACTTACAAAGCAAGTCGGACATAAGGTAAGGGAAATATCACAATCTCATTTTTATCCGAGATTGTTTATACTTTGGTATTTACTGTGGTGTATTTTATCATCCACATCCATGTTTCTTCAATATGTAATATTATTTCCATCCACCTACAATTCTTTAAATACAATTTTACCCTTCGGTGAGTTTTTAGTAAAGAATATGAAAGGAATCTTTTGTCATTTTTTCGTACGAGGTACTTTTTGACTTTTCCGACAAAAGTATGAAAGAATGTTTTTTTTAACTTATACGGCATGAATGGATTTTTAAAACATTATTTCCAAGAAGCTTCCTTTACAAGTTTTCAAGTTTATTTTTAATCAACTTCTTTTATTTTAAAGTTTTATGACATGTTATGAAAGGAAAAATGTTTTTGAAGAAGAAAGGATATTTTCCTCAAAAATGGAGTTCAAGTGTTTTATCAAAATTATTTTCCATCTAAGATAATAAAGGGTTCTGTTTTTTATCCCTATTATTACATTGATTTTATCATGTTGTGATGGAATTATTTTTATTAATTCCTTTATCTTATATGAATTGATTTATGATGTCATGATGTTTCAAGAATCCCATTTTTGTTACATGTGTTATGTGATGATGTATGTTTTATGATTCTGTGGAACACATAAGAAAGGATTCATTATAAGATGGGTGGGACCTTTATCTCCCTCCAATGCATTGGGTAAAGATTTTATATCTCATGAGATAGACATGGCTGAAATGGTAGGTTATACCGGTTCGGTGAAACAGGACTGAAACGAGGGTTACTCGATTCAGAAAGGGACTTTGTCCACTAAGATAGTCTTGGAAATGAGTCTTGACTAACAAGAAATGATTCTCTATGATTATGTGTGTATGCCACAAAGTTTCATGTTTTAAGTTATGGTTATTGTGATTACATTTCACTGCCATGATTTATCCCAGGTTATGATATTATGGGCTCTTTTGCAGGTTAAGATTTCGAAAAGTTATGTTCTTATGTATATGATGTGATGGATATTTATTTTGTTTACCCTTACTGAGCATTTGAGATCACCCTTTAATGTTTTCTTTTCCCCAGGATATAAAGAAAGGTTTTAGGTATAAAAAAAAATAAGATCTTAATGGGAGATGTTGAAGATCTTTCACCACGATTAGAAGATTATGTTCCGAGTTTCCAAAGACACTAAACTATTACGATCCTTGTGTGTGTGTGTTTTTGTTATGTATTAAGTATTCCGCAAATGTAATGTAATGTCAATGTACGTTAAGCTTCAGGTCTCTACAATAAATCCATGGTTCCCTTTACGTAGAAAAAAATTATTTTCACTTCCTTTAAATGAGATTCATTATGAATGGATTGATATCTGGCACATAAGCATACTGAAAACATTAATTCTAGAAGACTATCTGTCAAGTATAGTAAACTCTCTATCATACCTTTAAAAGATGTTAGATCCACTGGTTTCCCAGCATCATCAAGATCAAGTGAATTTGAGGTACCAAATGGGAGTACTAATAGTGTTAGTGTTTTCATATCCATAATTTTTATGATGATATTTAATAAACGTATGCTGAGATATATAGGTTCCATCTAGTTTTTGAGAAATTTGAAAACCTAGGAAAAATGTTAATTCACCCATCATACTCTTTTTGAACTCATATTTTATTATATCCGTAATGGAATCTATTAATGATTGTGGAGTTTAACCAAATATAATGTCATCAACATAAATTTCAATAATCAAAACATTTTTATTATCATTATTTATAAAAAGGGGTGGATCTTCATTCCCCTTGAAAAAATTATTTTGAAGAAAAAATCCTATAATACTATCATACTAGGATCTATGGGCTTGTTGAAGTCCATAAAAAGATTTTGTAAGTTTAAAAAAAATCAACATGTTTCATATATTCAAAACTATGAGGTTGTTCAACAAAAACATCCTCTTGAACATAACGATTGAAGAATTCACATTTTACATCCATTTGAAAATGATTGAAATTGAAGAATGCTGCAAAGGAAAGTAGAATATGAATATATTCAAGTATAGCTTCTAAAACATAGGTTTCCTCATATTTTATTCCTTCTTGTTTATTATAGCCTTTAGAAACTAATCTAGATTTATTTTTTTTACAATGATTCCATTTTCATCACAGTTATTCTGAAGACCCATTTAACTACAATAACAGAAGTTTCCTTTGGCCTTTCAACAAAGGTCCATATATTATTCCTTTCGAATTCATTTAGATCATCTTGCATAGCTTTTATCCAATCATCATCACCTAATGTTTCATAAGTGCTTTTTGGTTCTAATTGGAAAAGAAATGCTATATGTTATACTTTATTCCTTAAGGAACATCAAGTCCTTACGAGTTCATTTACATCACCAATGATACTGTCACTGGGATTATTCTTAAGAAACAACTGATTTGGGTTTTGTAAAATTAGTTTATCAATGCAGGGTAGGGAATGTTCTGGGGTAAATGTTTATGAAATAACTTCCTGAACATTTTCCTTATCAGAATGATCTTATAACATTGATTGATAAACAGTTTTTGAAAACACATTTTAGGATGTACGTTGGGGTTGTTTGAAAACAAAAGGATTAGTTTCATAAAATTTGACATTTACTATTTCTTCAACAGTACAAGTGTTTTTATTGAAAACACTATAAGCCTTAGATGCTATGGGGTATACTAAGAAAATTCCGTCATAATATTTTGATGCGAATGTGTGTAAATTTTTGTTTGTATTCAAAATGAATACTTTGCATCCAAAAACCTAGAAGTGGTAAATTCTAGGTTTTATACCATTCCATAACTCATAAGATATTTTATTATGAAAAGGTATAATCAAAACATTATTTATAGTAAAACAAGAAGTGCTTACTACTATAGACCAAAAATGTTTGGCTGCCGAATAATCACTCAACATGGTTCTTGTTATCTCTTGAAGAATTATATTTATTCTTTCAACAACAAAAATTTGTTGAGGATTCCTTGGTGCTGAGAAGTTATGACTAATGCCTTTTTTACTACAAAAAATTTCAAAATCTTAATTTTAAAATTCACCTCTAGGATCACGATAAATAGTAATCAATGGAACGTTTTCCTCAATTTTAACCTGGCATTTAAAACTATTGAAATACGAAAGAGCATTAGATTTATTTGCGAGAAAATTGACCCATGTAAATCTAGTGTAATCATAAACTAAGAAAAATTCATAATATTTTCCACCAATGCTTTCAGTTTGTGTTGGTCTTTAAATATCCTTATGCACTAACTATAATGCATCAGTAGTTGAGACTTCACCTATTGATTTAAAACATGATTTAAGTTTCTTACCATTATGACACGGATCACGAAAATTTGATGAATCAAATCTAAGCTCCATTAGATCCTTAACTAATCTTTTCATTGAGAGTTTCCATAGGTTCCTAAGGATACAATGCTCTAACCTTCTGTTCCATAACCATTAATGATCATCCATTGCACTAAGTCAAGGTTGGTCTTGGCTCATATGTTCTTCTATGTTTAGTATATATACATTCTCATGCCTATTGACAGAAAGAATAAACTCTTCCTTGGAATTTTGTACTAAGCACATGTCATTCCAAAAATTAACAAGGTAGCCTTCATCACATAATTGAATTATGCTAATGAGGTTTTGCTTAATACCCTTAACAAATAAATCATTTGAAATCAATATTTGTCCAAGAAGAACAGTGTTACCTATATCAATAATTTCTCCCTGAGCATTATCATAGATTGTTACTTTTCCTCATTTCTTCTTGATAATATTTTCAACGATGTTTTTGTTACCATTAATATGATGAGAACATCCACTATCGATGTACCATGTATTGCTATTGGTACATTCAATAATTTCCAAAAAATAAAATAGTTAGACATTCAAAATCTAAACATTCTTGGATCTGGAATCTATAGAAATACAAATCATAGGAATCCACATATTCTTAGAAAAATAAGAATTATGAAATCCTAAATACAAGGTTTAATTAAAGGAACAAATTTTTTCCCAGTGACCACCACACCGACATTTAGTGAAAAATTGATCACTTTGAGGAACAAAATAATTGTTAATAAAAATCGGTTTTAAACTAGTATAACCAAATCCAGAATTATTCCTTAGAGGTCGAATATAGGAATACATTTTATAAATGTTTTCCATACCTAAGGTAACGTTTGACAAATGGTTCCTTAAAGAAAAAATTTCTGACTTCAGTCTAATAACTAAGTTCTTATCCTCCAAAACATTAGTTTTAGCACTATAGTTAGGATTGAAAACAATTTTCTTAGAAATTAGTTTTTCTAGGTCCTTAGAAAGTTTATCCTTCTCAGAAATAAGTTCAACATGGTTTTTTGAAATATTTTCAAAATCAAGGGTTTTCTTATTAAGATATTTAGAAAGATCTGATATTTCTTTAGTAAGAATATATATTCTAGAATTTTCTTTATCAATATTTTTCTTTACTATATAATTTTTTTAGATACCCAAAGCATGACGTACATAGACATTTCATTACATATTCGGAATACTTAATACATAATAAAAACAAACACACATGGACCACAATAGTTTAGTGTCTTTGGAAACTTGGTAAAATAATCTTCTAATATTGGTGAAAGATCTTCAACATCTCCCATAAAGATCATTCTTTTTTTATTACGTAAAACCTTTCTTTACATCTTGGGGAAAAGAAAACATATAAAGGGTGAGCTCAAATTCTCAGTAAGGGTATGTATGGAAAAAATAAAACAAACCATATACATGTGAACTTCAAAACACGAACATAAATTTTACACATCAAAATCTTGAGTTGTGAAATAAATCATGGAAGTGCGTAAGTAATAGGTCATAATGGAACATTAATCATAATAAAATAACATTGTAATAAAACATTTAATTGTGTAAAATAATTAATAACATGATATGATTTCTATAGTAGACAAGGCATTGTTGCCAAGACCATCTTAGTGGACAAAGTCCCTTTCTGAATCGAGTTCACTCCTTGTTTCAGTCCTGTAGCACTGAACCTGATTAACATACCATTCCAGCCATGTCTATATCATGAGATATAAATATTTACCCAATTAATTGGAGGGATATATAGGTCTCACCCATCTCATAATTAAATCATTCTTTCATGTGCCACAAAATAAACATACATCATTCATAATAACCCAACAAATAAAATGGGTTTTATAAACATCATCCCATCATAACATAAACCATATAAAAGAAATGGATATAATTTCATCCAAAGAAAAATAAAATGATGTAAATAATAGAGACATTATACTTGAAACATAATCATATAAAATAATGTCATCATAGATGGAAAATAGATTTGACAAAACACTTGAAATGAACTCTTGAGGAAAATATCCTTTCTTCTTCAACATCATTTTATTTTCACAAAATGACATGCAATTTTAAAGGGAAAGTATTTTGTTGAAAAATTCATGAAATCTTGTAGATTAATGTTCATGAAAATAATGATTTATGAAACTGTATAAATCAATTCATGTCGTATAAGTAAAAAAATTCTTCTCGTACTTTTGTCAGAAATATCAAAAAGTACCTCGTATGGTGAAAAAATGAATGATTCCTTACATACCATATATTAAAAGTCAAAAAACAGGAAAAACGGACTTTAAACATAGATGAAACCATTTTTATAAAATAGGGACATGGATGATAAATATGAACCCAGTAAATACTTACGAATAAACAATCTCAGATAAAAACGAGATTGGAAAAGTTATGCCTTACCTTTTGTCCAATTTTTTTCACATGTGTTCAAGACTCTTGTATAGTGGGTTTAAACATATTATTAACTTGTAAGATAACCATAATAATATTTATGATATCATATATGATTCACTTACGACTATAGATTATCCATTCATTTTCCAATTCCAGGTTAAAGCAGCATTTTGGGTAAAATCGTTTCATTTATCGTCCGTGTTTTGAATTGTATTTATTAATATGATTTCCTAGACCATGGTTAATTAATTCCATAATATAAAACATGATTTAGATATAATATATATTCAGAATATACATATATATAATATATCGATAAATGGAAAGAAATACACCGTTCATGGAGACGGTAGGTCGTACTTACGCATGAACGCTGTTTTATGTTTCCTTATTGAATTGAAAGGAATTAAATAGATGACATAATTATATATATACATAAATACAGTAGAATTATTATGTCATATATTTCATGATTACTTATTATATATACATTATAAACTTTCTTGAATTTTTAACATAGAAAATGAATCTCATCGAGTCGTGGAGATGATAATCCGTACATACGCACGAGCGATGATATCGTTCCCATATTTATTGAATGGAATTGGAGTAGATGATATAATATCATAGAATAAGTATAATGTTATAATAATCATATATATTTATTATTTACACCATTATACCCATCCAAGTAAGGTGGTGGTGGAAAAAATGATTACACCACGGTGTGGAGACGGTATTCCATACGCACGCACGCGCGGTGATTTCGTTTTCCGTTGGATGAATATAAGGTGAAATAAGGTTGTTTAATGTTTATAATAACATATCAGTATGTTAGTGATATGGATGTTATTACTATATAATTAAACAACTAAAGAAGAAGAATTTTAAGAAGAACAAAAACATGAAAGAATTGGTAGAAGAGATTACCTCTTTCTCGACGCACCTCCCTTAAACTTATTCATAGGGCACTAGAGCTGGTCTTTTGAGAAGACCAGAACCTCTATGATATTACTATAGAGGTTTATGAGATGAATGTGCATGGTTTTTATGCGCTTCATGTCTCAAAATGGTGTGAAGAGAAGAGGGAATGGGTTCCCTTTTTATAAGGGAGGATAGGGGAACCTTAGGAAAACTTAAAATATTATTTTATAATAAGGACATATTCAGTTTTTTAATAGCTCAAAATTGATATATTTAAAATATAAGGTAGTTATGGGTCGAAATACACTCAAACAATAGGTTTTATACAAGTTTAGGTTACTATTTTATCCTTATCATTTAGATTTAACTCTAAGTTAAAAAATTTAGCTTTTACCGTGTCTTTTTGGTTTCTTACACTATATGGTTAATAAACATACTGTAACTAGCCAAAATAACCCCAAGTTGTTCATTATTAATATATATATTATTATCTAAGTCATTTTACCGATCCTTAGATTTTTAGGAATAAAATAACAATTAATAATATCATATTTGTTTTAAAAACTATTTTATGTCAATTTTGACACTATTTGGTACAAGATTTTTTTGAAATTCATAACAGCATTATTAGTTCGAAAAAATATAATTAAATCAATATTAACATGTCATATTAACCTATAAAATTATTTGAATTCATAAAAAGTCTAAAAATACATTTATTTGGGTATTTATAAAATCAATTATGTTAATATTTCATTAATAAGTTAATTACTGCATCATCATTGTGTTATAAATAAATTAAATTATTTAATATCTAAAAATTAGAAATAAACTACCATTACGTAGAAAATATTTTTATCATTATAATGAATATTTATAGTCGAATTTATCTTCTGTATAACCCTATATTAAAAATGTTTTAGTTATTAAACTTTGATTTTAACTATTTTAATTCTTCTTTAAATAAAATAAAAATAAATGTCCTAATCTAATCCAAGTGGACATAAAGGGTAATATTTTATCCCTATGGTTTCTTCGGGTCTAAATACATTTATCCAATAGAATGAGGACATGTGTTAGGGTACTAATAATATAATTTTTACCCTTAATTTCCCTATTTACTTTTAACCGTGGTAAAATAAAAGTAAGAAGTTACTATTCACCCAAAAATATTTTTATCTTATTGAACCAAATTTTACTCCTTGATATTAACCATGTCTCTCAGATTTTAGAAATTCCACTCAAAGAAGCGATAAAATTAATTTTAATGTAATTTTTCAAACTCTCCTAGGAGGTGGGTAAAAGGCGGTGAAAAGTTCAATAAAATTGCTATATGTCTAAAATTATTATAAAATGACTTAAATGAATTACATTGAACATATATACATATTATATATCAATTTTGACGTAAAATAAATTGAAATAAAATAAATAATTATTTATATAAAAATTCCGTTTTTAAATAGTAACCTAGTGTTTTCACTATTCATAAAAAATTGAATGTTTTCATAAAAATACAAAAAATTCACCCTAGGCCAATTTCGATATTCCAAATCCATAAAAGAAGTCCATTTTGAAAAATATAATTTCAAAAAGTGGGTATTACTATTCATAATGGCTAGTTCATAATAATATTATAATAATATCTCGTTTAGTGAAACTTGGTATTGCGTACTACACACGCTATCGGAGAAGGTCTTGATTACGTGTAATGCAATCCAAGTCAGTTCTATGTGTATTGAAAGCTTCGTTTGGTGTTTATTATAACATAATAAAAACATATTTCATTTATACATTAAACAAAATCTATACTTAATGTTGCGTAGAATAATTTCCACAAAACGAACCTGAATTTATGTGTAACATGAGCCAAGAATAGTGTTTCATATACTGTAAGCTAATATGGTGATTCGTATAGTTCAAGACAATATTGGTGTAGTGTATAATAGAAGACATCAATGAAATTAAAAATAATATATCTCATAAAATCTCAGGGTGTTACATTCTAACCCCCTTAAAATGAAATTCACCCTCGAAATTCGTCAGGGTTATAAATGGTTTACTAGTTGAATGTTTCTTTCATAGAAACCCACATCATAAAAAGGAATACAAAATATTCACTTTAAAACGGGAATTTAGAATCATAACAGTCACCCAAAGTAACTCAGCACTGGGTTTCCCCAGAGGACAACATAAGTGAAAATATGGATATAGAAGAGAAATATAACCATAAACATCTGATGATGAGTGGTAGAGGACATGGATATGAAAAATCCAACAATCACAATGCCATAAATTTTTGATGATCTAAGGTACCATAAAAGTCATCAGATATAAGGGAAATAGGACAACATTTTTGGTTTTAAAGATCATTTCCCTAAAGTTGAAGAAATTGGAATTAGAAGAAATAGTTTCTTGATTTTGGTTTAATCTCACCGTTGGTTGTTCTTTGGACAATTTCCACTTCATCTCTTAATGAAATGATGTTGAATGTGTCATTCGTGAAGTCTATGATGATCATGTTATGGAATGATGGGTCATTCCATCTGTCTCAAACAAAAGGTTAGAAAAAGTTATCAAAAATACATAAGTTATCTATAGTGAGATTAATCATATATGGTTCCTAAAATGGACTTATACTGTATATATCATACTGCTTAATATAATAAAACTAGTTTCTACTAACCAGGGACTTCTTGTAAACCAGTGGTAGGCGATAAAGGTCTATCGCACTTCGGTTGTAGGTTCAATTCCCACAACCGTGTTCGACGCGACGGGTTTTCACCCGTCCTGCAGGTTCTCCTTTTTCAAAAACTACATTATTATAACATTCCATAAATAATATCGAAAAAAGTTCTATCCTTAAAAAATACTGTATTATGTCCAATATAATCAATTCCAATATTTAGTATTATCCAAAATACTTCTGTCCAAGCTCATAGTATAAAGAAAACAACTATTAGAAATGTCATCATCTGAGCATGTGAATACCGTCATTTATCCCCGATATATCTTGTTGGTAAAATTACAAACATGTGAATACCATAATCATGTATTCTCTTGAAAAATGAATACCCATGGACTCTTAGTGAAAAAATGAATTCTGTAAAAATTTAACACTTTGCACATACAAAAATTCCTGAATTTTTATATACTCAACCCATTATATAACTTTTTCCTTATATTAGTCATGATCTCATTTCATTTTTTATTTATCCCTTCATTGTGCACATATCATCTCCTTTCCAAAAATATTTCAATCACTTTTCATGGTTACCGGTACCATATAATTATTGAAAACCAATACATAGATATTCCAAAATTCCATGATACCATAAATGAGATTCCATGATACTATTTTGAAATCCCATTACATAAACACTTAATCATTACAGAACATCATTGTCATATTCATCATCACAAATAGTGATCACATGTGACCTCCTTTTATCCTGTTCCTTAAGTGGTTGCTCATGTTGATCATCATTAACCCTTGGATTAGGGCATTGATTAGCATAATGCCCCATTTCATTTCACTTAAAGCATTGAAGTGTTGGTGGTGTGTTCTCTGCAGTCTTTTCATTTTTCACATCATTAGAAACCCTTTTTCTATTACTTCGACACTCAGCTACTCTAGGACCTTCTTTTCCACACTTAAAACATTTTCTAGTCCCATTAAGACAATATCCACCAAGCTTCTTTCCACACTTTGAGTATAAAGAAACATTCATCTTCATTTCACCATTATTATGAGATTTCTCCTTGAACTCCATCTTTCGTTTCATGTCAAAACAATGAAATTGATATGTAACACCAACTTCCATTTCTACCTTGATATCACAATGCACAATTTCTTCATAGTTACGGAAGTCTCTTATAGCTAATTACCTTCGAAGACTTGGTTATAAGCCACAGAGAAATCGATCAACTCTACTTTCAGTTTGGATGATAAAAGAAGATGCATACCATCCAAGCCTTGTGAAATTTTCTTTGTATATACCAACAGATTCATCATCCTTTTACTTAAGCTTATGTAAATCATTTTCCAACTTGGTTTGAAGAATAAAAGGGAAGTACTTATTGAAAATTATGTTCTTGAACTCATCCCATTTCATTGATTCAAGTTCATCTTGGGGCCTTGTATTCTTAATTAGAGTCCACCATTGATATGCTTCACCTTCTAAACGGTAAATAGCCAGGATGACTTTTTCATGTTCCAAAAAGTGAAGTATGGAAAATATATTTTCAATGGTACTGATCCATTGTTCAGCAACAAGTGGATCAGAAGATCCACTGAAAGAAGGTGGATGTTCCCTCATGAAGGACTCAATAGAATATTGTTCCCTTCCATGTTCATTTGGAAGTCCAGAATGACTCATAGCTTGTGTAAGTATAACAATATGATTTTTTACTCCATCTCCTTTAATATTGGTTTTTTCAAGAGGACAATCATTTCATTGTCCATTACATTGATCAACACGGTTCCTTCAGGTTCCAGTCATCATCTAAAACCCAAAAAAAAATAGTGTGAGAGGAAAAAATCATGCTAGGGAAAAAACATAATAAAGGGGGAGTACCTTTAATATCTAACATCTTAGGTATAATTCTAATATCATTACCATAATTCTAGGACTATAACCTACACTTATACTTAATCTTAGGGACATCCCTACACATACCTTAGAAATATCTCTAGGGATCTCACAAAAGTTTTCGCATCCTAGATTCCAAAGGTTAAAAAAACCTTTCCTCTAATACCAACTATAGAGACCCAAATCATGAAGTACATAGACTTTAAATTACTTTTTCTTAATACTTAATACATAATAAACACAAACACACAAGGACCGTAATAGTTTAGTGTCTTTGGAAACTTGGAAAAATAATCTTCTATTCTTGGTGAAATATCTTCAACATCTCCCATAAAGATCATCCTGTTTTTTCATACCTAAAACCTTTCATTATATCCAGGGGAAAATAAAACATATAAAGGGTGATCTCAAATGCTCAGTAAGGGTTGGCATGGAGAAAATAAATCAAACCATATTCATTTGAACTTTAAATCGTGAACATAAAGTTTACACATCAATATATTGAGTTGTGAAATATGTCTTGGTAGTACATAAAGAATATGTCATAAAGGAAAATTAATCATGATAAAATAACATGGCAATAAAACATTTAATTGTGGGAAACCATTAAGCACATGATATAATTTCCATAGTAGAAAACACATTGCTACCAAGGCCATCTTAGCGGACAAAGTCCCTTTCTGAATTGTGTTCACTCCTCATTTCAGTCCTGTAACACTAAACCAGATTAACTTACCATTCCATCCATGTCGATCTCATGAGAAATAAATCTTTACCAAATTCATTGGATGGAGATATAGGTCCCACCTATCTCATAATGAAATCATTCTCTCGTGTTCCACAAAATAAACATACGTCATTCATAATAACATAACGAATAAAATGGGTTTCATAAACATCATCCCATCATAAAATAATCCATATAAAAGAAATGGATATAATTTCATCAAAAGAAAAATCAAACCATTTAAATAATAGAGACATTATACTTGAAACATAATCATACAAAATAATTTCATCTTAGATGGAAAATAGATTTGACAAAACACTTGAAATGAACTCTTGAGGAAAATATCATCTCTTCTTCAAATTCATTTTCTTTTCACAAAATTATATGAAATTTTAAAAAAATTTATTTTTTTGAAAAATTTATGAAATCTTTTAGATTAAGCTTCATGAAAATAATGCTTTATGAAACCGTAAAAATCCATTCATGTCGTATAAGTAAAAAAACATTCTTCTCGTACATTTACTGGAAAAGTCAAAAAGTACCTCGTATGGTAAACAAAAGAAAGATTCCTTACATACCATGTAGTAAAAGTAAAAAAATTGGTAAAATTGACTTTAAACCTACATGAAACCATTTTTAGAAAAGAGGGACATTGATGATAAATATGAACCCAGTAAATACTTACGAATAAACAATCTCTGATAAAAACGAGATTGGAAAAGTTATCCCTTACCTTACGTCAAATTTCATCCGTATGTGTCCGAGACTCCTGTATAGTGGGTTTAAACATATTATTAACTTGTAAAATAACCATAATAATATTTATGATATCATATATGATTCACTTACGACTTTAGATTTTCCGTTCATCTATCAATTCCATGTTAAAGCAGCATTTTGGGTAAAATCATTTCATTTATCATCCGTGTTTTGACTTTTAATTATTAGTATGATTACTTAGGCCATTATTAATTAATTACAGAATATAAAACATGATTTATATATAATATATATTCATAATATAGATATATATAATATATCGATAAATGGAAAGAAATACATTGTTCAAGGAGACGGTAGGTCGTATGTACGCATGAACGCTATTTTTCGTTTCCTTATTGAATTGAATGGAATTATGTAGATGACATACATATATATATACATAAATACAGTAGAATTATTATGTCATATATTTCATTATTACTTATTATATATACATTATAATCATTCTTGAATTGTTAACATGGAAAATGAATCTCATCGCGTCGTGGAGACGGTAATCTGTACGTACGCATGAGTGATGATATCATTCCCATATTTATTGAATGGAATTGGAGTAGATGATATAATATAATAGAATCCGTATGATTTTATAATAATCATATATAGTTATTTATTACACCATTATACCCATCCAAGTAAGGTGGTAGTGGAAAAACTGATTATACCATGGCGTGGAGACGGTATTCTGTACGTACGCACGTGCGGTGATTTCGTTTTCCGTAGGATGGATTTAAGGTGAAATGTGGTTGTTTCATATTTATAATATCATATGAGTATATTAGTGATACTTATGTTATTACTTTATAATTAAACAACTAATGAAGATGAAGTTGAAGAAGAAAGAAAACTTGAAAGAATCGGTAGAAGAGATTACCTCTTCCTCGACGCACCTCCTTTAAACATCTTCTTAGGGCACTAGAGTTGGTCTTTTGAGAATACCAGAACCTATATGATATAACTAGAAAGGTTTAGAAGATGAATTTTCAGGGTTTGTACGAGCTTCAAGGCTCAAAAGGGTGTGAAGAAAAGAGGGAGGGGTGCCCTTTTTATAAGGGAGGAGAGGGGCATCTTAGGAAAACTTAAAATATTTTTTTATAATAAGGTAATATTTTGGTTTTTTAATAGCTCAAAAATGATTTATTTCTTAGTTAAGGTGGGTATGGATCTAAATCCTCTCAAAAAATAGGTTTTAGACAAGTTTTGGTTACTATTTTATCCTTATTATTTAGATTTAACTCTATGTTAAATAATTTAACTTTTACTGTGTCTTTTTGTTTTCTTACACTATATGGTTAATAAACATACTATAACAAGCCAAACTAACCCCAAGTGATTAATTATTAATATATATATATTCTTATCTAAGTCATTTGGCCGAAACGTAAATTTTTAGGAATAAAATAACAATTAATAATATAATATTTGTTTTCAAAACTATTTTATGTCAATTTTAACACTATTTGGTACTTGATTTTTCTGAAAATCATAACAGCATGATTAGTTCGTAAAAAGTTAATTAAATCAATACTGACATGTCATATTAACCTAGAAAATTATTTTAATTCATAAAAAGTCTAAAATGACATTTATTTGGGTATTTATAACATCAATTATGTTAATATTTCATTAATAGGTTATTTACTTCACCATCATTGTGTCATAAATAAATTAAATTATTTAATGTCCAAAAATAATAAATTAAATACCATTATGTAGGAAATATTTTTATCTTTCTAATGAATATTTATAGTCGAATTTATCTTATTTATAACCCTATATTAAATATGTTTTATTTATTAAACTTTGATTTTAACTATTTTAATTCTTCTTTAAATAAAATAATAATAAATATTCTAATCTACTCCAAGTGAACCTAAAGGGTAATATTTTATCCCTATGGTTGTTTTTGGTCGAAATACACTTATCAAATAGAATTAGGACATTTTTAGGGTAATAATAGTATCATTTTTACCTTTAATTTCCCTATTTACTTTTAATCGTGTTAAAATAAAAGTAAAAAAGTTACTATTCACCAAAAAATATTTTTATCTTATTGAACCACATTTACTCCTTGATATTAACCGTGTCTCTCATATTTTCAAAATTCCACTTACAAAATCCGTAAAATTAAGTTTTATGTAAATTTTCAAACTCTCCGGGGAGGTGGGTAAAAGACGGTGAAAAGTTCAATAAAAATTATGTCTAAAATTATTATAAAATGACTCCAATGAATTACATTGAACATATATAAATATTATATATCATTTTTTAACAAAAATAAATTTAAATAAAATAAAAAATTATTTATATAAAAATTCGGTTTTTAAATAGTAACCCAGTGTTTTCACTATTCATCAAAAATTGAAAGTTTTCAGAAAAATACGAAAAATTTACCCTAGGCTAATTTCAATTTTCCAAAACCAAAAATGAAGTCCATTTTGAAAAATAATATCTCAAAAAGTGGGTATTACTATTCATAATGGCTAGTTTATAATAATATTATAATAATATCTCATTTAGTGAAACATGGTATTGCGTACTAGACATGCTATCGAAAAAGGTCATGGTTGCGTGTAATGAAATCAAAGTCAGGGTTGTGTGTAGTGAAAGCTTCATTTGGTGTTGCGTATAACATAATCAAAACATATTTCATTTATACATTAAATAAAATCTATACTTAATGTTGCGTGGAATAATTTCCACAAAATGAACGTGAATTTGTGTGTAACACAAGCCAAGAATAGTGTTGCATATACTATAAGCTAATACGATGTTGCATATAGTACAATCCAATCTTGGTGTATTGTATAATAGAAGACATCAAAGAAATTAAAATTTATATTTATCATAAAATCTCGGGGTGTTACATTCTACTCCCCTTAAAATTAATTTATCCCTCGATATTTGTCGGGGTTATAAATGGTTTACTACTTGAAAGTTTCTTTCATAGAAATCCAAATTTTAAAAAGGAATACTAAAAATTCATTTTAAAAAAGGAATTTAGAATCATAACAGTCACCCAAAGTAACTCATCACTGGGTTTCCACATAGGTCAACATATGTGAAAATATGGATATGGAAGAGAAATATAACCATGAACTTCTGATGATGAGTGGTAGAGGACATGGCTACAAAAAAGGCAAAAATCACAAAGCCATAAATTTGTGTTGATCTAAGGTACCATAAAATTCATTAGATATAAGGGAACTAGGGAAACATTTTTGGTTTTCATGATCATTTCCCTAAAGTTGAAGTAATTGGAATTAGAAGAAATACTTTCTTGATTTTGGTACAATCTCACCGTTGGTCATTCATTGGAAAATTTCCACTTCATCTCTTAAATAAATGAAGTTGAATTTGTCATTCGTGAAGTGTTAGCAGATCATGTGATAAAATGATGGGTCATTCCATCTGTCTCAAACAAAAGGTTAGAAAAAGTTATCAAAAATACATAAGTCTATCTATAGTGAGATTAATCATATATGGTTCCTAAAATGGACTTATAATTCATATATCATACTTCTTAATATAATAAAACTAGTTTCTACTAACCAAGAACTTCTAGTAGGTCAGTGGGAGGCGATAAAGGCATGCACACTTCGGTTGTGGGTTTGATTCCCACAGCCTTGTACGACGCGACGGGTTGTCGCCCATCCTGTATGTTGTCCTTTTTCTAAAACTATATTATTATATTATTCCATAAATAATATCGAAAAAAGTTCTAGCCTTAAACAATACTGACTTATTTCCAACATAATCCATTCCAATCTTTAGGCTTATCCAAAATACTTTTGTCCAAGCTCATAGTATAAAGAAAACAATAACTAGAAATGTCATCTTTCGAGCACGTGAATACCATTATTTATCCCCAATATATCATGTTGGTGAAATTACAAACATTTGAATACCTTAATCAGGTATTCTCTTGAAAAATGAATACCCATTGACTCTTAGTGAAAAATGAATGCTGTAAAAATTTAACACTTTCCACATACCAAAATCCCAGAATTTTTATATACTCAAACCATGATATATGTTTGTCCTTATATAAGTCATGAGATCATTTATTTTTTTATTTATCCCTTCATTATGCACATATCATCTTCCTTCCAAAAATATTTCAATAACTTTTCATGGTTACCGGTACCATATAATTATTGAAAACCAATACATAGATATTCCAAAATTCCATGATACCATAAATGATATTCCATGATACTATTTTGAAATCCCATTGCATAAACACTTAATTATTACACAACATAATTTTCATACTCATCATCACAAATAGTGATCACATGTGACTTCCATTTATCCTTTTCCTTAAGTGGTTTCTCATGTTGATCATCATTAACCCTTGGATTAGGGAATTGATTAGCATAATGCCCCATTTCATTGCACTTGAAGTGTTGAAGTGTTGGTGGTGTGTTCTAGGCAGACTTTTCTTTATTCACATCATTAGAAACCCTTTTTATATTACATCGAAACTCAGCTACTCGAGGACCTTCTTTTCCACACATAAAAAATTTTCTAGTCCCATTAAGACAATATCCACCATGCTTCTTTCTACACTTTGAGCATAAAGAAACATTCATCTTCCTTTCACCATTATTATGAGTTTTCTCCTCTAACTCCAAATTTTGTTTCTTGTCAACAAAATGAGATTGATATGTAACACCAAATTCCCTTTCTACCTTGATAGAACAACGCACAATTTCTTCATAGCTTCTGAAGTCTCTTATAGCTAATTCCCATCGAAGACTTGGTTTTAAGCCACTGAGGAATCAATCAACTTTACTTTCAGGTTGGTTGATAAAAGCAGATGCATACCATTCAAGCCTTGTAAAATTTGCTTCGTACATACCAACAGGTTCATCATCCTATTGCATAAGCTTAAGTAAACCCTTTTCCAACTTTGTTCAAAGAATAAAAGGGAAGTACTTATTGAAAATTATGTTCTTGAACTCATCCCATTTCATTGATTCAAGTTCATCATGGGGCCTCATATTCTTAATTAGAGTCCCCATTGATATGCTTCACCTTCTAAACGGTAAATATCCAGAATTAATTTTTCATGTTACAAATAGTGAAGTATGGAAAATATCTTTTCAATGGTACCGATCCATTGTTCAGTAACAAGTGGATCAGAAGACCCACTGAAAGAAGGTGGATGTTGCCTCATGAAGGACTCAAAAGAATATTGTTCCCTTCTCTGTTCATTTGGAAGTCCAGAATGATTCATAGCTTGTGTAAGTATATAAATATGATTTTTCACTCCATCTCCTATAATATTGGTTTTTTCAGGAGGACAATCATTGCATTTTCCATTACATTGATCAAAAGGTTCCTTTGGGTTCCAGCCATCGTCTAAAACCCAAAAAGAATAGTGTGAGAGGAAAAAATCAAGTTAGGGAAAACAACATAATAAAGGGGGAGTAACTTCAATATCTGACATCTTATGTTTAATTCTATTATCATTACCATAATTCTAGGACTATAACCTATACTTATACTTAACCTTAGGGACATCCCTAGACATACCTTAGAAATATCTCTAGGGATCTCACTAAAGTTTTCACATCCTAGTTTCCAAAGGATAACTAAACCTTTCCTCTGATACCAACTGTAGAGACCCAAATCATGTCATACAGAGACATTAAATTACTTTTGCGTAATTTTTAATACATAATAAAAACAAACACACAAGGACCGTAATAGTTTAGTGTCTTTGGAAACTCGGAAAAATAATCTTCTAATCTTGGTGAAATATCTTCAATATCTCCCATAAAGATCCTCCTTTTTTTTCTTACCTAAAACCTTATTTATATCCAGGGGAAAAGAAAACATATAAAGGGTGAGCTCAAATTCTCAGTAAGGGTAAGCATGGAGAAAATAAAACAAACCATATACATTTTAACTTAAAAACATGAACATAAAGTTGACACATCAGAATCTTGAGTTGTGAAAGAAATCTTTAAAGTACGTAAGGCATAGGTCATAAAGGAACATTAATCATAATAAAATAACATGGGAATATAACATTTAATTGTGTAAAACCATTAATCACATGATATTATTTCCATAGTAGCCAAGGCATTGCTTCCAAGACCATCTTAGTGGGAAAAGTCCCTTTCTGAATCGAGTTCACTCCTCATTTCAGTCCTGTAACACTGAACAGGATTAACTTACCGTTCAAACCTTATCTATCTCATGAGATATAATTCTATACCCAATTCATTTTAGGGATATATAGGTCCCACCCATCTCATAATGAAATCATTCTTTCATGTGCCACAAAATAAACATACATAATTCATAATAACCCAACGAATAAAATGGGTTTCATAAACATCATCCCGCCTTAAATAATCCTTATAAAAGTAATGGATATCATTTCATCAAAAGAAAAATCAAACCATGTAAATAATAGAGACATTATACTTGAAAAATAATCATAAAAAATAATTTCATCTTAGATGGAAAATAGATTTGAGAAACCACTTGAAATGAACTCTTGAGGAAAATATCTTTCTTCTTGAAAATCATTTTCTTTTCACAAAATGACATGAAATTTTAAAAGAAAATGATTCTTTTGAAAAATTCATTAAATCTTGTAGATTAAGATTCATCAAAATACGGCTTTATGAAACCGTAAATATCCATTCATGTCGTATAAGTTAAAAAAACATTATTCTCATACTTTTTCCAGAAAAGTAAAAAAGTACCTCGTATGGTAAAAAAAAGAATGATTCCTTACATACCATGTAGTAAAAGTCAAAAAATTGGTAAAAATGACTTTAAAAATAAATGAAACTATTTTTAGAAAATAGGGATATGGATGATAAATATGACCCCAGTAAATACTTACGAATAAACAATCTCGGACAAAAACGAGATTGGAAAAGTTATCCCTTACCTTATGTCCAATTTCTTCCGTATATGTCCGAGACTCATGTACAGTGGGTTTAAACATATTATTAACTTGTAATAGAACCATAATAACATTTATTATATCATATAATATTCACTTAAGACTTTTGATTATCTGTTCATTTGTCAATTCCATGTAAAAGCATCATTTTGGGTAAAATCGTTTCATTTATCATCCGTGTTTTGAATTCTAATTATTAGTATGATTACATAGAGCATGATTAATTAATTAAATAATATAAAACATTATTTATATATAATATATATTCTGAATATACATATATATATAATATATCGATAAATGGAATGAAATACACCGCTCATGGAGACGGTAGGTCGTACGTACGCATGAACGCTGTTTTACGTTTCCATCTTGAATTGAATGGAATTAAGTAGACGACATAAATATATATATACATAAATCCTATATCATTATTATGTCATATATTTCATGATTACTTATTATATATACATTATAATCATTCATGAATTTTTGACATGGAAAATGAATCTCATCGTGTCGTGGAGAGGGTAATACGTACGTACGCACGAGCGATGATATCGTTCCCATATTTATTGAATGGAATTGGAGTAGATGATATAATATAATATAATATGTATAATTCTATAATAATAATATATAGTTATTCTTTACACCATTATACCCATCCAAGTAAGGTTGTGGTGGAAAACCTGATTACACCACGGCGTGGAGACAGTATTCTGTACGTACGCACGCGCGATGATTTAGTTTTCCGAAGGATGGATTGAAGGTGAAATGGGGTTGTTTCATATTTATAATAACATATCATTATATTAGTGAAACTTATTTAATTACTTTATAATGAATCAAATAAATAAGAATAAGTTGAAGAAGAAAGAAAACATGAAAGAATCGGTAGAAGAGATTACCTCTTCCTCGACGCACCTCCTTTAAACTTCTTCTTAAGAAACTAGATTTGGTATTTTGAGAAAACCAGAAACTCTATGATATAACTAGAGAGTTTTAGAAGATGAATTGGCAGGGTTTGGCCGAGCTTCAAGGCTCAAAAGTGTGTGAATAGAAGAGGGAAGGGGTTCCATTTTTATAAGGGATGAGAGGGGCACATTAGGAAAACATAAAATATTAATTTATAATAAAGACATATTCGGTTTTTAATAGCTCAAAATTGATTTATTTAGAAGATAAGGTTGGGATGGGTCTAAATACTCTCAACCAAAAGGTTTTAGACAAGTTTATGTTACTATTTTATCCTTATCATTTAGATTTAACTCTAAGTTAAATAATTTATCTTTTACCATGTCTTTTTGTTTTCTTATATTATATGGTTAATAAACATACTATAAAAAGACAAACTAACCCCAAGTGGTTCATTATTAATATATATATTCTTATCTAAGTCATTTTAACAACCCTTATATTTTTAGGAATAAAATAACAAATAATTATATACTATTTGTTTTAAAAACTATTTTATGTCAATTTTGACACTATTTGTGTCTTGATTTTTGTGAAAATAATAACAACATGATTAGTTCAAAAACATTAATTAAATAAATACTAACATGTCATATTAACCTAGAAAAGTAGTGTAATTCATGAAAAGTCTAAAATAATATTTATTTGGGTATTTATAACATCAATTATGTTAATATTTCATTAATAAAGTAATTTATACATCATCATTGTGTCATAAATAAATTAAATTATTTAATGTCTAAAAATTATAAATAAACTACCATTATGTTGGAAATCGTTTTATCTTTCTAATTAATATTTATAGTCGAATTTGTCTTATGTATAACCCTATATTAAAAATGTTTTTGTTATTAAACATTGATTTTACCTATTTTAATTCTTCTTTAAATAAAATAATAATAAATGTCCTAATCTATTAAAAGTGGTCCTAAAGGATAATATTTTATCCCTAAGGTTGTGTTTGGTAGAACTAAACTTATCCAATAGAATTAGGACATGTTTTAGGGTAATAATAATATCAATTTTATCCTTAATTTCCCTCTTTACATTTAACCGTGGTAAATAAAAGTAAAAAGTTACTATTCACCAAAATTTATTTTTATCTCATTGAAACACATTTTACTCATTGATATTAACCATGTCTCTTGGATTTTAGAAATTCCACTCACAGAAGCAGTAAAATTATGTTTTATGTAAATTTTCAAACTCTCCTAGGAGGTGGGTAAAAGAGGGTGAAAAGTTCAATAAAATTTTTATATGTCTAAAATTATTATAAAATGACTCCAATAAATTAAATTGAACATATATAGATATTATATATCAATTTTTACCTAAAATAAATTTATATAAATTAAATAATTATTTACATAAAAAACCGGTTTTTACATAGTCACACAGTGTTTTCACTATTCATCAAAAATTGAATGTTTTCAGAAAAATACAAAAATTCACCCTAGCCTAATTTTGATATTTCGAATCCAAAAATGAAGTCCATTTTAAAAAATAAAATTTGAAAAGTGGTTATTACTATTCATAACAGCTAGTTCATAATAATATTATAATAATATCTTGTTTAGTGAAACTTGGTATTGCGTACTACACACGCTATCGAAGAAGGTCTTGATTGCGTGTAATGCAAGCCAAGTTCAGGCTGTGTGTAGTGAAATCCGTTTGGTGTTGTGTAGGACATAATCAAAACTTATTTCATTTATACATTAAACAAAATCTATACTTAATTTTGTGTTGAATAATTTCCAAAAAACAAACTTGAATTTGTGTGTAACATGAGCCAAGAATAGTGTTGTGTGTACTGTAAGATAATACGATGTGGCTTATAGTACAAGCCAATACTGGTGTAGTGTATAATAGAAGACATCAAAGAAATTAAAAATAATATATCTCTTAAAATCTCGGGGTGTTACAATTTTAATTCTCAAGGAGATTAGAAAATAAAGAAACTTCTTCATAGGTAGGAAAAGCATTATCTTCTTCAGAAAAGGATTCTTCATCTAATGATTTATAGTATTTACTATAACAATAATTAGTATTCAAGATACATTGGTAACAGATTTAGCATTGTGTACCTTAGCCATTAAAAAATAATTTTCAATAGGTGGCATGACAAGCAAACCACGATTCTTTTTTCCTAAAGATTCGTAATATGAGGATTCAGCAGAAGAGTCACCACCACTGGCACTCCAGGTGTCATTAGCTTTCAAGACTTTCTTGGCCATAGCCTTTAGTACATCTTTCTATTTCCTTCAGAATGATTTTATTTTTTATACTTTCTTTTATGCATTGGGAAATATGTTCTTATATGCCCTGATCTTTTACATTCGTAACAAGTTACTTTAGAGACATTCTTGTCTTTCCTTTCTTTCTTCTTGTATATAGATTGAATGTTCTTCTGTCCAAATTTATATTTCATTCTTTGGGAAAGATTGGCTAGTTCATTTTCTAAGGATTCACTTCCACTAGATTTGGATTGAATAACAATATTCTTAGATATAGATCTTGTAACTCTCTCAGGAGTCTTGGCTTTCATATGATTTCATGTTGTTGTAAAAGCAACACTTCCATTTTCATTTTTCTTCTTAATATTATCAGCATCTCTCTTTATTCTGGTTTCATGTTGAAGAAGAGTTCCAAAAAGTTCATCAAGAGAAATCTATGTAACTTTCCTATTCTCATCTATAGCTGTCCTCTTAGATTCCCATTAATTTAGAATGATGTCTATAATCTTGTCCACAAGAGCTTCATCATCAAGTCATTTCTCACCCATAGATTGTAAACTATTGAAAAAAGACATGAACCTTTTTTGTACCTTACATATGGGTTCTCCATAAGGAAAGAAGAAATAATGATATTCAGCTCTGAGCATGGGTATTCTTGTTTCAAGAACTTTGGAAGTTCCAAAGTGAGTAACTTCATTCTTCTTCCAAATACAATTTTATGCTTCACAAGATGGAATCAAACTATATATATTTCTAGTAATAGAGAAAATCTAATTATTTAGTACCTTATAGTTTAGTTTATATTAACGATTTTCATGGTTGGTGAATGTAATAACTTCCTTGTCATGGATTTTACAACCTCTAGTAAGCATGAAAAAATAGTCTACTCTAGTATTGATAAAAAAAGTATTCATGAAATCTCTCCAATATTCATAATCATTCCCATAAAATAGGTGTTCTAATAGGATTCAGTTTGTCTATGGAACCAAAATTTATTCCTGTCATCTTAAAAGAAATCATTCCAATACAAACTTTGTTAATAGTAAAAGTTAGTGAACGGGGAATATATGTACAAGGAAAGTTTTCCTAATATTGGAAAATATTATGAACAATGAAAACATTAGAAATAAAACTTATATATGGATATAAGTATTTTAGAAACATGCTATGATACCAATTATAGGATTGAAATAATGAATGTAGATGCTATAATTACAAGAGGGGGTGAAATATATTCCTTAAAAAAAATTCTTTTGGAACTTTTAAATATGGCGATGTTTGGCAATGTTAAAAAAAGGTAAATACACTAAACCTCTTAGTTCGACAAACATGCTAGGTTCTGGAAATATGTTTCCGGAAATGAAACTTAAGAAAAGTTTACAAGTAAAAGATTATACTTTTATGTGTATAGATCACAATAATTAGAGTTCAAAAAAAGTAGGAAGTATAATATAGTTATACGTTCCATTACAATCAAAATGTAGTGGAAAACAAACTTGAACCAATACAAGATACAAGTATGAATCTTTTAACCCAAAGAGATGGGTATCCAACAACCTTGGATAAAGGTCCCTTGATTTATACATTCATGATAGTATGTATTACCCACACCAAGGTAAGCCCTTGATAGGAATATCGGAATATGTTTTGATATCCCTGTAAGCCTTAAACTTCTAGGTAGTTGGTACCTATGTATTCCGTACCAAGGAAGTCCGTGAACTTTAAGGTAGTCGACACCTCTTTCTTCCTATCCCTAGAAGACATTGAATGTACTCAGCAACATTTGAAGACACACAAAGCAATCTGAACAAGATGTTTAGTATACACTAAGCATGAGGGTCTCTATCTAGAAATCACTTCAACATCATGTAATCTATAGAGTTGTAGAACCACACAAAAGTTGTTACCCCTTTCAAATGAGCTTCTATTTATAGGAACATCTCCAATGGTCGGCTCCCTCCTCCAATGGTCATATTTTTCCTTGAATTTCGGAGGGACCATTACATGTGTCACTCAAACAACAGTTGGTTAGAAACTAAATGTATGATATCTTTTCATAACTATACCATGAAAAAACAGTTTCTTAGGAAAAATCATTTTTTTGGAGTCCAAGGAAAAAGAAAGTTTTGAGTATAAGCAAAAACTATTTGGAGTCTATAATATATGGACATTAGGATTATGTTTATCAACAGATTCGTAACCTGAATTTGGAGTCTAAATTTCAAGGAAAACCGGATTCTGAATTCATAAGATTTCGGAGTTTGAATTCAGATAACATGGACTCTAAAATAAGAATAGTTTGGAGTCTGAATTCAGAGAACTCGGAGTCTGAACTCCTAAGAGTATCGAGTCTGAATTCATAGATACTAGATTCTGAACTCAGAAGAGTTTAGAGTCTGAATATAGATAACTCAGAGTCTGAACTCAATAGTGTTCTGAGTCTAAATACAGAGAACTCAGAGTCTAAAGGCAAAAGATTTTGGCATCTAAATTCAGATAACATGGTGTCTGAAATCAGAATAGTTCCGAGTTTGAATTCATAGAACTCTGAGTCTGAACTCAGAAGAGTTTAGAGTCTGAAATCAAAGAACACAGAGTCTAAATTCAGAGAACTCGTATTATTAACACAAAAAGGGTCAGATTCGGAATTCAAAGAACTCAGAGTTTGAACACAAAGGAGTTCAGAGCCTGAATTTATAGAACATGGAGTCTGAACTCAAAAGGGATCGTTGTCTAAATTCAGAGAACTCAGAGTCTGAAAATAGAATGCTTCATATTTATGTATTTATAGGATTCCTTGGTTTTGGATACGAAACCGAATTTTACACTTATAAATAGAATGATTTATGATTAAATAAAATATGAAATGAACAATTAAAACATGGTAAAGATGAAATATCCTTGGGGAAGGAGAATTTCCTTTATAAAAGAAAAACTAGGAAAGGAAGAGAGAAAAAATTCAATGAGGAAGAAATATTTCCTTAAGGAAGGAAAATTTTCCTTATCAAGATAAAATAAATTTTTCCTTAAGATAGAGTGTTTGTGATTTTCAAAACTTGAAGGAGTGAAAAAGTCATAAGGAAACATTATTGACCCAACAATTCATTCTTAATGAAACCAAATTCTCTTACAGCTTGATCGAATCAATTATTCCATTACTTGGATTCTTTCTTCAATACATAAATGGATCCTTGCAAACATTAAAAATGTTTTGGAATAAACTTCCGTCACAAATCCATGTGGTGGTTTCGTATATGAATCTTCCTAAAGACTCCCATTAAGGAATGTAGTTTCGACATCTATCATTCAGATATCATAGTCATGGAATGTTTTTATGGAAAGCATGATTATTATAGATTTAAACATGGAATCTTGTAAAATAGATTCATCATAGTCAATACCTTGGAACTATTTAAAACATTTTTCCACTATCCTTGCTTTATAGGTACTTACGTTACCTTACATGACTAGTTTTATCTTGAATACCAATTTACACACTATATGATTTACATCAATTAGAGCGTCAACCATAACCCAATCATGGTTCTGATACATGGAATCCATCATAGAATTTATAGCTTCTTGTCATATTGTATCTTCAGAGCTCACTATTTCCTCTTTATATGACAGAGGCCTATCATTTTTTCAATAATAATGAGTCATCTTCCTCACTAACTAGAAAACCATATCTCTCGGATTCCCTTACCTCTCTTGCAGTCCTATACAGTAATTATGTTTTAGGTTCTACAAATTTCATAGGGTCATGTGGAACTTGTTCCAATACAAAATCCTATGCATCTTGATCATCAACTTCATCAAATTAATTCTTTATCCCACTATCCTTTTTGAGGATGTGATCCCTCTAACAAAATACGGTTTGTATGGAGAAATACCCATTCGTGTTTGAGGGTTTGTATTGTTAGTATCACATGGTTTATTTGGGATACCTATAAAGATACATCTCATGAATTGAGGCTCGAGTTTGTTTCTTCAGAAAGCCTTAACAAACACATCATAAGCACATACACAAGTACGATATAAAATGAGTTTCTTTCAACACTATATCTAAAAGGGAATTTCATTTTTTTTCTTTAGACGATACTCGATTTAATTTTTATGTTGTAGTTTGTAATGAATATTCCCAAATGGATAACGGATGATTTTCATGCCTCATCACCAAACTTACCATGTCCAACAAGGTGCAATTATTTCATTCACTGACACCATTACACTTTGGTGTACAAGTTTGAGTGAATTGATATAGAATCCAAAACACTCAGAGAAAGTCAATGTACTCTTGGTTAAGATACAATCAACCTCGATCCAATTGAAGTTCTTTATCTTCTTACCAAGTGAATTCCCTACCTCATTCTAGAATTCCATGAATTTTTAAAAGGAATCAGAATTATACCTCATCATGTAAATATACCCATATATACTCAAGTAATCTGTAAAAGTTTTGAATATGGTATATCCACCTATAACATCTACTAGAAATGGTCCACACACATCGGTATGTATCAGTCCTAGAACCATTGTAACCCTTTCACACTCTCAACCAAAAGGTGGTGTTGTCATTTTTCCATTTAAAGAAGCATGAAATATATTAAGTGGTTTTAGCTCAGATGAGCCTAAAAAACCATCTTGAGAGACTTCGTCATACACTTATTGTTTTCATGACCATGAAGGTGACGCCAAAGTATGGTGTTATATGAATCATATAAACCTTATTCATTATAAATTTCCAAAATGTTTTTTCAAAATTTAATACATAATGGCCGTAATTTAAATGTGTCATACCATATAATATGTTGTACTTATAAGAGAAACTACTTTAATTTCTGAACATGAATATAATCCCATATGCATCTAAACTTGATACATGAATTGTGTTTTTGAAAATAGTAGGTATGTTATAAAAATCATGAAAAACTAAAATAATTCCCATTATAAATGTAAGGTGGTTGTCTCTGATAGTCTGAGCAGCTTGCCTCACCCCATTAGTAGCACGTAGATCCACCTATCCTCTTGAAATTTTCTAAAATCTACTTGGTTAATGTATTTGGATACAGATGTGAGAACCACCAATAGAATCTAATACACAATTTTTATATATGGAATGATTACATTTGAAAAAGAACATACCTTTATCTTCCTCATGCTTTTGGGTGCAGTTCTTCATCCAGTGTGCTGGCTTGCCACATGAAAAACATACTATTTCATTTCCATTAACATGGCTTTAGATCATCCCCTTCTTGTAAGGATAGTGCTCCAGGTCTTTAGATTGTTTATAGTATTTTTCCCTTATTCCTTGTTCATACATTTCTTATTCACCATAATGACTGTGGGTTTTTCATGCACCATATCCTTATCCACTTTCCAAATCAAGGTCAGAAGTTCCAATAGTCTCTTCTCATTGTTTCTCATATTATAATTGAAAAAAACTATAGAAGTTATTTGGTAGTGAAGAAGGTATGAGATCTGTATGAAACTCATCATGAATTTATTCCATAAGATTTCCATGTGTTCAATGTAGAAAATATTCTTGACTACATGAGGCCCAACTGGCTTAGACTCTCCATGATTAGTTATGAACAATGAATTGGAGATCGCATACCTATCTTCTCTTGAATTATCTATATAGAAATCTTGAAGGTGACACGTCTTTCTATAGGTATCCATATACTTATGTTTCTTCAAGAGCTCATTGAACAAGGATGATAGCATAATGCACTAAACATCTGTAGCATCATACAAATGATTCTCATAGAGAGATATCTTATAATCACTTACGTAATTTCGATGTGAAACTAGTAAAGGTTCTTCCAGTGCATAAAATTTCATTTCATAGCAAAGGATGATGTGTAAAAACTTCTTCTATTCCTATAAATTTTTGTCGGTGAGAGGTTATTCCATTTTGAGTATGGATAAATGTGATATTTTATATATAATATAAATGTTGTTTCTAAAAATATGATAAGAAATGATTTAGTACATTATCTAATTATTTTAGACAAATAAATAAATATTAGTATACCATAATTTTATCAAAACCCAATGGCCCTCTACATTGGCTTCATAATATCCCATTTGATGGATATTCTAGTGGAAATGATCCATATTTCCCTTCTCATTACCCCAAATATGGTTGGTCAAGAAACATGAACAATTTTAGGTACGCATTCCAAATTCAAACTACATTAACTCATAGTTCCATGATCAGTTGAGTGGAATCCTGAATCCTGAAATCCTATAATTTGATTTCCTAAACCATTTCCTCTTAAATACACTATGTCATACTTTGGAATTCAATCCGTTATTAAAAATGTCAGGTAAACACGCCCTAATGTTAGAATCCCTTGATAATTAAAATAACACCAAAATTATCTGGTCTATCACATTGAACAATGGTTCAATTCTAATATATGTAATGGAAGGCAATACCAACATAATATTTTATTGAGGTATTTTATCCTTTATGCATAAATTTTCAATTATTATATTTATCACATTCATTTTAATAATATGTGGGACTACTTAAGTGATTAACCATGCATTTATATAATATTTATTAATAAGTCAGTTTAATTTAGTTCAATTCTTTGGGTTTGTTAATTAATTAATTATGTGATTGCAACATATCAAGTTTAATGAAATAACTATTAAACTGGTAAAATTAAAATAAAGTGTATTATTAGGAACATGTTTTAATGGTTAGTATTTCTAGCAGTTGATTAACTTACCACTGACCTTGGGGAGAATCACCTTGAACTAATTAGGTTGTTGTTCATAGCTTTCCACCAGTCCACCTTTTTATATTACTTGGATTGGTTTCACATTTCCTCTTAACTTGAACCACCTCTAGTAAGATGGGTACTCCATCCATTACATATGACATTACTCTCACATATGTGAGGTGTAAAGGGGTTTTATATTAAAGAAATCATCAGCACACCAGCCCAATATATTAATGAGGAGAGAAGGCACACATGCCAATAAATTTATTTCATAAAAAATTAAAATGAATCCAATCAAAAACAACGGTTTTTCCTAGTTCATGATCATCTAGTATCATGCAACAAATAACACATTTAATAAAACTAGCATTAAATTATTAATTATTCTTATTTATGATAACTGGACCTCAAATCTATTATTTACAATCATTAATTAATAAATTCATTTATCCTAATACTTATATTAATATCATAAATATTCTCATCCATTATAATTTAAAAAAATTTAATTTATTTATTTAAAATTAACAGTGTACATAACTTGTACGTTAGAGGTAACCTAGTGAATACCCATGCCAATATACCCAACATGTATTATACTTATATAAACATTATAATTTGTGATATATAGAAGCCATGACTTATCACGTACTTTCATGATGTTTTCTTTTCTGATGATTACACAAATTACATGATTTTTCAGTAACATGTCCTGCTTTAAAGCATGTAGAATAATAACTATAATACAACTCATACATGACATGTAGATCATGAAAATTACATATATATTAATTAATCATTTTAATATTTATTTATGTTAAAACATATCACACGGTGTGTCCTATATTTATGGCTATACGCTAGTACATGTCTGAAGGTTTACATAGTGAAATAATTAAATTTTATATATTTTTATTATGTAAAAGTACACGACATGGAGATTTGATCTGCATGGAATGTACACACTTTACCATCTATGCAAGTACATATCTAGGCACTGGGTAAGTGATCCGTACTTCAAAAATCTTGGAGTGCACGTCGTGTCCTATGGGCCACCTTCCATGTTTACTCTGTGTCACATGGTGACAAGACGGGTAATCCATGTATGGAATACATGGATTGACCTTGACCCAAAGGGACTACACGCTGTGTCCAATGGGCTAAATTGTTTGTAGTTCGGTTGACCATGTGCCTCTGAATCATGGTCTACATGCGATGCACTAGTGATGTAATTAATTCCATAATCAAGGAAAAATATTGAATTGATTACTAAACAAATCTAGATACATTGTACATGACTACAGGATGTGTAATTCTGATTACATGGTGTATAGTATTTTGTTGTATGACTAGGATCATTTTAACCTATGGAGAATTCCCAGATTTTATTTTAATCACAAAATTAATCGTTTTGTTTGGATTTGTGAGAAAATATGGAGAATGAAATTGAACCTGTAGTTCAAATTTAATTAATGATTATACTCAAAATGAAAAACTAAATTATTAATTCATAAATCACCAATGAAACTAAATAATTATAAACAATGTTGTTCCCACTCTGATAATACTTGTAGGTTCTGGGTGCAATGGAAGCACATGAGGGGTGGTGCCCAACATTGATTTTTTCCACTATCAATGATTAATCTAGGATGAAGAAATGATGAAAGTGATGATCATTATATTTTAATCGGGGAATAGGAAAGAGTTATTATATATGAACCAAGAGAGGGTAGATCGACACATGTTATTTAAAAATAATTTAATTAAATAAGAATTTCAATTAAGATTAATCTTTCATCATTGATTTTTTCGGCCAAAGATCTGCAGTGGGATGCTATTGTGTTGTAGAATCCATGTATAATATGCCTCTAGTAGTGATTAACACATGCACTTCGAATCATCAAACAACATCGAAAAAGTATTCGGGTGCTTGCATGGAAAATCCACGCGCTTTCGATGTCCGCCTACAATCACCTAGAGAATGAAATCCAAATCCCTCTCCTTGATCTAGTGGACAAGGATATCTCTTTTTCAAGGGAGCATTATTGTAGAGGAATGAACTTTCTAGGATTTAGAGGCGTTTCTCCAATCCATTGTGTGCAACAACTTTTTTTTGTCTACGGTTGTGAGAAAATAAACATATTTGGTTATTTATAGTACTAGGGTTAAAATAAAATTATTTTTTAAGTGGATTTAATTATTTTATTAATCCTAGGGAAACCCCATTTAAATAATAAAAATAATAATATAATTATTATTTCATGACACAGACTTAACTAGAAAATTATAATTAAAAATTATGTAATAAACTAATATTAAACATTATTATTTAACACCAAACCCTCGAACATGGTTCAACTATCCTCCACCATATTTATTGGCCCTTGAATAATGGATATTTATTTATAAAATAAATATCAATTCATTATTCGCTTACAAATATATAAATAATATATTCACTAAACATCAAATAAATATTTATTAAATATTCTTCCCATAATATATTCTCTTGAATAACTAGTGTTAGAATAAATGTTATAAGTAATCAATGTATAATTATAAAACCACAACCGGGAATAATCTTTATTCAAATTGTTAAATGATAAATAATATATATTATTTAATTGTGATACTAGACACACTTAGTGTGTGACCTTCTAGGCGTCATTCTCAATGGCATTAGGTGGAGCAGCCTAAAGTCCCAAGTTAGTTTTGGGAAACATGCCAAATCCCACATAAAGTATGAAGTTAATGTTGCAATGACATGTCACCTCATATTAATGCTTCCACATAATATAATCTCTTTGTCTTGATATCAATAATCAAGTGAGTTACATGATAATGCCTCAACCCATGTGCTCAATTTATCAATATTTGAATTCCATGAAATTGAACATGCCTATATAAAACCATGGACATGGATTTATTTAAACTATATCATTTCCATCAATGTCCCAAAGACATCATATTTCATTAAAGAATAAAATGGACAAATTATTTCCCGCATTATTCACTAATACTATATTACTCCTGACACACACAACATAACCTACTTCGCCTTGAACATATTTCATCATGGATTTCATCAATACATCTAAATGAATGAGTCATAATATTCATTAATAATAATATTTAATTATAAGGACTAATACATATATCTTTAGATAAGAACATCCAATAAAACTTATAAATAAAGATTTCATAATGGTGGGTCTCGTTCTAATAATAACCTCCTAGAAAATATAAAGGGTGTAACCCATCACAAGGTTCTTCAATGTCCTATGAGTCTCCACCCCAGATAGCATGTATCATATTTTTTTTAGTCAAATTATATCACGTGACTATTGAATATATATTTAAGAATAGTGTCATAGCACTTCTGGGTTCTCATCATAGTAGGGATCACCTATGAACTTTTACTGTGTCAGCTACTCTTCGGACATTTTCACATACAATGTCATGAAATAAAACAATCATGATGTGACAAGAAAATTATTAATGATCAAAACTATGAATATAAGTTATCATAAAGTAAAAAATAATTAGGTTCTAAGGAACCAACTCTAACAAATCTACCATCTGCAATGGTGTCATGGTTGTTGGTTATGAATAGCCCAAGCCCTTCTCTCTCATGGTAGCACCCCTTCTCTATATCGTCTCATTCAACCTAGTGATGAGATCATTTAGCCGTACTATCATGTTGGTATGCTTTATGAAGTCATGATTGATTTTTTAGCTATAGTAGTAGGTGAGTGGTTCACCAACTCCACCCACAATGATAAGCGGGGAATGATGATGGTTGGTTGGGGATTTGTTTCAAAAATGACTCTAGCCACCATTCCTATCTAAGGAGGGTAATGAGTGCTTCAATCATCCATTAGTGTAATGCTTTAAGAGATCTTGTTATTAGGGGAGAGCCTTTGAGATATGCATATGTGAGAAAAAGGGGAGGTATGGGAGGGGTCTCTTGTAAATCATTATTCATGTTGAAATAATAGATATTTATGATTCCATTAGACTTTATTTGTGATCAGTGAATAATGGTGGTATTGGATAAATTCACAGTGAAACGATGATGAATAGTGAATATTTTCCGATGACTAGAAATTTCAAGTTGTACATAATCATGTTTTGAATGAAGATTATGAAATTTCATGTCCAGGTGGTTCCAACAGCACCAATGGTGATGAAAACAGAGCTAAAAATGATCTCTCTAGGCTTATTCAAAGTCTTGTCAATGTTTTGGCTCCATAGTAAAGCTTGAAGGAGAGGGAGACATTGTTTTTTGTCAGCTGCATTTTTGATGAGTGTCTAGAAAATTCTTAGATGTGCCATATCAGCACCATGTCATTGAAACATCATTGGTCAGTCATGGGTTTTAACACAAATTTATTCATATCATGGTAAATCAATATCTAATTTCTACAATTAATGACTGAATTCCACCATTTTAGACAATGTGAGACAAAACAGTGAGCTCTTTTTTTCCAAAATCTATTCCATTTTTATAGAATTAAATTCATTGGAGGGACCTTCTATGGGAGTCATTACCATGTAGAATAATTCGAACAAATCCATTTGGATGTCTGGAAGGGGTGACCTTATTAATTATAAAGATATTTTTAACTGCATTGAGAATAATGGATTCAACACTAATGCCACCAAGTATGCATTGCGGAAGAAGTTGAATAAGAATATTGTTTGTCAAATCTTCCAATGGATTGATCATAGATTCTACCACCATATTTAAAAAGATTCAACAGAATAATAACATTATATGAAGTTTGAAAATAGGTATTAGTCAAATACCACTCATGATAAGATTATCTTGTTAAAGTTCATGATGAATCATTCACTATAGAGTAAAATCTATATAGTCGAACAGATTATTGAGTTCCAAATCCTGGTGAATCAATTGTTGTATATAGGTAAGACTATGGCTAATTGAGATTAGTTTAACCACCTATTATGCACACTTCTTGATTGTTGGGATACACTTGTGGTTGCACTCAAAAACTCGGTGCCCATAAAAAAAACATTCCATGTAAATGGTATAGATTCCACTATTCAGTGAGGAGCTAGTAGAGGAGGATATTGTGCAGGGGAGACTCAATCCACTCCACAAGATGATATTAAACCATCATAGGAGATATTTCATTTTGTATATCCTGAACCTAAAAATTCACAGGTTTGAAGATCATCACATAGATGGATTCTATCAACAAAATATTCAATGATTTAGTACATGTGGCAAACTGATGAGGAGGACCCAAAAGTATATCAGAAAGAAGTGTCTCATCTTGATAAACTCAATTGGATACATGAAAGGGATGATGATATGGAGTCTTTAATAAAGAACCACACATACGATTTATTGGAAAAAACATATGGTATGAAGACATTAATGAAAAAATGGGTGTTCATGATGAATAAGGATGATAGAAAAAAGAAGTTCAAACAAAAACCTCAGTTAGTAGTTAAGGGATATATTTATTACAAAGGAGGTGACATATCTGATATTTTTTACCAATGGTGCTGATGGATTCAATCTGATTCATTTATAGATTGGTGACTAGAATGGCCTTGAATATTGAAAAGATTGAATTGAAGAAAACATTTCTTCATGGAAACCTCCCCAAGGAGATCCATCTACAGAAAGATGATGGTTTTGAGGATTATGGACAAGAAACATCGTATTAAAATTTAAGATGTTTTTTTCAGGATTGAAACAAGCTCCTAAATAGTGGAACATGACATTTCACTCATTCATGCTAATTCCTCGCTACAAGTGGACACAAGAGGACTATTGTGTTTAATTATAGTGATTTTAGCATTGTAACTCTATTGTTATTTTACATTATGTTGATGAACTATTAATCATTGGGAATGATGCATCAAAGATGAACTAGTCAAAGAAGGAGTTATCTATTTCATTTCATATGAATGATTTGGGAGATACTCAACATATTTTGGGGATGTGGATCGTTCATTACAAAAAGAGGATGTTGTTATGGCTATATCAGAGGAATTATTTTTAATATGTTTAAATTCTTCCACATTGTTGGTCAAGGTGAGAATCTAAAGAAGAGTTATTTGAGTACCCAATAAAATCTATATCTTAAAAAATATTAAATAAAAAAAACCCATTTATTTAAAATAATATGGTTAATCAAAATAGTAGTTAAATATATGTTCTAATATTTTAAAATATTTCTCATAGATTTATTAGGTCTCCATTAAAAAAATTATGAAAAATAATTTAAATTTTGATATCAATTTGAAAAATCCAAGACTAATATATAATCTAATCAATACTTACTATCCAATTAGTATTTTTTGTAGTTTAAAAAATTTCAATTTAATGTATAAAAATAAAAAAACATAAATAAAACACATAGTGGAATAAAAAAAGTGGTTTAGTATCAAGCTGCTACTTAATGATCTCCACTTGTAAATCACATTATTTCATGTTGAGTATAAAAAATAAACTATGTTACATAGCTTGGATCGGGTATACAACAACAACACTTTCCAGGTCATGTTGGTACCTCTTACACAATACCCATAGGATTATTATAAAAAAATGCATCATTGATCCATGTTCCATAAAAAATGGGAAAACAAAGGTAAAATGGATTTTTGGGAAGATATATAGTATTTTATAGTAATATCATTGGATATAGTGTGGGATAAATATAATAGAGTAATCCACACAACTCGTAATGAAAATAAAATAGACAGAAAGTAAAAAATATATAAATAGTTTGAAAGATTATGCTACTCTATCTGATATGATATGTAGCTTTTAAATCCATTAATATAGATTTAAATGAAGCTGAAATCATGTTTCTAAATTTTTTTGTAGAATAGAGTATTATAAGCTTCTCCTGGTGCGTTTTTAAGAAGTAGGATTAGTGTTAATTGTGCTTCACTTCATCCATATTTGATCACTGGTAAAGACACATCATGTATGGAACACATCAAAACTATCTTATTTGGATCTTGTAATGTTTAGTTCTTGATCTATGTGTGTATGTCAATACATAGTTTCTCTATTTTCTGTTGAATTGCAGTAATGTTCGCACGATAGAGTATGCTACTTATTTTAATAGTAACATGCATGAATAATCATCCATATCTTTATCTCCTCATGTTACATGATTGAAAAAATATTTAATGCATATGTGTAATATATTAATAAAAATAATTAAATAAAATCATGAAATTAAATTAAATAAACTAGCCTTTAAGAAAACTTAATTCAAAATAAAAAGCATAGTAGAGATAACTCTTTGGATCGGTGAGAGAATATATCATTTTGACTTATACTGGAGGTGTCTTAGGCAGACGTTGAGTCATATGAGTAGTGATTTTTCTCAAAGGTATGTCATATCAACACTTTATTAAATTTCTGTTTTGTACATGAGTCATCTGAGTAGTGAATCTTATTAGTGGTAGGTTGTCTCAACAAATTGTCAAAAAAAATTTCTAGCAGTGATTCAACATTTGGTGGTTGGTCATCTCCATACATAGAAAAATTTTCATCCCAGTGGAGACTCATTGTTGACGATAGGTGTTTTCCATAATTTCTCAAATTTATGGTCTTATGTTGTGTCATCTCCTAATGGGGAGTGTTTCCAGCACATTGCCAAAATTCAGTTCTGGCACGGAGACATAGCTAATTGTGGGTGATTCCAATACTCATCCTAATTTCATCTCAATGAAGATTCTTCCCTTATGGTGACCCATCTTCAACAGTGATTCATATATTGTGGTGAATAATATCAATGGGGAATCTATCATAAACATAAAAAAGTTTCTTTATTCTTTCTTATTGTTGGTCAGACTAGAGTACTCAAGAGGGGGTGAATTGAGTATCTATTTAAATTCTTTGATTTAAAAGTATTCCTAAAAGGATTCCCCAATAAACATAACTAAATCCCTTTTAATCATGGTAATACTGTTTTAATGGTTTGACTATTTAAATAACTTCTTAGAAGAATGGTTAATTCTCAGTACACGTAATGTTGTTTATTAACATTATTTTTGAATCTATTATAATAAGGCAATACAATTATAACTTATTTCCAACATTAATTATCAATGTAAATTTAGTGATTATTAGGTTACACGGTAAACAAAGATAACTAAATTAAGCAACATAGAATATATAAAACAAGTGGTCCAGTCTCTAGGAAAAACATAATCCACTCCACTTGGTGATCACCTTCCACCAAGCAGTTTATATTGATAAACATTATCCACACCCTAGATCGAGGTTAACAATAGTACGCATGATTTTCTTGATCACAAGATCTCTTCCATATTTCTTCATGGGTACAAACTACCAGGCCTCACAGGGACTTCTTCCATACCTATTTTTTGGTATACACAAGTGTAAAAAAATGTTTGGGAAAGGATATCTTGTTTCCTTTAATTTAATTCAGGGGAAAGAGTGTGTTGTTATATAGATACACACACTACTCAAAATCTAATAAAATGATACACAATAGAGTAGAAATGATGAGACAAGGATAGAAGTGCTCTGAGTGGTTGTCTATTCAGCTCTAGACATCTAGGATGAAGTAGATGAAGAAATCAATTCCTTGTTTGGAAAACAGGGTATTTCATGTCAGCTAGATCTGGCATGTGTTATTCACGGTGGTTGATAATACGAAGAAGTCCTTGACTCTGAGATTAGAGTATTATTCATTTGTTCTTCAGGAATGTTGAGTTTCATGTGTCAGTTCTTTACTCAGGTATTCTCGTACTTCTTCTTGGTGTTACACTCACTGTATATCTTCTTTCGGTGCCACTCTTCTCTTTTACTATTGAAGTACATGTGTTGCAGCCGATAGGATGCATGTATTCTTCTCCTCATACCTTGTACTTTCAGGTGACATGTCAACATAGAATCATTAATTATGTTAGTTCATTTAAAATCTTCAAATATGACCATTAGAGATTAAATTGAAAAATGACAAAATAGATTAAGAAATGATGTAACAGTTAGTAAGGAAACAGTGTCTCCATTAAGTGGTGTCCCATGGTCACATTATCTGGTTCACGGTGTCTTGCCACGGTATCTGGTTCATGGTGTGTGGTTAACGGTGTCTGCTTCACTGTGTATTATCACAGTGTCTGGCTCACATCGTCTTGTCACTATGTCTGGTTCACTATGTCTGGTCACAGTGTCTAGTTCACGGTGTCTGGTCACAGAGTCGTGTTCATGGTGCCTGGTTCACGGTGTCTGGTCATGGTGTCTGGTCACGGGGTCTAGTTCACAGTGTTTGGTTCATTTTTCAATAAAAACATAACCAGTGGAAGACTCACGGTGTCTCAGACTTAGCCAAATATATATATTCAGACATAAATAGAGAAATTCATAGAATGGATTAGACTTAATAATTTAACCAAGAAATCATTATATAGTAAAAAATATAGTGTATAGTAATTAGACTGAATGTATAGAGATTAATATCTTGGATAGATTTACTTAAATCATAAGGATACAAATCATCATTATATGGATCGAGATTGATTATAGGATTACCAGGCTTTACATAATATATATGATTTATGATTATTAAAACATGAATAATACAAGAGGAGTCAAAAAATATCCACCCTTTTTATAATCACAATTCATATATATTTAGAGTGTATTTGTTTTTTATATAAACTTCATATTTCACTAATCTTACTTTGGGGGTTCATATTTCTCCAACTTTTAGGATTATAAAAAAGAGTGAATAGGAAATAGACAATAAAAGTGAACAATGCATTAGATAAAAAGATTTTCATTATAGAGAGTAAAACAAATTAAACAAGATCCATATCAAAAGATAGTAATCATTGTTCTATATCATAGGCTAGTCTTCTCTTGCACTTCCCAGCATCATCATCAGACGAGTCCATAGGAGCAGATGATGAATTGGAAGAAGGGAGTGAACTTGTGGAAAAAGAAGGTAAAGGATGACCTTCAAAGACAAAAGGTTCCATGGTAGGGGTAGTAGAAGACCGAGGAATCAGTTGATCAAGGATTACAGGCCTGATCGGACATAGGTCCTGACTAACAGACATAGATGTGGAGGCTAGGATAGAGCTTAAGGTAGTTAAACCCAATATCAGAGGTAAAGCTATAAAAGAAACAATAGTAGTACTCTAAACATGAATATAAATCCGTAGAATCATGATAATGTAAAAAATGATATCCCCACCATACCATATAGATTTTTCAAATTCATCCTTTTTCTTTATAAACATGCCCAACAAACCAGTGAACTCTGTGAGGTTTTGGACTTGAGTCTTGATGGCTTCCATAACAGGAGGATTCCTCAGATCTTCTCCAAGGCACTTGATGTGACTCGACATGCCATTCATAGAGAAGATCCAATTGAAGTAGAATCCCACTTTCAGGGAAATTTCTTTCTGAGCATCATTAGCAATCTAGGAATGAATTCTTAACAAATCAAGAACTTTGTCACTATTCTTGATATCTTAAGATAGAGATTCTTTATTAAAACCACTATGTAGAGCCTGAAGATCATTTTTGACCACTGTTCAAAACAGATCACTCTTTAAAGATGGTTGAGGAGATTGTACAGAGTCATGAGAAGCAGTGAAAAACGAGGTAAGATATTTTTGTAGATTGAGAACTTTCTAAAGGAACCCCTTATACTCATCAGTTAACTTATAAAGTCCAATAACAAGTTCACACATCACATGAACAATCTATGTTTTTCATTCAGCTAAATTTTCAGTTAATGTGTATATATTAGGTTGAATCAATGAGGCAACTTCCTATGGGGTCTGAGTAACAATATTCTCAACAGGATGAGAAATAGTATCTGGTCTCGAGTTTAGTACTTTTTCATATTGTCAACCATACCTATTAGAGTCATTACATCATCACTAAACATTTTTTTCACAATTCTGTTTTCTTGAATCTTAGGGAGCATCTTGTGTTGAATCTGCCAAATAATTTTCTCAAGAAATAGTGAAGCATTTATATCAATCAATTTTTTTATCGGAGTCGATTGGGTATTTAGGAACTTTTCAACCCCATCCAAATGGGTAGTTCCAAATTCTTTCAGGTCATCCTTATTCACCAATGATGGAGGTTCTTATGAAGGCTCAGAGATAGAAGTTGAGACAGGCTCAGGTTCTTTAGAATAAATATCATCAGGAGCAGATTCCATTTTTAACATCAACATTTTAGTTAGATCATGTCCTATGACTGAGACTTCATTTGAATCATTCAAATCAAAATAACTGTTGAATTTATACCATGTATCCATTGATCTTTGATCAATTATATTTAGAACTTCAACAGATTCCAGACTGGGGTTCAAATACCCTTTAATAGGAGTACCTTCTTCAGGATTGAGATATATGGATCCTTGAACTATGTGCACAATGTCATCCCTGATTTCCTCAACCATTTCCTTTTGAGCCAATTGAAATGCTTTCTCAATTCACTCTTCTTCCGAAAGAATGACTTCAAGAATAGCTTGTTCCTCTAAGAGGTCATTAAGTGCTACTTCTTGCATAACAGGGAGATATTATTCTATATTTTCTTCCACATAATCCTTTTTGGTTACATTTTCAGAATATTCTTCCTCTACATGTTCCTCACAAGAATTGTCTTGCACAAGAGATAGATTTTCTTCTATAGTCCTTTCTACAACTTCCTTTTCTCTTTCAATAGAAACAGAATATTCTTCACCAATGGTGATTAGCCACTAAATGAGGCTAATATTGATTGTTATTTTATATAATATTCATGTTCTTTATTAGTCATAAACACCATTTTAGTGCATTTTACACTTTGAACATCATTTCACATTATGATTGTAATTACTTCTTAAAATGCACTATTATGTGGTACATTTTTAACATCATTTAAAGTACCCAATGATTCATATGATTATACATATTTTAATTTTATATTTTTTTAAATTGATCTACATCCAATATGAACATGTTTCATTTAGGGATCAATGGAGAATTTGTTGAATAAGATGAGGATATTTTGTGATGAAAGGAAGCAATTCTAGAGAAGGCGGATTGGACACCAGCCCACTGATGAGACGGTGGGGCCCACCATACAGGACCAATGAATCCAAAATTTCGTGGGATTATGTAATCCATGTGTAGGAACAAATCACTCTTCAGGAGCCAATTCTAATTCGGCCTCCATGGTGGTCATTTAGGCAGCCCAAGTTAGAGATATAAATTCTGGGCCAGATTCTGCGGCCCAGAACAATAGCCCACCAATTAAACCATATCTAGAAAACCATAAATCCTTTTGGGATGAGATTTTACTGGATGTTAGGGGAAATCAGAATATTAATTTAATTCTTATATGGAACACCCAAATTTGGCCATCTAGAAGGTGTTTCAAGTGCTTCTGTTCGGTGCATGAAAGATGATGCCTTTTTGGGTCAAGGGTGGAAAGTCTTCTTTCCACAAACATTCCAGCACCCTAGACCTACCATACTCAAGTGGGATGACTTGTACTTTTAGAGGCTCGACCCAAGGGCTCAAAAATGCCTATTTAAGGCAGTGGTGTTGGAGGATTGAAGGATCTTTGGTGCTTGGTTTCATTGTAGTCTTATGCTGCCGCTTTGTGTTTGTAATCGCATTTCTTTCTCATGTAAGTTGTTTAATTAACCTTAGTTTCTTAATAAAAGTTCTTCATTTACTCTTATTCTATTCTTCTAATTATCACTTTGATACCGTTGTTTCAAGGTGTGTATTTATTTACACCATAATTTGTGATATTTATCACACAACGGAGGAGTGATCTTTTTTTGTTGTTGTTTTTCCATCTTCAATTCCACCCTTGTAAGTCTACTTCCCGCTTCCGTTGAAGACATGTCATCAATGGAGGGCTAACTATTTTATGAGTTGATCCAAGGGAGTAGCAAGGGGCTGTATTGGATGTTATTTATCACTCCAATAATGGCTAATAACAAATGAGATTTTTATTTGATGATTTTAAAACATCTTCATCCTTATTGAATTTAAGGTCACGCATTTCAAGTGCTAATACGAACATCTACCTTGGAGTCCTCAAAACTTTGATCCTTAAAGTGTATAGGTTATTATTATTAGGGTGTGTAGGAATTAAACCAGTAAGTTATGACTTCGTTTGATCTTATTAAATGAATCAATCTCAATTATAAGAAATTGAAATCATTAAAAAAGTAATTCATCCAATCCACCCTGAGAGATAACCTAGGATCAACTCATTATTTTAAATTGAATTCACTTAAATCTGTTATTTATCTTTTAAACCCATATAAAATCAACCCATGTTGGCCACTTCATATCCAAAAACAGTCCATAGAATGTACGTGTCTATAGGTTTCTTTCTAGGACTCTGAGGATTCGATAACCCAAGCTAAACAACAAGGACCGTTCTACCTTCATCTCTTGGGTAAATTTGAGCGAGAATCAAATTTTGGTGCCATTGCCGGGGACCCCAAGTAATTCATCTAAACACCCATTCTATTCTCCTCCATTTCTTCTTTTCTCATCCAAATTCTCTTATCTTGTCCTTTTCTCATTTTTTTTCTTTTGGCGCATGTCCGCCTACACTCGCGATCAATCAAACCGTCTAGTTAGGGTGGATAATCCTGGGTTTGGGGAGTCAAGTACACCAAGGGAACTTATTACATTAGATCCTAATCTTCCTAATATTATAGAGTCCAAAATTGATCCAATTTCAATGGAAGGTCTTCAATGAAACCAACTCATTAACCCGGGTGGGAACCAAAATGGAAACCGAAATGAGGCAGCCCCAAACTTGGGGAATGCAATTGATCAAACAATGAATGACTACCTCACACCTTCCTGGACCAATTCCCCCTCATGCATTAGACACAATTCCCTAGGAGATTCCAACTACATCTTTAAACCTCATGTCTTAAACCACCTTTCCACATTCCATGGAATGGAGTCCAAGATGCCATACCTGCACATTAAGGAGTTCAATGACATTGTAGAAACCATGTGTCCCCCACATCAACTAGAATCAGATAAGATAAGGCTATTTCCTTTTTATTTAAAGGATCGAGCTAAAAATTGGCTAAACAATTTTATACCATCATCCATCAACTCCTGGGAACAACTACAAATAGAATTCTATAAAAAATACATTACCCGCCATAAAACAATTGCACTTAAAAAGATTATCCAAAACATTTTTGAAAAAGAGGGAGAGGAATTCTATGAAACATGGGAGAGGTTCAAAGAAACTCTAAACATGGTTCCACACCATGGTTTCTCTATTCATGAACAAGTGAGAATTTTCTATGAAGGGTTGGGTCCGGGGAACAAACAATTCATTGACATGATGTGTAATGGAACCTTTAAAAACAAATCCCCAAATGATGCTTACGAGTATCTAGAAAGCATTTCTGAACAAAACCAAACATGGGGAACTTCACCTTATTCTGAAAAGCCAAAAATAACTACTGGAATTCATACACATAGATAAGAGTAAAGCCTTAGGGCTAAACTCGCATCACTCTCTAGGAAGTTTGAAGAGATAGACCTTAGGAAAGTCCATGAAATCCAAACTATTGACCCTATTTGCACAATTTGTGACAAACATGACAATAAGACATACAACTGCCCAACTATTCCATCTATCAAGGATGTTCTTTTAGGAGGACCCCCAGCAGAAGTAAATGCATTGAACTTTCAAAATCCTCAATACCAAAACAACTTCAATCCAAGGTATAACGACCACCCAGGCTTCCGCTGGAATGATAACCAACAACCTAGCCAACCACAAGGACAAAATCCTTACCCCCATCAGAACTACCAAACCCATAACCAGTTCCAAACCCAACCTATCCAATACCAACAGCCACTGGTCCATTTTAAACAAACCATCCCACCTCCAAAATATCCCCCTGGGATAAACCAACCTACTCAAGAACCCACCCAAACTGTTCCACAAAGCATACTAGAACAACTGTGAAAACAAATGGAGAGGATGAACTCAGAAGTCTCTTCCCTAAAACCAGAACTTCAAACCATCAAAACTGGAAAGGCACCCATTCCTACTCAGGTGGTTCCATCCTCAACTTCAAGGGGAGAGTCAAGTTGTGCTCAAACAACTCATGAACAACTAAAGGCTGTGACTGTTTTAAGAAGTGGAAAATCAATTGAGAAACTTGAATAACTAATTCATAACCCACCTGAAGATTCAAACATGGATGAAAATTAAAATGAACCACAAGATCAAACTGAGGAAACTGATAACATTGTCAAGAAAACAACTCTTCAAAAAACAACCCCACAACCTGCACCATTTCCTCAATGCATGAGGGGGAAAACCAAGCCTGAACTGAGTGAAACATTGAGGGAAATCTTTTCACAAGTCAAGTTGAACATACCCCTTCTTGATGCAATCCAAACCATACCTGCCTACTCAAAGTACCTTAAGGACTTGTTCACTTTTAAAAGAAAATGTTCACATAAAAACCAAGTCCTTTTGGCTGCTAATGTGAGTACCACCATCCAAGGGACCATTCCTTCTAAGTTGAAAGACCCAGGTTTCCCTTACATCAATGTTGAACTAGGAGGGAGAAAAGTTGTCAAGGCCTTGTGTGACCTAGGTGCTAGTGTCAATCTCATCCCTTATGCTGTGTACTTCCAGTTAGGACTAGAAGTGCTCTAACCCACATCTGTCACACTTCAGATTGCTAATCGTGGAATTAGGGTTCCAAAGGGGATTTTGAAGGACGTTCTTGTAATGGTTGAAAACATCATCTACCCTACTGATTTCATTGTCCTCTAAAACCATACAAACTTAGGAAATAAGTAACAAACCCCAATCATCCTTGGTCGTCATTTCCTTGCAACAATCAACTCTATTATCCAAGTCCAAAATGGGAACATGACCATCACCTTTGGGAACATGAGTCTAGACTTGAACATCTATAATGAAAGCTCACAAATAGGGGATGACGAGGACATTCATGAAGTAAACATGATAGGAAGCATTGATAATGAATCCATGGAACATCAAGGAATATTTGATAAATGTTTAAGTCGGGATGAGATTGATTTCCTTTGTTCATATGAAAGAAGTTTATCTCCTTGGATTGAATCATTTTCAAATTTCTCTTATGATGAAGTCTTAGGTCCAACAAGCAGTGAAACCTTTCAAGAAACCACTTTCATGGAGACCACTCCAAATTCCTTCCCTAAATCTGATCAAGCCAATCTAGTAGCTGAAACATCTACATGTGGGGAATCAATCCTCTCTGAAACTCTAAAAAAAGAAATTGATCTTGATCAAATGTCCCAATCTTCTTCTGAAATTTTGAACCAACCTGATCTTGAACTGAAGTAACTTCCTACTGCACTAAAGTATGCCTTCCTAGGGGAAAATCAAACACATCCTATTGTCATTTATTCTTCTCTTGAATCCAATCATGAGAGAATGCTTCTATATGTCCTTAGGAATCAAATGAAAGCCATTGGTTGGACCCTATTTGATATTCCTGGGATTAGCCAACTTGTTGGGACTCATAGGATTGTTCTGGAATCTGATCCAAAGCCATGTTGTCAACCTCAACGGTGACTTAATACTAATCTCATGGAGGTAGTAAGGAAGGAACTTCTGAAATTGTTAAAAGCTGGTATCATATATCCCATAGCTGAGAGTGAGTGGGTGAGCCCAATCCAAGTGGTTCCAAAAAAAGGCTGGAATCATAGTGATAACCAATGAGGATGGAGAGATTCTTTTAACAAGGGTGAGTAGTGGATGGAGGGTCTGCATTGACTCTAGGAAGCTAAACTCATTCACCAAGAAGGACCATTTCCCCTTTCCATTCATTGACCAAGTCCTTGAGAGAGTGGAAGGTCATGCCTTCTATTGTTTCTTAGATGGGTACTCAGGGTACAATCAAATTGAGGTCTCCCTAGAGGATCAATGGAAGACTACATTCACATGTCCTTTTGGTACTTTTTCCTTCAAACGCATGCCCTTTGGGTTAGGCAATTCCCTTGGAACATTCCAGCGGTGCATGATGGGAATCTTCTCAGACATGGTAGGGTATTTTCTAGATGTCTTCATGGATGACTTCTCTGTGTTTGGGGATACATTTTAGGGATGTCTGAGGAATGTAGAGAGAGTCTTGTCAAGATGTGAAGAAAATAATCTAGTCCTAAACTAAGAAAAATGTCATTTTATGGTTAAAGAGGGACTAGTTTTAGGCCATATGGTCTCAGGTAGGTGGATTGAAGTTGATAAAGCCAAGGTTGACATCATTCGTCACATTCCATCACCCAAAACTATCAAGGATGTGAGGTCTTTCTTAGGACATGCTGGTTTCTATAGAAGATTCATCAAGGACTTTAGTTCAATATCTCATCCCCTTTGTGCTCTGCTAGTAAAGGATGCTCCATTTGTTTGGACCGAAAGCTGTGAGGGTTCATTCTCAACCCTCAAATCCTCTCTCACCTCTCCTCCCATTATTAAATCTCCAAATTGGAACCTTCCTTTCGAACTTATGTGTGATGCCAGTGGCTTTTCTGTAGGATTTGTGTTAGGACAACATTGTGATAAAAATACTTATGTCATTGCTTATGCAAGAAAATCCTTAAATGATGCCCAAATCAACTACACCACCACTGAAAAGGAGTTACTTTCTATTGTGTTTTCTTTAGAGAAGTTTAGGTCCTACCTCTTAGGATCCCCCATCCCTGTGTTCACTGACTATTATGCACTAAAATACCTCTTCCAAAAACAAGATTCCAAGGCTAGACTGATTAGGTGGGTCCTTCTCTTACAAGAATTTGACCTCACAATCAAGGATAAAAAGGGTGTTGAAAATTTTGTAGATGATCACCTCTCTAGGATGGAATTCAAAGACAACTCAAATCACCTTTCTGTGTCTGATTCATTACCTGATGAACACCTATACTCTGTGAGTGACTTCCCTTGGTGTGCTGACATAGCAAATTTCTTAGTTACATGAGTCATTCCAAAATTATTAGGGACTCAAGCTCGAAGGAAATTCCTTTCTGATGTTAGACACTATGTGTTTGATGATACATACCTCTATAAGTTCTTCCTAGAAAAATTCATTAGGAGGTGTGTTCCAGAATCTGAACAAGAGTCCATCCTTAAATTCTGTCACAGTGAGGCATGTGGAGGTCACTTTTCCTCTAAGAAAAAATATGCTAAGATTCTTAAATGGGGTCATTTCTGGCCCACCCTCTCAAGGGACTCCTACAAATTTTGTCAAAGTTATCCTAGGTGTCAACAAGTAGGGTCCACCACAAAAAGGAATCAAATTCCACTCACTCCCATCTTAGTGGTTGAAATATTTGACTGTTGGGGAATTGACCTCATGGGTCCCTTCCCAAACTCTCGGGGATACCTCTACATACTCTTAGCTGTTGATTATCTCTAGAAATGGGTTGAGGCCATTCCCACTAAGTCCAATGATCATCATGTTGTGATTCGATTTTCAAAAGAGAACATATTTTCAAGATTTGAAATTCCTTGTGCTATAATCAGTGATCAAGGAACCCATTTCTGCAACCGCCTATTCTCTTCACTCATTTCTAAGTATGGTATTTCTTATAAAGTGTCCACTGCATACCATCCTGAATCCAATGGTCAAGCTGAGCTAGAGAATAGGGAGATTAAGAAAATTCTTGAAAAACTGTCAACCCCTCTAGGAAAGATTGGTCTGAGAAACTCTTAGATGCTCTTTGGGCCTATAGAACTGCATATAAAACCATATTAGGAATGTCCCCATATAGTTCGGTTTATGGTAAATCATGCCATTTTCCAGTGGAGATTGAACATAAGGGCTTTTGGGCAATTAAGAAAATGGATTATGATCTCTCATTGGCCGGAACAAAAAGAAAATTAGATCTCAATGAACTGGATTAACTAAGGATGGAGGATTATGAAAATTCAAGGATCAATAAAGATAGAGTTCAAGATTACCAATCTAGGAATATCAAGGTCAAACATTTTGAACCGGGAAAACTTGTTCTCTTTTATAGTTCAAAACTTCATTTACATTCAAGAAAGTTAAGGTCTAGATGGTCAGGACCTTTCATAGTGCATCATGTATTTCCCCATGGGGTAGTAGAGATTCTTGATCCCACAAGTGGTTACATTTTTAAGGTCAATGGTCAAAGGTTAAAACCATTCATTGAATCATTCAATAAACAGGAAATAGAGGTTGAGTTAACTGAGCCGACCTATGAACAAGGAAAAAATTGATAGATTTAGGGTCCATGTCGGGCTAACGATATTAAACAAAGCGCTGCATGGGTGGAAACCCATGGTTTTCAAGTTTCCTCTCATTTTGTTGTTTTAATAAACATTATATTTTAAATAGGATTAATTAATCATTTTTATATTAAAAAAAAGACTATTGACATGTTCTTCTATTATGAGTATGGATGGGTATGAAAGGGGAGCATCGTATTCATCTGTGTCACGCGGTGTGATCCCTGAGTAATACCTTACCTAGAAAATTAAAATAAGACAATGTATCATAAGTTTGATTTAAAAAAACAACAGAAAAACAAGAAAAACCATAAAAATGATGATACATGGAATTAAATAAGTAATTGTGTTGTTTGTTTTGTCTTATTTGTTCTTCTTTTTTTAGGTACTATTTTGGGTGATACATGTTCAATCAAAGAGGTTCCTACATCCCCCAGAGATCAAAGGACTAATTTAGAGCAGCAAGAACTTCAATTTCAACCACCAGGTGATTTCATTCCATGATCCTTAGATTCAATTTCCTTTTTGAATTTCCATTATCTTCCTCTACTCCTTCTAAATTTTCATTTCTTCAAACACTGGGGACAGTGTTGTTTTAAGTTGGGGGGGAGATAAAATAAAAAAAATGCTTTTGTGTCAAAAAAATGAATGATTTGAAAAAAAAGTGTTAATGGAACGAAAAATTCCTTTAACTTTGAACATGGTAATACACATTGCACACTTTGAAACTGAATATCAAATAATTTAGCATACCCTGATTCTGATTTTAATCCTTGTATAATTTCATGAGCATAGATTTTGGAATGTGTGGCTGTCTAATGTGATATTTCATTATTTAAATTTTCATCCAAATAAAAAAAAGATCACAATGCAAGTCCTTTGGATAGTGGGGCATTAGTTTGAGTTCATGGGGTCCCCTAAATAAATAGCATAGGTTTGGTGATCATTTTAGTTTAATATGAGTATTCAAAAATAAAATTAAAAAAAAATTGCGCGTAGAGCAATGAAATGACCTAATGCGTGGATTTCAGCACTTGGGGATCGTCACTCCATATTTTTCTGGCCGAGAGTTAGTAATTTTATCTCTATTTTTGGTAATTTGAATTTGTTTTTGACTATGTTAACTCAAGATTATGCCCGAGTATGTGGACTTCACTTGGTGTCCTAAGGTCTTCGAGCCTAGGAGTCATCGGCAAAGTCTCGCTACAGGGGTTGACTCTTTTGAGTGCAACTTCAATTACCATGGCAAAATTGCAAAAACAAAAAAAAAACAAAAAAAACAATTATACAAAAAAATGAATACGCATCTTAATATTGAAATGCGATTCCACCTAGCGCTTCCGTAATTTCCCCCTTGAATAAAGATGAACCCCCATGTCTATTGTGATGCACAACACATCCTCGTAATTAATTGATATTGGATGAAATATGGAAATGAATTTGAAAAAAGGAATGGGCTTGGGATTGGGATCTTCTTATGAATCTATCTTGTATTAAAATATTTTGATGGGTTTCATGATTGTTTGGTATAAGGTTTTTTTGGTGATCATTGTGTATTAAAATTTTTTTGGAAAAGGGAATTCGAATTTCATATTGTTGAGATATATTTTGTTCGGGACTAGCAAAAATCAAGTTGGGGGGTGTGATTAGCCACTAAATGAGGCTAATATTAATTGTTAATTTATATAATATTCATGTTCTTTATTAGTCATAAACACCATTTTAGTGCATTTTACACTTTGAACATCATTTCACATTATGATTGTAATTACTTCTTAAAATGAACTATTATGTGGTTCATTTTTTAACATCATTTGTAAGTACCCAATGATTCATATGATTATACATATTTTAATTCGATATTTTTGTAAATTTATATACACTCCAATATTAACATGTTTCATTCAGGGATCAATGGATAATTCATGGATGAAGATGGGGGTATTTTGTGGTGAAAGGAAGCAATTCTAGAGAAGGCAGATTGGACACCAGCCAACTGATGAGATGGTGGGGCCCACCATATAGGCCCAATGAATCCAAACATTTATGGGATGCTAGAATAAATGTATAGGAACAAATCACTCTTCAGGATCCAATTCTAATTCGGCATCCATGGTGGTCATTTAGGCGGCCCAAGTTAGAGATAAAATTCTGGGCCAGATTCTGCGTTCCAGAAAAACATCCCACCGATTAAACAATATATCTAAAACCATTAACTTCTTTTGGGCTGATATTTTACAGACTGTTACGGGACATCCGTAGCTTAATTTAAGTCTTCTATGGGCCACCCAAATTCGGCCATCTAGAAGGTGTTTCAAGCGCGTCAGTTCGGTGCATGAAAGTCGGATGCCTTTTCGGGTCAAGGGTGGAAAATCTTCTTTCCACAAACATTCCACCACCCTAGAAATACCATACTCAAGTGGGATGACTTGAACTGTTGGAGGGTCGACCCAAGGGCTCAAAAATTACTATTTAAGGCAGTGGTGTTGGAGGATTTAATGATCTTTGGTGCTTGGTTTCATTGTAGTGTTATGTTGCCGCTTTGTGTTTCTAATCGCCTTTCTTTCTCATGCAAGTTTTTTAATTCACTGTAGTTTCTTAATAAAAGATCTTCATTTACTCTTATTCTTTTCTTCTTCTTATCACGTTGATACCGTTGGTTCATGGTGTGGATTTATTCACACCATACTTTGTGATATTTATCACACAATGGAGGAGTGATCTTTTTTTGTTGTTGTTTTTCCTTCTTCAATTCCACCCTTGTAAGTCTACTTCCTTCTTCTGTTGAAGACATTTCATCAGTGGAGGGATAACTATTTTATGGGTTGATTCAAGGGATTATAAAGGTGCTGGATTGGATGTTATTTATTACTCCATTAATGGATAATCACTTCATTTAAATGAGATTTTAATTTGATGATTTTAAAACATCTTCATCCATATTGAATTTAAGGTCACACATTTCAAGTGCTAATATGAACCTCTACCTTGGAGTGCTCAAAACATTGATCCTTCAAGTGTATAGGTGATTAGTATTAGGGTGTTTAGGCATTAAACTAGTAAGTGATGATTTTGTTTGAGCTTCTTAAATGAATCCATCTCAATTATAAGAAATTGAAATCATTAAAAAAGTAATTCATCCAATCCACCCCGAGCGATAAACTAGGATCAACTCATTATTTTAAATTGAATTAACTTAAATCTGTTAGTTATCCTTTATACCCATATAAAATCAACCCAAGTTGGCCACTTAATAGCCAAAAACAGTCCATAGAATGTACGTGTCTATAGGTTTCTTCTTAGGTCTCTGAGGATTCGATAACCCAAGCTAAACTACAAGGACCGTTCTACCTTCATCTCATGGGTAAATTTGAGCGAGAATCAAATGGTTTGTTCTTCAAAATTAGAAACCTTTTCAGGAGCATGTGTTTCCTTCAAAATTACAACTTGAGGAGCCGGCGTAATATCTTCCTCATCAAGAACATTTTTCCCTCATAGGTACCACAACCTCTCCTTCATCTTCCTCATCCGAATATTCAACAAGTCATATGGCTCCAATCCAGGATCATAAATACCTTTAGGTCTTAAATGTTTTCACACTGGATTAAAATTTTCATATACTCTATCATTATTTTCCAACGATTCCATTTTCCATGGATTCCAATTGATTTTCATTATTTTTATAATAACTCTTGAATGATAGAATTCATTATCCTTGGTAACTTCTTAATTTGGTCCAACCAATCCTTTGGCATGAAGCATGTCTGAGATAAGACGAGAATAAAATAGGTAGGTTGAATTAGAGTTTTTTTTTATCAACTCACATATTTGGTGTATAATATACATGAAATGATTGAGATTTTGTCAATTATTCATGAGATGTATCAAAAATAAAACCTAATATTTGAGTACAGTGAAATCAACTTTTTTGGGGCTAAGTAAATTCGGAATAAACATGAACATAAGTCTAGATTCTCCATCTAGCCCGGAAGTGATGGCTCTCCTCTTGGATCCATTTTCAGTTATACTCCATAAAGCATCTTCCAAAACAAAAAATTCACTCTAAGGTGGAGGACCTCTTTGTTATTCCTCAAAAATAACATCATGAGGTATCCTAAGGCATGTAGACCATAACCTTGAAGAAAATGTGCATCTCTAGAAATTTATCCAACTTTATACAAAATTACCTACTTCATAATCAAACGAAAATTGTACATACTATTAAATCTGTGAAACTAGATTTCGGTAGATAGGCCTATCCTCCTTAGTAAAACAATATAGGCAACCTTACTCTGTTAGAACTTTCAACACCAATGACTCACTCTTCAGAAGCAACTTAGGGAATAACTCTATCAAAGGTACTACTATTCGGTTTACCAGATTTGGATTCAGAGGAACCTCGGGTGTTAACATAAGCGTGAACTTCCTCTTCTTCTTTGAACTACATTACTCAGGATTCGACTATAAAGTTCATTTTATCCAGGTCATTCAATGATGGCTCGAGAAAGAGAATTGTTGAAGTGGGGTAATGGTATCAGAGAATAGAAGAGGGCTCAAGGGAAGGGCAAGTGAAACTTCTTTTTCATTATCATTTTAGAATACCAATCCATGAAGAAACAAAAATGTGGGAACGTTAAAGGGTAAAATAATGAAATGAAATGATACATGTTATAATTTATAAATAAAACAATAAGTCATCATTACCGTGAGATAGTAACTAACTCTCATGGTGAGACAACAATAGCCATTCATGGTGAGACCGTAATCAATTTTCATGGTTGGACTGTAACAGTGTAATTTCTAGACTGTTCGACTGTATTTTTTGAGACTGTGAGTGTTAGATAGTTACCAATAAATAGTAACAATGAGACCTTAAACATGAACCAGTAAGATATGAAACAATAAGATATGAAACAAAAAGATATGAAGCAGTAATATATGAAATAGTAAGATATGAAATAGTAAGATATGAAGTAGTAAGATATGAGATAGTAAGATATGAAAGAGTAATATATGAAGTAATAAGATATGAAACAATAAGATATAAAGCCATAATATATCTACATAAGGTTTATGATTCCCAATTCACGTATGATGTAATTAATTCATTTAGAATTTAATTGTATAGTTAATATATCAACTATCTGATATTCAGTTCCAATGAATTCCAAAGTGATATCACCTTTTAGATAATGATCTCTCAAAAAGAGATTTCTTACATCAATATGCTTTTTCCTAGAGTGTGATACAATATTTTTTTCGAGATGTTAATAACACATGTATTGTAATAATTTATAGGTGCATTCCAGAATTGATATCCATAATCTTGTAATGTGTGTTTCATCTAATTAATTTGTGCACAACAACTACCATCAATTTCTTACTTAGTATCTGTAGTAGATAATTCAATATAATTTTGTTTTTACTACACCTTGATACTAGTGACTTGACTAAACAGTGACATGTTCAAGAGGTGTTTTTTGTATCTAACTTACAACCACAAATGAAAACATCAGAATTTCTATCTAATTCAAATGATTGTCATAAAAGATTGAGCATTCATATATTGGGTGTATTATTGAGATATTTGAAAATTATCTTAACATCATTTTAATGAGATTCCATAGGATTTGTTTGAAAACAAGAACACATACATGCAATAAACATATTGTCAGGTTGGCTACCAGTTATGTAGGGTAAGCTTCCAATCATTCCTATGAAAGTGGTGTGATCAACAGATTTTTCTTCTTCATTAAGATCCAACATACACATAGTACTCATTAGAGTGTCACAACTATTAGTGCTATCCAAACCCAAATGTTTTAGAAGATCTATAGTATATTTTATTTGAATTAAAATAGTACCATCATTATTTTGAATGATTTGAAATCCAAGAAAGAATTTTAGTTCACCCATTAAACTCATTTCAAATTCGTTTTATATCATTTTTGAAAAATTAATTCATAAATAATTTCTAGATGATCAAAAGATAATGTCATATAAATAAATTTTAACTACTAAAACATAATTGAAAATATGTTTTAAAACAAGGGTAGTATCAGTTATTACTTTTGTAAAAACTTTGGAAATAATAAAGGTACTTAGTCAATCATACCAAGCTCATGGTGTTTGTTTTAAACCTTATAATACTTTTGATAATTTATATTTATGATTTGTAAAATTTGGATTTGTAAAACCATGGGGTTAATCATCAATTACATCCTCTTCTATATACCCATTTAGGAATTCACTCTTAAAATCCATTTTATATAATTTAAAATTCAGATGTGCAGTATAAGCATGCAGAATTCTGATGGCATCAAGTCTAGCTACTAAAGGAAAGGTCTCTTCATACTCAATTCATTCTTCTTGATTGTAGCCTTGTTAAACCAATATATCCTTTTCTCAAACTATGTTACCATCTTCATCATCTTTATTTCTAAACACCCACTAAGTCCCTAAGGTGAATGTGTCTTTGGTTCTTTCAACAAGTTTCCAAACTGTGTTCCATTAAAACTAATTCAGTTCTTGTATTTACAATACCCAAAATTCATCACTAATAGCATCATTAATGTTTTTTCGTTCACGTTGTGAAAAATAAGGCTTAATGTTCAATCTGATTTATAAGGGAAGATCTTGTTAGAGTTCCTTTGTCTAAGTCTCCAAGAACAACATCTATGGGATTGTTCATAGGAGTTTCAATAGCTCTAGAAAAGGAAACACTAGTAAATTGAGGTTCTTTAGGAGGGTCAGGTTCATTGTGACTTGAGTCTAAGGAATTTCCAAAGATAGAAGTTTTCACAGATTCTATCATTGGATGGTTATAGGATTTTGAATTAATGAACATATTTGATACGCCCTCCTCCAGGTTCTCTGGAGTTGTATTCAGATCATGTTGATCTATTTCATCAAATTTAATATGAACAGATTCATCCACACATTTAGTTCATTTATTAAAATCTATATAGGATTTTCTAGAGATGAAATATCCTAAAAATATTCCTTAATCACTCTTGGAAGTAAATTTTTCAATATATTCCTTAGCATTAAGGATATATACTTTGCAACCAAAAACATTGAAGTAGCTATCTTTTGGTTTTATATTGTTCCATATCTCATAAGGGGTTTTTCCTAAGAACAGTTCTATTCAATGATCTATTGATTATGTAGCATTATGCATTTATAACTTCATCCCAAAAATAAATAGGTAGGACAAACTCACTAAGAATGCTTCTAGAAATCTCTTACAGGGTTCTATTTCTTCTTCCTACAACTCCATTTTGGTGAGGATTTCTAGGAGTAGAGAAATTATGACTATAGGCATTTTGTGAGAAAAAGGATTCAAACTCTTGGTTTTCAATATCATGACCATGATCACTTCTCATGGTCTTAATTATAAGTACACTAGGATTTTCTATAGACTTTGAGTATTTATTAAAGTATGAATATGCATCATTGTTGTGTGCTAGAATGTATACCCAAGTGTATCTAGGAAAATCATCTACAAGAACATAAACACAGTGCTTCCCATTTAAACTATAAATCTAAATGGTCCAAACAAATCCATGTGAACTAGTTCAAGAGGTTTAGATGTGGAAACTGATTTCTTTGATTTGAAGTAAATTTTTTGTTGCTTTCCCTTTTTACATGGATTATACACTTTAATATTTGGAATCTCATGTTTGGGTATTCCTTTGACTAAGCCTTTTCTTGTTAACATTCTATGGGAGTGAATATTACAGTTTCCTAGTATCCTTTGAAAAATACAAGACTCATTATGAAATACAATTATACATGATGAATTTTTAGAAGCTAAAGAATCATTGTTAACTGATTAAACATTTTCATTTGTTAATGAAGAAAACACTAATTCATATTTAGAATTAAAAACATTGCAAGCATTATTTTCAAATTTAACATGAAATTCATCATCAAATAGTTGTGTGATAGTAGGCAGATTATATTTCAATCCATTAATAAAAAGTACTTTAGAAACTAAAACTGAGTTAGAGTTACAGATTTTGCCAAGGCAAATGATTTTTCCTTTGTCATAGTCACCAAAAATGACATATACTCCATCAATTTTTATTAGGTTCATGAAGCTTCAGTAGTCTCTAGTCATGTGTCTTGAACACCCACTGTCCAACTACCATAAACCATTATAGGAACTCTTTGAACAGCTTTCCTACAAAATTATCTGGTAAAAATAAATTTGGGTACCCATACTTGTTTGGGTATAGTAACATTTCTCATAAGTGCTTTGGGAACCCATATCTGCATCCCGGGTTTCCTATAAGCATTATGTAATGTATTTAAAAAATTAACACAATTCTATTTTGGAAAACATGAAATAGTAGAGACTGTATCATAACTTGAACTAGTTGATTGGTTTCTAGAACATGGAGAAAAGTTGTATACCCAAGATTTAGAACCAATGTTTGTTGTTCCAAAATATCTTTTTCCAGGTTAATAGCCAAAGCCTGTAGTATATTTATGAGAAATTGTTTACCGATCATTTGAGTAAGATTATTTTCCCCATTTGTAATCTTTATATATATTTATTCAATTGCTAATTATATATTTTTTAAAAACTGTTATCCTTGAGAAGTTTACTATTTTTCTCTTTTTCAGTTGTGAGTTCATAATTTAATAGTCACTGTAAGAGAAGGTTGTTTATTCAATGATTTATATTTATCTTTTAGATCATTGCATGTTTCTTCAAGCATATTGAAGTATTCAAACATTTCTTTATTAGACATATTTTTAGGGCCACTCTCATCTCCTGAATAGTATGAATTATGTATAGGGGAGTCCATTGTTACCTCAGATGTGTTTGTCATAAAACTAATATTGGATTTGTTATCATGTTCATCATGTAAAGATTTTGAGTCACTTGAAGTGTCCTCAGTAGCACTCCAAGTTGCTTTCATTTCCTTTTTATACTTTATCTCTTTGTCCTCATATTTATTTTTGTACTTGAGCTTCAGACTGTTAGCCTTGATATGTCTTTTGTGCTTCCATTCATAGCTGACTCTCTCATCAATATTATCACTTATTTTCCAGTCTTTCATAGAAATACCTTTTTGATCATATTTTCCCTTTAAGTTAGGATTTTTGAAAAAGTTATTCTTCCTGTAAAATCACTTCAATCTTCTTGATATTGTAGCAATCTCCTCATCACTGTCAGGTGATGACTGCTCACTACTAAAACTCTCTACAGAGGCTTCCAATTTCACTTTGCCATTGAGTTTAGAGGTGGTGGTTTTGAATGCAACTGATTTTCATTTGGGTTTATCATCCTTATCATTGTTGAAGTTCATCTCATATTCATACATCATCATTTTTTCAATGAGTTCTTTTACACGTAGCATACTGATGTCGCATGATTCTCTAGTAGAGACAGATGTTCCTCTCCATCAATCAAGTAGATATTTGAGAATTCTCATAAATTGTTCCTTGGTAGTTACTTCTAGTATAAGAGAAATCATTATGATAATAATTTTATTGAACATGAGATACATGTCATAATTAGGCACATCAGGTTTCTTATTAAAGTTATCATATTTGAGTGTAAAAGTATTAAGTCTCATCTCTTTCAAACTAGAAATTCCATTATGTGAAACAGACAAGGTATCCCAAATTTCATGGCCAGTTTTACAGGAATATATTCTATCAAATTCCTCATCTTTTAAGGAGTATTCTAAATCATTAATATCTTTTCAATTATTATTGTAGGTATATTTGGTATGTTCATCACAAGTGATTCATTAAGAAAAAATAATCTTATATTCATATATAATGGGAGACCAAATTTCGAAGCCCATACATTCTAAATGCATTTTCATATTGATTTTCCGTTGAGCATAATTGGTTCCATTAAAGAATGGTGTTATGTTGGTTGCAGCACCTTCCAATAAATTATCCATAATAAATAAATACTTTTAAAGAGCTATGAATTTATAATTAAAAGAAATTTAAATATATTTCAAGCATAACTACAATCGTAGTTGAATAAGGTTACAAACATATTCTTAATTGCATTAACAAAAAACCCATTGATACCAAATTTTGGTTGGAGAAGTTTACTCAAGAGGGAGGTGAATTGAGTATCTATTTAAAATTTTTGTTTAAAAAGTATTCCTAAATGGATTCCCCAATAATGTTAACTACAACCCAGTTAATCAAGGTTATACTATTTTAAAAGATTGACTGATTAAATAACTTTATAGAAGATTGATTAATTATCAGTAATCTTAATGTTGGATTTTAACACTACATTTGAAGATATTATAATAAAGAAATACTATTATAACTTATTTAAAATATTAACTATCAATGTAAATTTAGTGATTTCTAGATTATACAGTAAATAGAGAAAAATAAATTAAGCAGAACAGCAGATATAAAACAAGTGTTTCAGTCTCAAGCTGAGACCTAATCCACTCCACTTTGTGATCAACTTCCACCAAGCATTTTATATAGATAAACATGATCCACACCCTGTTTCGGGGTTAAAACCTTTACACATTAATGTCTAGGTCACACGTCCTCTTCCACAGTTCTTCATGGGTAAAAACTACCAGGCCTCACATGGACCTCTTCCGTACTTATCGGTGGGTATACACAAGTGTAAAAAGATGTTTGAGAAATGATATATAGTATCCTTCATTTTAATGCAGGAGACCAAGTTTGTTTTTATACAGATACACAAACTACTCTAAAGCAAATAAAGTGGTACACAAAAAATCATAAATGATGAGACATGGTTTGAAGTACTCTAAGTGGTGGTCTATTCAGCTCTAGACATCTAGGATGAAGTAGATGAAAAAATCAAGTCCTCATGTGGAAAATATAATATCACAAGTTAGTTATATCTGGTGTGTGTTCATCATGATGTTTGAAAATGTGAAGATGTCCTCGAATATGGGATTTGAGTATGCTTCATGTGTACTTCAGGAATGTTGTGCTGCATGTGTCAGTTCATTTCTCAGGTAAGCTCGTATGTTCTTCTTGGTATTACCCAGATTGTATATCTTATTTCTGGGCCACTCTTCTATTTCATTCTTGAAGTTCATGTGTTGGATCTGATAGGATGCATGTATTCTTTACCTTTTACATCATACTATCAAGTGACATGTCTATAAAGAAACATTAAATATTATAGTGCATTTAAACTCTTCAAATATAGTCATTACATATTAAAAAGAAAAATGAAAAAACATATTAAGAAACGGTGTAACAGTTACTCAAGAAACGATGTCTCTATGAAGAAGTGCCTCATGGTCATATTGTCTGGTCACAGTGTTTGGTTCATGGTGTCTGGTCACAGTGTCTGGTTCAAGGTGTCTGGTTCACCGTGTCTAGTTCACGATGTCTAGTCATAGTGTTTGGTTCACAGTGTCTGGTCACGGTGTCTGGTTCATGGTGTCTGGTCATGGTGTCTAGTTCAAGGTGTCTGGTCACAGTGTCTAGTTCATGCTGTCTGGTTCACCGTGTCTGGTTCACGGTGTCTGGTCACAGTGTCTGGTCACAGTGTCTAGTTCACGGTGTCTGGTAGACATTGCGAAAAAAACATAACCGGTGCCCGACTCATGGAGTCTCAGACATAGCCAAATATCTATATTCACACATATTTAGTGATGTTCAAAGAATAAATTATACTTAATCATTTATCAACTAAATCTTTATAATTTAAATCAAATATTATGTATGGTAATCAGACTGAATGTATAGTAATTAAGATCATTGATAGCATTACTTAAAGAACAATGATACTAATCATATGTATATGATTTGAGACAGATGACAGGATTACCAAGATTTATAAAATATATATGATTTTTGATTATTAAAACATCATTGATACATGAGGAGTCCAAAAATTATATATTAAAATACTTCCATAAAACATAAAAGTCATTAATAACATAAGAAACATGATTTGTTGATCAAAAAACTAGGGTGCCAACATTATCCCCCATTGTGATGATCACAAATCATTTCATTTTATAAACCATGGCATAAAATTTAATGATCAATGGTAAAGAATATCAATAGGGTATTAAAGGAAACATTGAAGCAGATTATATATTTAATAGTATTAAAAAAATATGGTATGGAATGATGGAATTGACACATATATGAAAATGAATATCATTATGGTATCAAAGGACAAATAATATTTCCATAAATTCCATATATTATTCTCCCCATTTTAGGATTATGAAAAATTAAAATAAAATAGGAAATGAAAAATACAAGAGTATGAATTAAAAGAAAATATCCATTAAGAATGTCAATAAAATTACACCAAAGAAGCATATACTGTAAATGCCTCCACATTTTCACTATTGATCATGGTAATGAAAAAGCCTCTAGATTTCACTATTGATTCTATAGCTTCATCAATAAGTCCGTTAGTATATAGAATAACCAAAATAATATTATGGTAGAATATAGAATTGGATCTTGAATTAGGCTTTCACATATCTATCATGTGAAACATTAAATGTGTACACAAGTTGATATTATATCCCTTTTTCATAATAAAATTAATATAAACATCTTGATACCTAAAAGAGAAAAAGTAACTATTTATTGGACAAAATATATGCTGAAATGAACCTAAAATTTTTACCTGCATTCACTATCAAGTTCAAAAGAAATCTGGTTAACTAAATATACGATCACCGGTTCTCTCAATGAAGGAATCTTCAAAATAAAATGGTTTTATTATCATCCTGAATGGTTCCTTAACAAAAATTTATAACAACTTCATGGGAAACCCCTAAACTAAACTCCCACTTCCTTGAATAAATAACTAATTTATGTAAATTTACAGTATTTATCATTAGTATTCATTTTCATCAAAACAAAACTCGAAAAACTAGTAAAACTCATGAAAAAAACATAGGATATAAAGGATTAAAGTTATAATAAATCCATCCCATCCGCCCATGGTATTATAGAATCCTAAGCACCAATAAAATAAATTAAAGAAACCATTCAGATTCAATATATTTTTTTGGTACCATTAATCACATATCAAGATTTGGATCCATAGGAACAACAACCGTTGAATGGATGGATTCAAATTTCCACTTCTTTGAAGGATGTGACCCAATTGGAGAACATTCAGATACCCTCTTCATTATAACCATGGATACTATCACAATAGGTTTGGGTGATTAGAAGGGAACATCGGTTGTCAAGAGAGAAATGGTTGCAACAAATCTTGAGACAAATGCACAAGGGAAGTGAGAATTAGAAATAGACAAATTTCTAATTTTATATCATTAAATGATTTATAATTTTTTAAAAATTAAAAAAATAATGAAATTTTTTAATCTAATAAATATTAAAAAAACAAATAAATAATCCATAAAACGAAATTCGCAATGGAAGCTAAACCACAAACAATGAAAAATTTAACAAATGTAAAAAAGTGTTTCCAATGGTGAGAAAAACTAATGGTGATACACTCAAAAGGTGAGTAATTCCAATGGTGAGTAATTACAATGGTGAGTAACCCAGTGGTGGGCAAAACTCAATGGTGGATAAAACACAATAGTGGGTAAAATTTAACAGTGGGTCAAATTCAATGGTGGGTGAAACTCAATGGTATGTCAAACTCAACTATTAGTGAAACTCAACGGTAGGTGAAACAGAAAAATGGGTAAATCTCAATTGTGAGTCCTTGAAATTTATATTTAACCAATGTTTATCAATCCCAACTAAATTTTGATGCAGTTTATTCTTTCATAATTCAAAGGCTTTGTGAAAATATTAGCTAGTTGATGTTATGTATGAATTTATTCAAGAGATATATCACCCTTTTTAAAATCATATCTCAAAAAGTGATGTCTTACATAAATGTGTTCTTTATAGAGTTAGTTATATATTTATTTTAAATTTTTATAGCAATTATATTGTCAATATTTATTGGGACATGAGGGAATTGATATCCATAGTTTGGAAAAGTGTGTTTCATCCATAAAATTTGTGTACAATAGATACATGTATCTACGTATTTATCATTATTAGAAGAAAGTGAAAAAGAATTTTATTTTCATACTACACCATGATACTATATAAAATCCCCAAGATAACATGTTCCAGTGGTTATTTTTCTATATTCCTTACAACCACCAAAATCCGCTTCTGAATAACTGATGAGGTCAAATGATTTTCCACTAATGCAAGACAATATTAAATTGGTTATATACATAAGGTATTTCAAAATACTATTTTAAAAATAGAAGTTTTACAATTTTGTGTTTTCTTAAAAATAAACACCCATGCACACAATAACCATAATTCCTGGAATTCTAGTAGTTATGTAGAGAAAAATTTCAATAATATATCTATAAATAGATTGATCCCCTAATTTCCCATACTCATCAAGATCCATTTACATGTGGTTCTCATGGGAGTGTCACTAATCTAAGTGAAATCCAAATTAAAATGTTTTAGAATGTATTTAGTATATTTACTTTTATTTAATATAATTCCATCTTTATTTTGAAATATCATTAAATTAAAATAGAATTTCAGTTCACCCATTAAGCTCATTTGAAATTCATTTTTTATAATTTTATAAGATTTTTTACATAAATAATTTTAATAAGATACAAAAATAATATCATCTTTATAAATTTGAATCATGGAAACATCTTTTTAAATTATTTTTATAAACAATATAGGATCTTGTATACAAATTAAAAATCCATTTTAAATCGGAAATGAGGTGATCATATTATACTAATATCTATAAGCTTTTTATAAACTAAAAAATTATTTTATTATCGTGAAAAAATTATTCGGAAAATTGTGGTTTTTAAATCTTGGGGTTATTCAAAAAAAACATCCTCAGTTATATACAAATCTAAGAATTCACTTTTGATACACACTCGATATAGTTTGAATTCATGATTCTCTATATAAGAAATCAATATTCTAAAGGATTAAAGTTTAGAAATAGGTGAAAAGGTCTCTTTATAGTCTATACCATCCACTTTATTATACCCTTGTGATATTTTTCTAGCTTTATTCCTTATTCTTTGGCAATATTCATCAACCTTGTTTCTAAACACCCATTTAGTTCTTATAGTCAGGGTATCTTTGGGTCTATGAAAATGTTCTTATATTTATTTCATTCTAACTTATTATGTTTTTCTTTCATATCCATTAACTATAATTCTTCATTGATTACATCATTGATGTTATTTAGAAAAATCTGTGACAATAATGCTTGATGATAAATCTAGTTTCTTATAGAATCTCTTTTCTTTGAACCTATATCTATTTCTGCAACCATACCATCTAAAGGATGGTATTAAAAGTCCATGAAGCTCTAGAAAAAGAATTTTTTGTCACCTCATGGACCTCTAATTGATTAGTATTTTGATGTTCCTCAGAACTTGATGTTTTTTTGAATGATTTTAATCATAATTAGATGGTTTTATTTTATGTTCATTGTGGATAAATCATCCTAAATATTTACTATATAGGTATTAGGATCATATGAATTTCAGTAAATTTTACATGTACATAATCTTCAACAATCTTGGTTCTTTAGTAAAAAACTCTATGATATTTTATTACTGTTTAATAACCAAGGAAAATTACATAATCACATTTGCAAGAATACTTGTCAAGATTAGCCTTAGTGTTAATAATAAATAAATTGAAACAAAAAACTCTAAATTAATTATCCATAGTCTTTATACTATTCTAATGTTCATAAGGGGTTTTCTTTATGACATGTCTAATTAAAACTCCATTAATTTGGAATTATTCTGTATTCACATACTCTTCCCAAAAGTAGATAGGTAATTTATATTCATTAAGAATATTCCAAGATATCTCTTTAATTCTTCTATTTTCTCTTTCCATAACTCCATTATGAAGAGGGGTCCTAGGATAATAGAAGATATTACTATAGCCATTTGTTGATCAAATAGTTTCAATGTTTTTATTTTAAAACTCACGACCATGTTCAATTCTTAAGGTATTAAATCTAATCCCACTTTAGTTTTCTAGTGAGTTTACATAATTAATGAAATAAGAAAATTTTCACTTTTGTGAGCTAAAATGAATACCCAAGTGTACCTATAAATGTCATCTTCAAGTACATAGGCAGTGTCCTTTTGATTTAAACTAGAAACAATGGATGGTCCAAACAAGTCATTGTGAACAAACTTAAATGGTTAAGAAGTTGAAACTTATTTCATTAATTTAAAAGAAATCTGGATTTGTTTCCCTTTTTTATAGGGGTTAAATATTTTTTCATTTAATAAATTATGTTTGGTTTGACCTATAACTAACCATTTCTTAGAAATAATTTTATATTAGTGAATATTATAGTGTCCTAGTCTCCTATGCCAAATCCAAGAATCTTAATGGAAGGCACTTAGGAATGAAAAGTTTTGACAAATAAAATAACCAATATTAACAACATAAAAAAATTATTTGTTAATGTAGTACACAATAAAAAATTTTGGAATAAAAATATTAAAATAATTGGATTCAATCTTAACATGAAACCCATAATCATATAATTTTGATATGCTAAAGAATTAATGTTGTAAACCATCAACAAAAATATCTTTAGAAATTGAAACGTTGTTAGTGTTACCAATTAGACTAAGGCCAATGTTACTTCCTTTAGAATTATCACCAAAGGTGAAATGACCACCATTAACATTTATTAGGCTCTTAAAACTAGATTATTCTCCTTTCATTTTCCTAGAACAACAACTATCCAACTACCACAAATTTAAACACGAGCTCTTCAAGCAGATTTCCTACAAAACAAATTTTATACCATGAATTATTTTAGAAACCATATTTTCTTAGTTCTAGATATTATAGTAATTAGGTGCTTAAGAACTCCTATTTTCTTAATAGGTTTTCTATAAAATGATTATAATATTTTTAAAATAAAAATCATGAGGGTTACACTAGAATAAAAACTAGCACTTGGATTACTTGAATTAGACTTGGGAACAATTTTCCTCTTAACTACTCTTCTTTTTCCATGTTGGTAACCCAGAACAGTAATGTACATAGGAGAAATTTGATTCTCTGTAACGTGATTAAGTGTTTATCTTCCATTTTTGAATAATTTTAATTCATTCATAAGTTTCTCATAGGACATTATCAATTCAGTATTTTCCTTCAACAATTGGGAATTCTTCATTTTCTCTATAGTGAGATCATATTTATCATTAACATATAAATCATGTGGTTTCTTCAGAACATTATATTTGTCATTGTTTCTTTTAATAGTATGTTAAATAATGTTTTAGTTTTTAAACATTTCATCTTTTCACAAAATGACATCATTTTCATTTTCAATATTTTCATAAGTAGGTATAGACGATACAATTGGTACGTCAGAAACATTTTTTGTGAAGTACATGTTGGCTCTATTAGGATTATCTTCACGATTTGAGTCAAAGACACTAGGTATATCCTCAATTTCACTCCATGTGGTTCTAATGGATTTAGTATATTTTCTGTATTTATCCTTAGAGTTTGTTTTTTATTTCAACTTGGGACAATCAACCTTAACATGTCCTATTTGCTGATATTCATAACAGGTAATCACATTTTAGTTTTCATATCATTTCTAATCCAGTTTCCATATTCTTGTACTATCAAAATTTCATTTGTATCTCAGTTTCATAAATAATTTCTTCTTCTTATAGAATTTCTTAAACCATATGGCCAAATAGGCCATTTCCTTATCATTATCTAGTGGTGTTTCCTTATAAATGGAACATTCAACTAGGAAATTTACTTTCTATTTTCGTTTTGATATAGTATTCTTAAAGGATATAGATATTATATTCTATTAATTATCCTCTTTAATATTGACTTTCAGTGCTTCTTCATAAATTATCAACTTGGAAATCAATTATTACCTAGTAATATTACTAATGTCTCAAGATTGCCTTAAATAAATATACATCCATACCCATCTCCTTGGATGTCATATCAATAGTCTCATGATTTTGTCATTATCTAACACTATATTCTAAAAGGACATCATTGTATTGAATATTTCATTAAACATGAGATACATATTAGAAATTATCTAATCAGCTTTCATTTTGAAGGAACCATGTTTTATTGTATGAGTATTCAATCTTATATCATTAACACTTGTTGTTACTTCATAAGAAAAATCTAAAGTAACCCAAATTTCATAGGTAGTTTAACTAGAATATATTATATTAAATTATTCATCTATTAAATATCATTACATGGAACTCCTATATTTGAAATTTTTGTTATAATTAATCGAGATTAGTTGCATTATTCCAAGTATTCCTGGTAGTCTTAGGTAACTAAAAATTATCCTCCATAGCAGACCCAATTTCAAAACCCACAATCTCTATATAATGTTTCATCAATATTTTCCACATGGAATTATTATTTTCATCAAATAAAGAAGGTATGTTATTACAAATACATTCTTATCTATTATCCATTTTAATAACTAAATTTAGAAAGGACATAAATTTATGATCTTTAAAACACAACTAAAATCATAGTTGAAATGTTTTTTGAAAATCCTCTGATACTAAATTTTGGTCGGAGTGAGTATCTCAAGAGGGTGGGGAATTGGGTACCCAATAAAATTTTTATCTGAAACAATTTTATATAAATTCGACCAATTTAATAAAAATTTCCCAGTTCATCAAAATATCATATTGATATATGTTTTGATCTTTTAAAATATTTTTTAAGGATTTATTAGGTCTCATTTAAAATAATTATGAAAACTTACTTATCTTTTGAAATGAGTTTCTTCAATCAAGAACTTATGTTAGAACTAATTAAGACTAACAATCAAAGTAGTGGTTTTTTGGTTTAAAATAAATTTAGTTTAATGTATAAAAATAATGTAAACAAAATCAAAATTGATAATGGAATAAAAATAATTGGATCAGACATAAGTAGATATTTTATACTCTCTATTTAGAAATCACCTTATACAAATCAGATTATATAAAATAATATTTGATCCACAACTTGGATCAGGTATAAATTTCAAAATCAGTTGAGACCACATAAGGACCTCTTCCACAATACTTGTGGGGAATAAAATAAACACACAACACAAATTGAAATATTATACAACAAGTGTGAAAACAAAGAAAAAAAATCGGATTTCGGAAGATATCTAGTATATTTCAGTTAATTCACAAGAGAAAGTGTAGGATAAATATAACAAAGTAAGACACATTAATCATAATATAAAGAAAACATATAGAAAGTGAAAATAAAAATATATAGAATTATTATATTTCTCTGTCTGCTTTTCATTGTAGCCAGTAACTCCTTCAATGTATCTTGAAATGAAGCTCAAGTTGTGTTTTTTAAATTTAAAGTGGAATAATGTATAGTAAAAACTTTCTTGTGAGTCTATATGAAGTAGTAGGAGTGTTCAATGATATTAACTTCATCAAAAACTAATCAGTGTTAAATAAGGTTCATGTAAGGCACACTTCCAAAAATCATCATTTGATCTTGCAATGTTTTGTTTTATATCTATGTGAGACTATTTTTATCTTAGTTCTTTTTTGTCTCTTGTATTTCAATGATGTTTTCATGACAGATTCTTCTAGATTTTTAATAGTAGCATTCAGAAAGAATCATTCAGATCCTTTTCTCCTCATTCTAGATGACTGGCACAAACTATATTGAATCTATGTAATATATTAAGAGAATCATTAAAATAAGTCATGACATAAAATTCGATAGACTATCCATTAGAAATAGTCAATTCAAAATAAACAGAATAGTGTTGGTTACTATTTTGAACAATGAGAGAATTTTTGGAGGTGGCTTATATTGGGGATGAATTTGGCTGATGGCAATTCATATGAGCAATGAGTCATCTAAATAGTTGGTTATCTACTCAAATTGTCAAATTTTCATTCTGTATGGGGGTTAAACTGTTGTAGTAGGTCATATTCATATTATAAAAATTTTCATCCTGGCGGTGACTCATTCGTCACAATAGGTGTTTTCCAAACTTTTAAATGTTTTTGTTTGAATGATGATTTATCTCTCAATGGTGAGTATTTACAACACATTTCCAAAAATCTATTCTAGAGGTGACACATTACAGATGGGGGTGATTCTGATACATAGCCAAATTTCTTCCCAAATAGCGTGTCATCCCTAGAAGTGACTCATTTTCAGTGGTGAGTCATGTCTAGTGGTGACTAATCTTAACATTGTGTCATTCCTAGACATAAACAAAATTTTTACTTTATGAATTATATTTTAAAATGAATATATAACACATAAAACTCATTAATATAATAAGAAACATGATTTGGTGATCATTAAGACAAGGGTGCCAACACACATGGATAATTCCAAACTAGTGAACATTCCTATTATTGGCTATTTGATGTTGAGAAAGTTTTTATGTCCATATTCCATGGATAAAATTGAGATGATGGAGATCATACCATACTCCTTAGTATTTGGAAGCTTGGTGTGCGCTATGGTGAGCATGAGACGAGAAATTTCCCATGTACTATAAATCATGAGGCCATTTCTCTCCAATGTCAGGAAGTAGAAATAGGATACAGTCTGGTGGATTATGAGGTATCCTAAAGGTACTTCGAGACTATGTTTTTTTATTAGGGGATACGACCCTCTCATGGAGGGCTATATTGATTCAAATATGTCTATAGATCTTGATATTGGTAAGTCGACATCAGGATACATTTATACATTTTCAAGTGGAGTTGTATAATAATCATCATGGTTGGAAAGGTTGTATCATGGTCATGAAGGTACATCAATGTGTATTTCTTTCTCCTTGATAGAATAAATGTACATTTTTTCATTGAAATCTGGCAAGGAGATGTATTAGGTTAATCATTTTCTCTAATAGCTTGGATTCATATAGAAGGATTAGAAGGAACATTGTGATAGTAAAATTTCTTTTTCCTTGAGAAATAACTCCATGTAACATTCCCAAACGAAGCACATATTCATTCATTATAATTGGATACACCATGTGATCATTCGACTACTACTATAACTTGTGATGATCCGCATGAATGAGAACCTGACATATATGTTGACATAGATTGTTTCTTAGGAGATTCTCTATCATGACCCGTCCTAGAGAGGCCCTTGTCGTGACAACACTAATCCTTCCTCCACTAGGCCAGGGGCTAGAGACTAGCATCGAGTAGGAAGATCCTAGAAATGGGAGGCATTTTCTTAGGTACCGGTAAACACACACACACATTATTTAAGACCAAATTACTGAAATTTAAAAAAAAAACGGAGTGAAAAATGAATTCATACACTATGATACCAACCATAGTGTATGAAAGTAGGTAATTGTAATGTAAATAGGGATATAATGCAATCCCAACAATGAAATAGGTATCATCAGGGAATAAAAAAGTTCTTGAAACCCATCCGTGAAAACCCTACTTGAAGGGTAGGTGCAGAATAGCATTCTGAAGCCACAAGAACCCACAACATCTACCTAAGAACTCTAAGAAAAACCTGGTCCTGGTACACCTATAACTCTGTCCAAAATTTGAACAACTACACAACACATGACATGTGTGGGAACATCCCTTATATGGGTGAGTAAAATAGTACCTATTAGGACACCCCAAAACCACAAAGGAATACCACTAAGAAATACATGAATTGCACCAAAAATAAATACATGATGTATAATAATAAGAAATCAATGAATTATTCCATGATTTAATATAAGGTATACCAAAATGAAAAACTCATTAAGTATAGTCAGCTCACACATGTATAAGTCTAAATCATGAAATTCAGTGTTATCATAAAAAGTATACAAAACACCCAGTATCAGTAACACACAGTCTGTTTGTAAAACACAGAGTGTCGATAATACATAGAGTGTCGATAACACATGGAGTGTCAATAACACATGGATTGTCAATAAAAAATGTAATATCGACAAAACATGAAGGGTTGATAAGTCATACAACCCCCAAGTCACTTAGTCACTAATTCACATAGTCACCAAGTCATAGCCAACCGTAGTATTCTGCTCGTAGAATGCTTACACAAGGGAACATAGTCCTCAAGACATTTGGTTATTTCACACTTCAAAAAAATTACATAGAGTATCAAAAAATTATCTTCTTTCCTCAAGGGTAACAACACCACAAATTGATCATCAAACAGACACATGGTTCAAATGTTACGGTTGTTTAAATAAACTCCTCTGACCCAAGTTCAGTTCGAGTCTGTTCTGACCCTGACGGACTAGACCCAGGCAATCGGCCAACCCGAACTGGTCTTGCAGACATGGCAGGGCCTAGTCTGTCAAACCCAACCCAACATGGCCTGGTCTAACCCAGAATGTCCTGGCCTGTTGGGCCTCTAGGTCTAACCGACTGGGCCGTTGGAGCGGCCCGACTCCTCTATTATGGCCCTCATTTCAGGGTGGCCCGGTGTGCCCCACACGATCTACAAAGACTGCATTCCCACTATATCTATGTGGTTTTTCACTATGTTCACACAGTCTACCCACCATTCATATGCCTTGTTCTTCATTGCCGCCACTGATGCGTCCCATCCTCACTACCTCCACTGGTCACTACCCACATCACCACTCCGGGCACGAGCTCCCATGGGGTCCTGCCTGGACCGCTTCCAGTCACCATCATCAGCCGCCCCTTTGATAGGTTGTCTCCCTCATGCACCACTTTATCCCAAACCACAACCTAGCGGCACCATTCCCTGCCTCTATGTCACACCGCTTTGTGTTGTCGCACCTCTGTGTTGTCATTGCGGTGTCGGATCCCTGGTCTCAGATCGATGCACCATGGATCGATTGCACAACAATCGTATGACCATGTTTCACAATGAATGAGCAATGTAGAATAATTTTGGGAAAATATATGAATGCACCAAAACACAAAAAAATTGGATCATTGCCTTGTTCATGTCGACCTCAACACATTCATGTTAGAATGGAGAACGAAGAGGTAATAAATCAAATCGCTTTAACACAATCTATCATGGGAATCCACTCCCATAAACTGTCCCTCCCACAAGAATGATGGAACCACATTACAACCTGTTCATGGGTTGGTCCGATTTCATCATTTCAAATAAAGAACAGGCGTATGAATCACAATAAAACAACACCCTACCACGAGGCTTGTATCGATCGTTGACGAGAGTGATTTTTTTTCCATCATAGTCATGTTCCTCCACTCTCCTGGTGCAAAAATTGGCAATCTGCTCAATTTGTCATCACCATTCGTCGAGGTGGTTTCCTTCCACATCTGAGTGGAATTTTAGGGCTATGGTAATAACCATAAATTCCATAATAAGGCTTTTTTTAAAAGTAATATCAATGATGCATCAAATAAAATATTTTTATTAAATATTTTGATGATGCTCACAACCATAAACTAACATTCTCATATAGCCCACATCGGATGATATTAGGTCTCACCAAAAGTAAATTCACTATTTTTAATGCAATAGTGCCCTCTGATTTTATATCCAGGCACCCATTTAAAATTTATTATTGTAAATACCTGAGTCCAAGAAACCAGTCTCATCCCTTAAAGTTGTTGTGTAAATTTTTTATAAAATAATATTGAATACACACACAGAATTAATACAACATTGGACCTTTAATTGTTATAGATTCTAGAAAAATAGATAGATGATATACATTTTAACAATATGAACAAATTAAGAACAAATATTCTTCAGTGTATTTCTTCTACAATAAAGTATCAACACAATAAGTTTTCTATACATGTAAAAGTGCTTATAATTCACAAGGTGAGCATTTAAAATGCCAAGTACGGGGTTTTTTAAGTTATATTCAAAATATTTATCTGGAATAAATATATAAATACATTAATCCATTTCATAAAAAGAAAATAACATTTCTCATAGCATGTCATCACCATTTTTCATGATTACTCATACTCATTTGTAGGAGAGTATGTTCTCAATAAATTCTATTCATATTTAAAACTTAAAAACAAAATGCATTATAAAGTATGAAGTCAAATGAACGAAAAATTCATGGACTTACACCAATACGTTAGGAAATGGCCGTTCATAATTATGTATGACATGGAAGGGGTGTAAATACAAATGTTCACATGAACTATTATTTGTTCAAAATTCACTTAGAAAATTATTCTATTTAATATTCAACAAATAAATGAAAATCTTGAAATGATAGATAAGTGTTTATCCTTATTATTATTCCTTTCAAATATATGATTTTATATATAATTATATACTTAAATATAAAAAAACTTACTATTTGAATTTGATAATGTTAAACTGATTGATACAGGTTCGAAAGAGATTGATTATTAACCATTGATATTATTCTAGTCTAATAATCACATTTAATTTCACATACTAGATTTGTAATGTGGAAATTTTTATTGAGGTACATCATAACCATACCATCAATACCTTATTAACGAATAGAAATAACCATAATGTCAAGGCCTCATGCTAAGAACACGAATAACCATTTTGTCAAGGCCTCATTCCATGACCATAGTTAGTCTCATGAGACCCACTGATTCATTGATAGACTATTGCAGGCCACACCCGTTATAGAATAAGAACAATGAATTCTTTATATAAATAATAAAAATAAGTCTTTAAATCAATGTGTCCCCTACCAAATTGATTAAAATGAATCTTAATCACAGATGAAAATAAATTTATTGATAAATTTATGAGGTACATAATCTTTAAATAATACAATCATTCCCATACAACATAGAAATGTTTAATTATAAATCCAAATAATATCATTAAAATATTAATATCACAATTGTAATAAATTTATATATTTTTAATGTTGAAATAAGAAGTGTAATGAAATAAATACAAAAATTCTCTCTTAAATTCATGGAATGTCATTTATAAACTAAATGTTGACCATATCTAAATATGCATGACTTACCAAAAGGGGAGAACACAGTTTCTCACATGAAATGATAACTTGTTTCATAATTTCACATAAAATGATAAGGTTTATCTCATGCAATTGAAAAAACAGCGTGTTTATTAGTGCCTAACATCACTTAATATTAGTTTGGAGTTTGGAAATTACCATTTCTAAATGAAAGAGAAATAATGCCTATACTTATGTCTGTATATTCTTATGATTCATATATATGTATATATATATTTATAACAATAAAAATACATATATATACACATATATAATTTCCTATGGTTTTTATTCATAAAACTCTAGAACTTTTAGAACAGGGAACCTCCCATATGAACATGCACAAAGAAAAAGTTGAAAAAATGTAAATGTGTTTTCTTTCATGTAGGATTATGCATATAATCATATTTATGTACATCACCTTTATAAAAATAAATTTTGATAGGTATGTTAATAAATAAGTTTTTAGATATAATATTAATGGAAAAGAACCCCTCATCACATATATATATATACTCTAAAATTCATAAGTTATAAATGTGTATATTCACATGTATATACACATATATATGAATTTTTTTGAAAAAAGATCATAATATGGTAATAATATTTCATTCTTACAAACTATATTACAATAGATATAGATCTTGTAAATCAAGAAAACATTTCATATATAATTTTTTTTATAATGATATGGTATACATATATATATATATATATATATATATTAGTTTACATTTCCAAAAGGATATAATAAAATCCTATTACATGATCATCAAACCATACCATTTCTTATATAATATTTTTAGGGAAATATCATTTTAAACAAACAATTTTATCATATTAGTAATTATGATTAGATATATATGGTTTTATGTATATAAATATATAATTATGCATATGTATATATATGTTTAAAAAATCAAATTAAAATAATAAAATTCACTTACATGAATCAGATCTGGAGAGGGAGGAGTGTTTCTTAACTGAGAGAGAGACAAACTTTATAGATAAAATTTATGTATGACACATGGGTGTGTGAATTGAGGTTAAAAAACAATGTTTCCAATTGTTGTCCCTAATTGATCATAGCTTACCCAAACAAAAGCATTAATTTGCGTAGATCAATGAGAAAAATGTTGATTGAAACCCTATAATATATAATTGTAGTAGTGATGAGTATCTAAATAAGGTTTGGAGATGTTTGGATTACATTGGAAATAAAACAACGAGCCGAGACCAAAGGAAAAGAGGCCAAAGTGGAAATAAAGAATCCTGAGAAAGAGAGGATGGAGAGGGGATGGAAACTACAAGGTTGGATGGGGACTGGTCTGTCTCCACAAGGAAGATGAAGGGATAATGAATGAATGACTCAGATATATTTTTAACAGATCCCAGGGTTTGTATTAACCAAAAAAAATTATTGAAGGGAAACATGCAGATTGAAATGGACATCCAGGATGTGTCTGTGGATCAGATCAGACATCCCAGAATTGACCATCGCATTTTAAAACGATGGGTGGAAAAGATTAATTCTGTAGGATTGGATGTCAACAATCACCCATGCGTTTATAATTAGTTTGAATGGTCCATATCTTGTATGTCCAGTTTGAATGGTTGATAAAAATATTAGAGAAGTAATGCGGTGTTGGGGGTTCAAATGTGGGATTATCACAAACATCCAGGATCTCGTGTGGCGAGATCATGTTGCAGAGATCACGCACTAAGAGAAAATGAACCCCACATAGAAATGGATTTGTTTTTTTGTGTTTCCTTATAAGCCTTAGCATGTGTCACTTACATTAAATGACACAAATAGACACTCATGGAATCCTTATACATGAGACCCCACATGCGGGCGCCCAACCCACCCCCTACTCACGCTTGACCTGGCCCAATACACAGGTCTGTGTGCGTGTTCCCTAAACTAAGAATGCTTGGTTAGCCTACTGCATGAGCCACCATTGGCACAGGTAGATGCCTCCTTGCTGGGGTTTACTTGGTCCCCCAGCTTAGTTGAGGTGTCCCCATAGTGTAGGGATATTTCTAATTTTTTTAATTATTAATTAAATGTATTTAAAATAAAAATATTAGACATAAGAAAAACACAATTATTCTATTTAATTTCTCTATGATCACCCTTTATTACAATCAACTATTTCCATGACCTTATTTACCTAAAAACATCATTTAAATAAAAACCATTTAGATCTTAATTTTATACACCGAAAACACATAGATTTTGGGTAATATAAACACTCACATTACAGAATATTATTTCAAAATATTTTAACTCACTAATACAGATATAATACTAATGTTTATTACCCATGTAATTTACTATAAACCATTATATCATTTAACCAAATATATTATTTAATCCCACCCAATGACCACTTATAACGGTCATATTAGCTATATAAGTACCTATCCAAGACATCATAGATCATTACATGTATTAAGAGGATTGTTCTCTACATCCCTTTAACACTCAGCATTTGTTCTTTAAGGCTTGTTATAACAATTTTTATTACATAAGATTCAAGGGATGTCAACTACCCCATCGTCCTTCTTATTACACTTGGTGGTTTACCGTTTATTTTTCAAGGTCTTGTAATGAGTTTTTTTGAGAACTTGCTATCTTTCATAACCCTGTTATATTTCAATGTTTCAAGAAATTGTTTATCCTTCTCTATTATATACATGTATTAAAAAACACAATTAAACATAATATAAGACAATAATAACAGTAACCTAAAAAATATTATTATTACAAATATACTTATGTTCGAGGCATTACATTCTTCCCCTATTAAAAAAATTGTTCCCTAAAAATTCTCTTATACTCATACATTCCCCACTACCAACAACCTTCAATCATCATCCTTGATGTCCATACAAAATATCATTCATTATTATTAATTAAAAATTATTGAATGAAAAAAAAATTATTCCTTTTACCGGTCCACCACTGTGGATAATCAATTGACGACATCAGGTGGATTCCTTTGTTAGTTTTTCGTTCCATAATTTCGTTGTCCCAGATACACCATGATCAGCTATGATCAAACCGACACGTAAAACACATGGGTTTCCATAGGGAAGCATGAGAGGTGTGGAGTGTAGTGATTTTAGAATGGATGTGTTCTATATAGATCTGTTGAACTACATTGTTTATGGAAAGTATGATGTCATACAATCTCCCATATAAAATAAAACTCATAAATTCAAATATATATGTTGCACAAATGTCACCCTACATTGAAGCTTCTTTAAATTTTCCTATGGTTTGGTAATTCTCAAACAGAGTAAGAATGAGACCTTTATGGTACTTTACTCTATGCCTATAATTGGAATGTTTTGAATTTCTCATACGGTGATAATCATAAAAATCATATTGGTATTATAAAATGATATATGGGTTACATGACCCCTAGTAGAGGTATTTTCAGTATAGATGTAGGTTTGAAAAATTAATGTATTCTTCATGACCTGATATGACAATTATAGTCTCAAGAAGCTTAGTAGGAAGATACAAGAGGTTAGTTGGAGAAAAAATATCTTCAATTAAAAATTTTATTAAATTAATTTCATTTAGGAAATCATTCTTAAATTAGCAGTTTTATTCAAATTTTAAGAAATTAACTAGTTCGTTCCTCAGATACCAACTGAAAAGACATGAGCCTGAGAAACTGGACTCATCCATGTCAATTGGATGACTTCATTCAAGGATCTATTACTCTCTAGTTCCTCTTTGACTGCATCCTTCCCTAAGATTCATTCTTTCCTGGCCATTGCAGTTTCGTATAGACCACATCCTAGGTGAATAGAATTCGAGTGTGTGAGGAATATGAGGGGGAGTTGGATAAAGATGCATCCTACATTGATATGTCACCGGTGGCTTAGTTGGTCCATGAAAATCTTCAATGGAATCCTTCAGAGCTCTCGTTGCTTCTTGGGATCTGCAAAAACTGGCATTCATGTATTCTCTCTCCAAATTTTCCTTTTTTATCCACCATTTCTACAGGGAAGACTTTGGAGAGAATGATTGTTACGGACCGAAGGAGAGGGGTAATTGGGGTTAAAAACCAAATATTTAGGAAATAACAAATAGAGACCTCTGATTATTAGACCTGGTATCAAAATGGTGACTATACCCATAAAATCATTTCCCCTTATTACGGCTCCTTCTACTCCCGGTCACGCTCAACTTACATCGTCGCCCTCTCACTCCTTATCGCTCGACTCTCCCAAAATCCCTATTTTTTCATCGACTCCTCCATGTCACCACCCTTATGTTTCATAATTGTGGAATCAAACTATTCTCTTATGGTGTCATCATCCTTTTCCAAATACCATAGCCCGTTGTTCCCTCCTCTCGTGCACCACTCCCACCAAGCATCCACTCTCGTGTATTGTTCCCACAACACATGTTCTTCAGCATTCGTCCTCCACCCTCATGCGTCATCACCCTCATGTTTTTTACGTCTTCACCCTCCTCTTTCATGCAATGCTCTCCAATCTTTGACCATCACTGAGCTCTTGGGAAAACCCTAGTCGGCCATTTCCTCCTCCTGGTATGTACCTCCTCCCACCATTGACTTTTTTGTGACATATTTACATCTTCTCCCAATGTTTTCCTTCTGATATATCATTTACCTCATTCCATACATATTTGATAATTATTTTATAGTAGTTATCATTGGTATAAGCTCTAGGGAATGGAACGGAGAGTAAGGGATCATCAGGATTGACAAAATTTTGTTATGAATTCATTTCTAGTATGTTTTATTTGGTTCTAGATAATCATGTTATATTAAGGTTATGAATTAATATTATTTTCTTTTATAATGTGCATAAAAAAAATTAAGATAAATAAAGGTGTGTACAAAAATTATAGGGATGAAAATTATGACATAAGTGATGCTTGGTCAAATCATTAAAATCATCAAAAGAATAAGTTTAATGACATGTAGAATGATGAAAAGGATGCTTTACTGGGTTAAAAAGATAGACCCCAAACTATTTTAAAATGTATATGTTCTCCAAATCTATTTAAATATGTTGTTGATTTTGTTGTTATCCATAAGAAGCAAAAACAATTGGTCATAGAAGTGGGATTTGGTACGTTGTTGGAATTTAACTTTCAAAGCTTTCCAGGAGAAATATGTGAGATTATTGTAGATACCTTTGATACTCCTACATGAACAATGGCATTTAGAGTAAAGGAAATCATGATTATTGTTGCAGATGTTAAATACATGTTAGGCATTCTTTCAAGAGGAAGAGTTGTCTTTCTGGAAAGGGACAACGTTGAATATAAATATATAAAGATTCATTATATGGGGAAAAGGTTAACTACGATGAAGGAGATGATATTTTAAGGCTTGGTTTGGAAAAGAGCTTTTAACAATCTCTATGTTGTTTAACAAGGGGAAATTGTTATATTCTAGCTCTAGTTGTTCTGTAAATGAATGAAATATTAGGATGTTTTGTGGTTGTCAACAAAATCTTGGAGAATGGGATTGGTCCTAGTTGTTGTTGGTGGGCCTTGTTAGATAAGAAAATATCTACAAGTAGTCGATGAAAAAAGGACAACAGAAGAAGCATGATGGTGTTTTCTTGGTTGTCTTATTAGTATGTTTTGAAAATGGTTAACCATGTGTGATTTTTTTATTAGTTAAGAAATTTATTTTACTAATAATAACACATTGACATTACATTGTAGTTATTTTTCATCATCCACTACCCCATTAGAGAAGTTCATAATGTGTGTAGAGAGAATGTTTTGTAATTTTGGAATGACGATAATATTCCATGGTTGGTGAAGTTGGAAAAAACAAGAAAAAGAGGCATCTTATATGCACCTATAACTTCATCAAGGGGTGGGTTGTCATATCAGGCTTGTTCCCCCATCTAGTAAGAACCGCATCCTCGTATCTATATTCATGAAAGATTCAATTAAAAAGTATCGTGTAAAAATTTGAAATTAAGGTGTTAAAATATGGTTTTTAGGTTATCTTGGTCATTTTCGGTGTCAAAATGTGTTTAGATATGTAATCACAGTGGTAAAAAACAGAAAAAAATAGAGTTAAAATGTGCGGTTTTAGAGGTACATACATTGATATGGTCCCTAGAAAGTGTCAGTTCTCATTTATTAATAGGTAGTTCAAAAAACCATTGGATGAGTGTTATAATCTGGAAGGCCTGTGTTAGTTTCTCGAAGGTCTGTGTTAGTTACTCACATTTTACTAGTTTTCAATGTTAAAACATAGAATGAGTGTGTTAAACATTTGTATTCTAGTGTTATTATCTCAACTAATAAATTAAAATGCATCCTGTTTGAATCTCCCACTATTAACAATAATATGTTGATACTGAATGTTAAATCCGAAATGTTGAATGTTAATTTCTGGTATATCAGTGTTAATTATTGGTCGGATAACATTAAATTTATTATAATACACTTTTAAAATGGCTATGTAGTTAGATTTGTAATCATAGTGGTAAAAACCTGAAAATATAGAGTTACCATGTGGGGTTTTAGTAGTTCCTACATTGAAATGGTCCCTAGAAAGTGTTAGTTTTCATTTAATAATAGATATTGTCAAAAACTAGATGATGAGTGTTATAATATAGAAGGTCTGTGTAAGGTTCTAGACGGACTGTGTTAGATTCTGTTATTTGATTGGTTTTCAATTTTAAAACATGGAATGAGAGTGTTAAACATTGTTATTTTAGTGTTAGTATCTGGGTTGTTAAATTAAAAGGAATCCTGTTTGAATATACTAATGTTAATGATAACGTGTGGATGACGAATGTAAAAACTTGGATGCTGAATGTTAATTTTTGGTCGATCTATGTTAATTTTTTGTAGGTTAATGTAAAATTTTCTTTAATCCTCTCTAGAAATGGTCATGTATTTGGATGTGTAATTATAGTGTTAAAACCCATAAAATATTGAGTTACCAAGTGGGGTTTTAGTGGTACCTACATTGAAATGGTCTCTAGAAAGTGTTATTTTTCATTTATTAGTAGATAGTGTCGAAAACTACATGATGAGTGTTGTAATATGGAAGGTTTTTGTTAGTTTATGGATGGTTTGTGTCAGTTTTTGTTATTTTATTGGTTTTCAATGTTAAAACATGGAATGAGATTGTTAAAAATTTGTATTTTAGTGTTTGTATTTGGGCTGTTAAATTAAAAGGATTCCTGTATGAATCTACCACTATTAATGATTACATGTGGTCGTCGAATGTTAAAACTTGGATGCTTAATGTTAATTTCTGGATGAAAATTATTATGTTTTGGTAGGATAATGTTAAATTTCCTGCCATCGTCTTTAGAAATGGCCATGTGGTTAAATGTATAATAATAGTGGTAAAAACCAGAAAATGCATAGTTACTATGTTCTGTTTCAGTGGTACCTACATTGAAATGGTCCCCAGAAAGTGTTAGTTTTCATTTATTAATAGATAGTGTCAAAACCCATAGGATCAGTGTTATAATCTGGAAGGTCTATCATAGTTTTTGGATGGTTTGTGTTAGTTTCTATTATTTTCTTGGTTTTCAATGTTAAAACATGGAATGAGATTGTTAGAAATTTTTATTTTATTGTTAGTATATGGGATGCTTAATTGAAAGGCTTCCTATCTGAATCTCCTATTATTTACAATAACATGTGGATGAATAATCTTAAAACCTTGATACTGAAGGTTAATATCATTATATAAGTGATAATTTTTGGAAGGATAATGTTAATTTCCCTGTAATCCTCTTTTGAAATGGCCAAGTGGTTAGATGTGTAATCCTAGAGGTAAAAACCTAAAAATAGAGATTTACCATGTTGTGATTTAGTGGTACCTACATTAAAATGGTCCCTAAAAAGTGTTATATTTCATTTATTAATATATAGTGTAAAAAACAGAGGATGGGTGTTATAATCTGGAAGTTCTGTGTTCTTTTATAGAATCTCTGTGTTAGTTTTTATTATTTTATTGGTTTTCAATTTTAAAACATGGAATGAGAGTGTTAATCATTATTTTTTACTGTTAGTATCCAGGATGATAAATTAAAAGGCTTCATGTTTTAATCTCCCACTATTAACGATAACATGTGGACGAAGAATGTTAAAACCTGGATGTTGAATGTTTATTTCTGGTAGATTAGAGTAAATTTTTGGTAGGTTAATGTTAAATTCCATGTAATCCTATTTTTAAATGGCCATAGGGTAAGATGTGAAATCCTAGTGGTAAAAACGTAAAAAAAGAGAGTTACCATGTGGTATTTTAGAGGTACCTGCATTGAAATGGTCCCTTGAAAGTGTTACTTATCATTTATTAATATATAGTATCAAAAACCAGAGGATGAGTGTTATAATCTAGAAGGTCTATGTTAGTTTCTGGAAGGTCATCGTTAGTTTCTGTTATTTTATTGGTTTTCAATGTTAAAACATGGAATGAGAGTGTTAAACATTTTTATTTTCGAGTTAGTAGTGGGATGTTAAATTAAAAGGCTTCTTGTTGGAATCTCCCACTGTCAACGATAACATGTGGATGGAGAATGATAAAACATTGATGTTTAATGTTATTTTCTGGAAGATTAGTGTCAATTTTTGGTATCTTATTTTTATATTCTGGATGTCGTTATGTTTTAATTGGGTTTTTTCCAAATTCCCAAAGGGGTTTTAATGGAATTTTTTTATACCGGTATCCTAACACTTCCATAAATAGTAGGTATTATAAAAAATGTTAATGATGTTTTTTTGATGAAATGACCAAAGTTATTTTGATGAGATGATTTATTATGATTTATTAGCATTTATAAATAAATTTAATCATAATTTTATCAATGTCTTCAAATAAATTTAGACCAATATGGTATTGAAGAAACTGTATATCATTTCTTTTATACAATAGTTGTTATGCCCCTTATGAAGGTTTATGTTATTATTGAATGGTTTTATGGAAAGATGTTTATGGATACATGAAGAGGTTATTTTCATAAATATTTAATGGGTGCTTTGATGTGACTTTAAATAAATGTTTTCATTTGATTGTTTTATGAGAAGATGATGAATGTGTTAGATTTCTTTTATAAACCAAAGCCCGAGTGTTAAATCAGTTAGGTCTATGTAAATATATGCTAGATTTTAGTTAAATACTTTTAATTATTCATTTTTGTTATTTTTTACTAACATTTATATATATTTTATATTTTAGGATATCAATGTTTTTTGTGACGGATATATGAAAGGTGTCAATGAGAACCTACATGAACTCCTTTATGTTCAAGGAAATTTTTTTGTTGGAGGCTCTAATACTCAAGTGGATAGATTTGAAACAATATTAGATGAGGAAATAATGTCTGATGGAGACTCGAAGGATCATATAGAGGCCTTTGAAGAGGATGTGGAGGGGGTAGAAGAAATTGAGGAGGTGAGGGAAGATGAAGAGGAGGAATGTTTATTAGAGGGAGATGAAGAATGTGATGAAGAGGGGGGGCAGTGGATGGTGATGAGGAATCGAAAGGTGAAGCAATTAAAGGTGTGTTTGAACCAACATTGGGAGACCTATCTGTTGGGACGACTCTTAGGAGATCACAACAAAAAAAAGATAGAAAAAATTGGTCACCCTACGTGCAATAGCCGATCAAAGGTAGAGCCAACCATAAAAGGAGGGTTTATGAGATGTACACCTCGGGAAGGATGTAGGCCAGCATAGAGCGGTAGTATGTACATGTATTTATATTTTGATGAATGGTACTATATTGAAATGTATTTCATATACCTATGAGCTGCGATTTAAATGCAGAGTTATTGTTGAAATGCATAATTACTATTTAAATGCACATGAGTGTGGTTGTTTGGGTCCTATGGAATGGGCCAACAATAAGGTTAGTAAATCCTTCCTTTATAATCAAATATTTTATGATAAATAATCAGTTGCTTATGAATAACAGTGTTGGAATCACAAATGGTGACCATGATTGGAAGAACTCTGGTGAATGATCAAAAATCATTCAGAATAGTGACTACACACATCTTGGATCAATTATTCAAGGTACTTATTTTAGGAATATATTGATGTAAAAAACCATTATATTATGTTTTATATTTTGTGATAATATACTATTGTAGGATAAGATTATTTCATGTAAGGAATAGTAGAATGTTTCTGATTTTTTCATTTATGTGATTCCTAATGTTGTTGGACACAACATAGTAAAATGTCGACATGTTTGTTTCCAAACGTTGTTGAATTTTCATTGGCGGTGCTATTGCGCTGACTTAATGAACAAGAAATTGCATGTTGTAGACTCCATTAACACTTATTCCACTGTTAAATAATAAGAAGAAGATTATTTCATTGCTGGTTCTGAAGTTTCCCTTTGTCATCAGCTCGTTTTTGGTTAACAACCATAATTACTGATTTAGATTGTACTAATTTATTATATCTTTTGAATTTCATATAGGGCGATTTTCTTGTGGACACATTGTGACATATATCATGATGGGACATTTCTTTCCCATTTAAATTTGATGTTTTATCTGAATCTGTTGAGCTTAAGTCTGAGAGGTAGAAAAATTTACTCACTACATTATCTTCCAAATGTAGTTAAGATATCTAATGGGTGTGTTTATTTTTTAGTAATGATTGTGGCATTCACTTGATCAGATAACTGCAAGACTAGGAAAACATGAAAAATATGAGATACTATACCCATGTACTTATTTCACACCTATTTATAAATTTTTTTCATTGATATATTGAAATTTTTTCAATATATATTTTTAGATTCATCTTCAAAAGAAAAGGGCTGATTTACTATGGTAGTTGGTGAATCATGGGTGCAATGCAAAGGAAGAAAATGTTTTTTGAGGATTTTTTCAGTTAAAAATAGTATATATAGGGGAAATGGTTTTAAAGAAAATTGTTATTGAGTTTCTGGAATTTCGTAGATGGTGGTGGGAATTTGGTTTTATTCTATTGTGAAAGTATTTGTTGCCTCAAGGATGTACTCTAGTATGGTCACATTAGATTTTTTATTGAACCAATGGAATATTTAATCTATAGTGTAATCAATTTTCTTACAATAACAAAGTGTGTTATGTAAAATTCATATTGTTATTTAACTATTTGTGAAAACCAAATCCAAAAACAGGATGCAGTTCTGTTAAGAAGATTTCATGGGGATTAAACACCAAAACTCCACCAAGAAAACATATTTCATTCCTCATAACATTTACATCCTTTCCCGCTCTATCATTCCCTTATTTAGAAACATATTCGGAACCATACATAAACTACGATTGGGATTTATACACCTTCTCGTGTGTCACTAACATCTTTGCATTGAAGAAGACAACTTTTTCATGGTAGAAAATATGTTTCCACCATTTTACTGGAATATATCAACTCATTAAACTATAAACAAGTGTTACAATCTATATGTAAAATTCAAAGACTGTTATTTTTCTTTTCATAAACACCAAATCAAAAACCTTGCAGCACGTCTATTAAAATCTGGAGCATCTTCATTAAAACCTAGGAAGTCACTGTTAAAATCTACAATTTATACCATTTAAACATGTTGGAAGGATTGATATGATAGAATTTCATACCCCATACTCAATGCATCAATTACATTACAAACACGAGCAATTGTTCAATGCTCAACATCATTGTTTGTGACACATGACTGAAATTAATAAGAATTCTTGGGGCTTAAACACCACAACTCCACAAAAAACATATTTTTTTCCTCTAAACATTTACCTCATTGTCAAATCTAGCATTGTACTATTTCAAAATAGATTCTTCAGCATACGTAAACATGTATTGGGATTTCTACACCTTCTCGCGTGTTGCCAACATCTTCATAATGATGAAGACATCTCTTCCATGGCAGAAAACACCTTTCCACCATTTTTTGTCATATATTCACATATTAAACTGTAAAAAAGTGTTACAATCTATATGTATAATTGAAAAAATGTTATTTCACTTTTCATGAACACCAAATCAAAAAACCTACAATAGGTTTATTAAAATCTGGAGCATCAATGTTAAAACCTGGGAAGTCACTGTTAAAATTTACAATTTATACCATCTAAACATGTTCAAATGATTAATATGTTAGAATGTCATACACCTTCCATAATGCATCCATTACATTACAAACACCAGTGATTTTTCAAATCTCAACATCATTTTAAGTGAAACATGTCCAATATTAAGAATAATTCATGGGGATTAAGCACCAAAACTCCCCAAAAACACACATTTCTTTCCACTTAACATTTACCTCCTTTCCCACTCTAGAATACCCTTGTTTCAAAACATATTCATCAGTATACATAAACTTGGACTGGGATTTCTAAACCCTCTCATGTGTCGACAATATCTTTACAATGGGGAAGGCAACTCTTCCAAGGAAAAAAATACATTTACACCATTTCATTGGTATATATAAACATAATAAACTGTTAAGAAATGTTACAATCTATATGTAAAATTCGAAGCCTATTATTTCAATTTTCATGAACACCAAATCACAAAACCTATAGAAGGTCTGTTAAAATCTGGAGCATCTGGGTTAAAACATGGGAAGTCACTGTTAAAATATGAAATTTATACCATCTAAACATGTTGAAATGATTAATATGATATAATTTCATACACCTTCTACAATGCATCATTTACATTACAAACACTAGTGATTTTCCAAAGGTGACCATAATTTTAGGTGACACATGACCAAAATTAAGAAGAATTCTAGGGGTTTAAACACCAAAACTCCACAACAAAACATATTTATTCCCTCTTAACATTTACCTCTTAGCCCGCTCTAGAATTCCCTTGTTTTGAAACATATTCGGTAGCATACATAAACATGGTTTGGGGTTTCTACACCTTCTTGTGTGTCGACAAAATCTATACAATGATGAAGAAAACTCTTCCATGAATGCAAATACATTTCCCCCATTTCATTAGTATATATAGACACATTAAAATGTAAAAAAGTACTACAATCTAAATGTAAAATTTACAGACTGTTATTTCATTTTTCTTCAACACCAAATCAAAAAACCTGCTACAGGTATGTTAAAATCTTGAGTATCTGCATTACAACATGGGAAGTCACTGTTAAAATCTGTAATTTATTCCATCAAAACATATGGAAATGATTAATATGTTAGAATTTCATACACCTTCCACAATGCATCAATTGATTTACAAACACCTGCTATTTTTCAAAGCTCAATATTATTGTAAGTGACACATGACCAAAATTAAGAAGAATTCATGGGGATTAAACACCAAAACTCTACAAAAAACATATTTCTTTCCTCTTAACATTTACCTCCTTGCCCTCTCTAACATTCCCTTGTTTCAAATCATATTTGGAAGTATACATAAATATGGATTGGGATTTCTACACCTTCACATGTTTCACCAACATCTTAATAATGATGAAAACAACTCTTACATGGAAGAAAATATGTTTCCACCAATTAATTGGTATATATCAACACATTAAACTATATTAAATTGTTACAATCTATATGTAATATTCACATACTCTTATTCCACTTTTCATAAACACTAAATCAAAAAAAACTATATCAGGTCTGTTAAAATCTCGAGCATCCACATTAAATCCTAGTAAGTCACAGTTAAAATATGAAATTTATACCATCTAAACAGGTTGAAATGATTAATATGTTAGAATTCCATACACCCTCCACAATTAATCAATTACATTACAAACACCAGTGATTTTTCAAATCTCAACATCACTGTAAGTGAAACATGACCAAAATTAAGAATAATTCAGGTGGCTTAAAAACCAAAACTCCCCAAAAAGAATATTTCCTTCCCCTTAACATTTACCACCATGACCACTCAAACATTCCCTTGTTTTGATACATATTCAATAGCATACAAAAAACACTACCCTTTTAAAGTTGCCACATCAATTTGGATTGGGATTTCTATACTTTTTTGTTACTGACCAACTTCTTTACAATGAGAAAAATTATACAACTTCTTATTTAGATATTGCTACTCAATACCATTACAAAATGGTCTACTAAGAGGATGATAAGTCTTAGGTTCTTGCAAAAACGTTTCATCCATATAGTCATTATATGTCAATGCATTCAAATTTGTCTTGTCATTGGTCTCAAACAGATTCAGAACTCCAATATAAGTCTTCTTTTGGGTGTTGTGCATACAACAGTCTTCTATATATCTATACGGGTTACAATGTACTTTTCTTATTACTAAACATGCTTGAGCACAAGGGATCCCACTCATTTTCCATCCTTCACAAGTTCATTCCTGATTTCCTAGTTGTACAGTGATATCCACATTACATGTCCGAACTAAGAAAACATTATGTCCATGTTGCACTACCATCAAATTTTTATCCCTAAACACTTTCATTTTCAAATTTTCCTCCATATTGGGACCAACTCATTTTATATACATTTTCACGTCTTCCATATTGGTAAAAAAATTACTCAATTTATCACGATGTTCATTAATCAATACGCAAATATTTTCTCTCATAATCATCAAAATCCATGCATTTAATGATTCGGCAAAATTTTTTGTAATATGATCCCATCCACGATGGAGAAATCAATATATTTACCACCTATCAGCATCCCGATCCTTTTCAACCCATCATGACAATTCTAGACAAAATCTTGTCAAATTATTCATAGCAACATTGAAATAACAGTCTAACTGAGAATAAGCAATGAAATCCAATAATTTCAATTCCCTTTCCTTAGATCCTCTTCTCATTCCCCTACATAATCTGGTAATTTCCTATCTAATTTTTTTTCACATGACTGTAATAATATGCATGTCTATCTCCACAAAAAATTGTTTTAATCGCAAATGTAATTCCATTGTGTCGATCAGATATAATAACTAGTTGAGTAGAACCTAAAATTTATTTTATGTTGTTTAAAACCCATGTCCAATAATCATATGATTCACCCCAAAAAATTTAATATGCCAATGGAAAAAGGTTTTCATCTGCATTATATGCTGACTCTTCCAGCAAGCTACCTTTGTGAGGACCACTAAGGTGACACCCATCCACAAACAACACAGGCCGACCACCTTATAAGAATGCATTTTGCAACACCCTTATGCAATGATTAATATTTAAAATCTATAATTTTCTATTGATACCCACTTTACTACTATTTCCGGATCAACTTCCATTATATTATTTCATATCTAGTGGATAATCATATATGACTACTCTAGAACCCCATATATTCTACCAACTTCTTTTTCCTTGTCTCTTAACTCTTAATGCTATGTAATTAATATATTATAGTCTCTGTAAAAGATATCTTTAATTTCATTTGTTGATTTTTCCACATTAGACTTCACCTCATCAGAAATGATAAATGACACTAATGATACCCTTGATTTGTGACTAATTTCTAGTCTATCTTGGGCTGAGTGCCTATGATCATTTTGAAATGTTTTAACACAAAGAAATGGATTCGAGTTCCCCAAGCCATATGCACTTAACTTCAACATGCAACTCTCAACAATCCATTTTGCAGTAATCTTTTGAGGACTATTCCTCACATATTCACAGTCAAGCCCTTGGGCAATGATGTAATTCAACATCATCTCCTTATATTCTTTGGCCAAAGGAAAAATCCGGCCAACATCCACCAATAATTCATTTCACTTTGAATTATTTAACTCTGGGATCCAACATGGATAACTACTAATTGAAAATGTTAGAATTTGAAGATCATCATTGGCTGATAAACTTTGTTCTGAATTCCCTCAAACAAATTCAACACAACAAATTAAATATCAAATGTAAATACATAACATGTTAACAAAATATTAACATAAAAAAGTTTGACATGTCATTGCCTTTGATCTACATCCGCTCGTTGATTTACATCCACTGTCGATTGCAAGAATTCATCCAACCTCAAAATAATGTAGACCTAAGAAAAACTGTCTTTGAATTTGAACAATTGCTCAACTCCTTCATCATCTATAAGGTTTAAAAAAGTAACATTGTCAAACATTAACGTGTATTTTAAATCTAATGATGTCACATCACACTTTAGAATTGATGATGTCAATCTTGATATTTCATCAAATGAGAATACTTTTGTTAGCACTCTACTCACCGATCTCCCGCCATCATAATGCATTTTTCATTGTGAATCATCAACAAGTGCTCCATAAAAATGAAAATACCAAAACATTTCTTGAAAATAATTTTTCATCATCGTCTATCATTCAACCTACAACATTAATGAATATAAGATCCAAAAACTCATTCTCAGTTAATATTTACATACATTAACAGAATAAATCAACAAAAAAATACAAAGCATACAATTTATAAAAAATATGTTTTCTTGGTTCTAGGAAAAGGGAACAATGATTGAATGTTTCTAAAAGTGGATATGACTCGGGGGAGCCTGGGAGAAGATGTGCCTGCTAGAGGATAGTTGGAGAAGATGCGTGGTGAGAGCGGTGTGAAGGAGTGGATGCGTGGAAGGAGCAATGCATGGCAGGAGGCAACAGCGGGCTACGTTTTTTGGGAGAGGACTACGACACTGCCAGAGATGAGGGAGACACCATGACCATGAAAGATGAGGGTGGTGGCACGGAGGAGGCAACACCGAACTAGGGTTTTCAGGAGAGACGAGTGGCGAGGAGGGAGACGGCGACTGCCAGAGTTGAGCGAGACCGGGAGTAGTGGGAGCCTTAATAGGGGAAATGTTTATAAGGGTATACCCTCCATTTTGATACACGGTTTTACAATCGGAGGTCTCCATTTAGTATTTCTTAAATATTTGGTTCTTAACCCCAATTACCCCTCTCCCTTGGTCCGTAACCATCATTCTCCCATGACATTGTGCACATCTGTTCTGGATAGTATCATCGTTGTGGAGATTGGAATTTCTTGTTAACGTGATGGTCATGGTAAGCACACATTGGCAAGGACTCGTGTATGATGGCATTTTGGATCAACCTGCCCAAGCTTCCTCTTTCGTTCCATAACCCGGACATCCTCCAGTCCATTGGTGATGCGGTGGGATCCTTTTTATGTGCGAACACTTCACCCTCGTGCCTCCTAGCTACTGGTTACCCTCAAATATGTGTGTAGAAGAATTTGGCAATGAAGTTTCCCGCATGGTTTTTTATCAGATCTGGAGTGAATGGTGTAAAATGCTTCTTTATCAATTTCCCCCCCGCTTATGTGAGGTTTGCGGGCTCCAAGGTCACATAGTGGCCTTTTTCTAAGGAGGAAGTTGAATGTATTTCTCTCAGAAAGCAGTTCTGAATGCCCTACTGGCCTTGTCATGGTTGATGGGGCTCCTTCGTCCTCTCTGGGGATATCGATCCTCGCTGGTGCTACAACATCACTGCCTCCGTCTGACTCGCTGCGGGAGGCTATGCCAGTGGGTCATCGGGTTTCCTGGGTAAATAATTGAAATCCACTAAGGACCCTATTAGAGCCCACCCTCATCTGACAGGTTCTGGAACCCCCTCAATGGTCTCCTTCCCATCTCCGCTGATAGGTTCTGACCCTCCCCCAACAGTCGCCTCTCGCCCCCGGTCATCCCTTAGCCCTGTGCAAATCTCTTCTGCCGTTGCTCCTGCTAACTTTTTCTCCTGTTGCTATGACCTTGAGGTTCTTAGTTTGGGCCTCATGCCCCAAACTGATGATCCCCTACCCTGGTACCACTTCCTCTCATCCATTCTGGATCGTCTTAGGCCCTTCAGAATCTCCTCCCAGACTTCAGCCTCAGGATCCTTTGAGGCCCTTCTCTTCCGCTATGCCAAAAGGTGTAAGAAAGGCCATTATTGAGGCCTAATGATCTCCATCCAGAGTGAAAATCCACTCCATGATTTAGGAAAATCTTCTATTAGGGTTAAATCTCCCCCCTGCAGAGTCTACAAAAAGATCCTTGTATTGGAGGAGTCCTAAAAGCATCGAAGTTGGAGCCTTCTTCACCAGTTACCCATACTCTACCCTCAACCAATGCGTCAGGCTAGAGTTTTAATGGGCCTAGGACACATGCCAGGGCGTGAGATGCATCAATGTCCAAGGTAATCTATGGTTCATTTCCTTCCTAGCGAGAGACTAGCCATCTATTTTACACATGATTTCTGCTATTATCTGGAATGCGATGGGTTTGGGAGCGCACGCTAAAACCACACACATAGCATTCAAATGAAAGAAACATCTTGTAACTATGTTTTTTATTCGTGATGACAAGTAGGAGTTGTCTTTTATGTCTTTGTTCGCTAGTAGTATGAGCTCCCCTTATCACCTAATTTCTTTGCCTCGAAATGCTTAGATATGGGTCTTCTGGAAGTAAGGGTTAAAAGATGATATTATGGACATGTCATATTAATGTATCACATCTATGGTGTCTTTGAGGAGTATGGAGATAATATTCACATTTTTTATTCATGTTGTGACCCTGGGGAAAGAATCCTCCATTGGAAGCACCTAGGATGCTTTCAACCAACCAATAAGCCATTGTTCATCGGGGGAGACTTCAACACAGTGGCAGAGGTGACTGAAAAAAAGAGAGGTCTGGGAGGCTTTACTAAGGCGATCTGGGACTTCCAGGTCTGCATGGCAACCAACGGTCTCATGGACAAGGCAAATATTGGAATAAAATTCCCATGATGTAACAACCACAGATGCATTAGCTGTCTGTGGAGACGCCCGGACAGATGCACGTCCAACTTACTTGGATTTGATTCGTTCAGACAAGCTTCGGTTTCTCTTCTTCCTAGGATCTTTTCTGATCTCACCCCCCTTTTAACACATTGAAGAGTAAATTATATGAGCCACATTAATTCTTCAACACTTATGAATGGGATAGGAGGGAGGAGTTCCTCCCCGTGATGAAGACATAATGGGAGTTGGAGGTCCACAGGGAAGCTCGGTGAAACATCTTCAACAGTTTGAGACACCCCAAGATATGCATCTATGAGTGGCGGGAAAAAAATCCCAGGGAAGACACCGTCCTCGAGGTTCATATGGATGAAATTGCGAAGATAGAGTGGGCCATTCGGGATGGGTGGGATGATGATGTCTTTTCTCTTCCCACCTTCAAACCCTCCCTTTTGGCTGAGAAAATATTAGAAGTAGAGAGGCATTACCGTTCAAGGTCCCGAGCATTGTGGCAAAGGGAGGGGGATTGAAAGGCGTCATTTTTTAATGATTTTCTGAAATACAAAAAAGAAGAGTGGACATATCAACCTTAACATTGAGGATGGTTCCTACCCATCGGATATTGAAGGGGCCCGAAACCTCGCATTGAATCATTTTAAAGCCCTGCTGGCTGACCCTATCAATAACAAGGATTGTGATATACCTTCAGGATGTAGGGGGATTAAATCCTATGTTCCTTGCATGATCCAGTTTAAAATTCTGATAATTAATCCATTGTTTCTATCACAAACGAGGGGGAGATCAATGAGGTTGCATTCAGCTTTGGCCTGGATAGTGTGCCAGGCCCCGACAGGTTCCTTGGGTCATTTTTTGTTACTTCTCTCAAGACTGGTATGTGCTTCCCGTATTATTCTTATACCCAAATGCAAGGATCTTACCGCTATCTCCCAATATCGCCCGATTTGTCTTTACAACTTTTCTTAAAAAATTATCTCCATCCTATTGTCTAGAAGGTTGTCCAACATTATTCTCAGGCACCAATCAGCTGAACAAAATGGTTTTGTGAAGGGAATGAGTATTCAAGGGGCCATTGGCATTGGTGGTGGTGGGGGGTTCTCTCATGACTGGTACGGGCTTCCCATATTATTCTTATACCCAAATGCAAGGATCTTACCACTATCTCCCAATATCGCCCGATTTGTCTTTACAACTTTTCGTATAAAATTATATCCATCCTATTGTCTAGAATGTTGTGCAGCATTATTCCCAGGCACCTATCAGCTGAACAAAATGGTTTTGTGAAGGGAATGAGTATTCAAGGGGCCATTGACATTGCTAAGGGGATAGCATGGGACATTAACATGAGGACAATAGGTTCCAATGTGGTTATCCAAGTGAATATGGAAAAAGCCTATGATAAGATCAAATGGGGATTCATCATTTGGGTGATGAGGATACTTGGATTTCGGGAATGGTTTTGTGGCTTATTATTCATGTAACGACCCAAACTTTTTGAGTAGTATATTAACTTACTCTTATTGATTTAATAGAGATGTTAATGGTTAATGCAGAAAGAGGAGTCGATGGCTTCATCCAGTAGACTCGAACCTTATGAGGCCCACTTATCAGAGCTTGGGAAGGAGGTGGCATCTTTGGGCTTCGCTTTGAACCAAGCCCAAGCCGAACTCCAGCGTGTCAAGCTTGAACGGAAACTCTTACGGGAGAAGTTCAAGTTAGTAGAGATTACTCCTAGGGCAATGTTATCTGAGCCTCCCTCAAATTCTCTCACCATAGCACACCTTACACTTAGGTCATATGCTGTTGTTATAAGGGGCTATGTGACGAGACCCTAGCTTCTTTGTGTAATCCATTGGGATTAATAAATTGATATTTCTTCATTTACTGATGTTTGTGAAATTTCAAATGTCCGGATAATTTTAAGATGTATTTTATTGATTAATTTTGGAAAAAGGATATTTTAAAATATTTATGTAAACCTTAAATAATTAATGATGTGTAATGATTTTCAAAAAATGGTCTTCTGCAAAAGTGTTCAGTATGGAATTTGGAGTCTAATAAGATCAACATAATTTTTGAGGAATAGTAAATTATGAATCATGATTTTACGCTTTGGATTAGTAATGTGACCAAATGGATTAGTAATCTCACTTAAAAAAAGTTTTAATATAATTTAGACACCTTGATTAAGTAATGTGTCCCAACCAGAATGAACTTTTTGACCTGGCGGATTAGGAACCTGGCCCTGGCTTCAGATGACAATATCAAGAAACATGGGATCAGCCTGGCCTCGGGATGCCACTATTGCAAGCAGCAAATGGAGGAAAGCTTGGATCACCTGTTTTTCAAAAGTGAATGGGCGTGGGAGGTTTGGTAGTTTCCCGGGGGATTCAGGTCTCCATGTTCGGAGGAGACTGATTCTGAGTTCCTGGAAAGGTGGTTTGAAGGCGCGCTCGGTTCGGAGATGACCCACCTCCCCCGTGCGGTCTCCTTTAATGTGGGGTGCTGGTGTATTTGGCAAGCCATAAACCAAGCCCGATACGAAGGAGTTAGACCCTCGACCAGAGCCATCCTTGTTCGCATCCGTTTCCAGCTCATCGACATGTCGTTGCTCTTTAAGGAGTGGCAGAGGTCCTCTCCCTTCCCATGCATGCAGAAGAACAGTGCCTATCTTTCCCTTCCTGAGGAGGGAGGACCTGGGAAGTGGGTTCGATGGGATCCCCCATTATCAGGCTACAAGCTCAATACTAATGGAGCTTCCTCAGTGGGGGTGATCTCCGGAGGGGGGGTGGGGGTTGTTAGAGATCCTAAGGGTGATGGGATCCTGGCTTTTTCTTGTTTCCTGGGCGTGGGAAATGCCATACTATCAGAGGCCTGGGCCTTATTCACAGGGCTTTCTTTGTGCATCCAGGAGGAGGTTTCCATTTCAGAAGTGGAGGTGGACTCACTTGTCCTCCTTAATTCCCTTAAAGATAATCGCTCTACAACTTGGTCCATAGCGTACGTGGTCAGGAAATGTTGTGATTTGCTTAGTCATAACATCACTCCTTCACACATATGCCGAGAGGGGAACAAGGTCGCGGACTATTTGGCTTCCATGGATGACCATTGTTCCACAGACGGGCATATCTTCCAGATTAACAGTTTGAAGGCGGAATGTGTTAATTTGATCAGAGGGGATGCCCTCGGTTTGCATTACTTTAGACCTCCATCGTTTGCTTAGTGTACTTTCTTCTTCTCTTAATAAAAATTTAATTTGGATGGATGTATGGATTAAGTAATGTGATTTAATAAAATGGTCAAATAACGGTTTCATAAATTATTAATCAAGTATTAGTTTTTTCAGGTGAATAGTATTTTTTATTTAAAAATTTAATTACAAATATTTAGAAAATTATTTTTATAAAATGGACTTTATTTTTGAACTCAGATAATCGATATTATGTAATGGTAATTTCTTGGGATTTTTCTGAGAAAGATGAATTTTTAGTGAATAGTAAAAATGCAGTTTTAGGGTTTCTCTATGTTAAATGACATCATAACTGTGTCATGATGATGTCATGAGATATTTTAAGGGATGGTCGACTAAAGAGGATGATGTTTTGTGTGATCTGTCCCAAGTGGCCAATACCATGGGCAAATACCATGGGCAAGCCCATGGTTTTTCCAAAACCACCAATGAGGTGTCCCTTGGCCATTAATGCCTTGTCCCCTCACTTTCCCTATAAATACCAAGCCCTCCTCTCATCCATTCGACTCAAAAAACCATTCTCAACTAAGTTATGGTCTCTTTAGCTCTCAAGGAGTCCTCCCAAGGTGCCCTCAAGCCTCTCAAGGTCCCAACCATTGAGTTATAAGAGTTACGTTTAAGGTAAGGGATCCGACCTCTCTCTTTCTTTTCAAGTAATCTCTTTTATGTCATTCCTTTTATACTCCATGTTCTTATGTTGATGGATGTAATTTTATATTCCTCTTAATTGCCTTTTCATGTTCATATGATGAGAGATCCCCTCTTACTCTCATCATTTTGTTTTATGAATGTTTATGTGGCGCCGTTAGGCTGCTGAATTTTTAAGGGATTCTTTCACCCCTCTCATTTTTCAAGCTCTATTTTCATGTCATGTATTTCTAGTTCCTTTTTATTATGTTGGGGTATGATCTCTATATCTATCATACTGATATTTTATGATCAAATGATGAGAAACCATATTTGATCTCATCAAATCATTTTTATTGAAGTTTAAGTGACACCGTTAGGCTGCCGAATTTTTATAAGAGAAATCTTATTTTTGTCTTACTTCCATGTTTTTCATTTCAAATGTTATGTACTTTAAATTTCATTACCATGATTCATATCCTTTATATTATGTCCCTACACTATTTTTATAGATCATTTATGAGTGGGTGACCCATGTTCCCTCTCTTTTCAATGTTTTGTAAAACAATGTAACGTAGTCGTTATGCTGCAGAATTTTCATCTCAAAATGACTCTCTCTTTTCTCAAAATTATTTTATTTTATTATGTAAATACTCAAAGATCTTATTTCTATAGGGGTATTAACACACACACACACACACACACACACATATATATATATATCAAAATGTTCTATTTTAAATTCTGGGATTTACATACATGAAACCCGCTTTCCCTTTCCGTGGGTTTAAAGTGACATAAAGATCATGTCTTTAAAGCAGTTTTTAAAACGTTATGATTATGAAATGAAACCCATTTCATTTATGCTATATGGGTTGTTTATGAAATGATTTATGATGATATATATGTGGCTCACACGATAATAAAGGCATGTCAAGGGTGCACCCAGATAGTGCTCCAATGCATTTGGTAAAGACTTAATCTCTAGAGATGACCTTTTAGACTGATCTCTTGGTGAATAACTTTGGTAAATTTTAATGACACCTTGGGGTTGGACCTTGGTGAAAAGAAATTATTTTCAATATTAAATGTTGTAGCCACATATTCATGTTATGAAAAATGTTATTTTCATTATGATATGCCTCATTATTTCTTTCTTGTGCCTTAAAGTTCTTTTCATGACCTTATTGAAGTATCTCAAGTTCACATGTAAAATGTTTCTCTTGTTTCCCTTACTGGGCCTTCTGCTCACCCTTTATTTTGATGTATGTCCCCAGGTTATGAGATGCAGTAATGAACCTAGGATGAACTTAAGGAGAAGCCTTTCAAGTGTTTAAGAAGAATGTTTTTGTTGTTCTCATGTATTATGTTCCTGGTTTTCAAGACACTAAACCTTAAAGATCCTCAGTTCTATGTAATGTAATGAATGTTTATGTTATAATAAGGTGGGATTCCATAGTTGGTATCAAAGGATGGTTTAGTTATTTGTGGAAATTAGGATATAAAAACTTTTGGAAGAACCCTATAGAAATGTTTAAATATAGGAAAACATCCTAGTATTTTGGAATGTATTGAGTAAGTGGTTTATCAAACAAATACATCCATGTCTGGATATGAGCAGGTAGAGGCGGCTCTGGCACAAATGTTCATAGGGGTAAAACCCGAAAACACTGCTTTGAGCTAGACTCGAACGGGGACTGGTGCATGATAACATGCCTTTCTGCACTCTTTGTTATGACACTCCCGGGGGATATGTTTGGTTAATCACAAGCTTTTTATGAATCATTATGAAGGAATTATAGAGAAGTGTAATTTTCCAAGCATGAAGTCTTAGTTAAAAGATTAATAAATAAAATAAGTTTCTCACTAAGGTTTTATCCTTTTTGAAAATGGTGGGCAATAGGAGGAACCGTGCAGATGGTGAACACAATGCACCATGTGTTGACGACCCTCCGATGGAAGCTGGAATGGAAACATTCATGTGAATGATGAACCAAGTGACTCAAGTTATGAGTAATAACTTGAATCAAGCTGAGAGGCTGACCTCACCACGAAGGGAACAACACTCTGTTGAGTCCTTCATGCATCAACGACCACAAAAATTCATTGGATCTACTGACCCATTGGTTACAGAACAATGGATAAGCTCCATTGAAAAGATCTTTTCTGTACTCCTTTGATCGGAACAAGAAAAAGTCACCCTTGCTGTTTACCGCCTAAAGGGAGAAGCTGATCAGTGGTGGTCACTGGTCAAAAACACGAAGCCTATAGTAGAGATGGAAGCTATGGAGTGGTAAGAGTTCTGGGGAATATTCTTTAATAAGTATTTCCCTCGTTCCATGAGAACGAGATTGGAGAAAGAGTTTCTCGAGCTGAAGCAGAAGGAGAACGAATCTGTCCAAATCTATAAGATGAACATCACCCGACTTTCACAATATACCTCTAGCTTTGTCATGGATCCAACTGGGAATGTTGATAGATTTTTCAGTGGACTGAGACCTCATCTGCAGAAGAATTTAGCCAACTGGGACTACGGTAGCTACAAGGAGATCGTGCGGAGTGCAATGAAAGTCGAGCTAGAGTTTGGTGTGACATAGTGCTCTCATAAATCAAATGACAAGAAGAGATCATTGGAGCCAAGTTTAGGGAAGTCTTTTGATCAAGTAAGAGGTGGATAGAAAATGCAACATACCACATGAAATAAATGTGGGAAGTAGCATCCAGTGAACTGCTTGATCGGAAGTAGCAAGTGCTAAAAGTGTGGAAGAGGAGGACATATTGCTCGGAATTGTTGTAGTGAGGTGAAGCCTCAACTCCCCAACACTAACGACAGAGGAAAATGGTTCTGGCCTTACCCGATGTCCATTGCTTCAAGTGTAGACAGCTTGGGCACTATGCTAATCTCTGTCCAAATCCAAGGGCAGTTGAGGGGAATCACCATCAACCTCAGCAAAGGCCAGGGGAGCAAGGTCATGCTTTTTCTATCACAAAAACTGAAGTTGAAGCTCCGAATGACGTGGTAGTAGGTACTCTTGTTATCCTATCAAAACTGGAAACTACTTTGTTTGATTCTTGTTCTACGCATTCCTTTATTTCCTCCATGTTTGCAAAGAATATAGAATCAATCCCTGAACTGCTTGAGGTAGAGTTTTCAGTCAAGACTCCAAGAGGGATTATCCTTGCATCAACAGTGTTTAGAGACTCTAGTGTCTACTTTATTGAGCACAATCTTATCGCAAATCTAGTAGTCATTCCCATGTTGGAATTCGACGTTATACTAGGGATGGGCTGGCTCTCAAAGTATAATGCTAAGATCAAATGCAGAAGTAAGGAAATCATAGTAGTCTTGAATAAACGACCTACAGTTATCTTCCAAGGAGAGATATCCCAAACTGATCCCTATCTAGGAGCACCTCGTATAGCTTTCTTTATGGAGTTAATCGGTGATGATGAAGAAGGTAATGGGAGCATACAAATAAAAGATGTTCCGATTGTTCAGGAATACATGGATGTATTTCCTGAGGAGTTACCTGGACCTCCACCAGAAAGAGAGGTAGAGATCTCCATTGAACTCATATCTGGTTCTCAACCGATATCAAATACCCCGTATAGAATGGCAAATGTGGAGCTAGAAGAGTTAAAGAAACAACTCCAAGACTTGTTGGAGAAGGGGTTTATCCGACCGAGTGTGTCTCCTTGGGGAGCACCAGTTCTCTTTATGAAGAAGAAGGATGGATCATTGCGTCTATGCATTGATTATAGAGAACTGAACGGGATCACAGCAAAGAACAGATACCCTCTTCCAAGAATTGATGGTGTATTTGACCAAATTCGTGGGGCTCAATTCTTCTCCAAGATTGACCTTCGATCTGGTTATCATCAACTGAGGGTGAAGAATGAAGATATTCCAAATACTACCTTCCGATCAAGATATGGGCATTATGAGTATACTGTTATGCCCTTCGGTTGACTAATGCTCCTGCTATTTTCATGGATTTGATGATTAGAGTCTTTAAGGACTACCTTGATAACTTTGTGGTAGTTTTTATTGATGATATTTTGATATATTCAAAAAGTTGTGAGGAGCCTGAAGATCATCTGAGGGTTATTTTGAAAACTCTGTGGAAGGAGATGTTCTTTGGAAAGTTTAGCAAGTGTGAGTTTTGGTTACAAAAAGTGGCTTTCTTGGGGAACATCGTAACCAATGAAGGAATCTCGATTGACCCTGCAAAGACAATGGTTGTGGAGGAGTGGCTCCAACCCACAACAGTAACTGAGATTCCTGGTTTCCTTGGTTTAGCAGGATATTATAGGATGTTTGTGAAAAAATTTTCACGACTTTCTAATCCGCTAACCAAGTTGACTCAAAAAGTGGTTAAGTTCATCTAGACAAAGGAATGTGAGGAAAGTTTCCAAGAGCTGAAGAAGATATTGGTTACTACACCTGTGTTAACAGTACCCTCTATCGAAGACGGATTCGTTATTTTTAGCGATGCATCTCTGAAAGGGCTTGGGTGCGTCCTCATGAAAAATGACAAGGTAATTTCTTATGCATCTCGATTGTTGAATATTCATGAGCAGAATTATCCGACGCATGATCTAGATCTAGTGGCAGTTGTTTTTGCTTTAAATATATGGAGGCACTATCTTTATGGGGAGAAATGTGATATATACACTGACCACCAAAGGTTAAAGTATATTTTCACACAGAAAGAATTGAACATGAGACAAAGGAGATTGTTGGAGCTTATTAAAGACTATGATTGTTCAATTCATTATCACCCTGGAAGAGCAAAAAAAGTCGCGGATGTGTTAAGCAGGAAAGACCCTGTTGTTCTGGAAACAATGAGGATCCTAGGAGATCCCTTGATTAAAGATCTAGTAAAACTGGACATGGGAATTATAATGAAAGGGACAACATCAACCCTATCCCAAATGATTTCTCAACCTTCATTACTAGAGAAGATCAAGAAGGCTCAAAAAGAAGATCCTTTGCTGCAGGAGAAGTTGGAGGCTATAAAAGATGGGAAGTTCCCTGATTTCAATATTGATCAAGAAGGTGTATTGAAATTTCATACAAGACTATGTGTTCCTTCTATTCCGGATATAAAGAAAGAACTGATGGATGAAGATCATAGCTCTACTTTCTCTATACATCTGGGAAGCACTAAAATGTATAGAGACCTTCATGATCATTATTGGTGGGATAACATGAAGAGGGAGATTGCTGATTACACTACAAGGTACCTGGTGTGTCAACAAGTAAAGGCAGAACGACAAATTCCTAAGGTTGTATTACAACTGCTACCCATACCAGTATGGAAGTGGTATAATATCACTATGGAATTTGTAACTGGTCTCCCGAAAACATCCAAAGGAAACAATGCGATATGGGTTATTGTGGACCGTCTCACCATGACCGCCCATTTTATCTCTATTCGGGATGATTTCTCTCTAGATCAACTTGCCAAGATATACGTAAAGGAATTGGTGAGGCTGCATGGGGTACCACTATCCATCGTGTCTGATCGTGATCCAAGATTCACATCAAAATTCTGGAGAAGTCTTGAACATGCTCTGAATACTGAATTGAATTTTAGTACGGCCTATCATCCTCAAACTGATGGCCAATCTTAAAGGACTATTCAGACACTCGAAGACATGCTAAGATTATGCACAATGGAATTTATAGGTGGATGGGATCAACACCTCCCATTAGTTGAGTTCTCCTATAACAACAGCTTCCATTCGAGTATTCAGAAGGAACCCAGTGAAGCTCTGTATGGATAGCGATGTAGAACTCCTACTTGTTGGGATGAAACTGGTGAGAGAAAGCTTCTTGGACCAGATCTTGTGCAAGAGATGACAGAACAGGTTCATGCCATCCAAAAAAACATAAAGGCTGCTCAGAGTCGGTAGAAGAGCTATGCTGACAATCGTCGAAGGGACTAGGAGTTTGGTGTTGGCGAAAAAGTCTTCCTTCGAATTTCTCCATGGAAGAGAGTCATGCGGTTTGGGAAGAAAGGTAAGATCAACCCTAGGTACATTGGCCCCTATGAAATCCTTGATCACATAGGAGTAGTGGCTTATCGTCTAACACTTCCACCGAACCTAGATCAACTTCACAATGTCTTCCATGTATCTCTCTTGAGGAAGTACATACCTGACCCTTCACATGTACTGAACCCAGAGGTGGTACAACTGGAACATGACCTCTCTTATGAGGAGCAGCCAGTGGAGATCATAGACCGTAGAGACAATATTCTACGAAACAAGACTACCCACCTTGTGAAATTGTTATGGAGAATCATAAATACGAATAAGAGACTTGGGAGCCTGAGGAAACGATGTAGCAAAAGTACCCTAACCTTTTCAACTAGGCCTCAAGTATAAATTTCAGGGACGAAATTTCTTAAGGGGGGAAGAAGGTAATGACCCAAACTTTTTGAGTAGTATATTAACTTACTCATAATGAATTAATAGAGATGTTAATGGTTAATGCGGAAAGAGGATTCGGTGTCTTCATCTAGTAGGCTCGAACCTTATGAGTCCCACTTATCAGAGAATGGGAACACTAGTGCAGAAAACGTTTTTTACGTCACCATTTTTTACGTCGGTTATATAAAACCGACGTCATAATATGTAAAACGAGGTTTTTTACGTCGGTTATTAAATAACCGACGTAAAAACCAGTGTTTAGTACACCTTTAACGTCGGTTATTTTGATAACCGACGTTATTAATCGCGCGGCTTCGTTTTTTACGTCGGTTATACATTAACCGCCGTAAAAAACAGAAGCGGGGGGGGGGGGGGGGGGGGGCGTTTTTTACGTCGGTTATTGAATAACCGACGTAAAAAAACGCGGATTTTGAGCCCTTTATAACGTCGGTTATAAAATAACCGACGTAAAAAAAGAATCGGAGGAAGGTTTTTACGTCGGTTATTGAATAACCGACGTGATAACTCATTTAAAAATTTACCCAGACCCGTGGATTGTCATTCGCGAGTTTACCTTCGACAGTCGCGACTCGTCTCTCTCGCGCGTAAACCCGAATCGGCTCGTCCATTTCGTTGGTTTAGATTCGTTTTGCGATCATCGTTTCTCATATTTAATCTCCTCGGATCAATCATCTAAACTCACAGCACTCAGGTAATCCTCCCACTCGTTCGTTTTTTTTCGCGGATAGTATATATATATGTGTTGTGATTTTTTATGTTGAAACTAGCTAAGATTCTTCGATTGCGAACCCTTTTAACTCGTTTTGGCACCATAATCTTATTTATTATCCCTAGATCTATTTGTTCGACTTGCAATATTGAGTAATTTTATGATTTCACTAATTTTTCATCGTTTTCTATAAATCCCCGAGAGGGTTGGGGCGTGTCCATTTGGATGGGTTGCCCTTTTACAGTTGTTACTACTTTATTCACACACAACCATGGCATAGGTGCATGGATTTGGGGTCGGGGGGTGTCCAGGGGGGTTTACAAGGGGGTGGGTGGGTGTGGGGGGTTGTCCAAGGGTGTGGGTGGGTGTTGGGGGGTGTCCAGGGGGGTGTCCAAGGGGGTAGGGGGTGGGGGTGGTGTTTAGGAGGGGTGGGGAGGCTGTCCAGAGGGTTGGGGGGTGTCCAGGGGGGTGTCCAAGCAGGTCGGGGGTGGGGGGTTGTGTCCAGGAGGGGTGGGGGTGCTTTCTTGTGGGGTCGGGGGCTGTCCAGAGGGGTCGGGGGGTGTCCAGGGTGGTGTCCAAGGGGATGGGTGGGTGTGGGGGGCTGACCAAGGGGGGTGGCGGCCTGTCCAGAGGGGTCGGTGGGGTGTCCAGGGGGGTGTCCAAGGGGGTGGATGGGTGTGGGGGGCTGTCCAAGTGGGTGGCGGCCTCTCCAGAGGGTATTTGGGGTTGTCCGGGTGGGGGGGGGGGGGGGGGGGCTGTCCAGAGGGTTGGGGGATGTCCAGGGGGTGTCCAAGGGGGTAGGGGGTGGGGGGTGGTGACCAGGAGGGGCGGGGGGCTGTCTAGAGGGGTCAGGGGGTGTCCAGGGGGGTTTACAAGGGGGTGGGTGGGTGTGGGGGGCTGTCCAAGGGTGTGGGTGGGTGTTGGGGGGTGTCCAGGGGGGTGTCCAAGGGGGTAGGGGGTGGGTGGTGGTGTTTAGGAGGGGTGGGGGGCTGTCCAGAGGGTTGGGGGTGTCCAGGGGGGTGTCCAAGCAGGTCGGGGGTGGGGGGGTTGTGTCCAGGAGGGGTGGGGGTGCTTTCTAGAGGGGTCGGGGGCTGTCCAGAGGGGTCGGGGGGTGTCCAGGGTGGTGTCCAAGGGGATGGGTGGGTGTGGGGGGCTGTCCAAGGGGGTGGCGGCCTGTCCAGAGGGGTCGGTGGGGTGTCCAGGGGGGTGTCCAAGGGGGTGGATGGGTGTGGGGGGCTGTCCAAGTGGGTGGCGGCCTCTCCAGAGGGTATTTGGGGTTGTCCGGGTGGGTGGGGGGCTGCCCAGAGGGTTGGGGGATGTCCAGGGGGGTGTCCAAGGGGGTAGGGGGTGGGGGTGGTGTCCAGGAGGGGTGGGGGGCTATCCAGAGGGGTCGGGGGGTGTCCAGGGGGGTTTACAAGGGGGTGGGTGGGTGTGGGGGGCTGTCTAAGGGTGTGGGTGGGTGTTGGGGGGTGTCCAGGGGGGTGTCCAAGGGGGTAGGGGGTGGGGGTGGTGTTTAGGAGGGGTGGGGGGGGGGGCTGTCCAGAGGGTTGGGGGGTGTCCAGGGGGGTGTCCAAGCAGGTCGGGGGTGGGGGGTTGTGTCCAGGAGGGGTGGGGGCTGTCTAGAGGGGTCGGGGGGTGTCCAGGGGGGGTTTACACATCGATTTGTTTTATATTTCAAAATTGTTTACATTCAAATTATGATTTTTTTCATATAAACATATATTTGTCTTATCTAAAAAATATATATATTTTTGCTATTTGTTATAGGTAATAATGAGTCGAAGTTGGATTACGGCACATCGAATGAGCAATGAATATGAGGAAGGTGTTGATGCCTTTTTGGAATTTGCTAAACGAAATGTTCCAAGTAGTGACATTTTTTTCTGTCCATGCCTGAAATGTCTGAATATGAAGAAGTTGAAAAGTAGAGAGATAAAAGATCATCTGATTTGTCATGGTTTCAATCAGAGTTACAACCCTTGGATTTGGCATGGCGAAACTGGACAGAATGTCACTGATGATAATGAATCACAAGATGGTAACTCCGATGGAATTGAAGAAATGATTCGTGATATTGTAGCAGAACAAATTGAGATAGAACCGACAGTTTCACGTCTATATGGTGATGCCGAAAAACCATTATATCCTGGTTGTACAGATTTTATGGTTTTGTCGGCAGTGTTAAGATTGATTAACCTGAAGGCGAAACATGGATGGAGTGACAGAAGTCTTACAGAGCTGCTACAATTGATGAAAGACATTCTTCCAAAAGATAACGATCTTCCAGATTCACATTATAAGGCCAAAAAAAATATTATGCCCGATGGGATTGGGATACCGGAAAATACATGCCTGTCCGAATGACTGCATTATATATAGGAAGGAATATGAATTTCTGAAAGAGTGTCCTAAACGTGGGACATCACGGTATAAGGTGAAAGAAAAATCACAAGCTGATGTAGAGATTACAAAGCTCGCTTCAATGGTATTTTGGTATCTTTCTATAATTCCTCGTTTCAAACGTTTATTTGCTAATTCACATGATGCAAAAAGGTTAAGATGGCATGCTGATGAGCGGGTATGTGATGGAAAAATACGTCATCCAGCTGATTGTCCACAATGGAAGAAAATTGATGCCCAGTACCCTACATTTGGAAATGAAATTAGAAATCTGAGACTAGGCTTGTGCACAGATGGAATGAATCCATACCGAACCCTCAGTAGCACACATAGTTCATGGCCTGTTTTATTGGTAATTTACAACCTCTCTCCTAAAGTTTGTATGAAGCGCAAATATGTCATGTTGAGTATCATGATCTCTGGTCCAAAGCAACCCGGCAATGATATTGATGTATACTTGTCACCGCTGATTGATGATTTGAAACTGTTATGGGATGATGGTATTAGGGTGTATGATTCTTATAAAATGGAATATTTTCAACTGCATGCAGTGCTTCTATTCACTATAAATGACTTCCCAGCATATGGAAATTTGTCTGGATACAGTGTTAAAGGGCATAAAGCATGTCCAATTTGCGAACAACAGACGTCATATTGTCAATTGCATCATGGGAGGAAAACAGTGTACATGGGTCATCGAAAGTTTTTGCCTATGGATCACCCTTATAGAAGACTAAAAAAGGCATTCAATGGCTCACAAGAATTTGATACTGCTCCAAAACCTTTATCCCCAGATTTGTATTTTGAGAGGGTGAAAAACCTTGATGTGACATTGGGAAAGACACAGAAATCTGGTAATGATAGACATATTTGGAAGAAAAGGTCAATATTTTTTGAGCTACAATATTGGAGGTATCATGAAGTCAAACATAATATTGATGTCATGCACGTGGAGAAGAATATCTGTGATTCTTTGATCGGAACATTGCTAGATATTAAAGGAAAGACAAAAGATGGGTTGAATGCAAGGTTAGACCTACTATCAATGGGAATACGTTTGGAGTTAGCTCCCACTCTTAAAGGAAGACGAACATTTCTTCCCCCGGCTTGTCATACATTATCGAAGAGGGAGAAAAGTAGCTTCTGTCAGTGTCTTCATGATATCAAAGTGCCTCAAGGTTATTCTTCAAATGTAAAAAATTTTTTCTCATTGAAAGACTTGAAGTTGATAGGTATGAAATCACATGATTGTCACGTCATGATGCAACAAATTCTACCAGTTGCACTGCGTTGAATATTGCCCATCCGTGTCAGAAAGACTATAATGAGGTTGTGTTATTTTTTCAATTCAATTTGTAACAAGGCGATTGATGTGAATGCTTTGAACATTTTCCAAAAGGATGCAATTTTTATACTTTGTCATTTGGAAATGTATTTTCCTCCCACTTTTTTTGATATGATGGTGCATTTAATGATTCATCTGGTTCGAGAAATAAAGCTTTGTGGACCTGTATATCTTCGTTGGATGTATCCTTTTGAAAGGTATATGAAAATATTAAAGGGATATGTTAAAAATCCATATCGACCTGAAGCCTCCATTATTGAAAAGTATATTTCTGAGGAGGTAGCAGAGTTTTGTACGAGCTACTTGGCTACGGCGCAACACATAGGTTTGCCTCCATCTCGCCAAGAACGGGTTAATAATGAGGGAAAGGGGATTCGTGGCTTGAAAGTCAAATCACTGTCAGCTAAACATATGAAGAAGTTAGAATCATATATCTTGAATAACATAGCTGATGTTCAACCGTATATCACATTGCATATTAATGAGTTGAAACAATGTCATCCAAAGAAGAAAGAAATGTGGATTTTGAATGAGCACAACAAAACTTTTTTGCCATGGTTTAAAAAGACCTTGCTTGGTAGATCAGATGTATCAAAGACATTAAAATGGATAGTGGGTGGTCCATCTTTAAATGTGATAACATGGTCCGCTTATGACATTAATGGCTATACATTTCATACGAAAGCTCAGGACAACAGAAGTGCAGTTCAGAATAGTGGTGTATTGGTGTTTGCAGAAGCAATGCATTTTTCGAGTGCTAAGGACAGAAACCAAATTTCGGCATCAAGTGCATATTATGGAGTGATTGAAGACATATGGGAGGCTGATTATTTTAAAATTAAAGTTCCTGTTTTTAACTGTAAATGGTTTATCAGTAACAACAGTGTCAGACACGATGAATTTGGAATGACACTTGTTAATCTGAATAGATTGGAAGACACAGCTGATTCTTTTATAATGGCAACACATGCCAAACAAATTTTCTATGTAGTAGATCAATCAGATATGCAGTGGGCTGTTGTTTTACAAGGGAAAAAACAATATGTTGGTGAGGATGAATTTGATGAAGATGCTGATTTATGTGAGATCCCTACTTCCATGGAAAGATTAACAGAACATAATGATGAGTATGTTGAAGACATGGTTTGTGCCATAAGGAACGATCACGACGAAGGAATTTGGGAAAACAATCCAACTGTACATTCCTAAAATTACAGGTAACACATGTTTATTTCTTTTTTACATTTAGTTTTTTCATATAATGTTAGATATTGTAAGTTTTTTACTTATTAAAACATGTATCAAACCAAAATGATAAAACAATAAAAACCGTAAAGAGGAGAAGTCCTGGGCGCACCGGCTGGCCGGTGGTGGATCACCGGTTGGCCGGTGGTCCAGAGCAAAGCTCTGTCTGGTCCACCGGCCGGCCGGTGATGAGCCAGCGGCCGGCCGGTGGTCCAGACAGAGAGGAAGGCTCTCTGTCTGGTCCACCGGCCGGCCGGTGGTGATCCAGCGGCCGACGGGTGGTCCAGACAGAGAGGAAGGCTCTCTGTCTTGTCCACCGGCCGACCGGTGGTGATCCAGTGGCCGGCCGGTGGTCCAGACAGAGAGGAAGGATCTCTGTCTGGTCCACCGGCCGGCTGGTGGTGATCCAGCGGCCGGCCGGTGGTCCAGACAGAGCAAGGCTCTGGTCCACCGGCCGGCCGGTGGTGAGCCAGCGGCCGGCCGGTGGCACCAGGCAGTGGGCAAGTCTACTGCCTGGGTACTCCGGCTGGCCGGTGAGCTCACACCGGCCGACCGGTGGCTCAGTGAGTCCATTTTTCAGCTTTCTTGGGCCAACTCCTTGGCAACCTTTTGCATGTGTTTACCATGTTTATCATTGTTTAACATGCTTACCATATTACCAATGTTTACTATTATGTAATTTAGTACACATTTCTATTTTCTGATTAAGTAGTACTACAATATTTGAATTTGTATATTTGTGAACTAATGTTTGTTTTTTTGATTTGAAGGAAAATGACAGATGAATCAGTTGATCAGCCACATGATTCTGGAGATGAGCATATTGGTCATACATCTGGGGAGGAACATTCACATGCTCCTATTACGAAAAAGAGTTCAAATGTTGGTAAGCGTGGGTGCACACGTTTACCAAAATTATGACTTTCCCGTACGAAGGAGGAGAGGATAGTCGTGGAGTTTGATGATGATGATCTTCCTAGAGGTCTAAATGCTAAAGATTTTAAGGGTTTTGTAGCAACTCAGGCTAAGAGAAAAGTAAGCATTCTCTATGATGATTGGAGAAGTGTGGATAAGGCGATAATTTCTCAGCTGTGGGAGACCATTTTGGTAAGATCTTTTGCTATTGTTTGACTATTCTTTAAATGTTTCTAGTATATATAATATTTTTAACCTCTTTTTTATCAGATTACATTTGATATTCCTGACACTGGAGGAGTCAGGAAGAAATGCTTATCGTTGGCTGCTAGGAGATGGAGGGATTTCAAATCAACCCTCTCATCTGATTTCATTTATAGTCATAGGAGTCGTGAGAATCCATGTCGTATATATCCTTTTATAGATGAAGACACATGGAGACAATTTTTTGAAAGTAGAAGAAAAGAATCATTTTTGGTAAGGGAAATGTAAACATTTATAAGCTTTCTTATATAAATGATCTTATTATTGTTTTGTTAATGATTACTTATTCTTAATTTACAACAAACAAGGAAAGCTCATCAAGAGATCCAATCTAAAAATGTATACCCTCATAGTTTATCTCGGGGAGGATATGCATTATTGGAAGAACAAATGATGGCAGAAAAATTTCAACAACTAAGAGCTTAGTCTTCAAGCTCTGGAGAGGTGGCCCCTCCATCCCCTCCATCTAGACATGAGAAATGGAAAAGAGCTCGGAAGGGAAAAAAAGGACAATATCTTTCGGAAGAATCAAGACTCGTAGTTGAGAGGATTGTAAGATATCTATTTTATTTATTTAAGTTTACTATTTTCGTCATATATTTCCAATCATTATAGAAATGTTCAATTAATTATTACAGGACTCTCTTGAGGAGCAGAGTTCACAGGGGACATTTACACCATCTGGGAGGGAAGATATTTTATCTGTGGAATTGGGAAAGCCCGAACATCCTGGTCGTGTAAGAGGATATCCGGCAGGTGTATCGGTAAGAAAAGTGTTTCCACGTTCCTCAACTTCTAACGTTGAGGGAGTTTATAAAAAAAAATAGAATCCTTGGAGGATGAAGTCCATAATATTAATGCGACAATGGAGGACAAGATTAGAGCATCGGTGCAGTTTATGTTTGCAGACTTGCAAAGACAATTTCAGGGTGCAGCTCCCACTCCACCTCTCCCAGTAGCTCCCACTCCCCCACCTCAGCCTGCGGACCCCATTTTTGATCCTCCTCCTCCGCCGCAGCTACCTACTTATTGTGAGTTGTATGTTGATGATCCTCAACATCATATAGTTGCATATGGGATGGTATATTGTATAGGAGATACAGTTCATCATCAACAGTTAGAGGTAGAGAATCAGAGGGTCACTGTACAGGATATTATAGATAGATCAGCTCAGATACCATTACCTACAGATGAGGTGACGACAGTTGGACATAGTATCGGCCATTTTTTACTTTGACCTGGTAAGATTTCCTCTTTCTCATAATATTTCAATTTGATTTATTCATTATACATGTTGACTACTATCCTTTTCCTTTGTAGCTTTTTGATGACCCTCAACCCTTTACTGCTGAAGATATCAAACACTTACAAGTGGAGTGGTCAAATTATTTTACAGGTTTGATTGACTTTTAGTTGTTTGTAATGTAAAATGTAATTTTGAATATTGTCAATGTAATTGTGTATTTCGTAGTCGTTTAGGTTGGATTTAGTTTTTTTTGAAGTTGACAGTGTAAGTTTTGAATGTTATATAAGTGAATGTTTAATTTTTCTCTACTTCTTGTTTTGGCCTACTGTTGATGGTTTTTCTGGTCTGGATTTTGGTATGGGGGGAGAGGTTCCAAGGGGGTGGGTGGGTGTTTGGGGGGTGTCCAAGGGATATGGGAGGGGTGTCAAAGGTGTGTTTGGGGCTGTCCTAGGGGTCGGGGGGGGGGGGGGGTGTAAATGAGGGTGGGGGGTGTCCAAGGGGTGGGGGGTGTCCAAGGTGTGTTTGGGGCTGTCCAAGGAGTCGGTTGGGTGTAAATGAGGGTGGGGGGGGGGGGATGTCCAAGGGGTGGGGGGGGGGTCCAAGTGGTGGGGGGGTGTCCAAGGGATATAGGAGGGGTGTCCAAGGGGTGTTTGGGGCTGTCCAAGGGGATGGGGGGGGGGGGGGGGGGGTTTCCAAGGGGTAGGGGGGGTTTCCAAGGGGTCGGGGGGGGGGGGGGGGGTGTCCAAGGGATATGGGAGTGGTGTCCAAGGTGTCTGGGAGTTCTGTCCAAGGGGCCGGTTGGGTGTAAATGAGGGTGGGGGGGCTGTCCAAGGGGTGGGGGGGGGGTGTCCAAGGGATATGGGAGGGGTGTCCAAGGGGTGTTTGGGGCTGTCCAAGGGCTCAGGGGGGTGTCCAGGGGTCGGGGGGGGGGGGGGGGGGTGTCCAAGGGGTCTGGGAGGGCTGTCAAGGTGTGGGGGGTGTCCAATGGGTGTTTGAGGCTGTACTAGGGGTCTTGGGGGTGTAAATGAGGGTGGGGGGGCTGTCCAAGGGGTGGGGGGGGGGGGGTGTCCAAGGGGTGGGGGTGTCCAAGGGATATGGGAGTGGTGTCCAAGGTGTCTGGGAGTTCTGTCCAAGGGGTCGGTTGGGTGTAAATGAGGGGGGGGGGGGGCTGTCCAAGGGGTGGGGGGTGTCCAAGGGGTGGGGGGTGTCCAAGGGATATGGGAGTGGTGTCCAAGGTGTCTGGGAGTTCTGTCCAAGGGGCTGGTTGGGTGTAAATGAGGGTGGGGGGCTGTCCAAGGGGTGGGGGGTGTCCAAGGGATATGGGAGGGGTGTCCAAGGGGTGTTTGGGGCTGTCCAAGGGCTCGGGGGGGGGGGGGTGTCCAGGGGTCGGGGGGGGGGGTGTCCAAGGGGTCTGGGAGGGCTGTCAAGGTGTGTGGGGGTGTCCAATGGGTGTTTGAGGCTGTACTAGGGGTCTTGGGGGTGTAAATGAGGGTGGGGGGCTGTCCAAGGGGTGGGGGGTGTCCAAGGGGTGGGGGGTGTCCAAGGGATATGGGAGGGGTGTCCAATGGGTGTTTGAGGCTGTACTAGGGGTCGTGGGGGTGTAAATGAGGGTGGGGGGGCTGTCCAAGGGGTGGGGGGTGTCCAAGGGTTGTGGTGGGGCTCCAATGTGGTGGGGGAGGGCTGGCCAGGTTGTTAGGTGGGTATAGATGAGGGTGGGGTTCAGTTGGGGCTTGGGGGAGGGCTGGCATGGTTATTTTTGTTTGGTTTCTGGTTTCTTTTTGGTGAGAGCAGTTCAATTATTTAAAAAAAATATCTCTTTCACGTTGGTTATTTTATAACCGACGTGGTAAATAAATCGGTAGGGGTTTATCACGTCGGTTTTTTTCTAGAACCGACGTGATAAACCGTTCCCGGGCCTTTTATCACGTCGGTTCTTAATATAACCGACGTGATAAAAGGCCTGGGAATCGATTTACCATGTCGGTTATTGGATAACTGACGTGCTAAAACGTTTCCCAGGCCTCTTTATCACGTCGGTTATTTCAGAAACCGACGTGATAATAGGCCCGATGAAGGGTTAATCACGTCGGTTATGTCATAACCGACGTGATAAACGATATCCCAGGAGTTTTATAACGTCGGTTTAGAAAATAACCGACGTGATAACCCCCCCCCCCCCCCGCGCATATTTATCACGTCGGTTATTAATGAACCGACGTGATAAACACCGTGATGTTAGGGATGTTACGTCGGGTTTTAAATAACCGACGTAAAAAACGTTATTTATAACGTCGTCCGTATTAACGTCGCCTAAAAACCGACGTAAATAATGAAAAATAACCGACGTAAAAAATGTTTTCTGCACTAGTGGAAGGAGGTGGCATCTTTGGGCTTCGCTTTGGACCAAGCCCAAGCCGAACTCCAGCGTGTCAAGCTTGAACGAAAATGCCTACGAGAGAAGTTCTAGTTAGTAGAGATTACTACTAGGGCAATGTTATCTGAGCCTCCCTCAGATTCTCTCACCATAGCACACCATACATTTAGGACATATGTTGGTGTTATAAGGGGCTATGTGACGAGACCCTAGCTTCTTTGGGTAATCCTTTGGGATGAATAAATTGAGATTTCTTCCTTTAGTGATGTTTGTGAAATTTCAAATGTTCGGATAATTTTAGGATGTATTTTATTGATGAATTTTGGAAAAATGATATTTTAAAATATTTATGTAAACCTTAAATAATTAATGATGTGTAATGATTTTCAAAAAATGGTCTTCTTCAAAAGTGTTCAGTAAGGAATTTGGAGTCTAATAAGATCAACTAAACTTTTAATGAATAATAAATTATTAAAAGTGATTTTACGCTTAGGATTAGTAATGTGACCAAATGGATTAGTAATCTCATTTAAATATTGTTTTAATATAATTTAGACACCTTGATTAAGTAATGTGATTCAATAAAATTGTTAAAAAACGGTTTCATAAATTTGTAATCAAGTATTAGTTTTTTCAGGTGAATAGTGTTTTTTATTTAAAAATTTAATTAAAAATATTTATAAATTCATTTTTATAAAATGGAATTTATTTTTGAACTCAGCGGATCAATATTATCTTATGGTAATTTTTTGGGATTTTTCTGAGAAAGATGAATTTTCAGTGAATCGTAAAAATGCAGTTTTAGGGTTTCGGTATGTAAAATGACATCATAACTGTGTCATGATGATGTCATGAGAAATTTTAAGGGATGATCGACTAAATGGGATGAAGTTTTGTGCGAGGTGTCCCAAGTGGCCAATACCATGGGCAAATACCATGGGCAAGCCCATGGTTTTGCCAAAACCACCAATGAGGTGTCCCTTGGCCAATAATGCCTTGTCCCCTCACTTTCCCTACAAATACCAAGCCCTCCTCTCATCCATTCGACCCCAAAAACCATCCTCAATGAAGTTATGGTCTCCTTATCTCCCAAGTAGTCCTCCCAAGGTTCCCTCAAGCCTCTCAAGGTCCCAACCATTGAGTTTTAAGAGTTACGTTTAAGGTAAGGGATCCGACCTCTCTCTTTCTTTTCAAGTAATCTCTTTTATGTCATTCCTTTTATGCTTCATGTTCTTATGTTGGAGGATGTTATTTTATATTCCTCTTACTTCCCTTTTCATGTTAATATGATTATATATCCCCTCTTACTCTCATCTTTTTGTTTTATGAATTTTTAAGTGGTGCCGTTAAGCTGCTGAATTTTTAAGGGATTCTTTCACCCCTCTCATTTTTCAAGTTCTATTTTAATGTCATGTCTTTAAAGTTCCTTTTTATTATTTTGGGGGTATGATATCAATATCTATCATACTTATCTTTTATGATCATATGATTAGATACCCTATTTGATCTCGTCAACTCATTTTTATTGAAGTTTAAGTGACGCCGTTAGGCTGCCGAATTTTTATATGAGAAATCTTATTTTTGTCTTACTTCCATGTTTTTCATTTCAAATGGTATGTCCTTCAAATTTCATTACCATGATTCATATACTTTATATTCTGTCCCTATACTATTTTTATAGATAATTTATGAGTGGGTGACCCATGTCCCCTCTCTTTTCAACGATTTCTAAAACCCTGTAACGTAGCCGTTATACTGCAGAAAGTTCTTCTCAAAATGCCTCTCTCTTTTCTCAAAATTATTTTATGTTATTAAGTGAATACTCAAAGCTCATATTTATACAGGGGCATTCACATATATATATATCAAAATGTTCTATTTTAAATTATGGGATTTACATACATGAAACCCTCTTTCCCTTTCTGTGGGTTTAAAGTGACATAAAGATCATGTCATTAAAGCAGTTTTTAAAACGTTATGATTATGAAATGAAACCCATTTCTTTTATGATATATGGGTTGTTTATGAAATGATTTATGATTATATAGATGTGGCTCACATGATAATAAATATATATCAAGGGTGCACCCAGATAGCATTCCAATTCATTGGGTAAAGACTTAATCTTTAGAGATGACCTTTTAGACTAATACCTTGGTGAATAACCTTGGTAATTTTTAATGACACCATGGGGATGAACCTTGGTGAAACGAAATGATTGTCAATATTAAATGTTGTAGCCACATCTTCATGTTATGAAAAATGTTATTTTCATTATGATATGCCTCATGATTTCTTTCTCATGCCTTAATGTTCTTTTCATGACCTTATTGAAGCATCTCAAGTTCACATGTAAAATTTTTCTCTTGTTTCCCTTACTGGGCCTTCTGCTCACCCTTTCTTTTGATGTTAGTCCCCAGGTTATGAGATGCAGTAATGAACCTAGTATGAACTTAAGTAGAATAATTTCAAGTGTTTAAGAAGAATTTTTTTGTTGTTCTCATGTATTATGTTCTTGGTTTCCAAGACACTAAACCTTAAAGATCCTCAATTTTCTGTAATGTAATGAACGTTTATGTTATAATAAGGCGGGATGCCATAATTCAGCTGTTTCTCATTGCCATGGCTCTCTATATACATCACGAGTAAGGTTTTCATGGTGTTTTAAGGTACCAAAGGTGGGCACCAAGGTGATCCAATTTCCCCTTTCCTTTTCCTTGAGGCTCAAGAGGCCCTCTCAATGAATCTGCACCATATCATGGATGTCGGCAGGGAATCTCTTTATTCCACGAAGTATGGGTGACTCATAATTTCCCACCTTTTTATTATGGATGGTGTGTTAATCTTTACCAATGGAAGGTGTAGATCCCTAGAAAATCTAATGGGCATCATGGAAGCATATGGGGAAGAAAGCGGACAGATTATCAATTTTAGTAGGAGAAAGGTGTTCATATCTAACAAGTGTTTGGAGAATAGAGGTCACACCATCCATGAGATCTTAGGTATTCAAATGATACATCTACTAATATCCTACCTAAGAGAAACCATTTCAAATGGGAGAATAAAAAAAATATATCTTTGATGATATCCATGAGTGGGTGAAGCTTAAACAATCCTTTAGCTGTTTCTCATTGCCATGGATATGAAGGATTGTTTAAGCTTCACTCACTCATGAATAGAGCTCACCCGACTTCTTGTATATGTCACAGAATCAAGGGAAGGTGGGTGAAGTGGACTCCGGCATGGAGTGGACGAAAACTCAACATTGATAACTCCTTTATTGATTGGGAGATGAGGGGTGGTGGCCGTGTTTTCAGGCCTTACAGGTCTATATTTATCAGCATTAGTGATTTCTATGGAAGGGGATCATCTTCGGGTGTGGAGCTTCATGCCATGCACACCAGCTTATCCTTGTTTGAGTGCTTTAACTTTTAGGTGGATGATATTTTGTCAGAAAAATCAGTTTTCGTCCAGTTTCTCTAAGGAAGGACCGATCCACCTTGGGATCTCAGCTACCTAGTACATCAACACGGAAGTAAAAAAACAGGTTGGGATTGTTTATCAAACGCACCTAGGGTGAATCCAATAATGCATCATACATCTTAGCATGGGACAGAAGACCAGATGATGAGCTTATTGCTTATAGTTTTTGTGGATCCTTACCAAAGAGATGCAACCATATTCTTCTTGGTGATTCTCTTGGACTCCATTGCTATAGGCCCCGTTAATTCATTGTGAGTTTCCCCTATCCTTTCGTCCTTGTATGTTTTCCCAAATTTCTAAATAAAAAGTAATTTTTAGTCCGTCAGCCCTTACAATTGTTGTGTAGTTTTTTTATGAAACAATTATGAATAAATACACAACATTAAATAAAAAATAGGACCTTTTACTGGACTATGTTCTGTATAATTAGATACATGACTTACATTTAAACAAAATACACATATTGAGAACAAAGATTCTTCAACGTATTGCTTCTACAATTGAGTTTCAACCCAACATGTTTTCTAAACTTGAAAAAGTGATTATAATTCGTAGGCTGATAATTTAAAATGCCTAGTAATGTGTTTTATAAAAAATTAATAAATTATATTCGAAAATTTCATTGAAATAAATATACATTCTTAATTCACTTCCTTAAAAAGAAAATAAAATTTCTCATAGCATGCCGACATTTTTTTGAGAGTTACTAAGATTCATTTTTAAAAGAGCCTGTGCTCAGGAAATTCAAATCTTATTCAAAATATACAGAAAAAATGCATTATAAAATATGAATGCACATGAAAAAAAATGAATGAAACGTCTATTTTAAATAATGAACATACTTAAATTTGAATGAAATTTGAGGGGTGAAAATACAAATTTACACATGAACTGTGATTTCTTCTGAATATTCTCAGACAAAAATGTCATTTATTATTCAATACATAAATGAAAATCATAAAATTATAGATAAATTTCTGAACATATTATTAATCCTATTAAATAAATGATTATATATATAAATATACACTTAAATATAAAACATTTTACCATTTTCAATTGATAATGTAAAATCAATTGATACAGGATCAAAAGGGAATGATCATTATCCACTAATATCTTTCTGGTTGAATAATCACGTGGACATTCACATATAGATTAATAATGTGGGAATGAATAATGTGGGACATTATAACCATGCCGTCAGGGCCCCATGAGAAGACCATAAATAACAATATTGTTAAGGTCTTGGGCCAAGACCCTAAATTTTTTTTTGTCAAGGGCTTATTCCAAGACCGTAGTTTCTCTCATGAGATCTACTGATGCATCAAGAGGCTATAGAGTGCCTCACCCTTCACATTAGAAGCCCAATTCAATCCTCAAATTTATAATAAATATATATCATTAAATCAAGGTGTCCCATAGAACATTGATTTATTTGATTCAGAATACTAGATAAAAATTATTTCACTAATAAATTTTTGAGGTGCATAATCTTAAAAAAATTCAAAGTGTCCCATAGCAATTTGATAATTTAAATTCATAATCCATATAATATCATAAAATGATTAATCACACACTTGTAATAAATTTATCTATTTTTAATGCACAAATAAGTAGTGTAATGAAAAAAAATCATATATGCTCTATAAAATCTATGGAATGTAATTTATGAATTATAGTATGATCATAACAAACAATTTGTGGCATTACATGAGGGATGAACGTAGTTTGTCACATTAAATGATTTTTTTTCAAATTTCACATAAATTGATTTTTCTTCCTCATGAAATTGAGAAAAAGGTGTTTCTAAGAGTTTAAAATCACTAAATGTTTTTTTGGAGTATGATAATTACAATTTCTAAATAAAAGAGAATGAAAATATATACTTATGTTGTTTTTTATTAAATTCATTTATATATGTGTATGTGGTTTGTATGCGTAAAACTCTATCAAAATTTTAAAACATGAACCCTCCCATATGAACAAGCACCAAGAAAAACTTCATAAATAAATTTAAATGTGTTTTTTTGTATGTAGGATTATGCATATACCCATACATATGTATGTAAAATTTATAAAAAAAATTGAAAAGTAAGTTAATGAATATATTTTTAGATATATGATCCATTGAAAATAAACCCTTAATATATATATATATATATATATATATTCTGAAAATCATAAGCTGTATATGTGTATATAAACACATATATACACATATATATGATACATTTTTTTTAAAAGAACCTTATACTGTAATACAATTTCATTCTTAAAACTAGTATTACTTTAGATATAGATCTTCTAAATTGAGAAAACATTTCTTATATACGACATTGGTTATAAAGATATGGTATCCACATAGATATACATATTTATATATATGAACATATTTTAGTTTTCATAACCAAAAGTAAATAATAAAATCCTCTTACTTGATCATCATACCATACCATTGTATCTACAAGATTGTTAGGGAAATCTTATTTTACACAAGCAGTTTAATCATATATGTAATTCGAATTAGAGAGATATGGTTTTATGTGTGTGTGTATATATATATGACTATATTTATAATTTAAAAAATAAAATTAAAATAATAAAATTCCATTGATTCATATCAGGGTGATTGAGGGTTTATGATATGAGAGAGAGAGAGAATCAGTTGAGAGAATTTTCCAGTGGCACATTGGTGTGAAATGTGAGGCTTTAAAAAAGAAAAGTTTTCAATTGTTGTTCTGAATTGACCATAGGTAACCCAAACAAATACATTAATTAGTGAAAATCAATGAGCAACAGATTGGTTGACAACCAAAAATAAAAAATTTCTATAGTGAATAGGTTACAAGTCAAGGATGGAGATGGTTGGTTCACCTTTGGAAATATAACAAGGGGCCAAGACAAAAGAAAACACAGTGAGAGTAGAAATATGAAATCATGAGAAAGAGTGGATGGAGAGGGGTCGAAGTCAACAAGGATTGATGAGGACTGGTGTGGCTCCACGAGGAAAAAGAAAGGAGAAACAAAAAATGGCTCAGATCAATTTTGATCTGATCTAATTGTTTGTATTAATCCTAAAAAACATTTAACAAAGGGAAACATGTGGCTGGAAATGGATGACTAGGATGTGGCAGCGGATCTGATCAGATGGGCCAGAATTGATTAGTGAATTTTAAAACAATGGATATACTAGATTAGATTGGAAGGATCAATCATCTACGATCATCTTCACATTTTTAATTAGGTTGAACGGTCCAGATCTAGCGCGTCTAGATAGAACAGTTGAGAAAAACTACAGAGAAGGAATGTGGTGGTGGAGGATTGAACACAAGATCATCATGGATTAACAAGATCTCGTGTGATGTGAGAAACTGAACCCCACATCTAAGGCGTGTGGGTTTTCAGAAATTCCTTATAACCCTCAACAAGAGGTGCTTCCATTTGATGACACAAACACACAATCACGGAATCCTTATACATGGGGCCCCGCCTGCGGACGCTCCGCCCACCAACTACTCACGTCGGACCAGGACCTATACATGGATCTGTGTACATGTTTCCTAAGCTATGCGTACTCTATTCAGTTATACTCAATACTCTTGGGGTGCAGGTATATGGTTATTTATTGGAGTTGACCGGGTCCCCAGCATAGTTGAGGTGTCCCGTTAGCATAGGCATGGCTCCAATTTTTTAATACTTAATTATAAATATTTATAAGAAAAAATTTAGACATATGGAAAATTTTATCCAAATTTATTTTCTTAAATTCTCTTGTTAACAGAAATTATTACCATCAACTATTTCCATGAACTTATTTTCATAAAAACATTTTTAAATAAAAATGGTTTCTATCTTAATTTTAAACACTAAAAACACACAGATACAAATTAATATAAATACCCAAGTTTCTAACTATTATTTTAAAATATTTTAACTCACTAATAAAAACAAAATACTAATGTTTATTACCTATGTTATTAAATGAAAACTATAATTTCATTTAACCAGAGATATTATATAAACTCAACAAACAACTTATAATGGTCATATAAGTTGTGTAAGTATCCATCCACAACATCAATGATCGCTATTTGTTTTTAAGAGGATGGTTCTCTACATTTATTTGACTCATAGAATTATTTCTTTACTTCTTGTTATAAAATTATTTGTTACGGAAGATCTATGGAATGTCAACTACCCCATCGACCTTATTGTTACTCTTGGTGATTTACCGTTTATTTTAATGGGGCTTGCAATGAGTTTTCATATATATTGGTAATCTTTTCTATCCATGTAACATTTCAATTTTTTAATAAATTATTTATCATGGTATTTTTTATATTAGTATAAAATAACACCATTAAACATAAAATAAGACAATAATAACAATAACCTAAAAAATAACATTATTACATTTATAATTAAGTTCATGGAATTACATTCTCCCTCTCTTAACAGAATCAATCCCTCACAATTCTCTTATACTCATACATTCCAAATCAGAAATGACCTTCTAACATCATCCTTAATGTCCCTACAGAATATCATTTATTATTTTTAATTAGAAAAATTTTAATGAAAAAAATTTAATTTATACCTTTACCATGTCCACCACCATTGATAATCTACAAATGACCTGATGTGGATTCTGTGGGTAGTTATTAGTTCCTCAATATCATTGTCCTTGATACACCATGAAATTATATGATCAAACACACACATAAAACACCTGAGTTTGTAGATGGAAGCAAATGTGACGTGGAGATCATAAATTTCAGAATGGATTCATTCCTTATAGATTTGTTGAACTACATAGTTTATGAAATGTCAGATTCCATACAGTCTCCAATACATACTAAAACATAGAATGTGGAACAGATTGGTTGCACAAAGGTCACCCTCCATTGCAGCTTTGTAGAATTTTTTTAAGGCTCGGTTATTCTCTGATAGAGTGAAATATAGGAAGACACCTTTATGGGACATTCCTCTATGCCTATAATCTGCAAGTTGTTCATTTTCCATATGGTGATAGAAATAACTATATTCTTTGAAGAATTTAAGGATATTTGGGTTGGATGAAACTTGGTAGATGTTTTTTCTATACAAATATAAGTTTTCAAAAGGCTGGTTTTCTTCTGTACATGATTAGACAATTATAGTTTCAAGCATCTTAGTAGAAAGATATGGGAGGTAAGTTGGGGAACCCTCTCCTTTCAAATGAAAATTTTATGAACATAATTTTACAAAAGATATTATTCTTAAATTATAACTTTTAGTCTAATTTTCTAAAATTTACTTGGTAGTTCCTCTAATACCAACTATAAAGACCCAAACCCGAGAAACCTGACTCAACCATTATAAATGATTTGTAATTGTTTTATATAAAAGAATTATGAATAAATAAATAACATTAAATAAAACTAAGGACGTTTTAGTAGTCTCGGTTCCATAAAATTAGATAAATGAATTACATTTTAACAAAATACACAAATTGAGAACTAATATTCTTCAACAAATTAGTTCTACAACATTCATTCAACACAATGTGTTTTTAAATCATGGAAAAGTGATTATAATTTCCAAGGTGAGCATTTAAAATTCCCAGAATGGGGTTTTTAAAAATATTTAATCAATTCACTCTAAAAAATTTATTTGAAATAAATATAAATACTTAAATAATTTACTTAAAAAGAAAATATCATTTCTCATAGCATGTCATTATCATTTTTTTGAGAGTTTTTATACTCATTTTTAGGAGAGCCCATGATCGAGAAATTGTATTCTTATTTAAAAGTTTTTAAAAAATTCATTTTAAAATATGCACACACTTGAACAAAAATGCACGAAATTCCACCTATAAGTAAGATAGTTACCATACTTAATAATGTATGCATTCCAGTGGTGAAGATAAATATTTACAAATGAAATAATATTTGGATAGAAATTTATCAAACAATGATGTCATTTATTATTCAACACATAAATGAAAATCATTAAATGATAGATAATATTCGAACCTTATTATTATTCCTTTCAAAAAATTGATTTTCTATATATATATATATATACTTAAATATAAAACATTTCATCATGTGCATTTTGTAATGTAAAATAGATTAATACATGTTCAAAAGAAAATTATCATTAACCATTGATAGTCATCTAGTCAAATAATCACATTTAAATTCACTAACTAGATTCATAATGAGGGAATTCATAATTCGAGAAATCATTACTGTATAATCAAGGCCTCCTTCCAAGACCAAAATTAACCATACCATCAAGGCCTCATGCCAAGACCATAAATAACCATTTTTTTAAGTCATTGGTCCAAGACCATATTTTGTCTCATGAGATATACCGATGCATCGAGAGGCAATTGAGGGCCTCACCCATCACATAAGAATCGCAACGCATTCCTCGTATTTGTAATAAAAATATTTATTTAAATTAAATTATTCAATTTCATATTGATTTATTTAAATTTGTATCATAAATTATAATAAATTCATAGATAAATTCCTAAGGTACATAATCATTAAAAAAATACAAAGTGCCCCATACTTTGTTGAAATTTGTAATTCTAAATCCATATAATATCATAATAATATTAATCTCACACTTGTAATTAATTTTACTATTTTTAATGAAAAAATAATAAGTGTAATGATGTAAATACAAACATATTCTCTAAAATTCATGGAATGTCATTTATAAATTATAGGTTGAACATAACTAACAATGAAGGACATACAATAAGGGGAAATCATAGTTTCACACATGAAATGATAAATTTTTTCATAATTTAACATAAAATTATTTGTTATAACTCATTCAATTGATAAAACAACGTGTTTATAAGAGTTTAAAATCACTAAACATTAGATTAGTGGTCGATAATTACTAATTATAAATAAAAGTGAAAGGAAATCTATACTTTTGTTGATTATTCATATATTACGATATATGTATATTTATAAATATGACTATATATATTCTTATACAAGTGTATGTGGGTTTTATACATAATTTTTTTTCTAAATTTTAAATCAATAACCCTCCCATGTGAACACACAGCAATGAAAAGTTTGTAAATAAATGTAAATGTGTTTGATTGAATATAGGATTATGCATATATGCATATATATTTTCATATCACCGTTAAAAAAATAAAATTTTAAAAGTATGTTAATACATAAATTTTTAGATATAAGATTCATGGAAAAGAAACCCTTAACATGTATATATATATACTCTAAAAATATTACGCTATATGTGTATATACCCCTGTATATACTCATATATATATTAAATTTTTGGAAAATAGAACGTAATACGATAATAAGATTTCATTCCTAAAAACTATATTAAATTAGATATATATCGTCTAAATCAAGATTAAATTTCATATATGTTTTATTTGTTATACGGATATGGTATGAAAACATATATATATATATATATGGAATCCTATGTTCTTATTACATAACTTTTCATTACATTTTACCTATATAGGATCTTTAGAGATTAGTGTCAAGGAAAAAAGTTTCATAACACATGAAAACAAATAAAATTATTTTGATCCTCTTGAAAGGATTCTTGAAATCTTCATCCTATGTACACATACAAAATCTTGTAATCTATGTACATAAATCAAATTATGGGGTGAGAATAAGTCCCATTAACTGAAAAAATGGATAACAATTTACATGTGAACGTGAGAGAATACAGTAAGAATGTGAGGAAATATCATATATTTGTGAGAAGATACATATCATGATAATAAGAACCTGAATCATATCTTGTAAGTGTGTCAAAAAAAATAATTTAGTCATTCATAAGAATACCACCAAGGTCCATACGCATGGTCTCATAAAAATTACCAATGTTATTCAATAATGTATCATAAATTTGTCATCTCTAGAGCATAATTTATTTTCATAATTAATTAGAGCTCTATCAGTGTAAAAGCTTAATATTTCATTATTTTCATGTTAGAAACAAATATCATGATAAAAATTTTGATAAATAACCAAAATAGAATAAAATAAATGGGTATCATATCGAAATCTTGAGGTTTTAAAATTTTCTTAAAAACATGATCATTATGTCACTTTTTACCCACGAATAGGGAATGAGGGTTTTTTGTATGTAAATTATAGAATCGAATAAATCATTTTAATACATGTTGAATACAACTAGAAATGAAATTGTTTTGGGTATTCACATAATGATAGTAAAATAATTTCTTGAAACAAAATAGTGATATATTTTGAGAAGAAAATTCTCCAGCATAATGTCTATGCAATATAGTTTTAGAAAAAATTAAAAAGAAATTGGGAAAGGGTATCCAATTAGTAAATTACTCATAATATAGTATAGGTAAGGAATAAATTTAAAAAAAGAACATGGTTTTTAAATTTTTAAAGACATACCAAATAAAAGAGAACACGAAAGGAAAAGAGTAGTTTGAGAATTCTTTTATAAAAATTCAGTAGCCTAATGACGACACATAAAACATTAGAAAATGATTCGATGAAAACGAAAAGGGTCTCTCAAAATTTAAACATAAAATAGAAATAAATAAGGATATATTATAAAATACCCCATCATAATAAAATGGAAATTAGAAGACAAATCATAAAAGATGTATTGATTAAAATTGAAGGGTGAAATGTTGCCATACCTTGTAGTGTAACTTCTAAAACTCTAGGATTGAAACATTAAGGGATTGAGAAAACAATTGTAGGAATCCTTGGGTGTTAATAAAATTATATCATTGAGGGGTATGATTTTGGAATGAAATAAAATGAAGAAAAGGCTTGGTATTTATAGTAAATGGGAAGGAGTTTTTTATTAATTTTTAAGGACACATCATCAGTGGTACTTGCAAAACTAGGGACTTTACCATGGTATTCACCCATGGTTTTTTCCAATAGAGACACCTAGTATAGTATATTAATCCAAATAAGCCTAAAATAATTTTAAATTACATATTGCTTCATTATGATGTCAAAAAACACACTGAAAACTCAAAAACTGTATTTTTACTATTCACGCAAAAACAAAACATTTTATAAAAATATCATAAACTCAAACCAACTTAATATCAATGTTATGAATTAAAAAATTAACTCAGTTTTGTGAAAATATTTTTCTAAATATGATATATTTTATTGTTTTTCTGTAAAATAACTATTTTCTCATAAAAATACTAATACTTTACTAATAATTTCTATAACAATTATTTACATATAATATTATATCATATTACAATTCAAGATTCCTAAATTATATTTACACATAATTAAGTGAGTTTAACATTCCATTAGCCATATTAATTTTCGTAAGGGTAATATTACTATTCATAATTTACTATGCACCCAAAATTATGTTGATATTATCAAACTCAAAATTTATTACTCATCACAACTGTATATGTATGCCTTTTGAAAATCACTTCACATTCTTAATTATTTAATGTATAAAAAATATCATAAAATAATCCTTTTTAAATATTTATAAATAATATAAAACTTCTAAAAATTCAACTTTTATTTATTTTGACATAATAAATTCAAAAAATTTATGATAATAAGAAATAACATTTTTATTTATGCAAAAGGATTACACAAAGTAACTAAGTCCTCATTAAATATCCCCTTATAACACCTTTATATGACCTAATATTAAGTGTGCAATGATGATATATTCTTATAGAGGCTCATACAACATTGCCCGAGTGGTGATTTCTATCATCTTGAACTTCCCCTAAATGAGATTATGTTCAAAATTAACATGTTGAATCCCGTCTTGGGATTGGTTTGGGGAAAATCCCAGTGATGCTACCTCCATTCCAAGCTCCAACATATGGGATTCTTATGGCTTGAGTCTACATGATGAGGCCATCGACTCTTCTCTATGCATTGATTATATATTATTATTTCTATTTTAAACAAATATTATAACGTTAAAAAATATTATTGTCTCCATCCATCATATTGAACAATTGAAATATAATGATCAAAACCTGATAGTCACATTTCAATTATACTCATTTTATTAAAAATATATATTTTTGTTGAGTACAAAATAAATTAACTCACAAATTTTTGAAACAATGTATTATTCAAAACATCAGGTCATCATATTCTTCCCCCCTTAAGAAATTACATCGCCAAATTTTCAAATTGTACCCTTTGAAGAGAAAACGTATGGGGTCTTCTACCTCATAGAATATTCTAGTTCCCATGTTGCCTATTCGTGTTTTTGGTTCCCCCCACAATATTTAACAACGTGTGTAGTCCTATTTTTTAGAACCTTGTCTCTACGATCCATGATCTCCACTGGATACTCCACATAAGAGAGATCGTGTTCCAGTTGCACCACCTCTGGATTTAGTACATGTGATGTGTTAGGTGTGTACTTCCTCAAGAGGGATTTGGGGAAGTTATCATGAACTTGTGCTAAATCCGGAGGAAGTGCAAGCTGATAGGCTACTACTCCTATACGATCATGGATTTCATTTTTTCCAATGTTTCTAGGGTTGATCTTCCCATTCTTACCAAACCACATGAATCTCTTCAATGGCGAGATTAAATGAAATACATTATTTCCAACATCTACCTCCAAGCCCCTTTGATGGATGTTGTAATAGTTATTTTTCCATCTTCGAGTAGCCTTAATGTGATTTTGGAAGGATTAATCCTTTTCTGTCATATCTGGCACAAGCTTAGGCATGTGATGCATTATCTTAATAGCTTCATCCTGACAAGTATTAGTTCTCAATTTCTTCCCTATAGAGCTTCATAGGGTTCCATTTGAATGCTTGATTGTAATTTGTTGTTTAATGAGAACACAACTAATGGGAGATGTTGATCACTTCAACCATTAAATATCATTGATCTTGTTCTCAGAATGTCATCGAGTTTTTTAATAGTCCTTTTTTATTAGCCATTCGTTTGCAGGTGATAGGTTGTACTGAAATTAAATTTGGTACTCAGATCATGTTAATACTTCTCTAGAATATTGATGTAAGCCTTGGATCATGATTAGATATGATCGAAAATAGAACTCCATATAGTAATACTAGTTCCTTCATGTAAATCCTGGAAATTTGATCAAGGCTGAATTCTTCCCAAATAGAGATAAAATGGGTTGTCTTGGTGAGATAGTCTACTATAACCCATATCTCATTATTTCTTTTAGAAGTTCTCGAGAGACCAATGACAAATCCCATTGTGATATTGTCCCACTTCCATGATGGAATGGGTAGTGGTTATAAAACCCCATTTTGAAGTTGCTGCTCTGGATTCCATTGCTGGCATACCAGGCACCTTGTTGTGTAGTCATCAATTTCATTTTTCATGTAATCCCAACAATAATGATCACAATGGTCCCTATACATTTTCGGGATTTTCGGATATATTGAGAGTATTGATCTATGAACTTCATCCATCATATCCTTATTTATTTCTATAATAGATGGAACACATTGTCTTGTAAGAAATTTTGGTATACTTTATTGATCAATATTGAACTCTGGAAACATCTCATCCTTCACAGACTCAAACTTCTTTTGTAACAAAGGATCTTTTTAATGGGATTTCTTAATCTTCTCTAGTAATGACGTATTAGTAAAAAATTTTCTTTGGTTTGATGATGTCACATTCATTATAACTCTCATGACCACTTTCATCAGGCCTTGGACCAAGGTATCTCTTTGGATCCTCATCATGGATTGAGAAACTGGGTCTTTTATACATAATGCATCTATGACGTTATTTTCTTTTCAGGGATGAAAATGAATTGAACAATAATAGTATTTAACAAGTTCTAACCATCTTCTTTTTCTCATTATCAATTCCTTTTTTTTAAAAATACTATTCAAACATTGATCGTCTTTATATATATCACATTTCTCCCCATAAATATAGTTCCTTCATATCATTAGGGGAAAACAACTGCAACCAACTCAAGATCATCTGTGGGGTAACTCCTCTCATGAGTCTCCAATTATCAAGATGCATATGCAATCACCTTGTCATTTTCCATTAGGGCGTATCCAATACCTTTTAGAAATGAATTTCTAAAAATATTGAATCCTTCTCCAGTTGAGGGCAGAGATAACACTAGGGCAGTAACCAATCTATTCTTCAGCTCTTGGAAACATTCCACACACACCTTTGTCTAGACGAACTTGACCCATTTTTGAGTTAACTTGGTTAATGGATTAGAACGACCTGAGATTTTTTTCACAAACCTCATATAATATCCAAGTATTTCAAAGAAACCATGAATCTCTGTTATTTTTGTCGGTATAGGCCACTCCTCTACAACATATATCTTTATATGGGAAACTCTGATTCATTCATTGGTTATAGTGTTCCCCAAGAAATGAACTTGTTTTAACCAAAATTCACATTTGTTAAACACTCTAAAAATCTTCTCCATCCATAGTTTTTTCGAAATAACCCTTATATGATCCTAATTCTCTTGGAAACTTTTGGAATATATCAAAATATCATTAATAAAAACTACCACAATGTAATCAAAGTAGAACTTAATGAATCTATCTATAAAATCCATAAAAATACGAAGATAAATAGTCAATCCAAAGGAAAAAACAACAAACTCATAACACACATATATTGATAGGAAGATAGTTTTTGGAATATTTTCTTTATTCACCCTCAATGGATGAAAACCAGATCGAAGATCAATCTTAGAGAAGAATTGATCCCCATGAATATTTTCAAATAAGTCATCAATTATTGGAAAGGGTATTTTTTTCTTTACAGTGATCCCATTATGTTCTTTATAATAAATTAATAGCCACACTGATCTATCCATCTTCATCACAATGAGAACAGGTGCTCCCCACAGAGACACACTTGGTCGTATAAAACCCTTATCCTAATGATATTGAAGTTTTTTCATTAATTCCTTCATCTCTACATTTTATATTATTTTCTGGGTCATTGATATGAGATGAGATCCAGGTATGAGTTTAATGGGGAACTCTACCTCTCATTCTGGGGGAGTTTTGGGTAACTCCTCAGAAAAGAGGTCAATATATTCATGGACGTTGGGGACAATTTCTATCATTATACTCTCATTTCCATATTCTTATTCACTGATCAACTCCATATAGATTTATATAAGAGGTTCTTCTAGATAAATATTTGGTCAATAAATCTCTCCTAGGAATAAAAATGTAGGTTTCCCATTCAATACTTCTGAGATTTCCTCAATTCATCATTTTATTTTTTTCATTATACTTTGAACCCCATTCCATCCCTTTTTATAAAGTCAAATTCTTTCAATGTAATTAATACTATATTTTTTATAAGATTGTGCTATCTAATGTAAATAATAGATTTTAGAAATAATATTGAAGATTGGATAATCCCTCTAGGAGACTTGAATGATAAATGTATTTTTAGAAATTCAAGGGTTGATTCTAAAATATTTTAAAAATTAGAGGAAATAAATTAATGGATAGAAGAAGAATCAAACAAAGTACTTCATATATTTGAGAAAACAACAAGAGTACCTACCATAACATCATATCGAGCTTCAACAATAGGTGTTGTGAAAGAAAAAGCACGACCGTGCTCTCTTGGCCTTTGTTGAGGCTAAGGATGATTCCCCTCCACCGCCCTCAAATTTGGATAGTGATTGGAAAAGTGCCCATGATTTCCACACTTGAAGCATTGGACTTTAGGTTGGTCATGCACCATCTTCCAATTGTCTTTAGTGTTGGAAATTTTATGCTTCTCCTCACTATGAAAGTGCCAACCAATATGACCATCTCTTCAACACTAGTATCACTTCTAGCTTTCATGTAGGCAGTTGTCCAAATGCTTGTTCCCACATATATTACATGTAGGAAATTTTACTTTCTTGCCTCTTACAACCTCATCAAAGCTCATACCTAATCTTGGGTCTATTTATATCTTGTTTTCATTGGATTTATGAGACTATTGTGTCTCACCGAACACTAGTTCTACTTTAATAGCAATATGTACGATCTCCTCATAGTAATCATAGTTCAGTTGGATAGATTCTTCTGTAGATGTGGTATTATACCACCAAACAATATATCAGCCTTTCCATTAAGATCCTTGGAAATGCTTGAGGTGTAATAGAAATTTTTTGTGATGTTTATCTCATATCTTCTAACATATTCATTCTCCTTCTACTTCAGCTCGAGAAACTCCTTCTCCATTTTTGTTCTCATCGATCTAGGGAAATACTTATTGAAGAAGATACATATGAGCTCTTCATGCTCCGTATCTTCAACCTTCACTCTTGGTCTCATGTTTTAAATTAGTTCCCAACAATGATAAGATTCTCCCTCTTAGTTTAAAATATCAAGTCTGACCTTCTCTTTTTTTGAATAGTGGAGAACAAAAAAAATCTTCTAAATATAGCTGGTCCACTATTCAGAAATCATGGATTGGTAGATCCAATGATAGTTAGTTTTCATTGAAACATAAAAGGCTCAACAGATGGTTGTTCCATTCACTTTGAAATTTTTCTCTCATCTTGATTCATGTTCTTTCCCATAACATTAGATAGTTAGTTTCTCGTTCTCTCGAAAGTTTCAATTTCAGATTCCATAAAAGGGACATAACCGCATGGCCCATTGTGGTCAACATTTTCACGGTTCCACCTATTGCAATCCATTTTGTAAAATAATAAAACCGTAGTGGGAAGATTATTTAATTTATGAATATTACAACTATAAAGGATCTATATGTCTTAAAACATTATTCTTAAAATTATTAATCTTTAACAACAATTGCATTTGTCTATAAATCCTTCATAATGATTTCTAATGATATTGTGATTAACAAAACATATCCCCAAAAAGTGTAAAACTAGGAGTGATGTAAGGCCATTTATCATTCCCCAGTTCTAGTTCCAGTCTTTATCAAAGCGGTTTTTTTGGTATTTACCCCTTGATAAGTATGTTCCCACACAACATCCACTTCTTCGTATCCATACATGGATCTATTTGTTTGGAAACCACATATATAATATTTCACCAAACTAAGAAGAATTTTTCCTATATTTAAACTTTTATATAGGGTTCTTCCTACTATTTTTGTAACATAATATCCACAAATAACTAAACTATCCTTTGATACCAACTATAGAATCACGGCTTCCTATTACATAACATTCAATTGCATTTTAAAACTAGAGGATCTTTAAAGATAATTTTCATTAAAAAAGGTACATAATAAATGCAGACATATAAAATTATTTTAATCATCATGAATGTTATATTGAAATTTCAATTCTAAGTAAAATTACTAATTATAATAACTTGGGGACATATATCAATGGAAATGCTTAGAAAAAATCCATGTATGGGAAAATAGGGAGAACAGGGAAAACGGTTTACATGTAAACATGATAGAATATAATAAGAATAAGAGGAAATATCATAAAGGAATGATAAGAGACATCTAATGACAATAATAAAATTAATTATATCTTGTAAATGTGTCTACAACATTAAATTAATACATTCATAATCTTATCACCAATGGCTATCTCCAAGGTGTTATAAAAATCACTAAGGTTATTCACCAAGGATTAATAAAACTTTTCATCTCTAGAGATTAATTTCTTTTCCCAATGCATTGGAGTGATATCAGGGTGAACCCGTAATATATATATATTTTCATATTATCCATATATATCATGACAATATATTTCATAAATAACACAAATAGAATAAATGAAGTGGGGTTCCTATCAAAATCGTGCTATTTTAAAAAGTGCTTAAAACATGATCATTATCTCACTTATATCCCATGAAATGGGAATGATGGTTTTATGTATGTAAATTATAAAATAAAATAAATAAATTTTATGTGTGGATGAATTCCCTCCGAAATTAAATAGTTTTGGGAGTTCAAATAAAAAAAATTATTGAAAAAAAGAGAGATATTTTGAGATGAAAATTATTCATCATAATGGCTATGCAAGATGGTTAAAAAAATGATAAAATTAAATGGGAAAAGGGAACCTCATAAAAAATAAATCATAATAAATTATAGTCAAATAATGAAATTAAGATAAGAACATGGTATGGATATTTGAATGGAATTTCACATAATAGATAACATGAAAGGAATAAAGATGTCTGATAATTCCCTTATGAAATTTCTTGCAGCCTAACGGCGTCACATAAAACATCAGAAAAATAATTGATGAGGGAGAAAATCATCTCTCGAAATTTGAATAGAAAATGAACAGAAATAAGGATATAAAAGAACATACACAAAAAAAAGAAAATTAAAATTAAAATACATAACATAAAATAATTATTAACTAAAAGAGAGGGCTAAAGGGTTCCCATACCTTGAAGATTAACTTTGAAAACTCTTGGAATGGAACCTTATGGGATTGAGCACAATTTGAGAGGACTTATTTCATGGATATAATATCCACATTTCTATAGGGATGATTTGGGAATGTAATAATATGAAGGTATGTCATGGTATTTGTAGTAAATGGGAGGGAGTCTTTTTAATACTTTTCAAGGACTCATCATTGGTGGTATTGGAAAAACCATGGGATTTACCATGGTATTTGTCCATGGTTTTGTTCACATGGGACACCTCATATAATATTTTAATCCCAATCATCTTAACAACATTATAAATTAAATAATACATCATTATGATGTCATAAAACACACCAAAAAATCAAAAACTATATTTTTACTATTCACTGAAAAACAAAACATTTTATAAAAATTTCATAAATTTACCGTAACCTAATTTCAATTTTATGAATTAAAAAATGAACTCCATTTTATGAAAATAATTTTCTAAATATGGGACATTTAATGTTTATGTTAAAATAATATTTACCCAAAAAAATAATAATACATAAATAATAAATTAGGAAACAGTTATTTACTTATGCTATTATATCATATTACCAGTCAATAAGCCTAAATTATATTTATTCTTAATTAAGTGAGGTTACTATTCCGTTTTTCATTTTACCATTCATAAGTGTAATGTTAATATTCATACTTTTCTATTCACTAAAAATAAAGTTGATCTTATCATACTCTAAATTTCATACTGATAACAACTATATATGTCCATTTTTAAAAAATAATTTCACATTATTAATTATGAAAATTATGAAAATTATTTTAAAATACATTTTTTCCAATATTCATCCATAATATAAAACTTCTAAAAATTCATCATATATTTATTTTGACATGTGAAATTCCAAAATATTTCCATAATAAAAAATAAAAATTTTATTTTTACAAAGGAATTACAAAAATTAATTATGGCCTCATTACATATACCCTTATAACACCTCTATAGGACCTAAGAGTAAGGTCTGTAATGGTGGTAGAATCTTTTTGTGTCTCGGAAATGAGGGCCCGAGTGGTAATTTCTATCAGCATGATAATATCTTGAAGGTGATTACAAAATATCTTAACTTGATGAAGCTCATCTTGGGCTATATCTAGAGAAATGCCTAGTTATGCTACCTCATTCCCATGGTATGAAAAATGGGCATCATATTACCTGAGTTTACTTGATATGGCCATCAACTAGTCATTTTACATTAATTATCCATTACTATTTCTATTTTAAAAAACAATTATAACATACAAATTTATTATTGTTTCCAATGGTAATATTAACTAATGGGAATATAATGGTCAAAACCCCTTGGTCACATTTCAATTTTACTCCCTTCATTAATAAAAGTATATAGTTTAGTTAAGTACAAAATAAAATTAGAGACAAATTCAGGAGTCAAAACATTATTCAAAATATTGGTTCATTACAATATAAATGTATATATATATATACATATTTTATTTTACATAACCATAAAAAAATAATAAGATCCCTTTACCTGATCATCAAACCATACCATTGAATCTATAATATTTTTCGGGAAGGATCTTTTTAAAAAAGTAGTTTTATCGTATATATAATTCAAATTATAGAGATATAGTTTTGCGTGTATATATATATATAACTATGTATATATATATAAGTTTACCAAATCAAACAAAAATAATAAAATTCCCTTGCTTGATTCATATAAGGAGAAGGTTGAGGGTTTCTAAATCGAGAGAGACATACTTGGTAGAGAGAATTTTCAAGTGACACTTGGGTGTGCAAAGTTGGTTTAAAAAACAATGTTTTCGTTTTCTATTTATATTTGACCATTCCAAAACCCAAAAAAAACATTAATTAGAGAAAATCAATGCAAAACTTTTTTATTGACACCCTAGAATATAAAAATACAACAGTGAAGAGGATCCAAGTCAAGTATGGATATGTTTGGTTTAAAATAACACAACCATTTGAAATAAAAAAGGGGACGTGACCAAAGGATACATGACCAGAGTGGAATGATGGAATCCTGGGAAAGAAGGGATGGAGAGGGGCCAGTGACTACAATGTCAGATGGGCACTGGTGAAACTCCACAATGAATAATAATGGACAATGAATGGATGACTCAGTTCTATTTTTATCTGATCCAAGGGTTTGTGTTAACCCTAAAAATATTTAAAAAATGAAACATGCTGCTTGAAATAGACAACAAGGATGTGGATGAAAATCTGATACGATGTCCCAAAATTGATAAACATGTTTTAAAATGATAGGAATACGAGGTTAGATTGAATGGATCTGACGATTATGATCATTTGAACATCTTTAATTAGGTTGAGCAGTAAAGATATTGCACGACCAGATTGAATGGTGGCGAAAAACTACGGATAAAGAATATAGTGGTGGGGGTTCGAATGCAGGATCTGCATGCACAACCTTGAACTCATACAGTGATATCCTATTCTTGAGATCCCAAACCATGAGAAATAAAATACCATATCAAATGCGAGTGTGTTTCTAAGGATTCCCTACAAGCCACAACATACAAGGCATCCATTCGAGGACACAAAAAAACACTCATGGGGTCCTTATATGCAGGACCCCACCGGGGGTGCTCATCTCACCCTCTTCTCATGTATGACCAGGCCCTATAAACGGGTCCGTGCGTGTGTAGCCTAATCTATGCATGCCCGGTTCACCTACTATTCCTACCTCCTTAGTTGGGGGTAGACTTCTACTTACTGGGGTTGACCGGGTCCCCTATCATAGTTAAGGTGTCCCCTTATCTTAGGGATGGTTCCAATTTATTAATTCATAATTGAATGTCATTAAAATTAAAATTTATGACATAGAATATTTTTTATCCAAAATTATAACTTTTAATTACCTTATTAACACCCTTTATTACCATAAACTATTTTGATGCACTTCATTACATAAAAAAATCCTATAAAAAACCATTTCCATCAAAATTTTAAACATGAAAAACACATAGAATATGTTTAATATAAACACTAAAGATCCATAATATTATATAAAAATATTTTAACTCACTAATATACAAAAAATAACAAAAAATATTACCCATTTTATTAATTTAAAACAATGATTACATTTAACTAATAATATTATTTAAAAAACACAAAAACCACTTATAATGGACATATTGGCCAAATATGTTCCTATCCCAGGCATCAAAGATCATTACTTGTTTTTAAGAGGATGGTTCTTTATATCTCTTTGATGCATAGAAATATTTCTTTACTTCTTATTATATGGTTTTTTGTTACTGTATATCCAAGGGATGTCAACTACACTATCGGACATCTTGTTAGGCTTTGTGGTTAAAAATTTGTTTTAGGTGGGTCTTACTATGTTTTTTCTTAAGTAGTTTAAATATTTTACTTCCATGAAATATTTCAATTTTTGAGTAAAATGATTCTCCATGTATTTTGTATATTAGTATAAAATAAAACCACCTGACATAAAATATTACAATAATAACAATAACCTAAAAGAATAATATTATTATAGTAATAATTATGTTCATGGTGTAACATATCTTGTATAAAGAAAAACAGATTCCGTGCTTTATTAGGAGAATAAAATTTATCAATGAGTTGTTCTGGGAACATTGGGTCTCATAATCTCATGATTCTTAGGGCCTAGTCTCAGAATATTCCCATTTAATTTATAATAAAAATAGAATAAAATTCAAGGCATTATAAGTAGGACCATCAGAATTTCTACAGTTTATTGTAGTTTTTTTTTTGACAAAATAAGACGGATCCATTAATGATGGAGATCAGCAGAAATACAGGAGCATAACCACGATGGAAAATGATTGAACCAGAGAAAATCCTCGTAGGGAGGGCCAATGCCTGCCATCTTGTGAGCGGCTTTATTCGCTTCCCTTCTAATAAATGAGAAATTGCAGGAATTGAAGCCTTGTCTCCGCGAGTGAATACACCGGATAATGGGAGCGAAAGGTTGAAGCCCGCCGTCAGTGAGATTGATGGCATTGATTACAGTGAGACAGTCGGATTCGATGTGAATGGAATCCCAACCGCAATCTTTTGCGAAGTTTAATCCAGCAAGGATGGCGGCGGCCTTCGCGACTGAGGGCTCCCAAAGTGCATAACGTGCTTCGTATTTGGCAGCGATAAGATTTCCCAGGTTGTCTCGGGCCAGTAAACCTAGTCCAACTGGGCCATCCTTAGGGAGAGAGGAATCCACATTGATCTTAAAAATCCCTTCCGGTGGGGGGCACCAATGTTGGGGAAGAGGAGGGTGGGTGGAAAGTCTTTGTTGTTCAGGGTGGTTCTACCATACCGCAATCCATGACAATGCCCGGTCAATCCAAAATCTGGGGGGCCTCCGGAAATGATTGAAAATGGCCTCGTTCTGCCTATTCCAGATAATCCAAGCCAAAATGCACAGGGCGCCTGCTTTAGCCGGCGAAAAGGAGGAGCACCATCGCATCAGGAGAGATGTAAGATCTGAGGCGGTGTCCGGGAACAGCTCTATAGTTGATCCCCAGCCATTCCAAATCTCCTGAGCCCCGGGACATTGAACAAGAGCATGGAAAGGGGATTCAGTCACAGAAGGGCAGAAAGGGCAAGAGTTGTCGTTTGAAAAGTGTCTGTAGACAAGGAGGCTCTTAGTTGGGAGGATACCAGTACACACCTGCCACCAGAAAAAGCGAACTTTAGGGGGAACATTAAGCTTCCAAATTGATGTCCAGGGCCTCGCATCTCCTTCTGAAATCTGAGCAGAAAGAGCTCGCCGGTAGCCAGCTTTCACTGTATACTCACCTGAGCTGTCGTTTGTCCAGTAGAGATGATCTGGCCCTGCGTCTGACACACAGGGAATACTCAGAATAATTCTCCTATCCCTCTCATTAAACCAGGAGAAGAGTTTTTCCAGACACCATCCCGCCCCTTGATCATCAAAAAGACAACAGACTGTGGCATGTTCGGATCCTGGATAAACAGGGGATGACGCCTTCGTGCCTGTCTGATCAACAAGCCAAGGATCGGTCCAAATCTTGACCGTAGAACCATTCCCAATCCTCCAGCCTAGCCCTTTCCTCAGTAGATTACGACCGCCCCAAATGCTTCTCCAGAGAAAACTGGGTCGATAGCCAAGATGGGAATCCATAAAATCCTTATGTGGGAAATATTTAGCCCGGAGAACACGAGTGCATAGGGATGATGGGTTATTAATCATACGCCAACCTTGTTTAGCCAGCAAAGCATCATTAAAAAGAGAAAGGTCCCGGAAGCCCATTCCGCCTTCAGATTTTGGTTGACAGAGAGCAGACCAGGCGATCCAATGGACTTTATTTTTTCCGTCCTTTCGTCCCCACCAAAAGTTAGATGTACTGGATTGAATCTTTGAAAGCACCACGTCAGGGAGTTTAAAAATAGACATCAAATAGCTGGGGACAGATTGAAGTGCCGCCTTGATGAGGATTTCCTTGCCGGCCTTGGAGATTTTTTTAGGGGTCCAACCTTGTATTTTTCTTTCAATTCGATCCACAATAGCTGAACAGATTTCTTTCTTTGACCGTCCAACCACCGTCGGGAGCCCAAGATACTTCTGGTGCTTATCGACCCTAGGAATGCGTGCTAAAGAGCAGAGATCTTCTCTTTTCGGCTGGGGAACTCCAAAGCTGAAAGAAATTTCTGATTTACTCTGATTGATCATTTGTCCTGAAGCCCGTTCATACTGTTGTATCGCCTGGCAGATTGCAGTACACTCATTAGGGGTAGCTCGAGAAAAAAGAAGGCAATCATCAGCGAAGAAGAGGTGGGATATCGGAGGGCCCTTGCGACACGCTTTCGCCCCATGGATAATGGAAAGCGAGGCTGCCCTGGAAAGGAGGTTAGAAAACACATCAGCCACTAAAATAAAAAGGAAGGGTGAAAGAGGGTCTCCCTGGCGAAGCCCACGGGATGGGGAGAAGCCTCGGGTGAGCACCCCGTTGACATTAATGCAAAAGGAAACTGTCGAGACGCATTGCATGATCATGGCAATCCATTTGGTGCAGAAACCCATCTTGAGCATCACAAATTCGAGGAAGTTCCATTCCACTCTATCATAGGCCTTAGCCATATCCAATTTCCACGCCATGATCCCTCTCTTCGCTCGTGTACGCGTTTTCATGGAATGGAAAATTTATGGTGTTTTTAGCAGCCTTGGTAGGTAGTTGGTGCACCAACTCCACCCACTATGGTAGGAGGGTATTGGTGGTGGTTAGTGGGGGAGTTGTGTTAAACATAACACCTGTCAGCATGCCTGTTCATAGTGGTCCATGAGATCTTCTAGTTTCCATTAGTTTTGATCCAGTTGAGCTATTGTTATTGAGAGAGATCCCTTGAGATCTCCATATATGATAAAAATAGAGGTGTGGGTGGGGTATATTTTAAAACATTATTCATGTTGAAATAATGTTTGTTTTTTCCTTCCATTAACATCTCTTCATGATCATCAAAACATAACATGATGGAAAAACTATCATTCACTATTATCTTTTTTTTATTCAGCACCACTACTATAAGGCATCTTTTGTGATCGTAGCTTCCTTCACTCCCAAAAAAATGGTAGAACATCTAGCTCTAACACTAAATAGTAGAAACATTTTTATTTCAAAGGTAGCATAGTTTTTCATATCTAAAATTGAATTAAAATGTACAGTGATGGTAAAACAACCTAATATATACCTTTTTTTAGTATTGATAGCTACATATACCCTTGAAATTATAGCATACTACTTTACTTCAATGGTAGATCATTCTACCGTGCGATGATAGTTCGTGTGATAGTAGTTTGCACAACAGTATCACATCAGCGGTATCAAAACCTCGCTACAAACAGCTAGTTTTATTAATCTCTATTTAATGAGATTTCTAAATTAATAATAGATATTATTTTCATTACTCCATTAGAAATAAATTTCCTTTAATTATATTTTCTTTAAAACATATTTACAATTTTAAAAAAGTATTTCACACATATTATAGACATACATAGATGAAATATGTATTTTTTAAAGATACTTTTTTAAGTGAATTTTTTTATGAACCCATAATCATAAAGATAATTCATATTATTTTTTACAATTTAATAAATTTGAAATATATATGCTTGAACTAATAATTATAGTGCAGACATTATGATGTTATTATATGTAGAAATAAAAGAGTTTGAAAACAATATATATTGATCACAATATTTAAAAATGAAGCTAATGGTAGTATTATGTTTTCTTATTCACCAACTCATGGAATAAAATGATGGGATATCTAGACATGCCTAGAAGGTATTTTATTTAATGAAGTGTGATTAATTAATTTTAGGTCATAAAGGGATTAAAAATAAACAAGATACTATTTATTAAAAAAAACATGTAATACACATTCTTGTAATACATATGATCAAGAAATTATGCACTTTCAATTCCATTGATGTGATCATGAAGGAATTTTTGTGTTCAACTCCTTACAGCTGGCGTGATCACAATCATTAAGCATTATATTCTTCATCATTTGATCCTTACTGGGTCAATTTTTTTATATTACATCATGCAATTTTCTATAATATATTTGTAATTGTTTATGTCCAGTTTATGATTTACCTAATCAAAATATAGTATCTATCTTGGTTAATCTACCACCCAAAAGGATGTTTTGGTTTGAGAGTCCTGAATAAAAGTCAGGCCCATACAAAGTTAATACTCTTACAGAGAGTCTAGTTTGTTCATAAAGGTATTTGTAAAAGGTAGATATATAATAGGTTATCATGCCTATAAAATTTATTTTCATAGTGGGTACCAATATTCTCACAGATTAGGGATAGATGATGAGTGGACTAGGATCATGGTGATCTGAACGAGTATAAAATTACTATATTATTTCATTTAATTTCTTCTACACTATAAAATTTTACTACAACACTTACTATAGTTTCTTCAATTAATAAAACTATGATTAATGTTTCTTTTGAATTTTTAAACCACTATTCATCCCCATCTAGCCTACTTATTCATCAATACCAACACAAAAGTTCATGTTACGTCCTTGTCTATGATTTTTTAAAACCTTTGACTATTTTAATTCATTTGTATTTAGTTTTGTTGTTTGTTTTTTAACTACTTTGAAAACGTAAAAATCTTAGACCTAACAGTATATAGAAGAAAATAAATGTTCATAAATACGGAAGGTATTAATTCCATTGATGGATGAATTCCATAAAACCCTCTATTTTATGATGTAATTGATTGTACATACTAGTATGACCAAATGGAATCTTATCTGAAATAACTATGTGTGTGTCATTGGACTATCATAGAGATGCCATATGAGCTACTTAATTTTGATCCAAAAACATCTTTATTCTTTAAATTGTTTCAAATAATATTGATAATAATTTTTTAATGATATGTTCTTAATCATATTTCATTAGATTATTTCACTCAAGTGGTGTTTGTTAATATTTTTAAACTCATTAAAAAATTCCTTATCGTGTTTGTGTGTTTATGAAACATATTGTTTTATTTATTATATTTTCTTTTAAATTTGTTCAGTTTTATATTTTTATATATCTTATTAAACAATTTTATTTGTAAAATGACAATAACAATAATTCAAAATGTTCTTTTGATTATTATAATCTTAATTATACCGAATTATCATTATTTTTGTTCTTTTTGATAAATTTCAAAAAGGGGGATAACATTTGTGTTTTTAATTAAAAATTTAGATATTAAATTTATAAAAATGGATAGATTGTAGTGTTGGGAATTTTAATTTTGTTTTATTATTTTATTAAATTGTAAATTTTTTTAAATAGATATTGAAAATCTCCTACTTAAAAAACCATTATTTGAAATTGAAAAATCCCTTCTTTTTTATCCTTCATTGATAATTTGTAAAATCCATTTAGTTTAAACTGCATTATTTAGAAACATTTATTGATAATTATTTAATTAATATTATTTAAATTTAAATGATATTAATTTTAATTTTTGTTTTATAACACTATAATTAATGTCTAATTGCATTTGAACTTAAATTGTATACTCTCTTATATTTTTTTCCTCTCATACTTAATAATATCATATGCTTTAAATGTTTATTGCATTATATTTAACACCACATATGTTAATCTATATTTAATGTTATAATGTGTTACTCATTTGATTAAAATATGAATTTTTGATATTGATCAAATGCATACATATATACCTACACACACACACACACCAACACACACATAGATATATATATGTGAGTGTGTGTGTTTATATATATATATTGGACATTTTTTAATAATTATATATATATATATATTTGTTTTATTTAAAACTATATATACACACAACCACACACACACACACACACATACATAGTGTATCATCTTATTCCTCCATAATCTGCATGTGAGCACCCGATCATCCATGGATGCTCCTTCTTCCATGTGCGCACAACTCGAGTACATCACATGTTCATCTCTAACAGCATCTCAATCACCTTCATCATATTTTGATTCCAAATCTCTGAGCAACTCCATGTTCAAGATACAAAAAAGTGCTTCTCTTTTCCTTTCACTAAAACTAGACATCCCATTCTAGCTTAGTATATGACATAAGTCTCCTTTAACATCACTCTACAAGCACCTTCATGTTTTGACTAGACTGTGCTACTACACCACCAACCCGCACTAGTAAAAGAAACATGCTTAAGCTTATCCTTCTCCAGTGATAAAAATCTCACCTCTATATCAGTTTATTCCCACTACAGTTATCCAACGTGATTCCATCTCATCCTCACTTATAAATAGATGATCATTCATGCAACACTGACACACCATTACAATACTCTATTTTTTATTATGATTTTTTTATATTCAAATAATCTTTAAGATTATTCATATTATTTTTTAATTTTATAAATGTACAATATATATTTTTTTATTAACAAATATAGTGGTGTAAAAATATTGTTATTTTACATAAACACAAATTACATCCAATATAATCTAATATTGAGCGTGGTATTTCCAAATAAAAATAACATGAATGTTACATTTTAATATTCACTACTCGTGGAATGTAGTGATGGTATAATTGGATGATCCTAGAAGATCATATATTTAATGATTTTTTATTAATATTTTGGAATGTCATAAAAAGATTAAAAATAATCTTCGTATAGTTTATTTTTCATAACTTGTAATACACATTTTTTCTGGACATATGATCAGGAACTAATGTGATTTCAATTCCACTACTACGATCACAAAGGTACTTCTATATTCAACTCATTACCACTGAAGTGATAATGATCATTGAACTTGATCAACTCTTCATCATTTGATATATCCTTATTTAAATTCATTTATAATTTTCATTGAGGAATATTTCCATAATCATGTTAATTTTATGTGTCTGCTTTATACTTTTATCAAATTTGTTTTTCTAAAAGATAGTTATTCTACCACCCAGAGAGAATTTTTGGGTTGTGAATCCAATAAAAAAATTAGTTCCAAACTATGTTAACAATTACTTAAAAAGATTAGGTTTTTCCTCTGAGTATTTGTAAAAGGAAGAATCTGTAACATGTTTTCATAAATTTGAATGTGAGTTTCATAGTGGTTAACAATATCCCCACAAAATAAAGAAGGATGATAATTGGTCTAGGATCATGATAATTTGAACACCTATAATATTATTATGTTCATTATTTTAATTTCAATTGCACTTTATCAATTTAACATAACACTCAATATTGTATCTTTATTTTGATTTTCCTTTTGAATTTTGGGAATATGGGACACCACCAAGGATTTTGTAGAATAAATCATCTATTGAAAAATTGACTTGGTTTCTCAATCCTGATGGGATATCAAGCATTGTTAGATACATATCAAATAACATGTCCACTAGTTAAACTCATTCCATTAATAATGCTAGTAAAATGGGTTTATTAGCGCTATATAAGTGTGGATAATGTAGTTGATGTTAAAGGGTGACCTTTAAAAATGCTATTAAAAAGTACTAATAAAGGACCCTTTATGTACACTTAAAAATATTTATAATGGCATCCTTTATCAGTTATTTTTTAGAACTATTAAAGGTCACTTTCAAAATCATTTTTAGAACTCTTAAAGGCCCCCATTAAAATCACTAAAAAATGTAGATGAAGGCCCTACTGATAAAGGATATAATTTTTTTACATCCTCCCCCTATTAGTGCTTCCCCAATCCTCTTTATCATCACACCCCCACCCATTTAATATCATTTTTGATAATCCCACCCTACAATACGCACCCTTACCATTATCATGTTTCGAACATGAGACCTCTAGCATATGCACTAGTACCTTTTATACCCCTAATAATGTTTTTTACATTTTATGATATATATATATATCATTCTATTTGGTTATCAATATATATATATCTATGTGTGTGTGTGTGTGTGTGTGTGTGTTTATATATATAGTTATATAATATTTATTTAAAAAATAGTAATTTATATATATATTCTTAAAGTGGATATTAACACAAAAAACCATTAAAACACATAAAAATGGAAAGTTACTCTGAAAACACAAAGACCACTAAAAACCATGAAACAATCAAAACTATTGATATGAGAGTCATGTTCAGCTCCAAAAAATGTCAAATCAAATCTCATGAAATGATATTTGAAATGATATGCGGTACAGGCCAAAGGGACCACCTGATTGGATTTTATTTGAATTATAAGAAACTGGGATCAATGAAAAAAACATTTTTTTGAGGCCTTCAGGGCATTTTTCAGTGTTGTAAAAACATATATAACCCTTTGACCAAAGTTCAAGATAATTTTTGTAATAAATTATCTTGCACGATTCGATTTTATATGTTGTACATCCCAAATGGGCACCCGGATAAAAAATTATGGCAGTTTGAAGTTCAAATTTGATTTATGAATTTTTTGAAAATGTAATATATTATATTTCTATGATTATCACAAAATTTAAAATCATTTGATTTTAGATCATTTCATTACAATATATTTGACTTATTGTTGAGATGAAATAGACTCCTAGATCAATAATTACAATATTTACCGAGATGTATGATTTTAGGGTTTTTAGGGGGTTTTCACATTCCACATCCTTTCAAACATCCATAATTTATAATATGGGTGCCTGTTTTGACGTTTCCACATATAAATTTTAATCTTGTGGTGATCTATATATCTTGGTGACCAACAGGACACCCAATTACCTCTATTGAGTCAAAAAGGGCTCATAAGGACTCCAAAAAGGCATAACTTCTTCAATAATTGTTCCTTCTTGAAATATAAGTATTTATTTAAATATAAAATTTACTAGTTCTAGTAAAAATGTAATAATAAATTGGGGGGGACTTTATCAGCACTTCTAAAAAAGCACACATAAATTCTCCCCTTTAAGCAGTGATTTTTTGAAGTTCTTATAATGTATCCCCTTAATCAAAGAATTTTTAGAATCACTGATAATGACCTGCATTTATTAGTGGTTTTTCCATCACTGTTAAAGGGGGTACCTCTATAAGTGTTTTTTATATGTTATCATAATGTGAACCCTTTAAAAGTTATTTTAGCAAGCGCTGTTAAAAACCTATCACTAGATAAACCTAGTTTTGTAGTAGTGGGTCCCATCCTCATCGGCATAAATTAGTGGTCGTTTATCATATAGGGATTTGTTTTCTATAGAATGAACCCTATTCTAGTTTTGTTCCCAATACATTTATTGATGTCAAATAGTTTCATTCAATTAAGCAACTAAGAATGAAATTTGTTATAGGTATGATAATATTGAGATGTAACCTTCTTTTTGGATCTTCTTTGTCTATTAATTTATTTGATACAAATGTATCTCAGTATTTTATTTCATCTTGTAATTTGGATTTTCAAAATCATCAGTCCAAGATCATGCTATATATTATGTATATATTTCCCTCTTAGGAAGAATAATGGTAGGGGAATTTGATGTCCATCATGTATTATCACATTGTTAGAGGTGGAGTTGACATGGGTCTTTCTAATATTATAGGTGGATCTTATTGAAATTATTTTGAGGAAAGATTGAATGAATTAATGTTGGGCCCATGTAACCTGTTATAATCATAGGGTGACCTCTACTGCCCCGATAGAAATGGTCATTTATTTCATAGAGAATGAGACCCAATTTCCTTTTGAGTTGGACAACTTATTCTCATGGTTGGTAATCTTATATGTTGGGTTTTATCTGTTTTAGTATATCCTGATGGGGAGATTTATGGGTTTTATCATCTCCCTTCATTTATTAGTTTTTTTAAGTGTTCCCAAATGAAATCATTAGAAAACCTCTTTAGATTTATGATTAATTTGATATTGATTTTATCAATAGGAAACATTCAATATTTTTAACTTCATATCAAATGGAAACAACTACATTGATGGTTTTTATGTTTTAGTTGGTTGATTTAGAATCCAAGGTCTGCATCTACATGAATGTATGTACATGTTGTTCTCCCAAAACATTAACAATGAAATTGGATGGGAAAATATCTTTTTTATTGATTACATGAAATTGAGTTGGGTTAAAATTATTAATATAGTCACCTTTCATAGTATAAAAGTACATCTCAATCAATTAGAAGGGTAAATATAGTTTTCAACGGTTAAAATTCTATCAGGGTATCAGATGCCTTATTTGAAGTAGTCTAATATTCCTAAGAATTCGTTTTGAGGTAAATATGGGAATAATAATTCTCTTATGATTATATATCATATAAATAATTATAATTTAGTGTATATATCCATGATAAAAACAATATTTCATTGATACCACAACTATTTTATTATGGTATTTATGTATGATATTTTATTTTATTCCAATGGTGAAGAATAGAATTGTTGGCATTTAATAATAATTTCAGTAACTCTATATGAGCATCATCATTATGAATAAATATCAATGTGTATCTTCTACATCCATTAATTTATGTCGTTGTGGAATATGTTGTTAGAAGAAGGAATTTCAATAGATCATAAAAAGTTTAAGGCTATCATGTATTGGGAAGAAAGAAATAATAACTTTGATATATATATATATATATATTACTAGATACATTAGGTTATTATTGTAAATTTATTAATCAATTATATCATATGGAATCCTGTTTGACAAACCACACATAAGGAGGGGTTAAATTTTTATGTAACTGGAAGTGTCAGGTCACTTTTGATGAATTGAACTAGTTATCAACATATACCTCTATCTGTATTCCACTTGATATTGATCGAGGATACATTGTGCTCTATGATTCATTGGGTATAGGTTTGGGTAAATACTTATACAATGTGATAATGTGGTAGAATATGTTCCCCACCAACCCATGACATGTCATAATAATTAAAACCCAATGAACTTGAGATAGTGTCATTCATATACACTATTAAATGTTGTCGACATTATAGTTATGGTGACAGGTTTGTGGTGTACACCAATAACAACAGATTGTGATATATTTTTTATCAAATATATTTAAATCTCTATAAAAGGATACGAGTTGTATAACATTTTTCATTTGAATTTTAACTATATTAGAAACAATTAATAGGAATTATAGTCACATATGGTATTAGTATTATTTTTTCATCTAAAAATTCAAAGGAATCTAGTGATGAATGAAAATGAAATTCCTCCTTGCATCCATGAACATGAATATGAAAAGGTAGAATGAGAATGTATTTTTAGTTAATGTAATATTGAACACCTCATATTAATATAATTCAATAATAAAATAAAAGTGATGAAGAATCTATGTGCATCCTGAATTCTATATAATGTAGGGAGGTCAATATTTTTTGTTAACTATCTCCAAATTGAATATATTATTAGAGATATGTTATGTGGTTATTTTATGCATAATTTTGGAAATAATGGAGGATTTTCATCACTCTCAGTGGGAAGTCCATCCCTCAGCAACAGAGATGTATTATGATATGAGTCATCAATGTTGGTTTCATGTGATGAGATTTTCAATATCTAACATTGTATATTGATTTTATACCTATAAGTATGTTAAATCTAATCATATAAGACCCTAGGTCTGTTGAATCCTTTATAGGTATGGCATCCCTCCTTTTTATAACATAAACTTTCATTACATTACACAAAACTGAGGATATTTAAGGTTTAGTGTCTTGGAAACGAGGAACATAATACATGAAAACAACATAAAACATTATTCTTAAACACATTAAAGGATTCTCCTTATGTTCACCGTAGGTTCATTACTGCATCTCATAACCTGGGGACATACATCAAAAGAAAGGGTGAGCAGAAGGCCCAGTAAGGGAAACAAGAGAAACATTTTACATGTGAACTTGAGATACTGCAATAAGGCCATGAAAAGAACTTTAAGGCATGAGAAAGAAATCATGAGGAATATCATAATAAAAATAACGTTTTTCATAACTTGAAGATGTAGCTACAAAATTTAATATTGAAAATCATTTTTGTTTCACGAAGGTCCATCCCCAAGGTGTCATTTAAAAATTACCAAGGTTATTCACCAACGCGTCGTTAAAAATAGTCATCTCTAGAGATTAAGTCTTTACCCAATGCATTGGAGCGCTATCAGGGCACACCCTTGAAATGTATTTATTATCATGTGATCCACATATATAATCATCAATCAGTTCATAAACAACCCATATAGAATAAAAGGAATGGGTTTCATTTCATAATCATAACTTTTTAAAAACTTCTTTATAGACATGATCTTTGTGTCACTTTAAAACCCACAGAAAAGGAAGGTGGGTCTCATGTATGTAAATACCATAATTTAAAATAGAAAATTTTGGTATATATGTGAATACCCCTAGAGAAGAGAGATCTTTGAGTATTCAGTTAATAAAATAAAAGAACATTAGAAAAAGAGAGAGACATTTTGAGACGGAAATTCTGCAGCATAATGGTTATGTTACAAGGGTTTAGAAAACATTGAAAAGAGAGGTGACATGGGTCAGACATTCATAAATGACTCATAAAACATTAGATGGATAGAATATGAAGGATATATGAACATGGTAATGAAATTTTAAGGACATACCATTTGAAATGAAAAATATGGAAGGAAGAAAAAAATTAGATTTCTCTTATGAAAATTCGGCAGCCTAACGACGTCACTTAAACTTCAACCAAAAATGAATTGACAAGATAAAAATAGGGTCTCTCATCATATAAATATAAGAGTTCAGTATGATACATATAGTAATCATACCCCAACATAATTAAAAAGGAACTTGAAATACTTTACATGAAAGTAGAACTTTGAAAAAGAGAAGGGTGAAAGAATCCCCATAAATATTCGGCAACCTAAAGGCACCACTTAAACATTCTTAAAACGAATTGATGAGAGAAAGAGGGGGGATCTCATCATATGAACATGAAAAGGTAATTATTATGAATATAAAATAACATCCTTCAACATAAGAACATGGATCATAAAAGGAATGACATAAAAGAGATTACTTGAAATGAAAGAGAGAGGTCGGATCCCTTACCTTAAACGTAACTCTTAAAACTCAAAGGTTGGGACCTTGAGGGGCTTGAGGGAACCTTGGGAGGACTACTTGGTAGGTAAGGAGACCATAACATCGTTTAGGATGGTTTTGGAGTCTAATGGATGAGAGGATGTCTTGGTATTTATAAGGAAATATAGGGGAGAAGGCATTAATGGCCCAAGGACACATCATTGGTGGTATTGGAAAAACTATGGGCTTGCCCATGGTATTTGCCCATGGTATTGGCCACATGGGAAACCTCACACAAAAATTCACCCCATTTAGTTTACCATCCCTTAAAATATCTCATGACATCATCATGACATAGTTATGATGTCATTTAACATATCGAAACCCTAAAACTGCATTTTTACTATTCACTGAAAATTCGTCTTTCTCAGAAAAATCCCAAAAAATTACCACAACATAATATCGATGCTCTGAGTTCAAAAATAAATTCCATTTTATAAAAATAATTTTCTAAATATTTTTTATTAATTTTTTAAATAAAAAACACTATTCACTCGAAAAAACTAATACATGATTAATAATTTATGATACTGTTATTTAACCATTTTATTGAATCACATTACTTAATCAAGGTGTCTAAATTGTATTAAAAATTTCTTTAAGTGAGATCACTAATACATTTGATCACATTACAAATCCTAAGGGTAAAATCACTATTCATAATTTACTATTCATCAAAAATTAAGTTGATCTTATTAGACTCCAAATTCCTTACTGAACACTTATGCAGAAGACCATTTTTTGAAAATCATTACACATCATTAATTATTAAAGGTTTACATAAATATTTTAAAATAATTTTTTTTTCAAAATTCATCAATAAAATGCATCCTAAAATTATCTGGACATTTGAAATTTCATAAATTTTACTAAAGGAGGAAATCTCAATTTATTCATCCCAAAGGATTACACAAAGAAGTTACGGTCTTGTCACATAGCCCATTATAACACCAGCATATGACCTAAGTGTAAGGTGTGCTATGGTGGGAGAATCTGAGGGGGGCTCTGATAACATTGCCCTAGTAGTAATCTCTACTAACTTGAACTTCTCCCGCAGGCGTTTCCATTCAAGCTTGACACGCTAGAGTTTGGCTTGGGCTTCGTCCAAAGTGCAGCCCAAAGATGCCACCTCCTTCCCAAGCTCTGATAAGTGGGCTTCAAAAGGTTTGAGTCTACTGGATGAAGCCATCGATTCCTCTTTCTGCATTAACCATTATCATCTCTGTTAAATCGTTAAGAGTAAGTTAATAAACTATTCAAAATTTTTGGGTTGTTACATTCTTCCCCCTTAAGAAATTTCATCCCCGAAATTTTATACTTGAGGCCTAGTCGAAAAGGTGAGGGTACTTTTGCTTCATTGTTTCCTCAGGCTCCCAAGTCGCTTCTTCATACTTATGATTCCTCCACAACACTTTCACAAGGTGGGTATTCTTGTTTCGTAGAACCTTGTCTCTATGGTCTAAGATCTCCACTAGCTGCTCCACATAAGAGAGTTCATGTTCCAGTTGTACCACCTCTGGGTTCAATAAATGCGAAGGGTCGGGTATGTACTTCCTCAAGAGAGATACATGGAAGACATCGTGAACATGGGCTAGGTTCGGTGGAAGTGCTAGTCAATAGGCCACTGCTCCTATGCGATCAAGGATTTCATAGGGGCCAATGTACCTTGGGCTGAGCTTCCATTTCTTCCCAAAATGCATGACTCTCTTCCATGGAGAAATTCGAAGGAAGACTTTGTCGCCAAAACCAAACTCCAAGTCCATTCGATGGTTGTCAGCATAGCGCTTTTGTCGACTCTGAGTAGCCTTTATGTGTTGCTGGATGGAATGAACATGTTCTGTCATCTCTTTCACAAGATCAGGCCTAAGAAGCTTTCTCTCACCAGTTTCATCCCAAAAACTAGAAGTTCTACATCGCTTTCCATACAGAGCTTCATAGGGTGCCATCTGAATACTCGAATAGAAGCTGTTGTTATAGGAGAACCCAACTAATGGTATTTGTTGATCCCATCCACCTTTAAATCCCATTGAGCATAATCTCAGCATGTCTTCGAGTGTCTGACTAGTCCTTTTAGATTGGCTATCATATTGAGTATGATAGGACATACTAAAATTCAATTCAGTATTCAGAGCATGTTGAAGACTTCTCAAGAATTTTGATGTGAATATTGGATCACGATCAGACACGATGGATAGTGGTACCCCATGCTGCCTTACCACTTCCTTTACGTATATCTTGGAAAGTTGATCTAGAGAGAAATCTTCCCGAATAGAGATAAAATGGGAGGTCTTGGTGAGATGGTCCACAATAACCCATATCACATTGTTTCCTTTGGATGTTTTCGGGAGAACAGTTTCAAAGTCCACAGTGATAATATCCCACTTCCATACTGGTATGGGTAGCGGTTGTAATACCCCCTTATGAAGTTTTCATTATGCCTTTACTTCTTGACACACTAGGCACCTTGTAGTTTAATCAGCAATCTCCCTCTTCATGTTATCCCACCAATAATGAGCACAAAGGTCTCTATACATTTTAGTGCTTCCCGGATGTATAGAGAAAGTAGAGCTATGATCTTCATCCATCAGTTCTTTCCTTATCTATGGAATAGATGGAAAACATAGTCTTGAATGAAATTTCAATACACCTTCTTGATCAATATTTAAATCAGGGAACTTCCCATCCTTTACAGCTTCAAACTTCTCCTGCAGCAAAGGATATTCTTTTTGAGAATTCTTTATATTCTCTAGTAATGAAGATTGAGAAATCATTTGGGATAAGGTTGATGATGTCCCTTCCCTTACAATTCCCATGTATAGTTTTACTAGATCTTTAATCAAGGGATCTCCTAGGATCCTCATTGTTGCCAGAACAACATGATATTTCCTACATAACGCATCCGCGACTTTGTTTGCTCTTCCAGGGTGATAATGAATTGAACAATCATAGTCTTTAATAAGCTCCACCCATCTCCTTTGTCTCATGTTCAATTATTTCTATGTGAAAATATACCTTCGACTTTATTGGTAGGTGTATATATCACATTTCTCCCCATAAAGATAGTGCCTCCATATCATTAGAGAAAAAACAACTGCCGTTATCTCTAGATCATGCGTAAGATAATTCTGCTCATGAATCTTCAACTATCGAGATTCATAAGCAATTACCTTGTCATTTTGCATGAGGACGCACCCAAGACCTTTCAGATATGCATCGCTAAAAATAACAAATCCTTCTCCGATAGAGGGTAGTTTTAACACATGTGCAGTAACCAATCTCTTCTTCAGCTCTTGGAAACTTTCCTCGCATTCCTTTGTCCAGATGAACATAACCCATTTTCGAGCCAACTTGGTTAGCGGATTAGAAATCCATGAAATGTTTTTCACAAACCTCCTATAATATCCCGCTAAACCAAGGAAACTATGAATATCAATTACTGTTGTGGGTTGAGGACACTCCTCCACAACCATTGTCTTTTCAGGGTCAACCGAGATTCCTTCATTGGTTACGATGTGCCCCAAGAAAGCCACTTGTTGTAACCAAAACTCACACTTGGTGAACATTCCAAAGAGCCTCTCCTTCCGCAGAGTTTTCAAAATAACCCTTAGATGATCTTCATGATCCTCACGACTTTTTAAATATATTGAAATATCATGAGTAAAAACTACCACAAAGTTATCAAGGTAGTCCTTAAAGACTCTATTCATCAAATCCATGAATATAGCAGGAGCATTAGTCAAGCCTAAGGGCATAATAGTAAAATCATAATGCACATATCTTGATCGGAAGGCATTCTTTGAAATATCTTCATTCTTCACCCTCAGTTGATGATAACCAGATCGAAGATCAATCTTGGAGAAGAATTTATCCCCACGAAGTTGGTCAAATAAATCATCAATTCTTGGAAGAGGGTATCAGTTCTTCACTGTGATCCCATTCAGTTCTCTATAATCAATGCATAGCCTCTTTGATCCATCCTTCTTCTTTATAAAGAGAACTGGTTCTCCCCAAGGAGAAACACTCGGTCGGATAAACCCCTTCTCCAAAATGTCTTAGAGTTGTTTCTTTAACTCTTCTAGCTCCACATTTGCCATTTTATAGGGGGTCTTTGATATCGGTTGAGATCCAGGTACGAGATCAATGGATAACTCTACCTATATTTCTGGGGGAGGTCCAGGTAACTCCTCAGGAAATACATCCATGTATTCCTAAACAATCGGAACATCTTCTATTTGTATACTCCCTTTTCCTTCTTCATCATAACCGATTAACTCCATAAAGAAAGATATAGGAGGTGCTTCTAGATAGGGATCAGTTCGGGATATATCTCCTTGGAAGATAATTGTAGGTCGTTCATTCAAGACTACTGATATTTCCTTACTTCTGCATTTTATCATAGTATTATAATTTTAGATCCAGTCCGTCCCTAGTATAACGTCAAATTCCAACATGGGAATGACTACTAGATTTTTGATAAGATTGTGCTCACTGAAATAAACACTATAGTCTCTAAACACTGTTGATGCATGGATAATCCCACTTGGAGTCTTGACTGAAAAATCTACCTCAAGTAGTTCAGGGATTGATTCTATATTATTTGCAAACTTGGAGGAAATAAAGGAATGCGTATAACCAGAATCAAAGAATGTACTTGCTAGTTTTGAAAGGACAATAAGAGTACCTGCTACCGCATCGTTCGGAACTTCAACTTTAGTTGTTGTGATATAAAAAGCATGACCTTGCTCCCCTGGCCTTTACTGAGGTTGATGGTGATTCCCCTCCACTACCCTCGGATTTGGACAGTGATTAGCAAAGTGCCCAAGCTATCCACACTTAAAGCATTTGACATCGGGTAGGGCCGGAACCATATTTCCTCTGTCGTCAGTGTTGGGGTGTTGAGGCTTCACCTCACTACGACAATTCTGAGAAACATGGCCTCACTTCGACACCTGTAGCACTTGCCACTTCCGATCAAGCAGTGCCCCAGATACTTCTTCCCACATTTATTGCATGTGATAAGTTGCATTTTCTTTCCACATATTCCATGATCAAATGTCTTCCCTAAACTGGGCTCCATCGATCTCTTCTTGTAATTATATTTATGAGACCATTGTGTCTCACCAAATCTAGCTCGACTTTCATCGCACTCCGCACGATCTCCTCGTAGCTATCGTAGTCCTGGTTGGCTAGATTCTTCCGCACATGAGGTCTCAGTCCGCTGAAAAATCTGTCAACCTTCCCACATGGATCCATTACAAAGCTATAGGTATATCATGAAAGTCGGGTGATGATCATCTCATAGCTTCCGACAGATTCATTCTCCTTCTTCATCAGCTCGAGAAACTCTTTCTCCATTCTCGTTCTCATGGAACGAGGGAAATACTTATTAAAGAATATTCCCTAGAACTTTTCCCACTCCATAGATTCCATCTCTCCACTAGGATTTGTGTTTTTGAACAGTGTCCACCACTAATTAGCTTCTCCCTCTAGGCGGTAAACAGCAAGGGTGACATTTTTTTTCGAACAAAGGAGTACAGAAAATATCTTTTAAATGGAGCTTATCCATTTTTCCGCAACCGATGGGTCAGTAGATCCACTGAATTTTGGTGGCCTTTGACGCATGAAGGACTCAACAAAGTGGTGTTCCCTTCGTGGTGAGATTGTCCTCTCAGCTTGATTCAAGTTATTACTCATAACTTGAGTCAGTTGGTTCATCATTCGCATGAATGTTTCCATTCTGGCTTCCATCAGAGGGCCGTCAGCACACAGTGCATTGCCGTCACCATCTGCATGGTTCCTCCTATTTCCCGCCATTTTCTAAAAGGATAAAACCTTAGTGAGAAACTTATTTCATTTATGAATCTTTTAACTAAGACTTCATGATTAGACAATTACATTTCTCTATAATTTCATCATAATGATTCATAAAAAGCTTGGGATTAACCAAACATATCCATCGAGAGTGTCGTAACCAAGAGTAAAGGAAGACCCATTAACGTGCACCGGTTCCCATTCGAGTCTAGCTCAAAGTGGTGTTTTCGAGTTTTACCCCTATGTACATCTTTGCTAGAGCCGCCTCTACCTGCTCGTATCCAGATAGGGAAGTATTTGTTTGATAAACCCTTTACTCAATACTTACCAAAATACCAAGAAGTTTTCCTATATTTAAAATTTTATATTGGGTTATTCCTAAAGTTTTTATATATTAATTTCCACAAATAACTAAACCATCCTTTGATACCAAATATGGAATCTTGCCTTTTTATAACATAAACATTCATTACATTACACAAAACTGAGGATCTTTAAGGTTTAGTGTCTTGGAAACCAGGAACATAATACCTAAAAACAAGATAAAAAATTCTTCTTGAGCACTTGAAAGGATTCTCCTAAAGTTCATCCTAGGTGCATTACTGCTTCTCATAACCTGGGGACATACATCAAAAGAAAGGGTGAGCAGAATTCCCAGTAAGGGAAACAAGAGAAACATTTTACATGTGAACTTGAGATACATCAATAAGTTCATGAAAAGAACGTTAAGGCATGAGAAAGAAATCATGAGGCATATCATAATGAAAATAACATTTTTCATAACTTGAAGATGTGGCTACAACATTTAATATTGACAGTAATTTCTGTTTCACCAAGGTCCATCCCCAAGGTGTCATTTAAAAATTACCAAGGTTATTCACCAAGGCGTCGTTAAAAATACTCATCTCTAGAGATTATATCCTTACCCAATGCATTGGAGTGATATCAGGGCGCACCCTTGACATGTATTTATTATCATGTGAGCCACATATATCATCATCAATAATTTCATAAACAACCCATATAGCATAAAATTAATGGGTTTCATATCATAATCATAACATTTTAAAAACTGCTTTAAAGACATGATCTTTTTGTCACTTTAAAACCCACAGAAAAGGAAGGTGGGTCTCATGTATGTAAATACCAGAATTTAAAATAGAAAATTTTGGTATATATGTGAATACCCCTATAGAAGATAGAGCTTTGAGTATTCAATTTATAAAATAAAATAACTTTAGAAAAAGAGAGAGAAATTTTGAGACGGAAATTCTGCAACATAACAGCTATGTTACGAGGTTTTAAAAAACATTGAAAAGAGAGGGGAAATGGATAAAACATTCATAAATGACCCATAAAATAGTAGAGGGATAGAATATGAAGGATATATGAACATGGTAAGATAATTTTAAGGACATACCATTTTAAATGAAAAATGTGGAAGGAAGACAAAAATTAGATTTTTCTTCTGAAAATTCGGCAGCCTAACGACGTCACTTAAACATCAACCAAAAATGAATTGACAAGATAAAAATAGGGTCTATCCTCATATGAACATAAGATTTCAATATGACAGATATAGATATCACACCCCAACATAATTAAAAAGGCACTTGAAATACATGACATGAAAGTAGAACTTTGAGATGGGTGAAAGAATCCCCTTAAAAATTCGGCAGCCTAACGACACCACTTAAACATTATTAAAACGAATTGATGAGAGAAAGAGGCAGTATCTCATCATATGAACATGAAAATTTCATTAATATGAATATAAAATTACATCCTCCAATATAAGAACAGGGATCATAAAAGGAATGACATAAAAGAGATTACTTGAAAAGAAAGAGAGAGGTCGGATCCCTTACCTGAAACGTAACTCTTAAAACTCAAAGGTTGGGACCTTGAGTGGCTTGAGGGCACCTTGTAAGGACTCCATGTGAGGTAAGAAGACCATAACTTTGTTGAGGATGGTTTTGGAGTCTAATTGATGAGATGATGGCTTGGTATTTATAGGGAATGTGAGGGGACACGACATTAATGGCCAAAGGACACCTCATTGGTGGTATTGGAAAAACCATGGGCTTGCCCATGGTATTTGCCCATGGTATTGGACACATGAGACACCTCACACAATAATTAATCCCCTTTAGTCGACCATCCCTTAAAATATCTCATGACATCATCATGACATAGTTATGATGTCATTTAACATACCAAAACCCTAAAACTGTATTTTTACTATTCACTGAAAATTCATCTTTCTTAGAAAAATCCCAAAAAATTACCATAACATAATATCGATGCTCTGAGTTCAAAAATAAATTCCATTTTATAAAAATAATTTTCTAAATATTTTTAATTAAATTTTTAAATAAAAAACACTATTCACCTGAAAAAACTAATACTTGATTAATAATTTATGAAACCGTTATTTAACCATTTTATTGAATCACATTAATTAATCATGTTTTCTAAATTATATTAAAACTTTAATTAAGTGAGATCACTAATATATTTGGTCACATTACTAATCCTAAGTGTAAAATCACTATTCATAATTTACTATTCATCAAAAATTATGTTGATCTTATTAGACTCCAAATTCTTTACTGAACACTTTTGCAGAAGACCCTTTTTTGAAAATCATTACACATCATTAATTATTTAAGGTTTACATAAATATTTTAAAATATACTTTTTTCAAAATTCATCAATAAAATACATCCTAAAATTATCCGGACATTTGAAATTTCACAAACTTCACTAAAAGAGGAAATATCAATTTATTAATCCCAAAGGATTACACAAAGAAGTTACAGTCTCTTCACATGGCCCCTTATAACACCAGCATATGACCTAAGTGTAAGGTGTGCTATGGTGAGAGAATCTGAGGGAGGCTCAGATAACATTTCCCTAGTAGTAATCTCTACTAACTTGAACTTCTCCCATAGGCGTTTCCGTTCAAACTTGAAACGCTGGAGTTCGGCTTGGGCTTGGTCCAAAGCGAAGCCCAAAGATGCCATCTCCTTCCCAAGCTCTGATAAGTGAGCTTCATAAGGTTTGAGTCTACTGGATGAAGCCATCGACTCCTCTTTCTGCATTAACCATTAACATCTCTACTAATTCGCTAAGAGTAAGTTAATATACTATTCAAAAAGATTGGGTCGTTACAATAGGTCCCCATATAAAAATAGTATGAGATATCCATTTATTTTATTATTTTATTACCACATGTCTCATAGGTATAAAATTTCATCATGGATGTCACCATTAAAATTTTTAAATATACCCACTATATTTCGATTACAGGATTTCCTATTGTTAAGGATATAAGAAAATGGTACCTTTAGTAAATTAATAAATTACATGATAAGACTTATTATCTTATTTCAAATAGAGATAAAATATTAACATCAATAATATATATATTCATTCCATAGGATATGGAATGATAAGGGAAGTTGTGTGTGATATATCCATAATGGATAGACGAATAGATGAGGTGGGAAATCATGATGTTGGAGGATATGTTGCATACCTCTATCAGTAAATTTATTGTCTTTTGGGAATCCAATATGGAATTCATTGTATTTTTACATAATGATAATAGTTAATAATATATAGGAATTGGACCTTTCAAAGTGTTATATGATTAATAAATCAAGTATCTCCTTTATTGGACAATGGTGTGAAAGACTTCATTAACAGAGATGTGCATTGTTCAATAGATTATCCCAAAAATTCATTGGATTTTCTATTGAATTGTGAATAATTTGAGATTCTATAAATAATATTTCATTTTTATTTATCATTAATTAGAGTTTAACTTTAGAGTCTCAATGTTTTCAGTGTTTCCACCACTCATTTTACTATCTGATTTTTAAGAGGAGAATTTTACTATAACATTTGTTGGACATCTGTATATTAATGAAATGGACTAGAATGTTGTTAATATATTGGTATTTCCCCATTATTTGGATTATATTCATAAAAGATTCTATGTCTCATAGTTTATGGGAGGGCATCTTAATCCCTCTTATATACTGATTTGGGATTATTGGAAAAAATAACCGTAAACATTAGTGACTGAACAACCAATATAGATAATAGACTCCATGGATTAGTTTCTATGTGGAACATATATCCCTCTAGAATAATTATTATAGTTACACATGGGTAATTATAAGGGTATACGGTAATGGAAATATTTTATATTTTAGGAATGGAATTATCCACTGTTTGTTGTAGATTTGTTTAAACTCTCTAGTGGTAGAAAGTCATATATTGGAGACAATTGAAACAACCATAATGTAATTTTAGTTTTTTGATTTTTTGGATTTTTGGTTGATTATTTTATTTCATAAATTATTTAATTTCTTGAAATTTTGTTTTCAATATTTGTTCGTCTACAATATGTAATGTTATGACCCACAAATGTCATATGGTGGTAGTTTGATGAGACCAGTAGATTTAGAAATGTAATATACATAAGATTATTCCGGGAATATAATTTATGGTAACCCTTGTCCAATTATTTTTAAAATGTAATGGGAGTGTGTGTTATGATAAGACTCGAGGAGACTATTCCATTATCATACCAAAGATGATATTATGTTTTAAAATTTAATCACAGATATGTTTATATGGTGACCTCCATGTCATGTTGTGACTTTTCATCCCTTGTAAAATATAATGGTATTGAATATTCATACCACAAATAGGTAAAGATCCATTATAGTAGGAATAAACCATGTTATTTCAAAACATTAATTTCATGGCCACACTGTAATTCCCCCCAAAAAAATTATTTTAAAATAATAATATTCTTGATATCTTTCATAACATGCAATAATGAGCTTTAACTAAAATGTGATATACAATAAAAAATTATTATTTAATGTTGGTTGTTATAACCTATTAAATAAATTGGAGGGTATGAATTTTAGTAACTAAATTATGAAATATATGTTTAATGGTCTAACAAAATACAAATTTAAGGATGAATGTTTGATAAATAAGCATTCATTTTTTATTAATGTCCCTTGATTCTTCAGAAATATATTTTCTTCAAAAATGGATTTTAATTAATTTTGTGAGTGGATATTATAAATAATATATTCTACATTAAAAATGGTATTTTTAAATAGTATATAATTTTTGAAATAATCATATCACAATTATCTTTATCATAAATTTTGAGTATTTCATTAAAAGAGATATTTTTTAGTGAATACTAAAAAAATAATGTTTTTTGTTGCAAAACTGACATCTCTTTTCATGTATAAGATCCATTATGTTTTAAAATTGATCATAAATTAGCATAATTATACATTAATTTTACATAATATGATTAATTACATTGGAATAATCATATACTACATTATCATATAAGTTCATTTTTTGGGTTAAAACCCCATTTTTATGGAAGATATTTTCCTAAAACCCCAAGGTTTTGAAAATAAATATAGAATGCAATTTTAACCATTAAACACAACTTTGCCTCTTCAATGTTTTAAATTTCAAAAAATGGTCATCCATAGTTGTGTTCAGTAAGTCATTTTGAGTCTGATAGAACAAAGTCGATTTTTGGTGAATAGTAACATACCCTTATGAATAGTAATATGAATAGTGATATGACAATTATGAATAGTAAAAAATATTATTATTTTATTTTAGTAAGGTAATATGATAATGGGATCTTAATTAATTTTTCAATGTCACATAAAACTAATTGCACTTCAAGACTGTTATTTTTTGAATTTACTATGACCATATTTAAAATTTAAATTAATAATATTTAGAGAATTATTTTTGAAAAATGGATTTCACTTTTCAATTATACACATCAAAAAAATTTAAGGGTGAATTTTTGGGATTTTTCTGAAATTCTAGAATTTTTGAGGAATAATGAAATACGATAAAATACCGTATATACAAATTATCACATATATTCACTATTCATCTCATCACAAGTGATGCAAGGCCACATGGTTTGAACTCACATGTCATTATTACTATTAGGGGTCACAAGAAGCAATACTATTGGCTTTCTTGATGGAAATAATAAAATAATGAATTAAATATTCAAAAATTACTCCTCTCCTCCCCTATAAAAACCCTTAACCACTCCCTCTTCTCTTCACTTCTCTAATCCTTGAAACTCCTCAATGATCTGCACAATTACCCTTCCCTAGTCTCTCCCCACGTCCAAGCAGCTTTTGGTCTTCCCAAAATAACAAATCCCCTTCCCTTAAGGAGTTTCTCAAGGATGTTATTTCAAGAGGTAAACACCCTTCTTTTTTATAAGGTTTCATTGCAATTTATCTTCTTTTGATATCCTCTCCTCACCTACATTGTCCAAATGATCATGATAACTACAGTAACATCTATATACTGGATTTATATCATGTTAATTGGAGAACCATCATATATATATATATATATTCTTACTCCCCCCCTTTTATTTTATAAACAAAATCGACGTCCAAGAGGTTCTGATTTATGACCATCGTGGACGAAGAAGTTTCATTCTTCAATTTCATATTCATTATTGTTCATGAAACCATATTTATAGTTGCACCAGAATATAAAATATTTATTATAACATTATTAATATTCAGGAACCAGAATATGTACATATAATTATGTTATGTGACAGAACTAGTTCATAATATTCCAAATACGGCAGGATAATCGAAGTGGTGGTCATCTAATGATTCATTCTAATTACATGTAAAAAAAATGATAGAAATGATAATTATAAATTTTTTATGTTCATTAATAATATATAATTCCAATCCTGGAGATTTATAACCATTCCCCATGAACTTCATTACATAAAAACAAGTCAACCGAATATGAAAATAAAGGAAACGAACACTCCAGAACGACGAAATTCAATACAATAACTTGTCAATAAAGACATAAATGAACTAACCATAATTATGGTAAACTAAATACTTGTATAATAGTTTCTGAAATAAGTTATTAAAAAGTATAATTTCATTTTCCAGGAGCTTATTTACAAGATAGGAACAGGTTTGGAGTTAAGGTAAGGGGTTTTCCACCCGAACATCCATTTTCATTTGGGATACTTTCATTGTCTAAATAATTCAATGAATCTATTATGTATTGTTATGTACTCCTCATATATTCTTTTTGAGTATCATATATATATTTAAAAACCATAATCCTTTTTATTTTTATGTATAATTACATGTTTTAAAAGGAACATTCAAAATTGTTTCGAAAATATGAGCCCGATTCAAGGGAATTTTTCAAATTCTACCTATTTTCAAGGGCACTCTATAATCTGTTTTTGGAAACCATTTTATTTATAAAATCTCTCATTTTATTATGAAAATACTATCTTACTTCACTTCTGGTTTTATACAAATATTTTTCCAAAATAACTCTTCTTTTCAAAATAAAAAAGTATTCATCTCAAGAATTTCTTAATGATTTTATAAGGGTGTTTTCGTCTAATTCAACACTCTTGTTGATTCTATGGTATTATTGGGATTAATAATTTATGGAGTCATCTACCATATTTTATTTAATGGTTCATGACTAACTCTATTGTAGATGATCTATGCTAAAACCATTCACCATATTATTCCGAATGGTTAGTGTTTTAAAGTTAATGATTGGGGAAAGTTAGTTACATTTCATATGATAGATTCAATATTAATGTATATATTGTTTATGTTGATACCCACACATATGAGGAATGCATTGGACTTATTATGTTATGGGTGGGGCCCGCTATATCCCCTCGATGCATCGGTAGGTCTAATGAGACAAATGGACGTGGAATTGGCCGATGCCTTTCCCAATGTGATATGGATTTTGGCCGAGGCCTTTACCACTAGATGTCTTCGCCAAGGCCATGAAAAAATGTTTCAGAATGTCCGGAATATTCACTTCCCTCATTATGATGATATTAATTAAAAGTTCATGTGGTTATTCAACTAGTATAATACCAATGATTATGTTTTATTATGGCATTATTTACTCAGTTCGTTTTCCTGACATAATGTGTTCATTTTTATTATTAAAAGCATGCGTTTTCAATTATTCACCACATCTATTGTTTATATTATCTTCTAATATATTTCTTACTTTTACTGAGTGTTTGAGCTCTCCCCTTTCTTATGTTTCATTTTTTCAGGATATGAAGAAGTAAATTATGAATGACTTGTCAGCATAATCTAGAAGATGTGATGTTTCTAGTGGAATAAAATGGTGTTTTTGTTTCACTTCATGTTGTAATGAAACTTTTATGTATGTAACTTTTTTCCAATAATACTAAACTAATTGGTACTTTGTGATTCATTTTCCTTGTATGTATGCCAACATATTCATTTATGGCACCGGATCCGGGAAACTGGTGTCGGGTCTTTACAGTTGGTACCAGAGGAAGTTTGGTAGAATACTTAGAAACTAGATTTAGAAAACATAGAATTAGGGAAGAGTCCCTAAGATAGTCTTTGAGGATAAACATAAAAGAAGGTCCAAGTATTTTGGTAAGGAATAGATTATGTTGATCATTTAATAAATACATCCCTGTCTAGATACGAGAAGGTAGAGGCGGCTCTGGCACAGATGTATCTTGGGGTAAAACCTGAAAACACCGCTTTAAGTTAGACTCGAATGAGAACTGGTGCGCGAAAACGGGACTTGCTGCACTCTTGGTTATGAAACTCCTGGGGGATATGCTTAGGATAATTCACATTTTCATTACAAGACTATATGAAGGAGTTTAATGTAAATATTCCCCATAGAAACCATTTTTGTGAATATGGGATTAGCCATGCATAGGATCTAAATTTTTCTGAGTATTTTTAAGTTAAGATTATAAATTTTGATTCATAACATAATATAGTGTATGCCATTATCTAGATATGGAACCTAGTGGAAGGAATGGAAATCACATGAATGCACGTTTTCCATGTAGGGTTTTTCCTCCGGTGCAAGATAATGATGTTGGCTCTTGTGTTGTGACCGGAGCTAAGCAACTCATAACTATACTAGGAAAATATACTCCGGTTATGAATAATAACCTTACCCATATGGAGAATCCGGATCCACCACATGGAGGAGCCAGACTAGATTGATTTATGCGACAACAACCTCCATCATTCAATGGGACTACAAACCCGTTTATATCATAGAAGTTGATATGTTACCTTTAGAAGATATTTCTCACTTTGCGATATAATGAAAGATATAAGGTTTCCATGTTAGTATATCGTCTATCACGAGATGTGGATTAGTGGTGGTAATTAATCTAAAACACAAAGGAGGAGGAAGAGATAGAAGAGATGTAATGGAGGTATTTTAAGGAAATCTTTTTAGAAAAATATTTTCCTTATGAGAAGCGACCAGATATGGAGAGACAATTCTTGAATCTGAGGCAGAAGAAGGATGAAAATGTTTCCATGTTTGAAGCCAACTTCACAAGGTTATCAAGAAATGCTATGGACTATATATGAAATATGAGGAGAAAAATTGATCAATTCTTTGATGGCCTAAAGCCATTCCTCTGGCAGGCACTGATCTCCCAAATGTTTTTATCATATGAGGATATAGTTTTGTGTGCCATCAAGACAAAAAAATAATTCTCTAAGTATTATGACATTATGGGAAATAATGAAAAGAATATGGCTGCTGAAAACCTTGGGAAAGGAAATAAAGAAACTAGGAAGAAGGGAAGAGTTGAATATCCACCATGTGAAAATTGTGTAAGGAAACACCCTTGTGAATGGTTAAATGGAAAATGAGTATGTTACAAATGTGGCCAGAAAGGCCATCTTACTGGTTATTGCAAAGGGAAGAAGGAAGCCAGTGATGTTCAATGCTATAGTTTTCGGGAGATGGGACACTATGCTAATGATTTTCCAAAACATCAAGAAAATATGCAACAAAAAAGGGTAAGGGAATAGGGAAAAGATTATGAAATCACAACTACAGAGGTTGAAGTTCTTAATGATGTGGTGGAAGGTACATTAATTGTTTCCTCAAGTTTATCCAATGCTTTATTTGATTCTGGTTCATCGCATTGTCTCATATCTTCCTATTTTTCTAGGAAAATTAGATATTTCCAATTTGATTTAACAATGGAGTTGTCAGTCAAAACTCCTAAGGGAAGTATCATTGATACAAAGTTATTTGAATCAGTTCCCATTAGGGCATACAAATGTTCTTCATCTGCTGATCTCATCGTCATACCCATTATTGAATTTAATATAATCCTTGGTATGGATTAGCTTTCGAACGATGATGAAAAAATTTACTGTAAGATGATAGAGGTTACTATTTTTGATGATGATGATAAATAACACCTTATCATTAGAGAAGAATTGTCACCAACTAATTTTTATATAGATCCACCCCCATTAGCTCAAATAAATTCAATTATTAGGGTGGAAGAGAATGAAATAACTATGGATGAGGAACGGAATGTTCAAATAGAGGATGTACCTATTGTGAGAGAATATGATGATGTGTTTACTGAAGATTTACCTAGACATCCTCCAGAATGAGAAATTGTGTTTTCTATTGATTTAATTCCTGGTTCATGGCCCATATCAAATACCCCTTATATAATGGCCACTGTGGAATTATTATAACTAAAGAAACAACTTTAGGAATTGAGTAATAAATTATTTATTTGTCCTACAGTTTCTCCGTGGGGATCCCCTTTCCTTTTTGTTAAGATGAAAGATTGATCTATGAGGTTATGTATCGACTACATTGAGATCAATTCTATAACAATAAAGAACAAGTATCACATACCTCGCATTGATGATTTATTTGACCAACTGCATGGAGCTTAATACTTTTCAATGAATGACCATTAACCTGGAAATCATCAGTTGAGTGTGAAGAAGGAAGACATTCCAAAAATAGCTTTTCGAACCAGGTACGGTCATTATGAGTTTACGGTGATGCCTTTTGGATTGACTAATGCACCCTCTTTCTTCATGGATCTAATGAACAAGGTTTTCAAGGAATATCTCAACCATTTTGTAGTGATATTTATTGACGATATCTTGGTATACTCCAAAAGCAAAGATTATCATGAAAATTACTTGTGCATTATCCTGAAGACTCTTAAAAGACATGAATTATATGGGATGTTTAGAAAGTGTGAATTTTGGATTCAGGAGTTTTCTTTTATTGGCCATATTTTTATAATGATGGAATCCTAGTTGATCCTACAAAGAAAAAGGAAATCCAGGAATGGCCCATGCCAACAAACAAAACTGAGGTATGTAGTTTTATTGGTTTAGAAGGTTATTATCGACGTTTCGTACAAAATTTTTTCTGACTGGCTAACCTGCTAACGAAGCTCACACATAAAGGGGTTAAATTTTTTTTGGACAAAAGATTGTGAATAATGTTTCGAAAAATTGGAGATAAGATTAGTCAATGCTTATATATTGACTCTACCATCGGGGTATGACAAGTTTGTTATTTATAGTGACGCTTCAAAGAAAAGACATGGTGGTGTCCTTAAGAAAAATGATAGGGTTATTTCATATGCATCACGACAGCTAAAAATTCATGAGAAAAACTTTCTTACTCATGATCTTGAGTTAGCTACTGTAATCTTTGTTTTGAAGATATGGAGACATTATCTCTATGGTGAAAATGTGACATTTATACTAGTAACAAGAGTTTGAAGTATATTTTCCCACAGAAAGAACTCAACATGAGGCAAAGGAGATGGATTTAACTACTCAAGGATTATGATTGCACGATACACTACCACCCGTGGAAGGCAAAAAAGGTGGCTGATGCTTTGAGCCGAAAGGATCATAGAGTTTTGAACAAGATGAGAGTTGAAAGGGATCCTATTTTCATGGATCTAGTAAAGATGGATATGGGAATAACCATGGAAGGTGAAACATTCAATTCTTCTTCAAATAGTTTCCAAACCATCTTTACTAGAAAGGAAGAAAAGTTCTCAGGCTGATGATGAGGAGTTTCAAAAGAAGATTAAAGCTATGAATGATGGGAGATTGAGTGACATTGTATATGAAGATTGAATTTTGAAATTTGGGAAGATACTTTGTGTTCCCGATATACCTGATCTAAAAAGGGAATTGTTGGATGATGCTCATAGTTCAAATTTCTCTAAACACCATGGTAGCACTATAATGTATAGAGATTTGTAAGAACATTTTTTGTGGGACAACATGAAGAGGGAGATTGCTAATTTTTTGTCAAGATGTATGGTTTGTCAACAAGATAAAGCTGGAAGGCAACAACTTGGAGGAGTATTGCAACCTATTCACATACCTGAGTGGAAGTGGGATAATATCACAATGGACTTTGTCACGTGACTACCAAATACTCCTAGAAGGGGCGATGTAATTTGGGTCACTGTTGATCATCTTACCAAGTCAGCACATTTTCATTCTATAATATAATATCTACAACTTGAATGTCTAGCAAGAATATATATTAATGACTTCATGGAGTACCCCTATCGATATTTTCTGATCATGATCCATGGTTTAGATCAAGATTTTGGAAAAGTCTTTAGAAGTCCCTAGATACCGATCTTCGTTTGAGCACTACCTACCACCAACAAACTAATGCACAATTAGAACGGAAAATTCAAACATTGGAAGACATGTTGAGGTCTTGTTCACTTGATTATCATGGCATGTGGGACCGGTATTTACCTCTCATAGAATTTTCCTACAACAATAGCTTCCATTCAAGTATACATATGGAACCCTATAAAGCATTATATGGGAGACGATGTCGTACACCAACTTGCTGGGATGATGTTGGTGAAAGAAAGATCATGGGCCCAGAACTTATTGAAGAAACAATAGAAAAGGTGAAAATTATCTAGAACCATATCAAAATAGCTCAATGTAGGAAAAAGAGCGATGGAGATAACCGAAGGAAGGATTTGGAGTTTCAAGAAGATGATCACATTTTATTAAAGGTATCTCCATTGATGGGTATTATACGATTCGGTAAGAAGGGATATTAGGTCCTGGTACATTAGAACTTTTGAAATTCTAGACCGAATTGGAGCCGTAGAATACCGTTTGCCAATGCCTCCAAGTCTCTCCAATGTTCACAATGTGTTCCATGTGTCAATGTTAAGAAAGTACATGCCAGACCCAACACATGTACTCACTTATGAAGAAGTGGAACATGATCCTGATCTATTTTACTATGAATAGCCTATCAAGATTCTTGATACCAGAGAACAAGTATTGATAAATCGGACGACTTGACTTGTAAAGGTTCTATGGAGGAACCATAAGATGGAGGAAGAAATATGGGATCCTAAGGAGCTTATGTTAAAGACATACCCAAATATTTTGAGGTAATATTCTGTGAATTTTGAGGATGAAATTTTTCAATGGATGGGAGAATGTAACACCCCACTATTTTGAAGTTAAATATAGAATGAAATTTTAACCATTAAACACATCTTTTCCTTTTTTATGTTTTAAATTTCAAAAAATGGTCATCTAGAGTTGTGTTCAGTATGTCATTTAGAGTCTGATAGAACAAACATGATTTTTGGTGAATAGTAACAAACCCTTATGAATAGTAATTTGAATAGTAATATGACCCTTATAAATAGTAAAAAATAATATTATTTTATTTTCTTAAGGTAATATGATAATGAGATCTTAATTAATTTTTCAATGTAACATAAAACTAATTGCACTTAAAGATTGTTATTTTTCAAATTAACTATGACCTTATTTAAAAATTAAATTAAGAATATTAAAAAATTATTTTTGAAAAAAGGATTTCACTATTGAATTCTACACGTCGAAAAATGGTAGGGGTTAATTTTTTGGATTTTCCTAAAATTCTAGAATTTTTGATGAATAGTAAAATACGATAAAATACTGTATATACAAATTATCACTTAAATTATCTATTCATGACATCACAAGTGATGCAAGGAAACTTGGTTCGAACTCATATTCCATTATTTCTATTATGGGTTACATGAAACAATACTATTGGTTGTCATGTGGGAAATAATAAAATAATGAATTAAATATTCAAAACATACTCCTCTCCTCCACTATAAAAACCCCTCACCACTCCCTCTTCTCCCCACTTCTCTAAGCCTTGAAGCTCCTCAAAGATCTTCAAAATTACCCTTCCCTAGTCCCTCCCCACGTCCAAGAAGCATCTGGTCTTCCCAATAGACGAAAACCCCTTCCCTTATGGATTTTCTCAAGAAGGTTATTTCAAGAGGTAAAACACCCTTCTTTTTCATTTGGTTTTATGTCAATTTATCTTCTTTTTCTATCCCCTCCTCACCTCCTCTGTCCAAATGATCATGATAACTATAGTAACATCTATATACTAGATTTATAACATGTTAATGGAATAACCATCATATATATTCTTACTCCATCACTTTTATTCTAAAAACGAAATCGACGTCCATGATGTTCCGATTAATGACCATCGTGGATGACGAAGTTTCATTCTTCAATGACTTCTCCATTATGGGTCATGAAACCATATTTACGGTTGGAACAGACTATAAAATATTTATTATCACATTATTAATATTCATTAACCGTAATATGTACATATAATTAAGTTATATGACAAAACTAGTTCATAATATTCCATATACGACCGAATAATTGAAGTGGTGGTCATCTAATGATTCATCCTCCTTCAATGAAACAAAATGATATAAATGATCATTATCAATTATTTATGTTAATTAATAATATATAATTCCATTCCTGGAGATTTATAACCATTCCACATGAACTTCATTACATAAAAACACGTGAACCAAATATGAAAATAAAGGAAGCGAACACTCTAGAATGACGAAATTCAGTACAATAACTTGTCAATAAAGTCATAAATGAACTAACCATAATTATGTTAAACTAAATACATGTATAAGAAGTTTCTAAATATGTTATTAAAAAGTATAATTTCATATTCCAGGAGCGTAATTACAAGAGAGGAACATATTTGGAGTTAAGGTAAGAGTTTTTCCACCCAAACTTACATTTTCATTTGGGATACTTTCATTATCTAAATACCTCAATGAAACTCTTATGTATTGTAATGTACTCCGCATATATTCTGTGTGAGTATCATATATATGTTTACAAACCATAATCCTTCTATATTTTTATGTATAGTTACACATTTTAAAAGGAACACTCAAAATTGTTTTGAAAATACGAGCCTGACTCAAGGAAATTTCTCAAATTCTACATATTTTCAAGGGCACTATATAACCTTATTTTGGAAAGAATTTTCTTTATAAAATCACTAATTATATTATGAAAATACTATCTTACTTAAATTATTGTTTTATATAAATATTTTTCCCAAATAAATATTCTTTTCATAATAAAAGAGTATTCATCTCAAGAATTGATTAATGATTTTATAAGGGTGTTTTCCTCTAATTCAACACTCTTGTTGATTCCATGGTATTATTGGATTTAATCATTTATGAAGTCACCTAGAATATTTTATTTAATGGTTTACAACTAACACTATTGTGGATGATCTATCCTAAAACTATTCACTATATTATTCTGAATGGTTAGTGTTTTATGTCTAATGATTGGGGAAAGTTAGTTAGATTTCATATGATAGATTAAATATGAATATATAAATTTTTTATGTTGATCCCCACCCATATGAGAAATGCATTGGACTTATTATGTGACGGGTGGGGATTTCTATAGCCCCTGAATGCATCGGTTGGTCTCATGAGACAAATAGATGCTGAATTGGCCGAGGCCTTTCCCAATGTGATAGGGATTTTGGACGAGGCCTTAATCACTAGATTTCTTGGCCGAGGCCATGAAAAAATGTTTCGGAATGTGTGGCATATGCACTTCCCTCATAGTGAAGCTATTAATTGAATGTTCATTTGGTTATTCGACTAGTAGAATACCCACGATTATGTTTTATTATGGCCTTACTTACTCAGCTCATTTTCCTGCCATAATGTGTTCATGTTTATTATCAAAGGCATGCATTTTCAATTATTCACCATGTCTAATATTTATACTATCTTCCAATGTATTTCTTAGTCTTACTAAGCATTTGAGATCACCCTTTTCTTATGTTTCATTTTCTCAGGATATGAAGAAGCAATTGATGAATGACTTGTAAGAATAATCTAAGAGATGTGATGTTTCTAGTAGAATAAAATAGTGTTTTTGTTTCCCTTCAGGTTGTAATGATAAAATTATGTATGTAACTTGTTTCCAATAATACTAAACTACATGGTCCTTTAGGATTCATTTTCCTTGTATGTATGCCAACGTTTTCAAATAAGGCACCGGATCCGAGCAACTGGGGTCAGATCTTTACAATTTTTATGCCCACATTTTGTTTTGGATATAATAAAAATAAAATAACAATAAATTTTGAAATATTTTAATTAATTTTTTTTGTTATATATTCTATAATATTTTTATCATCCATATAATATTTTTATCTAAAAATTTATGAATTTAAACTTAATGTAAGACTTAATAATTCTTTTCGATAAAAATGTGTTTTTTGTGTTTCACCAGCTTATTTTTTAATGAATACTTTCTAGTTATTGAAAAATAATATTTTAAAATGGAATAATTATTTTTAATAAAAATAAATAATCTAATTTTGTAAGTTAAACAAATTTTTTCTCATAATGAATTTATCATACAAATAAAACATTGTTACCACACTCAAGGTTAAAATGGGTTTACTAGGGGTAACTAAGAGATAAGTGTGATATTTCTATATAAACTCATATAAATACTACTTTTCAGATATATTTGGATCATATATTTTCCTAAAATTTAATTTTTTTTCCATTTATAATCATTTTGATTGTATAGGACATTATAATATTTAAATCTTGTAAGAAATATCATTTGTGTCCTTACTGTCATTTATAAAAGGGAACCTTCACTCCTCAATTATTCATAAATCTGGATCATTATCTACCAGAAAAATACATAATTTAATTCCTAAATAACATCATTAACCATGTACTATATGTATATTCTGATATAAATTCATTCTTCAAATGATTATCGTGTTTCCCAAATGAGGTATCTCAATGAAGAGGTATGAACCTTAACTAAGATATTTCAATTTTATTTAATCTTAAAACTTCTCTAAACATATTATATACATCATATAATATGAATCTAGTATCATAAATATACTGAGATTTTATTATTATTATTGAAAATATTTTTTCCACCTCTTTTCTAGTAAATGATAAATTAAATTGTTGCTCCTGCGTACATAGGGACTACCGCCTCCCCTTAACAATATGATCAATTTTGCATCTCCACCTCACATGGATGATAATGATTATGGAATTAATAACTATATATGATATTTATAATATAATAAATATTATTTAATGGTGAATTATTATTAACCTTTATTTCTATTTAACCATTGAAAACAAGAAACATCACTTGTGTGTACGTACGAACTACCTTCTCCATGAAGTGATGTAATTCATCTTTCTTCACCATGTATTATAAATAATTATAAATGTTTATTTTATGAATAAATATGAAACATATTTCATGATTATGATTATTTATATGATAAAACCATGACCCACATGTAAATATCATAACTATCTATCCAAAAAATAAAGGAAATATATTGAAGTTATCATAAAAAAACTGATTTTAATAAAGAATTGTTAATAAATTGGTGATAAGATATTATAAGTAAATGATATTTTGTATGATATGTATGAATATGAATATGGAATACATTTATATAAAATATATATTTATTATATATTATATTTTAAGAAATATTAAGTAATATGAGACTTGAGGTAAGGGTTTATAGTATAAAATTGTCTATATAAGGATATATGTTATGTTACGAACCTATCCTATTATATGAGGTGTATATGAAGACCCTATAAAATTTAATAAAAAGAAAATAATTATTTTAATTTCATTTATTGTTACATTTTAATTTATTCTTGCATGGGGCTTATAGTTCAGTCGTTACTAATGCGGTAATGGTTTTATGTTAGAATAACATTTTGACAAGGATTGTTTATTCTTAAATTTATGATATTGAAATTATATAGTTATTAATTACCATATTTTTTTGTCTTATTATCCTCACGTTATTTATATATATTATAATTTTTATTTTTATTTTTCTCTATTTATGTAATCATGACATTGAAATAACTTTTAAAAATAAAAATTATTTTTCACTTTTGTTAGAAATCCATTTTCTTCTATATTCATGTTTTGAAAAAAAAATTAACGTTATTTTTAATAATATCTATCAATTTTAATGTAAATTTTTCCCATTTTAGAAATTATATATTTTATTAAATAAAACGTATTTTGTTTTTCTGAAGGAAGTATTTTTATTTTTTAACAAAATGTGAAGGCGATCATTGTTTTAACGTACATGGCATGAAAAGAATTTCCCTTTTTCATGAAAATTCAATTTACACATTTAAAAGTTTATTTTGAATGAAAATATTTTCCCTAAAATTTGGAAAACATAATTATTTTAAATAATTTATGTCAAAAAAATTTGATATTTTACTGATGATATGATCTTGTGGTATTTTATATTTATTTTTAATATCTAAAGAAAATTGTTGATGTTAATTATGTTTATCTGGAGATAATATTCTACAATACAATCCCTTTTTCATTCTCTATATAGATTATAGTTGTGATGAAGAGTTATTGTGAAAACATGTTTTCATTTCCATGGGTTAGGTTATGATTAATTTTTTAAATATCTTATAACATTCATAAGAATAGATTAATAATATGTTATGGTTGGGCCTTGAATTACATATCCCATCATTTCATTTGGTAATGATAAATGTTTGATGGCCTGAAATGGTACATGGGAGGTTATAATATTCCTGAAATAGGGTAAACATGAGGATATCCCAAGTCATAATGAGGGTATATGGGAGGTTATCAAAAGCCCAAAATAGGTTACACATGATGTTATCTTAAGAAAGATGTATGTATATGGGTGTTTATAACTAGATTTACATTTTATGAATGCCTTTGTGGGTAGCCTTGACATAATATTTATATGATTATTATATTCCACACTTTATGAAAATATTTTATATCATGATCCTATTGAAATGTTATGCTATTATATATCATATCCCTTGATTAGTTTATGATTAATTATGTATGAGAAAACAATATTTATTCAATTTCTCTTGATTTTGATATTTTTATTTTCGGGTATGGTTTTTGAATGTTATGTTCTTGTTCTCATACCCTTTTTCTCATTTTATTCCAAAATTATCATTTACATATACCTTTTTTACCCTTAATGAGAAACTGATATCACCCTTCATTATGTTTACATTTTTTCGAGGTTGTAAAGAAAGGTTTTTAGTTGGGTATTTTTATGATGTGTTGTAGGTGAGAAGATTCTTTTAGGATATGTTGAAGATATTTCATGAAATAAGATTACACTAAACCTTTATGGATCAAGAATGTTTTAAAATTTTAAATAATGGATATTTATCAAATTAAATTTAATATTTATGTATGATATTAATATATCACTATCGTTGTTATCATAGCTTACTTTAGTTACTTTTGGAAACTCGAAATACGAAAAAATGGCGAAAAGACGGGGGATAATTCTAATAATAGCATAAAATCATATTCTTTGGTAAACAATGTAGTGTAATTTTCTAATAAAATACATCCCTATATGGATACAATAAGTTGACCATGTTTTGGAACAAATGCATCTATGGGTAACAACGCTGAAAAAAGTTAGTCGAGTATATCTTGTCCAATATCATAGTGCATGGTGAATATTCTATTACTGAACATCTCTTTTTACACTCCTAGGGGATATGCTTAGGTCAACTGATATATTACTTATAAACCATTAAGATGGAATTGAAATGATTATTACTAAGGATAAAATAGGATAAACATATGGTGTCATAGATTTAAAATAAGGTGTCATGACTTAGAAAACCTATGAGTGATTTTCATGAATACACCTAGTAATTATGTTTATTCACAATATATTTTTTAGTTTTAGTTAATGTCCAAAACATTAAAGAACAAGGTTAATGTTGTATGTGATGAAAATTCAATGAATGTACCCTATGATCAATTAATTTAGAATGGATATTTATGATGAAAACATGTTATTATCCATAATCAAATATCATGATATATTATTAAAAACATACAATTTAATCAGTTTCCTACCATTAAAAAATAATTAGGAGTTGGAATTTTATGGTGATTATAAGGTAATTACCATAGTAGAAAGAATGTTCAATTTCATCCTTGTCATATTTATGGGAAGAAAAATCCATGAGAATGTCTCAAAATATAGGTAATATGTTTTTTATATAGAAATTATTACATTAAAATATGAGTTTCTAATAATTCAATGCATTAGATGTGCATAACTAGGAAATTATTCATGTAAATGCCTTAATCCACGGGGCAACTCTTAGACTAAGGAAGATACGATGTTATTACAGTCATTTAATTTGAATGATTTATGTGTTCATATATTTTTATAGAGAATTATGTTCAAGAAGTGTTTTTTCAATGATATTATTCTTATAAGAATCCTTAAACATCTATCATTTTTTATATAGTAGTTTTTATTTAATGATTCGAGATAGTTTCTTTACGTGTATTGATAATCTAGAAATTTTATTTAGTGGTAATGTATTATTTTTATGAAACATATGATTTAGGGGAAGATATACCTTAATATGTTCCTTATGTTGAGATAATAATTTTTAGATAGGAAAAATAGATAAGTGATATTTATAAAATAGATTTGATAGTATTAGATACCTTTAAATTTAATAGTGATTGGATGAAAAATTAATTAATAATTAAGTTTGTTGTATTTTTTGGATTTATAGAATAAATTAAATACTCTATGATTTTCTTTAATAAATATGGATAGATTTATTTTTTTGAATCAAATATTTCTTCATTTAGGTTATATGTTGATTTTGGAAATTAAAATGTTTTAGGTGCATATATGATCCAGGTATTCACATGTTTGATATGTGATATTATTATAAACATCAAGTTTTCTATAGAAAATGTTATTTTTTATTTTTAAATATATATATATATATATATGATAAAATAATTTCAATTTTTTCCATTTTTATTTTTTCAAATATATTTTGTAAAATTCTTAAGGATAGAAATTGATTGAATGGATTATGTTGATCATTGGGTTCTATTGTTTATGTTTAAGGGATTACTGAATTATATATAATAATATTTGATAACTTGTTCTAACCATTTTTTGTTTTTTTAAATTTCTATATACAAAAAGAATTTATTGAAATATTTTTATGGATCTCATGATATATTAAAGATTAATTTTTTTGCTTCATGCATGAAAAATTCATTTGTAATATTCATTTCATGAAAGATTATATGAAGGGTAAATTGATTGAAACATAACCAAAGGATACCAAATGTTCTTATGAGATGGTATGAAATCAAGTATTGATATTTTATTTTATTTTTCTATCTTAATATAAATTTAATCAATTTATCTTTAAATAAAAATGTTATTATTTTACAATCATTTATGATGAATTGATGGTATTTCAACAATAACTTTTTTAGGTTTTTGGGGTCACTAAATTTGTCTTGATCATATTTTATATATCAAATTATATTAGTTGTTTGAGGTTATTTTACCCCTCAATGTCTACATTATATCATTCCTCCAATATATCTTTAATTGGGAATCCAATTATGTGCTTTGATAGGTAAACATTATGTTTCTCACTTCCCTTTTATAATGAATGTTCTTGTATACCACTGAATGATGCTAGTATTAAATATAATAATTTTAGAATATTAACATACTATTGGATGAGATAATATTATTAGGATATTATTTATTTAATTTTATAAAATTTAACACCCAAAAAATTTACTTCAATAGAATAATAAGCTCAACAGATTCCTTAACATGTAACACTGAAATTTTTAAAAATTGTGGTATAATATGAAAATATTATTATTTAATTATTTATTTTATATTCAAGAAAATACATTGGTATGTATGAAAATGAGTAATCCTATTATGAAATATATGTATAATTTTCTAACTAAATAAAAATTTTATGATAAATTCTTAAGAAATACACCACAATTTAATGTAAAGTCATCCTACGATTAAAAAATCAATTTTCATCTAAAACAGGTATTTTTAATTTTTTAAACAGATATTTTAATTAATTTATGTATCTACTATAAATTTTATTTTATAAAAATTATAACATGTTTTAAATTATCATATAAAAATTGGATTAAGGTGAATTGTTTTTATTTTTCATGAAAGATTATTTTTTAGTAAATATTGAAACAATACAAATTTTCGTAAAACTATCATGTATTTTCATGTAGGATTAAATTTTTTTTTATTTTATATTAATCTAAAATAAATATTTATTATTTATATCATATATATTTAATTAAATACTAATAATAATTATACTTTATTTTTGTGTAAGATCTTTTTTGGGCTTAAAAACACATTTTAAGAAAAACTATATTTCTGTGAACAATGCATTTTTAACATAATAAATTAATTTAATCCTTGTATATGATTAATTTTTTTTTTTAAATTTATTGATTATAAATTAATTAAAATATTAAAATATTAATCTTTTATTTTTTACAAGACACATAATGATGGTAAACCAAAATTATGCTTAAAAAATGTTTTTTTATAAAAAATATTTTTATTTCATTTTAAAAGATTATTTTAAAATAATTTTATTCAAATTATAGAAACTGAATATTTTAAAATGAATTTCATATTTTTTAACATAAAATGTAATTTAATTTAACAATTCTAAATTAATTTTGGGTTGTAATCGATAGTGAGAATAGTAAAAAGTTCTTAATATGGTGAAGGTTGAATAATGTTTTCTAGTGGGATCAACTAAGAGATAAGGTTTTTATTTACATAGAAACATGTATAAATCATATTTAATTATCTTATGAGGATTAAATATTATTATAACATAGAATAGTTATTCATTTGGATTAATTTTTTTAATAATACATTATTATGTTTTAATATTTTATGAAATTCCATATGTGTCATTTCCCTCAATTAAATAATGAGACCTCCTATACTACGTTATGCAAGTATTTTTTGCATTATTTCTCAACCAATATTAATCTTAATCACATTATCAAATATCTCCCCACATACTAATGTTTTTATCCTAAAAAATCTTTTCAAGGCTAATGTTATTATCCAAAGGAGGTCTCTCAATGAAGAGGTATAAACATTAACTGTGCTCTATTAATTTTATTTCCTCTAACAACATGTCTAAAAAAATTATATCCTTAAAAAAAATAATTATTACAGTTTCATAAATATAGTGAGTTATTTTTTATTATTATTTAGAAAAAAATTTCTTCATTTTACATAGAATGAGAAAGGAATGTATATCTCATTCATATTTGTGGAATACGGTCTCCATGTATCAATATGATTAATTTTCCATTACCACATAACATAGAAATTTATAATTAATTATTTATTAAATATATATGAAATTTATTATATTATAATTATTTTTTAATGGGGAATTAATATTTACCATTCTTTATTTTTAACCATCAAAACGTTATAACTTCAGTCATGTGAACATATAGACAACTATCATCATGAACTTATGTAATTCATTTTTCCTCACCACTTTATATGATTAATTATAAAATTTAATATGATGAATAAATATTATAATTATTTAATTATTAATATTATGTAGATGAAGAAACTATGACAAAGGATAATGTACATGAAAAAGCTAACTGAAATATACATGAAAAACAAAACAATTATCACATAAAACAATGATTTTAATTATGAATTTTTAATAAACAGGTGAAACCATTTTATATATAAATAGTAATTAGTATTATATGTAGAAATATGTTTCCAATTTTTGTTTATAATATATATATAGCTAGATATATATATATATGTGTATATCATACATGGAATTTGAATGCATATGAAGTAAGACAAGACATCAGGTAAGGGTTTATCGTCTCGAATTATCTTTTATTGGATATATGTTATGCAATAAATCTATCTTAATATTTTAGGTTTATATAACTAACCATGAACATGTAATATCATGGAACACATTATATTAATTTTATTTAATTTTTTACTTGATGTTAGTCATTTAGGTGGATTATGATTCAAAATTTACGAAGGCAGTCACTAATTTACATCACAATCTCATTTTTATCAGGATTGTTTGTGCTTAAATTATTTATGAGGAAATAATATTATTATTGTATCCAATGTTTTAATTAAAATATTATAAGATATTTATTTACAATTATTTTAGGGGTTCCTTTCATTTAAATATAATTATGCAATCAAAATACCGAAATACAATATTAAAGTGAACTAAACTTCATTTCTATATTTTGTCAAGAAATTGTTTTTCATCTATATACATTTTTTCTAAGAAGGATTAAATATTTTATCAAATAATATATAAATACTATTTAAATTCATTATTAACCATTTTATAATTTCAATAAATTTTTTAAATTAATTTTCTTTTCATTTTTTAAATGAGGTAGTTTTGAATTTTTACTAAAAAAGTGAAATGAATATTTGTTTTAACATACAAGGAACATACGATATTTCCAATATGAAGGAAAATTCATTGATTTTAAGATAAAATTAAAATTATTCAAGGTTATATTATAATGGAAAACTTTCCTTATCATTTTGGAAATTCATGGAATTTATATTTTTTATTTCAAAATGAAAATGCTATTTTACTCAAGAAATTTTCTAATGATCTTTTAGAGTTATTTTTATTCAATGAAGAAATAAGTTTATGGTAATTATATTTCATTGGGGATATGATTATATTAAATAGCTATTATCATTTATATTTATTTTTTATGGTTATAATTTTTATATATTGATGAAACACATTTTCTTTTCCATGTGTTAGGTTAGGATGAATATTTTCATTATATTGTGGCATAAATATAAATAAATTATGGAAATGTGATTGTTGGGACCCAAATAATATATCCCTCCAATGAATTGGATAAATATTAATGTTTTATGATCTAAAAGGGTACATCGGAGGTTATTGTATGACAGAAATATAATATAGTGGAGGATATCTTGACAACAAAAGACAGTACATGAGAGGTTATCCCTTGCCTAAATGAGGGTACACGGGTGGATATCCCAATCCCAATGTAGGTACAATAGGGGTCCTCTCAAGCCTAAAATTTCATTTAGGATATGTGTGATTATCCTTGACATAATTTTTCTATGATTATGAAATTCCATAATTTGTTTATCTCTTTTATGACATGATCATATGCCAATGTTATGCTCTCATGTATCATGCTCGTTGAATTTTTTATGATTCAGTACTAATAAACTGGAGAGAATTTCTACCTGGTTCAGGATTAGGATATATGATATGAATGGTATGGTTTTCAAATGTGAATCTCCTACACTCATAACCTTATTAAAAAATGATCTTTGGTATCTTCCATGTTTATCTATACTGATTATCTAGGTTCAAACATTATCATTTTCCTTTTATTCTGGATTTGAAGATATGTTTTATGTAGGTTAATCCTAAGATGTGATCTATGTGAAAAGTTATTTTTGTGATATGTTAGGGATATTTAATGGAATGATAGTATTATGTATATAGTCTCTAAAGAAACTAATCCATTATGGTTATGACTTGGATCATAATGTTTATAATGGATATTCATCTAATAAGATGTAATATTTTTGTACAAAATGTATAGAAATCTATAAACACCATGGAATTACCATGTATAGTGGCACCCTTACACTACATAGGTGTAATGAGGTTCGTTACACCAAAATTGTGGGATGGTTTCACCATGACCTAGTTTTACCAGTTTTATATAATATAATTTTATCACATTCCCCCTGCTCCTTTAAATTAACCTCATCCCTATTTTCTTCCCATTCTAAAACCCCTAGGAATATTACATGATGGGTATTTTTACATCATCCAAGGTGTTTAATTTTCAGTGTATTTTAACCTTGGATCCTTAGAGAATCATTCAAAATGTTGTTAATCCCTTTATGATTGGTCATATTCTCTGTTAATTATTGGTTTTCTTACTTCTTATGGAGCTATAGAATCCGAGGGTTTATTAAACTAAAACTTTTATTGATCAGGTTTGATGTGTTGTCCTTATACATTATTTATATGGATCTTTCCTACCTTTTCAGTATATTCTCCCCATAATCAAGTGCATACAATTGATTAATAGAAGTACTTTAATGATCATTATTTGTTGTTTGATATATTGGTTCATGATATTGAAAACGATTCTTATAATTGCTTTATAAATATAATATACATTATTTTTGGATTAATTTATATGTTATTGTTTCATTTTATTTCAATATTTGGTATAGGTTATGAATTATTTATGAATAATTTATAAAGGAATTGATTTATTTTTAACAAATGTTTGATGAAATCCTTTAATAAACAATTACTTTTTCAATTATAAATGATACATGGAAACCCTAATGTTCTTGGGATGGGATACAAGGAAAAATATATAGTACATTTTATTTCCACTAGTTTAGTGTGTCTTTTGGACAACTAATGTAATATTGACATCAATGACCAGACTGTGGGTAGTGGTTGGCCTAAAACAGTTGTATATGGCTATGGAAATTGGATGACACGAGGATATTAGGAACCCTGAGCCTTAGTGACCCTACGATATAACAATATTTAATTTTATGCAAATGTGTAATATTGTATCTTTTTTACCAGATTTAATTGGTTAATTTATTGCATTAGGATACATGTTTTCTCAAAAAACAAATCAATGGTTATTTCCATGTATATATTTTTAAAGTAGCATTATTATTTTTTTCTAATATAAATTTTTTAATGGATCCCATAGTGAGATCCTATTAGTAATTCTATTCTCAAAACATACATATTCCTAATGGGTGTATATAGACTATGTTTTTGCTGATATAGGTAGAGGAAAGACATCACTATAAGGTATTTAATGTTTATGATAGTAATATTTGAGTTTTTGGAGGTACACAGTGGGGCCAATCCCTCATGTCACTCATGATGGGTAGTGATTGTCTTGTTTTATTTTTGATTATTTTTATATTTATTTGTATCACATTTTTCTCATCATGTACAATTACTTGACTTCCCATTTAATTCAAATTCCATATTGGTTTATCAGGTGTATTTATAAAAAATTTAGGATAGTATTTTCATGTTATCAATATTCCACTTTATAGTTTTATTCCTAAAAAGATATTTTCCAAAAATATTAATTCTTTACATATTTGGGAGAATAAAACTCCAATTTATGGAAATTAGATGTTAGGTTCGTTTTTTGGAACCTTTCTTATTATACATTTCATTTTAGTGAAACCATTCCCAAAGGATTACTTCCGAATCCCATGTAGCAAATTCTAGCTATGGGGATAAGGTATGACCTGTGGGCCTTGTCATCGATTGAAATGGTTAATTAGGTCAGGGGTAACCTTGCATTGTCATGAACCCCTCCCCATATTATGTACCCCTCCTCGTCTAGAAGTGGGAGAAGGGAGATAGTGACACCTAAGTCCTGCCTCTAGTGGGGCCTATGATGTAAAATAGAACTGAGGGTATAATAAACACACTTATGAGGGTAATTACCCAATAAGAGAACACATGTGAATGTGGTATATAAGATAAACACTAACTAACTACTTCATATACTAAAATATAAAATAAAATACAATGTGAATATAAGTAATTACTTATAAGAACTTCTACAACAAAAAGGTAAAACATGAAAGTACCAAAAGAAAAGTATGGACGTCAGTGAACATGAAGCGCAAGCAGCTCCTAAAACCCCCCAATAATGTAGTAGATAGAATGATGTCCATCTTGATCCTATTGACATGAAATATATTATATATATATGTTTGGTGAGTATAAAAATATTTGCAGTAGAATCCTCCTTGGAGCCTCTCATGAAAATGATAATGGAAGCATGTTGATGCAATGTGACCAACAAGTGAAACTAACTAATCGTCTAAATAGGTATACTATGTTCTCAACCTCACCATGTATTCTTTAACCAAGTATCATATACATGAGAATATTATATAATAAATAATATGAAGGGTACCCCACTGTCACCTCAACAGTGGTTATCCAATCTTCCCCAAAATTGCATGTCCTAAGCATATCTCTCTAAAAGACTATCATATAGAAACCTAGGAAAACCCCCACCACATAAACCTCATGAAACACACCACCACATCAATATAACAAAATTTAACCAGGTAGTTTTGGAAATCACCCACAACCCTTATAACATAGATCATATATGAGGTATTATAACTCAATCCATCACACCCATACAAAGATTAAGGAGCCTCAGGCCATCACAACCTATACACGTTATACTAATAGTAGTTTCTAGGAAATTATTTCAAGAATACATGTGTCTAAAATAATCACATTCCATTAGAGATATCTACACACATATATGGGGAAAACTAATTCCACTACATACCAGCACTAGTAATTAACAAGATAATAGATATGGATCAATGGGAGTAGTCACTCATCCATCCTCCCACCCGGTTGTTGGGGAAAATACCCCTAGGGCTTAGAATCCCCAGGGAGTCAGTTTCCCTAACTAATAGGGTGATGTAGAATAGAAAAAACAAAATATAAATGAGATAACATATCTCACAAACACTCTATGGTAATAACATAGTCTGAGACTCAACTAAAAATAATGTCTCTCGGATTACTGATTATTAGTACTATGACCAGCTATCCTATAATCACACCACCATTTAAAGGTATACATTAAATTATTTTATTATTTTTCGTTAGTTCACATTACATTAATTATTTCATTACCATTAATTAACCATTAAAGTTTACCACATTAAATTTCATGAGAATGACAACAAAGTTTCATTCCCTCCGAGCATTAGCAAACCAGTTACATGGATTGTCAGAACTATAACCCTAGAATTGAATCCCAGTGAGCTCAAACCCCATGGGTTAAACATTTATTAATTTTTTAACAACATTACTTTACATATTACCAAGTACTATAGAAAAAAACCTAATCTACCAAAAAACTATACAACCAATCACATCCATTATCCTCACGCAGTTGGGAAAGAAAAGTAGAAAAACAAACAACTTGGTTTTTATCCATGGAACGATTTAAACAAGAATAAAAAATTCATATCAATGGGTGTGCCCAACATCATCCCTTTCTATCATCTCTAGTGTCCTCCCCCACACCCACATGCATATCTCATTGATTCAGACACAAAAAATAACAATCTAGTACAACAAAACTTAACTTCCCTACCCCTATACCATAATAACATTCATAGATCTACCATCATAGGCTCACAACATATCACAAGAAGCATGAAAAAAACACAGATACGCAACTCTTTGACATATATCAATGCAAACATCCTTTACATACAATGATATCTCACAACTCCAAAGCAAAAGACACTAGACCTTTACATGTAAAAGGGAAACATAGTCCCTACACAGAATTACCTGTCATCACACAACAAATTCTTATTCTATATTAAATTAACCAATTCATTAATTACAGGTTCAAACTATGAGAAACCTAACCAATAAGACAACATTAGATGTCAAAAATTAATTAAAAACATAATTTAACATGTATTTAATTTTTTATCAACAAGCATCAAAATTATTCACATGATTGTTAAATTCAATTAACTCATGAAATATCAATTCATTTAGGCATTCTTAAATCATTAAGATTACAATACACCAGAATCATTAAAAATTCTTCTTTAATATATTGTCCTTTTAATTACCAATTCATTACATGTTTATATTATTTACCAATTTCCATCAAGAAAAAAGTGTTAATAAAAGGCATAGATATCAAAATATCTTGAAAAACTAGAGGCAAACCATTATCATGTTACAATACCACAACATCTCAATGAGATCACTACTAATACATTAATCATGTTCAAGAAAATATTAGGTTAATATCATTGTGATCCAAGGAAGCTAAATCAATACATCTCTATGATTTTACATAAATAAATAGAGATGTAATGAATGGATACCTCAAAATGGGTGTCAACGTTCTTTTCACAAGAAAAAACCAATGCTACGGATCCCAATAACCTCTCCCACAAGAACTGCACCCACCCAAGGATTTCACACCACAACGATACCAACAAACAACCAATAAATTTCCTTTAGAAACATTGGTAATAAAAAATAATCTCATGGAAAATTGGAATAGGAGGAAACAAAATGAAGAAACCACAAGAAATGATGTAGAACATAACATGGATCGAAGAGGGATCACTATAAATCAATGGAGGGAAGTTATATATCAATCCTTTACAAATGAATCCATAAAATGGTGAAGTGGGGGCAGCTGGGTCACCTAGAATGAGAGATAGGGGAGTCACAGCTAGAAGGATAGATGACTTGAGCAGCTGAAAACATTTAAAACATAAAACATTGATGATTTACAAAACGTGCAATACCCATTCAGGTTGTTTAATCCTCTGGGTTCAGTTTCTACCAAAAAAATGGAACCTTATTAATTTTATTCCATTATTTATTACACATCATGATATGATCATCACAAGCCATAAAAACTACTTTCACATCATGTAAAATATATACATGGTATGAAATCTCCTTACTTTTATCTTTTAGAATCCTAACTTCTCCTGATATCCTTTGATTCTCCTTAGAGATCCTCACTCTTCATAAATGTGATTAGGGCTTATACATGTGAATTTTGGCCCTTACATTAGATAAATATCAAACAATTCTCATTCCCAATAATCCAAAACCAACCTAGAGAGGAAAAGAAATGTTCCATCCAAACATTCACCCCATCAGATACCCTTCAAGGATCTCGCCACCAAAGGAGTAAAACCAAATCCCCAAGGGACCTATGTAAAACCATTTAATAAGAAAACATATCTCCTAAACACTCTCATGGGGGTGATAACTCTAAAATAGAATAAATGAAAACAAGAAAAAATAGAAATCAATATAATAAACCAAAATAGTTCTACCACCAAAAAAAGAAATATGTTTCTAGAGAAGAGATAAAAATAACAAATCATGGGGTATTGAGCACATATTAGCGACTCCCTATCCTAGGTACTCTCCTCCATGACAGTATTCTACCACAAGACACGAACCCAGGAAATATCACACCCACACAACACCTCCTCCTAGTGGTCTAATATCTATACCAGCTACTCCAAGAAGGTCATATCATTATCAACATTGATTTTACCTCAATAAATAATGTGAGAGTCATCAACGACATAGATACAACATGAGAAAAACATCTTTCATCCAACTCATATGTGTGGGAATCTCTATTTGATATGCCACAACTCCAATGAAAGCTAACACCTTGAATTGACCAAGAACCCAAGGAGAAATTTTATTCCCATGAACAAACATTCATTTGACATGATGTGAAGTCCCCTTAAAGAACACATAATATAGAAAGTTAAACTATAATGGTCTCCTCCTATTATCAGAATATTATTTTTGACGATCCAATGTTGCTTTCATCCTCTCGTGAATCACCTGAACTATCTATGTCATACATCATACCTATTCTAGCTTGAGAATTGTGGACTCTCCAAACCCAGTCTGTCATAATGGAGAATGGAATGGTTTTCCATACAAGAATTTATACAATTCCATACCAATGGTGGAGTGAAAACTTTTTTTGTAAAAGAACTCTACCGAGGTTAGGTTCCTCATCCATAAACCTATGAAATTGAATAAATAACATCACAACATGTATTCAAGAGTTTATATGGTCTTCTATGTCTAAACATCCGACTGTAGATGAAAATAAGTTACACTGAATATCAAAGAATTAAAATAATATTGGAGATCAATCCATGCCCTCTAGGTAAAAAGAGGATCTTGACCGGGAATGATACTTCTCAGGACCCTATAGAGTATCACAACCTCTTCTAGATATTGCCTTGACAAAAATTTTATTGATATTGACTTATTGGTCGATATAATTTGGGAGGATTGCATAAAATAATCCACTAACACCCATATAGAATCATATCTGCATTTAGATCAATGTAAACTTGTAACAACGTCTATAGAGATGTCCTACCACTTCCACTGACGCAAATCTAATGGCTGGAGAAAACCACAATGGACACAGGGATCGACCATTACTTTTTGGCAGACCAAACATCAATAAAAAAACTAGGGAACCGCAAATTCCAACACAGGGCACAAAAAATGCTTCCTCAATGTCTGATATATCATTTTCACATCGGTATGTACCACCAAAGGAGAAATATGGAACACTCTGAGATCCATATCACTCATCGCCAAAGGAACAAAAATCATTCCCTTAAACAACCATGAATGTTTTTCATCCACATATAAACCATCTAGAGGCTCACTCAAAACAACTCGGTCTCTATATAAGTACTCCTCATGATATTTCAACTAGGATTCCACTACCTACCGCACGAGAGATGACATCACCTCCATATGAAAAAGAAACCCTACACCCCCATCTTCTCCCATATCTTGATAAAATGTTTAATGTTATTCCATCACTCTCCATGAATCACCAGATTCATGCACCATAACATTGCATGACTTCCTTCTCGGTGCATCATCTATAACATTCCCCTTTCGATGTGTATATGTAATATAAAAGCTGTATTCCTATAAGAACTCCATCCACCGATACTAGTGAAAGTTTAAGTCATGTTGGAATACCTCAGAATCCCATGATCGGTGAACACCACAAAAATCTCATTGAGGAGGAAATGTCTCCAAAAAATTAGGCAAACCACCACCACCACCAACTTGAGATCATTGTTGGAATTGTAACTCCCATGGGTACATAACATCTAACACCCATAAAAACAACCAATATTTGATGCATTAAAAGCCAACCCAACCTATGATGACTATCATCACATAAAACATTAAACAAAACTCTTTCTTATAGCTGACAAGAACTTGAGTAGTGAACAACACCACCTTCAAATACTCAAAAGCTATCCAACATTGATCAACCCATATGAACACCATATCATTTCTGGTTATCACTGTTAGATGAGTTAACACTTGATAGAAATCAGTTATGAACCTCCTATAGTAGCTTTCATGTCCATGTAAACATCACAACTATGCCACTATCTTAAGGCTTCCCACAATAAAAGTGATTCTATATTTTTATGGATCCATAGCTACTCCCAAATGGTATAGAAAATTATCCAATAAACGAAATTATGGAAGCCAAAACTCACACTTTGTAATCATCCCAAACAACTTCTCATGACAAAGAACTCTGCAAATGAGACACATATGCACTGCAATCTCATACTCAGATGTAGAGCGCACAAGGATTTATTCAATGAAAAACACCATGAACATATCTAAGAACCCAAAAAAAGAGTTTTGATTATCCCCATGAAAACAATTATAGAGTTTGTTACACTGAACGACATTACCACCGACTTGTAATTCCCATAACGAAAACATAATGGAATATTCAAGTTATCCTCATAATTTACACATATTTGATGATATCCAAACATAAATTTGATATTCATTAATAATCATGAACCCTTAACATGATTGAATAAATAATAAATCCACATAAGTGGATAGAATTTCTTCAATTTCACATGGTTCAAGTGTTGATAATTGATAAGAACAGCAAACTACCATCATCCTTCTTTATGAAAAAAAAATCTACACCCCTTAGTGACACAATTGTTCTAACAAAACCAAACACTAGTAGACCATCATGCTATATACAAAGATCTCACTACTCAAAATGCACTGTATTATATGAATATATTGAGATAGGAGACATGCCTGATTGTAGTTTTATCCTACGCTTGATCTATCCTCAATGGTATTCTACTACAACCACCACTGGAAAGTCATCATGGTACACTTCTACGAACCTGTAAAATTCAAACTAATGAACTTCTTATGAACTCAATATGAGCCCATCCATCAAGGATGACAAGGGAAAAACAATACTCTGACCCATCCAAGTGACTCTCCCATCAACAAACCCTACTAGATCTCCATAAACTTTGAATAATGTAACCTACTTCGTCATGCATTCCATGATAGCCTACAAAAAATACAACCATCGGTGCCGAGGTTGATTTGGAATGGTTGTATTTGTAAACATATTATTATCTCCAAAAGATTGGTTCCACCCCAGAACTAGCTCGCAATCTCTACATACATCAAACAAGTCATCTCATCCTCCAAATAGCGTACACATTTCCAAGGGAACTAGACGTTACTCTACCTCAAGGCCCAATGAATGGACAATGGAAGATGATATGAAGAGGGTGTCACTCCATGATTAAACACGGCATTAAACCATGTTGAAAACAAAACAATGGGTACCCAAAATGATGTCTTGCTCACCCAGATAATGAAACACTAAAGTGTGATGATGACTATGACCTACTATATGAACACTCTAACCAAGACATTGACCACATCCATGGTCCCACTCTTCTTACGGGGGAAGGGGAAAATCTAGGGATTGTCCTCTACCAGGACCATCCACTCTTTCCTAATCTAAAAATAGAGAAACCTACTATTGTGGATCAGTTGTAACTACATTAGTAGAGGAAACAGATGTGGAACAACTAGATCACACTAACTGATTAGAAAATTTGGGCACTCTTGCAACTGATGATCATGACCTCCTTAATAAAAACATGTGTATGATCCATTTTAATAGTCATGTGAGCTACTTCCCCCAATGAAGAAATACATTGAGGGATGGGGATTCCCCCCGGCTGATCGAAAGTTCATATATCCTAACAATTGAGAACCCTGAACTACAACTCTACATCAAGAGGAATATTGAAGAATCCATTCTCGTGTTGATATGGTTCAGGATAAAATCTTATCGATGACCTCCTCTCTTTCCAGCACCTTGAGAAAGGTCTTTAGTATAAACGGGGTGACCTAGCACTAGATATCTGGATGTAAATCCTCCTAAAAAAATTTCAACCTTGGATGCTCACATGGAAATATTTCCGAAGAATATCATGGAAGGTTCCTAAATTGGACACCAAAATCTTACACACTGGAGATCCCCTACATAAGGGTAAGAAGATCCTGGAAACTGGCTGCCTTCCCAACTGAAGAATGAAAGTCGAAAAAAACTTGTCTTGGATATCCTCCCATGAGACTGTTGACTCATTGTAATCTATATAGATTGAGTACCACCAATACCTACCTACCCCGGAAAACATCATCAAATCCAATGATAGCTAGTTCTAATTTCGAGGATATATCAAACTAAATTATTTCTCAAACTCCTCTAACCAGTCTTCTATGATAGCATCTGAAACAAAAACCTCGTATATCTACATACATTGGTGTTGAAAATCTCAGAGTGTCATCCTCCAAGTTTAATCGTCGTCAACCTCTCCCCTATGGTGATCTATGGGAACAACCTACAGAACATATGTTGGGAAAACCTAATGAGTACACTGACCAAGAGCCATGCCTAAAAATATAAAATAGTTATATCTCATAAACTGGTTATATGGAAGACTTTAACATTAATTTTTGTTTTCTATTATTAATTTTTGGAGAACCTATTCCAATGTTTACCCATTAAAACATAGGCACAAAGGTGAATGTTGCATGATCCTTTCCTAGTTCTCTACCTTTAAACAAGTATAACTTCATTTTTATCCACTATACAATTAAATATATGTTCATCAGTTCAAATAGGGCCCCAAATTCCTTTGTCTATGCCGGTCTCCTTTGTTTACAATAGTTTCCAAACAAATCTAATAATATTTCCCTACCAGCGCAAACAACCTCACTTGTTCCTAACACCAAACTCTATCATATTTCTCAACTAGATGTCTAATACAACATTATCATGAAACCATCCCATCAAAGTGTACCCCTCCTTGGATAATATTGGTTGAAGTGATATTGTGACACTCGAGTCTATCCTTCAGTAGGCCATGGGTTGTAAACAAGTACCAAGGGTATTATAAACACCTAGATGGGGGCATTACTCTCAAATAGAATACATATGAAACATAGAGACAATAAAAAAACCAATCAACTATTTCTCACACTATAATATAAAATAAAATACCAAATTAACATATGTAATGACTTGAATGAACTATACTACTGAAAGGAAAACTACCAGTACCAAAATAAAAGTGATGACATCAATGACCTAGAAGCCCATAAATCTCTTAAAAAACCACATACTAGTAGTAACCATATTGGTCTCCAACCATCTCCAACTAACCTAATAACAATTCATATATTCTTAGGCATAGTATAGTAGTACACTTAATAGTATCCCCCTAAGAACCTCTCATGAAAATGATAAATAAACCTTGCTAACACACATTAATCAACAACTGAAACTAAATCATAGCCTAAATAGTTATAATAAGATCCCATACTAAAAATGGGCACTCTCACCAAGTATAACATAGAAGATTATATAATATTGTTGACCCTAATATTCAGGACAGAGAAGAAGACAAAATGAAGGCACTATTGACGGCCTCATGAAGCCATTTTGTGGAGTCCCCCCAGCACCGCGACAGCCACGAAGCAAGGAAGCGGGCCGTTCTGTGAACGCATTTGATGTTCTTGAGCCTACCACGAAGCAAGGAGGTGGTATGCTCCATGAAAACATTTGACGTTTGCGAGCCCTCAGATAATCAAGGAGGCAGGATGCTCCATGAACGCATTTGACTTTCGCGGGCCCACCGCGAATCAAAGAGGAGGGACGCTCCGCAAATGAATTTGTATTTTGTGAAACCACCACAAATTAAGGAGGAAGGATGCTCTGTGAATGCATTTGAAATTCATGAGCTCACTACAATTCCACCAAGTCCCTCTTTGTGCCGTGTATGCTCATCTTTGCAGCTCCACTTGCCTATAAATATCAGGCTCCCCCTGATCCCAAAGGACTTACAATCATTCCTTTTGACTTCCCATCTCCCGAATCATGATGTACCCTTTTGCTCTTCGAACTATGAGCTGTGTGAGGTACTTTTGCTTTGTGAAGTGCCTCCCCCTTGTCTTGTTTTGATCCCATCATCTGAGAGGGATGCCTTTCACAAAGCCTAAGGGAATTCGTGAAGGAAGGGGATCCTCAAGGGGACCCGGGTCATCGCGGAGCATTTATGTTTCGTGAAACACCCTTCATGTACACATGATCCCCATGCTAAGGTAGGGTCACTATATTTGGAGAAGCACATTAATTCGCGACACCTTGCATTGTGAGTCACCTTTTCTCTACGAGGCAGTGCTCCGCGAAGGCCTTTCCAGTTCATTAAGCACCTCCCATATGCACCTCTACCATATGCTTAGGCTGAGGCACCTCACTTTGTGATGCACAACCCTTCACATGTGCCCTTAGCCACACGGAGTGATAGATCTTCACAAGGCCCCTGTCTATGAACCCCTCTAATTTTCAATTCCTTTTTCCCTTGCAACCCTCCAGGTTTGCACGTTGTGACTTCAATGTCCCTTCGATGATACTGCTCGTTGCATTGATTCTTCTCATGCTTCTTTTCATAGGAACACTAATGGCTATTACTTCTTCACATAGACACACTAATGTGGTCCCCTTGATGGTTCTCTCCATGAAACCCCCTCACCACAGCTTTGCCTCTTCCCTCTATGCACCAAGGAGTAGAGGGTACCAGTTATGTAAGTCCTAGGGGTGTGGAGGGAACCCACCTCATTCGAGCTGCAGGACGTTAAACTGCCAAGCACCTTCATCCTCAACACATGATGTTAAACTGTGACCTCTCCATGTGCCTCACACATGGGGTAATCCCACCTTGGACAATATCGACACCCACTGATCTCCACAACAGATGATATCCTCCTTATGGGAGTGCAGTTTGTCTGTGGGGGATGGGCAAACGTCTTGGTGTATGCCCCTAGATTTTCTTTCCAGAGGCAGCATCCCTGCTCCTCCATTCATCTCTAGTACCCAAAGCCAGCAAAGGGTGTGGTAGGAAATAGTTCTTCTCCTTTCTTCATTACCAAGTCCCTCCACCGGTGTGCTTTGTCACCATGGGCCTCCATCCTAGAGTAAGTCCCAACCACTTCATGCTTTTAACCAAGCATAAGCCCATGTTTCCTCTTTAGGCCACTAACCACGTGTAATCCCCACTCCACTTCCCATAGATGCAGCTTTTGCGACGTGATCATTTGGTCTCTACATCCTCTTGTTTCTCATACCGATCATGACTCATGGGGGCTTTGAGTAAGCACCGACCCTGACATCCTCATCCTGGGCAGCCTAGAGTGTAAGCACTACACATTCACCAGCTTAACTACATGGTATTTAATCCTTGTCAAGGAAAGGTATGTAGGAAGCCTCTCTTAGGTTCAATCCCAACACTCGGTTGTCCCGTCACCCCTTTAAATCAGTTCACCGACACCCCGGGTAGCCTAGAGTGTAAGACACATACCACCCTGAACTACTTGGACATTGATCCTTTCCATGGTATGGTACGTAGGAAGACTCCACAAGGTTTAAGTCCACCACTCTGGTCACTCCGACCTCCTTCACATCGGTTCTCCCCCATCCCACAAGACATTAAACTGTATTTACCACCCAAACTATGAGGTATTTTATCCATGCCAAGGCACGGTACGTAGGATGCCTCCATGAGGTTCAAGACCACCACCATTAGACCCCAGGTCCTCCTCCATGTCAGTTTACCAATGCCTCGGGCAGCTTAGAGTATAATCCCCATAACCTCCCCCCCACTTGGACTACGTTGTCTATGATCCTTACCATGGAAGGGTATGTAGGAAGCCTCCACGAGATTCAATCCCACCATCCATCGGACCCCAGGTGCACCTTCACATTAGTTCACCGACACACTGGGATGCCTAGAGTGTAATCCCAAAATTCCCCCATAACCTAAACTACATGGACTTTGATCCTCGCCAAGGAAGGGTATGTTGAAAGCCTCCATGAGGTTCAACCCCACCACTCTAGTCACTCTAACCTCTTTCACATCAGTTCCCCCTTATACCACATGATGTTAAACTGTATCCACCATTCAGCGACAATCTGTTGCCACACCAATAAGTGGTAATCCATTGTGCGGTAAGCCGTTGTGACATCATTCAGTGGTAAGCCATTGAAAACCCCAAAACCATAGTCATCCTCATGATGGTGCCATCCCATTCACCATCCCCTTTATGGATCCTTCCATCATCCATCCTAATCATTACCTGGGCAGCCACATCCCGATGGGATCATGACACCCCTTTCCCCATTCCATTTAACATCATTTGGGAGTCCACCCACATGTTGGCCCCAATATCGGTGTTCCCTCCAGGGGGTTCCTCCATCTGATCCACTCAAGTCAGTGTTCTGATCAGACCGATCTATCTCCGTTGGACATTAAACTTGTGGGATACCCTATGTTAAAAGTGGGGTGGTATGTAAAATCTCAGATACATTCCCAGGGCATATGATTCCCCGCATTCAATGTAGGATTCCTCGGGACACTACGCCCTCGAAAATCCCTATAATAAGGGAAAGAATATAGACAAAAAAATCCCATAGCATCTAGAAAATCCAGTGATTCCTAGCTTGACTACTCCCCTAACCGAAGGTTGCTGACCTAACCAGACCCCTTTGAATGTCCTGATAGAAGCAGTTTACATATCTAGTTTCCATGAAGATATGGAACCGAGGAGAGTTTCACGAACAACGTCTTAAGTCTATGAGGGAGACCCGGAAAGGTGATGAGTTCTGAAGAGGAATCCATGGAAGGAAGAACCGACATCCCATCATCCAATTTCGATCATGCATCAGACATACTGGAATAAAGAGAGGATGTCGCCCCCCTTTGGAAAGAGGGAATGTGGGGCAACAAAAACTACCTCTCTCGTCCACGAATGAGACGGACGCGCGAACCCCAGCAAAAGCTTCAGAAACAGAAATGGTGAACCAGATGTGAAGTTATTCTCCTCAATTTGGAGATTATTAGCACTCGGGGAATTGATGGATTAACATGTGAACAGATCCAGATATCCGGCACCGGGTCCCACTAAACAAATAGTAGGCCTGGCATGAAACTCTATTTCCTCTAGAATTTGGGATGACCTCATTTATTGAAGGTTCAAACATTCCAATCGGTTTCTAACGGGTTTGTTCGTAGAACCGGAAACATTCAATAATTCCATATCCATTTGGACCTACTTTCCAAAGGTAGGTGCTCATTAGTTGTGGACTGATGAGGCTTAGGAATTTGTATTGGCTGAGAGGATGGGAGGACGGACTCATCACACCTTTTTGAGGGGATTTATTGTCTACTCCGGGACTCTCTTTATAGATTTAAGATATGTTCGTGAATCCTAATTACATTTCCAAGTGTAAAATGAGATTTCATTTAGATCTGAAAATCAATGATTGATATGTAGGAAATTTAGAGAATCTTTTATATGTATTCGAGGTTCTTCATTGATAGAGAATCATCTGTATTTGTTAGAGATTCTTAGTCAATGGTATCCTTCCATACATAAAAGTCTCTTGGTCATTATGATGACCATACTGGTTTTAAAGCCACTTAGTGGGGAACTTGAAGTTTTTTTGGTATTTAGAAGGACATGGATTATTTCAGAGTTGGGATCATACCTGCAGATGGGCTACCTACATATCCTTTGTTTTGGAAAATGAATCAGAACCCACATAGTTCGAGTAAAGGAGTATGATGTTTATGCATGACTGATGGCTCAAAGAAAGATGTCATGATTACTTTTACACTCTAAGCACACGTGAGTCATGCTCGGAGTGAGAAACAAGAGGTATTGGTGTAACCGGACAATTTTTCCACGAAAGATGCAATGATGTGTTGCTTAGGTATATATGACTGCCCAAAATAGATAAGGATTATGATTTACTTCAGGGAAGAAATACAAGAACAAGGTCCATAAAGGTATATGTACTTCCTGGAGATTTGGGTACTCTAACTTGGGGCTTAATCCTGATGGAGATTCCCAAATTAGGCGGGGACTCATGATTGGGTTTTTCTCTTGATAAGGAAGCCCAAATCAAAAGTAAATTAAGACTTGTTATGAGAAATTAAGACCGGGGCTTACTCCTGAGAAGGATTCCCAGATGATAGGGTCCTGAAAATTATGGGACATGGAGCTTACTCTTAAGGTGGATGCCCATATTTGAGACTAGGGCTTACTCCAATAAAGGTGGCCTAGGTTAATGGAAATTATGGTTGGGGATTAATCCTGAGAAGGATGCCCATATTTGAGACTGGGGCTTACTCCTGAAAAGGTATCCCAGGTTAAGAGAATTATGGTCGGGGCTTACTCCTGAGAAGGATGCCCCTATTTAAGACTGGGGATTACTCCTAAAAAGGAATCCCAATTTAAGAGAATGATGGTTGGGGCTTAATCCTGAGAAGGATTCCCATGTTTGAGTTCTCTCATCTTAAAGGATGAGGTTGAATGAATGAAATATCTTACTTTAGAGACATAAATATGTGTAAATCCCTATGTTTTGAGATATGTTCCACGAAATTCCTTTAAAAAAAGTCAATCAATAAAAGATGCCATAAATGGCTTTGAAGAGTGTCTTGAAGATTGATTCTTGAATAGGAGAGGTGGAATGGAATAAGAGAGGTGAAATGTGAAGGAAGGGGACCCAAAAGTAGAAGGGTGCGCACGTCCTGGGGGGTCACATAGGTACTGTGTGGGCGCACAAGTCCTTGCCGCATAGGTATACCTGTGCGGAACATGAGTACTTGCATGATTGTTAACCAGTGGGGTAATAATAGGGCGATCCTTGATCAATGCATTTAGAATTATCCTGAGGTACTTCCAGAAGAGTGGCGCACAATTTTTAATGAGTAGGTAAGGAGGAGCGCAAGTGTGTCCACTTCCATTAAGGGTAAAACACATAGGCGCACAAGTTTTAGTGAATTATAACATATAGATCTTATTTATCTTGCTTAGGACTTCCATTCTTGGTAAAGAATTACCTTAGAAGTATTCAGAAGACTTAAAGAAGAGACTTGGGCGTTCATAGATCTGTATCTGAATTTTGGAAAAATTCATCCTCAAATGGGGGGCCCATCGGGCTATTTATAGGCTGGAGAAGACCCTGGGCGGTTTTCAAAAAGGGCGCGCAAGTCACTCGCGTGACCATTAGGCGGGGCGCAAGTGTACCAGCGCGACGATGCTAGAACTTGCGCGACCTATGGGCAGTGTTTTCCTTGTTCATTCCTTTCTCTTTTTTTGATGTTAATTCAAAGGATGATCTTCTTTGTTTGAGGTATTTTCCCTTTTTCAATCGTTAGACTCTGTGATAGAAAGGAGAGTCAATAAAAGTCCCCCCTCAGAGTTGGATCCGGAGAGAAAAGAGTATTTAACTCTGAGGAAAAAAAGAAACCAGGGGTCTTTGTGCTTATTGGCAATTTAAAGTCATGCATGTCGGACATAAAATGATAATGTTTAAGGTCAAAATAGCTTTGAACAAATGAGTTAAAATTGACTAAATTCCTGGAAAATTTATCTGAAAACATATTACCATACTCAAGTATGAGGGAAAATATGTAAAATACAACTTACAAAAAATCGAATCTGAGGAATGATATGAAGAAGAGCTAAAAGGCATTAGAAGAAGTAGTTCCCAAGAATGAAGTTACCAAAATTTAACAAACCCGATAGGGGGTTTAATTATGCAGGGCCACCTAAGGGAATTGGCTACATAGTCCAATAATATCTTCTTTTTTCTAACAGGTCCATGATGTAGACTGTTTATGCAAGGCCGTATAAGGTCATGTGCTACATAGTCAGGAAAAAGAACTCTCAGAAATTTACTTTTCTTCTGCTAAAAATCTAGTGGATGTTTATGAGGATTCAAATTTTCCAAATCATAGAGTTTGCTGTATGGATAGAGGTACTTGAATATGGAGAAGATATTTCCAAACAGGATTGTCTAAGAATTGGATGAATGTTACTCCTAAGAAGGTCTGACCCAAACGTAGGGAAGGAAAATATAAACCATAGACTTGGATAATTTCAGATCATGAAAAAAAGAGTATGGGACATATATGTTAAGGATGGCCATTTTTTTACAAATCCCTACATATGGTCATTAATACATATAAGGACAAAAGAGACTTTCCTCCCATGAATGAAGATACCACTATTTGAAAACCCCGTTAGGGGGTTGAAATATGCAGGGCCGCCTAAGGGAATTAGCAGCATAGTCAAATAATAATATCTTTTGGATGACCCGTCTATTATGTAGATTGTTTATGAAAGTCTTCCTAAGGGAACGTGCCACATTGTTAGGAAATATAATTCTCAAAAATTGGACATTTTGTGACCAGAAGTCAAGAAAAGGGTTATGATGATCTGGAAGTATTCAATACTAGGATTATGACACATAAAGATGGGTGTTATCCGATGTATGCAGAGATACACAGATCAATGCTAACTATAATCATGTTGTGGCTGGATCATGATTTGAAATATTTGGACTTCACTACGTATCCCATAATGATGGGAATCAAGCCATATGTAGTTCTTGAAACACTGTTTAACATTGTGTGGGATGAAATTGTGGGAGATCTTAGTTTAGGGTCATAGAACATGGACCATTATAAGAAATACATAATGTGTGTTTTCTTGGGGAATTTTCAGCCAGGGGACTGAAAGTGGAATTTGGGGTTTGGCCCAAAAGACTTGGGGCTGGATTCGAGGGACACTCGAATGTTCCTACATATCTCATAAGGATGGTAATCAAGCCCACGTAGTTCTAGAAATACATTATGTACAAATTTGGTTCGTATATGTGAAGGATGAAAGGGGAATTTAGTGGAATGATGGTTTAACCCAAGATAAAAGGTTTATGTATTACCATGTATGCACATAATTTTTTTGAATATAACATGATTGACAATCAATGTAAATAATGATTCCCTCTCAGGTGAGGGTATCGAAGAATATTGTAGTTTATTGTCGTACATGTCAAAAGTGTTGTACAGTTTAACATTGTATAGAAAAGATGAAGGTGAACCAATGTAAAGATATTGATTCTGGGAGCGATTTCACCTATCAAGATCATATGAGTTAAAGGTGAACCGAAGGAAGAGATTGGTTTTAGGCTTGAACCTTGGGAGGTTGCCTACATACCCAGCCTGGAAGGCAAGGATCAAAGTCCACATAGTTCAATTAAAAAATGAATTAGTGATCAAGTTGTTTTTGGGGACAATGGCATAAAAAATGATATTGGCACTTACGCGTGGTTATCGGCCCAAAGAGGGTGTTATGGTTGAAATTTTCTCTAATCTCACGTGAGTCATACTAGGTGTGTGAAACAAGAGGTAACAACAACCTTAATGATGCACAGTTTAATGTCATGTAGGAGATATGGAGGGATTATGCAGTTTAAAGTCTTGCAGTTGTGACTATTGGTGCTGCACAGTTTAATGTCATGTAGCAATGAAAAAATGAATTTTAACATCATGTAGTACATATTAAGGGATTTCAAAACAGTTTAGCATCATGTAGTTAGGACAATGGGGAAAATACAGTTTAATGTCATGTTGGAAAAAAAGAGGACAGTGCAGTTTAATGTCATGCAGTAAGGACAAAAGAGGAAACATTTTAACATCATGTTGGACGTATTAGGGACTTTTTCATAGTTTAACGTCGTCTTGGACAAAAAAAATAAACATACAGTTTAGCGTCACGTTGGATGAAAGTGCGAATAGTTTAAGGTCATATACATAGACCGTGGATGGTTCAGTTTAACATCGTGCATGATGTAAGGGACATGCAAATAGTTTAAGGTCATATGCTTAGACTGTGGATGGTGTATTTTGTGATTATACAAAATAATTCTTCATAAATCTGGCATTGGTTAGAGTAGTGATGAGTTCTAAATCCATTGAGATTAAAGAATAAGCTCTATTGGAGTAGACATTATGTATTGAATAAGGTCCTTCCCATTTTGGTTCAACCTTGGGAGGTTTCTTTCCTGGTTTGATAAGAGTTCTGAGAACCAATACCAGTTCTCCTTGAACCAATGAATGAAGATGAAATTTTTTATTGAAAGATCGTGCTATTCGATTTTGATAGACTTCCAAGTGGTGTAGGGTGAACAATCATTTCTCATCAAACCATTCCAATTCATCCAATCGCTTTTGAGATTGTTCATCTATAGATGACTGATCGCAACTGGATACCCTGAGTGAGGGTAGTTGAACCTCAATTGGCAAGACCGCTTCCATTCCATATTCCAATAAATATGGAGTTGACCACATTGAATTGCGGGTGGTGGTCCGATAATCCCATAAAGCCTGGAAGAGTTTATCACGACATGACCTCTTATCTTTATCCACCATCTTTTGCAGTATATTTGACAGAGTCTTATAGAAGGCTCCTATCTGGACATTGGCCACTCAATGATACCGATATGAATGATTGGATTTGATGTTGTATTCTTGATACAACTTCTTCACCTCGGATGAACAGAAGATGGTGCCATTTTCAATCAATATGGTATGAGGGACACAAAATCTGGTAATGATGTTACACTTGATTAAGATAAAAATGCATTTAGAACTGAATTCTTTGAGGGGTATTTCCTCTTCCCATATGGAAAATAAGTTAGTAGCATAAAGAATATACTTAAACTGCTTGGCCATATCTCAAGGGTAAGGTCCCACTACATCCATTCCCCATGTGGAAAATGGCAATGAGTATTTAGCGGTATGAAGTAACTGTGGAGGCTGATGAATTAAGTTGGCATGTACTTGGCATGAATGACACTTCTTTGTGAAATCAACACAATCTTGTATCATTGAAGGACAAAAGTATCCAAGCCTTCGAATCTGATCTGACAGTCTATGTCCAGACTGGTGGGCACCACAGACTCTTGCATGCACTTCTTTCATGACATCCATTGTCTCTTCACCATCAATGCATCTAAAGATAATTCCATCAAAACCATGTCTGTATAGAATTTTCTCTGGGTGATCTGGGCTATCATAATGAGTAAAATTGACCACACATCACCAGATTTGATCTTTGTCGGCTTTATTAAGTGGAAGTGTTCCATTATTATGGTATTCTATTATAGGTGTCATCCATCATATAGTGTGACGTTATGGTTAAGAGATGAGACTAATTTCATAGATTTCATCTGTTCTGTCTTGAACATAAGTTGAAATTTTATGACAGTGGACAATACTGATGGTTGTCTCATCTCGATTTGGATCTGCCAGAGTTGTGGCTATATTAGTTAGTGCATCAGCTTGAGCATTTTGTGATCTTGGGACATAAGAAAAAGTCGGTTCCGAACAGAATTCCACCATTAACTCTCTAATGTAATCATACAAAGGGATTAGTTCTTCACTTCTGATAGGATAATCCACATTGACTTGTTTGATTACCAGGTCTGAATCACATTTCACCTTTATGTGATTCACTTGTGCTTGAAGTGCCAACTCTAAGCCTACGATGAGAGGTTGGTATTCCACTTCATTATTTGTGTCACCTCCAAACAATGAGAAGGAATAAGGTAATACTTCCTTTTCTAGAGAAATGAGTACAATTCCTAAGCCAACTTTATTGAATTTATGATTTTATATTTTCTTCCCAGTTTTACTTCTGGAAGCACCATCAAAGTACATTTCCCATGTTTGAATACTTTCTTGAATAGAGAAGACTTCCTCATCAGGGAGTTCAATATCTGAAGATGTGCCTTCTACTGATGGGTGTTCAGCAAGGAAATCAGCCCGAGCATGGCCCTTTATTGCCTTTTGAGACACATATTGAATGTCAAATTGCTGAAAAATAACTGCCCACCTTGCCAGTCATCCTGTAAGCATTGGACGACTAAGGATGAATTTGATCGGGTTATTACGACATACCAATTAGACCTCGTGATTTTGCAGGTATTGTCTCAACTTCTGAACTGCAATGATTAATGCTAGTCAACACTTCTCAATATTTGAGTAGCGGGTTTCTACTTTATGCATTGTCCGACTGAGATAGTAGAGGATTTTTTCATTCCCAGCATCATTCTTCTGAGCAAGAAAGGCACCCAATGATCGCTCTAGAGCTGTTACATAGAGGATAAGTGGTCTTCCTTCAATAGGTGGCGTTAACACCATTGGAATCAAGAGATACTTCTTGATAATATCGAATTCTTCTTGACATTCATTAGTCCACTGGTAAGTGACTCTCTTCTTCATCAATTTGGTGAAGGGTAAGCTTTTTCTTGCCAAATTGGCGATGAAACACCGAATATAGGCTAAGTGTCCTTGAAGTCCTCTCAATTATTTAAAATTTTGAGGAGGTGATATACCAAGGATTGACATTGTCTTCTCAGGATCGACTTCAATACCATGATGGTGTACAACCAAGCCGAGAAATTTTCCTGATGTTACCCCAAAAGCATATTTTAAGGGGTTCATCTTCAAATTATTTTGTCGAAGCTTGCGGAATATAACTTCCAAATCATCCAAATGATTAGAACGTTGTTTGGATTTAACCACCAAATCGTCCACATAACATTCAACAAACTTCCCTAAAAAGGGTTTTAGGATTCAATGCATGGCACGCTGATATGTTGCACCTGCATTTTTTAAGACGAAGGGCATTAACCAGAAGAAAAACACACCCTGAGGGGATCTGAAGGTTGTAGATTCTTTATATTCTAGAGCCATTTGGATTTGATTATACCCAGAATATCCATCCATGAAGGGGAGTGCTTCAGAGCCAGCTGTTCCATCAATTAGGAGTTCTGTAATCAGAACTGGAAAATCATCCTTAGGACAATGCCGATCAAGATCTCTAAAATTAATGAAAACTCTAATTTTCCCATTCTTCTTTTTCAGATGGACAATATTATCCAACCACGTGGGACAATGAACTTCTCTGATGAATTTAGATTTGATAATATTATTCACTTCAGCCTCAATTTTGGAAGCATAGGTTGGGTGTGTTCTTCTAGCAGCTTGCATAAATCCTCGATGTTCTTCTGGTAAACCCAAATGATGGGTAGCAACATCAAGATCAAGCCCTTGAATCTCTGTATAGTTCCAAGAAAATATATCACAATTTTTCTTTAAAAATTAAATATACATCTCTTGTTCTTCAAGAGTCATAGCCGCACTGATTAAAGTGGGACGTCGATCTTCATTTGTACCTAGATTTATTTCTCTACGTTCATCCACGGTGGTAGAGATACCCTCTTAAAATGCTGGAGTAGAATCTCTGAGATCTTCCTCTTCTTCTTCAACATGTGTAAATTCTTCTATTTCTACGTGCATATTAGATGATGAAGCAAAATTTCCATGATTAGAAGAGATGTCAAAACGTGAACATCTTGAAGAAGAAGCTTCCATTTCTGACCCAATTGATAATGAAGGGTCTTCCTTGGGTAATAATGAGAAGATTATGGATTGAGAATCAACATCATCGTTCACCTCTGTAATTTTTATAACTTCTTCTGGCCTGGTTTTCGAAGTATAGACTTGCTGAATTTCAGCAGATGAAATGAAGACATCTCCATTTGAGCTTTCATTATTGATTGGTGGATCACTAATTTCTCCCATGGTATCTGGCTCAATTACTATAATTGACTTTATGGATCTTTCCATAAGAGTATTTTGAATTCGGTCTATCCTGTCAATTTGACTGATACGGAACACATAATATATACTCACATGTGCTAATGGGTTTACTGGAATCTTTTCCAAACTATACGGAGAATTAACTTTGGTAATCTCCTTTTTTTGTGGATTCCTTCTTTCCCATCATTTGATATAATTCTGCCTCAATGTATTGAGATTCAGATGTCTTGAACATGTCCTTATCACCATACAGTGTCCCAAATTGACCATTGAAAAAATATTTGAGACATTGATGGTATGATAAAGGGATAGCTGCATGTTGATGTAGCCAGGGTCTTCCAAGCATGATGTTGAAGGGTGAATCTTGATCAACAACCTTGAAATATGAATTGGATACAAGATCTCCAAACTGAGTTCTGAGTGTAATCTCGCCCAGTGGTTCTTGTTCATTTTTATCATATCCTTGTAACATCAAAGTAGAAGGAGATAAATCAGATTCCATGAGGCCCAATCAACGGAGTGTACGAATGGGCATGAGGTTGAATCCTAAACCATTATCAATGAAAACTATTTGGACGTCTACACCATTGACATTTACAAATAAATATAAAGGGCTGATATGTCCATGCACGACATCATCTTCATCTTCACCAGTAAAAGATATAACTGCTTAGAATTATGCAGGATTATTCTTTACATGGTAGACTTCAGCTACGACAATTTTAGTCTCAAACTCCTTAGAACTTGACAAAGCCTCGATGAGTGCCTCCTGAAGATCCTTTGATAAATTCAAGGCATCCAGAATTGATAACTTGGATGGTACTTGGGCCAGGTGTTTCAATATATCATACTTTTGATCCAAAGGTTTGTGTTTCCCAAAAGGAACATGTGGTTTAGCAGGTGCCTTGGAAGTTGATGCTTTGGAATTTGATGCATATTGTATCTGTATAAGAGTTGGTAATACTCTTGGATTTGGAAGATTAGACCTATTAGGTCTATTTAATTGTTGAGAGGAAGAAGAAGGAACCTTCAACCGATCTTCCTGAATAGTTTTTCCAGGACTGAGTCTACCTAGTGTGGAAAAACTTGCTTATTCCTTTTGAGATCGTTGAAGGTCTCCACCATGAGTTTCTGCCGTATACACAGTTCTAACAGGGGTAGAATTGGAATAGTGGCCTCTGAAAGATCCACATCTTCCCCTGTATCCTGAACCTCTAGAACTTCCTCTGATTCCTCTATTGGATATAGGGAATTCGGGTGCGTTAAAATAAAAACTGAGACTGGCATATGGATCTGTTAATTGAATCATATTAACAGAACCGAAGATCAGCTCTTCATCCGATTAAGACTCTGCCTGATTATCCTATTTAGGCTGAGCCATTGGGTGGGGTGGTGCTCGTTGCTTTGAAGTAGATGGCATAAAATCTACCAAAGTCAAAAACAACATTGGCTTTGACATGTACTCATCTTCTTCTAATTGTTCCTTTTTCTAAGAATTGTGCCGTTTCATTGAAGATTTTCCCTCTGATGAAGAGGGTTTTGCTGTAGCATTCATGGAAGAAGACACAATTTGTTTCTTCAATTGTGTTCGCAAAATGGAATGAGTTCGGTTGATCATATTTCTAACCATCCAATCATCATATTTTTGTGAATTTTTTTTCTTAAATTTATGCCACACTTTTTCCTCTTCTAGAACTGTAGTAGTAACACATGCTACCTGAGCTAAAGAACCTTTCTGTATGACTTGTCCCAAATCGACCATTTTTTGCTGGAGGTCCTTGATAACAAAACATTCTTGAATGGGATGACCCAAAATTTGATGAAACAGTCAAAATTTGGGACGATCATTATCTCATTCCTTGTTCGGCCTCTTGGGACTTGGCAATTGAACCAAATTATTTTCAGGATCTGAAATGAAATAACCAGGAACTTGTTCATTTTGAAAAGAGTAAACGTTTCTTCTCAAATCATCAAATTGTTTTCATCTTTGATCTCTTTGATCATTGGGATGAAATGGCCTCTGTTGTTGGTGCTCATGAGGTGGATCCCTTCAAGAAGATGAAGGTTTTGAAGTAGAAGTAGGTACAGGTGCTTGTTTAAGAATAACCATGGTAGTTTCTTCTTTACCCATTCTTCTTCAAAAGCTGATGTAATTACACGAGCTTTATCATTAGTCTTTATAAGAAAATATTTAATCTGTTGAGCGATTGAATTAAGGTCTCGAAAACCTCCTATGTATTTCACAAGGATCAGCGGCGTGTGCAACTCATCACGTAAATTTACCACACAGATTGGAAACAGTTCTTCTTGATGGAGTTCTAAGATTATGAAATATGTTAATCCCTTCCAGCGAGCAATGAAATATGAGACCCTTTCATTCTCCCTTTGCTTACAGTTTGCAAGATCAAAAACTATTGTCTTTGGAAACGTTGAGCTGAACTGAAGAAGAAATTTTTGGTGAAGATCCTCCCATCCGGTAATTGACCAGGATTGCAAGCTTCTATACCAGACAAAATCTGGTCCTAGAAAGGTCCGCACGAAGAATCTATGTTTCACTACTTCTTGCTGTTCCTGAGTTCCCATCACAGGATCACAACAAGACACGTAATGTGCCAAAAGTTGTTCAGGATCGCCTGATCCATTTAAAATAAGGAATACAGGGTTCCCGAAACTTGACGGGGGAGGGATTGAATCTACCTATTCAGGGTAAGCTCTCTTTTTTGGTTTAATTTGAGAATTCTTTCCCTACATAGCTTCCAACTGAGCTGTTAATGACTCAATAGTTGTTATTAAATTTTGAGAAACATCTGATTGAGCTTGGACCTGAACAGGTGCAATGACTGGAGCTGGTACATATGTGGTGGCTGGTACTACAACTGATGGAAGAACCTCCAATTTTTGTTTCACTTGACCCCTAGGGTTAGACATGTGAGGGTGTATTGATAGAGGAGTATATTCTTGATCCATCTCAGTAGCCACAACAAATTCCCTTGGCTGACTAAATCCAGCACGCTTAAGAGGACGATTACCCTGAAGTAGTTCTACATTCAACCTCCTCAATTCCTTCATTTCGTCCTCTTGTTGTGCAAATCTTTGGTCCAGTGAGAGCGATTGGCCTTCTACAAAGGTAGGGTATATAACCTGATTCTTTCCTTTCCCCTTGTTGGCTCCCTTTAAGAAAGGGGGAAGTGGGTTACTTGAAGGATTACCCATATTCTGGGTAAACCTTTGATTTCATGTACGCACACCTTCTTCATTTGGGTTTGTGCGTACAAATTCTTGAGCAGGAACCTCTTCATCTGATCCATCTGAGTGAACCTCATCTGGTGGGTCAACAAAAATGGCATTAATGACATTAATTGATGCATAATGCATTCCATCCCTTCTATCAGCATTTCTGTGATATTGTCTTCTTCCATGCCCTGACGATACATTTCCATTTGTTGATTTGATCCCTCAAGAACTTCTTGGCGAACAGTAATTTAGAGAGAATCTCTTAATAATTTGGATCCTCATTCCTCTCGAGGCTTCTTCCCTAATCGAGAGAAGACTGACTTTCTCTAAGGGAGGGATTGACGATTTGAAAAAGTTCCCAGTCTGGTGGACTGGGGCTGTTCCTGCTATCTTTGTCAACTCCTCGATTCCTATTTTTTGATTCAGAGGGTTGGGTTAAAAGAGTCCCCAGTCTGGAATGTTGGGGTGGCTCTTGACATGCTATATCTAAGACCTTCTTGAAAGCTCTCTTGATATTGTAGACCTTAGTCTAGAAATTAGGTGGATGCATCAATCGACGTCCACTTTTATCACCTGATTCAAAAGACTGTTGGATGTTTTCTGAAACTTCTGTCACTTGATGATGTGCTTGATACAAATGAGAGGCATGTTCAATATTCTCATTTGCTTGGTGTAGGAATAATTCAACAACTTGTTCTCTGTATGCTTTATTTTGAGAGGAACTAGTTGAAGCTTGTTCTTGGGCATGCTTTTGATTACAAACAAATCCCATTGACTATGGTCGACCAAGGGAAATAACATTGCATGAGACCACTTAAGGCAGGCTTTGCTGAAAAGAGAGAACAGTTAAATGTAGTGCTCCATGAGCACCCCATCCTCTAACATGAATACCAGATGGATCATTTCCGATTAACTGGCGCAATATTTGTAGTGCGCCAAGGAATGAACGTTGAAGGGCACTCTGCTGCTATTCAGCCTTCAGATATCGAGAGACTGATAGAGATGCCAAATCAATCTGACGTAGTAACCCTTATATTATCTTAACATGATTTTCATATTCATCATAAGATAATTCTTTCTTTTTCTATTGATAATGATTTTTCCATATGTTGAGACGAATATCATGGATTACATCTTCCGTCAACATCTTTGGAATGTCATACTGAGAGTCAGCCAGAGGACAAAACATGACTGGCACTTCAACATTTTCCAGTTGTTTTATCATGTTCAGCATTTCCTCTTTATCATTCAATGAAGATTCTTCTACCTTATTAGACAAGAGCTGGTTCTTTCTTCGTGCTTCATCGGATTAAACAAAACTGATAGAGAAATCACTGACCAACTTGAATATGCATGAATTAGGGTTGGTTCAGAGAATGACCTACACCCTGGGCTATCTTCTAGTTGAGAAAGTATTTCACCTGCTAATGGTAAATCATTAGACCTGACTGGCTTCACATTTTCAAGTGCCTCAAGATAAGAGGTCTTTCTCATCACTGCATTTTCTTCTGAAGAATTTTCCAGACAATGTGAATCACTACTGCAGAGAGGAATTTCGCAGCGAAATTCATCCTAATGGGGAGGACCACCATGGTGAGTTACAACAAAAGATGAAACATTTTGCTCCTTGGTCTTCTGACCACACAGAGGGTTCTTGTGGCTCTCATCTGAAGATGAAATCTCGAGATCGACTGAATTTTCATGAAGCAAGCCTTCATGAGTATATGTCTAATGTAGACCTTAAGAATTAATGTTCCCACTATTGGGAACTGAGAGAGAAAAATCTTGAGTTGCAACAGATAGTTATCTGAGTGCATCAAGAACTCCAGCATTGAGTAAGGCCTTGTTACAGATTGGCCCTTGATTTATTGACTGTGCCGGGCGGGTCTTCTTCTTAGACTCATTCTAACTAAATTTGGCAGGTGTATGTGCCTACTCATGAGAATGTTCTGGTTAGGCTGATTATCTCTGCTCAAACCAAGTGTATGTGCCTGACTTGGTTGTCAGTATGATATAGGGGAGTACGCCCCACAACCATCTTGAACTGGAATAGAGGTGTGTGTCTGTTCCGCAGTGAACTGTTGATATGTCACTCCACTTGTAGGGATAGATTTATGTGTCCTTCCCTGAGAGGCTGCTGAAGCTATTATTATATCCTAGCAGGCATCTAGAATATGAGCAGGGATATGCTTCTACTCTTTCACCATTGATATGATATGATTGGTGACCTTAGCAGCCGGAACATGGATATACATCCATTCTATTCTTGGAGTAGGTGTAGATACCGGCTCCTATCCTCCTTTTCCTGCCAGTGAATCCTGACAGTACTCGAGTGTGGGGGCGGAGAGTTGAGTCTGACTCCTGTTTGTCACCGAATATTTCCGACTGACTTCTCCGAGTGCTACCAAATGAGACTGTTGGTAATCCTGATCAATACTAGCAGGTGTGTGTGCCTGCAAATTTCACTTCACCGAACATGGTTGATGAGATCCATCATATGTAGTCAGACGAGCCTGCTGAATGGCTGATGATTTATAAATAGGTGTATGTTCCTGTCTATAGTACTCCACCAGCATTGCCTGGAAGGATTGGCGTGATTCTCCCAGACGAGTCAGCTGGACAGCGGAATTAAAATGGACGTGTTTGTGTACACGCTCGTTGGTTTCCACCAAGTTAGGTTGGTGGACATCTCTGGGAACGGAAGAGATAAGAACCTGCTCACTTATGACTAGATTTCGCCTTTGGCGGTTCGTCTTGCCTGCTCGGGTTCGAGGAACCTGAGCCAAACGCCTGAAGTCGATACCCTAATCATGTTGAGGGCTCACTGTCGCATGATTCTGGCGGTGATTGTTGATGGGAGCCCTCGGGAAGGACTCATGTCTCCTTGAATTAAGGCCATGAGGGACCTTCTCATTCACCCTCTCAGAATATGGGAGTGAATGGTGATTGCGTTCCAAGGATAATGACCCGAAATGATTGGAGATGGTGGTTAGAACCGCCTGCTTCTTGATCACTGGTCGTTGCTGTCTGGACGACCAGGTTGAATTATTGACTTGGAGGGATTGTCGAGCAGCCACCAGAGTCATAATAGTACCGTTTTGACGGTACTCCTTAACCAGCACGTTTGATACCCAGCGTTGAAGATGTTGAGTAGGTGATGTCGTCCTTAGAGCGGATGACAATCCAGTAGGAGTAGCAGCAGTGGCATTCACATCAGACGTTTTCACACCAGATGTATTCATGGGTGTGAACTTAAGAGAATCCATTTTGGAAATGCAGAAGATCGTGGAAAAGATTGCCAGTTTGATATAACAGACATAATAAAGATAAGTCCGACCACTACATCTTTTGGATGAGAAAATATGTTATTGATTTCTTTTTTGGCCCTCTCATTGAGTTTAAATAGGGGCCTAACAAATATTCAAATCATTATTTTAACTTGGATAAGGATTCACGTCGGGTTCACCATTTTTTTGTTTCCTCTGGAATTGGGGATGACCTCATTGATTGAAGGTTCAAACATTCCAATCAGTTTCTAAATGGTTTGTTTGTAGAACCAGAAACATCCAATGATTCCATATCCATTTGGATATACATTCCAAAGGTAGGCGCTCATTAGTTTTTGACTGATGAGGCTTAGGAATTTGCATTGGTGGAGAGTATGGGAGGTCGGACTCCTCACACCTTTTTGAGGGGAATTATTATCTACTCTGTGACTCTCTTTATAGATTTAAGTTATGTTCGTGAATCCTTATTACATTACCAAGTGTAAAATGATCTTTCCTTTAGATGTGACAATCAATGATTGATATGTAGGAAATTTAGAGAATATTTTATATGTATTAGAGGTTCTTCATCGATAGAGAATCATATGTATTTGTTAGAGAATCTAAGTCAATGGTATCCTTCCATACAGAAATGTCTCTTGGTCATTATGATGACCATACTGGTTTTAAAGCCACTCAGTGGGGCACTTGAAGTTTTTTGTCATTCAAAAGGAAATGGATTATTTCAGAGTTGGGATCGTACCTGCAGATGGGCTACCTACGTATCCTTTGTTTTAGAAAAGGAATCAGAACCCATGTAGTTAGAGTATAGGAGTATGATTTTTATGTATTATTTATGGCTCAAAGAAATATGTCATGATTACTTTTACACTCTAATCTCACTCGAGTCATGCTCGGTGTGAGAAACAAGAGATATTGGTGAAACCAGAAAATTGTGCCATGAAAGACGTAATGATGTGGGGCTTATGTATATATGACTGCCCAAAATAGATGATGATTAATATTTACTTTAGGGGAGAAATCCAGGAACAAGGTACATAAAGGTATACATACTTAATGGATATTTGGGTACTCTAACTTAGGGCTTAATCCTGAGAGAGATTCCCAAATTAGGCGGGGACTCATGACTGGGTTTTGATCCTAAGAAGGAAGCCCAAATCAAATGTAAATTAAGACTTGTTATGAGAAATTAAGACTGGGGCTTACTCCTGAGAAGGAGGCCTAGGTGAAAGGGACCTCAAAATTAAGGGACTTGGGGCCCACTCCTAAGGAGGATGCCCATATATGAGACTGGGGATTTCTCCTCAAAAGGTGGCCCAGGTTAAGGGAAATTATTGTTGGGGCTTACTCCAGAGAGGGATTCCCATATTGGAGGCTGGAGCTTACTCCTGAAAAGGAATGCTAGGTTAAGATAATTATGGTCAAGGCGTACACCTGAGAAGGATGCCCATATTTGAGACTGGGGCTTACTCCTGAAAAGGAATCCCAGGTTAAGAGAATTATGGTTGGGGCTTACTTCGGAGAAGGATTCCCATATTTGAGTTCTCTCATCTTAAAGGATGATGTTGAATGAATGATATCTCTAACTTTAGTGTCATTAAGATGTGTAAATCACTAGGTTTTGAGAGATGTTTCACGAAATTCCATTCAGATAATGAATTCAATCAATAAGACATGCCATAAATGGCTTTGAAGAGTGTCTTGAAGACTGAATCTTGAATATGAGAGGTGGAATGTCATAAGAGAGGATAAACGGGCAGGAAGGGCACCCAAAAGTAGAAGGGCGCGCAAGTCCTGGGGGGTCGTGTAGGTACTGCGTGGGCGCGCAAGTCCTGGTCGCGCAAGTATTCCTGCGTGACACGTGGGTACTTGTGCGATTGTTAACCAGTAGGGTAGTACTTGGTCAATCCTTGATCAAATCCTTTAGAATTATCCCGAGGTACTTCCAGAAGAGTGGCGTGCAAGTTTCAATGAGTAGGTAAGGAGGCGCACAAGTGTGTTCATTTCCCTTAAGGGTAAAACACTTAGGCGTGCAAGTGTTAGTGAATTCTAACACTTATACATTATTACTCTTGTTTAGACCTTCGATTCTAGGTAAATAATTACCTTTGAAGTGTTTGGAAGACTTGAAGAACAGACTTGGGCATTCAGAGCTCTATATCTAAATTCTGGAAAAATTACTCCTCAAATGGGGGGCCCTCTGAGGTATTTATAGGCTAGAGAAGACCCTGGGCGGTTTTCAAAGAGGGCGCGCAAGTCACTTGCGCGACCAATTAGGCGGAACGCAAGTGTACTTGAACGACCATGCTAGAACGTTTGCGACCTGTGAGCAGTGTTCTCCTTGTTCATCCCTTTCACATTTTCTGATGTTTATTCAAAGGATGAATCTTCTTTGTTTGGGGTATTTTCTCTTTTTCAATCGTTAGACTCTATGACAGAAAGGAGCATGAACAAACTCACCAGGCGTTGGGACAGTAAAACGTTGGACATCCCATTCGGTGATATTTTTAGTGTGGATTCCTCTTACCGATCACATGAGATGGGATAACACTAGGGCATTGGTTGTCGATTCCTTTTTCTTTCAGCACTGACATGTTCTTCTCCCTGCTTCTCATGAATTAGGTTGTTGCCTCATGAATGCAATCACCACCTACCTGTTTACGCAGAGGTATGGGAAACAACAGCACAACCGCTCCATGGGGCTTCACCGCTTCCGCGACGGCCCCTACATCCATGACCGTGGGGCACCCACACCCATCTACCCATCCGAAGGTTTCCAACGAAGGGTAATTAACAACCTCATGAGTCGTTATGAGGAGTTGGGCATAAAACTCACTTGGGATATAGCCCGCCTTGATATGGAGGAGTCTGCACCTCACCATCAATGCTGCCCCCTAGGGCCACACAGGGAGCCATTTCTCCCCACCCCAATGTACAACTGCTTCAAGAGCCTGTCCCCGTAGTGCTTTGAGGACTCCCTGCCTTAGGCTGACGAGGTAGGTGATGTCCGACCGAGCCCGGTCAGAGTCCTAATCTAGGGGATCCCAGTGAGGGCTCCCACCCAGCCACGTCAGCACCGCCACCCCGGTCTTGCCAGACGTGGAGTGGGTAAGCTATGCACATGCACCACCAGTCATAGTTCTTTCGACCTGATGCTAGTTTCAGGTGCAAGCTGATTAGGATACCCACCAAGTGACATCAATATCAACGTCTCTTGTGGCACAAGCCACCACCGACGCATACCATCAAGTCCCTGCATACACTGAGTAGGGGTGCTTATATTCCCAACTGTGATCAAGGCCCCAACTTCCCCACGGGTAGGCTTGGTCGACTCTCCAGGTCGCAGGCACAAACAATGGTCGCCGCGAACCAACCCACAATGATGCCACCCCATACGGAGGTCCTCCCCGTACCACTACCGCATAGAGCATGGGCCTGCCCCACTTCAAGGCTCTGCGTGGAGGTCTTCCCCTTGCTACCCCCAGTACGAATGAAGGTCTTCCCCATGACAGTGATACTCATCATGGAAGCCTATCCCGCGCCCATTACACGGGATATGGAGTCATTCCTTCTGCCCCCGATTGCTGATGCAGGGAAATTGCCCATCCGGTCTCTCTCCAATGTGGGGGACCTCCCTGCATCCTTTTAGAAGCTGGTGAAGGTCCTACTCACCTTGATAACCATAGGTATTAAGGCCATCCTCTCTCCACCCACACCAAGCATTGAGGTCTTCCCTATGCTCTTGCCAGTTCCAGTAGAGTTCTTGCCCACACCATGCTATCTATGGAGGTTCTCCCCATGAATCCTTTGACATTTTTCCTGGTGCTCCTCACACCCCAGCAATCTCGGGTGGAGACCCTCTCTGTCCAAGAACTAGTTCAGCTGAAGGACCCCATATTGGAAATCATCCCTATCCTAAGGAGCCACCCAGGGGCAGGAAGATGGGCCGTCGCTACCATAAAGAGAATTTTGAGAATGCCCAGACAAAGATGAAACTGGTCCACTTATCAAACACTAAATCGGAGTATGACTCAGCTTGGGGACCCTCCCCTCACTCATCCGAGTCAAGGGTTGGGGCAGGGACAAGGCGATTCAGTCTGGTGCTCCTAGAATGTGAGGTCCACAGGATTCCCGCCTCCCTCCGCTAGAATATCAAGGAGGATGAAAATATAGCAACCCTGCAGGTTACAATCATGCAATCACCACCATCATTTCCGGAAGTTCTTTTTACCTCCAAAAGAGATCATGGAGAGCTATTCTAAGGACCAATGGAAGGCAAGAAGCAGCATGACCTGTCTTCAGTAGCCCTGGCCCCGAATCCATGAACGACGACTGTCAACCCATCCTATCGCGATGATGCAGCTTGGTTGCTACACTATTCAAGGGATTGCCCGAGAATTGGTGGCCAGTCAGCCCATTCACCATACTCTCCACCGGACAACCTGTCATCCCAATAGTCTACCTCAATACCCCTGCTGGTTCCTCATCTACCCCTAGTTGGCAAGTAGGGAAATCAAGTTCCAGACCCTGAATTTGATCTAAGGAGCTTCTCGAGCATGCTTGCAGTGGACCACATCACCGAGAAGTTTTGGCCTGTGGTCATGCAAGATTTCAACATACCAGAGTCCCTCTCCCCATAGGAAGTTGAGTGTTTCCACTACACCCTCTGGGCCACACATTTAAATATATGTCATCATTGTGTGGTTTATCTAAGGAGACTAGTGAATTTCAAATAGATCGTCGAACAATGCCATCATGTTAATCTGGCCTCACTCCCTGGGGCCTAGCGCCCAGAGTCACCAGTTCGTCGTGTGGCCCTCGAGCAGCAATGCATTCGGATTATCAAGGTTGTCTGCCAAATTATGAGGGAGGATACCCCCCACGTTCAAATATATGGCTTGAGGTAGTATGCTGCACTCCTCTTCAGTCTTATTTGGTGGAAGCCCGTCTTGCTATGTGATATTAAGGACATGACCCCGAGAAGTGTCACGGTCAACATGGCCGATATATTGGACAAGGAGGATGAGATGGAGCTTCTCAATGTAGACTTACCCCATGAGGGTGTGCTACAACTATTGGAACCATTGGGGGGGATTACTCGTCATTAGAGGAACCTCTAGGGTCTCCCGGTGCCCACCGAAGCGTTATTACAGAGTAGGAATGTCAGTAAGGGAAAAAAGAACGTCGAATCTATCACACACTCTAACCTATCTGCCTATGTGTAGAACACGGAGTATGCCCCCACGAAGGCCATGATGCGCTAGCAACATGCTGAGCAGAGGAGGCTGGTCGATGAACTCTTGTATGAACATGTTGTGGAGCAACAACCTGACTACAGTGATCCAAGGCCAGGGCAACAGGGGTAGAAACAACTACCCCTCAATGAGATGCCCCCAAGAAACCTTGATCATGCTGCTCCTGCAGACAAGGATAAGCCCAGAGCTCATAGAAAGAGGGCACAATACGTCTCACCAACCCCTACTGAATGGTGAGACAATCCAAGGAACCCCGCTTGGGCTCCCCCTATAACCCCACAAGTCTCTCCACCAACCGCTCCATGAGCTGCTGAGCCTATCTACAATGTTTAAGAGCCTGAAAATGCACTCATCGTTAGAGATACCTATCAAGATAGGGACCCCCTCCCACATTATCCTATGGTGGTGCTCATAGCCTTCCTTGAGGCATTAGAAATGAGACAGGTGGCAATCCCACCAGATGGAAAGCCATACCCGGCATGGGTGGATGATATGCCGACACCTTCGGGTTTCGTGATTCCCACCTTCTCCCCCATTAACTGGACATGGGACCCACCACAACACCTGGCCCAATACAACTCAAGGTGTTGTCCCATTTTAGGCATTTCAGTGCAATCAGGAGGACACCAAGCTCCGGTTTTTTGTTAAGACACTAGAGGGGCTGACATTCGTCTAGTAAAGCCAGCTCCCTATCAGATTTGTGACCAGCTGGGAGGACCTTGGCATGTAATTACTCTCCCAGTTCAGCTCTACCACCTGGAAAACGAGAATTGAGGAACTCTTCATGTGCATGCAATGGCCTGATGATCGAGTTGTGGACTTTATCGCCCGATGGAAGGGGATCACATAATTCCTTGACATACCTCTTACTCAGGAAAAATTACTGACAATGTGCATAGGTAACATCAAGACAGAACTGGTTTGTTCTCTGATCACCCAAAACTACCCATGAGGATTCCAAGACTGCTCTGATATGGCCCAACACCTTGAGGAAGCCCTGCAACAGGCCTGTCAGGCACGTCTGTTGCCCCCTATAATTCCAGCGAGGAGGGCTGCAAGAGCCAAGCCTGCCACGGTGGCCCAAATAGACGAACCCAAGAAACTACAGTTACTACCAGTTGCACTGACCCTGTAGCCTCATGGAGGCCCTCCACCATAGGCACAACCTCTAGCTCAGCAGCATCCTCATAATCGTCATATGCCTATGCGGAATGTGCCGCCACCACCCAGGTGGGACAATCAGGGTCCCCCTCGTCACCCCCCCTTGGCTCCTCGCTAGGGCTTGGTTCCATGTCCCCACTTCCTAGATAGAAAAATTAGAACCTACGCGTTCAACGAGAATTTACTTCCTAGCTATTTCAGAAGGGCCTTAGAGGAGGGGATTGTACGCCTCCCTGGGTGCAAAAGGATGGAAGAGGAAAATCTCACTGATCGCCCACACAAATTTCTGTATCATCAGATTCTATGGCACACCTTCAAGAAGTTCTATGTGTTTAAATATTGGAACCAAGATCAAGTCGATAACAACATAGTCATGCTGGGGCCGACCCCGACTAAAGTGGTAAATGTCTTTGTAAGGTCAGACCACAGTAGCGACATTGAAGGTGGTGGCAACATGTTTCTAACCATGGGTCCCAGAAGTACTATGATTGGATGGCTCGCAAGACGGTTTCTCGCACCCATGGAATTATTTGGGAACACCTAAATCATCCGGAGCCTTCATAGTATGTGAACACCACATCTAAATCATTATCTCAGCCGACCTCTTCCCAGAAGAGCATGCATCGGCGGCGCAAGGGAAAAAAGCGTGCCCCACCAATGGCGTCGTCATCCCGCACTCTCAGTGACTTCATGCCCCCTAATATGGGGATCCCTCATCGAATCCACTGAGTACTGGATGACTGTTCAAGTGATAGTGTATGGTACGCTTCGGTTAACACCGTTGAGTTGGAAATCCTCTAAATGACCCCCGGTGATGGGGAGTGCCAGGCGAATCTCCCCAACGTCCCCAACAAGCACCACCGTCGGTGGAGCCATGACCATATCAGTCATCGAGGAGAATAATTTGGTACCTCCAGCCATGTAATTCATTCCACTAAGACAAGGCAGCATGCCCAACGCAGAGCTCAACACCCGCAACCTCTTCATCTGGTGTCGTCAGGACCACCTCCACCACTGTTTTTGATATTGGATCAGGCAAGGCTACCACATCTAGGCCGCGAGCAGCCTCTCCCAGCTACAGGCAGGTCTCAGTCATCCATTCCTCATCTGGTAGCTACACTATAGGCTTCTACTAGTGACCAGCAAGATATTCCCAGCACCAGACAGTCGTCGGTCGAGCCGGCATGGGCCGCCATGCCTCCTATCATAGTGCAGCCACTTGTAAGCAGAATCTCAATCATGGGGCAAAAAATATGATGTTCTCAAGAACCTCTCTAGCATCCCAGTGAGGCTATCCATCCTCTAATCCCTTCTCCTATCATCAAATATGCACGAGGTCCTCGCTGAGGTTTTAAGAATCCCCCTCCAGTTTCAGACGGAGGTAGCAGTTGCAGAAGCCTTTCATGCTGAGGTGGTCGAGAATGCCGAATTCCAGGAAATCATTTTATTCTCTAAGGAATATGAAAGCTCCCCCATATAGGGGAACATCCTCATGTTGTACATCACCGTCCAATTTAATAGTGTGGAGGTTCGCCGCTGTCTTGTTGACACCGGATCTAGGATCAACCTTATTCCGACGCAGACATTGCGGAAGATAGGGTTATCCAAAGATGACCTGAATCCCCCTGATTTAAGAATCCAAGGATCCAAACAGACCGAGCAGTCCCCGGTCATCAAGATCCGCTTGAAGACCTAGTTTGGTGGCGTAGTTTCAAGTACCATGGTCATGGTTGTCTCCCAGGACACCACGCACAATGCATTGTTGGGAAGAACATGGATACACCTGCACGCGACTGTCCCCTCATCATATCACAAGTGCCTCATATACTCCCTAAATGGTCGAGTAGGTGTACTACAAGTTTATGTGTCTCCTTTGTCCTCTTGTGATGCTCGCTATCTGAACAACAACTATTATAAGAGCAAGGATAAGAAGATTCTTGCAAGTGAGGTTGAGACCGCCACGGTCACAAATGACCCCTGGGCAGGTCTGCATGACCCCTACGTCTTATTGATCCATAGATTGGAGTCCAAGACCCCCGACATTGGGAAATGTTTTGTTTTCCCTATTATAGAAGGAAATCAAATTCCCACGTCCAAGCGATGATGGAAAATCACCTCGTACTCCTTCACAAACCAGTCTCAAAAGATCCCGGAACCTCCTTCCCCCGTACGATTTATGGAGGTCAGCCCCTGGAAACCGCAGTACATCATACGTATCTATTCTTCTAGGCTGGGATTAGCTGGATCAAGAAAACACGCCACAATTTATTTGATATCCTTTAGCATGTCCCCTTGGGCAGAAGACCAGATGGGATCAGATTTATTGCCTTCATCGCTATGGTCTCAATGGCGCGTGAATCCGCTGATATGTTGTCCACTACTGTCCAGGCTAGTACCAGCCTCCTGTTAGGTTCTTCCAACCCAGAGGAAGCTTCTACCATTGGGGATCCCTCCTCCTCAAGAAAAGAAGAGGATATGGAGGATGCTCCCCCCGCCTTTGAAGAAGCTGTCTCCACCACAATTGGTGAATTGGTACAGGTGAACATTGGTAGTGAGGTAGATCCAAGACCCCCATTGATTAGTACCGCCATGCCCCTTGATGAGAAGAAGTTGTACGAGGAATTCTGTAAATAGCACTATGATGTATTTTCCTAGAGTTACAATGAGATTCTAGGACTATATCCTCAACTAGTCTTCCACCGTCTTAGTCTCCTGACAAATAATCGTGGGTTCTAGAAGCCTCCTAGAAAGATGCACCCTTCTCACGGTGCTATGGCCGAGGCTAAGGTTGACAAGAAAATCAATTCCAACTTCTTCAAGGATCTCCAGTACTATACGTGGTTAGCAAAGAAATTTCTAGTCAGGAAAAAAAGAGACAGATCAGAGTATGCATCGACTTACGAGTTCTCAACCGTCACTGTCCGAAGATGATTTTCCCCTTTCAGTGACAAAATTGTTGGTCGATGCAACAACAGGGTTACATGCCCACTCTTTCATGGATGGTTACTCCGGATATAACCAGATCTGAATGGACCCTAAGGATGAAGAGTCTACAACTTTCAAGGCACGCCTGGGTACTTCCTGTTAATAGGTTATGCCCTTCAGCCTGAAGAATTTAGGTGCCACCTATCAGTGGGCCATGCACTTCATATTCAATCCAATCCTCGAGACACTGGTGGAATGTTATGTGGAAGATCTACTATTAAAATATCGCCAGCACTAGGACCATCTCAAGGACCTTGAGACATATTTCTGCTTCCTCTGTTCCCTACACCTGAAGATAAACCCACTGAAATGTGCCTTCGGGGTCACCTCCAGGAAGTTTCTTGGCATTATTGTTAGGTACCGAGTTGTTGAGATCAACCGAGAGAAGATCAACACCAACCGTCAGATGCCTCCCTTGAGCAATATTCGAGATCATTGAGGCTTTCAAGGCCGCATAGCCAACATAAACCGATTCATTTCAAATCTGGCTAGCAAGTGTGAGCCCCTTTCCTGGCTCATGAAGAAAGTCTCTTCCTATGAATGGGATGAAGAGTGCAAGACCATGTTCAAGGAAATCATGAAGTATCTTCTCCCACCTCTAGTCTTGATGCCACCCATCTCTAGAAAGCCACTGATACTGTATGTGACTTCCCTGGAATGATCTCTCGATACCATTCTCTTTTAGAAGAACAATGAGGGGATGGAAAATAGCCTCTACTACCTCATCCACATGCTCCTCGATACGGAGACCAGATACCCCCCCCCCCATCGAGTGGAGTTGACTTGTGCTGGTATTCATTATACAGAAATTGAGACACTAGCTATAGCACCAAGAGGTACAGCTGGTGTCTTGGGTTGACCTGCTAAAGTACATTCTGAACCGCCCCATGTTGACTGGTCATCTAGCACAATGGGCAGTAATCATACAACAGTTTTACATTAGGTTTGTTCCTCATAAAGATATCAAGGGATATGAATTACCAGACTTTCTAGATTCCCATCCAACCTTCACGGACCAGCCCATGGACCTAGATTTTCTTGACGATGCAATCCTCTCAGTAGATCCTTCCATACCATGTTGGTAGATGCAATTTGATGGTTCCCCCCGGAGCCCCACAGGTAGGAGGCTCAATGATCCCAGAATCAATAGAGTAGGCCTAGGTATTATCTTTATTACCCCATTGCAAGCCATTCTGCCATATTCATTCATGTTTTTGGAAGTCTTCTCCAACAACGAGGCAGAATATTAGGCTTTTATCACTAGCACCAAGATGGACCTCAAGATCGATGTACCCAATTTTCATGTGAAGGGGATTCTAAACTAGTCATCAAGCAAGTCGATGGTGGTTATATCACCATAAACCTAGATCTCGTACCATTGCTGGAGTGCACACTCTACCTAGTGGTCCGGTTTTCATCTCATCCAGAAGTTACTCAGTTCCTTGATCTTAGAACAGTCGAGCCGATGCTCATGTAGGCCTAGCTGCATCACATGCAGAACCTGAGCAAGATGATCTGATTATACACATGGTACACCAGAGATTCATTGCCCCTGTCCCCCTAGAGGATGACAACAACCTATGAGAATTCCATATTACTGCAATATCCTCCATGTCAGGACCCCCATGTTCTTCAGATGCATTGGTTGAAGTGACTCCTAACTGGAGAACCCCTTTTGTAGAGTATCTACAAAATGGTTGCCTCACATGTGCTCGGGTTGAGGGCGAGTGAATCCAACCCCACATGATGCAGTTTACCCTCCTAAGTCATCCCAGTCTTGAGCTGGTCCTCTAAAATAATGGTTTTGATGGGTTTCTCCTCTGTTGTATCCAAGGTTCCAAGATTTCTCAAGACATGCAGGAGGTTCGTGCCAGTTTCTGTAGAGGTCACCAGACTGGGCCAAATCTATCCCATCAGATCCAGAGACTGGGGTACTTCTGGCCCTCTATGATCCATAATTATAATGAGTTTGCCAAGATATTTCATGCATTACAAATCAATGATAATATCATGAAACAACCACCAGAACCTCTCCACTCCACCAAGTACTCAAGGAAGTTTGTGGTGTAGGGACTCGATGTCGTGGGACCATACCCACAGGCAACAGCTTGCCAGTTTAAGTTCATCCTGACCACCATAGAATTCATATCTATGTGGGTAGAAGCAGTTTCGGTCAAGGAGGACAAGGCCCATTCTATCACTGATTTTGTGAGATCCAACGGCATCCATCAGTTTGGAGTCCATCATGCTATCCTAACTGAGAATGACACCAACATCTGAGCAGCCTAGCTAAAGAAAATTTTACGCTAAGTACAACATCCATTTGAACCATACCTCCCTCTATCACACTTAGGCAAATGGATATATCGATTCATTCAAAAAAATCATCTCTAACATTTTGTAGAAAATGGTTGGTCAGAACAAGAATAGTTGGCCTGACAAGCTCCCCAATGCCCTCGGGGCATATCAGACGACGACATGTAATTCCACCTAGGTGAACCCATATTCCCTTGTGTACAATGTTGTGGCCATCCTGCCCATCGAGATTCAGCTACCCTTGTTACACATAGTGGTCTATGACTAGCAGGAACTAAATTAGGTAGCCAAAATTCGTCTGGCTGCATGAGAAGTGCTTGACGAGAAAAAGATCTATGCTCTTTACAATTTGGAAAGGCATTAGAATAATATAGCTTGGGCCTTCAACAAGAATGTTTTCCTCCACTCTTTTTGTCAAGGCAACTTGGTATTGGCCCTTAGGGCACCAATGATCCGTGACAGGAAACCATGCAAGTAGGAGCACAAATGGGAACAACCTTACATAATTAATAGGGTTTACCCCAATGGAGAATACTCCTTGGTGACCATGGATGGTGAGAGTATAACTCCTCCCACTAATGCAAAGTTCTTCAAAAAATACTTTTCCCGAGTTTACTGGTCCTGCACGACCATAAAATGGCTGGTCCCTCATGACCCTAAACTGTACGCCATTACCTCATGACCTTAAATTGTCCTGTCCTACATGACTTTAAATTGTGCACCATCCTGCACGATGTTAAACTAGATTTTGATAACTATGTATGGCTTGATTCACATCCTCGTGGGATACGTAGAAATGCTAGAACACCTCGTCTTGAGCCCAAACCTGAACTCTTGTCTTTGACTATCCCCCAGGGTATAGTTCTCTCAGAGGATCCTTGCATTATATGGTGTAGGCTTCCTTAGCCCCACTCATACCATGATTATAATGGTTGCACCATGTGCCAAATCCCATTCATCTATCCTCCCACATCTTCAACGAATGACGTTAAACTACATGGCATTCCAGAACTACATATGGCTTGATTCCCATCCTTATGGGATACGTATGAATGCCCTGACATTTTCTCTATTGGCCCAGCCCAGACACCAAAATATTCCCCTTGGGATAAGAAATATGGTAGGGGTGCAGACTTTTGCCCCAATTCACGTCGAGCTAACATCAATCTGGCCATACGTACCTCTCCCTGGAGACATTCGCCTCTTTCATAGATGGGTTCAACTATGCTTCACCCAGTCCATTGATTGGGACTCCATCATCTTCCCCATCCAGAAGGGCCCAAGGATGGTATGGATGCTAGGCCTAAGGGATATCTTACTAATTTGAGCCAATTCCCTCATGGATGTTGAGCGAAAAGATGATAAAATTCCCGTTTTGAGAATATGGTCACCAGTTAATGCTCATTTTTTGTTCCCATTTCAGGTCACTATAGGGACGCTGTGTTTTGAACATGGTCCACAGTTGTCCTACAAGATTGGAACCACCCCAAGATGTTCCAAACATTTATTTTAGTGGTACATTATTCCTCGTTTCATATCCAAGTGACGAACTCCCATTGGAAAAAGCCAGGTTTTAGTCCCCCATATGATGGGGAGAGCCGAGACCGGCTCCTTGTTTCCCACACCAAGAACTACTAACGTGGGATTATGAGCTGTGATGACGAGGTAACAATAAAACAGGACGTATGGCCTTCCATAGGAGGCCTAGCCTCAGTCCCCTTGGCCTCTTCGGGCCCCCAACCTAGGTTCTCTCTTATCAGAGTATACAGTGTGGTATGGGACTAAGTCTTCTTTCACATCGGGTTACTTGCCGCACCATACACCTATCTTGTGTGGGGTATCATTATCCTTCATTCTCCCTCACTATGTGATTATAAACTACAAACTGCTCAGGCACTCCTGAATGAGGCCCAACCTCAGGCCCCATAGTCTTAATGGGCCCTAGCCCATGTTCTTACCAAGAGTGTACTTTGTGGTATGGGACTATGTATTAATTCAGGTCGGGTTACTCTCCATACCATACACATCCCCAGATGAGATACCTTACTCCTCTCTTCATCCTCATTGCATGATGTTACACTGCAGACTGGTCCGGCCTTCCCGTCTGAGGCCCACCCTCATGTCCCTTGGCCTTTTCTGGCCCCTCGACCATGTTCAAATTTATGGTTGTATGGTATGGTATGAGATTATGTCCTCATTCATGTTGGGTTACTCTCCATACCGTACACCCCCCCTCGTCAGGGTATCTTACCCCCATACGCCATCAGTAACTATGAGTATATTGAGTCCCATCCTAATGGGATACGTAGGACCGCTCGAATGTCTATACTCGGGTCTAGCCCCATCTCTTAGAAATCTCCCTTTCACCTTGGCCCCGTGACTAACCCTTAATTGGGGAGGGGAGAATATGTTGTGGAATGGGATTATGTCCTCATTCACGTCAGGTTTGTAATGACCACCCCATGTACCTCTCTTTATTAGGGGGTTATTTATCCCCTATTCCATACTCATCCCTTCAAATCGGTTACTCTCAATTTGAGAACCCTCATCGACCCTCTTCAGTGATTCACCAATGTGTGTAATGGTACTCTGGTTTAGTACATGTAATGTCGGACTCTACTCAGACATTCTTTCACCCATTTCTCAAGCTTCGCGTTCCCCTTCATTAGGACTTTCATCAACTTTCACACCCAAAGGGACCCCCAATTGGCATGGATTCTAGGACCAAGGGCTCTCCTACCATATCGGTCCAACGTCCTCGAGTTTCATGATCAACTACGTGATACAAATCACACATTTCAAATATAGTTAGTGGTTTACGCTCATGTGATTGTCACAATTCCAGGATAACACGATATGGTTGCTGTGATTCAAACATGGTCAACAGTCATCCTCCATTGTCACGCCAACCCCACTATGCCCAATTTTTTTTACATGATTCACATCCTTCTCCACCTCATCATTCCCATGTAGAGCTTCGAATTTCATGGTACTGTCTTTCAATGCGCATTTACACATTAGGAGGACAAGCTATGGTAAGGGCACCATTCGAGGCTATGCACCAATTTTCCTTTGGTGTTCCTTCCAGGAATTGCAATAAACATCTTCCTTCCTTGATTCCCACAAAAAGTTTTACTCTCATGGTATTATGGGTCGGGTTGTGGTCTGCACTTACTTGGAAGGTTTTCACTCCCCTATAGTCCGAGATCTAAGACCGTAAACTATGATCTCCTCTTAGAAATACATACATCCTGATACACATTTTCATGGGATACATAGAAACACCAGGACGTCTCTTTTTTGGGTCCAGATCAATTGGGAGCTAGTTAATCCTACCACTTAACCTCTTACCTCTATTTAGGCTGCTTTTCCGGAGTTCCTTTCCTGGAACTTCATATGGTGTGGTATGTGATTATGTCCTCATTCACGTCGGGTATGTTTTATTACACCGTACACATTCCCCATTTAGCATTGTCTCTACTACAGTAGTGATGCATGACAATAGAATTGAAACCTAGTCACATCACTTGACTCTAAATTGTAACATTATTGTCCTGGATGCACGACAAAAAAACGAAACTGCATCGTGAAGCTCCCAATCATGGGGACCCCATGTTTGGTATAAGTCACAAGCCATACCACTTCTCAACACCTTATAGGGCTTGAATTTGGTGGTGATGCCTGGAATTTCTACCTTAGGTCTGTCTCTTCAAAAAGAACAATTCACCTTAAAGGACAAACAAGATTTATCAAATACCACGTATTTTGGTTGGAGGGCCACACCCGCACGCCCATTTTATCCCTGGCCCTGGTACCCTACCATACCACCTCTTAGAACTACATGCAGCATGATCCCCATCCTCGTGGGGTACATCAGAACATCCATGAACCTTACCTCGGGGCTATCTTAACTCTTGTTTTCGGTCCATCGACCTAAAACCTCTCCAAGGAACCCATGGGGGTCGAAACCCACAGTTCCCATTCACGTCGGGTTTTATAATTACCATTCCATATGTCTACCGCGTTTCCAATCGTCCATTGTTTGAAATATACAACACTACACTAAGATCTCCCTATGGTAAGGGACTCGACTCCCTTTATCTAATAAGTCTCATTTTCGTATTCAGATGCATTTTGACAATGTGCCCAAAGTGTGGAATTTTCATGGGGACATTTCCTTCATTCCATGTCCAAGCTTCATGAGCTCTCTATTTGGATCCTCATCCACCTCCAAATCCAATGGGACCCCCTTCATGGCCTGGTCTTATGCATCCTCAGCTCACCTACCCTTTCGGGTAACATCCCTAAAGATCTTAGATGACACTTGCGGCAGGTCCGGTGTTTCGAACATGGTCCACGGTCAACCCTCATTTGTCTGTCCCCATCCTAGGTTAACTTGATATGAATACTATGTTTTGAATATAGTCAAAATTTATCCTTCATCTTCACATGACCTTCATTGTGATCCAGATTTCGAGCTTCATGATTCACACATTTCCACTTCCTCATGTTCAATTGGAAATCCGACATACTCTACGTTTCTTCTTCACGCATCCAGGTGTGCTACATGGACCGGTTAACATCATTGGTCTAACATTCACTGAGCATCCCTTCGTCCTAACATATTCATTCCTGGTTTGGGATAGTCTCAACACTACTTCTTGTTTCCCACATCGAGCACAACTCATGTGGGATTAGTAGATTTGGTTGGATGTGCACCAGTGCAGCCATACCTTTCAACATCCCACATGATGTTAAATTGTGCTTCCAGAACTACGTATGGATTGATTTCCATCCTCATGGGATATGTAGAGGCACCCATGTATTTTTCTTGGGGTCCATCCCCATGAATCAATAATCCTATTCATCCCCATTTCAAGACCCCTAGCCAGACCCCTCGTGGGGAGCTATGTAACTGTAGCTTTTCCCTGAACAAGTTCGGGATGCCCCAAGATGACATTGGGAAGTGACAGCTCCCTCACCAGAGAGGTCCTTTCTAAAAGAACAAATGATCCATTATCAAACCGATGTTCCAATCTACTGTGATCCCACCATGGTGGCGTAATTTCAAGAGTGTTAGAATTTGTTCGAATGAACCACCACTCCACATTCCACACTTTGTGTGCCCCTTATTCGGACCCTATTCCTTGTTCATGTCTAAGGGAACCCCATAATAGTATGGATGCTAACCCTCTGTCCTGCCTATTATCCATGGCCAATGTTTCAGAAGACTAAAAGATGGAATTTTGAGTCAGGCCCCATGTTTCGAACATGGCCAGCGGTCGACCCTCATTTTTTATCCCCATTCTAGGATAACACAATATGGATACAGTGTTTCATATGTGGCCAACAATTATTCTTTATTTTCATTCCACCCCCATAGTGTTTCGAATCTAGGGTATCGTCATTCACACCTTCCAATCCCATCTGTTTGGATTGATTCTAGCGCCCCCGGCGTTACCCCATTTGTGTATAAGAGCACAGTAGGAAAATTATAATTCAGCTATTCCGATAGCCTCATTCTCCTGTCAGGTCTCTCCCATTTCCTCTTGGAAGTCTGGGCTGGCTGTTCAAACCTTGAATTCATGAAGCTTGGTTTTTCTCACCTACATTTATATGTAGTGATAATGTGGACATCCCTTTTTTCTCACATCGGGACCGACACATGTTAGCTTAGGGAATGATCGTTGGATGCTCCTCGAACATCACGAGGTTGTAATAACCCAATGTAAACAACAGATCTAATGAATGATATGGAATCAAACAATCAAAGCATGAGAGTATATTTAAGTGTTTTTAATCATTACAGTACCCATGGGTTGACTCCCCCCATGGACGGATTGACCTCATTAAAGGAACGTTGCAGCTCCGCCACCCTCTCGCTGGTGGTGCCCAGGATTTGAAACCGCGTGTTCACCTCTAGTTCATCCTCAGCAGCGAGTGGATGTAATTCATTGGCCCAAATTTGGGCCCACTCCACACTGTCCAAAAAACATCCATCTCATCAGAGGCTCGCTTCATGCCCTATTCGGCCTCCGTCAGCTGAGCTTTGATCCGCGAGACGAGCTCTGATTGCGAATCAAGAGAAAAGAAATACTCATCCATCCGAGCCTACAACAGTCCAACCTCATCTTTAGTCTCATGGAGCCTCTTGATTTTCACTGCTTTCCTCCGCTGCATTCCTACACAGGTGCCACAGTCTTACTCCTGAATCTTTTCTGCCATTGAGATCTCAGATGAGCATGTGAGGGCGGTGGGCATCCACTCCCCCAGAGCACAGTTCGCGTAGCCAAAACTGAAGTCTATCTATCTCGTCCAACCATAATGCTAGTGGATGTTATTTATGAAACTTGTGATTAGCTTCCTTGATCATCGATGGCCTTCTCTACTTCGTGGCACGTCCAGTTCGCACCGAGCTTCATGGCAGAATTGGCCTAAAAAACCCCTATCTGCCTGGCGAGCCCTCTTCATGAGCCAGCATCACGAACGGTCTAGGATTTTGGCGATTACCCTCTAACATTGACCCTTGATCTCTCTGAAGCTCCATGTCCGAGGGGGGGGGGTTTATTGGAGAAAAATGTTGGGACAGAGAAGAAGACAAAAATAAGGCACCGTTGATTTCCTTGCGAAGCCATTTCGCGGAGTCCCCCCAGCACTGCGGCCACCGCGAAGCTAGGAGGAGGGGCGCTCTACGAACACATTTTACGTTTGTGACCTCGCCATGTAGAAAGGGGGGGGGGGACTCTCCATGAATGCATTTGACGTTCGTGAGCCTACCGCGAAGCAAGGAGGAGGAATGCTCCGTGAACACATTGGACGTTCGTGAGCCTACCGCGAAGCAAGGAGGCGGGATTCTCCACGAATGCATTTGACATTCGCGAGCCCGCCACAAAGCCACCAAGTCCATCATCACACCGCATAAGACCCTCTTCATGGCGCCTCTTGCCTATAAATACCAGGCTCCCCCCTGAGCCCAATGGTTGGACAATCAGACCTTTCAACTTACCAGCTCCTGAATCGCAAAGCACCCTTCTGCTCTGCGAACCATGAGATGTGTGAGGTAATTATGCTCTACGAAGTGCCTCCCCCTTATCTCGTTTTGATCCCATCAATGGATACGAATGCCTTTCATGAAACCTATGGGGCTTTATGAAGGAAGGAGATATCCAAGGGGTCCCAGTTCATCGCAGAGCCTTTAAGATTCAGGAAACACCCTTCATGGACACATGATCCCCATCCTAAGTCTGGGTCACTGTACATCCCGAAGCACATTTCTTTGTGAAACCATGCTTCATGAGGCACCATTTCTCTGTGAGGCAGTGCTCCATGAATTCCTTTCCACTTTGTGAAGCACCACCCACTTGCACCTCAGTCCTATTCTTAGGCTGAGTCACCCCACTTCACGAAGAACACCCTATCACAAGTGCCCTCATCCACAAGGAGCAATCGAGCATCACAAGCCCCCTACCTATGAACCCCTTTGCATTGAAATTCCTTTCCCCGTGAATCCCATCCAGGTTTTCATGAAGTGACTTCAATTTCCCTTGGACAATACTGCATGTTGCATTTCTTCGCCTTAGCCTTCTTCGCATTGGAAAAGTAATGGCTATTGATTTCACATATCCACCCTAATGCGGGCCCCTTGATGGTTCGCTCCATGAAACCCCATAACCATGGCTTTCTAGGTCCCCTATCTACACCAAGGTGAAGAGGGTACTGGTTTTGTAAGTCCTATGGGTGCCGAGTGAACCCACCTCGTCTGAGCTGCATGAGTCAAACTGCCAAGAACCTTCATCCTCAGCACTTGATGTTAAACTGTGACCTCGCCCCGTTCCTCGCCCACGAGGTACCCACACCATGGAAATTCTCCACACCCACTGATCTCCACAGGGTATGATATCCTCCTTATTAGAGTGGCATTTGTCCATGGGGGAAGCAAAAAAATCTCTGTGTAAGCCCCTATCATTTCTTTCCAGAGGTATCATCCCTTCTCCCCCTTTCATCTTCGATCTCCAAGGCCCGCGAAGGGCATAGTAGGAAATAGTTCATCTCCTTTCTTCGGTACCATGTACCTCTCCCACTGTTCTTTTTCTCCATGGGCCTCCATCCTGGTGTAAGTCCCAAAATATTCGGGATGCTAACCACAGAGAAGCCCATGTTTCTACTTTGGGATTCTAACCACGTGTAAGCCCCACTCTACATCCCACGGACGCACTGTTCACAATGTTATCATCAGGTCTCAGCAGCCTCTTGTTTCTCACACCGAGCATGACTCACGTGGGCTTAGAGTAATCTCCAACCATGACATCCTCATCCTGGGATACCTAGAGTGTAAGCCCACACTTTCACCACCTGATCTACGTGGTCTTTGAACCTTTTCAAGGCAAGGTATGTATGAAGCATCCCAGAGGTTCAAGCCCAACAACCAGTGGTCCTGACACCCCTTCACATCGGTTCACCGACACCCTGGGCAGCCTAGAGTGTAAGCCGTATGATAACCTAAACTACGTTGAATATGATCCTTGCCAAGACACTGTATCTAGGAAGCCTCCATGAGGTTCAATACCAAAACTATAATGACCCATAATTTACATACACTATTAATACTTCAAAATTGAAGCACACTTATTACAACATATGACAAATCCACAAAGGACCGTATAAGTATAGTGTCTTTAGAAACTGGGAAACATAAACAACTGGTTCATAAATCTTCTACAGTATCTCCCATTTATTTCATCATATCTAGGGTCCCTTTTAGAATATTCTACTTAATATCCATCTTCCTGGCCTGGGGAAAAGAAAACATACAAAAAAGGGTGAGCTCAAATGCTCAGCAAGGGAAAATAAAGGAAATAAAAATCATATCATATCTTTTTGAAAATCATAACCTGCAAAAGAGATCATAATATCTTAACATGGAATAAATCATAGAAGTGAAAATGAGATCCCCATAATCATAACATAAAACTTGAAATTTTGTGGCATGAACACATAATCATGGAAAATCATTTCTTGTTAGTCATGACTCATTGCCAAGACTATCTTAGCGGACAAAGTCCATTTCTGAACCGAGTTCACTCCTCGTTTCAGTCCTGTATCACGGAACCGAAATAACCTTCCGTTCCAGCCACGTCTATCTCATGAGATATAAAAATTTACCCAATGCATTGGAGGGAGATATAGGTCTCACCAATCTCATAATGAATCCTTTCTTATGTGTGCCACATAATCATAAATCATACATCATCGCATAACACATGTAACAAAAATGGGATTCTTGAAACATCATGACATCATAAAACAAATCATATAAGGTAAATGACTTCATAAAAATAATTCCCTCAAAACATAATCAAATCAATGTAATAATAGGGATAAAAACAGAACCCTTTATTATCATAGATGGAAAATAATTTTGATAAAACACTTGAACTACATTCTTGAGGAAAATATCCTTTCTTCTTCAAAAACACTTTTCCTTTCTTAAGATGTCATACAAATTTAAACTAAAATAAGTTGATTAAAAATAAACATGAAAACTTGTAAAGTAATCTTCTTGGAAATAATGTTTTAAAAATCCATTCATGCCGTATAAGTTAAAAAAAACATTCTTCGTACTTTTGTCGGAAAAGTCAAAAAGTACCTCGTACTAAAAATGACAAAAGATTCCTTTCATATCTTTTACTAAAAACACACCGAAGTGTAAAATTGGATATAAACTATTGTAGATGGATGGAAATAATATTACATATTGAGGGAACATGGATGTGGATGATAAAATACACCCCATTAATTACCAAAGTAAAAACAATCTCGGATAAAAGTGAGATTGTGATATTTTCCATTACCTTAGGTCCGATTTGCTTTGTACGTGTCCGAAGATCCTTTATAATGGTTTAAATAATGTTATTGACTTATTACAGAATCATATATATTGATATGATATCATATATGGTCATATTCTTAGCTTCTTATTAGTAATATTTCATTGTTACTTGTTACTCGGGTCTTTATTGCCTTTTGTTCTTATGCGAGTTTTGCCGAATAAATTCTTATTCTTCTTTTAAGGTTATAGATACCTTATATCCAGAATGGTATTATTGTAACATATATCATATTTATTCATTCAATTCATTTATATAATTACTATGTAATTATGATCATTTAGAACGAGTCGCATCACATCGTGGAGACGGTATTCCGTACGTACGCACGAGCGATGATATTGTTCCCGTGATCGTGGAATTGTATTTAAGTGTATTTATACTATTTCAGTATCAATATCACTTTTTAATAATCATATATAGTTACTCATTACACCATTATACCCATCCTTGTAAGGTGATGGTGGAAAATAGATTACACCACGGCGTGGAGACGGTATTCTGTACGTACGCACGCGCGGTGATTTCATTTTTCCGTAGGATGGATAGAAGGTGAATCAGGGTTGTTTCATATTTATAATAACATATCAGTATGTAAGTAATACTGATGTTATTACTTTATCATGAAACAACTAAAGAAGAAGAAGTTGAAGAAGAAAGAAATTGAAAAGATCGGTAATGGATATTACCTCTTCTTTGAAACACCTCTTTGAATCCTCCACTTAGGGAACTAATATTGGTCTTTGAAGAAGACCAGGACCTCTAGGATTATTCTAGGGAATTGGAGAAGGGATTTTGGCAGGGGTTGGCCGAGCTTGAGTGCTCAAATTGGTGTGAGGAGGAGGGGGAGGAGGTGCCATTTTATAAGGGAGGAGAGGGGCACCTTAGGAATATCTCAAAATATTATTTTATATTAAAGTCAAAATCAGTTTATAATGGTTCCAAAGTGTCTTATTTTGAAGGTAAAGTGGGGATGGGTAAAAATAATATCAACCAATAGGATTTATACAAGTTTAGGTTATTATTTTAACCTTGTCATTTAGATTTAACTCTAAGTTAAATAATTTAACTTTTACCGTGACTTTTTGTTTTCTTACACTATATAGTTAATACACTAACTATAACATGCCAAACGAACCCCAAGTTGTTTATTATTAATATATATATCCTTATCTAAGTCATTTGGCCAAACCTTAGATTTTTTGGAAAATAATATAATATTTTATTTAAAAACTATTTTGTGTCAATTTTGACACTATTTGATATATGATTTTTGTGAAAGTCATAACAAAATTATATGTTCGAACCAAGATGATTAAATCAACACTAATATATCATAGTAACCTAGAAAATTAGTGGAATTCATAAAAAGTCTCAAATTACATTTATTTGAGCATTTATAACATCAATTATGTTAACATTTCCTTAAAAAGGTAATTACTGCATCATCGTTGTGTCATAAATAAATTAATTTATTTAAAGTATAAAAATTATAAATAAAATATCATTATGTAGGAAATCTTTTTATCTTTATAATGAATATTTATAGTCGAATTTATCTTATGTATAACCCCATATTAAAAATGTTTTAGTTATTAAACTTTGATTTTAACTATTTTAACTATTCATTAAATAAAATAATAATAAATGTCATAATCTAATCCAAGTGGACCTAAATGGTCATATTATATTCATAAGGTTGTTTTTGGTCGAATTAAACTTATCCAATAGAATTAGGACATGTGTTAGGGTAATAGTAATATCATATTTACCCTTAGTTACCCTATTTACTATTAACCGCGGTAAAAAAAAGTAAAAAGTTACTATTCACCAAAAATTATTTTCATCTCATTGAACCACATTTTAGTCCTTGATATTAACCGTTTCTCTTGGATTTTTGAAATTCCATTCACAGAAGCGGTAAAATTAAGTTTTATGAAAAATTCAGTTTTTTTAACTACCACTTAGTGGTTTCACTATTCATCAAAAATTGAAAGTTTTCAGAAAAATACCAAAATTTCACCCTAGGCTAATTTCGATATTCTGAATCCCAAAATGAAGTCCATTTTGAAAAATAAAATTTATAAAATTTCAAAAAGTGGTTATTACTATTCATAACGGCTAGTTTTAATAATATTTTAATAGCATATCGTTGTTTAGTGAAACTCGGTATTACGTACGACGCAAGCTATTGAGGAAGGTCGCGATTTCGTGTAAAGCAAGCCAAGCAAGCATTGTGTAGAAAAATATTCCTTTGATGATTTATATAACATAAATGTCTCGGGTGTTACATTCTACCCCCCCTAAAATGAATTTCGCCCTCGAAATTCGTCACTTTGTTACAAACAGATGAGGATGCCTCTCCCTCATCATATCCTCAAACCCCCAAGTAGAATCTTCTAATTGGTGGTTCCTCCATAAAACTTTCACCAAGCGAGTGGTCTTGTTTCGTAGGACTTTTTCGCTACGATCCAGAATCTCTATCGGCTGTTCTTCATAAGAAAGATCTTGCTCCAGCGGTACAACTTCTGAGCTGAGTACATGTGAAGGATCAGGTATGTACTTTCTCAGGAGAGATACATGGAACACATCGTGAACTTGAGTGAGATTTGGTGGAAGTACCAATCGGTAAGCTATCTTTCCAACACAATCCAGTATTTCGAAAGGACCGATATATCTAGGGCTCAACTTCCCCTTCTTTCGAAATCTCATAACCCTCTTCCAGGGAGATATTCGTAAGAAAATTTTATCACCCACTTCAAACTCTAGGTCTTTTATTTGGTTGTCGGCATAACTTTTCTGTCGGCTCGGAGCTGCTCTTATGTGTTGTTGAATATATCTGACCTTTTCTGCCATTTCATCAACGAGATCAGGTCCTAATAGCTTTCTTTCCCCAACATCATCTCAGCAAGTTGGAGTCCTGCATTTCTTTCCATAGAGAGCTTCATAAGGAGCCATATGAATACTGGACTGAAAGCTATTATTATAAGAAAATTCCACCAAAGGTAGGTGTTGATCCCAACCACCTTTTAAATCCATAGAGCACGCTCTCAACATATCTTCTAGAGTTTGAATTGTTCTCTCAGACTGACTGTCTGTCTGAGGATGATAAGCAGTGCTGAAACTCAACTCTGTATCCAGAGTATGCTGAAGACTTCGCCAGAACTTTGAGGTAAATCTCGGATCCCGATCAGAGATAATAGAAAGTGGTACTCCATGCAATCTTACCACTTCCTTTACATATATCCTGGCAAGCTGATCCAGAGAGAAATCCTCTCTAATAGAAATGAAGTGTGCAGACTTTGTAAGACGATCAACTATGACCCAGATAGCATTATTGCCTTTGGATGTTTTAGGAAGTACTGTGACAAAGTCCATAGTGATGTTTTCCCATTTCCATTCAGGTATGGGTAATGGTTGTAACATCCCCTTAGACTTCTGTCTCTCAGCTTTAACTTGTTGACAAACCAAGCATCGAGAGACATATTCAGCAACATCTCTTTTCATGCCATCCCACCAGAAGTACTCTTTCAGATCCCTATACATCTTCGTGCTTCCAGGATGAATTGAGAATGAAGAACTATGAGCCTCATCCAGCAACTCCTTCTTTAATTCGGGGATGGGAGGAACACAAACCCGATTCCTGAACTTTATTATCCCATCACAATCAAGGTTGAACTCAGGAACATTTCTCACCTTCTTCTGTAACTCGACATCTTCTTTCTGTGCCTCTTTAATCTTCACATGTATAGAGGGTTGAACATTCATTTGAGAAAGATAAGATTTTTCCCCTTTCATTATAATTCCAAGATCCATCCTTTGTAAATCCATAAATATTGGATCTTTTGTGATCCTCATCATGGATAAACTAGCATGGTCTTGTCGACTTAATGCATCTTCCACCTTGTTTTCTTTCCCAGGGTGGTAATGGATTGAGAATTCATAATCCTTAATCAGCTCCAACCATCTTCTTTGACGCATATTCAGCTCCTTTTGTGTGAAAATATACTGTAAACTTTTATGATCAGTATAAATATCACACCTTTCACCATAAAGGTAATGCCTCCAAATCTTTAATGCAAAGATTACCGCAGCTAACTCCAAATCATGTGTTGGGTAATTTTGCTCATGGATTTTCAACTGTCGTGAGGCATAAGCTATCACCATATCATTTTGCATAAGAACACACCCCAATCCCTTCTTGGATGCATCACTGTAGATCACAAACCTTTCTCCACTACAAGGCAGTGTGAGCACAGGTGCGCTGGAAAACCTTCTTTTCAACTCCTTGAAATTCTATTCACATTCCTCTGTCCAATCAAACATAACTCCTTTCCGAGTCAACTTGGTGATTGGATTAGATAATCGTAAAAAATCCTTCACAAAACGTCGATAATATCCATCCAAACCAAGAAAACTTCGGATCTCAGTTACTTTTGTTGGCCTCGACCATCTTTCGATAACCTCTATTTTTGCTGGATCCACTGATATCCCCTCTTTTGAGATTATGTGACCCAAAAATGAAACTTTTTGAAGCCAAAATTCACACTTGGTAAATTTGGAATAAAGATTCTCCTTTATCAGGGTCTTCAATATAATTCTCAAGTGATCTTCATGTTCTTCCTTGCTCTTTGAATAAATAAGAATATCATCTATAAAGACTACCACAAATTGATCGAGATAGTCTCTAAAGACTCTATTCATTAGATCCATAAAGATAGCAAGGGAATTAGTAAGACCAAATGGCATCACTATAAATTCATATTGTCCATACCTTGTATGGAAAGCCGTCTTTGGTATATCCTCCCTTTTGACCCTTAATTGATGATAACCTGAATGAAGATCAATCTTGGAAATTATTGAGATCCGCTTAGTTGGTCAAATAAGTCATCAATGCATGGGAGAGGATATTTTTTCTTGATAGTGATCTTGTTAAGTTCTCGATAATCAATGCAGAGTCTCATTGATCCATCTTTCTTCTTAACAAATAGAACAGGTGCTCCCCAAGGTGACGCACTAGGGCGTATGAATCCCTTATCAAGATTCTCTCGGAGTTGCTTCTTCAATTCCTGCAACTCAATTGGGGTCATTCTATAAGGTGTCTTTGAAATAGGCAAAGCACCCGGTACGAGTTCTATTGAGAACTCAACTTCACGATTTGGTGGAAGTCCTGGTAATTCCTCCGGAAAGACATCATCAAACACCCGTACAATGGGAATATTCTTAATCGTGAGTTTCTCACCAACCATTTGAGATAAATAACCTTCATTTAGTGGAATCAAGACCCATAAGATGGAAGAAATTTCCACTGGAAGGTTATGTTCATCCTTGCATTGATAGACGATCATAGATTGATCTGGAATATGAAATGTGACTTCCCTTCTTTGGCAATTGATATGAGCTCCGTATAATGAAATCCAATCCATACCAAGAATCACATCAAATTCCACTAAAGGAAGGATCACAAGATTTGAAGGAACCACTTTCCCACAAACGTCAATTGGAGAAGAATTATAAACTTTTGATGCGATTGATGTTCCATTAGGTGTTGTCATAGCTAACTCAACATCTAATTGTTGAGGTAATACGGTGATACCCTTAGAAAATTCTTCAAGAGTAAAAGAGTGGGTGGATCCAGAATCAAATAAAACATTTGCTACTTTAGAGTGGATGGTAAGTGTACCTTTCACCACTTTGTTATCGTACTCCACATCGCTGATAGAAATTGCATGTGACTTTCCTTTGTCTTTAGCCTTAAGAGTTTATTGACGTCGACCATCATCATCAACCCTTGGATTTGGGCATTGATTGGCATAATGCCCCATATCCTTTCACTTGAAACATTGAAGTGTAGTAGGTTCATTCTGTGTATCCCTTCCTTTGTTTGCATCATTAGACATCTTCTTCCCATTATCGTGGCATTCAAATGCCCGATGACCTTCCTTTCCACATTTGAAACATTTACTTGTCCCTTTAAGACAACTCCCTCCATGTTTCTTTCCACACTTTGAGCATAAGGGAAAGCTCATATTTTTTTCAGTGTGCTCTTTATATTTTCCTTTGAATTCCATTTTCCTCTTCTTATCAAACCCATATGACTGATGGGTTACTCCAATCTCCATCTCGACTTTGAGAGCACATCGAACGATTTCCTCGTAGCTATTGAAGTCCCTTATGGATAACACCCTTCGAAGACTTGGTTTTATGCCACTAAAGAACCGATCGATCTTACTCTTAGGTTGGATAATAATACCAGAAGCGTACCATGCATGTCTTGTAAAATTTGCTTCATAGGTACCAACAGATTCATCATCCTTTTGCTTCAGTTCAAGAAACTCTTTCTCCATCTTTGTTCGGAGAATACGAGGGAAGTACTTATTGAAAAATAAGTTCATGAACTCGTCCGATTCCATGGAATCAATTTCATCTATTTGCCTCGTATTCTTAATAAGATTCCACCATTGATCAGCATATCCTTCCAAATGATACACTGCTAGGATGACTTTATCATGTTCAGAACATTGAAGAACTGAAAATATCTTTTCAGTAGTATTAATCCATTGTTCAGCAACTAATGGATCAATAGACCCGCTGAAAGAAGGTGGACGCTGCCTCATGAAGGATTCAACAGAATGTTGCTCCTTACTTTGCTCGTTTGGAAGTCCTGCATGATTTATAGCTTGAGAAAGTTGTGTGAGCATGGCTACAATATTTTTCATTCCAGCTCCCATAACGTTTGGTTGCTCAGGGGGACAATCATTGCATTACCCGTCGCATTCTGCATTAACACGATTCCTTCGGGTTCCAGCCATTGACTAAAACCAAGAAGAATAGTGTGAGCAACACTAATTATAATAGGATAACCACATAATCAAGAATAAAATTTCACACTTAAGGTCTTATCATAGGTTATTCATGGCCATTTTTAAAACACTAAGATTGTGTTCTATGCTTAGACTTATCCTTAGGTTTCTTACTAAGGCTTTCACATCCTAGTTTCCAAAGGTTGACAATAACTTTCCTTCGATACCAACTATAACGACCCATACTTTACATACACTGTTAATACTTCAAAATTGAAGCACACTTATTACAACATATGACAAAACCACAAAGGACCGTATAGGTATAGTGTCTTTAGAAACTGGGAAACATAAACAACTGGTTCATAAATCATCTACAGTGTCTCCCATTTATTTCATCATATCTAGGGTCCCTTTTAGCATATTCTACTTAATATCCACCTTCCTGGCCTGGAAAAAAAAAACATACAAAAAAGGGCGAGCTCAAATGCTCAGCAAGGGCAAATAAAGGAAGTAAAAATCATATCATATCTTTTTGAAAATCATAACCTACAAAAGAGATCATAATATCGTAACATGGAATAAATAATATAAGTGAAAATGAGATCCCAATAATCATAACATAGAACTTGAAACTTTGTGGCATGAACACATAATCATGGAAAATCATTTCTTGTTAGTCATGACTCATTGCCAAGACTATCTTAGCGGACAAAGTCCATTTCTGAACCGAGTTCACTCCTTGTTTCAGTCCTGTATCACTGAACCGAAATAACCTTCCGTTCCAGCCATGTCTATCTCATGAAATATAAATCATTACCCAATGCATTGGAGGGAGATATAGGTCCCACCCATCTCATAATGAATCCTTTCTTAGGTGTTCCACATAATCATAAATCATACATCATCGCATAACACATGTAAGAAAAATGGGATTTTTGAAACATCATGACATCATAAAACAAATCATAAAAGGTAAATGAATTCATAAAAATAATTCCCTCAAAACATAATCAAATCAATGTAATAATAGGGATCAAAACAGAACCCTTTATTATCTTAGATGGAAAATAATTTTGATAAAACACTTGAACTCCATTCATGAGGAAAATATCATTTCTTCTTCAAAAACACTTTTCCTTTCTTAACATGTCATACAAATTTAAACTAAAAGAAGTTGATTAAAAATAAACATGAAAACTTGTAAAGGAATCTTCTTGGAAATAATGTTTTAAAAATCCATTCATGTCGTATAAGTTAAAAAAACATTCTTCGTACTTTTGTCGGAAAAGTCAAAAAGTACCTCGTACGAAAAACGAAAAAAGATTCCTTTCATATCTTTTAATAAAAACACACCGAAGGGTAAAATTGGATATAAACTATTGTAGAAGTATGGAAATAATATTACATATTGAGGGAACATGGATGTGGATGATAAAATACACCCCAGTAATTACAAAAGTAAAAACAATCTCGGATAAAAGTGAGATTGTGATATTTTCCCTTACCTTAGGTCCGATTTGCTTGGTACGTGTCCGAAGATCCAATATAATGGTTTAAATAATGTTATTGACTTATTACAGAATCATACATATTGATATGATATCATATATGTTCATATTCGTAGCTTCTTATTAGTAATATTTCATTGTTACTTTTTACTCGGGTCTTTATTGCCTTTTGTTCTTATGCGAGTTTTGCCGAATAAATTCTTATTATTCTTTTAAGGTTATAGAAACCTTATATCCAGAATGGTATTAGTGTAACATATATCATATTTATTCATTAAATTAATTTATTTAATTACTATGTAATGATGATCATGTAGAACGAGTCACATCACATCGTGGAGACGGTATTCCGTACGTACGCACGAGCGATGATATTGTTCCCATGATCGTGGAATTGTATTTAAGAGTATTTAAACTATTTCAGTATCAATATAACTTTATAATAATCATATATAGTTACTCATTACACCATTATACCCATCCTTTTAAGGTGATGGTGGAAAATAGATTACACCACGGCATGGAGACAGTATTCCGTACGTACGCACGCGCGGTGATTTCATTTTTCCGTAGGATGGATAGAAGGTGAATTAGGGTTGTTTCATATTTATAATAACATATCAGTATGTAAGTAATACTTATGTTATTAATTTATCATGAAACAACTAAAGAAGAAGAAGTTGAAGAAGAAAGAAATTGAAAAGATCGGTAATGGATATTACCTCTTCTTTGAAACACCTCTTTGAATCCTCCACTTAGGGAACTAAGATTGGTCTTTGAAGAAGACCAGGACCTCTAGGATTATTCTAGGGAAGTGGAGAAGGGATTTTGGCAGGGGTTGGCCGATCTTGACTGCTCAAATTGGTGTGAGGAGGAGGGGGAGGAGGTGCCCTTTTATAAGGGATGAGAGGGGCACCTTAGGAATATCTCAAAATATTATTTTATATTAATGTCAAAATCGGTTTATAATGGTTCCAAAGGGTCTTATTTTGAAGGTAAAGTGGGGATGGGAGGAAATCCTATCAACCAATAGGATTTAGACAAGTTTATATTATTATTTTAACCTTATCAATTAGATTTAACTCTAAGTTAAATAATTTAACTTTTACCGTGACTTTTTGTTTTCTTACACTATATAGTTAATACACTTACTATAACATGCCAAAAGAACCCCAAGTTGTTTATTATTAATATATATTTCCTTATCTACATAATTTGTTCGAACCTTATATTTTTAGGAAAATAATATAATATTTGATTTAAAAACTATTTTGTGTCAATTTTGACACTATTTGATATATGATTTTTGTGAAAGTCATAACAGAATTATATGTTCGAACCAAGTTGATTAAATCAACACTAATATATCATAGTAACCTAGAAAATTAGTGGAATTAATAAAAAGTCTCAAATTACATTTATTTGAGCATTTATAACATCAATTATGTTAACATTTCCTTAAAAGGGTAATTACTGCATCATCGTTGTGTCATAAATAAATTAATTTATTTAAAGTCTAAAAATTATAAATAAAATATCATTATGTAGGAAATATTTTTATCTTTCTAACGAAGATTTATAGTCGAATTTATCTTATGTATAACCCCATATTAAAAATGTTTTAGTTATTAAACTTTGATTTTAACTATTTTAACTATTCATTAAATAAAATAATATTAAATGTCATAATCTAATCCAAGTGGACCTAAATGGTAATATTATATTCATAAGGTTGTTTTTGGTCGAATTAAACTTATCCAATAGAATTAGGACATGTGTTAGGGTAATAGTAATATCATATTTACCCTTAGTTACCCTATTTACTATTAACCGCGGTAAAAAAAAGTAAAAAGTTACTATTCACCAAAAATTATTTTCATCTCATTGAACCACATTTTAGTCCTTGATATTAACCGTGTCTCTCGGATTTTCGAAATTCCATTCACAGAAGCGGTAAAATTATGTTTTATGAAAAATTCAGTTTTTTTTACTACCACTTAGTGGTTTCACTATTCATCAAAAATTGAAAGTTTTCAGAAAAATACCAAAATTTCACCCTAGGCTAATTTCGATATTCTGAATCCAAAAATGAAGTCCATTTTGAAAAATAAAATTTATAAAATTTCAAAAATTGGTTATTACTATTCATAACGGCTAGTTTTAATAATATTTTAATAGCATATCATTGTTTAGTGAAACTCGGTATTGCGTACGACGCAAGCTATTGAGGAAGGTCGCGATTTCATGTAAAGCAAGCCAATCAAGCATTGTGTAGAAAAAGATTCCTTTGATGATTTATATAACATAAAAGTCTCGGTTGTTACAACAACTCCAGTCACTCCGACCTCCTTCACGTTGGTTCGCACCTGTCCCACATAACGTTAAGCTGTATTCGCCACCCGAACTACGTGGCCTTTGATCCTTGCCAAGTCAGGGTACATAGGAATCCTCCATGAGGTTCGTGCCCACCACCATTGGACCCCAGGTCCTTATCCACATCGGTTCCCCGAAACCCCGGGGATCCTTGAGTATAATCTCTATAACATCACAAACAACGTGGTCTTTGATCATTTCCAAGGTAGTGTATATAGGAAGCTTCCACGAGGTTCAAGAGAACCATCCATCGGACCCCAGGTCCACCATTACATCGGTTCAACGACACCCTGGGTAGCCTAGAGTGTAATCCCCAAATTCCCACATAACCTGAACAACTTGGACTTTGATCCTCACCAAGGAAGGGTATATACGAAGCCTCCACGAAGTTCAAGGCAACAACATCGATCGCTCCAACATCCTTCACATCGTTTCTCCCCTATCCCGCACGATGTTAAACTGTATCCACCATCATCATCCTCATGACGGTGCCATCCCATTCACCATCCCTTTTACGGATCCTTCCCTCATCCATCCATATCCTTACCCGGGCCACCACATCACGATGGGATCATTCCATCCCATTCCCCATTCCATTTAACATCATTCTGGGGGCCACCCACTTGTGGTCCCCAATATCAGTGTTCCCTCCAGGGGGTTCCTCCATCTGATCCACTCTAGTCATTGTTCTGATCAGACCGATCTGACTCCGTGGGATGTAATCTTGAGGCATACCATGTGTTCAACATAGGATGCATAGGAAACCCTCAGATACATGCCTATGGCATGTGATTCCCCACGTTTGATGTGGGATGCCGCAGACCTCCGTTCCCTTGAGAAGCCCTATAATATGGGACATAAGATAGTCACACCAATCCCCCAGCGTCCAAACACGACAGTGATGCCCAGCAAGACTACTCCCCTAACCAAACATTACTTCCTGACAGGACCCCTTTGTATGTTCTGAATGAAGAAGTATAATTAACTAGTGTCAATGAAGATATGGTTCCGGGGAGAGTTTCATGAAAAACATCTTATGTCAATGAGGGAGACACAAACTAGGTGATGAGTTCAGAGGAGAAATCCAAAGAAGGAAGAACCAATATCTCATCATCCCATTTCGATCAAGGAACATACATCCCCAAATAAGGATCGTATGTCACCCACCTTTGGAAAGAGGGAATGCGGGGCAACAAAAATCGCGTCTCTCGACCCGATTGAGATGGACACGCCTGCCTCGACGAAAGTGTCGGAAAAAAATATAATAAATAATATCAATGGTACCTCCTACATTATCCCAATGTGTTTGTCACTCTACCCCATCATTGCACGTCCTATGTACCTGAATCCATAAAGGAAACCCTACAGACACAAAGGCAATAACCACCACATTCACCATGTGCAAGACACCACCACATCCACATAATAAAAAATAACCATGTGGTCTCTAGGTGCCACCATAGCCCATATAATAAGTATCATACATTTGGTATTATACCTCAAGCCATCATATCCCATACAATAATTTAGGAACCTCAAGCCATCAAAACCAATACATGTTTTACCTATAGTTGTCCTTAGGGAACTATATCTATAAAATTTGTGTGAAATAATCCCAATCCATCAAATCCCTCTACACAAGTTTGTGTGGAAAACGAACCACCCTTCATACCAGCACGATTAATTATCAAGAGAAGGGAGTGTGGTGAAAGGGGTAGTTAGCCATCCATCCTCCCACCAGGATGTTTGTGAAAACATAGATTAGGGCTTAGAATCCCTGAGGAGTCAGTTATTCTAATGGAAATGGTGGAGTAGTCTATAAAAACACAAAATGTTCATGATATAATATAGCTCAAAACCACACAAAGGGAACAACCCAGTATAGGAATAAACTGTAGCTAATGTCTATAGGAATCCTTAATTCCACTACTAAGATAAGATAACCTATAAGAAGACAACCATTTAAATAGATGCATTAAATTATTTTATTTCATTTTCACTAGTTTCAATTCATGTTATGTAAAATATTACCATTCATTAATCATTAAAAATTTTCACATTAAAATTCATTAGAATCAAAAACATGTTCCATGCCCTCCAAGAATAAGAAACCTAAGTACATGAGTTCTATGGATAATAACATCAAAATTGAATCCAACAAGATCTAACCACATGGGTTAAACATTTATTCATTTGTTAACTATATTACATTCCATATTACCAGTTACTCTAGGAAAACATCTTATGCTACCAAAAAAAACAACCAAGCACATCCAACTTACTTATGTAATGGGGGAAAGAAAGAAGATAAAACAACAACCTAAGAATCAGGAAAAAAACAAATTAAAACAAGCATCCAACTTTCATATTGAAGGGTAAGCCCATCTTCAACTCGTTTTCTCATCTATAGTGCCCTCACTAACACCCACCAGCATATCTTGATGCATCCCTCCATCACAAGCATCAAATTATGGCACAACAATTTGTCCTCCTGTCCCCACATACCACAAAATCTATCTAGGATTATCCATCCTAGGATTGTGTCACATCAAAAGTAGTTGGAAACAATCATTGAAACCAGGCTCCTAGACCTAAATCAATACATTCAGTCTTTATACCCAGTGAGATGTCATGGCTAAAAATCACAAGGAACTTCATGTTTACAATATTGCAGGAAAATAATCCCCTATAAGGCATCATATTTTATCACACAATAAATTAATATTACTTCTTTAATTAACCGATTCATTAATTTCATGTTCCAAATATGGACAACCTAACCAAAAAGCTTGCACAAGTTGTCAAAAATTAATTAAAAATATAATTCAATGTCTGTGTAATTATTTTATCCACAATAATAAAAACGCTTCAAATATTTATTCAATTCCATCAAATCATGAAATATAAATTCATTTAACAATACTTACATCATTTAGATTAGAACACAGTGGATTCATTAAACAAGCCTCTTTAATCTTTTAGAAAATTAATTGACAATTAATTCTGTTTTTATGTTATTTAAAAATTTCCTAAATGAACAACAATCTAATCCATTAAAATTATAGATATCACATTATCAAGAAAAACTAGTGGCAAACCATTATCAAAATATAAAACAACAACACAAACATATATTCAATACCAATTCATTAATCCTATTAAAGTAATTATTTGGTTAATTTTATTTCTTTCCAAGGGGATAAATCATGTTATCTATATAATTCCATAGAAAACAATACATAAGAAATGAATACCATACCTCAAAAGAGTTTAAATGTTTTTTAATGAATAGACAAATGATGTGGATCTTGATCACCTCTCCTGCAAGAACAACACCGACCTGAGGATCCCACGCGACAACTATGCAACAAAAAACCCAAACCACTCCTTCAGAAACATGGGTAAGAAATATCTATCACATAGAAAAGAGAAAAATGAGAAAATAGATCAAATTTATCACAAGAACAGAGGTAGAACATAACATAGATTTGAGGAATATTTCAACAGATCGAAAGAGGGAAGCTGAATATTGGTCCTTGATAATGGAATCCCCATAACATCAAAACAGGGTTTCTAGGTCACCTAGAAAGAGATAGAGGGGAACTATAGAAGTAGGGTTTGACAACCCAAGTGAATGAAAACATTTAAAATATATATCCTCAAGGATTCACATGACATATAACCCCCTTTTACATTGTGTAATCCTCTGGGTTCAGTTTCCATGAAAAAAACCTCCCCATTTTCATTTTAAACCATGATTCATTACACATCATGATCTGATTAGCACAGGACATGAATCCCACCTTCACATTGAGTAAAAGTTTTAGACAATGTTAAATATCTCGACTTCATTCTTTTAGTTTCACAACTTCACTAGACATCATCTGAGCCTCCTCCAAGAACCTCGGTCATCAGAACTACACAAAGGGATGATCGACAAAGATCCGATCCCATATAAAATTAAAATATAAATTGAAATTAAATTACATTATTTGGATATAAAATACATGGTAAATAATAAATATATTTAAATATTTAATTATACCTCCATCAATTCTACTGTTATAATTTTATATAAAAGACGCGTCTTTATTACCTAGAAAAATATATTTGAATTATAAAGTAGTGATCATAGATGCTTTGTAACAGATACAATATAATTAAGATATCATGTAATAGTAATGGAATTAAGAACATAAAAGAAATAGATAAAAAGTTCATTCCATATGAATACATAAGAATAAAATAATCCCTAAATTTCATTGAAATGAAAATAATTAATAACATGGATAATGATAAAATATTTCATACTGACGAAATACATAATGGAAACCCCATTGGGCGCAGGTTACCATAGCAGTAATGTAGTGGTATTGTAGCTGTTGTGATACTGTAGATCGGCGGGTACTGTAGCAGCAGTAGGGCACTGTATTAGCTGCAGTACTGTGTGGGTACTGTAGTAGTCAGGTTACTATTCATATAATGGAAATTGGGCCAAAAACTTGGGCCTACAGGAAATGTAATGGGTTACAAACCCACTGGGCATTCAGGATATGTAATGGGTCTCTCTCTACCCTGTTAAAATAGGACATTGATTTTCTTTAATAGTAAAATGAGGCTTCGGCCCTATCCTTTAAAAAAATGAAAACATCATAAAAATATTGACAATGCCTCATTCCATGAATTTATCGATAAAAGGTTAGGAATATACAATTTATGAAATGTATTTTTTCCCATAAGACAAACTGATTTATCAAGTGGCTATTTAATTTCATGCCAAACCAATTACATAACAAGTTATATATATTCATCATATAAGAAAAATGATAAGATATAAATTATATAATACCTATATGTGAAATTTTTATATAAAAATTTCGATATTGTAAATAATTATTTTATTTATGATAATGGGTGTTTGGAATATCATTACATCCTAAGGAAATAAAATGGCAGGTATATCATGGAATTTACCATTCCCTCATAATAATTTACTAAAGGGTATTCATAAATTGTAGGAGAAATTGATATATGTTATTGATAATTGATTCTCACAATTAATTAGTGTTTGTGTTTATATTGATGAATAATATTTTTTTATAATAATTATTGTTAGGGTGATCAAAATGTATATGATAAGTGGTGATATAGTCAGGATGATAGTTTTTATCATAGAATAATATTGTTTTTCTATATATGTGAATTTCATTGATACTTATTAAGAATACATAATGATTCAAAATGATTAAAAAGGTACCATAATCATGTGAATAATATTGAATTTTAGTTATAAATTACTAGAAATGATTAATATGAGGTAATAAAATACATGTATTTTCAATGGTATGATACCAAATAAGTTATAGGTTAATCCCCACTAAAAATTAAGTGTGTTTGATACACACAAATTTTATAGTTATTAGGGAAAAAATTTACTTTTCGAGAAATGTGTAGGTCGTTATGTTTTGATGGGAAATTATAAATTATGGGAAGGTTTTGTCTAATCCATTTGAGAAATGATAATGGCCCCAAAATCTACATTTATCCTATCCATTGTTAGATAAATTCCAATTTTTTCAAACAATTTCTCAATAATACCAAATTTCATTGTCTTACATATGATTTGTTGATCATAGAACAAAATACAATTTCATGCTTATTATTGAAGTATTTGTATTAAAATGGATTATAAATGGAGTATACTATGTGTGAAATTGAGTTTTACATGAATGGGATATTTCAAGATCAATAAATACACACAAATTATCACTCTTCTTGTATTACAAAAAAACAGGTGGGAAATTTTTCAGGTTCAATGGGAACTCCAAAAATATTGATATGAGAGTAAAAAGTTAAACTACAATGAATTCTACTGACCCATTATAATAAAACATTTATATATTGCAATTGTGATAACTTTTTAAGAACCCATCAAGAAATAATTTATCCCACGCTGGATCTTAACATATGGTCTTCTCAAATGGAGAATACATAAAATACCAGGTCATAATGTACACCACCATATCAATATTCAATTCATTAATTCCATTAACTAAAATGTGATATAATGAAACACATACAAGGTTATTATCAAAATATTGTAATATGAATTTTAATATTGAAAATGATATTATAGTGGATATGTAAAAATGAATTTAAAATAGAGAATGAAAAGACAATTACTTTGACATAGTAATGTATTAGTAAAAAATGATTAATGAGTGTGAATGAATAATTTCTTTGGTAAAATACATAACAAATATCAAAATATATTATAAATAAAGACATATAATTATAAAAATTAAAATTTCAAATGATATTAATATAAAAGGATCACAATAGGAAATAAATAAATATAAAAATGCCCCTCACATGAACATGGAATCATCATATAAAAAGGAAAATATAATGAAAATTAAATGATATTTTATGGAAATATGATAAAAGGGAAGATATTTTTTGGGAAATAAATGTATTTTTTCAATGAACATTGAATTTTAAAAGATTTTATTATAAAATGATTGAATGTGAAAATGGGGAAATATAAACCCTTACCTTACATTGGCTTAAAATCTTATAACATAACCCTATAATAACAAAAACTAATCCAGATTAAATAAAGTAATATATGAGATACTCTATGAGAGGTATGTGAATAGACAATTCAAACTTTTTGTGAGGGTAAATTAGAAGATTTGGAAGACATTAATTTTTACATTGAGTGGTATTACATGGAATGAATTATTTAATAATTAATTCTTTCAATTTCTTTAGTGATCCATTACACCAATAGTGAACCATTAGTTCCCTTAATTCTAAATTGGAATGGTTAGTACCATAATTTTTTCATTATTAATAAATTTGTAATGTTTATTAATAGTTATATATATAAGATGTTATACCTAATTTATATTAAAATATTTCACCAATATTTATCATATTATACTACATTTAGAAAAATACCATATATATTCCCTTTTCAAATATTGATGTCCTAATTATAATAATTTAATTCATTTTATAAAATTAATATAATAAATTAGGTAAAGCTATAATTTAAATGAATACCATTAATCAAAATTTATGTGGTTTGTATATCACTAAAAACAATTAAATTAAATTTCCAATGAGGAAATTATTATTCTAGTTAGTTTAAAATACATATATGATATCCAGTATAAACAAACCTACATATATTATTAATAAATTTTAGCAAAAAAAATTAAATACATTATAAGGTAGTTTTAGGGTTAAATAAATAATGTAACCATTAAAATAACTATTTTACTATATTAAAAAACACTTATAAAATGTTACAATATTTTATAAATTTGATTAAAATCATTAAAATATTAATTAAACTATTTTTTAATGTTACAAATGCTTGAGAAGATAGTATTTTAGTGAAAAACAACTATTTAAAAAATTATTTTTTCATGTGGTGAACATTAAATTAATATGTAATTAAATATATATATATAATAACGTAATATATAGAATTAATTATTGAAATTTTAATATTAATCAAATATTATAATATTTAGATAAAAAGTATAATGCATTTTATGCACATCTATTAAAAATATCATATGATAATATATCTATAAATATATGCAATTTAGTTTTCAAGTAATCAATAATTTGGAAAAATATATTTAATAAAACATTTTAGAGATATATACATATTGTTTTATTACTATTAATGGGTGAATAAACCTTATCTGTAAATACACATTTACCAAATAATACGGTATGAATATGATAAATTGATTCCATAGTGTACTAAAGACTATTCATTAAAATATATTACTTATACTTTAAAATATATTATTCATAATTTTTTCAGGATTTGATGAATTTTTACAATTTTATTTTATTTGTTACATATATATATCATAATTTTTTTGTAAGATAATTTTATTTTTAATACTCATTCATCAAAATTAGTTTTAATAATTTCTGATTTTATTACAAATAATATTTTCTTGGTCATTATTATTTATTAGTATATTACATTAACTATTTCATGGATATATGTTTATCTTATTGTATTCAATTATTTATTACTGATATTATTATATATGTTTGGTTCCTTGAAATGAAAATTATGAAATAAACAATCATAATTAATATATATGAGAAACGATATATATGATATCCATGAAATGACACTATCCCAACATAAAAAAACTGTTCCCACAATTCTTACATAATAATTACTTCAAATGATTTCAACAAGAATGAATAATTTTATGATAATTCATTATATTTTACATCATTATTCAATGGGTGAAACATTAACCTCAAAAAACTAATATATTTTCATTATATGACTAAATATTAATTGTGTGGTCTTGTTTGAATGAAATATTCAAACTAGTTGAATATGAACTAGTTTTCTAAATTTAATGTGATTTATATAACAATTATTAATATAAAAATTCCCAAATTAATATCCCACAACCTATAATAATACTAAAATATACTTTTATACTAACAATATTTTTTTAATTTGGTTATTAATCTGACCCCAATAATTTTTGTATGAAATAACATTATTTCATCTACTTTAGAATATTTCATTTTCATAAAAATCAGAAATACTATTATATTATAAATAAAAAATATTATATATTAACAGTGAAAATATAATAAAATCTATTAAATCAATGTTTTAAAAATTTCAAATAAGAAATTATAATTTTATAAACTCATAATAGGTAATTTTTCTTTAATTTTCTATTGATTCAGTTTAAATTACATGTTCTAATCTATTTTCTAAAAATATAATTCTTTTTTTTATCTATAAAACATTCTATAATTCAATCTATAATGCCATAACCGTTGTCACCCTAAGGTAGTGGGTACTATAATACATTACAATTAGATTATTTGTGTCAAATCCAAATCATCCAAATATTTACAGTCATCAGGTGTCATCAAATATACATAAAAATTAAATATAATTATTATCATATAAAGTTCATTGTTTTTAATGAAAATATTAAAAAGTGTCATTATTCTTACATAAATGATATGCAAAAGTTCTATCTTTTCAACAATGCAAGGGGGGATCAAGTCGATCAATGATGCAGAAGGTGGGGAGGGGTAGTTCTAGTGAGTTGGGACTATGTGTCATGTATTGGGCATGGTATGCCTCTAGGCCTTAGGGTCATGTATTTCAGGTCATGTTGGGCCTTGTGCCTTGGGCCTACAGGTCAGGTATGGGTTCCCCATTAACCCTTCAAAAGGTGAATATCCATAATAAAATAAAAAAATGAAGGCCTTTGGGATATTCGGGTGAAAAAATACATAATTGATATGCATTGAACATTAAATATATTAAAAATATTTATTACTTTGGGTTTAGGGGAAATAAAATAAATGGAAGAGCTCATATGATTAGTAAGTAATATCATACAGATGAAGCTAACATGTAATTATAATGCAAAAAAATTTAAATAAAATTAAGAAATATAACGCTATATGGATACATACATAATTAAGAGATTTCATGAATATGGAATTAAATAATCAAATTGATAAGAGTAAATGATTTCAAATTGATAGAATTCAGAATTATATAAATTATAAACATATTTTATCATACTTATGGAAATGTGTTATAATTAATAGGGCATACATACACCATATACCCAATATATTTTTTCCCTTGAGACTTACTGATCGATCATGGAGCTATATAATATATATCCCCATAGATCACTGAATAGTATTTTTTATAATTTATATAACGAAATTAAAGTATAAAATATAAAATATATAATGTATATAAATGATCCTTTTACATAAACCTGGATATATAATCAATAATTACATATATTGAAAAAATGGGTTTATGGATTTTCAATATTTCACTAGAAAATCAAATGGTTTGTTAATTACATTGAGTACCCTTCATTCAAGATAATTAGTTTATGTTATTCACATCATATAGGATAAAAGGATATATTGTTAATCCAATATATTATCTAATATAATTGAATTATAGTAATGAACCCAACCCCAGTAACCTAGAATCAGTGGTTGCTTTATTGCACAGGTACTAGAAAGAGGTGATCACTTCTCAATGGAACAAACAATTTAGTAGTCTTTGAAGACTAGATATATACATTATTCCCATTTAAAATTGTAAAATGAAATATAAAACATAGTGATAGTAATTATTATGTATCCTCGAACACATTCAACGATTCCTTCTTCATATCATGGAGAACAGAAACAAAAAAAAGGGATAGCTCAAATTCTAAATTAGGGTTATATATTGAAGAGGGTATCATGTGTAAATAATGAATAATTAATATCGAAAGGTAAATATGTGAACTATAATGAATAATCAATTTATAGTGGGAAATGACTAAAAACACATTCTATTTAATCAATAACATGAGCATGAAATTAATCCACGGATAATATCAATATTGTAATATCATAGATAATAATAATAAATGAATTATCAAGGAAGTAAATACATAATATTAGCCATCATGATTTTAAACATCATTATATCTATAACCTCAAATAATTGTTCCAATACAGTTTGATCGATGGGTTGGCATACACTAGATACCTATTTAAAGGGGATGTATATACATCGCAGATAAATAAATTGGTTCATAATACCAAATATTTCTCACTAGATGAGAAATTTGAGAAGGAATCACATTCCAAGATAACAATGTTGAAGTGATAATTAATCAATTAATTAATTAGGTGTATAAAATTTAAACCCAAATAAAAAATTTAAAATAAAATATAAAATACTCCAAAATAATTAAAAACATAATATAATAATATATAATTCAACAAAGATGTAATGTAACCCAATTTAAACAAATTGAGTTTTGAATTCCATACCACCTAGTAACTAACAAGCCAAATCCCCTTGGATGAAAAAAAATTGGATTGAAACATGAAATACCATGATGTTTTAAGGATTCATGATATAACATGTAAATGGGTAGTATATACACTATATCATATAAATTAGCACATAACAATAAAATATTCCATAATGAATGGAAATTGAGTTAAAGTCCCTCACCAAAAGGCTGATTTAGCACCTACAATATTAATATTCCTGAATAATAAACCTATCTTTATTATTTACATTATTAATAAAATTTTAATGTTTATTATTCCTTTTGTTTTTTACTATGTTATATTTATTTAATTTATCATTTATGTTCATGCTAGTTGTTTTTAGGATATTTAGTTCATATGTCACAAAACACTATTCCAGATTGACTACGGTAAAATAGGACATTGTTCTATCATCTATAGAATAATAGTGATGAAATAATTACCATTTTATACAAAAATCACAATTTTTAATCAAAATATAAGAAATAGTTATGAAAAATGAACAACATTATAATCATGGAGATGATAAGTCATATATACACATAATTTTCATTTTCATTTTTCAGAGATATAGAAGGAAAAAACATAGATACTATTTTATCCATAAATAATTATCATTTTAATATATATATATATATAATTATTTCTCAAATATAATTATATTAGTATTCATGTAACGTGGTTATGAAAAACAAATCACATCACTTTATAGAGTCAGTAATTTCCATGTATGCACAAGCAACATTATCATTTTTAAAATGAATGGAAAGGTAATAACATATATGATATATTATCATTAATTATTTATAAATATTACATTAATATAATATAATTATATATAATACATATATCATTAAAAACATCCTCAATAGCAGGTGAAAGAAAACAAATTACATTGGTTCTCTTGGCAGTAGTCCGTCATACATAAGAATGACAATTTCATTTCACATTTAATGGAAGAGGAGATGGATAATGGGTATGAAATTTACATAACAACATATATGTATAATATATAAGTTCTAGTTGTTATATTTTAACTGTTGACACATAATTGAAGGATGGAATATAATATCTATAAAGAGAGATCTTGGTGAAGAATATTTCCATCACCTAAAAATTCTTTCATTGGATATCTAATTATGGACACTAGTGTTGATCTTTTAAGAATAAATCAAAATATATAATCCATATAAGGGTTTGGGAATATATTTTGGCATGTTTTTATTGGTCTAACTTGATTACAAGGTGTGAATAAATGAGGGTAAGAGGTTCCTTTTTTATAATTAAAAATGAGTTACATCGTTGTAAACACCCAAAACAATTTAGTAACGGGAAGTCACTATCAAAAAAAGTGACTAAAAAATTGATAATTAATAGATTATAGGGAAGATAATTTTGATCCACACCTCTAAAAAAATAATTTAAACACGTTATATACATTATAAACTCTTATCCTCTATTGTTACTTACTTTTACTAGTATTGTTTTCACCATTGAAAGTAGTTATATTTTTTTTACCTAGGTAATTTAAACATTAATACTAAAATAATAATCCTTATTAGATAATTTAGCCCTAATATTAATATATATTTTATAAAATTTTACAATATAAATTTTTAATTTGTTTGAGAGATTAATTCTAACACATGTTCATCTAACATGAAAAATCTAGTCTTAACCTTAACTTCGATAATGACATTTTAATATATTTACAATTAATTATGAACAAAAATTATGTTAAAATTATTATCATATATTAATTATTATTATTCCAAAATTTTAATCCGTTTTATCGAATTTAATTTATAGAAGTTGTAGAATTTAATTCAAAATTAAACCCTCTATGTCCGATGAAATTACAGTTTTTCAAATAAAGTGTTTTATTAAGTAAATAAATTTTTATATAATAAATAAACACAAATTTTATACCAATGAAGTAATTTTTGAAATAATATTATTTTGGAACTAGTATTACTTTTGGGACAATTTTTAAACAAAATTGAACTTTTTAAATTCTTTAACCCAAAATATAAGTTTCAATAAAAACCAATATTTTTAATTATTCAATGAAAAAATTAAACTCTTCGGAAATTTTAAACTATTGATTTTATATAATTTTTTAATTATGAATTTAAAATAATTTCAAATCTTGCAAATAAAATTTAAAAAAGTTTTTAAATTTTATTTGTAAAAGTGTTTGCAAAACACAATATAATCACTTTTTAGAAAAATATTGTTTTTAATAATAAAACATTATTTATTTTTTTCACATACTTAAAAAAATTGAGTAATGATAAAATATTGTGTTTATTATACAATATATATATTCAATTCAAATAATTACCCATTATTTATTATTATAATTTATTAAAATCACATATTTTTTCATTGATTTTTTTTATAAAAAATTTCATATACATTAAAATGATTGATATCCAAAGAATTTATTCTGTACATGTGAAAATATTATAATTTTGAAAATTCAATTAATCATCTTTAAATAATACACTTTATTAGTATTTTTATAATGGTTATATTTAAATAGTATATTTCATAGGTCATTTAATCTTGGAGATGGATGTCTTATACACGATAAAAAAAAATGTTCTTATTTATAAATTTCTCACTGTTATATACCCCCAAACATCAATAAATTACAAGACACAATTTTAACATGATCTCTAAAATCATGGGTTTTCATAATGATAAAACATTTTTAACCCAAAAATCATAAAAAGTGTACATAAAACATTCTTTTGATATGAGATAAAGGGAATAATTAAGGTCATTTAGAATAACACATTTGTTGGTTTCTGAGTATGAATTCATTAATTGTACATTGACATAAAGAATAAATAGTCATTTAGAGTTATAGATATCATTGATCACAAGAATGTCAATACTCAAGATAAATTTGATGACCACAAAACCACAAATTTATGTGGTGTGAAATAGACCATTTATTCAACCAAAATTATTGTAATATGATACCCTTTTTCCTTCAATATCATTTTACATGATCTAGGGAATTCATTTTCCATATACACTAAGAACATAAGGACGTATACTGACTTTTTACCTTTCTATTTTATAAGAATAATTTCATCCTCCTATAATGTATAGATCAATTTTATTCTTAATCTCTTAATTAAATGAATGAATATCTATTTTTTATGCATGAAGTACTAAAATTTACTTTTAACTGATCAAAAATCAATAAAAAAATTTCAAGTGATTATGTCTGTCTCTAAATTTTTAACAAAAACCATATTGTTATCACAACATATCTAATATAATTCATTAATCTCTAAAACTCAATAGTCTCACACAAATATAATATTAAAATTTATCTATAAAATAATTTAAATAAAAAACAATGTCATATTAAATGAAACATCACATTGGCCAATTGTAGGCTTACCCCTTTCACCATTTGGTTGTGGTTTCAAGCCCCATGGAATTACAAAATGTGACTAATAATCACTTTAAATGATGATTTTCATTTTTCAAAAACACAATTAATATATATCCTATAATGTTTCCCAAAATATAATGACCATTCTCAAAAATATCATTGATTATCTGATCACATTTTAATTAATATTGTTTTTATACATCTTTTTTTATACGAAATAAAATAATATTAATTGATTATTATAACCATAACATCAATGATCATATTAATAATAAATGGTATAAATACCATTAAATATATAAATATATAATTAATAATAAAATAATGCATCATGTTGAATTGAAGGGTTACATATATCTTAACCCTATATAACATCTCCTAAAATGTCATTAATCACATTAAAATCCCATTACATAAAACCTCAAAAGGGGTTTCTATGTATTTTAACATATGATCATCCATAAAATCATAAATATATGATGGTATGTATAAATATAATATTAAACATATATGAAGACATATTTGCGTCCAAAAACCAACAAAATCCCTAGATGATTCATTAATATTATACCCAAAATACAATTTATAAAAATTATTCTTCAAAATTATTCTTATGACCCAATAAATAAACTATTAAATAAATTCACATTAATTTTTGGAATAAAATAAACCATTCCATGGAAAAGGAGTCAAACTTTATAAGAAGAAATTGACTTTGATAATTCCCATGTTCTTAACATTTAATACACCGAACTATAAATAGATCCCAAGGATAAATTTATTTCATTCCATCACAATAATAATTTTTTTCAATATAAATTCATTTATTTATGAAATTATCTTCATAACATAAAACAATTTTCCATTCCTTTGAGAGATTCTCATATGTGCCTCTTTCTATATTTCTAACACAAAAGAAATTGATCCCTTTTCCCTCTAATGTCTACACCACATGCTCTCTCAATAAAATTCATTCATCTTTGTATTAGCGAGTATATGAGTAGTTGATGGTTTAGTTTGTAAATAATTTATTATGATAACTAATTAGTCATAACAAGGATATCCTTATATCTAGTTATGAAACCTTATTTAAGGATGAAAGTTGGAGAGTCTGACTCTAGATGAACACAAGGTTCCTCTGAAATAGTTTTATGACAACCCTAATTCAAATATTATAACCTTTATGAATGTGGATGTTGGGATAATGCTCATTAAAACAAGACCCACACCAAATGTTTTCACGTATTATGAACATCATGTCTAGACAAAACCATTTCTACACAAGGGTCAATAGGTGATCTCTTTATCAATAGGTTAGGTAAACAGTCTTGTTAGTGATATTCATTTATTCTTATTGAAAAATTCATAAATCGCAATCCCTAATTTAAATTCTTAAGACCATCCGTTAAATAAATTAGTTTTTTGGGGTTTTATATTAGCGCATTAACTCATTTAATGTTTTGTTTCACCTATCTTTTCAGTTGGACTATTATTGGGTTTGTGTGAAGCCCTCATAGTATTTTGGGGGTTCATTCATGAATTATCTCGAATTAGCCCCGTATTTTAATCCCTCATATGAATCTTGAATAGTTATCTTCTGGGATAGTATTTCTGGATCATGTTTCATATTATTAAACAGAATTATTTGTTTCTAATTTATATAGTCATTGTTAATCCTTTGAAAATAGATTTAGTGATGAGGGAAACTTCGAGGCCTTTTTTTGCAAGAATTTGTGTCGAAATTGTTGTATAATAGAATCCCTAATCTCCCATTTTTATCTAGAATGGTGAATACAGATTCTCTTAGGAGTTATTTTATTAGAGGATTCAAGATTACTGTAATATTTTTTTAATCTTGGACATTCCACCAATGTTGGTGGACATAAGAATGTTGGACCAAAGGTTAAGAGAGCCACATGGATTGGAAAAGTCAAATAGAACAGTTGACTAAATGGGGAAAGTGTTCATGATGGAAAATCTCAATTTCATCATAAAGGGGTAATGAATGAGGTGAATAAGGAAAATTTGGATGATATTACACAACCTATTTAAAATAATGTAATTTCAGTCTTTATAGAAGATTTTCTTACTATCAATAGGGATAATAATATTTCTATTTCTATAGAGGTGGATCAAGGGAAGCATCTTGATTCACATGACAAAAGGGGAGAAAAGAAAGAGACCACTCTGATGATTCTCTTCAAGAAGAATAATATCCATCAGATCTAATTAAGAAAGAGTATCTCAAATCACGTGCTAGAAAATGAAAAAAAATCGATGGTGGATGTGGATGGATACATTACCCAAAATTCCAAGAAAACTATGAAATATAGAAACAATTCTAATATTGAACAAAAAATAGTCACAAGATCCCTTAAAGCCTTTTGGAAGATGACTAGTCCTCATAAACATCTAGTCGTACTTGTTGTAATCTCTGATGAGAATGAGGCATATGACAATGAAAATGATCTTGTGTAAAAATATGAATATATGATTGTGGATGATGTGATCGATAAAATTAGTCAATGGATGGATAAAAAATATGATATAACACACCAAAAATATATCTATCCTGATATTTATGTTGAAACATACCTTGAAATTAGAAAACACTTTTCATCATGATGGTTGATGAAAACAAGAAGAACCCTGATTTCAACTTTATGGACAGTCCTTGGATTTGATTCTTCTAATTTTTTATTTTTCTTCATGATCAATGGTTGAGTTTTGGATCATTATTAATATCTATTCCTTGAATTCCTTTTAGTGTAAGGTACCCATTTTGATACTTCTTTTTTTTTGAATTGGATCATTCTTAATGCATTTTGGAATCTTTCATCTGAGTCTTATTGTTTGGGTGTTTGAAACCCCATGTTTCAATTGTATTATAATGAAATTATTACCATGTGGCTCTCCCTTTTGAGTTATGCTACTCCATACCAACATGTTAGTGTTTTTTTCTGAATCATTTTTTTGAATAGTCTCTATAATGTTTTTGTAGTTGACGGTGGTAACTGACTTGGATAGACTCTCAGATGCTAATGTTTGTTTAATTCACTACATACATATTGTCATTGGTCGATATCATAAATAACAACACTATTTATACTTAAATTATTGTATGAAATTTATTCTACTAATGGAAATGAATTATTTGGAAATGATGGTGTTTTTCAATTGATGCTCATAAAGGCTCGGTGCTAGGAAATATGTAACATCAATGCATAGATATTTGGATCTGCCTTCAACTTCTTGATGGATTATATATATGGTGTGTTCATTCCCTTGATTTTTTTGGAAAACCATGGTTTCCCCCTCAACATCAGATGTTGTATTCTTGTGAAACCTCGTGTTTCTATTGGATTTTCAATTTAATAATTTGTTTTGGGGTCTTAATTGGGAGACCAATTTATGTCACTTCTTTTATTAAATGAATCTCAAGTTTTAAAACCATTTGGTTTCTCCTAATTACTAAATTTTCAATCATATTAAATATTAACATGATTATTCATGTTCATTATATTTACTAAAATCAAAAATCATAGTGTGATAAAAAATAATCATAGTGTAAAACTATATAAATAATTATCATATTTCTAAATCACAAAACATTATTTTCAATCTAATACTCCTTAGGTTCGAAATAGGTTATTCATTTTCATTATCCATACAAATACTTCTAGATATTTCATAAATAAAATGTTAGTTTATCCAAGAATATCGTAGGTTAGTGTAAAAAAATGTATTCAATAAGGAAATTTTTTGTGCACTTGGTGACGATCGAGTGAAATCCAAATTCACCATTTTTAGAGTTATTACCCCTAGGTTCAGAAATTCCAGAGCCACATCAACTCATATTATCCAAAAGAGATTTATTTATTCAAAATTCACACAATCCATACCTTACCAAACAATAGGTTATTTTACTATACAACAAATACCCCAATTATAGTTTTATGGATATATATTCCCTACTCTGTGATTTCCTAAATATAGTTCTCATGATTTCTACTTAAGTTACTCTATTTTAAACTTTAAAGAATATGACTCTAGTAACACAGAGGTGGTGGTTAAATTATTAAATTGGTACAAGAAATTAATGATGAAATATATTTATAATGAATAGTTTATTAGTCATGGAAAACTATATATATACATTTGCTCCAATTTACATTAAAAAATGATATATGAAACATATTGAGAGTGAATTTAAAGAATATTTGAACTCATTGAATGATACAATCTTCATATCCTAGGGAAAGATAACAAAATAAGGGTGAGATCATATTCGTAATAATGGTTATAGAAATTGGATTTTATCATGAGTAAATAAGGAAAAATAAATATGGAAAGATAAAAAACTGAACAATAATGAAAAATTAATATTGGAAGGTAAATAACTTAAAAAACATGCCTTCTAATCAGTAACGTGAGAATAAAATTCATCCATGGATAATATAAATATCATAATATTATAGATAAAAAATATAAATAAATATTCAAAAAATGAAATAATTAATATTGAGCAATATGACTTCAGATATTAGGATGTGTATAAAATCAAATCCTTGGGCCAATAAAATTTAAGCGATGTGTAGGTATACACATGAAAACCATATAATGATTGATTATTGATTTTTATCATGATACATATCACTTAATTAGGGAGATATATATTTCTAATCTCCAACAAGAATATCATGAATACTAAATTCTTCATATATTGAATGATCGATTCAATTCATAAAAAACATTCCTTATTGATAAATTACAAAATTGAATATGAAATATTGAATAACAAGATTTCCCATATGCATCAAATTACATTCAATGTAAACAAATTTATATTCAAATGATATATAGATTAATAAATTTTCATATCTATCATAAGGAATATGAATATACAATGTAAATGTAATGTTCAATGAAAATATGAAATTTAATTTTTCTATATATTGTCTATGACTACAAAATTTATCAAGAAAGTGAATATAATTACTTTCACTATACAAAAAAATAACAATGCATCGAGAGAATTAATAGAGTTGTTATTTTTACAACATTTTTCTAGTGGATAAAAATCAATATAATTGGAAGTTATTAATAATGAATAGAAATACAATATTAAAAATATTCTTGAGGAAAATACCAATTTTATTTTGAAAATAACTTTTAAAAAATATTAAATTTAATTGATATTATGGAAAAAAATTCATTAAAAATATTCCTATAGAATTTTATTTGATGCTTTAAATAATTAAGTGACCATGACGAAATGAATGATCTATTCACTCTATGTATGTTTTAGGAAATAATCATATCAAATTTTTGGTAAATAGTCAAAACCTATATTGTTCAAAAAAATAATGGAAGATTACTTTCAAATCATTTTGAAAAATTAAATAATAGCTAAAGATGAGGTTAATAAATCATTTTATAATATTATGATATATTAATTTCTACATTTTAATGGAATCATGGATATAGAAGTAAAATGTTTTTTGGCCAGAAATTGGAATGAAGATAGTTTTTCTTAAACACATTTTCCACATAATTATAAGTACCCATGGGAGTAAAATGGAACTATGAAATGAAAAATTCATGAATAACCGTAGGATAATAAAATATGAGGGTTTTATTTTACGATGATCAAATAATTTCCATTAATGGAAATTCAAGTATAAATAATATCGATTAAAATGAGATTGAAGCATAAAATATTACCACTAGGAAAAATGTTAATCACAACACATAATAAAAAAATAAATTAAAATGAAGCGTTATATTCCATGAATATAAATATATTAATGATATAACATATCAAAAGTGTAGTTTACACACCTAATAAAAATAAAAAGGCTCCTAATTCCAAATATGTATCAATTGTGAGGAAATTCAGATGAAATTTACCATTGATGTAAGAATTAATTAATGGGTTTATTCAGTGTATAAAATATAAATCCCAATAAAAAATAAAATAAAACATATAATAATAAAAACTAAATACACACATAATCTTATAATTTCAAAGGCAATGAAGATGTAATATAAACCAATGAAAAGAAATTAGGTTATGAAATTGATTCAATATGGAAACATTAAATTCAAATAAAATTGGGTAATATATTTTTTATTGAAAAATAAAATACCATGAAGTGTAAATGATTCATGTTATAGAATTTTAAAATGTATAATATACACTATATAAAATTACTTACATGCATAAAAATAAAACATTCCTAATGAATGAAAATTGAGACAACTTCCCTTACATTTAATTTGATTATTCACATATATTATTAATCATTATAAATAATAAACATATGTTAAAACTTTTCTTTAATAAGTTTTTTCTTAAAATTTTATTATTCATTTTATTTTATTGATTAATAAGTAATATCTAATTGTTAATTAATTAATATCACATCGGATGTTTTGACAATATTCTATCTATATGTCTACAATGACTTTGATAAGTTGACTATGTTAAGATATACCATTGTTCCATCAACTATAAAATAATAACCATAAAATAATTACCATTTATATAAATATTTTATACTTTTTAAACCAACCATAAAATATGTCTATGGAAAATAAACTACGTTATAATAATGGAGATGGTAATTCATATGTACACAAGAATAAAGTCCTAATTTTTTAACGATATTTTTGAAATAATATAAGTATTATTTTACCTTTAAAAATTATAATTATAACAAAAATATCATATTTTCTCTTTAAATAAACTATTATATAGTAGTTATGTTAAGTGTTTATGATAAACGAATCACAACGCATCATGGAGGTGTTAATCCATTAGAACGCACAAGTGATGTTATCATTTCTAAATGAATGTAAAGAAATAAAAATATATGTTATATTAACTTTGAATAATTATTCAAATGTAATTAATATCATATATATAAATTTAATTTATCATTAAAACCATCCATACGATTAGGTGATGGAAAACAACTAGCACCGGTTCACAAGCCGGTTGTCTTCCGTGAAAATAAACGACTGTTTCATTTCCCAATTGATGGAAGAGGAGATTAATATAGGGTATTACATTGACATAAAAACATATAAGTATATGATATATAATTGTGTAATAATATAGGAACAATAAATAAAAAATCGAAGGTGGGAAAAGAAAATTTAAAAAGATAGAGCTTACTAAAGATGATTGCCTTCACATAGAAATCCCACCTTTGGCTCTATTATTAAGGAAAATACTTTTTGTCTTTAAGTAAGAAAAAACTGCTAAACCCAAGATAAGGGGTTTTAGAGGTATTTTGGTAGGTTATGGCTGAGATAAATATCTCATGAGGTGTGTATATTTTAGGGTATTAGGTCCACTTTTATAATTTAGGAGAGAGAAATTATTGTAAATACTCAGAACAATTCAATAATGGGAAGTCACACTCAACCCTTGTGCCTCCAAAATTGAAAAATAATTGAGTGTAGATAATTTATTTTTTATCCACACCTCTAACATAATAAAATAAACATGTTTTAAACATTATCACAGTTTATTTACTTTAACCCTTCATGTTTTCACCGCAGTAACTCGTATTTTTTTTTACCATGGTAATTTATTTTTTAAGAATAAAAATAAATGATCATATTATATAACTTTAATAGAAAATGTTATATATTTTAATTCAAATTTATCAAGTAATATTACATTGTGAGTGATATATTAATTTTAATATAGGTTTCTGTAATAAGAAAAACAAAATTTTAACCACAAATATGGTAATTAATTTTTACAATGTTTACTATTATTTATGACTAAACATTATGTTGAACATATTGAATAATATTAATTTGTTTTATTACAAATTTTGAATCAATTTTATATAATTTAATTCACTTAATAGTTAGAATTAAATTAAAAAATAAACCCGTGAGTGCAGTGAAAATGTGGTTTTTCTAAGAAAAGGGATTCCTATGAATAAAAACATGTTATATCAGAAGTAAACATAAAATTGATTTCAGAACTAAATTAGATTAATTAAAATATAATTTAAATAAATATATTTTTAGAACAATAAAAAATATAATTATAACTTTTTAATTTCTTTAAATAAAAAAAATATTTTCAAAAACAATTAAATTTTATACATTAGTCATCCAAAAAAATTAACATTTTAGAAAATTCTAAAAAATATTCCATAAGATATTTTTGAAATGGTTATTTATAAAATGATGTTAAATTTTTATATAAATTTTCTAAATTTGTTATATTGGTATTTTATTATATTTGATTCCAAAATTGAGGTAATTATTTTTTGAAAAATACAGTTTTTATCATAAAACCAGATATACTATTATCCCATTTTTAGAAAAAATTATGATTGATAAATGATATTAATTAATATATAATATATATTTTAATTTTAATTATTCTTTAATGGTTATTAATATAATTTATTACGTTGGAAAAATATTGTGAGCGTAAAAATAATTTATTAGAAAAATATTTCATTTTCTTTCAAATTTTTGATAACTGGTGAATTTATTTTATATATTCGTAAGTGATTAATTTTAATAATTTAATTAGTCATATTTATAACTCCAAATTTAATGACTTGGTCATTATGGTCATATTTATATAAAAATTTTCATTGGGTTTTAATGCTTAGTGTGTTAGTCATAACCACTGACTAAAAAAATATTTTTCTTTTAAAATCTCTGTATAACACCACATGATTCAGCACATAAATATAATATTCGCTAAATGAAATAATAATTCCATAAAAAACAACTTTCTTATAACCTATCAAAATATAATTATTCACCTCTATGAGGGGAATTTAATAAAACTGGCATAAACGGTTGCGTTCGGAAAGATATTTAGAGTCTGATGAGAAAAACATAATTTTAGGTGAATAGTAACACAACCTTAGTAAAAGTACATTGAATAGTAATATGAACCTTATAAATAGTAAATCATATTATCATTTTATTGTCTTAAGGATATAAGATAATGAGATCTTGATTAATATTTTATTGTGATATAAAATAAAATAAAGATTAAAAATTGCTATTTTTCAGATAAATATTGATTTTATTAAAAAATTAAAATAATATTAGTTATTTTATTATTTTAACAAAATGTTGTTTATTTTTTAATTCTACACTTTGAAGAATGGTTAAGATGAATATTTCGTATTTTTCTAAAATACTCGAATTTTCGTTGAATAGTAAAATACTATAATTTACCATATATATACATTATCAGTTAAATTCAAAATTCTTAGTACCATTGATGATGTAAGAACACCTGGTTTGAACACACATGCACATATTATTATTAGGGGTAACAAGAATCAATACAATTGGTTTTCATGGGAAAAATAAAAAAAATTAATGAGTAAAATAATTGGGAAACCCTCCTCACCTCCAATGTAACCCCCACCCTATTCTCTTCGCTACTATAAGCATTTAATCTCTTAAACATTCTTCCAAAATAAAGTTCTATAGTCACTACACACATCTAGAATCTGTTTTTCTTTCCAAAAGTACAAAACCTCTACACTTAAAGAGATTCTCAATGATATGGATTCATGAAGTAAATTCACATTCTATATCATTAAATTACATTTCATGTTCCTTTCTATTATTATCCAATCTTCACCTCATATTCAATAATTACCATGAAAACACTATAATAATCTATATAATGAAATTATATCACGTGAATGGAAGAAATATCTTTAATATCCTTACTCTCTATTTTATTTTTTAAACAAAATCAATGTCCGGAGGTGCCAATTTTCATCCATCATGGGTGACCGAGTTTCATTCTTCAATTTAGCATTAAATAATGGTAATGAACCCATTTTTATGGTTTAACCAGGCTATAATATTTTTTATTATTACATATTTAATATTCAATTACTAGTATATGTACATAATATTAAATTTCACGAAAAAATTAGTTCTTTATAATCAAAATACTACTAAATTAATCTAAGTGACTGCCATTAATATTTCCTCTAATGATTCATGTTAATTCCATGTAAATAAATGAAATAAATTACCATCAAAAGATATTTATGTTCAAAAATAATATTTAAATTCACTTCTATATATTTTCATCCATTCCACAATAAATCTGACACTTAAATTCAAGGGAACCGATTATGAAAATTAAGAAAACGAACACTCCGGAACGACAGAATTCAATATTATAATATATCAATAATAACAGAAATGAACTAAAAAATAATAATAAACTAAATAAATGTCTAATAAGTTCTCAATTAAGTTATTAATGAGTCCAATTTCATATTCCAGTACCCTAATATCACGAGCAGAACCTTCAGACTCAAGGTAAAGAGTTTCTTCATCTCACTTCTATTTTTGGGAGATATTCAGTATTCACTATTATTAATTTTCTATCTTGTATGTAAAATTACAATTTATGTTTCATATCATTAATGTATTTATTTTCATTATATTTAATAATTCCTTTTATTATTATTAATTTTGTGGCATAAAATTAAATTGATTACTAATTTGATAGGGTTTTCTACACGAACATCCATTTTCATTCAAGTTACTCTGATTATCTACTTTCATCAATTAAATTATTATTTATTCATATGAACTCTTAATATATTCTATGATAATGTTCTATATAGGTTCAAAATTCAGAATCCTACATTCATTTATGGGGATTTATATGTTTTAAAAGAATATTTCAAAAACTATTCCCGTAATATAAGCTCGAATAAAGGGATTTTATCTAATTCTTACCTATTTCAAGAGAACTATATATTCTGTTTTTAGAAACCATTATCTTTATAAAATATATAACTTTATTTTTAATATACAATCTTACTTCACAAATGGTTTTATACAATTTTTTTTCAAAATAAATCATCGTTTCAAATTAAAAGAGTATTTATCTCAAAAAGTACTCGTTGATTTTATAAGAGTTTATTTATCAATTTCTAAACTCTTGTTGATTCATATATATTATTTGGATTAAGATTTTATGATATCATTTTCCATTTTTAATTTAATATTCTATTATTATTTTCTATATGGATGTCTTATCTTAAAAACATTCTCTTATTTACTCTGAATGGTTTGTGTTTATGCTTAATGTTTGGGGAACATCATTTACATTTCATATGTTAATTTCAATATGAATGTATATGTTGTTTATGTTTATCCCCATTAATAAGAGGAATTAATTAGACATAGTAAGTGTTGGGTGGGGCCTGCTATATCCCCTCAAAGCATGGGTAGGTCTGATGAGACAAACTATGGACTTGGCATGGGGCCTTATCAAAATGGATATTTATGGTCTTAAAAAGAGGCCTTGATGGTGTGGTTTTGATGTCCCGCATTATAAATTTTCTCATTTTGAAAATAGTATTGATAGTTCATGTTGTTGTTAGACTAGTAGAAGAACCATGATTATGTTTTATTATGGAAATATATATTCAGCTCATATTCCTATCAGATTGTGTTCAAGTTTAATTTTAAATGCATTTAGTTTTTGTTATTAACCATGAATAATTTTTAAGTTAATGATATCTTCCACTGTATTAATCACACTTACTAAGAGTATGATCTCAACCCTTTCTTATGCTTCACTTTCTCATGACATGAATATGTTTATTATGCTTGACCTGCAAGGATAAAATTATAGTTTTGGATACTCAAAAAAAAAATATATGTTGTCTTTCATTTAACATTATAATGTTGAACTCATGTATGTATTTTGATTCAAAATAAACTAATCAACTCGGTCCTTCAGGGTGCATATTCCTTATGTGTATGCCTATGTAATAAAATAAGGCTATGGGTCTGAGAAATTGTGGTCGGGTCCATACAGTTTGTATCAAATGATGTTTAGTTTTAAACATGGAAAATAGATATAGAAAACATATATTAGGGAAAAAACCCTAAGATAGTCTATGAGGATAAAATATAGAAGAAAATACTATATTTTTTTTTACAGAATATTTTATGTGGACATTTTTAGAAAATACATCCTTGTTTGGATACTACAAGTGGATATGGTTCTGGAATAGATGTTCCATGAGGTGAAAACTCTTATAAGGAGTTTCGGGCTTGACCTAGGGTATCATGGTACATGATTGTGGACATTACCAAACACATGGTTTTACACTCCTGAGGGATATGCTTTGGATAATTCAATTTTTATTTAAAATCCATTATGAAGGATTTATATGTGAATTTTTCCTTAAATAAGTAATTTAATTTTTATTTAAAATCCATTATGAAGGATGTATATGTTAATTTTTCCTCAAAGAAGAAATATTATTCAATTTGAGATTAGCTACGTATAGAATTTTAATTTATGCTATGTATTTTTCTATGTCGAAATTATACATTTTGATTCATAACAAAATCTAGTGTAAGAGTTTATTTATTAATGGGGACTAGTGGAAGGAATGAAAACAACATGAACACGCGTATCCCATGTAGGGATTTCCATCTGATGATAGATAAAGATGCTAGCTCTGGAAATAAAAATCGTACTGATCAACTTATAAATATACTGAAAGAATTGACTTGGGTTATTAACAATAACCTTACCTATATAATGAATCCTAATCTACAACATGGAGAAGCTTTGTTGGAACACTTTATGCAAAAATATCCTTCATCATTCAATGGGAAAACACACCCATTTGTAGCTACATATTTGATATGTTCCATTGAGAAAATATTTAACACATTGGGATGCATGGATAGAGATAATTTTATCGGGGATGTTAATCATATCTGGAAATATGTAAATTAGTGGTGGTCATTAATCCAAAACACAATGTAGGAGGATGAAATAGAAAAGATGGACTGGAGGTATTTTAAGGAAATGTTCTTAGAAAAATATTCTCCACATGAACATAGAGTGGATATGGAAATAAAAATAAAATCTCTGAGGTAGAAGGAGGATGAAAATGTTGCAATTTATGAAGTTAACTTCACAAGTTTAGAAGGACATTCCACAAAATACATACTTAATCCAAGGATAAAGATTGATAAATTATTTCATGGTTTAAAAAGATTCCTCTCAAAAGCGGTAGTCTCCTAATGTTTCTCAACATACGTAGATATAGTCTTAGGTATTATCCATACAGAAAAGGAATAATCTATATGTTATGACTTTAAAAGAAAAAAGATAAGAAGAGGGCTATCAAAAACTCTAGAAAAGGAAATAAGGAAATGTGGAAAAAAGGAAGAGTTTGTTGGAACCACTTTGTGTATAGGTTTGTATTTTTTGTCAATAGTTGTCAATGGAATATCAAAATGAAAGAGATCAAGAAGTACTCCAATAAAATGGAGGAATGTAATCTCACAATGAAGGAGATCATGAAGTACTCCGATGAAGTAGATGAGTAGTGATTCTGACGATTGTTGTGCTGATCGTAAGTTCAAAGAACATGTGTCAAAGGTGATACATTGTTTACAACAATGAAGAATGTGAGGAGTAATCCATCCAAGGATGATTAAAGTAGGATGTTGTTTTTGGATGAAGACCATGCAATTCCTCATTATTGCATGAGAACAATGGGTTTTGATGAAGACCATGTAATTACTCATGATTGCGTGAGAACCATTCTAGAGACTTCCTTGACGGATTGAATCACATGGTTTTCATGAAGTTGATCATGACGGTTGATGAAGGAGGCAATGTTCCAATGAGTTGACTTATGAAATGGCAATTCACATCACATTGTCATAGAAGATGATGGTACTAAAGTTGTTCCTTCAAAGAATACATATCACAATAGTGGAGTTTGTGATAAACGCAAAAGAGTTGCTTAAGGATACAGATCACCAAGAAGAGATGATGTTGAAGTGACCATGCTTGTCGACAAAGCAAACAAACGACATACAAATTTGTTGAAAAAGGAGATTCCATGGTGACGTGTCGAGTTCAAGAGTTGTGGTCAACGATATATGTTTGATTCAAAAACATCAACAGAGGAATGGATGATCTGGAGGCGGCACAAAAAGAGCAGATACAAGGTGGCACCGTTTTCCACTGTCTGCCAAATTTCAGGGCCTCAAAATCAACAAATGAAGAAGAGTGATTTTGGCAAAGAGACTTGCGCGCCATACTCTTGGAGGATAGGAAACTTGTTCGCCATATGTTTTTGAAGATCAGAGCATCCAAATATGGAAAAGGGATAAGGGTCGCGCAAGTTTTGGTGAGGTCGCGTAGGTGAATTATGTGCCAGGAAGAGACATGCACGCCGACGCCTTGAATGCATTATAACTTCCGCGCCTATGGTTTTTCGAGATCAGAAGATCCAAATTTGGAAAAGGCAAGATGTTCGCGCAAGTTTGGATGTTGATCGCGTAAGTGCCTAGCAGGGGCCGAGACTTGCGCGCCGATGGATGACTTGCGCGCCGCCACGCAGGGGGTCCAGTTTGCCTATAAATACTGGACCACCCCTCCTCATTTCTCACGGAGCTCATGACATAGAGATTGTTCGAGCTCTCGTCGCACAGGTGGTTGAGCTGCGCAAGTGGTGATTGCACGCCGATTGATGGTTGCGCACCCCAGGTGATTTGGGAAAGGAAGGAAGTGAGTTGCGTAAGTTTGAAGTTCAAGAAGGCAGAGTCGCGCAGGTGATTTGGAGACACTTGTGCGCCAGGTTATACTTGCGCACCGGGCTTGAAAAGGAGATCCAAATATTGTTGAAGCACGCCCGCCTTTTTGAAGCTGCACAAGAGCTAAAGATTGCCTGATACTTTTGGTGCAAAGCGAGATTGAAGAAGAAATCCAAATGATACATGCATGATCTCATGCATACATGGTGAATTTATTCTGACGAATGCCGAGTAAGATGAACATCATTTATTGAGCAATCACATAAGTGATTGTGATTCAGTCAAACGAAGACAAGGGGATCTAGTGCATTCAGTCATTGCACTAAAGAAGAAAGATTGAACTATAAAGAGCATCAACTCTGAACCCTGATGCAAGCAAAGTCTCATGCTGAACAGGAGACAAAGAACAAAACTGCACATTTTTTGAAGAGACCTTCACGTCTATAAACTGAGTGGGACTTCACCAACGACAGTGAGCCAGGGGGAGTCAACGGGAGTGACCTGAGGGATGCAGTGAGCTATCCCTGAACAATTGTAAAGGAAGTGAGCCTGGGACAGAGTGTCTGTACCCGAACAATTGTAATCTACAGTTAGTGAAGCATAGTGGATTTAGGTACAACCGACAACCTGTCGGCGTATTCTCCTTGAACGTAGCCCTTAGTGGTGAACCAAGTAAAAATAGACGTGTCATCTCTCTGAATGTGAATGTTTAATTGCTGATCATATCCATCATACATGTTTAAGTAGTTCCTACCAACATGGGAACAAGATCCACAACTAAAAGAAGAAAAAGTTGCCACCCTGATCCACCCCTCCCCTCTCAGGGAGTCCTGGGGTCCTACAAGTGGTATCAGAGGGAGGTTAACGTATGTTGGATATTCTCCAGTAATTCTATAGAGGAGAGGATTTGATTTTCTTTCCTAAAGTCAACAATGAAGAGCAGTCTTGATAATGACGTAGTCATTTCTGAGCAGAAGTCTACATCTAGAAAGACCATGACGAACAGGAAAAAGAAAGAGAAGAAGCAGTTGAAGAAGTCCCTCATATCCAAAGAAGATACATTGCCTTGTTCTCCATGCCATTCCAATAATGAAGAAACATTAGACTTGGAAAGTATCGAGAAGGTGGCTCAGGATTCTTCTAGAGGAAAGGATGACACCCTATATTCAAGCTTTCAGGAAAAACTCAAAACATATCTTCATGATATTCCTGAAGAAAGGGTTGCGATTATTTGTAGCCTATTCCAATCTATGCAGGTTGAGATCACTCGATTAGAAAGGGAATCTGACAATATGGAAGAAGTTTTGGAAAGAAAGGTTATGGAAAGTATGAAGCTCACCAAACAGTTGAAAGTATTTGAAGAAAACGAGGCAGTCAATAAGACTCTAAAAGAAAGGATCCATGCACATGAAGCTGAGCTGAAGAAGGGAAATGGAGTCAAGAATTTTTTTTTGGAAGAAACTTCCATTAAATTCAGGGAACTTGACTCTTTGTTACAAAACAAAGTTAAGATGCATGAAGATGAGGTTGAAATATTGAAGAAGACTTGTGAAGAGAAGATGATCACGATTGAAGATCAGAAGATCATCCTCAATATTGTGGGTCAAAAATTGGAAGCTCAGCTGACCAAGATTGAGAACACAAATATTGAGACTTCACAAAAGAATGAAATGAGTGATGCTTGCACTCAATGTTAGTTGGAGGAGTCTAAAGGTGAAATGCCTCCAACATGTGATAAGAAGATTATGACCACTCTTGATTATCCACATCAAGAATCAGTTGCTTCTGGTACTCAATGCTCACTGGAGGATTCTATTGTCAAAAGACCTCCAACATGTGATATGAAGATCATGAATTCACTCTTTGATCTATCACAAGCAACTGATAAAGTGAAGGTACCATCCAAACCATCTTGTACTCATATTTCTAAATACACTCCTACAATCAGTGCAGGTGGGAAGAAAAGTTCTAAACATGTATGGATGAGGAAATGTGAGAAGAAGAAACTTATCACCATGGCTAGGGTGGATGGGAAGAAAAAGGAGGAAGTGGGTTTCTCAAATAGAGCACAAAAGATTAAGCAGATGGCCCAAAAACTTAATACAGAAGACACAAAGAAGAAAAGATTTGTTGGTCAATGTTGGTGCTGAAACAGATTTGGGAACTGTGCACTGGATTGTCTTTATAATCCCTTACATGGAAAAGCACAGAGAATGCCTATATCAAAGAGAAGGAAGCCAGAGAAAAAGAAGCAACATGAGAAGGTCCAGAAGCATCTGTTTACTGCAAACGGATTTGGAATTTTTGATAACATCTGTGATGTATGCAATGGCAGCGGTCACAATGTAGGAACATGTCCACATCAACATGCTTTCACTGTTTAAAAGAAAAGAAGACCTCTGATGCCGTCAAAGAATGAAGCAGCTACCTTGGGGAGAAATCAGAAGAATATTGTGAACACACATTTCCCCAAGAAGATCTCAAGTAGGGAAGCTGAGAAGACTCAAGATTTTAGATCCATGAAATTGAAGGGTCATTCATTCAAAAGAAACACTAAGTGGGATGAATCTCGGATGAACCCATGTGGAAGACCTAAACCAGCTGCAAAAGTTCCAAATGATATATTGGTCATCTGGCCAGAAGATTTGAAAAGAATAAGGAAACTTGAAGATGAGAAGGCCAAGGCTGGTGACAAAGGAAAAGAAAAACTTTCACATGATGAAGACACAATGCAGGAGAGATTGCAAACAAAGAGAAACACACGTGTCAAAGAAGTTCTGTGTGAGAGATGCAAGATGTCTGGTCACATTGCAAAAGGTTGCCTAACCTTAATACCAGAGCAAGAAGAAGTCCTTAAGAGGAGTAAGAATGTATCATTCATGATGGCTACTAAGCAGAACAATTCTCCACACAAAGAAGAAGAGAATGTGAACAGAGCCATGCCACACCGACAGATGTCAGAACATATGTTCAAATGTGCAGGCATGAAGACTGGAGTGAACAGAGGAACATGGTTGAGAAAAGAACCTCAAACAAGCAATTCTTCTTGATGAAGCAAGAAGGAACCACCTTATTCCCGTAATCATTTGTGTATTGTATTTGTTCTAATAATGCAGGGAATTGAAAGTGAAGCATGCTCTCAGGGGGAGAACCTGAGAAGTAGTGAATGCTGTCAACTCTTGATAGACATGCTGAAGAAGTTTCCATCCTTAGTAGATTATTCAATTGATATTCAAAGATTATGATGATGAAGGATCACTCTTGATGAAGATGATGAGGAGTGTTTCCCTTGAGGGGGAGAAGAATGAAGAAGCTTCCATAATCACTGTTTCAATCAATATCAACTCCAGCTGGACTCAAAAGCAGTTACTCTGTGAATTTATTGAAGAACACGCCAATGGAGAAAGAGTTTCAGGTTGATTATTCCCTATCATAGATGATCTTCTTCTACCTGGAATTAAAGTGGTAAACCCTTGAATACAAGATACATGAGTTATCATCTCATGTCGGTATCATGATCTGTGGATAATGGACAGCCTTGTTGACTTAATCAAATCCTCTTGTTTTCTACATCGAGCATTGCTCAAGTAGACTTAGAGTGAAATGATTAATGAAACATTGCTTAAGTGTGGATTGATTCCCTCCCTACCATGTGCTTTGTATTTCTAGTCAATAAGGGGGAGATAAAGTGAAATGAACGTTTTGAAAAGAAAAGATGATGAATAGAAGATTCTCATTTTGACATTGACAAATTCATTTCAGAAGATGTATAAGGTATTGACAACAAAATACAAAGGGGGAGATTGTTGGAACCACTTTGTGTATAGGTTTTTATTTGTTGTCAATAGTTGTCAATGGAATATCAAAATGAAAGTGATCAAGAAGTACTCCAATAAAATGGAGGAATGGAAGCTCACAATGAAGGAGATCATGAAGTACTCCGATGAAGCAGAGGAGTAGTGATTCAGATGATTGTTGTGCTGATCGTAAGTTCAAAGAACATGTGTCAAAGGTGATACATTTTTTACAACAATGAAGAATGCAAGGAGTAATCCATCCAAGGATGATTAAAGCAGGATGGTGTTTTTGGATGAAGACCATGCAATTCCTCATTATTGCATGAGAACAATGGGTTTTGATGAAGACCATGCAATTACTCATGATTGCGTGAGAACCATGCTAGAGACTTCCTTGACAGATTGAATCACATGGTTTGCATGAAGTTGATCATGACGGTTGATGAAGGAGGCATTGTGCCAATGAGTTGACTTATGAAATGGCCATCCACATCACATTGTCATAGAAGATGATGGTACTAAAGTTGTTCCTTCAAAGAATACATATCAGAATAGTGGAGTTTGGCATAAACGCAAAAGAGTTTCTTAAGGATACAGATCGCCAGGAAGAAGTGATGTTGGGGTGATCATGCTTGTCAACAAAGCAAACAAACGACATACAAATTTGTTGACAAAGGAGATTCCATGGTGACATGTAGAGTTCAAGAGTTGTGGTCAACGATCTATGTTTGATTCAAGAACATCGACAGAGGAATGGATGATCTGGAGGCGGTACAAAAAGAGCAGATACAAGGTGGCGCCGTTTTCCAGTGTTTGCCAAATTTCAGGGCCTCAAAATAAACAAATTAAGAAGAGTGATTTTGGAAAATGGACTTGCGCGCCATACTCTTGGAGGATAGGAAACCTGCGCGCCATATGTTTTTTAATATCAGAGCATCAAAATATGGCAAAGGGATAAGGGTCGCGCAAGTTTTGGTGAGGTCACGTAGGTGAATTATGTGTTGGAAAGAGACTTGCGCGCCGACACCTTGAATGAATTATAACTTGCGCGCCTATGGTTTTTCGAGATCATAAGATCCAGATTTGGAAAAGGAAAGATGTTGGCGCAAGTTTGGATGTTGATCACGTAAGTGCCTAGCAGGGGCTGAGACTTGCGCACCGATGGATAACTTGCGCGCTGCCGCGCAGGGGGTCCAGTTTGCCTATAAATACTGGAACACCCCTCCTCATTTCTCACGGAGCTCAAGACTTAGAGATTGTTCGAGCTCTCGTCGCGCAGGTGGTTGAGCCGCGCAAGTGGTGATTGCGCGCCGATTGATGGTTGCACGCCCCAGGTGATTTGGGCAAGGAAGGAAGTGAGTCGCGCAGGTTTGAAGTTCAAGAAGGAAGAGTCGCGTAGGTGATTTGGAGACACTTGCGTTCCAGGTTATACTTGTGCGCCTAAGACTTGCGCGCCAGATGGAGACTGGCACGCCGGGCTTGAAAAGGAGAGCCAAATATTGTTGAAGCACGCCCGCCTTTCTGAAGCTGCACAAGAGCTAAAGATTGCCTGATTCTTTCGGTGCAAAGCGAGATTGAATAAGAAATACAAATGATACATGCATGATCTCATGCATACATGGTGAATTTATTCTGACGAATGCCGAGTAAGATGAACATCATTTATTGAGCAATCACATAAGTGATTGTGATTCAGGCAAACGAAGACAAGGGGATCTAGTACATTCAGTCATTGCACTAAAGAAGAAAGATTGAACTATAAAGAGCATCAACTCTGAACCCTGATGCAAGCAAAGTCTCATGCTGAACAGGAGACAAAGAACAACAATGCACATTTATTGAAGATACCTTCACGTCTATAAACTGAGTGGGACTTCACCAATGGTAGTGAGCCAGGGGGAGTCAATAGGAGTGACCCGAGGGACCCAGTGAGCTATCCATGAACAATTGTAAAGGCAGTGAGCCTGGGACAGAGTGTCTGTACCCGAACCTTTGTAATCTACAGCTAGTGAAGCATAGTGGATTTAGGTACGACCGACAACCTGTCAGCGTATGCTCCTTGGACGTATCCCTTAGTGGTGAACCAAGTAAAAATAGCTGTGTCATCTCTCTGCATGTGAATGTTTAATTGCTGATCATATCCATCATACAGGTTTAAGTAGTTCCTACCAACGTGGGAAAAATATCCACAACTAAAAGAAGAAAAGGCTGCCACCCTGATTCACCCCTCCCCTCTCAGGGTGTCCTGGGGTCCTACATAGTTGACCTTCCATCCTGTAGTAATTATTCGAAGAAACACACAGGAACTTTCCAGAATGGAATGAGAGTATGTTAAAAGTGAGGACAAAAAGACCACCAATCTTAGTATTGTAAGGGGAAGAACTAATTTACCAATTTATATTGATACAATTTTAGAGAGATGGAATATTATTCACATGAATTTTCTAAGCGTCAGGGAAACATTCTCTAAAGATGTATAAGGGAGAAACCCCATGCTTATGTGGTCAAAACTGCAGTGGTTGAAGTTCATAATGATGTGGTGGAAGGTACTTTAATTTTTTCTTATAACATAGCCAACGAATTATTTGATTCTGGACCATCACATTCATTCATATATTCCCAATTTTCTCAGAAATTTATATATTTGAAATTAGATTTAATAAGGGTGTTGTTAGTAAATACTCATAAGGGAAGTATCGTTGTAAGAAAATTGTGTCCAACTGTCTCCATTATAGCATATAACAATTCTTTATCCATTGATTTTATTATCATAACCATGATTGAAATTGATATAATCCTTAGTATGGATTAGCTTTCGAACCATGATTAAAAAATTAATTTCAATAAGGAGGTTACAATTTTTTATGACTATGTGTAATCCCATATCATTATGGAAGAAATTCCATCATCTGATTCCCATCTAGATCCACCCCCAATATCTCTACATAATTTAATTATTGGAGGTAAATGTAATTTAATAACTATGGGTGACGGATAAAATCTTCAAATTGAGGACATACCTATTGTGAAATAATTTGTTGATTTCATTCGAGATGATTTACCTAGACGTCCTCCATAGTAGGAAACAATGTTTTCCATTGAATTAATTCATGATTTAAAGAACATATAAAATACCCCTTATAGAATTTCCACTATGTAATTAGTTTAATTGATGATAAAACTAGAGGAATTGAGAGGTAATGATTTATTCTTCAAAGTGTTTCTCTATTGGGATCCCCATTTCTTTTCAGTAAGAATAAATATGGATCTATGAGGTTGTAAATTGGTTACATGGAGATCAATGGTATAAAAATAAAGAACAAGTATTTCTTACCTCGCATTTTTGATTTATTTTATCAACTTTATGGAGCACTATATTATTCAAAGATTAACCTTTGATCATGATATCATCAGTTACATGTGAATAAGGAAGACATTCCAAAAACAAATTTCGAACCGGGTATGGGCATTACATGTTTACATTAATGCCTTTTGGACTAACTAATTCACCCTCTATTTTCATGGATCTTATTAATTGAGTTTTCATGGAATATCTTGATGACTTTGTGGGTTTATGTATTAATGATATCATAGTATACACCAATAGCTATGAAGATCAGGAAAATCATTTGTGGTCAATTCTGAATACTCTAAGAAGAAATGAATTATATGGGATGTTTTAAAAGTGTGAATTTTGGAATCAATAATTTTTCTTTCTTGGCCACATTGGCTCTATGGAATGAATATCTGTTGATCCTATGTATATATAGGTTGTTCAAGAATGGCCTACTCCATTGAAAATAATTAAGCTACAGGGTAATATTGGTTTAGTACATTATTATTGGCATTTCAATTATAACTTCTCTAATTTATCCATCCCAATGGCCAATCATACATTTAAAGTGGTTATGTTCATATAGAAAAAAATGGGATGACTGTTTGGAAGAATTCAATATGACATTAGTGAATTCTCTAATCCTAACCCTACCATTGGGGAATGAGGGGTTTGCGATCCCTAGTGATGAATCAAATAATGGAAATTGTTGTTTCATTAGTCATAATGATATAGTCATTTCCAATGCCTCAATGTAGTTAAAAATTTATGAACAACACAATCCAACTCTTGATCTTGAGTTAGTTGCTGTGATATTTGACCAAAAAATATGGAGACACTATCTCTATGGTGAAATATGTGAGCTATATACGGATCCCTAGAGTATGAACTATATCTTCTCATAGAAATAACTCAACATGAGTTAATGGAAATGTCTCGAACTACTCAAGGATTATTATTGTACTATACACTACCACCCAAGAAAGGTAAATAAGGGAGAATATTCTTTTAGTAGGGAGGATCATAGGGTTTTCAACAAAATGTGGATTAACAAGGATCCTTTGTACATGGATCTAGTAATGATGGATATGAAAATTATCAAAGAAGGTGAAACATCACTAATTTTTCATTTAGTTTCACAACTATAATTATTAGAAAGGATAGAAATATCTCCATAAAATGATGGGAACCTACAAAATAAAATTAATGATCTATAAGATGTGAAGTTGGGTAGCATCGTATCTAAAGATGGAATTCTAAAATTTGGGAAAAGGATATGTGTTCCCTCTATAGCTGAGCTTAAAAAGGGAAATATTTGATAATTCCCATAACTCAAATTTCTCTATACACACTTTTTGTTCTAAAATGTATTGAGATTTGAAGGAACATTTCTATTGGGAGGAACTAAAGAGGTAAATTGCTAATTATGTATCAAGTTGTTTAGTCTATCAAAAAGTAAAATACAAAAGAAAATAGTCATGATGATTCATGAAACGTCTACCTATTCCTATATGGAAATAGAATGAAATCACCATGGATTTTTTTATTGGATTACCTAAATCACCAAGGATTAATAATTCAATATGGGAAATTCTTGACCGATATATGAAATCTATACATTTCCTCACTGTTAGGGATGATTTTCCACTAGATCACCTAACAAGACACTATATCAATGACGTTGTGAGACATCATGGAGAACCTCTCTCAATAGTGTCAGATCGTGATCCCTTATTTACATGAAAATTCCAGAAAAGTATTTAGAAATCTTTGGATATAAATCATTGTTTTAGTACTACTTATTATCCTTAAACAAATGGGAAATCATAAAGTACGATCCAAAATTTAGAAGAAATGTTGAGATTATGTTTACATGACTTTGTAGGTAAGTGGGATTAGTATTTACCCTTGATGGAGTTTTTGTACAATAATAGATTCCATTCTAGTATTAAAATGCCACCATATGAAGCATTGTATATAAAGAGATGGCATACACCAACATGTTGGGTTGATATTAGTGAAAATAAGATAGTGGGTCCAAAGCATACAGAGGAAACAAATGTGAAGGTAAACACTATTCAAGGTCTTATCAAAGAAGCTCAATGTCAATAAAAAAGATATGTTGATAATCAATGCAAGGATTTTATGTTTCAAGTGGGATATCATGTTTCCATAAAATTACCTCCATGGAAGGGTGTTAGATGTTTTTGGAATAAATGGAAAATGATCCCTAGGTACATATTCCCCCTTGAAATTTTAAAGAGAATTGGAGCGGTTGCATATCATTTGAATAAGCCACCTAGCCTATCTAAATTAAATAAATTATTCCATGTCTTGTTGCTGGAAAGTACACAGCAGACACAGTGCTTGTCCTCTCATCTGAAGGTATAGAATTTGAACCTTGCATATCTTACTATGAAGATCCTATCTAGATTTTTGAAACTAAAGAACAAGTGTTGAAGAATCAAATGAATTGACTAGTAAAGGTACTTTGGTAAATCATAAAAATGAAGAGGCAACATGGGAGCTAGAGGAACCTATGATGATGAAATACTCGAGTCATTTTGTGAGGTAACATTGTGGTAATTTTAAGCAAGAAATTATTATAAGGAGGTGATAATGTAACACCCATGATTCTGCACATAAATTTAATATTAAATTAATGAAACACTAAGTCCTTAAAGATCCCCACATTTTTATGACATATGCAAAAAACATTCCCCCTCTCTGATTTGAATTTCGAAAAACTGACATACACAGTTGCGTTCAGTAAGATATTTAGAATCTGATAGGACAAACATAATTTTTGGTTAATAGTAATACAACCTTATAAAAATTAATATTATTAGTAATATTACCCTTATTAATATTAAATCATATTATTATTTTATTGTCATATGGTTATATGATAATGAGTTTTTGATTAATTGTCCAAGGTGATATAAAATTATATGTACATTTAAAATTTTTATTTTTTGAATAAATAATGATTTTATTAAAAAAAATAAAATTAATAATATTTATATATTTATTTCAAAAAATGGAGTTCTTATTTAAATTATACATGTCGAAAAGTTGTTAGGGTTAATTTTTGGGATTTCTTTGAAATACTCAAATTTTTGACAAATAGTAAAATAAGATACTTTACCTTATATATACATTATCAGTTAAATTCACTGTTCCTAGCATCGTGGATGATGTAATCACACATGGTTTGAAATCACATGCAAATATTACTATTATCAGTCACATGAATCAATATTGTTGGTTGTATTTGGTAAAATAGAAAAATAATGAGTAAAATAATGGGAAACCCCCCCTCCTCCAATATAAACTCCCCCCATCACTCCCACTTCTTCTAATTAATATAAGCCTTGAAGATCATATATGTTCTACCCAAATAACCTTTCTTAGTCAATCCCCAAATCCAGGATCTCATGGTCTATCCAAAATACCAAAACCCCTTCCATAATATAGATTCTCAAGGAGGTGGATTCATGAGGTAAATTCACATTCTATTTCATCAAATTTCAATTCATGTTCTTTTCTATTGAAATCAAATCCAAACCTCCAATATAGAAATTAACCTGATAAATAATTTATCATCTATATATTGGATTTATATCTTGTGAATGAAAGAACCATCATCAATATCCTTACACACTCTCCTTTATTTTGTAAATGAAATCATAATTTATGAGATGCCAATTTATATCCTTCGTGGGTGACAAAGTTTTATTCATCAATTCCCCCTTCAATAATTATCATAAAAAAACATTAATGGTTTAACTAGGCTATAATATATGTATTATAATAAATTTTTTTTCATAAAAAATTATATGTACATAATTTTTAATCATATGACCAAACGAGTTCTTAATAATCAAAATAACTCTATAATAATCTTTGGGATTGTCATGAATATTTCATCTAACGATTCATACTAATTCCATGTAAAAAAATTATATAAATGACCATTAAGTCAAATTTATGATCATAAATAATATTTAATTTTAATTCTATTGATTTAAATCCACTCCACGTGATCTATGGTATTTAAAAACAAGTGAAATGATTATGAAAGTCATGAAAATAAACACTCTAGAACGACAGAATTCAATGTTATAATTTATCAATAAAGACATAAATGAACCATAAAAAATTGTGATGAACTAAATACATGTCTTATATGTTATTAGTTATTTTATTAATTAGTCTAATTTTATATTCTAGGACCATAATGTCAAGAGAGGAACATTCAGACAAAAGGTAAGGGGTTTCTTCTTCTCACTTCCATTTTTGTGAGATATCCTGTATACACTAATATTACTTATATATCATGTATGTTTAAATCCAATTTATTTTTCATATCAATAACATATTAGTTTTTATTATATTTAATATACATTTTTATGATTATTAATTTTGGGTCATATGATTCCATTGATTACCAATTTGTAAGGGTTTTCTACCCGAACCACCATTTTCATTTTGGTTACTCTTATTCTCAACATACCTTAATTAAACTATTATTTATTCATATTTAATAATCATATATTCTGTGATAATGTTCTATATATGTGTACCAACCCAAATACTACTTTCATTTATGGGATGTTATATTTTTTAAAAGTATCTTTCAGAAATTCTTCCAATAATATAAGCTCGATTCAAGGGAATTTCTCAAATTATTACCTATTTTTATAGGCACTCTATAATCTATTTTAGGAAACCATTATCTTTATAAAATATCTCATTTTATTATGAGAATACTATCTTAATTCAATTATGATTTTATACAAATAGTTTTCCAAAAGAACTCTTATTTTCAAAGTAAAAGATTATTTATCTCAAGAATTACTCGATGATTTTATAAGAGTATCTTCACCTATTTAAAAATTCTTGTTGATTATTATATATTATTGGGATAAATATTTTATTATATCATCTAAAATATTTAATTTAATGTTCTATAATTATATTGACTATGTTTGTTCAATCTTGAAACGAATCAAAAATTTACTCCTAATGGTTATTGTTTATGCATAATGTTCGGGGAAAGTTATCTACATTTCATATATTAGTTTCAATATGAATTCATTTTTTTATGTTTATATTTGTTCATATGAGGAATTAATTGGACTTAGTAAGTGTTGGTTGGGGCCCTATATAGTCCCTTTGTGCATCATTAGGTCTCATGATACAATCTATGGTCTTAGCACGAGGCTTTGACAAAATGGATATTTATTATCTTGGCACGAGGCATTGACTTTATGGATATGATGTCATGTAGTATGAATTCACTTATAATGAAAATATAATTGATAGTTCATGTTGTTTTTTGACTAGTAGAATACCAATGATTATGTTTTATTATGTCATTTTTATTCTAGTCTTATTCTATCCATAATGTGTTGATGTTTATTTTTAAAGGCATGTTTTTTAGATATTCACCATGCTTAATGTTAATGTTTATGATATCTTCCACTGTATTTCTTACCATTACTATGCATTTAAGCTCACTCCTTTCTTATGTTTTATTTTCTCAGTTCATGATGATGTTTATTATCATGGACATGCAAGGATAAACTTATATTTTTGGATGTTTCCAACAAACCTTATATGTTGTATTTCATTTCAAGATGTAATGTTTATATTATATGTGTATCTTGTTTCCAAATATACAAAAAAACTATTTACTTTGGGATACATATTCCTTGTTTTTATTCCAATTTAATAAAATAAGGCACCGACTTTAGGAAACTAGAGTAGGTCCTTACACTTAGGGAATTATTATAATATTTTTATAGAGTAAAATTCATTTCCTTGTAATAATTATGTACAAGGAACTCACAACATATATGATAAATTGTTATAAAAACAATATAAATTATTCTGTAAGTTAATGTAATTATATGTATATATAAGGTTCTATCCTGAAATATAATTATTATTTTTTGAGATTCATACTGTTAAAATAAATACCCTTATAATGTAATGAATATGGAGTTTTAGTTATTGGATACAATCAAGGATAATGATTAACAATCTATTTAGACTAATGAATAAATGTGTATTGAATTTTTTAAGGCCTATGAATGTATAGGAAAATAACATATAAAATTTATGATTATTTGATTCATAAAAATGTGATATGTTTTAGAGATATTAAATTTTCTATATAGGGAATCCTCTATGACATTATGCTTTGAAATAAACTATTAATTTGTGAAAAAATTAGGTTTATTCCACATGGGTCCTAATAGTGGATCCATCAACTATATATTTATCATCATTCTATTTATAAGTTACTATTTTTGAACATATTTATATATATCAACAAAAATAAATAATATATATATATATATATGGATTGTTTACATTTAGAGAATAAAAAAAATAATACTTATTATAGAAATTTCATCCTTAAAATAAATTTTTAATAGAGTATAATTATTTTGAAATAGTATATCATTTGAATGAGATAATAGAATGATATTATATTTTGTAACTATCTCTCTATCCAATTATGTTTTTATGATCATAATAACAAAATCATGTTTCTTATAGTTTTATTTATTCTAATTTTAGTCTCATTATTTAAAATGTTAGTCATTCCATTAACTAACTAAATAAAAATATCAAAGACCAAACAATGGAATCCTGAATAACTTTGAATAATTCGTTTTGAATATTGTTGAGGGCTTATTCATCCATTTATCATGTTTTAATATCATGGGATGAATTTTTGGATTATATAATAAATTTTAATGGAAGTTCGTGCAGAAACCGTTGAATGTGAATACTAGTAGGCAACACCGTCTTGGTGGGGCATGGCAATGACCTTCCACTTCCAAGAGGATAGGAACTAAATTGCTCTAGGAGTACCACTATCTGGATATTACATGACTAGTGGACAACCAGTGGAAACATAGTTTAACCTAAAAAATAAAACAACACCATTGAGTTTCTAGTGGTTCCCATTGGAATATTGAGGGCCTTTGGGTAGAAGGATTGAGCTCCGGGTATCCCAAAATCCTCTAGTACGGGGCCCTAACCAGCATGTTTAGTTCAAAACAATTTTTATGTTTACAATTATTTTGTGGTCCTACCAGATTTAATTTGATGTTGGTTGGGCTTCATAAGTTAGATTAATTCAAAATATTACTTGGAATATTAGATAACATTAATAGGATCCCTTCTAGGATTTGATAGATTACTATTATTTGATTGAATAATTACACACTAGAATTTATGATCTAAAGAATTATTTCCAATATCATTATGTTCCTAAGAGCCAACTATAATTCATTATAAAGGTCATAGTATCATATATTCCATTATATCTATATCTATAATCATAAATTATAAAAATAATTATGAGAGAATGGGGGGTAGGTTTGTAAAGGGTTTCCAATAAACATCTCCATCTTCATCTCCCCCTATAATGTGTTCTCAATACCCAAAAAGTGTGGGACGAGTTTTAGGATTACTAAAGAATATCAAGAGGGTTCTCACAACCAGAAAAGGGATAAAATTTTTCTTTATATCCGCAATAATAAAGGGGTAAATGAATCAAACCTCTCAACATAATGGGTGGAGATGTAGGGGATCATCTTGAGTTACTATTAGCCTCTATTGTCAAACTATTATTTATTCTTCTTTTTTATTTTCAATATTGATTATTTTTATTCCACTATATATCAAATAATATATGAATAATTTTTTTAAAAAATTATATATTTATTTCGATTATTAATAATTTCTTAATTAATATTCAAATTAACTTTTGTTTATAATACATATGAAAAAATTCAATTTATCATATTAATATCTTTTATTTTTTGAATTTTATTATTACATTTATTTTATTTATTAAAATTGGAATTCACTCTCTATTCCCACACTTTCATCTTAATAAAATTATTATTGAAGGTACCAAACTAATATTCTAATATTCTTAACTAGTTTTATGTGAACAATTTACAATTTCAGAATTATATTATGTTTCGAATGTTCCTTTCATTAAAGGCACATAGTATTCCAATTGGAAAAGCCACATGTCAACTATCCATGGTAACAACAATTAACATATATAGAATACAATTATATTAGAAGATAAACCTACAAACATACTAGAAGATAATTTCAGAACTAATGGTATTAAAAAATTTAGTTTAATGGGAAATCCAAGATTTCACTACTCTACACTATTTATTTAAATGGATTTAATCATGTTTCTAAATGAATAACGGACCATGAAATTAGTAAATATATATATGTTTCTAATAAAGGAACCATAAATGTTAAAAATTCTAGAATATGCATTTTTAGGTTAGATTTTGAATTCTATTCTAGGAATCCAAATCAATATATTTCTTATATGTGTATACAGTTAGCTAACATATGGAAAAGGATAAAGAGTCTTGGTGTTGATTTTTATAGAGAAACCATATTATAAAAGATATGTTGTTTTCTTCCAAGCAATTGGGATCTAAATTCGATGACTATAGAAGAATTATATAATATAATTAAAATAGCAGTTAAAGAACTTATCATATAACTAATGAGTACAACAGTTGCCGTGAACTGAATCAAATAAATATTTTTGATAAAAAAATTGTCGTAGAATGTTTCATGCTAAAAATTCATGAAAAATAGTCACATCATGATGGTGTTCCCCATCAATAAAAAATGATAATGAAAAGTTAAAAGGTAATAAGGTTTTCCAATTTATAACTAGGTATTCAAGAAATGATTTCATAGACACATTTTATTCATTCTCTTCCATTGAATCATTTGTTAAGTGACTTATTGAACGTATTCAAGAATAAATCATTGTTAGTTCAACTACTTTCATTTACTCATCCTTTTATTCGTATCTTTCTTCTCCACTATTATTCTTTTTTAATCCTCTTTCTCCTCAATTCAGTTAATCTATGAAGATTATAAATATTCTTATGATCAACTCAAAAACGTTTTAATGAGAATAATTTGTCATAAATGAAAATTAATAATAAATACATACATGTACTTAATGATAAAAATAAACTCATTAATTAAAATGAATATATTCTAAAAGATAAGGAAAAAATATTCATCTAAATAGAATAATTATCCATGAAAATCAATATTGAATTAGATTTTAAAAACATTGAATCTACAATATAATAAATCAATATATCTCTCTCGAAATTCACCTAAGGTGAAAGAAATATATGTAAAATTTATGGGATCTGAAGGATATAAAAAATATTGTTTTGGTAATTGTTCCTCAAATAATCTAAGAACCTAAAAAAAGCATCAAAATACCCTGCTATTTCTGGTACATCATAAGAAATGTTTTGAAGTTATTTTTAAATAATTGGAAATTTAAATAAATTTTGTTATTGAAATAAAGAACCATATAGGAGACCAAAATTAATTCATATTTTATCCAATATTTCAATAGTAAAATAACATATAACATTAATATTGATACATAATTTGTTATTGTATAAAATTATTAGACCCATGTTTGTTTATATATGAAAATCAATGGTCTAAGGATTTTAAAATAATAATGTCTTAAGAGAAAAATTCAAGAAGGAATATAGTACCAAGACAATTTTTTCATAAGACAAATTTTTTGCGACATATTTAAATATAGTCAAATAAAAATATAAATTGAGTTTTTTTCCCATTTGGTGATATCAATATGGGAAGATATTAGGTAATGTAATCATCTTGTTTTCTAACTCATCTCCTATTAAATTTATTTATTTTCTCAACGATTGAAATACACATTTCATAGTATTATCCAATTATGTGATAGTTCTTTTAAAATTAATTTCAAAAATTATTTTTTTCTATATTTTAAATCAAAAGAAAATTTTATTTACCACTTATAATTTTCAAAATGTTTACATAATCATTTTTAAATCACTTTTAAATGAAAAATTAAAATTATTTAGTGCAAAAAATAGTGATTCTTGGCTTTAGAATAGAAACCGCTGTCATTGTATCACACACTCACATGTTAAAATCAACCATTATCATCTATTATGTGATTTACCCAAATAGACTAGATTTTTTCTTCAAAATATCTTGAAATAATTAATCTAAATTTATTCAAACCTTCTCAAATTGAAATTCCAAAAGGGAAAACATATACATTTATATATTTTTGATACATTACTAGATTCCCTTGTAGGTTATTTTTATCTCATAATATAAAATACCGTAAGAATTTATCCATGTTTTTTAAAAATAAGGAAAATGAAATTTTTTAGAAAATTATTTATATTTTATTTGATAATAGAAGAGAATTAATAAATAATAAATTTTATTATTTTTTCAATTATAAATGAAATAATAATTCAGTTTCAACACCTAGAACCCTAAATGATTAATTGGTAGCAGAAAGATGACATTGCACTCTATAATAGATCTTTTAAACTATTGTATATTAATTTTATTTACCTTAATATTTTTAGGGTTGAAGCCATTAATACTTTGTTCTTAATAATTGATAATTTTATTATTAATCACTTTCTCAAAAGACCCATTATGAACAATGGATAAATAAAAACCTTAATTTTCACTTTTTATTGATTTCAGATTTAAAGGTTTTATTCTAAATACTAAATATAATCTTGGAAATTTTTATTCAAGATATAAAAATTGTATTAATCATGGGTAAACCAACTTATGAAAATAATAAAGATTCATTAATAAAATGTTTGAAATTTTAGAAGTAATAATTTTTGTTTTTTTTTAAATTTAGATAAATATATTGTTAATAGTTTTTTTTAAAATGACTCTTTGACATCAAATGATCAATTCCAATCTAAAAAAGTTAAATTTGAAAAATAATCTTCTACAAGATAATTACCAAAAGCTTTTAACAAATATATTGACCATCCACTTAAAAAATCCTTAGATATTTTAATGTGGATCCTCAAACTGGAAGGCTAATAATATATAATGTAGAAATTATTTCATTAATCTCACACTTAGTACTATAAATTATTAAAAAGTTTATTATCGATGATAATTGGGTTCTTTTATGTAAGAAGATGTTATATAAACACAATAATACAAATAGACATAAATCTCATCTACCAGATAAATATTATAACCAAGAATATGTAATTGACTACGATGAATAATTTTCAACTATCACTCAGTTGGAATCCATTAGTTTATTTTTATCATTTTGTAATAACCTTAATTTAAAACACATTCAAATGGTTGTCATAATATCATTTTTTATTATATTTATTAATAAAAAATATATATTTTGGACCAGACACTGGTTTTTGAAGATTATAAATTTTCAAATAATATATTCAAATTTATTAACTCACATTATAGTTTAAAATATGTTCCTCAATATTGATATGAATATTTTAATAATTTTTAATTTATAAAAATGTTTTAAAGTGGAAAGATTGTATTCGACACTTTTTAGAGCATATCAAATAGTTTTTTTCTTACTTAATTTTAAATTGATGATATTTTTTTATATTGATGAATAGACCTCTCAATTTTTATTTATTTTGTTTTAATGAAAATTTAAATTGAACTGAGCATTATGGTTGAACAGAAATGCATTCTCAGTTTTAAAATTCCTAAAAGGAGGGATATAATTTTTATAAACCAAGGAAAACACAGTGATTAACATTTTAAAAATAATTCCCAGATCATGTTATAGAAATTAGTATACCCTTGTATAATACTTATACGATAATCTTGGATGAAACTGATAAGTTTTTCAGCAACACAATTTTTTGAAGTATGACTGGATGTCTACATTATCGTAATACAAACAGACATTAAATAATGTTTAGTGTTTATATATTTTTTTGTTTTCAATAAAATCAATATGAATATCATCATTTAAAGGTAATATTTTTTTTATTTAAAAGGAACTAAACATATTATTTTTTTAAAAAATATATCTTCTTTAGAATTAACTATTTTTTATTATGTTGATTTTTGTGGATGCCCACAAGATATAAAAATTTCATGTTGGACATTTCACTAATGTGGAAAATCCAACATCTCTTGGTGAAAAAAAACGTAAAACTATATTCCTCTTTTTATAATTGAAGCACAAAACATAGTCATTGGGAGTCGTTGTGACTTATTAATATTTATGAAATAAACTCTCTTGGACATTGGGGTTATATATGAAAATATTACATTAACATGTTATTATAATAGTTCCATTACTATTTCTAAATTTATTATCGATCATTTTTGGACTAAGCACATTAATATGTGGAGCCATTTATTATAATGTAACATAAAATGGTGATACATGACATGAATTTATTTGAAAAAACATTCAACTTTCTGATTTTTCCATAATCATCTCATATTTTATCTTTTCTATTTTATTAAAAAGGCATTAAGAGTGGTATTTTTTATCCTTTTATTTTTACTATGGCTATCTAGAGTAATAATTTTCAAAATTATTTGATTAAAATTATTATATTATTTAAATATTAAAATATTTCATTATAAAATAATGATATTCCTCTATTACATCAAATAATATTCTCTTATATATAATTTATCTCTCTTGTTTGTAATCCTTATATCACATTTTTCATTAATTTGAGGGGGATATTTATCTATTAATTTCTAAAATTTTCCACTATAGAGATGTTATATAAAATATGTTTTAAAAAAAATAAATTCCTTTATTTTTAGACATAAATGAAATATTTTCTATAGTATCTATGTTTTATAAAAAATTTATTATTTTATGTTTGTAAATTAGTTTTTTCCATTCATTGAATACACATAGTGTTTTGTTTTAAATCAATTTAATATGATTAATTTTCAATATTATATGAAAATTTAATTATGTTCACCTAAATTTTTTAAAAACTTATATTTATTTATCTTAAATTAATATCAAAGATGAGAAAATATTCAATATATAATTTTCAATCTAATTGTTTTTCTCATTTATCTTTAACAAAATACAAATGGACGGATTCCTTTCAGGAATGTTTTAACACCCAAAGAAATGTTTTCATGATTGTTAATTTCATGAATCATTTAATGGGGGAAGAAACATTCTTTGAGGTTATGAGTGTTTTGAAAAAGGTATACAAAAAATTGTTTAGATCATTTTTTCTTTTTTTATTCTCTTTATTTATCTCTATTTCACTATACATTCTATTTCAAATTTGTACTCTTTATTTATTTTTTAATTAACATTAATTTAATTCTCCTTTCTCTTTTTTGTAAATTCTATTTCTCTATATATAATTATTGAATATAACTTTAATATTTCTAATCTCAAATGTTTTTATTCAAATATTTTATTTTATTTCATGTTGTAAACTCTTATGATTTTCATCGATAATTAAATATAAAACATAATTCATTTTAACCCTTTAATTCTTCTCCTTGTTTTATTTATTTATAATCACAATGGGTGATTTTATTTTTTAAATTTATGGGTAAAATATATTTTTCTCATAAAGGTAGTAAATCCCAGTGAGTGTTTATCATTGGGTGTATAAAGGGTCAAAAATTGTCTCTTAATCATATATTGAATAATGTTTTTTACAGATGGGGGATTCTAGTTGTGTTTTTTGAATTAATTTGGTAAATCATAAATGGAATGTTAGTTTATTTACTTCTTGATCACATAGATTATTTTCTGGAAATATATTCAATAAATTGAAATATCTTTCACTCAATATTCACTAGTGATATATTTTTATATTAAGTGTTTTTTATCATCAAATATGGATATGTTGTTTTAACCGTTTTTATATATCATGATATTTATTTGATAAAAAAACCCAAATTTTTTATAACAGTATTGTTTAAGTGAATTTAGGTCTCATAAATAAGAATTTTAGTTCTGAAATTTATGGAAATATCAGGGATATCAAAAAAGGATCATATATAAATTTAAAGGATCATTTTGGAATATTTTTATAAATCCCAAATGATCATTTGTCATATTTTTAGATTATAAGATGATTATTTTGTACTAATTAAATAATTTTGATGGATGTTTAGGATTCCATGGAGGAAGGAGGACACCTATTGAATTCCCAGACTATGCGGTTCAGGTCACCCTCTATCAAATTCCTAGAGGGAGGAACCTACATTACCCCTAGATTATATCCAATTAGTGGGTACTAGATCAGTTGAAAAAGTTATATATTAGGTAGACACCTAAAACAAGATCAACACCACATAGTTTTTGTTGATAACTAATAGCTAACTAGTGTAATCTACATATAAGGGTTTAGATCCTTGAATCCCTCTAGGTAAAAAGTGGCGTTATAACATATAGTCAAGGATTAAATTTTTATGTGATAATAAGGGATTTAATTTCATTTTGGAAAGGATTTATGATAGATATTGATGAATGAATATTACTTGGTATAGTAGTGCCTATAAATATAACCCCTTAGAGTCTTGTCTATACTTTTTATCATTAAAAAATGAATTATACCACTAATGATGCACCTCTAAAAATTATCTATCAACCCATTATGTCCTCAATATCCAACTATAATTCATTATAAATAACATCGACTGTAATATTCCATTATCTCTCTATATATCATTAAAATGATTAAAAATCCTTACAACATATTAGAGTGTGGTTTTGTATAAATGTTTCCCCAAGAAAAAAATCTTCTTCTCTATATCTTTATACAATAGCTGATCAGTATCGCAAAAGTGAGGAACGAGTTCTTTGAAAACCATTTTACTTGAAGAGGGTGACTACAACCCGAATAATAAGGTATTGGTCTAATAATCACCATTAAAATCACGTGATAAAACTCATACGTTTCAACCTGAGGGTAGGAGGAATAGGGTCTCACATCGAGATATTATCGAACTCCTTTATAAAATAGTGATGCATTTATTTTCATTGCATTGATTATTTGTTTTTGGATATTCATGAAACATTAAATTTATAATTTAATAAATTTAGTAAATCCATTTACATTATTCATAATCACTTAATTATATTGACATTATCATTTTTAATAAACATGTTGAAAATTTATCTTTATCATAACAATATCATTTAGTTTGGAAATCTTTTTCATTTATTTTAATTTTTAAATAGAAACATTACAAACATTCAAAATTTTCCTTGCCCAATAGAATAAATTTTTTTATCAAAATAATTTTGTAATTGGAACCTGGATTTTCAGATTGTCACTATAGTGGATATGTACATTGGAGTCGAAAATAGAGAGACCAAGTGACCTTATATCGACTTGATAATTACTTTGGAGAAGGAGATTACTGATGGTGAATGAAAAATTTATTATTTAATATAAATAAAATATATAATAAAATATTATAAATGAAATAATAATATATAATAAAATGAGAATAAAAAAGTTATTACTTTAATGAATCAAAACTAGATCAAATGTGATGTAAATAAGAACACTTATGTCGATATGGAAATTACATTCAAGATGTGTAAAATGATAAATATTTTATAATATCTCATGTATACTACTAAAATAATTGAATTAATAAAGAAAATAAATATTAATGATTAAATTATAATTAATATTAAATAATTTTATTACAAAAGTACTGTTAATGAAATAAGATAAACAAGAACTCTAACCATACTTAACATTGACGGTATAGTTTCGAATCTTTTATTCACCAAAAATATTCAAGAATAATGATACATGTATGGGATAAACCAATGATGGTGGTTAAGAATAGATAATCTAATCATGGTTTAAGGAGAAATTACATAAGGTGTTGGTATTTATAGAAGTGTTGAGTTGAATTCCTCTGAATAAATTATTGATTATTTGTATTTTACTATATCATGAGTGCTACACTACAACCATAATTGCCTATTAATTATATAATATAATGGATAGTTCCAAAATCAATCCATGATCTCTAAATAAGTATATCTTTTTCATGCGTACACATATGTGATTTAATATTTACTATATGTCCCAATATTTAACATATTTTACTATTTTTATATAAAATTATCAAATTTCACCCATTATCTTATTTTTATTTTTTAATTTCAATGATATAAATCCTCTAATCAAATTATTATCTTAAATATGGGGAATTTATATTTTTTTTAAAAAATTTGTAGAAGATAGTTTACATGTTCCAAAAGTAACATAAATCATCAAAATTACTAAACAATGACCAAATAAAAACTTTATTAAATTTAATTTCCAAAAATGATATAAAATATATAAAAAAATATTCTAAATACGTTAAATTAATTTCAAAATAAAAAAAATAAAATCAATTCCCTAGTTTTTTTAATGACAAGTATGTTACATAACATTTAAATGAAATTTTTTAGTGTATCAAAACATGATCATGGAATTTAATAATAGTTTATAAATAGATAACATTAATTTATACTTTAAAAATAATATTTTTTAAAGTAAAATATTCCAAATAATATGTAATTTTAGTGTAAAAATATTATTTATCCAATTATTTGATCAAGAAATGCACCAAAAATTAAATATTAAATTAAAAATGTATATAATTACATTTTTAATAATATTTAATGTTTACATGATATAAATACCTCACAATTATAACATGTATAATAAGAGTTTATTCCATTGAGTATGTTACTATTATAATAATCATTTAAAAATAAAACTACAAATATGATCAATATACTTATCAAATAATCACGATTTTTGTCAAAGTTGTTTTAGAAAACTATTTAGTTAAATTTTTATAATAGTTCATTATGATTTAAGGTTTAATGAAAAATAATAATTATTGCACATATAATAATATATAAAATATCAATAATATAAATAAAATATATAGTACATTATTTTAGTTATCTAAGTATTGTAAACATATTATTACAAGAATTTTAACATAAATTTACTAAAATAATAAATTGACTATCAATGGGCCTAATATTTTGAGAGACTACGTTCATAAAACATAATAATGAGACTATAACACATTAAAAGTATTTTAATATTCCGAATGTGATACCAAATACAATTGTGATCCAAAATCTATATAGGATAAACTTGGGAATACATAAAAAATATAGGTGTGCTATAAACCCTAGTAATGGAATAAACAAGAATAAAACTAATTACATATGAGTCCAAGGGCATAACATGATTTCATAAAACAAAATAATCATTAATAATTAAATGGAAGAATGACGGAAAAAATATTTTATAATATGATCATAAAATGATATAAATTTAGAAACAACTTAAATTTTGACATAATAATAAGTTATGGTTAAAAACCAAGACAATATCTCATGTCTGACTAAGTCCCATCATATTTATGGTTTACTCCATAATCCAAAACAAATCATCTTATGAGACATAAAAATAACCCATTTCATTGGTTCACTATCTTAGAACAAATATAATATCATTTTCAAGCATATATTTTCAATATAAGGAAATAATAAATAAATAATAAGTAAAACCCCCAATGGAACGAAAATGAGTTATATAATCATGTCTTATAATAAAACCAAATAGCATAACACTATGAATTACTCAAAAAAGGATTATATATTACTTTATTTTTATTATATAAGTAAATAATAATAGGATATAAAAATTATGCCTATGTTAATTAAATACATAAAAAGTAGGGTACAAATAATTTTGGAAATATTTTTTTTTTGCGGTTTTTTGAGGAAATGGTATAGAATCATTAACGAGGGTAAGGGAATAATAATTTCCACAAAAACATCAGTCAGCTAAATATGGATTTACATAATAAAATGGGGACATTTAAAAAATATTTGGTTGTTTAGAACACATTGATGAGTAGTATATAAAAATGTGTAAGAAATAGAGAAGTTCTCTTTAATCAGGTTTGATTAGTGAATGAAATTGAGAAGGAAACCTTAAAAACATCTAAATCCCCCCAAAATGGTTACTATAACTATATATATAAATATATATATATATATATATATATATTATTTTCACATATATATAAAATATTTAAGAAATAAATAAGAATAATGGCGTGATGAAGTGAGCTTTAAATGGAAAATATGAAATGTAATATAATGGGAGGTGGTTTGAAGGATCTCTTAACTAATGTCTAGATTAATTATGCACTTTCGTATAAAATCATGAATAATAAAATTAGATTAATTAATTAAATAAATATAACCTTTTCCATAAATACATATTTTAATATTATTATTTTATGTTTTTCTACAACTATTTCAATGATATACAATGTTTTATTTCGATGTTTTGTGAGCGTTTGTTTTAGGTTTCAAACGTAATATCTATTGTGGATAATTATGGTAGTTTGTTAAAATTATGACTAAAACTCAAGAATAGAAATGAAATTATATTCATGTAATTAATATATTAATATAGTCTCATGTATCAATATGTTATCATACATAAGGATGGTTAATTTAGTACAAATGTTATCATTATACAGTTTGTTCTTTTATGTGTGTTTTCCCTCACTTATAATCAAATTTTGTTTCAATTAGTATTATGGATATATATATATATATATCCAATACATATCATGAAAGAATATATAATATAAATATTTATATCATTTTCAACCACATTTAGTGAACTTAAACGTTCCATGAATGTTATTATGGAAATAATTTATTTTCCATAGAGGTGGTGATCTCACCACAATATAAGTGACACTTTTTTTAGAATGTTAGAAGAGAGAAAGTGTATATTTCATATATCTAATAGTAACTTCTATATTAATATTACTTAATTTATAATACCATAATTGATAAAATTTAAATATGGAGATAGAATATGGAATTAAATAATGAGTTCTCGGTTGAGAGTGTTACCTCCCCCTTTAGATGAAATTTCTTAGGATTACACTTTTGGAACCCCGGGATTAGTATTTTTATGAAAAAAATGACTCTAATTATTTGGGGATACAGATGAGAAGTTATTTGGGATGAGCTTAGGTAGTATGTAAGGCTTATAATGTGTGTGGACAACGAGTGGTTGGAGTTGTATTTATAAGGGAGGGAGATAGGTGTTTTTGAATAATATATTGATTTGTTTATTATTTTGGATCATTAATATAGAAAATGTTTATTCTTATGAATATATAAATTAAATATTTCATGTGGACCTCACAAAATAGTCGCATAATTTTTCCATGACTCATTTCTTTATTTCTTGTTATAATTGGGAAAATCACCATATTTTTTATATTTCACAATTCATAAAAGTCCGACTACTTTTTAAAAATAACAAAAAAACCATAACCATTATACAATTTTTATGTTATAAATATGGAATAATATTTTTGAAAATAATTATATAATAAATTTATTTTTGAAATAAAACTATAATTTATTTGAAAATTAATAAGTTTAATATTATTATCAATTTTCTAGGAAATTGAAAAATTACTTATGATCTCGAAAATTTATATTATCTTAATAATAAAATATAATATTAATTTATAAAACTATTTTATGAGAATAAATTTTTTTAAATCATTACTTTTTTTATAAAAATGAAAATTAAACTTATATGTTTTACAAGAAAAAGAAGACACATTTTATCTTTTTTTAAACATTTATTTACGTGTATCTTGAAATAAATATTCCATTTTTTAAATTTATAATGTAGGTAAATTTTATTTTACACTTCATTGGATGAGTATATTATTCTAAAATTAAGAATAGTATTCCTAATAATAAAAATACTATTCCAAAGGTAAGAGTACTATTCAAACAGTAAGATTTGTTTCTTTTATAACTGTTCTATACTGTGTATAAATTCTCCATAATTCATTAATTATTCATTCTATTGTATTTCCCATCATTGTTATATATATATATATGTGTGTGGAATTTTTAAAAATGAATATTACATTACTAATATTGTACTTCATTTGTATAGTTATGTTCTTGAATGTGATTATTCTAGTGGATTGAGATAATCAAAATTTTCATATTATAGTTATATTATTTTCTATTTTTTATCCTATTATAATATTTTCAACTCTTACATCCATTTTTATTCACTAAATTTAATATTCATATTAATGTAATAATTAATTTAGTTTTATATTATAACTATGATTTTTATAAAACTGCATTAAATGATATGTTTTTATAAAGAGGGAGATTCAATTTACAGAATTCTTGGATGTTATATTCTTCCTCATATAAAAATATTTCATTATTTGAATTATGTTTTAAAAAAATATGGTTATCATAGGAAAGGTTACGTATTATTTATTTCCTCTTATGGTTTCCATGTCTCCTCATTGCAATTATGGTTTCTCTTTATTACTTTTACAAAGAGATTAGTCTGCTTATATAGAAAACTATTTCAAATGTCATGGATTTCAACCAACAACTCATCACATGAGATATCAATTTCAAGTAGTACCATTTCACAATTTATAAATGTGAGTGATCATGCTTGTAATTAATCAAACGTTATACATGGAACATGTCATGTACTTGAGATAGGTTTTGTGGTAATTGTAGTCAATATTCGACAACTATGATGTGATCAAGAATCAAAATGGGGGAAATATACCCGGGGCATAGTTTTCATTTCATAAAAAATTTCTTGATTCTATTCCTTAATGATAAATGGAGGAACACAATATCTATAACCTAAAAATCCATGTCTCAATGATGATCATTAGAATACATATTATCTATACTTTGAGAAACCATGATGTTTTGATGAATATTTTGGACATTTTGTACAATTTATATGAATATTTATGGTCCTAGTAACTTGTTTACTCCAAATTCATCCCAACTCATATGTGTTCAATATATATTCCCCTAAAGGTATTCATATGGATCCATTTGGATCCATGAGTAGAAACTATTACCATATGAGATATTGACTATTAAAATTTGTTGATCACATACTTGTTTGATGTTTAATGAGAATAATCATAAAATTTTATTCAGTGTCTGGATAGGCTAATTAGATTAAATATTAATTTGGGGATGATTAGACATACAAAAGTTCAAAATTATTTTTAGATAATTTTGAATAATTTTCCTAAACAAATATTGGAAAAAAACTTTTCTGAGTCATATATAATTTGTAGTGGCATTTTATTAAACATCACCACTCAAAAGTAGTATTTCATAAAAAGTTGATTGAGAGATAATTCCTCTCAAATAATAATTAATAGAAAAATAGTTTTATAATGATCCACTGGTACATTGATACACATTTATAATTATTTACCATGTACTTATTTATAGGAGTAGTGATTAAGTCCATGGCTATGTCTTCTCATTTTCATATTATTATGTGAAATGGTTGATTCATACCCTTAGATGTTTTTATTTTTTTCTTCCTTAATGGATCGAAGGCCATCAATTTTTATTCATTTTTGAAAATCCACCTATTAAGGGATTAAGTAGAAAATTTACATGGACCATAGGCTCTATTACATTCCATGAGCCTATATTCTTATAGGAATTCATCTCAGAATACGAATACTAGAAACATAACCTCCCTAATGTTAACATCATTATCAGGTCTCCAACATTTAATGGTTGTTTGAATCGATGTCAAGTACATAGATGCACATGAATGGTACAAATGGGAATTTTCATATACTCTTATTTTTCCAAATCTGATAGCTCTGTTTTGGTGAATCAACATTACACAGAATCCTCCCCTAAAGCTTGTTCCTTTAAAATCTCTATGGTTTGGTCTAACAATTTTTTTTATTGAGATCATGATATATATTCATGAATTCAATATAGATTAATTAGATTTAGATATGTAAATTATTCAATAACATGGACCTTTTCTTAGGATTTTATGTTACACATAGTCAGTAAAAAAAATATAACAACTCCATCCTCATCTATTTGGAACAATATAGATTTCGGTTTTATTAGAGCTTACACTTTCATCTTTATTTCAAAATTATCTCTTTGAGAATCATTTATCATCTCCAAAATGGATGGTTAATCAATCATGTAGGGAAATAATGACTTTGTTCTTTCATTTATGATTCCCATGTATATCCTTTTACTGTCTTAGATGACATGATCCATCTCAATAATCCTCATCTATATGGATCTCCTAATTTTTTCTCATAGAGAATCTTACACTCTATTTACATAACAATGACGGTAATGGATTGAACACTCATATTACATAATCATATCTTACCATCTTCACTAGAATATATTAATATCTTTCTAGGTGAATATCTATTTAAGGCTCCTATTATACTTATATATTACAAACTTTTCCCCACATAGATAGTGAAACAAAATATTAAATGAAACAATCACTACAACCAAATCTAGATCACGTGTTTGATTGTTATTTTCATGAACATTCAGATTCCATGGGGGTCATGATGTCACTTTTTCATTTTTAATAAGTACATAGCCCATGCCGTTATTCGATGCATTACTATATACCATAATATATTCCCAACATTAGGATTTTATAAGTATTGTTGTAGTGATAAGTCACCTTTTCAATTCCTTAATGTTATCTTTTAATTAATTGGTACATCAAATATGTATTCCCTTATGAGTCATCTTGGTTAGTATGATTTAAAATTGATATATGTTTCTCAATAATCTTTAATAACAGCCAACAAGTTCATGGAAACTAGGGATATATATCTTGGGTATGGTTCTAGGCCATAGTTGACTCACCATAAACTTAAAAGGATCAGAAATTATCACATTAATAATGATATCATGACCTAATAATGATACTTCCTCGATAAAAAGTCACATTTACTATATTATTTGTATAAATTATAATTTTTCAATGTTTTTTACACATTACTCAAATTATCAACTTACTCCTTGATTTTGCAGTATATAAAAACATCATCAATATAGACTACTAAAAATTTGTAAAGGTAATATATAAAAGGAAATATTCATTGTGTCTATGAATATTTCAAAAGAATTGCTTAGTTTGAAAGGAATCATATTGAAATCATAGTGTTTATACCTTTTCCTAAAGTTAGACTTTGTAATAACCTCTTTCCTCACCATTATGTTTTGATATATTAACCAAATGTCCACTTTAGATAAGTAATGGGACACACATAATTGGCCAAAAAATACATCAATTAATGGAATGTGATACTTTTTATATATAATTATCATGCTGTTTTTATAATAATAAATTTAGAGTCACATTGATCCATCCTTCTTCTTATTGAAGAAGACTGGTGTTCCCCATTTGGGTGTGTTATGGAATATAAAACCATTGTCTAAATTTTATTATATCTTATTCTTAGTTTCTTTCAACTCAATAGTGCCAATTATGTATGTAGTATTGGATATGGAAATATATCCATATATACTATTATTTGATATGATATCCTCTCAGTTAGGAGGAATACTTGGAAACACTTCAGGGAATACATCAATAATTTCTTTCACAATATGAATGGATTCAAGCATGATTGTCTCCTCAGGCGGAATAATTGGATGTAGATATGATTTATAAAAATGATATAATATCCATACATGAGTTTGATATTCCAAATTAGATTCATCCACCTCCTTACATATGTATAAAATCAATGGAGTACATGATATGTGAGAGGTGTTATACCTCTCATGATAGTGGATGTTGGATTTCTCTAAGGACAACCTATCCATGCCAAATATAGTACCAATTCCAATAAAGAATGTTAATAAATATCATATAAGAGATTATTTCCAATATTAATAAAATATGTGGATTTATGTATTTATTATGAAATAATTGATCCATTTTTTATACTCACAGCTAGCTCAACCCCCACATTTTAATGTGGATACAAATAGTTCTTCCAAACAAACCAGACATGAAAGAATGTATATAAATACAATCTAATAGTATGTTCCCTACTCTCAAATTAATAACCAATATACCTATAAACAAATAATTATTGAGATCCACCTCATCATTAGTGATAAAATATTTCCTTACTTTATCTATAGACCTTAGATGTTGTTTTCTTTGATTATCTGAGACAACCCAAGACTTAGGGTGTTAGATTACTTAATTATTGTGTTCCTTGAATTTTAAACACATGAGTACTATTTTAGTGATTATTAGAACATTGTTTTTTTCCATGTAATTAGTGATATTATTCATTCCACTTAATCCATGATTTACCTAATCCCCCCCATGCCCTTACTTAGAGAATCTTCTAGTTCCCTTGATATAGATTCTAGGATTTTTATTCCCATATTTTTGACTTGTGGGCAGTTCAGTTTTCATTCATCCATGGTATTTTTTCATTTATAATCCATGAATAAAATCTATTTTAACATTTTTATTCTCATTATTACGAGACCACTACATATCCACAATCTTCATCCTAACCATAAGAGGAAAACAATATCTTCATATTTGTCAATGTGTTAAATCACTAAATATTTTCATAGACACTACCTTAATCCATGAAGAATCACTAAACCTTAATTTCAGTGTTGATCAAAAATATAGATGGAATACCCACATTACATGTGAATATTTACTCATACATCCCAACAAAATCATAATCCTTTTTCATTATTCCAAGGAATACCCTCTCAATTTTAAAATAGATAGATAAGGGAAAATATTTATTGAAAAATGTTTTCATGAATCATTCACAATCTATAGAATAAATTTTATCCTTGATAATTATGGTCTTGATCAATGTACATTATGGATTTGGTTCTCCCTCCATGTTATAAACATATGGTATAATATTCATTTCATCCTATAATTAATGGATATATCATATATTTTTAATGGAATTAGTCAATTTTTTAAAATCATGGGATTAGATGATCCAATAATGGAATGATATATTTTTGAACAAGGGTATCGACCAAAACTTTATCTTTCTGAAGAGAAGAATGGAGTTCCGCGTGATTCAAGTTATGATTGGTTACTTGAGTCAATTGATTGAGTTCAACAATGAATTTCACTGACACCACTACCATTAGGTTATGAATCACATTAGGGAAATAATCCCATTACCTATCATATTTCATGTTAGAATTTTTCCTCATATTTCCAACCATTAACCAATGTAAAATAAATAAAATTAAGGATGAAAACATTAAAATAATAACCATATAAATATGGAAACTATAAACTCAAAAGGGATATATTATAAATTACTTGTATATCATAACTTCTGAGTCTCTAGGATTCCATCTGGGTTATCCATGGAAAATTTCATATTATGTTTTAAAACCATACAATATATTAAATTCCTTTATAGAGGTTCCTAAAGTGTTTGTGAATTTAACAAATCATATCCTGTGGAAGTATTAAACTATTTGTGTCGTAAGAACACTTTTTATTTCACTACGTACATGTCCAGTTAATATGTAATGATTTCTTTCATGGTTATTTCGAAAAGATAAATCTATCTCAGTTAAAAATATAATTGCAGAATCATGATATGGATGCATTTTATTTAAAAACACCGTCTTTATACTTATATAATTTAATTTTTGATATATTCATATAAATATAATTATCCCTTGGGATCATACTAAAGTAACTAGTCCAAATACAGAAAAAATAACTAGACATTTCCTATTAATCCAACTATTGATACCCAAGTTAATTACACATATTATTACATTATTCTTCACAAAAATATCTAATAAACCCAAACCAATGATTGATAGGCCTAGATTAGTAGTGAGACTATGTTAATAATACAAAAACAAAAAACTAAAACATAATAACTTCATTTTAATTACTATAATGACTTCCCAAAATCCTTTGAGATCCTAAAACATCATAGCACAACTTGTGGCATTAATAAACAAAAGTGATTAGATATAAAGCTTAGTCAGGGAGTTATCATGATTTAAAATCATAACATATGATACAAAAGGAATAAAATTATATCATAAAATAAGTCTCAAGAATAATCATAAGGAAGCATGAAATGAAGAATATGGAATCCTAAGATCATGCCAAAATAGGAATATTGAAACAACATAAAACTTAATATAATAAAAATTGATGGAAAACTATAAATACAAATTCACATGGTTGACATAGTCCCTTCATGGATTAGGTTTACTACTTAATTTTAAACTTATCAGCGCATCATATATAAATATTATCCAATGCATCGTACAGTTATTTTGGAACACCCACAATAACATGTTTATTTATATGTGTGACATAAAAGGAAATAATAAATATTCAATAAGAATAAAAAATACCCATTGAAAGGAAATGGGCTAGAAAATAATGGCTTATAACATAACCAAATGAAATATCATAATGTATTAAATTAAATAAGGGATAAAATATTACTTTGAAATTCATATCCAAATAATGTAGAATGAGACATTAAAATGATGTCCATGATAATTTAATAAATTTAAGTAGTGTCTATATAATTTTTGAAATAATCTATTTATGTGGGGTTTTAAGAAAATGGGTAGAGAATCATTGAAGAGGGTACACACATAAAAACATATATAATACCAAAAATGAACAGAAAATGGTTTTCTATTATAATATGGGATATTTTATAAATCTTGGGTGGTTTAAAAACATTATTTATTGTTTCATGAAAAGGTGTAATAAATAGCGATGTTTTCTTTAATTATATTTTTCTACCAAATCAAAGTGAGGGGGAATCCTTAAAAACATGCATATTCCCCAAATAAAAAAGTGATTATAACTATATATTTATATCAGTGAAACATATATAAAAATTATTTAAGCAATAAATAAGAATGATTTTATGATTTAATGGGTATTAATGTGAATTAGATGACCCAAAATAAAGGATGTTGGTTCAGAAGGTCTCTTACCATGTGTTTGGAGTCTTAATTCAATTGAAATTATAGTAACGAACCAACTTTGGTCAATGTGGCATATCACCCAAAATTGATCACCACAACGTGTGGATAAAAAAGAGATATAAGAAATTCCACACATAAAATATTAAAGTGATAAAAAAATAAATTTTTTCTTGAATGAAAAGGGTTACATAAGCATGAAACAAATAAACCAAACCAGGGTCCAAAACTAGAAACAATACAAAATCAAAAACAAAATCCCATGGAAAAAAATCCAACATGATTGTCCATAAAATATATACCAAACTACTATGGTTCAAAAAATCTAAGAAGATGTGAATGATCTATATGGTTACCTTCACTTTACATTCATCCAACAAAACACAATCTATATATGCTGAAAGAAAAATGTACAGTTTTAGGAAAACTTTTCGTGGGATCCTACCATGAATATATACAATGTCGTCCCCCATGGAACCCTATTTCCAATATTATTTAAAAAAAATTATACATCCATTTCTTTTGTAAAATCTTTTCATAAATTGTCCTTTTGTTTAAATTTAAAATAATCTATTTTAAAGATCACAAGAATCTGAGTATAAAAATGAATGGAAATATAATGGTAAACAATAAAATAATTTATATAATACAACATAATTGTGTGATAATATATAAAACATCATATATAAATGAGTCCAAGATAATTTAATCCAACCCTGAAGAACCATGTCCATGTTCCATAATCCAGTATCTCAGACCACCATATCCATGAAACCTTATCTGGGAATTCCATAAATAGAGATAAAAAACTTATAGATTATAACCATGTCCTTGTCAAAGGGGTTTGAAACTTGTTTTTTAATAAAATAACTCCTCTAAACAATTCTTTATAATCATTTTCCATGGAAAATCCATTTCATTCCCTTTACCACATTTTTATAAATCACTGTCTACAATTATAATGCACACTTCCCATGCTTGAAAAATTACTTTCATTTCAAAAATCATATTTTATGTAATTTTAACTAACATATCTTATATATATATAAATTTCTAACAAAACCCCCTTTTTATAAAATAATTTCACAACCATCAATGTTCAGTTCATATCTCTTGGATTTAAATTTAAAAAATTCATCAATCAAACCTAAAGTACTGAAAAGAACATGATTTAAATCAAGGGATTTGATAATATTATTGAGTCACCAACCTCAAGAAAAAAGAATAAAAGTTTTCCTTTCAACCTGGATATTGGAGATGAATATATTTTTTCCTCAAGAAACCCAATCCACAATGATAAATTCCAATGGAAAGGTTAACACCATTAGACACTATTGGATAAGAGATTAATCCTCAAAACATGTTCTTAGATGACATTAGATTTGGAATAAGAACCAAAGGGAGGAGAGAATTATTTTTTGTAGATATAAATATAGGTAAGAGACACATTAAATCCTCCTTAATGATCACATGTGGATATAGTAACTTCCTCAAAAGATCATGAAATCATTGTGGAATGTATACTTTTTAAACCCATCACCACACCATCAAACACAACCCAGTGAGTAATTCCTTATTGTTTTGGGTTTTTATAGGACAAATATAATTATCTGGTGGGGCCTTGTTTGTTTTAGTGTACATTGTGAAAATAAAAACAACATTACATGGAGCATACCCAGTGATGGATACTTTTTCAAAACCCATTTCAAAAAATTGAAACCCATGTGAAAAATGGAATGGACTAAGTTGGGGCCCTATCTGATTTCACTAGAAAATGTCATGAAATTTCATTTTAAGTCACCATGAACCCGAAATTCTTCCCAATACAAAATTACATATAAAAGAGGCTCTGAAATTGATTTTTCATGTTCAGGTATTACAATTATCCTTACAATAAAATCATTCTTCCCCTAGAAAATGGTTATGAATCTAGACTCGTAAAAAGGGAAATCTACTAGTCCATCATTGTTGATTCGCACTCATACTCTCCAAGGATATCTTAACCACACTTCTATAGAACAAAAACCATATCAATTGTTTTACAGTGTAGTTCCTTATCCTTGAAATCTATAATATGAAGTATTTGTTCAACCACTAAGGTATTAGGTAGAGATCAATATCCTCCAATTATTTCACATGGGAAGGATATGGTTGATACCTAAAAAACTAGAAAATATGAAACAAATCAAGAATTTATGTCATTATAGAATATATGTCTGACCAATAAGTCACTTTTTTTTGTCATCCAAATCTATTTAATGGAAGAAACAATCCTTAGTAGCAGCTCACCCAACTTACCAAATGACGATGACCCAAGGGGGTGGCACCATTAGATAAACCCAATCACACACCAAACACTCCATGCGATGATAAAGATGATATATATATTATTTCTAAAAACATTGACTTATTACTAATAACATTCGAATCAACTATACATTTTCTATTATCACATAAATAATGCTCGATTGGATAAAATATCATTATCCCAAATCATCCCAACACAAGGTAGATCTACAGGGTATCCAAACAATTCATTAATTGGAATAATCTAAATCTATGAAAGATAAAGATTATTATATGTAAAATATGCCAAAGGTATATGATTTTCACATGAACCACTAAAATCAAACACGAACACCTAAATCTTATCTTCTATAATCTGAATGGTGCGTTCCGTTTGTACATCAATCTGAGGGAAATACACCATGATTAAATTTTAATAGGTACCTATTACCTCTTGTAACAATATATATAGTAATTGGTTTATGTGAGACAAATAAAATTTTCACCTATAACATCCATGAATCCTTTATGAATGGATTCTTATTTCTTGGAAAATTGTTGTATTTTACCGTATTTCACTATCCCCTAAAAAAACTATCATAGAAAATACCCAAAATTCACCCTATTAATTTTTGAACTTTAATATTAAAAATTTTAATCCCATTTTATGAATATATCTTTGGAGTTACGAATAATTTTATTTTTAAATAAAATTTTTACTTATTTGAAAAATGCCAATTTTAATATTACGCTAAATTTTCAGAACCATTCTATAATTATTTATGGTCTCATAAAATTATAGTATAACAATAATAAAACATAATATTTATTTATACATACATTTTATAAAAAAAATGTTTAAAATATATAATTTTTTTACAAAAATAAATATAAACCTTGAATCTTTTACAAAATTTAATATATAACATTTTCATTTATAAATAATAATTTTCAAGAATCATGATATAAATATGAAATGTTATAATTTTTTAGGAGATATAAATTTATTTTAATCATATATAGTTGATGATATTATTCTAATGGTCACTTTACTATTCCTAATGGTAAGATTACTATTCCAATAACCAGATTAATATTTCATTTGTTATATTTGTAATGGTCTTATGGGTTCTCTACTGTCTATAAATACCTGATATTTTAATTATTTTTCATTCACTCATATTTCTTCTCAAAGTTATATAAATATCATTTTAAAAATGAATACTTCATACTAATATTCTATTTCTTTTATATAACATTGATCGTGAGTATGATTATTTTTTTGGGACCAAGAATATCTAAATTTTTATATTATAGTTATTTTGCTTTATATTTTTTATACTATGTTAAAATTTTAAATTATAATGGCCATATATATTCTATTAATTTATTATTGATTCTATAGTAATAAAAAATTATTTGTTTTATGTGTTCTAATTGACTTAAAAAATAATACATTATATGATACATTAATATAAGAAGGGAAATTATATTATTATAAATATAGGTCGTTATAATAAATTGTAATTATTTCTATATAATTGATATTTTCACCCATTAAAATAATTTCATATGATCATGTATTTATGTATAAAAAATATAACATTTAAAATCGTATAAATGTACTTAAAAAGCAGTTTCACATAATGATTAGATAATGATAATGAATATATACTTAGTGGTTATATAATTAATAATGAACTCCTATGCCATCATATTATAATTTGGAAGTAATGTTTTTCATGCAATGTTTTGATTTTACGACATACTCTCTTTTTCTTATGATCCATTTTCCCTATATGTATAACTTCTTCTTATGACTCTAATTGAGCTATGTTATTAATATATCTTTATTTAGAGAATTAATAAATAATTTTTTATTTCATGATATTGGGAATATGAAAATATACATATGATATGGAAAAAAAATTTATTTAATTTAATGGAAATGTATGTTATTTAAATTTTTTAATCATGAAATTTAAATTTATTAATTTTTAATTTTATACCAAAATAAATATTTTTAATGTTCTCTATTTATTTGAATTTTACTTTAACCATATAATAGAAATGTTTCTTTTAAATTCAATTTAATTATTCATTAGTGACAATATAAAATATATATTTTTTTTAATGTGAAATATAAAATAAAAATAATCATTAAAAAAGGAATAAAAATTATATATATATAATCTTAGATATTATACATTATTATTATTTTATAATGGATGGTGGAAAGGGATTAATCCAAAATAGACAGATAGATAATGAGGTGATTTCCTTACAAAGGATACATCTAGACTATATTATATGATAATAATTAGTATACAATGTCAAACAAAATTAGTTAATCCCCATCTTATTAGAAGGAATTATAATTTTTCAATAGCTTCTTAAATTCTATACACATATTTGTAAGGTATACAATAATAATGATAAATTAGGTGAAACATACATTTAATAATAGCTAGTAATAAATGTTTTTAGATTTTTATTGTTATGGATTTCCATTATATATTGATAGGGTAATTTTAGATGAAATAATAATATATCAATATTTTTAGAAAATTCTTATGACTGATGATGAATTTATATTTAAGGGGATTCACCTTTAAATTATGTTTTTTAAATTTAATAAAACTTATTAAATTTCATTTATGTGTATTGAATGATTGTTTAAATTCCCTACAAAATTAACCATGTATAAGTTCATGTTATTTCCTTGTATATATCAATTAGATTAATGTATATAAAATTAATTGGTAGATTTATTATAAATTATGTTCATGGAAATCACTTCACAGTAATACATACCATAACATTGTTTGAAAAATGGGGTCTACTATTATTATGGGGCTATTTAAATTTTATTGTATGAATATTTCCCATAAATTAATAGTAGGTCATGAATGTTTTTTTCATAAATCAATAGGTTTGTGTTTGTAATTACAAAATGACCCTTGGGTAAATGGAATTTGTGTTCCTAAAATTCAATATAATCTCAAATATTTATGTTCTTCTTCATGAAAGGGAAAATATGGGTCATTCACCTGGGATATAGGACCTCATTTATGAATATAGATTTAATCAAATTATCAATATTATCCACCTCTATGGATATATAGGATTGATAGATCCTACATATTCTCTAAAAAATGTGGTCTATTATTCAACTAGGTATATTTTGATTTTATTATATGTTTAATTCCCAAATTAAAATTAGAGGTCGTGGAATATAATTGTTTCATCGACGAATTTTTTTGTTCTTGGAATTAAAAAATAATCCTTAGTGAAATGAAAATTTTGCTCCTAAAAGTCAATATAGACTCAAATACATATGTTCTTCTTTTTGAATGAAAAAAATTTCTTCCTTCACATAGGGTACATGACCTGATGTATGAAGATATATTTAATAAAATTATCAAAACTATCCACCTCCATGGAACTATAGGATTGATGGATCCCATATATTGAATTTTTATAGACATGGTGGTTGACTGGTTATCCCATAAAATATAAAACCAACCTAAGGGGATCAATCCAAGGGTTTCTATAAATTTCTATGTGAAGGTATCCTTTTTATGATGATTCAAGATGTTTTAATAATTAAATTCTAGGGAAGTGACTATTTATATTATATTAGGTTAGCATTATTCAGTATTTATTGTATTATCATCCCTACATTTTAAATGATTGTTCAAACACCTTCCCAAGGGTTATAAGAGAATAATCAAACATATTTTAAATGTAATGAAATAGATTAGAGGATTAAATTTCTTACTAATTCTAGTTTTTTAAAGGATTTTAATCCTCTTAACTTGGGAAAATGACCATATGTATGAATAGTCATCCCTAGAGCCCAACTAAAGAAATTATACTATAAGGAGGATTATAAAAGAAATATAAATTATTTATAATATTCATATATCTCAACTAAAACCCTTTGTTAAAATCATCCTTGAGTAAATGGGACTTTTGGTCCTAAAAGTCAATACTATCTAAAATATTTCTACTAGTCTTCCAGAATGGGAAAATATTTGTCATTCACATAGAATAAAGGAAATCATGTATGGAGGTAGATTTAATTAAATTATAAATATTTTCCACCACCATGGATCTATAGGATTCATAGATACAACATATAGAATTTTTATAATTACAGTGGTGGGATTGTAATCCCATGCAATATAAAACCACATTTGGGGGATTCAATCGAAGAATATCTATATATTTCTATATGAATTTATCCTTATTTTCCCGAAAAATAAAAATATTTTTATCATTACCATATAAGGTTATTACTATTTAGATTATCATAGGTTATATTCCTTCATTAATTATAATATTATCATCCCTACATTTGTAAATTTTATTTAAAAACCTTCCACATGGGTTAGAATAGAATTATAAAACATATATTCAACATAAAAAATTTGATTATATGATATATTTTCTTGCTCAACAATTTTTTTTAAAGTATTATTATCCTCTTAACACTATAAAATGTCCTTATGTATGAATGGTTGGCCCTAGAGACCTAATAAATCCCCTTTATTTTAAATAGGATTATAATCTAAATATAAATTGTTTATAATATTCAAATATCTCAACTAAATTCTCTTTTCAATTGTATTTTTTTCACTGATAAGAATTTCTTATATGAATGCACCTATAAAAATTATATTATAATATTTAATATGAGGGTGAAATTCCCTTCTCACAATGAAAACGAGGTAATGAAACAATTTAGAATAACCTTCATAGGGAAATAAGTTGTTTAGGGGGTATTTATTTTTCTTAAAGGATAAAATGAGCCCCTAAGTTTGTATATGTTGATTTTAACGTAATGAATAGGGATTTAGATGGACACCATTAAAAAACACCATAATACAGTAAGGAAAGAATCCAATTTAAGGGGTGATGAGTGATATTACTTTCTGTACACAAATATATTTCCCCTTTGTCTTATATTATCATATACCAGTGTATTATGTTTTTTAGATTTTTTCATGGATTTGTCTCTATAAAGTACTCTTACATGATGACTTATTAAGAGAATTAAAAATTAGCGAGATTAAAAGGGTGGGACTAATTATATATGTGTCCATTATTTTTATGTAAATATTTTATACATCATATCAATATCAACACCAAGGAATTAGAAATAAAATCTGATAAATATGAATGGAATTTTTAGATGGAACATTCCCATGGAATTTTTTTCTATTTTTCTTATACATTGATTATTTCAAAAAATGGAACGAAGTTTTATTCTATGTATCATATGTGGAAAGTTTCATTCTATTGATTATATCGATCATGATAAAATTTCCCAATGTAATTTTATAAATATCAATTTCTGTTATCTTTAGAAGCAATTAATGGTTCCATACATGACTTATAATGATTACTCCTTTGTATCAATCAATTGTTAAATACATTTATTGTGTTCAACACAGTATTTATCAATACAAAATGAATTATAAATAACCAATTCTTTATTGAAACCATGTGAAATAGATTATTAATTTGGGAGTGATTCATTTAGATATTAGGACTTGTGAAGAGAGTGGGAGAATTATTTTCTCAATATAATTGTAGAATTATATTTAAAAACATGATATTTTATTGTTTGGTGACTAGGTCATCTTTTAAAATCGTATTCATAATTTTGGAGAATATTGGAATAATATAAAATTAATGATAACACAAGTTTTTTTAATAAAATTTCCCCAAAACATTAATGATTAATGTACCTAATCCTATCTAAACTCTAGGATTTACTAGGTGACCATCTTTGGACTACTTTATCAACCAATATAAAATTATAGTGGCATATATCAAGGGTTTAAGATTTAGATATTATACCTTTTGAGCTCATTTATTCTCATTTATTCTTGTTTATGTTCTATATGTGATATTGCTAAGGCCCAATGGTAGATTCTATGACATATCTCACATATGTTTCCCTCTAACCTGTATAATACCATGATAAATATTAGGTTTTCATGGGTTAAAATTTCCTACTTTTTATAAAACCTATCTATTTATCATTTTGAAATTTATGGAGAATAAATATGGATATTTTTAATTTTAGTTTTCCATTTAGTTGGATGGTGACCAACCTATCAATTTTGGATCCAAAAATATAACAGGGGGTAATAAATTTTGAAGGTACCAACATGGGATCATACCCAAAATATTTGATGCATTGACATCAATTTCAATGTATTTTTTATGACATTGACATAATATTATCTTATACAGGGGATGTAGAAGTAACTAGGGCCATGAATAGATACTTAAATAGTCCTCTAATGATTTTAAACGCATGAATGACTAAATTCTATGTGATTTAATTATAAAAAATCTATAATTTATTTTTTTATAAAAAATTAACACTCATCCTCTTCATTAGGAAATATTGAAAACAAATATCCCCGGGTGCCTTGGAATTTCCTTGATTCACTAGATCTCTATCCACTATTTTATAATTTTAATACATGAGTGAAAAATATTATATTATTATATAAACTAAAATTTGATGATATAAAAAATTATTAAGTTTGAAGTTTTAACATTTTTCTATAGCTTTCGTATATTTGAAAACATGACCTTATTTTATTATAGTATTTGAATAAAATATCCAAGAAGCAACTCATCTTCTAAGTATAAATCTTATTATTTATTTCTCCATTAAATGGTTCTTCTATGTTATATTGGTATCTTTTGTTTTTGGATTAACAATTGAATATTATTTTTTTATATAGACTAGGATAATTTTTCTTCTGAAATATGTTTTCATTAGGGTCTAGGATTTACAAAATTACTAGATTGAGGTTGATAGTTGAGGTTTCCAACTACCCCACCATACATTTATATATAGGTTTTTCATAATAAAATCTTATGTTTTATTTATTTATGTTCTCATCCATAAATTAATATGATTTAAAAAATTATTTTTATTTATTAGGAAACATATTTAGGATAATCGTTATATCTAACTTTTTGTTTAGGTTTCTTATATATAATCCTAGTAACTAATACTTTTGGAGTTTTATATCCAATGTTTATTGAACTCCAATGAATCAATTGATGAAATTAATTTCTCTATTATTCTCTACATTTTTATAAATAGAGACGTGGGTGATTCCCATATTCAATTGTATTTAATAGAAATAGAATAATAATTGTATTTAATGAAATTACATATTATTTATAGTTATAAACATCATGTTGATGTAATTTATTAATACAAGTCCATCTAGATATTACAACGAAGAAAAGCTTTAGTGCCTCCAATTATTCATGCATACCAATAAATAAATTTCATCATCGGTAGAAATGAATTTGATGATTCTTTGGATAATTTGTATCAGTGAAGAATGTAAATATCAAACTAAAAAAACATAACTATAGAGGTGTTTGTTCCACCTACATGAGATAAAAAATAATTTTTCTATTTTACTAGTCCATGTTAATCATTAATGTATTCATATACATATTTATAAATTTAGTGTTGGATGATATTTTCCTAAACATGAAATAGAATCTAAATTTGGATAGATGGAGGATGGGGGACACACTCTATATACATTATCATAATTATATCATTTGTATTTGTATCTTCATTCAATTTTTATTTTCTAGAGATGCAATAAAAGATGAGAAATTCTTATCCCATACATAATCATGTAAAAAATTATAAATCATATGATATTGTTAGTATTTTTTGGGAGAGTGGACATAAATTCACCAAGGAAAAGTTAGAATTGGTGTTGATGGAATAAATAAAACAATACAAACTTATATGAGAAGGATTTATGGATTTATTTAATAGAAGATGATCTAAAAATTGAAACAAAAAAACATCATTTATGTTATGGTTAATGATGTTTCATTATCCACCAACAATAGTAGTGATATAAATTATATAGGAAGGAAAAATAAAAATATTATTACTATAATATCAAAAATAATGACACAAGATCTGTTAATATATTGATAATATAAAGGATCTCACATAATTATACAATTTTTTATTTTTTATGTTTTCTTGTCCTACATATTCTTCCCTATGCTAAATAAGAAAACAAATGTGTTTTGGGATGAATATACAGAAACAAAAAAGACATGTGCATGATTAATGTCATTAGTAACAACATATATATGTTGAGAATATCTTCTATATTTAATAAATGTAGAAAAATTCCTTTCAAAAAGTAATTACATAATGCATTCAATTATTTCTACACTAGAATGGTGAAATCCCATGTTAAAATTTATTTACCTATTATTATACATTAGGATAAATTTAATTCAGGAATCCATCAGGTAACAACCTAATTTAATTACTTATGATATAAATTGTTTTACACTATATTCTAAAGGTATATTGAATGATAATATTTTTTAAAAATAATTTAAATTCAAATGATAAATTATGAAGGTATACAACACAGATTTATTCCTAGAGGGATAGAATAATATTTTATATAAGAGTTTAATTTCATCAATACGAACATATTTTAACATCAATATTTCATGTTATCAAATAATTCATATAGGTTTCAATGAATTACTATTTCATTTTATAAAATGAATGGTTGAACATGATTTTAGTATCTTTTTGGATAACATAATGGTTATATTGAGTATTAATGTTTTTTAAGAAGTAAATTGGTTATACATGATCATAATATTGTTTAGGAAGGGATTATAATTTATTCATTCTTTCTATGGTCAAGGATGGACATAGTGTTATAATTTATATTTATTTGATCAATAAAAATTGACAATTTTATATGTGTTTTCGATGATACATGAAGATAATACAACCACTAAGTATTGATGTTATTCAAAAAATATCAATGGTTTTAGTGTATTTCAATATTATTTAATATGTAACGAATTCATAAGTGGTTTTTTTGTCATCTGTGATCACGTTAGAGTATAATATCGTCAGAAAATATCAATGTTTAAACTGCACATTCCTATCATTCAAAATAGCATAACAATTTTTTATTGGAATTTAATGTCATCTCGGAGGATTAGAGAGTTTGGGGGTGTTTGATATCTTCATGAATAATGGAAGGTTAATAAGTAACCTATGAATTTATATAATTCTAGATGACTTGGGAGTAATAAATTTGTTTTAAAGAATCTATTTTTTGAGGATTTTGGTTCTTTTGAGTGAAATATATAATATATTGGTTGACGATAAAATCAGAAAAGGAACATTGTGTAACGGTTTTTATGTATGATGTATGGATTATTTTATGTTTTTGTCTGTATCGACTATATAACCATCTATAAAATTTGGATCATATTTTTCAGCATGAGTCATTGTGTAAGGGTTACTTAAACTTATGTTGACATGCATAATCATAAATTGTATCCACAGAATAATGATTTTTCTTTACAAAATCATCAGGGGTAGCGGTATAAGTGTCATTATATAGTGTAATTTTTATAATTATATTTACTGAAATGTTAGTTCCAAAAATTAAATATTTTGAGTAATTTTATATCAGGAGATGATAGAACTAATATTTAGTGACATATACATCATGAACACCAAATGTAGTTTCTCATTCAAGTGGTTTCATTGGAATTTAAGTAACTATTCATGGAGAACATGATCTTCCAAAACATGTTAATCAACTGAAGGGTGTATTTATATAAATATATGTATATGAATGAAATTATCTATATATTGAATCTATAATTTTCGAGTAATTTTTTTTTCTATTCTAAATTTTATATAATCAATTGATTCTATTTTATAAGTGATTATTGATGTGATTTTGAGGGCCTAAAAGATCAATATGCTATGTTAGTTTATTATTCCAGAAAGTAGTGTTCTATACAATAATCTTGTTAATGAAAATGTGTTCATATACAGGTCATAGAAATTAAAGGATGTATATTCCTAGAATTCGTAAATGAATTTATTTTTGAATTATTTTTATATCCATATATGAATCTATTACATGGTTGAGAAGGAATAAAAGAAAGTTATTTTTATAATTGTACATGTGGCATATAGTTTAACAAATATATAATATTCCATGATTACAAGGAATGTCCGAATCATTTCCAAATGATGATATATTATAAAAAAGAGTGAAATTATATTGCCAAAAATGATTTAAATGGAATGAGAAGTAAAATTAACCTTCTGAAATTATTTTAATTATAAAAATATTAGGTTATGAATATATTGTGTTTTTTAAAGAGATGAAAAATTATTTTTATGAGTAGATTATTATTGAAAATAAATAATAATGAAGAATAGGGACTGAAATCCAAATATCAGAATTGATTATTTATATCCATTGAACATGATAATTTATTGATTAAAATATATGTTTGAGAAGTGAGAAGTATGAATTACTCAAATTATTCATACTATGAGTATGATTTTATCACCCCTAATTTCAATTAGGTAACCCAAAATTAATTTATTTTACGTTTGTAAACTGTGTGGCAGATTTTTGGGATTTGATGGAAAATTTTTGTATTTTTTTGGGATTTTATGGAGGTGCATGGTTTGAGCCTTATTAGTACAAACCATTAATGTCCAATTGAAGACCAAGAAATTTTAGTTAGTGATGAATGGGTAAGAGAATGATTAGGCTCACTGCTTGGACAAACCACATGGACACAAAGGAGAAACTATGCATATGAGGAGAGATGCATTTCCATAGTTAGGATGGTTTTCCTAAATGTGTGATATAACTATGCATGGAATAAATTTATATTAGAAAATTATGGATATAAATCATGTTCTCCATTTAATGTATTTTATTTCTCTATAACGACCCTAAATTAATTTTCTCTCCTATCATAAGATTTGGAACCTCTTACCATTGATCCGAAAGTGATCTTTGTCGATTCTTGGTGAGTTGAATACTGGATTTCTTGGAATGTCTCTATTCTAGGTGGTTTTTAAAATATATATTCTTCTTTCTTCTCTTAGATTCCTAGATCTTGTTCATTGGAGATATATATATATATATTATATTTTATTGTAATCATAATGATATATGGAGGTGTTTTATTTGGGAACAATATCTAAGGAGGACATTGGATAACTAACCTGGTTTTTACGTAGAATTTGTGACATTATTCATTTTTGACATAGTTTCAGAGGTAGGCGGATTCACTATCAACTCCTCTTATTATATCATGCACGATTAGTTTCAAATTTTTTGAATTGATTGAAACTGATTGTGTAATTATTGTGTCAAGCATTGTTGAAACCCTATTTTTTGATTTTTTGTGGATTTTTTAAATTTGTTTGTTGTGGGTGGTTCTTGGTTTATGGATTTTATGAGGATGATTTTAACAATTTAATTAATTTATGATTAATGGAAATTTCTTAATGGTAATATTATCAATAAATGGAAAGTTTTATTTTAATGTATTGAAATGGTTTATTGACATTATTTTTTGGAATAATGGATGGTTTGTGTTCATCTGAATTGTGACAGATGAGGGTATAAATACTCCCCCATAATTATTAGTATGGATAAGGGTATGAACATTCCCTCATCAAAATGGTTCACCAAGTGCTACCTTGGTTAAATGATAACTCACCAATCACCACTATAGGTTGGTCTATGGTTTCATTCATTATTGGATGCATGGATATGTGGAGTGGATTATTCTAGAAGAAGAATTTGAGAAATTGTTTTAATTTGCTTTTTGGTTTCATTGCATGAAAAATGTTTGGTGTGAAACTACATGGAATTGATATAAATAGTTAACATGTTTTAATGTGGTTTAGATAAATTGTTTTATATAAATGTGACATAAATTTCCATCCTAGTGGCATGAGTAGGGAAGTTATTTGGGGAAAACCTACTGAGTTTCATCACTCACCCCTTTCATTGGAACATTGGTGTGTTTAAAGATATTCTTTATCAAGATAATTTTAAAGGTAAAGTATAACATTTCTTTAGTCATGCTTGACGATGTTTGGTTAGGGATCATGAATTCAGAGCATGGATCATGTTGAGAGTTTCTTTATTGGTTCCTATGGACTATTTGATCATTTTTGGTTTTTTCATCCTCTTTGTATTATGATATTGGTATTGGTTTCTTCTTGGAACTATAATTTTGATTGTTCAAGATTTTTATAATTTGAGTTTTACTACATTTTTATCATGCATCAAATTGTAGTTGTGGTTTATGGTGTTGTTGGTTATGGTTGTTTTATTTTCAAAGGTCGAATGATCCCCTATAATTGATGAAGTCCTTTACATTTATTTTCATCATTTGGTGTCTTGGGATGTTATCTAAGACGTATTATGAATTCCACCCTGACTCAAGCCAATGAGTTGGAGTGGGATGTTACATATTGTATTAGTCTTGGTTAGCACAATTCTTTTGGGACATGTGGTATGAGTTTTCCTGGGGTATCAATTTTGTATATCTTGGAATTTAAAATTCATTATGTTTTAGTCCTAAGTTGGGATGGTAGAAATGATTGTGATTTATAGATTATGACATATAGGGAATAATACAGTGTAGATACCCAATTTATGTTAAACCTCATGTTACTAGGGAGTTGGATGTATAAATGTTTTAGAGACACTTATAGGCGTTGTAATCACATTTCAAGGGTTTAGAAAATGAGAAAAGCTTCACAAGAATTCATAGAAATTAATTAACACTAGGAGTGCATTTTTCATATTGTTTAATTATTTATGATTTAGTGAAAATATGTTCATTTTTGAAAAATGATAAATTTTTTTCAAATGTGAAATTTTGGGTAACGCCCTGACCACAATTACCCAGAGTTGGTGCATTGTTTTAATACATTGTCATGATCACATGGGATTAAATCCCGAAGGACAGATCAGTTTAGTAGTCTTGGAAAATAGATTACATACATGAACTTTACATTACATTATAAAATGAAAAACAGAAATAAAAATGTATCCATTGAACACATTCATACCCCTTAGATTATCATCGCAGGTCAGTCATAATATACATCTTCGCATCCAGGAAAAAATAAAATGTTGAAAGGGGTGATCTCAGATGCTTAGTAAGGATAACAATATAGAGACAATATTCCTAAATAAGCATAAATATTTAAGGAAATGTATAAGAATAAAATAAAAGCTTTTTAAACATAAACATTAGTATAATATGGAAACGATAAGTCAAATAATTCCATTTACTTATTCACATGGACATTCTACTAGCCGAATAATCACTTGTAATATCAATATCCAATTTTATTATGAGGGAATGCTCATTGCAAGACTTCATAACCACATAGTCAAGGCCTCGTGCCAAGAATACAAATTAGATTTTTTCAAGGCCTTTTACCAAGACACTAGTTTGTCTCATGAGACCTATATATGAATCAAGGAGCTATATCGGGCTCTACCCATCACTAACTAAGTCAAATACATTCCTCATATTAAAAGGTTTAAACATAACAGAAACATATGTATTAAAAATAGTAAACAAAATGTCAATACTTTATCTATAAACAATGAATGGTATAAAAATAACACATCGACAGTCAAACATATCACAAATCTTTCAATACAATATGGAAGATTTGTATCATAATAAATCAACATCGATTAAGAAAAATATCCCGTAAAGGATGTTTTCATAGTTGAAAATGTTCACTAAAAATCATTGAGATACATATCCCTTTTCATGGAATCATTAAATAGATTTATAAAGGATGTAATTTAAAAGGTAGTATGGAATACAAGTTTCCCATAACACTTTTAAACATTTTAATGGAATTCAAATTTTAAATAATTCATTTCTATATAAATAAATCCTTTAAACGATTTTGAAAATACGGACATTAATGAGAAAGGATTAGAAGAATAAATCATTAAATCATTTAAAATGTTTTTTAGTAAAAATTCCCATAAATGATTCCATTTTAAAACTCTTTTATGAAACATGTACTTGGATAAAAAATATGTCTTAGTAGATACTTATGTAAAAACAACCTCGGATAATAATGAGACATTGAAATTTACCCTTACCTTGGACTTTCCATTGGTCGAGGGTACGTTTTCCATCCTCTATAATGACCATTGTAAGTGATTAAATTATACCATAACCATATTAAAATTTATTATATCATAAAATATTAATTTATCACTTTATAATACACAATTAACAATGATTTTCATGTTTAATTAATATTTTGGATAATAATCGCTTTCTTTATCGTACGCATTTTAACTTGTTATTCATGATCGTATCATTTAGATCATGATTTAAATACTTCCATTATATAAAAATTTATTTATATATAATATATATTTATAATATAAATATTAATTATTGATAGATATATGAAATGGAATTCACCGTTTATCGTGACAGTAGGCCGTACGTATGCATAAACGTTTTTTCTGTTTTAATATCGTATTGAACAGAAGTAAGTGAATAAGATATATGTAACAACATAATAATATATATATATATATCGCAAATATAATTATTATGTCATATGTTACATAATTATTAATAATATATATTTTTATTATCATCATTGAGTGGTGAACGTCGGAATGAATCTCATCGCGCTGTGGAGACGGTAATCCGTACGTACACACGAGTGGCAATATCATTATACTAATGGTGAAATCGATTATGATTGGATGTTATATCATATATATTGAATCATTATAATGTTATATTTATTATTTACATCAGTTAAAATCATTATTATATACACCCAAATAATGAAATGTTTGAATAACAAACAACACCACAACGTGGAGACGGTAAGCCGTACATACGCACGTACGTTAACATTGTCATTTTTTAGATTAATAGAATAAAAAAATATGGTTATACCATATTAATAATAACATCATAGTATGTAGGAGGTAGTGGAGTTATTATTTTGGTATGGAAATGTCACGACCTGACCCTACTCAGCCTCGAGCCGCAACTACCCCAAGCTTGCCTACATAGGTCAGGGGCTGGTGACAAGTGTCGAAGGCTAAAAAACTCAGGGAGGCCTTTGCCTAAGTACCTGTACACACTCACTTATCCCACTCAATGCAGAGGGGAAAAGTAAAATGGAAAGAAATGTACCAACTGCTATAATCAAACCAATAAGGTTCATTGACCTCTAAACAGTACAAAGTAAGAGCTGAAGGTAAACTAAAAAGAAAAGAGAAAAAAATGTTCCCAACCAGAAAAGTGCCGCAACCCGGAAATAGGTAAACAAAATTAAAACAACTGGTAGAGTCCCACACATGGAACCCGACTATGACCACCACACGCGGTCCAAGCTCCCGAACTCCTAAGCTCCTTTGTAGTCATGAGAAACTTGTTCGTTGTCTGCAATGGCACACCAAGTGTGGTAAAATATGAAGTAGGGGTGAGTATAAAAATACTCAGTAGGATACCCCAAAGGCTAGAGGGATAAACAAAGGAGGTACCGAAGGGTGAGCCGTTGATCGAACAGGGAGTAGTAAAGGAGTATAATATAGAGTGCAGTAAAGATTACAACTCAACCCAACAATAGGAAGGAAGTAGAATCATCCTAAATCAAGGTGCTAGAAATGGAGAGAATATGAACTTCCCATCAAGCATTCACTACCAATAGAAGGAGAGTGGACTCATCCAACCTTGAAAAGCTACACACGGAAAGCACATGGCACACCCCGTGCACCATCACCTCCCCTAGAAGGAGAGTTACCAAAACCCAAGAAGTGGGTACTGGAAGAAGGTATATACATATCCATATGCTCAAACAAGAAACTCGAACAAGATCTTAAGTGGATCTCAATCTCATAGCTTAGCCCAAGAAAGTGAGTCACCCATAGTCCCAGAATTAAACACAATCGATACCCAGTATCCCGCACGTCTGCTCCGAACCGCAAGTCAAGGGGCTCAAATAACGTCACCTCGACACTATCCTATTTGGGTGGTACTGACTCTCCCACACAGTTTTAGGTCACGTCACAAGGATGTGACTTGGTGGGGAAATCCCCCCTTGTTCTTGAGAGTTATAGGGAAAGCCAAACCACAGCTCTTTTTTTGTCACATAGTCGAGAGGTCTTCACAAAGTCAAATGTATCACATCACTGACCAGTACAACCAAGGGCCCCGCTACGGTAGTAACGGAGAAAAGCCACAGACTAGCCTAGTAGAAAGGAACGAGTCTAAGAGAAGTCGTTGGGTAACCCACTGCACAGCCCAGCTAGAGGGTAAACCCTATGTGGTCATCAGGTAACCCACTGCCCAGCCCAGCTGGAGGTTAAACCCTAAGAGGTCCTCGAGTAACCAACTTCCCAGCTCCGCTTGAGGGTAAACCCTAAGAAGTGGATGGGAAACCCAATGCATAGCCCCACTAGAGGGTAAACCCTAAGAGGTCATTGGGTAACCCACCGCCCATCCCCTATGGAGGGTAAACCCTATGAAGTCGATGGGAAAACCACTGCCCAACCTACTAGAGGGTAAACCCTAAGAGGTCTTTGGGTAACCCACTTCCCAGCCCCACTGGAGTGTAAACCCTAAGAAGTCGATGGGAAACCCACTGCCCAGCCCCGCTGGAAGGTAAACCTGGAACTACTCTGGCCATCCCTATGGGATGGTACAACACCGGACAATGGAACACGGAGTGGGTATCAAACAACAACCTGACTCCGGAACAACTCACCTAGTAGAGGGTAAGTGAATTTATAGGGTGGGTAACGCCGATACCTGGAACTCTACCTAGGGAAACACATCTCAGCAGATCATGGATGGAAGATATGATATCGATACTCTACTAGAGAGTCTATACCCATGGCTCACTAGGCACCACACCCTACTGGAAACATCCTCCTGGGTAGAGGATCAGTGCCCGCATAAAGTATTAGTAACACCGAATCCACAATAACCTCACCACGGAACACGAAGGGATGTGATACTGAAATCCCACATGGCTAAATGAATAGGGGAACCCAAACAACTCCGCCGATCAAACCGTCGAGAACAGCACCAGGGAAAACCACTCTACCCTGCCGGTCTAAACCATCGTTAACAGAAGGACCCTTTGCGTCACGAGAGGTCAATGGTACGTAAAGTAGAACACGATACGTACATGGGGACCTCTCAACATGTGGACCTATCTCATCTCCAAACAACATACACAAACATTCTCAGGTACAAACTACAACATGTAGCTCCTGGAATACCCGTATACTCCTAGAGTATACGAAATTTCCCGCCCAAATGCTATATAAGGCCCCAGCCTTAAAACTTACTTAATCTTGAGTTATTACAAGATTACACATGGAGGATCTTTTTAGGGTTAGAGTTTTAGAGAATTAGATCATAAAACTTGCATTAAATTCCACATTTAAACAAAGTGGTTACATAAAAGATAGTATTCATTTTTCCCATCAACAGAAACATATTTAAAATAAAACATGGATTCTTTCTTGAAACTTCCTTGACACTATCATCATATCATGTACCCTTCCCTTGACCTGTGAAAAACATTTCAAAAACTTGGGATGAGCATAAAAAGCTCAGTAAGGGATATAAAAATATGGAAAGGAAAATCACTACATGTATACATATGAATGAAATCATACTTTACCCATAAAACATAAGCATTTTAACATACCTCATAAAATCATGAATAAATCATAGAAATCATAATACATAAAGGTATCTTGAGGCATTCATAACATTATTACATAGGGAGTAACCCTCTTGGTTACGTTTGGAATAACCACCACAGTATATTCCCTAAATCGTTTCGGGGAAACATTAACGTTTCACTCCTTCGCGTTACCCAATGCATTGGAGAGCTATATCGGGCTCACCCGCCCTTAGTTTATCACGGAACCACCTGTCTTCATAACAATGCCCAAGAACCATAACATAATCTTATCACATAAAACATGCATAAAGGAAACATAACATTTCCACATTTAAATAAAAAGATACCAATATAACACATTGATATAAAAACATTATGAAACCCATTTTCAATACCAAAATAAAAGAAAAGTAAAACATGGTATTTATTTTTTCCTTTTAAAAAAGAAGGTATGGCTTGTAGAGGAAGCCGAAACTCAAATAATGGTCACAGCGGCGGAGAAGTCGTTGTCGCTGCATACGTATGACAAAAACATTCCCTTTTGTCATTTAGTAAACGCTTCGTAGAAAACATATTCCTTCCGAATTAACATAAAATTAAGAGGGGTTTATACACCATATAAAATAAGATTGTGTATAAAACAAAATATGCCTCAATGAATGGAGATTGAGATGAAGTCCCATACAAAGACAATATCCTTGGATTAAGGATAAATCAATCACATAATTATGTGTGACAAACGAATACACCAAATATAAGTGGATATTAAGTGTAAAACAATCAGAGGACATTCACACATATTCATAGTATTACATATTCAAGGAGTACAAGTTTATCCCAAAGAATCAAAATTGGGTTAAGAAGTTCCCTTGCAAAAATTTGACAGCCTAACGACATCACTTCAAAATTCAGAAAAAGAGTTGATGAGAGATAAAAAGGGTATCCCATCAATTGGAAATAAAATTTACATCAATAAGGATTTAGAAGAACATATCCCAACAAAATAGTATGTGAATTAAAATACATAACAAAAAAAGTCTTTTAAAAAGTGGAGGGTGAAAGGTTCCCTTACCGACTTGGGTAACTTTCAAAACATACACCCAGTGAAAGAAAGACAATACAACATTGATGTAAATACTCATAAATGAAATTATATTACACAATTAGTAAAATAATGGGCAGTACATAAACCACTCATAGGAAATTGTGGCAAATGTAGCATAAATCCAACGGGAATACAAGTGAGATGAAAAATCCCTTACGAAAACTTGGCAGCCTAACGGCGCCACTTAAAACTTCCAAAATGGATTGATGAGAGAAAATAGGGTCTCTAATCATATTAACACAAAGTTTACAGAAAGAGGAATATAAAAGAAAATCCCCCAACATAACAAAGATGATCTTAAAAGGATTGACATAAAGGAGAGTACTTGAAAAGAAAGAGAGAGGTTAGATCTCTTAGAAAAATTCGGCAGCCTATGGGCGCCACTCAAAACTTCCAAAATGGATTGATGAGAGAGAATAGGGTATCTCATAATATTAACATAAAAATTACAGTAAGATTAATATAAAATAACATCCCAATAACAAGAAATATTAGCTTTAAAAGGAATGACATAAAAGAGTGTACTTAAAAAGAAAGAGAGGAGTAGGATCCCTTACCTCGGGTCTGACTTGACTCGATCGTTCTTTAATCTCTTGAATAATAAACTTGAGTTAATTTCAAATTCCTTAAGAAAATTTTTCAAGTTAATTATTCCTTTTATATCACTTATTTCCATGTTATAAACCTTATGTAATCATTTATGTTAATAATGTTTGTTTTGTCGATATTTGGTTTTTAAGTCGAAAGTGGACTTCTTATAATTACATGTTGTTCGTGTGGTCAAAGGTTCATTATATCCAAAATGATATTCATGATTTGGATATCATATATATCATATATATCCAGAATATAAATGTATTTATAATATTACATAACATTTATAGTTAAGAAATGAAATGCATCGTTCATGGAGACAGTAAGTCGTACGTACGCATGAACGCTACTTCCATTTCTATTTCATATTTAATGGAATTAAAACATAATGATACATAATAGTATTTTAACTCCAGTATGGTATCATATATAATATCATTAATTATATCCTTTATACGTACCACATATGGTATTAACGAATCAAATCACATTGAGGGGGTGGTAGTCCGCACTTCCTAAAATGAAGATATCGCGTATACCCATAATGGAAGCCATAAAGGTATGCCATAAATGAAAAATACATAAGATTAAGTAAAACATAAACATATTATATATAATATATAAATATAGTGACATCTTAATGGCCACCTTTGAAGGTGATATATGATTGTTGAACAATCATCGTTTCGTGAGGCAGAAATTCACCATCCACGGAAACAGTATGTTCTTTAACCATTAGATGTAGTTGTGTGTATTTATAGCACTAATCCTTCATATAACAACATCCTAGTATATTTAAGATACTTTAGTTTTTACAAAAGAAATAAATAAAAAGAGTTTAGGGGGTTGTAGAAGCAAAATAAAACAAAAGAACACAAGTGAAGACATTACCTTAAAATCGGGTAACTCCCTTTGGCTTGAGCTCAAAGGCTTCCTTGGGAAGACTTCTGCCCAAAGTGAGGCTTATAAGAGTTATAGAGGGATTTTGAATGACAAAATGGGCAGGGGTTGGACGATCCAATGGCTTTGTAAGTGTGGATAAGGAGGTAGTGGTGTGGGCCTTTTATAAGAGGACGGGAGGGGCACTCTTGGAAAGTAAATAAATGTTACTTTATTTTAGAATGCGTTTCAGATTTTAATGGTCCCACATTGATGTTTTTCTAGGGTAAGGTGATAAGGTTTATAAATCCACCCATCCAATAGGTTTTGGACATGTGTAGGTCTTATATTTTAAATTATCTTTCCATTTTATTTAAATCTTTAAATAATGAGGTCATCGCTGCATCATCATGATGTCATAAATAATTTAATTTATTTAATGTATAAAAATTATAAAAAAACATATCATGATGTAGGAAATAGTTTTTTCTTTCTAGTGAATATTTATAGTCAAAAATAGGAATTGTATAACCCCATGTAACAATTGTTTTAGTAAAACATGTCATGTTTGTGTTATTTTTACTTTAACATTAAATAAAAAGTTATTTATGTCATTTCCCAACCAAAGTGGCTCCATGTGGTCCCCAAGTTGACCCATGGATTGTATTGGTCTGCCAAGACTCATAAAATGAGGGTAGGACATGTTTCTAGGTCATTTCATATTATTAAAACATTATTTTTACCTTAAACTACACTAATTACCTCTAATCGTGATTAAAAACATAATAAGTTACTATTCATCAAAAAATTATTTTAATCCCATTGAACCACATTTTACTTCTTAATGACAACCATGTATGTAGTATTTTTGAAATTCAAAACACAAATATGGCAAAATTTTATTTAAACGGAAAATCAGTTTTTATAAGTACCACTTAGTGGTTTCACAATTCATCAAAAATTGAAGTTTTTCAGAAAATTACTAAAAAATCAACCTAAGCTATATTTGATATTCCGTATTCAAAAATGATGTCTATTTTAAAAAATTCAAAACATATAAGTTTCATTAACTAATTTAATAATTAATTCCCGCTATCAAAACAAATAATGTGTTTTTATGAAACAAACTGTATCAAAAGATTGACACTAGTTTAAGTCCGATTTCAAAGTGAAATTAATTACAACAACCACTATTGGATTAAATGGTAAAAATATATTCTAATTTAACTTTAAAAACAATTCCAAAAATAATATAATAATATAAATAAATTAGATTAAAAAGAGGATTTGAATTAAAATACAACATTTTTCACTATTCATTAAAAATTGAACTTTTTCGGAAAAATACCAAAAATTTACACAAAGTAAATTTTGATGTCCTGATTCTAATGAATAATTTTATTTAGTCAAATATAACACATAAAATTGTCAAAAAGTGGATTTAAAAGAGGTTTGCCATCAAAATGTGGTTAATCGACCTTTTAAAGAATATTAGAATGTTTACGCTTAAAATTGGATTCATTCGCATTTTTAATCCTCTAACATTTATTGTAAAAAGTAAAAATATTTGAAAAACATATATAATCATTTTTTAGTTAATTCTATTCATTCTCGCCATCACAACAGCTAGGCGTTAACTACCATTTAAAATAATATTATTTTATTATTAGAGTGCAATGTAAGATTCCCAAGAAACTCGTTGTTGCGTATTGGGTACGCCATCAAGCATAGTGTCCCCTTTAAAGTAATATTAATAATTTATTCACAAATATGGATAAATGTGAAAATTTAATACACTTTATTTACCTGGGATGTTACATCCTTCCCCCCTTTTGCAAATTGCGTCATCGTAATTTTAAAATTGGGCTTGGAATCTTCATTGAAAATCCCACATCGGAACAAGAGTCAGTAAAACAATCACTTTAAAATAAAGAAAGATAAGTACAAAGGTCACCCGAGTTAACCCATACTAGAATTACAAGTATGAAAATATGGATATGGAGGAAAAAACAAAGGGTCATGTTCTGATGGGGAGTGATAGTAAACATGTCAAGGAGAAAGTTAACCATAAGAAAATCACAAACTTGTGATGGGTTAAACGGTATTCAATTCCCCAGTAGGAAAAGTTAACAGACAACATTTTTGTTTTAAGTAACTTTTAATTGAGGAATTTATCTTTGAGCTTAACTAAATCATAATGAAACATACTTACTTGTCATGTAGACTTTCAACTTTTACTAGATTCCTTAATCAAACTCATATTTTCTCCAAAAGATGAGTATTTAGGATGACTTGTTCAAATTAAGAGAGCTATAATCAACTTCTAGAGAATTACCTAATCCACAAAAGAGAACTATATACTTCCCATGTCTTTAGACTTTAACCAAATACAAAACCAAAAATTTTATTACAAGATCAGATAATCCAGAAAAGTATAACCCTTTATAAAAAGAAAATCTATTCTTAATCTCCAAAATTGGTCCAACAAAACCCAAAGTTCAACGAGGACCATTTGATAAACAATTTTTCCATAAAATTATTCAAAGTAAACCAAACTAAGATTGAAACCCAAATATTTGATGGATTTAGTCACATAGTCTTCCAAGGTGCAAATTAACTTTTATCTCCAAATAACATCAGTTGCTCTTAAATTCTCATATTGAAAAGTAATTAACCTAATCAGACATCCTCAATGATAGGTTAATCATTTCCATAGGTAACCCAAAATAAACTTACTCTTGATTCCTAAAATCATCTAACTAAAAATAATTAGTCAAACTAACCAGGGACTTCACGTAGTCCAGTGGTAGGCGATAAATACCAGTCGCACTTTGGTTGTGGGTTCGATTCTCGCAGCTTTGTCCGACGCGACGGGTTGTCACACGGTCTGTGTGTTGTCCATTTTCCAAAACTATATAATTCTTAAAACATTCTCCAAAACAAGATAAAATCTTCAAAAATATTCATAACATATTTTAACCTCATGTTTATCTCATGCCTTTCATTTTCCATCATAACATATAATAACCCATAATTACCTCAAAAGTAAGGATCATATAAACTCTAATGGTTACCTTTATAATTATAACCTGAAATTACACATAGATTAGTCATCATGTACATGATGAATTACAGATCATACCATGGTTCAAGTGGTTGATCATGACTCCTTGATAGTTTGTTTAGAACAACCACGAGTTTCCTCATTGAATCCCCCATTTTATCTAGTATCTTAATCAGAGAACCACCACAGTTTCCTTCAAACCTGTTGTCTCTTTGGTGCCTGCTAGATCCATCCATTCACTAAAAACATAAATATCAGTGTGAGTTTATCAACAAAACCATCATGTACTAATGAGGAAGGTAAAAACTAATATATACTTACTCATTGACTTTCTCTAAAACTAGGACTCTTTCTGAAATTCTAACCATTATGACAATGTCACTTATGCTTAGAGAATACCCTAACCTCTAAAGTTATCTAAACCGACCTTTGATACCAACTATAAGGACCCAGCCTTAAACCTTACTTAATCTTGAGTTATTAAAAGATTACACATTGAGGATCTTTTCAGGTTTAGAGTTTTAGAGAATTAGATCATAAAACTTGCATTACATTCCACATTTAAACAAAGCGGTTACATAAAAGATAGTATTCATTTTTCCCATCAACAGAAACATATTTAAAATAAAACATGGATTCTTTATTGACACTTCCTTGACACTATCATCATATCATGTACCCTTCCCTTGACCTGTGAAAAGCATTTCAAAAACATGGGATGAGCATAAAAAGCTCAGTAAGGGATATAAAAATATGGAAAGGAAAATGAGTACATGTATACATATGAATGAAATCATACTTTACCCATAAAACATAAGCATTTTAACATACCTCATAAAATCATGAATAAATCATAGAAATCATAAGACATAAAGGTAACTTGAGGCATTCATAACATTCTTACGTAGGGAGTAACCCTCTTGGTTACGTTTGGAATAACCACCACATTATATTCCCTAAATCTCTTCAGAGAAACCTTAACGTTTCACTCATTCATGTTACCCAATTCCTTGGAGATCTATATTGGGATCACCCACCCTTAGTTTACCATGGAACCACCCGTCTTCATAACAATGCCGAAGAACCATAACATAATCTTATCACATAAAACATGCATAAAGGAAACATAACATTTCCACCTTTCAATAACAAGATATCAATACAACACATTGATATAAACACATTATGAAAACCATTTTAAATACCAAAATAAAAGAAAAGTAAAACATGGTATTTATTTTTTCCTTTTAAAATATAAGGTATGGCTTGTAGAGGAAGCCGAAACTCAAATAATGGTCACGGCGGTGGAGAAGTCGTTGTCTCCGCATACATATGACAAAAACATTCCCTTTTTTCATTTAGTAAACGCTTCGTAGAAAAAATATTCCTTCCGAATAAACATAAAAGTCAAAGGGATTTATACAACATATAAAAGAAGGTTGTGTATAAAACAAAATATGCCTCAATGAATGGAGATTGAGACGAAGTCCCATACAAAGACGGTATCCTTGGATTAAGGATAAATCAATCACATAATTATGTGTGACAAACGAATACACCAAATATAAGTGGATATTATGTGTAAAACAATCAGAGGAAATTCACACATATTCATAGTATGACATATTCAAGGAGTACAAGTTTATCCTAAAGAATCAAAATTGGGTTAAGAAGTTCCCTTACCAAAATTCAACAGCCTAACAACGTCACTTCAAAATTCAGAAAAATATTTGATGAGAGATAAAAAGGGTATCTCATCATTTGGACATAAAATTTACATAAATAAGGATATAGAAGAACATATCCCAACAAAATAGTATGTGAATTAAAAGACATAACAAAAGAAGTTTTTTAAAAAGAGGAGGGTGAAAGGTTCCCTTACCGACTTGGGTAACTTTCAATACATACACCTCGTTAAAGAAAGGCAATACAACATTGATGTAAATAATAATAAATGAAATTATATTACACAATGAGTAAAATAATGGGCATTACATAAACTACTCAAAAGAAATTTTGGAAAATGTAGCATAAATCCAATGGGAATAAGAGTGAGATGAAAAATCCCTTACGAAAACTCGGAGCCTAACGGCGCGACTTAAAACATCGAAAATGGATTGATGATAGAAAATAGGGTCTCTCATCATATTAACATAATGTTTACATAAAGAGTAATATAAAATAACAACCCCCAACATAACAAAGAGGAGCCTAAAATAAGTGACATAAAGGAGAGTACTTAAAAAGAAAGAGAGAGGTTAGATCTCTTACGAAAATTCGGCAGCCTAACGGCGCCACTCAAAACTTCCAAAATGGATTGATGAGAGAGAATAGGGTCTCTCATCATATTAACATAAAAATTACAGTAAGATTAATATAAAATAACATCCCAATAAAAAGAAAGTTGATCTTTAAAAGGAATGACATAAAACAGTGTACTTAAAAAGAAAGAGACGAGTAGGATCCCTTACCTCAGGTCCGACTTGACTCGATCGTTTTTTAATATAATGAATAATAAAAATGAGTTAATTTATACTTCATTAAGAACCTTTTTCAAGTTCATTATTCCTTTTATATCACTTGTTGCCATGTTATAAACATTATGTAATCATTTAAGTTAATAATGTTTGGTTTGTCGATATTTGGTTCTTAAGTCGAAAGTGGACTTCTTATAATTACATGTTGTTCGTGTGGTCAACGGTTCATTATATACAGAATTATATTCATGATTTTGATATCATATATATCATATATATCCAGAATATACATGTATTTATAATATTACATAACATTTAGAGTTAAGAAATGAAATGCACCGTTCATGGAGACGGTAAGCCGTACGTACGCATGAACGCTACATCCATTTCTATTTCATATTTAATGGAATTAAAACATAATGATAAATAATAGTATTTTAATTCCATTATGGTATCATATATAATATCATTAATTATATCCTTTATACGTACCAGATATGGTATTAACGAATCAAATCACTTTGAGGGGGCGGTAGTCCACACTTCCTAAAATGATGATATCGCGTATACCCATAATGGAATCCATAAAGGTATGCTATAAATGAAAAATACAGAAGCTTAAGTAAAACATAAACATATTATATATAATATATAAATATAGTGATATCTTAATGGCCACCTTTGAAGGTGATATATGAGGGTTGAACAATCATCATTTCGTGAGGCAGAAATTCGCCATCCACGGAAACAGTATGTTCTTTAACAATTAGATGTAGGTGTGTGTAAGTGTAGCTCGAATCCATCTTATAACAACATCCTAGTATATTTAATATACTGGATTTGTTACAAAAGAAATAAACAAAAAGAGTTTATGGGGTTGTAGAAGCAATATAACACAAAAGAACACAAGTGAAGACATTACCTTAAAATCGGGTAACTCCCTTTGGTTTGAGGTAAAAGGCTTCCTTGGGAAGACTTCTGCCCAAAGTGAGGCTTCTAAGAGTTATAGAGGGATTTGGAGATACAAAATGGGAAGGTTTTGGCCGAGCCAAAGGCTTTGGAAGTGTGGATAAGGAGGTAGTGGTGGGGGCCTTTTATAAGAGGAGGGGAGGGGCACTCATGGAAAGTAAATAAATGTTACTTTATTTTAGAATGAGTTTCTGATTTTAATGGTCCCACATTGATGTGTTTCGAGGATAAGGTGATAAGGGTTCGAAATACACCCATCCAATAGGTTTTGGACATGTATAGGTCTTTGATATTACATTATCTTTCCATTTTATTTAAATCGTTAAATAATGAGGTCATCACTGCATCATCATGATGTCATATATAATTTAATTTATTTAATGTCTAAAAATTAAAAAACAAATATCATGATGTAGGAAATCTGTTTAGATTTTTAATTAATATTTATAGTAAAAAATCGGAATTGTATAACTCCATGTAACAATTGTTTTAGTAAAACATGTCATGTTTGTGTTATTTTTACTTTAACATTAAATAAAAAGTTATTTATGTCATTTCCCAACCAAAGTGGCTCCATGGGGTCCCCAAGTTGTCCCATGGATTTCCTTGGTCGTCCATGACTCATCCAATAAGGGTAGGACATGTGTCTGGGTCATTTCATATTATTAAAACATTATTTTTACCTTAAACTACACAAATTACCTCAAATCGCGATTAAAAACTTAATAAGTTACTATTCACCAAAAAATTATTTTAATCTCATTGAACCAAATTTTAATTCTTAATGACAACCATGTATGTCAGATTTTTGAAATTCAAAACACAAAGATGGAAAAATTTCATTTAAACAGAAAATCAGTTTTTATAACTACCACTTAGTGGTTTCACTATTCATCAAAAATTGAAGTTTTTCAAAAAATTACCAAAAATTCACCCTAAGAAATATTTGATATTCCGAATTCAAAAATGATGTCTATTTTACAAAATTCAAAACATATAGGTTTCATTAATTAATTTAATAATTAATTTCTGTTGTCAAAACAAATAGCGTGTTTTTATGAAACAAAATGTTTCAAAAGATTGACACTAGTTTAAGTCCGATTTCAAAGTGAAATTAATTTCAATGACCACTATTGGATTAAATGGTAAAAATATATTGTAATTTAACTTTAAAACCAATTCCAAAGATAATCTAATCATATAAATAAATTAGATTAAAAATATGTTTTGAATTAAAATACAACATTTTTCAATATTCATTAAAAATTGAACTTTTTTGGAAAAATACCAAAAATTTACACAAAGTTAATTTTGATGTCCCGATTCTAAAGAATAATTTTATTTAGTCAAATATAACACATAAAATTGTCAAAAAGTGGATTTAAAAGAGGTTCGCCATCAAAATGCGGTTAATCGGCCTTTTAAAGAATATTAGAATGTTTACGCTTAAAATTGGATTCATTCGCATTTTTGATCCTCTAACATTTATTGTAAAAAGTAAAAATATTTGACAAACATATATAATAATTTTGTAGTTAATTATATTCATTCTCTCCATCACAATAGCTAGGAGTTAACTACCATTTAAAATGATATTATTTTATTATTAGAGTGCAACATAAGATTCCCAAGAAACTCGTTGTTGCGTATTGGGTACGCCATCGAGCATAGCATCCCCTTTAAAGTAATATTAATATTTTATTCACAAATATGGATAAATGTGAAAATGTCATACACTTTATTTACCTGGGGTGTTACAAGCTATCATGCACACGATGTCCAACATCAACACAAAAAGGGAGAAAAATTTTGTTCTCCAACATGCTTCCACAACATCCCAAACACGGTCAACCAAACTTCTTCAAACATTTACATCACTCTGACAAGAGTGCTCACAATCACACGCAAAGGGTTCTCTGCAAACAACGTGGGAATAACATCTACCCGTACACCTTTTAAGCCTCAAAATTCTATTAAATACTAAATGAGGCTCTACACATCCAAACTGATCATACCATTGTAATCCTAAAGGAAAACAAGCGAGATACACTATCTACTCGCCCTAAAATTATATCAAATGGAAAATTTTTCCAACAATTCTTTACGCCCAAACGACATCCTGTGGTCCTGAGCCTCGGTCCTGAAAATAGTCAGGCGCATCTTACCATTGCGATCCCCTTGAAAAACAAGTCAAATTGACTGCTTACATGCGTGGAGCAGATATCTGGAGAAAATGATGCATTTCGTCACACCACACATGAGCGGTGCTACGTGGGACCTGCATCACAGTCCCAAAGTGCTACCAATGGATCACACTGTTGCGATCCTCTCGAAGAAGCACCCACGATTGACTATTCACTTGTCCAAAACAGACACCCAGTGAAGAGGATAAAAATCACCGCCAACTCCAAACACGACCCCCATGGGGCCCACTACACAATTCTGAATTAAAGTGTGTAGATTGCGCCATTGAATGTCCCTAAAAAAAACCTAGAATCAACTGATCTCACACCCTGAATGAACACCCGATGAAAAAGTTGCTAAACATTACTCATAGCTTAAAAGACGAGCCATGGGGCCATGCCTCAACTCTGGTTTCAACACATAAAACCACCTTGGAAACCTCTTCCTCGACGCCAGGGTCCCAACACCACTGACAGTGCTCAAAACAAATGGAAGATGTGTACGCACCGCCCAATACAAGAACCCAGAAATGATTCCATTCAACTTAATGAGTGTGTTGCGGCACTGAGGCCCATGTATCAGGATTAAAAAACCCAGAACCAATATCAAAATGTTCGTCTCGATTCCATGAATGCGTGTCCACAGACGGCATGTGAATCTGACACCTGGCTTGAGTTTTATGACCATTTTAATTTTTAATGGACCGAACAGGTGGGCCGGGCCGATTCGGCCGGCCCCCCTTATACCTGAACCGGCCCGCAGTTCACCACGCGGGCTGGCCCGCCTCGCCCAGACCGTCTTAAGCTAGTCCGGCTTTACCTCCACTGGACCGGTGTATTGCAGGTCCATGTTTACCAACCCAGGTCTGAAGACCCCGGTCTCTCGCACGTGTCGGCCGACAAATGATGTTCGAGCCGCCTCATCCCCCCTGCTGGCGCCCCATGCGCGCTCTCCCAGACACTCTCTGCCTCACCCGGCCTCCACCGCCTCACTCGGATGATGCCACTTCACCAGGAAAATGACCACCAATGCCTGGGAGCCCCCGCGCCACTTCCATTGAAGACTGTCGCCGCCCGGAGATCCGCTGGGCCGTCAGGGACTTCTGATAGAACACCCATATCCTCCCGAAACATCGTTGGATCACTACTGTAGCCACGAGACTCGAATTTTCAAGAAAATCATGAGTTGGAAAGCTTAGAAGGAACCCTACCCATATATGGGCTTCACTCAATAATTCAATATAGATTCTGTGCTGTAATTCATGCTCGAAATAGATGGGGTAATTGAAAAAAAAATTAAATGCACAATCCTACCTTGGGGGCTTAGCTCGTCTCTTCGCAACAATCTTCTGGCCACAACAGCTTGGACATGAGGTGGAGATGGAGATCTTGGTGTTGAGAGGGTCTCCTTGGTTGAGTTCCACCAGGGGATGAAAATTGGGGGGATGATAGGGGTTATGACTTAAGTAGAGAATTAGGTCAATTTTAAGTTAATTAACTTTAATCCCCCACTAGTATGCCCATTCTCGAACACTTAGCGAGGTTGAGATTAAGCCTATTTTAGGGTAACCACCATTCCCTGAGCACAATTGCGGTCTCAGAATTTTAATCCAGGATTCCGTTCAAATGTTATAAAAATTAACGCCAAAGGCCGCCAAATTATGAAACCACCCATTGTGGCATTTTCCACCGAAGGGCCGCGCTCGAGAAAAATTACACCCCTCCCAGGGTTAACAGCATGCTCCGGACTCAACGGGGCCCTTGGTTTTCCCATCTGAGAAACCATTTAGGATTTATCCTATTTATTTAGCATTCCAAATGAGAACGCACTGAAAAAAATTAATTAAAGCCACACTGGGGCTCGGAATCGCACGCCGTCTGAACTTGTTGCTCTGGAATAACATCAAGAATTTTCCAAAGGCTTTTATAGAAAAATCCAGGTTCTTAAATCATTCCCTCCTTCAGTATTTTTGTCCCTGGAATGCATAACCAAGGATCAACACAGTGTACTATGCCCACACCTAGCACTCTCGTAGCCTAGAAAACTCTTGCATAGTTCTGCGTCACTACACACAAAGGATTTGATTTGTTCACATGAGGTATTCCCTCCCAAATGATGTGCATAGGATCACACACACATATTCTCATGTCTGTCACATGAGAGGCGTCGTGCACCCACTCTAGACTTTGGGGGTTAAGGGAAAAGCGGTAGACAACCTCACCATCCCCTCGCATAGTCTCAAATGTCCCGAAGGACCTCAGGGGTAGCTCAACTCCCTAGTCATTCCCACACATCTCATGTCGTGGCTGGAATCACCGTTTGAACATGGGACCAAGATAGATGATTTCCTCTTTCAGAATATCCATACGGTGAAACATCCAAGGATATCCGGTCACGCAAGGTTTCACAATCGAGGTCCCACAACCAAGACTCTCTTACACGCTCGGAAAGATAAAGAGTCGATACCATGGACTAAAGAAAAGGTTACACATCTTCTACTCTACTGACACAGGGTTACACCGACACCCCACGTCACCCTGGTAACACCTCAAAAAAGGAACATGGTGAAAATTATTTCACATACAGAGTCTAAAAATTCTACTAAAAAAATTAGAAGAGTTGTAGAGCGTACCTCTTATCACCTAATGCTCTGCAGGATCGTAGATATCCAAATATCGTGACTGTTTGTGGTCCCAACAATCAGTTCTCAGAGCCTAACGTGGACCACCTGGTGGTTATTGGAAAACCTCATAATGTCATCCCCCACTTAGAGCTCCTCCATCTCCTCTTCTAGCACCACCTCTCTGGGCACTACTCCGATCATGGCGCTGCCTCTGCCGTGGTGGTACACCTACTTCCTGCCCGAAGATTACAACATACCAGGTCGGGCAGTCCTATGCAATGTGACCTCACCCATCACAGGCATAGCACCGGTGCTCTTTGGGCTACCCTGGTGCCCTCCAATGCCACTATGGTGCATGACCATGGCCTGGAGTCCACTCACAGAAGGGTCTCCTCTACTGAGGCCCTGTGCTTTGCTGCCACAGTAGTGCACATCCATTTCTCCAAAACCGATGGTGGGAAGGCCACATGCGTTGAGGTTCTGTCATACGGTGCTTGCTAGATGTGGTAGACGTCTTCGCTTTGTCGGGCCTACTGCCACCACCAACTGTAAAATGTGATAGGAATCTGTTGGTCACCAGCGCCTGATCTTGCATCTCGTAATAAGTGGGGATGCACAAGGGTACAATGATGGAAAAAATCTCTTTGCAGAGACCTTGCTCGATGTTCTGTGCATGAAAGTATCCATCATGAACCAAGTCCTGGTAAAATCATGCACGGTTAGTGAACATATTCGCGTACTCAGTCACTATCATCCCTCCCTACTGAAACTGCAAGAGCTCCTAGATCCAAAATAAGCATAAGAAGGAGGGGTAAAACTCTTCACGAAATAGCAGCTGAATGCATCCCATGAATGTGACGACTCCTATAGTGACTAAGTCACAAGACTCCACCAATTCCTAGCTACATGGTGGGTAAGGTTGGCGGCCAAAGTCAACATAATATCTGTCGGCGTTTGCACAAGCCTGAAGAGGTGAACCACTATCTCAAGCCAAACCTCTGCTGCCTGAGGGTTTGTCTCATAGCTGAACATCAGCGGTCTCTGCTGCTGGAACTCATGGAGCGTGCTCACCCTGTGCTCAAGCTCAGTCTGCTATGCTGACACTGTCTGCCGCTCCCCAAGTGGGGGTGCTGCTACATACCCATCTGGATAAGGGGACTCGCATGATGGGTCCTGGACTGAGACCTCATCACTCATAGGGTCTTCGTCAAGAACAAAAGTCGGTATCCTGGCTGGCTATCTTCACAGAGGCACCCTAAATGTTATCAAGGATTAACGTGATCAGATGATAATATATGTGTATGAAGGTAACAACAATGGGTAGATGACTTTAGAAGGACAGTCAAACACTCAATCCTATGTGATGCACCAAAAAAGTTTCCCTGAAATAGGTGTTTCAGCTTGCAGAGTTGACAAGAGGGTTATCAGGGTCTTGGTGAATGGATACGTCGATCACCGCACCATCACTGGACTCACTGGCCTGAGATCCGCTCTCGAGACACGTTGAAACTATTTCCCTATATCCCAAACTATTATTTTTAGGGACATCCGAACAATGTCCTAAGGAACGAACCTCCTTTGATACCATTTTGTCACAACCCAACCCTACCCTGCCTCGAGCCGCAACTACCACAAGCCCTCCTCCATAAGCCAGGGCCTGGTGAAAACTGCTAAAGGCTAAAAATATTGAGGGAGGCCTTGGAATATGTAATGTACACACACACACAACCCCCTCAATGGAGAAGTGCAGAGTAAAAGGAAAAGTAATGTACCAACTATTATAAAAAATCCAACAATATGCATTGACATCTAATCAATAAAAAGTGAGTGGTGAAGGTAAATTGAAAAGAAAAGGAAAAAATACGCGCCCAAACAATAAAGTTCCACCACCCGGCAACAGGTAAACCAAAGTAAAACATCTAGGAGAGTCCCACACATGGAACCCGACTATGACCACCGCACATGGTATAATCTATGGAACTCCTAAGCTCCTATGTATTAACACGAAAAATGTCTATCATCTGCAAGGGCACACCAAGTTTGGGAAAATCCCAAACAGGGGTGAGTATAAAAATACTCAGTAGGATACCCCGAAGGCTCTAGTGAGAAACAAAGGAGGTACCGAATGGTGAGAAGTAGATCGAACATGGAGAAGTAAAGGAGTACAACAGAGAGTGCAGTAAAGAGTACAACTCAACCCAACATAAAGAATGAAGTAGAATCATCATAACACAAGGAGCTAGAAATGGTGAGAAGATGAACTTCCCGTCGAGCCTTCACTACCTATAGCAGGAGAGTAGACTATTCCTACCACGAGAATTAAGACACGGAAAGAACGTGGCATACCCAGCGCGTCTTTTCCTCTCCTGGAAGGAGAGTAACCAAAACCCAAGAAGTGGGTACTAGAACAAGGTATATACATATCCATATGCTCGAACAAGAAACCTGAACAAGATCGCAAGGGGATCTCCATCTCATAGCTTAGCCTAAGAAAGGGAGTCTCCAATAGTCCCAGAAGTAAACACCATCGATGCCATGTATCCCGCATGTCTGATCCAAACCACAAGTCAAGGGGCTCAAATCACCTCACCTTGACACTATCCACTTTGGGCGGTACTGACACGCCCTCGCAGTTTTAGGTCGTTTCACAAGTATGCCTCTCGGTGGGGAATGATCCCCTCGTTCTTTAGAGTACTATGGAAAGTCCAACCACACCTCGTTACTGTCACATAGTTGAGCGGTCATCTCAATGTCAAAGCTTTCACATCACTAACCCATAAAAATAGGGGTCCTTCTCTAGTAGTCATAGAGAAAAGCAACAAACTAGCCTAGTAGAAAAAGCCGAATCCGAGAGATTTCTTCAGGTAAACCACTGCCCAACCCAGGTGGAGTGTAAAACCTATGAGGTCTTCGGGTAACCCACTGCCCAGCCTAGCTGGATGCAAACCCCTAAGTGGTCATCTGGTAACCCACTGCCAAACCCCTCTGGAGGGTAAACCCTATGAAGTCGATGGGAAACCCACTGCCCAGTACTGTTGGAGGGTAAACCCTAAAAGGTCATTGAGTAACCCACTGCCCAGCCCCGCTGGAGGGTAAACCCTAAGATGTCGATGGGAAACCCACTGCCCAGCCCTACTAGAGGGTAAACCCTAAAATTTTTCGGGTAACCTAGTGCTCAACCCCACTGGAGGGTAAACCCTATGAAGTCGATGGGAAACCCACTACCCGGCCCCGCTGGAGGGTAAACCTGGAAACTCAGTGGCGATCCCTACAGGATGGTACAACACTGGCCAACAGAACACGGAGTGGGTATCACACAAAGACCCGACACTAGAACAAATCACCATGTAGAGTGTTAGCACCCGTGTAGTGTGGGTCACACCAATACCTTGAACTCTTCCAAGGGAAACACTTCCCGGTAGATCTCAGAAGGAAGATATGATCTCGATACTCAGCTAGGGATTCTGCAACCAGGGCTCACTGGGCTCCGCACCATACTGGAAACAACGTCCTGGGTAGAGGATTGGTGCCCGCATAAAGTCTTGGTCACATAGAATCCACAATAACCCTACCAGGGAACATGAAGGGACCTGATACTAAAATCCTACATGGATAAAGGAACAGGGGAACCAAAACGACTTCACCGATCAATCCATCGAGGACAGCACCAGGGGAAACCACTCCACCCTGCTGGTCTAAACCATCGTTAACAGAAGGACCCTCTACATCATGAGAGGTCAAAGTTATGTAAAGTATAACATGGTACGAACATGGGCCCTCTCAAAGTATGGACCTATCTCATCTCCAAACCACATACACAAGCATTCTCAGGTAAATACTACAACAAGTACCTCTAGGAACACCTGTATACTCCCAAAGTATATCAAATTTCCAGCCCAAAGGCGATCGTGCACACGATGTCCAACATCAACACAAAAAGGGTGAAAATGTATGTTCTCCAACTTGCTTCCACCACAACCCTAGCACGACCAATGACACCTCTTCAAAAATTTACTTCACTCTCTCATGAGTGCTTAGAATCACACACCAAGGGTTCTCTGCAAACACCGCACGAAGCACCTCCACCAGTACACCATTAATACCTCCACATTTAATGAGATATCAAATGAGGCTCTGCACATACAAATCGATCGTACCATTTTAATCCTCATGAAAAAACACATGAGATAGAATATCTACTCGACTCAAATGGATATCTAAGGGAAACATTGTCCAACACTACTTTACACCCTAATGGAGTCCCGTGGTCCTGAGCCTCTGCCTCGAAATCAGTCGGGCACATCAGACCATTGCAATCCCCTCATAAAAACACGTCATATTGACTGCTTACACGTGTGGGATGGATATCTAGAAAAAATGATGCATTTAGTCAAACCGGACACAATCGGTGCTACGTGGGACCTGCATCACAGTCCCGAAGCACTACCAACAGATCAAACCATTGCAATCCTCTCGAAGAAGTACCCAAGTTTGACTATTCACTTGTCCGAAACAGACACCCGTTGAATAGGATTAAAATCACCACCAATGCCAAAAATGAACCCCATGGGGCCTGATCCAGCGTGTTGAATTGGAGAGATTAGATTGCGTCATTGTAATTACGTCAAAAAAACACCCAGAATTGACTGCTTGCACGCCCTGAACGGATGTCTGATGAAAAAGTTGTTAAACGCTGATCGCAGCTTAAAAGACGGGTCATGGGGCCCATGCCTCAACTCCGGTTTCAATACTTGAAACAACCTTGGAAAACTCTACCTCAGTGCCAGGGTCCCAATCCCGCTGACGACGCTCAAAAACATACTCTAGATGTGTCCGTGCCGCCCAAAACAAGAACCCCGGAATAACTCCAATCTACAAAATGGGCGTGCCGTGACACCAAGGCCCCCATATTGCGAATTAAAACCCCCAAAACCATATCAAAATGTTCGTCTTGATTCCAAGAACACATCTCCATAGACGGCACGCAAATTCGACACCTAGCCTGAGTTTTATGGTCGTTTTAATTTTTAATGGTCCGAACGGGTTGGCCGGGCCGGTTCGACCGGCCGACCATATACCTGAACCGGCCGGTAGTTCACCGCACGGGCCGATCCACCTCACCAGGACCGGCTTAAGCGGGTCCAACTTTAACTCCATGGGACCTGCGTATTGCGGGTCCCTGTTTGGCAGCAGGGGTTCGAAGACCCAAGTGTCCCATGCTTGCCGGCCGACAAAAGCTAGTCCAGCCGCATCGTCGCCCCCACCCGCTGGCGCCCCATGCTCCCTCGCCCGACTGATGATGCCTTGACCGGCAGATTCCGCCTCTCTCGGCCATAGACCAACGCCACCTAGGAGCCCCCCGCCACCGCCACTGAAGACCGCCACCGCCTGGAGAGCCCCCGGACCGGCCAAGACCGTTAGAAAAACACCCATATCCCCCAGAATCTTCGTTGGATCACTGCGTTCGCCTCAAGACTTGTATTTTCAATCTAAAACTTATTTGTGAAACCATAGAACAATCCCTACTCTCATATTGGAATCACTCGATAATTTAGTAGAGATTTCATTTTATTATTCAAGCTCGATGTACATGCGGTAATTGAAAAAAAAATAAACGCACGATCCTACCTCGGGGGCTCAACACGTCGCTTCACAATGATCTGACGGCCACAACAGCTTGGAGAGGAGGAGGAGATGGAGAGCTTAGTGTTGAAAGGGGCTCCTTGGTTGAGTTCCACCAGAGGGTGAAAATGGGATGGATGAGAAGGTTTATGACTTAAGTAGAGAATTAGGTCAATTTTAAATTAATTAACATTAATTTCCCACCAGTAGGCACGTTCCTGAACACTCAACGGGGTTCTGATTAAGCCTATCCTATTGTAAACTCCATTCCCTAAGCATAATGACTGTCTTGGAATTTTAATCTGGGATTCCCTTCGAATGTTATAAAACTTAACGCCTGAGGATTCCAAATTACAAAAACGCCCATGGTGGCATTTTTCACCAAAGTGCCGTGCCCGTGAAATATTACACCACACCCAGGGTAAACGACATGCTTTGAACTAAACGGTTCACTCAGGTTTCCTATCCGAGCTAAACTTTAGGAGATATCCTATTTATTTTGCGTTCCTAGTGTGAATGCATTGAAAAAAAATAAATTCCGGCCACACCGGGGCTCAAAATCGCATGCCGTCTGAAGGCGCTACTCTGGAATAACATCAAGAATTTTTCAAAGTCTTTTATAGAAAAAACACTTTTCTTACAAGAAAATACAAATAAAAAATAAGTGGAAGATGAAAACAACTTGAAAGAGGGTGGTGAAATTCTTACCTCTTCTTAGGGTGTTTCCTTTTGAGTTGATCAAATGGGCTCCATAGGTTGGATTTCTGATCAAATTAATGATGCTCAGATGATTTGAGGGAATTTGGTAGGATATTTTTGTAGGGTTTGGCCCAGAAAAATGGCTTTAGAGGTGTGATTTTGAGATAAGGGGATGTTCCCATTTATAAGAGGGGTGAGGGTAACTTTAGAAAAATATTAAAATATTAATTTATTATACAATAATATTCAGATTATAATTCCTCCAAATGAATTTATTTTGAGCCTTAGACGGTTATGCGTCAAAATACTCCAATAAAATAGGTTTTAGACATGCTTAGGATACCATTTTAACCTTCACTTTTAGATTTTACTCTTAGTTAAATAGTTTAACTTTTACTGTGTCTTCATGTACTCTTACACTATATGGTTAATAAACTTACTCTAAACATCCTATAGTATTTAAAGTGGTTCATTAATGACATATATTATATTATTTAATCCCATTGGTGGAAACTTAATTTTTTTCATTATTATATCAAAAAATAATATAGTATTTGTTTTAAAAATAAATTTATGTCAATTTTGACACTATTTGGTATTTTTTTCATTGAAAGTCATAACAACCATATTACATCAAAAAAGTTATTGAATGAACCCTAACATGTCATATTAACCTAGAAAATTTGTACATGGCATCAAAACGTTTAAATTCTATTTATTTTAATATTTTTAATATAATCTATTTTAATATTTCATTTAGAAGTTAACAACTCATTCATCATTGTGTCATAAATAAATATTCATATTTAATCTCTAAAAATTATAAACAAAATACTATTATGTAGGAAATCTTTTTATGTTTATAAATAATATTTATAGTCGAGTTTCTCTTATGTATAACCATATATTAAAAATGGGTTTTTAATAAACATTGAATTTAACACTTTTTAACTCTTCTTTAAATAAAATAATAATAAATGTCCTAATCTAATCCATGTGGACCTAAATGATAATATTTTATTCATAATTTTGTTTTTGGTCAAATTACAATTATCATATAGAATGGAGACATGTGATAGGGTAATTATAATATCATTTTTACCATTGATTACCCTATTTACTTTTAATCGTGGTAAATAAGACAAAAATTACGATTCAACAGAAATTATTTTCATTATATTAAATCAAATTTTACTTACTGATGTCAATCATATTCTTCAATTTTTGAATTGAACTCATAGTAGTGGTAAAATAATGTTTTATGCAAATTTGTCAACATGCCTAGAAAGTGGGAAAAAGAAGTTATGATGTTCAATAAAAATTTATAGATCTTATTTTATAATAAAAACAAACCAATTAATTAAATTGGACATATATAGGTATTATATATCTATATTTACTTAAAATAAATATAAATAAAATAAATAATTATTAAAATAAAGAGTCTGTTTTAAATAATAATGTTGTGTTTTCCATTGTTCACAAAAAGTGAATGTTTTCAGAAAAATACCAAAACATTATCTTAAGAAAATTTTGATATTCCAAATTCAAAAATGAACTATATTTTACAAAATTAAATACATAGAAGTTGCAGTTATTAGATTAAAATTAATTCCAGTTGTCCAAACCAAAATGTGGGTTATTAATAAGTAAAAACTATCAAAAGATTAACATGTGTTTATGTCAAATTTAAATGTGAAATTACTTATAATGACCTAAATTGAATTAAATGAGAAAAATAAAATCTAATCATACTTAAAAACCATTCAAATGCATAATTTAACACTATAAATTATTTCGATTATAAAATTTATTTTCATTATAAACAAAGTATTTTTCACTATTCGTCAAAATATGAAAGTTATCAGAAAAGTACCATAAATTTATCCAAACTAAATTTTTAGATCCCAATTCTAAAGAAGAAATTAATTTCATTAAATAAAATATATAAAATAGTCAAATATTGGTTTTAAAAAGGGATAACCATTAAAAGGCTCTTAAATTCCTTTTTTTGAAAAATACTTATTTTATCTGAAAAAATGAATTTGTTCTTATATTATGTCTAAGAAACACATAATATAGATGTTAAAATTATATATATTATATAAGATTCAAAATGTAGTTAATAATATTTGTAATTTCTTTTCGGACAGCTCGTTTGGTAAGCTGGGGTGCGCTCGAACTCGGTGTTGCGTGTAGAGCATGCTGTTAAATTAATTTAATGAGATAACGTACTATGAAATCGTGGGTTGTTACATTCTCCCCTAATTCAATAAATTTACGCATCACAATTTCAAATTTTTCTTCAAAAAAAAGTTAAAAATTTAAATATACCATTATGGAAAACCCACATCATAAATTGGGTTAATAAAATTTAGTCTTAATAAAATGGAAAGAGAATGAAAAAGTCTCAAACAAATTATTATCTCGATTAGAAGAACATTGGTGGAAATAAGAGATACATAATTAGAGAAAAAAATTATGTATTTATAGGTAGTTATTAAGGTAATCAATCATAAAAATGTGTAAAATTGAGGGCCTGAAATCCTTCAATCTATATTAATTTAATATATCTCTAGTTCAATGAAACATAAGGTTAAGGATAACACATTTATTATTTTAATATCCCTTACCTAATGTTTTATAATTAATTTATTAATAGAATAAGAGAAAAAATATATACATGACAAGTAGAGTTTCACCATTCAACTAATTCCTACCACAAACACATCTTTCACTCCAAAAGATAATATAATTCAACAATATTCTATTTATCCTAATCATATAGGGTTTAAAAATAATGAATTTATAATTCATTTACAGAAAATTTAAAAAACTACAAAATACAAACCAGGAAATCACGTTTTCCAGTCGTAGGTGATCACCCTTGTCTCCCTTTGGTTGCGGGTTCAAGTCCCACAAGCATTGCCAGACACTATAGGTTGTCGCCCGTCCTCTCTATTGTCATTTTTATGAAAATATAAAAATTATCTCAATAAATAATTTAACAATAAAAATAGAATCCAATGTCAATCTTAATTGATTAAAACCATTAAACTTGTTTAAAATACTTCTGTACAAACTCAATGTCCAAAATTTATAAGGAAGGTAAACATAATAAAGTTCCTTTTTCCATGTAATATCATGTGAATACATTCATCATGTATTCTTTGAAAGCACCCTATCACCCTGAAATACCATAAATCCATATTGATTACAGTCATGCTCCATTATTCCTTATAGAATACTCGACATACTCATTCTATCAAAAAATGTTTTATTCTCCAACAATGAAGGAATATAAAAATCATGAATCAGTTCCAAGGTAGTGCAAAATATCCAATATATTTTTTTCCAAATAATTCATATATTATTCTAAAATCACTACCTTAGTATTAGAAACATATTATGGTTTATCTTTCTCTCAAACATATATTTTCCAAAAAAGTTAACATGCTATTGATTCACTTTTCTTGGTTCCACACAATCTCAAGTTTCTAATGAAATAGTATTGTAGTACAATAATTTTATACTCAATAATTATAATAACACGTATACCATTAATACAATACTTAAATGAAACAGTACAGTAATAACAACATAAGAAATCTGATCATTCCTATTCATATTTGGTAGTATCATAAATTGATTGTTATCTAATAGCAGCATTTGGGGTATACTCTGATGATTTAGACATTACTTCGCATAGTGTCCTAACACCTTGCAGATGAAACATTTTACATTTGAATCCTTTTTCTTACCCTTCCAATCACGTACATAGTGTCCATTTTCTCAACACTTATAACAAACTCCAATTCCATTCAATAATTTACAAAGGTGATTCTTTCCACTGTTATCACATATGGGAAAATCCTTTTTCCCCTCTTCCCATTATCCAACATTTTCTCTTCCATTCATTTCTTCTCTTTCATCCCTTTTTAGCCATAGTACTTAGAGAATTAATTACTTATATTATTAACACATGATTCTATTTCTTCATATGATGATATATGTGGGAGACTATTTCCCTTTTAAATATTGGCATCATACTATAAATGATGTGATTATTTTTAATCATTCGATCATGTGTATGGATGGAATTATCATTCCATATACTATGCGCCATTTCTAAACAATGACATACAGTAGGTTAGTTTTTGAATCGAAAAGAAAAATGCTAAACTTGAAAAATACATAACAGAAATTTAAATGATTATGCATATAATCTATAATCATAAAATGTTTTCATTGACAAAGTATTTACTCCTAAATCATTCATAATGTTTTGAAATAAAAATTTGATTTATCCTAATCATATCCCACAGGATTGTCATAAAAAAGAGTGTCTCCATCCCCATTGTCGTGTACCAGGATACACCAGGTCAAGCCTGAAAATTCTTGACGAAGTTTTTACTCCTAGGTACATCTGTGTGAGAGACGCCTCTACCTGATAATATGTAGACAAGGATGTATGGATTAGAAAATACATAAAATCTCTACCTTACAAAAATTCTAGGAAGTTATCCTATTCTAATCCTAAAAGTCTACCTTAGGGTAATGTTCTCTAATATAATTTTATCTAAATCTATTTCCAAAGTTGTTTCTAAACATCATCTGATACCAACTATAATGCCCCAACCCTAGTTACCCAAAGTCGGTGCATTATTTTAATACATTAGCATGATCAAAAGGGATCAAATCCCGAAGGACCGATCAGTTTTGCAGACTTGGAAAATATGTTACAGACATGAACTTTACATTACATTATAAAATAAAAAACAACAACAAAATTGTCTCCATTGAACACATTCATATCACTTGTATAATCCCTACAGGTCAGTCATAATATACTTCTTCGCATCATGGGAATACTAACAAATAGAAGGGGGTGAGCTCAGATGCTCAGTAAAGATAACAATATAGAAAAATCTTTCATAAATAAGCATAAATATTTTAGGCAATGTATAAGATTAAAAGAAAAGCCTTTTAAACTTAAAATTCGGCATAATATGTCAATGATAAATCAAATAATGCCATATACTTATTCACATGGATATTTTACTAGTCGAATAATCACATGTTATATTAATATCCGATTTTATATTGATGGAATGCATAATGCCAGTCATCATAATTACATAGTCAATACCTCATTCCAAGACTACAAGTAAGATTTTGTCAAGGCCTTATGACAGGACACTAGTTTGTCTCATGAGAACTACTGATGCATCGAGGAGCTATAGAGGGCTCCACCTGTCACATACTATGTCCAATGCATTCTTCATATGAAATGGTGTAAAAATAACATAAATATTCATATTAAAACTAGAAAAAGAAATATCAATACTTTATCTATAAACCATGAATGGTATAAAAATAACACATCCACATTCAAACATATCACAAAACCATCAATACAATTTGGAAGAGTTGTATCATAATAATTCAACCTCAATAAAGAATAATATTCCATAATGGATGTTTACATAGTTGAAAATGATCAGTAAATATCATTGACATAAATATCACTTTTCATGAAATCATTTAAAATACATATAACGTAAGTCATTTATAAGATAGTTTTGAATCAAAGTGCCTCATACCACATTGAATCTTTTGAATGTAATTAACAATTTAAAACATTCATGTCTATATAAATAAATACGTAAAACCATTTGGAAAACATAGACATTAATGTGAAAGTTTTAGAATAATAAATCATAAAAACATTTAAAATGATTTTTTAGTAAAAATTCCCATAATATAATACCTTCGAAAACTCTTTTATGAAACGTGGAATTGGATAATAAATATGTCCTAGTAGATAATTACATAAACACAACCTCAGATAATAAAGAGATTATGAAATTAACCCTTACCTTTCACTTTCCTTTGGTCGAGGGTACGTTAAACATCCTGTATAATAGATGGATATATGAAATGGAATCCACCGTTTATTGAGACGGTAGGTCATATGAAGCATTAACGTTGTTTTCATTTTCATATCGTATTGAACGGATGTATGTGAATACGATATAGGTAAGTACACACACCCCCACACAAACACACACACACATATATCTACAGTAGAATTATTATGTCAGATATTACATACTTATTAATAATATATATTTTTATAATCATCGTTGAGTGGTGAACGAGGGAATTAATCTCATTGTATTGTGGATACGATATTCTGTACGTATGCACAGGTGAGAATATCATTATATTAATGGTGAAATAATATGTAATTGGATGGTATATCATGTATAAATAATTATTAACATGTTATATTTATTATTTACATCAGTTATCATCATTATTATACCCATCCAAATAATGAAGTGTTTGAATAACAAACGACACCACGACGTGGAGACGGTAAGTCGTACGTACGCACGTATAGTGACTCATTCATTTATAGGATGGATATAACAATGAATATTGAATTACCATATTTTTAATAAAATCATAGTATGTAAGAGGTACTGGAGTTATTGTTTTTGTATGGAAACGACAAATAAAGACGATGTAGAATAAGAAAAGAACTTGAAAGAGGGTGGTGAAATTATTACCTCTTTTTCAGGTGTTTCCTTTTGAGTTGATAAAAAGGGCTCCATAGCATGGATTTATGATCAAATTAAGGACACTATGTTGATTTGATCAATGTTGGGAGGATATTTGTGAAGGTGTTGGCCAAGCAAAATGGATTTGGAGGTGTGATTTTGAAAGAAGGGCAAGTGCCCGTTTATAAGAGGGTTTAGGAAAATATTAAAATATTAATTTATTATATTATCATATTCGGTTTATAATGGCTCAAAGGAATTAATTTCGATCCTTAGATGGGTATGGGTCGAAATAATCTAAACCAATAGGTATTAGACAAGTTTATGTTACCATTTTAGCCTTATATTTTTTATTTATCTATTAGTTAAATAGTTTAACTTTTATAGTTTCTTCTAGTATTCTTACACTATATAGGTAATAAACATACTCTAAAATTCAAATAGAATGTAAAGTGGTTCTTTAATGACATATATAATATTATTTAATCCCTTTTTTTGAACCTTAGGTTTTTAGAAATATTATATCAACCAATAATATTGTATTTGTTTTAAAAATTAACTTATGTCAATTTTGACACTATTTGGTATTTTGTTTTTATGAAACTCATAAAAACATTATCACTTTGAAAACAAATTATATAATCAACCTTGACATGTCATATTAACCTTGAAAATAAGTGGAATTAATAATAAGTCTGAATTTAAATTAATGAGGATATTTATAATATCCATTATTTTAATATTACATTAATAAGGTAACTACTGCATCATCATTGTGTCATAAATAAATTATATTATTTAATGTATAAAAATTATAAATAAAATACCATTATATAGGAAATATTTTTGTCTTTATAATGAAAATTTATAGTCAATATTATCTTATGTATAACCCTATATTAAAAATGGTTTTGTTAATAAACTTTGAATTTAACACTCAACTCTTCTTTAAATAAAATAATAATAAATGTCCTAATCTAATCCATGTGGACCTAAAGGATCATATTTTATTCATATTGTTTTTTTGGACGAATTAAACTTATCCAATTGTATTAGGACTTGTGTTAGGGTAATTATAATATCATTTTTACCTTTAATTTCCATATTTACTTGTAAACTGTGTAAATAAAATTCCAAACTTACTATTCACTAGTAATTATTTTCATCTTATTGAATCTCATTTTACATACTTTTGTAAACTCTATCTCTCGGATTTTTGAAATTCAACTCACAGAAGCAGTAAAAGTATGTTTTATGCAAATATGGTAACGTGTCTAGAAGGTGGGTAAAAGAGGATAAAAGGATCAGTAAAATTTTATGTACCTAATTTTATAATTAAATGACACACATGAATTACATTGAAAATATATAGGTAATATATATCTATTTTGACTTAAAATTAATTTAAATAAAATTAATAATTATTTAAATAAGAATTCAGTTTTAAATAATAACCTAGTGTTTTTCACTATTAATCAAAAAATTTAGTTTTCCAGAAAAATATCAAAAAAAAAACCCTAAGATAACTATGATATTAAAAATTCAAAAATGATGTCTATTTTACCAAATTAAAAACATAGAAGTTGCGTTTATTAAATTAATATTAATTCATGTTGTCAAAACAAAAAAAGCGGGTTTAAAAAATATAAAAACTATCAAATGATTGACATATGCTTATGTCAAATTTAAATTTTAAATTACTTATAATGAACTAAATTGTATTAAATTATAATATTAAAATATAATTATACTACAAAACCATTCAAATTCATAATTTAACACTACAAATTATTTCAATTTAAAATGTTGTTTTCAATTAAGACATAGTATTTTTCAATGTTCGTCAAAATATGAAAGTTTTCAGAAAAGTGACTAAAATTTATCCAAACTAAATTTTTATGTCCCCCATATAATGAATAATTTCGTTTCATTAAATTTATTATAAAAAAGTGCAAAATATTGGTTTTAAAAATTTTTGACCATTAAAAGGTGGCAAAATTTCATTTTTTTAAATATACTTATTTTATCTAAAAAAATGAATGTTTTCTTATATTATGTCAATGAAACACATAATATAGATGTTAAAATTATATAGAATATAAAATATTCAAAATTCAGTTAATAATACTCATAACCGCTTTTTGAACGGCTAGTTGGGTACGTTGTGGTGCACTTGAACTCACTATTGTGTGTAGTGCAAGCCGTTAAATTATTTTAAAGAGATAACGTACTATGAAATCAAGGGGAATTAATTTTTAAAAAGATAATGATATTTGTATTTCAAAAATTCATTAATATTCAAAATCATGGTGGAATTTTAAAAAATGGGATGAAAAAGAAAGTGTTAATTTTTTGATTGCATGTTGTGATTGTTATAATGTGGTAAATTAGAAATTGTCAAGACCATAGTTTCTAAAGTGTGAGACAAATAGATTTTAATATGTTTATAGAAGTAAATCATGGTAGGAATCATAGAAAACAATAATATGTGGATAATGAGAATGTGGTTTCACCTGATCCACAGTTGAACTAACAGCTGGTTTAGATTATAGTCTATGCTCTTCAGTCTATAGATAGAATGAACTGAAGGGATGAAAGAAGGAAAGTGGGTAATTCCATTCAGTTCTAGAAACATAATCCATACAAATTTTAGGTTGATTTGAAAAAAGATAAGTTTCATGTGTGACTGAAGAGGATGAATCAAATATTTAATTTCCTTAGCACACTAGAAGAGTCTAAAGTTGAGTTGGAAATATATATGCTGGAGGATCTTGCATGCTAATGGTGGGATTTATTAGTTCAGGATAAATTGGTCTAAATCAGTGCATGAGATGATTTTAAAGAATCATAAAAAAAACAATATTATCCTCACACGTTATGGATTTCAATAACAGTGAACTTTTTTATGTTTAATCATTATAATCTCTTAACGGCAGAGCTTGTGACTAAATGTTTTAATTAAGTCCATTTTCACTGAAAGTTGTTGCCAGTTCATCCTTGAGTGAACAAATTTTTGAATTAGATTTAATTTCGAGATTCTATCAAATATATTTTTGCTTTTTATAATGGATTATAAAATTATTGTCAATAGAGTGATTGTGGAAGAAATGGACATCTTTGGTGGTATTGGTGTGGGAAGCCTGATGATCACTATATGGAATGGTGTGAACTATAATGTTGGGAACAAGTGGAAGTGGGAAACCTATTTCAAGGGTAGTGAGATGACTCTAAATCTGAGACATGGATCCATTAATCTTCCTCCAAACCCAAAGCTTAATCCTTGATGTTATCAATGTGGTTTTTTGGGCCACATGATGGGAGATTGTACACGACCACCTAGAGCATGAACCAACTACAACCATTTGGGGAATTTTCTGTGCTATTATTGTTGTGCTCCAATTTCTTGTGTTAAGGAAACATCTCATGTTTTGTAAAAGTCATATGATTTGATATGATGAGTGTAATAAATACCGCAAATAAGTTGAACTCGGCTAGAAATGGAGATTCTAGGATGACCTTGACTTGTCAATAAGGGAAATTTATTGATTTAAATTAAGAAAAACTTATAGTGAGTAAGAAATTTTATGAAGCTGAGAACGTGAATTTGGATGATCAATCATGACCATTTATAGTGAGAGATATGATTATTTGTGATTAAACCATTAGGAGAGATTTTTTTGATACAGTTGCACCGCATTCCTTATTTATTCAAATGACATTGATTTTGGGGTTTTATGTAGAGATGCTTCCTTCTTTTTTGAATCTAAAAACACCTCTTGGTAAAAGATAATGCCATGACATTATGTGTCAATAATTTTCTAACACTATCGATGGATATAAGATTATGTTGAATTTATTTATTATTTATTGGGATATCTATGACATAATTCTTTGTATGGATGAGTTTACTATTTTCATGGCTCACATCAATTGTTATATGAGAATGGTCAACATTACGATTGATGAAGGCACCAAGTTTATCTTTAAAGGGGACTAGAATGTAAAGGCAGGTGAAACATGCTCGTAGGAACAAGATGATGGAATGATCTCATACTATTTATCTTAATTGTATTTCTAATCATTGAATGATATTTAGAAAAGTGGTTTTCCAGTAGTTTCTTATTAGTTTTCATATGTTTTTTACAAAAAATTATCATTGATTACACTAACAAGAGAATTGGAGTTTATGATTGATCTCGTTATAGGGAAAAGTCCTACCTCACTTCAGTCTTAGCATATGGAACCAATAGAATTATTAGAATTGAAATTTCAGTTGTTAGAGTTGGAATGAAAAATGGTTTATTCTTCCTAGCTTGTCTCAATAGGAAACACCAGTCTTGTTTGTCAAAAATTTGGATTGAATTCATTAGTTGTGGATGGATTATAATAATTTTAACAAAATTATCATAAATAATTGATAACCACATCCACACATTTATGATCAGTTTGGACAATTGAGTGGAGCATAATGGTTCTCTAAAATTGAATCGCAACTAGGATATCACCAATTGCTGGTTTGGAAAGTGATATTCAAAAGAAAACTTTTCGTATTAGATATGGACTTTACAAGTTCGTGGTTATTCTGTCCAGTCATAATAATGCACCAATATTCTTTATTTAATAGATGTAATATATATATAAAATATATAAATATTCTTTTTTGGTGGATTATGTGGATGAAATATTTGTGTATTTAAGGATAGGGGAAAAGAATGAGAAAGATTAGGAAAAGATTATGGGTATCATCCATGATCATTTCTTGTATGAAAAATTATGAAATTATGATTTTTGTATACAATAGGTACGTTTCTTTATCCATGGTATTTTTAAAAAAGGGTTTTCAATGGATCCAGAAATGATAGAGCCTTTCATTTCTGAAAAAAAAACAAATACAATCTTTGAGATACATCGCTTTTCCTTTATAGATGGATATTATCATGATTTTTTCATTAATATTTCTCAACTAGAATCAATTATGATAGATTTCAAAAGAAAAAAAATGCTCTATTCTAATATAATGAGTAATTTAACTTGCCTTTTTCATGAGATTAAATGTTTTCATAAATCTGCACAAATCATGATTTTCCTAGAATTAAGACAGGGGTACATGGTGTATTGTGATGCTTTGTAATCTAGGTTGGTATGTGTTCTCTTATAAGGAGATCATGTGGTTTCTTATGGAAACAAATATTTATGGTTTCATGAGAATAACTACCCTACACATTATTTAGAGTTAACTATTATAGTTCATGATTTGATAACTTTGAATCAATACGTATTGGGTCATTAATTTTCAATTCTTATGGATCATAGGAGTATAAAACATATTTTATAAAAAAGGGGTTTGGATACGAGAAAAAGAATATTAACGGAGTATCTCCAAATTTTTGAAATGGAATTTATTTAAATAGTAGGTAATGGAAATTTAGTGGTATATGTAGTAAATTGAAATTCATCTGGTCAGTTGGAAAATAGGATTTAGATCAATGGAAGTGGATGTCGATGATATCTGACATGCCCTTCTATTGTAAAGACTAAGGCGGTATTATATCGTTATATCTAGTTTTTTTATTTCATAAATTTTTAATAATGGTTAAATAGGCACACAAATCTGATTTGGAATGTACTTCTATGAGGTCATATAAAATGTTTGGGGGACTATAAAGGAGTGAAAACTTTGTGGGTGTTCAATATTTTGGTTTTAAGGTTGGATGGTCAAATATATGGCTTCTAGAGAAAACATTCACCATTATTACACAATTCAATATGGGTTTTTCATCCTGGAATATAGAAGATGTATATCTAATTTATAGCACAATTTTGGTGGGTCAAAATATAAAGGAACTTCGATGTTTTTTATTCAAGATACCTCACCTATCAGTAGGTTAAAGAAGAGTATCAGTGAATAGAAGTTATATTGTAGTCTTTACCTATTCCTATTTTGAAATGGAAGAAGAAAAACATGTATTCTGTTATAGATCATCTAAGAATAGCTTTGTAACATGATACCATATGGGTTATATTGGATTGACTCACAAAGCCATCCCATTTAATCCTAATTCATGAATCTCATATGGAAGAGGAGTGTCAAAAATATATGTTTGAGAAGTGGTAAATAGTAATGGTATACCAATATCAATAGCATCAGACTGATATCTAAGGTTGAAATCTCAATTATATAAATTATTTCAGTAATCCCTTGGGACACGGTTGACCTTGAGTATGATGCAACACCCTCAAGATTGATGGACAATCTTAAAGGTTCATAAAAAAAGTTTAAGACATTATTGTGGCTTTTTTAATGGATTTTGGTGGCTCATGAGAGGATCACATCCCATTATTAGTGTCCCCATAAAAAAGTTATCAGGACATGATACATATGTATCCTTTTGAAGAATTCTATGGGCATCCTTATTGTTGTCCACTTTGATCAGAATAAATATTCCAGACTTCATTAGTTTGACCAAGCCTTATCTAGGAGACAACAAAGTAGATACAGTTGATGAGGAAGAGAATGGAGATGGCTCAAAGTCATCAAAAACCATATTTACATCATCATAGATGAGAATGGTAGTTTGAGGTGGGTGATCATGTGTTATTTTGAATCTTTTTATAGATTTGAAATTTTCATTTTCGAAAGAAAGTAAAGTTATATTCTTGATACATATGACATTTTGATATACCTGAAGGGTTTAGTTATGTGGCATATTAGTTATATTTCCCACCACAATTCTGTGTATTGTATATTGTGTTTCATGATTCTCTATTGAATAAAACTCAACCTAATCCTTACCATGTGACTGATTGAGATCACATAGAAGTATATCAGTGTGCTTAATTGTTTCACAACCTAGAATATATTTTTGATAGGAAACATGAAGTCTTTAGTGATAAAATTATCGGTCTAGCATTATTTTTGTGTCAACATAGTAATATTAAGGATGAATCATAGGAATGAGAGATATAATTGTTCAAGCAAAGGCAGAAATCATTTCACGGAAATTATGTTTTTTATCTTTTCAAGGATGAAAAAATCCAAATGGTTGGTATAATTATGAACCCAAATTTTTTTGGTAACGGATGATTTTCCAATGTATTTTATGTATATAATGTGTTTGGGTGATTTGGAGGTCTTTTGGAATCTTTTTCATTATTTTTTATAGGTGATATTTTTTTATCACAGTTTGTACAAACTGTTTAACACCCATAGACAAACATTCATAGTGTAAGATTAGGATTTGAGTAGGTTAAATGTTAGGAATGAATTTTTGGAACCCTATGAGGCCTCATAGAAGAAACAAATCATTTTGGTTCAGAGAAATTTTCAAGGTGTGTGCAAGGTTTTCCAAACCATGTGAGATAACCGTTTATAATGAAATGTTAGTTCTAAAATCAATTTATTTTACTTTATTTTGATATTTAATTGATATTGTTACTTGTATAATGACCATAAATCAAATTTAACTCTTTTAAATGTTTTTAGAGACCCTTCCCTTCAATTCTGAATAGATCCGTTGTTTAATCGTGGTGCATTCAAAGATATGTTTGTTTGTAAGTCTCTGTTCCTCGTGGGTTTTCTTAGATATCCACCATTTACCTCTCTTATATTCATAAATATAGTGTATTGGGAATATATATATGATATTTTATTCCAATAATAATGATATATTACATCCTTTTTGTTAGGGTACAATTTTTAAGGAGAGTTTTATATATTTAACCCCATTTTGTAAAATAATATTTGCATTGTTCATTTCCAACATAGTTTTTAAGGAAGGTGGCTTCACTCTCGAATCATTGTTTTTATAATTGAAGGAATAGTTTCATATTTTACAAACTAAATTTAATTTATTGTGAGATTTATGTGAAAGGAATGGTTGAAACCCTCTTTAGTGATGTCTTGTGGAATTGTGAAATTTGGTTGTTGACAAAAGTGCTTGGTTTTTGGATTTTAAAATATGGATTTGTTTTGATTCAGGGAAATGGTTTGATGGATGTATTTTCAAAAAAATAATTTTTTTATTTAAATAGAATGAAATTTTTGATTTGGAATTGGGTATCAAAATAATGGATAATGTGTGTCCATGTGCATTGGGACAGATTAGGGTATGATGTTTTATCTATCATTTGTGGGATGGATAAGGTCATAAACATTCCACTATCAACATGGTTCTCCAGGTAACATGTTGGTGGATTTCTGAATTTCAAATCAAGATTATAGGGAGTTCCATGGTTTTATGTATGGTTGGAGTTTTTGTTAAGGGTAATTAATTATTCCCTATTGATAATTTGACAAATGGTTTTGACGAGTCATTTTGTTGCTTTCGTTGAAATTTTTTTTCGGTGAAACTGCTTGGCTGTGATATAAAATATTAAAATGTTTTAAAATGTTTTATTTAATTTTTTATAAATGTTATGTAATTCTAAATCCTATTGGTCTGAGTAGGAAAGTGATTTAGGGATAACCTACTGAGTTTCATTACACACCCCCCTTCTTGGGAACTTTGGAACATTTATAGATTTCATTAATCTGGACACATGTAAAGGTAATGTATCAAATTTATTTTTTTATTCTTCATGATTAATTAAAAAAGATAATGTATTTGGAGCTAAGATAATGTTTGGAGTTACTATGATGCTGTCTTTGGAGCCTTTGAGATTTTTTTTCATTTTTTCTTCCACATTTTATTTTTCATTTGGTCTTTGTTTCTATTTGCCACTTTTATATGGTTTGGGCTTGGTTTTTATGCTTTTAGTTGTACCAAATTGTTATCATTCATCATTTTATTGTTGTTTATGATGTTTTTGTTGGTTATGGTTGTTTTATTTTCTAGGGAGAAACCATCACACTTTTGTTTTGAATCCATTGGAATTTATTTCCATCCAATGGTGTCTTGGAGATGTCTGGTAATGTATAGAATCAATTCTTCCTTGACTCAAGACAATGAGGAGGTTTGGGATGTTAAAAATCATTTTTCAAATATTTTGATGTCTCTTGGAGGATAATAATTATCTACTACTATTTATGAAATAAAAACATTGAATATATGATTCTTATTCTATTTTCATCATATTTCAAATTGAAATGTGAATCCAAAAAATGTAATGTGACATTAGAAAGGTATTGTGAGAGGTTTTCCATAAATTTCTAATATTTGATTTAGTTTCATTTATTATTAAGAGTCTATGGTTAGTGATACTATCCAGGAATATATAAGATGATGTATCCTCAAAGGATCAAAACATTCTAAAAGTATTAGGTTACTATCTCTTTACATTCATGTATGTCCATGAGGGGAAATTGATATTTTTGTGAGTAGATCAAACTTTAGAAGTTCATAGTAGTTTTTTAAAGTGAAAATTAATCATAAAAATTACTACACTAATTCACACCCTTCTTAGTGGAGGAACCAAATAAATGTAAATTTAACTAATATTAGATATTTTCTTCCCCTATTAGATCCAATTTTCTTTTGTGTATATATTTTATAGATTTTTTTAATAGTTATAATGTTCCAACATTCTATGAAATAATAATCATATTTTGAAGAATAGGGTGTAATCATATATTATATCCTATGTCCCTGTTTTAATAGGTGATGCGAGAATGTGTTTTTCTCCCATTATAAGATATGTTAAAATGATTTTTTATAAAAAAAACATGGAGCATTATGGAAATCCTCAGAATGAAATTCTGATGTCATTTTTTGAATAATTTTATAATTATGTGACCATACATCTAACTATTAAAGAGATCCTGAATAAATTAGAGAGAAAACATGAGGAAAATATAAATGAAAGGTAATGCAACTTATATAATTGGATAATGTTATTTAAAGAAAAAAATATTGTTGAGTATGAATATGTTGAAGACTATTCCATATGGGTGAATGAATTCTTTATAAATATTCAATAATATGATGAGAAGATCAACGATTTCACATTTTTGAATAAGTTTATGAGAATGATTTTAAATAGGCCTGATCGTAAGATATAAACACTTGAAGGCAGAGAATACCTTCCACTCGATGAGTTATAAAACATGTTCATACCATTGAAAATAGGAATTCTACAATATTTTAAAATGAATGTGAGTGTGGAAATGCATTTTGAAGCTATGTGGAATGGTAAAATTGATAATGGATATGAATTTGTAGGCTTAGGTTAATATGAAAATGAATAGATAAATTAAGACTATGAATGTATCAATGATTTTTATTTACAATATATTTAATAAGGTATAGATAAAAAATAAGGTAATACTATCACAAAGATGCTACAAATTCAATGAACATGGGAATTTTTCCATAAACTATCTAAATATGATGGGTACATATTTTAAGTCTAATGAATATTAAAAACAAAAATGAAGATAGTGGATGAAAAGTTAAAAAGATATTTTTAATGATGTAGGAAGTAAGATGTGGTTATTAAGAAACAAAAGAATAAATCTTTTAATTAAATAAGTTGAATAGATCCATTCATCAAGTCGTGAACCAGAAATTGAATCTAGTGATAAATTTACTAAATTTACTGGTGAAGTTAAAAAAGGTTTTGATAGTTAATGTAGTATATATGATGAGTCAAAACCTAATGAGATAGAAAATCAATTAACATGATGAACAAGAAACATTTCACTAGTAGAATACAAAGATATTGAAATAATAAAAACAACTAGTTAAAGAAAACCAAAATTTAACTAATGATAAAAATGAGTGTATTAATTGGGAGGTATCATAAATTAATGAAATCCAGGGGCTCAAGTAAAATACTTCTAAACATGATATGATAAAAAAATATCATTATGAAAATTTTATTTAATAAAACAACCCATATCGACGTTAAACAACCACCAATTTGGACTTATATAAGGTCTAAAATTCATTCTTGATCACCATGTGACAGCGATAAGTACCAGGGTATCAGCCAAAAAACCATGTGAATGATTTCACTATTAAATGAAAACACAAAATGCATCATATATAACAAGATAAAGTTAAAAAAATCACATCATGAAATTATAAGTGCATAACAATGTTACATAAAACATTTATATGGTGAATCCCTGAAACAAACCAATTCATGAAAGAATGATGAAACAACATATCTATGTGACCATCCATCACCCCATCCCCACCCACCAAGAAAGATACATCGATCCATATAATTAATTTTACAATATAAAATCATTCCCTTTATAAAGATCCTAAAAAATAATGTTTTCATACGCAAAACGTCATATATTAGGCACGGGTAAAAGACCCAATAGGGTACCACTATAAATCTACAAAATTTCATTCTTAATCGAACTTCTAGTTATATCATAAAAATAGGATTTGATAGAAATTTAATTCTAAAAAATTTATCATGAAATATCAAATTATTTTCCTTTAAAATAATCAATATTAATGAAAACATTAAAATAGAAATAAAAATGAATGATAACATAGAGGGAAGTTGTAAAAAAATAACAAAAAATCTCAAAAAATAAACATGTGATAATTAAGGCATGAAGATTAATATTAGGAATAAACTACTAAAAATGGGATATAGTCTATGGGAATAAAAATCATGGACACATATGGAATATTAAACTGAAATATTATGAATCCAAATGATATCATATCTTACTATAGGATCCCTATATCGGAACCATAACCCCTTCTAATTCCACAATCACTAATGTTTGCATATGTTTACAACCTGTTTCGCCCTATGTTACCAATGTGTAATATTTTAACAATATATTCAATTAAAAGGTTCCTAAATATTTGTAAATTTATTCCAAAATTAATGACTTATCATTTCCAATATTAAAAAACCATTTTTTGAGTAAAAAATAAATAATTCATTTCATATAATACATGATGTTCACAAAACTATTTTTAATGAAAACTTCCTTTTAAAATCATTTTCCATAGAAATAATGATGTATTTACTCAAAATATATCTCATATTTATAAAATAATCTATTTTAACATGAAAAAATTGAAATTATAATAATAATAAGGCAGTCTATAAGAATGAACTATTTTACAAAGATACCTATCATGCCAATAGGGAAAACTAGGATGCCTTCAAAACCAATGAATGAAAATGATGAGATTGGGTATTCACAAGCCAATATCCATGAAAAACACCCACAATTATCTATTAAAACCTCTATATGCAACCATGATAACCCTTATGTTTTTAACAACATGAAGGAGTAGAGATATCAAGGGGTGATATTGAAAGAGAATTATAAAACATGTGTAAATTGGAACATTTCCTAACGAGATAAACCAAGTTAGAGGGAGAATTTCCCACAATCCAATAGGATACCTTCCTAGAACACTTTGGAATGGATATTCTATGATCATGAGAGATTAAGGTGATATTGTTTTCAATATATAAGTATATTTGAATAATTATTTAATTTTAAGAATATTTTATGGGTTTCATAGTTAAGTGACCTGGTTAGAAGAACCATGTGTAAAACATGTGGTTACTAATGACCCTAAAAATATAAAATAGTAGTTAACTAGGAACGAACAGGCAATTATAAAAAATACGCAAAAATTTTACAACAATCTCAATACCAAAACAAGTAATTTTTATTGTTTGTATGAAAAATAACACTATCAGACAAACCATTCTAGAACTGTGGAAAATGTAACTAGAGTTTATAAATACATATTACACGATTACCGCATGGTTACAACTTACCAATAATAAGACATGTTCCTAAACTTTTCTCCAAGATCACTAAAAACACAGATCCAAAACTTCATAAGGACTATAGAACCGTACGAGAGTCAGACAATGTGTAATATAAAACCAAAATATGACTTGTTGTGTGTCACAATTTTCCCCAAAATTCCACATTGAAACCCTATAAATAACTCAGGATTCGAGACTCCTCAGGATATAACGACACTAATATATCATTAGAACTACATTACCCCATGTCTGGTGTTTATAATATCTACACTACCAAATTACATGGGATGAGGGAATAATTTTATAGTGCAAAAATATATTCAGATGATCTATAATCTAAACTTGCTACTCAACCATGAAAGTGTCATGATTAACGAAAACATATTGTAATTATTTCACATGAGAAATGTCTGGTAGTTATTTACTTATATAAAATGGAGGAAACATGTTCCAAATCAATGTAAATCATTATGTTATGTCCAACTAATATTAATCCCATCCAAGTTATCCATCTATCTTGAAAGGCCCAATAAAACATAATTCCAAATTATTTTTTCTCCAAATGATGATGTACCAAACAAGGATACACCATGAGAAAAACCTGATTTCATACCATAATCTCTAATGAGAAACAATGATGGTATATATAGAAAATTTAAAAAAAATACTAAGCTATCACTAACCCCATTCCGATGAACTGTACCATTTTTGTTCTCAATTAAATAAGATTCAGTCTAGAAAAATTTTACAATCCCAACTCTTCCCATAAAATGAATATCTAAATTGCCTCCCATAAAACAAATAAAAATGGAAAATTTTAATCAAATATTGATAATTTTTTTTATTGGTGAAATCAACCATGTTTAAATTATTTTCCCAATAACCATAAAAACAAAGAATAAAATCCTAAAGAATATCTTCTCGAATTTGAATAGCTTACCCAATTTTTTAATCTATCTATGGATGATACCCCATTATTATATTCAACTGGGTACCCATTTACTCTTGTAAAACATTGAAAAAAGATTTAATACAAATGAATATTTTAGAAAAAAAATATTAAGTACTCCACAGATCGCACAATATCTTGGACCTATTGGTTTTTGATCTCTTCTACCTTTATCATCTCCTTAATAGGAATTAAATAAACTGATTTCTTTAGTTGATCAATGACCAGAAAAATTTTATTTTTCAATCTAGAAATATATTATAAAATTAATATGAATTATAAGGATATCTCACCACATTTCCTTCCCATAATGGGTAATGGATGAAAAAACTGATAAGATGTTGGTTCCATGGAAATGTATTCTAGAAAGTAAGGCATCAGGATATAAAGTCAACAATTGATTTTATTATCCCCAGAATCAAAAACTAATGTCTCAAATTATTATAAATCATAGTGGTACTAGTATTTATAGACTAACTTGACTAATTTCCTCAATAAATGAACTCTTTGATCATAGTAATTGGAATTACTTATATGACTTGTAACCAAAAGAAACCATCCATAGCTCAAGACAATTCACTCAAGGTCTCTCTACCATAATGGATTTTCCAAAAAATCTGACAATTAGGGTCAATATCTTTTATATGATGAATTAAATCAATAAATTATATATCAAATTTCTTATATGGAAAAAATACCATCCCATCATCATCTTCAACAGCCAATCATGTATTGGAAAAAATAATCATCAATGATCATTCATCATCTATTTTCATCTAGGCTTGAAATGTTTATTTCCAACTCAATACAACTTTTAACACATTACCTTTTATATGATTCTATATAATATTTTAAATAAAATTATTGTGATATTCAACAAAACATATCTATCATATGTTGAGATATCTTTATTTAAATATATACTTTAACTCTAATGATCCAAATTTATAGTAAACCAATAGTTGAAGAGATTGTGGTACAAGACAAAAGGTTATTGTTTTCCATATATAACTCAACTTCACGTGTAGGAAAATTAAGCACATTAGGGAACAGTTGGAGAGATCTTTAATACACCAACTACCCCCCTTACATAAGAAAACATACTACCAAAGAAAATATTGAAAATTGATTAACCGAAATCAGATTATATACGAATTAAAACTAGATATCAATTCAAACATACCTCCATATCTTCAAATGATATTTGAAACATATCATACTATTTTTACATGAAATATATATGGGCCACTCTATCATTGGAGTTAAAAACATAGAGAAATCACAAACAAAACACCTGTAATAACCCAGTAAAACCATGATTGTTTGAATATATAATATATTTACGAGTTTATCTCATGAAATAACCACCTCAATCATTTCAGGATCCACAAGAATTCCCCTCCCAAATATAATTTGGCCTAAATACATAACTTATTATTTCCAAAACTAACATTTGAAAATATTTCAATATAGATAATTTTGTTTTAATGATTCGAGACAACTATCTAGATGACCCTGATTTTCTTCTTTTTTATGGAAATACACCACAGTATCATCCACACAAATAATCATTATAGATTCCATGAATTAATGAATGATCTGATTCATATGTTATAATTTTAGGAGGATTATTAAGAAAATTGAATAAAGAAATACTCATACTGACTATATCTAATCATGAAAGTTTTCTTAGGAATATCCTCCTATCAGACACATAACTGATGGTACCCTCATTGAAGATAAATCATAGAAAACTATCAAGATCCACTAAGTTTTAAAATAGATCAAGAATCATATGAATAATGTAGTTGTTATTAATATTTTTTGTTCTTTTAACCCTAATCCACATATCCAGTTCCATAAACACTAACTTTACATACTAGCTTTGAGATCAACAATATAATCATAGACATAAATATCCCAAAACATAAAAAATTAAATTAAATATTACATTTAAAATATTAAATAGACATTTTAGTTTTAGAAAATTATATAGTTAGGATAGAAATGAACTAAAAAACCCGTCTTTATCAACTAATGGATATATTTCCAATATATATGAAACTAATTAATCTATAGTAAGTCTTTTTCATCTCCCACCATTTCTCACCAATAAAATAATAATTAACATATATTTATTATTATTATTTTTCATGACCAAGAAAAATAGAACAATAACAGAGGGTGAGTTAAAATTCTTAGTAAGGGGAAACATTAAAATATGGAAATCATACAATAAATAAAGAATATATATTATTAATGGAATAAGTAATCATTATAATTTGACAATAAACTAAAAGTAGGTGTATAATATATTAATGGTTGGAATTGAAAATAAATAGATCACATGTGTAACAATAAATGATTCCTTAGTTATAAAATAAATAATTCAAAACAACTAATTTCATTCCCTAATCTAATACATCACGATGATAGACATTACTATCGTACCATCAATTCTTTGTGTCTAAGAAATATCTTATTCTAGAATGAAATACATCAAATAACTAAACATGATAGTCTCATGAGATATAACCATGCATCATGGAGAAATAAATTGTTAGGTCCCATCAGTCACTTGTTTATATCCAAGGCATTACTCATATGGGATAATGAATAAAGATTATACAATCATATTTTACTTCATTAATGCATTTTGGGATACCAATATACTATACTATAATAATTTCTCTATGTCAATAAAAGGGATAACATGATCATAATATATTTAGAGAATGAAGTTTGATGGTTAAACAATCCATAGTAAAAATTTTAGAGTAATCCATAAACATCCATATTAGAATATTAATTATAATAATTTTCAATATTTCCACAATTAATTTATGTATTAAAGCTTGGTGAACACACTTCAATCAAATGATTGGAAAATAGGGTATTCAAAAATCAAAGTTATTGGAAGGAAAATCATGCTAATAAAAGTGGTTAATTTTAATTGATAAATGTAGTGATATAATATTTATTTTATAGAAAATGAAATTACATAATCAAGCAAGAAATATATGGTGGATGGGTTCAATTGAATATATCACTAGTGTAATAATGTAATATAGTAAGGATGATGAAATGGATGAAAAACATCCATAAAAAAGATTTTTTTTAACATTTCTCACTAGAATGAATAAAGAAATAGAATTGTTTCATAATATGTGTTCAATAACCCATATTATAGATATATATTTATTATAAAATAATTGATATTATGTGAGTGCAATGAATTTAAATAACTTTGAATTAGAAATGTAAAATGTATGTGGAAGCTTAAAGGTTATTTTATAAATAGTTTTTAAAATTGATGTTGAATTAAATATTACATGATTCCTTAAAAATTAATATTTTAAATGAAGTAGTAAATGATTTTAAAAAAGAAATATCTAAAAAAGAATCTGAAATAAAATATCATTGAAAATGATGAAATTTTTTCTATAGGAAATAGAGAGAAATAGAATAAACATTTTATTATGAATGAAACATTTTTTATACTTTGAAATAAACATTATCGAAAACCCAAATTATAAAATGAGTAAAAAACCTTCATCATTTAAAAAAAATTACAAAATAATATTTTAATGTAACATGTAATAAAATAGTATTATGTGAGAACTCATGAATGGATGAAAAATGTTCATAATAAAACATCATAAATTAATTAAATGATATTTGAGTAATCTACATCCATACTGGGAAACAAAATCCATGGAGAATAAAATATTTGAAAGGGGTCTTATGTGGAAATCATTTAAAGAATAAAATAAAATAAAAATCAATGGAATGAATGTACCAAAATTATATGATTTGTGTTTTTGGTAATTATCATACATCAATTAATTAAAATTGAGTACCCAAAACTCTTAAGATTAATATAATATATCATTAAAAAGACATTTGAAGAAAAGATCATGATTTTGATTAGAAAATACTAAGAACTAATATGAAATAAATTCTAGAAAATTCATGGGATAATAAATAAATAGAACACCATACAATTGAATCATGGTGTAGAACATGTTACTTGTATCAAATAATCAGAATTATGATGTAGAAAACCCAAACATGTTATCCTAAATTCCCCAAATGTAAACTAAACCCTTGTATAAAAAATATAGCTATATTAATCACATAATAAATAAAATTTATCATTTCAATGTTCATTTATATTCAATATATATAATCATTCTCTATAATATTTCTAATTATTATTTTCCCTTATTTTCTCGAATAAGATGTTTATAGATTGATAATTTTACTAGTTATATAAAAAGGTTTTTTGTATTAATTCTTGATAAAAGTTCATCATTACATGATCATAAAAGGTAATTGATTAGATTTTTCATTATTATTTTAAAATAATAATTTCATTTCATCATTGTTTTGGTTAACATCAATTAACATTAAATTGGTGATGATCATGTTTTAGTGATTATTATCAAATCAAATGTGTTATATTAATTAATGAGTTTAATAATAATGCTACCATTTGAGAATGGAAGAATTTTTTTAGATATTAATATTATATAATAACATTATTAAATTTCCCTTAGTAAACCATGATATTAATTCATATAATTATTCATGCAGTTTGTTAAAGGACCCAAACATAAATACACCATGATTGATTTTTTTTAAAGGTGAAGGATAAAAATACCCTTTATCAAAAAATAAACACAAATGTGTGGATGGGAGGTAATAAAAGACACAAAAACACAAATAAAGAAATAAATTATGTAGCTTGAGACTGATTACTCATGCTATGAAATGATGTGTTCCCAATGCGACTATAAGGATGTATACCTCTTTTCTAGGTTTTCACATGTATCTAAGGGCCATCTCCATCATCTGCAAATCCAACATCAATGTATCTATTCATGTATTTTGGTTTTCACAATCTATGCATCAGGGTCCCCATGTATCTTCAATTCATCATTCTTATAATGATTCATAATATCATTTTCCAGAATAATGACAACAAGAAACTAAAAAATAGAAAATATAGCTTTTGATCCATTACTTTTAGATAGAGATGAATCAACAACTGCAATAGAATCCATGACTAGAACTGGAAATGAGAGCGTGACAGTTCCTTAAGGAGGAAAAAGTGAATTTTTAGTTTTTTTAACTGGGGTATGTAATCCATATGTACATATCTCAATGTTTTGAAAACCTACATCACCATCCATCCTTAGGTCTGAATAGGACAAGTGGGTTTTCACCCAATGGAGACAGAGACATTCATATGCCTAAAATGAAAATGATGATGTTGTTCGCAATCCAAAATGGAACCATATTTAGTTGTAAGATCCTTGGTCCTATTCAAGTCCTCTAATTTTATAAAATGAGAAATGGATATATTGTTATGTAAACAAAGAGAAGCATGAATATTATCATCAAAATAAGAATAATTATCTTGTTTAGTGTATATTAGTGTTATATTTCATGATTTTAAGGAATTATAGGAATAATATAATATATATGCTATTATTTCCTCGTAAAAAGATAAAATGATTTTCTCATAGAACACTATTTTGGACTTTTTAATTTAACTAGGCTGTTTATTTATAATATTTTTTTAAAGGATGACCTATTATTCAATTAAAAACAATATTACTTTGATTGGAATAATATTTAAAAATTTTAAAATATTTTTATTATACAAAATTTAATGTAGTGATTAATATAAAAATTGAAATTAATTAGTCTATAGAGGTTGTATTGAATATTTACACATGACTGATTATTTCATTTTGCAACAAAAAAATTAGTTTATATTATTTTTATCATTTTAGAATAACAATTATGTTATAGATATAATAATATCTTATTAAATTCAACATTATGACTAGTATATGAATGTTGTTAAGTAAATAACCACATTATCTCATGTATGTTGTAGTCCGCACATACACAAAATTAACTTTTTTTCAAAATAGGAATTTTAAAGGTGGTTAATTCTTGTAAAATTATAATAAAAACATAAAAGTATACAAATTATACTACAGATATCATTATAGTATTGTGTTATAAATTTTGAAAACATATAAATGTATAAAATGAAATAGAAATGAGAATGGAAGATTAGAAATTTATACATCACATCTTGGATTAAATCGTTACAAAGGGGGTTAATCATTTGAGAAAATGAATTATGAGAAGAATATAACCTTTTGATTCTTGAGAGGAATCTTTATGGGGTGTTTGTTAATATTTTGGGAAAAATTAAATGGAATTTAACCTGAAAAGCTCAGTCAGAGGAAAGACACTAACCATTTATTATGAAAGGAATTGTATAGTAAACAAGAAAAATAAACTATAAAATACAATTATATATCATAAAAGTCATACCCATCACCACAACCTTGAAGTATGACTTCCTCCACAGTAGCCTATTACCATTCGTAGCTTTTTTAGTTCATCAGAACCTCAGTATACTTCCTTCATAGTTTCAATTTTTCTAAAGACATCAACTTTTTAGAAGATTTCTTGACATAGGACCTAGTTGAAACTGACATTGGCATATCCGAAAAATCCTTCCCTGACTTTCTTTTAACTGGGAGAGGCTCCTCATTTCTAGACTTCTTCCACCCATCCATGACAACACCACTATAGGAAGGCTTGACCAAATCACTATGATATTCTTTGTCACTCTTTGAGAAATCCCCCCATTTTCAAGTAATGAGGATAACTTGGAAAGAATCAATCACATTATGGTACTTCTCTTTTCGACCGTTTGAGTCCTTCAAACACAAACATAGTGGAGACTCCACAAAACCAGCATCAACCACCTTCTTCATTGAATCATCTATAACAAGCTGCATGTTGTTTCCTTACTTCATTTGAGAACTCCCCTTCATCTCATCATGTTCCAATTATGGAATTCAGTTACCAGTATCAATTGTGATATGAAAACCATGATCAAAATGAAGCTTCATGTTAGGCTCCTTAACAGCTGGACAAAGTGGAATTTCACCATTGGTTTTCCCATGATAGAATAAACTCAATGGAATCTCTCCCACCTTCAACCCAACATCACCATCTTTAATCAGCCAACTATCTTCCCTACATACAACACACTGATCAAATCCATTTTACCCATGATGCATCATAGACCTTGAAGGAACAGACACTAATGAACTACCTCCAAATCCATTAATAGGACCAACTACATCCATATCAACATGATTCACACCTGCTCTCAAGAAACGATATTGCTTCAACCTGTCAAACACCGCCGTAACAGCCGGGGTAGAGGGTGCCCACACCTATTTTCCCAATGCTAAAACATCAAATCCAGGGGTAGTGCCAGGCTTATCAGCATCAGTGAGCATTTTTCCTTGACCTGAGACCCTAACAGGCAACTTCATCAGAGTAGGTGGCCTTCTTTTCTTGCCTCCACAAAGACAGTTACCATCCATATGACCCTGGAGAAAACAAATCGAGCAGTATTCAGACCAATATTCAAAAAAATAGCTTGCATTTATCGGAACGCCTCGCCAATAGTAATACAAATCCAATCAACTGGTGGCATCGACAAATCCACCTCAAAATTAAAATACAAATTAACCGAGTGACTCACAGAAGAGGTGCGAGCATTAGAACAGTGAAATCAAACCACCAGGTTCCCTAACATACGAATTGTGGATGGATTTTGAAAAGGAAAAGGAAGATTAGGAAGACATACACAGGTCACCAGGAAGGAGGGTCCCAATTCATACAAAAGTCAAATGGCCATTAGAGAATGAAAAATTTACATCTATTGCATCTTTGAGGTGATCTGGACCATCCAATAATTATTTATTCCTCTAAAGAAAATCGTATCATTAGGTGATGATTATCAATCAGACCCTCAACCAGGCGGTCTTGAAAAACCTAGTTATTAAACATGAAGCGATCAAACTCATCAACTGAAGGCCTTTAATAAATATATCAAGCTACCTGGATCAACATAACTTCTAATATGTCAAATATGGGCTTCTAAATTAAACCCAACATTTTCAAAATTATCAATTATCTTATAGAATAAACATTTCATGAATGAAAAAAAGTGAATTTAATATAAAATTCACAATTACATAAAAACAATTTCATTAATGTTATGTTACTTTAAAAAAAATGGTATTTTACACTATTCACCTAAAAACCATTCCTCTGAAAAATCACATAAATCATTCATAAGAAAAAATTATAATTATAAGTCAAAAAATGATTAATTTTTAAAAATAATTTTATAATATTTAGGAATTTAATATTATAATAAAAATACTAGATATAATGAAAACTATTTTTCTAAAAAATAATTTTTTTGATCGTTAACCATTCTCATTCATATTTCATCTCATTTAATAATTAAATTATTATTAATCAATTATTCATCTAAAATATATTTTATCACCATTAATCATTATTTTCCTAAAATAAAAATTCATAACTCATAAAAAGAAAATATTCCGAAAAATACATTTCTAAGAAAGAAATGACCGTATTAGTCATTTATGCTACACAAATTCAATTTCATTCATATTAAATGTAACCATTAATTTTCTTCTATAAATATTTTATAAATTGGTTACTCCCATTCATTCTAGATAATTTAATTTCTACCTTTTTATCATACATATATATTTTTATATTAACTTAATGTATCATAGTTGTTTTTGGTTTGTTGTTGCATATGGAGAATGATGTCAAACAAATTGAAAATCTTAAAGGTAATTAAATATAGAAATTTCATGGTGAAAGAATAATTGTCTGGTTAAGATTACAGTAGTTAGAAAAATCATAGGATTCAAAATTCATTATTTTATAGGGGAACTAGTGAAGCCTAAGGTGAATCATTTGGTCAACTAAATCCTTTGGCATCAATGTCCTCCTGCTAAAATTTATATTCCATAAACTCATTGGGATCCATAAGATGAGATAGTAAGAATATGGGACACATCCCTAGAAGTATTTCTTTATTAAAAAAAACTTCTCCTAGGGTTGGTAAATCATTTAAATATTCAAGATAGAAATTAGGTTACCGATTCAACATTATAGAAATCATACCACATTAAATCTAGTTGAGGTTATTAAGAAACATCTGTAAAAATGGGTTTGAGATCATTCACGAATCAGGAAATAAATACCTCACTATAATAGATATAGGATCCCAATCATCATGATAATCTGAGAAACCCCATTAAATATTTAAACTAATCCCATATATTATAAAAATAGATCTAGTCCATAAAAAATACCATCTAATTCATGTTAATGATGAGATATAAAATTTCAAGATCAAGGAGTAACATATTCAACATGAACTCACGGTCAACGATGAATACCCATAACATGAAATACTGAAAACAATGATCATTCCTCTTTCACCAGGTAGTGTAATGATTTATCATAATAAGAATAATCCTTAACAATAACCCCAATAAGTTAATTATTATATATTATATAAAACATTTAGATATACTAGAATAAAATAAATTCTAGGAACATAGGAAATAACTAATCATCATTACTCTCATTATAGATGGATACACATTATCTTCCACTAGTAAATACTCCATGACAGAAAAGAATATGTCTTCATGCCCTCCATGATTCTTTTTCAATTCTTGATTATCACCCATATCATGAGAATTTTATCCACCTTATTTTATGACATCTTATCAAGCTTGGGATAATTTATTGTGGGAGGATTCAAATATTCATCATTGGGATACTTTTTTGGGAAAAACATTTAACCTGAATATTTTTCCATAATGGAGAAAAATCATTGGTACTAACAAACATTCATTCTTAATATAGAATAGTCATCCATATTAGAAACATAAAACTTGGTGTTGTCCAGAAGAATCCCTAATAAATTATCATGATGACAATTTATCACCAATTTAACATGTTCTTTTGAAAATAAAGCACACTCTGGCTACCCCAACATCAATAGATTCTATAATAATACATATAATCCAAAATAATTAAAACATTTACATACCCTCTGTATGAACTACATCTGATAATTTATGTAGACACAAGCGAATATATATCAATAGAACCATAGAAATCATACTCATCTCAAAGTATCTATCCTTGGGGTAGTAATTGGTTAGAATATCTAAACATATATGAACCAAATCTGTGAAATGAGTAGAATACTCCATCCATGAATGTTTTCCTTGATCCATAGTAATAAAATCTCTTGTCTTTATAAATCACAACATTGCTGGATAAATATACTTAATGAATGAATTATGAAAACTAGTTCAACTTAGGTATTCAAGTAATTTAGATTAATAAAAGTAATATAACCATTTAATTATATGAATTTTAAGAATATAAATTCAAACTCCCATCTTAGATTCCTTCAGAGACTTCCAAAATAAAAAATACTATGTATTCTTTCAATACATTCATTGGTTTCATGAGGTCCTTTTTCACTTCAGAAGACTGATGGGTTTTATTTTATAATCTCAAAATATTGATACACCATCATATATTAGATTCTACCACCCACTGAACATTGGAATTTAATAGTTTATCTTACGATTTCCCCTAAAGAAAGGATGACAGGAGGGTTAACTTGCGAGAAATTCATTATAAGTCCTCCCCTCATATTTGAAGCGATTTTTTAGAGGCATTATCTATTAAAATATAGTTGTATAACATAATTATATTAGGAAATAATTCTATGAAAAAAGTTAAAAACTTCAATAATCCATATTAATTTTCATAAAAAAATATTTAAAGAAATAATGATTCAACGAGTGAGAGAAAATAGTATAAAAAACAAATAGGAAAAAAATGCCAAGTTTTATGCAAATAAATCAAAAATTATGAGTAAAATAAAGATGAAAAATCCATGACCACCCATAAAGAAACAAAAAGAGATGTGAATAGTTACCATAATGTCAAATGAATATTATTGATCACCATGGGAAGGAATCAAGCACCTATGTATCAATACACAAAACCATGGGAATGGTTTTGAAAGAACTAATTATTGGAATTTGGTATAAATCCTCTAATTCTTGGTCTTATTGACTTTTATGGTCCTATTGAGGACGCTTAATGAGTTAATGAATATCTAAGGGATGTTTATGGCTTCTTCAAGGTCTTAAACCCAGATTTTTGGAAAAAATTGTCAGGTTTCACGGTTTGAGTATACCATGCATGGAGGATGCACTATTAGATTTATCTATGCGGATTCCATGAATTTTTAGGTATATCCATTCCAGATGATTTGCACATAGTTCCCTAAACATGTAGGTACCCGTCTTCTCTAGGTTCTCATGCAGTGTTGACCCACATTTTCGAAACTTGTGTGGCCAAACCATGTGCATGCTATGTTTTGGGTTATTTTTCTATTTTCCATTAATGATATAACTAACTTATCCCTCCTTAATTATTATTAATTATAGTGGAAATAACCACAATTTATCCCCATTTGGTACTCTTTGAATGCATAAGATAGGGATTGAATGATTTCCTTCATCTGGGATCCGATTGAGCTTCTTTTTATCACGTTGTATGTGCATCCATAAATAATGGAGTATTCTTAAGGTATTCCTCATTTCTCTTACTCTCATCCTATTTATTCTGGTGTGAGTCCATAAACTCATTTTCAGATCAACTCCAATCCAAGAAATATTTTAGGATGATAGTATATGAGTAGAGTCATGTGATTACGATTTTGTAGGACTGTAACTCATCCCTGAAGTTCATTAATGTTTGAATTTATGTGTTGGGGCCACCAATTTCATAAAGTGAATTTATTGAAGTTATATGTCTTTATTATAGTCATTAGAACAAAATGGATAGACTGTTTCCATATATGTGATTATTTCTTGGTGGTAATGTGCACAAAAATTTCCACCACTTGTATGGTGTGGTTTTATAATCGAGTTTATAGTGTTTTGATACTTGGGATAATGATCATGAATGTTTGAGATTTACCATTGTAATGGTAAACCTCATTATATTAAATGCATATTAAATCTTTTAATTTTGAATATATTATATTGTATCACATCCACTTCACCCACCCATGGTATGTGACTAAATGTATGTGATTGATTAAAATGATATTATAGAAATCATACCTATGTATATGACTTGGTCGTATTAAATATAAATGAATATTCTTTTTCATTTCCATATAACACCATACCATGTTCATATAAGGTATTGGAGTGAAACTTATTAGTTGAACTTGACTTACATGTTTTAAATTATAATATTTCATGTTACTTGGTTTTGTAAAAATAATGAAAGGAAATGCATGACCAAGAGAATATGTTAATGGAATTGTAATAATATTACTAAATTAATGGTAGTGAATTAAATTTATGGATACCAATATTTAACATGGAAGTTGATATAATTATAGGAAGACTTGAATCATGTTATCTCTTGGATTCTGGAGGGAATTACTTGGGTACTAAAGGACATCATTTTGATTCAAGGATTCTATTTTCCTTGGGTGAGACATACCTAGGATCATGATCCCTGTCTACCTCTAGATTCTTGTATAGCACCATAGGATCCCTTCATTTTTATTATAGGATGCTTCGGATAAATTCCTTGGATCCAACATGACATGAGTTTCCATGGTTACATTATTAGGATCAACCATTACTTGTCTCCCATTTTATCATGGATGTATTCCTTGGACACAGTTAGAAACATTATTATGGGAATGGCTTGGATGATTCTCCTTAGATTACACTCTTACCCCTTAGCCAGGCTCATTTTCAATTATGTTGGTGGTCCATGGGAACTAGGTTTCCATTTCCATTTGCTTGGAACCACATAATATTAATTTCTCAACCATATATTCCTTATCACATCTTAGAATCTTCACTATTTATTCTATCATGAAATGATGAACTCAAGGCTGACTATGCCTCATGTGACCAATTAATATAATTTTGATATCAATTAATTAATGAACTGGTTTCATGTTCAGATAGAAGTAAGGGGAAAATGATTGTAATTGGGTATTTATTTTTATTGTAATAATTAACGTTATATATTTATTATTTCACACTCGTATGTTTCCATTACATTGTCCAAATGTTATAGACACCGTTGGTGATGATCCAATGAGATTTATCTAACACCCTATTTGGGTTCCATTGGATCCCAGGTCGAATACATGGATACACACTACTGGAAAATGTACCTATCCCCACGGTTTTCACCAAAACCGTGGGGATAGACCCCCCCTATACCCACGGTTTTGGAAAACCGTGGGTATAGGTGAATTTTGGTGACCTATACCCACGGTTTGCCAAAACCGTGGGTATAGGGGGCTCTATACCCACGGTTTTGGCAAACCGTGGGTATAGGTCATCAAAATTCACCTATACCCACGGTTTTCCAAAACCGTGGGTATAGGGGGGGTCTATCCCCACGGTTTTGGTGAAAACCGTGGGGATAGGTCTGGGATAAAATACCTATACCCACGGTTTTGAAAAACCGTGGGTATAGGTCATTTTTGTGTCCGCGGGAAATTTTTTTTTTCCGCGGGAAGGAATTTTTTTTGCGGGAACCCTATACCCACGGTTCTTCCCTCTATACCCACGGTTTTTATAACTATATTTAACTAAATAGATATATATATACATATATGTGAAGTTAGGTTAGTGGTTAGACGTGGTGTTTGCAGCGAAGAGGTTGCGGGATCGAAACTCGGCGCCTGCATTATTTTAGGACCTATACCCACGGTTTTGAAACCGTGGGTAAAAGCCATTGAAACCGTGGAAATTCTCTATGTTTCGGTGACACGGTGGCAGGACACCTATACCCACGGTTTTCCAAAACTGTGGGTATAGGCTGGGGACCTATACCGACGGCGTTCCAGCCCGCGGTTCCCAAAACCGTGGGTATAGGCTATACCCACGGTTTTGGAGGCTATACCCACGGTTTTGAACCGTGGGTATAGGCCGTTTTTCCAGTAGTGACATGTGCTTATAATGTGAATCATATGGAATAGTACACTTCATTGCTTGTTGTATTAGTAAATAGCGGGTAGCAGATGACTGAGATGGAGATCAGGATGCTCATGATAGTTTATTTAAATACCCTAGAATTTCAACGAAATTTTGTTTCTTAATTCTTTGGAATTTTAAGAGACTGCGGTTTCGGATGGCACCTAATTTTGAGGCCCGGTGTGCCCAAAATCAATTTCTGAAATTTTATTTGGGTACATTCAGTAAATGTACGTGCGGTTTTTTCAATCATTTGAACCTGCGCTCGGAATCGAAATCCGAGGGCGTTGATGAACTCGCAGCGCCTGTAATTGCTTAAGGGGACCTTTACCACATTTGCAATTTATACGGGTTGGATGTTAATATTGGAGATTTAGAATAAAATAAATAAAAATGTGGACCACAATTTTATGTTATATCACGTAGTAATATACTAATAGGGGGAGGTTTTTGGTGGGGCCCACACCCACATAACCTCTCATGAGAGGATATTTGTGAGGGGCGGCCTGCACGAACCCCTAACTCCTCACCTCCACTCAACTCTCCAATTAACTCCCCTTCATTTATTATGAAAACTTTCCTAAATTAAAAGATCTCTTCAACTCCATCTCTCTCTATTTAATATTTTCCAACACAATTTAATTGATTATTTCAACCACTTCAATTATTTAGTTATGTTTTTTGAATTTTTAATTACATGTGTGAATAAAAAAAATAGCTTTAGCTATAAATTTATTTTGGGGAATTTGTTGGGTTGAGAGGTTTTGTAAGAGAACATTGGAGAAAGAGAGAAGAGTGTTCTTCTCTCAATGAAGAATAGTTCTCCTTTGGATGGATGTCTGATGAATGACTCTTGAGCTGGGAGCGAAGGCACTTTGTGGGAGCGACGAACGCCAACGATCGTCGACACCTTCTTCTCCACCCTTGCGACGACGTCAACAAATCTACGTCCGCCGTTTCGATATATCTTCAACACACAAAAAACCTTGAGGTAGGGGTTGTTTTTGTATAATTCTATTTATGTGAATTATACCGACAATGTTGGGAGATTAACTGTTGCGTGATTATTTTGAACCACTAATGTGGTGGGTACTGGATAACGAACAATTTCGGACCCACCGCCAACATGTTCGTGTTGCGCGGAATGTTTGGTGATGGATGAACGGAAGGGAAACGTTGTTCTGAAGCCTTCGTAGTGAAGACCGCGACCCAAGAAGGCCGTAGGTGCAGTCAGAAGCTAAAACGGACCACCAGAGAGAATCTGGTGGCCCGCAGAATCTTGGGGTGGCGCGAGTCGCCGGCGGTGGCCCCCTAGCACGCCGCCGGTAGGAATCCGCCGCGACACCGGCCGCAATGGCGGGGAGTAGATCCGGCCCACGCGGGGTCCGAGGTGACAAGGCGGTGCCAGCCTAGCGTCGTCGTTTCACAAAACTGCCCCCCCCCACCCCACCCCCACTCGGCCCAGATGGCTGAGCCGCGGCCGGCCGCGGGGTGGGCCGCGCCAGCCGTAGGGCGGGCCGCACCAGCCGCGGGGTGGGCCGCACCAACTGGCTTGGACCCGGGTTGGGTCGACCCGGTTCGGGCCGATCCAGGGTGGGTTGGTCAAGGTTTGACAGGGCCTAGATTCCCCTTTTGGGACCTCTTTCGGTTAAATGCTCATAACATGAGTTACAGATCTCTGATTTACACACCATTAGTTGTGTAGAATTTCTCGGATCGAGACAGCTGTTTCGGTATATTACAATTAAGGTTTCGGTGAAGTATGGGAATGGCAGGGCTGCTTCGAACTCGAAACCAACTGGGCCCTCAGAGCAGAAACACTTATAACTTATGGACTGGACGTCCGATTGACATGCCGTCAATTACGTTGGATTCCTTATGGTGAGACAGCTTTTTTGGAATAATCAATATGAGGTTTGGATTCAGTTGGTGTATGGTCATGTTGGTTTAGATTTGAAATCAACCGGGCCCCTGGGACGGAAATTCCAATAACTCTTAGAACGAACATCCATTCGAAGAATAATCAGTGGAAATGGTATTCGAGTTGAAAAATGGTTCCTTTGAGTATACCCCAAGGGAGTTCGGGGTACAGTTGAGATACGGTCAGGTTGGTTAATACACAAAACCAACCAGGCCACCGGGACAAAATGCCAATAACTCACAGGCCAGGTGTCTGATTGATGCGCCGTCTGTTTCGTTGAGACCCCTCTGACGATGTGGTACTTTGAGATATTTCTTTATCAAACTTTGTGACACTTGGATTATCGACCAGTAGCTCATGAGGCAAATCCTCCCGGAGACAAGAAGATGAAGTACGGAGTTTGGAGACCTTGTAGCTATAGACCTGATGACTGATTGACCGATTCGACTCAGAGGGATTCGACTATCCCAGTGGACAGAGCACCCTGTTTAGTGGCAGACCCATGGCGGACAGAGCGCCTGGTTTGGAAGAATACCCGTAGTACTCAACAGGAGGAGTAACTCTGACGGCTATTAGGGGGAGAGCCCGGTTTGGCGGCAAACCCACAGCGGAGGACCGCTCGGTTTGGCAGCAGACCTGTGGTAGTCGACAGTAGGAGTACCTTAGCAGTCTAAGGGTAGTGAGTAGCTGACGCACGCCTGTCATGGGGTGTGGCAAAACAATATTTTATTTACCTTAATATAGTATAGCAGTTTATCCTAGGTAGTCTCCCGAAGAGGAGTGCACACAAAACAAAGTAGTAACTTTTTGTTGGTTTTCTGAAAAGGATTGGTTTTAATTCATTTGAATGACTGTGAGAGGGTAAAACATCTGAAATTGATTGATTTTAACAAATGATAAAGATGGTTATCGGTTTGGGTTTCACTAGACCTAGTGTTGTGCCATCATGGTTTCCAAATTTTATATCTTCTTCTTCCTTAAACTGGTAAGAGGGAGATTCATCTACCGAGTCCTCTCTCTCCCTTGGTCAGAGAGATGTGATGAGAATTTTCCTTTCAAAAATTTTAGATTGGTCTATACTCCTTCAAATGTGTTTAGGGATGTAGAAGGTCTCTTGATTAATTAAAGCAATCCCAGTCCTGGAATTGTTGTTCCCTAATAGACCATGATTTTGACATACAATCCTACACACGTGCTTGAAAACCGCCGAGAAATCACCACCCAACCCTAATATTTTTCAACCGTATACAGATTAGAATTAGGTGGTTGGAGATGTGATCATTGACTAAAGCAATTTATAATTTCAAAATCAAAACCTAACACTGCCACATTTGAAATTTTATACTGAATTAAGTATTGAAACTAGAATAAGAAAGAAGAAATTTTATTCATTTCAAGCACAAGAACTCAAACACAACACATATGTCCAGCCTCTGCTCTTTGCGATCACTCTAATAAAAATACCCCTCCATGGATTGGGTAAGTGAGATGATGTGGGCGAGGAGAGACATTTTAATGTAAAGAAAAATAAAAGAAAGAAACAAGATGATACTGAAGGAGAATTTCCCTGAGTGTCCCTTGTCTTCCTCCCATATCTGATTGTGGTGTCTAACTATCCTCTTAGAATGGGTGAACTCATCTTTATATTGGCCAAGGGGGTGTCATCCTTCCGTCTTCAAATGTAAGATCTTCATAATTCCTCTTTAATATTTCCAGCAGATTCTGTCCACCAAAAGAATGACCATCTGCGGCCAATTTAATGGCTGAATTCTTCCATAATCTATTTTGGAAAGATATTAAAAGATATGTTTTATATTTCATCAAAAAATTTAATATTTATCAACCATGTGTGGTACGAGATATGGACTATTAATTCTGAGCATTTATTCTAGAGGAATGTTTCTTTTTTTCCTTCCCCACACTATCAGCATCCATGGGTCCCCTTAATGGAGGGAAATATTCAATCCCTTCAACACTCAAACGCCAAATTTAATATTATTTCAAATCCAATTGAAATCACCCCAATTTGAGGTGTGTAGACCGTGTTATGATCAATTTATTGTGGTGGGGTCCACGTGGTAGACCAAAATATTTGTCCACATTGATTGAATTTTTCAGACCATTTAATGGCTGCCCTAAATCCTGGTCCAAAAATACATGATGAAGACAATAAATATATGAACCGAATTAAAAAGGAATCTCATTAATTGGATTTATAATTTAAAAGATATGTGTGAATTACCAATGTGATTAAAACTGTCAATATTTCCAAATTAAGCAGTTTTCATATTTAAGCTCAAAACACTCTATAAATCAAAAATTGATGTAAATAACTCAACATGTCCAATTTTTAGGGATTTAGTCATTGAATTAAATATAAAAAATGATGAAAATACTATCTCTATCAATTTTTCCACACTAAAACTATTCTTTTCCTCATGCATAAAATCTCAACATGGAATTCAAAGGGCAGAAATGTTACCAATATTTAAATTTAAATGCAATAAAATCAAACAATTATCAATGAAAAATCAAAATTTCAATTTCCACAAAAAATATCAATTTAATTTACAATTTTTCAAAGAAACGATCAATTCATGCATTTTACTTTTCCCATTTGAAAAAATGATGGAGCTTCCAATTTCATTCATTCAAAATTCTCAATTTGTTATTATTAAACATGCCAAATCATGATATACCTACCTTTTGAATATTTTCTCTCATCACTCATGATACAATTAATAGGGGAGTTATGCTCAAATCGTGAGAACATTCTCCTTATCCATAGGTTTGTAAAGGAACTACTTTCTTCACATTATAAAGACAAAATGACCATAAAATCATGAGGACTTGCCATAAAGGTTCAAATGACTCTGTGGCTTTGGGATGGTGGGTAATAATTGAAATAATTGAAGGCCAGAAGTAAGAGGTTTTACTCTTATGTGCAATTCATGATTAATCAAGTGAACACACAAGATGAACTTCACTCAAATCTCACTACTGTAAATATAGACAGTACCAACGGTTCAAAATCGTATAAGATATGCCAACAGTTTCCCAAACCGTAGGGAAGTAAGGAGTTGGGAAAGCCCTTTACCAATGGATTAAGGAAAACTGTTGGAAAAATGTGGTGGGAGTTTTAATTTCTCAACGGTTCCTCTAAACCGTTGGCAAAAGGATTTACCAACGGTTTGGAAATTCATATTTTTGAGCTTATACCAATGGTTCAAAACCATTGGTATAGCTTTTTACCAACGGTTTATATAAACCGTTGGTATATATTCATATATGGTCAAAGCATACCAACGGTTCTAAACTGTTGGTATAGCTTTTTACCAACGGTCTAGATAAACGGTTGGCATATATTCATATATGCTCAAAGTATACCAAATGTTCTAAACCGTTGGTATTGGGTATTTTCACAAAAAACCAGTAGCTTGAATACAGCTACCTCCACTTGATACACCTACATAAAAAACATCACAAATAACAGCTATAAATAGACTTCAAACACCACAAAAAACATTGTAAATAGCACAAAAAACACATAATAACATCACTCTTCCAACCATTCCATGTACTACAATTCTCCATTTCAATCTTCATATGACAAAAACTCTTCCAATTAACCTATTTCAATTTATTGGGTTCACACATATCAATTTTTTCTTACTCAATAAGGTGATGATTATGATAGAAATTGGTGCATGAGGGGTATGTATGATAAAGTGAATTAACAATGTGGTTAATATTTGTGCATCATCTAGAGTGATGAATGAATTGCATTGAATGTGATGTGGGGGGATGTCCAGAGAGGGGAGGGGGTTGTTCAGGAAGAGGGGAGGGGAGATTTCCAGGGAGCGATTATGTGGGTCATGGAGAATGTGAAACAAGGATTTGTATTCAAATTATAGCATATCATCACATGCATTTGATGAGAATGTGCTAATAAGCTTACCAAGTCATTCATATAGTTCAAGACATACAAAAATTGAATAATCTCAAATAACATTGCATGATCAATGAAATAAAAAAGGAATGTGAAATCAACATGCCTAAATTTTCATATCATCCATGAGGTATAACATTTAATCAAATTGTAATAGAATTTTACATAAGGCATACGAGTCTCTTTTACTTCCATACACAGTGGTACAAAAGGAAAATGTTATTCATGTCCGGGGGGCTGTCCGGGGTCCACGGAGGAGAGTGGGGGGTTGTCCAAGGTCCAGGAAGGGGGGTGGGGGGCCGTCCGGGGCTGTCCGTTCATGTCACATTTGACTCATGGATCATTGTCCTTAAGTTTTAACAGAATTCGAATGTGTTTGGTCAGTTTGTCGTATGTCAGTTGTTGATTTCACTTAAAATTAAGTCCATTTTAAACAAAACAGAGGCACTTTGAGTGGTGTCGGACACACCGGGCATCAAATTGAGGTTGGGTTGACTCAAACACATCACATACGAGACATGGATCATTGTGAAAAAGTATCAACACAATCAGAAGATGTTTGATCGGTTTGACGTATGTACGTAAAATATTGTCCATTTTAAACAAAATACATACACATGGAATGATACCGGCCACACTGCACTTCAGATTGAGCCAAGGTTGACTCGTACACATCACATATAACACCTGGATCATTTTACTAAAGTTTAAATACAACCCGAAGGCGTTTGGTCGGTTTCCCGTATGTTAGTTGTTGATTTCACTTAAAAATAAGTCCATTTTGAACAAAAGAGAGGAAGTTTGAGTGGTCCCGGCCACACCGTGCCTCAGATAGAGGAGAAGTTGACTCATACATGTCACATTTGACCTATGAAACGTTTTACTTATGTTTTAACATGATCTGAATATGTTTGGTCCGTTTGCCATATTTCAGTTTTTAATTTCACTTAAAATTAAGTCCATTTTTAACAAAACAGAGGAACATGGAGTGGTTTTGCCCACACTTGGCCTCGGATTGAGGCGGGGTTGACTCGTACACATCACATATTAGTCATAGATCATTTTTAAAAAGTATCAACACAATCAGAAGCTATTTTATTGGTTTGGCGTATGTATGTAAAATATTATCCATTATAAACAAAATACATAGACTTGGAGTGATACCGACCACACCACACTTCAGATTGAGCCGAGGATGACACTTACACATCAAATATAACCCATGGATCGTTTTCGTAATGTTTCTATACAATCTGAAGGCGTTTGGTCGGTTTCCCGTATGTTAGTTTTTGATTTCACTTCAAAATAAGTCCATTTTGAACAAAAGAGAGGGAGTTTGAGTGGTCTTGGCCACACCACGCCTCAGATTGAGTTTACGTTGACTTTTACACATCAAATTTGACCCAGGGATCGTTTTACATTAGTTTTAACAAAATCTGAATGTGTTTGGTCAGTTTATCGTATGTCCGTTGTTGATTTCACTTAAAATTAAGTCCATTTTTAACAAAACAGAGGCACTTTGAGTGGTGTCGGCCACACCGGGCCTCAGATTGAGCCGAGGTAGAATCGTGCACATCACATATGATTCATGGATCGTTTTTAAAAAGTATCAACACAATCAGAATTCGTTTGATCGGTTTGAAGTATGTACGTAAAATATTGTCCATTTTAAACAAATGAGGGACAGTTTGGGTGGTTCCAGCCACACCGTGCCTCGGATTGAGGCGGGGTTTACTCGTACACGTCACATATGACCCATGGATCGTTTTTCTAAAGTTTCAACAGATTCAGAATGCATTTGGTCAGTTTTTCGTATGACAGTTGTTGTTTTCACTTTAAATTAATTCCATTTTGAACAAATGAGAGAAATTTTGAATGGTGCCATCCAAACCACACCTCGGATTAAGGAAAGGTTGACTCTTACATGTCAAATATGACCCATGGATCGTTGTCCTATAGTATCAATAGAATGCGAATGCGTTTGGTCAATTTACCGTATGTCAGTTGTTGATTTCACTTAAAATTAAGTCCATTTTTAACAAAACAGAGGCATTTTGAGTGGTGTCGGCCACACTGAGTTTCTTATTGAGGCGTGGTTTACTGTTAAACATCACATATGACTCATGGATCGTTTTTCTTAAGTTTCAATATAATCCGAATGTGTTTGGTCGGTTTTCCGTATGTCAGTTGTTGATTTCACTTAAAATTATGTCCATTTTTAACAAAACCGAGGCATGTTGAGTGGTGTCGGCCACACCGGGACTCTAATTGAGGCGGGGTTGACTCATAAACATCAAAAATGAGTTATGGAACGTTTTTAAAAAGATTCAACACAATCCGAATCCGTTTGATTGGTTTGGCATATGTATGTAAAATATTGTCCATTTTAAATAAAAAGGGACATTTTGGGTGGTTTCGGCCACACTGTGCCTTGGATTGAGGCGGAGTTGACTTGTACACATCACATATGACCAATGGATCATTTTTCTATAGTTTCAACAGATTTTTAATGCATTTGGTCAGTTTTCCGTATGCCAGTTGTTGTTTTCACTTAAAATTAAAGTCATTTTGAACAAAAAAGAGACATTTTGAATGGTACCATCCACACCGCACCTCGGATTGGGGAGGGGTAGACTCGTACATGTCACATATGACCCATTGACCGTTTTCCTATAGTATCAATAGAATATGAATGCGTTTGGTCGGTTTACTATATGTCAGTTGTTGATTTCACTTAAAATTAAGTCCATTTTTAACAAAACAGAGGCATTTTGAGTGGTGTCGGCCACACCGAGCCTCGTATTGAGGTGGGGTTGACTCGTACAAGTCACATTCGGGGGGTTTCTGGGGGGCTGTCCAGGGTCTAGGGAGGAGGGTGGGGTGGATGTCTGGGGGGCTGTCTGGGGACCGAGGAGGAGCGTCGGGGGCTGTCCGGGGTCCAGGGAGGAGGGTGAGGGGGGCTGTCTGGGGGGTGTCCATGGGGCTATTCGGGGACCATGGAGGAGGGTGGAGGGGCTATTGTGGGGGGGGGGGGGGGGCTATCTGGGGGGTAGTCTGGGGACCAAAGAGGATGGTGGGGGCTATCAGGGGGGATGTTTGGGGTCCAGGGAGGTGGATGACATGTCAGTGGGAGGAGAAGGGTCTAGTCGGGTATGTAGAGATGCTCGTCTACCTCTGGTACGAACATCCCTCATACCACCGGCCTAATCAATGATAGAATGGAATAACGATAAGTGCACATACTTATGTACCTATAAAATCTACACATAGACAACACATATCCTCATCATTTCATAAAATATAACACCAAGGATCAGACAAAATAGAAGTAGTCACACAGAGTAATGAAAAGTGCACATATAGATCAGAGGCAGCTAAAAAATTATTGCATACATGCCATTTTTATTTCCTAAAACAAATTAAAAAAAGAAAAATGATGAAACTCTAGAACATGGGTTACCTCCCAGGAAGCGTTATGTTTTACGTCTTCATCCAGATGGATGGACACTGGTCAAGCATCTTGGTCCATCAGCTCAGAACTCCTCTGCCTATTACAAGAATTGGTGTTCGTGTCATCAAGAACACATGAACGCTTATTGGGATTGATCACTTCAGGAGTATAGCGGGCATGAATCTTGTGTGGAAGTAAGAGAATCTGGTGCTCGTCATCAGTCAGACGCTAAGTCACCCATCGTGCGAGGTCAGATGGAGACGTGACGTGCACATCGATGATCATGGAAGAGGCAAACAAGCTAGACATTGTTGGTTAAGCTGTATCCAAAAATAGATTCATTTTTATATATTAGAACCTTTATAAATGTTTGTCCCAATTTTACAAACAATTAATGTGTGAAAATTGTCAAAAATATCTTATCGGATATATAAAAATGGATTTACTCATGGACATGGTGAATAATATCTCAAATATTCCTCATTGGATCCCAATTTGAAATTTTAATCAATTATCAAATGTCTTATATCAATTTATTTTTATTTGGATCCTTAAGGTTGAGCGCTTTTTGTAAAATGTAGCCAAGGGAGGATACACTAGTGACTTGGAATACAATTGGTTGATATGTGGTGAAAACCACATTATAAGCATTGTTTATGATATTATTGAGGTGGTTTGAGGATCAAATACATCTATTTAGAGAAAATCCAGCATGTCCAAGTTTGGTGGTCAATGTTTTGAAGTGGGGGGGGGGGGTATTTGGTGGTTGAGGAGTGGGGTGAGGGGGATGTCCATGGTCTATGAGGAGGGGTGGGGGGCTGTCCAGGGTCTAGGAAGGGGGGTGGGGGCTGTCTATGGTCAAGGCGAAGGGGAGAAGGGGTTGTCCATGGTCCAAGAAGGAGGGGGGGCTATCCAGGGTCCATCGAGGAGGGGGATATCTAGGGTCCAGGGTGGAGGGTGGGGGATTCCTAGGGTCCAGGAAGGAGGGGGGACTATACAAGGTCCTAGGAGGAGGGTGGGGGGGTGTCCAGGGTCCAGGATGGGGGGCTGTCTAGGTTTCAGGAAAGAGGGGGGCAGGCTGTCCAACTTCCTGGAGGGGGGGACTATCTAGGGTCCAAGAGGGGGGTGTCCAGGGTCCATGAAGAGTGGGGGTTCTGTTAAAGGGAGGAAATCCCCAAATAATTCGTTGAAAATTAACTAAACTTAATCCAAAAACCATCACAATTCCAATCCATCACCCAACCAACATCCAATTCATCCTCAATATCACTATCCTTCGCATTCCATAAACAACACAACCTAGTTTGTACCAAATTAAAACAGAAAACAAAAATAATAGATGAAAAACATTAAAACTAAAGTAGTACTTATAGATTTAGAGTGTATAACTACAATGTTGTTTGATTTAAGATGGATCTATGAGTGGAACGAGTTTCGGAGTCTTTGTATAGAGAGATCCCTCACGTTTAGGTCAAATCAAAATAGAAAATAAAAAAAATAGATGAAGAACATTATAATTGAGGTAGAACTTAATTATTTGAAGTGTATAATAGAAAAATTGTTTGATTGAAGAGGTTGGATGGAGTTTCGGAGACTGGGTAACGAGAGAGCGTCGGGAGAGCTTCAATTTTAGTGTTGCAGTCGGGCTAACAGAGAATTGGGAGCACTGTGTATTTGGATGAACTTTTCCCCAATGGTATTTTAAAACCGTTGGGAAAACTATGATTTACTAACGGTTCATTAAAACCGTTGGTAAAGGTGGTGGAATTGGGAGATATCCCAATGATTTTATCAAACCGTTTGGGAAAATGGGTTCTATTAGGAGATATCCCAATGGTTTTATCAAACCGTTGGAAAAAATGGGTTCTATTGGGAGATATCCCAACAGTTTGATAAAACCGTCGGGAAAACGATGTGTACTCCACATATACCAACAGTTTTCTATAAACATTGGCATCAAAGTGTTGTTATATCCCTCAATTCTAGTAGTGTCCCTTTTGATAGTGTGAAACACAACACCACCCCCTATTAATGACATGGGTAATGAGTCAATAAATGATTGCAAATAATGATATCATCCAAGTTCTCCTCCTATTTTTTAAATTTTGTTAAAGCTCCAGAAAGGCACAACTTTATTTTTTTATTTTTTTAAATCTCCAGGAAGGAACGACTTTATTTTGATTTTTTTATGGAGAACCAGATGAAATGAAAACATCATAATGAAATGAAGACTCATGCCAAATTTTCTAATAATACATTGCCCAAAATGATGAATCACACCTAAGCCACCCAAAAATGATACATATCACAATAAACACACACAAAAGTCCCTTACCCCACACTCAAACTTCAAATATCCAAGAAAAAATACTAAAAGTGCAGGTAGGTAAGGAAATATTATCTTGTAATCTGGATTAAACCTATAAGGCAATTAATGGCTTCTACGGGCTAACGAAGGATAAATGTAAGGCTGGGTATCATGTAAATATGTGTCTAGACAATGTAGTTCACATCCACAAAAACAATTTTTCGCAGCGCCCCCCTTTATCAGCACTTTCTTAGTAGCGCTGATAAAGGGCCCCCCTTTATCAGCGCTTTCTTAGTAGCACTGATAAAGGGGGGCCTTTATCAGCGCTTTTTTTAGCGGTGATAAAGGGTTGACTTCAAAAAAAATTAAAAATATATTAATATATTAATATATAAATATAGTTATATTTTTATATAAATATAATATATAATTTTTAAATATATTTTAGATAAGTATAAATGTATATTTACACTTATTATACTTAATATTTAAGATATTTAGTGAAAATGACTTCTTAAAAAATTAAAAAAATATTTTTAATTAATATTTTGATAATCATTATGGAGTAATAGACATTTAATAACAATTTGGGACTAAAACAATTAAAAAAAATTAAAAAAAGTTCCTAAATATGTTGAAAACACAACTCAAATTTCAAACAACCATAACTTTTGATCCGGGTGTCCGTTTGAGCTCTACCATAAATCAAATCGAAGCCTACGACGAGCTCTATGTCGCTGTGACTGGGGCAACCCAGTCAACCATTTTTCGAGGCCAAAAGAGGCCCAGAAGGCCTCCAAAATTGAGTTTTTTGTCGGGGTACCAAGATTTTTTAACATTGTGTGGATTTTCAAACTCGTTTAAGGGGGTATTATTGGCTTTTCTTGGTGGGGACTAAATTTATTCCAAGGTATTACATTAATATTGATATTATGTCTTTGAAATTTCATTCTTTTTATAATGAACTGCTATTTATAATCAAATATATAACTATATGTACATATTTTTTATATATTCGCACCTAAAAATTAAATTTTTTAAATAAATAATTAAACATATTTACATATAAAATATATTAGCTTTATCTAAATAATAACTAATATCCATTTTATTTAAAATACCAATATATGAATATTTATATACCTATATATTAATCAAACTATATATATATTAATCTAACTATATATATATTAATCTAATAACTATATATATATATTAATATAACTACATATATATATATTAGTATTACTATAAATATATATATTAATATCACCATAAATATATATATTAATATCACTATATATATATTAATATCACTATATATATATTAATATAACTATATAAATATATATTCATATAACTATATATATGTTAATATAACTATATATATGTTAATATAACTATATATATGTTAATATAACTATATATATGTTAATATAACTATATATATATATTAATAAAATATATATTACTCTAAGAATAAATATAACTAAATATATATATATATAGATATAGATATATATTAATACCACTATATATATATATTAATATTACTATATATATTATAATATAACTATATATATATATATATATATTATAATATAACTATATATATATATTAATATAAATATATATTACTATATGAATAAATATAACTAAATATATATATATATATATATATATAGAGAGATATCATGAATTGGAAAGCAAATCAAAATAGAGTAGTGGTAAGGGCTTAGGCGCGCAGGGGGGAGGTCTCGAGTTCAAATCCTGGTGGAGGTAGGGGTGCGCGCGCATGGGGAATATTGGAGCAAGCGCTGTTAAAGGGTGGAGGGGGGTGCGTGGGGTTCGTGGGGTGTTGTATAGGGTCCGACAAGTGCTGTAAAAGGGGGGGGGGGGGTTCAAGCGCTATAAAAGCCCCCCCGATTGGTAGTATTTTTTAAATTTTTTTAAATTTTTTTAACTTTTATCAGCGCTTTTTTAAAAGCGCTGATAAAAGGGTCCTTTATCAGCGCTAAAATGAGAGCGCTGACAAAGGAAGCGCTGATATAGGACCCCTTTATCAGCACTAAAAAATGCGCTGATAAAGGGGTACTTTTATCAGCACTTTTTTTAGCGCTGATAAATGACCCCTTTTATCAGCGCTTTTTTTAGCACTGATAAAGGGGTCCTATATCAGTGCTTTTCAGAGCGCTGATAAAGGGGACCCCCCCCCTTTATCTATACTGGCATTATGAGCACTTTTCTAGCGCTGATAAAGGCCATTTTTAGCGCTGATAAAGGCCGTGTTTGTAGTATTGGTGCCTGAATCATTTTAAATGTGTTTTTGTACAACCATAGCTTTGACAAGTTTAAATACAATTTCTAGCAGGTGGCACGTCCCAAGATCAGTCTAGAAATATGCTCAAGATAAAATAGGAAATATTTGGTCTAGAAATCCTCTCGGGAATTGGAATATGATATTGGACAATTACACATGGCATGATTAAATATAACTAATTAATTCACATGAATTTAAGAAATTAAAAGCATGAAAAATGGAAGGGAAATTTAATTTACATGAATCAATTAATTCCCTCAAATCATGAGTCCTTATTTCAATATCCTTTCTTCACATTAATAGTCCAATTATCCATTTTATCTATTCAATCTCATTAACATTCAAATCTAAAACATGGAATCACTGGATTCCTATGAAACTCTTATCTCCTAGATTCGTCAAGTAAAACATGAATTCATGCGTGGGCATGCATTTTTTTAGTTAACTCTTTAAAAGAATACAAATGTGGGGAATAAAGTTGGATAATATAGAATTGATACTCTTACTCCCCATTCAAATGGATGATTTTCTTCACGACGTATAATCCCACTACAACTTCTTCATTAATGGACCTGAAATATAAGAATGAAAACAATTGATTATGCAGGCCGGTTCAATCATGCTAATAAATGACTAAGAGGACTAGTGGACAATGGGGGAAAATGATGGTTGCCTCTCAGTATCACCTTTGTTTAATGTCATTGGCTCGACTAAATAAAATAGATTTTTTTTAAAAATCCTAGAATACAAGATTCCACCCCCCACACTTAATTGATGTTTTGTCCTCAATGCATGTAAATGATTTTTTAATGTAATTTTCGAAAAGATGGTGAATTGTATTTAATCAAGTGTAATGGAATGATGCAACCTAGTAGGTCTTCATTTTTATTTAGGGTGAAGGAGTACAATCTCCTCCACTGGTCAATGAGGTATGGTCCCACAGAACTTCTTCAGCCTCTGGCCATTTACAGTGAATGGGTTTCCTTCTCCTTCCTATTGAATCTGCATAGTACAAAAGGGGTATATATTAATAATAGTAAAGGGGTCTTCTTATCTAGAGAGATGTGTACCTGGAAAAAGATTATGTCTCTATTTGAAGAGTAACACACGATCTCTAGGGTTTAAGGTTCTTGGTTGAATCATCTTGTAATGGTCCATCCATGTTATCTCTTTATAGATCATTGAGTTTTCAAAAGATTATATTCTAATTTCCTCTAACTCCTACAACTACAATTTTCTTTCTTTCCCAGCTTTCTCAAGGTCCAGATTCATCTCTCTGACCGCCCAGTAGGCTCTATGCTCCAACTCAACAGGAAGGTGGAAACTCATTTCATAGATCAATCTATAGGGACTCATCTCTATCGGTGTCTTGTAGGCCATTCTGTATGCCCATAATGTATCCTCTAACTTCTGGGTCTAGTCCTTTTGGTTGGGTTTTATAGTATTTTCCAGAATGGATTTGATTTCTCTATTGGAGACTTCTTCTTGGCCATTAGTTTGGGGATGGTATGGGGAAGATGTCCTATGATTAACCCCATACTTATTCAGTAATGTTTCAATTTTACTGTCGCAAAAATGAGTTCCCTGATCACTGATGATTTCTTGTGGCACACTAAACCAACAATAAATGTTAGCCCTGATAAAATCACAAACAACTATAGCATCATCAGTTCTAGTTGCATTTGATTTGACACATTTTGAATCATAGTCTACTGCCAAAAGAATATATGAATTTCGAAATGACATTTGGAATGGTCCCATGAAATCTATAACCCACAATTCTAAAATTTCACAAAAGGTTATTGGTTTTTGAGGCATTTCTTATCGTTTGATTATGTTACCAGAAAATTATCATTTTTCACATATTTTACAAAATTCATATGCATCTTTGAATAAGGTGGGCTAGTAGAGTCCAGATTCTAAAACTTTCCGGGCAGTCCTCTGGGTCTAAAGTGGCATCCACAAGATAACTTATGACAAAATTCAAACACTGATTCAATTTCACATCTTTGAAAGCATCTTCTTATGATTTGATCGTTGTAAATTTTCCACAAAAATTGTTATTCCCAAATTTAATATCATGATTCAAATTTAATCTTATGTTTTTTATGAGAGCTTAGATGAGAGGGTACCTGAGATGTTACCAAATAATTGATAATGTTGGCATATTGTGGTAATTCACTATTGATTATGTAGAGTTGTTCTCCAGGAAGCTCATCCTTAAGTGGGTTGTGCTTTAGGATTTCTGGTTTAGTGGTGTGGGGTAGTCGACTCAGATGATCCGCCACATAATTTTCAGTCCCCTTATTATCTTTGATTTCTAAATTGAACCCTTGTAAGAGTATCATCCATCTCCCCAACTGTGGTTTAGTATCCAACTTTTTCATTAAGTACCTAAGAGATGCTGGATCAGAAAAAACAACAACTTTAGTGGCCAGAAGATATGATCGGAATTTATCTAGTGTAAAAACGACTGTTATGAACCCCTTATCAGTGGTTGTGTAATTTATTTGTGTTACATCCAATGTCATTGTTTCATTGGAAATGAATTGAGTCTTGCTATCAATTCTCTGTGATAGAAGGGATCCCACTACTTGGTTCAATGAATTACAAAGTAGCTCTAAAGGGTAATCCCAATTGGGTGGCAGCATTATTGGTGGTGTTATCATCCTTTCCTTTAATTCATCAAATGATTCCCTGCATGAACAATAAAAATTAAAGTAAGCATCATTTAAAATTAATCTATATTGAGGGAGAGAAATCATCCTGAAATCCTGGATGAATCTTTTTTAAAATATTGCATTCCCTAAAAAGGATCTAACATGTCTGACACAAGTTGGATATGGCAAGAAATTTATTACATCAACTTTTGATTTATCAGCCACAATCTCATTTTGTGAAATTATGTGCCCAAACACTATCCATTCTTAAAACATGAAATAAAATTTTTCGAAATTTAAGACAAGGTTCTTTTCAATGCAATTTTTCAATACTTTTTCCATATTTCTGAAGCAATGATCAAATGAATTTCCAAGAAATGTGAAATCATCAAGAAACACCTCCAAGTAGTCCTCAATGTGGTCCAAGAAAATACTCACAATACACCGTTGAAATGTACCTGGGGTATTGCATAGCCTGAATGGCATCCTTTAGTAGGCGATTGTTCCAAAAGGGCTGGTGATGGTTGTCTTCTCCTAGTCCTCCAGTGTAATTGGTACCTGAAAATATCCTAAGAATCCATCTAAAAAATAGTAATGAGTTTTTCTAGCTAAACTTTCAAGCATCCGATCAATTAATGGAATAAGAAAGTGGTCTTTTCTGGTAACTTGATTTAGCTTCCTATAATCTATACACACTCACTAGCTGTTTTGTACTCTCTTGGAGATCAGTTCATTTATTTCATTTTTAACAGTGGTCAGGCCAGTTTTTTTAGTGACTACATGAATTGGGCTGAACCATTGAGAATCAATGGTTGGGTAAATGATATCAGCTACTAAAAATTCCTCTATCTCTTTCTTTAAAACCTCCATGATTGTGGGATTGAGTCTTCTTTGAGGTTTTCCGACTAGTTGGGAATCACATTCTAAAAATATCCAATTAGAGCATACCTTAGGGGTGAGTCCTAGAATATCACCTAAAATCCATCCTATAGCTTTGACATTCCATTTTAGAATGTCAATATGTGGTTGTTCTTGTGAATGGGATAGGTTATTATCAATGATTACTGGAAATTTTTCTCCTTCCATTATGTAAGCATAATTCAAATAACATGGAAAAGGATTCAACCCTAAACATGGGGGTTGTTCAAGGGATGATATTTTTTTAGGTTTCCTAGGTCTATAGTTCAATTATCTAGTATAATATAACTTCCTTTTAATAAATCATCGTAAAAAATAATATTTTACCTCATCCCCCAACTTGATATCAGAATTTTTAGGTCCATGGTAATTATAAAATTCAAATGAAATGTATTCTCCAATTGATAAAAAGTCATGAAGCATACCATAGTCTTCAATTGTTTCTATACCTTCATCATGGGAGATCACATTAAGTGAGTGATTGTTGGATGGGTGTTTCATCGTATCAAGAATATTGAAGTGTACCGTACTATCTCCGAGCTCCATGATGAGTGTTCCTTTATGCACATTGATGATCGTACATGCTATTTTCCAGAAGGGCCTCCCTAGGATGATGGGAGATTGGTCTGGTGCTCAGTCTTCCACCATGGCAATGACAAAACAGTTAGCTAGAATGATTAATCTTCTCACTCATACAATTACATCTTCAACAACTCCAGCTGGAAAAAAAGTGGATCTTTTTGCTAATTGTACCACCACCTGAGTTGGTTTTAGTTCTCTGATCTTAAAAGATGAAAACATTGAGTGAGGAATCACATTTATCAAAGCTCCAAGATCACATAGTGAATTAGTAAAATTTAAATAATTGATAGTGCAAGGAATAGAGAAAGTCCCTGTATCTTTATATTTTTGTGATATCGGTGGGGTGATAAATGCGGAGACACTTCTACCTAAGATGATTCTTTCATTTCCATCCAGCCTCCTTCTTTTAGTATACAACACCTTCAGAAATTTTGTATATTTAAGTATTTTTCTTATTGCATCCCGTAGTGGGATGTTAATCTCACCTTTTTGGAATGTTTCCTGAATTTCCCATTGAATTTGTTCTTATTCACCCTTCATTGACTCAACCAGTGCTGATGGGAATGGTGTTGGGACATCCTTTTTCTCCATTTGTTGTTTCTACAATGGTGTTTCCAGTCTTTCTTTCCTAATCCTTGTTCTTTCTACTTTTTTGTTGACTCCATCTTTTGTTTGGACAGGACGAGCTTCAGCAAGTTCCCTGGATTCATCCTCCTCACATTGTTCTGGTGGTGTGAGATCCTTCCCACATCGGGTGGTGACTGTATTAAAATTCTCCTTTGGATTGGAAATATTTTGAGTAGGAATCTTACCTTGGTTCTTGGTGAGAGAATCCATAATGCTTGAAAATTGATCAGCAAGCTTGTCCATCTTATCTTCTATTCCTGTAACTATTGTCTTCAGCTGTTGATCTTCATTTGTCAGTGCACATGTGAATGGTTTCTCATAATTATTCCACTGGAAAGGTGGTGGTTGGATTGTTTTATGTTATTGGAAGGGCTTCTGATAAGGTTTTTGGAATTTTATTGGGTAATAATATTGCTGCTAAAAAGGTGCTCGGTCTTGGTTCTGTTGAAACCCATAAACTGGTTGGGTTTGCGGTTGGTATTGCCTTTTTTGATAGGCTGCATCAAAACTTTCTATCCCCTGCACTTCTGGACATTGATCAGTGTAATGATAATTAGAAGATCATAAACCACATACCTAATTCAGGCCTTTTTGTTCCTTCACATGGTCTACAGCTATTTGTCGCACTAACATGGTGAGTTCACCCATTTCATTTATAATTAATTCTTCTAAATCAGATGTTCTTACCTCATAGATTCTTCCTGTGATCATACCTATGGAGCCAAAATACTGGCAGTTTTGTGCAATCTTTTCAATAAATCCTCTGGCATCTGTTGGTGACTTGTCAATCGTGGCTCCCCCAGATGTTTCATCAAGAAAGTTTTGATCATTTTCAAGAAATCATTGATAGATGAAAACAATGAAATGGTGTTCTTCCACAGTCTGGTGTGGACAACTGGTGAAGATTGTTGAATCTCTCCCAGTACTCGTAAAGTGTTTCACTGGTCGATTGGCGAATGGAAAAGATCTCTTTTTGTAAAGATGTGCTCCTGGATGTGGGAAAAACCTTTTTATGAAGCATATTTGAAGATCTTCTCAGTCTTGGAATTCTCCTGGTTGTAGACTATACAACCATTCATTAGCTGCTCCCTCGAGTGAGAAGGGTAATGCCCTCCACTTTACCTCTTATTCTGCAACACCTTGGGGTATACAGCTGGAGTACACATTTGTAAATTCTTAGATATTCCTATTTTGATCTCCACCTGCAAGAACAATGAATTTTAGATGAATTTGAATCATGTTAAAGAGAAATTCAAAATCATTTTCTAAGGAAGTAATAGGAAGTTGATTTCGTTGGTTAGTGAATTATGGGGCGCAAAGATCGCACAATGTTTGGTAGGGATTTCCAGCCATTGGAGGTTCAAAGTGATCACATGATGTGTCACATGAATCTGTAAGGTGAATCTCTTCAAACTATCATTTCAAATTTTTCTTTCTCAATTGGGTTACTGTTTGCTCAATTTCGGGATCAAATTCAATGAAATTGTAGTTTGAACTATGTGTTATTCAAAAGAAAGAAGGGGAAAAAGTTTTTTTAAAAGTTTTTTCTGGAACAGCCTCCCCGACAATGATGCCAAGTATGGTGCACACCTATCATGGGGTGTGGGAAAACTATATTTTATTTACCTATGTATAGTATAGAAGTTGATCTTAGGTAGTCTCACGAAGAGGAGTGACCAAAAAAACAATGTAGTCACTTTTTGTTGGTTTTCTGAAAAAAAATTGGGTTTACTTAATTTGAATGTCTATGAGAGGGACAAACAATTGAAATTGATTGATTTTTAAAAATGATAAAAATGGTTATCAGATTGGGTTTGACTAGACCTAATGTTGTGCCATCATGGTTTCCAAATTATAAATCTTTTTCTTCCTTAAACTAATAAGAGAGAGAATCATCTACCGAGTCCTCTCTCTCCCTTGGTCAGATTGATGTGATGATAATTTCCCTTTCGAAAACCTTATATTGGTATATCCTTCTTCCAATGTGTTTAGGGTTGTAGAAGGTCTCTTGATTAATTAGAGAAATCCCAGACCTAGAATTGTTGTTCCCTAATAAACCACGATTTTCATATACAATCCTACACACGTTCTTGACAACCACCGAGAAATCACCACCCAACCCTAATCTTGTTCCACCATATATAGATTAGAATTGGGTGGAGGGAGATGTGATCATCGACCAAAGCAATTTATAATTTCAGAATGAAAACCTAACACTACCGCATTTAAAATTTATTACTAAATTAAGAATTTAAACCAGAATAAGAAAGAAGAAATTTTATTCATTTCAAGCACAATAACTCAAACACAACACATACGTCCAGCCTCCCCTCTTTCTGATCACTCAAATGAAACTACGCCTCCATGTATGGGGTAAGCGAGATGATGCGGGAGAGGAGAGACATTTTAATGTAAAGAAAAATAAAAGAATGAAACAGAATGACGCTGAAGGAGAATTTCCCCCCGTGTCCCTTGGCTTCCTCCCATCTCTGATTGTGGTGTCCAAATCTCCTCTCTGCATGGGTGAACTCCTCTTTATATAGGCCAAGGGGGTGACGTCCTCCGTTCATCAAATTTAAGATCTATATAATTCCCCTTTTAGATTTCCTGCAGATTCTGTCCACCGAATGATTGATCGTGTTCGACCAATTGAATGGCCGAATTTTTCAAGAATGTATTCTGCAAAGATATTAAAAACTATGTTTTAATTTTCATCACAAAATGTCAAATTAATCATCCATGTCTGGTACGAGATATGGGCAACTAATACTGAGCATTTATTCTAGAGTAATGTTTCATTTTTTCCTTCCCCACAATATCAGCATACACGGGTCACCTTAATGTTGGATACTCTTCATGCCCTTAAATTTCCAAATTTCCTATCTAATATGATTTCAAATCCAATTGAAATCACCCCAATTTGAGGTATGTAGATAGAGTCATGATCAATTTATTGTGGTGGGGTCCACGTGGTCGTCCAAAACATTTTTCCACATTGATTGAATTTTTTGGACCATTTAATGGCTGACTTAAATCCTGGTCCAAAAATAAAAGATGCAGAAAATAAATATATGAACCGAATAAAAAAATAATGACATTAATTGGATTTATATTTTAAATGATATGAGTGAATTATCAATGTGATTAAGATATGTGAATATTTCCAAATTAAGCAGTTTTTATATTTATGCTCAAATCACTCTATAAATCCAAAATTGATGTAAATAACTCAACATGTTCAATTTTTAGGGATTAAATCATTGAATTAAATATAAAAAATGATGAAAATATTATCTCTATGAATTCCCCCACACTTAAACTATGCTTGTCCCCAATCTTAAAATCTCAACATGAAATTCAAAGGGCACCAATGTTACCAATATTTAATTTTAAATGCAATAAAACCAAACAATTATCAATGAACAATCAAATTTTCAAGTTCCACAAAAAATCTCAATTTAATTTCCCATTTTTCAAATAAACAATAAATTCATTCATTTTACTTTTCTTCTTTGAAAACAAATGATAGAACATCGAATTTCATTCATTCAAGCTGCTCAATTTATTATTATTATACATGTCAAATAATGATCTACCACTATTTTGAATCTTTTATCTCATCACTCATGATACAATGAATAGTAGAGTTATGCTCATATCATGAGAACATGCTCCTTACCCATTAGATTGTAAAGGAACTACTTTCTCCTCTTTGTAAAGAAGAAACACACATAAAATCATGAGGACTTGTAATAAAGGGTCAAATGACTCTGTGGCTTTGGGTTGGTGGGTAGATAATTGAAATAATATAAGGCTAGAAGTATGAGGATTTACTCTTAAGTACAATTCATGATTAATAATGTGAAAACATAGGATGAACCTAAATCAAAACCCTTTTGATAATTTGAAACACAACACCACCCCCTTTTAATGACATGGGTCATGATTCAATAAATGATTGAAAAGAATGATATCATCTATGTTCTCCTCCACTTTTTTTTTAATTTTCATTATAAAGCTTCTTGAAAGGAACAAATTTATTTTACACTTTTTTTAAATCTCTAGAAAGGAACAACTTTTTTTATGGAGAACTGGATGAAATGAAAAAAGCATAATGAGATGATGACTCATGCCCAATTATCTATAAATACATTGCCCAAAATGATGGCGCACACCTTACACCACCCTAAAATGATACAGATCCCAATAAATGCACACGAAAGGCCCTTCCCCCACACTCAAACTTGAAATATCCATGCAAAAATACTCAATGTGCAGGTAGGTAAGGAAATATTAGTTTGTAATGTGGCTTAAACCTATGAGGAAATTCATGGCTTCTATGGGCTATCGAAGGACAAAAGTGAGGGTGGGTTCAGGTAAGTATGTGGATAGCCAATGTAGTGCCTCAATCATTTTAAATGTGTTTTTTACAGTCATATCTTTGACAAGTTTCAATACATGTCCTGGCAGGTGGCACGTCCCAAGATCACACAAGAATTATGCTCAAGATAAAATAGGAAATATTGGGTATAGAAATCCTCTCGGGAATGGGAATATGATATTGGACAATCACTCAAGGAATGATTAATTATAACAAATTAATTCACATGAATTTCGGAAATTGAAAGAATGAAAAATGGAAGGGAAATTTTCTTTACATCAATCGATTAATTCCCTCAAATCATAAGTCCTTATTTGAATATCCTTGCATCACATTAATAGTCCAATTATCTATTTTAATCATTCAATCTCATTAACATTGAAATCTAAAACATGGAATCACCGGATTCCTTTGAAACTATTTCCTCCAAGATACATCAAGTAAAACATGAATTCAAGCGTGGGCATGCATTTTTTTAATTAACTCTTTAAAAGAATAAAAATGCGGGGAATAAAGTTGGATAATATAGAATCGAAACTCTTACTCCCCATTCAAATGTATGGTTTTCTTCACGACGTGTAATCCCACTATAGATTCATCATTAATGGACCTGAAATATAATAATGAAAACAATTGATAGTGAGGGCTTGTTCAATCATGCTGGTAAATGACTAAGAGGACCAGTGGACAATGGGGGAAAATACAGGTTTCCGCCTGTTAGCACATTTGTTTAATGTCATTGGGTCGACTAAAAAAAATTAAATTTTCTGAAAAATCCTAGAATACAAGATTCCCTCCACCACACTTAATTGATGCAGTGTCCTCAATTCATGTAAATGAATTTTTTTTGTATGTTTCAAAAAGACAGTGAACTACATTTAATCGAGTGTAAAGGAATGATGCAACCTGGTAGGTCTTCATTTGTATTCAGGGTGAAAGAGTGTGATCTCCTCCACTGGTTCATGAGGTATGGTCTCATGGAACATCTTCAGCCTCTGCCCATTTACAGTGAATGGGTTTCCTCCTCCTTCATTTTGAATCTGCACAGTACCAATGGGGTATACATTAATATCAGTAAAGGGGCCTTTCCATTTGGAATGAAGATTACATAGCAAAAGCTTATGTATCGATTTGAAGTGTAACACGTGATCTCTAGGGTTGAAGGTTCTTGGTTGAATCATCTTGTGATGGGCCATACTCATTCACTCTTTATAGATCATTGAGTATTCAAAAGATTCTCTTCTAATTTCCTATATCTCCTGCAACTGCAATCTCAAGGTCTAGATTCATCTCTCTGACCGCCCAGTAGGCTCTATGCTCAAACTCCACAGGAAGGTGGAAATATTTCCATAGAACAATCTATAGGGAATCATCCATATCAGTGTCTTGTAGTCCATTCTGTATACCCATAATGTATTATCTAACTTTTGTCTCCAGTCCTTCGTGTTGGGTTTAATAGTCTTTTCCAGAATGGCTTTGATTTCACTATTGGAGGCTTCTTCTTGGCCATTTGATTGGGGATGGTATGGGGTATATGTTCTATGATGAACCCCATACTTCTTCAGCAATGTTTCAATTTTCCTATTATAGAAATGAGTTTCCTGATCACTGATGATTTCTCATGGAACACCAAACCTACAAAAAATGTTAGCCCTGACAAAATAACAAACAACTTTAGCATCATCAGTTCTAGTTGCTTTTTCTTCCACCCATTTTGAAACATATTCTACTACCAAAAGAATATATAAATTTCCAAATGACATTGGGAATGGTCCCATGAAATCTATTCCCCACACTTAAAAAATTTCACAAAAGGTTATTAGTTTTTGAGGAATTTATTGTCGTTTGGATATGTTACCAGATAATCAGAAATTTTCAAATCTTTTACAAAATTCATATGCATCTTTGAATAAGGTGGGCCAGTAGTGTCCAAATTCTAAAATGTTTCGGGCAGTCCTCTGATGTCCAAAGTGTCCTCCACACGATAATTTATGACAAAACTCAAACAATGATTCAATTTCACTTCTTGGAAAACATATTCTTATGATTTGATCATTACAAATTTTCCCTAAAAATGGGTCTTCCCAAATGTAAAATATTGATTAAGATTTAAGATTATGTTGTTGATGAGAGCTTAGATAAGAGGGTACCTAAGATGTTACCAAATAATTGGAAATTTTGTCATACCACGGTACTTCACTATTGATGATGTAGAGTTTTTCTCCAGGAAGCTCATCATTAAGTGGGTTTTGCTTTGGGATTTCTGCTTCAGCGGTGTGGGGTAGTCGACTCAGATGATCAACCACTTGATTTTCAGTCCTCTTCTTATCTTTGATTTCCAAATTTAACTTTTGTAATAGTAGAATACATCTCAAAAACCATGGTTTTGCATCCTCATTTTTCATTAAGTACATAAGAGCAGCATGATCAGAAAAAAACAACTTTAGTGCCTCGAACATAAGATCGGAATTTATCTAGTGCAAAAACGACTTCAAGGAACTCCTTCTCAGTGGTTGTGTAATATATTTGTGTTGCATCCCAGGTCCTTGATTCATAGGAGATGACTTGAGGATTTCTATCAATTCTCTGTGATAGAGTGACTCTCATTTCTTGGTTACATGCATGACAAAGTATCTACAAAGGGTAATCCCAATTGGGTGGCTGGATTATAGGTGGTGTTATCAACTTTTCCTTTTATTAATCAAATTATTCCCTACATGAGCAATCAAAATTAAAGTTTGCATCCTTCAAAAGTAATCTTCAGAGAGGGAGAGAAATCTTATTGAAATACTTGATGAATCTTCTCTTAAATCCTACATTCCCTAAAAAGGATCTAACATGTTTGACACAAGTTCAATATGGCAAGGAATTTATTACATCAAATTTTGATTTATCAACCTCAATCCCATTTTGTGAAATTATGTGCCCCAACACTATCCCCTTTTCAACCAGGAAATGAAATTTTTCAAAATTTAAGACAATGTTCTTTTCAGGGAATGTTTTCAATACTTTTTCCAAATTTCCCAAGCAATGATCAAATGAATTTCCAAAAACTATGAAATTACCAAGAAACACCTCCATGTAGTCCTCAATGTGGTCCTTGAAAATACTCACCATACACCGTTTAAATGTACCTGGGGAATTTCACAGTCCTAAAGGCATCCTTTTGTAGGTGAATGTTCCAAAAGGGATGGTGAAGGTTGTCTTCTCCTGGTCTTCTGGTGCAATTGGAACCAGAAAATATCCATAGAATCCGTCTAAAAAATGTTAATGAGTTTTTCCAGCTAACCTTTCAAGCATCTGATCAATGAACAGAATATGAAAGTTGTCTTTTCTGGTAACTTTATTTAGCTTCCCATAATCTATAGACACTCTCCAACTATTTTTTACTCTCATGGGGATCACTTCATTTCTTTCATTTTTAACAGTGGTCAGACCAGTTTTCTTGGGGACTACATGAATTGGGCTGACCCATTAAGAATAAAAGATTGGGTAAATAATATCAGCTACTAATAGTTTCTCTATCTCTTTCTTTAAGACCTCCATGATTGTGGGATTTAGTCTTCTTTGAGGTTTTCTGACTGGTTAGTAATCACTTTCTAAAAATATTCTATGAGATCATACCTTAGGGTTGATTCCTAGAATATCACATAAACTCCATCCGACAAAATTGGCATTCCTTTTGAGAAGGTCAATCAGTGTTTGTTCTTGTGAATGGGATAGGTTGTTGGCAATGATTTCTGGAAAATTCTCTCCTTCCATTAGGTAAGAATAATTCTAATCACATGGAAATGTCTTCAGCTTTTAACATGTGGGTTGATCAAGGGATGATATTTTATTTAGGTTTCCTACTTCTAATGTTGAATTCTCTATTATAATCTCACTTCCTATTAAAAAATAATCAAAAATAATCAGATTTTACCTCATCCTCCAACATGATTTCAGAATTTTTAGGTTCATGGTAATTATAAAATTCAAAGGAAATGTGTTCTCCTACTGATAAAAAGTCATGAAGTATACCTGAGACTTTAATTGGTTCTATACCATCATCATGGGAGATCCCATTAAGGAGTGATTGCTGGACTGGTGTTTCATCGTATCATGAATATTGAAGTGTACCATACTATCTCTGAGCTCCATGGTGAGTGTTCCTTCAAGCACGGTGATGATCATCCTGGCTGTTTTCTGGAAGGGCCTCCCTAGGATGTTGGGAGATTAGGCCGGTGCTCGGTTTTCTTCCATGGGAAAGACATAAAATTCAGCTGGAAAGATTAATCCTCTTACTCCTACTAGTACATCTTTAATGACTCCATCTGGGAAAATGTTGGAAGTTTTTGCTAATTGTACCACCACCTGAGTTGGTTTTAGTTCTCCAATCAGCAAAGATGATAAAACTGAGTGAGGCATCACATTTATCGAAGCTCCAAGATCACATAGTGCATCGGTAAAATTTAAAGAACCAATAGTTCAAGGAAAATAGAATGTCCCCGGATCTTGACATTTTTGCGATATCGGTGGTGTGATCAATGCTGAGATTCTTCTTCCTATGTTGATTCATTAATTTCCATCCAACCTCCTTCTTTTAGTACATAGATCCTTCAGAATGTTTTCATATTTAGGGATTTGTATTATTGCATCCAATATTGGGATGTTAATCTCAACTTTTCAGAATTTTTCCTGAATTTCCCATTGAATTATTTCATCTTCACCCTTCTTTGACTAAACTAATGCTGATGGGAATAGTGCTAGGATATCCATTTTCTCCCTTTGTTGTTTCTGAAATGGTGTTTCCAGTCTTTCATCCATGATCCTTTTTCTTTCTAATTTGTCGTCGACTCCATCTTCTGTTTAGATAGGATGAGCTTCAGCAGGTTCCCTGGATTCATCCTCCTCACACTGTTCTGGTGGTGTGAGCTCTTTCCCACTCCAGGTGGTTTTTGAACTAATATTCTCCTTTGGATTGGGAATTTTTTGTGCAGGAAGATTACCTTGGTTCTTGGTGAGAGAATCCATAATGCTTGAAAATTGATCAGCAAGCTTGTCTATCTTATCTTCTATTCCCATGACTCTTGTTTTCAACTATTGATTTTCATTTTTCGGTGCACTTGTGGAAGGTTTCTCATAATTCTTCCGCTGGAATAGTGGTGGTTGGAATATTTTTTGTTGTTGGAAGGGCTTCTGATAAGGTTGTTGAAATGCTATTGGGTTCTGATATAGCTGCTAAAAATGTGCTCTAGCTTGGTTTTGTTGAAACCCATAACATGGTTGGGTTTGTGGTTGGTATTGCATTTGTTGATAGGATGTAGCACAACTTTATGTCCCCTTCACTTATGGACATTGATCAGTGTAATGAGAATTAGAAGAGCATAAACCACATACCTGATTAGGGCCTTGTTGTTCCTTCACATGGTTCGCCGCTATTTGTCGCACTAACCTGGTGAGTTCACCCATTTCATTTGTAATTAAATCTACTGAGTCATATGTTCTTACCTAATGGATTTCTCTTCTGATCATACCTCTGGTGCCAAACTACTGTGGGTTTTGTGCAATCTTTTCAATCAATCCTCTGGAATCTATTGGTGACTTCTCAATCAAGGCTCCCCCAAATGATGCATCTAGAAAGTTTCAATCATTGTCAAGCAATCCTTGATAGAAGAAAACAATGAAATGGTGTTCTTATAGAGTATGGTGTGGAAAACTGGTGAAAAGCTTCTTGAATCTCTCCCAGTACTCGTGAAGTGTCTAACCAGTGGATTGACGAATGGCATAGATATCTTTTCGGATAGTTGTGCTCCTGGATGCGGGGAAAAACCTTAGCATGAAACATACTTGAAGATATTCCTAGTCTTGGACTTCTCCTGGTTGTAGACTATACAACCATTATTTTACTTCTCCCTTGATTTAGAAGGGGAATTCCCTCCACTTTACCTATTCTTCTACAAAACCACAGGGTCTGCAGCTGGAGCACCCATTTTTAAATTCATAGATATAACTATTGGAGTCTTCACCTACAAGACCATGGAGTTTAGAAAGAATTTAAATCATGTTAATGTGCAATTATAAATCATTTTCTAAGGCAGGACTAGCTAATTGATTTCGTTGGTTAGAAAATTGTGGGGTGCAAAGATCGCGCAATGTTTTGTAGGGATTTCCATCCATTGGAGGTTAAAAGTGATCACTGGATGTGTTACATGAATCTATAAGGTGAATTTCTTCAAAATCATATTGAAAAGTTTTATTTCTCAATTGGGTTATTGTTCTCTCAATTTCAGGATCAAATTCAATTAAATTAGTTTTTGAACTATGGTCCATTTAAAAGAAAGAAGGGAAAAAAGTTTTTTTTAATGGTTTTCGAGGCACTACCTCCCCGGTGACAGCGCCATGTTTGACGCACTCCTATCATGGGGCATGGAAAAACAATATTTTATTTACCTATATATAGTATAACAGTTGATCCTAGGTTGAATCCGGATGAGGAGTTCACACAAAACAAGCTAGTCACTTTTTGTTGGTTTTCGGAAAAAGATTGGTTTTAATTAATTTGAATAACAATGATAGGGACAAATAGCTTAAATTGATTTATTTAAACAAATGATAAAGATAGTGATCAGATTGGGTTCGACTAGACCTAGTGTTGTGCCATCATGGATTCCAAATTTTATAACTTCTTCTTCCTTAAACTGGTACGAGAGATATTATTCTACCGTGTCCTCTCTTTCCCTTGGTCAGATAGATGTGATGAGAATTTTCCTTTCTAAAACCTTATATTGGACTATCCTACTTCCAATGTGTTTAGGGTTGTAGAAGGTCTCTTGATTAATTAGAGCAATTACAGACCTGAAATTTTTGTTCCCTAATAAACCAAGATTTTGAAATAAAATCCTACACATGTGCTTGAAAACCACTGAGTAATCACCAGCAAACTCTAATCTTTTTCAACCATTTACATATTAAAATTGGGTGTAGGGAGATTTGATCATCGACCAAAGAAACTTATAATTTCAGAATCAAAACCAAACACTACTGCATTTGGAACTTAATACTGAATTAGGAATTGAATCCTTAATAAGAAAGAAGAAATTTTATTCATTTCAAGCACAAGAACTAAAACAAAACACATAGGTCCAGCCTCCCCTGTTTCCAATCACTCAAATGAAACTACCCCTCCATGGATGGGGTAAGTGAGATGATGCAGGAGAGTAGAGACATTTTAATGTAAAGAAAAATAAAAGAAAGAAACAGAATGATGCTGAAGGAGAATTTCTCCAAGTGTCCCTTGGATTCCTCCCGTCTCTGATTGTGGTGTACAAATTTCCTCTCTTCAAGGGTGAACTCCTCTTTATATAGTCCAAGGGGGTTCCATCCTCCGATCATCAAATTTAAGATCTTCATAATTCCTTTTTAAGATTTCCTGCAGATTCTATCCACCGAATGGTTGACCGTGTTCGTCCAATTTAATGGCCGAATTTTGAAACAATGTCTTTTTCAAAGATATTATAAAATATTTTTTACGTTTCCTCACAAAATTTCAGATTTATCCTCCATGTGTGGTACGAGATATGGGAAATTAATACTGATCATTTATTTCAGAGGAATGTTTCCTTTTTTCCTTCCCCACAATTTCAGCATCCATGGGTCGCCTTAATGGTGGAAAATATTCAAGACCTTCAACATCTAAATTCCCCATTTAATATGATTTGAAATACAATTGGAATCACCCCAATTTAAGGTCTGTAGACCGAGTAATGATCAATTTGTTGTGGTGGGGTCCACGTGGTCGTCCAAAATATATTTTAATAATGATTGAATTTTTTGGACCCTTTAATGGCTGAATTAAATCCCAGTCCAAAAATGAAAGATGAAGACAAAAAATATATGAACCGAATCAAAAATGAATTACATCAATTGGATTTTTATATTAAATGATATGCGTGAATTACCATAGTGATTAAAATCTATCAATATTTCCAAATTAAGCAGTTTTCATATTTAAGCACAAAACACTCTATAAATCCAAAATTGATGTAAATAACTCAACATGTTTAATTTTTAGGGATTAAATCATTTAATTAAATATAAAAAATTATGGAAATAATGTCTCGATCAGTAGCACCTCAAAGTCGTGACAGAGCCACTGTACTCGATAGAGGAGGAGTTTTCCAGCAGTTGTGGTTTCGATAATGAAAATCTAGGTTTGAGCTGAGTCAATTACCTCTGTGTTTCTCCTCATGATTGAGATGGGTTACATGATAACTTAGGTGTATGTATGTGAATATACCTATGTAAAGGTTATCTTTTGAGGTATTTATTTGTGGTTTATCCTTTTGGATTTTGTGAGACCTTGAGGGTATCAGTGTCCCTACTGAGTATCATTATACTAACTCCTGCACGGGCTATGCCTGCACCTCGTTGTGTTGGATACAGATGACGGACATTGCTGACAAAGGTAGAGTGTACGAGGACTGGACGGTACCTGGAGGTGGACATTCAGCGTGACGACACACAGAGCGGACCGATAGATGCTGAGTGCTGAGGAGGACATTTGTACCTGCCATTCAGGTAGGAACCCAGAGGATGATCCGTGAGCTTCTTCACAATTCAGCTGTTTGACTTTTCAGATGTACTTTCATTCTATTTTAGCTGTACATTTCTGTGGGGCTTGTATTTCCGGCACCTTTTTACATTCATCACACTTGTTATACTACATTACTTAGTGTTTTCTTCCGCGTATACTCTGGTTGTGTGTGTTTACGTTTTATAGAGGAAACACCTTCCCAATTATAGGGATTTATGCCTTTGGTTCTAGTCGCTAGCCCCATGCCTATGGAAGGCGGGCTTGGGGTAGTTACGACACGGGACCTGGGGGATGGGTCGTGAAAAATTGGTATTAGAGGAGTCAGTTCTACTGCAAAACCTAATACTCTGATATTTCTTTTCTGTGAAGCAATATTGTTAAGGGTACCAAGTGTGGTTTTCAGTTCAGGGAGTCCAGTGTTGGTGTGGTGGGTGACTTATCCATACACCAGGACCCTGACTACTGATTTCCGACACAATGCACAAAAACACTGACTGCGTGTGTATTTCCAAAATTTTTCTTTAAGCCAGCTCAAACCAATTCTGCTCACCAGGTTTAGTCTTTTGACTGTGTCGCATCTGTTCTAGATGCATCTACGAAGATAGTCAGTTGGAGTTCCGAGGGAGTACCTGATGACGGCCAATCGAGTGACGAGGCTCTGGTGTAGGGCCCTCTTGCTATGATGGCACATTCAGGTGGTGTACCAGCAGCACCACCACGAATTGGGTAGAAGATGCCACTAGTAGAGAATATAGTGATCTTAGCTACTGGTGTTTCTCAGTGTGGGACCTTGAGGTTGGTCCGCATAGTGACGAGGATTCGGTACATGGACCAATGCCTGAGAAAGTACCTTCAGGTAGTGTGCCAGCTATATCACTACGTATTGGTCAGCTGTTACAACTGGCGATATCGATGGGTAACACATGAATGCTTAGTGCCTTACATTTGTTTAAGAATTAGATACCCCTCAGGTTCCAAGGTGAGCCCGACTCATAGGCATTTGAGGATTGGCATGAGGAGGTCGCTGACAGTTTTCTAGAGCTTATACAGCTTCGGCAGGACAACATTTCAGTAGCTGAGTATTCATCAAGGCGTACCAATCATTCCAGGTACTTTATTACTACGATACGATCAGTTCTTTAGAGCTCGGGCCTCAGAGCGAGGTGTTTGTAAAGGACATCTGAGCCAACACTTTACCTCTATGCATTCTTACTTATTCAAGGGTGCTAGAGAGGACCATTGTGGTTGAATGTTCTTTGGTTGAATGGATACATCTAGAGAATTTTAGCAGTGGGAAATCAGGGAACTGACACTAGTATCAGAGACTTGGGCATGTAAAATGTTTCAAGAAGAGGAAGTGTTAAGGATAGATGAATCTGCAGAGTAGCAGACGTGGAAGTAGAGCTAGGAGAGAAGTATGTGGTGGTGTACATTTCGACATGTTAAAACCACCCGCCATTGTATTCCCTGCCAAGCCCACGGAGCAGGAGGACGGCGGAAGAGAGTAGCTTCATGCGGTCGAGGAGTGTGACCCAAGAGCTCTATGAATGGTTTAAGGTACGGTCTGTGTCTACTACTAGCTGCCCTAATTATAGACATTGATATGAATCATTCCTTCCTTCCAGAAATCATGTCCAAGGCCTAGAGTTTCCAGTTAAGCCGTTGTCTTGACCCTCATATCTAGAGATACCATTGGGAGGAGACTCGATAATCACACATACACCGACAGTGTGATATGACCCTTGAGGCAAGAGTTTTGGTTGGAACCTCTTGGTGGAAGTGTCGAGGCCTTACAATGTTAGTTTGGGTATGGACATAGCAACCATAGTTCATACTCAGATTGACTGTATTAGGAAAAAAGGTTGTGGTTTACCTACAACGATGGCATGTGTTTCCTTGGATAATGAAAATGAAACCCCAGGAAGCACAGTATGGAATCATGCATAAGTGGGTGCAGTTGATCACTCATGAGTTGGCCAGACATAGATTTGTTCCGGACTTTTCCAGAGTGGTCGCAGCTCTTTTAGCATTGATAAGGAAGGGAAAACCCATCGCGTGGTCAAAGACATGCCAGCATAGCTTTTTTGGAGCTAAGGCATAGGTTGACCAGTGCGCCCATCATTAGGCTACCAGAGAAGGTGCCGATCATCCAGGAGCAGATGAAGACTACAAAGAGAAGACATAAGTCCTATGCTGAGAAGAGACAGAGACCACTGGAGGTCGAGGATGGAGACCACGTATTCCAATGGGTCTCATCTTGAAGAGGTCTATGGAGATTTGGCCGGGGTGGCAAGTTATCTCCACGATTCGTCAGACCTTTCCAGGACCTCAACAGAGTAGGCAAGGTAACTTACCGCCTCATCATTCCACCTCAGTTTTATCGGGTGCACGACGTCATCCATGTATCTCAGCTGAGGATATGCGTGCATGACCTATCTGTCATCATCGAAGACGGGGAAACATTAACGGAGTTACTAGTGGAGATTGAGGATTGACTGGAGCGGGTCCTATGTGGACAGTCTATTCCTTTGGTGCGCATTCGCCGGTAGCACAGGAACCTCTAGGGGAGCACATGGGAGCAATAGGCTTAGATACGTGCTCAATACCCCATTAGTTTCCCTAGTTTCTGTTGTAGCTTTACGGTGACATAATGCCATGAGGTGGGATTTATTTATAGACCTGGAAATTTCAATTAATTTTTTTCTTAATTCATTAGAATTGTACGAGTCTGTGGTTTTTTACGGAACCTGATTCAGGGGCCTGGTGTTCCTGGAATCAATTTCTGATATTTTTTTTGGGTACATTCCATAAATGTACGTGCGGGTTTTTATATCTTTTGAACCGGTGCTCAGAATAAAAATCCGAGGGCACCGATGAACTTGCAGAGCCAGTAATTGCTTACGGGGACCTTTACCGCAGTTGCATTTTATGCAGGTTGGATGTTAATATCGGGGATTTAGAATAAAATTATGGAACACAAGTTTATTTTATATTCAGTTGTTATATCCTACAAGGGGGAGATTGTTGGTGGGGCCCACTCCCACATAACCTCTCATGAGAGGATATTTTTGAGGTAGGGCCCACATGAACCCCAAACTCCTCACCTCCCCTCAGCTCCCCAATTAACTCCCCTTCTTTTATTATGACAACTACCCATAATTAAGAGTCCTCTTCAACTCCATCTCTCTATTTAATATTTTCCAACACACATTAATTAATGAATTCAACCTCTTCAATTAATTAATTAGGTTGTTTGAATTTTGAATTACATGTGTCAATAAAAATAATAGCTTTAGCTATTATTTTATATTGGGGCATTTGTTGTGTTGAGAGGTTTTGTGAGAGAGCTTTGGAGAAAGAGATAACAACGTTCTTCTCTCAATGCAGAACAGTTATCCATCTGAAGGATCTCCGAGGAACGACGCTCGAGCCCAGATCGAAGGCACTTTATGGGAGCGATGAACGCCAATGATCATCGACAACTTCATCTCCACCCTTGCGATGACGTCAACGAACCGACATTCGCCTTTTCACGATATTTGTCAACGCACAGGGAACCATGAGGTAGGTGGTTGTTTTTATATAATTCTATTTATGTAAATTATACCCTCATATAGGGAGATTAATTATTGTGTGATTTTTTGAACCACTAACACGGTGGGTACAGGCTAACGAACAAGTCCGGACCCACCGCCAACTTGTTCGTGTTGTGCGGAATGTATGGCGACTGATGAACAGAAGGGAAACGTTGTTCTGAAGCCGTCATAGTCATGAGAGTGTCCCGAGACGGCTGTAGGTGTAGTAGGAATATATAAAAGACCACTGAGTGACTCTGGTGGCCCGTGGTATCTTGTGGTTGTGCGGGTCACCGACACGGTGGCTCCGACGACTAGAGGCAGCGGCTGGCGCAGGCTGACCGCCTGGAGGTGGGGGCGCCCTAGCGCACTGCTGGCAGGAATATGCCATGACATCGGCCACGGCGGCGTGGAGCGGATCCCGCCCGCACAGGATCCAGGGTGACAATGTGGCGCCAGCCTGGCACCTCCGTTTTTCATAACCGGGGTGCCCCCCCCCCACTCGGCCCGCCTAGTCGGTCCGCAGACGGTCGTGGGCCTGGCCGCGCCCTGTCAGCCCGAGCTTGGGCCCAGGTCGGGTCAACAATGTTCGGGCCGACCCAGGGTGCTTTGGACTGGGTAGGACCGGGCCCAGATTCCCCTTTTTGGGATCTCTTTCAGTTAAATTCTCATAACTTGAGCTACGAACCTCCAATCGATGCACCATTTGTGGCGTAGGATTATTCGGATCGAGACGGTTGTTTCTGTAAATTACACTCAATGTTTCAGTGATGTTTGGGTATGGCTGGGTTGGTTCGAACACGAAACCAACCAGGCCCTCAGATCGGAAACACTTATAACATAAGTACCAAAAATCTGATTGACATGTCATAAATTATGTTGGATTTCTTATGGTGAGATGGTTTTTTGGTATACTCCACTTTAGTTTTGGATATAGTTGGATTATGGCCGGGTTGGTTTAGCTTAGAAACCAACCGAGCCCATGAACGGAAAAGCCAATAACTCTCAGACCGGATGTCGGTTACATAAATCGCTAGCGGCATTGATAATCTCACCAAGAAATGGTTAATTTGAGTATACCCCAAGGGATTTTGGAGTACAGTTGAGATACGGTCGGGGTGGTTCATACACGAAACCAATTGGGCCCCAGGAAAAAAAAGACAAATAACTCACAGACCGAGCATCCGATAGATGCGACTTCTCTTGCGTTGAGACACCTATGATGAGGTGGTCATTTGTGATATTTCTTAGTGAGACTTCGTGAGACTTTGATTATAAACCAGTATCTCATGGAGCAGATCCTCCAAGAGACGAGCATATAGAGTATGGTGTATAAAGACCTAGTAGCTATAGACCTAAAGTCTGCCTAGATTTTTTGAGGTGGTGTACCACTTATCTCTACCAATACAGTTAGAATGAGTGAATGGTGTCTTGCACATATCATATCTGAGTAGGTACATGCTTGACTAATATCACGTTATCGACTGGGGAAAGCTAGTCATTAAGGATGGATCTTCCTTTAGAGAGTACCAAGTGGAGATCGAGGATCGGTAGGAGGGTGTCCATCATGGGGATTTGATTCCCATTATGCATGTCCTGTGGTAGCACAAGGATATTTAGGAGAACACAATGGATTGAGAGACCTATATGTGGGTCCATTACCCTCATCTTTTTGAGTAATTTTACTCTCTTCACGATGAAAATACCTATGTTTTGGAGAATTTAATGAATAAAATTTTTCGTGTATTATTTTTAGAAAATATTATGATTCTATTCAAGGATAACAGTTGAAATAGGGTTTATTTCTGAGGCCTAGTGTGCCCAGAATAAATTCTTAAAATATATTAAATTTATTAAATAGAATTCACTCACAACTATCTTGAAAATAGGTAATAAACCCCATATGGGGGTCTGGATCAGAATTTGGAAGGCACCAATGAGATCAAAACAGGGGTTCTACCTTAGTCATGAAATAATCTTTTCTGGCATGGGTCTTGTGAAAAGATGTTTCCTTATGTAAGGAATTAATAAAATAAATTAATTAAAGAATTTAGTTTCTTTTCTTTTTTGACACGATGACTGGATTCTTATTTAAATATAATTCTATGCCTCATCTTTCAGGGCTGTCCCAAAACCTGGGAGATATAGAGGATGTTGGAGGAGAGAATTATTGGAGAACAATGATAGATCAGAACCTGATCATGGATCATCAAGACAATGGATAATGGTTATGTCATCAACAATATTAACAAAACCATTCATCATCAAAACATAATCCAAAATGCAATTATGATGTTTTGATTTTTTATTTTCAACCCATTTCATAATCTTAGATGAATAGGGATCAATTCAATGAACAGAATTGATGTATACGTCATCAATAGATTAAAATTGATGTAATTTTATAGCTCTTCATGGTGATTTAACCCTCTTCACACATCATCTTATATGAAAAAAATTGAGGAAAAATGGATAAGGTTTGTTCCTCACATTTTATGGCTTATTGGATTCTCCCCTATTTCTGCATTTGATCATCATTGAAATTTCTTTTGGACATCAATTTGACCAATATCCAATCCCAAATCATTGCATGACTATTATTTAGTGCACCATATTGATACAACAAGTAGAACATTCGAGGGAAGTTGTGGTTCATGAATCAACAATTAATGTGGTTGAAACAAGGGAGAACAAGATTGTATTGAGGGATATTCATTTTCTTGAATATCGCATGGAAAATCAGACGTTGGGGGTACATTTATGATCCATTTTTTGAGGGTCTAATTTCAGAGGTCAAGAAATGTAAGGGATTAGTGGACCTAGATTTGAGATCTATGGTGTATTTTTGCTCCGAATTAAAGGATGAAATGACAGGTGAAGAAGAGTAGACGAGAAACCTCTAGAATTTGAAACTCCTATGAAACGAGAGGTGAAAATTAGTATTACCCACCGCGTGGGGCCTATTCCATGGTAGTTAGGGTTTCATGATGAAGATAAGCATCCCGTATCATGTAACCCCTTTCACATGATATTTTTACCTCCCTAGATGGTACAATATATACTTCAAATTGTACACAGACATAAGAAAAATTACACAACCAAGTGTTACCCTGTGTACTTGGACATAGACACAACTTCTGGTAAATAGGATAGCACACACACACATAGAAAACATACACAATAACAACTATTTGACATGGGTATCATAATCTGTGTCTCTAAAATAATTTTAATCCATCTACATTCCATGTACACTGATACTTACAAGTAGTTTGAATCTCTTTCAAATAGGCAGACATGGAGATTGTTGAAGACATTGTGTACCTAGGGTACACACCATGTAGCCCATTAAAGAGTGTTTGTAGTTCTTAGTTTAATTATTCTGGAAACATATAGTTTAAATGTGTTCCAATGGTAATTTACCTCAATGGTACAATGTGGAATTAAATCCACATCACATGATTGTAGTCCCCTCTAGAGGATGAATCTTTGAAATAGTTGTAGTGTCCCTCTGTGAGACTAGAGTTCAATCCTCTATCATCATTGGTCCCTAGGTAGGTTTTATTGAAATCATCATAACCACCAAAAGTGGGGAATTTATCCTCTATATATGTGGCCATACTGGTAGGGTTATTGGTATCATTGACATTCATTCCCTTGTGTAGCGGGTAGACCTAGAATATGTTCATGTTGTCCCCCAGCAGTTTTGGGCATGACCCCGTATCTATGTTTTGGGGTCATCAATGACCCGAGATATTTTATGTGTTGGGATGAATGATATATATCCTTTTGTCTAGTGTCTATGATGATATCATTTCTCATGGATTGGATTCCCTTAGAACGAGAAATCTGTTGCGCAGAATTATAATTTCAATTATACATTGATATAGATACATTTTATTGATATAATTATAATTTTTACCTAATGTTTCATGTTTTTTGTGTGTTCTATTGTGTATTTTATACTCACTTATGCATGTTATTTTACTAAAAATGTTGTGTCTTATGTAGAAAATGACCCTCTTGTTGGTGTCCTAGGAGGACTAGTGGTGGGTGCGGAAAAAATTGATCTTGTAAAACGAAGGTGTTTTATCATCATATTGAATTTGAATTTAGTCATCACTCTTGGAGGTGGTTGTAAAATTTATAGTTTTCATTTTTGTAATGTATTTTTACCAATGTTTCCCTCTATTAGTATGTTAATATAACACTCAATTGTGGGATCTTATATGTATACATGCATTTTTTAGTTGTTTTACATTTTAGCATTGTGTGGGCTTGGGGATATGTGCATGTTCATATGTACTATAGGATAATTCCACCCATTTGTTGGATATGACTACTCTGAACTGGTCTCTAGCCCTTGTCCTATTAGAATCATACTCGAGGTAGTAATTAGTCAAACCTTGGTGGGTTTGGTTGTGATAGAATTAATTCCCCCATCCAAGGGCTTATATGGATGATAAGCCACAACATCCATTAAAGAAGAAGGGAAAATGGATAGATTGAGAAATCAAAATGGATGATGTGAATCAAAAAAATTAAGGAATACCTTTAAACAAATCATTAGTTGATAATTTCTTGATCTATTTTTAATGAAAGAACCATATGAAAATTTTATTGTTTGTCCTTTAATGAAATTTAATGTGATCAACTCCATCTATGTATTGACCCCGACCCTATAACAAATATATGGTATCTAAAATTATTATATTGAAATAATTTATAACAAAAAACATCCTGAAAGGTAGAATATCTTAGTTTTCATGGTAAACTAGATACATATATTATTCCAATATTACGTTTTAAAACATATATTACCACATAACCTTTTTTCATGAATAAAAATACACCTGATAGAATATCCTTAAATATCAACATAGAATATTTCATGGATTTCTTATAAAGGAAACAAAAATATGTGTAATATAAAATTCCTAGAAATCGAAAAGTATAAAGTAATCTCTCATGAATAAGTAATGAATAATAAATACTGAATGGTAAATAAGTGAACACACATTCCATTTAATCAATAACTTTTCTATCAAAATTAGATAAGGCATAATCAATATGGGAAGGTAAATAACTGGAAATATATTTCATTTAGTCAATTAACTGTGAATGAAATGAATTGAGAGAAAATTTCATTTTGAAAATATCATTAATAATAATATCCAAATTATTTATAATGAAAATTCTTAATTTTTAGAAATTATGTCTCAAGAACAAAGTTGCACTAACATTAATACCTTTCAGAAGACGTTATAAAACTACAGGTAAAAAACCATTTAATTACAACATACTTATTTGTCTCATAGGAACTAACAATGCATTTGAGGGGATATATAATACTAGTGTCCACCTATAACTACTTGTTCATGTCATTCACTATACATCGAATTATCGATTTCATTAATGAATTAATTTGACATATCATTCAATATCTGTATTGATTAAATAATATTGATTGTCGATATTTACATAGACAATCATATAAAATTCAATGAAAACATCATATCTATAAATGGGAGAAATTTTAGGAAATAATTATAACCATGATAAATAATATGGTTATTCATGGGAAATTTAATGTCTTATGATCATAGAAATGTCTATATATTAAGGGAAGGTTAAGGACATCAAAATATAAATGTAGAATGTGAATGTCAATAATTTCCTTCATCAAAATTATCAAAATAATACATAGAAAGAATAATTTTAGTATCAATCCATCATAAAACCATTTTAGATAAAATAATGTGTTTTTTCATAGATGAATTTAAATTCCATAAATGATCTTTAAAACAATTAATGAGGAAACCATGGTTTTCATTTTGAAAATCGCATTTTAAAATTAACATTTCAAATTACATTTTTAAAATAAAATTCTTTAGAGATAACTTTTGAAACATTTAAAATATGATTTAAAACATTTAATTGGTCATGATAGCTAGAAATAACATTCATGATTTTTACATTAAAACAATTAAACCTATAGTTTTTTTGGTAAAATAAAAATTAGAATTAATTCAAAAACAACATGAAAATTCCTTTCAAAATATTATATAAAAATGAAAATAAGATAAAATTTATTTATTAAATAATTTATAAATGGTCAATTTTTTTGATACCATTATTATATGACATGGTTTTGGATGAAAGGGGATTTTCGACCGAAGAGTGAAATATTGTCGAGTTTTCTAAAAAATATTTTATAAATCATTTTATGTACCAAATAGTTTTAAAATGTAACTATTTATTGAAAAAGGTATTGAATGACTAGAGGAGAATAAAATGAAATGAGATTACTATATAATGATCAAATAATTTCCTTTAATATATATTCATGTATAAATAATCCTGATTAAAATTATATTGTGAAATAAACCCTTATAATGATCATAACATTGAAGTGAGAATTAACCAATGATTCTATTATGTGTATTAAATGTAAATACACATAAAAAATTGAAATAAAAAATGATATTGTAGAAAATAATTACCTTCATAATCTAATAATATCAAATAAAATGAAGGTGTAATATAAACCAATTAAATGAAATCATGTTATGAAATTCTTTACCAATATGTAATTTTCACGTCAAGTAACATTGAATGAAGTAATTGATGTTTGATACTTATGATACCATAAAATATGAATTAATAATCATATTTATTGTCATAGGGGATATATATACACCATAAAAAATAAATTTCATGCATAACATTATAAAATGTCTCAATGAAGGGAAATTGAGATAAATTCGCATCCCACTTGGTAATATTCAAATCAAATCCACTTTAATTAAATGATTCAATTTAAAACATAAAATATAACTAATTATTATGTAATAATTATATAAAACATAAATGGTGTGGTATGTATACAATATAAATTAAATTATGTGCATAACATTACAATATGCCTCAATGAAGATAAATTGAGACGAAGTCCCTTACCACTAGATAATATTAAATTCAAATACACTTGAATTAAATAATTAAAATTAATTCTGAAAAAAACATGATTTATTAATTAATAATGATATTGAATGTTAGAGTGTAATTATATAGAACATATAAAAAAAATTATGGACATGACATTACAAAAATACAAAATTAAGTGAAATTGAGACGAAGTACCTTACCACTTGATAACATTAAACTCAAACCCACATGAATGAAATAACTAAAACCCAAAATTAAAATAACATAATTTATTATGAAATAATTATATTAAATGTCAATGGAGAATTAATAACACCATATAGTATAAATTAGGTGCACATGATTCCAATATGTCTCAAGGAATGGAAATTGAGAAGAAGTCCCTTACAACATAGTAATTTTCATCTCAAATTCACAGAGATGAAATAATTCAAATTGAATCTTAAAAAATAATTTATTTTTAAGGAATTATTATATTACATGTTATATTGTCTTTATAAATACAATATAAAATAAATTTGGTGAATAACATTATAATATGCTTTAATGAAGAGAAATTGAGATGAAGTCCCTTACTTCATGCTTCCTTTTGGTTAAACTTGATATAACCTTCTGTATAGAGAATATTAAGAAAATTATTAAATTATATCAGATCCATATTAATATTTATAATATAATATATGATCCTTTTATAAAATCTTATTAACAATTCATTAAAAATATATCATTATTTTCATGGATGTGGGTGTTAATTACCATGTTTTCTAATTCATGCATTGTTACTAAAGTTACAATTCTTGTGAATATTGTATTGTTTCAACTTATAGAGAATAAAAATAATAAAATAATTATAATATTTATACATCAATTAGAATTTTATGACAATTATTTAATGATGGTTATGAAAAATACACGGTGTCGCAATCCTGGAGATGGTAGGTCGTACATACTATTAAGTAACAATTCCATTTTTCAGTGATCATTATGAAAAAATTTAAGTCATGATTTATCTTTATATAAAGATCATAATATATTAAATATCATATTATTTATTTATATGAACTTATATATATTATCATTGTGGTGTCATGTTGAAATTATTTTCACATCGGCTTATGAAGTCGGTTGTCCACCCACACATGAATGGTGTTATGCTTTTTCAGCATAACAAGGAAAATGAAATATTGTGTTTATATAATGTTATATATATCATTAATATCTTAATTGTTTTATTTTTATCTTTTATATTTATTTAAATTATAATTATTACCATTAACATAAAGTGTTTGTGAAAAATGAATCACAACGCTTTGTATAGTGGTAGTCCACCATACACATGAGCGACATTAGTGTATCCCATATTGAATGGAAGGTAAAAATGGATAAATGATATACTGAATATAGAGATACAATTTTTTTAAAATATTATGAGTATACTGTATATCAATTATCACATCAAATTGTGATAGGTTGGAAAGTAAAAATGAATTACATCGGTCCACGAGGCGGTAATACGCCATACACAAGAATTGTGATTTCGTAACACATTTGACGGATATGGAGACAATTTTTGGTGATGACCATAACATAACAATATATAAGTACATTTTATATAATTATATTATTATATATTTTTGTTTTATTAATTATTAAATTTTGTGGAGTAAGAAATAAATTAAAAATAATCATTAATGAACATTACCACTTATTCAGGATAAAAACATGTTCCTAGGATGGATTGAGTTCCAAAAAATGGATTCCTAAAATTGTGTATTGAATTTAGAATTTGATTTGGGCTGGTATATTATAGACCAAAAGGGTATCATCTTATGTAAAAGAGAGGATAGGGAGGCCTGTTGTAAGTGAGCTAGGTGGCACACTTGTAATTTTTTAAAAGAAAAACATGTACCCTCATTTTTTCATGTAAAAAAGGATTCAAAATGGAGTATTACTGATATATAGACATTATATGATCTAAATACTTCCATAAATTACATTTTAGACATGTTTCGTGTTCATTTTAACCCTCATATATTCATATTAACTACATAGTTAACCCATTTTTACCTTTGCTGCTATAAATATTATTTACCATTTTTATTATTAATTTTTCTAAATTTTATGTAGAAATTATTAGATAATAAAAATTACTATGATTCAAAATATAGAATAACTTTTAAAAAAATCCAATCACATAAGCGGAAATTTTTAATTTAAAATTAACCGCACTGATGCGATGAAAATGTTTATTTTCCAAGAGGAAGGGTTCAAATGTTTACAATGTTTTCATATCAAAATTAAGAAATAAAATGAATAAAATTACCTAAATTGAATTAATTGATATATAATGTGACTATTTTTTTAAAACCAATTTAAAATATATTTTAATTTTATATCTGAGTTAAAAATGTTAGTTTTCAATTATAATTCAATATTTTTTCACTATTTATCCCAAATGAATCATTTCATTAAAAACAATTCTACCTAAGACAATTTTGATATGCTAATTTAAAAAATTATTTTCATTTTTTAAATTAAATATTATAAATGGGTTAAAAATTATATTTAAATTATGGGTGTAAAGTGCAATTAAACAATCTTTTTGAAAAAATATTTATTTTTTCAGATTTATTTTTATATTAAAGGATTACTATTTTATTTATTATAAATGGATAATAAAATCAATTTTTTTACATGTGTAAATATTATAATTTTCATAAATTATTTATTACTATTAATACCCATGTTTTTTACATTTAGGCTATAAATATATACTATAATAGATTCATTTAGACACATGGTTGTGTGTTCCATAACCTTTGAAATATATTATATATAAAGGAATGTGTTTCAAAGGATCTGTATGATCAGTGTTGTATACTGCTTACGCTATTGAAAACTATGTTCTTATTTTTAAATATTTGTGTGTTACATTCTCCCCACATTAAATAAATGGTGTTCACAATTTAAACTTGATCATTAAAATTGAAGGGGTTAATATTTGAAAATTATTTGTTGAAAAATCATAAAAAGGTATAATAAAATATCCTCTTAATAAGATAGACATGGAAGTATATATGTAATATGGAATAAGACATAACACATATTCTACTTAGGATAACATTGGTGGAATGTGAAGATATTAATGTGGAATAAAAGTGTAAATAACTATAGGGTGTGAACGATTTCATTAATAATATGAATGTAAATGATCAGTGGATTTGTAAGGAAAAAAATATATCAATAAATATTTATTTAATACACCATATAATTCATCAAATATTATTTTATTTGGATTTTTATTAATATCCTTTTCTAATATATGAGGACTTATTTTACATTATATGAATACAATGAAATATAATTACTTGATATCATTATATTTCATTAGAAAAACAACATCATTTGGTTATTCTTTGATCAATTTCCAATTAATCACTTAATTATTGCAATGGATATCCAAAAATGTATTATTTATTCTTAGAGAACTAAAAATCATTTTAATAATAGATCATTATATCCATAATATAATTTTAATAAATTCCAATGATATATAGTTATTATTTAAAAAAATGGATATCATAGGTTATCCAATATGCATAAATATATATATGGATATTCAATACATTAATCTCCAAATCCTCATCCAAATTTAAACTTAAACCATTTCATAAATGGAAAAAAATATGAAAAAAGATCATAAACACTATAAAGAAGGTCACTATATTTTTAAAATGAACTTATCATTGATCCCATAAAAAAGAAGTATCTATTCCCCATGTATTCACTTAAAACATGGTCAATATCTGAATTACTATAATTTTTTTTTGAATTAATGAATTATCCCTCATTCTTTTAGTAAATCATTAACTATTGGATATAATCCTTAAATAAAAAATGATTTTATAATCCATAAATGATAGAATCAACCACTATTTCAACAAATCAGTAATAAATTATAAGGTAGTGTGTAATATCCAATTTCATTTATCCATATATATCAACTATTTATAAATACATCATCATCTCAACATCAAGAACATATTAAGTATTATCTTTCACTCAATCATGTGTTTTCCAAGAAGTTCACCTTGTCACAGAATCATTTTTCTTGTTCATCACTACCATCCAACATACGCTTTCAAATCCTTAATAAAAAAATAGAAGAATACAATCCTTATACACTTAAAATTTATTATAAAAATGATATAATTCATTAAATACCAAATTAATATAATTATTGAATACATAAACAAGCTCATTAATCATTCAACATCATATATGGTAATATCATAATATTTACAAATATCCACTATCTTTTTTTTGAGTTTTATTCTTTTGATGCAGGGGACATTGATCTATTTACAACCTTATATCCTTATTGATAAAGGATTGTATATTTGAATCCATTTTATTTCCCTTGAAAACATAAGGTACATGACCTTTATCTCCATTCTTATATCAAGCTTCCTCTCCTTTTAAGCGATCACTATGATGTTTCATTCCACAATTATTACATGGGGTGAAATATTTCATTAAAATATTCCCTTTATCATTATTTTCTTATTACATCCACTTCTTCTATTTCATCCCTTTGAATCCATAATACATATATTATTCTTTTTATATCTTGTTACCACATAACACTGCGTCCTCATATTGTGATAATGTTTACGATTCTAGTTCCCTTCAAAAGATTGTCTTAATCCCATTAATTAAACGATAATTCATACAATTTAGATTATGTGCATTGATATAATTCTCATTCCTTAAAATGGGGACCATATCCAAAAATTGGAATTAACTATATTAGACCATAGCATTATGAAACATAATTTATAATTCAAAAACAAGAGAAGTAATTAACCTACATTAAAAAATATATGAATAACTAATATCATAATATTAACTTTATTTATGGGGATATCCCTATTTTAAAATACACTATAATGGTTTGTAAGATAATTGTGAATTACATTAATCATACACTCATGATTGTTAAACTAGGTGGATAGTAAGGACAATTGTTTTTTAGATATATGATGATCGATTAAACCCCATTGTGTCGTTCTCAGATAAATTACCACTAGTTACCTATATTTTAGAACAACGTCAACATGTAGTATCTTGACAAGGATTCATGTCTATGAAAAACCACATAATTTAGTACTCAAATAAAACATTAGGAAGTTATTCTACAATTATCCCAAAATTCTATGACATGGTCATGTTAATTAATAGATGTTTTTCGGGACCTAGATCCCATGGTTTTTACTAAACATAACCTAATACCAATTTTAATGACCCTAAGAGACTCATTAAATTACTACATTAGAATATTATATAAGGAATCACATCCCAATATACCAAATAGTTTATTAGTCTTGGTAAAAAAGATATATACAAGATTCCCATATTATATTAGAAAACAAAAATTACTACATAATGTTTTTTGATAAGAAAATAATTCCCTCTAAAATATCCTTTTATACCACACATAGTACACTTCATGAATTACTGAGAAGGAAAAAGGGTGACTTAAAATCTTCAATATGTGTTATGTATAGGGGAATCTATCAATAACCAATATAGAATAATCAATATAGAAATGTAAATAATGAACTCACATTACATTTAGTCAATAACTTTGATGAAAAAATTAGATAAGGAATTATCAATATATCAAGTTAGATAATAGGAAAAATACCATTTAAAAAATTATGTGTTAGTGAAATGAATCTAGAGATAATATCACTGTGAAAATATCATGTACAATGATAACTAAATTCTTACTGAATGAGATAATTAATTATTGAAAATCATTTCTTATGAACATGATACTTATTCCATCATGACCTTTCACAATAATGATTAAAACTGTTAGTAAAAAACAATTTATATTTAGATTATAAATACTCATCAGGATCATATATAATGGATTCTGTGGAATAGAATGTGAGGCAAACTCCACTATTTTTCACTGTATCTTAGATTTTTCTCCCTCATTACATGCCGAGGGTGCTCATGCTACATGACATGTGTAGTTTTCAATTTACTATCAGAACTATTGTTAATGATAAACCAACTCATCCATTATCCATTACTATGGTTCTGAAAATTTCTTATAAGTCATATTTTGATGGAATTGAATGTGTGCCCCCAGTATCTATGGATATATAGTGCTCGGTTATGGTGGATGGGTGTCCAACTATGGATTTCTCGATAGAGGAAATCCAAATAGTATCTGTGTTCCATAATCTAATGCTGGTGGCTTTCTTCAGCTGTGATAAACTGTATCTTGATTTCCTCAGGGCCTTCATTGGTCTGTGGGGGATTCATCATCAACTTACTATCTCAATAACCAATATATCTTCTTTATACATTCATCTCGCATCATGGGATGAAATCATTCTATATTGGTCCATGAATATATGACTATGTGGATCTTGGAGATTCTCGATGTCTAGATGGTCCAAGGATAAACATTATGGAAGTCAGTCGAGATTGGTAGTTCAACGGATTTCTTTTCCTAGTATTTCATTTCCTTTTTAGAACCCCATGATTTTTCAAGATATAGATAATGTTATAGGGTGGTTTCATTGCTTAGATGTAGCAACTAAGTATTTATAGTTGTTTTACACCCTAAGGATTTGCCTTAAGGATGATATGGTGGTTCCCATACAAATATGGTTTTCCATCCGAGTTGGGAAGGGTTTTTCATAGTGGTAAAACTTGTTCTTTCTAAATATCTCATTTTAATGGAATGTGTGGTTGGAAAGTCCAATCAATGAACTTTATTCATAGTAGGGTTGAGGAGAATTTGGTGATCAAGGAAATTATTTTGGGATCTCAGAGGACCTCTCTTCCTGGTTTGAGTGGATTTTAAGGTTTTTTAGTGTCAACTCTAATGAGGTCACTAGATTCATCTCATAACTTAGGATGTGGAACCATCAATGTGATAAATATTTGATATTTTGGAGATTCACTTCATGTATTTTATTCCTCCACCCCCATCTCAATAGAGGTATAAACTTTTTTTTAATTCTCAGTATGTGGGTCTCAATCCTACGGAGCTCGACTTTTTTGAGGAACCTATCAGTGGTACAATTGTTTCTCATGATACAATGTTCGATATTATTTCTCCTCAAATGGTTTTAGTAGGTTGGTATAGTGGCTTTTAACATAAATTGGATATTTCAAAAATTGCAAAGGGGATCATTTCATTTATGGAAGAAGGAGATATTTGTAGTTATTAAGTTTTTACAAAGTGGCCTTAATTGGTTAAAGAAATGATATAATAGGGACCAATTATGGTTTCATATAAGAAATAGGATTGCGCTTTGGATGTTCCTAATAATCAATGAAAATTTTTAGGGACATTGGAAGCAAAGAAAAAAAAATGTGAAGGGTATAATAATAACAAATTTGATATTTAATTTTTAGAAGAATGAGGTGTCCTTATGTCTTCAGATTTCTAGAGTCTTAGACTGTAAAATAGAAATTAGGATTAGGCTTCTAGAAATTTAATATCAAATTCTGAGAATTCTACTCATTCTCCTAGGCTATTAAAGAGGGTATCCTGGCAGGTTTAACATCTTAGGTGTCACCCAATGATATATTTGTTTTGGGAGGTCCAATATCAATAGAATGTGTCTCATATGGTCTAGATCCTAGAGAATATGTAAGTGTTAAGGTTTTCTAGATAACTATGAGGATCATACTAGTTACTTATGAAAGGTAAAATATATATTCAAACATCTTGTATGAGGAATAAGTGTTGATATGTTTTTGGTCGCCTATACATCCTCTCTCAGATTCAATGAACTATATTATGATATGAAATTCTAGTGGTCTTAGGGTGAAGGACAAATCTGCATTTGTTTGTGATGAGGTAGAACATCATTATGTTTCCATTTTAGTGATTCCTAAACCCAATCCAACATGGATCATATATCTGTATTTTCATGGTGAAGGCGGTTCTTAGAATATATGCATGTGGGTTTACAAAACCATTCTATTTTTATTTCCTATAAAATCAATGAGATAATGGGTTATATAGATGATTTATCTCACGAAATTACTATTAATATGAACAAAAAGGGATTTATGTATTTATTTATGTTAGTTTATGAAAAATGTGGTGTTTTAGATAGAAATATTCTATGGAAACATTTATTTGAGGTTTACTTAGGTATCCAAACATGGTATATTGGAAGAGACTTTAACACCATCACAAATAAATTTGAGAAGAAGTGTCGTGATGCATATTCTCATATCATAATGATTGACTTCAAAAACATCATGGCCATTAATGGTCTTATGGATCTGGGTTTTTTTGGGTAATATATATACCTAGTACAATAATAATACAGGGAATAACATATTATTGTGTAGGTTCGATGACTATTTGGTTAATCTGCAAGGTTTGGGTTATTTCCCAAAAACCAATGTGACTCATTTCACTCAATCTTTATCAATTAATAATCCTTTAATTTTAATAATCATAAAGGAAAGTAAATGGCTGGAGATGATATTATACTCATCCAAATGGTGGAAAATGGAAGGTTTCAAATATTTTTTTAGTAGCTCATGGGGTCTTTATATTAGTATAAATCATTTTCTAAACTTAACTTATCAGCTCAGGTTATTAAATAGAGAAATATAATAATGGGATACTAGAAAAACAATAGATGAGTCCATCTTGGAAGGGCTTAAAATTGATATAGATAATATCAAAGAGATCCTGCAAAATAATTGGGATGATAAAGAATTCATCAGACTTAATGAGAAGAGAAGTAAATTTGGTAAACAAATTTGTCTATTAAAATATCCTATAGGGAAGGATATAGGGAATTGTGGCATAGACAAAGAGATCACAACACTACCTATTTTTATTCCTGTCTCGGGGATATTAGAATTAATATTTAAATGAACATAATTCTGGTAGATGGGTCATATATGAGTGATATTGAAATTTATGGCATTATGGATCTGAACCACATTAAGAGTTTGCTGGAAGGCATAAGATCCAATTATAGAGATATCATAAGATAAATCCCATGGCGAAAAATAAAATATGAACTATATTCCAACACTGATGGAGGCTTAAGAGAGTGATATTTTTTATGGTATGAGTGAGGAGGAGGAAATCAAAGCTACATAGTCTTGAATGAAATATGATGGTGCTCTTGAACCTAGTGGGGGTTTTTGGATTATTTTTCATAGATACTTGTGACATAATTAAAGAGAGTGTTAGGGTGTCTATTTTTTACATTTTCAAAGGACGGGGTTCATCCATGGGAAGTGTGTTCCCCTAGTGATGTTCTTCTCCAAAATATGCATTATCCCGAATCAATCAATATATTTCATCACATTTTTCTGTGAAATTACATTTACAAGATCTTGAAAAATCTAATAAACCAAAGGCTTATCCAGATCATCACTAACACTATCTTGGAGGAAGAACATGACTCCATCTAAGGTATGAGCATTTACGGGGCAGTGGGGGTGATAAAGGGAATAGTTTATGATATTAATAAAAAGATGATTCTTTTCAATTGTATTATTCACGTTGATATGTACAAGTCATACAACATGATTAAGTTTGGATTCATCATCAATGTCATGAGAAAGTTTGGGTTCTAATATGGAACTTGTGATCTCCAGTTTAGATTATATTACACTCCAAGAATCATTTTTTCTATAATTGGAAAATGATTTAGTTTATTCAATATGGTTGGGCTGTCTAAGCCAAGGTGACCCTATATCATTGAGTTTTTTTATTACTGCTCAGGAAGATCTCTCATGGAGGATCAAAAACAGTTTGGATGAAGGTTCTATTATACCTTATAAAAAATGATCAGGGTAATTTAGTATATCTCATATAATATTTGTTGAAGATATTCTATTTTTATTAATTTTTGTTTAAAACCAACCAATTGTATGAGTAAGATATGGGATATATATAGATATCAATGTGGTCAAAGAAAAAATTAAGGGAAATGTGAATTTTATAATTCAAAAATGTGTTAAAAAAGGAACAAAAGAGGGATACATTGTAATATTGGCATGGAACGACACTACGTAACAATGGAATATCTGGGAGGTATGATTTTAAATGGGATAATCAGAAAGGATATATTCGAAGGAACAATTAACAAAATCATGGGAAATATTTGTAATTTGAAAATTTTGTTACTCACAATTTTAGGTCATAATACATTTATTAATTTTGTAATTACTTCAATTCCAATTCATGTGTTGTTAGTTATCAAGGCCTCGAAGGGGATGATAGATAGAGTGGGAGAAATCATGAAAACTATTTATATGGGATGAAAATCATAAATGTCATTGTCATTGGGAATCTTGGAAGAGAATGGTGCGACCCATAGAGGATAGAGGAATTAATATTCAGAATAAAATTGAATACTTGCACACCATGAATGTTAAACAAGAATAGGGTATTGATTAAGGTAATACGCTTTGTGCTAATTTCATGAAAAATAAAAATGGAAATGATTGGATTGTGTGGGTGGCCAATTCTTGGAAAATGTAAAATACTGGAAGAATCATGGTAGAACATTTGGATACACTAAGAGATAAATAAATATGGGTTGTAGGCTATAGTGAGAAAAGTTTCTAAAAAATGGGGTTGGTGAAAAGCATTATTTTACGAGATGAAAAGTTCTTGACATTAGGGTCATGGAAGCTAGATTGTTTCCAATCATTATTAATTCAATTCTGAATGAATAGATGAAGGCCATGTTAATTATTATCTACATGAACGAGGAACCAAATAGTTGTGTGTTAATTGAATCTATCTTAGGGAATTTCATTAGTTGGGATTTTCAGGAGATGGAGCATACAATGAGTGGAAGAAATGAATTTTATTCTATGATGGGATGTAAAGACTCATAATATAATTTGAATTTCTTGGTGTTGAGGCAAAGGAACCATGAAATTCCCACATTCTATAGAGTTTCCCTCATGCCTCCATTATCTCCACTGTCACAGATCATATTTCTCCTCAGCTTGTCTTCTTAGCTGGTGTGCGACATGCATCATCTTCCTATTGTGGCATCGTGTGGGTTCATGACTATCGGAGATCCCATCGTTTGTTGCCTCCCTATCTCCCTTACATTTATTTTCTTTGGGTTTTCTTGGTGGAGAAGTGTTGGTCTGGAGATTTTGTTTCATTAGATATGGCCTGGGGGTTGCTTCCACGCTTTGGGTTGGTTGTGGTTGTGCTGGAGGGTCTGGTCTCTATGTGCAGGTTTGAAGGAGGCGACGGGATCCAAAACTCTGGCTTTCGTGAGGTCTTGTTCCAGCATGATTTAGGAGGCCTTCAATCTGGTGCTAGTTTGATATTATAGATCCTCATTTGCAGTTTTGGGTTTATATTTTGCTATGGGTCAACTCCACTGGGTGTATCATTTTATGCTAATTTAGATTAGTTTTGATTTCCGCTCAAGTAGATGGTTTCTTCTATGCTATTTAATTCTATATTTGAGTTTGGTTAAGTGCATCGTTATGGGGTGCATTGGTTCTTATGGTGTGATTTGGTTCATGGATGGAGATTTTCGGTTGAAGGATGGATTTTTGGTTGCAAGCGGTTTGAGGTGTCAGAGTCAATGCAACTACATTTTCTTATATGTATGAATTTATATGGGGTTTAGTGTAGAGGTTTTCTCATGGTTTTTCTTTTGGATTTGGATGTTTTAGAGGGTATGGATTTTCCATCACTTCTATGCCCATGCAGTCATGCATTGGACTGCTTGCACTGAAGCGATTAGTAGGAGGAACAAATTTAATGTTTATGATGCTGGGTATATATCTTCTGTGTAGTCTTGAATGGGTTTTTTGTTCTTAAACCTTTGCACCGTGGTGCGTTGAATGTTTTTTTGTCTTTGAAGTCATGTACGGTTTCTCACTTTTTCTTTTTAAGTGATTGAATAATAAAATATTAATTTTCTGTCTTTAATATACAGAAGTAGGGAGTGAGTTTGGTAACCCAATACTGGTGTTGCATGTCCCAGAGTATTGAAACCATCATTCATATTTTCATTAAGGGTGAATGGACTTCTTGTATTTGGATATTTATGGATATTGGAATAAGGAATACTGTGAAAGGATACTCGATGATGAAGGTTGTAGAATACTGGTTTTAGGGAGAAAATCATAACATTGTGGAACATATGGCCAATATCATGGTTTTTTTGTGTCATTATAGGTCTTAAGAGATGATAGAAAAAAATAAAGGTAACGGAATATTATGTTGAAACGTCTTCTAAAAATAAATTTACAATCATTATTCGCTAAATTGGGAGGAATCATTTATAACATAAGTTCATCTACTTCTGTGATAATTTTCATCCCAAAAGTGGTGTTGTATAATGAAAGAAGAGATCCACCTAATCATGGGATGTGGGTATGATGGAATTCTCCAATGGTGGGTCTCTAAGTGAATTTTTATGTATCCTAGATATCGATTATTATGATAAAAGGATTTTTGTTGAGATATGAAATAGGATCTTTCATTTTTTTAATTTAGATGATTTTATAGACGATTAATTTACAAGGATGTTGAACCGAGAGACATGGTATGTGGACTCAAGATGTAGAGGTATTAAAAATTTATAATTCATAAGGGTAATCCGATTCCAATCGTCTGGTAATTATAATCCAAGGGATGAACAACTCTACATGGTACTTGGAGTTTCTGATTCGAAAGGGAAGGATCATCAATAATAAAGGTGTTGAGGTGAATCACACATGGAGATAAGGAATCTTTTTAGCCAATAAATTAATAAGACATTTGGATCCAAATGAACCTAGTATTTTTTACTTGTGATCTAGACATCTTCCAAATGATTTCATGAGGATTATTAAGTGGGACATCCATCTTTTCCCCAATTTCTTTCCCACGATGTTTCCTTTATCTCTATTTCATAATAAAAAGATAATGGTTAGGATAGAATATTTATTTTCTTAATGATACCTTCTAATGTTTCAAGATGACCTATAATATTAGGACCCACATATCAAATCATGTACACGACATTCATTATATATCAAATAGTATAATTTTTTCATGAATCAGTATACCATAGAATAAAAAATCTGTATTAAATAATGAATTCACATTATCATTTTTTTCCTCTATAAAAAAATCACTTTAAAATAAATTACCTATTTTATAAATAAGATATGTTTAATGAAATAAATATATCCATGATAAAAAATATGTATATTTTGGGTAAATTTAATTTCTAATGATCATAAGAAACTGAATATTTAAAGGGAAAGTAAATAAATATAAAATTGAATCATGGAAGTGAATTTCAATATATTTATTGGTAAAAATGATCATAAAAGATACATAGAAAGAATAAGGATAATATCAATAAAAATAAAATAATTGGATTTGGAATAAAGGGTGTCTGTTATTAATGAATATAAATACAATAAAATATATTTTAAAATATTCTTGCGAAAATTACAGCTTCATTTTGAATCAAAATTCAAACTAAAATTTGAAAAATAAATATGGTAAAAATTAATTTCATTAGAAATAAACATTAAAACATATAATTAAATATTTTAAGGATTTTAATTTTTATGATAAATCGAAATTACATACATGTTCTACATGTAAAAACAAATATTTCTTTTACTTTTTTTGATAAAAGAGAAATAAGAATTATTTTGAAAACTACATGATTACTCCATCAGTTTTTTTAAAAAAAACTAATAATGGGTAAAAAGGGTCTTTCATAAATCATTTTTCAAATGTTAAAAACTTTTTTTCAAACTTTTTTTTAAATAATAGTTTTGGATAAAAATAGATTTTCGACCAAAAGGATTATTGAAGTTGGATTTACAAAAAATTCTAAATCGTTGGAACTACCAAGGAGTTGAAAATTTATATTAAAAATTGTAAAAGTTTATGAATAATCATAAGACAAAAAAATTGAATGGATTAATTATATATTTAGAAAATAATTTTCTTCAATGGAAATTCATTTATAAACAATCCTGATTAAAATGATAATATGAAATAAAACCTACTAACAATAATATCGTTGAAGTGAAAATTAACCAATGAATCAATTATGCATATCAAATTTAACTCCACATAAAAAATTGGAAATATGAAAAAAATATTCAACATTCAGTAAAAATATAATATTATAATAATAAAAAAATTATGACTAATAAAACCCAATAAAAATAAACTGATATATAAAATTCCTTACCACATGGTAATTTTTTAGTCAAATACCCTTGGATGAAATTATTAAAATTTGAGACATAAAATACCATGATTTTTCAATACATCAATAAATGACCTATCAATGGGATAGTATATAAACCATATAAAATAAATTTAATGCATATCATTACAATATACCTCAATAAAGGGAAATTGATACAAAGACCCAAACCATTTTGTAATATTCAACTCAAATACATTTGGATGAAATTATTAAAATTGAAATCAACAATAACATTAATTACTAAGTAATCATTATATTACATGTAAAATGGGTATAATATACAACATATAAATGGAATTATGTACATAAAATTACAATATTCATGAATAAAGGAAAATTGAGATAAAGTCCCTTACCACAAGGTAAAATTCATCTTTAATCTACATGGAAGGACTAATTAAAATTTAAACATAAAATACAATTAATTATTAAGGAATCATGATATTACATTTAAAGGAGGATTTATATAAAAAAATTTAAATCTATAAGCATCATAACATTACAATATGCCTCAATAAAGAGAAATTGAGATGAAGCCCCTTACTACATGGTAAAATTAAACATAAAAAAATCGATAATATATTTCAAATTGAATAATAAAATACCCCAATTTATTTTGGAATGATTACATTACATGTAAAAGGGTCATTAGATACAACATATAAAATAAACTAGGTGTATACCATTACAATATGAATCAATTAATGAATATTGAGATGAAGACCCTTACCACATGGTAATATTCATCTAAAATATACAAGGACAAAATAATTAAAATTAAAAAATACCATACCAGGAATTTTTAAGGAATCATGATTTATCATGTAACATGGCATATATATATATATATATATATATGATATATAATAAATTAGGTTTATAAGAATAAAATATGCCTCAATATTGGAAAATTGAGACGAAGTCCCTTACCAGACGCAACCTTTTTGGTGAACATGATTTAACATCATGTATAGTGGTTTTAAATAGGATAATAACTTATAACTGAACTATATTAACATTTAATGTCCCATCTATGATCCTTTTATTGTAAAACCACAAGGATCCACAATATGCCTCTCTTTGAATAATGCAATAGCTTTTTCTATATGCAACTTCGAGTTCTAGCACACCACGAAAAATCAAACTAGCAGATTAAAAAAGTAGATATGAATAGTAATACCCACTTTTTTAAAATTTATATATTTTATTTTTTAAATGGAATTCATTTTGGGAATTGGAATATGAAAATTTTATTAGGTTGTATTTTGGGTATTTTTTTTAAAATGTTCAATTATTGATGAATAGTAAAAAAACATCATGTTATTGTTTAAAACCTACTTTTATTTAAATAATTATTATTTTTATTTAAATTTATTTTAAATTAAAAATAGATACATAATACCTATCTTAGTTCAATGTAATTCATTGGACTCATTTTATAATAAAATTTTAAAAATGAACTTTTATTGAACTTTTTATCATCTTTATCCACCTTCTAGGGAAATTTTCAAATTTATATAAAATGTAATTTACCACTTCTATGAATTGATTTTCAAAAATCTGAGAGATGTGGCTGACATTTTTAAGTAATATTTTGTTCAATTGGATGAAAATAATTTCTTGGTGTATAGTAACTTTTTAATTTTATTTACCATGATTAAAAGTAAATAGGGTAATTAATGGTAAAAATGATATTATAATTACCCTAACACATGTCCTAGTTCTATTGGACAAGTTTATATTGAACAAAATATACCATAGGAATAAAATATTATCCTTTTTTTCCACTTGGATTATATTAGGACATTTACTATATTTTATTTAATGGAGAGTTAAATGTGTTAAATTAAAATTTTATTAACTAAATCATTTTTAATATAGGGTTATATATAATAAATATTCGATAATAAATATTCGATAATAAATATTCATTAAATATATAAAAATATTTCATAAATCATGGTATTTTATTTCTAATATTTAGACATCATATAATTAAATTTATTAATGACATAATGATTATGTAGTAATTACCTTATTAATGAATGATTAAAATAACTGATATTATAAATAATATAATAAATGTAAATTGTGACTTTTGATTAATTTATTGAATTTTGTAGGTTAATATGACATGTCATGATTGATAAAATATATTTTTTGACAAAATCAGACTGTTATAACATAAAAAACAAACAATAAATAGTGTCAAAATTGACACATATGAGTTTTTAAAACAAATACTATTTTCATAAATGATATAATATTCATAAAAATAAAAGGCTCGTCAAATGGAATTTTATAATGATAGATATATCATTAATTAAAAACTTGTGGTTCTCTTGCTATTTTGTAGTATGTTTATTAAGCATGTAATAAAAAAATACAAGAAGACATGGTGTTGGCACTGAAAAACGCATCCATATAATTCATTGAATGCTTCTAGACATGATCCTAGATCATAGATCATTTCATGAGCTTCTATTTGACTCTTCTAGAGCACGAACAGAGTTACAGATAGGAAGTTATGGTCGTTCGAAGGCAGACTACTGGAAAAGGCCATGCAGGGTGATTTCGGTGCAAAGTATGGATTTGTGTGCAAATTGAATGTTGCGCGTAAAAATGGATTTGCGTGCAAAATGGAGTCTTGTGTGTAAAAATGGATTATTTCATATAAAAATGGATTTTCACGCAAAACAGATTCTTCCGCATAAAAATGGATTAGCGTGCAAAATGGAATCTTGCGCGTAAAAATGTATTTGCGCGCAAAATGGATTCATGGGTGAAAAAATTGATTTGCCTGAAAAATGGAGCCTTACACGTAAAAATGGATTCTTTTACGTAAATATGGATTTGCGCAAAAAATGGATTGTTGCGTGTAAAAATGGATTTGGAAGCAAAATGGATTCTTGCGCATAAAAATGGATTTGCGCACAAAATGGATTCCTTCACGTAAAAGTTCGATTCCGCATAAAAATGGAATATTGCATGCAAAATGGCTTTACATGCAAAAGGGGAATGAATGTTTACACGCACTTCCATTCAAGGTTCCACCTATAAAAACATGTGCTCCCCCTTCTTCATAGAGGGCCCACAGAGGTCAGCCACTGCACTAATGCACGTAAGTCCACATTTTCTACGCCTGTGCATAAAACCCCCCATATTACATAAAAAACATCACTTTTTCATGTAAACGGGGGGGGGGGGGGATGCCCAATTTTTCAGAAAAATAATTATTTTTATGCGCAACAGTGCCATGGTGAACAATTTTTCCCACACTAATGTTGCACATATCCAATTGCACGCACACCTCCCCTATTTCACTAAATTCCTCCCCTATTGCGCGAAATTCATTCCCTATTGCATGCACGACCACCTATTTCACACACATCACCCATATTGTGTGAAAAACATCCTTATTGCACACAATCCTTCCATATTTCATGTATCCCATCCTGCATGTAGTGAAATTTATGCGCAACTGTACACAGGCCGGCACCCGCTGGTCCGTACCGCGGGGGTTGCGCTCCCACACCCCCACTCGGGGTCATTGCCGGGCTATGGTCTCGGCCCTCTGGGTTAGTCCCTTCGCTTCACAAAGGTGTAGAGGGTGTGGTTATGTAATTTCTAGGGGTGCGGTGTAATCCCACCTAGTCCGAGCTGCAGGATTTTGAACCGTCAAGCCCCATCGTCCTCATCACATGACGTTAAGTTGTGACCCTGCCCTGTGCCTCACACAGAAGGTGCCCTATCTCAGAAATTTTCTACGCCCACTGGTATCCATGGGTGTGACATCATTCCTCACATAAAATGACATCCCCTTTATTGGAATGAAGTTTGTCCACAAGGAAAGGGAAACCACACTTGAATAAGCCCCTAGCATTTATGGTAGGTGACTGCATCCCTACCCCTCCTTTCTTTGGTGCCAAATAACTCTCATGCTGGGCTTCATCACCACCATGCTTCCATCCTAGAGTATGTCCCAATATCCCTGGGCATATAACCACGTGCAAGCCCTAGTTTTCTCTTCGGGCTACTAACTATACTTAAGACCATGATTCCTCTTTGGTCTTCTAACCACGTGTATGCCCCACTCTATTTTCTGCAGACACACCATTCACCACGTGATCTTCAGGTATTTGCTGCCTCTTATTTCTCACACAGAGCATGACTCACATGGGATTAGAGTAAGTATCGAAAATGACATCTTTACAGGCAGTATAGAGTGTAATCCCCACACCCAACCTGAACTACAATGTATTTGATTCTTGCCAAGGCGGGGTACGTAGGAAGCCTCCATGAGGTTCAAGCCCAACAACCATTGGTCTTGACCATCACCACGTCAGTTAACCAAACCCATCCCGAACTACAATGACTTCAATCCTTTCCATGCAAGGTATATTGGATTCCTCCCGGAGGTTCAATCCCACCACCCATTGGTCTCGACCATCTTCACATTGGTCCACCAAACCATCCCAAACTACGAGGACTTTGATCCTTTCCATGGAATGGTATGTAGGATGCCTCCCTGAGGTTCAAGCCCACCACCCATTGGCCTCGACCATCTTCGTGTGGGTTCACCAAACCATCCTAAACTATGTGGTCTTTTATCCTTGCCAAGGTAGGGTAGGTAGGATGCCTTCCCAAGGTTCACGCCCAACACTTGGTCGCTCCGCCCCCCCTTTACATCGGAATCCACTCCTTTTGAACTATGTGGTCTTTGATCCTTGCCAAGGAAAGGTACGTAGGAAGCCTCAATGAGGTTAATTCCCAAAAAACATTGGACCCCAGGTCCTCCTCCACATCAGTTAACCATCCCCCATCCCACAGGTACTACGTGGGGTTGATCCCTGTCTCCTAGATAAGGTACATAAGAAGCCTCCTTGAGGGTCGACCTCATCCAGCGGTATGCCGATGAGACCCCATCCAGTGGTAAGATGTTGTGACCCCATCCAGTGATAAGTCGATGTGACCCCCGTAGAATTAATCCATTATGACCCCCATTCAGTGGTAAGCCGTTGTGACCTCAATAAGTGGTAAGTCGTTGTTACCCCATCTAGTGAAAATACATTTTGACCATATCCCATGGTAATCCGTTGTGACCTGAATCAGCTTTAAGTCGTCCCGTCCCCTATTTAGAGGCATTCCAATGTAATCCACTTTTCTAGGACCCTCATCTTTGGTCCGTCCAGGTGGCATCAGACCAACTGGTGCTACTAAAAATGTGTGATCCCCATACACATCATCGGGTTGACATCCTATGTGTAAGCCCCAATTCAATTCCATTTCCTGGTCATCCCTTTAATCCTATGTGTTTTGGGAAGGTCATGCCCCAACCTAGAGGTTCCACTTCTTTCGGGTCCAATAAATGTGTCCATTGTCATGGGCCACGTCCTTAGGCATCCCTTCACCCTACTGAACTATGCAGACATTGATTCCCTACCATGGGGATAAATAGGAAGTCTCCTTGAGACTCAAGAAAAACATTTTCATCATCCTTATGGTGGTTTGATCCCATTAACCATCCACTTCATTCAAAAACTCCAGCATCCATAAAGATTATTACCCGGGATGCCACACCCCGGTGACGTCATGACTTCTCACCCCCAATATCAGTGTTCCCACCAAGGGTTTCACCCTTCTAATTCACTCTAATCAGTGTTCTGATCAGTCCAATCAATCTTTTCTGGATGATAAACTTGTGGCACAACCTGTGTTAAAATTGGGAAGCTGAAGAAAACCTCAGAAACATGCCTATGGAATTCAATTCCCCACAATCAATGTGGGTGCCTCGCGCTTCCATGCCCTGGATAAGTCCTATAATAAGGGGAAGAAACCCCAACACACAAGTGTCCCAATGTCTAGACACGCCAGTGATGTCCAATGTGACTACTCCCCTAACAGAAGGTTGCTACCCTAATCAGACCCTTTTCAATGTCCTGACAGAAGTAGTTTAATTAACCTGTGCCCATGAAGATATGGCACGGGAAAGAGTTTAACAAACAATGTATTAAATCTATAATGGTGACCCGGAATAGGTGAGGAGTTTTGAGGAGGAATCCACAAAAGGAATAACTGACAACCCATCATCCTATTTCGATCAAGGAGAAGAAATCCCTATTCAAGGAACAGATATCACCCACCTATGGAAAGTAGTAATGCGGGGCAACAAACAACGCCATCATCCCCCAACAAGATAGATGCGCTTGCCCCAATGAAAGTGTCAGGAACCGAAATGGGGAAATCGACGTGAATTTCTTCTCTTCAACAGGGAGATTAGTAGTGTTCTAGAAATTAGTGGATTAGAGTGTCACTAGATCTAGCTATCTGATGCTGGGTCCTGCAAGAAAACAATGGGTCTGGCATGAAACTCATCTGAATTTTGGAAAGTAGAATGTTGGAAGTCCTGTTCTATGATGTTGTCCATGTGGTCCCCTCTTACTAGTCATGGAAGACGAGATGGAACTAGGGAACTGGTCATCGATTCCATTTTCTTTCAGCACTGATGAGTTAATATCCCTATTTTTAAAAACCAAGCTACTACACCTGGAACTCAGTTATTGCCTTCCCACCGACACAGGGGTATGGATAGTACCAGTGCAATAGTCCCATACGGTTCCGCCTCTTCTATGATGGTCTCAACAGCCACGGCTACTGGCCGGATCCACCCCATCTCTCCCTCAGAGTTCATCCAACAAAGGGTTATCAATGTCCTCATAGGCCAGTATGAGGAGAAGGGTATTATCTCGACTCAAGATATGGCTCGCCTGCATTTAGAGGCATCTGCACCTCATTGTCAATGGTTCCCCTGTGGGCCATTCCAAGAGCCACTACTCACCTCTCCAACATATTACCATTTCAAGAGCCTCTCCCTAGAACATGTTGATGATTTCCGCCCTACACCAAATAGGTAGGGGATATCCGAGTCAGCCCAGCCAGGATCCCATTCCTTGGGCTCTAAGCAAGGGTTCCCACCCGGACATGTCAGTGACACCACTCAGTAATACTAGCTGTGGAGCAGGTAAACCATGTACCTGTACCATTGGCTCTAGTCCATCTAACCTGACACCAGTGTCAGGCGCAAGCCGAAGAGGACGCCCACCTAGGGGTGTCAACGTCCGCAGCTACTGTGGCCCAGGCCTCCACCAATGCATATCACCTGCTCTCTGTATATTCTCATAATGGGAATTTATACAAACTACCTGGATCAAGGCCCCAACTGCCCCACAGGCAGGCTGGGTCAACTCTCTTAGTCACTGGGATAGGCAGTAGCTGCCGTGGACTAACCATTGGCAATGACACCCAGTACGAAGGTCCTCCCCATACCACTACCATGGAGAATGTCAATACTTTCTACTTCCAAGATCAAAATGGAGATCCGCCCCATGGAACCTTCATTCAATATGAGGGTCCTACCCTCGGTGATGAAACTCATTACAAAATTCTCTCCCTTTCCCACTACACTGGCAATGGAATCATTCCTCTCGCCATAGACCATTGGTATCAAGACGTTGCACATCCAGTCGTTCTCTAATGTGGGGACCCTCCATGTGTCCTCGTAGCATCTAGCGAAGGTCCTCCTAACCCCGACAAGTAGAGGAGTGAGGGTCAGCTTCACTTCACTAACTCCCATCACATAAGTCCTCCCCATGTTCATCTTGCTCAGTATGAGGACCTTCCTCGCACTGTTGTCACCAGGGAAAACAAGCATGGTGGTCCTCCCCATTATCATACCAGTTCCAGTGGAGATCCTTCTAGATCCATAACTTCCCACAGAGGTCCTCCCCATATCCCATTTGATATCTATCTCGGTGGTCCTCGCACCCCGGCTTAATCAGGTGGAAACCCTCTCCACCCCAACACTAGTACGGTCAAAGGACCTCACGTGTCAAGAATATACCCTATCCCAAAAAGTTATCCAGGTGAAGAAATGCAGGTTGTCGCTGATATAAGAAGAATTCAGGGAAGGTCTGGAAAGAGATCAAACCGGTCCACTTCTCAAACTCCTAAGCAGAGTACGACTTAGCACAGGAACCCTCCACTTGCTCCTCCTAGTCATGGGATGGGGGATGATGAGGCACATCAGCCTAGTACTCCCAAAATGATAGGTCCATAGGATTCCTGCCTCCCTCCGTAGGTATATCTATGAGGAATAAAATTTTCCAACCCCATAGGTTATTGTCATAAAATCAACACCGTCGTCACCAGAAACACCTTCTATCTCTACAAGTGATCACATAGACCTGTTATGGGGACCAATGGCGGGCAAGCAACAACAGGACCCATTTCCAGTAGCCCAAGCCCCTACACCACGAACTGCGGCCGTTATCCCAACCTATTGTGATGTGGTGGCTAAGTCATTACACTCTTCAAAGGACATCCAGAGATGTGGTGGTTTTTTGGCTCACACACCATACTCTCCACCGGCCAGCCTACCATCCCAATGGTCTTCTTAGATACCACTACTAGTTCCTCAGCCACCTCCAGTTTATGATTGGATTAATGATGGGCTAGAACCTGAATCCGATCTATTGAGAATATAATATATCCTTTTCATGTAGAAATTTCCTTAGATGTTTTGGCTCGTGGCCGAACAAAATTCCTATGTGCCAGAATCCCTCAACCCAGAGGAAGTTGAGGGTTTTCGTCAAACCCTCTAAGAGATGTACTTTCGTCATCGTCATCAGTGAGTGGTTTATCTGAGTAGCCAAGAGAATTTTGAGGATATTGGCATGCAATGTCCTATAGTTGATTTGTCCGCCCTCCCAGTGCCCCTACACCCTGAGTTACCAGGTCACCATAGGGACCTCCAACAAAAATACGTTCAGAGTTTCAAGGCACTCCATAGGATTATCAAGGAGGCTTCCTCCCACGTGAAAATCCATGGAAGGGGATTGTATGCTACCCTCCTATTCAGTCCTATTTGATGGAAAAATGACTCACAAGGTGGAAATGAAGACATGCCCCTAGGTAGAGTCGTGGTGAACATGTCCACCTTATCAGAAGAGGAAAACATGCTAGAAATCATGGATGGGGACCTTACCCCTGAAGGTTTTCCACATTTACTGGACCCCTCATGGAGGGTTACTCATCAACAGAGGAGCCTGCTAGGTCTCCTTGCGCCCACCGAGGCATTGGTCCTTATCCAGAATCACGGTTAGGGTATAGGGAATATCGAAGCTGCCAAACCCTCTAACATTCCCGGCTCCATGCCCAAAATAGAGGAATACCCCCGAAAAATTCATGTTTCATCGGCATCTTTCTTAACATAATATGTAGTTCAATGACCTCCTGGTTGAACGGGTTGTAGAGTTACTGCCAAACTATGGTGATCCTTGGCCATGGAAGTAAGTGTAGGATCAAATTCCCTTCAATGTGCTGCCTCTCAGTGACCCTAACCATCCTGCAGCTACTAACACTGTTGATTCCTGACGATATGGAATTAGGGGGAAGTATGTCTCGTCAAACCCTTCGGAACATCATGACAATCATAGGGACGCTGCTTGTGTTTCCCCAGCTGCCCCAAGGGTCGGGCCACCAGCTTCTCCATGAGCTGATGGGCCTACTTACCATGTTGAAGAACCTACCAACGCACTCGTGATTAGGGATCCCCATCAAGACAGGGACCCCCACCCACATGATCCAATGGCATCACTCATTGCCCGCTTATAGGCAATGGAAATGAGACATGTGGCAATACCACCTGATGGTAATCCATATCCATCATGGTTAGATGATATGACGAAACCTGTGAGTTTTTGGGAATCCCACTGTTTCCCCCATCAATGGTACATGGGACCCGCCACAACATCCGGCCCACTTCAACTCAAGGTGTCGGCCCATGTTAGGGACTCTAACACAGTAGGAGGCCACCAAGCTCCAATGTTTTGTACAGACATTGGAGGGGCCTATGTTTGTTTGGTACTGCCTGCTCCCCATCGGATCAGTAACATGATAGGAGGACATCCGTAGGCAATTCCTCTATTAGTTGAGCTCCAGGATGCAGAAAACAAGTAAAACAGTCCTCTTCAAGTGCAGCCAGTGGCCTGAGGAGCGCGTCGCTAAATTTGTCGCCCGTGTGAAAGGACTCACCTACTCCCATGACATGCTACTAACCAAGGTGAAATTACTGACGATGTATGTGGGAAATGTTAAGATGGAACCGGTTCCCTCTCTGATCACCTAGAACTACACTAGAGGATTCCGAGACTTCACTGATAAGGCCCAGCACCAGGAAAAATCCCAGGAACAGGATAACAAGGCATGTCTGTTGCCTCCTGCAATTCCCACAAAGAGGGATGTCTGAACCGATCCCGCCGTGGTGGCCCAAATAGAGGCCCCCAAATAGCTGGAATTATTACCATTAGTGCCACCTCAACATCCTCGTAGAGGAATTCCAACATATGCTTTGCCTTTAGCCGTGGAGCGACCCCCTAAGAATCGAGAGGTTCCCCCACGTAATGCGCCACAACTGCCTTGGTGGGACAATCAGGCCATGCCTCCCCGAAAGGCTCCTATAGCCCCCCATCAGGGTCAGGCTCCAAGGACCCCCTTTCAAGATAGAAGAAACCAGACCTACTCATTCACCGAAAATTTGGTCCCTGGCTATTTCAAAAGTGCCTCGGAACAAGGGAATGTGTGTTTTCCTGAGTGCTGAAGGCCAGAAGAGGAGAACCTCACTGATCCCCCTACTACTTATCCTATCACCAGATCGTGCGGAACACCCTAATGAATTTATATGTGTTCAAATACTGGCTTCAAGACCTTGTAGATAACATAATTTTAATGTTGGGACCAGCCCTGGCGCAGGTAGCATGCATCTTTGTGAGGCAAGACAACTACATCGATGATGAAGGTGAGTGGCAGTAGGTTTCTAACCATGGGTCCCGGAAGAATGATTACTGGATGGATCGATAAATGGTTGCTCATTCCCATGGTATCATTCGTGCATGAATTAATCCACTTGACCCTTTAGAAGCCATAGCCACAACTTCTGCATCGTCCTCTCAGTCGACCACTTCCAATAAAAAAAACACCATCAACACAAGGGAAAGCAATGTCCACTATCAATGTCGTCTTCATCCCATTCTCTCTATGAATTCATGCCCCCTAGAGATGGTTATTCTTAAAAAAATCCTCCCATTAGTGGATGATACTTTGAGTGATACTCAAGGGTATGCTTCAGTTGACACCATGGAGTTGGTAAACCCCTACATGACTCCTGACGATAGGGAGTACCGGGCGGATCTCAAAAATGTCCCCTAACGATTCCAATGTAGGTGGAGGCATGGATATATGGTTCATCAAGGCATATTATTTGGAACATAAATCTAGTTTGTGCATGCCACTGAGACAAGACAGCAGGCCCAGGGCCGAGGTTAGCACACACAACCTCCTCATTCAGTGTCATCAGTCCTGCCTCCACTACCGTTTGTGCTACTGGACCAGGAAGAGCCACCTCAACCATGTCGTGACAATACAATCCCTACTATAGGCCAGTATTAGTCGACCATACCTCATCCTGTAGCCACTCTTCACGCTTAGACTAGTGAGCTGTGAGATATGTCCAACACCAGTCAGTCGCTGGTCCAGCCGGTAGGGGCCACCGTACCTCCTGTCATAGAGCGACCTCTTGCAAGCATATGTTCACGCCAGGTGTAGAAGTATGATGTTCTCAAGCACCTTGCTAGAATCCCATCAAGGATTTCTATCATCGAGGACCTTCGCCTATCAGAAGATATGCGTGAGGCCCTCACGGAGGTTTTAAGAAGACCCCTCTAGTTTGAGATGGAGGTAGCAGCTGTAGAGGCCTTTCATGAGGAAGTAATAGAGAATGAAAAATGAAAAGAAATTATCTTATTCTCCCGAGAAGATGACGTTTCTCCCATAAATGTGAATTTTCTCCCATTGTACATCACCAGATAATTCAATGCTGAAGAGGTTTGCTGCTGTCTTTTCGGCACCGGCTTTGGGATTAACCTTATCCCAATATGGACACTGTGGAAGCGGGGTTTATCTAAAGATGACTGGAATCCAATCAACCTAAGAACCCATGGATATAATAGGAGAGAGTAGACACCTGTTGGAATGATATGTTTGAAGACCCAGATCAATGGCCTAGTTATCAGTATTGAGTTTATGGTTGTCTCCCAAGACAATGTGTAAAATAAATTAACGGGAAGACCATGGATCCACCATCACACGGTGGTTCCCTCATCATATCAGCACTTCCTCATGTACTCCATAAATGGTCGAGTAGGCGTGCTCCAAGGTGACACGTCTCCTTTTGACTCTTGTGAAGCCCGCTACCTGGATGTTGACTATTACAAGTGCAAGGAGAAGATGATTCATGCCAGAAAGGTTGAACCCGTGGCGGTTTCAACTGACCCCTAGGTAGGTTTGGATGACACCTAGGTCTTCCCAATCCATCGATTGAAGGCAATGAACCCTGATACAGGGCAATGTTTTGTGGTCTCTAGTATAAGGTGGAAGCATATTCTCAAGTACATGTGACATCGGGTGATCACTTCGTACTCCTATACAAATTAGGCTTAGGTGATCCCGGAGCCTTATACCCCCACAAGGTATCAGGATGCCCGCCCCATGGAAATCAAAATATTTCATAAATGTTTGTTTCACTAGGATAGAATTAACCGGATCAATCAAACATGCCACTATTGCATTGATATAATCCCGCATGGCCCCTTAGGCCGAAGACCTAATGTGATCGGGTCGATAGCCATCATTGCTATGGTTTCTGCAGCACCAGAATCTCTTGATACAGTGACAATGGACACTCAGGCTGGTACCCGCCTCTCCTAGAGATCTTTTGACCTAGAGGAAGCTCCTCCCGCTGGGGATCCCTCCGCAAGTGATGAATAGGATTTGGAGGACACCCCTTCCTTTGAAGAGGGTGTTTCCGCCACTGTCGATGAGTTGGTACATGTAAAACTCAGTAGCGAGTCTGATCGAGACATGCATTAATCATTGCCACCATACCCCTCAAGGAGAAACATCAGTACATAGACTTAATGAAACAACATAGTGATTTATTCACCTCGAGCTACAATGCGATTTCAGGACTAGATCGTTAGGTAGTCGTCCACTACCTCAGTCTCCCTTCAAATCATCGCGGGTTCAAGTAGCCTCCCAGGAAGATGCACCATTCTCATGGAACCATGGTAGAGGCGGAAGTTGTTAAGCTCATCAGAGCCAATTTTTTTAGGGATGTCCAGTGCCCCAAATAGATTGACAACATTGTGCTAGTCAGGAAATTGAACGGGCAGATCAGAGTCTACATTGACTTTCAGGATCCTAACTGTCACTGTCTGAAGGATTATTTTCCCATTCTTGTAAGGAAATTGTTGATCGATGCTATGCCTAGGTTCCAAGCCCTCTCCTTCATGGATAGTTACTCTACATACAAAAAGATCCAAATGGAACCTGAGGATGAAGAGTCTAAAGCCTTCATGGCACCAAAAGGCACATTCTTTTACTAGGTATTACCTTTTTCCTTGAAGAATTTAGCTGCCACATATCAGTGGGCCATGCACCGCATATTTATGCCAATAATCGAGACATTGGTAGAATTATACGTGGATGATCTGGTGGTCAAATTTTGTTGGCACTACGACCATCTCGATGACCTTGATAATGTCTCCAGCTTCCTCTGTTCTCACCAATTGAAGATGATACCAATAAAATGTTCCTTTGGGGTCAACTCCATCAAATCTATTGGCTTCGTTGTCAAATAAAGAGGCATCGAGATCGATCTAGAGAATTTAAATTCCATCAGCTAGATGCCTCTCGCGACCAATATTTTGGGAGCTTTGAGGTTTTCAAGGCCACTTAGCCTATGTAATCAGATTCATTATGAATCAGGCCGGCAAATGTAAGCCTTTTTCTCAGATATTGATGAAAGGTAGTGCTTACGAATGGGAGGAAGATTTCCAGACCGCATTTGAGGAAATCAAGCAGTATCTGCTCCAGCCTCCGGTCTTAATGTCACCTATCCCCGAAAAACCACTAGTATGTTATGCGACTACCCTGTAATGATATCTTGGTGCCCATCCCACCCTTAAGAACAATAAGGGGATGGTGAAGAGGCTTTAATACCTTAGCTGTATGCTCCTCGATACATATAACAGATACTCCTTCATCGAAAAGAACTTCCCATCCCTGGTATTCACAGTATAGAAATTGGAACATTACTTGTAGCACCGCGAGGTACAGCTGTTGTCTCGGGTAGACCCATTTAAGTACATTTTGAACTGCCCCATGTTGATAGGAAGTCTTTCTCGGTGGGTAGTGATTCTATAGAAGTTCGATATCTGGTTTGTCCCTTAGAAAGATAATAAGGGGAAAGAATTGGAAGATTTCATTGTTACCCTTCCGGCTCTTACTTTGCATTCCTTGGATCTCGATTTCCCTGACGAGGTGATCCTCTCGATATTCCAAGCCATGTCATGTTGGAAGATGCACATCTATGGTGCTTCCTGAAGCCCCAATAGAAGGAGGTTCAATGATCCTAGGCTTAATGGGGTAGGCCTAGGTATCATCATTATTACGCCGACACAATCCATTCTTCCATACTCATTCTGGTTGTCAGAAGGCCACACCAATAATGAGGCAGAGTATGCGGATATTATCAGTGGCCTCGAGCTAGCCCTTGAGGTTGATGCGCCCCATTTACTAGTGAATGTGGATTCCGAACTAGTCATCAAGCAGATCAATGGTGACTGTGTCATCAGAAATCCAGATCTCATACCATTGTTGTAGTGAACTCTCCCACGAATGGATCAGTTCCCATTACGACCAGACGTTACTCATGTCCCTTGATCTCAAAATAGTTATACTGATGCACTGGCCGACCTTGCTGCATCACTTACAAAGCCTGAGCAGGATGATTTGATTTTCCACGTGACACATTGAGAAGTCATTACTCCTATCTCCCCATGTGGAAATGATGCCCTATAGGTCAGCCATCTCACCAGTATAGCCTCCACGTCAGGACCCCCAGATTTAGTGGTTGAATTTACTCTCGAATGGAGGGTCCCATTTGTTGAGTATCTCTAAAATGGATACCTCCCTGTTGATCGGGCTAAGTGCGAGCGAATCTGACTCCGTGAATTACAGTTTAGCCTCCAGGATGGTCCCAGTTGTGATTAGATCCTCTACAAGCATGGATTTGATGGTATTATCCTTCATTGCATCCAAGGAGTCTTGATTTAATAGCTCATGCAGGATGATCATGTCGGTTCCAATGGTGCACACCAGATTGGGCTGAGCTATCTCACCAGATCCAAAGACTGGGGTAATTTTATCCCTCCATGATCCATGACTACATCGAGTTCACTAAGTGATGCCGAGTGTTCCAAATTCATGCTAACTTTATTCAACGACCACCAGAGCCTTTCCACACTACCAAGTACTCTTGGCCCATTTCTGTCACGAGACTAGATGTCATGGGACCATATCCACCAGCTACCGATCGCTAATGTCAGTTCATCCTGATCTCTACAGATTTCTTTTCCAAGTGGGAAGAGGTTGTTCTGCTGAAGGAGGTTAAGGCCCATTATATCATTAACTTCGTGAGCTCCAATATAATCTACCGGGTTGGAGTCACTCATTCCTTCCTCACTGATAATGACACCAATGTCCAGGCAACTGAGTTGAAGAAGTTGTACGGAAAGTACAACATCCACTCTAACCATACCTCCCGCAATATTGCGCAAGAAAATGGATAGATCTAGGCGTTCTAAAAAACCTTCACTAAAATATTTCCGAATATGGTTGTTCAGAATAAGAAGATTTGGGTGGACATGCTCCCCAACTCCCTCTTGTCTTATCAAAAAATGACTCGTAATTCTACCAAGGTGACCCCATATTCCCTAGTGACCAGAACTGAGGCTGTCCTTCCCATCAAGATTTTGTTGAATTCATTATGCACAGTGGTCTATGAATACCATGTGCCAGATAAGGTAGCTGAAATTCATCTGGTTGAATTGAAATCACTTGACAAGAATAGGCTTCCTTCCTTGCAAAATCTGGAAAGGCATCAAATTAAGATAGCTAGATCCTTCAACAAGAAGGTTCACCTCCGCTCTTTCCGGCAAGGTGATCTAGTATTGGCCCTCAGGACACCAATGATACATGGCATTAAACCACCCATATTGGAGCCCAAATGGGTAGGACTGTTCAATTTTTACAAGGTTTACTCCAATGGTGGGTACTCATTGGTAACCATGGTTAGTGAGCGCAAATATCCTACCACCAATCTCATGTTCCTTAATCAATACTTTTCATGAACCCTCTAGTCCTTCATGACCCTAAACTGTTTGGTCCTACATGACCCTAAACTATTTGGTCTGGCATGAACCTAAACTGTCAGGTCCTGCATGACCCAAAATAGTTCAGTCCCACATGACTCTAAACTAAATGGTCCTATATGAATTTATACTTTAAAACGTCCCTCATGACATTAAATTGTATTTCAACCTGCAAGACATTAAACTACACCCTAAGAACTATGTACGACTTGATATCCATCTACATGGGATACGTAGGACTGCTCAGACACTCTGTCCTGATTCCATCCCCCAAACTCTTCTCTTGGACTATCACCCAAGGTATAGTTCTCTCAGAGGGTCCTTACATGGTATACTATAGAATTATTTATCCCCACTCATGTTAGCATTATGATGGTCACACCAAGTGCCCCCCTCCACAGTCTTCTATCCTCCCATGTCCTCACCACATGACGTTCAACAGCATGGCCTTTAATAACTATGTACATATTTATTTCAATCCTCATTGGATATGTAGGAACACCCAGACATTTTGTCTGTTGGCCCAACACAAACATAAAAATCTCCCCCCAGGTCAAGACATATGTGTTGATACAGGCTTTTTCCCCAATTCACGTCGAACTCATCTCGATCCTGCCATATATCCCACTCCCCAGAGATGTCCATCACTTTCACTTCCCATCTTTACATTAAAATGCATGGGCAGAGCTATTCTTAACCAACTCCTTTAATTATGACTCCATCAACTTTCACATCAAGAAGGGCCCCCGAATGGCATGGATTCTCAGCCTAAGGGCTCTCCTACAACATTAGTCCAATGGCCATGAGGATGTTGAGAAACAAATTGATTCCAGTCCCACATTGTGAATAATTTCAGTGGTTAATGCTCATTTTTTGTTCCCTTTTCAAGTCACACTATAAGGACGATGTGTTCCAAACAATGTCAGTGTAAATCCTTTCTCATTGTCACCACCCCCATAGATCCCAAACATTGAGTGTCGTGGTTCATACAAACAGTTGTATCATCGAGTTGTGACTCCCTTCGGGTGATGCCAGCAATAAAACCCTTATATGATAGGGAATGCCAAATCTGACTCCTTGTTTCCCACACCGAGCACTACTCACGTGGGCTTAGGAGCTTTGATGAGGTGGTAATCACACAATAGGTCATATGTCTCCAATTGTCTAGGATACCTTTCCTCGGGTCCTTCGACCCCTTCGGGCCCCTGACCCAAGTTCTCATTTCTGATTGTGTGGTGCGGTATGGACTCATGTCCTTATTCACATTGGGATATTTCTCCACTCCACATGTATACCCTTGAGATATACCTTCCTTCATTTATCCTCTGTTCCATGAGCACAGGCCCTACCATGCTTGGCATAACCTGTCATTTGGGTTTCCATCACACTATATATGCAGAATGTCCCCTGAACAGCATGGATGCTCATCCCAAGGGCTCTCCTATCATTACGAGCTAACACCCATGAGGATTAAAAGTGATAAATTGATACAAGTACCATGTTGCGAATATGGTCAGTGGTTGATTTTCAATTGTTTTCATTGACCTTCGGTCAAACAAGGGTGGATACTGTGTTGCGAAGCTGTTCAACAGTTGTCAACAATCATCATTGGAACTTTTTGTTCTTCCATAAGAGTGATGATTCACCCTCTCTATCCCACACATTTGACATTAATATAGTCATATACAGTCTGAGATTTATGACCCTAAAATAAGATCACCTTCATCCTCACTGCAAGAAGTTAAACAGCAAACTGCCTGGGACGTTATGTCCAAGGCCCAGCTTCAGGCACCTTGGCCTTTTCAGTCCCCTGGCCCACGTTCTCAATTAGGGTTGTACGATGTGGTGCAGGATTATGTCTTCATTCACGCAGGGTTACTTTTCATGGTATACAAATCCCTAGATGAGATACCTTAACCATACCTTCATCCTCACTGCAATATAATAAACTACAATCATGCTGGGCACTCCATCCAAGGCCCACCATCAGGACCCTTGGTTGTTTCGGGAAACTGGACCAAGTATTCACTTAGGGTTGTATGGTGTGGTGCGAGATTATGTCCTCATTCATGTTGGGTTACTCATGATGTCGTACACATCCCTAGACGAGATACCATACCCCTACCTTCATCCTCACTGAAGGATGTCAAACTGCAAAATGGTTGGGACATTCCGTCAGAGGCCCAGCCTCCGACCCCTTGGCCTTTTTGGGGCCCCAACCCATGTCTTCACTCAGGACTGTATGGTGAGGTATGGGATTATGTCCTCATTCAGGTCGGTTTACTCACCGCACCGTACACCTCCCTTATTTGGGATTGTCTTACACATTTTCATCATTATTTCATGACAATAAAATACACCTTACAATCTTCTAGAACAACATGTGGCTTGATTACCATCCTCATGGGATATGTAGGACCGCTCGAATGACCAAACTTCGGATCTAGCCCTATCTCAAAGAAATCTCACTTTCAACTTGGTCCCTTGGCCTGCACGTTTCTATGAAGAGGGGTATATGGTGTGGTATTGGACTATGTCTTTATTCATGTCGGGTTTGTAACAACCACGCCATTTACCTCTTTCTCATATGAGTTCTCTATCCAATTTTTTATACTCATCTTTTCAAATCAACTACTCTCATGTTTAGCCCCCAACCCTCTTCGAAGATTAAACAATGTGCCCAAGAGTACTATGGTTCTGTATCTGGGGTGCTAGATTTTACCTGGACAGGTTCCCACCCACCTTCCTGGCTTCTTGTTCCCCTTAATTTTGGTGTCCATAATCTTTCACACCCATAGGGACCCCTAAATGGAATTGATGCAAGGACTAAGGCGTCACCTACCGTTATGGGCTAACTTCCTAGAGGGTTTCAGGAAAAAAATCGATACATATCCCTTTTTGAAAATATGGTAAGAGGAAAATGCTCAGTTTTTGTCCCCATTTCAGGCTATCACTACATGGATGCTCTGTTTCGAACACGGTCAACAGTTATCCACCACCGTCATGCCATCTCCTTCAAGACTTGAATGTTGGTTACACGATTCACATTATTTTCCTCCCAATCTTGTCCAAATTAAATTTTAACACTCTTGGAAGTACCCCTCAGTGCGCATTCGCATGTTAGGAGGACAAAATACATATTAAATGCATCATTCGGGGATTCTCACTGACTTCCCTTTGATGTGATTTCTAGGTATTGCAAAAACCTCTTCTGCCATTGTTTCCCACACCGTGTTTGACTCATGTGGGCTTAGGGGTCGGATTGGGGTCCGCATTTACTCAAAAGTATTATGCTCCTCTATGGTCTAAGATCTTAGAACATAAAATATGATCTCTTTTAGAACTACGTATGGATTGATTTCCATCCTTATGGGATACATAGGAACTCATAGACATCTTTTCTTTGGGTCCATCTCGAGTATCACTAATTTATCACTTCTTCCCTGCCTTCTAGGCTCTATCTATTATGGGACCACAAGGTGTGGCCTTGGATTATGTCCTCAACCACGTCAAGTTTTTATTAGTCGCACTACATACACTACTTTCTTGGAGTTATCCCCTACTTCCTGTCCCACATGACATTAAACTGTATGTTGTACTGCATGATGTTAAAAGGCACCTTCAGGAACTATATGTGGCTTGATTCCCATTCTCATGGGATATGTAAGAACACCTGGACATCTAATCATTGAGTCTAACTCAATTGGGAGCTAGTTTCTCCTTCCCCTTATCCTATAATCGTTCATGGCCCCTCGGCCCGAGGTTTCCTCCTTAGAATTGCACACGGTATGATACAGACCTTGTCCCCATTCACGTCAGGTACGCTTTATCATGTCGTGCTCATCCCCTCTAGAACCTCACCTCTCTTGTATATGTATGATCCCAATGACATTAAACTATGATTATTTATCCCACATTACTTTAAACTATTTATTCTATCCTACAAAACTTCCATAGTGCATGGCATGGTCCCATTACATGACCATAAACTCTGACATTATCGGCATAGCCTCATAATTAAAAATAGCACTCCATCATGGTGTCCTCAATCGAGGGGAAATCAAGTTTGATATCTGTCACAGACCATACCATTGGTCAACCCCTACATACGGCTTGATTCTAGTGGCGATTCCTGGACTTTCTATCCTAGGCCCATCGCTTCAAAAAAAACCATTCATCCTAAAGGACAAAATAGATATATCAAATACCACTTCTTTTGGTACAAGGGACAGACCTGCACAACCTCATTATCCCCAGCACCAGTATGATATTGTTCCATATTTAGAACAATATGTGGCTTGATTCCCATCCTCATATGATATATAGGAACGCCCATGCATTTTGGTCTCCGGTTCTAGCCCCAGGAATCTACAAATCATGTCCCTTTTTTCTACCCATTGGCCCGAACTCATTTGGGAGCATGTGGTGTGGCAAGTACCTCTTAGGTTCTCATTCACATTAGGTTTTAAATAGACTCACCATGTGCTTCCCATTTCATTTCCCAGCATGGTCTGAGTTCTATGACCTAAAACTAAAATCTCCATATGGGAATCACGCTTCACATTTGGCGCTTTCACCACCCTTCAAATAGTAAAGTAAATCTGTCCCCCTTAATGGTCCACCCTAGGAATGTAAGTAGAAAGAGTGTGACCCCAGGACCCTTACCCTAGAGATGGGACTCGACTCCCCCTCTCGGATACATCTCTTTTTCATACTATGATATGTTTTGACAGAGCTTGTAGTGAGGAATTTTCAGGGGGAATTTCCCCTCATTCCATATCCAAGCTTCGTGAGACCGTTATTTGGATCCTAATCCTCTTCCACATCTGAAGGGACCCCCCTTCATAGCCTGGTCTCATGCCACCTTAACTCACTGACCGTCTCTGGCCAATTTCCCTAAAGACCCCAGATGACATTTGCGATAGGTCCCGTGTTTCGAACATGGCCAGTGGTCAAACCTCATCTGTCTATCCCCATATCAGGCTAACATGATATGGATGCTGTGTTTTGAACAGGATCAATAGACATCCCTTATCATCATGCCTCCATAACATTGGTCCGGATCTCAAGCCTCATGATTTGCGTATTTCCACTTCCTTATGTTCATGTTGAATTCTGACATACTCAACTTTACTTCTTCACACACCCAGGTGGGTTACATGGATGGGTCAGCAACATTGGGATGACGTTCACCGAGGGTCCCCTCACCCCTGATCTGTTCCTTACTATGTCAGGAAAGTCCCACCACTACATCTTGTTTCCCACATCGAGCACAACTCACTTGGGCATAGTATTTCTGGTAGGGTGGGTACTAGCGCATCCATTCCATACATGCCATACATCGTCCCTCATGACGTTAAACTATGCACTCAGAACTACGTGCAGCTTCATTCCCATACTAATGGTGTATATAAAAACGTCCAAGAATCTTGCCTTGGGCCCATTCTAATTTTCCCTTTTGGTCCCTTGACCTGAAGTGCTTCTTCCGAAGATGCGTGGTGTGATCCGGACTCCATGTACTCATTCACGTTGGGTTTATAGCCTCCTCACAACATAATCCCTTCCTGGGATCTCCCCTTTCACAATTCATCCTATCGTATGATGCTAAATTGCATGAGTCCATATGTCCTCAATGAATGACACTAAATGGTGGTTCTACTATGAACATGTTTAGGATTCCCTATGTTAATCATGGGATGCGTCAGTTTCCTATCTAGAGATGATTCCCCCTACCAGTTTTGGTCTCTGACCACACTATGCCCCAAGAACTACATCTAACTTGATTCTAATATTTATAGGATATATAGTGACACCCAAGAATTTTTCCTTGATCCCATCCCAACTGTTATTTACCCTTTTTTCCCCTTGGACCCTATTAAAGTCCACTCTCTATGACCTTAAACTAGGAGCCTACAATCCATGTAACATGACTTCAAACATTTAACCATGGTCCAGGCAGTATGACCTTTAAAATATATGCACTGTCGTTACTATTTGACGTAAAAATAAAGGTCCTTCCATGTCCTCACCAGAGAGACCATGTTCGGAAGTATGTTTGATCCCTAATCATACTGATGTACCCACATAATGTGTTTCCACCACGGTGTCATAATTTCAAGAGTGTTGGTCTCCAGTCGAACAACCCATCACTCCACTATCCACACTTTGTGTGCCATTTATTCAGATCCTCATCCCCTTTCATATCTAGAGGAACCCCCTAATAGTATCGACGCATGGCCTATGGATCGCCAACTGTCCTGGGATATCATTTAGGAAGACTAATGGATGACATTTCGAGATAGGCCTCGTGTTTCGAACATGGTCATCAGTCGACACTTATTTGTTATCCCAATTTCTGGCTAACGCAATAAGGACATTGTGTTTCAAACATGATCAACATTATTTATTAATCAATATACCCTCACCCCTATAGTGTTCCAGATTTTGGGTATGGTGATTCACATTTTACACTCACCTCAGTTCGGATTGATTCTTATGCCCCTAGCGTTACCTCTCGTGTGCACCAGTGCACGGAGGGAGAAGTTGGTTGGCTGTCTAGAGATCTCTGTTCTCCAGCTGTGACCTCTCTCTCTTCTAGGATTATCCCAAATGATGATTTATGTCCCATTCTGACCCCCTCACAACTTCCATTGTTTAACACTCTCATACAGGATCTCCTATTATCTCTTGATTCTCTCACTGAACATGAATCACAGGGGATTAGAGATTTAGTCAAAAATCTCCTAAATACGATCGAGATATAATGGTCTCCAATACATGTATTATCCTTAGTAATTTCATCATAACGCAGTCCGCCACGCCCTCCCCATCTTCATTGGACCCCATTCTTAGTGGAACATTTCTTGGAACAATAAAACACATCACTGTATTTCACCGAATGCTTTTAGACATGATCCCAAAGAATATATCATTTCACAAGCTTCGATTTGACTGGTCCTGGAGCCCGAATGGAGATACATATTAGAAGTTATGGTCGTTCGATGGAAGACTACTGGAAATGGCAATGCAAGGCGATTTTGGGGCAAAGAATGGATTTGCGCGCAAAATGAAATCTTGTGAATAAAAATGGATTTGCACAAAAAATGGAGACATTCTTGTCAAAATGGATTCTTTCATGTAAAAATGGATTTTCCCACAAAATGGATTCTTGCACGTAAAAATGGATTTGCAAGAAAAATGGAATCTTGCGCATAAAAATGGATTTACGTGCCGAATGGTGTGTTGCGCATAAAAATTCATTCTTCCGCTTAAAAATGGAGTTTCATGCAAAATGGATTCTTGTGCGTAAAATGGACTTGCACGCAAAATGGATTCTTTCTCGTAAAAATAGATTTACATGGAAATGAATTCTACGCGTAAAAATGGGTTTCCATGTAAAAATGGAATTTTTGCGCGTTAAATGTGATTTGCGCCCAAAATGGATTCTTGCGTGTAAAAATGCGGTTGCAGATAAAAATGGAAGCCTGTGTGCGAAATGGATTTGTGTACAAAAGTGGAATGAATGTTTATGCCCACCGCAGGTCAACGTTTCACCTATTAATACATGTCCTCCCCCTTCTTCCTAGAGGCCCCCTGGTGGTCAGCCACCGCTCTAATGGGCTTAGTTTTAATTTTCCATGCCTGGGCATAAAACCCAACATATTCCACGCAAAACATTACTTTTTCACGTAATGGCGGCAACATGCCCAATTTTGCGTGCAAAACATTATTTTTGTGCAAACCAGTACCACGATGCCCAAATTTTTCGCGCACTAATTTTGCACCTATCCAATTGCACACATGCCTCCCCTATTTAGCACAATTCCACCCCTATTGCTCTCAATTCATTCCCTATTGCGTGCATGACCACATATTTCATGCAAACCTTCTGTATTGCACACAATCCTTCTTTATTTCATGCAAACCATCCTCCACATAATGCATTTTATGTGAAACAGTACACTGGCTTGCGCCTGCTGGTCCATACCGCAGCGGCTGCACCCCCGCACCCCCACTCGGGGCTAGTGTCGGGATGCGGTCTCAACCCACCTGTCCTATCCCTTCACATTAACAAGGTGTATAAGGGCGTTTATTTATGTACTTGGTGTTTGGAGTAAATCCACCTCATCCGAGCTGTAGGACATTAAACTTCCATGTGCCATCATCCTCAACACATGACGTTAAACTGTGACCTCACCATGTGCCTCGCACATGGGGTGCCACATCTAATACATTATCTATGCCCATTGGTCTCCATGGGAGTGGGATCATTATTCAAACTTAATAACATGATCTTTATTGGAATGGAATTATCCCACAGGGAAAGTTAAACCACCCAAGTATGAGCCCCCTAGCCTTTTTGGCAGGAGGCAGCATCCATGCCCCTACTTTCTTCTGTGCCAAATCCCTCTCCCACTGGGCTTTGTCGCCATCAGTCCCCCATCCTGGAGTAAGTCCCAATCTTCCTGGGCTGTTACCATGCGTAATACCCTATTTTTTCTTCGAGCTTCTAAACACACATAAGCCCTTGTTTTCTCTTTGGACTGCTATCAACGTATAAGCCACACTCTATTTTTTGTGGACTCACCTTTTGCAACGTCATCATGAGGTCTTTGTTGCCTCTTGCTTGTCACATAAAGGATGAATCATTCGGGCTTTGAGTAAGTATAAAACATTACATACTTCAAGGTATCTTATAGTGTAAGCCCCACCCCCATGCTAGTCTATGAGTTCTTTGATCCTTGCTAATGTGGGGTACATAGGAATCCTCCATGAGGTTCAAGCCCAACAACTATTAGTCCCGACCATCTACATTTTGGTTCATCAAACCCACCCCGAACTTCTAGGACAGTGATCCTTGCCATGTCAAGGTATGTAGGATGCCTCCCTGTGGTTCAATCCCACCACCTATTGGTCCTGACCATTTTCATGTTGGTTCACCAAACCACCCCGAACAATGGGGACTTTGATCCTTGAAAAGGAAAGGTATGTAGGATGCATCCCTATGGTTCAAACCCACCAACCATAGGTCTCGGTCATCTTCACGCCGGTTCACTAAATCATATTGAACTAAGTGGTCTTTGATCCTTTCCATAGAATGGTATATTAGAAGCCTCCTTGTAGTTCATTCCCAACACCTAGTCTCTCTGACCCCCCTTGACATCGGCACTAACTCCTTCTGAACTACATGGTCTTTGATCCTTACTAAGGAAAGTTACATATAAATCCTCCATGAGGTTCATTACCAACAACCATTGTACCCTATATCCATCTCCACATCTGTTCACCAACCCCCATCCCATGGGAAACACAGGGGTTTGATCCGTGTCTCCTAGATAAGGTACGTAAGAAGCCTCCATGAGGTTTGACCCTATCCAACGGTATGCTGATGTGACCCCATCCAGCGGTAGGTTGTTGTGACCCCATCCAGTGGTAAGCTGTTGTGACCCCATCCAGTGGTAAGCCGTTGCGACCTCAATCAGCAGTAAGCCATTGTGACGCCATCAAGAAGAATGTTGTTTTTACCATATCAAGCTGTAAGCCATTGTCACCTCAATATTTGGTAAGTCGTTAAATCCCGTATTCAGAAGAAAGCCGTTGTAATCAAATTTTTTGGGACCCTAATATTTGGTCCTTCCTAGTGGCATCAGACTCAGTTGGGCTAGTAACCATGCGTGATCCCCATACACATCATTGGGTAGTCGTCCTATGTGTACTCTCCAAATCAAGTTCATTTCATGGCCTTCCCTTTGAGCCTATGTGTTTCAAGAAGGTCATTACCTAATCCGAATGATCCACTTGATCTGGTCCCAATACATGCATCCATTCTCATGGGCCACCTCTATAGGCATCCCTTCACCCTACTGAACTACACTGACTTTGATTCCCAACCATAGGGATACATAGGAAGTCTTCTCGAGACTCAAGAAAAACATTACCATTGTCCTCAAGGCGATTCCATCCCATTCCCCATTCACTTCATTCAAACACTCCATAATCCATCATGATTCTAACCCGGGCCGTCGCATCCCATTGAGGTCATGATAGCCCACCCCACTATATCAGTGCTCGATACAATGGTTGCACCCATCCGATCCACTCTAATCACTGTTCTGATCAGTCTGATCTATCTCCGATGGACTTAGAAATTGTGGCATACCCAGTGTTAAACATGGGAATTTGAGGGTAACCTCAGAGACATGTCTAGGGAATGTGATTCCTCTCATTCGACGTGGGATTCCTCAAGAATCTGTGCCCTCAAGAAGACCTATACAAGGGGAAGAAACCCAGACACACCAGTGTACCAGCATCCAGACACGCCAGTGATGTCCAATGTTACAACTCTTCTAACCGAAGGGTTCTTCCATGACCGGACACTTTGGAATTTCCTGACAGAACTAGTTTAATTAACCGACATTGATTAAGATACGGTGCTGGGAAAAGTTTCAAGAACAACATCTTAAATCTATAAGGGAGACCCGAATGAGGTGATGAGTTTTGAGGAGGAATCCACTGATGGAAGAACCGACATACCATCATCCCGTTTCGATCAAGGAGAAGTCATCCCTAAACAAGGAAAAAAATGACAACCCCCTTTGGAAAGTGGGAATCTAGGTCAACAAACAGTGCCTCTATCCCCTAATAAGGCAGATGCATGCCCTCTAGTGAAAGGGTCAGAAACACATGGTAAAAGATAAACTATTTAACTAAGAGTTAAAACTAAATGAAAAAGTTTATATGGTGACCTAAAATTTTAACAAACCTATTGGTTGAGTGTTTTTCGACCCATAACCATCTTATCCTTAAATTAATCAATTTTGGATTCTTTAGAAACTTAAATATAATTTATAAAAAAAATTTATTTCAATAATTTTTTAAAGTGAACCTCAACTCCATTATAAAAGGGTACTTCACCTAAACTTATTCTCACACCTCCAATGCCATTTGTCATGGAAAAACCCTACTAAAATATCCCCCAACTACACTCCCTTTATCATTTTTTCCTTACATTGATCTTAATGCCATCCTAAGGAGCAGTTTTTATGAAACCAACAGGAAGCACCAGAAGAAGAGGTATTTTTTCATCACCTCTTTGAGGTTATTTTTTCTTCCCCTTCCACATTTTTTACATACCAAAATCATAACTCCAGTACATTATACATACTAGGATGTTACTATAAATATAGTACAACCATATTCATTATACTACCCATCTTATGAATGAAAATTTCCCCTAACGTGCATACGAACGGCCTACCCTCTCCACATCGTGGTGTAGTTTATTATTCAACGCTTCATTATTTTTATCGGAATAATAATGATTATAGTTGATTTAAATTATAAATATAACATGTTAATGATTATTTATATATAATATTCCATCCAATTACATAATATTTCACCATCAATAGATTCATATTTTCGTTCGTGTGTACGTATTGCTTACCGTCTCCATGACATGATGATATTTCGCTCCCAATCGTAACCATTCAAGAATAATTTTCATTTGAAGATTAAAAATTATTTTTAAGAACATAATATCATTCTGGATATGAATAAAATAATTGAAATCCAGAATATACATGTCTTATTTTACAAAACATATAATGGAAAATGAATTAGCTAACACTGGAAACAATAATACTTCATAAATATTATCAACCAAGAAATATTATAAGATCATAAATGATATCATATTTATGTATGTGGATTACTATAGAATTTAATCAGTGTTATTTAAACATTATACAAGAGGTTAACATACCATTGAATAATGATGAATACAAGGTAATAGTTAATTTTTCAATCTCTTTATTATCTGACGTTGTTAATACATAAGTATCTACTAAGGCCTCTTTATCTTCCACATATGTGTTTCAAAATAATGTATTTCAATCCATTTTTACTATTTACTAATCTATGGGTTAAAGTCAATTGTAACCTTGTTTGAATTTTATAAAATATTATGAAAGGAATCTTTCTGTCGATTTCCAATGAAGGTACTTTATGAATTTTTGGAAAAATTATGGAAATAATGTTTTTTAACTTATACAACAGGTGAAACTATTTTCCACCATTATAACATCTTTGAAGAATCCCTTACAATATTATAAAAATATTTTCAAAATAAATGTTTTCTTTTCATAATTATGTGTCTTTTAAATGAATAATATGAGATATTTCACTCAAATGGGTTTTGGATTGATTTCATCTATGTCAACATCCTTCGTTGGATTTTACATTTGTTTGAAGTTGATTTATTATGATATAATCTTAAATTATTGTATTGAAGGTTTCGTGATATTCTTGACTATGGATGTGCTATTTTTATATCATTGAGGGTTTATGGTTAAAGAATTGTAATTTTATATGATAATTTTTATAAAAATGTATATATTATGTTTCAAAATATTCATATGTGGAATGTATAGGACTTAGTAAGTGATGGGTGGTGCCTGCTATAGATCGTTGATGCATCAGTAGGTCTCATGAGACAAAATAGCGTCTTGGCCCTAGGCCTTGACAAAATCTTATTTTTTGTCTTGGAATGAGGCCTTGACTATGTGGTTATGATGTCTAGCATTATACATTCCATCATAGTGAAATTAGTTATTGATTTTACATGTCATTATTCGACTAGTAAAATATCCATTTGAATAAGTAAATTGAATTATTTGATTTATATTTCTTATAGTATGATGAAGTTTATGTTTAAAGGGATTTTATTTTATTCTTATTCATTTTCTTAAATGGTTATGCATATTTATGATAGTTTCCGCTATATTTTGAGCCTTACTGAGCATCTGAGCTCACCCCTTTCTATGTGTTATTTTTACAGGAATGCGAAGAAGTATATTATGACTGACATGTTGGGATAGTGTAAGAGATTTGAATATCTTCAAAGGAGATAAAATTATTTTGTTTTTCATTTCATAATGTAAAGTAAAACTAATGTATGTATCTAGTACTTACAAGGATACTAAGCTGATTGGTATTTCATACATGATCTCTTCTGATAATGAAAATATTATGTAATAATGTACTAACATTGGGAATCAAGGGTTGGAGTGTTACAGTTGGTATTAGGGTATTTTTATTACAAACCTTGTATGTTAGATTTAAAAATAGTCAGATTAGATAACATTACCTAATGATAGACTCTGAAGATTACTATAGAATAACTTCTTAGAATTTTGGTAATGTATATATTTTTTGAATCTTCCAAGAAATACATCACTATCAAGATACGAGAAGGTAGAGGCATCTCTATACAAAATGCATCTAGGTGTAAATCCGGAAAACACCATATTGAGATAGACTCAAATGAGAACTGGTGCATGACAATGATACTTGCTTCAATATTGGTTACAACACTCTTGAGGGATTTGCGTAGGATAATTCACATTTTATTTACAATCCATTATGAAGTATTTATGAGTAAATACTTCCTCAATGAAAAAATTATTTTTATTATTAGGTTTTATATGAATAAAATTTTCTATTTATGTTAGGTATTTTACTAGTTTGGATTTATGTAATGTGATCCATAAAGTAATCTAGTGTATGCCATTGTTTAGAAATGCAACCTAGTGGAAGGAATGGAAACTGTATCATTGCACGCAATCCATGTAGGGATTTCCCTCATACTCAGGATAAGTTTAGTGGTCCTGGGGATGGATCTGGTGCAGGGAAACTTATAAACATACTGGAAAAACTCACCCAGGTTATGAATAATAACTTTACCCATATGGAGCACCCTGATCCACAACGTGGAGGATCAATGTTTGACTGATTCATGAAGCAAAAACCACCAACATTCAATGGGACTACAAATCCATTTGTATATGAGCAATGGATATATTCCTTATAGAAAATATTTCATTATTTTGGGAGTAGCGAAAGGGAAAATTTTTTCATGGTAGTTTATCACACCATAGGAGATGTAGATCAATGGTGGTCGTTAATTCAAAACACAAATAAGGTTGATGATGTATCAAATATTTATTGGAGTGAGTTTAAAGATATTTTCTATGTAAAATACATTCCTCATGACCATCGAGTGAATATGGAAAGGAAATTTCTATGTCTGAGGAAAATGGAGGCTAAGAAAGTCGCAAAGTATGAGGATAACTTTACAAGGTTAGAAAGGCATTCTGCGGATTGTATACAGAACCCAAGGAGTTTTATTGATCATCTCTTTTTTGGGTCGAAACCATTTCTACATTGAGCATTAGCCTCAAAATCCTTCTCGTTTTATGAAGAGATAGTCTCATGTGCTATCATGACATAAAATGAATTCTTTATGTCTTAAAACAATAAATCAATGATGGAGAAGAAGAGTATACTAAACACTCTAGAAATGGAAATAAGGGGATGAAGGGGAAGATTTAAATTTCCATACTACAGAAAATGTGGATGAAAAACCACAGTACTAGCCTAAAGGGAATAAGAGTTCACTAAAAGTGTGGTGAAAAAGGCCACCATGTTCATTATTACAAGGGGAAGAAAGAGGCTATCATGTTGAATGATAGAGTTGTAAAAATATGGGGCATTATGTAAATGAATGTCCTAAGTGTCATGGAAACCTACCTTAAAAAAGTAAAAAGGAGAAAGGCTAATCTTATGCAATCAAAACTATAGAGGTTTAAGTTATGGATGACATGGTGGTAGTTACATTAATCATTTCCTCAATTGTATCCAATGATTAATTTGATTCTGGATCATCATATTTTTTCATATCTCCCCAGTTTTACATGAAAATTAGATATTTCCTATTTTCATTAAAAAGGGAGTTCTCAGTCAAAGCTCTTAAGGGGAGTATCATTGCAACAATGTTTTGTGAATATGTTTCCATAATGGCATATAAACATTCTTAATCTACTGATCTTATCATCATTCTGAATATTTAATTTCATATAATCCTTCATATGGATTGGATTTCAAATCATGATGAAAAAATTTATTGTAAGGACAAGGAGGTCATAGTTATTATAATGATAAGAAATACATTATCTAAAGAGTAGAAATGTCACAATCTAATTCTCATCTAGATCCAAACCCATTAGATATACTAAATTCAACTATTCATGAGGAAGGGAGTGAAATAACTACGGGTGAGGAAAATATTGTTCAAATAGATGATGTACCTATTGTGAAAGAATATATTTTTGTGTTTTGGGAGGAGTTACCTTGACATCCTCTAGAATGGGAAATTGAGTATTCTATTGATTTAATTCCTAGTTCACAGACCATATCAAAGACCCCATATAGAATGGCCACCGTGGAATTAGTGTAACTAAAAAACTACTAGAGGAATTGATTGATAATGGATTCATTCACCCTAGTGTTTCTCCAGGGGGATCCCCTGTTCATTTTGTTAATAGAAAAGATAGATCTATGAGTTTGTTCATTAACTAGAGGTAGATCAATGTTATTACAATACACAACATGTATCCCATACCTAGCATTAAGGATTTATTCATTCAACATAATAGAATTCAATACATTTCATAGATCGACCTTCGATCTGGATATCATTAGTTGGGTGTGAAGAAGGAAAACATCTTGAATATATCATTTCGTACCAGGTATGGGTATTACGAGTTTAAATTAATTATTTTTGGACAGACTAATGCACCCTCTATTTTCCTGGAACTAATGAATAGAGTTATCAAGGAATATATTGGTGACATTGTAGTAGTACTTATTGATGAAATCAAGGGATAATCCAAAATTAAAAAAACATGAAAATCACATTTTTACTATTCTATAGACTCTTAGAAGAAATGAATTTTAAGGGATGTTTTGGAAGTGCGAATTCTGGTTTAATGAGAATTCATTTCTTTTCCATATTATCTATAAAGATGTAATCACTGTAGATCCTTCATTGACAAAGTCAATCCAAGAATGGCCAGCACTAACGAGTATAACTGAGATACTCTATTTTATTGGTTTAGCAGGTTACTATCAGTGTTTCGTCTAGAATTTTTCATGATTAGAAAACGCATTAACCAAGAACACACATAATGGGGTTAATTTTTATTTTGGATAATTGAGTGTGAAGAATGTTTTTATGAATTGAAGTGAATATTAGTCAATTCCCATATATTGAATCTACAATCGAGGAATGATGGATTTATTATTTATAGTGATGCTTCAAAGAAAGGACTGGGTTGTGTCCTTCAAAAAATGGTAGATTTATTGACTATCCATCTAGACTGCTAAAAATTCATTAACAAAACTATCTCACTCAAGATATTTTGTTAGCAGGTGTAATATTTTCGCTGAAGATATGGGGACACTGTCTCTATGGTGAAAAATTTGAGATATATACTGATCACAACAATTTGAAGTATATTTTAACAGAAAAAAAAAATAAATGTGAGGAAAAGGAGATGGATGAAACTACTCAAGGATTATGATTTTACTATATATTATAACCCAAGAAGGCTAATAAGGTGGATGATGCTTTGAGCAAGAAGAATCATGGAATTTTGAAAAAAATGTGTGTTAAAACGAATCCTATGTTCAAGGATCTTGAAAAATGGATATGGGAATAATAATGGAAGGTGAAAAAATTGATACTTTTTCAAATGGTTGTCGATCCATCATTACATAAAAGGATAAAACGTTCTCAGGATAATGATGAAGAGTTTCAAAAGAAAATTAAGCTGTGAATAATAAGAGACTTATTGATTTCGTATATGAAGATATAATTTTGAAATTTAGAAAGAGGATTTGTGTTCCCAATATACATGATCTAAAATGGGTAATTCTGGATGATTCTCATAGATCATATTTCACTATACACCCTAGTAGCACTAAGATGTATAGAGATTTGAAGGAACATTTTTATCTGGGATATCTTGAAGAGGCAGATTAATGATTATGTGTCAAGATGTATGGTTTGTAAATATGTGAAGGCTAGAAGACAATATCCTAGAGGAGTCATGCAACCTCTTACCATACCTGAGATGAAATGGGATGATCTTATGATGGACTTGTTCATGGGGCTAACTAAGACTCCTAGAAAGAATGGTGTAATATGGGCCACTGTTGATCGTCTTACCATGTCATCACTTTTTCTTTCTATAAGAGAAGATATTCCAAATAATCCTTTATAAAGCCAACACAATAATGAAGTTATTAGAATTCAGGGTGTACCCCTATCGATTGTTTCTAAACGTGATCCCAATTTTACATCATGTTTCTAGAAAATTCTTCAGAAAGCTCTAGTTACTGAACATTATTTGAGCACTGCCTACAAACCTCAAACTAACGGACAATAAGATTTGAATTTTCAAACATTAGAAGAAATTTTGAGATCATTTTCACTTGACATTCAAGGTATGTGGGATAAATATTTAGCTCTGCTATAATTTTCCTATAATAATAGCCTCTATTCATGTATTCAGATGGCACCATATGATGTTTTATATGGAGAGAGATGTTGCACACCAACTTGTTGGGATGATGTTGGTGAATGAAAACTCATAGGCCTAGAACATGTTGTGGAAACAATAGAAAAGGTGAATATTTTACAAAACCACGTCAATGTTGCACAAAGTATGAAAAAGAGCTATGCTGATAACTGAAGGAAGGATTTCAAATTTCACGTAGGTGATCATGTTTTTATTATGGAATCTCCTTGGAAGGGTGTTATATGATTCAGCAAAAAGGAAATATTAAGTCACTGGTACATTGGAACTTTCAAAATTCTAGAGTGAATTGGAGTTGTAACTTACCATTTGGAAATACTGCCATGTCTCTCCAAAGTTCATGGTCTGTTCCACATATCACTGTTGAGAAAATTCATGCCTTACCCAATGCATGTACTCACCTATGAAGAATTAGAACATGAACCTGATATGTCTATTTTTGAAAAACATATCATGATTCATGATTCCAGAGAACATGTGTTTAGAAACCAGACAACTTTTCTGGTAAATGTTCATGAGAGAAACTATAAAACGGAAGAGGCGACGTGGGAACCTAAAGACGTTATGTGGAAGAACCACCTGAATCTTTTTATGAAATAATATTATAGAAATTTAAAGGATGAAATTATTTGAAAAAGGGGATAGTGTAACACCCCAAGCTTCAACGGTTCACTTCTCTTTGAATAATGTAATAGTTTTCACTGTACGCAACTTTGAGTTCTAGAACACCACGACCAATCAATCAAACCATTTAAAAAGAATTTATCAATAGTAGTAACCACTTTTTGAAATTTTATAATTTTGAAATTTCAGAATGGACTTTATTTTTGGATTCATAAAATCAAAATATTCTTAGGGTGAATTATTTGGTATTTTTCTGAAAACTTTCAATTTTTGATGAATAATAAAAAACAATGCATTATTGTTTAAAACCGAATTTTAAGGTAACACCCCAAGATTTCATAGTAAATTATTTCTTCAAAGTAATTCAATAACTTTTATTACACACAACACACAGTTCAAGCACACCATGGCTTACCAAAATAGCCGTTCAAAAGTGATTATGAATAGTAATAACTGAATTTCGATCCATATATAATACTTATAATTTTAGAATCCATATTATGAGTTTCTTATACATAATGTAAAAACAAATTCGTTTTTTCAGATAAAAGAAGTATTTTCTAAAAAATTCAATTTTATCGCATTTTAATGGAAAACCATTTTAAATCCAATATTGTAAACTATTATATATTCAATTTGACAAAAAAAAATTCTTCTTTAGAATCGGGACATTAGAATTTAGTTTCAATAAATATTTGGTGTTTTTTTGATAACTTTCATATTTCGTTTTTAGTGAAAAATAATATATTTTAACCAAAACAACCTTTTTTAATCAAAATAATTTATAGTGTTCAGTTATACATTTTAATGGTTTGAATGTATAATTAGATTATATTTTTACCATTTAATACAATGATGGACATTTTAAGTAATTTCTCTTTGATATTGGATATACATAAGTGTCAATCTTTTGAAAGTTATTATTTCTTAAAAATACGCCTTTTTGTTCTGTCAATAGAACTAATGTTAAATTAATTAATTAAGCTTATATTTTTTAAATTGGTAAAATATTCTTTAATTTTGGATTTGTAAAATTGAAATTAGCTTAGGGTGGATTTTTGATATTTTTCTAAAAACATTAAATTTTTAATGAATAGTGAAAAAGTGAGTTATAGTTTAAAACCCAATTTTTATTTAAATAACCATTCATTTTTTATAATTTATTTTAGGTAAAAAAAGATTCATAATACCTATATAAGTTCAATGTAATTCATTGGAGTTAGTTTATAATAATTTTAGATATATAATAATTTAATTGAACTTTTTACCGTCTTTTACCCACCTCCTAGGAGAATATGAAAATTTGCATTAAACATAATTTTACCATTTCTTTATATTAAATTTCAAAATTCTGAGAGACATGGTTAACCTTTGCAAGTAATATGTTTTTCTATAAGATGAAAATATTTTTTGGTGAAAAGTAACTGTTTTACTTTTATTAACCACGATTAAAAATAAATAGGGTGATTAAGGGTAAAAATGATATTATTATTACACCAACACTTGTACTAATTCTAGTGGAAAAGTATAATTCAACCAAAAAAAACCTCCGGAATAAAATATGAACCTCTTTGGTCCACATGTATTACATTAGGACATATATTATTATTTAATTCAATGAAGAGATAAAAGGGTTAAAATATATGTTTTATAAAGAAACTTTTTTTCATATAGAGATACACAATTGATAAATTAGACTATAAATATTCACTATAAATCTAAAAATATTTATTACATAATGGTATTTTATTTATATTTTTTAGAAATTAAATAAGTTAATTTATTTATGACACAATATTGTTGCAGTAATTACCTAATTAATGAAATATTAAAATAATTGATATTGTAAATATGCAAATAAATGTAATTTGAGACTTTTTAGGTATTAAAATAATTTTATAGGTTAATATGACATATTAGGGATGTTTATATTATTTTTTTTGAATTAATAATGCTGTTTTGAATTGAGAAATTATAAAATACCAAATAGTTTGAAAATTGACATAAAATAGTTTTAAAAACAAATATTATATTATTAATTGGTATTCTATTCCTAAAAATATATGGTTTGACCATAAGTCTTATTAAATGATAGTTAAATCATTAATGAACCACTTGTGGTTCGCTGGAGAGTATATAGTAGTTTTGTTAACAAAATTATATAAAAATACAAAGAGACATGATAGTTGTCACACTATTTAACTAAGAGTTAAATATAAAAGAAAATGATAATATAGAGACCCAAACATGTATAAAATCTAATGGTTGAGTAGTTTTCGACCCATAGCCACCTTTTTATTTAAATAATAAATTTTGGATCCATTATAAACCGAAAATGATTTTATTATAAAGTAATATTTCTTGCTTCTCCTAAGGTGCTCCTCAACCCTCTTAAAATAGGGAACTCACCCTTATCTCTAATTGACACCTTCAAATCCATTTGGCTCAGCCAAACCCTTCCCAGATACACTATCAATTATCCTACCTTCATCCTAGAGGAATTACCATATTCAGAAATTTGACCTATGGATCCATTTTGACCAAATCAAAAGGAAGAACCCAAAGAAGAGGTAAATATTTCATCACCTCTTTCAAGTACCTTTCTTCTTCCACTTCAACATTCATTTATATTTTTATTCTAAAAATAAAAATAAATTATCTTCTATATACTATGATGTTATTATTAATATGGTACAAACATCTTCATTATTCTATTCATCCTTTGAATTACATGTCACCATACGTTCGTACATACGACTTACCGTCTCCACGTCGTGGTGTAATTGATATTCAATACATTATTATTTTAATGGGTATAATAATGAAGTGTAATTAATTTAAATAATAAATATAACATGATAATGATTCTGTATATATTATATACCATTCAATTATATATTATTTTAATATCAAAATAATGATATTATCGCTCGTGTGTACGTACGGATTACTGTACCCACGAACGCGATGAGATTCATTTCCCATTGTATCCATTCAAGAATAATTTTCATCAGATGATTAAAAATAATGTTTTAAGACTTAATTTCATTCTGAATATGGATTAGATATATCCTATCCATAACAAACATTTCTTACATAACAACAAATATAAAGGAAAACAAATCATTTAACACCTGAAATGATGATAATACTAAAATATTATTAATAAAGAAATATTAGAAGATCATATATGATATCATATTAATGTATATAGTTATTAAATAATTTAATAAAAATAAATTCACCATTATACAGAATTTTAACCTACCATCGACCAAGTAAAAGTACAAGGTAAGGCTTAATTCCACAATCTCTTTATTATCCGAGGTTTTTTTTACGTAAGTTTCTACTGTGACCTCTTTATCATCCACATCCATGATTATAAAAAATGTATTTCAAAAAATTTCTACTATTTACTATAGAATTGGTTAAATTCATTTATACCCTTATTTTACCTGATATGTTATGAAAGGAATCATTCCTTCATTTTCCAAAAAAGGTACTTTATGACCTTTTCGACAAAATTAATATAAGAATGTTTTTTTTGAACTTATACGGTGGGTGCGCCTATTTTCAAATATTATAACAATGTCGAAGCTTCCCTTACAATAATATAAGAATATTTTCATAAATAAATTTTTTACTTTTATAATTACATGACTTTTAAATGATTTCAATATAAAAAGAGATATTTCTCTAAAAATGATTTGATTTCATCCATGTCAACAACCTTTGATGGATTTTAATCTTATTTCAAGTTGATTTATAATGATACAAAACATCCATATTGTATTGAAGGTATTGTGATATGTTTGAAAGTGGATGTGTAATTTTTACACCATTCATGGTTTATGGGTAAAGTATTAACAATTTGTATGCTAGTCTTAATATGAATGTTTCCGTTATGATTAAACCATTTCATATGAGGAATGAATTGGACTTAGTATGTGATGGGTGGAGCCCACTATTTCTCCACGATGCATCAGTAGGTCTCATGAGACAAACTATTGTCTTGCCACAAGGCCTTGAAAAAATCTTATTTGTAGTCTTGGCACAAGGCCTTCACTATGTGGTTATGACGTCTGGTATTATGCATTCCAACATTATGAATGTGTCTATTGATATTGAATGTTATTATTTGACTAGTATAATATCCATGTGAGTAAGTAAATGACATTATTTTTATTTTACCATTTACATATTATGATGAAGTTCAAGTATAAATGCTTTGGTTTTAGTCTTATACAATTACATAAATGATAATGCTTATTTATGAATGTTTCTGCTATATTGTAATCCTTATACGGAATCTGAGCTCACCCCATTATATGTTTTATTTTTTTCTAGGATGTGAGGAATTATATTATGACTGACCTATAGGGATATTCTATGGGATATCAGTGTTGTCTATGGAAAAATTGATGTTTTAGTTTTCCATTTTATGAAGTAATGTAAAACATATGAATGTTTCTGGTACTTTCAAATATACTAAACTAATCGGTTATTCAAGTCTTCAGATTTTGTGGTCATTCCAATGATACGTAATAATACACCGACCCTGGGCTACTGGGGTCTGGGTGTTACAGTTTGTTTTAGAGAATGTTTAGTAGAAACATTGGAAACTAGTTTTTGATAAACTCTGATTAGAGCACATTACCCACAGATATACTTTGAGGATTAGTATAAAAGAACTTCCTAGAATTTTGGTATTTTAGAGATTTTGTGATTTTCCATGTAATACATCCATGTCTAGATACGAGCATGTAGTGGCAACTCTAGCACAGATGTACCTAGGGGTTAAACCCGAAAACACCACTTTGAGCTAGACTCGAACGAGAACTAGTGCACGACAATGGGCCTTGATGCACTCTTGGTTATGACACTCCTGAGGGATACTCATAGAATAATTATAATTTTCTTTACAAATCATTATGTATTATTTATGAGTATATACCTCCTTAAAGAAAATATTTTTATGATTATGGATTATATACATAAACTGTTCAATTGACGTCAGGTATTTCACAATGTTTGGAATTATTCATTGAAATTCATAAACTGACCTAGTGTATGCCATTGCAAAGAATTGGTGCCTTGTAGAAGGAATGTGATCTCCTTCATTACGTATGATCCAAAGAGTAAGAAGGATAACATCATTCACTGTTTTAATCCAATATTTCGGAGGGAAATAGTCTCCCATGTATTCTCAACATATAAATAAATAGTATCTTGTGTTAATAAGAATAGTAAATAATTCTCTATGTCCTATGGCTTTGAAGGGATGCAAGAGAAGAAAAGGATGGAAGAGAGAAAGATGGATAAAGGGAAGAGGGAATATAAGTATTTTCCCATATGTGATAACTGTGGAAAAAATCGACATGGTAAATTCTTGAAGGGAATGAGAGTTTGTTATAAGTGTTGAGAAAAAAGACACAATGTATGTGATTGTAAGGGTAAGAAAATATTTTCAAATGTACAATGCTTGATATGCAAGGAGTTGGGACACTATGTGACTCTATGTCCAAATCAGTAGAGTATACCCCAAATGACGCTATTGGATAATAATAATTTTATGATTCTACCGAAGATGAAGAGGAATGATTAGATTTCTTATATTGTTATTTAAGTATTGTTTCATTTAAGTATTGAATTAATGATGTACATGTTATAAGAAATAATCAGCATATAAGGATTGTAATACAGTGTTATTTCATTAACAACTTGAGATTGTGTGGAAACAATAAAAGTGAATCAATAGTAGTACAAATTTTTCAAAAATATATGGTTGAGAAAAAGATAAACAGTAATATGGTTCTGACACTGAGATAGTGATTTTGGAATAATACATGATTGATTTGGATAGATTATATTGGATATTCTTGACTACCTTGAAACTGATTAATGATTTGTATATTCCATCATTGTTGGAGTCTACAACAATTTTTTATAGAAGGAGTATGTCCAATATTCTATAAGGAATAATGGCACATGAATGTAATCAATATGGTTTTATGGTAATTCAGAATGTCGCAGTGTTTTAAAGGAATACATGATGAAGGTGTTCACATGTTATTACGTGGAAAAAACAGATATTCATTGTGTTTACCTTCTTTATAAATCTTGGACTGTGAGTTTGGACAGAAGTATTTTGGATAATTCTATTTTGAGATTATTTTTGAATTTCCATAAAAATGACAACCCGGAGGTCGGGCGGCAACCCGTCGCGACTGGCAAGGCCGCGAGACTTTAACCCGCAACCGAAGGGAAACTGGAGTGTATCACCTACCACAGGCCCATGTGATTACCTAGATTGAATAATTTATTTTTTTTATATGGTTTGGTATATGAATTATAAATTCATTTTTTTGGTACCCTATATTAATATGTTAAATAGAATATTTTTTAGGTTCTATTATCTTTTAGAGGGAAAGATGTGATTGTGGTAGAAATTAGTTAAATTATGGAACTCTAATTGTCATGTATATATTTTTTTTCTTCCATTATTCTATGAAAAATTAATTCATAAACATTATGTAAGGGATCTTAAAACTAAAAATTTGTTATCCTAATACATTATGTTTTTTTGAACCGATGATATAATAAATCATCATAGATTCCTGACTTTGAGGCCCTCAATTCAACAATTTTTTGGACTGATGACCTCAATAACTCCCTATAAATATTTACTTTTTCCCTCCAATTATGTGTCTCTAATTGACACCAATGTTCACCTAATCGAGATCATAATTTGGTGGTGACTTTTTCATTCCCCTTTTCCTCTTCTTAAGACTAAATTTTATTAACCCAATATCCAATGTGGGTTTTCGCACAAAGGTAATTTTTTTTTCAACCTTTTATTTTCAAAGAACAATTTCAAATTGTGAGGATGAAATTTATTAAAGTAGGTAAGAATGTAACACCACATGATGGTAATTTTATGTATTTTACCTTTGAAATTGGATATAAACAAGTGCCAATCTTTTGATAGTTATTATTTCTTAAAAATAGACTTTTTGGTTTTCACAAGGAGAATTAATTTTAAATTTATTAATTCAACTCAAATGTTTTGAAAATGGTACAATAGACTTCAATTTTGGATTTGGAATATCAAAATTATCTTAGGGTGAATTTTTGGTATTCTTTATGAAAACTTTCACTTTTTGATGAATAGTAAAAAACAGTGAGTTATAGTTTAAAACCAATTTATATTAAATAATTATTTATTTAATAAAAAATTATTTTATGTAAAAATAGATAAATAATACCTATATAAGTTCAATGTAATTAATTGGAGTCAGTTTATAATAATTTTAGATATATAAAAATTTTAATGAACTTTTTACCGTCTTTTACCCACCTCCTAGGAGCATTTGCAAATTTGCATAAAAATAATCTTATCGTTTCTGGGAGTTTAATTTTAAAAATCTGAAAGACACTTTTATCTTCAATAAGGAAAATTTGTTTCAAAAAGCTGAAAATAATTTTTGGCAAATAGTATGTTTTTACTTTTATTTACCACGGTTAAAAGTAAATTGGGTAATTAATGGTAAAAATAAAATTATTTTTACCCTAACACATGTCTTAATTTTATTGGATAAGTATAATATGACCAAAAAAACCTTCAGAATAATATATGAATCTCTTTTCTCCACTTGGATTAGATTAGGACATGTAATATTATTTAATTCAAAGAAGAGTTAAAAGAGTAAAAATCATTGTTTAATAACTAATAAATTTTAATATAGGGTTAAACATAGGATAAATTCGACTATATGTATTAATTAGAAAGATAAAAATATTTACTACATAATGGTATTTTATTTATATTTTTTAGACATTAAATAATTTAATTTATTTATGATACAATGATGATGGAGTAGTTACCTAATTAACAAAATATTAAAATAATTGATATTATTACTATCCAAATAAATATCGTTTGAGACTTTTTTTGCATTCCACTAATTTTATAGGTTAATATGACATATTATTGTTGGTTAGATGAATTTGTTTCGATGTAATAATGCTGTTATACATTTAAAAAAACAAAATACCAAATAGTGTCAAAATTGACATCAAAGTGTTTTTGAAAAAATATTATATTAGTAATTGATATTCTATTTATAACAATATATGGTTTCGAGAAAAGTATTATATAATTATATTTGTATCATTTATTATCATCTTGGGGTTATCTTAGAAGTGAATAGTATGGTTATTATCTTTATAAAAAATTACAAAGAGACATTGTAAAGGTCAAACTGTTTAACTTAGAGTTAAATCTAAATGATAAGGTTCATATATTGAACCAAACCTGTCTATAACCTATTGGTTGAGTGGTTCTGTACCCATCCCAACCATATACTTTAAATAATTCATTTTGGAGCCATTAGAAACCGACTAATATTTTATTATAAAATAACATTTCTTTCTTTTCCTAAAATGCCCCTCACCCCTCTTATAAACTGGCACTCGCCCTTCTCTCTAATTAACACATTCCAAGCCATTTTTCTCAGCCAAACCCTACCCAAATACCCTATAAAAGTTACTACCTTAATCCTAATTTAATTCCTCTAATCAGAAAGCCAATCGAAGGATCCCTTTTGATCAAATCAAAAGGAAGAACCCAAAGAAGAGGTTAAAATTTGACCACCTCTTTCAAGTTTCTTTCTTTTTCCACTTCCTCTTTTTTTGTTTCTATTCTAAAAAAATAACATTAGCAGCTTTTATATACTGTGATGTTATTATATATATGGTAAAACCATATTCATTATTCTATCCATCCTTTGAATGACATGTCATCATACATGCCGACGTACGGCTTACCGTCTCCACGTCGTGGTGTAATTGTATCCAATAAATTATTATTTTCATGAATATAATAATGATGTGTAATTTATGTTAATAATAAATATATAATGATAATTATTCTGTATATATGATATAACATCCAATTATATATTATTTTAATATCAAAATAATGATATTGTTGCTCGTGCATACGTACGGATTACCGTATCCACGAACGCGATGAGATTCATTCCCCATCACATCCATTCAAGAATAATTTTCATTAGATTATTTAAAATAAGTTTTTAAAGACTTAATATCATTCTTAATATGAATAAGATACATCCTATCCATTACAAACTTTACTTATGTAACAAAGCATTTAAAGGAAAAGACTTAGTTAACACCCGAAATGACGATAATACTAAAATATTATTAACAAATATATATTAGAGGATCATATAAGATATCATATTAATATATATAGTTATTGAATAATTTAATAAAAACTATTTCTCTATTATAATGTAGTTTAACCTACCCTCTACCAAGGAAAATTACAAGGTAAGGGTTAATTCTAAAAACTCTTTATTATCCAAGAATGTTTTTACAGATGTATATACTGGGTCATCTTTATCATCCACATCCATGCTGCTTAAAAATGTATTTCAAAACATTTTTTCTATTTACTAGACAATGGTTTAAAGTTAATTATACACTTATTTAACCTTATATGTTCTGAAAGGAAACTTTTTTTCCTTATCCAAACAAGCTACTTTATGACCATTTCGACAAAATTAAGGTAGAATGTTTTTTTAACTGATACGGAGGGTGCAGCAATTTTCCGCCGTTATAACAACGTCAAAGCTTCAATTACAAGCTTATTATAATATTTTATAAAATAAATGTTTTCTTTTATAATTACATGACATTTAAAATATTTCAAAATAGAAATAGATATTTCTCTAAAAAGGTTTTGATTTTATCTATGTCAACATCCTTTGATGGATATTAAGCTTATTTGAAGTTGATTTATTATGATACAAAACTTAAATATTGTATTGAAAGTTTTGTGATATGTTTGACTGTGGATGTGTTATTTTTAAACCATTCATGGTTTATGGATAAATTATTAACATTTCGTATGCTAGTTTTAATTAGAATGTTTATGCTTTGTTTAAACCTTTTTATATGATGAATCCATTGGACATAGTATGTGATGGGTGGAGCCCGCTACAACTTCTCGATGCATCGGTAGGTCTCATGAGACGAACTAGTGTCTTGGCACAAGGTCTTGAAAAAATCTTATTTGTAGTCCTGGAACATTGCCTTGACTATGTGGTTATGATGTGTGGAATTATGCATTCCATCATTATGAAAGTTGCAATTGGTATTGCATGTTGTTATTCGACTAGTAGAATATCCATGTGAGTAAGTAAATGACATTATTTTGATTTTATCTTTTCCATATTATGCTGATGTTCATGTTTAAAAGGCTTCTGTTTTAGTCTTAAACATTTCATTAAATGTTTATGCTTATTTATCAATGTTTCTGCTATATTGTTATCCATAATGAGCGTCTGAGCTCACCACATTCTATGTTTTATTTTTCCCAGGATTTGCAGATGAATATTATGACTGACCTGTAGGGATAGTCTATGGAATCTTAGTGTTTTCTATGGAAACAATGTTGTTGTAGTCTTCTATTTTAGGATGTAATGTAAACCTTATGAATGTATCTATTACTTACAAGGCTACTAAACTAATATATCTTTCTAGACTAGATCTTTTGTGTTCATGCCAATGATACGTAATAATTCACTGACTCTAGGATTCTAGGGTCGGTGTGTTATATTTATTTATATAATTATTATTATTATTTAATTTTATTTTAAAGTAATTATAGATACATTATGAATATATATATATTATTCCAATGGAATTCATTGGAGTAATTTTAAAATAAAATTAGATATATAATATTTTATTGAACATTCTAATGCCTTTTAACCACCTTCCAGACACTTTTACAAATTTGCATAAAACATAATTTTACGGTTTCTTGGAATTGAATTAGAAAAATCTGAGAGACATTGTTGACATCAGTAAGTAAAATGGGGTTCAATAGGATGAAAATAATTTTTGGTTAATACTAACATTTCGATTATATTTTCCACTATTAAAAGAAAATATGGTAATTAAAGATAAAAATAATAATATAATTACCCTAAAACATGTAATAATTATATTGGGTAAGCGTGTTTAGACCAAAATCAAACTTAGGAATAATATAAGATCCTTTTTTATCCACATGGACTATATTAGGATATTTATTGTATTTTATTTAATTAATAGTTAAATTTGTTAAATCCAATGTTTAATAACCAATCCATTTTTAATATAGGGATACACACATATATAATCAACTATAACTGTTAATTATAATTCTAAAAATATTTTCTACATCCTGGTATTTTATTATTAATTTTTGGACATTAAATAATTAAATTTATTTAGGTTACAATGATAATGAAGTATTTAACTTTTTAAAGAAAGATTTAAATTATTGATTTTAAAAATATTAAAATAAAGGTAAATTGAGACTTTTCATTCCATACATGAATTTTCAAGGTGAATATGACATGTTAGGGTTGATTAAACGTATATTTTCGATGTAATTAAGTTTCTTTTAATTCCACAAAAACCAAATACTAAATAGAGTCAAAATTGACATAAATGTATTTTTAAAACAAATACTGTTTTATTAAATGAAAAATTATTCCAAAAAAAAACTATGGTTCCGCAAAAGGACTTATATAATGATAGATATATCACTAAGGAACCACTTTAGGTTCTTTTGGAATTTTATATTATGTTTATTATTGCACATGTGCCTCAACCCGGTTTGTGATCCAGGCGACCCGATATCATATCCAATCAAAGGCATAATTTCTGAGCACTATTGAAATATTGTAGTAGTACAATATAAGTGTTGTAGCAGGTACTGTTTGGCATTGTTGTAGCTTGGAATATTCCCCTATTTGGGCCTTCGAGCCACTGATTAGGTCCATGGGACCTCTAAGGGCTTCAGGTCACCCTAGGCTTTGGGCCAGTAATACATTCATGCCACCTCGAGACCTTTGGACAACCATAAGAGCTTTAGGTAACATTGAGGGATTCAGGCCCCCATAAGTGTAGATACAATTCAGAAAACCTACAAGGAACAAGCTCCAGAAGTAGGATGAGCAAGGAGCATTCACCATTAACGAAACTAAATGGATTAAAATAATGAGAAGATATGGAACCTGCCATTGGGAAAAGCATGTACATGCACAGGAAAACCTAGACGGATATCCATGCCAAGGTGGTAGTATGTTTCATGATGAAGATGCTGTGGAGGAGAAGTTCAATGTAGTTAGTCGGGGTTGTAAGTAATTTTTAAAGCCTATGGGAAAAGAATTCCTCTAATTCTTATAAGCCATGTAATTCTTACGCCTATGGGCCTTGTAAGGGTTCTACATCACCCATTTAAAGGTGGATTATCAAAATAAAAAAATGAAGGCCTTCGGGACATTGGATGGATAGTATGTTTATTAACCATGTAATATAAGAATACAAGAATACATGGTAAAAGTTATATTATCTAAATAAGAGTTACCAATAAAAGATAAGAATAATATGGTGACATAAACATGTCTAAAACTAATTGATTTAGATGTTTTAGACCCACTACCAATATAGCCTCGAAATACATCCTTGTGAAGACATTAGAAATTGAAAATTTATTAATAATAAATTAATATTTCATGCATTTCCTAAGGTTGCCTTCACCACTCTTATAAAAGGGTACTTCCACTTCCCTTAATTTAACACCTACAATGCCTTTTGGTTTGGAAAAACCCTTCTCAAATATCCTCCCAACTATCCCCAGTTCAAACAAGAGTCCATAATTCGATAGTAAATCCAACTTATGGTGCACTTTTGATAAAATATAAAGTTAGCACCCAATGAATAGTTAATTATTTATTCACCTCTTTCAAGTTCTTTTCTTATTCCACTTCCTCTTTATTTGTTGTTTCCATACCAAAATAATAAAATCAGTACCTTAAACAATCCATGATGATATTATAAATATGGTACAACCATATTAATTATTCTATCCATCCTACGAATGAAAATGTCACCATACATGCGTATGTACGGCTTACCATCTCCACATCATGGTGTAGTTTGTTATTCAACACTTAAATACTAGGATGTGTATAATAATGAGTTTAATTGTTTTAAATAATAAATAAAAGATGTTAATGATTATGTATTTATATAATATGCCATTCAATTACATAATATTTCACCATTAGTATAATGATATTGTCGTTCATGCGTACGTACAGCTTACTGTCTCCACAACGCGATGAGATTTCATTAACCAACGTAACCATTCATGAATAGTTTTCATTTGATGATTAAAAATATTTTTTATAAACTTAATATGATTATGTATATGAATAAAATACATCATATCCATAACAAACATGACTTACATAACCAAGCATATGAAGGAGAATGGATCAATTTTGACACGAAAACAGTGATACTACAGAAATATTATTAACAAAGTAATATTGGAAGATCATATATGATATCATATTTATATATGTGGATTCATTTATAATTTAATAACAGTTATTTAAACATTATACATGAGGTTAATTTACCCTCTAGTAAGGAATAATACAAGGCAAGGGATAATTTTACAATCTCTTTATTATTTGAGGTTCTTAATATGTAATTATCTACTGGGACCTCATTATCATCCACATCTGTGTTTCTTAAAATTGTATTTCAAACCATTTATACTATTTACTTGAATATGTGTTGAAGTAATTTATATTGTTGTTTTACTTTTATATAATAGTTTTAATGAAATCATTCTATTGCTTTCCAAACTAGATACTTTGTGACCATTTCAACAAATTAAGGAATGAATATTGTTTAACTTATACAGCTGTTGCAACTATTTTATCCCGTTAAAAAAACGTTGATGCTTCCCTTATAATATTATAAGAATATTTTCAAAATAAATTTTTTATATTATAATTATGTGAATTTTAGATGAATACCAAGAGTTATTTTACTCAAATAGTTTTTTGATTAATTTCATCTATTTCAAAATCCTTTGTTGGATTTTATATTTTTTGGAAGTTGATTTACTATGATACAATCTTCCATATTGAATTGAAGGTTTTGGGATACGTTGGACTGTGGATGTGCTATTATTATACAATTCCTAGTTTATGGTTATGTATTGAGATTATGTATGAAAGTTTTAATACAAATGTTTATATTATGTTTCCACCTTTTCATATGAGGAATTCATTGGACTTAGTAAGTGATAAGTGTGGCCCGCTATAGCTTTTTGACACATTGGAAGTTATTATATGAAAAACTAGTGTCATGGAACATTTCCTTGAGAAAAATATTATTTTTAGTCTTGGAATGAGGCCTTGACTATTTGGTTATGATGTCAGGAATTATGCATTCCATCATTATGAAATTAGCTATTGATATTACATGTGATTATTCGACAAGTTGAATATCCATGTTAATAAGTAAATGGAATTATTTTATTTATCTTTTACATATTATGTTTCAGTTTATTTTTAAAAGGATTTTGTTTTAGTAATAAATATTTCCTTAAATGTTTATGCATATTTATGATAGTTTTCGATATTTTTTTATCCTTATTGAGAATTTGAGTTCACCCCACTCTAGGTTTTATTTTTACCTGGATGAGAAAAAGTATATTATGACTATCCTACAGATATAGTCTAAGATATTCGAATGTGTTCAAAGGATACACAATGTTGTTGATTTACATTTCATAATGTATTATAAAACATATGTGTCTTTCTAGTACATCCAAGGCTACTAAAATGATTGGTTTTTTGAACTTGATCTCTTGTGATCATGAAAATATTATGTAAGAATAACCCAGTCCTAGGTAACTAGGGTCAGGGAATAATATATATAACATCATAATACCTATTGGATAAAAATATTTTATTATTTTACTGTTTTCAGTGCTAATTGCCCTATTTTTTCTTTAGTTAGTTGTAATGAATTTTACAGTTTTGTGAATATTATACAGTTTCATCAAAAACATAATAATAACCATGAAATAATTATTGTATTTATATATAATTTATATATTTTTTGAAAATCTTGAATTATGGTTGTGAAAAATTAACTATGTTATAATCATGGAGATAGTAGGTCGTACATATACTTGAGTAACGTTTCTTTTTTCCAATGATCATTTTGGAATAATGGTAAGTAATATATTATTTTTCTAGAATGATCATAATATCATATATATATAATACTTTTTTTATCAAAAAATACATATATATATATACATCATCTAAGTGGCATGGTGATGAAAAGAGTCACATCACTTCGGGTGGGTGGTAGTCCACACGTACATGAATGATGTTTCATTTTTCATTGAAAGAATGTAAATGATATATTATAATTTTAGAATGATATATATGAAATTAATATCATAATCATTTTTTTACATCACATATATTAATTAACATTATACTTATTACCTTCCATGTAATGTGTTTGTGACAAAATGAATCACATCGCATCGTGAGGTGGTGATCCTTTGCATACACGAGCAACACTATCGTAAACCCTATAGAATAATGATTAAATAGAAGAATATATAATATAATAAATCCATAGGTATAATAGTGTTATAATTATCTTATATATACTTCTTATCGATCATCATTCCCAATTGTGAGAGGTTGTAATGGAAAAAAGAATGTCATGAGAGTCGTTAGTCCTCCGTACACAATAATGATGATTTAGTAATCCTTTTAATGGATGTAGAGATGGTTGTAGGTTAGTAACGTAACAAAACAATTTATCACTATATGTAATATATTTATGTTATTATGTCAATATTGTTTAATTTTAACTGAATCGGGAAGAAGAAGAAATAAAACAAAACTTTCATTGAAGAATACTACATTTTTTTGGGTAATCTCTGTAGGTTCACAACAAAAGTCTTAAAATTTAAGATTTATTAAAAACGGAATAAAAGATGAGATTATGGATTTTTAAAAGTTATTTGGGATGTTATTGGTAGGAAATGTTTTTTAAAGCATGAATATGAGAGGAGAGCAGGTGTCCTTCTATAAGTTAGGTGAGTGACATAGTAGTAATGTTTGACTAGAAAAATGTGTAGCCACAATTTTCTAATTAAAATATGGTCCAAAGTAGAGTATTATCTATATATAGAAAATATATGGCCGAAATATGGATATAAAATATATTTTATTAAAGTGATTATGTCTGTTAAAATGTTATCTTTTTAGTTTAAAACCCTCAGAAACCCATTTTTTCCATAACTATGATAAATATGTTTTACAATTTTTACAATTCATTTTAGTGAGAAATTTGGTTTTCCCTATTATATAAAATAAATTATTATTAATAAAAATATTTGATACATTTATTCATATTCAACTAACATATGTGGAAAATTTAAATTAAAAATTAAACCTTCATTTTGACAAGAATGTTGGGTTTCAAAGAAGAAATGTTCAGATGTTTTATATAAAAATTCACCATTAAAATATTTATAATGAATTAAATTGTATTTATTTACATGAAAATAATTAATATTACTTTTAAAAAATTCATTATAATATATTTCTTATTATATAATTCACATAAAAGGAAGTTGTTAATTAAAATATTATATTTTTCATTATTTATTGAATAATGAAACATTCCAGAAAAATTGAGAATATTCACCCTAAGACAGTTTTTATATGATTATTTTTTTGAAAAATATTAATTTTTAGAAATAAATTATATAATAGTTTCAACAATTAATTTAAAATACTATGTTAAAAGTGTGATTAAACCATCTTTTAGAAAAAAAATCATTTTTTCAGAAAACATTTCCTTTTTCTTTTAAATGAATTTTAATTTATTTATAATAAATAGATTTATAATGTGTATAAATAGAAACACTATTTTAATACATGGATTTTTTCATATTTTTTGATTAATAAATAGTACATTACACAAATAATTTCCTCAGTACCATAATAGTTTACTGCCTCTGGAAACGTGGAACATAATATTCTTTGATCATGTAAGATTATTAATATATCATAGAAGGTTGCAGGACTTTATTATTATTAAAAAACCCTACATAAAAAGTTTTTCCAGATAGTGATTAAAGGAAACATTAGAAAAGGTGATCTTTAATTCAATGAAAGGGTAAACAAGGGAGATCTGTAAGCGTAACATGAGTATAAGGGTATGAGAACGTGAACATAGAATTTGAAAACAACACCAAGTGTTTCGATTATTATAAGTTCAATTCATAGAATAAATATTTGTTGTTAATTAGATATTAATTATAATTAAATCAAATAACAATACCTTTGAAAACATACCAATGTCATAAGACATTGATATGTTCCCATCAGCAATTAAGATTGTGAACATGTATAAATAAAAATATGTTCAGTCATTATGTTAAGAAAATGAAATAAGCCCCTCAAATAAAATTATAGACATGAAAATAGGTCCACATGTAACCTTATTGGAATGAAATATATGTCCCCACATAACATTGTGATCATTTAATCCTGTTTATGCATAACATTGTGAAAATGTAATTTGGTTCCGCAAATACATTGTGATCATATAACCTAATTCACAAAAAACATTGTGAACATGTAATCAAGTTCATGAATAACATTTTGGACATGTAATCAGGTTAACTCATAACATATTTAAGGATTAGTTATCCATATTACATATTTCATTTGTGGGAGTTATTTTTTCCACCCCTCACATAAGGAAAATCATACATATGTGTGTCGTAAGATCATTAAACATTCAACCTATCATAACCCATGAAATATAATAATTTTAATAAATATATCTTCATATCATGACCTATGGAAAATATATTGGTATCATAATAATTTAATCCTTTTATCATAGCATAACCTATGAAAAAGAATAACGTTTCATTAAAAGTTTATCATTGAAAAACCCGTCGATGGGAAAAGGGTTTCATTAACATATTTTAAGAATAGAAAATTTAGAGAAATAATAATGTATTATCCTTGGTTAATATAACTAAAAAATCAGTGGTAACATCAATATATATTATTTTAGATGGAAAATTATTTTTAAAAGTATATTTAAATGATTCATCATGGATAATAACTTTTATTTAAAAATAATTTTTTAAAACCATAGACCATTTTAAAAAATTAATTTACTTCAAAATGACAATGATTGATTATAAAGGAAGCTGTAAAAATAATTTTAAAAATTTTCTTATGAAAGTATCATTTTATATTTGAAAACCCCATTTTAAAATAGTTATGAATTATTTTTAAAAAACATATCTTATGAAGAAAAATGGTTTTCCGTAGAAAAGATTAATTTCCATAAAACCATTATTTTGAACTCTTGTGTACATTAAGAGAGAAAAACAATTGGAAAAATAAATTTTCCAAATATAATTATATGTTTTAATAATTCTTTCATTTATTTAGATAAATATTCTAATATTTTATTATTTTAAGCATAATCATATACAATCTTGATAAATAATGGGATTGTAAAATAAAAATCTTACCACTTTGGTTTATTTGAATCATAAAACTCATTAAAAAATGACCTTAAATATAAAATAAAATATCATTAAAATAAATTTAGTCATGTTATAACACGTCAAAGGGGATCTATATACACCTAATAGAAGAATATAGAATTATAACCTAACATATGTCCCAAATAATGAAAATTACGACAAAAATACCTTATCAATTTTCTAACTTTTAAACTATAAGACCCATGAAAGATAGTTACTCATATTTATATGTAAATATAAATAATAATATTTATAATAATAAAAATTATATTCATGGGCAGTATTTATACTACACAAAAGAAATAAGTGGTGAATACAGCAAGTGTCTTATAGAAGTGAAAGGTTTGAAAAAAATCCATTACCTAAGTATTAAATTCTTTTATACAAGTTCAATCGTCCGATATTATAAATATATGTTAATTATACATATATAAGATAATTATAATCATATATAATACCATCTATTTTTTATTACCTTTTATTACCCATTTATTAACATATCCCATGATAAAGTCACGTTTATTCAAATAACTACATTGTTTTTCGTGTATGTTTTTAATTGTTATTTATAGTAATCATACATAGATCATGGTTTCATAATATCCATAATATAAAAAATGATATATATATCATATATAATCATAATATATGTTTTAGTGTAATCTATTAAATTTTTAAAAAATGAAATACACCATTTATGGAGTCGGTAGGTTATACGTACACATGAAAGATGCCATCTATTTTATTATCGAATTCAATTCCATAAAGGTAAATGATAAATTATAATACCATAATAATTTTTTTCATATATGTCCCAAATATTGATCAATACCATCGTTATTTCCATTTATGTAAATTGTGATCATATCACACTGCTTTGTGCGATGGTAGTTCGCCGTACACACGATCAACGTTTTTGTATTCCCATATATTAGAGAGTATGAATGTATGTGTAATATAATGATTTTATAAATAGAATAATGTCATAATTATCATAAATTTAAATAAGAAATCTATCATTATTTCAATCCTTGAGTGTTGGTAATGGAAAAATTATTGATATCATTTCGTGAGGCTGTAGTCTACTGAACCGACAAAGGATGTTTTCATAATCGATTTGATGGAAGTAGTCAATGTTTTATGTTATTAACAAAACATTAAATAATATTTAAATATTTCATAGTCAATTTTATTATATAATAATGTTATAAATAAAATCTATGGTGGTGGAAGAAGAAACAAATCAAAAACACTCATTGATGGACATTACCTCTTCTTTGAGTATCGTTCTTAGTTTTTCAAAAAAATAATTCTTCTTCTGGATTTCATTCAAAATAATGTTTACAAGATGTGTTTAGGGTCTTTGGTATGATATTTGGGCTGTTTTTTTGAAAAAATATCCTAAGAAGTGTGAGTAAATGAGAGGAGTGAATTTTATTTTAATGGTGAGGATGGGTGGAATTTTTGTAAATATCCAAAAGTATTCAATATTGGGAGGTCACTATTACCTCATGGGCTTCACAAATAGATAATTAATGTCTTATAGTGATTATGTTCTCAATATAAACCGTAAACACAAGAATTAAACAAATTTTATTCATGTTATTCCTATGTGATTATGTGTACTCAATTTGTTTCATTTTTGTTTTAACCACAGTAACTTGTATCTTTTTATTTACCTAGGTAATTTATCATTTTAGACTAAAATTAAAATGATATTTATTAGATAATTTATAACTATTTGTTATAAATATTTAATTTTATATTTTAATGAAATACAATATGTATGTGTAAATTTAATTTGAATAAAAATTCATGTAATGCACAAAACCTATTTTAACCATAATCACAATAATTACATTTAATTTTTCCCACTAATAATATATGTAAAAAAATAATTTTACATAATTAGATAATAAAAAAATTTATTATTCAAAATATAGAATAAAATTTTCAAATTTAAATGAAAAAGAGTGGTAGAATTTAATTTAAAATTTACTTCACTGACGTGATGAGATAGATGTTTTTTAATATGAAAGTTTAAAAATGTTATAAAGGTTTTATATTAAACGTTTAGTGTGACAATGGTTAAACGGACCTAAAGTTGATTAATTGACATTAAGTTGAACTAATTTTACCATAAATCCAATTTAATATATAATTATACATTGTATATAAATTAAATTGAAATTCATTTTTTAATGAATCTTAAGGATTTTCACTCTTCATCAAGAAATTATAATTTTCAAAAAATAAAAAAAATTGTCATAATATAAAATTGAATATATTATTCCACAAGTTAATTATATTTTTTTAGATTATTATTTTGATATTTTTAAATATTAAATTTAAAATATGTTCAAAAAAAGGTGACAAAACTGCTTTAAAATAATATTTTTAAAGTGTAAAACATGATTTCTTTTTTATATCTTGTCTAGAAAACACATAATATAAAGGATAATTTTTTTTGAATATATATTATATAAATATCATTACAATAATTAAGAAGAAGTTATTTATTTAATGTACTAAAATAAAAGGAGTTTGTGTGTATTAAAATAGTATTTCTGAAAATGACTTCCTTAATTTTTAAGTGGATTTTATTTTAATTTAAAATTTATTAGTCACTGAATAATTAATTATACATTGACTTTTAAATATTAAATTTTTAAAATTTAGTTAATTGTATTCACACTCACTATTCTAATGTCTTGGTGATAACTAAAATATTTAGCAATAATATTTTAATAATATGTCGCGTTTTGTTTAAACATGAAGTCATGTGTAATGAATGCTAAACTCAATATTGTGTGTAACAAAATCCAAATATAGTGTTGTTTTTAAATCAAGATAAATTAATATTTAAGAGTTATTCAAGAAAAAAATATTGTTTTATGTAATACAACATAAACTGAGTGTTTCTTGTAATAAAAAATCTCTAGAAGATTAAATTCAATTAGAAATTTTTATCACAAAATCTTGTGGTATTACATTATGTTGTAGACAAAATGAATTTTTTCCTTCTAATTTTTCTCTATCATCAATTATTTTACACGTGAAAATTACTTTATAGAAATCCATATCATGAAATTTAACAATTAAACTTCCATTTAAAATAGAAAGTTGGTAACATAATGATTTCCTAATTCTACTCATAACTAGGTTTATAAATAAGAGAACATATGTGGAAAGAGAATATTTGGTCATGGTATAAAAGTTTAAATAATAATATAGAGTGATAGAGATATTTTATCATATGAAAATTTTTGATATAGAGAAAGTAAATGAACATAAAACCATAATCCAAAGAGGCGTGAAAAAGGTCAATGGTATCAACAAAAATGGTGATAAAAGTTTATTTCGGGATTATTTTCCCAAAGTTGATAAATTTTCACATGATGGTATACTTACTTGATGTCATTCCATTTCATAAGAAAAATCTAAACATTATTTGTACCTTTATCAATTTATACTTTAACTCATACTCCAAGAAATAAGGATGAATTTTATGTGTTAGAAGAACTAATAGATCATAAAATCCATAAATATAATGATAATTCATTCTATTTATATTAATTAATCATTAAAAAATTATAGTTAGCATGTTTTATCGAATATTTATTAATAATAATATTTTGAAGTAATACATTAATTTCCAAATCCTCTTCCAAAGTTAAATATACACCATTTCAAAAATGGATAGCCTTATGACCCTTGAAAAAATAAAATTTATAATGTTTCTTACTGAATTTCACAAAATATATGTGACATTAATCCACCACATAACATGAATTGGATCACAATTTTCACATAAAAACATGTGTATACCATTATCATGTATTCTCTTGAAACATGGTGATAACATGAATTACCAAAAATACTTATTTAAAACATACATGTCTCCTCACACCTAACATAAAAATATATATTATTTGATATATTACATAAATGTAAAAAATACATTAAACTACATCATTGATAAAATAAAACACATTTTCCACAAATAATTAATAGTTCCCATTATAATGAATACGAAATAATTTACTTTATCCACATAAATCAACTCTTTATTAGAACTAAAAAACATTTTTTCCACATCAGGAACATATTAAGGGTTACCACCCCTTAATCAAAATATCAAAATTACATTAAATCACTTGTCTGGTTCTTCATAACCACTCAATATATTTTATAAAATTATTTAATGAAAAACAAATTATGACCAATTTCATGATTTATGTAACACAACTGTTGGATTCTAATAAATAAGATTTTATATCATCCCACATCCTTCTTAAACCATTAACTAGACTTCATTATCTTATTTCTTAATAATTATTTCCTAAAATATGAAATTTGAATCATATATTAACATTCTTAAACCGTAATTTAATCATTCTTCTAACATTTAACAAATAAAATACTATTATAACATCTCATACCTTCCATATTCCAGTCATGTTCTCTTCATCATCAGTAGATAACCATTACTCATACAACCATGATGTTTTCATTCAACGAAAATTCACTATATGAAAATGATTTTCATAATTACCATACTACAAAAATTAAAAACAATTCATCCATAATAATACTTTATGGAGACCAATATTGCAATCAGTTATGTTAAGTAATCATTTCCTTTAAGCTTTGAAATTACATGCCTTGTGTCTTTCTATTTAAAACGAAAAAAATCTTCATCTTCGTTTGATACATTCCCTTAGGTTCTTATTCCCACATCCTTAACATATAAGAAAATGAATCTTGTTTTTTATATGGTCTCATCTAATCAATCACTTTGTCAATTCTATCCTTATCTTCTTTAGTGAGTCTTAGAGTTAGTAATGATTCGTGTTGTTAATCATGTTTTTTGATAACAAATTATAAATTATAAAAATATATTCCACTCTATTTATCATCAAATTTTCTTTCTTATTACAAAATATTCCATCAAAATCAATGTTAGCACAATTTTTTTTCATTCCCTCCATTGACTAAAACCAAAAATCATTGTGTGAGAAAATTAAATTATAATGGGAAACTATGTAATCACAAAAATAACATATATTAACTCTAAATCATGAGACCTTAGGTTTGTGATATTTCACTCTTATTGAACATATATTAATATAGTTCATTTTGTTTTATAATAAATTTTTTTAACTTTCAAATAATATCCCTCGGAAGTGTCAAACTAGGTGTGTAGCAAGGCCTATTTTCATGCACAAATTGATGATCAGGTCCCAATCAATTTTCCCTTTTCGTAGTTATTAACCATTAGAACATATCATATAGAGAAACATTCATAGGTATTATCTATACATGGAAGTAATTTATTGGAAATAACTTTCTTTAACCTTTACCAAAATTCCTATACATTTTTCAATTCTTTGATTCATCCTTAGACTTATCCTTAGAGACATCCTTAGATATATTCTTATACACATGACTAAGGATATCACTAATTTTTTCTCATCCTAGTTTCGAATATCTATGTAAATATCTATTTGATAAAAATATATATACATAGGCTTTTAAATACATGGATTTAAAATAATTTTCAATGAATATTCAATATGTTTTACAAACAGATGCTTGAGGATCATAATATTTTAGTAACTTTGGAAAGTGGGAACATAGTATTCTTAATTCATGGAAGATTGTTAATTTCTACAATTATGATATTAAACCTTAGTATTCTATGAAAAAATCCTAATTAAAACAATTCTTCCTAACCTATGGAATGAAATTATAAGATATGGTGAGAATAGATGATTTGTAAGGGTAAACAAAGGAGATACATAAGCATAACATGTGACAATATTTATGAGAACGTGAACATTACATTTGAAAACAATACACTGCATATTAAAGATCAGATTCTATAGTTATGTAATAATTATTTTTATGTTCCTATGGAATTAATCATAAGGAAATAATAGAACATGATCCATGAAAACACAACATTGGAAAAAAAATAGATTAGTGGCATACACATCAACTTATAACATTGTGAATATTTATTAGTAGAGATAGGTTCACTCGTTATGTTAAGGACTGTGAATCATGCCATATAATAATCGAATAGACATGAAATAAAGTCTATAAATAACCTTATAGATATTAAATATATGTCCATACTTAAAATTTTCAAAATTTAAATATATTCTCGCATAATATTGTGAGCATGTAATCAGGTTCATGTAAAAAATCATGATCATTTAATGATGTTGACATATAACATTATGAACAAGTAATCAAGTTCATACATAACATTATGAACATTTAATCAGGTTTATTAATGACATATTTAATCATGAGTTATCTATATTTACTTAATTCATTTGAGGTACATATATTCCCCACCCATCACATAATCAAAATCATACATATGTGTGCCATATAACCAAAATAAATTCAACATTTCATAATTCCTGAAATGAAATTTGTTTTTTTAAAATTTCAACATATCATAAAATATGTGAAAGAGAAATGATTTATAATATTTTCAACATTTCATAATATTATAACCAATGAAAAAGAGGCTGTCTTTATATGAATTCTATCTTGGTATAAATCATGGAAGAGAAACGAGAATCCTAAACATATTTTCATATAAAACATTAAAATAAACGATAATAATGGTATTTTTAGTTTATATATCTATTAAAAACGAGGTAACATAAAAATATTTCATATTATATGTAATTTTCTTAAATATTCATTTAAAACATTCTTTGAGGGAAATAACTTTTATTTGAAAATAAAATTTTAAAACATAATACATTTTCACAATAAATATCTTTTGAAACAAACATTATAGATTATAGAGGATTATATTAAAATATTTCAAAAAATTTCATATGAAAATTATCAATAACCATTTTCAAACCAAGTTTTAATACATTTTTTAATTTTCTTAGAAAACATGGCTTAATATGAAAAGCGGTTTTCGATCCAACATATGATTTTTCTTAAAAAAATATTTTAAAATATTGAGAACATAAATAGAGTTAAATTACTGGAAAATAGGTATTCTCATGAAATGAAGAATGTATAATAAAATTCCTTAGATTCTTGAGATATCGATTGTAATATTTCATCATTGAAATCATAATCAAATACAATCCCAATAAATAATTAGACTGTTACAAAACTTATGCACCCCTTTGGTAGCATGGAATCATTATAACCATGAATTAATATCATTAAATTAAACAAAATATATCATAAATGGAATAATATTAATGTTATTACATTTTTTCGGGAATTAGATAGACCACATATAAAAAGATAGGTTTTTAACATTACTTATGTCCCAAAGAAGAAAAAATATGGATAAAATACCTTATCAATTTATTAACTTTTTGAACCATAATCCATATGAACTATATATAATCATATAGACAATTAAATTCAATAAATCTTAATTATAATAGACATAAAATAAATTAATGGGCAGTATATACACCATACAAAAGAAATAGGTGTTGAATACGACATGTGTCACACAGAAGTAAAAAGTGAGAGTGAAATCCCATACCTTATGTCATAAATTACTCCATAAACATTAAAAGATAATTTATAATAAATATAAGTTTATTATATAAATATATATATTATATAACTATATTTAATTATATCATGACATCTAGGGTTTCATTATGACCTCTTATTACCCATTTATTAACAATTCTAGGTTATAGTACGGTTTCAGGCAATAACTACTTTGTTTTTCAAATATGTTGTGTATTTTTATTTATGGTACTCTTAGATAAATAATGGATTCATAATTTAAATAATTTTATCCACGATAAAAATATATTATATTTTCATCATATGACTTTTTATAGTAACACATAATATTTTGAAAAAAATGTAATGCACCATTCATGGGGATGGTCGGGCATACATATTCATGAATGATGTTTTTTATTTTCATATTGAATATCATTAAATAATGGTATATTATATATAATAAATTAATTATAATTTCTTTCTTATATGTCACATATTTTTATTTATCGTTTCTTTTTTACAATACATATAATTTGTATACAAATCACATCGCTTCACAAGGTGGCAGTCCGCAATACATAAGAGTGATATTATAATATTCCAACAAAAATGGAGTGTATGAAGATAGGTGTGATATAATGATTAAATAGGTTTTTTAATTTCATAAATACAATATATAAATAATAAATAATGTAGTATGTTTTTTCTTTTGCGTTGGTAATTTAAAAATGAAAGGCGTAATTTCGTTAGGTACTAGTCCTTCATGCACCCAAATGATTATTTAGAAATGATTTCGATGGAAGTGGAGATAATTGTAGATAATTACCTTAACATAATAACATCTCATTATATGGAATATTGTTATTTTATTATATAATCATGGTATCATAATAAATTATGAAGTTTTAGGAATATATACTACAAAAATATTCCTTTATGGATTTAGCCTCTTTTTTGGTATCCTTTAGGTTTTCACGAAAAGCCATCCTAGGTTGGATTTTAGAACAAAATTAGGATTATTATATGAGAGTTGGAAATATTTAATGTTTTTTGTGATGGTTTTAGTTGAGATAATTTTAATGATATTTGTGTGTATGTAAGCGGAGTGAGTTCCATTTTATAATTTATGATAGATGTCATTTTTGTAAATAAATAAAACCATACACTATTCGGTGTTTACTCTTACCTCATGTACTATAAAAAATGGATAAAAGATTTAGTGGAAATAATTTGTGGTCTATAAACACCTCCAACAAAAAAATTAAAACCATTGTTTCATTATATTACTTAGTATTTATTTTTATACAATTTTACCACATTAGTTTTTTTTACGACGATAACATGTACCATTTTATTTACCTGGATAATTTTACCATCAATAGAAATATTTAAATTAGATTTGTTAAATAATTTATACCTACTGATGCTAAATCATAAATCCAAAATATTTAATAAAAATAAACATTGTGTGTAAAAAAAATTCATACAAAACATATGTAATATGAAAACCACCACTTTAACCTTAATCACAACCATCCATTTCAACTATTCTCGCTAATCATTATGGTCAAAAATTATGTTGAAATTATTATATAATATATATTTTTATTATTCACAACATTATGTAAATTTTTTTAAAATTCTATACAAATAAAAATATGAAATTTTTTAAAAATTAATCCCAGAGATTCAATTAGAATGTTGGTTTTTATAGGGAAAATATTAATTATTTTTAATGTTTTGATATCTAAATTTTAACATTAAATTTATTCCAACGACATCAATTAGAGTAATTCATATAAAATTGAACTAATTTAACATTTAAATATGAATTAAAATATTAATTATCTTTAAAAATTAATTAAATGAAAATATATTTTTAAATTAAAATTCAGTATTTTATAATATTAATCTCAAAATGAATCATTTTAGAAAAATCAATAAAATTAATCCTAATATAAATTTTAATTTCATATTCGAATGATGGTTTTTTGATTAAAATAATTTAATTTTTTATCAATTTTTTTAAAATTATTTCCCGAAAGCAGAGAAAACTATTCTATTAAAAAATACAAATTTAGGCATAAAAATGTATTTATTCTTTTCTAATATCAAGAAAAAATGTAATATGAATGATTATTTTTTAATATATAATATAAATGTTTCATTAAAAGAAATTTCCTACAGTAATTTGATTTAATTTGTTGACATAAAACACATTTGTGTGTATAAAAATATTTTTTCTCAAAATGAATTCCATCATTATAAAATAGTGTTTTATTTCTAATTAATTATCCAGAAAAAAATTTCATTTAAATACATGTGTAAATAATATATTATTAATATTTGTTAATCCTATTTATACTTGTCATTATAATTGTTCAGTGATAAAAATTATATTAAATAAAAATATTTCAATAGTATGTCATGTTTCATTTAAACTCGATGTTGCTTGTAACATAATCTAAAACTGGTATTATGTGCGATAAAATCCAAAAAAAAGTGTTTTAGGTAATGAATGATAAGCACTATGTCATGTGTAATTCAATTTATACAAAGTATTGAGTTTAACACATGCTAAACTCTATTTTGTGTGTAATACAAAATCTCGAAAAGAATAAAATTATTTGAAAATTTTATTTTACAAAATCTAGGGGAGTTACAGTGTAACATAATGATATGTTTATATTGTTTTAAAATATTAATTTAAATTTTTAGGTAGTTTCCATTATATGAAACACAAATTTTATATTGAGTTACCCATTACAATGAGTTTCTTCAATAGCATGCGTGACATGCGACAGTGAGCATCATCGAACCATGAAATAATATTATATTTAATATTACATTCATGACATCATTGTTAAATAGACTAGTATGAATAGTATTAAGTAATATATTAAATATAAAAATTTATTTTCTAATAATGTTATAATTGTTTATAAATTCATAAAAACTAATCATTCAAATTTAACAATATAATTATATTTATCAAAAATATATATTCATCAAAAATATTTGGTATGAATTTTTATAATAAAATATTATAATTAATTTCTATATATTTAATAAAATTTATTTAAAAAAACTTTATTTTTGGAATCTTCATATATAAATTAACTTATTATGAAATTTTAGGATATTTGAGAATATATTTGATTTTCATTGAATAGGAAAAAATACTGATTTTTGTAAAACATTTATTTAATTTAAATAATGTAAGTAATTTAATTTAAGATATATATTTTAATGAAAAAAAGGTTATATATTTATATTTAATATAGTTAATAACTATTTAATCAACATCAAATTGGATTTTTGTATAAGTTTGTTTTTTTGGGATTAAAAGAGTCTTTTTCTAGAAATTTGTTTCAATGTGCATAATGATTCTCCATTTTATTTAATAAAAATAATCCCTAATGAAGAATGATTAAAATAAAATATATAGATTATAAATAATGAAATTTTAATTATTATTAACACAATCATTATTACGATACATAGAGTTAATATAAAATCATCTTGTGTTGAAAAGAACGATACTTATCAAAACCCCCTTTTTTCATCGCGTATACAGGTTTTGTTTTCAATTTATATATCACACTTTTATAATTTTTTAAAAAAATTAAATAATTTTTTTAAATTATAATGTCTTAATTTTTTTATTTTTTTAGAGAATTTTATGAAAATGTTAATTTTTTAATGAATAATAAAAAAACTGAATTTTAATTGAAAATTGCCACTTCATTTAAATTATTTATAAAGTAAAATTATATTATAAATTTGTTATAAATTAAATTTAATTCAATTTTATATATATTCATAAAATTTATGTCAATTTATCCAGTTTAAATTTGACGTAGGATATAAAATCCTTATAAATATTTGAACGATTTTCTATTTGAAAACACACCCATTACATCTACCAAATTGATTTTAAATTAAACTTTTCAAGATATGTGAATTGAACTTTTAAAAATGGATTAATTATTTTTAATAATCATAATAATTTATATTATATAATTATTAAAAATTATGTTTTGTCTAATATGAATATTTATAACAATAAAAATCAATTACCGTGGTTTTGGTAAAAATAGGTTTATAGGGGTGTTAAACTAAAATGATAAGGGATAAAATAACCTAATAACATGATTACAATATATTTTATATTAAAAAGTAATATATATAATATATAAATATGTATAAAATAATTTATAGTGTTTTTATTTTTATATTTCGATTATAATTTTTTATTTTAAAAACATTACAAGTGTGCCACTCACCTCACTTTTAGAAGGCGACCCCCTCTCCTCTCATCCTCACATCATAAAATCCTTATATTTCAACAATTAAATATAAAAATATATTCTAAATTTCACCTTTTTCATCATATAATTATTATTTTAGGACAAAATCCAAACTATTATGGCTTTTGGTGAAAACCTATAGATGTTACCCGAAGAAGAGGTAATCTTCTTCAATGAGTGTTTTTATTTTAATCTTTCTCAAACACATTAACTAATTATTGAAACATGATGATATAATAACATAAATATATTCCATATATTTAAAATTTTTATTTTTAGGTAATTTCTTACAAACATATCCAATTTCATCAAATGGGTTATGAAATCATCATTAATGTGTAAGGTGGACTACCACCTCAAGAATTGATGTCAGATTATTTTTCCATTATCACATCTTTGGTATGATGATGGATATAAAGTATATATATTATATTTATAACATAATTATACCTATGGATTCATTATATCATATATAAATGTCATAAATTCAATGCCACAATAGATAATATAATGTCGCTCTTGTGTAGGACATACTATAGCCTCACAAAGGGACATGATTCGTTTTTCACTAACGCTTTACATGCAAGATAATATAGATAACTATATGTGATATAAATTTAATATTTATGATATTAATGAATTATTTTAATTATGAAATGATAATATATCATTCTATTTTTTATCTTTTCACTCATTGATATATGATAACGTCGTTCATCTCTGTATAGACTACTACTAGCATTAAGTGTTGTGACTCACTTTTAGTCACCACCACACATGTATGAGTTTTATATGTATTTTAGAATTAATAATATGTTTTTTATGATATTATTATCATAATATAAAAATAATAAATTACTTTTCCCATTTCTATAATAATAGTTTTAAAGTGGAAAAACTACTCATGCATACGTATGACACATCGTCTCCATGATTGTACCATACTTCATTTCTCAAACCAATATTTCATGATTGAAATTAAAAGTATAATTGGTGTATTCATATGATATATATATTATTTTTATTATTCTATAAATGAAGGGACATAGTACAAATTAATAAGACTAAAAAAAATCAAAACGTATACGAAAAACAAAGTGGTTATTACCCAAAACATGATATTGGGGGACAGTTTTTAATAAACATGTAATAAATTTTCATTATTAATTCATATTTGGTATGATAAATATAAATATATTTCCAAAATATTTTTATAATTAACATTCATTTATTATATATGAGGTTTTAACATATATTATTGTAGTCGAGACTTAACGTAGTACATTTCTAATCTCTCTTTTATTTTCTGAAGACCTATAAAATTCACCAGTAATATATTTTGTGTGGTGTATATAAATCCTATTTGACATGTTTTATAAAGAGTATAAATATTTTAATTATATTATATGTTTCATTTAATGATTTTATTTCCTGGGGATTATGATTCACTGTTACCAAAATGGAAATAATTTAATGTTATAATCTCCTTATTTATCAGGATGGTTTATGATTATTCTTATATAGGAAAAAATATTATGATATATATCTCACAAAACTCATGATATTTATTCAAATATATATCATTTCATTATAATATTTTTTCTCCTTCATTTTGCACTATTTTGGTACTCAATATTTCAATAGAATATTTTTCAGGAAAAACATCTCTAATTAATTATTTGGTCGAAAACACCGTTTCTTCCATAACCGTGTTTATAGAAAAAGTTTTAACATTTTTTCAAATGGTTTATTAATGAAATTTGTATCCATGTTTTATTTTTTACAAATTTCTTAAATGTAATATTCATGTTGTTTTCCAAACAATTTTTTTTATATTCTTTTCTAAAATTTGAAATTAATATTTTCTTTTCACATGAAATGAATAAATAGTAATACTAACTATCATAACCTATTAAATATTTAATGATGCCCTTAATTTTTTTAAAATTTATTATATAATAAATCATTTTTCTTAATATTTTGAAAATTTTGAGAATTTAATGAAATTATTTCAAAGTAAAAAATTATTTTTGAAAATGTTTTTGAAAATTGTTTTTTCTAGTTTAAAGGATATATTCATCAAGAAACGTTGAAATTAATTTTAAAGATTCAATTTTAATTTTTTAATGATTATTTTCAAATAAAATTGTTTCCCAAATATTTTTTGTTTTAAAATTTTATTTTCAAATTAATGTTATATTCATGAAGAAATGTTCAATGTTATTTATCTTTCAAAATCATTATCCATCTAATAAGAAATACATTGACATGAATTTTGATTTGATAGGGATTATAACAATGCATAATATTAATACTCTTTCTATAAAAGGTTTATGAGGACGTGATTTTTTTGAAACCATTTTCTTTCCCATGGGTAATTCCATTATAAAAATATTATTAAACCCACTTTATTTTCCATGAGATTTTCTATGATGAAATGATAAAATGACAATGAAAATAGTCTCTTTTATAAAGGATATCATATAATAAAATATTTATGAAACCCATTTCATTTAATTGGATATGAAGTGATTAATTTTTTCTGATCTTTCAAAACACATATGTTTGATTTTAATTATGTGATGGGCGGGGCCTATAACTCCCTATAATTAGTTGGGTAAAGATTTGTATCTAATGAGATAAATAGGACTATACTAAGGTGTAAAATAGGTTCAGTAAGTGACTTTTTTCACTATTGTGATCTTTTAGTGATCCTTAACAACTTGGATGGTTTGGGGACTAAACCCATTCAACTATGATATCCTTGGATGTAGGCCTTAACTAATATGTAAATGATTTTCTAGGCTAATGTTTATGCAAAAAATTCAATTTCTTATGTTATTGTTATAATATAATGGATTAGGTTCTTTCATACCGTTTTCATTCATGTAAATACCTATAAATTTCGTGGAAATATTTTTTTAAATACATGGGAATTTTACAAATTCACAGTTTCTAACGGCGCTTGATTTCGAGACCCGGTGTGCCCGGAATCAATTTCTAAAGTTTTGTTCAGGTATATTTAGTGAACATACATGCAGGATTTTATATCTTTTGATGAGGTTCTTGGAATTGAAATATGAGGGCACTATTGAACTCGTATTTCCAGTATTCGCTTAAGGATAACTTTACCACAATTTCATTTTATCGAGGTTGGAAATTAATTTTTGAGGATTCTAAATAAAATTAACTAAAAATTTGTGTAACATTTTTTTATTTGGTTGGTGGTTAAAACCCCCAAATGGAGGTTAGAGGGGGGGTCCACCACACCCTAACATCCCTTGGGAGGATATAACTAGGTGGGGCCCACTATCTTGAACTCCCTTAACCCCCCTCTTAAACCCTTGACCTCCCTATTAATAGGGGAATCTCTGGAAACCTTCCACCTTCAACTATTATTGTGCCAATTCAACCATTAATGAAGTGAGGTAGCTTATTTTAATTAAACTCTTCACCCCCTCTAAATTAGAATTTGAACTATCCATTAGCATTAATTAAATGAGTTGCCTCATTTAATTAAACACATCTTTGTGTTGTTGTGGGAAAAAAGTAAAAGAGGCCATCCTTTGTCATTTTTGGGGTTGGAATAATCCTTTGGAAAGATTGGGAAGAAGAGCTTCATTTGTCCAACAAAAAACCACAGAAGAACTCCATTCTTTCCACGAAGAACATAAGGAGCGCTCCTTGTCTCCGAAGAACCTGATGCATCATCATCATCCTTCTTCAACCGGAGCAAGGAAGGGAAGAACTGTCGCCCACAAAGTACATCGATGGAATCATCTCGACTCATCTTCACCGAGCTCTACCTCCTCCGACGTTGACAGAATGACGTCCGTCTTTCGTGATGTCCATCTTTCGCAACTCATCAACACACAAGGACAAATACGAGGTAGTGGAAAATTGGATTATATTTATTTGTAATTTATACTCTCCTTTCATCATTGTGTGTTGCGCTCTTGATGATGAATATTAACAACGTAACAAGTAGCGATCGGATCGCATGAACATGATCCTCCCCTCCCCTCGCCTTGTTGTTGTACGTATTATGTTGCCGATGGAGGTAGATCACAGAAGAGGCGGGTGTATCAAGGGACATTGTCACACAATGCAAAGAAAAATCCACGACCAAGTGAGCTGTGAAAGAGATGGAAGGTCACAGTGCCATCGCACCAAGCCAGAGAAGTGTGGCAGCAAGGGCAGGCCACGGTGGAGGATGCACAGCACTGTCACATCGTGTCGAGGATGCAGATCTTGGGCCAGGCCGGATTACGGCGGAGGGAACGATGCCGTCACACCGCACCGGTTACGTGGAGCGGCTGGCTCGAGTGGCCAGCTAAGAGGTGAAGAACCCCTTCGGGTCCCACGTAGACTAGACTGGTGCCACTGGGCACCACATTCGGGTGTCAGGGGGCACATGCCTCCCCCCCATGGTGCGGCCAAGCCGGGCCGCCCTCGGCCGGGCCGCCACGGGCCGTTCCACACTCGGCTAGGCCGCCATGGGTCCGACCGCCATGGGTCGGGCTGCCCTCGGTCGGGCCGCCCTCGGGCCGGGCTGCCCACTGGGTCTGGCTGTCTCTTCTGGCTGGGCCATCCCCTCACCTCGGGATGCTTCCTCAGACCGGGATGGACCTGCGGTCCGGGTCATTCCGACTGGGTCGGACCGGACATGAACACGCTATGGCCGTTTAAACCTTTTAGCCCGCATCTGTGGCTACGAGTGTCTGATTGATGTACCACCTACGGAGATGGAATTATTGGAGTTAGAAGATATGTTTGGAATACCCCTCATGAGGTTTGGATGGTGTTGGGGTACAGTCGGTTTGGTTTGGGCTTAAAAACAAACTGGGCCCCTAGAACAGAAATGTGAATAACTCTTAGATCGGGCGTCTGATTGACGCGCCGTCTGTCGCTTTGGGTTCCTTATGATGATTCAGAACAATGGAAACATCAACTCAAGACTTCATGATAGTTTATGTATTGACATTTGGATCAAGAAGCAGACCCTCCTGGAATCGAGCGTGCTGTGTGCGGGAACCCGAGGGCTTGCGGTGACGATACTGTACTAGGATCCTCTGTGGGTTCGACAGTGATGACTTCTATACCTAAATCCTCTGTGGCTTCGACAACGATGACTACTCTACCAAAATAATACATGGGTTCGATAAGGATGACTTTTATAATGGAATCCTCTATGGGTTCGATAGCGATGATTATTATACTAGAATCCTCTTTGGGTTCGATATTGATGAATACTATACCAGGATCCTTTGTGGGTCCAACAGTTCTGATTTATGTTCCTGGATCCTGTGTGAGTCCGATAGAATAGATGGTCCTATATCCTATGTGGGTCCGACAGCTTAGCAGGTTCTGTATCCCATGTGGATCTGACGGATTAAATGAATCAGTGACTACATCTGATCATCTCTATTACACTAGAATAGCTGGTCCTGTATCCATTGTGGGTCCGAAAACTTAGCTGGTCCTGTATCTTGTGTGAGTCCAACAGCGTAGATGAATCAGTGACTACATTTGATCATCTCTATCACTCTACGAATGATTTATACCTGTGTGAGCTGAGTCTTGTCTTTCAACCATTTTCATCATTGTGATTGATTTTAATTCCTTTGTGGACTGGGTTGTGCTTGGGCTTTAGAGTTGGAGTTGAACTGTTATTGGTAACATAGGAATATGTATGGGCATATACCTAAGTAAGGTTGGTTGATAATTCATGTTTGTATCATTCTTCTTTGGTTTATCCTTAGTGGATTTTGGGAGACCTTCGGGGGTCTTGGGGTACCCTACTGAGTATTGTTATACTCAACCCTACACGACTTCACCTACACATTGTTGTGTTCTGTGCAGATGACAGACAACAGTGATCGATGCTGAGGGTGATAGATGGGTGGCTTCTCAGAGCTAGACTAGAAGGGACATACATCAAGGATGAGTTGTTTGAGTTCTGTACCTACTCTTCAGGTAGGATTCCCCGGTGAATAATCCAGGAGCTCTTTTCCCTTTATTAATTTTTTTTGATAAAAGCATATAACAATAATGAAAAGGATCAGCAGAAGTACATGCACGTAGCCATGAAGGGAAATTGCCCAGCTAGAGATGGTTAGTGCCGAATGGGCCTGAGGAAGCCAGCTGATGGGCCGTGTTGTTTACTTCCCTTTTGGTGAATGAGAAGGTGCACAAAGAGAAACGCAGGTAGAGTGAGAGAATTCTCCTGAAAATGGTACCAAATGACTGGAGTCCTCTGTCGTTGTGATTGATAGCGTCGACAACATAAAGCTTGTCTGACTCAATGATGATGTCACCCCATCCATGTTCAATAGCGAGAATCATACCAGCAAGGATGGCCTTGGCATCAGTGGCTTCCGGTTCCCAGAATGTCTGATGTGGTTCATACTTAGCAGCGAGGATTTTCCCCAGATGATTTCGGGCAAGGAGGTCGAGGGAAACAAACCCAGCTTTTGGAAGTGACGCGTCCACATTGATCATGATAATCCCTTCCATTGGGGGATTCTAGGGAACAAGATGAGAGGGGGTTCACCCAGCATAGAGCATCCTCTATGGCCTTCCCAACCTTCAATCCAATAGGTAGCTCGATAAATCTAGAATTTGGGGGGGGGGGTCTGTGGGCCTGATGAAAAACAACATCGTTGTGCCAGACCCAAATAATCCAGGCCAGAGTGCAAAGTTAACCAACATTAGCAGGGGAGAAGAGGAGCACCAACATGTCAAAAGATCAGGAAGGTCAGAGGCCAATACCAGCGATGCAGTAGAACCTAATCCCCATTGAATCCATATTTCCTTAGCTCCCAGGCAGAGAATGATAGCATTCAGAGGGGTTTCAGGAGTGTTCTGGCAGAAAAGGAAAAAGGCGGTGCATGCCATATGTCGATAAACAATAAGGCTCATTGTTGGGAGAGTGCCCGTACAAACCTGCCACCAAAAATGATGAATTTTTGGGGGGACGTTGAGTGACCAGATCGATTTCCAATTATCCTCATCCCTACCAACTGGGTGGATTCTAAGAGCATGTCTATAGCCCAATCTCACTATGTAAAAACCGGAAATGTCATTGATCCAGAAGCAACAGTTAGGGCCTACTTCTGGTACCCAGGGGATGCTAAGGATAATTCTTTTATCTGTTTCGTTAAAACATTCAAGGATCTTATCCAAACACCACCCTTGTCCCTGGTTGGAAAGGAGGAAGCTGACAGTGACCTCTTCTAGACCAGGTTGGGTGGGGGATGTAGCTCGTAAACCATCCTTATCGACAAGCCAGGGATCAGACCAAATTTTGACAGATGAGCTAGTCCCAATCATCCAACCCAATCCTTTATCCAGGAGCTTTTTATCCCCCCATATTATTTTCTAGAGGAAGCTGGGACGAGGACCAATAGAGGAAGCATGAATGTCCATGTGGGGAAAGTACATAGCTCGTAGAACTCACGCACATAGAGATGATGGACGGTCAATAAGGCGCCATCCTTTCTTGGCCAAAAGCGAGTCCTTAAAGAGAGGAAGAATCCAGAACCCCATCCCACCCTCTGATTTGGGGTTGCCGAGATTCTCCCAGGCCAGCCAATGGGGTCGATTCCTTCCATCATGCTTCCCCCACCAGAAATCGGCAGTATGTGTGTGGAACTTATCGGTGATGGCCACCGGGAGCCTAAAAATGGACATAAAGTAGTTTGGGACAGATTGGATGATGGCTTTGATGATAGTCTCTTTGCCAGCATTCAAAATTCATTTAGGGGTCCAACCTTGAAATTTAGCCTCAATCCTGTCCACGATGGATGCGATGATTAATTATTTAGACCGGACAATCACCATGGGGAGGCCGAGATAATTCTGATGTTTAACAACCATATGGATTCAAACTGATGCACAATGTTCATCCCTCTTAGACAGAGGCACCCCTGCACTGAAGGAAATTTTAGATTTACCATGATTGATAGTTTGGACAGACGCCCTCTCATACTGGGAAATCGCCTGGAAGATCACCCGACATTCATTAATTGTTGCTCTGGAAAAAAGGAGGCAGTCGTCAGTGAAGAAGAGATGCGACACTGGAGGGATAACTCGACAAACTTTTTCCCCATGAATAGACTTATAGGAAATAGCCCTGGAAATAAGATTAGAAAACACGTCAACCACCAGGATAAAGAGAACGGGGGAGAGAGGTTCTCCCTGGAGAAGGCCTCGAGAAGGGGTGAAATCTCTTGTAAACTACCCATTGACCTTGATTTTAAATGAGATAGTAGAGATGCAGTTCATTACCATATCTGTCCATTTAGCGCAAAAACCCATTTTCTGCATAACGGCTCTAAGGAAGTGCCATTCAACTTTATCGTAGGCCTTGGGCCTATCCAATTTCCAGGCCATGGTTCCTCTTTTCACCGTGGAGCGTGATTTCATATAGTGGAACACTTCATGGGCCACAATCTCATTATCAGTGATCAGTATCTTGGCCATGAAGGCACTCTGATTTTCGGAGATAATATCTGGTAGCCAAGGTCGTAGCTGATTGACAAGGATCTTTGAGGAGATCTTGTAAGAGACATTACAGAGGCTGATGGGTTGAAAGTTAGGGATCACCACAGGTTTATTGATTTTGGGGGTGAGAACGAGGAAAATTTCATTGATGGCCGCAATACTAGTGTTTCCAGCCCAGATATTTTTAATCATATTGCAGATGTCAGGACCGATTATGTGCCAGTATTGCTTAAAAAATAGGGGGTGGAACCCATCAGGTCCCAGAGCATTGGTGGGATGAAGCTGTTTCAGAGCCAGGCGTGTCTCGACATCTATCACATCTTTGGAGAGCTTCCTATTGATCTCTTAAGTGATCACATGTCTGATACATTCTTCCACCTCAGCAGACATTAAAGGGGTTCCTGCAGAGGAGATGTTCTGGTAAAAGCCAGTCAAGGCCTCGTGGATACCATTGGGTTCAGAATCTTTTCTCCCATTCGGTTGTGATATGTAGGTAATAGAGTTTTTTAGACACCTAGCTGAAGCTTTGTGATGAAAATACTAGGTGTTAGCGCCCCCTTCTTTGATATGGTTTTCTCGCGCGCGCATATCTCAAAAACATTCCTTGATACATAGGGTTGTTTCCATCTCTCTTTGTATGGATCCAATCTTAGAGAGATTGCCATTTGATGTGGGTTGTTTAAGGAGAAATTTCAGTCTGTTTTCAAGGGTTCCGAAGTGTCAGTCAGGGTGTCAGAATTTCTTATTGCTCCACCACCTCAGATCGGATGCAACCTGTTGGAGGTTGAGGCAAACATCCTCGTGAGTACATTTCCAGCTTGATCGGATCACCTCTTCGCATTCCTGATATTTTAACCAGAAGCACTCAAATATGAAGTGTCTAATAAAAGTTCTAGTACGTTCGCCACGTTTACAATCAATGTGGATTGGACAGTGGTCCGAGCAGTGGAGGGCCATGTGTTTGATATGAAACATGCTGAACATATTAATCCAACCAGAGGAGCCCAAAAATCTATCAAGACGATCCACGATACGGGTTCCTTCTAAGTTTCCGCAGAACCAAGTAAACGGATTTCCTGAGTACCCCAGATTGACCAGGTCCGCCCTGGAAAATGCATCTGTGAAGCTTGACATCGAAGCTGAAGGTCGGGTGGTTCCTCCCCTCTTTTCCTTATGGAACATAATCTAATTGAAGTATCCGCCGAACAGAATAGAGTCGGTATGTCAACTCGTAGCTTCCATTGAAGATCCCATGACTTCACCTTGTCATTATGGGACGGCCAGCCGTAGAAAACCACAGAAGTCCAGGGTGGGTGAAGGTATGTATGAATAGTCACTGCCACTTGGTGCGGGGAGAAGGACAATATTTTGACATCGACATTGTCCTTACAAAGGAGACAGAGTCCCCCGGAATGGCCTTGTCTAGGAACTGGGAAACAGCCTTGGAAGACACACTTCAGAGAAATACCATTGGTGTCCTTGCATTCTAGTATGGTTTCCGAAAGGAAAACCATATAGGGGCGACTTTGAGCGCAATTGCGCTGAAGCATGAGAACCATTCGGGGGTTTCCAAGCCCACGCCAGGTCCAACATAAGACAATCATTGCTCTAGGAAGGGTTGGGACTCTACCGCCGCAACCTTTGGTATCTCCAAGCTTACTTTTCCATCTTTCGTTTTATATCTTTTTGTGAGGTTCCGTCCCAATTGACATGTTTCATTTTGTCTCTTCCTCTCCCTGAGTTTTGGGTCTTCTGTGTGCCCATCACTCTCACCTCGTTGCCTCCTTTTCCATGTTCGACAAGTGGTTGGACCCATTAGTGAAGGTCCCGACATTCCAAGGTCCTTCGTCGTAAGATTTCTAGCTACGGTCAAAGGTGGGTCAGGGTCTGGATCTAGTTGTTCGACATGCATCAACATCATCTTTGAGCAATTTGATGGGGAATTTCGTTGCAACGAAACCAACATTGTTGATGTTGGATAATTTTCCCTCATGGATTTTTGTTGAGCTCCAACTTCTCTTTGAGTGCCAGCTTCTCCCTAAGTGGGAGGGCCAACCTTTGGGAAATTCATTGGCCCAGAAATTAAGGCTTTTTCAGGTATGGGGTTTGTCTAACTGCAATGTGCCAATGTGAGACGATCACGGTCTTTTTGTTTTTCTGTTTCTGGGATGAAATCATATTTATTTGTTTTTTCATAGAGCCAGGGGCCGTACTGGAGAATACCATAACCCGCATCACTCTTATGTTTAGTGGTGCACGTTCTTTCAAGATGGCCAAGGAGACAACAGTGAAAGAAGGATATTGGGATTTTCTCCAACTTGAATGATATCCAAGTGTTGGTACCTTCAATATTTAAGTACATTCCCCTCATCAGTGGTTCTGACACATCAATCTCCACCTTAATTTGAACCTCAGGGCCCCATTGTATTGGGTCTAAACTGTCCCATTCAAGAAAGTTCCCTAAACTCTCCCCAATTCCCCTCATAGTACGTTCTATTCATGCATGGATGGGGATTCATTTAATTTTTATCCAGAAGGTGGAACGGGTTATAATCACATGCTAGATATCGCCCCTGACACTTTTAAATCTTCAATGACAAGGAGTTGATTATCGAAGGACCATGGTCTACCGTGCAAGATCTTATCTCTGTCTCTCTCATTAAAGAACTCAAAGATGAAGCGGTTTATCCCCGCTTCCTGAATAGCCACTCCTGACTAAAGTTTCCAGATATTATTTAGAGTGTTCTTGAGTTCCCCATGATTAGCTGATATGTTTTCCACAAACATTCCCACCATGAGCAGAGACAGGCGCTTTTCTAGGAATGTGTCTTCGTCTCTCTGTGCCTCAATTGTTACCTTTTCTTTGTCCATCAGGGTCAACCCCCTCCATTGATTGACCAACTCATCATTCATGATGCAAAAAAGATTTCAAATCCTCCAATGGTCCCGGTGTCTTTGAAGCCCCACGACCCTCACATGAGTTAGAGCCCGGTGCAACGAGGGGATCTCTGAGCCGTATGCCCCAATGCAGCCTCTAGCCATGAATAAAACCCCTGGCTAGGCTGCATGACCAATGAAGTCTAATGTGTCTCTTAGTTGGCCGCCTCCAAGAAACTCTCACCACAACACACCCCACCCTTCGTGGGGAAACACCCCCGACGGACCATCATCCTTCACAACACAGCATGTGATTTGTGGCGACACATTGCACACCAGGCCCGCATCACACCACTTCGCAGCTAAGCTTCGCAGCAACAACAAGGGGACAACCTTACATCCACTGGTCCCCACCTTCAGCACTGCGCCCACCCCACCTAACGGGTAAAAACCCCACAACTTGATCAGCACAACAACCGCTTCACGAACATACACATCACAAACAAACAACGCAGATGAAACTCACGAGAGGCACTTCACGAGGCAGACCACACCGCGACAGGCGCTTCACGGTCTCTTGGCACAGTGAATCGTCACAGAAGGAGCTTTACGAGTCTAGAACAGTTAACAATGGAGACATCGCGAATCAAGGAGAACAAATCTGGTAGCAAAACAGTGCACACTTCACAACAGTAGGGAGAAAACCAAAGGGTGAAGAACTCTACAGACTCAGTTTTCTATGGAAGGATCTTTACGAGTCAGAACCCCTTCGCAGTGGACGCTTTGTGAATTAGGGAGAAAGAAAACATGCAACAGTTCAAAATCCACTCCACAGTAGCGGGTAGAAGAAAACGAATGGGGGGAGGAATCCTTGAATTTGAGATTGGCTCGAGACTCCGGGAACATGGATCTGACTCTGAAAGGGGACTTGCAGAAGGGAAGGAGTTCCACAAGAAGACGGTGAAGTCAGGAGCTGAGGATGCACAAATCTGGAGTGCTGGTGATGATAGAGGAAGGGGATTTGATGGCATGTTCCCTCATGCAAATCTGGTGCCGGAGAGGGGGGCGGCGATGAACAGAGCTTCAAGGCCCTGAGGGAGGCCTGGTCCAACGCATGAGTCAGAGATGAAAAGATAAGGGAGAAACCAGTTCCTTCCAGAGCACAGACGATGGGAACCTGGAGCAGGAGAAGGATAAGGGAGGCAGAACACGAGATTGCACAACGACAAGATGTGGAGGGACTTCGGATAGAGGAGAAAATGAGAGAAACCGGAGCTGGGGATGAGCGAGCAGCACAGACCTCGGGTGGGGTACACGAAGGGAGATGGTGCCGCCGGAACCTGTGCTGACAAAGAACCTGAAACCCTAGGAATTCCTAGGAGGGAGCTCTCACGCAGGAGATATGGACATAAAGTCTCATGCAATTTTTTCCCCTTATTACTTTTACTTGTTCTTGTTGTTCAGTTGGGATTGTATACTGGACCATTTACTTTTATCACTACCTTTGTATTCATTTTTTACTTTGTGTTTTGCATCCAATTGTGTAATCTGATTGTGTGTGATTTATTTTTATAAAGTCATTGCCTTCCCAGCATATGGATTTATGCCTTTGGTGCTAATCACCAGCCCCTGGCCAATGGAAGGTGGGCTTTGGGTAGTCACGACACGGGTCCCGAGGATGGGTCGTGACAAATCGGTACTAGAGGAGTCATTTCTACCACAAAACTTTGGACTCTGATATGTTTTACTATGAAGAAATATTGTTAATACTATTGAGTGTGGTTTTATGTCCAGAGAGTTCAGTGTTGGTGCGGTGACCGATGTATCCATACACCAGGACGTTGACCTCTAATGTTTGACTCAGTGCACGAAAACACTGATTGTGTGTGTGTTTCAAGATTTTTCTTTGCGGTCTCTTTGAGTCAACTCAACAGGTATAACTTTTTGACTTTGGCGCACCTGTTCCTTATCAATATGCCGCTGCGAAGATAGCCAGGTAGGGCTTCCGAGAGAGTACACAGTGATGGCCCACAGAGTGAAGAGGCTCCAGTTTAGGGCCCTCTTTCTACATTGGCACCATCGGGTGGTGCAACTATATCACCACCACCCAATGGGCAGAAGATACCACCAGTCGCATTGGAAGATGGTGCATGATGACTGACCGCATTTTATGAGTTCCAATAGTAGAGGCCTCTAAGGTTTCAAGGCGAGTCAGATTCCCACATAGCTGAGGGCTGGGTGGAGGCAATGCCTAAAGTTTTCTGACTAGTCGGGACACTAGTAAAAAATATGGTGATCTTAGATACTAATATTTTTTGTGAATGACCAAGAGGATGTTACGCATAGTGATGAGGTTTTAGTACATGGACCGTTTTCTGAGATGGTACCTTCGGGCAGTGTGCCAACAATATCACTGCATGTTGGTCAGCAGAAACTACTAGCGGTACATGTAGAGGACACTTGTAGGCTTAGTGCCTTACATGTATTTCAGCACAAGATATCCCTCACGTTCTGAGGTGAGCCCGACCCACAGGCAGCTTAGGACTGGCTTGAGGAGGTGGCTGAGTGTTTTCTAGAGCTTATTTAGTTTTGGCATGACGACATGTCAGTATTTGAGTATTCATCATAGCGTACCGACAATTCCTGGTACTCGATGAATACGATGCGAGCAGTTCCTTAGAGCACATACCTCTGGTCGAGCTGTGTTTAAGGACATCCGAGCAAGAAATTTTTCCTCTATGCATTAATACTTATGTTAGTGTGCTAGAGAGAACCTTTGTGGTTGAATGTTCATTGGCATAGAGGATACAACTAGTGAATGTTAACCGTTGGAATGCATGAAACTGGCGCCAGTTTCATATACATGGGCATGTGAGACGTTTCTAGAAGAGGAAGTGTTAAGGACAGATGAATCTGTAGGACAACAGATGTGGAAGTAGAGCTAGGAGAGCAGCATGAGGTGGTGAACATTTCGACATGTTACAACCACGAGCCTATGTAGTCCCCGCTAGGCTCAGTGAGCTTGAGAGAAGGATGAAAGAGTAGATGCATGCAGTCAATAACTATGACCCAAGGGCTCATGGAATGATTTGAGGTACGGTCTGTGTCTACTACTAGCTGTCGTATAAATAAACATGGGTACAAATCATTCCCTCCTTCCATGAATCTTTTCCCAGACCTAGAGTATCCAGTTAAACCTTTTACTTGACCCTCATGTATGTAGATACCTTTATGAGGAGACTTGATTATCACACATATGTCGACGGTGTGATCTGACCCTTGAGGCGAGAGTTTCAGTCGGAACCTCTTGGTGGAAGCATCGAGGACTTACGACATTAGTTTGGGTATGGACTGGGAAACCACTGTTCATACACAGATTGACTATATTAGGAAAAAGGTTGTGGTTTGTCTACAATGTTGGGATAGTGTTTTCCTTGGTCGGGGAAAAGAAAAACCCAGAATTCACTGGGTGGAATCACGAATAAGAGGGTGCAGTCAATCACTTATGAGTCGGCCAGACATACCTTTGTTCCAGACTTCTCCAGAGTTGCAGCACCACTATCAAATTTTCGATGAAGGGGCAACCCTCCGTGTGGTCTGAGAGATGCCATGAGTGATTTCAGGAGCTAAGTAATAGGTCGAGTAGTGCTACCATATTGAGGCTACCAGAGGAGGGGATTGGATACATAGTTTACTACGACGCATCAGGGACCAGACTCGGGTGTTTCCTGATGTAGGAGCGAGATGTGATCACGTATGGTTCTTGGCAGTTGAGATAGCACGAGCATGACAACGCTAACCATGACCAAGAGTTAGCAGTAGTGGTGTTCACCTTGAAGATGTGGTGAAAATATTTTATGGGAGAACACTTTACAGTCAACTCTAACCACCAGATTATCAGGTATATCTTCTCTCAGAAGGACCTGAACTTGAGGAAACGATGATGGCTTGAATTCCTCCCGTACTATGACTTCGAGATAATCTATACTTCTAAGAAGAGGAACGTTGTAGAAGTTGATCTCAGCAGGAGATCATCCATTCACCTTCTAGGAGAGGCAATGAATTTGTTGGCCACGTTACAGATATCCTTTGTGGATAGAGATGGAGCAACCTTTCTGTAGTCTCTCACATTCACTCCTCCACTTCATCAGTGAGTCAAAGAGGCACATCATGGGAATATTGACTGTGAGACACGACATTCTCAGATATCCAAAGGGAAGGGACCTGATGGATTTTCTGAAGGTGGGGAATATTTCATTCTCTTCATATAATGTACTATGGTTCCATTTTCACTTCTGGAGGAAGTGTTGAGGGAGTTCCACACCTCCCCACTGGTAGTACATCCAGAAGTTGCGAAGATTTATCAGGACCTCCAACGACATCACTGGTGTCCAGGTATGAAGACGGCAGTAGAAGAGTTTTTCTCACAATTCCTCACTTTTCAGCAAGTGAAGATGGAGCACCAGGTTCTAGCTATCTTGGTTTAGCCCTTAGAGGTCCCAGAGTGGAAGTGGGATAGGATATCCATGTATTTTACGATAGGAATTCCACGTACATCTAGAGGACACGACTCTATTTTGGATATTGTCGACCAACTCACCATGTCGTCCCACTTCCTATCGACCAGAGAGCAGGGTCAGTAGAGAGGTTGGGACGCCTCTACGTACAAGAGATCGTACGGCTTCACGGTGTGCCACCGTTGCTCGTCTCTGATCGAGATGCTTGTTTCACTTAATAGCTATGGAAGGGGTTGTAGGAGGCTTTTGGGATGCAGCTTCGCTTGGGCACTGCCTTCAATCCTCAGAAGTATGGTCAGACTGAGAGGACCATTCAGACTCTCGAGGACATGCTCTGTTAATGTTTTCTTGACTTAGGTCACAGCTGGGAGGATCACTTACCATTAGTAGAGTTTGTGTATAGCAATAGATTAAAATCCACCATCGGGATGGAACCTTACGAGGCACTGTACGGCCATCCATGCAGATCACCTCTGTGCTAGACTGACCCAAGGGAGTCAACACTTATGGGACCAGAGATGGTCTAGGCTACGATGGAGAAGATGCAGATCAACCAGGAGTAGATGAAGATTTCAAATAGAAGATATAATTCTTATGCTAATAGGAGACGAAGACCACTAGAGTTTGAGTATGGTGACCATGCCTTCCTATGGGTCTCACCTCAACAAGGACTACAAAGATTCGGACAAGGCAGAAAGTTATCTCCACGATTTATTAGAACTTTTTAGGTCCTCAGTAGGTTAGGCGAGGAGGCTTACCACTGGGATCTTCCACCTAAGTTGCACTGGGAGCACAACGTCTTCCACGTATCATATTTGAGTAGATACATGCACGACCCATCCCACATCATCGGCCATGGGGAACTGGACATTGATGATGAGGAAACATTCACTGAGGTTCCAGTTTAGACTGAGTATCGATAGGAGTGGGTCCTGTGTGGATGGTTGATTCCTCTAGTGTGCGTTCACTGGTAGCACAAGAACTTCTAGGAGATCACATGTGAGAGGGAGGATCAGATGCATGCTCAGTACCCCATATTGTTCCCTTAGTGTGTGGTGTAGCTTACGGGTATGTAAATACATGTGGTGGAGAGAATATAAAGACCCATAAATTTGGTGGATTTTTTTTTTAAATACATGGGAATTTTACGAGTCCGCAGTTTCTGACGGCGCTTGATTCTGAGGCTCGGTGTGCACAGAATCAATTTCATAAGATTTGTTCTAGTGCGTTCAGTAAACGTACGTGTGGGATTTTATATCATTTGAATCATTTCTTGGAATTGAAATCTAAGGGCACCGTTGAACTCACAACGCCGATATTCACTTGAGGATACCTTTACCATAGTTGCATTTTATCGAGGATGGAAGTTAATTTATGGGGATTCTAAATAAAATTATGTAAAAATATGCGTAACATATTTTTATTTGGTTGGTGTTTAAAACCACCAAGTAGAAGTTATAGGTGGGATCCACCACACACTAACCTCCCTTGGGAGGATATAACCAGGTGGGTCCCACTAGCTTGAACCCCATTAACCCCATCTTAACCCCTTAAGCTCCCCATTAATGGGGGAAAATCTTGAAACCTTCCACCTTCCTCCATAATGGTGCCAATTCAACCATTAATGAAGTGAGGTAGCTTATTTTAATTAAACTCTTCAACTAATCTAAATTTGAATTTGAACCATCCCTTAGCATTAATTAAATGAGTTTCATCATTTAATTAGACAAATTTTTTGTTGTTGTGGGAAAGAATTAAAAGAGGCCATCCTTTGTCATTTTGGGGTTGGCACAATCCTTTCGAAAGCATGGGAAGAAGAGCTTCATCCTTCCAACGAAGAACCACCAAAGAACTCCATTCATTCCACAAAGAACATAATGGACGCTCCTCATCTCCGAATAACGTGAAGCATCATCTTCATATTTCTTTAATTGAAGCAATGAAGGGAAGCACCGCCGCCACAAATTACACTGAGGGCGTTCTCGGCTCGTCTTCACCGTGCTTTACAATTTCCAACGTTGACAGAATGATGTATGTCTTCCGCGATATCTATATTCCATGACTAACCAACATACAATGACTAATACGAGGTAGGGGAAATTGTATTATTTTTATATATGAGTTATACTCTCCTTCCACATTGTGTGTTGAGCTCTTGATTAAAAATGTTAACAATGTAACTATGGGGGGCTCAGACTGTAGGAACATGGTCCGACCCTCCCCCCTTGTTGTTGTACTCATTGTTTTGAAGATGGATGCAGATCACGGAAGAGTCCAGCATCGCAGGGGCCGTCGTCGCACCACACAAAGAAAAACTCACTACAAAGCGGGCAGTGGCAGAGCTGGAAGAGCGCGGTGTCATCGCACTGCGCTGGAGAAGGGCCGTGGATAGGGTGGGCCGCTATAGAGGAAGCACGACACCGTCGATCCTTGCCAGCGATGTGGAGCCGCTGCCAGGTCGGGCTACGGCAGTGGCATGGTCCCGTCGCACCGCGCCGGTGATGGGGAGAGGCTGGCCCGAGCGGCCAGCCGGGAGGTGCTGGAGCCCGTTGTGTCCCATGTCGACATGACTGGTGCCATAGGGCGATGTGTTCGAGTTCCATGTGGGCATGCTACTCCCCCTCCTATGAAGCCAGGCTGGGCCATCCTCGGCTGGGCCACCATACGTCGGGCCACCGATGGTTGGGGCTATAACGACCCATACTTTACATACATTGTTAATACTTCAAAATTGAATCATACTTATTACAACATATAACAAAACCACGAAAGGACCGTATAGGTATAGTGTCTTTAGAAACTGGGAAACATAAACAACTGGTTCATAAAGCATCAACTTTTCCTCCGACTTATTTCATCATATCTAGAGTCCCTTTTTGGCATATCCTACATAATAACCTTCTTCCTGACCTGGGGAAAGAAAACATACAAAAGGGTGAGATCAAATTCTCAGTAAGGGTAAACAAAATAAACATCAATCACATCGTATACACAAGCACATAACTTTTGGAAATCTTAACCTGCAAAAGAGATCATAATTTCATAACATGGGATAAATCATGGCAGTGAAATGTAATCACAATAATCATAACATAAAACATGAAACTTTGTGGCATACACACACAATCATAGAGAATCATTTCTTGTTAGTCAAGACTCATTTCGAAGACTATCTTAGTGGACAAAGTCCCTTTCTGAACCGAGTCACCCTCGTTTCAGTCCTATTTCACTGAACTGGTATAACCTACCGTTCCAGCCATGTCTATCTCATGAGATATAAAATCTTTACCCAATGCATTGGAAGGAGATATAGGTCCCACCCCTCTCATAATGATACCATTCTTATGTGTTCCACAAAATCATAAATCATACATCATTTCATAACCCATGTAATAAAAATGGGAATCTTAAACATCAGGACATCATAAAACAATTCATATAAGATAAAGGAATTCATAAAAATAATTCCCTCACAACATAATCAAATCAATGTAATAATAGGGACAAAAATAGAACCCTTTATTATCTTAGATGGAAAATAATTTTGATAAAACACTTGAACTTCATTCTTGAGGAAAATATCCTTTCTACTTCAAAACACTTTTCCTTTCTTAACATGTCATACAATTTTAAACTAAAAGAAGTTGATTAAAAATAAACTTGAAAACTTGTAAAGGATGCTTCTTGGAAATAATGTTTTAAAAATCCATTCATGCCGTATAAGTTAAAAAAACATTCTTCTCGTACTTTTTTCTTAAAAGTCAAAAAGTACCTCGTACAAAAAATGACAAAAGATTCCTTTCATATCATTTACTAAAAACTCACCGAAGGGTGAATTTGGATATAAACTATTGTATAAGGATATAAATATTACATATTGGGGAAACATGGATGTGTATGATAAAATAAACCCCAGTAAATAGCAAAGTATAAACAATCTCGGATAAAAAAAATGAGATTGTGATATTTCCCTTACCTTAGGTCCGACTTGCTTTGTAAGTGTATGAAACTCCTGTATAATGATTTAAATAATGTTATTGACTTATTCCAGAATCATACTTATTTTCATGATATCATATATGGTCATATTCTTAGCTTCTTAGTAGTAATATTTCATTGCTACTTGTTATTCGGGTGTTTATAACTTTTTGTTCTTATGCGTGTTTTGTCGAATAAATTATTATTCTTCTCTTTAGGCTATAGATACCTCATTTCCAGAATGTTATTAGTGTAATATATATCATATTAATTCATTAAATTCATTTATATAATCATTATGAAATGAAGATCATGTAGAATGAGTCGCATCATATCGTGGAGATGGTATTCCGTACGTACGCACGAGTGATGATATCATTCCTATGATCGTGGAATTGTATTGGAGTGTATGTAAACTATTTAAGAATCAATATAACTTTATAATAGTCATATATAGTCATTATTTACACCATTATACCCATCCATGTAAGGTGGTGGTGGAAAATAGATTACACCACGACGTGGAGACGGTATTCCGTACGTACGCACGCGCGGTGATTTCTTTTTCTGTAGGATGGATAGATGGTGAAATATGGTTGTTTCATAATTATAATAACATATCAGTATATGAGTGATACTTATGTTATTACTTAAAAATGAAACAACTAAATAAGAAGAAGTGGAAGAAGAAATAAAGATGAAAGAATTGGTAATGAACATTACCTCTTCTTTGAAGTGCTTCTTTGAGACCTTCTTTTAGGGTACTAAAATTGGTCTTTGAAGAATACCAGGACCTCTAGGATGTCTCTAGGGAAGTGGAGAGGAGAAAGTGGTAGGGTTTGGCCGATATTAAAGGCTCAAAGTGGTGTGAGGAAGAGAGGGAGGAGGTTCCCTTTTATAAGGTAGGAGAGGGGCACCATTGGAATAACTAAAAATATTATTTTATTATAAAGTCAAGTTCGGTTTTAAATAGCTCAAAATTGATTTATTTCTATGCTAAGGTGGGTATGGGTCGAAATCCTCTAATAAAATATAATTTAGACATGTTTAGGTTACTATTTTAACCTTATCATTTAGATTTAACATTAAGTTAAATAATTTTACTTTTTCCATGTCTTCTTGTGTTCTTATACTATAAGGTTAATAAACATACTATAAGTAGCCAAAAGAACCCCAAGTTGTTTATTATTAATATATATAACCTTATCTATGTAATTTGGCCGAACCTTAGATTTTTAGGAATAAAATAACAATTACCAATATAATATATGTTTTAAAAACTATTTTATGTCAATTTTGACACTATTTAGTAATTGATTTTTGTGAAAATCATAATAGAATTATTAGTTCGAACCAAGTTAATTAAATAAATACTAACATGTAATATTAACCTATAAAATTAGTGGGATTCATAAAAAGGCTCAAATTACATTTATTTTGGTGCTTATAACATCAATTATGTCAATATTTCATTAATAAGATAATTACTGCATCAACATTGTGTCATAAATAAATTAATTTATTTAATGTCTAAAAATTAAAAATAAAATACCATTATGTAGTAAATCTTTTTAGCTTACTAATGAATATTTATAGTCGAATTTATCTTATGTATAACCCTATATTAAAAATTCTTTACTTATTAAACATTGATTTTAACTATTTTAACCCTTCTTTAAATAAATTAATAATAAATGTCCTAATCTAATCCATGTGGGCCGAAATGGTCATATTTTATTCCAAAGTTTGTTTTTGGTCGAATTACACTTATCCAATAGAGATAGGACATGTGTTAGGGTAATAATAATATCATCTTTACCCTTAATTACCCTATTTTACTTTTAACCGTGGTAAAAAAAAGTAAAAAGTTACTATTCACCAAAAAATTATTTTCATCTCATTGAACCAAATTTTACTTACTGACATCAACCGTGTCTCTCGGATTTTTGAAATTCCACTCACAGAAGCGGTAAAATTATGTTTTATGAAAAATTCAGTTTTTTAACTACCACTTAGTGGTTTCACTATTCATCAAAAATTGAAAGTTTTCAGAAAAATACAAAAATTTCACCCTAGACTAATTTCGAAATTCCAAATCCAAAAATGAAGTCCATTTTGAAAAATAAAATTTATAAAATTTCAAAAGTGGTTTTTACTATTCATAACGGCTAGTTTTAATAATATTTTAATAGCATATCGTTGTTTAGTGAAACGCGGTATCGCGTACGACGTAAGCTATCGAGGAAGGTCACGATTTCATGTAAAGAAAGCCAAGCAAGTGTTGTGTAAAAAAATATTCCTTTGATGATTTTATAACATAAAAGTCTCGGGTGTAACATTCAACCCCCCTTAAAATGAATTTCGCCCTCGAAATTCGTCACTTTGTAACAAACAGATGAGGATACCTCTCCCTCATCATATCCTCAAGCTCCCATGTAGCTTCTTCTAATTGGTGGTACCTCCATAAAACTTACACCAATCGAGTGGTCTTGTTTCGTAGGACTTTTTCGCTACGATCCAGAATCTCTATCGGTTGTTCTTCATAAGAAATATCTTGCTCCAGCAGTACAACTTCTGAGCTGAGTACATGTGAAGGATCAGGTATGAACTTTCTCAGGAGAGATACATGGAACACATCGTGAACGTGAGAGAGATTCGGTGGAAGCGCCAATCGGTAAGCTACCTTCCCAACACGATCCAGTATTTCGAAAGGACCGATATATCTAGGGATCAACTTCCCCTTCTTTCCAAATCTCATAACCCTATTCCAGGGAGATATTCGTAAGAACACTTTATCACCCACTTCAAACTCTAAGTCTTTTTTCGGTTGTCGGCATAACTTTTCTGTCGACTCTGAGCTGCTCTTATGTGTTGTTGAATTGACCTGACCTTTTCTGCCATTTCATCAATGAGATCAGGTCCTAATAGCTTTCTTTCCCCAACTTCATCCCAGCAAGTTGAAGTCCTGCATTTCGTTCCATAGAGGGCTTCATAAGGAGCCATCTGAATACTGGAGTGAAATATATTATTATAATAAAATTCCACCAAAGGTAGGTGTTGATCCCAACCTCCTTTGAAATCCATAGAGCAAGCTCTCAACATATCTTCTAGGGTTTGAATTGTTCTCTCAGACTGACTGTCTGTCTGAGGATGATAAGCAGTGCTGAAACTCAACTCTGTATCCAGATTATGCTGAAGACTTCTCCAGAACTCCGAGGTAAATCTCGGATCCCGATCAGATATAATAGAAAGTGGTACTCCATGCAATCTTACCAATTCCTTTACATATATCCTGGCAAGCTGATCCAGAGAGAAATCCTCTCTAATAGCAATGAAGTGTGCAGACTTTGTAAGACGATCAACTATAACCCAGATTGCATTATTACCTTTGGATGTTTTAGGAAGTCCTGTGACAAAGTCCATAGTGATGTTTTCCTATTTCCATTCAGGTATAGGTAACGGTTGTAACATCCCCTTAGACTTCTGTCTCTCAGCTTTAACTTTTTGAAAAACCAAGCATCGAGAGACATATTCAGCAACATCTATTTTCATGCCATACCACCAGAAGTACTCTTTCAGATCCCTATACATCTTCGTGCTTCCAGGATGAATAGAGAATGAAGAACTATGAGCCTCATCCAGCAGCTCCTTCATTAATTCGGGGATGGGAGGAACACAAACCCGATTCGTGAACATTATTATCCCATCACAATCAAGGTTGAATTCAAGAACATTTCTCACCTTCTCTTGTAACTTGACATCCTTTGTAAATCTATATATATTGGATCTTTTGTGATCCTCGTCATGGATAAACTAGCATGGTCTTGTCGACTTAATGCATCTGCCACCTTGTTTGCTTTCCCAGGGTGGTAATGGATTGACCAGTCATAATCCTTAATCAGCTCCAACCATCTTCTTTGATGCATATTCAGCTCCTTTTGTGTGAAGATATACATTAAACTTTTATGATCAGTATAAATATCACACCTTTCACCATAAAGGTAATGCCTCCAAATCATTAATGCAAAGATTACCACAGCTAACTCCAAATCATGTGTTGGGTAATTTTGCTCATGGATTTTTAACTGTCGTGAGGCATAAGCTATCACCATATCATTTTGCATAAGAACACACCCCAATCCCTTCTTGGATGCATCACTGTAGATCACAAAGCTTTCTCCACTACAAGGCAGTGTGAGCACAGGTGCACTGGATAACATTCTTTTCAACTCCTTGAAATTCTCTTCACATTCCTCCGTCCAGACAAACTTAATGCCTTTTCGAGTCAACTTGGTGAGTGGATTAGATAATCGTGAAAAATCTTTCACAAAACGTCGATAATATCCAGCCAAACCAAGAAAACTTCGGATCTCAGTTACTGTTGTTGGTCTCTACCATCTTTCGATAACCTCTGTTTTTGTTGGATCCACAGATATCCCCTCTTTTGAGATTATGTGACCCAAAAATGCAACTTTTTTAATCCAAAATTCACACTTGGTAAATTTGGCATAAAGCTTCTCCTTTCTCAGGGTCTTCAATATAATTCTCAAGTGATATTCATGTTCTTCCTTGCTCGTTGAATAGAAAAAAATATCATCTATAAAGACTACCACAAATTGATCAATATAGTCTCTAAAGACTCTATTCATCAGATCCATGAAGATAGCAGGGGCATTAGTAAGACCAAATAGAATCACTATAAATTCATAGTGTCCATACCTAGTACGGAAAGCCGTCTTTATTATATCCTCCCTTTTGACCATTAATTTTTTGATACCCTGAACGAAGATCAATCTTGGAAAAGTATTGAGCTCCGCGTAGTTGGTCAAATAATTCATCAATGCGTGGGAGAGGATATTTTTCCTTGATAGTGATCTTGTTAAGTTCTCGATAATCAATACAGAGTCTCATTGATCCATCTTTCTTCTTAACAAATAGAACAGGTTCTCCCCAAGGTGACGCACTAGGGCGTATGAATCCCTTATCAAGATTCTATTGGAGTTGCTTCTTCAATTCCTGCAACTCAATTGGGGCCATTCTATATGGTGTCTTTGAAATAGGCAAAGCACCCGGTACGAGTTCTATTGAAAACTCAACTTCACGATTTGGTGGAAGACCCGGTAATTCCTCTGGAAAGAAATCATCAAACTACCGTAAAATGGGCATATTCTTAATCACGAGTTTCTTACCAACCATTTGAGATAAAATAACCTTCATTTAGTGGAATCAATACCCATAAAATGGAAGAAATTTCCACTATAAGGTTATGTTCATCCTTGCATTGATAGACGATCATAGATTGATCTGGAATATGAAATGTGACTTCCGTTCATTGGAAATTGATATGAGCTCCATATAAAGAAAGCCAATCCATGCCAAGAATCACATAAAATTCCACTATAGGAAGGATCACAACATTTGCAGGAAGCACTTTCCCACAAACATCGATCGAAGAAGAATTATAAACTTTTGATGCAACTGTTGTGCCATTAGGTGTTGTCATAGCTAACTCAACATCTAATTTTTGAGGTAATACGGTGATACCCTTAGAAAATTATTCAAAAATAAAAGAGTGGGTGGATCCAGAATCAAATAAAACATTTGCTACTTTAGAGTGGATGGTAAGTGTACCTTTCACCACATCGTTATCGTACTCCACATCGCTGATAGAAATTGCATGTGACTTTCCTTTGTCTTTAGCCTTAAGAGTTTGTTGACGTCGAACATCATCATCAACCCTTGGATTAGGTCATTTATTGGCATAATGCCCCATCTCCTTGCACTTGAAACATTGAAGTGTAGTAGGTTCATTATGTGTATCCCTTCCTTTGTTTGCATCATTAGACATCTTCTTCCCATCATCGCGGCATTCAAATGCCCGATGACCTTCTTTTCCACATTTGAAACATTTACTTGTCCCTTTAAGACAACTCCCTCCATGTTTCTTTCCACAATTTGAGCATAAGGGAAAGCTCATCTTCTTTTCAGTGTTCTCTTTAGATTTTCCTTTGAATTCCATTTTCCTCTTCTTATCAAACCCATATGACTGAAGGGTTACTCCAATCTCCATCTCAACTTTGAGAGCACATCGAACGATTTCCTCATAGCTATTGAAGTCCCTTATGGCTAACGCCCTTCGAATACTTTGTTTTAAGCCACTAATGAATCGATTGATCTTACTCTCAATTTGGATAATAATACCAGAAGTGTACCTTGCAAGTCTTGTAAAAATTTCTTCATAGGTACCAACATATTCATCATCCTTTTGCTTCAGTTCAAGAAACTCTTTCTCCATCTTTGTTCAGAGAATACAAGGGAAGTACTTATTGAAAAATAAGTTCTTGAACTTGTCCCATTCCATGGACTAAATTTCATCCCTTTACCTCGTATTCTTAATAAGATTCCACCATTGATCAGCATCTCCTTCCAAACGATACACTGCTAGGATGACATTATCATGTTCAGAACATTGAAGAACTGAAAATATCTTTTCAGTAGTACTAATCCATTGTTTAGCAACTAATGGATCAATAGACCCGCTGAAAGAAGGTGGACGCTGCCTCATGAAGGATTCAACAGAATGTTGCTCCTTCCTTTGCTCGTTTGGATGTCCTACATGAATCATAGCTTGAGAAAGTTGTGTGAGCATGGATACAAGATTTTTCATTCCAGCTCCCCTAACGTTTGGTTGCTCAGGGGGACAATCATTGCATTTCCCGTCGCATTCCGCGTTAACATGGTTCCTTTGGGTTCCATCCATTGACTAAAACCAAGAAGAACAGTGTGAACAACACTAATTATAATAGGAAAACCACATAATCAAGAATAAAATTTCACACTTAAGGTCTTATCCTAGGTTATTCATGGACATTTCTAAAACACTAAGATTGTGTTCTATGCTTAGACTTATCCTTAGGGTTCTTACTAAGGCTTTCACATCCTAGTTTCCAAAGGTTGACTATACCATTCCTCTGATACCAACTATAACGACCCATACATTACATACATTGTTAATACTTCAAAATTTAAGCATAATTCTTACAACATATAACAAAACCATGAAAGGACCGTATAGGTATAGTGTCTTTAGAAACTGGGAAACATAAACAACTGGTTCATAAAGCATCAACTTTGCCTCCCACTTATTTCATCATATCTAGTCCCTTTTTGGCATATCCTACTTAATAACCTTATTCCTGACCTGGGGAAAGAAAATATACAAAAGGGTGAGATCAAATTCTCATTAAGGGTAAACAAAAGAAATATCAATCACATCGTATACACAAGCACATATCTTTTGGAAATCTTAACCTGCAAAAGACATCATAATTTCATAACATGGGATAAATCATGGCAGTGAAATGTAATCACAATAATCATAACATAAAACATGATACTTTGTGGAATACACACATAATCATAGAGAATCAATTCTTGTTAGTCAAGAATCATTTCCAAGACTATCTTAGTGGACAAAGTCCCTTTCTGAACCGAGTCACCCTCTTTTCAGTCCTCTTTCACTGAACTGGTATAACCTACCGTTCCTGCCATGTCTATCTCATGAGATATAAAATCTTTACCCAATTAATTGGAGGGAGATATAGGTCCCACCCATCTCATAATGATACCATTCTTATGTGTGCCACAAAATAATAAATCATACATCATTTCATAACCCATGTAATAAAAATGGGAATCTTAAACATCATGACATCATAAAAAAATTCATATACGATAAAGGAATTCATAAAAATAATTCCCTCACAACATAATCAAATCAATGTAATAATAGGGACAAAAAACAGAACCCTTTATTATCTTAGATGGAAAATAATTTTGATAAAACACTTGAACATCATTCTTGAGGAAAATATCCTTTCTACTTCAAAACACTTTTCCTTTCATAACATGTTATAAAATTTTAAACTAAAAGAAGTTGATTAAAAATAAACTTGAAAACGTGTAAAGGATGCTTCTTGGAAATAATGTTTTAAAAATCCATTCATGCCATATATGTTAAAAAAACATTCTTCTCGTACTTTTTTCGGAAAAGTCAAAAAGTACCTCGTACGAAAAATGACAAAAGATTCCTTTCATATCATTTACTAAAAACTCACTGAAAGGGAAAAATTGGATATAAACTATTGTAGAAGGATATAAATATTACATATTGGGGAAACATGGATGTGGATGATAAAATACACCCCAGTAAATACCAAAGTATAAACAATCTCGGATAAAAAATGAGATTGTGATATTTCCCTTACCTTAGGTCCGACTTGCTTTGAAAGTGTATGAACCTCCTGTATAATGATTTAAATAATGTTATTGACTTATTCCAGAATCATACATATTTTTATTATATCATATATGGTCATATTCTTAGCTTCTTAGTAGTAATATTTCATTGCTACTTGTTATTCGGGTGTTTATAACTTTTTGTTCTTATGCGTGTTTTGTCGAATAAATTCTTATTCTTCTCTATAGGTTATAGATACCTCATTTCCAGAATTTTATTAGTGTAATATATATCATATTAATTCATTCATTTCATTTCATTTATATAATCATTATGAAATGAAGATCATGTAGAACGAGTCGCATCACATCGTGGAGACGGTAGTCCATACGTACGCACGAGTGATGATATCGTTCCTATGATCATGGAATTGTATCGGAGTGTATGTACACTATTTCAGAATCAATATCAATTTATAATAGTCATATATAGTCATTATTTACACCATTATACCCATCCAAGTAAGGTTGTGGTGGAAAATAGATTACACCACGTCATGGAGACGGTATTCCGTACGTACGGACGCGCGGTGATTTCTTTTTCCGTAGGATGGATAGATGGTGAAATATGGTTGTTTAATACTTATAATAACATATACGTATATGAGTGATACTGGTGTTATTACTTCATAATGAAACAACTATAGAAGAAGAAGTGGAAGAAGAAATAAAGATGAAAGAATCGGTAACGGACATTACCTCTTCTTTGAAGTGCTTCTTTGAGACCTTCTTTTAGGGTACTAAAATTGGACTTTGAAGAACACCAGGACCTCTAGGATGTCTCTAGGGAAGTGGAGAGGAGAAAGTGGCAGCGGTTGGACGAGCTTGAATGCTCAAAGTGGTGTGAGAAAGAGAGGGAGGAGGTTCCCTTTTATAAGGTAGTAGAGGGGCACCTTTGAAATAACTAAAAATATTATTTTATTATAAAGTCAAGTTCGGTTTTAGATAGCTCCAAATTGATTTATTTAGATGCTAATGTGGCGATGGGTCGAAATCCTCTCATCCAATATAATTTAGACAAGTTTAGGTTCCTATTTTAACCTTATCATTTGGATTTAACATTAAGTTAAATAATTTTACTTTTACCATGTCTTCTTGTGTTCTTATACTATAAGGTTAATAAACTTACTATAAGCAGCCAAACGAACCCCAAGTTGTTAATTATTAATATATATAACCTTATCTAAGTCATTTGGCCGAACCTTATATTTTTAGGAATAAAATAACAATTACCAATATAATATTTTTTAAAAAACTATTTTATGTCAATTTTGACACTATTTAGTAATTGATTTTTGTGAAAATCATAATAGAATTATTAGTTCGAACCAAGTTAATTAAATCAATACTAACATGTCATATTAACCAATAAAATTAGTGGGATTCATATAAAGTCTCAAATTACATTTAGTTTGGTGTTTATAACATCAATTATATCAATATTTCATTAATAAGATAATTACTGCATCATCATTGTGTCATAAATATATTAAGTTATTTAATGTCTAAAAATTACAAATAAACTACCATTATGTAGGATATCGTTTTAGCTTTATAATGAATATTTATTGTCGAATTTATCTTATTTATTACCCTATATTAAAAATTATTTACTTATTAAACTTTGATTTTAACTATTTTAACTCTATTTTAAATAAATTAATAATAAATGTCCTAATCTAATCCATGTGAGCCTAAATGGTCATAGTTTATTCCTAAGTATGTTTTTGGTCGAATTACACTTATCCAATAGAATTAGGACTTGTGTTATGGTAATAATAATATCATCTTTACCCTTAATTACCCTATTTACTTTTAACCGTGGTAAAAAAAGTAAAAAGTTACTATTCACCGAAAAATTATTTTCATCTCATTGAACCAAATTTTACTTACTGACATCAACCGTGTCTCTCAGATTTTTGAAATTCCACTCACAGAAGTGGTAAAATTAAGTTTTATGAAAAATTCAGTTTTTTAACTACCACTTAGTGGTTTCACTATTCATCAAAAATTGAAAGTTTTCAGAAAAATACCAAAATTTCACCCTAGGATAATTTCGATATTCCGAATCCAAAAATGAAGTCCATTTTGAAAAATAAAATTTATAAAATTTCAAAATGTTGTGATTACTATTCATAACGGCTAGTTTTAATAATATTTTAATAGCATATCGTTGTTTAGTGAAACTCGGTATCGCGTACGACACATGCTATCGAGGGAGGTCGCGATTTCATGTAAAGCAAGCCAAGAAAGTGTTGTGTAAAAAAAGATTCCTTTGATGATTTATATAACATAAAAGTCTCGGGTGTTATAGGGGCACCCTTGGACGGGTCGCCACGGGTCGGGCCGCCCTTGGTCTAGGCTGTCTCTTCGGGTTGTGGCGTCCCCTCGGCTCATGACACTTCCACAGAACGGGTTGGACACATGGTCCGGGTCACACCCCAATTCAGATAGGGTCGGGCAGGGTCAGTCTGATTGGGTCAGACTAGACTCGGACCCGCTACGGCCGTTTACACCTTTTATCCCACATCTAGGGATACTGGTGTCTGATTGACATACCACCTACGGCGATGGAATTCTTGGAGCGAGACGATACTTTTGTCATACCGTTATTGAGGTTTGGATGCAGTTGGGGTAGGGTTTGGTTGGTTTGGGCCTAAAAACCAACCGAGCCCCTAGAACAGAAATGCCAATAACTTTCAGACTGGGAGTCTGATTGATGCGCCGTCTGTCGTGTTGGGTTCTTTATGATGAGACGGAACTACTTGATACATCAACTCAGGACATTGTGATAGTTGATATTTCAACACTTGGATCGAGGAGCGTACCATCCCAGAATCGAGCGTGTTGTGTGTGGGAACCCTAGGGCTGGCTATGATGATACTGTATCAGGATCCTACATGGGTTCGACTGTGATGAATTCTATACCGAAATCATCCGTGGGTTCAACAATGATGAATACTGTACCGGAATCGTCTGTGGGTTCGACATTGATGACTTTTGTAATAGAATCCTTTGTGGGTTTGACGACGATGACTATTGTACTGAAATACTTCATGGGTTTGACAGTGATAACTACTGTAACGAGATCCTCCGTGGGTCTGACAGTTCTGAAATAATTTCCTGGTTCCTGTGTGGGTCCTACAGAATAGCAGGTCCTATATCTTGTGTGGGTTTGACAGCTTAGCTGGTCCTATATCATATGTGGGTCTGACAGATTAGATGAATCAGTGACTGCATCATATTATCTCTATTACTCTAGAATAGCTGGTCTTGTATCCTGTTTGGTTCTGATAGATTACCTAGTCCTGTATCCTGTGTTGGTCCGATAACTTAGATGAATCTATGACTACATTTTATCATCTCTATGAATATACGAAAGATGTTTACCTGTGGAAGCTGAGTCTGGTCTTAAAACCATTATCACCATGTTGATTGAATTTAATTCCTTTATGGACTGGATTGTTCTTGGGCTCGAGAGTTGGAGCTGAACTGTGATTGGTAACTTAGGTATATGTATGGGCATATACATATGTAAGGTTGGTTGATACTTTGTGTCTGTATATTTCTTCCGTGGATTATCCGAATTTTATTCTGGGAGTCCTTCTGGGGTCTCAGGTTCCCATACTGAGTATTGTTATACTCACCCATGCATGGGCATCGCCCGCACCTTGTTGTGTTCTGTGCAGATGACAGACAACATAGATCGTGGCTGAGGGTGAGAGACGGGTGTCTACTCGGAGCTGGACTAGACGAGACGTACCTCAGGGACAAGTTGTTCAACTTCTGTACCTACCCTTCTAGTAGGATTCCCCAGTGGACAATCCAGATGTTGTTTTACCTTTTCACTTGTACTTGTTCTATTTGTTCAGTTGGGTTTGTGTACTGGCCCATTTACTTTCTGCACTACCTTTGTATTCATATTTACTTAGATTTTTTCCTCCGATTGTGAACTCTGATTGTGTGTGATTTATTTTTATAAAGGAAATTCTTTCCCAGCATAGGTATTTATTCCTTTGGTGCTAGTTACTAGCCCCTGACCTATGGAAGGCGGGTTTGGGGTAGTCACGGCATAGGCACCAAGGACAGGTCATGACAATTCATTTCTTATGAACTTCCAAATATTTATGCCTTGTCTAAATAGTATTATCTTTGATATGAATGGAATGGACTTTAAATGTTTTTCTCATGTTCCCATACAATTATGTAAACTTTATGCTATTATATATCCTTTTTTTACCCTTACTAAGAATTTAATATCCCTATTTCATATGTTTCCTTTCCCAAGGTAATGTTGAAAGGTTTTTCATAGGGTTTATCTATGAAGAATGTGAAATTGGAAGATATTTATGAGAGTTGTTGATGATATTTTATGAATAAAGAATACATTTTTCGATGTTTACAATTTAAATTAACAACAATGGTCATCATGTGTGTGTTTTTTTTATATAATTCATTTTCATCTAAAAAGATGAAATATCAATTTATGAGAGGCTTGAGTTACTAGAGTTCATATTAGATGGAATTTTTAGTTAACCTTTGGAAACAAGAATGAGAAAACATTAGTGAGATCCCTACAGATATTTTGAAGGATATATTAATGGATATTGTTATGTACAATTATATGTATGAGTCTGTGTTTAGGAAAACATCATATAATTTTGATAAAGGATAGACAAAGTGGTTTCCTAGAATCTACTCCCTTGAATGGATATTACTAGTGTATTTTTCCTTATTATATAACTACTTAGACGTAAATATGTCAAACCATATTTTTCATAAATTAACATTATATAACATTTTCTGAATACATTGAATATTATACAAATAGACGCCCATATACCATACCAGTATAGTGACTTTGGAAACATGGAAACATAAACCCTGGTACATAAATGTGCTACAACATCACCCTATAGGTTATTCTTGTCTATCACCCTTATAAGAAATATCAAACATCAAACATATCTTCAAAACATGGGGGAAGAAAACATTAATAGGGGTGAGCTCAGATGCTTAGTAAGGAAAAATAAGGGAGATATATAATCATAATCATAAACATTAGTGTACGAGAACATGATTGTGAAAATAAAAGATCATGCCTAGCATATCAAAGATCATAAATATGTATCATGGAATAATGATTTGAATTTCCTAAGGCATGAATCATAAGTAAAAAATTAATATAATACAATAAATAATAACATAGGAATAAAACACGGAATTGTGGCATAAACATAAGAACAGATAATGATTTCCATAGTAGTCAACGCATTTATTCTAATGACATATTGGTGGACAAAGTCCTTTACTGAACTAGGTTTACACCATCCTCTTTCCCTATATTATTGAACAGATTTCGCCACTCACTCCAAACTTGTATTATAGTAGCAAGAAAATTTTCTTTTTCATACCTGCAGTAATGAACTGAGTTCATTTTTAATTCCATCAATTTATATCTCAGGAGATAAAAATCATCACCAAATTAATTTGTGGGAAATATATATACATCCCGTCTCTTAAGTAAATCATATATCTATGTGAAAAAAATTCATAAAAAATAATATCAATATCCATGAAATGAAATGGGTTTCAAAATAATGTAATCATATATTAACTCTTGGGAAAATATAGGTTTCTGAATTATTTCATCAAATCATTACTTAGGAAATTATGCGAGTTTCAAAAGCATAGAACTCATGGAAGAGAAACAAGATTCATATAAATTGTTCCATCAAAACATATTCTATTCATAGAATGAATATAAATGAAAAAATTGATTAATTCCACTATAAAGAAATGAGTTACACCAAAAGATGATATCTAAGATGTGAAATAATTTTGAGAGATCTTTTAAAACCAATTCATTATGAAAACAAAACTTTTTCATTCAAAATGTTTTTTAAAACAAATAACATTTTCAAAAACATTTTTGTTTGAAAAAAATTGAGAACCAATAAATAAATATTTTAAAATAATAAAAAAAAATTAAATCGTTTATTTCATGAAAATTATATTCAATTATCATTTGATTTTTTTTAAACATTCTTGAAAACATGGTTAAAAAACTGATTTTCGACCGAAGAGATAAGTATAGATATATTTTCAAGTTTTATTTTCTTAAACGTCATAGGTTGAAAAAGAGTGAAAAAATGGTATAAAAACATGATGATATCAGAAATAAAAATAATAGAATAAAATTAATTATTTTTTTAGATATGGTTAATAATATTTCAATAAAGGCTATATAGTCATAAAAAATATCAATAAATGATGAGATTGTTTTAATAAACTCTTACCACATGGTAACTTGTGATCATACTATTCATGTAAGAAAATAAAATTGAATTAAGATTAAAATATAATGAAATTAATACTATTTATGATGTTAAATTTCAAATGGACGTATATACAACATGAAATAGAATGTAGGAGCATAATAATACATTTGTCTCTATGAAAGCATATTGAGACAAAATTGTCTTACTGATAATGTAGATTTGAAAATATTAACCTGTTGAAATAAAAATCATAGAATTTATATTTTTTAAAAAACTATTTAAGTATATTTATCATTGAATACATCCATTGTAATTATTCCCACCATTCAAAGTGAGTGGGTTATGAATAAACCATGTATCACACAGAAATAAAAAGTCAGATAAAATGCCCTTACCTTATATGTCGACTCACATTGTACTAACAGAAGCATTCAATATAATTAATATTTGTTTATTATAATTCTTTTAAAGAGAATATTCTTATATATAATTACATATATTATTTTATGATTACCTTATATTACTCGCTTGTTAACAATCCTATGTTAATGTTTAACTTTGAGTAATATTTGCTTTGTTCTTCACGTGTGTCTTAATTTGTTATATCATTGGTCCATATACATATATAATGATTTATATTATTTATAACATGAAATAAATATCATTTATATAGAGTATAGTTTCATTATATTAATCTACATAATATATATCAAAATAAAATAGAATGCACTACTTATAGAGATGGTAAGTCTTAAGTACGCATGAACGTTTTTTTCCAGTTTTTGTTGATGTATTTAAATGCAAGAGGGAAGATTATATATATTTATCTATATATGAATATATATATATTTATTATTTTATCATTATTATATCAAATATATAGTATATCTTAACTAAATCTATCCTTAGTACATTCCATGTATTGTGTGAACTAATAACATCATTTTTATGGGGCGGTTGTCCACACATCCACAAAAAAAATTATAATATTAACATAAAATAGAAAGTAAAAATGTATGTGTCATAAAAATAATAAATAATATTAAAGAGATAATAAATATTATATATTACATATATAAAATATTGTGTCCATCATAATGTCCCCCATGATAGGCTGTATTGGAAAAATGAAAAATCATCGTTTAGTGAGGTGGTAGTTCGCCGTACACATAAAAAATATGGTTGTTACCAATTAGATATATGTTTATTTAAGTGTAGGTAGAATATTGAGAATAAAAACATCCTATTATATTTAAGATACTATTTTTTCAATCACGTAATAAGAGGAGTTGAGGGGTTGGAGGAAAAAAAATAATAAATGATTTTAAGGGATGGTGTTACCTCTTCTGATGAGAAATCAGAAGTGCCTTGACACTATTATTGAATATATGTTCAATAGTTGGATGATAACACTTAAAGGGACACAAATGATATTGGATATCTGGTGTGGAGACTCATAGTAAATTGAGGCACCTTCTAATGGTTTATTCCTTTGGTACTGTCCAAGAAGATATTGTAAGAATGATACCCACCATTGGAATTATACATTTTTAAGTGAGATTTGATTTTTCTTATCTATTGACATGTATATTGGTCCTTCTAATTTAAGATTATAATTAATTGTCATTATTAAGGTCTCACATAAATGCATTAGAAAAAATCATGACAAAATAAGTTCGTGGTGAGGTAGGATATGTTGGAAGCATCACGACCAATATTGCATTAATGAATTATGAGAAAAAAAAAAGAAAATTCCGTTTTATTACACAATCAATGTAGATATCTCAAACCCATTGATGGAAATTATATAACTTAAATAAATACATGTCCATGGTTTCTTAAGGCATCTTCAACTTTTGAGAAGCCCGTGAATGATAAATAGAGCGTATGAGTTGATGGAAATTGCATGAAAACTGGGTTATTAGAGATATTAAGACAACAAGATTATATTACACACTAATCATTCATATGAGGTGGAATGTCGTTGTGGTATTAAATTCTTTCTCTATAGGTGCCTTGTCTTATTATTTGATTTTTACCATAGACTATAGGATGCTCCACCTACTTCCACTGAGAAAGAGGCCTCGAGTTTTACACACTATTTGAATCCACTGCATGAGTTAAATGATATATTATTTATTATTTAAAAGGTTGGATAATGATTATTCTGGTTGTGGATTAATAATATTCATGGAGTCCAGATCACATTTATTTCGACACTAAATTTTTGAGAGAATATATTATGGGTGGATTGGTTAATAAATATTTATTTCCCATTCCGTGAATGAAATATTTATATATTTAATGGTCAGTAACACATTTATATTTATATAATAAATATATTTTCATTATTCCATGTTAAATAAATATAGTGGAGGATTGGTCGACCGAGTTTATCGTCTAGTGAGAAATAATAATATTAAATATTATTTTATTAAATAATATTTAATTATAACTCCCAATATAAGTGTGTATCAAGAAATAATAGTGTTTCTATTATTATTTGACATGGGGGGTTTCACTAGAATTAATAAAATAATTAAATAACTAGTGAAAATTATTTATTATTACCATAGTGAATTATATAATTGGTTTTGTTATTCTTTTATAAGACAAGCACTATCCAAAAAATGCTTATTGGTTTGTGCACAATGAATTGGAGAAATGATATCAAGCCTAGAGTGTTAATCCCTCTACAAGAATGCTAACAAGAAAGAGGCAGATCCTCCTATATCTAATCATAACAAATTCATTGGATGTAGTTCTAATGTTGATCTAAGTCTGACATTACATGTGTAAGTATCTTACGTGCTACCACCCAGAGACTCCTTAGAAGATATTTAGAGATAAATGGAATATGTATGGATCCACACTAGAAGAGATCTACCCTTGATCTCTACAATGTAATAAATAAATATGAGAGATTAGTTTTCAAACACATTAATGAATAATTAAACCCTTTGGTTGTAATACTTATTTAATTAAATAAATTATAAAACAATTATTTTTATCATCTATCATGCTTATGGGTTTCGATTATTATTTTTCTGAATCCTTGATTCAATTTCATGGATACTGGCATTCATCATCATATTGATCTTGGATTGATCATCGATTACAACAAAAATTTAGGTTGGGAACCCCCTACCACACTTATGTTGTTCCTAGAACCAAAATGTTATATCAAGGAAGGCATATTATTGTTTATAATTATTTAAATAAATCATTGATGATTTACTATTTAATAATTTTCAATGTCAATTCTTGCTTAATAATTCCTTCTAATATGAATCAGGTGATATATTTCCTCCACTATCATTTCTCACATATATAACAGTAATGATTAAATTTTTGATTAAAATTAAATCGAGGAACACATTTGATGGTGCTAAGGGCTATATCCAGGTAACACTGAAGTTAACTTTGTATAGTCAGATCTACATGTAGTGTATTTGTGTTCAATGCATCAGGATAAGTTTGGAAATTAATCAACCCTTACAAATTAATGATACATGTGGTAGTTAATTCTTATACTACATATTGACCAAGACATACTATTTCATGGTCACCCAGACTACATGTCATGTGGCCTACTGGACACTATGTGTAGTCCCTTTCGGGTCAAGGTCAGTCCATGTATCCAATACATGACATAGCCATCCAGTGATCGGGTAATGTGGATTCAACACGTCATATGGCCCATTAGACATGACATGCATTCCAAATTTCTAATGTACTCCACACATGCAGAGACTATAGGTGTGTACATTGGATACATGGTGAAGTTAATACAAGTTGGGTAAATTGGTCTACATGTCAGGTACGTTACCAAATTATGCATAATTAGAAAATTAATATTAGCATAGTTTTAAAATATTCATATCATGTATAAGTCATATTACATGTAGTTACAATATGTGAATTGATGAATAACAAATTTCCATAAATTCATATAATTCATGTAATCATCCATAATTTACATGTCATGAAATTGTGCAACAATCATGTATTCCATATTTCACAATATTATAATTGTATATGAACATAATAAATGTTGGATATGTTTTGATGAGTGTTTTTAGAGTTAATCCAAGGTATAAGTTATGTACTATGTTAATTTTAAATGAATTCAAAATTGTTTAAAATTATAATGGATTAGAAACTCAAGGAAATTAATAAAAAGGAATAAGATAATATGATTGATTAAAGTTAATAATTAATTTATTCGATCAAAATTTATATTAAAAAATAAAAAATAATGAATTGAATGATAGTTTTATTAAAATCACAATTCATTGCATTCTTGTGGATGATCATGAGCTAGACTAGACCATTGTATGTGAGTGGTTTTCTTTTAATTTATTGTTAAATTACATTATTGTCATGTTTTCATTCTCTCCATATTGGTTTGTAGGGCCTCTGTGCCCATGGATTCGTTAATGTAAACCCCTATTACCCATCACCTCTGGGTGGGTAAAATCATATTTAATGGTTTGAGATTCCAGCTAGTGGAGGATGATCATGTTCGGGGCCATAGTGAAACCAATCCGAGGAGATACCAAGGTGGAAAAGTGGAAAGATATAAACACAAACCTAATTTGTCGAACGTTTTTCTCTCCTATGTTACTAGTTAGTTTATCAACTGCTAGATAAACGAACCATTAGAAAATTTTCATGATAATACCCTTTATTTTATTTCTATCAGTTTTATGGCTATCCATTATGTATGTTTTGTAATGATCACATAATTGATGAATTAACAAGCATTAAATGTGGAACTAAAATAAACTAGCATATGCATAAATATTATCTTGTACATTTTTAATCCCTTAATGTTATCCCATATATAATTATCAAGCATGTAAAATATATAAAATAGAGATTTATGCATAACAGAGAAAACCCTAAATAAAATATTAAGTCGTCATAGCATTCCATTAACCCAGTTAGAATTGAGAGACAGTTTGATGTGCTTTACTTGAAAATCTTTTGGGGCTTTCAATTATCGGGGAAATATAATTTGTGGTTTTGGATTGAATTTGACTTATTTTACAGAAAGAGTTGGATACTAATTAAGGACATGGTGTGTGTGAGAATAAAAGGATGAGGAAATCCAAAATTAAGAATTTATGGATCAGGGAGTCCACTCAAAGGATCAAGGAGTTAAGAGTTAATGCCATTGGAATTTGGAATGCCATCCTAAAATCAAATAAATTACTTGAGTACCCAAAAATAGGTAATTTTAAGGGAAATATGGATCCTTTCCACTAAAAAGACCAATCAACAAGATATTAAAAATCTGATGAAGGCTATTGGGTATTGATAAAATAGTGGGATACAAATGAATATTTATTTAATTATTTTTCTTAATTTTATTAGATAAATTACTAAAACTCTATTCATATTATTAATAGAAAAAAAATTAAAAAGGACATCCAAAATTTCATTGTAATCCATACTCGAGAAGGAAAACCTTTTCACCAACACATATTTGTTGGTGTGGAAAATATTCCTTTAAGTCATCATTCACCATGAAAGAAACTATATGTACTGGAGACACCATTACCAGAAGCGCTTAGAAAGGAGGTGATTGATGAGGTTATTTTTGTGTGGGAGAAAAATATAAATGATGTTACTAATGTTCAGGGCCTCATGAATTATCCACAACCAATGAGCTCTTGAATTATCCTGATGAAATGGATTATTATAGCATGATGTATCACCTTTGGTATCTCTATCAAAATAAGGAGTGGCAATAGAGGTATGAGGTCTCTAACACATTATTCACCACTATGTATAGAGAGTATTGCCATATAGGACACATGTAGTCAAGATTATTGGCAACATTGAGTGTCTAGAAATCTTAGGGATTAAATTCCCAAATGAGTTATGTACAGATATCATAATATCATTACTGTGAAATACCTTATCTACTTTTATTATGAATTGTAATATAAAAAATAATGAGAAGAGTCTATCAACAAATCAAACAACAATTCACCATGTGGATAAGGACATGGGGTGTGACAAACCCACAGTACTTATGGTGAATAAGAAGAGGAAGGACAAGACAAAGGTGCATAAGTATTATAAATAGCCTAAATCCCATGTGAACCAGTCGTTCAAGAAGTAGAAGATTCAGTATAAGGGAAAGTAGAATGAGGTAGTATGTTTTCCATGTAGAAATATAGGTCAATATAAGAGGAACCACACCCAATAGAAAGGGGAATCCAAAGGTGAGTTCATTACAGAGTGCAATATTTATATTTCTACACATTGGGTATTAGATACAACTTGTGGTCCTCACCTTTTTATTCAAATAAAGGGTCAAAGAGGATTTCCGAAAATTATTAAAGGAGTGGGGGATCTACGAGATGCAATGGTGTGATGCTAGATGTTAGTTCAACTGGTGACTACCCACTAAAATTTCCAATGAGAAATATTTTGGTTTTACATGGAAATTATTATGTAGTTATTATTACCAAAAACATAATTTCTATATAAATTATGTATACAAATTGGTTTATTGGCATATTTGGAAATAAAATTTGTTTCATATATAATGAAAATATATTTTATCTTGAGGTGCATTTAAATAATGATATGTTTGTATTAAATTATGAAAACCAAGTGTTTGTAATTGATAAAAAATCAATATAGCATGATTCGTTTATCAACCCACAGTTGAATCATGGTCTTAGTAATTTAAATGAGAAGCGTTTCACAAATCCCTATTAGGATGGTTATTTAGAATATTCTAAGCTAAAATCATATGATTGATTTCACACTTGTTTACATGATAAAATGCCCAAATCGCCATTTAGTGGATAGTGTGAAGTGGCTACATAGCTTCTATGATTTGTACACATTGATGGATTTGGGACATATATGGTTGAATATAGAGGTGGATATACTTACTTCATAACTTTTATTAATTACATGAGTAGATATTGATATATTTACATGATGCGGTATAAGTCTGAGTCCTTTAAGAAATTCAAGGATTTCAGGAATGAAGTATAGAATCACCTTGGTAAGAATATAATGAAGCTTCATTCAAATTGTGGTGGATAATATATTACCAAGAGTGCATCAATGTTTTGCGGGAGTTTGGGATGTTATCTCATATCACTCCATTTAATACAACACTGTGGAATGGTGTTAGTGAAAGGAGGAACCGTACCTTGTTGGACATTATAAGTTTTATTATGAGTTATGAATATCTTCTATTATCCTTTTCAGGATATTCATTAGAAACTACAGTATGTACGTTAAACTGAGTACCAAATAAGTAGGAAAATTAAATTTCCTTCGTGTTATGGAGTGGAATGAAACCCATTTTGTTTCATAAATCTATATGGGTATGATAAGCATTTGTTAGGGATTTATTAGGCAATATACTATCACCTAGGGATATGATCTGTATCATTAAAAGGTTTCCCAATGAGAAAAGCTATACTCTATATACAACCCCTCATACACGAATGTAACTGTCACTAGAAAATACATATTTCATGAGAGATAGAACATCCTAAAAAATAATTTTGCGAGAATGATTGACTTTGATGAAGCTAATCCTCAAGATACATAGAAGTTGGTACATGAACAAGATCCACAGGTCCCCATAGAAGAAGTAGTTCTGGAGGCATAAGTATTGCGATGGAGTGTAAGAGAGGTAAGGTAACCAAAGAGATATGGGTATCATATCATAGATAATGGTGACACATTATTATTAGAAAATGGTAAATCTATCTCCTACAATAAGTAGAAAGACCCGAAGCTGCATGATGGCTTGAATCTATGAATTATGTGATGGATTCCATGTATTTGAATCAAGTTTGGGATCTAGTGAATGAACCAGTTGATATAATGCTAGATGGGGGTAAATGGGTATTCAAGAAGAAACTGGAAATGGAATTTAAAGTATGTACTTCTAAATCATGGCTAGTGGATAGGGGTTTTAAAACACATCAACGAATTGACTACGATGAAGCCTTTTTTCAAGTTTCCCGGTTGTAATCCATCTGAATCATATTTTCCTTTGAGGATTACCATGACTATGATATTTGAAATATCAATATCAAAAATATATTTTTAATTGGATCCTTTAGAAAGAATTCTATATGACAGAACCGAAATGGTTTGTTACATCAGGTGACGAAAAAATATATTGCAAGTCTCATAGGTCAACTTATATATTTATTCAAGCATCATGGTCATGGAATATTTGATTCAATGAAGCCATAATATGATTTGGATTAATTTATAATGAATGTGAGCCATGTGTTTAGAAATGGTTTAGTGAGAATAATTTCATTATCTTAGCAGTATATATTGACAACATATTACTTATTTCAAATAACATACCGGTCATACATTCTGTTAAATACTTATTGAACAAGTGCTCCTCTATAATGGACATAGGTGAAGCAGACTACATTATATCTATCATAAACATTAGTGATTGATCTGAGATGAATCTTGGACATAGTAAAAGTACATATATTGACCAAATACTAAAGATATTTAGTATAGAACAATCCAAAAGAGGTTTGATTTCTGTGTCACATAGTTTACATATTTCTATATAATTATGTCCCCGGACACAATGGGTGAAAGATAGAATGATTAAGATCCCATATTCATCAGTGATAAGATATATCTTGTATTCCATGTCATGTACTGGAGTTGATGTTGCTTATGAATTGAAATTGGTATCCTGATGTCTAACAGATCGAGAAGAACAACATTAGACTACTATTAAGAGTATCCATAATTATTTTAGAATAAATAAGGAAATATTCCAAGTATATTGAGAATACGAGGATATTTTTATAAGAGGGTATGTTGATGTAGCTTTTCAGATAGGTTATAATGACCTAATTTCATAAACAAGATATGTTTTATGTCTCAATAAATGCAGTTGTGAGCTATAAGAGTTAAATGAAACATGTTGTCAAAAATTTTATAGTGGGGTTAAACAATATAGAAGCTTCTAATAAAGCCAATGAATATATCTAGATTCTGAACATTATCTGGGAGATTGATGTTGTACAGTGCAGTAGTGATCCTATCAAATTATATTGTGATAATATCACAGTTGTGGCTCTTGAGAAATAGAAAAGGTCACATCAACGAACAAAGAATATACTCTGTAAGTATCACCGATTGAGTGATTTTCATTATAGGGGTGAATTTTATGTGAGTAAAGTATCCATGAAAGAAAATTTATAGGACCCCTTGACTAAAGGCTTATCTCTGCAAAATCATGTGTATCCTGTGATAACTGTCGGACTGAAGGATATCAGTAGTTGGCTCTAGTAAAAGTGGATGTCTGTTATAGTTTATTCCCTAGAAACAGATTCTATGTACTTTATGAAAATCGTGTATTTATTGGATGGATATTAATAATATTGTTATCGCATATGGTTTTGATGTTATGTAGCGTTTTATTTTCTTCTGACTTTACTTGCACTTTTCTTTTAATAAATTTGCGGGACCAGGTTTATGCCTGGTTCAGACTTTCCTGGTATATCTCTACTATGATGAGAACTCGGAAGTGCCATGAAACTATTTTTCAATATATGGTATATAACTACATGATAAAATTTTAAGGGATATAAATGGTACATGATATCATGGGTGGAGACTCATTGGACTTTGATTCACCTTCCCATAGTTTACGCCATTAGTAATGACCCATAAGATATTATGAGAATGAGACCTGCCATTAGGAAATCAACATTTACAATTGTCATTGGATTTTCTTATATACTGATGCGTGTATTGGTCCTTAGGCATTAATATTTTTATTAATGGGTATTATAAATCCAGAACATAGATATATTAGTGAAAAATGTGATGACATATGTTTACGGTGAGGTATGAAATATTGGATGTGTCAGGATTTGTACTTTAATAATGAGTAATGTGAGAAAATACTTGTCCCTTCTATTCCATAATATAATTTGATATTTCAAGACCTTTGATATAAATGATATATTCTAATCAAGTCCATGGCCATGGTGTTCTATATACAAGTTAAATTGATAATAATTTGATGAATGATAAATTGGGCACATTGGTTGATGGAACTTGTATGCAATCTGCATGATTAGAGATTTCAAGAAAAAGGGATTATATTACACAATATGCATTTTTTTTGGCTATGTGTCATTTCATAATTAACATCATTGCCTATGGGTTCCTTGGAATGTTGTTATATTTTAACCTTGGACAATAGGCTGATCTACCTATTTCCATTGTGAAAGATTCATAGAGGGTCACACACTATGTATATCTATTATCTCAGTAAAATAATATATTATTTATTATTTAACCAATTTAATAAATATTATTCCTGGATATGGTTTAATATTTATTCATAGACACATGATAACATTTATTTCGACCGTATTTATTCATGAGAATTTATTTTGGGAGGAATAATTAATAAAATTTTAATTACTATTTTGTGAATGTAATATTTATATATTTATAGGAGAATAATGAAATGAAATTTATTTAATAAATAAATAGACAATATTTATGATTTAATAAATATGGTGGAGGATTGGTGGACCGAGTTAATGGTCTAGTGAGAAATGATAATATTTAGTAATATTTTATTAAATAATATTTCATTATAACTCCCAAGATAAGTGCATGTAAGAAAATAATAATTTTATTGTTATTATATATTATGGGGGTTTCTCCAGGATTAATAAAATAATTAATTGTCTAGTGAAAATTATTAATAATTAATATATTGAACTAAATTCAAGGTTATATTGTTCTCTTTTTAGCCAAGTTCTAGCCAAGAGACACTTATTGGGTTTTGCACAACAAATTGGAGAAAAGCTCTCAAGCTTAGAGAGTTTATCTCTCTCAATGAATGTTCTCAAGAAATAGAGACTTCCTCCTCCACCAGATCATGAAGAAATCGATAGAATTAGATCTCAAAGTGAACGAAGGATTACTTAGCAAGCATAAGGATCTTCCTTTCCCGCACCATCAGGGTCATTCGATGCATCCCTGAGATACATGGAACACATGTAGATCACCTACATATATGATCTACCATTGATCTCTACAACACAACAATGGTGCACTACATATCTATAGTAAAACACGTCAGAGAAGAAAAAATAACCTCAGAGGTAATTAATATTTAATGATGTTAATTTTATATGAAATAAGTTGATCCCCTATCTTGGTTCTAGGTTTCTATTCTTCTTTGTCTAGATCCTTTATTCAATTCTGTGGAGCCTCAAGTTCATCATCATATTGTTCCAAGATTGATAATCTATTATGTAAAACATTAATGTTAGGTCCCCCCTTCCATGATTCAACTATGCCTAGAACCTAGAGTTTGATATATGTAATGAATAGGGAGATGTGATGTCCTTTTATTTGGGAGGGAAAGGATGTAATTGGATTTTTTTGAAAACAAGTTAGGCGTATCCACATTTCTACCATACTAAATTAATCAAAACATAACAAAATAAAGAATACAAGTTTCATTATCAATTAATGTCTAAAAAATGGGTGTTGGACAAGTTTCTAGGTAGTTTGGGAACCTAATAATTAATTTTGAGTTTTTTATTAAGTTTAGTTTTAAATTAATTGTTGTAATTCAATTTAACTACTTTCACTAATATTTTGGTCAAAAACTCAGTTGAAATTATTATAAATTATAGATTATTCAAATTCAAAATATTTAAACCATTTTTCCAAATTCCAATCACATAATTGGGGTTGCGTGTAACATACCCCAAGTATGTGTTGAATGTAACAGAAGAAACATCGATGTTTCGTGTAACATAATCCAATTTGATGGTGTGTGAGAGTAATTCTTGACTTAGTGAAATGAAATATATCAATGAAATTTTAATTTATTTGAGAAAAAAAAGTTCCATAATAACTCTGGGTGTAACATTCTACCCCACATAAAATGCATTTATACATCTATATTCATCACTTAGGTAAAAAATAAGGTTATTTTAACTTCATAATATCTCAAATTCCCATGTTGCATCCTTTAATTATTGATTTCTCCACAAATGCTTGACCAGGTGAGTAGTCTTGTTTCATTGAACATTATATGTACAATCAAAAATTTCTACAGATTTTTACTTGTAAGAAAGATCCTACTTCAACAGTATGAATCTCGGTTTTAGTACATTTTATGGTTTAGGTATATACACTCTTTGAAGAGATACATGGAACACATCATGGAATTCAGAGATATTTAGATGAAATTTTATGGGATAGGCTAGCATCCCAATATGATGTACAATTTAAAAGGGAAAAATATAAATATGGATTAGGATCCCTTTCTTTATGAATCTCATAACATTATTCAAGGGTGTGATATATAGAAACACATTATCAAAAACCACAATAACTAGATCACACCATTGGTTAACAATATAACTTTTCGATCAACAATGAACTACCTTGATATTATATTGAATTGTTCTTACCTTCTAATCAATTTGATAAGTGACTATAGGTCCTAATATATTTCATTCTCCAACCTCATCCGAACACATTGGAGCTACACATTTCATTCCATAGAGGGCTTCATAAAGTGCCATATGAATTCTTGAGTGAAAGCTATTGTTGTAAGAAAACTTATCTTAAGGAAGGTGTTGATCCCATCCATCATAGAAATCCGTGAAAAAAAGATATCAAAAAACCCTCTAGGGGTTGAATTGTTCTTTTAGACTAACTATCTGTATAAGGATGATAATAAATGCTGAATCTGGAATCTATATTATGAACTTGATGGAGACATTCCCTAAAAATTATAGTGAACCTAAAATCCCAATAAAATACAGTATAATGTGGCACTCCATGAAAAAATATTACATACATAATGTATAACATGTAAAAACGATCTTGAGAGAAGTATTATCTAATAATGATTAAGTATGATGAATTATTAATGTGATCTAATACTAACCATACAAATTAAATCCATTAGGGGTTCTGGGTAGCCCCATGACAAAATCAACTGTGATGTTCTCCCATTTAAATTCTTGTATGGGTAATGGATGCAACATATCCTTTGACATTTTTATTTCATCCTTAACCTATAGGCATACCAAGCACCGAGATAAAAACTTTTCAATATATCTCTTAAATCAATCCCCAGAGAAGTATTATTTAAATTCTCTATACATATTTGTATATCAATGAAGAATAGATAAAGATGAACTATTAGCTTCCTCTAATAGCACATTCCATAAATATAGTTTGTAAGGAACATATACACACCTTATCATTCCATCCTAATGAGTGTTAAAATTTGGAATATTTATAACTTCTTTTGAAACTATACACCTCCCTTATGGGCCTCTTCAATATTAAATTGGATATAGGGTTGAACATTCATTTGAGAAGGATAATGTCCCCCCTTACTTTAGGAGTCCCCTATCCATCATTTCAAAATAAAAAAATATTGGATAATTTTTTATCCTTACCCAGTATAAGAATGCCTTATCTTTTTGACTAAAAGCAATGCCCACCTTGTTCACTTCCCCATGGTGGTAATGTATAGAGAAGTCATAATCCTTTTATAAACAATAATTATATTCTCTTGCGCATTTTTAACTCCATATATGTGAATCTATATTTTATAATTTAATGATCAGTATATATATCAAAAATCAATAAAGATAATGCCTCCATTTAATTAATGAAAAAAACATAACTAATAACTCCAAATCATGAGTTGGATAATTTCTCTGATGAATTTTCAACTAACGTGAGGTGTAAGAGATAACCATGTAATTCTATATAAGAAAATTTCCAATAACATATTGGATGAATCACTAATTATTATACTCCTTCTCCAATTCAGGGTAATGTAATCACACATGAACTGACAAAACTTCATTTCATTTCCTTGAAATTTTCATCACCTTCATCAGTCCAGAGGAACATGACACCCTTCCAAGTTAACATGGTCAGAGTATTCAATAGTCATGATAAATTATCCACAAACCATTGATAATATGCAGATAAACCAATAAATATATGGATCTCAGTCACTATGATTGGTCTAGGTCATAATTCATCAGCCTCTTTCTTTGATATATCTACTATTATATCATTTATTGATATTATGTGACCCAAAAATGAATCCTTTTTTAGAAATAATTCACGCTTTTTATATTTTATTATAGTTTCTCCTTAGCATCATCAGTATAATTCTAATGTTATCTGTATTTTGTTCATCTCTCTTTAAATAAATAAGAATATCATCTATAAATATTACCAATAACATATCGAGGTAATCTAAAAAACATTTTTAGTTAAATCCATGAAGATTATAGGGGAATTAGAAACACCAAAAGGCATTACTATATCATTATATTGTCCATACCTTGTGTGGAATACTATCATGGTTATATCTTCCTTATTGACCATCTATTAATGATATCTAAAACAAAGGTCAATCTTGTAAATGTATTGAGCTCTATGTTGTTGATCAACCAAGTCATCAACACATGGGAAGATCCAGAATCAAATAAGAAATTATCAGTTATACAATGGATGTAATTGATACCATTCACTATGTTGTTATCACGCTGAGAGTCAGAAATAACGACTGCATGAGATTTCCACTTGTCCCTTAGAATAAGATGTTGTTGATGTTGATCATCATCAGAATCCCTTGGGTTTCGTCAGTGGTTAGCATTATTTCCATTCTCCATACACATATAGCACTAAGGTAGGGAAGGTTCATTTTGTTCATCTTTCATTTCATTAAAATATTGATCTAACATATTTCCATTTTTTTGAAAATCAACTCATTGGTGACCATCCTTTCTAAACATAAAACATTTATTAGATATATTAGTACAAATTACTCTATGTCCATTCCAACATTTAGAGCACATAGGAAAAATCATAACCTTTTCTCCATGTATTTTAGAGTTTTATTTGAACTATATCTTCAATTTCTTATCAAAACCATGAGGTTGATATTTTAATATATCTTCTTTTTCATCCTTTATTTCACAACACACAATCTATTTATAGCTACTATTGACTATTATGGACAACGCACTTCTGAGACTTGGATTTAATCCACTGATGTTCATATCAAATTTAATTTCATGTTGGATGATAATTCTTGATGTGTAGCTCACAAGTAACAAGATATTATCCTCGTATATACCAACTAATTCAACCTCCATTTTCAGAATCGAAAGAAACTCTCTGTCCATCTTAGAATAAAGAATCAAATGAAAGTAATTACAAAAAAATAAGCTCTTTAACTCATCCCAATTTGTGGATTCAACCTCATCTTTCTAACTCATATTTTTATTAGAGTCCATGAAATTTACTTGTCACGTTCAAAATAATAAATAACCTAAATAACTTTTTCAAGATCTAAACACTAGAGAATGAAGATTATCATTTTAGTATACTAATCCATTGTTTAGCGATATGTGGATCAAAAGACTCTCTAAATGATGGGGGATGTTGCCACATGAAAGTCTCAATGGAATGTTTGTTCTGTCCTTTGATTATTATGATGTCCACCATGATACTTATCTTTAGAGATTTAGGGGGGCATAACAAAATTATTTTTCAAACCTTCTCCCATATAATCTATTTCCCTAGATTATATTTGTTCCATTATCCATTGAAATAACCACTAATGTAGTTCCTTCAGGTTCCAAGAATTTATAAAACCAAAATCATTGAGTAAGAAACATTTTACTTAACGATGAACCACATTATCATGAAAATGCATTTTTTTTATTTTTTAAACACTTTTTGGTAAAGTGACTACCCACCATACAAATCAATTTGAGGACAAGTGTGAACAAGCATACCATCACATGGAACCATTAACGGGATGGGCAGAGAACCCTGTCTAGGACCAAACCCATCCTAAGAAAACACAACAAAACATGCGGGATCATCACTTTGTGGCTAAGTGAGAAACAAATCTCAAGATCCTCCACGATTAGAAACTTCAACATTAGATCCTCTAACACCATCACTATTTTCCAAAGAAATATTATCATGAAAATTCACTTATATGATAACTATATTACGAAAACACACTTTATCTATGACACCATTGGATTATCTTTGGTTATTCAAAGCTAACTTCTATTTTAATTCTTCTTTATGGATCATGAGGAGATTATGAATTCCCAAAGCATGTCCCCCACGAGTGACAAACTAGGTGTGTAGTAAGACCCATTATTGTGGACCAGATTTCCATATGTTAGTACCAGAGAATCTTGTAAGAGTCTTTATACACATGTAGTATCTAGAGTGAGATATATTACTAGGATATGATATTCTATATCCTTTCAAAAAATTCAAGCACATTTTCCTATAAATTTCTTTATCCTTAAATTTATCCATAAACATGTCTTTATGGTTTCCACTTTGGGGTTTTCAACCAATCTTACAATGTTTAACTTATAAATTTCACTTTTAACAACTATATAAGCCCTCGATTTTAATACACTGACATTATAAAACCTTTCAGAATACATAAAACATTATACATACAGAGAAACAAAGAACGTACTAGACTAGTGACTTTGGAAACAAAGAAATGTTAATACTAGTTCGTAAATTACTTACACCTCCTCCCATTATGTTATTATTGACTATAACCCTTCTTATGAACATTAAACATAATATTATTCTTCATGACCTTGGAGAAGGAAATAGAAAATTGGGTGAGCTTAGATGATTAGTAGGGGTAAATAAGGGAGATACATAATCATAATCGAGATAATAAGGTTATGATAACATGATCATTAAAATAGAATATCAATCCCTACATGTCAAAGATCATAATCATGAATCATGGAATAAATCATGGCATTTCATAAGACATGAATCAAAAAAAGAAATTAAGAACATAACCCATGGATTTATAACATAAGAATAAAAATAGAATTACAGTAGACACATGATCATATATAATGATTTCTACATTAGACAAGGAATTTATACCTAGGCTATATTGGTGAAAAAATTCTTTTACTGAACTAGGCTCACACCCTGTTTCAGCCCTATTTTACGGATTCATGTTCCCTCAACATTCTTGCCCTGAATTACTGAATCGAGTTCATTTTTCTTCCAGCATTATAATATAGAATTGTGTTCATTTCACATTCTAGGCATGTATATCTCATGATATATAAATCGTAACCCAAATCATTTGAGGGAGACATATGTCCCACCGAACTGATAATCAAATCATACAAACATGTTCCAAAAATTCATGTTTATTCATATCATAACCCTTGAAATGAAATTGATTTCACAATAATTTAGTAATATTAAAACATTCGGAAAAAGACTACTTTCATAATAATTTCATCAATGTAATACCTATTAAAGGAAGCTGGTTTCAAACTCATATAACCTATGGAAGAGAATCATTTTTCATAACCATCATGCCATGAAAAAATTATTCATTAAGAGATATAATATTATAGAAAACATTGAATAATTTATCTAGAAATGAATGTGAAACACAAATAGATGTTATCATTTATGGGATATAATTTTGAGTGATTTTTTAAAAATAGTTATTTTGGAAAATATCTTTTCTACATTGAAATTATTTTTTAAAACCTAAACTATTTTTGAAATTTTATTCATTGTAAATAGATTTTGAAAACATATATAGAAATCATTGAAAACCAGAAAACATTTTTAAAATAATTTCACCCATTAAAATGATCAATGGGGATCATTTCAATTTTTTTAAACATGATTTTTGAATAAAACTGATTTCAAACAGAGGAGATAAATAAAGCCATATTTTCATAAAAATCATTTTCATAAATATATTACTTTACAATGTGTGAAAAAATGGTACTAAAACATGATGATATCATGAATAAACATATGAGAAGAAAATTCATGAGTGTTCTTTAGAGATGGAATATAATATTTAAATAATGGATATATAATCATAAAAAATCTCGATAAATAATGCAATTCTTTCAATAAAATAATTCAATATGGTATGATTGGATCAAACACTCCATGTAAAAAATTGAAGTTAAATTATGTTTAAAAAATCATGAAATAAGTCATATTAAATATATAACATGTCAAGTGGAAAAACATACTCCTTAAAAAATAATGTAGGTGGACAATAAAACATGTGTCTCAAAGAAGGGTAGGCCCCAAGATGTTGAAGATCATTCGTGAAATAAGAAGTCCGCATTTATAGTATCAAAAGTCACTAAACTATTATGGTAATTTTTTATATATTTATTAAATGTATGGAATATTCATCCAAAAATATTTCGTATTAATGAGTAAAGCATTTTTCACTATAGGAATAGCAAGTTAAATGACTCTCTCAGAAGTACATGGGAAGGCCCCGAGTAGACTACACACACCATATGGGACCCTAACACTCTATGAATATTAAAATGGCCTTCAAACCATTTTAAGATGATAATATGGATAGATACAAGAGTGGGACCACACATCATGTGGACCCCTTACACGTCATCTACTCCCTTTTTGATAAACTTCCACCTTTTGTATCTTGTTCATCTTGGATCATGTTCTATCCCATGAATTGAATATAATATGACATTTTCTACATAGAATGTGGTGAAATAATTCATAGAGTCATTTGAGATGTCATGTGGAATGATCTGAGCATGATTATTCTTTTAGGGATGCTTGATGAAGATAGTTATCTAGCATGATCATTAGGGAGATGATGGGTTAGAAACACCCTAGTCATCCTAAGGTTTGGGTCCCCCATACTCCTCAAACATGTCTAAGTGGAACCCCCAGAAGGAATATGGAGAAGGCTCTCTACCTACTAAATGGAACCCATCTGACTGACTTGGGTGTGGTTCCTCTACCTACTAATGTGAAACACTTGAAAAACCATGCTTATTCATCATCAATTTTTGTGGAACCCTACTTACTATACTAGTGCATGGTTCCTCTATCTTCAAAATGGAAACCCTTAATAGACATGGGTATATGTCTTTTACCTGTTGAGTGGAACACCCATACACAGTATGGTGTGGTTCCTATATCTACATAGTGGAACCCACTAACACACTGGATTAAATATCCTATACAAGGAAATTGTTCCCCATTGACTGAGCGGTACAATAGTGAAGTGTGGTTCTCTCACAAGGTTACATATTTAGATACACGAGACATTGGTCATTTGAGATAAAATTCTTGAAGAATTTTGTATACTCATAAATGTAGTCTAGGTTGTGAGATGGAGATACCATTTCAACCTCATCCAGGTTTCTTATATGATAATATATATATATATATATATATAATATTTGAGTTTTATTTCCCAATTTCATTCTGTTTAGATGACTACTTATATCTTGTCAATGTTGACCCGTCTTCAGTTTTTAGGGAATCCTATTTGGTATGTTTGTACTCACCCCAACATGGGATTTTCCAACACATATCAGTTACTATATAGATGACATATATATTATCTAGGATTTTATAGGTGAACACAGATACTCAATTATATAGTCCATATAAAATGGTTCGGCATGGATATTAACATCTATGCCATCTAAGATATTTTCAATTCTGGTTATTGTCAGTATGGGACAACATTTCAGGGTGAGCATGTATTTTTAACTATTACACTAAAGATTACACTTTCACACAATTTTTAATTCCCTATAGGTTATTACGTGCTCGGTTTTTTCTATAGATGTTACTGAAATTTATTATTATTCATTTTCACTTCATTTTGGAGATGGTTGGATGGGTTCATATAGTTACATTAGAAAAATTCATCCCATTATTGTTATTCATTCATAGTGCTTGTTACTATCCCATAGCCATTTGAGGTGAGGTGTGGGTTTTGGTATCCTGGACTTCTACTGCTTAGGCTTTCCCTAGTGGGTTTGGTTCGTATAGTCAACCACTTAATGTTTGGAGGTTATCGTGGATACTAATCTACAAATGATTACTAAATTTTCAGTTTCCATTCTTATGTGTGTGAAAATTTAGTAAACCTGTCTTGAGACACCTAAGAAGTACCCAATAATTTTTTATTTCTACTTGAAAACTCATAATATAGAGTAACAAGACTTCTAAAAATATTTTTACATGATTTTAGGCATAATTAATAATCAAATGCAAAATAGGGATTATAAATTCCAGTGTATTTGGAAGAATATGTACATAACAATTGGAACATGGAAATATAATAAAACATATTTACATTAATCCTATATAATGGGATCCCAACTTCCAATGATATCTTACATCAACACAAGATAACCTAGGGATTACATGAACAACAGGATGAGCTAAAAAGCTGGTTAAGTGAAAAGACATGAGAATAAAGCATAACACATGAGTTAGAGGAAATAAAATGATGTAACTAGAAGGAATGACTTAATAATAAAAACAAGGAAGAATAATATATATAAAATGCGATCATGTAATCATGGAAACATAGGAATGTGGGGGAAACATTGACTATGACATAAACAAGATTCAAGGCTAACTAAAAATACTATATCTCATGGTGGGAAAATTCCCATAAAGGAATTTCATTTACTCACTCTCCTACCACAAATTAAAATGAGACTAAACATTATATAAGGCATTTCCGTGATATCTGGGTGCACCCATCATAACATGTTCATACAGAGGTGTGCCACTTGAATACCCACCCACATGGTTTTCCCAAGGAAGGGATTTGGTATCATAAACATGTGAGGTGGCATAAACAAATGGTGTATATTAATGGTTTATAAGAACGAATCTGATTCAATTAAAATTATACATTAATACGTGAAAATAGTTATATATGAATATAAATAATCTTAAAGTAATGTGAAAATTATTAAGTAGTGTGTTTGGAATCATTAGAAGTTATCCACATTAGTGCATTTTAATGGAATGTATTGAAGTGTCTTTAAATCAGACAAATTTAAATTTTTATAAAAATAGAAATGAAAAAAGATAGTTTTTTTTATGAAATACCGATGTTCCCTTTAATCAGACATTCTTTTCTGGTGGAATTAAGATGGTAACCTTGTAAAACAAGTATATTCATATAAACGAAATAATAATTAAGATAGGTAAGTATGTTTGTAAAATAAAAAATAGAATTTATGAGTACATAATAAGAATTAAGAATTACATTCGGTGTAAAGATTGAGAAAGTGTAACACGAAGTAAAAATGGGGATTCAAAGAGAATCCCTTACCTTATGTCTAGACATGCTCTGTATTTATACTTAACTTCCTTTATACTCAAATTAAATCCATTGGTTAATTAATTTACAACATATTATAAATTTGTTTTATTTATTACAATTATATTATGTTCATTTTGGATCATCTTGATGGGTTTTAATGTATAATTTTTTTATTCTTTTTACATATATTTAATGATTTTATGATTTGTTACTTTGATTTTAAGAATTGGAGTTCAGGTATAACGTATAAAAAACTAATGAAGCAAAATTATAATTTATTGATGCACCAACATAATTTTTAATGTCCCAAAATATCATTTTTCATTAAATATGAGAATGATTCATTGGTTAAAATTTTAATGATGGGCGTTTATTTATTTTGGTGAATTTTTGGTTATCAAAACCTTTTATTGTTTTATTATTTAATATTATGAATATATATGTGATCCAAAATGTAAAAAATGTTTTATTAAAATTTTTACAATCTTTATTTTATATTATAACTATTTTCAGGAATCCATGAATGTGGTAATAGAATACAATAAATCATCATTCATCAATGTTATGAGTTGAAAAAACACAAATAATGTTTTCATTTTCAAGATTAAAAATAAAAGATAAGAGAATTGTTGATGGATAATACTTTAAAATAAATAAATTCCAATATATGTTTTATAATAGGGTAATAATATCACTTTTTAGAATGTAAAAGAGGATGAGGTAGAAGAATGAAATAATTTTAAAGGGAAAGGTGGAAGAATTTACCTCTTGAATAATGTCTCCATGAGAACCTCCTTATCGAACTTGGAAATTGACTTTTTTTGAGACCCTCAAAACTAGAACATGGCTAGAAGGCTTGGGAGAGTACTTGGGATGAATATTAGCATAAAAAATATTTAGTATGAGTAAGTAAAAGAGGATGTGACAGGTGATATTTATTGTGGGATGGGAGGGGTGTTTATTATTATTTAATTCATTTTTTGATTATTTTGGCTCAAGAATAACAATATTATTTATTTTTGCAATAAAATAAAACAACTTGTGAATTAGTGTTCAATCTAATGTGTTCCTAACTCATCTATACATCACCCATGAAAAGATAATTTATGTAATTGTTAAATTTTGTAAATTACCATATTTTAGTATTCACCAAATTGATAACTGTTACTAAAAAATACCAAAAATTAACACTTACTGTATTTCAACTTGCAGATTTAAAAAATTGATACGATTTTATAAAAATAATTTTCTAAAAATAGGAAATTTAATTTTTAATTAAAATCATATTTTTTCCCCAAAATTAATGATTTTAAAATTGTAACATATTTTATGACACTTTGAAAAATTAATTTAAGAATTTTAATTTAATATTATAATTAGAAGAAAGATATATTGATTTATGAATACATTTTATGAAAACAAATCTTTAAATGATTATAATATTTATTGAATTGTAAATAAACATTTACATTTCAAAAAATAAAATAAATTAATTTATAATTATTAAAATATTTATTTACTTGTTCCATGATATAAATATATTATTTTTTATTTCATAATACACATAAATATTTTTCGATGCTTTAATTGGAATGGTTACTATTCTGTTGGCCTGTATTTTATTCCTAATGGTCACATTACTTTTCCAACGGTCAAGATATTATTATATTTGTGTAGGATTAATAATTAATACAAATACCCCTTATATAATTTTTAATTTATGAAAAAAATTATTATGTTTAATATGTGGTGTATGTTTTTATAACATATGAAATGATTATAAGAGGGGAAATTCCATTAATAAAATTCCGAGCCATTACACTCTTCCCCCAAATAAAATCTCTCCGTCAAAATTTCATTATATATAATGCAGGGAATATAGGGGAGATGACATCTCATATATCCCACCATTGACTATAAAATAAAATTAAAATTAATGAGGGGGATTGAATACTTAGTTGATTAGAATAATAAACGGTAATATTGAGCACAGAATGATAAAATTGTAAATAAAAAGTATATCATATATTTTAATTCCATCCACTCCAATATATTTTATCCATAGTTATATAATTATCCATAAGGGTTTTAATAATGATTTATAGTCATAATATCGAAATATAACTAAGCCTTTCTATGAAACCCATTATAGAGGACCTAGCCTTTAACAAATATTTTTACATGATTTTAAGCATAATTCACCACCAAATACAATAAAAAATCATAAGGTCTAGTGTGATTGAAGTATTAGGTACATAAAATTATTAACATTGAAAGATAATAAAATATATTTATATTAATAATATATAATAATCCCCTAGATTAATATTATATCTTACATCTTTATAGGATAACTTGGGGAATACATGACCAAAGAGATGGGCTAAAAATCCACATAAGGGAATAAATATTATACTAAAGCATAAAATATGAGGAATATGGACTAACATGGTGACATAAAAATGAATGTAATAAGATTAAACACATAAAAGAATAACATATTGAACATGGGATCATGTAATCAGGGAAACATAGGTATGTGGTAGCTGCATGCAATATGACATGAACTTGATTCAAGGCTAACTTCCAAAACTATATCACATAGTGGATAATGTTACATAAGGAAACAAGTTTATTTCACATCCCAGCATTACATCTCATGACACAAAACATTACCAAATTATCTAGGGGACTATATGGACACACCCATTGTAACATGTTCAGGAATTTTTGCTCTACATGAAAAATCCATCATAAGTTTATGCCATAGAAGAAATTGGGTATCAAAATCATGATATAAGGCATAACCAAAGGGATTATCATAATGGTTCACAAGTAATAATGTGTTTAGATTATAATATTAAATTCATAAGATAATATAGGCCAATATTAGGATAAAATATGACCAATTGAAGGAAATCATCTAAAAAGTGTGTTTCGGAAACACTAGAAATGAGCCACTTTATTGTCGTTTAAAAGAAAATTTTCATGTGTCTTTAAAATGGGAAAAGGAATAATTAAATGAATAAAACAAAAAAATAGTAAAATATGTTTTTCAATTATTAAATGATTGATTTTATTATAATAATTTTTTATTTAAATTGATTAAGGATGATACTTTAAAATGTGTAAGAAATTGGGAAGTTCTCTTTAACCGAGCATTTTTATCTGGTAAATTTGGAAGAGAACCTTATAAATAATATATTTACTCATAAAATAAAAAAAAATTAACTAAGAAAAAATGGTGGTTACATTAATAAATTATTATATAGGAGTACATAGGTATAATTATTAATTAAATTGTGGTTATGATATAGAATGTGTAACCCAAATGGGAAATGGTAGTGTAGAAAAAATTCATAAACTTATAAACAAAAGTGTTTTTCAATTTCACTTAATATTCAGTTTAATCAGATAAGATAAATCAGTTAAGTTATAAATTACATATTATAAATGTATTTTAATTATTTTTATATTATTAAGTACAATTATGATTATATCAATGGGTTATAGTGTTCAATTTCTTTGTTCTAGTTGTATTTGTTTTATGATTTTATTATGGGTTTCCTTGAGTTTAATTATGGGAGTTCTTTTAAAATGGAGTAAAAACTATAGAATTGAAATTATATTATTTTTATTCACCTGTATAATTTTAAATGTTCAAATATATAATTTTTTATATTTTTTAATGATTCATTAGATAAAATGATAATGATGAATGTTATTTTATTTTGGTTAATTTTCAATTATGAAAAACAATTTTTGTTTTATTATATTGAATTATGTATATATTAGATATAAAGGAAAAATGATTTAATATTATTTCCAAAATATTTTTTCAACCATTTTAATGGTTTTAAAACAAGCCATGATGGTATTAATCTAAACTGAAAAATCATCATCCACGAACGTGGGGAATCGACACATCACGTATGATGCTTTCATTTTTGAAGATTAAAAAGGGATGATAAGAGATTTGATGATTAATATACCAATAAAATAAAAAACTGATAGTATATTTATTATATTGGAGTTATCATATCACTGTGTATTGTGATGTAAATTATGAGGTATAAGGAATAAATAATTTAAATGGAAAATGTGTAGGACTTTACCACTTGAATAACATCTCTTTCAAAACCTTCTTACGGAATTTTTAAACGGTGTTTCTATGAGACAAAAATGTCCATAACATGAGAATTATTATTGGTAGATTAATTATATAGAGTATTAATGATGCTCCAAATCATATAAGTATTGAGTAGTTGAGGTTTCTAGTGTCGGTATTTATAGTGTGATGGGAGGGGTGTTTTTTATTGTTGAATTAATTTGTTTATTATTTTTTCTCAAGAATATCAATTGTGTTTATTATTGTGAATAATTAATCTTAATAGTGTTGTTTAGTTCTAAATAAATGGTGATTACCATATCTATACATTATACATGACTTAACAATTTATATATTTGTTAAATACCATAAATTATACTATTTTACTATTCATCGAAAAGTCAACTATTTCAGAAAAATTCAAAATATTCACCCTAACAATTTTTTGATGTTTGGATTTAAAAAATGTAATCCATGTTAGGAATATATATTTTTAAATATTAAAAATATAATTATTAATTAATATCATCATTTATTAAAAAATAACTGATTTTAAAATTATAACAAATTTTATGAGAGTTTGATAAAATAATTAATGTCCCATAAAATTATCTTATTATCATAGGAAATGAAAATATTAATTTGTGAATATTTTTTATTAAAATAATGTTTCTTTTAAATCATTATATTAATTATAATATTATAAATAAACATTTACCAAAAATCCCAAAGGCCTTATATTTTGTTTATTTTTGGATAATCTCATTTCAATTATTGAGGGGGAAACATACATGTTCCGTAGGCCCAGATGCAAGCCCATGTAAATAGAATTTTATCAGCAAAGAGAATGTCACCAATAGAGATACCCACCAAGAATATATATATATATATATTCATGCTCCCACACTATCCACGACTATAAAACATGCATTTCCCCTTGCATTTCACAGTTCTTGGTCCCAATGGAAGAAGACATACCCTCTAGATCTTCTAAATATGGTTTCCCTACATGCTAGAAGAGGAAACATTAACCTCCTATGATCTACACTGTGGATGAATACTTTTTTTCATTGAGCTTTATGTCATTCTACTTCTCATCAATTCCTCTTGTTCCATCGACTGACTCCTGTTGTCAATGCCATGAGCCCCCAATAAGAAGTTACACCAACAAAAGTCATGTCCTCTCTCAAGGAATCCTACACACCTACCCTACTTGGGAGAATTATCGTCTAACTTCCTCATGCCCCACCGAATCCCACTATTGCCTCCCATCCTACTGATCCCTCCACCACATCCCCACCTCAAAGCATCACTGTCTATCTTCCTCAACCCCCACCGTAGCCCATTGTCACAAGACTCCCTCCCACCATGCACACTATCGATGACATCTCCCCACCCTACACTAGCCACAATGGCTTCTCCATCATTATATTCTTCTACATCCATTGAGACCCCCTGCCTTTCTTCCCTAAACATGCATTGAACTTGTCCTAAATCCATAAATTTAAGGGCGGCTAGGTTTTGATCGTTCATTGGTGAAGGATTATAGGGTATCCACAACCACTAGGATATGACCCAAACTGTCAAATTTATTTTCTCCATTTATCAATTTCTGTGTGTCACCCTTATTAAGAGCTATGATAATTTCTCTATACTATTCCAATTTTATCGGATGTCTCTAAAGAGGCTTAAATAAATAATTACATTTCAAATAAATTATCAATAAAAAATTTATCATTTTTAAAATATTTTTTTACTTATTCATTGATAAATATATTTCATTTTTTCAATCATAAGATACCGAAATTTTATTTATACCTTATTAGGTGAGGATACTATTATATTGGATGGTTATTTATTCATAATTGTCACTTTAATTTTATAATGGTAATGTTACTATTCCATTGGTTGATGATCCTTAATTTCAAAAAATACAACTTATTTAATTCTTAATTTAAAAAAACATGTTTCTATTAGGTTCTATATGTGTTGTATGTGTTTTATAATATATAACATAATTATATGAAGGGATAGTTAATTTATAAAATTTTGGTTCATTACACTAAAGTTACCCACTTCTTACACCCACAAACTATCAATTAAAGGACACTCCCCAATGAATATATAATTTGCATTCAAGACAAGGTACACTAGTTAGAGGGAGAATATTAATTATAAAACTAACTTGGAAAAAATGAATGATTTTGAAACCATAAAATCAATTTCATTAAAAATATCAAATAGAAAATGAGAACTGAAAAAAATCAATTGAAGTGAGTTTTATTAATTATGTGTAGAAATCAATAATCATAATGGAACTCTTTACATTCACTAATAAATTATAATTTAACCTTCCATTGAATGGATAACAGATATGGGGGAGTAAGATGAATCCCTAATAGACAAAAGTAATCAAAATATATAATGAAAACATTTGATAACAAAAACAACAAATAGTCACAAAAATAATATATGAACTTATGTTTCTCCTCCAATATCATCTCTTGTATATTATCACATAGTCTCCAAATTCATTGGTCATTTTCAACCCACTCGGATTCATTAAAAATTAAAGTATCAATCCTTCCATTTCTCCTATGGTCAATAAATATCCATTATTTTATTACGTTTCATTAAATTTATATCTTTGTTCCCAAATTTATATTGAAAATATTATATATATTAAACTCCATGTTTTTTCCATTGATTATTTTCATGAATGATGAATTGGCCACACAAATTATTGGCTTGAAATCTATATGTGTCCCCTAAAGTCATATTTATTTCAACCTTCATCTAATTTTTCAAAATTTATGTTATCCAGTGTTTATGTTCACACATCCTAGGAGAGAAAAAATCTATTACATGTAGGATAGTAATCATATATGGAAAAAAGTTATTTAAAAATATATATTTCTCCTACACATCAAACAATATATTAAATGATTGAGAATTATCCTACTTATAAATGAAATTTCATAAAACCTATTTGAAATTTATTACACATAGAATAATTTTCATTCCTACAAGAAAAATATCATATATAAAAATGAAATATCCCATATGGATAAACACTTATCATATTAATTAACTGATGATAATTAACTAGTCTTTTTTTTCTTGACTCCATCACTAGGCTTCCAAAATTAATTTAATTAAACCCAATTCATCGTGAAATCAATAGTGTGACTTCAAAAGCACATTTTTACATCCTTTAATAATATTAAAAACCCAACATTTAATGTATAATGTATTCTAAATATAATTAATTAATAATAAAATATTAAAAAGAAAACATATTTTTATCCATTTATCATGTAAATCTAATAATATTTATAAATCTAATAAATTATATTTCTATTAAAGAATTATTTTAAATAGTGTGTTAAAAATCATTAATATCAAGGTAAAATATATGAAAATATTGGTTATGTCAATTCGGCTACACATAAACCATGGACCCCTAGACAAATTTCCATTATATAGATTAACTCATTTATAATATAAACACTATCCATTGAGAGTTACATTTTTAAAATAGTAGTCCTTATTTGAATAATTATACATTAAGGATATTAATTCCATTTTCTTAATTATGAATAAATCAATTAATATTCAGTTATTTTATCCTACCATGACCACTTATTACTACCTTCCAAGAAATAAATCATTATACATAAGAATATGATATTTAATCAATGATTTAATCATTCCAAGCTCATGTAAGGATCACCATAGGCTTAATGAAATCATTTATCTTAACCATATTATTGAAGAACTTATTCACATCATGAAACCTTCCTAGAGTTTTTCTATGTAATATGTTCGGGGGATTCTTATGATAAAATTACATAGTTAAAAAGTATAATATTTGAGTTGTATCATAATGTATTATTTTTAGTTTCCTTCAAGATTATAATCATCCCCTACTTACCCTTATGTTGATTCAGATTCACCCATATGACTATTGAAGAGACATCACTCAGCACTTATCATTTCAGCAATAGATAACATTCAATTTCTTTGTTTCATTAGTCCTGATTCAGTTTTCTATTATACCATTTTTGAATATATTGAGGGACTCTAAATTTTTCATAATACGGGTGTTAGCTCTTCCTAACCCAATATTTTAGAGTATATTCCTTCCTTTTATTGTATTTTATGTAATTTATTTTGGAAAAGTTCAACAATTCATTCTAAATAGATTATATTGAATAAAATTCAGAGATTCTAGTATCCCCATGTAAATTTCTACTCCCGCACATCTATAGCTTCCTTCCAAATCCTCATTATCCTTTTAGATAGTACCCCATTGTGAACATTAGAATCATGGATATATTTCCCCTTTATTTATACCTATTAGGCATTTCGTTAGATATAGTTCCAATAAAAAATTCAACAATTTTTTAAGGGAAATAGAGATATTTTCACTTTATAATCTTTGTAACATTCTACCCCATACAATGGATAATATTTAGGAAATTTTTTGATTTTTCACACCATTGTTTTTATTATAAAATTTTAGAGAAAAATTAATACCACTTTCCACATAGGATCAACAATATTTTAGAAAATATCTTGTTCTAGCTCACTATCTCAGTTAGCCTATATATAAATTCAATCTACATCCAACAACAACTTTTATATCAATGTATATGGATATTTCTTGATATTAATTTGGATAACTGAAAACTTCACTCTGGGATTCTATTGGGTAAAGTAATAAATTCAATGATATTTCAAAAAAATATGTTATTTAAAAACGGGATTATGAAAATACATACAATACCTAAATGGTTATTAGAAAGAGGTCTATTAATATTCCTAGTTTTCAAAAGATTACTCTTAAATATATTGTTATTCAAACATTTCACAATTATCTCTAGAAATGGTGAATTGTGATGAAAATTAAAAAATATGTTATAGAGACTCTCATGAAAGTAATTAAAATTTCCTGGCATTAAATCATGCATAAGGTTCAGAAATAATTATCCCTTTCATGAATATCACTCACATTGAGTTTGAAAACCTGTACATTTGAGCATTTATATATGTTGATTAAATTGGAAAAACAAGTTACCGATCATTTATATAGGATTAAAATTTTAAGGGTATTCTAATTATACTACATACTTTTCAAACTAAAATTGAAAAAAAAAACAATCACACACACACACCTAATTGACTTCAAAAAGAAAAAAATTGAATAAAATAGAAATTTTAAAATTGTATTTTTTAAAAAATTCAAAACTATTGAGGTTCCCTACCTTGTGATTAAATTTCACATTGTCATAAATTAATTGAATCAGAATTGGAATGTAAAATGGGTTTAAATGAAATCATATCAAGCACGAAATTTCTTTAGAGAGGTAAAAACTAATAGTTTTCATTGATAAATAAGTTGAAATAGTGTGTTCTCCTCCACTAGTTATTGGGGAAACCTTCCATGAAATATTATTAACATATTACCATAAATAGTTACTGGGTTATTATATCCATTATTTACAATATTCATAGAATAAAAATGACGTACAGTATTGACTCTAAATGAACCTTACCACCTAGATTAAAATTTACCTACGATCAATTTGATTAATGAGTTATATAAAACAAATTTTTTTGTATTATAGAATTCATTGTGTTGTATGAAATTTTTAAGAGACAATCCTATCCTAATTTTAAATTTTAGGTGAATTTGAAAATCCACAATTTGAACTTCCTCTAATTCCTGTGACTAATAATTCTTCTATTTCCCATCTCTAACTAAATCTAAATCCGTATCTCTCTTAGTACAATATGTTTTCTGTTATAATCCCATAGATAGATGATAAATTATCCCATATATTATCCTTTATTGACTCATGAAAATGGATGTCTTGTAGTATAACCTATAAGACAATACGGTTTCCTCTAACCTTTGTAATTAATCATTTCTATTTTGTTTAGTTGTTTTCCCAAAATTTTATTTATCCCCATATTTGAAACATCCTCATTCACTTTTGATTGAGTGTGGTATGGTGGGAATGCATTGTGGTTCACCGCATACATCCTCATCAAATTCTTCATGATCCTATTGAAAATATAGGGCCCTTAATCAATGTTGATTGATATTAAAACTCCAAAACAACAAAATATATTTATCTTAAAATAATACCAAACAATGTTTAAATTAAAAATTTAGGTGGATTTGGATTCATCCCATCCTAAAACATAATCAAATACAAATATTATATTAGAGTTTATAAAATACTTGATAAAGAGTCACATAAACTATATTATCCATTATAGTTTATGTGGAATGCTCGAGAAGGGGTGAATTGAGAATAAAATTTTAAAATATTTCTCTATTCAAAATAAATTAAAATCCCATAAATTTAAGACTGATTACTTAAAAATTGGAGTGAGAATATATAAGTTGAAAGTTTATAACTATATAAAAAAGGACCAATAAATACCATAATAAATAAATAGAATTTCATTATCAATTGATATTAAATTAATCACACTGAACATTAAATATATCAACGATAAATATAAAATATTATATTTTTTTATAATTTTCATTATAAAATACTGTATTCAAAATAGATTAATTAAAGATATCACCCCATGAATTTTGGTTTAAAAAGGAATGTATAATTAAATAACCCACACAGTTAAAATAAAACATGTTGTACCTTTTCAAGCTAGAACATAGTATGATCTACATGATAGTAATCACACTACCATTTTATTAATTAAAACAAATAATTTGATGAAAAACATAGATTATTTATAAAAAAATTAACTAGATAAATGTTTTACAATCTTTTGAAAATTCATTTTTAATTTTTATTCATCTGAGTATAATAGGATTGGAGGAAAGGAAAGTATCATAGTACTATAATTTAAATTGAAATCCTATTTATTAAAAATGTTAAAAAAAATATAATCATAACATAAAAATAATATAAAAATAGATATATAGATAAAAAATTGAAATTGAAATTCACCACATCTATCATTGAATTTATTTTATTAGCAAGGATTCCATCCCCTTCTGTGATTTTCAGTAATTATCAGTGTGAATGTAGTGGTTAGTCAAGACCCATCACAGTTATTTCTATGATGTTTAAGAAAACATAGTGCAATTGAGGTGAAGAATTTTTTTAACATTGTCTTAATCAATCGGTCTAGCTCTCTTATCTCCACTCAATCTTCACATGTGATACATCCTGTTATTAATAAAAGAGTCCTATCTATGTTTCCATAGAAAGATATATCCTGATTTTGATAATCATATCTATTTCATAATATTTTACAAAATATATAAAGTAAATAATATAATTTATTAACACCTAAAATAACCATGATCTTTAAATCCTTGTGATAATAAATACTTTGATACGATATTCCTAGATACTAATGGTATACTTATTCAAAATGATGAAGTTATTATGGTAGATCAATCATTTTCATCAACCAATCAATGTAGTAAATAAGATATTTCTTTATGAAATATAATTCAACAAATATTTCATTGATTCGAATTAGCGTGTGGTCGATCCAAGACATTTTAGTATTTTTTGGCCATAATAGTTTAAAAGGATCAGCCAAATGAACCTCTAGGTGTGGTCAAATTCTACACATAGAAAAATTTCAATAGTGTAATGGTGAATGTATTTTTTCTCTATTCTTCAAAAACTATATTATTTCATTGATTCTTGATATTAAAATATGATTAATTAATTTCAAAAAAATCACTATGGTCAATAGTATATCCCTTCAGTTCGTCTATTTATATATAGTTGGTCCAACACCTAGTATCACAGTCAATCAAATAGTTATCATTTTTACCAAAAAATATTATACAAAATTATAAATAGAAATCATTAGAATAATAATAAATATTATTTGGGAAACTGAAATAATGGATTTCTACTTTGAGATGACAATCACCCCGTTTTCACCTCACAATTTATTGGAGGATAATTTTTCAAATTAATAAAAAAATTAAACAAAACCAAAATTATTTTCAGGTTTGGAATTGAAGATAATTGTGGTACTAATAATTAATGTAAATTCCATATAATTCTATCCCATTTGGGATTATTAAAAATAATATAAAAGGATGTGATATAATGGAGAATATATTGATTGGAATGGTAAGTGATTGGAAGAAAATGTCAATGAATATAAGAGATAATTACAATGTTGAAATTTTATCAAATAATAACATAAAATGATAAAAAATTATTGATTTGATTAATTGAAAATTAATAATTGAAAACTGTTAAAAAATAAAATATAAAAACTAAATACATTCATCCAAAAATCATAGTACAATTTAGAGACAAAAAAACCAACATTGGTCACAATAATCAGAATTTTGAACTAACTCGTCTCCAAAATTAGGAACTATAGGGTCATGGGATATTCCATATGAATGATTATAATATATTTTTAGGATGTTATGAATAAGGTCGATAAAAAAATACCATGAGCTACAGGTCTGAGATGTTGTAAGGCTTGAGCATGGGTATAATTAATATGTGTTGTGGTAGGTAATGAAGGGGTAGGTACTATTGAAATATTATACATAGAATCTTTAGGTTCACTGATTGTATTATCTATAGGAATAAACACTACTATTTTGGATGCATACACATAAGGATCCATCAATTTCTTACACAACTATAAACCAATAAAACCATTTTATCGGATTTCCAAAAATTGTTTCTTTACATTTTGGAAAATATATAAGAAAGGTAGAATCACATTTAACTGATCAACTAGATTCATAAAATCTATATTCAAAGGTGGAAATTTATTATCACTATCCAATGAGATAAATAATTAATTCAATAAATTTTTAATAAAAATCTATTCTGGAACATATTTAATGGATTTTTAAACTACACACCTATCAAAAAAATTCAGGTTGGTGTAATATCATTCCAAATAAAAAGTATTATCAACATGATTTGAAAACATCAATTTCACCATATGATTGGTTGTAAAAAAATAACTCATCTGAGTCATTAATTGAAATGTAAAAATCTGTTCTATTAAGACTTCTTCTAGGGATTTGATAAAAGGTATCTTAGAGTTACAGGCATGGCATATCTGATAGATATATATCTAAATGTTATTCTTAATCATGTCCTGAATACTATCCTAAAAAACAATAATATATTTATTTTTCCTATGAATAACTTTATACATGAGAAAAATATTTCAAAAAATATTTAGATAGATATTCATGACAATAGATGACATACAAAATGATAAACCATCCCCTTATATAATTCAAAATGGGTACAAAAATCAAAATAAAATGTCTCAATATATGAAATTAATAAAAAAATAATCAATTATATGATAATTTGTAATTTATGGTTATGAAAAAGGTGTAGATGCATTCTATATATGAGTGATCATTCCACATGGTGCTGATTTAGTACCTGTAACAGGTTCCTCAACATTAACATATTTTATTGCAGTAATACATAATATATTTTAAAAAACATATTCAAAAATTAAATTTATTATATCTCCTTCAGGTAATATAGATCTAAGATTAGTTTTCATAATCATTTAATCAATATAAATTTATACTATAAAAAATTTTAATGGTCTTAGTGGTTGATTAAGCATCCTAGAGGGGAGGGAAATGGACTGCCCTTTGGTGTACTAGGTTCTATGACTATTTTCTTTTCTTGATACCACCTATGTGTAAAAACTAATTTGAGCTACTAAATATCCTTCAGTATCATTACAAGAAATATATATGTTGGTTCCACCATGATGCTACGGAATTTCTATACTATAATCACTATCTCCATCAGAATATGAGTAAACCAATACCCAATAATAAATATCTAACATAACCAACCCACACAATTAGGTGGTGTAACAACGATTTGTTATCTTTTCCCTATATAGTTGAGTCGACCTTCTTTATTGACTTTCTTCACATACATATACTAGAGGAATTAAATTCCCATCAAACATATCATTATCTGACTCAAATAGTCGTTCCCCATATGGGAAGCCAATGAATATTGTCTTTATTAATCAAAAGTATCAAATTATTCATCAGTGGAAGGGACAAAAAGTGGGATTTTAGTATGTCTAAAATTAATTTCTCCATGTATAAGATATTATGAAACCATTAGACCTATTGTGGAAATCATCTTTTATTCAAATTATTTTTCTACTTCATAATATTGATCTAACATTTCCTATATATATAAATACTATACCATCACAATAAATTCATATATAGGTTCAACATATCCCATATGAAATCTAGGATTTTTTACCTGGTTATATTTCTAATATAAATTCTCAAAGTATACCACACATTACTTTTTTCATGGATTCCAACTCACTATCATTCTCTTATAAATTATCTAATTTAGACACCATATATTAGGAAATACTTTATTTCCACCCCCCATTGGAACATTCCACTTATAAATTCAAAAGAAGATATAAACTATTGGTGTGGAAGAGTATTGAAATGACATGTGGGTTACAAGAATAATCCAAGCATGTAATCTGATAACATGTCAAGCGGTTTTTTACTCCATTTTCAAAAAATATAGAAATTTATGATATTTGGTGCGTTAATATATTAAAATCACATATCATTAGTCATATGATGTTCTAAATAAATATAATCAATAGTATTCTTTTTGGATCAAACTCTATAGAAGTTGTCCTCATTGGGTTTATGTGTCCTATTTTGTCTTTAATAGAATTCATTATATCATCGCTTTAATAACAATTTGGATATCATCATTAGTGATAGATTTTACTTCCATGTTAAAATTTGGAAAATATCTAGGAATTTATTTGAAGACATCCATTAAACAATGCTTGATTCTAAGGCCCAAAGAGACCAAAATTGATATTATAAAAATATTATATATATATATTAATATCAGTCACATGCATTATTACTGAAAAAAGAGTAATATCACCCAAATAGAGTGTATATTAGACGCCTAAGACCACAACTAATTCCAAAACATAGATTTTAATGTAGGCACAACATAAGGATGGTTGGAGCTGAAAATCTGGTTGATATAGTAGTTGGTGGGTGCATTTAATATTATAAAAAAATAATGAAATTTATTTATTATGTAAAACATATTAATACATTTCCCATTAAAGTATACTCTGTGGAAATTATTTGAGGTTTTCTACATAACAAAATGGTATTATAAGAGAGGATAAATACATTTCTTCATTGGAGGATCGCATAATAGGAACACAGCTGATCAGATCGATATGGACGGAGAGGATGTGAACACAACAATGCTTCTCCATCATTGAAGAATGCACTGTTCACAATATATCAACCCTACGTCAAGGTAGGTCTTATCATTTTTTTCCTCACCATTGATTACAAAATGGGAATGGATTCTTATATTTTATACTTTTTATATGTGTTATTTGTTATTCACAAGAGCCGCACAATATTATTGGTTAAATTAATCTGATCTAGTTACTTCATTTCACCTTTTATCTCCTCGGATACCCCATTATTCATATTATTTTCCAATAAATCTTGTAAAATTATGGATTAACTATTATTATGTGCATTCCCCCCTCTATTATTCACATTCTTTTATATTGAACCATGTATTTTCGTTTTGACATTATCAGGGTGGGGTCGAGTGAGGTCATACCCATATATTCATGGTTATTTCATGAATGAAGAATGGATTGGAGGTATTATGGGGGATCTACATGATTTTTTGTTTTTGAGTAATGAATCCATGAAGATTAGATCTAGATTAGAAACAAGGGGATTCTAGTGGTATCCGGAAGGAGATGTGTAGGGTTAGGTTGGATGGAATCTAGCCTCCAAAAATGGATTGGTCATAGAAGGACCCATATCAAGTCCCAAAAAAATTAATCATTAAAATATGGGGGTGGCACGATGATGACAGTTTTAGGGTATGTATTGAATAAAGGCTTCTTGCAAGGCCTCACAGATCGTGTGACCATCCCAAACCATCCATGCCATTTTCTAGTTGTACATGCCTAGGAACCGATGCAGGATGATAATTTGTGTAATCTAGGACTACATGAGCACAACCATGAGTACATAAGAATGAATCTGTCCCCAAGAAATACCAGGTAGAAAACATGGTATATATGCATGACTAGGAGCAAACGATCAGACCCCGGGGGACTTAGACATAACATGTTGTACCATCACAAATATTGTAGTAGTACATGGTTAGACAAGCCTTGTATAAGTGATGATTCTTCAAGTTGGTCAGGTGAGGTTGCATACCATGTGGACCCTAGTGCATTTAGTGTAATTTTCTAAATATTTTCCATCATGTGTATCTCTTTCATCTGGACTTAGATTTTTTCCTACATATAGATTACTCTGAGTAGTTATTCTTGTAGAACTCGATTGTAGATTCAATCATGTGATTATAGAAATTATATTGTTTGTTGAGAGTGTAATTATTCATCAGGTGATTATGGACTAGTAACATTGATTAAGAAGGTACATAAAAGAGAGGATGGGGTTGGAAACCCCCTATCATACTAGGGCATGAGTCCCCCATACTCCTTGCACTGATTGAGTGGAACCCTGTATCATACTAGGGTGTGGGTCCTCTATCAACCTACTATGTGGTACTCCCCAATCATACCATGATATGGGTCCTTTATAGGGTATTTTCCACCTAAAATGTACAACATAGTGAGATAGTGTGGGTTCTCCACCTATTGAGTTGTATTGCTATAATGCTTTCGTGTGGGTCATTTAATCCTCATGTTGTAACAACTTTCATTCTAAGGTGTGGGTCCTCAGATCCATGAGTTGTACACAATATCATTATAGGGTGTTTATCCTCTATTTCATGAGTAGTTCCCCTACCATGCTAAGCTTTGGGTCCTTGATCCACTTAGTAGTACCCCTTTAATGCTAGGGTGTATGACTTAGATCTACTCAGTGGTACCCCTTTCATTCTAGGGAAAAGGTACATGATCTAATGAGTTGTAACCACATGTCTCACTTGGTCATAGTTCCAAGATTAGATATTCTTACCCCTTGACTATGTAGTGTGATGGTGAGGTGTGGTTCCTCCATGTAAATACATGTGAGGTCATAAAATATGCATGACTTGTGATTGTGTGCCCCCATCTATGATGAATTTTGATGTAGTTTTGGTCCAACACATAGATTATGGTGAGCTATGTGGGATGAATGTTCAAGAGAAATTACCCCTCTACTATGGAGTGAAGTTGAAATGTGTGGGTTCTCCACATGAATTTCTTATATGGTTGTGATTGATGTTGGGAATCAGTAACAGTCCTTTGTTTTTTTTACATTGAATAATTGTCCAAAGTTATTATTTAACAATGTATATTCCCTTTCTCTATCATTTGGTATTTTTTACATGGTCATATGTATATTTTGGATTTTGGTTCCCCTATTTCATTGGGTAAATCTGATATTTTTTTCATCACTCTATTTCTCCCCTCTCGGTTCTCATAGAATTGTAGTGGGTATGTATATAATCAACCCTTCATGGGATTTTACTACATATGATGTGACTTATATAGATGATAGGAACATCAAAAATTTAATATGGTGGATCATACTAGTACTAGGGTGAATTGGCTGCCTTCGGTGGTTAGACGTTGAGATCTGGGTTTCGGCTCTCTTCAAAATTTATTTTTCCAATTACAAAAATGTAGGGACTTCATTTATAGTTGGGCATGTTGTTTTGGCCTATACAGTTTTCTTATATAAATTCATACTCTGGTTTATTCCCTATAACAAATTACATGAATGGATATACTCTACAATATTCCAGTTTTTATTCTATTCCTCTACAATATTTTATGAAGTGGGTTGGGTAAATATGTACATCTACTTCATGAAAATGCCTTCCATTTTATTTACACCTTCTTAGAATTTGTCTCTATCCCCAAAATTATTAGAGGAATTCATGGTTTTTTTATGTATTTAACTTATGGAAGACATGTTAGCCTCGATGTGTTTGGCCGTGACAATTTTATCACATCATTTTGTTATTGAGTTGGTGTTTGGGTTAGATCCATGATGATTATAGGTATATGATCATAGGTAAATAGTGTTATAGTGTATTGAGTGTGAAATTTATGTTAGGGAATCCAATATTAGGGTGGTGTACAATATATCCATTCACAATGATTGTTACTACCTTCATATCATCTTAGTATATCAAGACATTGGTTGAAGGGATCACACGATACATGCATCATATATGATTTTACCCTTTGAATTTTCTTCTTGAGTTATATCCCCATATATATGCTTTTTGAACATGGAATGACTTCAAAAGTTATTATTTGTCATAAAAATGTGAATGGGTAAATATTTTGGGGTAGTTTCATAATGATGAATTTTTTAGAGACGAGGTTACAGATAAGGGACTCTTTGATGAGGTGTATTCTATCGGAGTTCACAAATCTGTGCTAATAGCTTTTGAGAAGCCCATAGAACCTTCAGTAGATCAGGTGGATGACCTTCCACATGTTGATCAGTAAGAGTATCTAGATTTATTGGATGATGGTGCATGTAGTATTATAGAACTAAATGACTTAATTTTGGATGAATGATAAGGTTTCATGTTGAGATACAACCTTCGGTAGTTCTGGTTTGGCTCAAGGTGATTTTATACTTTTTTTAGTATGTTCAGACACAAACAAGCTAGATGGTTTCACATGGAATCGATGTTCTTCATGAAGCAGAATTTATTTTTGGTGGTACAATAAGAATATGAACAATTATCTATTGTTCATTGAGGTTACTATAAATAGATATTTCATAGTCTTATGGTGATTATATTTCCCCCTTCTTGTGTGGTTGGGTACTAAAACGATCCTCTATTGAGGATACCCTACTAGGATAGGAAACCTCTTGATAGTTTCCCTATTGGTGAGAAATCTACAGATTCAAACATGGAATTGGTATAATCCTATGGTAGAGATGTTTAATGTGTATTCAAACATGCACTAATGAGGGATGCATCCCCCACAAAGATACATCCTTATTATAGGATACCATCCTATGCAGGTTGCATAGTACCACACAACCAGATTGATTTATAGGTATGGATGATGAGGTACTTTGAATTATGTGTCTAGGTTAGGTTGGAAGACTAATTTGTTAGATATGGACCTAGTTTTATTGATTAGGAATGCATGGAAAAGTATGAGCTTCTGGTTGAAAAGTATTCTCGAATAGAGGCCCGAGTATGATTCATGGTGTAACCTATTACTTCACTTCAAATGTTGTAGTTTTAGAAAATATATATGAGTCCATTTTCTCCAGATAGTTTATCCTATTTGAGGTATTTTTATAGCACCTAATGCTTTTGTTTGACCCATATTCATGGATGATCTAATAGAGGGGATTGTAGGTCACACCCTTCAAATAGCAGTGAGACCCAAATCTTGAGGAGAGAGTTAGAGATAATCTCACATTAAATTTTTTTGTTGTCCTAGTGGGACCCTAAAATGTACTTTTTAATATGGAAGGGTTTTTTTCTATCTATTCTCAATTGTTTGTTTTGGGAATAGGGTGTGGTGTATCCACATTGTTGGGAAATGTTTTCACTTCATCAGAGAGAATGAAACTAGAATAGAACAAGATGAGTTCAATCACAGTATTTTTAACCAATTACTCATAAATTGGATGGTGTTACCCATGGATAAGTCAATGTTATGATCTATTATCTTCTTATAAAACTGGTGTATTGTGAGGGAGTCTTCATTAAGAACATATCAGGTTCGCCTCCACCAATGGAAAACAATTCCATATAGACTTTCAGCAATGACATATTTGGGAACTTAGGTTGTATGACCTCATCGAGCTATGAGAGAAAGTTGTGAAGTTGGAGGATCTATAGAGGCAAGGCTTAATAAGACAGAGTGTGACAACCATGGTCTCCCTATGATGTATTCCTTAGTGGAATATGATATATTTAGGTTAGGGGAGGATATAAAGCACTTGAACTAGGTGATGAACATAGATAATTATCCACCCCAAGAATCTATGTCTTCTACGACCAATGGATTTGGGTGAAATGGTTCTTTTATTTATACCTCAGGATAGGTTATCACATGATATGGGTTTGACAGTAGGTTTTTCCAAAGGTGGACTTTTAAAGCCTCCATTTTTACATATATTAGATGGACATATCATATGATGTATTGGAAGCCCCTATAGTAATGAGAAAATTATGAATTATATCCTCAACTACCCTTGGGTTTGATTATATTAGTCCATTTCATTTGTACCAACCTATCAATGATGTCTGTGAAGATGCACACAAGACATGTGAGGATGGATTTTGGACATCCTCCATGATCACCAACATCATGGGGAGCTCTCATAACATCGGTTCCGGAATCTATAGTTCCACATATAGGGTTATGAATTCTTATACATAGGGATGAGAACGGTCTCAAATAATGTTGATGATATTATATCTTGAGAGAAACCCATGGGTGTCAGCATAAAAATTGATTCTTATAAAAAAGTTTCCATTGAATATTTTCGAGTAAGGTTATGGATATGTAAACCTCTTTCTATTATCCCTTTTGGGGAAGGATGTTGAAGCGCATATACAATTCATATTAGTTTCCCCTCAACTTTTTTATTGATTTAGTAAGGTACAAAATGGGTAAATTTTTTTGTGATGTCATGCATGACCAAATAGCCACTAGATAAAATCTCGGTGGATTTCTTATCATTATGAGGATTGAAAATATCACCAATCATATTGAGTGATTAGGTGAGGAGGATGTTTAATTCCTTGAAAAGTACATCTATGGGTGGTGAAGATGTAAAAGGATTCATTGGAATAATTTTGGCAGTCAATGATGATGTAGCATGTTGAAAATTTGTATACTCTTGATGTATCACCTACATATACACCAAATCATAAGTGTTAGGTGGAGTTATAAAATGGGATAGTTTTTCTCTAGTTATCATGATAAATATTACATGATTGATTATAGGTCACGATGCAACTTGAGTGACTATAGACTGACTCACCAAGTTATCCTAATTCCAAAACACCTAAGGGAATAATTATTCAAGTGTTTGATAAGAATGTACAGGCCAAAGGTAGTCTGGCTTCATCCAATTCCATCGATGATTGTTTTTACTTGCGTTTCATGAATGAAATCATGATTATAAAGAGAATGCATAGAGCCTTGGGGGAATCTGATGCAATTGAGCATGTTGTTCCTACCCAAGGAGGATGACCATATAGAGGGGACCTCTCAGGTTATATAGAACATTCTTTGGGTATTCATATTCATTATGGATCATAATTGGGAAGATCCTCTTCCATGTGACTAGATAAATTTTCGTAGATGTTTAGGAATACGTATAAGTCACCAAGATAAATTGATACTGTAGACGCCAGAAAACACTCAAATACTGGATAAGGATTCAAAACGACAATGCGAAGTCATATTCATATTCGGGGACCTGGTCTGATGGTCCTTGAGGAGTAATGAGAAAGAAAAACCTTGGTGCGTTAAAAAATTATGCCCTGTGCGGAATATTCTTGGATTGATGGGAGTTTTGCGGAGTGCGAGTGAAATGTTTCACTCCCCCACCTCACACAGTGTACATTTCATGCTGACCCCTACGGCGCACAATTATTTCACATCAACCTGATTTTTACACCCCCGAATGCCTATAAATAGAAGGAGACCCCTTTGACTTCTAGGCTGTAGAATAAGAACTAGCTCTCGTGAACGAAATTCACCTTTCATGCATGCAATGATGGATTTTAGGTACAGTTCTTTTCCCACAATTTCACCTCGGGGTCCTCCTTCATGTGAGATCCCCTTGGTTTAAGACTGAATTCCAATCCCTTCAGGGTCCTCCCCTTGCACGCAATCCCTTCCACTTGCGTGCAGGCCTGCCAATTGCACGCAACCTCTCCCAATTGCGCGCAATTAATACTCCTTGCATACAATTATTTATATTTGCACGCAATTCCAAGGCTCCATTTATGTGCGATCCTCGCTGATTTTGTGCAAACCCAGTGTTTTTCATACAAGGCTACTTATTTCACGTTCAAGCATCAAAGGGTGTGTGCAACTCTCCGAGGCCCCTCAACTTGGTTCTCCTCGGCTACATCTTCACTTGTGTTCCCCATACTCCATGGGAATACCTTTGTACGAGGGTCCTATTCTCTTCTTATTTATGTCATTCGTGGGTGCATCTCACACCCTAGGCATCCAAATTATACACCGTTTTCTGATATGACCTTCTAGGCTTGTACAATGTAACTTCAATGTCCCTTGGATGGTTCTTCCCATTGCGTTAACTCGCCTCATGATTAATCGCATAGGCACACTAATGGCTATTACTTCATCACATAGCCATGCTAACATAAACCCATTGATTGATTACTCCATGAGACCCCCTCACCACGACATTGTCGATGCCATACCTTCTACAAGGAGCAGGGGGTACCAGTTATGTAAACACTTGGGGTGCGGAGCACACCCACTTCGTCCAAGCTTCAGGATGTTAAACTGCTAAGAACCGTCGTCCTCAGTACATGATGTTAAACTATGACCTCATTCATTGCTTCTCATGTAGAGTCCCCTTCGTTGGACATTATCCACACCCACTCATCATATCGGGGATGGGATCACCTCTCACAGGGGATGGTATCCTCCTTATTGGAGTGGGGTTTGTCTGCGGGAAAGGGTAGCCACCTTGTTGTAAGCCCCTATCATTCCTTACAGGAGGAAGTATCCCTACTCCTCCTTTCATCTTCGGTCCACAGGGCTAGCAAAGGGAATGGTGGGAACTGGGGTCCTCCTTTCTTCGGTCCAATGTCCCTCTCCAGCTGCGCTTTGTCACCTTGAGCCTCCATCCTAGAGTAAGCCCCGACTTCTCGGGTTGGGGACCACGCATAAGCCCCTGTTTCCTCTCTAGGCCACCTCAAAGTGTAAGCCCCAACCCACATTCCAGATACTCACCTTTCACAACGTGATCGTTAGGTCCAAGATACCTGTTGTTTCTCACACTAAGCACGACTCATCTGGGCTTAGAGTAAGCATCGACCATGAAAACATCACAGACTACGTGGACTTTGATCCATGTCAAGGCAAGGTATGTTGAAAGCCTCCAGAAGGTCAAGCCCACCACCCAATAGTTCTGACCATACTCTCGTCGGCTCACCAACACCTTCAGACACCTCAGAGTGTAATCCCCATACCCATCCTGAACGATGGGGATTTTGATCCATGTCAAGTCATGGTACGTAGGAAGCCTCCACGAGGTTCAATCCCAACAACGCCTTGGGCCGCCTCAGAGTGTAAGCCCCATAACCAATCCTGAACTACGGGGACTTTGATCCATGTCAAGGAATGGTACATAAGAACCCTCCATGAGGTTCAAGCCCAACAACACCTTGGGCCGCCTTAGAGTGTAATCCCCATACCCATTCCCGAACTACCAGGACATTGATCCATGTAATGTTATGGTACATAGAAATCCTCCATGAGGTTCAAGCACACCACCCGGTCATTCTGACCATCCTCATTTTAGTTCCCCAACACCTTGGGATACCTTTGAGTGTAATCACAATACCCATTCCCGAACTACAGAGACATTGATCCTTGTCAAGGAATGGTACGTAGTAATCCTCTTTGAGGTTAAATCCCAAAAACACATTGTGCCGCCTTAGAGTGTAAGCCCAATAACAATTACGGAACTACGGTGACTTTGATCCATGTCAAGGCATGGCATGTAGGAAGCCTCAAGGAGGTAAAATCCCACCAATCATCAGCCCTGATCATCTCTGTGGCATTGTGCCAAGCCCCTCTCCACATAAACTACGAGGACTTTGATTCCCTGCCATGGGAATATGTAGGAAGCCTCCATGAGGTTCGAGCCCATCACTGCTATTTCATCCTGATCACTCCCTTGAGTCCATGTGTCTCAAGAAGCTGATTCCCCAACCCGAAGGTTCTACTTCTTCTAGCTCCTATCCATGCATCCATTCTCCTGGGTTGTCTCCTCAGTTGTCCCATCATCTCGTCAAACTACACAGACTTTGATTCCCTTCCACGGGGATACATAGGAAATCTCTTCGAGGCTGAATCCCAAAACCATTTTCACCCAAAGACGGTTTCATATTATTCTCCATCCAATTCACAGAACAATCCATCACCCAACCTGATCCTCACCCGGGCTGCCACGTCTCAGTGGAATAATTCCACCCCATTACATGTTCCGTTAAGCTGCTTTCGGGAAGCCACCCACGTCTTGGACCCAATATCGGTGTTCCCTCCCGGGGGTTCCTCCATCTGATTCACTCTAATCTGTGTTCCGATCAATATGATCTGTCTCCTCTGGACATTAAACATGAGGCATACCTTGTGTTAAACGATGGAAGTTAGGGAAAATCTCAAATACATGCCCAAGGCATACGATTCACCATGTTCGATGTGGGATTACTCGGGCTTCCGCTCCCTCAAGAAGCCCTATAATAAGGGACAAAAGACAAACACACCAATCCACCAGGGTCAAGACATGCCAGTGATGCCCAAAGTGACTACTCCCCTAACTGATGTTTTCTAACCTGACTGTACCCCTTGGAATGTCCTTATAGTTTTAGTTTAATTAACTGGTGTCCATGATGATATGGCATTGGGAAGAGTTTCATGAACAATGTATTATGTATATGAGGGAGACCTGAACTAAATGAATTTCTTCGGGGAGGAATCCAATGATGGAAGAACCGACATCCCATCATCCTATTTCGACCAAGGAGTAGAATTCCTTAAATAAGGAGCATATGCCGCCCAACATTGGAAAGCATTAATGTGGGGTACTAGGTGCGCATCCTCAATGTGACGGATGCACGTGCCCCTGTGAAAGTGTCGGAAACAGAAATGGTGAACCTGAAATGAAGGTCATCTCTTTAATATGGAGACTAGTAGCATTAGAATCATCATTGTATTTTCATTTCACAAGACCCTTCCATCCGGCACAAGGTCCCCCCAGGAAAATTGAAGGCCTAATGTGAAATTTTCCAGATGTTGGGATAGTCAGGACATTGAACATTCTATTATGTGACATTGTTAGCGTGGATCCCCCTTACCGGCCACAGAAGATGGAATGGTGCTAGGGAACTGGTTGTTGATATATATTTCTGTTATTATTAATATGTTCATCTCTTGGGATTCATGAACCATGTTGTCACAACCGGAACTCAATCAACACCAGCCCACCGATGCTGGGGTAGGGGCAATACTGGTGCAGCGAACCTGTGGGGTTATTCCTCTTCCATGAATTCCTCAACCTCCATGACTGATGGGCTCCTTTGCCCCCTCTCCCCTTAGGAAATTATTCAGAGATGGGTGATTAATGACCTTGTATGTAGGTACGAGGAGGAAGGGATCATCCCCACCATGGATATGGCCCTCCTAGATCTAGAGTAGGTCGCGCTTCGCCGTCAACACCTCCCCCAAGTGCCGGCAGGGCGACGCTACTCCACACCCCAAAATATAATCATTTCAGGAGCTTGTACCCAGAATGCCTTAACAACTCCCTACCCTACACCGATGAGGTAGGCGTTCGGGTCGGCCCGATCGAAGTCCTGCTCCATGGGCTCCTGATGTGGGCTCCCACTAGGCTGTATCATCGGTGTCGTCCGGTTCCCTGATCCAAGGAGTAGGTAAGCCACATGGCTGCACCACTAGCTCTATTTCATCTAACCCTGTCCCAGCATCAGGCACAAATGGAAGAGGATTCCTACTATGGAGGGTCAACATTAGCGACTACTGTGGCTCGAGCGACCACAGACTCATATCCCTAACTCCCTGCATAGGTTTAGTAGGGCAGTTATACTCCCAGCCTGTATCGGTGCCCCAACTGCCCCACGGGCAGGCTGGGTAGACTCTATCAGTTTCCGACATAGGCGATGGCCGCTGCGGACAAATCCGCAGCATTTCCACCCAGTGCGGAGGCCCACTTCATACCACTACTCCAGAAGGGGCGGGCCCTCCATGCTTCCAAACTTGGCTTGGAGGTCTTCCTTGTTCCTCCTTCATCCCATGAAAGGGTCTCCCCCAGGACAGCAACACTACGTATAGGGGTCTCTCCGGCACTCACTACACTGGGTACGGGTTCACTCCCCCTACTACAGAACGCAGGTATGGTGACATTGCAGGTCCGGTCACTCACCAACATGGAGGTCCTCCCCATGTCCCCGTGCCTGATGGTGAAGGTCCTCATCGCCCCAGTGATTGAAGTGGTAGATTACAGCATCTCTTCACCAATTCCAAGCATGGTGGTTCTCCCCGTGTCCCTTTCGACATCTGCCCTGGTGCTACTCACACTGCGGCCCACCCTAGCGGGAGCTCTCTCCACCCCAACACCGGTCTGGCCAAAGGACCTCCTCATGCCGGAAGTGGGCCCTGCCACAAAGAGCCACCCATGGGTATGAGAGCTGGTGGTCACTGCCACAAGAGGAATTCTGGGGAGGCCGGACATGGATCAAACTAGTTCGATTATCAAACTTCGAGGTGGAGTATGCCTCAGCACTGGTGCCCTCTCCTCAGTCCTCCAAGTTAAGGGATGGGGATGGAACAAGGCATATTGGCCTCTTCCTCCCAGAATGAGAGGTCCATAGGATCCATGTCTCCCTTCAAAGGTATATCTAGGAGGATGAGAGCCTGGAAGGTCCCTTGGGACTAACCATGTAGTCGCCACCGTCTTCTCTAGAAGCACCCCTGTCTCGGATAGAGACTACAGAGGGCTATTTTGGGGGTCAATGGCGGAAGAGTTGTGGCATGGTCCACCATTGAATAATTCTTATGTTGTATTAGGTGCCTTGGTATCTGGTCTATCCTATCATGATATAGTGTCCAAGTTGCTACAATCCGCAGAGGACATCCCATGATTCGGCGGCCAGTCAGCCCGCTCACCGTATTCTCCGCCAGCCAGCCCACCGTCCTAGTGGTCTGCCTCAGTGTGGATGCCAGTTCCTCAGCCACCCACAGTAGATGAGTGGGGAAATCAATGAATGGACCATGAATCTAATTTGAGGAGCTTCTAGTCTTTCCTCACATTAGGCCACTTCCCTAATAAGATTTGGCTGATCGCATGACCAATGTTTTGTGCGTCGGAATCTCTCACCCAGGAGGAGATTGAATGTTTCTGCCAGAACCTCTGGGTGACTCACTTCTGTCATCACCACCATCGAGTGACTTATCCTAGTATCCAATTGCACCTTTAAGTCCTTGGTTAACAATGTCTTTTGGTTAACCAGGCTACACTCCCCGTGGACCTGCACCCCGAGTCACCTAGTCACCACAGGGCCCTCCAACAGCAAGGTGTTCAGAGTTTACAAGTACTCCTCATGGTTATTAAGGAGGCTACACCCAAGAACATGTCTATGGATGAGGGAAGTACACTTCCCTCCTCTTCAGTGCTATTCATCGGTAGCATGACATGTTAGGCGACAATGAGGACATGTCCCTGAGAAGAGTTGCAGTCAACCTAACCGATTTGTCAGGAGGGGAAAATGAGTTGGATCTTCATGATGGAAACATCCTCTATGAGGACATGCCATCTCTACTCGACCCATAGGCAAGGGATACTCGTCAGAAGAGGAACCTACTAGCTAAACCTCCACCCACTGAGGCATTGGTCCTCAACCATAATTCCGGTAAGGGAAAAGAGCACATCAAAGCGGCCAAGCACTCCAACCTGTATGCTTCAGCGTAGAAGATGGAGGAGGACATGAGAGGGACATATTGCACTTGAATCTTGTTGAGAAGTGGAAGTTGGTCATTGAACATCTGGAAGAATGTGTTGTAGAGCGACGACCTGACTACGGTAATACTAGGTTGGGGCAGTGGGAGCAGGAACGACTTCCCCTTAGTGTGCTGCCCACAAGAAACCTTGATCATTCAACACTCGCTGAAAGCGCAGAAGCTGTAGCCCATGGAAAGGAGGTGTGGTATGTCTCTCCAAAACTCCCAAATGACACAACAAACTATGGAACCCCGTTCGGGCTCCCCCAGCCTCCCCAAGGGTCGCTCCACCAGTTTCTATGCGAGCTGCTGAGCTTGCATACCGCATTTAAGAAATTGGAAACACGCTCGTGGTTTTGGATCCCTGTCAAGACAGGGACCCCCATCTAGATGATGCAATGGTGGCACTCATCGCCCACCTAGAGGCATTGGAAATGCGACAAGTGGCCTTCCCACCATATGGAAAGCCATATCCAACATGGGTGGATGATATGTCAGCGGAACTGGGATTTGGAAACCCCATCTTCTCCACATTTAATGGGACTGGGGACCCACTGTAGAACCTGTACCACTTCAAATCAAGGTGTTGGCCTATGTTAGAGACCCCAATGTAGCTGGAGCCGGCCATGATCTGCTGTTTTGTTCAAACACTGGAGGGGCCGACATTCGTTGGGTACAACCGGCTCCTCGTCGGATCCGGGACCAGCTGGGAGGACCTTCGCAAGTAGTTCCTTTACCAGATAAGCTCTACAACCAAGAAAACGAGCATTGTGTACCTCTTCAAGTGCACACAATGTCCTGATGAGTGAGTCACAGACATTATCGCCCGGTGGAAGTGGCTCACATACTCCCTTGACATTCCACTAACTCAGGAGTAATTATTGACGGTGTCCATGGGGAATTTCAAGAGGGAACTGGTTATCAGCCTGATCACTCAAAACTATCTTGGAGGGTTCTGAGTTTTCTCAGATATGGACCAGCGCCTCGAAGAAGCCGTACAGAAGGCCAGCAAGGCACGTCTGTTGCCCCATGTAATCCCATCATGGAGGGCCACCAGAGACGATCCCACCATGGTGGCCCAGATAAAGGCCCCCAGGCAGCTAGAATTACTACAAGTGGAGCCAACTCCGTAGCCCTATAGAGGTCCTCCCCCACGAGAACAGCTTCCAGCCTAGTAGCAACCAACTCAGAATCGGCAGGCACCTCCGTGTAAAGCGTCGCCACTGCCTAGGAGAGAAAATCTTGTTCCACCTCCTCATCAGGTTCCCCTGGCCACTCGTCAGGGTCAGGTTCCTATAGACCCCATTCTGAATAGAAGAAATCCAGCCTACTCGTTCAATGAGGATCAGGTCCCTTGTTACTTCCACAGCGCCTTAGAGAAAGGAATTGTACGACTGCCTGAGTGCAGAAAGCCAGACGGGGTGAATCTCACTGATTGCCCTAACTACTACCCTTATCCTCAGATCATGGGGAACACCCTAAAAAATACTATATTATCAAGGAATGGCTCTAAAACTAGATTGAAAAAACATAATCAGGATGGGCTTGACCCCATCACAAGTGGCGAGTGACTTTATAAGGCCAGACAATAGTAGAAATTGTGAAGGTGAGTGGCAGCAGGTTTCTAATAGTGGGTCCCAAAATTATAACAAATTGATGGCTCTCAAGACGGTCACCACCCCCATGGAATTATCGATGCACACCTGAATCAGTCGGAGCCTTCAGAAGCTGCATCCACCACTTCTGTATCATCATCTCCACCGGCCTCTTCCTAGAAGAGCAAGCATCAACGTCCTATGAAAAAGAAACCCGCCCTGCCAATGCCATCATCGTCCTAGACTCTTAGCGAATTTATGCCCCTAAGATGGGAATCCCTCCCAGAATCCACCCAGTACTGGATGAATTATCAAGGGACAATCATGTGTACTCTTCAGTTAACACCATGGAGTTGGTAAACTCTTATATGACTCCAGATGAGGGGCAGTGCCAGGAGAACCTCCCCAATGTCCCCAACTGATGCCAACGTCTGTGGAGCCACAACCATATTGGTCGTCAGGGCACATTAGTTGGCACCATCCGTAAATCCATGCATGCCATTAAGACCTGGCATCAGGCCCAGCGTAGAACCCATCATGCGCAACCTCCTCATCCGGTGTCGACAGGATCGCCTCCACAATGATTTATGCTACTGGATTAGGAAAACCCATTGCAGGAATGTTGCGACCATATTCTACCCACTACAGGCTGATCTCAGTCATCCATTCCTCATCCGGTAGCTACTTTCTGTGCTTCAACTAGTGAGTAGCAGGATATACCCACTACAAGTCAGTCGTCGATCTGGCCGGCAGGGCCCGCCATTCCTTCTATCACAGAGTGGCTCCCTGCAAGAAGAAGATCATGACTAGCATGAAAATATGACGTTCTCAAGCACCTCGTCAGCATCCCACTGAGTATTTCCATATTTTAATCCCTTTTCCTTTCACGAAATATACTTGAAGCACTCGCTGAGGCTTCAAGGCACCCCCTCCAGTTTGAGACGGAGGTAGCAGCTGCCGAGGCTTTCCATGCTGAAGTGTTTGGGAATGACGAATGCCATGCCATCATTTCATTCATTATAGAGGATGAAGGATCCCCCATATAGGGGCACATCCACCCACTGTACATCACCAGCCAATTTAATGGCTTGTAAGTTCGCATCTATTCCATTGACACATGTTCTAGAATTAACCTTATCCCGACATGGACATTGGGGAAGATAGGGTTTTCTGAAGATGACCTAACTCCCTATAATTTATGAATCTAGGGATACCACATGATAGAGAAGACCCTAGTTGGAAATATCCATTTGAAGACCTAGTTCGGTGGCCTAGTTTCCATCATCGAGTTCATGGTTGTCTCCCAGGACACCGCATAAAATCCACTAATGGGCAGGCGATGGCTCCACCTGCATGCGGTTGTCCCTTCGTCGAATCACCAATGCCTCAAGTACTACCTTAATGGTCGAGTGAGTGTACTTCAAAGTGATGAATCTCATTTCTCCTCTTGTGAATCCTACTACGTTGATGCCGACTATTACAAGAGAAAGTATTAATAAGTACATGAAAGTGATGTTGAGCCCATCACCGCTACGACTGACCCTTGGGCTGGCCTGAATGATGCCTACGTCTTCCTAATTCATCGGTTGGAGGCTATGACCCCCAATATGGGGCAATGTTTTGTCATTTATATGGAATGGGGGAAAAATTCTCCAAAATCCAGGTGGCGTCTGAAGATCACTTCGTATTCTTATCAGAACTAGGCTTTAGTGATCCTGGAGCCTCCCACTCCCATCAGGTATCGCGACGTCTGGCTCATGGAAACAGTAGTACGCCATACATGTTTGTTCCGTCTGGCTTGAATATGGCGGCTCCAACTGAATCGCCACTACTTCTTTGAAATTATCATGTGTGGCCCCTTGGTCTGGAGACCAGATGGGATCGGGTCGACAACCTTCGTCACTATGGTCTCGGCAGTGCTGGGATTCCCCGATGCAATAACTACTACATCACAAGCTAGTACCAGCCTCCCATCGGGGTTTGGTAACTCAGAAGAAACATCCCCCGTAGAGGATTCCTCCCTAAGTGGAGAAGAGGATATAGGGAACTCCCGTTGACTTTGAAGAAGGAGTCTCCTCCATGGCTAATGAGGTGGTACATGAAAACCTTGGAAGCGAGGTAGACACGAGACCCACATTGATTAGTGCATCCATGCCCCCCGAGGAGCACCATAGGTACATAGAAATCATTAAACAACATTTTGACATGTTTTCCTATAGTCACGATGAGATTCCAGGACTAGATCCTCAGGTAGCCATCCACCGCCTTGGTCTCCCAACAAATCATCATGGATTCAAACAACCTCCAAGAATGATGCACCCTTCTCACGATTCCATGGTCGAGGCCGAAGTTGACAAGCTCACCAGGGCCAACTTTGTTAAGGAGGTACAGTAACCCAAATGGATGTCCATAATTGTACTAGTTAGGAAATAGAACACACATATCAGAGTTTGTATCGACTTCCACGATCTCAACCGCCATTGTCCGAATGATTATTTTCCCCTTCTAATGACAAAATTGTTGATTGATGCCACGATAGGGTCCCAAACCCTCTCCTTCATGGATGTTTAATCCGGATATAATCAGATCTGGATATCCCCCAATGATGAGGATTCCGCAGCATTCAGGGCCCCCCAAGGTACTCTCTGTTACCTGGTCATCCACTTCGGCTCGAAGAATCCAGGTTCCACCTACTAGCGGGCCATGCATCGAATATTCAAGCCAATCTGTGGTACATTGGTGTATTGCGATATTGATGATCTGGTGGTCAAATCTTTCTAGAGGAAGGACCATCATAAAGACCATAAGAATGTGTTCAAATCCCTCTGTTCCTGCCACCTGAAGATGAATGCATTGAAGGATGCTTTCAGGGTCACCTCTCGAAGTTTGTTGGATTTTTTGTCAGGTACCGGGGCATCAAGATCGACCTAGAGAAGATCAATGCCATCAGCCAGATGCCTCCCCTGAGTAATATTCGGGATCTTCAAGGTTTCCAAGGAAACCATGCCTTCATATTCTGATTCATTGCAAATTTGGCTGGCAAGTGTATGCCCTTATCTTGTCTCATGAATAAGGGCACCGCTTACAAGTGGGAAGAGGAGTACCATACCTCCTTTGAGGAAATCAAGAAGAACTTGATCCAGACTCCAGTCTTGACGCGACCTATCTCCGAGAAGCCGCTGGTTCTCTCTATCACTACCCTGGAACAGTCCCTCGATGCCCTTCTTGCCCAGAAGAACAATGAAAGGACAGATAACTACCTCTACTACCTCAACCGCATGCTCCACAATATGGAGACCATATACTCCTCCAATGAGAAGAGCATCCTTGTGCTCGTGTATGCCGTACAAAAATTGTGGCATTACCTAGAGCACCACGAGGTACAACTGGAGTCTCGAGTAGACCCTTTCAAGTATATCATAATCTTCCCCATGTTCACTGGATGACTAGCGTGGGGGGCGGTAATACTCCATAAGTAAGACATCAGGATTGTGCCTCAAAAGGTTATCAAGGGATAAGCATTGGACGATTCCCTTACATCCCATCCAACTCTCACTGACCGGCCCTTGGACCGGGAATTTCCGGACTCGGAAAACCTCTTAGTCTATCAAGATGTCCCGTGATGGTAAATTAAATTTGATGGTGCCTCTTGGATCCCCACCGATAGGAGGATCAATGATCCTCGACTCAACAGAGTAGGTCTGGTTATCCTCTTTATTACCCCAGCACAAGCCGTTCTGCTATACTCATTCATGTTGTCAGAAGGATTCACTAACAATGAGGCAGAGTATCATGCCCTCATTACTGGCCTCGAGCAAGCCCTCAAGATCGATGTGCCCCATTTTCATGTAAAAGGGGACTCTAAGATAGTTATTAATAAGTTCAACGACGACTATGATGTCAGGAAGCCAGAGCCTGTACCATTTTTGGAGCACACCCTCTAGCTTGTTCCCTTATCAACCAGAGGTTACCATGTCCCTCGGTCATAGAATTGTCGAGCGGATGCTTTGGACAGCTTAGCTGCATTACTTGCAGAGCTTGAACTAGACAATTTTATTATCCATATGGGATATCGAATAGTCATAGCTCATGTTACCCCAGATGGCGATGATGGCCCACAGGTAAGTCATCTTACCATATGTGCCTCTATGTCAGGACCCTCGGGTCATCCAGAGGTAGTGAACAAAATGATTGCTGATTGGAGGACACCCTTGGTTGAATACCTCTAACATGATAATCTCCCATCAGACTGGGCTAAGCGAGAGCGAATCTGACACTGTGCTTTACAGTTTACCCTCTAGAGTGGTCCTAGTCTTTAGCCAATCCTCTATATGCACGGGTTTTATGGTGTTCTACTCTATTGCATTCAGGGGGTTGAGATTCCACAAATCATGCAAGAGGTTCACACTGGTTCCTGTAGTTCCCATCAGGCTGGCCCAATCATGGTTCACCGAATCAGGAGATTATGGTATTTTTGGCCCTCCATGATCCACAACAACATCGAGTTTTCCAACAGGTGCCATGTGGGAAAAATTCATGATAACTTTGTGCATCGGCCCCTAGAGCCTCTCAACCTTACCATGTACTCTTGGACCTTTGTAGTCTGGGGATTATATGTCTTATGACCAAATCTGCTGGCAACGGCTCGCCAATGACGATTTATTCTGACCGCTACGAGTTTCATTTTGAAGGGGGTTAAGGCAATTATAGTAACACGCTGAGATTTTATGATAAATATTCTTTTTAATTTCATTTATGTCTTGTTTTGTACACTACACCAAATGGATCTTGTACTACATGCATCCCTGACTTGGCTTGCATTACATGCAACTGCGACCTTGAACGATAGCGTATATTTTACGCAATACCGAGTTTTACTAAACAACGATATGTTATATAAACTAGCCATAATGAATTGTAATACCCACTTTTTGAAACTTTATTTTTCAAAATGGACATCATTTTTGGATTCGGAATATCAAAATTAGCTTAGGGTGAATTTTTGGTATTTTTCTAAAAACATTCAATTTTTGATGAATAGTAAAAACACTAGGTTACTATTTAAAAACCGAATTTTTATGTAAATAATTATTTGTTTTATTTAAATTTAATTTTTGACAAAATGGATACATAATACCTATATATGTTCAATGTAATTAACTGGAGTAATTTTATAATAATTTTAGACATATAAAAATTTTATTGAACTTTTCACCGTCTTTTACCCACCTCCTAGGAGAGTTTGAAAATTTACATAAAACTTAATTTTACGGCTTCTGTGGGTGGAATTTCTAAAATTTGAGACTCAGAATTAATATCATGTTGTAAAATGTGGTTCAATAAGAAAAAATAATTTTTGGTGAATAGTAGCATTTTACATTTATTTACCACGGTAAAAAGTAAATAGGGTAATTAAGGGTAAAAATAATAATATTATTACTCTAACACATGTCCTAATTCTATTTGATAAGTTTAATTCGTCCAAAAAAAACCTTGGGAATAAAATATTACCCTTCAGGTCCACTTGGATTAGATTAGGACAATTATTATTATTTTATATAAAGAATAGTTAAAATAGTTAAAATCAAAGTTTAATAACTAAAACATTTTTAATATATGGATATAAAAAAGATAAATTCGAATATAAATATTCATTAGAAAGCTAAAAATATTTCCAACATAATGGTATTTTATTTATAATTTTTAGACATTAAATAATTTAATTTATTTATGACCCAATGATAATGCATTAATTACCTTATTAATGAAATATTAACATAATTGATGTTATACATACCCAAATAAATGTAATTTTAGACTTTTTATGAATTAAACTAATTTTATAGGTTAATATGACATGTTAGTATTGATTTAATATACTTTTTCTGAACTAATAATGCTGTTATGATTTTCACAAAAATCAAGTAACAAATAGTGTCAAAATTGACATAAAATAGTTTTTAAAAAAAATATATTATATTATTAATTGTTATTTTATTCTTTAAAATCTAAGGTTCGGACAAATGACTTATATAAGGTTATATATATTAATAATTAACCACTTGGGGTTATATTGTCTTGTTATAGTTTGTTTATTAACCATATAGTGTATGAAAACAAAAAGACACGATAAAAGTTAAATTATTAAACATATAGTTAAATCTAAATGGTAAGGAAAAAATAGTAACCTAAACTTATCTAAAACCTATTGGTTGAGATTAGTTCGACCCATCCCAACCTTAGCATCTAAATAAATAAATTTGGAGCAATTAAAAACCAAATATGACTTATTATAAAATAATATTTTATGTTCTCCTAAGGTTCCCCTCTCCTCCCTTACAAAAAGGGCACCCCTTCCCTCTTCACTTCTCAACATTTTGGGCCTTTAAGCTCAGTAAAACCCTTCCAATTACTCTTCCAAACAAATATATTTAAATCATAGAGGTTCTGGTATTCTCAAAATACCAACTGTAGTGCCCTAAGATGAAGTTTAAAGGAGGTGTGTCGAGGAAGAGGTAATATCTTCTACCGATTCTTTCATGTTTTCTTTCTTCTTCAACACATTCTTCATTAGTTGTTTCATTATAAAGTAATAACATAAGTATCACTAATATACTGATATTTTATTATAAATATGAAACAACACCTTCACACCTTCTATCCATCCTACGGAAATCCAAATCACCGCGCGTGCGTACGTACGGAATACCATCTCCACGCCGTGGTGTAATCATTTTTTCCACCACCACCTTAATTGGATTGGTATAATGATGTAATGAATAACTATATAGGGTTATTATAACATCATTATCTTTCTAAGATATAATATCATCCAATATAATTAAATTCAATAATTAAGGGAACGATATGATCGCTCGTGCGTACATACGGATTACCGTCTCCACGACTTGATGAGATTCATTATCCATGATAACCATTCAAGAATGATTATCATGTATATATACTGAATAAAAATGAAATATAGGACCTGATAAATCTATTAGTTTTATGTATATATATATATATATGTCATCTACTTACTTTCATTCAAGTCAACAAGGAAAGGAAAACAACAATCATGCGTACGTACAACCTACCGTCTCCATGAACGGTGTATTTCACTTCATTTATCTATCTATATATATGCTGAATATGTAAGACATATAAATCATTATTTACATTCATGAAGTATGTAAATAATTATATAAGTAATTATAATATTAAGAACAACATGTCCAAACAAGTACGATAATAAAACGATTTTAACCAAAACACTGCTTTAACGTGGAATTTACAAATGTACGGGTAATATAAAGTCATAAGTCAACCATATATGATATAATAACAATGAATATGATTCTGTAATAAGTAAATGACATTATTTAAATCCTTATACAGTATGTTCAGATACATACGAAGCATATCAGATATAAGGCAAGGGATAATTATTCCAATCTCATTCTTATCTGAAATTGTTTCTTCGTAAGTATTTACTGGGGTTATATTTTTCATCCATGTCCATAAAAATGTTTTAATAATGTGTTTAATATTATTCCATGTATGTTTAAAGTCATTTTTACCCATCTTGACTTTTATTTTGTGTTATGGAATGAATCTTTCTTTTTTTCCATATGTAGTACCTTTTGAATTTTCTGTTAAAAGTACGAGGAGAATGTTTTCTTTAACTTATACGGCATGAACATATTTGTACGATTTTATAATACCTTATTTTCATGAAGCTTAATCTACATGATTTCATTACTATTTTCAACAAAAATCCTTTTCTTTTAAAATTGGATGGTATTTTGAGAAAAGAAAATGATTTTGAAGAATAAAGTGTATTTTACCCAAGAATTCATTTCATGTGTTTTATTAAAACCATTTTCCATCTATGATGACATTATTTTATATATGTATGTTTCAAGTATAATGTCTCTTTGATTTACATGGTTTCACTTTTCTTATGATGAAATGATATCCATTTGTTTTATATGGATTATGTTATGATGGGATGATGTTTTTGAAACCCATCTTATTCTTTGGGTTATAATGAATGATTTGGGATTATTTTGCGGCACAAGTAAGAATGATTTCATTATGAGATGGGTGGGACCTATATATCCCTCCAATTCATTGGGTAATGATTTATATCTCAGTATATAGACATGGCTATAATGGTAAGGTAATCCGGTTTAGTGTTACAGGACCGGAATGAGGAGTGAACTCAATTCAGAAAGGGACTTTGTCCACTATGATGGTCTTGGAAGAAATGTCTTGTCTACTATGAAAATCATATCATGTGCTTAATGTTTTTCCATAATTACATGTTCTATTACCATGCTATTTTATCGTGATTTATGTTATTTTATGAACTATTCCTTATGTACTGCAATGTTTTATGTCATTGCTCAAGATTTTGATGTTTACATTTTATTCCCATGTTTTTACATTCAAATGTTTATGGATTGTTTTATGTTCTCTATGTTTAAACTTACTGGGTGTTTGAGCTCAACCTTTTGTATGTTTTCTTTTCCCCAGGATATAATGAAATGTTTTATGAAAGAAAACAAAAGGGGATGATCTTTATGTGAGACATTGAAGATCTTTCACCATGATTAGAAGATTATGTTCCGAGTTTCGAAAGACAGTAAACTATTACGGTCCTTCAGTGTTTGTTTTTGTTTTGTATTATGTATTGCGCAAAATTAATATAATTTCCATGTATTTCAAGATTTGGGTCTCTACAGTTGGTATCAGAGGTTCGATTTAGTCAACCTTTGGAAACTAGGAAGCGAGAACTTTAGTGAGATCCCTAGAGATATTTCTAAGGTATGTCTAGGGATGTCCTTAAAGTTACGTATAAGTATGGGTTATAGCTTTCTAATTATGGTAACGTTATTAGAATTAATCCTAAGATGTTAGATATTGATGTTACTCCCCCTTGATTATGATTTTGGTCTATCACACTATTCATTTTGGGTTTTAGAAAATGGATGGAAACCTGAAGATTCACGATAATGGAGGATATGATGGACAACGGAATGATATTCTTCATGAGAAACCAAATGAAATTAGTTCTAGAAGTCCGCATATCGTTATTATGCCTAATCAGAAATCTCATAATATGATCAATAATCTCACCATTGGTATGTTTCCCAACTCAGCTAATAAGATATAGATGGAGTTTCATGATGATCAGAGAGGAAAGAAAGTTAAATTTCCCTCATGTAAATCATGTGGGAAGAGGCATCAAGGAGAATGTTTCAAAAGAACTAGAAGATGCTTTGGGTGTGGAAAAGAAGGACACAAAGCTAGTAATTTTAAAGGAAAAGGTTCAGTTAACACCATGGACAAGGATAACGGTATTGCTAAGACATCAACAATGGATAAGTGTTCTAAATGTGGAATGTAAGGGCATTATACAAACTAATGGCCTATGGGAAAATCTCATAAAGAGAATCAATATGGTCATATGGGTACTATTTATGTGGATGATGATGAAGAGACTACAAATGATATATGAGATGGAAGACATGATGAAGCTTAGTCAGTGGTTTAAGAAGGTTGTTTAATAATTGTATGTTTATCAAGAATAATGTATGGTGCTATAGAATAAAAAAAATCTAAGGATTGTTACACTGTTGCCTTTGCTTGGGTTTTGAATGTATATGTTAAATGGTACCGGTAACCATGAAAGGATATTCAGATATTTTTAGAAAGAATCTAATATGGTCATAAATATTGGATAAAGAGATAATGAAATGTTTGATAATATTAATGATCTCATGACTAATATAAGGAAAAAGTGATATCATTGTTTGTGTACATAGAATTTTTGGTATTTTGGTATATGGAAAGAGTTACCTTGTGACAGCATTCATATTTTCACTATGGATCAAGATAATACATGATTAAGGTATTCACATGTTTGGAATGTGACCAACAAGATATATTGTATGATATATGGGAGATAAATTATGGTATTCACATTCTCGGTAGATGGAATTTCTAGTAATTTTTTTTCATTATACAATGAGCTTTGACAGAAGTATTTTGGATAAGCCTAAAGATTGGAATGAATTATGTTAGACAGAAGATAGTATTTTTAAGGCTATAACTCTTTTCTATTTTGTTGCAGGAATGTTATTATAATGTAGTTTTAGAAAAAAGGTACAACCTGTAGGACTGGCGACAACCCATCGTGTCAGACAAGGCTGTGGCAATCGAACCCACAACTGAAGTGCGACATGGCTTTATTTCCTACCACTGGCTTACAAGAATTACCTAGTTAGTAGAAACTAGTTTTATTAAGAATTATTATAGGTGAAGTATAAGTACATTTTTTGAATCATATAATATTAACCTCACCATATTTCGACTTATGTATATTTGATAACTTTTGCTAACCTTTTGTTTGAGACATATGGAATGACCCATCATTCTATCAGATGATCTTCTAACACTTCACGAATGAATAATTCAACTTCATCTCTTTAAGAGATGAAGTAGAAATTGTTCATGGAATGAACAATGGTTAGATTATACCGAAATAAAGTAAATATTTCTTCTAATTCAAATTCTTCATCTTTTGGGAAATCATCATGAAAACCAAAAATGTTGTCCTAGTGCCCCTATATCCGATGAATCAGATGGTACCTTAGATCATAAAAAATTAATGGTTTTGTGATCATTGGATTTTTCATAGTCATGTTCTCTACCACTCTCCATCAGAACTTGAGGGTTAGATTTCTCTTCCATATCGATATTTTCACCTATGTTCTCCTACGTGGAAACCCAGTGATTAGTTAATTTGGGTAACCGTTACATTTCATACTTTAATTTTTAAAGATATATTTTGGTATTCCTTTTTACGATGTGGGTTTCTATTAAATCTTTCGAGTAGTAATCCATTTATAACCCTGACAAATTTCGAGGGAAAAATAAATTTTAAGGGGGGTAGAATGTAACACCCTGAGATTTTATGAAAAATATTATTTTTAATTTCATTTATGTCTTGTGTTGTACGCTACACTAAAAAGAGCTTGCACTACATGCATCCCTGACTTGGATTTAATTACACGCAACCGCGACCTTCCACGATAATGTCTTTTGTACGCAATACCGAGTTTCAATAAACATAGATATGTTATAAATAATAGCCATAATGAATAGTAATACCCACTTTTTAAAACTTTATTTTGCAAAATGGACTTCATTTTTGGATTCAGAATATCGAAAATTTCTTAGGGAGAATTTTTGGTATTTTTCTGAGAACTTTCAAATTTTGATGAATGGTGAAAACACTGGGTTACTATTTAATAACCCAAATTTTATATATATAATTATTTATTTTATTTAAATTTATTTTAGGACAAAATTGATACATAATACCTATATAAGTTCAATGTAATTCATTGGAGTCCTTTTATAATAATTTTAGACATATAAAATTTTTACTGAACTTTTCACTATCTTTTACCCACCTCCTAGGAGAGTTTGAAAATTTACATAAAACATAATTTTATCACTTCTGTTAGTGGAATTTCAAAAATCTGAGAGACACAGTTAATATCAAGGAGTAAAATGTGGTTCAATAAGATAAAAATAATTTTTGGTGAATAGTAACTTTTTACTTTTATTTACCAGAGTAAAAAGTAAATAGGGTAATTAAGGGTACAAATTATATTATTATTACCCTAACATATGTCCTAATTCTATTGGATTAGTGTAATTATAACAAAAACAACATTAGGAATAAAATATTACCCTTTATATCCACTAGGATTAGATTAGGGCACTTATTATTATTTTATTTAAAGAAGAGTTAAAATAGTTAAAATCAAAGTTTAATAAAATATTTTTAATATAGAGTTATAAGTAAGATAAATTCGACTATAAATATTAATTAGAAATATAAAAATATTTCCTACATAATTTTATTTTATTTTTAATTTTTATACATTTAATAATTTAATTTATTTATGAGAGAATGATGATGCAGTAATTACCTTATTAATGAAATATTAACATATGTGATGTTATACATACCAAAATAAATCTAATATGAGACTTTTTAGGAATTAAACTAATTATATAGGTTAATATGACATTTTAGTATTGATTTAATTCAATATTTTCTAACTAAGAATTCTTTTATAATTTTCACAAAAAATAAAGTACCAAATAGAGTCAAAATTGACATAAAATAGTTTTTAAAAAATATATTATATTATTGATTGTTATTTTATTCCTAAAAATATAAGGATCGTCAAAATGATTATATAAGAATATATATATTAATAATGAACCACTTGGGGTTCGTTTGGATTGTTATAGTATGTTTATTAACAATATTGTGTAAGAAAAGAAAAAAACACGGTAAAAGTTAAATTATTTAACATAGAGTAAAATCTAAATTATAAGGACAAAATAGTAACATAAAATTTTCTAAAAACTATTTTTTTGAGTGTATTTCGACCCATCTCCACCTTATCTTTGAAATAAATTAATTTTGAGTTATTAAAAACTGAATAAGACTTTATTATAAAATAATATTTTAAGTTTTCCAAAGGTGCCCCTCTCCTCCCTTATAAAAAGGGCACCCCTTACCTCTTCTCTTCACACCCTTTTGAAACATTAAGCTCATAAAAACCATGAAAATTCCTCTTCAAAAGATCTCTATTTATATCATAGAGGTTCTGGTCTTCTCAAAAGACCAACTCTAGTTCCCTAAGAAGAAGTTTAAAGGAGGTGTGTCGAGGAAGAGGTAATCTCATCTACCGACTCTTTCAAGTTTTCCTTCTTCTGCAACTTATTATTATTTAGTTGTTTAATTATAAAGTAATAACATCAGTATGAATAATATACTGATATGTTATTATAAATATGAATCAACACCATTTCATCTTCTATCCATCCCACGGAAAAAGAAATCATTGCGCCTGTGTACATACAGAATATCGTCTTCACGCTGTGGTGTAATCAGTTTTTCCACCACCACCTTACTTGGATGGGTATAATGGTGTAATGAATAACTATATATGGTTATTATAACATCATAATGATTCGTATATATTATATCATCCACTCTAATTCAATACAATAATTATGGGAACGATATCATCAGTCGTGCGTATGTACGGATTACCGTCTCCAAGACACGATGAGATTCATTCTCCATGATAACCATTCAAGAATGATTATAAATTATATATAATGAATAAAAATGAAATATATGAACTGATAAATCTATTGGATTTATATATATATATATGTCATCTAATTTCTTCCATTCAAGTCAATAAGGAAAGGAAAACCACGCTCAAGCGTACGTACGACCTACCGTCTCGATGAACAATGTATTTCACTACATTTATCTATCTATATATATTGAATATATATGATATATAAATCATGACTTACATTATTCAAGTAATTAAATCATGATATATTTAATAATAATATCAAGAACAGCAAATCCAAAAAAGTACGATAAATAGAACGATTTAACCCAAAACGCTGCTTTAACGTGGAATTCACAAAACAAGGGGTAATATAGAGTCATAAGTGAACCATATATGATATAATAACAATGAATATGATCCTGTAATAAGAAAATGAATTTATTTAAATCATTATACAGTATTTTTGGACATATACCAAGCGTATCAAACATTAGGAAAGGGTTAATTATTACAATCTCATTCTTATCCGAGATTGTTTGTTCGAAAGTATTTACTGGGGTTATATTATTCATCCATGTCCATAAAAATGTTTTCATAAATTTTTTAATATTATTCCATGTATTTTAATGTCATTTTAACCCATCTTGACTTTGACATTATGTTATGGAAGGAATCTTGATTTTTTTTACCATATGTAGTACCTTTTGTCTTTTCTGTTAAAAGTACGAGGAGAATGTTTTCTTTAACTTATACGGCATGAACAAATTTTTACGGTTTTATAATGCCTTATTTTCATGAAGCTTAATCTACAATATTTCATTACTATTTTCAACAAAATCATTTTTTTTAAAATTGCATGGCATTTTGAGAAAATGAAATGATTTTGAAGAAGAAAGGATATTTTACCCAAGAATTCATTTCAAGTGTTTTATCAAAATAATCTTCCATCTAAGATGAAATTATTTCATATATGTATGTTTCAAGTATAATGTGTCTATGATTTACATGGTTTCACTTTTCTTATGATGAAATGATATCCATTTGTTTTATATGGATTATGTTAAGATGGGATGATGTTTACGAAACCCATTTTATTCTTTGGGTTATGATGAATGATTTATGTTTATTTTGTGGTAAAAGTAAGAATGATTTCATTATGAGATGGGTGGTACCTATATATCCCTCCAATGCATTGGGTAATGATTTAAATCTCATGAGGTATACATGGCTGGAAAGTTATGTTAATCTGGTTCAGTGTTATAGGACTGGAATGAAGAGTGAACTCGATTCATAAAGGGAATTTGTCCACTAAGATGGAATTGGCAGAAATGCCTTGGCTACTATGGAAATCATATCATGTGCTTAATGTTTTTCCATAATTACAAGTTCTATTCCCATGATATTTTATCAGGATTAATGTTTTTTATGATCTATGCCTTATGTACTACAATGTTTTATGTCATTTCTTGAGATTTTGATGTTTAGATTTTATGCCCATGTTTTTATATTCAAATTTTTTTGGATTGTTTTATGTTCTCTATGTTTATCCTTACTGAGCATTTGAGCTCGCCTTTTTGTATGTTTTCTTTTCCCGAGGATATAAAGAATTTTTTTTGGTAAAAAAACAAAAGGGGAAATCTTTATGGGAGATGTTAAAGATCTTTCACCATGATTAGAAGATTATCTTCTGAGTTTCCAAAGACACTGAACTATTACAGTCCTTCGGGGTTTGTTTTTGTTATGTATTATATATTCCGAAAAAGTAATGTAATGTACATTTATGTCAAGATTTGGGTCTATAAAATTATTTTCAAGGAAGTCAAGCACCGTTTTATCGTTTACTTCATGAGATCCAATATCATCCACCAGTTTGGGGTTTCTCGTGCTATCCTCACCGATAATGGCACCAACATATGAGCAACCGAGTTGAAAAATATGTAATCCAAGTAAAAAATCCTCTCTAACCATACCTCCCACAATCACGCGCATGAAAATGGTATGATTGGGGCATTCAATAAAACCCTCTCTAACATCATGTAGAAAATGGTTGGTTAGAACAAGATGAGTTGGCCGGATAAGCTCCCCAATTCCCTCTGGGCCTATCAAACGACAACTTGTAATTCCACCCATGTGACCCCATATTCCCTGGTGTATGGAACTGAGGCCATATATCCCATCGATATTCAGTTGCCCTCATTGCACACAATGGTCTATGACTAGCATGCTCTAGATAGAGTGACTGAAATCCGTCTAGCTGAATTGTAAGCACATGATGAGAATACGCTTCGTGCCCTGCCCAATATCGAAAGGCATCAGAGATGAATGGATGGAGCCTTCAACAAGAATGTTCTCCTCTGCTCTTTCCAGCAAGTAGAATTAGTACTGGCCTTCACGACACCAATGATCCCTGGCAGGAAAACAACCAAGTTGGAGTCCAAATGGGAAGCACCTTTCATTGTTCATAAGGTATATCCCAATGGAGCATACTCCTTGGTGACCATGGATAGTGAGAGTATAACTCCACCCACCAATGCCAATTTCTTCAAAAAAATACTTTTCCTGAGCCTTATGGTCCTACACGACCGTAAACTATTAGTGCTGCATGACCCTAAACTACATGCCAGTCTAGCATGACTTTAAAATGTACGGTCATGCATCACCCTAAACTGCACGCCAGTCCTGGATGATGTAAAAATACAGCTTCAAGAACTACGTGTGGCTTGATTTCTATCCTTATGGGATATGTAGGACCACCTCAACATTTAGATTTCGGGTCCAACCCCATATCATAGAGATCTCTTGGTCACTTAGGTCCCATGGCCTATTCCCTTTCGTGAGAGGGATATATAGGTGTGGTACAGGGTTATTCCCTCCTTTGCATTTGGTTTGTGGCAACCATGTCATTCCCCCCTCTCTCCTCAATGTTCGCCACCTCTTTGTTTTATACTCATCTGTTTGAATTGACCACTCTCAAGATGATCCCATTGACCCTTTGCAGTGGTACACCGATGTATCCAAGAGTACTTTGGTCTAGGACTTGGAGTGTCAGATTCAACTTGGTCATGTTCCATCCACTTTTCGAGATTCATGACCCCCTTCATTTGGGCTTCCATTATCTTTCACAAAAAAATGGACCCCCAAAATGGCATGGATGCAAGGAATAAGGGCTCTCCTACCATTACGAGCCAACGTCCCTAAGGGTTTCAGACATCAAATCGATACAAGTCCCGTGTTGCGAACATGGGCAACGGTCGATTCTCATTTGTTTGTCCCCATTTCAAGGTAACATGACATGGATGTGTTGTTGTGAACATGGTAAACAGTAATCATATGTCCTAACACCAACCCCTTTAGGCCGTGAATGTTGGTTACATGATGCACATTCTGTTCCACCCCATCATATCAAGGTATAATTTCGACACTCTTGGAACTATCCCATAGTGCAATGTCACATGAAAGGGGGACAAAGCTTCAATACGGCATCCTTCGGGGCACCGATGATCTATTATTTAAGACCATAAACTGAGATATTCTCTAAGATCTATGTGTGGCATGATCCTCATCTTAATGGGATATGTGAGATCACCCAGACATCGCATTTCCGGGTCCAGATCAACTGGGAGATAGTTTCTCGTACCCCTTATCCTCTAACCCTCACTGGCCTCTTGGCCTGATGCTCCTTTCCCAATGTTTCACATGGTGATGATGTGGACCACGTCCTCACTCACATCGGGTATCCTTTATCATGTCATGCGTAGTATTTCATGTCCAAGACATATGAATTTAAACTTTGTTGTCTGGTCCTATCACATGACCCTAAACTGCGATGATATCATCCCAGCCTACGGTAAATAACATAACATCATTGTGATGACCACATCATATGGGACATAACATTGGGTATTGTTCATCCACCATTCCATTTAGAAATTCCAGTATATTTCTTGATTCTTATATTGATGTTGGGAATTTCAACCCTAGGCCTGTTGCTTCACAAAGAAAATCATTCACCTTAAAGGACAAACAAAATACATCAAATACCGCTTCTTTTGGTGTGAGGGCCAGACCTACATGACTCTTTCATCCTTTGCATAGGTTCCTTACCAGGCCACCCCTCAAGACTATGTATGGATTTAATCTCATTATCATGAGATATGTAGGAACATTGGGGCCTTGCACCATGGGACTAGCCTAGCTTTCGTGTTCCATCCCTTGACCTAAACACTTCCCCATGGAACACATGGTAATCTGGACTTATGTCCACATTCACATTGGGTTTCATAATTTCCTTACCATGTGTCCTCTGCATTCCTTACCGTTACGTGGTCCGAGTTCTAAGACATTAAACTAAGACCCTTTCCAGAACTATGTACGGCTTGATTCACATTCATATAGGATACGTAGGAACACACAAATATTTTGTCACAGGTCCAGCCCCGGGAATCACAAATACCATCCTTTCTCATTGTCGGCCCCTTGTCCTGACCCATTGGGGTGTTATGTAACTAAAACATTTTCCTTTAACAAGTTCGGGATGCCCCATAGTGACATTGGAGAGTGGAAAATACCTCACCATATAGGTCCTATCTCAAAGTAGGAATCATCCATGATTAGATTAATGTTCCCGCCTAATGTTCTTCATGGTGGCATAATTTCAAGAGTGATGAATTCTATTCGAACAAACCACCAATTCAGCTTCCACACTTTGCATGCCCTTTATTTGGACCCTCATCCTCTTTCACGTCTGAAGGAACCCCCTAACAGTATGGATGATCGGATTATGGTCCGCCTACTATACTGGGCCAACATTCTAAAAGACTGATGGATGATATTTTTAGTTACGTATTGTGTTTCGAACATGGTCAGTGGTTGACCCTCATTTGTTGTCCCCATTTCAGGAAAACGCAGTAGGGACACTATGTTTCGAACATGGTCAATAATTGTCCATTATTTACACGCCCCACCCACAGTGTTCTGAATTGTGGGTAACATGATTCAAAATTTTCATTCCCCTATGTTCGGACTGATTCTAATGCCCATGTCATTTCCCCACTTGTGCGCTAGAGCAAATTGAGAAGATGATACATCGATCGGTCTGAGGTCCTCTTCCATAGATAGAAAATCCCTCTACTCATCGAGAATATGTATTTGAATCGTTAATTCCTAAATCTTGGTTGATGCAATCATGATCAAATGAAGAGATAGTATGATAATCCCTTGATTCTCAAATCACGTACGGCCCACATGAGATTAGGAATGGATTACTATTTATTTTGGGATTATGGTTGAGTATTCACAACCAAGGGAACAAGTAAATAAATTTGTTTATATAGTTCAAAATAAGGAGTAGTAAGGTGAAATAAGTTTATGGATTCAGCTAAAACAGGTCCCTTAATGGTCAGATTCCTGGATGGATCGTTCTAACATTTCTACCTTTTGGTTGGTGGCCTCCAGGACTGCTTCCCACCCCTGAGGACCCTCTCTTCTTCAGCGATCATGAAGTGCAGTTTGCAGACCCTAGCCTGTTCTTGTGCCGGTTCAGTTTGAAGTTCTGTCTTCTGGTGACTCGCTTCCACTAGTTGCTCTTGGGTGCCTCCAAGCTGGGCCGTCAACTACTCCATGAGCTTAGAATAGTTTGCAATGAATATCTAATTTTCTTTCGCCTATTATTAGAGGTTTCAAACCTCCTACTCCCCCTTCAGAAATTATCTGGTACTCCCCGAATCATCCAGAAACAGGGTGAAGTTGGAGCATCAGCTAATCTTGCGCATCTTCTCAGCCATTTAATCATGGACCATCATGTGAAGGCGTTGAGAATATTCCCCTCTAGCAAACAAGAAATGCATCCAGGTGTGGAGTGATCCCATCTGCTACAACCATTCCATCTGAGTCTGACTGAGAAAATGTCGGATGCACTTCCACCCTTTGAGTCGTGTCATCCGGCTCTCCTCGACCGATTCCGAGTTTGAATCATCAATTTCCTCAGGATCAGCTGGCCGATAGATAGGAAAAACAACCATCAAACTAGGAGCAGGTTCTTCCTCAGATATTACTCCTAGGGGTTATGCTCTTCACTGTCTGAGTGGCCTTCCACTCTTGCCTCGACCCTCATGGCACCTTCGTCAACTTCCAGCCCTACCCCAACAACAGTGCCTCTGATGTCCACCGCTCTATGCTCTCCATGTGTGGGGGAGGACTCAGTTTGGGTGTCATATACTAGATAGGGTGGTACGTCTACCATCGACTCACTCATGGATTTTCCGGGCTCAGCAGCCCGACGAGCCTCTAATTTCATGATCACTGTACAGAAAATGAGCACCCTGATCTATTTAGTCCTCCAATGGTAAGTACCGATATCATAGCATGGAACATATAGGAACCAAAGGAATCAACCACCAGTGTTTTGTATGCAACAGGAGCTATCATTGTGGGGGTTCCATCAGCGCTCGTCCATTCAATAATGGGCATTAGAGCACCACCTTGTTCCATTGGTGCTTCTTCCCCACCATCGACTGGTGACACTTGATCAGCACTAATATGCTCTTAAGTATGTTAAGAAGGGTGGATTAATGATTGAAAATGAGATCAGATAAAAGGAGGGGGATAGATAAGGGTTGAAGCATACCTCAAGTAGATCAGTCACATCTATATCAGAGCTGAATATCTCTCCACTGTCCTGGAGACTTCCTTGGTGGGAATCCCCCTAAGACCCTTCACCTTCAGGCTCCTCTTCTCATTCACCTTCTCCTCCACCTTCTCCTTCACCTTCTCCTTCTGTCTCCTCCTCTTTTCTCTCACCACACTCTAACTCATTATTACTGTCATCATCCCCCAACGACATATTTTTTGGACCGTGCTTATGGTTGAGCATCACTTTCACCACGAAATATGGCCCCACACGCTGACCCCGTTGGAGTGCATATATGTCCATGGTCGTCAGATACGGATGCCGTAAATGAAAGTTCACTCTATCGAAAAGATGAACATGACCGACTTCAAGTACATTGAACCAGTCTCGCACTATCTTCTACCAAAGGGATTTGGTATTCATCGACTGCCGTAGGGTTAGCCAAGCCAACTATAGCACGGAGAAGATTGCATTGTGATAAGGTTAAAGTAGATAACTTATTTTCTTCCTGGGAAGTTCTATGGTCGCTCTGTGGGACCCTCCTCTTTGGGAAAAGGGCTTGGCCACACCATGCGATATCCCCACTGGTGAGGTCCTAGCCTGCGTAGGCCCCATTTTCTGACGTGCTTCCGGTCTTCCCCTACTAAAAACACTCTGCCAGCTCTATCGCTTCCCGGGTTCCACACTGGAAACCTTGAGTTTCTGAACTTACTTCCGCAAAAGCCCTTCTGGGTATGATATGGCCCAATGCTCGGCATACTCGTTTGAGAGGAAATCATAAAATCCGATGGGAGGAAATGTGATGACATCGCCAGAGCCATTGGTCATAAAAATCAGCCACAGTTGATGAAGAACACATGGATACCTTTCATCCCGGACATCTGTGTATACTTTTTTTAGCATCCGCTGGAGGCAGCCAATCTTACTGGCAAACCTGGACAACACGAACTGCTCACAGAAGATCTTTCCATCGATCTGGGCCACAAGCACCCCACCTCTAATGCTCTGTAAGTACACCATATGTTCCAGTGAGCCTTTCACATTGTCTATAATATAGCCACTCAGGGTGGGGAATGGGCTGAAGGCGAAGTTGGCATGGTTACCAATTCAGATCCTAACTCCCTCCTCATTGATAGTCAGCGGCAAGACCCTGACAATGTTTAGCAAGGAAAGTCGCAGGCCATTACCTGGAGGAAGTATGGCATTCGAGAAGGTATATCTGCCGCAATGAGCCGCAACCCAGCCATAGAAGATCTGGAAGGGGCCAGAGATTTTCCTAGGTGAACCCCCTCTCGAAATGTGTCCCAAGATGGCATATAGATAGGCCAAAATGGGTACCCAAATATTGGATCATTTGTTGGCAGCCATGATTCCAGCCATCACCAGGGTCGCTGGATGGACTCCCATCCTTGCATCCCTCACTTGTAAGATCCACCCGCTAAGGAATGTGGCGAGGAATCTAGGGTACCGAACATTTGGGTCACGACTCTCATTTATGATATAGCCCAATGATTGATAGTTTCCCACCTCCAGGACCCTCAAGTACGATCTGATCATACTCCTTTGTGTAATAGTTGGACACCGTCTCCCTCATCTTGGCATCTTGACTATCAGATCCCTTTCCATGAATAGGCTAATGTAGTCCTTATTAAAAATGTCCTTTAGGAAATCCTTGACCACCAACCCCTCCTTAGTCAGCTCTAATAAGTGACATGTCAGTATGGGGGTTCTTGATCCATCTCCCTAGGTGATCATTGGCAGAAGTAATTCGTTATATTGGTGGCATTCCAAGGGATACCCCCCGATTCGGTGAATTTTCTTAAGACTGATACCAACTTCCCCATGATGGAGATTGATGGAATTAGTATCAGGGGACCACTGAGTGAATATCTCTAGTCTGAGCTTGTGTGGGTGGTATAATTGAAATTGTGACGTCCACACCACCTCCAATAAGCCAATATTCCTTATCACATCCCCAAATTGGTCACTGGTATGGCGAACCCAGTATGCTTAGGCCCATTCACTAGTGAATTTGCCTCCAGATAGTAGGTCCCAGTCCTGCAGCCAGCCTTTAGCCTCATCAGTGACGCTATGAAAGAAGTTTTTGCCTAGAGGGAATGGGAACTATCCGCAACAAGATCACTCCCTAAAATGGTCATAGTCCTATGAATCAATACATAAACTTCTATGTGCCTAGTTTCATTGGCAGGATGACTGCTGTTGGTGATGTTGAATCTAGGGAGATTGTCCTCACTGGTCACCCATGACTACAGGTTATCAACTTAAAAAACCGGAAAAGGGACCTCCTATATGATAATGAAGTCCCACAGAGGCAGATTGTTGGATAGGGCGTACTCCTTTTTGGAAAGGGTTAGCATATTGAAAAGGGTATTGTTTTTGGAGAAAATCCTTTTGGCGCCATAAACCATAGGGTTGGAAACCATTTCATCCCTCCGAGTAGAGACTTCTCCCTCAACAGCCTGGTTTGCAAACATCTTCATCAGACAAAGTGTTTTAGTAGCTGATGTAGAATCTGGAAGTATGGTTCAAAAAATCAGCAGTCTCCACAAAATATCTGAATGCGGCGCAAAAATCCCTAGGTTTGCGCATAAAACAACACATGATATTGGTGTAATTTCATGCAGTTGATGCTATTTTTTTCACAGGGCCTGATAAATTTTTTCACATGAGAGCTCAGAGCTCGTCGCGCGATGAAATTCGTATGGACCATGGGACCCATGGCATCTTTTATAGGCAATGCCTTATTTACCCCATGAAAGAAATGAGGAATCCATGAACCCCTTGGGTTTTTCGTATCGTTCCAACTGATTTGCGTGCATTAACCCCATGAAGTTCTGCATTTCGGTATTTCCCTCAGAATCTTACCATTGTGACCCCTCTCCTATCCAATTCCAAGGGGGGGAATTTGTAAAGGCCTAAAACCTCTCAAATGTATAAGAGAGTCCCAAAAAGACAAAGAAAAGTCATATTCGGATCTGGGCACACAGTCTGGGGGGCCTGAAGGAGTCACACGAAAAAAAATCCCAAGGGCGCGAAAAAATTATGCCCCACTCGGAATGTTTCGGGATTCACGAGAGTTCTGCGTCGTGCGTGTGAAATGTTTCACACCTCCACCCCGTGCGGTGGATGTTTCTCACCACCACCTATGGAGAAAAATTATTTCGCTCTGACCTATTTTTCGTTCCCCGAATTCCTATAAATAGAAGGAGACCCCTTCGACTTTCGGGCTGAAGAATAAGAACCGTCTCTCATGCTCAAAAGTCTCCTTTCCTGCGCGCAATGGTGGATTTCAGGTACGGTTTTTTTCATTGCATGTCGCATTGGGGTCCGCCTTTGCACGAGATCCCCATGGATTAATACTGATTTCCAATCCCTTCAAGGTCTGCCCCTTGCGCGCAATCCCTTCCACTTGCACACAGGCCGGCCAATTGTGTGCAATCCCCTTCAATTGCCCGCACACCAATCATTGCGCCCAGCCTCTCCGAATTTCGTGCAATTCGTAATCCTTATGCATAATTATTTCTATTTGGCGCAAAGCATATGCTCCATTTACATGTGATCCTCAGTAATTTCATTCCAGCCCGGTGTTTTCTGTACATAGATACGTATTTCACATGCAAACCTAAACGGTTTTGTGCAACTCTCCAGGGCCCCACACCTCGGTGCTCCTAGGCTACCTCTTCACATGAATTCCATGTATGCCTTGGGAATAACTTTTCATGAGTGTCTGATTCTCTTCCTATGGATTCTATTCATGGGTGTCTCTCATGCCCCGTGAATCCACATCATCCACCGTTTTCCCATACAACATTCTAGGCTCGTACAATGTAACTTCAATGTCCCTTGGATGGTTCTTCCCATTGCATTGATTCGTCTCATGGTTCTTCGCATTGGCACGCTAACGACTATTGCTTCTTCGTATAGCCATGCTAACATGGACCCCTCGATGGATTTCCCTATTACACATCCTTGACATGTCTTTGTCGATGCTATCCCTTCATCAAGGAGCTGAGGGTACTAGTTACGTAAGCCCTAGGGGTGTGGAGTGCATCCACTTCGTCCGAGCAGTATGATGTTAAATTTCCAAGCACCGTCATCCTTAGCACATGATGTTAAACTATGACCTCGCCCCGTGCTGCGCATGTAGGGTCCCCATCCATGGACATTCCCCCAGCCCAATTGTCTCCACAGGGATCGGATCACCCCTCACAAAGGATGATATCCTCCTTATTGGAGTGGAGTTTTCGACAGGAAAGGGTAGCCACCTTGGTGTAATCCCTTTGCTTTCCATGCAGGAGGCAACATGCCTGACCTTCCTTTCATCATCGGTCCCCATGGCCAGTGAAGGGTGTGGTGGGAAAGGGGGCTCATCCTTTCTTTGGTCCCAAGTCCCTCTCCCGCTGTGCTTTGTCACCTCAGGCCTCCATCCTGGAGTGAGCCTTTATTTATCAGGTTTTGATCCACATGTAAGCCCCTATTTCCTCTCTGGGATGCCTCAGAGTTTAAACCTCACCCCACATCCCCCGAATGTACCATTCATGACGGGATTATCTGTTCCTTTTTGCATTTTGTTTCTCACACCGAGCACGAATCACGGGGGCTTAGAGTAAGCATCGACCATGACACCATCCCGAACTATGGGGACATTGATCCATGTCATGGCATGGTGCGTAGGAAGCCACCATGAGGATCATGCCATCCACCTGGTCATTCTGACCATCCTCACATTGGAACACTAACACCTTGGTCCACCTCAGAGTGTAATCCCCTTACCCATCCCGAACTACGGGGACTTTGATCCATGTCAAGGCATGGTATGTTGGAAGCCTCCATGATGTTCATGCCCAAAAACACCTTGGTCTGCCTAAGAGTGTAATCCCTATACCGATTCCCAAACTACAGGGACTTTGATCCATGTCAAGGCATTGTATGTAGGAATCCTCCATGAGGTTCGAGCCCAACAACACCTTGGGCTTCCATAGAGTGTAAGCCCCATACCCATTACCGAACAATGGGGACTTTGATCCACGTCAAGGCATTGTATGTAGGAAGTCTCCAAGAGGTTAAATCCAACCAACTCGTTGTTCTAAACATCCTCATGTTAGTTCACCAACACCTTGGGCTGCCTCAAAGTGCAAGCCCCATACTCATTCCCGAATAATGGGGACTTTGATCAATGTCAAGGAATGTTACGTAGGAAGCCTCCACAAGGTTCAATCCCAACAACACCTTGGGCCGCCTCATAGTGAATTCCCCATACCCTTTCTCAAACTATGAGGGATTTGATTCATGTCAAGGCATGGTACATAGGAAGCCTCCACGAGGTTCAACCCCACCAACCATCTGCCCCGGCCGTCTCCCTGTCGCTGTGCCAAGCCACTCTCCACATGAACTACGAAGACTTTGATTCCCTGCCATGGGGATACGTAGGAAGCCTCCATGAGGTTCGATCCCATTACTCCCGTCTCATCATGATCTGTCCCTCGAGCCCATGTGTTTCAGGAAGATCATGAACTAATCTGGAGGTTCTACTTCATCTGTGTCCCATGCCTGTGTCCATTCTCACGGGTCGCCTCCTCAGGTGTCCCATCGTCTCATTGAACTACGAGGACTTTGATTCCAAACCACGGGGGTATGTAGGAAGTCTCTTCGAGGCTCAAGCCCAAAAACATTGTCACCCGGTGACGGTCCCATCCCATTCACCATCCAATTCACAGAATCTTCCACCACCCATCCAGATCCTCACCCCGTCCTCCATGTCCTAGTGGAATCATGCCACCCCATTACCTATTCTGTTTAACAGCATTCGGGATGCCACCCACGTGTTGGTCCAAATATTGGTGTTCCCTCCAGGGGGTTCCTACAGCTGATCCACTCTAATCAGTGTTCCAATCAGTCCGATCTGTCTCCGCTAGAAGTTAAACATGCGGCATACCATGTGGTAAACCTGTGAAGCTAAGGAAAACCTCAGATACATGCCCATGGCATACAATTCCCCACGTTCGATGTGGGATGCCTCAGGCTTCCACGCCCTTGGGAAGCCCTATAATAATGGACAGAAGATAGACACACCAATCCACCAGCGTCATGACACACCAGTGATTCCCAACATGACTATTCCCCAAACCGAAGGTTACTACCTTGACCAGACCCCTTGTAATTTCCTGACAGTAGCAGTGTAATTATCTATTTTCCATGAAGATATGGCGCCGAGAAGAGTTTTGTGGAAAATATCTTATGTATATGAGGAAGACCCGGACTAGGTGATGAGATCCGAGGAGGAATCCATGGCAGGAAGAACCGACCTCCCATCTTCTTGTTTTGATCAAGGGGCAGACATCCCTGAATAGGTAGCGGATGCCGCCCTTCTTTGGAAAGAGGGAATGCGGGGTAACAGCTGCGTGTCCTCAATGTGATGGATGTGCACGCCCCGATGAATGCATCGGAAACAATTACACTTGTGAGAGAAGAAATAATTGAGGGCATAGTTAGTGTAAGCAGTGTTTTTAAAAGGTTCAATTCATCTAGGGGTAGATGTGGACTGCCTAGAGATGTCAGAAGTTATTTTTGGAATGATGTCGTATACTATGGAGGTAAATGAAATGACCCAATGTTATGGTATATTTGTAATTGTCGAGGATCACATGGATTTGTTTGAGATTATAGGATATATCCAGGAATCACATTATTTTTCTTGTTACTATATTAGGATAATGTGGTGGCATACTTCTTGACATTACGACTATAGGTATACCAACCGAGTGATGTTTTCCATGTGTTGTAACAAAGGAGAGATGTTCCTGACTAATTTCCTGATGTAGACCAAGATGTTAAGTATGTAAAAAATTAAGTTACAAATCAAGGTATTCGAGGATCTTGGTTTCATTTGAAGACCACCATGAGAAGTCAAGTTGTAGGATTGTGTGCACTTAGGTGTGTATTTATTAACATATTGAGAAGCTTATAAAGATCTAACTTATGGGAGATAACCCATTGAGATAATAGTTTTCCCATTGTGAGTTGCATTTTAGTTTTTATGATGAATGTCGTAGATTGTGGGGAGAATATAGATACTCATTTTATTCAATATAAGACATTGAAATATTCTGAGGAATATTTTTAGAGCCTGGTGCTAAGATTAAATGTGATTCTGAGTCCGGGAGAGACCATAATTGATATTATAAAAAACATAATATATATTAATATAACAGACTTATTTTTTTACTAAAAAATTGTATTATCGAATTAATAGAGACTGGGATGAAAAAATCAATAAACTTTTTGATTCTCGAATGCTTGTTTCCCATGATGCGACATAAATTTGGTCGGTGTAGAAGGTTTAATTGAGACAACCATTTGTAGGTTCATTTAATAATGTATATAATTAATTTTATTTATTTATTTTGTTGAATAAACTAATACCCTCCACATCCAATACCCAATAATGAAAATTCTCCAATGTTTTCCATGAAACCCTATGATAATATGGTGGAGTAAAAATATTTTTCTTTATTGTTGTATCACATCAAATGACGACATATGATCAAATCAAGGTATTTCGAGATCCAATAAACACAACATGAATTTTCCATCACTGTATAATTTTGTTTTCACCAATGATTGATCATAATCAGGGTAGGGATCATCATATGTGGTTTTCCCAATTTTTATTAAAATAGTAAGAATGTATTCTTATCTCCATTACTTTTGATTGGTCATATTATTTCTTCACATGAAACTTTCAATTTTATTGGTTATATTAATACAATATAATTCCTTCGTTTCACCTATAATTATCCTTGATACCCTATCATGTGATCATTGTACATGAACCATTTTTCTTTATGGATTCACATTTTCAATGTTATTTTCCACCAATGTTATTAATTTTCATAATTATTGGCCCATGGGGTTGTGGATTGACATTTTAGTGGTGGGTTTGAGCATGACTGAATCCTCTTATTAAATGTAGTTTTGTGAATTAGAAAATTATTGGTGGTTTAAGGGTGGATCATGATGTGTTTTGGGTTGATAGTGAAGCTTTCATTGATCAGATATTTGTAAAAAAATGCGAGGATTGATGTGGTGATGGAATGGAGTTGTACTTGGTTCATGTGGATAGAATATTGACTTTGGTAATACATCTGGCGCCGAAGGCCATAGTTCCAAGACACAAAGTACATTCCATGTTGGAAAAGGTGGAGATAAATGTGAAACATTGTTTCCTAAACACTTATTGGGGTTATCTTTTGGAAAAACCTAACTATACAAAGTGTATTATAAGGGATCACATTATATAGTCCCCTAGATTTGTATGGTAGGGTTTTATGGATGACAAGGATGACACACCATGTGGATGGGATCACATTCCATTTAACCCTCCAATGGATTCTAGGCCATTTTATAGATACACACGCCTATGAACCTATATGGAAGCACATAACATGTACTACATGAGTAAATGGGCATGAAAAGTGGTACATAGGTGTGGCTCGGTACCTGAGCTCAACCAGGTACATGGGCATGACCCAAAGTGCATGGTAAAATCAAGAAGCACATAGGTAGACTCCATGAAGTCGAGAAATGTTTTGTTCTGCCCTTACATGTTGTGTGGTACAAATTATTTAGAAAATACATGTACATGTAAGTACAAGGCCATATGTCTAGGTTAATTCATACACTATTTGACCCCTAGTTCACACATTGTATTTTTTCTAGGAACATTCACCTAGCACATATATTTTATCTATACATGGATATTTTCCCATGAATATCTTATCATGATAAATTTTCTATATATAACTTGATTGTTGATTTTTTTCTGGGTTTTTTTATACGACATGATATTTTGAAATCATGAAACTTCCTCAAGATATTCCATATTTATAACATTGATTGCGCAAGATCATTAAAGGGAGGTCGGAGATGGAAACCCCCTCTTTTGTCTAGGGATCAAGCCCCCATTGCTCCATGAACTGGTTGATTAGATCCCAACATTTTAATAGGGAGTGGGTCCTCCACCTTCTAACGAAGTGATACTCACCTATTATACTAGAACACAAGTCGTCTATTAGATATTTTGGCCTCTTTACAATGCAGGGCCATAGAGTGGTATGGGATCATCACTTTTCAAGTTGTTCCCCCTGTCATGCTCAGGTCTGAGTCCTATATTAATTAGGTTTCCCCTATTATAATAGAGTAATTTTCCTTTATTCATTATGTTGTACCCCTATCATTCTTGTGTGTGGGGCCTCAATTACCTTAGTGGTATCCACTATCATCTAGGGTAAGGATCCTTAATCTAATTAGTGGTACCCACTATTGTTCTAGGATGTGTTTCCTCAATCAATATAGTGGTACCCCACCATCCCTATTATACTAGGTTGTGGGTCCAATTTTTAATAATTGGTATGCCTAGTCACATTAGGTAAAGATTGATTTATTGGAAATTATTACCCCTTGGTTGTGTAGTGTAGTAGGGACGTGTGCGACTTACAAAAGAATACTTGTGATGTAACATGAGATTCCTAACAAGATATTGTGACCCTTGATTTTGGAGAATGATGACGAGGCATGGATCCCCCACTCGTATTCTAGTGAGTTTACATGGAATACATGGTCTCTAGATAGTGACCCCTTGGTTTTGGAATGTAGTGGTGAGCTGTGGGTCATCCAATCATATTTCCTCTATGGTTGTGATTGATGATGTCCATAAGAGATCATCCTATGGACATTTAGGTAGATTCATAATTATTACATGGGATGTGGAGATCTGGATACCTTTTCTCTCTATTAGTTTCTTTAGGATTGTATCTGTATCTACTATATTTTCATATCCCTCTTACTTTGGGATTAGCTAAAATCTCATTATATCTTCCTATTTTTATCCTCTCTATTTTTAGGGCATCCTACAGGGTATGTCTATACTCACCCTTAGATGGGATATTCCCACACCTATTGTGTATTTTGAAGATTAAAAAAATATATATTGTAATCCAATTGCATAATAGTGGTACTTGGATACATTGTCTCTTTAGGTGTAAGATATGTATATTAGAGACAATCTCTTTTCATGTTTACTTTTTCCAATTATAGTCATGTAGGGACATCATTTCTAGATGGGATGTTTTTTTCTTTTAAAAAATGTTTATATAATTTTAGTCTCTAATGAATTCCTTAGTTATTATTCACGAATAGTTGTACTATAAATGTTTTAGTTTTTATTATGTCTCTCTACACATTTTTCTGGAGATGATTGGGTGAATGTTTATAGTTAATTTTTAAAAAGGCCTCTCATTTATTTTTTTAATTTCTGGTGGTTGTCTCTGACCCCCATCCTATTAAAGGTTGACATAAGGCTGTGAAAATATGGCCTCCTACTTGGTAGGTGAGATATAGTGGACCGGGTAATGATTTATCTTTGTTAGTATTTAAATTTTCCTTTATGGAGAATAAATAAACACATTGAATATTGCATTGAAGAGAACAAAAACACTTCTTCATCAACATTGGTTGGAATATAGTCTTACATTTCTCCAAAATCAAATTTAACCTTTAAGTAAAATTAAAATACTATCCACTAGTAAAAGGGTCTTCTGTACTCACTATATCCAATATCCCAACCTTTCTATTGAATCAGTTTCAAAAAAAATTACATTCCTATACTTTTTTATTTAGTATCAACTTCCTTTTCATGAATCTTAATTTGATTCGAACTATTAGTGTTGAGAGGCATGGATGAAATATTAGAGCTCCACATTTTTTTAATTAAAAGATGCTACACATTTTTATTAATAGAATCCAAATCTCTTTTTGATCACACCATAATCGAAAAACATTCAAAAGGTTCATGAAATAAAGAGTAGATGGCATGGGTTCGGTCTCAATGTAGTAATAGATAGGTTCAATTGTCATGAGGTTTTATGTATTCAAGATAAATTTATTAAAATTAATATGTTTGTGAAATTTAAACCATTTTAGTAAATAAATAACAAAATAGAATGTAAGTAAGATTAAAATGAGCGAATATTAATTTTTTATCCTAAATATTCATGGTAGAATGATTATACATGTGACTTGTCTCACATAAATTTAAGAGAGCCATAATATGTTAATCATCCATATGAAATTTTTTTGCAGCTCGGTCTGTCATGATAGATTACTACATGAATAGTCCTTCAATATTCGTTTGTCTCATGTTAGGCGTGACATTTGAGCATATGTTACAATAGTTCTATGCTTATGGAATGTATATAACAAAAAAAAGAAACATAAATGGAAAAATTAATATTATCATAAAAGTAAAAAGGGACGAATATGAAGATAAAATCTCATAAATATTGAAATTATGGAAAATTAAGGAAGAATAATTTGATGAAATAATTTGAGAAAATAATCACTTATATTAGTACAAGATTCAGAATAGTTTATCATATCTAATTCTTTTTTAATATAGGTAAGTCTCAATTGATTCGGATGATTTGTAACAATATCTACATGTTCTAACTCGGTAGAAATTAATTTTTGAGTAATATCAAACATTTAAAAATTATATATTAAAAAATTATTTCATCTACCAATTTTCAAAATTAAAGAATTAAAAAACATTTTTCTAGAAATGTTTATAGTACTTATGTTTTTACATATTATAGTAACATGTATAAGTTGATATACAATGTTTTTTAAAGTTTGTTTTATCAATTGAGTCTATGGAAAACAATAAAATCAGATATCTATTTATTTACAATATTATAAATTGGAAATAAATTCAATTTCATAACATAACATGAAACTGGCGACATTTCCAAAAAGGGAAATTTTCATGATTTTCACTTTCAATCTGGCTTACCACCCCTAAAAAACACATTATAATATATAATAAACATAGATGAAAGATATCTATATTATAATAACCCAAAATGATTTATACTATTCAGATATTAAACTATTCCTTTAATGTAATTTAAATGTGATTCATCGTGATTCATTTTTAAAATGAGAACACAAACATGAACTAATCATAATATCATCAAAATAAGAAAATATTTATTGTAATCTCTTGATCATATATCAATAAAAATATTGGGAAACTATTTTTTAGATTCATCAATTTAAAATTTACAATAAATACCAAGAGGTGTATAATATAATTTTTTCTATACATAAAATTTTTTATATGATCTCTTGTGTATTTTAGTTGATTCAAATGAATCCCAAATTTATTTTTTAAAAACAATTTAGAACCATGTATAAAAATTATTTCATCAATTAGACTCATCTTGAGTTAATTTTTAATTGTTTTATATAATTCTACTTGTAAAGGGTTTTTGTACTGATCAAATATAGAATAAAAAATTTACATTTTCATAACAAAAAAAATATTTTGAAATTCCTTTTATACGTTGGTTTGGATCATCTATATGTTTTAATCAATATATAAATTAATAAATATCAACCTAATCATAAGTAGATGTTAGAGGATATTTTAAACCATAAAGAGCTCTATAAAGTGTAAAAAATTATTTAAAAATTTTGGATTTGGAAAACACGGGATTTTCTAAAGAAAACCATTACCAGAGTATAAATATTATTAAATGCACTAGAAACATCCATTTTATAGGGTTTGAAATTAGATGTACATTATATTATAGAAGTATTTTAATGGACTGATGTCTCGCTATAGGTGAAAAATTCTCTTAATAATACCTTTCTTATACATGAATATAACATTGTATACCCACTCTAGAATTAATTTTATCTATAATTCCTGACTCATTTAAATTTTTTCAAAAAATTTAAATTATCCCAATAGTTAATTATTATTTAGATCTATCAAGTAATTCCTTGACACCAGTTACATATAGTTGGTGCATTATTACATAAAATTAACATGATCACAAGGGACTAAATCCTGAAAGACTGGTTAGTTTAGTACCCTTGGTAGTACTAGATACATTCATATGTTTTACAATACATAACGAAATAAAAACATCAACCACATTTTTCCCCTTTAACACACTTATATCCTTAGACTATTCCTATAGTTCAACCATAAAATAATTCATCATATCCTGGGAAAAGTAATATATAGAAAAGGGAGAGCTCAGATGCTCAGTACAGATAACAATATAATAGAAACTTTCATAAATAACCATAAACATTTAATGAAATGTATAAGACTAAAACAAAATCCTTTTAAACATAAACTTAAACATAAAATAGAATAGATAAAATCAAACAATTCCATTTACTTAGTCATATGGATATTCTACTAGTCAAATAATCATATGTAATATCAATAGCCACATTCTTAATGATGGAATTCATAATTCCACACTTCCTAACCACATAGTCATGGCCTTGTGGAAAGACTAAAAATATGATTTTTTTTCAAGGCCCTGTGCCAAGACACAAGTTTGTCACATGAGACCTACCGATGCATCGAAGAGCTATAGTTTAATCCACATGTCACTTACTAAGTCCAATTCATTCCACATATGAAAAGGATTAAACATAACATAATCATTTGTATTAAAACTATAATATGAAATATTAAACATTATCCATAAACCATGAATGGTGTAAAAATAACACATCTACAGTCAGACATATCAAAATACCTTTAATAAAAAATTGATGTTTTGAATCATAATAAATCAAGTTCAAACAAGCTTAAAATCCATCAAATGATATTGACATAGATAAAATCATAACTTTTTTAGAGAAATATATCATTCTATTTTGAAATAATTTAAAAGTTATACAATTATAAAATAAAAAATTTCTTTTGAATGTATTCTAATAAGATTTAATGGGAAGCATCGACGATTTTATAGTGGTGGAAAATATCCACACCATCCATATAAGTTAAAAAAGACATTCATACCTTAATTTTGTCGAAAAAGTCATATAGTACATTATTTGGAAAACGACCGAAAGATTACTTTAAAAACATATATGATCAAATAAGGTTATAAATGACATTGAAAATTAGTCGAGTAAATAGAAAAAATGTCATGAATTCTATTTGTTAGAAAACACGGATGTGAATGATAATGATGTCCCAGTAGAAATGTAGATATTTACAAACTCGGATTAGTTAAGAGATTGCAGAATTAACCATTACCTTGTACCTTTCCATAATAGATGGTAATTTATCCTCCTGTATAATAGTTAAACCATTTTTAATAAATTATAGAAAAATAATATACATTAATATGATATCATATAAGATCATATAATATTTCTTTGTTAATAATATTTTAGTAGTGTCATCGTTTTGGGTGTTAACTGGTTCATTTTATTTTATATTCTAGGTTAAGTAAGTCGTCCTTGTTATGGATAGGATGTATTTGATTCATATAAAGAATTATAATATGTTCATAAACATTATTTTTAATCATAAAATGAAAATTATTATTGATTTATTATGACGGGGAATGAATCTCATCGTGTTCATGGAGATAGAAATATGTATGTACGAATGAGAAACAATATAATTATATTGATGGTGAAATGGTATATAATTTGATGGTATAAAATATATAGAGAAAAATTAACTTGTTATATTTATTATTTAATTTATTTATACTCATTATTATACCCATCCAAAATAATGAAGTGTTTGAATAACAAACTACACCACGACGTGGAGATAGTACACCGTATATACGGACATATGGTGACATTGTCATTTATTGGATGGATAGAATAATGAATATGGTTATATCATATTTTTAATAACATCACTGCATGTATAAGGTACTACAATAATTTTTTTTTGGAATGGAATCAATGAAAGAGGAAGTGGAAGAAGAAATGAACTTGAATGAGGGTGGTGAAATTATACCCTCTTCTTCGGGAGTTTCCTTTTAAGTTGATAAAAAGGGATCCTTAGGATGGATTTCTGATCAAAGTAAAGCATATATGTGATGGGAACATAGTTTGGTGGATATTTGGTCTGGGGTTGGCTGAGAAAAATGTCTTTGGAGATTTAAATTTAAGAGAACGAGATGTACCCTTTTATAAGAGAGGTGAGGGTCACATTACGAAAAACATGGAATATTATTTTATAATAAAATCATTTTCATTTTATAATGGAAAAAAAATTATTTAATTCGAGGATAAGGTGGATATGGGTTGAAAAACTCCCCAAAAATAAGTTTTATATAGTTTTATGTTACATATTAACCCTGTATTTTAGATTTAACTCTTAGTCTAATAGTTTGACATTTACCATGTCTCTTTGTATTTTTATATTCTATGGTTAATAAACATACTATTACAAGCCATGTGAACCCCTAGTGATTCATTATTAATATATGTATCCTTATATATGTCCTTTTTATGATCCTTAGAAATTTAATAATATTATATCAATTAATAATATAATATTTGTTTTAAAAACTCAATTATGTCAATTTTGACACTATTTAGTATTTGGTTTTGGTGAAAATCATAAAGGCTTGATTACGTCAATAAACAATTATTTAATCAACCCTAAAAAGTTAAATTAAACTCTAAAATTATTAGAATTCATAAAAAGACCCTAATTGAATTTATTGGGATATTTATAATATCAATTATTTTAATCTTTAATTAATAAGGTAATTACAACATCATCATTTTTTAAAAAATAAATAAATTTATTTATTTTCTAAAAATTATAAATAAAATACCATTATGTAGTAAATATATATATATCAATCTAATGAATATTTATAGTCTAATTTATATTGTGTTTAACTATATATTAAAAATGGTTAAGTTATTAAACATTGAATTTAACATTTTTAACTCTTCTTTAAATAAAATAATAATAAGTGTTCTTATCTAATCCAAGTTGACCAAAAGGATCATATTTTATTCCAAAGATTGTTTTTGGTTGAATTACACATATCCAATAGAATTACGATATGTTATAGGGTAATTATAATATCTTTTTTACCCTTAATTACCCTATTTACTTTTAACCGTGGTAACTAAATGTAAAAAGATACTATTCACCGAAAATTATATTAATTTTATAGAACCATATTTTAATTTCTAATTTCAATCATGTGTCTCAAATTTTTGAAATTAAACTCACAGAAGTGGTAAAATTACGTTTTATGCAAATTTGTAAATACTCCTAGATGGATGGTAAAAGATGGAAAAATGTTCAATAACATTTTATATATCTATACTTATTAAAAATTGAATCCAATGAATTAAACTGAACATATATATATGTATTATGTATCTATTTTGACCTAAAATTAATTAAAATAAAATAACAAATTACATAATGAAAATTTCGATTTTAAACAATAACGTAGTATTTTTCACTATTCATCCAAAATTGAATGTTTTCAGAAAAATACAAAAAATTCACACTAAGATAATTTTGATATTAAAAATCCAAAAAAAAGAAATTTTGAAAAATAAAATTAAAAATAATCAAATAGTGTGTATTACTGTTCATAACGGCTAGTTTCATTGGTTGTGGTGTGTTAAAACTACATGTTGCATACAATGCAAACTACTACATTATTCTAAGGGAAATTTACTGTGGAAGCTTGGGGTGTAGCATTCTCCCCTCCTTAAAATAATTTTATCCAAAAAATTTCCGTAATATTAGTGCATAAAAATATTTAGGTGGTTCTTCATCATAATATCCTTGCGATCCAACATTGCCTCTTCCATATTATGGTTTCTCCATAGAAATTTTACCAGACGAGTCATTCGGTTTCTCAGAACATGATATCTTGTATCAAGATCATTTGCATGCTCTTCATAATAAGACAGTTCAGGTTCCAGTTGAATTTTCTAAGAGGTGAGAACATGCGTTGGGTCAGGAATGTATTTTCTCAACAATGATAGATGGAATACATCATGAACTTTGGAGAGACTTGGAGGCCATGCCAAATGATAAGATACAACCCAAAATTGTTCTATAATTTCTAAAGGTCCGATGTACCTAGGACTCAATTTAACCTTCTTAATGAAATATATAACACCCTTCAATGGAGATACCTTTAAGAAAACATGTTATCTTACTTGAAATTAAAAATCTTCCCTTCGGTTATCAGCATATTTCTTTTGCCTACTTATGGCTGGTTTGATGTGGTTTTGTATAACCTTCACCTTTTCCATTGATTCCTCTACAATTTCAGGGTCTATGAGATTTCATTAACCAAAATAATCCCAACAAGTTGGTGTGTGACATCTATTCCGATATAACACTTTATATAGTTCCATCTGAATACTATAATGTAAGCTATTGTTACAGTGAAATTATACTAGAGGTAAATATTGATCCAATATACGTTGAAAGTCTAGTGTGAAAGATCTCAATATGTCTTATAAGGTTTTAATAGTCCATTCTGATGGTCCATCGGTTGGAGGATGGTAGGCATTGATCAAACTAAGTTTTGAATCCAGTGCCTTCTGAAGAATTTTACACAATCATGATGTAAAATGAGGTTCTTGATCACAATCAATTGACAAGGGTTATCCATTAAGTCTTACAACTTCATTAATTTATAGTCATACCATACGTTAAATAGGTAAATATTATCTTATAGAAAGAAAATATGATGAATTTTTAAGATGATAAACAATGACCCATATTGAATCCTTCCTTCTAGGGGTCTTTGTTAGCCCCATGAGAAGTTCCATATTTATATTAACCCATTTCCACTCAGGTATGTGAAGAGGTTTCATGACTCATCCAAGCTGTTGCCTTCCAGCTTTAACTTGTCGACAAACCATACATATTTACACATAATTATAAATCTCTCTCTTAATTTTGTCCCACAAAAAATGTTCCTTCAAATCTATTATCATCTTGGTGCTCTCAGAGGGTATAGAGAAATTAGATCTATGAGAACCATCCAATAATTACCTTCTTATATCAGGTATATTGGGAACGCTATATCTCTTCCGAATTTTCAAAATTCCATCCTCATACACGAAGTTGATCAATCTCACATCCTTCACATCGTTAATTTCCTTTTGAAATTCCTCATCATCAGTCTGAGAACATTTTATCCTTTCTAGTAACGACGGGTTGACAACCATTTCAAAATGAATTGTGGTTTCACCTTCTATGGTTATTCCAATATCCATCATTATTAGATATATTTTTATAGGATCCTTTTAAACTCCCATCTTGTTCAAAAATCCATGATACTTTCTACTCAAAGCATCTTCCACCTTATTTTCCTTTCTCAGGTGGAAGTGTATAGTGAAATCATAATCCTTGAGTAGTTCAAGCCATCGTCTTTGCATCAGGTTGAGATATTTTTTTGAGAAAATATACTTAAAACTATTTTGATCAGTATAAATCTCACATATTTTAATATATAGATAGTGTCTCCATATTTTAAGTGCAATGATTATAGCTGTTAACAAAAGATCATGAGTATGTTAGTTTTTCTCATTAATTTTTAACATTCATGATGCATAGGCAATCATTCTATAATTCTACATAAGGACACCACAAAGTCCTTTCTTTGAAGCATCACTATAAATAACAAACCCATCGTACCCTGATGGTAGAGTCAAGATAGAAGCATTGACAAATATTGTCTTCAGTTCTTTAAAACATTTTTCACTTTCTTTTTTCCTAACAAATTTAACCCCTTTACAGGTGAGATTGGTTAATGGGTTAGCCAACCAGGAAAAATTCAGGAAGAAACGTTGATTATAATTTGCTAAACCAATAAAACTACGTAGCTTAGTTATACTGGTCGGTGCTGGCCATTCATGGATTTCCTTGGTCATTGAAAGATCAACAATTATTCCATCCTTATAGAAAATATGACCTGAAAAGAAATCTCTTGATGCAATAATTCACACTTTTTAAACATTGAATATAATTCATTTCTTCTGAGGGTTATCATAATAGCGCAAACGTGATTGTCATGATATTTATAGATTTTTGATTAAACCACGATATGATGAAAAATTACCACTAAAAACTTATCAAGATACGCCATGAATACTCTATTCATTAGATCCATGAAGACAAATGGAGAATTAGTCAATCCCAAAGTCATTACTGCAAACTCGCAATGCCCGTACCAGGTTCGAAATGCAGTTTTTGAATTTCTTCCTTCATCACACACTACTGATGATATCCATATACAAGGTCAATATTTGAAAAATATTGAGATCTATGAATTTGGTCAAAAAAATCATCAATTTCAGGTAGTGAATATATGTTCTTTATTATTATGAAATTGATCTCTCTGTAGTCAATGTACAACCTCGTAGATATGTATTTCTTTTAACAAAAAGGATAGGGTCTCTCCAAGGAGAAACACTAGGGGGAATAAATCTATTATTAATCAATTCTTATTGTTGTTTTTTTAGTTCCACTAATTCCAGAATGTCAATTATTTTAGGAGTCTTCGATATGGGCTTGAACCAGGAATTACATCAATAGAAAACTCAATTTCTTGTTCTAGAGGATGTCCAGGAAAATCCTCTGGAAACACAACAACATATTATTGCACAATAGTTTATCCTCTATTTGAAAATTCATTCCATCAAACATATTTATTTTATTCTCTTCTTATCCCATAATTGAATTTAGTAGAGCTACTAGGGGTGGATCTAGATAAGAATCAAGTGGTGACATTTCTGCTCTAAAAATGAGGTACTCTTTATCATCATTGAAAATTGTATCCTCATTATTATTACAATAAATTTTTGCATCATGGTCTGAAATCCAATCCATTCTAAGGATTATATCAAATTCAATCATGGGTATGATGATGAGATCAGCAGATAATGAACATTTGTATTCCCTAATGACAACTGATTCAGAAAACATTGTTGCGATGATAATTCCCATAAGAGTTTTTACTATCGACTCCCTTATTATGTCAAATTGAAAATATCTAACTTTATTAGGAAACATTGAAGATATGAAACAATATGATGATCTAAAATCAAATAAATTGTTGTCTAATCTTTATGAAACCATTAAATTTCCTACAACCACATCTTTCGGAGCATCAACCTCAGTAGTAGTGATAACATAAGCTTAGCCTTGCTCCCATGGACTTTTTTGAGGTTAGTTCCCTTAGAGATTAAGAAATTCATTTTCATAATGCCACGTTTCTCAATAATTTTAACATTCATCATTGAAAGACTCTTTCTTCCACTTTCAATCACACGTTTGGTAGACCTTTTCACAACACTTGTAACCGACTCCTATTCCCTACAGGAAAGAAACATGGTGTTTCTTTCCCACATTTACCGCATGATGGATATTCAGCTTTTCCCTTCTTCCCCTTATTTCAATTTCTAGAGTGTTTATTATATCTCTTTTTCCTCTTTATTTTCATTAAAGTTGGAAGAATTTTATAATTCCATTTTTGTCTTGATAGCCCATGATACAATATTTTCGTATGATGAGAAGAATTGTGAGACTAATTATCAAAGGAGAAATGTGTTTAACCCACCAAGGAATTGAGAAATCTTACCTCATGGGATACTTATATAATCTGCTTCATGCCTTGCTAACATAGTAAACTTAGCCTCATACATTGTGACATTATCATCGTCATTTTTCCTCTGACCCAGAAATTGCCTTTCCATATCTGCTCGATGGTCACGAAGAAATTATTTTTCGACAAAAATATCTTTAAACTCCCTAAAGTCATTGTTCAATACTTCTTTATATTCCTTTGTGTTTTTGAAAAAAGACCACAATTGATCTACATCTCCCGTGAGACGATAAACTTGCATGACAGCTTCTTCCCTTTTGCTACTCCCCAATGAATGGAATATTTTCTCTAAGGAGTTTATCCATTGGTTTGAAACTAATGGATTTTTACTCCCATTTATTTTTGGAGGTTGTTTCCCCATTAAGTGGTATAACATTGATCCTCTACATTGAGGATCATGGTTCACTATACGAGTAATGATATTATTCATAACCTGAGTGAGTTGTCCAAGTATTGTGATAAGTATATCCACACCAGTTGCATAACCTACTCCACTAAAATTATCTTGAGTAAGATGGAAATATCGACATAGATTATGTGCATTGAAATGGTTACCATTCCTTCCAGTAGTCTCCATTTATAAACAATGGCATACAATAGATTAGTTTATGAATAACAATACATAATTCCAAACTTCTATAAAACATAACATATATTGAATTGTTTATTAATATAAACAATAATAATAAAAATGTTATTTTTGAGGAGGTGTATACTCATAAATCCTTTATAATGGTTTGTAAGAAAATTTGAATTATCCTAAGCATACCCCCCCGGAGTGTCGTAACCAAGAGTGCAACAAGGCCTACTGTCATGCATCAGTTCCCATTTGATTCTATCTCAAAGCTATGTTTTTGGGTTTTACCCCAAGGTCCATCTGTGCCAGAGCTTCCTCTACCTGCTAATATCTAGACAGGGAAGTATTTCATGGAAAACTCACAAAATCCCTACATTACCAAAATTCATGGAAGTTCTTCAATACCAATCCTTAAAGTCTATCATAGGGTAATGTTCTTTAATAATAGTTTTTATAAATCTATCTTCGATGAATTATACAAAACTTCCTATAATACCAACTGTAATGCCCTGACCCTAGTTATCAAGATTTGGAGCATTATTACATAACATTGGAATGATCACATGGGATCATATCCCAAAAGACCGATCAGTTTAATATCCATGTATGTACTAGATACATTCATAAGTTTTACATTACATCATGAAATAAAGACATCAAAAACATTTTTCCCATATTGAAAAAACTAATATCCTCAGCCTATCCTAACAGGTCAACCATAAAATACATCATCACATCCTGGGAAACATAAAACATACAAAGGGGTGATATTAGATGCTCTGTAAGGATAACAATATAGTGGAAACTTCTATAAATAATAATAAATATTAAAAGCAATGTATAAAACTAAAACAAAATCCTTTTAAACATTAAAATTAACACAATATGGAAGAGATAAAATAAAATAATTCCATTTAATTATTCACATAGATATTCTACTAGTCGAATAATCACATGCAATATCAATAGCCATTTTCATAAAGATGGAATGCATAATGACAGACTTCATAACCACAAAGTCAAGGCCTTGTTCCAAGACTATAAATGACATTTTTTCAAGGCCATGTTCCACAAAACTAGAATGTATCATTATACATATCGATGCATCTATGAGATATATTGGGCTCCACCCATCACTAACTAAGTAAAATGCATTCCTTATATGAAAAGGTTTCAACATAACATAAATATTTGTATTAAAACAAGAATACGAAATGTAAATACATTATCCATAAGCCATTAATAGTGTAAAAATAACACATTCATAGTAAAATATATCAAAAATCCATTAGTACAATATGGATGTTTTGTATCATAATAAATCAACTTCAAACAAGCTTAAAATCCTTTGAAAGATGTTGAAATAGATGAACTCAAAACTTTTTTAGAGAAATATCTCATTCAATTTTGAAAAAATTTAAGGGTTATACAATTATAAAAGAAAGCATTTGTTTTCAAAATATTCTTATAAGCTTGTATGGGAAACATCGACAATGTTATAATGGAGAAAAACAGCCACACCAACCGTATATGTTATAAAGAGACATTCCAACCTTAATTTTCTTTAAAAGGTCATAAATAAACCTGATTGGAATATGACAGAAAGATTCCTTTCAAAACATATATTGTAAAATAAGGGTATAATTGACTTTTAACCATAGTATTGTAAATAGTAATAATGTTTTGAATTACATTTTTATAAAAACATGGATGTGGATGATAAAGTGGTCCAAGTAGACACTTACATATTAACAACCTCAGATTAGTAAATAGATTGTAGAATTAAACCTTAACTTGTACTTTTCCATAGTCTTTGGTATGTTAATATTATTTATAACAGTTAAAATAATGATATTAAACTATACCTGAATCATTTAACAAAATATGATATCATATATGATCTTATTATATTGATTTGTTAATAATATTTTATATGTATCATTAGTTTGGGTGTTAACTGATTCGTTTACATTTATATTCTTGGTTAGGTAATAAATATTTGTTATGCATAGGATGTATTTTATTCATATACAAAATGATATTAGTTTCATAATTTTTTTTAAATAAAATGAAAATTATTCTTGAATTATTACGATGGGGAATGATTCTCATCGCATTCGTGGAGACGGTAATCGGTACGCACTCACGAGAAACAATATCATTATACTGATTGTGAAATAATATATAGTTGGATGGTATATTATATATAAATAATCACTAACATGTTATATTTATTATTTATTTTAGTTATACTCATTATTATGCACATCTAAAATAATGAAGTGTTTGAATAAAAAACTAACCCACGACGTGGAGACAGTAAGGCATACGTACACCCATATGGGGACATTGACATTTATATGATGGATAAGATAATGAAATGTTGGGAAAATATTTATAATTACTTCATTTTATATATAATTTACTTGAGTTATTACTTTGGTATGGAATCAATTAAAGAGGAAGTGGAAGAAGAAAAGAATGTGAAAGAGGGTGGTAAAATTACTTCCTCTTCTTCGGGTGCTTCCTTTTTAGTAAATCAATCGGGCTCTTTAGGTTGGATTTCAGATAAATTTAAGGGCTATAGGTTTAATAGAGGATATTTTAGAGGATATTGTGCAGGGTTGGGATGATCCAAAAGGCTATGGAGGTGTAAATTTAAGAGAGATGGAAGTACCATTTTATAAGAGAGGTGACGTTCACTTTTGGAAAGGCATTAAATATTATTTTATAATAAATTATTTTTCAGTTTATAATGGCTCCAAAATGTTTTATTTCGAGGATAATGTGAGGATGGGTCTAAAAAGCTCAAAAAATTGGCTTTAGACTAGTTTAGGTCACCATATTAACCTTATTTATTATATTTTACTCTTTGTTATATACTTTTTCATTTACCACGTCTCTTTTTATTTTTTTATTATACGGTTAATAAACATACTATAACAAGACAAGAAAACCCTATGTGGTTCATTATTAATATATATAACCTTATATAAGTCATTTAAACGATCCATAGATCTTTTTGGAATATTAAATCAATTAATAATATTGAATTTGTTTTAAAAACACAATTATGTCAATTTTAACACAGTTGAGTATTTGGTTTTTGTGAAAATCATAACAACATGATTACTTGGAAAAAAATTATTTAATCAACCCTAAAATGTCATATTATCCTATAAAATTAGTGGAATTCATCCAAAGACTAAAATTACTACTATTCTGATATTTATAATATCAATTGTTTTAATCTCTCATTAGTATGGTAATTACTGTATCATCATTGTGTCATAATTAAATTAAATTATTAAATTTTTAGAAATAAAAAAATAAAATACCATTATGTAGGAAATATTATTATCTTTCTAATTAATATTTATTGTCTAATTTATATTGTGTGCATCTATATATTAAAAATGGTTTATCTTTTAAAAATTGATTTTAACACTTTTAACTCTTCTTTAAATAAAATAATAATAAATGTCCTAATAAAATCCAACTGAACCAAAAGTATAATATTTTATTCCTAAGAATGTTTTTAGAAAAATTACACATATCAAATTGAATTATGACACCTATTAGAGTAATTATAATATCATTTTTACCCTTAAATTCCCTATTTACTTTTAACCATGGTCAATAGAAGTCACAAGTTACTATTCAGAAAAACCTATTTTCATCTTAAGGAACCATATTTTACATAATGATTTCAACTGTATCTCTCATATTTTTTAAATTCATCTCAAAAAGTGGTAAAACTATTTTTCAGGAAGATTTTTAAATGCTCTAGAAGGTGGGTGAACGATGGAAAAAAGGCCAATACAATTTTATATATATGATCTTTTTATAAAATGATTGCAATAAATTACCCAGAACATATATAATTATTATCTATCAATTTTGACCTACAATAAATAAAATAAAACAAATAATTATTTTAATAAAAATTTGATTTTAAACAATAACGTAGTTTTTTCACTATTCAGAAAAAAAATGAACCTTTTCAGAAAAATTCTAAAAAATCTCCCTAAGCTAATTTTTATATTATGAATCCAAAAATGAAGTCCATTTTGAAAATTAATATTTATAAAATTTCCCAAAGTTTGTATTACTATTCATTACACCTTATTTCATATTTCGTGGTGGGTTAAAAATCCATGTTGCTTACAACACAAGATACTACATTATTAAAAGGGAACTGTAACGTTGAAGCTTGGGGTCATACATATCAAATAATTTCAATAACATGTATCTTTAAAACTATTCCAATTATTTCATCATAACCATTAGACGATATTCATAGGATTTATCTAATATAAATAATCATAATATTCCACCACATTTCTATGAGATTATATAGATCGATTACCTCTATCAAGAATATCTATAATTATATCCAAATAATTATATTACTAAGCGTTAATGATTCTTCTAGCTTAATTGATTAGTTATCCCATGTCATCATTATGGTTTGTTTGGTCTGTTTGGTCAGTTATAGGATATTTAGCATGTAAATTACTAGAACAATCAGTGTTTCTAGAGGATATTTTTATTTTCAAATTAAAAATATAATACTAATGTTATTATAAAGAAACATTAAGCTGATATGGATATAAATAATAAAATTTGACTTGAATAGTTTCATAAAAAATACTGGCTTTTTTATTAAATAATAAATATGCAATTAATATATATTTAACTGTGGATAAAACATACTTTATCACCTTTTAGTGAAAATTTTAATAGATTACATTTTTTATTTGGAATAAGGATTTTACAACCAAAAATTGTGAAGTAATTATGAATTAGTTTTCTAATATTCAATAATTTATAAGGAATCTTATTTAAAATACGTTTAACTAAAAAATTATTTATTATATAAAAATATGTTTTCACAGAATATACATAAATTAAATAAGTAACTCATACTAAATGAGTATGGTATGGGAATTTCATAGTGTTCTATATCTCCTTTAAAAAAATTCATTTTATTATGGTTCTTGAGAATCAAATAAATTTTGTATTTATCAATTTTGTGATCAAAATTACTCAAAATATTTATTCTCAAATTGATGAACATAATCAGTTCTTAATGTCATTTTTGTAGGTTTACTATATTTATTTTATAATTTTCGTTACATTGTAAAACATGAACATAATTCTCTTTTGAGTTTTAGGAGAAACACTTGAGTTTATTTTAATATGAAACAAAAATGAAATAAGTATAATTCTTCCTCATATACTATAAAATATTAAAATTTCAATCAATTATATGGAACTATCATAGAAATTTTTAGGTATAAACCTATTTTATAGGGTTAAATGATATTTTGTGTCCTATTCCCTTATGATAGGGATTTCAGAATTTTTCCTTTCGGAATTCATGTTTGCGTAGATCCTTTCATGGAATAATAAATTTTCAATGAATTATTTTAAAACTAAATATGATATCAATAATCATATAATTGTGAAATTGTAATAAATTTATACATTAATAATTAAATATAAAAAATTAAGAAATTAATATAGTTTCTGGGTTATCAACCTATCTATGAACAACTATTTTCCTTTTACATTGTCATAAAATATGGCTTGCCCTCCATCAAAATTCAATAGATTATTGATGATTCGGTAGACTCTTGTAATATTTCTAGAACATCTACTATCTTGGTATTATATGCACTTACTAGTACTTTTTTAGAATGCTACTTATCAATATTCATACAAAAATTAGTTTGTTTCCCAATATTTTGTGGGTCTCAAAAATTTATCATATAAATCCATGGTATAATTTTTTCATATATATTTATATGAAAATTAATACTGTTAGAAAATATTGTTTTCGTAGATCTATTTTACATTTTCTTATATCCCAAAACACCCAACGCATTGTAAATTATTGTCCTACTAGGAGGAAATAAATTAATAAGTAATTAATTCTTGTACATCTTTGGTGAAAATATAGATTTATATCCTAAACAGGTTCTAATATTATATTTCGTATTATTTATAAAATCATTTTCAAGGTATTTTTTCTGAAGTAAAATAATCAATAAAGTCCCTATTTTTTATTATTATTAAATTTAATATCATTGTTCCCTTTCAATAACATGGTTTTATTGTTTTCTTTTGAATATGATTATATTTGTTAATAAAAGATACGATAGGAAGCTTTATCCTATAAATATATATATAAATTTATCTTTATGGCCATTCAGTGTTTCCTCAAGAAAAAAGAATCATTTTATTTAATCCGCATTATTTATTTCAGAATAAAAAAGAAAATACTTATAAAAAAATGTTTAAGTAGTACCAGAATATTCTATCTCATAAACATCAGTCCTAAATCATAAACTTCCTCATTCAATTGTTTCATATTTGGTAGAGTCTAAATCAATGGATCTATCCTCAAAATAAATCCATTATCCTTAATTATCATTATTTTTCTCATTATATTGTCACTAGATTTATTCACATATTTTATCTTATAGTAATCATCTTTGATATAGCCTTTCCTCATACAATAATAACATGGGACTTCTCTAGATGTGTCACCCTTCGAAAATTTACCTACTTTTTATATCAAACATTGTAATTTGAGAATATGTAAGACCATTCATTCCTATTAGGATTCTTAATTATATTGGAAATGTGATCCATCAAATCATACATTTTATAATTAGATTCACATCCACTTTTAATTTTTTACTTTTACTAATTCATATAATTTACAATTAGGCATTTTGAAGAGAAATAATTTCTTATTATATTTGAAATCCACATTTATATCTTAAATATCATCCTCAAACAGAAGATATTTTACGAAACATGTAATTTAATAATAATACATGATTTTTTATTGGATCTATCATGATTTTGAGGCAACCCATGTTATATAAAAAATATCATCCATAACATCACATGATTTATCCTTTCCTATAATACAATTTCACATAAATGTGACAATAGAATGTTTAATTTATTTGATTACTAGATGATAGAAAAAATATTTTATAAAACTGTTGATCATTCCACAATAATTGTACACCTCTAAAACCCCTTATATACTTATTATAAGTTATAACAAAATTTATAAAATGGGAAATGAAAACATTAGAATTAGGTGGGCCCAAATTCCCATTAGGGGTAATCATAGGAGAAAAAAATTTATGATAATAATTGATCAAAAGAATAACATGTATTTTTGAGAGCACAATCAAGGTTCATGATCATTATATTATCGACATAAACAAAAATAAAAATGTAACTTAAATAAAAAATAAATAGGTACTGATTAGATCATAATATAAGAAAGAGTTTTATAAGACGAGTACTTTGAAAACATTTGAATATAGAACAAAAATAATCATAGAAATCATAACTCTATGGGTTTGGAATTCAAATCTTAGAATTCCTTATGATAATGAGTAATAAATTTTTATCTTCATTACACAATGATTAGAACATTAAAACCAATGGTTTCTAAGAAATAATCGATAAAACGTAATAGTAATCAATCTCGAGAAAAAAAGAATATGGTTTATTCAGAGAATATTCCTATTTAGGCATGATAAACATAATAATATGTTGATATAGATGAAAAATTAATTTTATAAATATTTAAATCATTAAATATAGAAATAATAAGAAATATTGTTTTTAGTTCCTGATATTTTGAGAAAAAAATGACCAAATAAATGAATTAGAAATTTATTTTTAATGACATGTAAATTATGGAAAAAATGTTAATAAATTATACTAGTGAAGTCAATATTAAAATATATTAGTATGGAAAACATTAATAAATGTTAATCATTACAAATACTGTAAAATGTGGTAGATAGTGGAAAATAGAAACACCACACTTTTTAAAATAATATTATATTTATAGATAATGTAATTTTTAGTGAAAAAGTCCATAAAATATTATAAATTTATAGATAATTATGTCTATAAAATGAAATAAATAATAGGGTTGTAACGGAATATGATTCTGGATATAAAACACATGGTATGGCTAGTTCTATAATAGGAATGTCATTATACAATTAAAAATCATAATGTGAATGGATATATCAAATTATTAAGTACCGTGAGATGAGAATGTATAACAAAATTTATAGATAAATTTCTATATTTTTTTCACATGGAAACATAGTGATAATTATCACAAAATAAAAATGATATTGGAAACAAAACCCCTTGGAAATTAGAAATAGTATAATTGAAAACCATTGTAAAATATAATTTTGGATTTATTTTTAAATCCATTGAATTACATGAAAATAATTATATAGTAAAATTATATTGTATAATTTTCACTATAGTAAAGAAAACAAGTGCTGAATAAGGCATGTGTCTCAATGAATGAAAATATAGATAATAACCCCTGGCATTTTACTACTTATTTTCATGAGAGTTCATTAACCTCTTATATAATAAATATAAACATATTTAAAATAATCATACCTTATTCGAAACTATTATCCTATATAAAAATAAATTAAAATAATTTTATATTTGGTGATATATAATTTTAATCAATTAATTATTAATGATTTTTATTATTTTACGCATGCTTTAAAATGTAGATATCGATCCCTATTCTTTGAAAAAAAATGTATTATTACTATATAATTCAAGGTAATGTAATAGGGGAATATTTTTATTTATAATGTCTTATTTAAATTAAATGGTATTTTCAGTCATGATTCTTGAAAAAAAGTTAGTGGAGAGCATATTTTGTTAAATATCATATGAAAAACATTTTTCCATTAATAATAATTAAAATAGAAATATAAAATTTCTATAAAATTATAATTTCATAAGAATAATTTTAATTAATTAATTAAATTATTATAATCATTTAGGTAGAGTGGCAGTGATTAATTAATTACATCGCATTGTGGTGGCTGTTGTCCATACATACACTAATAAGATCTTTTACTTTTTCTTAGAATAAAAGGAAGGTAAAAAATAATTTACCTATATACAAATATTAGTTATTTTATAAATATAATATGTATTCATTAAATGTACTTTTTGGACCATCCATACACTTCTTTGCGAAAAAAAGACATCATTCATGGAGGTGATTGTCCGCACATACATATGGAATACATTATCATTATTTTCTAAGAATGGGGGAAGGGTTATGATTTTTAAGAAATAAATATTGTAACATTCTAGAATAATAATGATACTTATTTTATCATTTCAAGATTTTATAATATCAGTTTTTATATAATATGAAATAGTTAAATAGAAATGGGAAAAACTGATTTCAGAATTTTCAACTTACTCCTTAGGATAAATCCATTGTAAATTTGATTAAGAATTTTATGGATGGAATTTTTGAGATAACAAAATCTATTGGATGGTATATGAGTTTGGGGGAGTAATTTTGTTATATTTTTGCTTAAACGTAAGGGATTTTGGTTTACGGAAAATTGGATTGGTTGATGGGTTAGTTTATATACGCGAGAAGTTGATTTTTATAATAATAGGTGAACTATTCAAGGAAATATTCTAAAAAAGTGTAATATAATGTATAGTGGATGTGTATTTGTCATTATAAAACTCATAAATATATTTAGAGTCATGTTTTAATCACATTTTAGATCGTTTAAAATTAAATCCATTTTTACCCTAATTTTTATTTACCAAGTTAACTCACTTTTTAACATTTATAAATTTTATATATATCTCAAAATATAATTACCATTGTTATTTAATTGGAAAATTCAGATCCAAAATAAAAAAACCATTTTATAATATTAAATATATAAAAGTGATAAAAATTAATTCTAAAATATTAAATATATAATAAATTATAAATTTTTTGGAGAAAAATGTATTTTATGTTATTAAATGAAAAATAATTGATTCTAAGAAATAAATAACATTATTATTGTCTAAATTTAATTATAAATATATATTTTTTCAATATTAATATTTCTAAAAAAACAATTCATTCCAGATTGTACCCTATGGATGCAAAACATTCAAGGTATTTTTAAAAGTAGTTTATTATAATATTAACCAAAATATCTACCTTCTCTAAAAAATACCAATAATGTATATTAACATAATATTAACAAGTAAATCAAATATTGAATTATTTTGTTCAAATATAAATTATTATATTTTATAATTTTAATTTTAAATTGAATTATAAAATATTTTCACAACCCTTTTTATGAGGAATATAAAATTTTTATATATTCAAAAGTCCTATAATTATTTATTAATAGTTATTAATTAAATTATTATTAATATATTATCAACATAAAAATATATTCTACAATCATTTAATTGTAACATATTTAGTTTATTTAAATAACTGTTCATAATAAAAAAGTAAATTAATAAAATAGGTTTTAGCATAAACTGATCTGATTAATTATTTAAATACACTTATTGAATCATATCAATTAATTGACACTAAAAAATAAATTTATTATATTCTAATTATTTTTCATAATACTCTTTCTTATATTTATACCCACCAATTCTAATATTACATTATAACGATCACATTTATAAATTTTAATTTTATCTTTATAAAATGCATCATAATTTCATTATAGATCAGTGTTTTCTATGATGCATGATATTAAATTTATTTTTTATTTCAACCTAAATCAACACTAACACTTTTTGGTTTTACATTCTCCTACATAATGTAATTATGTCATCCGAATTTAAATTATCACTCACTTATGTGAATTGATATGTGTATCTAAAATGAACAAATGAATCAACATATATTTTCTATATAGATATCAACCTTTAAAACATAGGAAAGATAATATTTTACTCAGAATTAGATTATCCATAATACTGAGTTTTCTCAAATAATTTGAGTTATATATTATTATTTTGTTAATTAATACTTGGTTAATTTAGATATAGTCTTTCCATTTCAATAAATAAGTTTAATCTATAAGATTGATTATATGATTTTCAAAAATGAATTCCCAATGTACATCAATATGGGGTATAATAATCATTCCACTATAAGTTTTCTATGATAATTTAATATAAAATTTCAACAGTGGGGATTTGATGATCTATAAAAACAACCTAGATATACCAGATTAGGTAGAACCTGAATATGATGAGACATATAATATTTATTATAGGATGATAAGTTTACATTAATTATTATTATCCAAATGAAGAGAAGTCACTGAATAGGTCCTTATTTCTTCATTAATCATGACGGTTACTATGGTATATTTTACTAATCAGCCTTTAGAATAGGTCATCTACATGAATAAAAACTATGTTCCACATATTTAATACATTGAACTACAAGTGTAGCTTAATATGAAATATATTCCACTATATTATGAGGACTAAAATTTTAAATTTCACAAAATAATTAAATTCTACATTTTTTCCATTTCTATATATAAAACACATTCCTATTCTTTTGAGTCGTTTTGTTGGGAACTACATTACACATTATTGACATGTCAGAAAGTGAATCTTCCTTCATTAATGATTATAGTCACCATAAATTTCATGTAACTCTTTCATCTCTTCTTCAATCTATTTGGAAATGTAAATATTTATAATATTTTTAATCTAATTTCATGATTATTGGTTATGTATAACCATAATAATTTACTCCCCACCACATATTATGTTCAAATTTTTTCCATCACTATATTTTCCAAGAAACTGATTGTTAAAAGTATTCATACTATTTCCAACCATTTAATAAAATAGATGAAAGTTAAGGATATAAATTCTGAAATTTATATGTTTATAAAAGGGAAAACTATTTATATAAATGAAATAAATCCTATATGACAAATAAACACAAACACATAAATTTATAGGTTTTGAAATAGGTTTTTAGTTTTTTTCTACAAGATTCTATAACATAAATATATTAAAATCCCTCATATTAGTTGTTAAATAAAATTTCAATATAAAAAGAAAATCCCCATGGAGTGTTAATGTCGAAATACAGTTAGTCTTAACATTCATTCTCTTAGTGAATATCATTTTGATAACCAAACAACTTATTTAGGGTTCTTACCCAAAGGTGAAAATATAAAATATCCCAGATCAACTTGTATTAATCTAAAAATAGATTACATTTTTACGATTCCACACACTCAAAAATTTAAAAATATTTTAGGATGTTATCATATAATTAATCACATTCCTAGAGTTTTCCTTATATTTCAATTATGAAAATCCCCAAAAGTAAATAAACTAATCCATGAATGTAAATAAATTATTCACTAATATCAACTAAGAAGGTAAAAACTGAATAAACACACTTATTCCATTATTACACATGAAAAATTATTGCATCTCACACATAGTCACACATCCATTAAATATGATGTTTTTAGTAATTTTGATGATTATCTATATAAATAATTTATTCTAAAACACTTGTGAAAATTCCACTATCATATTTCCCCTGTAGAAACCCTTTATATCTTATCATAAGTTATACTCATCTTCATAACCTAGATAACGAAAATAGAAGAAAGTTGTGATCTCAAATACACATAAAGGGTAAACATAAGAGACAAAAATTTAAGATAAAATGTTATAATAATTTAAATATCTGTGTTTGAGTATATAATCTAAGGATCATCAAACTAAATTTTGATACTTATATACAAATAAACGTGGGACATTAGCCATAAATAAATACATAATGATTTGATAATATCTTAAAGAATAATTAAAAATAAAATGAATAATTGAAAAATATTTATATATGTGTTTCAAAAATAATCATTAAAATCTAAATTTAGTGGGTCAATAGTTCATGTCCTTGTCTCCCTTAACATAATGAGTTATGAATTCATGTCTTAGTCTCTATTAACATATATGTTTAGTAATTCATATCCCAGTCTCCCATAATATGGTGGGTCACAAATGTACATTCATTTCTCCAATTATTTTCTCATGAGATATCAAGCATTACATATTGAATTTAAAGGGTATATAGGCCCCAATGATCATATAATAATATCCCTTATATATGTGTTATATAATAACATATATAAACATTCATAATACACCATGATTGATTAACACATGATAATAAATATATTTATTTATATAATTCCTAAAACAAAATATAATAAATATAGAGAAATAAAGTGAATGGTTTATGTGTAGTATATTCCTAGTGATGCATGTGAAATATTTATTAATTTTAACATATATTAAAAACACATTCACTTGTTCCTTACAAATTTACTATGTTAAATTTGAATAAATAATTCATATATTTATTCCTCACGTTAAAAAACTAGAAAAAATAAAATTTGTAATTTTTTTGAAAATATATTAGTATTTAAATATTGTGATTCCTAAAGAAAACTAATAACAGTGGAAGGAAATTATTTGAGAATGGAAAATATCCAAAATTATATTTATTTATGATTTTATAAAAGACCAAAGTCTATGAAAATTACTTTAGTGAAATCATTAAAATAAGATTCTTTTAATAAACAATATCAAGATTAGTGAAAAGTCCCAAATAAATAATATATGTACATATCTATACATCTATAAAAAAAATAATGAATATATGTGCTGAGGAATAATAATCTCGATTGAAAAGATGAGGTATGTTACGTTTTTTAAAAAAAGTACTTTGAAAGAATTGTGAACCAATATGGTAAAGGATATGTAAACCATATAAAGAAAAACAAGAGGAGAACATTAAAGTTTCTTTTGTGTGAAACAACAAACATTTTCCCTTGATGGATACTTATTTATAAAAATGATAAACTAAAAATTAAATTATATAAACATACATTGTTGCTATAGTAAAACTTTAATTGAAATCCTATGAAATAGAAAACTTATGATGGTTTTTTAAATTATATAAATTTCATAAAAAATATGATAAATAAAATTAAATTTTTAAAATACCTACCAAACCAATTAAAAAAAGTGGTGAACATTTCATGTGTCCCAAGGTAAGTGAATTGATATTATAAACCTCTACATTTTACTCTATAATTTTCTGAAAGTGCATTAACCTCTAGAATAATAAATATTACCATTATGTAAATTATTTAATAATATAATTCATATATATATACACACACATATATACTACTCAATTTTAATCTTTTTTGAGTTGGTTTATGTTTATTTTCATCATCATTTTATTGGTTATTTGACTTATTTCACACATGATTTAAAATATCAATATAAATCCGTATTTATTAATACGAAGTTCATAATTCATGGAATTTATATGGTATTGGAATAAAGTATTTATAATTATTTATATGGTCCAATATTTATTAAATTATTGTTTACGTTATAATTCATGGTGTTAGAATCCGTGATGTTTGTTTTTTTATATTTTTTTATGAAAAAAATAATTTTCGTTAATTAGAAGATACATAATAATATAACAATTATATAACATTAATAATTTCATAAAATTAATTTTAATCCATTTAATATAGTATTATAATCATTTATGTAGTGAAAATTTAAAACAAGCTAGGTCTCTTCGTGGAGGTAGTCAGACGCTCGTCAAAACAGATGGCGTTGTCATTTTACATATAATTAAATAATTTTAGAATATAACTATAATATTTAAAATCTAAATTACGTTAAAAATTATATATTTATTATTCATAAACCAATTTTAAAAAATAAATTTAAGGTATTGATGAAAAAAACATAAATTATGCTCAGATCCTGACCTTTTATCGAGTTATCACATGTGTGATTTTAGATGTTTTTTTCATTTTTATGTACATTTGTTTGGAGTTATGAATAATAATGTGTTTGGGTGTAGTTTGATGAAATATTTAAGAAAAAAGTGGATGTTTTCTGTTTTCACGTAGTTAGATAAAACTGTGTGCCCAATCCCACATAATTGTGGGACCCTATATGGAGAGGGCCACGTGGTTTGCACACAGTTTACCCTATCTGTGCGCCCCTACATAGAAAACCATGTGTGTGGTTTTTAATCATCTAAAAATTAATTTTAAATCCCCTAGAACCCTCAAAACACCTCTGAATAAACCTATTCATGGAACTAAGAATTTTTGGACGATTTTAGAGTTTTCTAGAGTGGTTCCCTGGCTGTCTGATCTCTGTTCTTCTAGATTCAATGCCTGAATCGATGATATACTCTTCCCCTAGTATGTAAATCTGATTCAAATACCTATCACATCCATTCTTCTATCATTCCTTGAACTTTTAGTGGAATATTGACTACCTCTTCTATAGATCTAAAATATTTTGGTGAGAATTAGATTTAATATTGTAGATTTATATCTTGATTTATTAGAACATGATATCTTGATATTTACTTTGGTATTTAGATCTGAAACACAGAACTATGATGTTGTGATTCTTGGATTTTGGGGATTTCCATTTAGTATTTTTCATTCATGAAATCAAGGTAGGTGTTCTAAAATCAAATTCCCATAGTCTTGGATGTTATGAATGTATGAAATTTTTTAGAATTTCTAGAATTCTCAAGAAATTTAATTCCAAAACTGATTTACTTAGATTGACCAATTAATTTATCGAAGAATTGTTGAATTAAATGAATAATTGAAGAATTGATCATGAGATTAAGTTGCATTCCTATTAGAAAATTAATTTGTTTTAAATTTAGTATGAGAGTTGATGGTTGTAATATAGAATACTAATCAGGGGAATAATTATGGAAAATTTAGTGGGCTATATTAAGATAATTAATTTTGAATTTATTTTTTTTGCTTTGATAATATAGTCTATATTGTAAATTGTTTGAGTAATAATTAATACTTGATATTTATAATGAAATAATTCATTATACAAAAATTAATTATTGGATATGAATTTTGTTTTTTATTAATTAATTGATGAGTTAATTAACAGTATTGAAATGCTTAATTAATTGGGGAGTTAATTAATGATATTTATCCATATAAATAATTCTTTAATTGGAAATGGATATGAGGTGGGTAAATAATTATTAATTAAATAATTTTCAATTAATGATAACATGTCCATTCTGAATTGAGAATTATAATTTGTAAAATGATCATTATACTCTTGAGTAATGGAATGGGAACATGGTAATTCAATTGAGAAGTATAAATGGTAACGTGGTCATTGTACTTATGTGTAAATTAATGTAAACATAGCCATTATATTGAAAAGAACTGATGATTACATATTCATCTTGGTTATGGATTTATTAAAATTCTCTTTATAATTTGGGTGTGAATTAAAATATTTGTAACAGACGAAGTTTAAGATATTGACTCATATAAAAATACTTCGAACTCTAACACGAGTTGAGTTAGGTACTGAGACATCATTCCACCTCTGAAAACATTGTGATCTGGAACGAGTCAGAACCTATATTAATATATGATATTACATAGGGAATGTTATGGGCTCCAGTATGAGCCGAAGCTAGTATAGACATACAAGTATCCACAGGAACCCTGAAGTTAATATGATTAAATAATGAATAAATGATAATATGATAACTAATTATTTATGCATTTTACTAAATTCTTTATATAAAAACATACAATATATTTTTACTGTACTTTTGTTAGATACCATTGGTGGCGGCCTACATGGTTTTACTCATACCCTATTTGGCTACTCGATCTGTAACTCAATTGACATTATTATTGTTGGACATTTTTAGGGGAAATTACTTGTATTATATTTTTGATTGGGGCTGCAATTTTATGAGGGAAGTGGATGTGGTTTCGGACCCACTTGGGAGTCATTATTGTCTTTATTTTAACTTGTGTTTTTAGTAACCTTGGTATTTACCTTTTAATTTCAAATCATTTATTTTAGTTGAATATTTTATTTTATATTTTTTTATATTAAGAGATTGGAATTATTATGTTTATATAATCTTATGCATTGGAAATTTAATTCATTTGGTATTTAATCAGATAAAAGAGGGTATAGTCAGCCCATACTAGCTTAACAGACCGTCATTGCATGTTGGTAGCCTCTAGTGTATGAGGAGTCGCTCTTAAGGTTATGTGACCAACATTCTCAGGGAACTATCAAGTGCCTCATGGGTCAAGACTTTACAAAGTTTCATCAAAGGTCCATTTTTATTTCATTTTAGGTTGCCTTACTATTTGGGGATAAGTACACATGAGACAAGTACGATTCAAGTATTGGTATTGAGATCGTGTATGAGAGTTCCAATCCCATGTACGAGAGAGAACCTGAGTACTCATTGTGGGATTGTTGTTATTTATTCTTTCCATTAAAGTTGAATATTATTTCAACTTGAGTGACACACTTGTGGTGTGATGTGATTATTGGTTATTAGAATTTCTTAGTATTGATTCAAGGCCAAGAATAAGGAGAGAGTTGAATCTTCAGGAATCATTCTAGGCACTCATGGTAATTTTGACATGCATCGTTTTCAGAAAAAACAAAAAATGGATTATGGGTAAGATTTAGAGCCAGAAATATTTTTTCATTCATGATATTGAAATGGAAAAGGTTCCTAACATGTATTGATAAAGATTTTAAAATGATTCAAAATGAGAATAATTGGGTTTCTAATTTAGAAAAATGATGATGATAGTGTGTTTACCATTGTTAACTAAATCCTTAGAGTAGTACGGTTAATAGTAGTGATAGCACTTCAGTTTTAACCATGTCGAGAGCTGTGGGAAAAATTCATATTCTGATCTATTTTTAGTATTCCTCTTACATAAATGATATATGGTTGTGTTATGAGACCTAAGAAGTGTGTTTGACCTTATAGATAATATTCCTCCCTGATTTTTGATGAGGTGATTACTGATGCGTATGGCTATGAAGGTTCATCTAGCTAGGGAATGTGGGGAACAAATGGTTCCAACTTAAAATAATGGGGAGAGGTTCTAAGAGAACTGTTATTTATTTAATAAATTCATGTATAGGGACACGGGATAGGTGGTGAAAAAACATATCTGAGTTGATAAGTGTGTTTTAGTTGCATAACCCTTAAAATTTTTTTGGGGTGGGTGGTCCTAATGGAGGTAAATTCAAGGTTGAGTCCATAGAGACAATACCTATTAATTTGGAGGTGCTGGATGAGAGGAGGGTTATGCTGGAATCTTTTATAATATTGATATTAGCAAAGCACTCGTGGGACATTCAGCCGTGAACTAGACAGACTAACAATATGTTATGGAACTACTTCTTGGAGATGTTTATGGAGAACTTCTATCCAGAGACATTTAGACAAGAGAATGCTAAAGAGTTCATGCATCAAACCAATGAGATAATTTCTTTGATGGATTATGATGGAAACTTGACATATCTACAATTCTTTTCTCCTAAATTAGTAGGATATGACGGTGCAATGGTTAGAAACATTCATGATGGACATAAGAGTGAGATTAAGTCCAATGATAATATTTTTCGATTAAATATGTTTGATGATGTTGTGGATCACTCTCTCAAAAATGAGGAAAACATGAGGGATGCATCCAATAATGGACTTGTAGTTGTTGTTGGACTACCCAGAGGTGAGACATCCTAATAAAAGAATATTTTTTATGAAATCTTTATCCAAGAAAGTGGGAAGAAAATTACACTAGAATTAGGGTTGGTGGGAAAGGACCTTAATGGGTTGATTTTTCATTAGCGTGGTAGGTCGAGAGGCTTTCTTAGACACTATCCCCGACCACAAGTACAGTGTCAGTCATACAACAATATAGAAAACTAACAGAATATGTTTCATTCATAGCTAAAAAGAGTATTTAGGTATCATGTATAACATTTATGAGTTTGGCATAATTATATTTGTGTAGAAAAATGCACCATTAGGGTTTATGGATTCAATGAAAAGAATATTTCATCCGTATATTTATCATTTTTGGTGGTGTTGGTGGAATAAATTTTGGTGTACTTCAAGGCACAAGACGATCATTAATTACATAATTACATTGTCTTGAGTACATAGAGAGGGCATCAGTTATATCCCAAGATATCCAACTATCGGTTTTTTATTGATTTGGTATGCCTCAAGGGACACATCATCTAAGAAGAAGGTGTTGTAGTGGATCTAATGAAGGTTCTGGTAGTGGTCTCTTCGGAACATCCCGTGATTATTTTTGATATTTAAAGCATCATAGTATTAGGTAGAAAATAAAAGATATTCATCCAATAATTTTCTTATTTGGAAGAGATACTTTGAATATTGACCTAGAAGGAGATATTTTTGAGTAGACTAAAACACATAATAATAATTTCTTAATGTTGAAGAAGTGTTTGAAGATGGAACTCGTTTTGATCCTACTTGAGTCAGGTGATTAGTGCATAGATTATTGAAAATATTTTGGAATCAAAATCAGAGATTTGTTGATACAAGGAGAGTTAATCATGGTGAATGGGTCTCAACAGTTTTCAAACATTAATAGAACTACCCTACACATGACCTTGAGTTTTCAATAGTGGTTTATTCTCTAAAGTTTTGGTGACACTACCTTTTGAGATAAATGTTTATTGTTTATATAGATCAAATGTGCATGATGTATAACTTTTCCTAGCATGATTTGAATTTATGGTAGTAGAGGTGGGTTGCTTATATTAAGCCATTTTATTTTGAACAATCATATATACCCAAGAAGGGAAATAGTGTGACTGATTGCTTGAGTAGGAAAACTCATTCTTAGATGTTTCATGAATCATGTGCAGTGTAGAAGATGATAAATTTGCTGGATGAAATGTATAGGGTGGTTTAGGAAAGTTAAGATAAGATGGCGATGGTTTATATTGTAGTTGAGTCTACATTTTTTATATGAATTAGGGATATTAGGTATAGTGAAAATTTTTGCATTCCCTTTATATATTGATCTTGAATATGGAATTAAGATTTCGAACGTCGATATATGATGTGTGATGCTCGAAATTTGGGAACTTGTATTGAAAATATTTCCAACAACATGTTGAGGTAGGTGGTTTAAAATCTAATTCCCATAGACTTGGATTTTATGATTTTATGAAAAAATGTTGAATTTGTTGTATTGTTTAGAAAATAAATTCAAAAATCTAGTTAATTAGGTTATCTAATTGATTTATTGAAGCATTATTTAGTTAAATGATTAGTTGAAGAATTTATAATGAGATTAAGGTGAAGTCCTATTAGAATATAAATTTGGGGTAAATTGATTGTGAATGTTAGGGGTTGTAATCTTGATAATTTAATAGTGGATTAACTATGGAATATTGAATTTTTTATTTTGAGATAATTAGTCCTGAATTAATTATGTGCTTTTATTCTATTATCTAGTTAATTAATTATGGATTTAATTATTAATATTTGATATTTTGAAAGTGATATTTAATTCTAGAAAAAATTTATTATGGGATATTAATTTTTTATTTGATTAGTTAATCTATAAATTAATTAATGGTATTGGCGTACTTAATTAATTGGGTAGCTAATGAAGGTTATTGATGTATTTAATTAATTTTTGAATTGGTAATAGAATTTAGGTTGATAATTAATTACAAATTATTTATGTGTGAATGAATGGTAACATGTTCATTCTAAATTGAGAAGTATAAATGGTAACATAGTCATTATACTTGGGTGAAAATGATTCGGAACATGGTCATACAATTGGGAAATATAAATGAAAACATGGTCATGGAACTTATGAGTAATGGAATAAAAACATGGTAATTAAATAGAGAAGTAAGAATGGTGTAAATTTCATCTTACATAATTTGTTATTCTTAATATTGGTATTTGTGTTTGAATTTAATGAAGGGTAATAAAGGAAATATGATATATAGACTCACTAGATTATACTTAAAAATATTGAATGAGTCGAATCAAGTACTGAGATATCATATAACCTTTGAATACATTGAGATCCAACATGATTCAACAAAGGTATTACGATATGATGTTACCCGGGGAACACTTCGGGCTACGACACCAGCTGGTGCTTGTATAGAGGAATGAGTATCCCCAAGAAACCTGGTGTTAATATGATTAAATAAATAATAAATTATGATGTGATAACTATTTATTTATATATTTTCATCATTTTTTAATATAAATACTCACACTATATTTTGATTGGGCTTGTTTTAGACATTGTTGGTGGTGGCCTATTGAGTTGTACTCACACTATATTTAGTATACCTGACCAATATCCAAATAGATAATATTGTTGCATGATAGGTGAAGGGAAAATGACATGTGTTAGATTGTTGATTGGGGAAAGATCATGTATAAGGGAATCATACAAGGTTTTGAACCTTCATGGGAGTCATTATTGTTTGTATTCTCAGTTTTTTTAGGCACCTTGACACTTACATGGGCATTTCATGTCATTCATTTTAGTTTAATATTGTATTTGATGTTTTGGTTGTCGTATGAAATTGGGATTGTTATTATTTTATATTCTTCCACATTTTATTATTTCGAATGGTGTTTACTACAATAAAATAGGCTATAGTCTCCTTGAACTAATTTACAAGACCCTCAATACTAGTTGGAAGCCTCTAGCAGATAGGAATGAATTCATGAGGACATGTTACCAACAAGCTTAGGGAACCGTCGTATGGTGCATGGGTTAGGATGCTACAGTTTATGGAGGTTCTAGTCGACACATATACATGGAAAGAATTTTTAATTTCATATAGAGAAATTAATGATGTAGAGAATGTTAAATATATGTAAATTAATGAAAGGGGAAAACAATATAGGAAAAAGATAAAATCATAGAACAACCTACAACCATCATGGACGGTTATGGTGTTCGAGATAAAAACCAATGTAACAAGAAACACCCAATGAAATAAAGTGAGTTTTGGAACTCAATAGAAGGATCCTGCGTTATTTCCAAATCAGATGGACCACTCCAAGAAGTCCAATCCAAAAATATCAATGAAGAATCCCTCTCCAGACTGGGAGATCGGCTCTCTATGAACTGTAAATAGAAGGAGGAGTCCTGCTCATTTTAAATCCATAAATGACTGAGCTTCAGAAACATAGCATTGCTGGTGACCCCCTGTGAAGGGAACCTACCCCTGCATGTGCTCACAGGTGCCCCATTAAGCTACATAGAAAACCATTTCAATCAAATGAAGGCATTGAGGAAGAATATTATTGAATTACAATTTCATATATTATCAACAAAGATTTAAACTTGGCTTCTACATTCATATCAACATCAAATATAGATGAACCATAATGAAAAAAAATCGGCATAAGCAAAAAAACATATATGATGAATCCCATTAAAAAATAGGATTCATGAGACAAGAATGAATATCACTACAAGAGGCCCCTACTAAGACACACAAAGAACAATGCATTCAATTAGAAACACCTTGAAAATCAGGGCATACATTAATAGTGATCTATAGACCAGACACATCATTATTGTGAAAAAACATATAAATAAACCAATTTAATGAAAAATAATGAATAAAACTAAACAAAGTGACCCGAAATAATTAAAACCTAACTGAAAAATGAAAAAAAACTCATACAAAATAGCCTCTAACAGAGATAAGATATTGTATACACAAGTCTAAAAATTGGAGTGCTACCACAATCCCTTTTAAGAAAAGGAAGAAGATCATCAGGAACATGATCATATGAAAGAAAAACAACTCCATTAATCCCTTTATTTGAAATACCATCATCAAACGAATTGCATTCCCTATAAAAATGAGTTATTATATGGTTAATTGAAAATAGATTACTCAAAAAATTAATCCAATGATTAGTTAGCTTCCAATAAAAGTCAGAAAGACCCATCCTTATAGCGTAAATGAAAAAAGTATAATCACTCTCAATGCATAAATTATCCCATCCACGCTTTACAGGTTATTCCACATCAATGATAATGCCATGCATTTCAGCCTTAGGTGATGAGGCAGAGCCACAAGATCCATGAACACAACCATGGAAATCCCCTTTATGACTTTTGAAAATAATACCATAACTAGAAAGCCTTGTATTACCTAAAGAAGCACCATTGAAATTAACATATAACCATCCAAAAACAGGTTCCTTCCAAAGAACATACAATGTACCATGCAGAGACCTGAAGTTTCCCATAACACCTATCCGGTTCAGAATGCAAAAATCATGTACCGAGCTAAAGAAAAAATGCTTCCTTGGAAAAACTACATTACGCATAACCGCACGAATTGATTATAAAGCGCCACTAACTGAGAAGGAATATATATTCTGAATCACCTTATTTCGATGAAACCAAAAAAAATAATGGATTTCATCCGCAACCACTCTAAAAAGATCCATCAATTGTGAATAATGTGAAGTGGAATTCCAGCCTTAGAGGAATTATGGGAATGAAGACATAACATCCATAGGTATTTTAAAAATATCATAAGAAACCTTCTACATTAATGAATAATTAACAAAACTAATAAACAAATGATCAATATCTTCCTTATGTTGATGAAAAAACACACATGAATAACAGAGACAAATGTCACCTTTTTTGAAGGAAACAATGAGTAAGAAGCTTCCCATGTGGAATCCTACTAGAAAATGTTGTCTGATAAGGCCTAATCAATTTTATATAATGATCCCTCATCCGATTATAACATATATTTCATGATAATGAATGTCTATAAAATTTTGTAGATGTTAGCAAGCCATTGATTGCAGGTTCCCAAGAACAAAAATCCTATATATTTGATATGCAATAGTTGTTGATAATATCAACAATATGATTAGGGATACCCTGTATATTATCAAGCAGATATTTAATTATAGCATCCCAATCAACATTGAAATCATCATTTATAAAGGCATCAACTAGGGGACAACCTATCTAGTTGGCCTTCCAAAAGGATAAAGGTGAGTTCCTTGAAACATGCCATATGAAATGAGAATCAATGGAAGAAAAATGGATTCAGAAGAAGGCCAAACTATTGAATCAGGCCTTCATATGAATGAAGCCAATAGATAATCATTAAAAATATCATTTTTTTAATACCAAGACCACTACATCTTAAGGGTTGAAAAAATTATTTAAAGAGACCATAGAAAATTTGCTCCCCAAAATATAACCAGTCAAAATAATAGATTTAATAGAGAGATTAATGATCTTAATGAGAGAGAATGAACAATTATATACCATGAAAGAATAAACAATCTTAGAAATAATCATAACATTAACCACGAAAACATAACCCGCCTGGAAGAGGTTATTACCCTTCTAAGGAGTAAGATGCCTTTTGATTTTACAAAGAATATGAGAAAAATAACATGCTTTATGCCTCCACCAAAACATAAGATCACTTAAATTTGTAAAGGGATGAAATCCTTCATGGATACCAAAATCGCTAATAAATCATGTCTTCCAAGATGTAGGAAAATTCCTACTAAAGAAAACAAAGGACTTACTCTGACTAATCTCTTTCCGAGGGAATTTTTCATAATGCAAAAGGGCCCACCAAATATTATTAATATTTCTATTACCCCCTTTAGTGAATTGAATTATATCATCAACAGACAACATGTGTGTGAGAGAAAAAAATCCTCTATCGGCATGAATTCACTTCTATTTCCCATTATCAGCTATAATAGATTGTAATCTACTGTGATAATCCTCTGTAATGGAAAAAATAATGGAAGAGAGTGGGTCACCTTGTTTGACACCAATAGAAAAAGAAAAATAGCACTCAAGGGAAGCATTTATAAGTGAAGAGATACAAGTTAACTCAAAATTGATTTTAACCCAATTAATTAAAACATCATCAAATCCAAGAAAACATAGATCCTTATAAATGAATTTCCAATTTATTGATTGAAAAGAATTCATGACATCAAATTTGAGAGAAATATTACCATACATTGTGGATATCTTAATAAGGATAACACATTCGAAGATAGTAATAAAGAAGTATTGAATATTACTACCCTTAATAAAGAAAAAATTATTAGTGGAAGCAATCTTACTAGAAAATGAGGACAACATCATTTCCATGATTTTTCAAATAATTCTTAAAATTTTATTGATCATGGAAACTAGGCTGATCAAATTAATTGCATTAGCATTATCCATCCTTGGAATGAAGGAACGGAATTGTTCCTTCAAACCCTAATTAAGAGAGTCACCTTTAAAAAAATCAGTAACCAACCTTCAAACATCATCATGAATGACTTCCCAATATGTCTGAATGAAAAAAATTCCCAAATCTATCTGGACTAGGGGAGCTATCAAACTTTTGACAGATGGTGTCTTCCTTTATTTCAAAGTCCAAAGGGTAAAAGTAATGATGGAATTATCCTCTTAATTGAAAATTCTCAGAATAATACATTACACTGGATCAACAAGATGGACATGACCATTAAATAGATCCTTAAAATGAGTAACAACATGATCAGAAAGATCCTTTATATTACCAAAGACAATATTCCCATTTCAAACAAAATAATGATGATTTGATACTTTCAAAAACCTCATAAATGAGTAGAAAAATTTATAATTCTATCACCATCTCTAAACTACTTAGCCATAAAATTGTCTAATTAAAAATGATCTTTGAGATTCGACAAATTATTAATCTTGGAAACCAGTTGACTCTCACACAAAACTCCCATAGAGAAGTAATTTCAAGAATTATACTCTTGCATTTGATGAAGAGATTCCTCACGAGAGGAAATTTTAGAATCAAGGAAACTGAAATGTAATTTACTCAAGAATTTAAAAGTACTTTTAAGTAGTTTGAGCATGATAGAACACACTAAATCATTGACCCTACCATTCCAAGAACACTAGGATTGTTCAAAAATTGTTCTACACTCAGGATGATTAACACAAGGTTTATTAAATCTAAAATCCCATGAAGGTTTGGTTTCCTTACTCATAAGGTCAGCTAAAATGGGATAATGAACTGAATTAATTCTCGAAAGAGTCATACAAGAAATAGAACCCCAAAAATCAAGACAAGCCTCATTGAAAAAATCCCTATCGATTCTACTTGCAACAAATCTATCCAAAACATTCGTGTATCAAGTATATTTATCCCCGATGATATTAAATTCAATCAACCAATTATCATCAATATAATATTTCAAATCTATTGATGAAATGACGTTAGTCATTGATCCAATATTCTAATTACAAATCATGATGGTGTTAAAATCACTAAGGATAGACCATAGAATAGAGATGGAATAATTGAGAGATCCAATATCCATCCATAAATTCCTTTGACCCTATTAACAATTTATGATCGGAAATAAAAGAGAATAAGTTGTGGAGACCATTAAAATTGAAGGTTCTTGTGGCATGATGATCAGTATTGGCTATTTGGGAAATATGATATAAAGAAAAATGATTGAAGACCCATAATATTTTAACATGAAATGACCATCGTTTAGATTTCACAAAATCAAAACATAGATTTAAAAATTGTAAATATTGGGAGAAAAAAAACTTTTAGTTTTAGACAAACCAAAGAGAAGTGACCTATGATTTTGAATGAGAGTCTAAGGGACCTCATGGTATCCTGATTGGATAGTCCGTAGAAATTCCAGAATAGAAGCTTCATTTAAATCTAAGACCATAACAATTTCCCCCTTTTTTGACTCTCATAGTTATCTTCTTTCCAAAAAAGTAGGCCTTCATGCATTTCTCTTAGGACTAGAGGCCCCTTGTCAGATATCACTTATATCCAAATTACTAGTGGGTTATTTTCCATTTTAAACACCAATAGTGTGAGTGTCGACTGCACCTCTGGATAAATTAGGAACACCCATTTCCTGAAATGTAAAATCTCCACTAGATTAATGAAAATCATTTATTTCCTCAACCAGTGTAGATGTACAAATAATTAAAAAAGGAACCCCAATCACCCCTTCCAGAGAAGGAAAATTTTCCTTAAATGAAGCAGGTTACAATACCTTTATAGCCTAATCTACATTGAGAGAAGCTACATCCAGGATTAAGCTACCCCAAACCACCATATCATGCCTAGAAGAACCTCCAGTAACCTAAATTGGGGATGTTATGGGCGTAATAAAGGACATAATAGGATCAATAAAGACCTAGAAAATTCCAGCAGTCTCACTATACAAAAAAGAGACCACAGGCGCACAAATATTATCCTCCAAATCATGCTCCAATAAATAATCATCTATCTCTTTTCTAAAAACAAACTGGGTTCTAAATTTCAGAGGAGATATTCTGATCCAAAATGTGATCCTCTAGTCATGTGTATCCACCATATTTACCCATTTCATGACCAATCATATCAAGAGGACTCTGAAAATCAGGAATCCTACTTTGTTCATCATCTACAGATATATCTACCCAAGATATATAAGAATTAAATATATCTATGGAAGGAACATGTATATCCTTTGAGGGACCCCCCTTTCCCACAAAGTCATTCTTATTATTTTTATTCTAGTTAACCTCCTTTCAATATTCCTCTTTGTGAACCTCATAAACATTCTTTTAAAGCTTCCTATAATTCACCAAAAAATCAACAACAATCCTATAAACCTCACAAAAATAATGAACACATTCATATTCTACATGAAAATAAATCTTATTACCATTAGAAATCAAAGTGACATTAACTAGTCTTTTAGTTTCCAAATTAACATCAACTAGAATTCTAGAAAAATATCCATGATCCCCCTCTAATGTTTTTTATCCTGTCTAATAGGAGTTCCAATACATGAAGTAAGGTCATTAATGATCTTAGGATGCTAATAAATCTAATTCAACCCATTATGTTTTATCCAAATATGGATATTGGTTTGATTAAGGATAAATAGTCAAAATTAACATCCCATTTAGATAATCTCAAAGCACCAGTTTTGAGATGTAGGTTTCCAAAATCCATTCCTTGTTTAAAATCAACCCTGATTCAAAAATGAGATGAAAAAACCCCTCCAAATTGGAATCCATTTCCAGTCACTAAAACCACATCAATGAGATATTCTATTTTTAAGATCAAGGGAAACCAAAGGTTTCTCACCCTTGGAAAAAATTATATAACCAAGACATGAAAACATACAAATATCAATACATTGTTGCAAAGAAATTCCATTTATTCTCAGTATAGAAAAACCTGTGGGATCCAATGAAGAGCCAACAACCATAGTTGTGAGATGATCTTCCTTGAAAGAAAACTCCCAATCAGGATTGAACTAATCCATGATGGGAATCATGTAAAACTCCATGATCAAGAGAATATGCAATTTCTAGTTTGAAAATAATGTTTTGATTCTCTCACCATCTCTCCCCTTGATTATGATATAGATAATGACTATTATATCAATAAAAAAATATTTTATGAAGATAATAAAATTTGGTTTGTCATTTTATGATATTATAATATACATTGATGTAAATGAAGTGGAAATAAAAAATGATAATTGAAAAGGAGTTTTTTGAGAATTTTGACATTAATATTTTAAATAAGGCTTTTGAAAAATAGATTATTATTTTTTGGGGTGGCCTTTTGAGGAGAGAAAAACCTACATGACATGTATTGGAGTTTTGGGAGTGATTTGGGTAGTTTTGATCAAATTAATGGGTTTGTGGTGTGAGAAAAATTGTTGTAGAGAATGATTCCTTTTATAAGTATGTTGTGTGATTTTTTGTAATAAGAGGACCATTATTCAATAATTGTGGCTCTAGAAGATGAAAATATTAGACAGAGGATGATTGTTGGTAAATATAAATCTAATGAAGAAGTGGATATTTTGTTAACATTTTTAGGGATTTTACTCACGAAATAATCTTTTGACCATAATTTACTTTTAACATGATAATTCTATATTTAACAATGGTATGTTATACCATTGTATAAAAATTAAATTAAAATCATTCGCTAACTTGTATATAATGATACCAATATATATAAAACATTTTAAAATGTTAATTTTTTTACTTATTATAAATTATAATTCTAAAATAATATATTTATAACATATGAGAAATAGTTTCAAACAAAAATATAACATATGTTCTAAAACAACAATTATAGGATTATAAATTTAAACAATATTTTAAAAGTAATATTTTACATATAAAATTTATGTTTGGTCAACAAAAATGTTATAGACATTTTTATATTTTTATTATATCAATATTTTTCAAATAAAAAACCACCATATTAATAATAATGATATTTTATATTGTTCACCTAAATATTAATATTTTCATAAAATTCACAACAATTTATCATCAAATTATATTGAATTATTGAAACTAAATAATTAATAATAAAAAAATTAATTTTTTAATTTTTTCCATTACATGGTATCCTATATTTATACCCACTAATTCAATGTTTACAATAAAATCGACAAATTTATTACATTTTATTTTATCATAAAAAATTGTATTTTTTTGTATTTTAGTTCATTTTTTCATGTGAAAAAATAGAGTAATTATAGTATTTAATTAAAGGGATATTAGAATTAAAATTTTGTTGTTTTATAACTTCTCCATATATCTGGTAAACGTCATAGAATTTTTAGTACGATGTTTTTATCATCTTCAATATGTCTATGTGAAATCATTATATTTAGAGTCTCATTAAACCTGATTAAATTTTAGATATATATTCATCTAGTTTCACTATAAAATTTTATAATTTTGAATTATAGTTATTCAAATTAATATCATTAACAATTTATATTCTCTAATGAGCCCAATCATGAGTATCTTATATTATAATGGCATTATGACATGGAGTGAATTCATCTTACCCTAAATCAAAATATATTGAATTCAATGATTTAATATGACATTCTTATGTATGTTTTTTAGTGTCATCATATTCTATCAAATTTTCTTTGTAATTTTCATATTTATCAACTATTTTTAGAAAAATATCAAATCCCATAATCTCAATGAATATTTTCATTTCATATTCCATTTAGAATAATTTTCCATTAAATTAAATGAAGTTGGTTATTAGCATATCCATTAATTCTGAAGGAATCTGTAAATGTGGAATATTAAATATAAAAAAGACATTTCCTTCAATACCTGATTAGGGTCAAAAGGAAAAAGATAGAAAATAAGTAAACACATATAGCCTAAACAAGAAAGAACTCTAATACAAATTGTTGATATTAGTGGAATAATCAAGATGGGGTAAATAGAACTTTCAGTATTAAAAAGTTTTTGTTTTAAAATAACATAACATCTCAGAAATTAAAATTGTTTTTGGACAAATATAATGGGAATATATACCTTTATAGTTTATAATAATTTCCCAATGGTGCGATCAAAACCTAGATAAAAAATGATTTTCTATCTTTTGAAACTATTTTAATCATGTGAATATATATATAATAATGATAAATATTAGATATTATATTTTCATTTAAAACCAAAGATTATAATAAACATTTTCAATAATATATGATTCAATGATATTATAGAGAAAATATTCTTCATGGGTTGTTTGAACGAAATTCACATAGTGGAAGAAAAAATGGGTTATAGTTCTAATACTGAACATTGTCATATCCACTTAACAATAATCCCATAATGAAGAATGTTTTTTCAAACGAATAAATTGATCCACAACATGGATCATCTGTTGGAGAAGTCAACGAAACATTAGATTTTTATGAATATGACCAAGCCTCTTATACAATTATTCGTTGGAGTGTGACGGGTTGTGAGAATGGAAATATTGATATAGTACCCATATTTACAGTGTAGTTTTATGTGATAAAAATGTTTGAAGAAAAATATAAGGACAAAATTAATTTAAAAGAGATATATATGTAGAGAAAAATATACTGATAAGTGAAATGAATTTTTTATCCAATCTTTATTAATTAGTCAAGAAGAAGTAATTGTGTTCATTTGATATTAAAAAAATTTAGAGTGAAAGTAGATGTTGGTCATGACCTCACTTTTTTTATGAAATAATGTGAAAAAATAGAGTTTTATATAGGTGGGGAGGAAATTTAAGTATGGGACTTAATCAATAAGAATCAAACATAGCTCAACTTTCTTTGAAAATTCAAGACATCATCAAATTTATAAACTAATGATATCCAAGCCACTTTTGTCAAAAAGTCATAACCAAAATCCATTTATTTAAAAACATATAATTTTTTGTTAAATCCTCTAGAACATCGCAACATTAAATAAAATAATATACTAATACATGAAATTACAATTATTTATTCAACCTTGTGATAGTATATAGTTCCACATGCTATTTATGAATACCAATAGTAAATTGATTTGGTATGATACATTACTTGATGTTGATCAACACTTTTTAGTGTTTAATTCTTTTGGTAGATATTGGATTTAGTCATATGTTAGAATATAATCTATTTTTAGTTTATTATAATCAATATTTGGTTTCCCCTACATGTTTTAATACTTTCAAAAAGGATCTATTGAAAGGTATGGTGGGTTGAATTTGTACTTGTACCCAATTTTCCACATAATAAAATTTCAAATAATTATCAATAATGATCACTTGTTTTCCAGACTCATAGATTATTATCCTTCATAGTATGTTTACAATAGCATTTTATTGAGGTCATTGAAATTTTTTCCCTTTTATTGGATATCTATACACGTATTAGATAATTTTTTACATGTTGGTAATCTAATACATAAAATATAAGTATGAAAAGGCATATAATTCTTCATCATAATATAGGTTACTAAAATAATAACAAAAAATCCATATAATAAATATGAATATAATTTTAGATATTTAAAATAATAAATTTCCAGACAATGGAAACACAACAAATTTAAAAAATTTAGAAAAACTATATGGATTTTTTCTTTTTTCTTTTCATCCTGAAATTATTAAAGTAAACCGACATTTATCTCACTTCTCATAGAATTCATGTGGTTTTTAAAATATAGTGGGACCATAAGTTATTGATTATAGAACTTCACTTGTTGTCTGTTTGGGTCCTAAGTGCACTTTGGTGGCTTGTGTGTGCCAAAATTAGAAATTATATTTTATTTCACGATCTGGTAAGAATCATCTTATCACATGGTCATTGTAAATTTTCCAAATATATGAATCATTCCAACAGAAAAATATAGCTATTGATTTATATCATTGAACGTTTTTGGTGATTTCTGTGATTTGAGACATTATAAGTTAATAAACAATTAACCATGTCATCATACCAATTGACATTGTCTTGAATCATGTATAATTTCAATCTTTGAATGTGATTATTCATAGTTTCATGGTTTGGAATTCCTATTTCTTAAATGTTGGGTATCATACTCATTTGGTCAGACACATGGTTTTAAAATTATTTCATGCAATTTTATTATATATTATATTATAAATAATTTAGTATCAAGATGAGCGCCATGGGTTTGGAATTACCATTCTTCATGCATTTACTTAGTTCTACATGATCAAAGAACATAGTGACATTAGTTACCAATAAAAAATGTAAATTTATATGAAGCAAAGAAAACTAAATGAAAACAATTTTTTTTTATTTTCTAATTTAAGTGGGATATATTTATATTTCTAGATGCATATAAAGTTAATTTAGGATGTACTTTAATTCTTTTGGATAGAACCTAAATCACAATATGTGAGGAACCATTAAAACGTAACTCAAAATAATTATCCATGTTTGGCTTATATATCACAAGTGGTGTGGTCAGTCTGTTTTTGAAATATTTAAAATATTTTATGTAACCAACACTACAATAGAAATCAAATTTTTTTAAAATATTCAATGGACTTGAAGAGATATATTGTTAAATTACATCGAAAACCTTATATAAAATCTATGACAACCCTGCTTTTTTTTATAACTTAAACATGATTTATTACATTAAAATTCACATGATACAACAAAGAAGATCGAGAGGTTTAGTGTCTTTGGGGATTAAGATCATTACATAAAAACATAAAACATGAAATACATTATCTTTATTGAAAACTTCCTTTACATGACCACTACATTCTTTCGTACTTTGAATTGCATGGGATAACCTGAGAACATGCATAATAAAAGGGTGAGCTATAAAGCCCAGTAAGAGATTACACATGGAATAACATGAGGAGTAAAATACATGTTAGACAATAGGCATATCAATAGAGAATAATAAAAACATGAACATAAAGGCATGATAAAGCATGATAATCATAACATGGAAATATGGCAACAACACTTAACATGGAATTAGCATGAGCCAAATCCCATTGCACATGGAACATGAGTAAATCCTCATTGCACATAAATGACGAGTAAACCCTCATTGCACTTGAATTATCATGAGTCAACACTCATTTCACATGACGTATCATGATACTATACTTTACCCAATGCATTGGAGCGCTATAAGGGCGGACCCTTCTTAAACATTTCATTTCATGCATTAGTGTGCCACATGGATCATAAAACATGGATTTATAAAACATAATAATTTATTCCAAGATAAAGGAATGTGGAATTAATAAATGAAACTTTACAATCAATATGTAAATGTTTATAATGGAGAATACCCTTGATGGAGAAAATGAGCATGGTTTTCAGTACACAATGACACTGGCTTAGAAAATCGGTGCGATTTCGGCAGCGTAACGGCGTGACATAAGAATTCATAAAAAAGGTCGATGAGAGAGAAAGGGCTCCTCATCATATTTAAATGTAATTTAAAGTAATGAGGTCATATAGATACATGTCCCAACAATTGTAATGGAATTTAGATTCATGATACAAAATTATTTCTTGAATGTAAAAGAGGAGAGAGAAGTTCCTTTCGGAATTTCGGTATAGTAACGGGTGTACATGGGAGGAATTTAATGAGAGAGAAAGGGTCTCCCATCATTCAAAAATAAAGAGGGCAGTATTATGGAGGTGTGAAACCATACCCCAATATTTATAAATGAAATTAAAAGGGCAAAACAACTTAAAGAAAATTGGACAAAATGAGAAAGGAAGAAAATCCCTTACGTGGAAGTGTGCTTCCAAAGGCTAGAGAGAGGCTTATGAGAGGCTTCGTGGGAGCCTCAGGAACCTTGGGAGAATTCTAGAGAGAGTAGGGCAGAGGTTGGACGAACTCCAAAGGTTTTGAGTGAGGAGTAAGTGGGAGATTGGGTGGGTTTATATAGGAAAGGTGAGAGAATTCTTTATTATTTAGGTTTGGGACCCCTTATATTAAATTAATCCAAACCACAAACCATCCCGTGGTTTTTCCCATAGTTTTTGGAAAATGGAAGAGGAACAAAATATTTTATAAGTCCAAAGTACGAAATTTTTTAAATATTAGGGTTGCTTATGTGGAGGTGAGTCACACTCCAATGGAAATTAATTTAAAAAGGCAAGGTGTTGAATATGTCTTGAGGGGACAATTAATGCTTTTAAAAGTAAGTAAAACAAACCCAAAATCACATTATTTTAATGGTAAAACATATATTTTCAGAACATAAAGATCATAGTATTTTATTTCATCACTATTGGGTCATTATGATGTCATAAAACACATTATATATTTAAACAGTATTTAATTTTTACCAAAAAATTTGGCTGTCTCGGAAAATTATGAAAAATTAACCGTTGGATAATTTTGACATCCTGATTCCAGAAATAATATTTATTTTATCTAAATAATTTTCGAAATATGTGAATTTTCACTTTTAAAATAAAAACCAACATTTATCGAAAATTCACGGGTTTTGACAAAAATGGCTTTCAAACATTAATTAAAATTTTAATTGCATTCATAAAATTATAAGATCATTTATATTTAATAAAAATTAATTTAATAGTAATAATATTATTTTATTAATATATTATTTAATTCCAAAATCCTTTAATTTAATAAAATAAATTTCTAAATTAAATAATAACTAAAAACACCATTTGTACTTTAAAAACTATTTACAATGTATCAAAAATGACTTGAAATTATAGTCATTATTATAGACAAAAAATAGTGTACATGAAAATAGTACTACCTATTTGTTACATAACCCCTTAAAACAGCCATATAAGACCTAAGGATAAGGTGTGCGATGGTGGCAGACTCTTGGGGTGGCTTGGATAACATCGCTCGAGTGGTAATTTCAATCAACTTCCACTTTTCTCGTAGACGGTCACGTTCGAGCTTGGAAAGATGAAGCTCAGCTTGGGCTTGGTCAAGGGCGAAGCGCAAAGACACCACCTCTTTTCCGAGCTCCGACAAATGGGCTTCGTATGGTGCAATTCTACAGGACGAGGCAATCGATTCTTTTGTCTGAGTAAATTGGATTTGTTAATGTCATATATTTGTACAAATCATGTGATCACTGTTCAATGGCTATAATAGAAACGGTCAAAATTATTTACATAAAACCAAGGAAGTTGACACGTTATATAAACATAAAGATACATTTAATTAGATCAAGAGGGATTTCCATTAATGAAACATTGGGTCGTTACAATATTCCCCCCTTAAGAAATTTCGCCCTCGAAATTTTCCTTTTCCCACACTAAACAAATGTTGCTAACTCAGTTTCATCATATCCTCTGATTCCCAGGTTTCTTCTTCAAACTTTTGGTTTCTCCACAACACGTTGACGAGGGGAATTGTCTTATTTCGTAGAACTTTTTCTATACGATCTAAGATCCTCACTGGTTGATCCTCATAAGAAAGATCGTCTTCCAATTGTACCACCTTAGAAGAGAGTACATGTGAAGGGTCTGGTATGTACTTTCTTAAGAGGGATACATGAAAGACATCATGTACTTTGGCCATAGTAGGTGTAAGTGCTAGTCGATAGGCCACAGCCCCAACACGATCAAGAATCTCTAAGGGGCCGATGTACCTTCGACATAAATTCCCTTTCTATCCAAGCCTCATGACCTTCTTCCATGGAGATATGCGTACATAAACCATGTCTCCAACCTTAAACTCAAGGTCTCCTCGACGATTATCTACATAACTCTTCTATCGACTCTGGGCTGCCTTGATATGCTGCTGAATGGTTTCACCTTCTCCACCATTTCTTCGACCATTTCTGGTCCAAGTAGCTTAAGTTCACCGACCTCATCCCAACATGTCAGTGTTCTGCACCTCTTCCCATACAGGGCTTCATATGGAGCCATTTGGATGCTCGAGTGGAAACTATTATAATAAGAGAACTCGACCACAGGTTGATATTGATCCAATCCTCCTTTAAAGTCCATTGAGCATGCTCCCAACATATCTTCAAGTGTTGGGATAGTCCACTCGGATTGGCCTTCAATTTGAGGATGATAGGTCGTACTGATGTTCAGTTTAGTATTCAGAGCATGTTGAAGACTCGTCCAAAACATAGAGGTGAATCTTGGATCTCGGTCAGACACAACAGATAGTGGTACTCCACGCAACCTTACCACTTCCCTGATATATATCCATGCCAGTTGATCCACTGATAAATCCTACCGAATAGCAATGAAGTGTGCAGTCTTTGTAAGACGATCCACAACAACCCAGATTGCATTATTTCCATTGGATGTCCTTGGATGTCCAGTGAAAAAGTCCACGGTGATGTTCTCCCATTTCCATTCTGGTATGGGCAATGTTTGCATCATCCCCTTAGACTTCTGCCTATCTGCCTTCACTTTCTGACACACCAGGAACTTTGATGTATATTCAGCGATATCCTTCTTTATATTATCCCACCAAAAGCTTTCTCGGAGATCTCGATACATCTTTGTGCTCCCTGGGTGAATAGAGAAATTTATACTATGTGCATCATCCAAAAGTTCCTTCTTCAGCTCCGGACTTGATGGAACATAATGTCTTTTCCCAAACCGCACAATTTCATCTTCATTAATATTAAACTCTGAGGATTTTCCTTTTTTGATAGCTTCCACTTTTTCCAGAATTCCCACATCATCCTTTTGAGCATCCTTTAACCTTTCCAAAAGAGATGGTTGATCAGTCATTTGTGAAAGGATTGATGATGTTCCATTCTTTATGATTCCCACATCCATCTTCATCAAGTCTAAGAAGATTGTATCCTTCTCAAATCTCACCATTGATAGAATCGCTGGATCCTTTATACTTAGGGAATCTACCACCAAGTTCGCTTTCTCAGGGTGGTAATGGATTGAACAGTTATAATCCATGATGATCTCTACCCATATTCTTTGGCGGATATTAAGCTCTTTTTGTGTGAATATATATTGAAGACTCTTGTGGTCAGTATGTATCCCACATTTCTCTCCATAGAGATAATGCCGCCAGATTTGCAAGGAAAAGATCACCGCCGCCAACTCCAGATCATGTGTTGGATAGTTTTTCTCATGGATTTTCAACTGCCTTGAGGCATAGGATATAACTTTATCATTCTACATCAGCACACATCTTAAGCCCTTCTTCGAAGCATCACTGAATACCAAAAAAATCTTCCCACTTGTGGGTAAAGTGAGCACGGGTGCAGTGATAAGCCTCCTTTTCAACTCTGTGAAGCTTTCTTTGCATTCATCACTCCAAGAAAACATTACTCCCTTCAGAGTTAGCTTGGAAAGATGGTTGGACAATCGTGAGAAATTCCTCACAAATTATCGATAATATCCAGCTAACCCCAAGAAGCTTTGGATATCCGTTACCAATGTTGGCCTCGACCATCCCTCAATTGCATCTGTTTTAGAGGGGTCCACAGATATACCATTTCATGTGATGATATGGCCCAAGAATGACACCTCCTTCAACCAGAACTCACACTTGTTGTACTTTGCATAGAGCTTCTCCTTGCGCAAAGTGTCTAGTACAGTTTTTAAATTCTCCTCATGATCCTCTTTGGTATTGGAGTATGTTATAATATCATCTAAAAATACTACCACAGATTTGACAAGGTAATCTCTAAAAACTCTATTCATTAAGTCCCTGAATATTTCTGGAGAATTGGTGAGTCTGAAAGGAATTAATATGAATTCATAGTGCCCATATCTTGTACAAAAAGTAGTCTTGGGGACATCTTCCTTCTTCACCCTTACTTGATAATATCCCGACCGCAAATCCACCATGGAGAAGTATTGTGGTCCATGAAGCTGATCAAACAATTCATCGATTCTTGGGAGACGATACTTATTCTTTATCATTGTTTTGTCAAGTTCACGATAATTGATGCAAAGCCGCATTGACCCATCCTTCTTCTTGATGAAGAGGACTGGTGCACCCCATGGTGAAGCACATGGGTGTATAAACCATTTATCCAGATTCTCCTATAGTTGTTTCTTCACCTCTTCATTCTCTACAACAGCCATTCTATATGGATTCATGGATATTGGTAGCGCCTCAGGTATAAGTTCAATTGAGAACTCAACATCTCTTCTTGGAGTAAGACTAGGCAGTTCCTCGGGAAACACTTCAGCAAATTCCCTCACAATAGGCATTTCGTCAAAGATGGTTTCTTCCTTGGACTTAATCATCCGAGCCAGATACACATGCTCATAAGGTAGTAATATCCATGCTTGAGATGATGGAGCTAAAGGAGATTCATCTTCCTCCTGACACTAGTAATGAATCGGGGGGTCGATTCTCTATATGGAGTGTGATTTCCCTCTCCCGACAATTTATGTTGGCTCTATATAATGAAATCCAATCCATGCCAAGAATTTCATCAAATTCCACCAGAGGGAGTATGACGAGGTTCTCCGGGAAATTAAATCCAAAGATTATAATAGGGGAGGACTTATATTCATGGGATGAAATGATTGCCCCATTTTTCGTACTCACCGACATCTTTACTTCAATGATTTGTGGTGGTGATGGGATTTTTCTACTAAACTTTCGAGATATAAAAGAATTCATAGAACCTGAATCAAATAGTACATTCACTATTCTGGAATGAATATCTAGCATTCCTGTCACCACTTCGTTGTCGGGGTTCACTTCGGCGTATGTGAGGGAAAAAGCTCTTCCCTGTTGTCTTGGAGGATGTTGGTTGCCTCCGATAACCCTTAGATTATGGAACTGATTTGAAAAATGACCCGGTTCTTTGCATTTGAGCCATTGAACAATGCGTTGAGTTTCGAACGGAGCATTCCTTTCCTCTGTTGCAGCTGCGGGTCCTTCTTGCTGACAGATAACAGCTAGGTTCCCTTCTCTTCCACACCTGAATCATTTTCTCATCCCCTTAAGGAAATTTCTATGGTTCTTCTTTCCTCACATTTGGAAAGTGGGGTGTTGGATCTTCATAGCACCGTTGGATTTATCCATCGGGCCACCAACATTGAAGTCCACCTTACGCTTCTTGTCCCCATGATACCCCTGTAATTCCACGATCCCCATTTCGACCTTGAGGGCACATAGGACAATTTACTCATAGCTGTCAAAGTCACAGATCGCTAGCGCTTTCTGCAAGATAGGCTTCAACCCACCAAAGAAGCGGTCAACCTTGCATTAGGGGGTAACGACAAATCCGGAAGTGTATCGTGCAGTCCTTGTGAAGTTTTCCTCATATGCTCCAACAGATTCTTCATCTATTTTCTTGAGGGAAAGGAAGGCCCTTTCCATCGTAAGCCGGAGGGTGCACAGAAAATATTTATCGAAAAACATACTCTGGAAATCCTTCCATTCCAATGCCTCGATCTCCTCCTCAGGCTTCATATTTTTGATCAACGTCCACTATTGATCTGCTTCACCCTCCATATGATAAGCAGCCAAGAGAACCTTCTCTTTTTTAGAACATTTAAGGATGGAGATGATCTTTTCAATGGAGATGATCCATTGTTCAGCGATAGTGGGATCGGATGATCCACTAAATGTAGGTGGACTTTGCCTCATGATGCTCTCAATAGAAACTTGTTCCCTCTTAGGGGGATTTGGACGTTCCTCCAGACCTGTGTTTCTATTCAAAAATTGAGTTAGCTGAGTGAGAAGCGTGACAAAGTTCGCGATTCCTACTCCCATTGGATTTGTCATCTCATTAGTACAGTCAACACACTGATCTTTACAACAGTTGTTAGCACGAGTCCTCAAATTATAGTCCATTGGATGGAATAAAAGGAAAGTTAGGGGTAACACATAATGGTTAATCCAAAGACAAAAGTTTATGAATTATAAATAAACTTTCATTTTCTTAACTCATGAGTCTATAGGCTTCAATCTAGGATTTTCATGATCTGCTTTCTAACATATATTCATAGGGGCATTTTTTTAATTCCCTTAATACGGGTTCATACTAAGCTTGTGAATTTATCAAAACATATCCCCTAGGAGTGTCGTAACCAAGAGTGCAGCAAGGGCCGTTGTCGTGCACCAGTTCCCGTTTGAGTCTAGCTCAAAGCGGTGTTTTCGGGTTTTACCCTTATGATATATCTGTGCCAGAGCCGCCTCTACCTGCTCGTATCCAGACAGGGATGTATTTGCTTGATAACCCACTTACTCAATACTCACCAAAACTTAGGGATATTTTCATTATACTTAGTCTTGTCTCTAGGGCTTTACTAGGGTTTCCTAATCCAAAAAATAACACTACTGGAAAATAGACCTATACCCACAGTTCAAAACCGTGGGTATATGCAATACCCACGGTTTTGGGAACCGTGCAGCTGAACGGCGTTGGTATAGGTCCCTGACCTATACCCATGGTTTAGGTCAAACCGTGGTTATAGGTTTTTTTCCACCATGTCAATACTCTATACCCACAGTTTTCAAACCGTGGGTATAGGTTTTATAAAATAGCGCGTGTCCGGATTCGATCCCGTGACCTCTTCGCCGCTAACAAACCACCTTACCACTGCCCCAATGTCGAATTTACATATATTTATATATTTTTTGTTAAATATATTTATCTAAACCCTGGGTATAGAGGGAAGAACCGTGGGTATAGAACACCCACAAAAAAAAATCCCGCGGAAAAAAAAATTTCCCACGCAAATGCGGGAAACCTATACCCACGGTTTGTCAAAACCGTGGGTATAGGTGTTTAACCAAAGGCTATACCCAAGGTTTTGGGCAAACAGTGGGGATATAGCTCACCTATACCCACGGTTTATGGCCAAACCGTGGGTATAGGCATGTTTTTGAGACCCTATACCCACGGTTAGCCCAAATAGTGGGTATAGGGTACCCTATACCCACAGTTTTCTTAAACCGTGGGTATAGGTTCAGGAAAACTGCCTATCCCCACGGTTTTTGAAAACCGTGGGGATAGGGTGACCTATACCCACGGTTGTTTCCAAAACTGTGGGTATAGGTCCATTTTCCAGTAGTGTAACTCAACCTATCCTCTGATACCAACTATGAAAACCCTGTTTTTTATTACAACTTAAACATGATTTATTACATAAAACTTCACTTGATTCAACAAATTGGATTGAGAGGTTTAGTTTCTTTGGGGCTTAGGATCATTACATAAAAACTTAAAATACGAAATACAGCATCTTAGTTGAATACTTCCTTTACATGACCACTACATTCCTTCGTACTTATAATTGCATGGGATAACCTGATGACATGCCTAAGAAAAGGGTGAGCTATAAAGCCCAGTAAGGGATTACAGATGGAATAACATGAGGAGTACAATACATGTTAGACAATAGGAATATCAATAGAGCATATGAAAAACGTGAACATAAAGGCATGATAAAGCGTGATAATCGTAACATGGAAATGTGGCAACAACACTCAACATGGAATTAGCATTAGCCAAAGCCCATTGCACATAGAGCATGAGTAAATACTCATTGAACATAAAGCACGAGTAAACCCTCATTGCACTTGAATTAGAATGAGTCAAAACTCATTGCACATGACGTATCATGATACTATACTTTACCCAATGCATTGGAGCTCTATAAGGGCGCACCTTTCTTAAACATTTCATTTCATGCATAAGTGTGCCACATGGATCATAAAACATGGATTCATAAAACATAATCATTTATTCCACGATAAAGGAATGTGGAATTCATACATGTAAATTTACAATCAATATGTAAATGTGCATAAAGTTGAATTCCCTTGATGGAGAAATGGACATGGTTTTCACTACACAATGACATTGGCATAGAAAATTGGTGCGATTTCGGCAGCCTAACGGTGTGACATAAGAATTCATAAAAAAGGTTGATGAGAGAGAAAGGGGTTCCTCATCATTTTTACATGTAATGGAAAGTAGGGAGGTCATATAGATACATGTCCCAACAATTTTAGTGGAATTTAGATTCATGATACAATGTATTGCTTGAATGTAAAAGAGGAGAGAGAAGTTCCTTTCGGAATTTCGGCATAGTAACGGGTGTACATGAGAGGCATTTAATGAGAGAGAAAGGGTCTACCATCATTAAAACATAAAATGGGCAGTATGAGGGAGGTTACAAACCATACCCCAACATTTATAATTGAAATTAAAAGGGAAAAAACTTAAACAAATTCGACAAAAATGAGAAATTAAGAAAAACCCTTACATGGAAGCGTGCTTACAAAGGCTAAAGAGAGGCCTGTGAGAGGCTTCTTGGGATCTTGGGGCACCTTGGGAGGATTGTAGAGAGAGTAGGTCAGAGTTTGGATGAACTAAAAAAAATTTTAGTGAGGAGGAAGTGGGATCTTGGGTGGGTTTATATAGGAAAGGTGAGAGAATTCTTTATTATTTAGGTTCGGGACCCCTTATATTAAATTAATCCAAACCACAAACCATCCCATGGTTTTTGCCCATGTTTTTTGGAAAAGGGAAGAGGAAAAAAATATTTTATAAGGCCAAAGTCCTATCTTCTTAAAATATTAGGGTTTCTTATGTGAAAGTGAGTCACACTCCCATGAAAATTAATGTAAAAAGGCAAGGTGTTGAATAAGTTTTGAGGGGTCCATTAATGCTTAGAAAAGTAAGTAAAACAAACCCAAACCCACATTATTTTAATGTTAAAACATATATTGGCTGAACATAAAGATCACAGTATTTTATTACATCACTATTGGGTCATTATGATGTCATAAAACACATTGTATATTTAAACGGTATTTAATTTTTACCCAAAAATTTGACTGTCTCCAAAAATTATGAACAATTCACCACTGGATAATTTAGATATCCTGATTCCATAAATAACATTTATTTTTTCTAAATAATTTTCTAAATATGTGAATTTTCACTTTTAAAATAAAAACTGACATTTATTGAAAATTCACGGGTTTTGACAGAAATGGATTTCGAACCATAATAAAAAATTTAATTGCACTCATAAAATTATAAGATCATTTATATTTAAAAATAATTAATTTAATAGTAATAATATTATTTTATTAAAATATTATTTAATTCAAAAATACATTAATTTAATAAAATAGATTTCTTAATTAAATAATAACTAAAAACACCATTTGTAGTTTAAAAACTATTTACAATGTTTCAAAAATGACCAGAAATTTTATTAATTATTATATAAAAAAAATAATGTACATGAACATAGTACTAACTATTTGTTACATAACCCCTTAAAACATCCACATAAGACCTAAGGGTAAGTTGTGCGATGGTGAAAGACTCTTGGTGTGGCTCGGATAACATCTCTTGAGTGGTAATTTCAATCTACTTCCACTTTTCCCGTAGACGGTCACGTTCGAGCATGACAAGATGAAGCAGAGCTTGGGCTTGGTCAAGGGAAACACCCAAAGACACCACCTCTTTTCTGAGCTCTGACAAATGGGCTTTGTATGGTTCAATTATACTGGATGAGGCCATCGCTTCTTTTGTCTGAGTAAATTGGATTTGTTAAAGTCCTATATTTATACTAATCATGTGATCTCTGTTCAACGACTATATTAGCAACAGTCAAAATTCATAACATAAAACAAATGAAGTTGACACTTTATATACACATAAAGAGACATTTAATTAGATCAAGAGGGATTTCCATTAATGAAACATTGGGTTATTACAAAATCATACATGTCAAAGAAAATATTTAACTTATATGGAGAAATTTGGATAAGGAATTTAATTCATCACTTAAATTTTGTATTTTTTTATCAATTAATTTTTTTAAAATGGTATACCCATTGATTAATCCCATCTCTGATATAAAATGACTCTTCTAGGAATTTGACACCAAATTATATTCAATGAACGGTTTTAAAACATTATCTATAATTATAATAAATTGTATAATGAATCAACGAAAACTATAAGATCAACAAGATACAATTTTAATAAATATTTTATTATATAATAAAATATAATCCCCATACACCTAAAATTAGATCCTAGGAAATTTTAGATTCAAAATATCATCCTTATATAAGATAAAGAAATAAATTTCATGGTAAATGTTGTCTACTCTGGATCCTATTGTGTAATTGTTACAATAATATATCTAGATAATCCTTCCAAGAAGAACTAATGTGTTTTTAATGTTAGTCTCTCTAACAAATAATCAATAATGTGTATATAAAATTGATCATTCCTAGTGTCTTCATTTATTTTTTCTATAAACGACACAAAATCTCTAGATATTATGTATCCCAAAAAGAATCAATTCATTTTATTATTCATCATAATGAAAAAATATATTTTCTTTGGAATAATATGAATGCGAATAATGGATTTAATGTCTTAAATTGGATATATTATGTCATATTAAAGTAACATTTGTACTAACTTTTTCACTGATTCCAATGTGGTTGGATACATCCATTATTGGTTCTATCTAAAAGGTTATGGATTTTATTCAAGTATAATCCTATGTATACATATTTTAGGATTCGTTCCCATAATTCCATATATATACCATCCTATTTCATTAAATTGTATGGAAAATGGTCAATAATTCTATATTCTTGACTAGGGGTCAGAATATAAAAAATTATCTATAAAATCATTTCTTCTTCCATTAGTTACATATATTTAAAATCAGTGGGAAGAGGATTATATTTCAGGTTTGGGGTTTATTTTAAAGATGAAATTTTATTTGGGTTCATCACTTCTTTATCTTTAATATACTTCATTCAATATGAAATATGAGATGCCTCATTAATATGTAAATAGTCAAATTTATCATGGGATTCAATGGTTACCACCTCCCCCAATATATAAATAGATTTTATATATTCCTAAATTACTTAAATATACATGAAATTTATATCTTCCCAATTTTTCAAAAGAATATAATTTAATTTAATGTACATGGATAATTGAAAACATTTGTCTCATCATTTTTAGGAAGTTTTAGATTTGAATTATCTTTTGATGGGTACATTATATTGTATAAATTGATAATGTGGATAATTATTTTGCGAAACACATTTGTGTCAGTTCCCATAGAAAATTGGGTATGGTTATGTCTATATTGAAGAATATCCTACCCAATGTAATTTTTGAGTGGCCTAGTTTTATACCTTACATTATGATTAGTGAATATATGTCATATAGGAAAATAAACTCTTAGTTTTTTTGTATCACATCCTCTAAGGATCCTCTTAAAAATGAAGTGGATACGTTATCAAGTTGTTACTCCACTGTATAAGAAAAAATTGGACCATTAATATTATGTAAATAAAGAGTGATGCATTAATTTAATAGAGACAACTATGTAACATAATATATCAAAAAACATTATAGATCTAATAATGTTTGAGATGGAAATGATCCCCAGATCATGAAATTTTATGGGAAATTGTGGTGCAATAAAATATAAAAAAAATTCCAAAATTACTTCATTCATTACCTCGAATACTTTTTGTCATAGTAAAGTAATCCTTAATAATTTTAGAATACACATGTAATTTTTTTTGTAGGTTTCAGAAGGGGAATATTAAAATCAACTATATAAACTATTTTTAGAATTTTTCTATGATGTTATTCCTCTAAAAACATCTAGGGGAGTTTCAATTTGAAGGGGAAGGTAAGTGGGAGATCATTACTATTCATTTCATGTATCTACAATGGTTTTTATTGTTTCATTATATTTATTTCATTCTACAATATTTATAAAATTTGGCGTTCTTCACTTTTTGATGTTTTTTAGTGATTATCACATCATGGTTTTATTCTCCTCCATCTACTATATACATGTGTATGCTATGTTTTGTGGGTTTAGGTTATTTATATTTATCATATTCACTAATAGGTTGATTTTTTTCAAATTCATTTTTTTCATTAGGTGATTATCCATTTTATTCTCCTTTCATTATCATTTTCACATTATCATTCATATTAAGCACTAACTAGGATTACAATTTTCATAGGTGTTTTTATAGAATCTCTACCAGTCTATTGATTAGGATTTATAATCTCCATGGACTGATATGTTGTTATATATGATGTTTATCATTGGTTGAGGGTCTAGTAAATGTTTTATTTTTAAAAAAAATTTAGTTTATAGACATGTTTTGAGAATGGAGGTCATAAATGAAATTAAAAATGAGGTTCTTTTTTGAAGTGCTGAATTTTTTATGAGAAAAGTAGTGCATTGTTTTAGAACATATTTTTATGTCGTGTTTGTGTGGGGGCAGGGTGGTACTCATTGATTTTATAGTTTAAAAAACATATATTATACATGATAGATTTATATATATCAATGATCTAGTTTCTAAAAATAATATGAATGATTGACTATTTCACCACTCTACGCTCTACAATTTTAGCACACTGATCAGAAAAATGATGACAGGTTGAACTAAAACCACATTCCATGGATATTAATTGTTTTTTCACTTTTCTAGTTCAATGTGATTTTTCTAAGAATACTTTTAAGATATTCAATATTAAATTATTCAAATTAATATGAGTATATTGTTCTTAAATCATTTATATGTAATTTTATTTCACCTCATGTGCCAAATGTTTGTGAGTTTCGAGCCATCTTCTCATTCAGCCGCAGGGTTCCTATTGGGTATTTTTCTATCAATGATCCACCAAATAATAAATCAAGTAGATCTAATCATTTTTTATTAATACATGATAAAAGAAAGAAAATTATTTTTCCCAATTAATTAAGGTTGGAAATTAGAACACCTCTTCTGAAACCTCTCCCAATACCCATAGAGAGTTTTTCAAACTGATTTCATGATAGAATATATTTTATCATAAAACATTTTATTTAGGGTGGATGGAGAAAAAATATATGGAAGAAAACAATTTAGGTCATATAATTCATGAATCTCTTTATATTTTCTACTATAGAACTAGTCCATAGATTGTCCTTCAAGTGGAACGGTGAATACGCCCGACTTCACTTACACATTAAAAACTCATCTTAAATTAACATTTATGAAAATAGTGATAATTTACTCACGTTTGGAATTTCACCATTTAGGATATAAATAATTTTATTCAATTGAATTAGGTAGGTTTTTTATAAAAAATAATTTTGAAAATTCGGCATTATGATTTTTTTGTATTGATTACAAAAATAATTTGCACACAGGTCTATAAATAATTTACATGGGATTCTACCTTGTTATTTGGATCATTTTTTGTGTTTTATTCCTCACTAGTATCTAATAGAGATATCTACACCGAATCATCTTTTAATTTTATGTTTTATGTGTTTATTGAATGTTTCCCTCTATCTCAAGATAATGTCAGAGAAGTTGGTTAGTTGATGGTATATTCATGCAAATTAAGGGTTAGATATTTTAACTTCCTCCCTAGAAATGATGACATTTTTTATCACAATCCTTTTCACGGGGCAAGAAAAATATTGGTTATTTTTCATAGGTTAAATTTACAAAGACTTGTAACCATAGGTTGTCTATAGTGAGCATCTCAAATAACTTGTTGTCACATCACTTTAAAAAATTATTATTTGGATTAATTATGGATTAAAAAATTATGTGACGAACTATAATTTTGAATATATAATGATGAAATGTGTGATATTATCAATGCTATATTTCTATTTTCGATGATTTCATAGACCTTAAATTATTTTAGTTATCACAATTTTAAATTAAAAATTAATGGTTAATTAATTAATTCATAAATAAGCCATCAGTTTATGGTTCTCATATATACTAATTTGACAACAGTTAAGGGTCTTCCAGTTTCCCATCAGTTATGTGTGAAATAGTAGTACACCAATTCTGGTATTCCTTGGAAATAACTATTATTAGTTTTGTTCTCATTGGGAACTGAATAGTAACCCACTACCTCTACGCACATTCTAAAAATTATGAATCACACACAACTCACTATGGTGTATTATTTAGGGAAAATATGCACTACGTAGATGGTGATTATAATTTATAAAACTAATATGTAAATAATTAAAATTTTAAAAAATATAATAATATGGGAATGAAGTGTATCAATCAAACAACAATAAAAAAATTAATCTATATAATTTATTTTCAATTATTAACTTGAGTACATAATCATTAAAATGTATCTCCATCCCTTCCACAATCAATCAATGTTTTCCCCATTATTTAATTGTATACATTGATTGTAAATGAAGATCAATGAAGTAAAAAAATAAATTATTCTTTAATTTAAAATGATTTTTTGAATTGTAATAGTATATAATAGTTATGATAATTATGAATGATCATATTTCTCTCCTTTTAAATCATATTCTTTTTATAGTTTTCAAATATTCATATTATTCGATTATTATCAACCCACATGTATCCTTAATTGTTTGAAATAATAAAATTCCATTTTGTCCCTTGGAATTTAAATCTCCATAATAAATTCATTATAAAACAAATATATGAATTTATTTATTAGTTTTTTATCAAAATATTCTACATATTTATTTAGATGTAGCCTATACCTATTAATTTCATGAATGATAAATTGGATCCCCAATACCTTGGTTTTAAATCATGATGAGTCCCCCGATGATGGCTTGTGATAATCAATTGGATATATTTTTATAAATGTTCCCTTTTGGGAAATCAAATACGGTACATTGAAAAAAAATTCTTACACAAAATTGAACACTACTTTATAAACAAAAATCATTTACATGTATGATAAATCTCTCACATAGAAAAAATTAACTTATACATACAGTAATTATATTATGTATTAATGAAATTTAATACGAACTTTTTGATATATTGTATACATAAAAAGTATTATTGTACACATGTCTAAAATATCCTATACAAAGATTTAATCTACTCTATGGGTCACCACTTCCTCTATGAATGTGTTGTATGATAATTAACACAACTTTTTTTTTTCTTAACTTCATCATCATGCATCTACATATCATTAAATTAAACTACAACATTTTTCAAATTTACTACAGATCACCAATGTCATATGTAGACATATTATAAAATCAGAAATGAATAAAAAATATATAATGGATTTATTCTAATATTTACAATTATAAAATATAAAATTTTGAAATAATATTGTTTAAATTTATTTATCCATTTAATTAAAAATTAGTCATAACACTAATAAATATGAAATTATCAAAAAAATAAAAATTAGGGGATTATAATTGTGAAAATAAAAGTGAAATATTTGAAACTATTGGTGAATTTTATTTTCCACAATAGAACGTCTTTGGACCTTTAGAATTTTTAATGTTACTTATATTTATTATTTAGACATAGAATTCATCTTTCTTTATAAGGAACTATCACCTGTAGTATCATTCACTTCATTTCTATTTTTGATCGTATACAACAACATTATCCAATTATTTTTGTATATTTATATTATTATTCAATAAAATGAAAATTATTTTCATACCTGAAATATTATAACAATATGATTTGAGAATGTAAGATATTGTCTTCTTTGAACCCATTTAAATATCATTCAAATTCTGACCAAGGATGTTTTTTCTAATTATACTTAATAATTTGGTTTTTATTCCTCTTGTGATAAATATATATCACAATAGAATATATCAAAAAGTTACATATTTTTAATATGTACTAAAATCAACATAAGTTTCACGATACATTCCTTCACTATTTGATATTAATATGTCACAATATTTGTGCCCATGAAATCATTATTTTTTAAATAATTGAATTATTCCCCCTTATAAGAATGAATATTTTTAGGCATTATATCCTATGAAATTTAAATATAGCTCAAAAAATGAATCAATCTGGAACAATCCTTATAGATATCTGTGGTTTGATCTTTATCATCATAGTTTGTGGGATTCTTGTATTTAATCTAATATTGGATCATAATTATTTTAATTGATATATTTTTTCCCTGAAGAAAATCTCATATAATATCATTTGATTCAATATATAAATGATAAGACATTTTTATAAATTATGTTCTTAATTATAATTGTCCTGGTTATTTTATAATGCATCATACATCATATGATACTTCTTCAACAAATGTATGAATGAGAACAAATATTTTTCTGAAACATTCAACTCAATGTGTGAATGAAGTATATTTTCTTATGAAATATCACTCATACTGTTTGAAACATTATTCATTACAAAACAATGATTTCAAAACGCTGTATAGAGTATTTTCCACTTTACCAGATAGATTGATATCATTTTATGAAATAATACTCACTTGGAAGGACAGAATAACAACAATATATGTAAGAGTTTCTATTCAAATGAAAGAATATGTCATATAATATTCAAAGAAATTATCCATTTTTTCAACATGAGTTAGAAAATTAAAAAACTTATTAACTCAAAAAATAAAAAAAATAAAAATAGTCTTCGCAAATCAAAATCACCTAATATATATAGTTCTGAGGATCTATTAGAACACTGATAGGGGGATTTGGTCAATATGCAATCTCTTTTTTTAATGAATTTATGAGTCGTACCTCAAACTCTATAACTCGTTAGAGTATTGACACCTCAAATTAAAATATCTCATAGTTAAATCATTTCTAATAGAAATATAATGTGAAAAACACCAAATAATTTACTTGATAAGGTTGAATGTCTTACTCCTCATTAGGTTATTTATACCCCAAATCATGGATTCTCCACTATCTCTCTAGGTTTTTTCAAAATATTCATTATATATATAAAAAAACCACAACATATCATCTTTAATTATTTATACACACAAATTAAAATTAGCAAAATATTAATTGATTAAATATAATAATTACCCACTACACTCAAATCTAGTTATACACCCCAGTTACACCTTGTCATATATTTTGAATGAAATGTAAAAAGACCTCCTCAATAATTAGATAATATTTCACAATAATAATAAGGGATTAACATATATTTGTATAAATTCCTCAACATTATGAACTATTTATTTTAACATATATTATGTTCTTAAAACATCTACTAGTTCATGAGAAAATTGATTCACTCAGATTTTAAAATAGATATGTAGAACTGATCCTTTCTCCAATTTCATTTGACTCCATTCATTACAATGTTCCTCAGACTCTCAATAATTTGATCAAAAAAAATTTTGATTGTTATTTCAATTTTACCCTAACTCTCTTACACATTCTTTTCACCTAATATATCTTTTATTATTATCAGCATAATATGAGTATAATAATAATTAATTAATGGATATTAATTTACATTCAATATTAATGAAATATAGGAACATTTTCGATCATGAAATGTCAGGGTTGTTCATATTTAAAATCAATTATAGAATTGAACTTCAATTTTACATGGTATTTTGAATATCCAAATCATCATTTCTATTATACTACTCCTTATACCTCTTAAAATGGTTAAAAAGATTTCATAATATTGGTTTTATCATTTAAAATCTATTTTTTGTTGTATCAATTTTATTGACAAAATGCTTATATCATTCATAATAGTCTCAAATACAACACGAGAAAAAAATGTTTTTCCTGAAAATTTCGATTCATGTATTCTATGAAAATATATTTCATGAATAACATGTCATGAAACATAATCAAACACACATCCTACTTAAAATATGATTTATACAACAAATTATAGTGTAAAACTTCAATATAATAAATCATTAGAACTGCATCATTATATGAAATTTGGATTTTCATTTACCATTAGATTCAAAAACATGCACACGAAACTATATACATGTATCAATATTGTCAATATCATTGATTTTCATTTGATAATACATTCTTCCCCAATGAATTCACTCACTTGTTTACCTGACTAGACAAAATACAAATATTACATGGATCAAAATCTATATTTTTATTATCTCATAATTACAAACGTCTTTAATGGACCACACTTCTTCAAGTGGGTAGTTGATGTTAACATGGTTTATGCTTTATAAAAAATGATAAATCCGATTTATTCACATAGTCAATAAACCTGAGGTGGATGAAATAAATGAGTAGATCTTGTGATCAATTATCATCTAGATCACTCATTATTTCACTAACAATTAGTTTTTCATTGTTCATTATGGTGGATGAAAAACTATGAAAATTTTTTGGTTGACTGTCATTCCATTTGAAATCACAATCAATTTCATATAAAGATATGGACAACGTACAAAAAACTATATGAAAAATATTGAAGATTTCATTTAATGACAACATGATATTTCTATATTTTAAAAGAAATGGAATAGTAAATGTTTTATAAGATGGTCCCACATTTGTTTTCTTCTACTAACATCAATTAATAAGAAAATACATGGCATTCACCATGAAACCAGGAGCACTTAGATGACTCCGAACACACATATACACACAATTTCACTACACCACACCACCCCACATATAGGATCACCACTATACCTATGTTCACCCATGTTCTTGTCTACAAGTTAGTTGTTCATCACCCATGCCTGATGATCCTTCATTGGTACAGAAATGAAAAACTTATGGTTAGCCTAGGCATATCCAGGTCTACATTTGTGGATATCTATGACTTTACATATCTTTTATATAAATACATAATAATTAAACATAGAGAAATTTTACTAATTCAAATTAAAATTCTTAAATAATTCTTTAGGTCTTCTATATATTTATTTTGGCTGGAAGCTTAATTTATACAATTCAATTCATCTGTTACTCTTTTATAATTTTCTACATAAAATTATAATTCCCCATAGTTTGATAAATTTAATTGAAATTTGATTTAAAAATAATTAATTTATTCATTAACAATTAAATAACAGCCTCTTTAAAACATCATCTAACTAATAATCATTAGTTATTCATGATATTAATATAGTGTTATATCTAAAAACAATTACCACATGTGTTATACATTTTGGCCAATAAAATAATACTCACATGGATTACTCCTTGAATAGGTCATCAAAAAAATATTGTCATAATATCAAAACTAATTGTTTATTTGTTATTAGATTCACATAAAATACATATAAGGTTCCTTACAATAACCCCATGTTATTTTGTTTTCAATACCAGAAATCAAAATTCATGTAAATATATATGCTTCTCATTTCCTCTCCCTAATATTGATAATAAAATGCAATATGAAATTGTTAACTATTTTCATCAAATATTTATTTTATAACTACTATCAAACAAACTATATATTTCACCATTTAATATTATAATAAATATTGATGTTCTCTTGATAAAATAATGATATTATATTTTTTTTAAAAATAATATCCTCTAATTATTCTACAATATGTACATGTAGTTGATCCTAGTGTATAATAAAACATATATATAACCATTCTTTTCTATTATTTCAATAAATTCACCAATTTCTGATACAATATTCATAAAATCTTAAAAATCTCAAAATAGTTACTACTTAAGATAAATTATGATGTAAAATTAGTGACCTATGAAAAAATATAAAACCATAAAACAAATTTTGAGAAAGAACCTCCCCCCATATCTCATAAATATACAAAAAACAATCCCACTTCATAAATATGTTTAATAAAATCATTAAAAAGGGATATATGGGTGATTTTATATCCTAGTTACTTATATATTTTACGTTATCCATGATTTCATATTTTTATAGAATACTTATTTTTACAGACACTAATCTTAAAAAGCCCCACCGGAAGGGACACATTCGTATTCCTCAATTCATTTTATTTTTTTTAAAAAACTTATAGGTAATAAAATTATAGAGAACTATTTGTTCCTTAAAATGAACACACTAGATTATTGTATCCTCATACACTTGTCAAATCTATCTCTATAATATTAATACTTTTCCCTTTTATATTCAGCATTAATAAGTTGTTTAAAAAAATTATTTTATATAACGTTTTTCCATTGGTGATGTACTAATTACCCTTTATATCAAGGGAAATTTGTTACCTTGTTTGTTAAATGATGTCGGTATAGTTTGTTCTTTATTGGGTAGGATTGTAATATACACCATGATTTTGTGTCTACAATTCTCACATATCTTAAAATATTTCACGTCACCACTTAAGGACAACCCCACATGATCCAATAATTTTTTATTTTGAGGCAACTATATTTTACTTTCGTTTCAAAATACATATTAGTAATCACTTCAATTTATTAAATCTATTTATCCTTGAGCAATTGATAATTAAAAAAAATCATGCATTCTTTCTTTACATGATTATATCCTTTTAATTTATTACATGCCTTATTGATAGTATTACCATCACCTGACAACTCCTCAGTAGATTTTGGAATTATACTAAATTTTACAATATATGGAATCTCTCATGTATTACTAATGAAAAACTCTTTATCATTTTGACCTATTTATATAGAATATTCAAAATGTTTTTGAAAAAATCCAATCAATTTGTATTAGGAAAATATTTTGGATTATAAGTCATAATTCTCTTAAAAAATCCATATTTTTTCCCTGAATGTGTAATATTTATCTTGAAGGAAAATCCTTATTCTAAAACCATCAAAAATAGTCAAAAATCCATTAAATTTTATACATTCATCTTTATAGAAAAAATATATTGATTTGTATTGATGTTTTCCGATGGAAATATAATCCTTATATTTCATTCAGGATAGTAGACATCTAGTCTCATTTATCACAGCCTTTGGTATTAACTATATCTTTTAATTATATTTGGTAAATAAATGGTTAGGTTTATTTTTTTACATGCATAGATATTAATATCATATCTGTTTTAAGAAATTTTTATAAAATATTTCCTTATCTTATGTAGTTTTACATTTCCACAACTTGTGAATGATTACCTTTCAATTCAGTTTCATTGGTGAATTATTCTCTAACATTGTTTAACTCAATTTGGATTGTGAGAAATATGGATTTTGTCTCCTCATTTTCTTAGTCACTATAATCCGAAATATCAATAATATTTCCTACCAAAATATCATGTTTTTTTAACATTTATTATATTATTAATTTTTATATTATCAAGATTTTATTTATTCTTTTCAAAATCGTCATTTTTTGTAGTTAAAATATTATTTTCTTTCCCTGATTTTATTTTTTCATCCCTATGTTTTAAATTTACTCCTTAATTAATTCCATAATTTATTTGTGAATATTTTTAAGTTATATAGTTTCTTATCAATAATCATTACTACATGATGATTCAAATATTCTCATCAGATGGGAAAAAACCAACATCATGATCAGATGGGATACATTATAATGAATTATCATGATACATTCATCTCATAAGATTCCATATCTTAATTCAATAATTATTCTTCTTTTGATTTTTTTCATTTCCTCTTTTGTGGCCTCTCTTCTTCCTCATTTGAATTAGATGATTCAATCATCATTCTAGTATATTCCGGGAAAAAAATTATTTCTCGCATTGATGTTGTATCACCTTGGTAGTATCTCTTCCATTCCATTAAATTTCCAAAACCCTTTTGACAAATAAGAGAAGCCTCATTGATGTCATCAACAATTTTATTATACATAGAATCATATAAATCAATAATTTCAACATATTTTATTTTTAATTTTCTTAGGTCTACAAAACCAATCTCATATTTTATATTTTTCATGAATTTTACTTCCATTATCATATTATATACATGATAAATATTATGTACATATTAAATTAATATTTATTCACTATCGTCAAGGGATGGTATTATTTGATAATTCTAATATGGAAAATCCCCCATAGGTTTTTTAATAATAACTAAATCACTAATCTAGTCACCATACCAAAAGATGTTACACCACATTTCATCAAGTATTATAAATACGTAAACTATGTTTTCATCAGAATGAATCATTATTCATTAAAAGTGAATCATGTTGTTTTGTAAGATGGATTCATTTAATTTTATATTTTATTTATAACTATTTCTTTATTTTCACCAAATATGATTATCATAGGTAACCCCCATAACGGTTGTTTATACGTTTTTAGAAAGAGACATCAGTGTATGATATTTCATATTGCGTTCAATCCCAATATTTTTCTATCAACATTATTGATTGAAACTCCCAAAAAAAATAGGATGAGAATATGTTATTGCATCATCTCTCCCTTAATGTGTATGAGAAAATAACTACGGGAAATATCTTATTACTCTAACTATCCTTGTTATTTCTATTTAATTTGGTTACACTCCTACAATTCACATAATGGAAAATATATATACTCAGAAATTATATATATATTTTAGAGGGGACCATCACTCTGATAATAATTGTTGTTCCCAGGTCTATTTGGATCATTGGTTAGGGAGGGAGCGAAATAATGATCTCTTTTATTTTTAGGAATTAATCCCTTGTAACTCATCATCAAAGACATGATAGAGTCTCGATCAGTCATATTTAATTATAATATAATTTCATTATATGTAATTTAAATAGTAAGGGAACATCATATAAAGATTTATAATGTTTATCTAAAAGTCAAACTCATTATCATATTTGTTATCAACCAAAAAATGATACATTTTTTCTTGAAAAGTGATTAGAACACAATGATTGGTTATAATCCCCAAGAATAACTACGCTCCAATAATTTCATATACACCTTAATTAATATTAACTTGGTAAAAAATATTATTACTCCTTAATCACCCACTATATTCACAAGTAGTTATAAAACCATGTTACACATTTTATATGTTTTGATTCAAATATAAAAATATCACATACTTCTTCTGATGATCCTCATCCACAAGAAAGATGAATAATATTTTCTTTTTTAGTAGTTTTTTTAATCATTTATTATCTTATTGAATCATCAACTAGATCTTATGAAATTTTCCACATCTATTTAGAATACATTGGTAGAATATATCCCAACTATAAACTCTATCATTTTAATTCAAAATATTTAAATCGTTTTCTCATAAGCCATCTTATATGTAGTGTTTCTAAGATCACATAATTTTATCTAAATCCTTGATCTTTTTCATCACCACCTTCAATATATTTTTATATTAATATATTAATATTTTAATTATTCTCCATAATTGATGGATATTATTTCACATTCAATATTTTTAAAACATTTTACTTTCTCAGAAATTCTTATTTAGTCATTAAATCTCTAGGTTATTCATAATTATATTCACTTATAGTTTTTGCCAACAACCACACATGGTATTTTGAATAAAAATAACCTCGGTTTTTTTATTCTTGATACCTCATGTTTATTTTTTAACTATATCAATTAATTTTTCTTATCTTAGGACATCACTGTTTTTTTATGGCATAAATTCTGCATGAAACATGTATATCTCATGCATGATTGTTCTGTATATTCAAAATGCTCCACAGTTCATAGAAGATAGTCTGAATTAAAGTATACTACATCTTTATATATCATGCATGACTTCAACTCCCTTATTATTTTAAACAAAATTATTTTTAGTTGAGTATAATACGCGCACATAAAACTATATGCATATATACACAACATATAAATCTCTTATCTAGGATCGATGAAATCTTCGACCTCAATAAATAACACTTTTTTTTTGTATTTTATAGATCTAGAATGTTATGGCTTAATATTTATGGCATGATAATATTCAACATACCATTGTATTAGTGGTCTTGTATTCTTGAAGAGGTCTATTTGTGTTAATGTGGTTAATCCCATATACCATAAGGTTAGTCATGGTCTTTCACGTAGTTGATTAATATACAATTGATCAACCAATCAGGTGAATATCATTATCGACTGTCACCAGGTTCACTGTATTTTATGCTTGATTATTTTGTTGGAATGAACATATGGTCAATTAAAAACCATATAATTCTTAGGAGAAAAAACATTCAATGAAAACATTCAACAGGTTATATGGAGATCTATGATCAATACAAAAGATCCTATTGGTGAATATTTAAGATAATATAAAAAAAGTGTTAGATTTGAAATTTAAAAGTCAACAAACAATATATATTTACTTTTATCATCACAGAGTAGTTATTTACTATATTGTTATTTGTAGCACTCTTAAATTCTAAAGTAAGAACATTGTATTTGATAACATGTATCACACACATCACAAAGCACGTAAGGGAACATAAAACCCCAATATTTTGAAATATATTTACTAATTTTTTAAAAATATATATATATGATATATCATATAATTAACATGCTACTATGTTAGCATACATCACACACAACAATGACTTTCTTCAGATGGATTGTGTTATAGGCAAGACTGTGTTTTTCCAAAGAACGATATTATGAAAATATTATTACACATAACCTAAAAATTAAATTTTTAGTTACAAAAAGTGATTACTAACTTATAAAAATATATGATTTATACTGATATATCATTAATTCATTGGTTTCAAGTTAATTAGAAATAAATATGGATATCGATTGAATATAATTGAAAATAATATTATTTTTATTATCAAAAAGCCTTTTTAGACTAATAAATTATATTAATAAAAATTAGTTAGTGATATTAATGTGATATATATATATATATATATTTGATATTAAATAATATATTTTTGATATTCAATGAATATATTTTATAGGTGTATGATAAAAATAAAAAAAATTATGCATAAAATACTATACTTTTATTAGAGAATTTTTACCACCTTTTAATGGTGACCCTAATTTAAATCAAATTTTTGGATCTTTTATGAATTTTATATGTACAAATAAACTTCATATTTTAAATATAAACATAATAATTATTTTAGGTAAAATTTGTTTAATTTTCCATGAATATTCATTTTTAATGTATAGTGAAAAATAGTGAATTGTCGTTCAAAACTATTTTTTCATCTAATTTATTTATAATGATAAATTCAAATTTAAATTACATGAAAAGGTTTATCGGATCATGTTTTGGTAAATTAATCATTTTGAGGTCATTTTAATGAAGGTCCATTTTAAATTGACTATAAAAACATAACAAATATTTCAAACGTTTTTACATTAAAAACACAAATTATCATCCCTTCAATAGGGTTAAATTTAAATTAATTTATGCCACGTATGTTATTGGAATTTGAAAAATTTGATTCCTTATATGTTATAATAATACCTTATAATTTCTAATAAGTTCAAATGTGTTTTTGACAAAAAATACAAGTGAATAAAATTAAAATAAATTATAATGATCAAGGTAAAATTATGATTAATAAAGGACTAAACCATAATCTTAAGAGCCAAACAGACCTAGAAACGTTTCCAGATGCCACTGGATTGAAATATTTTTACCCTAGATTACCCTTTATTTAATTTTTTCCAATATTTAAGCGATATTACATGGATTATACTTGGGTGAAATCCCTTTCCCAAACATTACAAGAGTGCAACTCCTCCTCCACAATAAAAAGGCCTCCTATCATCCCACTTCCTCACACCTTTAATGAAACATTATCTTGAAATATATATACCCAAATGTCTCCTAAAGATATATAAACTCATCTAAGAGTCTACATATTGTGAAAAAAAATCCATACAAGGAAGGCGATTAATTCAAACCAGATGGAGTTACCCAATTAAGAGGTAACATATTTCTTTAAGATTTTGAGTTTTATTTCCATGATCAATCCCCTTAAGTCCTATTTTTCAATGATTATATGATAAAAAGTATAAATAATATAATATCTTGTTTCTTAAACCAATTTTTATACTAATACTCACACACACATCCTTCCAATTGGGAATGAACATCTATGATTGCGAAGGGAGAACTACTGCTTGACAAAATGAACATTGTTTGTTCTTATTTTACCACATATCATGGTAATCATTATGATAAGAAGAAAATTATATATGAAATATAGGGTATTTATAATTTATTTATGAGTCATTAATACTTTTATAACACATATCTCTATATGTTCCATTTTTTTTGTAAATACGATAACATCATTTTTGGATGTGTGTATTACCACCTCCTTAAAGCGATTTGATTTGTTCACGCTATACATTGAGCGTATTAAGGATGATTAAAATTTAAAAAATTTAAATTGTTGGAATATATAAGATAATAGAATTATAATATTAATATGTATCATTTATCATTCATTTTTTTAATATGATAAATAATTGAAAATATCATTTATGTGTTTGTACGACCTACCGTCTCCATGAACGATGCACTTCATATCTTATATAAAAATTTATTAGATTATTATAAAGGAATATATGAAGAATATATATTAAGACTACGTCAAGGAATAAATTATGGATACTGTTAAATAAAAATAGAATTAATAAGAGCAACAAATAAAATGTAATAACATTGTTGAAAATCAAAGAAACTAACAAATAGAATAGTTAAAAAAATTAACGATTGTTAATAAACAGGTTAAAAATATTAAAATAAGTTAATATATAAAATTTTAATCATGATTATGGTTATTTTATAAGTTACTAACATATTTTAAACTACCATACAGAAGAATAAATACAATGCAACAAAAATGAATGTTAAGGTAAGGGATTTCATCTCAATTTACATTCCATTGTGGATTATTAGTAGTTATAAACCAATTAACATTTATATGGTGTATGTACTACCCTTTGAAATTTAATATCATGAGTATAATTTTTATAATGGTATTATAAGATTCATTTGATGTAATATATTAATGAATATTATGATTGAAATGTTTTATAGGGGTTTGATACACTTATGACTATTTAATGATTACTCTCCTCAAGAAATTTTTTAATGGTTAACTTTGCAATATCACTTTCTTTTTCATTATTAAAATTATATTAAATTAATCCATTAAATTAAATAACCAATTTATTTGGTGATGGTAATTATTATATCCTAAACTGTATACTATTTTTACTTATGGGGTTTACGTTGATAGTTATTTGATTAAATAGAGAATTATAGAAAAATATGAATCATTTATTCAATACTTTTTTTTAAATGGAATATTGATTATTTATTTAATATATTATTAGTTTTGAATAATGATTCAGATGGGTATAAAATAGTGGTGACTAGTTATATTTATCCCCATGATGCATCCTAAATCTCATGAGAGGAAATAGTTATCCAATATAGATGGGTTTTTACCTAATATGCTAAACTGTCTTATGAAAGGTATTGATGGTAATAGTTCCTTGTACATAGGAAACATGGAATCCAATAATTATGATTTTAGAACATTTTTATTTAGTTATTAATTATCCATGATCTTGTTTATTGATAAATCAGTGGATGCATATCATTTTGGTTCATTGATTAAATGGAATATATTTTCAATTTCTTTCCTTGCATATATTGATATTAACTTATCTAGCTATTTGAATGGAATATGTAATCAGTTTTTTAAATATCCAAATAGATTTATTCGAACTAAATCATAATTTCTTTGAAATTAGTTATCCTTACTGAGTATTTGAGCTCACCCATATTATGTTTCCTTTTTATAGATTATGAAGAAGAAATATTTGAATAAACATTAAAGGATGAATTTTATTCCATTTTATTTTGTATCATTTTTTTATTTTCAATTTACCTATGTATTATGGGTATCATGTATATAATCTGGGTTTCCATGAAATGAAAATAGATAGGTCCTTCGGGATTTTATTCCTTGTAATCATGAAAATGTAATAAAATCGTGCCCATGTTCTGGGCATTCAAGTGAGAGGTCATTAAATTAATTTTTATAATAATGGATTCCAAATTTTTATTCAAAATGTAGTCATGTTTTATAAATTATTTTTCACCATCAATAATTATTGATGATGGAAATATTCTCTTCACCTATGGAATAAAACTAAATTTTACATTTTAATGTATACATAATGATGTATTAACCTACTCCCTTGTGATTATCAGATACCTTCTCTTGTTACTAGAATAATTTATCATCTTCTTTTCCACTTTCAAAATTTATCATCACTCTTATTACTAATTAGAAAAAATTGTCTTCAGTATTATTTCCTATGAATTTCATAGAAAAATGAGGTATTTCATTATAATTATACCACATTAGTAGTCATTACCCTTTACAGTTCCATTTCATAACCCCTTTTAATATATGGGAAATTATCTCATTGAGATCATCATCAACATAATCATTATTATAATCAAATGATTCCAGATATTCCTCTTCTATTATTTTTCCTTTTCTCCTAGCCTAAAAATAAATATAATATTTTATCATCGCATTAAAGGATTTTGTCTTTATAATCTATTAGTAAATAAGAATATGATTTAGATCATCATCTTTTAAGTCTTCAATATATTCCATGGATGATAATATTATTAAAAAATTATCTAGAAAAATTATCTTTAGTATATAACAATGATGAAATAATAATGATCTTAAAAACCACCTAGATATTACACACAATCTCATTAATTCATATAACATATTTTTATATGTTTTCATCATATGCCATATTTATAAATTAAAATTGAATCTTCTAGATAATGAACCTGGAATACTTTAATTTACAAATTCTATCATATCTTCTTATATGTCTTCCTAGATCTCTTCATTAGTTTGAATTCCAATAAATGTTTTTTTAGTTTTTCTACAATATTTGTTGAGATAATATTTTTTATTCCATTGATCACCATATTTTTGTTCTCAGATTGAGTCATGGATGAACCATTAGAAATATGATGAAAACTTATTAGGGTATCATATATTACTTCCAGGGAAAGAGATAATAGGTAGGGACCATCATATTCCTCTAACTGTGCTATTTATTACCATCAACTATTAGAACACCTTGACTATTAATAGAAATAAAATTCACTATACATATAAATTTATTGGATCTATGAGAGAGGAATTTAGGACTAATACATGTTTTAAATCATATATGTAGTTGCATCACTAATAGGGGAAGACGGTGAAACAGTTTTCTATCTTAATTTGCTGAATTACTCCCTTCAAACTCAACATATGTGACTGGTCAGAATCAGGATCCATCATCATTAATTATCTCACCCTTATTAAATATTTAATATAAATAAATAGAGAACATCACACTAGGATATACATGGTTTACCTAAATGGCTTACACCATTTCATGTTGGTTATAGCCCCTATAGTGTTTCTTTACTATATCCAAAAATTATTAAAACATGGTGATTGGTTATATACCCCAGAAAAAATATCTCACTTGGAATTGGTTATAAAACTCAATCAATTTTCCCTTAATGAAAATTGATTTTACACCTTAATCCATCACTCCACTAGAAGCTGGTTATATAACCTTGTTACCCCTTCCATATTGTTTTGATCCAAATTTATAAATTCCACCTCATTATTCAAATAATATTTCTCCATATGTAAAATGGATCAACATATCTTGACTAAAAATTCTTCCAGAATATAAAGAGATACTCAAATAGACTTTTTGGAATTGAAACATCCAAAGATCATGACCGGTCCATTCCTCCTTATCTTTTCTAATACTCAGATATAATGAATTTCTGTTTCAAAATCATTCTTATTTATTCAATATAATGTTTATTGAGATCTCAATAATATTATCACACAATTTATTTGGGAGATCTCTCAATTTTATCTACCATCATTAACATATTATTCATCCCGTATAATCTAATTTTATCTTATTGGTCTATTTTGTAAATTATTTTCATTATTTAACGGTTATTATTTCACAAATAATATTATATAAATTTCATAAGGTCTTCCACCTAATTCTTCACTCAAATAATATATAGGGTCTTCATAATTTATATGACATCTAAACATATGCATTAACCTCAGGAATAATTTTAAATATCGATAACCACAACACCCTTATTTTATTCGTAATACCTCACATGAATACTTTTTAGGTTCTGTCAATTAATTTTTATATCATGAAACATATATATTTTAACTATTTCATCAAGTACAAAAACAACATTCATAATTCGTGCGTGATAGTTCCTGATATGAGCAAGGATCCACAATTCATGATAAGTTGTTCAAATTAATATATCCCATTTCATAATGTATTATTAATAACATGACATCTAGAAAAAAATCATATGGATCTTTATTCAAATATGTCTTACAACAAAAATTTGGGTGATTAGCTTTTTTTAATCCAAATTTTCTATGAAATCATTATATCAAATGCAACATTTATTTTATCAATCAATTTACATGAAACAGAATCCTTGAATAAATATTATTGATCTCACCTAGCCTCATTCTATGATATATTTGGAACCTATTAATGCACTAACATATTTAATTGAATTGATCACATAAGGAATCTACTCAATATATATAGATGCCATCCCAGACTAACCAAAATCATTAGTTGATGTCACGTTAACATGTTACCAGTTGGTGTTAACAATGGAAATCCCAGTTCCAACATGACTGCTCCTTATTCTCTATGAAGTCGATAAATGAATTGTTTTTCATTCATGTGGAATTGTGGTCTACTGCATGGAGCTCTAGGGTCGTTGAAAAAAAATCCAATGAGAAAAATCGTGAAGAAGACACACAACGAACAAACATTATATATGCATTTTACAATAAATAGAACAATAATTATTTAATAATATTCTCCCACATTAGATTCTATTTTATGTTAATTCCACATTATAATATAATTTTGGATATTCACTACTTGATCAATAGCATCAGGTCATCCCGAGACAAACATACATAGACAATACCATTGCTCTACCTTTATTTGTAGGTAAACTTGCTTCTCTAAATATATATTCCCTTTGTGGCTACCTTTAAAAATATTATTCTTATACCATGGTTGAGGAAATTCATTTAGTACAAGAATTCTTCTCTTATGCCTGGCCTAGGTTTTTCTATGGCTTCTTGTTCACCTATTCAGGATTTCACATATTTGATTAGAAAAATCATGCATCCTTCAACACTTGAAAATTTAACCCATTAAAATTCCAATTCCACGTGAATTCGAAAATTATTTTATAAATTTTTAATGAAACCCCATGTTTCATATAATTATTTTCATCCTAACATATTTTCAAATATTCTACCTGAAATTTCACTTTGATATTAATTCTTCTTCATGGAAATGTTATTTCAAATCCCAAAGTCAATTCTTTACAACTAAAATACTAGATTATTAAAAAAAACTAACAAAAAATTATTATTTATTCATAAAATTCACATAGTTAAATATCTAAGTAAAATGATCATATATTTCTATTTATTTTGAAAAGATCAATATTAATTACATGACAATTTATGAATTGGGTTGATTTTACCCACTTGTGTACTCAATGATGGGAAACTCAAATACTACATCCCATTTAATATGGTTTCCTCATTAAATGTTTTTCTAAAAATAGATTTATATCATATACACCCCAAATTGAACATAATTTTTTAAGTCCAAAATAATACATCTAATGAGAATAATAAAATCTATATGTCAGTTATTATTTATAGTGTTGCCTCAACTATCTAAACATGTCTTGTTTTCTTCAATCATTATCATGAAAACCACCACATATAAGAGATTAATCTATGAACCATCTCGAATCATTATTGAAATGTTCTTGAAGGATATAACAATACTCTTTTTTACATATAATACCATATGAATTCCAATCATCTCTTCTAAAAAGTTTACTTTAATTGGAGAATATTGAAAAAATTACTATCTTATATTTCGACATCTATTCTGGAACTTCTATCTTCCAACTTTGATTTACTATCAATAACTAATCCATATATAATATTTTTTTACACTACTATTTTTTTATAATAAATGAAATGGAATATAAGGGGTGGGTTTTACTATTCTCATCTCCATAATTTTTCATTCCTTCAAGAAAAAATCATGTCCCCTATGTTATTCAAAAATTCTACCCGATTCAAATTATTTAGAGTATAATGATACACCATATTTCTTATAAATTATCAATTTGTGATCAAATCTATGTCTTTGTGGGTAACTATAGTGTATATAATAAGAGCTAGTAATCTAATAAAGATACCCTATATCTGTTCCACTCATGAAACCTATACTCCTCATTTTAATTTTTTGATCGAAATTTATATTATAAATAAATTTATCATGAAAACTATATCATGCACCCATCTTAATAAAGAAAAACTAATATATAAATTAAAATATATTATTCCATTTGTTAAATTAAATATCACCTCCTACATTATTACATTACATAACATATAATAGGGAATGCTGAGTATTTCCTTATATATGCATTCAATTTTTAAAAGGCTATCAGATTCCATAGTTGAATGGATTTTTGGTTTTTTGATAGATCACATAATATAATATATCAATTAATAGGTATATTTATTTACTCCTAATAATTGTATTTATATAACTTTATAAAGGATATCTTCATTCATTTTTGAATAATTTACCACACACTCATAGAATTTTCATTGAACTACTCCATTAATTCCTCATATATAAGTATAAAAAATAAAAACATGGGAATATGGAGGGAATTAAAAAAATTACTAGTTAAAATAGAATTGATGTGAATTATCTCCAAACCAATATCATTAATTTGTTTCAGTCGAAGAAAATATAGTTTCCTACCTGTTTTTGTTTCTTCTCAAACCATGTGCAGACTGTGAACTCATTTGTTATTCTAAACCATTCACTTATATGGCGCATGTTTATTCATTTTTTCGTATAATCTTAATTCATTTAATTATTATTTTATAATCATATAAACAAATTTGATTTTATATGGTTTGAATGTTATAAAATATTTTATACCACGTCTATTCTATCCACATCATCCACATATATTTCATTCATTTTTTAGATTTTCAATTTTAGAAAACCTCTCATCAACTTGACTATCCTAAATTTAATTAACTTGACTCTCTATAACAGTGTGATTTTATTTCAATTTCTCTATTGTGTTAGTAATTTTCAATATATTCTTCGAAAAGTTATCATCTCTTTCTTACTATGCACAATTACTTTTAGTTCCTCAAAGTTTTTCATAGTACTCTCAATATAAAATAAATTTTATTCTTATATAATTTTTATCTCCTTTATATTAATACCGTAGGATATTTCCTCGCATATTTATGGCATTAATTCTTTATCCACCCACCCAAATGATCATATTTTTAATATACTTATTCAGAGAAACCAAAGCTATTTTGTCTTGGAGGATATATTGAAATCTACAATGAATGTTTATTTTTTATTATTATTTATCATTTGATCAAAATAAACCACACATTGTTCAAGTATGTTCCCTATTTAAGGCATATTAAAATAGGAAAATTTCTATTTTTATCAAAAATGAGTACAAAACCATCATTCTCCTTGAAACATTTATCTTACATTTGATTTATGAATCCATCTGGTACATTATTACTACATTATTATTGCCTGATAGGCATGATATTTTCTAAGGGTAGTGATATTATTATAATATTACTTTATTACATTAATGTTTACGAGGGTACCTCACTTTTATTCATGTTTTAATTATAATTATAATTCTTGTCTATATATGAACTATTATACAAAAAATATTTTCTTTCAATCAATATATGTACAAAATTAAATTATTATCATTGGCCATTTTAGTCAATATATTGATAGTATTCAAATATAATATTATCTAGATGAGAAAAATATTATTTTACATTCTTCATCTCATTTCTTCTTCAATACAAATTTAGTATGTCCATGATAAAACTTTTTTTCGTGACTAGATCATCCTCAATATCACTAACCATTTTATCTAGCATAGCTATCATTAATATATTATTCATTTTCTCATTATTAAAATAGACATATTTCTTAATATACTCTTATTTCCATATTGTCATCTTATCCTTTTCCATTTTTAGTTTCCTATTTTATTTCATGAGTAATGTATTATTCTCAAGAAAATAATCTAACTCACCTTTTAGTGTCCATTCTAATTATATTATTTTATATCTCTTTCTATTTCATTTTTGAACCGTAAAATTCTCCTCTTTATACTAATATATCTACTCTTTCAATTACCATTTTCTGTGTCTCTCATCCTATATCATTTATTCAGTTTCAACTGGATAATTATTTATAGATTTTCAACAATGTATCAACTTCCATTGTAGTTGTATAATCTAGGTTGTTTCTTTCAATAGAGTTTCTTATTTTCTTTTTATGTACTTATAAGTTAGAAGTGAAAATTATCACTGAATTACTCACAATATTCCTCTTAAAAAACATAATTCTACACTATCTTTATATTTTATTTTAATTTTCTTCATTGTTTTCAAAACTAACTCTTACTGGTTTTTTGGAAATTTTGTAGCTTTTCTCATTTAATATATAATGAAATTATTATGATTTTCATTTAATATGAAACCCTTTATATTATTTAAATATAAAACCATAGGATTATTTCTATCATTGAAATTTATTATCACATTTTTATAATATTATATTAATCCATCTTCTCACCCAACCCCCATGTAACACCCCATGATTTTTATGAGATAGATTTTTTAATTTCATTAATTTGTTGTGTTATACGCTACATCAGGATAAACATGTACTATAACCTACATTGACACAACTTGATATATACACGACGATATATATGTCTACTGTTACACACAATTTCAATATATTTTGATTGGATTCATTTGACGCAAGAATGAGTTTAATTGAAGATCTAAATATTAATTTGTTACCTTATAACATAGTCATTATAATGGTGCGTATGGACAATATTAAATTTCTACTAAAAAACAATTTAATTGAACATAAGTTAGTTTAAATAATAAAATTCCACTCTTAATGGATTTTATTAATTTAATATATAAATAGTATATGAAATATTATTTTTAAAATTCAAACTAAATTATATATATATGATATAAAAAAAACTTCAATTATTCAGACAAAAGATTTATTTTTCAAAAAAAAAGCAGTTTTGTCTCCATTTGAAGACACATGAATTTAAAATATTCTTTAATCCCTTTTTAATATTATATATTCGAAATAAACATAATCTTTTGAAGTGGTTTATAAAATTTAATTTTTATGATTTTGTTTGGATATTTTTTGATATGTTTTATGTATTTATGAATAGTAAAAATATACTAAATTTTATTTGGAAATAACATTTTCAATCGAAATTTGTTACATAGATAAATTATATTACTGAATGTTTTTAAATTTAAAATTGAATATATTTTTATTAGATAACATAATGTTGGTGATTGACATTAATTTTACCATGAATTGTGACGTAAAAACAGTTCAATCTTTTGCAATGTTTTAACTTTTAAAAACACATTTTTCCCTGAAAAAATGTTATTAATTTTAATTTAATTACTTAAAATTATGTGATTTAATTTTTTTAAAAAATGATTAAATACATTGAATTAGTACATACAAACTATCAAAATTTTATTCTTTTATATTTGGTCTTTAGGAATGGTATCATTAGTAATGTTTACTAATACAATATAAAAGTAAATTATATAATTTAGTTTAAATATAATGATATAAAATTACAATGAAACTTTTCATAATATGATTGGACTATTTATTTTATATATAACAATATCTAGGTCCCAATTATACACTTTGGAATCCACTTTAATGAGATTAGGGCATTCACTATATTTCATTTAGAGAAAAGTTAATGATGTATCACTCAAATTTTAATAACATTATCATTTTAGAATAAGGTTATATATAAGATAAATTAGACTATAAATACTAATTTGAAATATAGGTTATGTTTATTTAAATTGATAATTTATTTCAATTTTTTGGAAACAAATAATTACCTTAATTTCTTATACATTTATGTTGCATAAATTATTTTTTTGATGGAAAATCAATTAAATAGTCATTATCAAGAAGATAATAACCATTAAAGGAGAAAAAAACTTAAACAAATCATATTGGTCTATTATATCTCGACTATTATCATCCAAGGGAAGAGTTATCGATCAATTTAATACATATTGAAAATATTATGAAACTTATAATATTTTATTTAACGTGATGTTAAAGTTGTCCCATTCAAATTTTAATACATATATCACTTTAAATGTTGGATTTAACAGAAGATATAAAATTATCTAATTATTATTATAAAATATATTTTATTTATCTTCATCATATTGTTTTATTTTTAATTTTTACTGATGAAAAATTGTATATTAAATGATTGCACAAACCAGATATAGTAATTAATTTATTAATGGAATATCAAATTAATGTTACTAAAAATACTAAAATAAAAAAAATGGTTAATTATTATGAGAAACAATTAGAAATTCCCTTTCCCCCTTGTATATATAATAAATTATTTGGGTTACGATTAAAATCATTTTTTCTATTAATAAAAATCTATTAAATGAATAGTTTTAAAAAGACATTATTGGTAGTTTGTCCAAATAATGTTTTGTTAAATAATTTTAAGACCATAAGAAATTTTAAAAATATAACATTATTAGTTTTTACACTAAAATGTTAAATATTGTTCCTTAATGGTTTAATTTACAAAAAAAAATTATATTATTTATATACTGAACTATTTGTTACCCTAGTTATAATTAAAAGAGAATAACTAATTCTATAAAGAAATTATAAGGTTTATAATGAATTATAGAAAATTTTAAAAATTAATATTTGAATAAATTACAACCTTATCTCATCTCATATTCTATTGAAGTCCATATTGGAGGTTTTTTTATGTTTTTTAGTTTATTTCATATGAATATTTTTGGACGTTATAAAAGTGCCCCTCACCTCAATTATAAAAGGGTACCTCTTCCCTCACCACTTAACTTATGATAGAGCATTAAATATCGACAATACCATTCAAATATCCCTTTAAAAATTTCATTGATACATTTTATAGTTTTTTTCTTCTTAAGATAACAACTCTAGTATGATTAAGAGGATGTCTAAAGGGAGGATGTCAAAGAATTAATAATCCCCTTTACCTATTAATTCGAAATTATTTCTTCTTGTACATCATCATTATGAGTTGTTTCTATTATAATGTAATAAATATTGTATCAGTTATATAGTAATATGTTATTATAAAAATTAAAAAACCATAATCCCCCTTCTATCCATCCTATGAAAAAACAAATCAACATGCATGCGTAGGTACAACATATTGTCACCATGTTGTGGTGTATTCTTTTATTCAATATAACATTACATGGATGTGTATAATGAAGTAAATAATAACAGTATATTATTATTATAATATGATATGTATTTTTTTAATAAAATATATACCATCCACATCCCTAACATTTAACAATAATGTGAATTGTGTTGTCGCTCGTGCGTACATACGACATATCGTCTCCACTATGCGATGTGATTCATTTTACATGATATTAATTAAAAATGATTATATAAATGTTTTTTTAAAAAATATGATATATTTTATAAGAAAAAAATTCTTAAAATGATATAACTATAATCTAATAGGAGGAAAAAGAAGTTATCCGATAAAACAATCTTAAGAAAATAAAGTAGTTAATACCCAACAGATGAGTAATAATGTTATTATCAAAACGATGATAATATGATCATAAATGATATCATAAAAATGAATATGATTATAGAATAAATAAATTAATTTATTTAAATCATTATATAGAAGGTTATGATATATACAACTGATATCATATCAAAGGTAAGGGCTTATTTTGTGTCACTATTATTTCTATGGGACATATGCCATATACACTGCCTATTTACTTTGAGTTATGTAAATAATGACCAAGAATATTTTACTATTGTTATTATGAAGGTTATTATATTAATAAAATTTTATTTATATTATTAGGCATATAATTCGAATAATTAAATAATAGTAAGTGATAATTTCCCAATCTCATTATTATCTGAGATTGTCTATACAAAAGTATATAGTGGATATATTTATCATCCATGTCCATGATTTCAAAATATGTATTGATATGTATTCTTTCTATCATTATATGTTTTTTAAATATCCTTTAACCAATTTCTCAATTTTTATAAAAGGATATAAAAGGAATCATTTATCATTTTGAGTAAGATTTACATTTGACTTTCTGACAGAATTACTAGAATAGTTTCTTCTTTTATCTTATACGACATGAAAGGATTTTTAAATTTTCATAACACCTTATTTCCATGAAGGTTAATTTAAAAGATTTAATAATTTTTTAGATGTTTTTTTACTTTAATGTTTTTCAGAATTTTGGGAAAAGAAAACATTTTTGAATAAGAACGGTTATCTTCATCAATAATTAATTTCTACAGTTCTATCAAAATTAATTTCCATATAAGATGGAATTATTTAATAGGGTTTTGGTTCAAGTATAATATCCCTATAATCCAATGGTTTTTTAATTTTTATGGTTGAAATATATTTTTGTAATCTATTTATTTTAAATGGATTATGTTTTGATGGAATGATGCTTAAGAAACACTTTTCCCCATGTGTTATAGTAGCATATATGATTTATGATTTTGGGGAACATTTAAGAATGATTTCATTTTTAAATTTCTTAGACTTATATATATATCCAATGCATTGGGTAATGATTTATATCACATGATATAAATATGAATGTAAAAAATAATAAAATCGGTTATTGTACTACATGGCGAGAAGTAAGAGTGAACTCTATTCAGTAAATGACTTTTTTCACTATAATGGTCTTGCTGATGATCCTTGGATAATATGGAAATTATATTATATGGTTATGTGTTTTAAAAATTTCCATATTTTAATTCAATGATATTTTATCATGGCTTATGTATAAGGACCTGACCTTAAAAAATTATATAATATTGAATTAAATTAATTATTCACATTGATGATATTTTCAGTTTTAGAGTTTTATAGAATTAGGCCATAAATATTACATAAGAACTTGAATATTAAAAGTAGACACTACTACGAAGTATCAATTTTTTCATAGAAAATAACTCTTAAAAAGAAACATGTCTAATTCTATGTTTTAAACAACATGACTTTCCATGATCCCATCCTTGACCCAATTCCACATTATGTCCGGTAAAAAAATTAAAAAAACATGGGATGAGCATAAAATGCTCAGTAAGGGATACACAAATAAGGAAAATAGATAGTCCTTCAAAAGAAAAAGTAAACCATGAATACATTAACATAAGTAATACTTTTCAGCTTTAAGAAGTAGTAAATACTCTTCCATAAATATAGTTTCATTACATACCCTTTTGTAACGAAAAGATTACCATAAAACCCATATAAATAACACATAACATATAAAGGTAACTTGACACATAAAAAAACTTAAATTGAATAACCATATGGTCGACTTCCACACATATCACTAAATGGAATATCCTTACAGCTGACTTCCAAGCCCAATGAATTGTTAGTTATAATGTAACCACCCGTCATATGGTTAATCACGTGACCACCCGTCAAATGTACAAGTACTATAATAAAACATAAAATATTACAAATGTAAACATTTCTCTAATAACACTTCTTTTTAAATGACAAGAATTAATTTCATAATATTGAAATAATCAATTCATTTTAATAAACCACTGAAAAATTGATTTTTGAATCAAAGTGTCACATACCACTTTGATGCTTTTAAATGAATTATCATATGAAAATATTAACGTCCATATAAATAAATCCTAAAACCCATTTTTAAAAAATGGAAATTAATATGAAATATTTAGAAGAATAAATCTTTAAAACATTTAAAATGATATTTTAGCTAAAGAGTTTTTTAATAAAAAGAGAGATGCTTGAATAAAAATAATTGAGAAATAACATTAAATCAGAGCTTTATAATATCATGGGAATAAAGGGATTCATGATATAATATGTCAAAGGACAGTATATACAACACATAAGAGTGAGTTGGTGTATAACAACAATGAATTCTGAAGAAATGTAAATTGACATGAAATCCCTTATAAAGATGGTATCCTTAAATTAAGGATAAATCAGTCACATAATTATGTGTGACAAATGTAAATACACCAAATATAAGTGGATATTATGTGTAAAACAATCAGATTTCATTCACACATATTCATAGGACGACATATTCAATATGTACAAGTTTAACCCAGAGAATTGAAATTGGGTTAAAAAGTTCCCATGCAAAAATTGGAAAGCCTAGCGACGTCAATTTATAATTCAGAAAATGTGTTGATGAGATAAAAAGCATATCTCATCACTTGGATATAATTTTTACATCAATATGGATATATAATAACATATCCCAAAATAATAAGATGTAATTTAAAAAGATATAACAAAAAGAAGTCTTTTAAAAAGAAGAGGGTGAAAGGTTCCCTTACCAATTTGGTAACTTACAAAACAAACACCACATGAAAGAAGGATCATACAATTAAGATGTAAATACTCATAAATAAAATTATATTACACAAATAGTACAATAATGGGTAGTATATACACCAAACAAAATGAAACATAGGAAAATATATAATGAATCTCACGGGAATAAAAAGTGAGATGAAACACTTTACCATGTTGTAATCAACTTAGTCGTATAAAAAAAATTAATAACCATAAAATGAATCAAAGAATACCATTAATATAAATATAATAATGATAATATATAACAAACGTCTGTACATAATACTCCACATGCAATAAATAAGTGGCGAACAATGGAAATCTCACATAATTAAAAGTTTGATATGAATTCTCCTTACCTCGTTGTCCGACTTGACCCATTTGTTCTTTAGAATCCTGAATAATAAAATAATGTCAATTTATAATTTCTTAAGAAAATTTTTTAACATTTATTATTCCTTTTATATTACTTATTACCATGTTATGAACATTATATAATCATTTATGATTATAATGATCATTTTGTCGATATTTTGTACTTGAGTAAAAAAATGAACACGTTACAATTACAAGTTGTTAATGTGGTAAGATATCCATTATCTTCAGAATGATATTAATGATTTTGATATCATATATATCATATATATCCAGTATATACATGTATTTATTATAGTTCATAACATTTAATGGTTATAAAATGATATGCACCGTTCATGGAGACGGTAAGCCGCACGTACACATGAACACAACTTTCATTTGAATTTATTTTTTTAATAGAACTAAAAACATATTTATACATATTTATATTATAATACTAGTATAATATTATATACAATATTATTAACTCCATCCTTTATACATTCCAGATAAGGGATTTAATGAGTCATGTCACTTTGAGGGGGCGGTAGTCCGCACTTCCTCTAATGAGATTATCGTATTTACCCACTATGGATAACATAAAGTATTAATAGAAATGAAAAAATACATAAGAATAAAGAAAAAATAAACAAAATATATATCATATATAAATATAGCTCCATCATAATGTCCACCATGAGAGGTGTTTGGAGATATTTGAACAATCATCGTTTCATGAGGTATTAGATTCCCATCCATAGAGACATTATGTTCTTCACCCATTATATAGAGGTGTGTGTAAGTGTAGTTCAAAGAAATATCATAAAAAATCCTAGTATATTGACGATAATGGTGTTGTTATAAAATAAAGTAATAAAAAAGTGTTTAGGGGTTGGAGAAGTAATATAAAAGGAAACAATTTAAGAGAAAATGTTACCTTTAATTTGGGTAATTCCTTTTGGTTTTAACCAAAGGACATCTTGAAGTGACTTTTTCCTAAGGAAAGGCTTCTATGAGGAGGATAGAGATGTAGGGAGATTAATTGGGCAGATTTTGGATGAACCAAATGAATTCAGAGGTATGAGGAATTGGTTAGAACTGATCTCTTTTTATAAGGGAGATGAGTGGATTTTTAGGAAGGTGTGATAATATTATTTTATTCTATAATGATATTCGGTTTCAAAAGTTCCAATAATCATTATAGTCGATGATAAGATGACTCATGGTCGAAATATAATCATCCAATTATAATTGGACAGGTTTTGGATGTTATTTTAATATTTATAATCTTAATTATTTAAATGATTTATTAAGTATGTAAATACTGCATCATTATTGTGTCATAAAAAATTTAATTTATATGATGTCTAAAAATTATAAAAAAAATGATTATTTAGGAAATATTTTTATCTTTTTGATGAAAATTTATAGCTGAATATATAATTTATATAACCCCTTGTAAAAATTTAATTACTAAAAGATATTGGCTTTTGTCATTTTTCCCATTACTTTTAGTTAATTAATCTAAATTTTAATTTTCACTTCCATGTTGCTCAATGGCTTCCCTAAATAGACCCAAAGATTCCCATGGTTGTTAATGACTCAAAAAATATGGTTTGGAAATGTTTTAAGGTAATTTTAATTATTATAATATTCTTTTTACGTTGAATTAACCTATTTACCTTTAACCGTGGTAAATAATAGTCAAAAGTTACTATTCACCAAAAATTATTTTCATCTTATCGAACCAAATTTTACTTATTGATAACAACCATGTATGTTGGATTTTTGAAATTCAATTAACAGAAGAGGTAAAATTTCATTTAAATGAAAAAGTCAGTTTTTTTAACTACCACTACGTTGTTTCACTATTCATCAAGAATTAATGTTTTTCAGAACAATACCAAAAATTCAGCATAATATTCATTTGATATTCCAAATTAAAAAATGATATCTATATTACCTAATTAAAAAAATAGATGTGGCATTAAATAATTTTAAAATTAATTCTCGTTATGAAAACAAATATCGTGTTTTTCATAAACAATAAGTATCAAAAGATTGATACTTGTTTATGTCCAATTTGAAAGTGAAAATAATTCCAATTACCAAAATTGGGTTAAATGATAAAAATATATTATATATAAATGTTAAAAAAAATTTAAAACATATTATATCCATATAAATAAATTAGATTAAAATGTAGTTTTGAATTAAAATACAATATTTTCACTATTTATTAAAAAAATGAATTTTATGGGAAAAATTCCAAAAATTAACACAAAGTAAATTTTGATGTCCCCATTATAAAAAAGGATTTTATTTGTTCAAATAGAATATATTAAAGTGATAAAAACTATATATATTGAGGGTTCTCCATTAAAAGGCGGTAAATCGGCCTTTTAATGTAAATTATGCTTAAAATTAGATTTATTCGCATTTTAAGCCTCTAACATTTATTGGATAAATGTAAATTTATTTAAAAAACATGTATAATAATATTTTAGTTAGTTTTTTTCATTCCCAAAAATAAAATGGCTAGGAGTTAAATTCCATTTAAAATAATAATATTATATTATTAGTGTGCAACGTAAGATTTCAAAGAAACCTGTTGTTGCATATCGGGTACGCTATCAAACATAGCAACCCCTTTAAACAAAAATTAATATATAATTAAAAAATATTAATAAATAAGAAAATGTCATATTTTTCATTTATTCGAGATGTTACATCCTTCCCCCAATTTGGTTAATTGCGTCCTCGCAATTTTAAAACTGGGATTGGAAACATCATTAAAAGTCCCACATAGAAAAAGAGTCACTAAAACTATCATTTTTAATGAAAGAAAAAAAAGTAAAATGGTCACCCGAGATAACCTGTACTAGGATTCCATGTAAGAAAACATGGATATGGAAGAGACAACAAATGTTCATGTTTTGATGGAGAGTGACAGAAAACATGATTAGGAGAAAGTTAACCACCAGAAAATAACAAACATATGATATATTAAATGGTATTTGATTTCCCAATACAAAACATAAACCAACAAAATTTTGGTTTTACATTACTATTCATTATTTGGATGAATTCATTTACTACATAGAAAAAGAACATAAGGAATTATACTTACCTTCAGGTAGAGTTTCTTCCTTCATTATGTTTTTACCAAAAACTAATCTTTTCTCCAAACAATGAGCATAAAAAAAACTTGGTCACATCAAAGCACAAGAATCATCTTCTTGAGAATCAGATAATCCACAAAAGAAGAAAAATATATTTCCCTTGTCTTTAGACATCAACTAAATCCAAAATTGTTAGTGCGAGATCAGATAATACCCAAAATGGATAATCTTTTACGAAACGAAAAATAACTCTTAATCTCTAAAAATTTTCAAACAAACCCCAAAGTTCAACAAAGACCATTAAAAAAAGAACATTTCGTAAAATTCTTCAAAATTGATCCAAACTAAGATTAAAAACCAAATCTCATAAGGATTTAATTACATAGTCTTCGAAGATAACATCTATCTCTAAATAACAACAGTTACTCACAAAGTATAATATTGAAAATTAATTAACCAAATAACATGTTGTCCATGATAGGTTAATCATTTTCATAAATAAACAAAATAATCATAGGTCCACAATAAATACATATATTCTTCAAAACTAAAATTTCTACCATTATTCCACAGTTGAAATCCATAATATTCTATCTGCATTAGGCATATAGTGTTTCCTCAAAAAAGAGAGAACGCCTTCCACAACAACCTTTATCACATAATCACTAAATAATTTTTCTATACTAAGTATATCCATTTGATAAAACATAAGTTTTAAAAATCAACCTATTCTTGTTCCATAAAAACATAATAATCAATACTAACTAGGGACTTCAATTAGGCTAGTGGTAGGAGATAAATACAAGTCACACTTTGGTTGTGGGTTTGATTCCCGCAGCTTTGTCCGATGAGACGGGTTGTTACAGGGTCTGCATGTTTTCTTTTTTTAGAAACTGTATAATTTTATTACATTCCCAAAAAGAGATAAATTCATAAAAAACCATATCATATTTTAACCAATAAGGTTATCTAATAACTTTTATTTTTCATCACAAAAAATTATCAACCTATAATTTCCTCAAATTCAAGGATCATATAAACCGAAATGGTTCTTTATTTCCATATCCACAAAAGAAAAGATAATTATTCCTTGAATAAAATTTTCATATATCAAACATCAGGGTTACACATACAAAAAAAGTCTTATAATGTAATTCCCATCATCAAAAGAGCCTTAATACTTTTAAGCGTTTCACTATTCGAAAATCTACCATAACACTTGAATCCCATATATGTTTATTTCTTACTCATTTAACTTTCATCATGATCCATTAATCATTCTATTCCAAATTATTCTGAAATACTTCTTTCCTATAAAAAAATCATGAATCATATCCTAAGATTCAATAATGTCAAAACATATGTTATGAAATAATCCATACCATTCATTTTCCATTGTCAGTTTCTTCATCCTCAATTGGAATGGCATTAGGTATTGGTAAACAAATATTTGTACAATCCTAGTGATACCATTCTCGAAACTTCTTCATAGGTCATGTGTTTTTTATAATAACCACGCACACCACATTTAAATCTTTCAATTGACCCCTTATAAAGAACTTCTTTCCCTTTCCTAGATTCAACTGGAGGCATACTTGTTTCCATGGAAAAATATTGCTTTATGACCTTCATTTCCACATCTATTACATCTTCATGTCCCTTTGAAACATTTTCCTAGGTGTTTCTTTCCCCATCCTTGACACATAGGTTTTTGAACATACATACCTTTATGAATATTACCTGATCTTCCATGGGGATTTATTTTTCGCATATACGATTCCATATAAAAATCACCATGGTTTAAGTTGTCAATCATGACTCCAGATAGTTAATTGAAAATAACCGCAAGAGTTCTCAATGCTGCTCCCATTTCATTAAATTGATTTTTCAAACAACAGACATAGTTTTCTAAACATCCATTGATACTTTAATGCCTACTAGATACAACTATTGACTAAAACAGAAAGGTATGTGTGAGTATATCAGTAAAATCATCATATAATATCTAATGAGGAGGGTAAATACTAAGATATATTTATTCATGTTAACTTAAACTCATTCAATTTCTCAAAAAAACTATCACTCTTTCCGAAATCCTAACCATTATCATAATGTCACTTGTGATTAAAGAATACCCTAACCTCTAATGTTATCTAACCCAGCCTTCGATATAAACTATAAGGACCCAACCTTAATACATTACATAATATTGAATTAAATTAATAATTCGCATTGAGGATATTTTTAGGTTTTGAGTTTTAAATAATTAGGCCATAACTATAACATAAGAACATGAATATTATAAGTAGACACTACTATGTAGTATCCGATTTTTTCATAAAATAAAAACTCTTAAAAAGAAACATGTCTAGTTCCATGTTCCCATCCTTGACCATATTCCACATTATGTCCTGTGAAAAACATTTCAAAAAAATAACTTGGGATGAGCATAAAAATTTCAGTAAGGGATACACAAAGAAGGAAAAATGTTAGTTTTTCAAAACAAAAAGTAAACCATGAATATTTTAATAGAAGTAATACTTTTATCCTTTATGAAGTAGTAAATACACTTCACTAAATAAAAGATCATTACTTACTCTTTTGTATTCAAAAGATTACCATAAAACCCATATAAAGAAGACATAACATATAAAGGTAACTAGGGACATAATATTACTTAAATGGAATGACTATACGGTCAACATCCACACATATCACTAAATGGAATAGCCATAAGACCAACTTCCATTCCCATTGCATTGGAGGTTATAATGTAACCACCCATCCTAGTATTCACAGCACCACCCGTCAAATGGTTTATCACATAACCACCCATCAAATTTCCATGTACCATCATAAAACATAAAATATTTCAAATATAAACATTTCCCTAATAACACTTCTTTTTCAATCACAAGAAGTAATTTCAAGATATTGAAATAATCAACCCATTTTAATAAACCATTTAAAAAGTGATTTTTGAATCATAATGTCCCATACCAATTTGAAGCATTTAAATGAATTATCATTTGAAAATATTATTGTCCATATAAATAAATCCTAAAAAACAATTTTAAAACATGGACATTAATGTGAAATATTTTGATGAATAAATCTTTAAAACATTTAAAATGATATTTTAGAAAAAAAGTTTCTTAACAAAAGAGAGAAGCTTGAATACAAATAATTGAGGAATAACTATTAATCTGAATATTATAATATCATGAGAATAAAGTGATTAATGATATAATATTTAAAAGGACGGTATATAAACCACATAAGAGTGAATTGTTGTATAGAAACATTGATGTCTCAGTGGAAATGTAAATTGAGATGAAATCCCTTATAATGATGGTATCCTTAAATTAAGGATAAATCAGTCACATAATTATGTGTGAAAAATATAAATACACACAATATAATGGGATAGTAAGTGTAAAAAAATCATAGGTCATTCACACATATTCATAGGATGACATATTCATAAAGTACAAGTTTAACCCAAAGAATTGAAATTGGGTTAAGAAGGTCCCTTGCAAAAATTTGAATGCCTAACAGCGTCACTTTAAAATTCAGAAATTGTGTTGATGAGATAAAAATGATATCTCATCACTTGGACATAATTTTTATATCAATATGGATATATAAGAACATATCCCAACATAATAATATGTAATTTAAAAGACATAACAAAAAGAAGTCTTTTAAAAAGAGGAGGGTGAAAGGTTTCCTTAATGATTTGGTAACTTACAAAATAGACACCACATGAAAGTAGGATCATAAAACGAAGATTTAAATACTCATAAACGAAATTATATTACTCAATCGGTATAATAATTGGTAGTACATACACCACACAAACAAAAATAGTGGAAAATATAACATGAATCTCACGGGAATAAAATGTGAGATGAAACCCTTTACCACGGTGTAATCAACTGAGTCATATGACCAAAAGTTAATAAACATCAAATGAATCATAGAATAACGTGAATATAATGATTATCATGATAATATATAACAAACTGTAGTACATAATACACTACATGTAATAAATAATTGGTGAACAATGAAAATCTCATGGAATTAAAAGTGAGATAAGAATTCTCTTTACGTCGTTGTCCGACATGAACCGTTTGTTCTTTAAAATACAGAATAATAAACTAATGTCAATTTATAATTGATTAATAAATTTTTTTAATCTTTTTTATTCCTTTAATATTAATTATTTCCATGTTATAAACATTATATAATAATTTATGTTTATAATGGTCGATATGTCGATATTTGGTACTTGAGTAAATAAAATGAACACTTTATTATTACAAGTTGTTCATGTGGTAAGATATCCATTATCTTTAGAATGATATTAATGATTTAGATATCATATATATCACATATATCCATTATATACATGTATTACTAATAGTACATAAAATTTAGAGATAAGAAAATGAAATGCACAATTCATGGAGACGGTAAGCCGTATGTACGCATGAACGCCACTTCCATTTATATTTATTATTTTAATAGAATTTAAAACATAATTAAACATAGTTATGTTATAATACTAGTATAATATCATATAAAATATTATTAACTCCATCTTTATACATCCCACATAAGGCATTTTACGAGTCGTATCACTTTGAGGGGGCGGTAGTCCGCACTTCCTCTAATGAGATTATCGTATTTACCCACTATGGAAACCATAAAGTATTTAAATAAATGGAAAAAATAAGGATAATTAAAACATAAAAAAATCATATATAAATACAGTTCCCTCATAATGGCCACCATGAGAGGTGGTTGGAGATATTTGAATAATCATCGTTTCGTGAGGAGTTAGTTTTCCATCCACAAGAAACATTATGTTCTTCACCCATTAGATGGATTTGTGCATAAGTGTAGTTTGAATCCATATCATAAAAACATCCTAGTATATTTAAGATACTGTTTTTGTTACAAAATAAAAGAATAAGAATAGTTTAGGTGTTGGAGATGTAAAATAAATGAAAATAATTTAAGAGAAACTAATACCTTTAATTTTGGTAATTCCCTTTGGATTGAACCAAATAACTTCTTGAAGTTCCTTATTACAAATGTAAGGTCTCTAGGAGGAGGAGAGGGATGTGGGGAGATTAATTGGGTAGTGTTTGGTCGATTGAAATGGCTTGAGAAGTGTGTGAAATCGGTTAGAAGTGGTCACTTTTTATAAGGAAGAGGAGGGGCTTTTTAGAAAAGTGTGATAATAATATTTTATTATATAATGATATTCGGTTTCAAAAAGTCCAAAAATAATTATAGGAAAATATAAGATGAATCATGGTCGAAATAAAATCATCCAATAATCGTTTTACTGGTTTTAGATGTTATTTTAATATTTTTAATCTTATTTATTTAAAAGATTTATTAGTGATGTTAATACTTTATCATTATTGTGTCCTATATAATTTAATTTTTTGATGTCTATAAATTATAATAAAAATACCATGATGTAGGAAATATTTTTCGATTTCCAATGAATATTTATAGTATAAATGATATTTTATATAACCCCTTGTAAATATTAATTTACTATAATATATTATATTTTTTCATTTTTGCCTTTACTATAAATTAATTAATATAAATTGTCTTTTTCACTCCCATGTGGCACAATAGGGTCCCAAAATCGACCCAAAGATGACCATGGTCGTTAATGACTCAACCAATATGGTTTGGATTAGTGTTAAGGTAATTTTGAACTGTTATAATATTTTTTCACCTTGAATTAACCTATTTACCTTTAACTGTGGTAAATATAAATCAAAAGTTACTATTTTCAAAAAATAATTTAATATTATTGAACCAAATTTTACTTCTTGATAACAACCACAGATGTTGTATTTTTGAAATTCAATTCACATAAGTGGTAAATTTTCATTTAAATGAAATTTCAATTTTTCTAACTACCACTATGTGGTTTCACTATTCATCAAAAATTTAAGTTTTTCAGAAAAATAAAAAAATATCCAGCCTATGCTTTGTTTGATATTCCGAATTCAAAAATTATTTCTATTTTACCAAATTCAAAACATATAAGTTGCATTAATTAATTTTAAAATTTATTCCCATTATCAAAACAAATAGCGTGTTTTTATAAAATAATAACTATCAAAAGATTGATACACGTTTATGTCCAATTTGAAAGTTAAATATATTCCAATGACCAAAATTGAATTAAATGGTAAAAATAGATTATAATTACACTTTAAAACAAATTAAAAAGATAATATAACCATATGAATAAATTAGATAAAAACATAGTTTTGAATTAAAATACAATATTTTCACTATTCATTAAAAAATGAAGTGTGTTGGAAAAATTCCAAAAAATTACGCATAGAAATTTTTGATTTCCCCATTATAAATAAGGATTTTATTTGGTTCAATAGAATGTATTAATGTGACCAAAAATATATTTAAATAGGGTTCACCATTAAAAGGCGGTAAATCGACCTTTTAAGGCAAATTATGTATAAAATTAGATTTATTCACATTTTAAGCCCTAATTATTATTTTATAAATGTACATACATTTAATAAACATGTATAATCATATTTTTGTAATTTTTTTCATTCCAAACAATTCAATGGATAGGAGTTAACAGCCATTTAAAATAATAATATTATATTTTTAGGGTGCAACCTAAGATTTCAAAGAAACAGGTTGTTGGATATCATGTACGCTATCAAACATAGCAACCCCTTTAAAGTAAAATTAATAATTAATTCACAAATATTAATAAATATTAAAATTTTATATTCTTCATTTTTCTAGGATGTTATATTATGTTCCTTTTTGATTTATTTATTATGAAAATCGTATATTTATTTCCGGATGCATGGTGTTGATATATGTTATAAATGGGATGATTTGTAAAAGTTATGTTCAGGTTTTTATATATTTATGTTCATGAGTTTTTAGATATTTTACATTTTTACCCTTACTCAAAATTTTATCTAACGCTTTTTAAATTTATTCATTACCCCATGATATAATGAATGGTTTTACGTAGGAAAACTAAAGGGGGTGGACTTTATGGGAGATGTTGACGATATTTCAGTAATTAGAATAATGTGTTTTAATTTTCAAAAGGAACTATACTAATGCAGTCATTGGAAATTAGTTTGTGTAATTTATTATGTATTAAAAATATTGATGTAATTTTAATGTACATCATTATTGGGTATTTAATGTTGGTATCAAAGAGAAGGCTTAGTCATCCATTGGAAACTAGGATTCAAAAACATTAGTGAGATCCCTAGATATATTTCTTAGAATATGTATTGGTAGGTCCTAAGGATAATTTTTTTGTATTGGTTAAAATCTTTGAGTTTTTGTGGTAATCATTAATAAAATATGATTAAAACTATGATATAATAGATAGAAATATTATAAGTAATTTACCTTACTTATGTGTTTATAAACTTGGATATGTATTTCTTTGACATTTCTTTCTGGTGGTAGCTAATAGAAAGAACTATATAGCACATTGTTAACCAATAATGTTTCATATATGGAAAGTATATAAATTATTAAAATCAATTTCTTAAGCAGAAATATCATAAATAGAATCATGAAGGTGGTATAAGGATTGGTTATATGGATGAGTATAAATGGATTGTAAATGAGATGTGAAATGTATTGAATATTCTAGCAATAATTTTTACATTAAACTGAAGAATCTTGGTTATATTATGATTATGGAACAATAATACATGAATCGTATTTTAGTAAATACTATGATGATCCATCTTGAGTAATGGTTTATGAAAAATGTTTTATGATATAGGTGTATATGTTTTAGAATTAAAATATTATGTAATATGAATCATAAAATATATATGAGTTTCTTTATAAGTTTTCATTAAGGCTTTAAAAGGATATATTGAATTACTCTACGGGCCTAGGAATGTGATTTAATGGTATGGTGATATACTTTGAGAACACATTATTAAGTGACAGATAACCATAAATATGTACCTTATGTTAAGATAATGATGTTAGGAAAAAGATATGTTGGATTTAAATAAGTAAATTGGATGTGGATATACTCTATGGAACTAATTAAGGATTTATGTTCAAATGGGTTATGCTCTCATGAATGAAATATGAAACCTTTTTTGTATTAAAGGTATAAATCAAATATGTTTTGGAATAATGAAACATACATGTTTTCAATAAGGATTTTAGGAAATTGAAGTTATTACAATGAATTAATAGAATTCACGATGAAGGTGAATACATGTTTGGAATGTGACCAAAAAGAGATACATTATGACTTATGGGGGATAAATTTTATTCCCAGTTAATGAACATGTTCCTAACATTTTGGTTTTTAATTTTTCGAAAGGATAGTAAGTTTATCCATTTATAGAGAGTATAAGATATACTTTGGGTGGATATTTTATTATCTCACTATAGGTGGACATATGAAAATTCGGTAACATGTGATAACATTTTTGTTTAGATAAATATAGATGTAATGACTTATAATCATATGTATTGATCAAATGATTTGATAACTCTTTAGTATGACCAATGAAACATCATTCTTTGAATAGGAACTAAATAGAGAATTTTTCAAGGCAGAATGAACAATGAGATTGCACTGAAAGAACTAAACTTACATTCTCTTTAAAATTATTTAACATCAGGAGAAGTAGACTTTGATTTAAAAGGGTGTATTATTATCATCATATTTATGATATCAAATACCTCTTTCACACTTCTTTACTTCATGTTTTATTATTTTTAACCATCACTAGGTCACCAAATTTCTTGTGTTCAGTTATCTTTATCAATATCAATGATTATTTATTCAATTACTCTATGCCAGATATTCACCATTGTTCTCCTACATAAATACCATGTTATTATTTAATTTGGCTTATTTTGTTTTCAACTATACCTTTTTAGAAGGATGTTTTAGACCTTATTTTTATGATGTGGGTTTCTGTGAAATAAATAATATCGTATTAAATCCTTTAACAACCATGAAAAAATTTTATGGAAAAATTAGGGGTGGTGGTTGAATGTAAAACCCATGATTTTTATGAGATAAATATTTTTTAATTTCTTTGTCATGTTTTTTACGCTACATAATGAAAAACTTCCACTATAAACAACACAGACTTATCTTGAAATATACCCAACACTATGTGTGGCTTGTGTGGCACAATATTTTGAGTTCTCTTGATATGATTAATTCCATTCAAGACCGAGATTATGTGAATAACTAAATGCTATTATTTTACCTTATACCCTAGTCATTATAAGTGCAGGTATAAACATTATTAACTTTCTTCTGAAGAACTATTTAAATTTAAATATATGAGATTATAAAATAATAAAAACAAAGTTTATAGATTTTCATAATGTAATATATATTTCATATACTCAATATAATGTTTAATATATATCTTATATGTTTTTAGACATGATATAAGAACAAAATCATTTTTTTAGATAATAAAATGTATTTTTAAAAATATGTTGTTTTGTCACCATTTGATTAAAAAAAATTAAATATATTTTTTGACACTTATTTAAATATTATTTAACCAAATAAACATATTATTTTTACTAAGAATAAAAAATTTTAACTGGGATGATTTTTTTGATATTTTTCTAATATCTTTTATGCTTTGATGAATAGTAGAAATATAATAAATTATAATTAAAAAAATCATCGAACTAATTTATGTTAATAAATTCTATTATAAAATTGTTTCAAAGTAAAAATATATATTTTTTTACAGTTAATATAATTTTGGTCATTGACATTAATTTTATAATGAAATTTGATTAAAAAAATTTAATATATTGCAATGTTTAAATTTTTAAAACCATTTATACCATTCTGACAACGAGATTTATTTTAAATCAATTACCGAAACAGCTATGTTTTGATATTTTAAAATTTTATTCTAAATTATTATTAATTTGGTGAAAATTAATTAAATAAAATCTATTATCTAGGGGCATTATGAATAGCCACCTTAGTAATTTTTATTGATACAACAAAAAAGGTAAATTTGGTAACTATGGGTAAATATAATATTATAAAATTACCTTAACACTTGTCAAAACATGACTGTATGAGTGATTTTCCATGTAACCAATCCTTCTATTGAAATGATACCCTTTAGAAGCCACTTGAATGTGATAAGGACATTTTATAGATTTCATTAAAAGAAATGTTAAATATGTCTTGATATAATTTACATAATATTATTATTTTTAAAATAAGCTTAAATATAATGTAAAATATACTATAAATACTTATTTTAAAGATAAAATATTTTTCGTTATCATGATTACTTATTTTCAATTTTTATGAAATAAGTAATATCCCTAATGTCTTATACATTGATGATGCAGAAATTATTTAATTGGTGAAAAATCAGTAATATAATTTATATTAAAATTATAATAACCATTCAAAAACAAATAAAAACTTGACCAAATCTTAATCATATACTATATATTGACCATAATCATTCATGCGTCTAGTTATTTAACATTTTTATTCTTATGAAACTGATTATGACCCATAAAAAAATTAATTTAAAGTGATGTTAAAGTTGCCACATTCAGCATTGAATATATATAACATTTTTAATGTTGGGTTTTCCTTGAGATATTTTTTACAATAAGTATTCATATTAAATTTATGGGATTTATCTTCATAATAGTATTTTATTTATAATTTTTACAGAAAATATAAGTATATTAAATAATTTCACAAAACAAATGTAGAAGTTATTTTATTAATGGAAATATAAAATTAATGTTACTCAAACTACTAAAATAAATATAATTTTTGGTAATTAATATATCCATACCATTTTATAGGGGACCATGACCCCATATATTAATAATATAATATTTTTATATGTTAACCTATTATCTCGATATTTTTAAAAACCTATTAGATGAATAGTGTCATAATAACACTATTAATATTTTCTCAAAATAATGCCTCATTAAATTATTGAAAAATAATATAATATTATAAAAAATATAAATTAATTTTTTACTATAAAATGTTCTATATTGTTTATTTATGGTCTAATTAAGTTCAAAAAAGTAAAAATTACAATATTTTAATATTGAATAAATTGTTACCTTGTTTAAAATTGTAAACAACAATTAAGTGTAGAAAGAAATGATAAGGTTTACATGAAATAAATACATGTATAAAAATTATTTCATGATTCTATTACAAAATAATCTCATTTAATATTCAAAATTTATCATTTAATAGGTTTTTGGACAAGGTTTGAGTTTATAATAAATTAATATTTTTGTAGTTTCTAAAATTCTCAATTACATCAATTTTAAAATGGAACATACTTCCTCACCTATTCACATCACATTGTGCATTCAATATTAGACATACCCATAAAGGTTTTCTTATAAACATTAGTAGTTAAATTATTGTTGTTTTTTATTCTCCAAAGACAATCTCTTGTACATTTAGGAGGGGGACTATAGGTATCACGTCGAAAAAGATGTAGTCTCCTCTACAGATTCATTGAAACATATTTCATATTCTACATCCAAATCATGAGTTGTATCCATTATATAGTAATCAATAAATTATCAATTACATACTGATATTTTATTAAAATTATTTAACAACTGTATTCATCCTTCAATGCATTATATGAAAAATGAAAACACTATGTGTGTATACGTATGACTTAACATCTCCATGTCGTGGCGTAATATGTTTTTCCCTACCACTTTACTTGAATTTCAATAAATATAGAAATAATAAATATATATGATTATTATAACATGAAATGGATTATGAAATAATATATATACCATCCATATTCATACTATTTCACAATTATGGAAATGATATTGTCGGTCGTGTATATGTACATCATATCGTCTCCACAATGTGATGTGAGTCATTCTACATGATATCCATTAAAAAATTATAATATAAATGTATTAAAATAAAAATATAATATATATTATTTCAATATAATTATGTAAATTATATAACTATAATGTAATAAGTAGAATAAGAACATATCTAATGAATCATGCGTAAGAAAATAAAGTAGTTAATACCTGAGGGATGAGTAATAATGTTATTATGAAATAGATTATAATATGATGATATATGATATCATAAAAATTAATATGATTCTGGAATTAATTAATTAATTTTTTAAGTCATTATAAAGGAGGTTACAGTACAAAGGATTCCATGCCAAAAATAAAGGATTATTTTTTTCACTTTTATTTCAATGGGGAATATGACTTATAAGAAACCTATTTCTTTTGACTTGTCTTTATGATCCCAATGAATGTTTTTATGATTATTATTATGAAGGTTACAAAATGAATATAATTTATATTATTTTATGAGTAATAATATTCATCTAATTATAAATGTGTATGAAATAATTTAACAAAATCATTATTATTTGAGATTGTTTATACGTAAGTATATACTGGGGTATATTTAATATCCATTTACAGGATTCCTAAATATGTTTTCCAAAATATTATTTATATCCTTTTAAAAAAATTTAAATTCAAATTTTCCCATTGGTGATTTATTATTAAATTCTATGAAAGGAATATTTTGTTGTTTTCATTACGAGGTACATTTTGACATTCTGAAACAAAGTCTGGAATAATGCTCTCTTTTATATTATACATAATGAACGAACATTTACATTTTCATAATGCCTTATATACATGAATATTTCATTTTAATATTTCATGTTTATTTTAAATTAAATTATTTCTCTAAGAAAAATCACTGGATTAGGAGAAAAGAAAAGGTTTTTGAATAGGATAGGATATTCTCCTCACGATAAATTTCAAGTGTTCTATAAAAAGTCTTTTCCATATAAGATGATATTCATTAATAAAGTTATAGTTAAAGTATAATATCCCTAATATTCATATGGTTTGAATATGTTTATGGATGATTTCAATTTATTAAATCCATTTGTTTTATATAGATTGTGATATGACCAAATGATGTTTAAGAAACCCATTTTATTCCTTCAGTTTTGTTTTGATGTATAATTTAGGTTTTTTTGGAAAACATAATAATGGTTTCATTATGAGATGGGTGGTATCTATATAGACCTCCAATTCATTGGATACATATTTATATCTTATGAGTTAGACATGATTAGAATGAAATGTAAATCGGGTTTAGCAATACAGGGTTGGAATGAAGAGTGAACTCGGTTCAGGAAAGGGCTTTTCCTAATGTCATGGTCTTGGAAATTAGCATTGTCTAATATAGAAATGATATTATATTAATATGTGTTTTCAACAATTCCATGTTTTATTTCCATGTTATTTTCACTTATATTATGTTCCATTATGATTTATTTCTTATAAAATTTCAATATTTATTTCTTAAATCCAGATTTTAATATATATTATGTGAGGTATGAATTTAAAATTTAATGATTATGTTTTTACATTGCAATGTTCCGGAGTTTTTTGATATTTCCCATCTTTCCCGTTAATGTGCATCATAGCTCACCCTTTTCATATGTTTTTCACCATGATATAAAGAAAGGGATTAGGTTGTAAAACTAAAGGGATGATATTTATGGGAGATGTTGAAGATCATTCAACAATTAGAATAATGTATTCTATGTATCCCAATAAACTAAGCTAATATGGTCTTTTGGAATATTTTATTGTAATGTATTAAGTATTCCACACAAAATAATGATGTAATTTCATGGTATATTATGATTTGGTCATTACACCCCATATGTTTAAATGACATCATTCACAATAGTGAAATAATTTATAATATTTTCATTTCCATGAATTTTACTATCCTCAAATCTACTCCCGAAATTTTAAATTTTAGACTTATTTATATTGTAATTTCGTTCATTATTTATTTACGTTATCAAAATTATTATTTACTGTTTGAATCCTTATTTCCATAAAGATATATATAAATGGAATTTTTAAATTTTACATTGACCTAATAATTTATCTTAGTAGAGGAGGATATCAAATAATAATCAGAAGTGGTTTTTAATCACATAGTCACTGCATGTCTAGAATTTAATCAATGTGGTAAAATGTAGAAATACATTTTAATCTTAATGTTGTTATTGTTCATTCACTAATGTTTTTAAACCAATTATATTTATTGAATGTAATCTATTTATAAATATAAATAACATAGGTCTTTTAAAGTGTACTAGGAATATATTTCTCACCACATGTAGGGCCTATATTCGTGTGGTACCATTTAGAGGGAGGGGTGAATCAATTGCACAATATTTACAATTATTTCTGTTGGTGTTAATTTGAGAACAATCATTCTAATAATTGGTTAGACAACCTAATAATATATTCATTAACTACAAACATGATTGGTTAAACTGAGAATATTTTTATTCGCCACTAACACTAATTCAAACTTTTCTCTTACATAGGGTCCCTTTGAAATATAAAATTTATAATTTTTATCATAATTAACAATTTCTAAATTATTACATAAAAATTTTATAACGAAATAGAAAAAAATCTTATTATTTTCCTTATTTAACCATAAACTACATGGAATTGATATTGCATTATAATACTGTTGGATTAACCAATTTGTACATTCTCAGATCTTCTAAAAAACAAGATTGCTAATAATAATGATATTTTATACTGATACCTATCAGATACATCTTGAATGGATAAAATGTGAGATAATTATAATGAATTTCCTTCAAGTGTCATATTAATATCATCACCAATGGAAATATTCAACGTAATCAAGAGAAATCATAAATAAACAAACACTTCCATCCTAAAAACACTCCTAACATTGATCGCACTCAGTTCTACCCAATTCGTGATAATCAACCACTAAATTTCCACACTAATAAATTTTAGTTATATTTATATTAAATAATGTGAATAAAATTTTTATATATGAAATATATAAACTCTATGATTTCAGGATTCAATATATCATCAAATTTATTCACCATTAAATAACATTCAAATCCCAATCAAGATATTCATTATAAATCTCCTTATGAATGATGTTTTTATTCCTAATTGGATAAAATAAAATTTTATATCATCCAATCCCTACGAATTCCAAAATTTGAATATTAATTTAAATAAATATATATCAATGGATATAGTAATTCTTAATGGGACATTAATATTTTTAAATCTCACTTTCCACAAAATTTTAATCCAATAATTTAATGAAATATCCATCCATCTAAGAATACATATGTGCACACATTGTATATTATGACGTGGAATTATAGACTGTACCATGAAATTCCTCAGCTTCATCCATATATATATTTGTGGTTCAGTATTATTCACCATAATGTGGAAGTTTCCTACTTTTAATCGTAACATCAATATCAGTTATTCTTGTTATGATATTTAATTTATAAAGAACCTCATATGATTTTATATAATTAAGCACATAGATTTCCATTAACAATTTTAGTCAAATGAAATACCCTTATAATATGAAAAATAATTATAATTCCTATGATATATCTTGAAAAGAAGTTTAAAATAAAATTTATATTCATAAGAAATATTTTTTCAACATATGAAACAATTATAACATCCTAAGAAATGTAATTTAAAACATAAGACACATTATTCTAAATATAAGATTGATTTTCTATGTTTGTAAAAAGGAAATCCATATTTGTTTGATCTATTGATATCTTTATTATAAATATTACCCACTCCATATGATAGAATATAAAATGTGTAAGAAGAGTTCATATTCCTAATAAATATTCTATTTTACCAAATTCTTAGTACATATCCATTTTTCCTAGATGGATATATAAATTCTTTGATTCGATAAGACATAATAGAAACTCCTAAAACACTTTCATGATTATATCAATTATATCAAATAGAACAACAAAAATTGGCATATTTGTTTCCCTAATACATCAATTCATGTCTTGGTTTCTATGAATCAAAGTCAAATAATCATCACATATATGAATATCCTCAATGAATAATATTGAATCAATTTATAAATGTTCTTCAAGTGAGAACCAATTCTACCATTGAAATTTAATACTAGTGTAATATCAATATACCCATCTTATTCACTGAATTTAATAATAGAATATTTACATAATTACAATATCAACTTCTAACATCCAATTATTAACTTCATAAAGTTAAATAAAAGGTCTATGAAATTGTCTTTATATCTCGGGTGTGGACCGATATTTTCCACTTCTATAATATCCACTATAATCGAAAAATGGATTACATGTAAAATGTTAGAACACTAAAATAGTTATATATATATAATGTTTCCTAATAAGAAATAATTTATCTTATATAAAATAAATATACATGATCAATGAATTATTATGACGTATCAACTAAAATCACTTAGAGTATCTGAATACACTCTTAATTGAGTAGCTCCTCATATTCTTTATACTGATTAAAAAATATATGATATTCAACAAAAACTATGTTTTTATATTATACCTAAAATATTATTCCTGTTTCCTCAAAGATATTATGATATTTAGAGAGACACATGATAATAAATCCAAAATAATATACTGAAAAACAAGCGAAAAATCTAATGTATTTAATATATTCTAATATAAAACTCCAATCATCCTTGTATATTGATTTCTCTTCATGATCTATTGATTAATAGTATAAAAAAATCCCTTAACAGTGCATATACTCCATTACACAATTTTTATATTCATTATGTTGTTCCATAGGTTTATTATATACATCTATTCAGTACCAATATATTTATCAGTAATTTTATTTCATATTAAAAAAATTTAAAATTTGATAAAATCTTCAACATTAAAATTATCCAACTCCAATCAAAATAATTTGATCCACAAAATATTCATTATATACTTAATATGTATTAAGGATAATATAGTAAAAATGAAGTATACTCTTTCATATAATAATATAGGTCCTCAAAATAATCGAAAATAGAGTTTTATACAAATAATAATATGTAGAGGTTACTTATGAATACAGTTTATAAATGTTTTCAATAAATTAATCAATGTGAAGGTGAATTAATAAATAAAACCAATCATTATAGTATAACAAAAAAATATATATCAAAACATTAATTATATATATACTATTATATATTTTGTAAATAACCATCATGATTTATCCCAATCCATCATGACACAATTTAATTCCCTATATATGTTATAAATAATCCTATAAATAATGTAATGATCATTTTTCCTTGATCATCATTACTTGAATGAAAAAAATAATTAATCGTCTTATTTACAATTTAAATTATAAGTACACGGCCTTAAAACATACATAATCTTGAATTAAGATAATAATTCACATTGAGGATCTTTTCATATTTAGAGTTTTAGAGAATTAGGGAATAACTATTACATCTCAAAAGATTACAAAGTTGACACTTGTACTCAGTTTCCATTTTTTTCATGAAATAAAAACTCTTGAAAAAATAGTCATGTCTAGTACCATGTTTTTTACAACATGAATTTTCCTTGATCCAATCCTTGACCCTATTCCACATTATGTCCTATGAAAAACATTTCAAAAATACGGGATGAGCATAAAAATCCGAATAAGGGATACCCAAAGAAGGAAAACTGTTAGTTTTTCAAAACAACAAGTAAACCAAATATACATTAACATAAGTAATAATTTTCACCTTTATGAAGTAGTAAATACACTTTATTGAAGAAAATATCACTATTTCCCATTTTGTAACCAAAATATTACCATAAAACCCATATTAATAACACATAACATATAATGGAAACTTGGGACATAAACATACTTAAATGGAATAACCATACAGTAGAGTTCCACACATATCAGTAGATGGAATTTCCTTACGGTCAAATTCTATACCATATTCATTGGAGTTTATAACGTAACCTCCCATTTCAATTTATCAAGGCACCACCCATCATTTGGTTTATCATATAACCACCTATCAAATGTCCATGTACCATTATAAAATCATAACACATAAAAGAAATATATAGGAAAGAGAAGATTTCCACATTTCAATCACAATATATCACATCAATATATTTACATTAAAATACACTATAAAAATTATTTTCAATACCAAAATACATAAAAGAGTATATGGAATTTATTTTTCTTGAAAAAAAATAGTAGGGCTTGTTAAGGAAGCCAAAGAACAAATAATACTCGCGGAAGCAAAAAGGTCGTTGTCACTGCATAGGATAAAAGAAATATTCCTTTTCTTTGTTTACTAAAATGCTTCATAGAAAAATAATTCCATTGAAATGTCAAGGGTGTTTATACGTCTTATAAAATAAAGTTGTGTATTAAAACAAAGTATTACAGAATGAATAGAGATTGAGACGAAGTCCCTTACCTCGTGTCTGACATTACTCGATCACTCTTTAATCACCTAAATAATAAACTAAACTTAATTTCTAATTGCATAAGAATAATTTTAATGTTTATTATTCTTTTTATATCCGGTATTAAATTTTTTTAAACATTATGTAATCATTTAAGTTAATAATGATCATTTTGTCGACATTTGGTACTTGAGTCATAAATGAACACCCAATATTTACAAGTTGTCCATTAGGTCAATAGTCTATTATATCTAGAATTATGTTCACTATTTAGATATAATATATATAATATTATCATATATATCCAGTATATATATATATTTATATATTTATAACAGTACATATAATTTGGAGGTAAGAAATGAAATTCACCATTCATGGAGATGGTAAAACGTACGTACGCACGAATGCTTTTTAATTTATATTTCTTATTTTAAAAGAATTAAAAAATAAAGATACATGGGTATATTATATTCACAGTATTATATCATATATAATATCATTAACTCCACCCATTATACATCCCACGTATGGAATGAACGAGTCATACCACTTTGAGGGGGCGGCAATCCGCACTTTCTCAAATGAAATTATCACATTTACACATAATGGAAACAAATAAAGGTATTCCATAAAAGAAAAATACAGAAGAATAATGAAAACATAAATATAATATATATCATATATAAATATAGTTCTATTGTAATGGCCACCATGAGAGGCGGTACGAGGTAATTAAACAATCACTGTTTCGTGAGGTGTTAGTTTTCCATCCATAGAAACATTATGTCCTTCACCCATTACATCGAGGTGTGTGTAAGTGTAGTTCGAATAAATATCATAACAACATCATAGTATATTTAGGATACTGGTGTTGATATAAAATAAAGGAATAAAAAGGGATTAGGGGGTTGGAGAAGTAAAATAAAAGAAAACAAGTGAAGAGAAATTGTTACATTTAATTTAGATAACATTTTTTTGTTTGAACCAAAATGGTTTGTTGATTGCCATCAGCCTAAGGTAAGGCTTCTAGGTAGAAGTGGTGGATTTAGGGAGAATAATTGGGTAGATTTTGGATGACCCAAAAGGCTTGATAGATGTGAGGAATTGGTTAGAAATGGTCTACTTTTATAAGTTGGAGGAGGGGCTCTTTATGAAAGTGTGAAAATATTATTTTATTATATAATGGTATTCGGTTTCTAAAGGTACAATAATCATTAAAGTAAAATATAATATGACTCATAGTTGAAATAATATCATCCAATAGGAAATGGACAGTTTTTGGACAAAATTTTATTCATTATATTGTTATTTATTTAAATCATTTATTAATGAGGTAAATACTGCATCATTATTATGTCAAAAATAATTTAATTAAACAGATGTCTAAAAATTATAAAAATATAATATGATTTAGGAACTATTTTTAGCTTTCTAAATAATATTTATAGTTGAAAATGTGACTTATATAACCCCATGTTAAAATTGATTTACTAAAATATTTTTGTTTATGTCACTTTTGTCTTTACTTTAAATTAATTAATATAAAAATTCATTATCATCCTTAAGTGGATCCATGGAGTCCGAAAATCGCCCCATGGATTCTTATGGTTGGCCATTACTCATCAAATAAGTTTTGGATGAGTGATAAAGTAATTTTGAATTATTATTATATTATTTTTACCTTGAATTACCCCTTTTCCCTTCAATTGCGGTAAATAAAAATCGAATGTTATTATTCACCAAAAATTATTTTCATCTTATTGAACCAAATTTTACTTAATATTAACAACCTAGTAAGTCGGATTTTTTAAATTCAATTCACAGAAGTAGTAAAATTTCATTTAAATGAAAAAGTCATTTTTTAACAAAGATTTAGTGGATTCACTATTCATTATTAATTGATGTTTTTTAAAAAAAATACCAAAAAATCATCAAAATCAATATTTGATATTCCGAATTCAATAATGAGGTATATTTTACCAAATTAAAAAAATTGAAGTTTAATTTATCAATTTATAATTAATTCTCGTTGTTAAAACAAGAAGCTTGTTTTTAAGAAACATTAACTATTAAAATATTGACACTTTTTTGGGTCCAAATTAAGAGTGAAATTAATTCCAATGTCCATAATTGGAGTAAATGGTAAAAATATATTCTAATTAAACTTTACAACCAATTAATATGATAATATATCCATATCAATTAATTAGATTAAAACACATTTTTGAATTAAAATAGAATATTTTTCAATATTCATTAAAAAATTATCTTTATCGGAAAAATTCAACCAATTTACAAAACGTAAATTTTGATGTACCAATTATAAATAATTATTTTATTTGTTAAAATAGAACATATTAAAGTGACCAAAACTATATTTAAAGAGGGTTCACCATTAAAATGTGGTAAATCGGACTTTTAATGTAAATTATTCTTAAAATTAGATTCATTCAAATTTTAAGACTCTAACATTTATTGGATAAAATTAAATACAATTAACAAACATGTATAATAAGGGAAGTTAGTTTTTTTCATTCCCACCAATACAATGCCTAGAAGTTAACTTCCATTTAAAATAATAATATTATATTATTAGTGTGCAACGTATGATTTCAAAGAAACATGTTGTTGCGTATCGGGAATACTATCGAACATAGAAACCATTTTAATGTAAAATTAATATTTAATTTACAATTATTAATAAATATGAAAATCCATTATTCTTTATTTAACTCGTATGTTACGTCCTTCCCCCCTTTTTAGAATTTGTTTCCTCGTAATTTTTATTCACTTTTTATAATAAGTGGCAGTATTTATCCCTCATAGCATTTTCAGATTCCCCATTTCCTCATCAACTATATGGTTTTTCCACAATACCATTACTTGGTCAATTACATTATTCCACAAAACCTTACCACTTTGGTCAAAAATCTGGACTGGTTGTTCTTTATAGGAGTTATTCTCTTCCAACTGAACTACCACTGGACTTAAGACTTGAGATGGATCTGGAATTTACTTTCTCAATATTGAAACATGAAAAACACTTTTTTCCTAGGACAAACATGGTGGTATAGACACTCTGTAAGCAACTGGTGCAACATTTTCTAGGATTTAATAAGGTCCAATGAACCTCGGACTCAACATTACATTCATACCAAAACACACCACACTATTCCATAGAGAAACATTGAGAAAGACATGATCACCTATCTAAAAAGAAATACCATTCCTCCAGTTATCTACATAACTTTTATTTTTTTCTCTGAGATTTTCTCATGTTCTTCTGAATCAATTGAACTTTCTCTGCCATCTCTTCAACCAATTCTTGTCCCATTAGCTTCATTTTGTCTACTTCGTCCCAAAAAGCTGGTGTTCGAAAACTCATTCCATATAATGCCTCAAATAGAGCCATTTTTTTCTCGAATGAAAACTTTTATTATAATATAATTCAACCAATGAAATAAGTTTGTCCCAACATCCTTGATAATCTATTGATCAAGCACGTAACATATCCTCTATAGTCTGAATTGTTCATTATGACTGACTATATAATTTAGGATGAAAAGTTATACCAAAATTTAATTCAATACCCAACGACTTCTAAAGGCCATTCCAAAAGTTAGAAGTAAACCACAGATCACGATCATATATAATAGAGAGGGGAAAACCATGCACCCTCACTATATCTTTAACATAAAACCGAGCAAGTTGATCTATAGACAACGTATCATGAATAGGAAGAAAATGAGCAGATTTAGTCAATCGATCGTCTAAAACTGAGTTTGCATTATTACATCAAGATGTCTTTGGTAAACCCACAACAATGTCAATAGATATATTTTCAAATTTCCACTCTAGAACCGGTAAGGACTGAAGAATCACTTTCAGTAACTGCCGCTCTGCTTTAACCTGCGGACAATTCAAAAACATCACAGTAAAATCAGTAATATATCTTTTCATTCCATCCGCCAGTAATACACCTTAATATATCTTTACATCTTAGTACTACCCGGATGAAAAAAATGGAGAACTGTGAGCTTCACATAACAACTCATTCTTCAACTGTGAATCACAAGGCACCACTACTAGAAATAAGGGATTTAGCGGCTTCCAAATGACGGATGTTTTTGGCCTTTTGCTGAAGCCTTTATCAGCCGGCAAATGGCGGCCGCTAAAGATCAACCCCAAAAAATGCAATTTTCGGTCTGTGATGCAGTAAACAACAAGGATGTCATCCACAAGCTTGGATCACCGGCCATGGCGGATGCACGGGTGTCGGGAAGGGTTCGGGTCAGTTAGGGGGAGTCTTTTTGTGGTGGGGAGATGTCGGGGGGAGACCATAGGGTCACTGGAGGCGCACTAGTGTTCGGGATGGCTGTAGGTGAGGCGGGGGTTGGGTGGTGCGGCGGCGGGCAGCGAAGCGGTCGCGTTGCCGGAATAAATGAAGAAGACGATTGAAAAATCCCGCTGATTTTTTACTTCAGTATTAGCGGCTGCTATTTGGCGGATGCTAATACACACTTTAGGGGCTTCCAAATGGTGGCCTCTAATACATGCAACCAAATGGCAGGAAAATCCCACCGAATATTATTTCAGTATTAGCGGCTGCCAAATGGCGGCCGCTAATACCCCTTTTAGCGACCGCCAAATGGAGGCTACTAATACTGACATGGTCAACTGCCCAGAATTCAAGTAGTGCACAGATAATCCCTTCCCAGACCTCAAAACACAATCATTATCAATGTAAAAATCATGTAACATACACATTTAAACCATCTCTACCTTTTTCTAAAACTCACTGTCTTCTTTCTGTGATTGCATTATTCTGTTTGATAGAGATGATCTCAATGACTCCTAATACTAAACATAAGGATTTTCTGCACCAACAACCTCAATGCCAAAGTTTATCAAATTCCAAACCAAAGGATCTCATTCCAAACGTATAATGGTTAATAAAGCATTATGTTTTCGACTTAAAGAATCAACCACTTTATTTTATTTTCTCAGATGGTAATGTATCATTAAAATTGTAATCCTTGATTAATTCTGGCCATCACTTATGTCTCATGTTCAATTCTATCTGAGTGAATATATACATTAAACTTTTGTGGTCAGTAAGTATTTCACATTTTACTGCAAACAAATAATTCCTCCAATTTTTTAAAGCAAAAACAACAGCAGATAATAAGGTTAGGATAAGTTTTAAGATAATTTTTAATTATTATAATATTTTTTTACATTGAATTACCCTATTTACCTTTAACCGTGGTAAATAAAAGCAAAAAGTTTCTATTCACAAAAAATTATTTTCATCTTATCGAACCACATTTTACTTACTAATAGCAACCATGTATGTTGGATTTTCAAAATTCAATTTACAAAAGTGGTAGAATTTCATTTAAATGTAAAAGTTAGTTTTTTAACTACGACTTAGTGGATTCACTATTCCTCAAAAATTGATGTTTTTTTCAAAAAAAACAATAATTTAGCCTAAGATATATTGGATATTCTGAATTCAATAATGTTGTATATTTTACCAAATTCTAAACATAGAAGTTGAATTAATAAATTTAAAATTATTTCCCGTTGTTAAAAAATAGCCTATTTTTAAGAAACAATAACTATAAAAATATTGACACTTGTTTATATCCAAATTCAAAGTGAAATTAATTATAATGGGAAAAATTAGATTAAATGGTAAAAATATATTCTAATTTCACTTTAAAAAAAATTAATAAGATAATATATCCATGTAAATAAATTAGATTAAAATGCATTTTTTAATTAAAATATAATATTTTTCACTATTCATTTAAAAATGAACTTTATCGGAAAAATTCCAAAAATTTGTACAAATTAAATTTTGATATCCCCATTGTAAAGGAGGATTTTATTTAGTCAAATAAATTGTATTAAAGTGACCAAATCTATATTTAAAGAGGTTTATCCATTAAAAGGTGGTAAATCCACCATTTAATGTAAATTATGCATAAAATAAGATTCATTCACATTTTAAGCCTCTAACTTTTATTGGATAAAATTAAATAAATTTAAAAAACATGTATATTCATATTGTAGTCAGTTTTTTTCATTCCCGCCAATACAATGTCTTGGAGTTAAAATCCATTTAAAATAATAATATTATATTATTAGTGTGAAACATATGATTTCAAAGAAACCTGTTGTTGCGTATCGGGTATGCTATCGAACATAGAAACCATTTTATATAAAAATTAATATTTAATTCACAAGTATTAATAAATATTAAAATATATTATTCTTTATCTACCAAGGATGTTACATAAATAATCACCTGGGAATACATATTAGGCTGTGATTATTTGTAAATTAAAAAAAATTAAATCTTATTATTGAAAATTTGACTATGAGACAAAAAATGGGTGGGGATCATTCCAATCATCTCGCAAAAACTTCTAATATTTTATCATCTACTCCAATGTTTTTCCAGAATCTTTTGAACTCCAAAATTAACATATCTACTGATAAAAAATTTTTAATATGTTGAACTTGAATTTAAATTGACTATTTTAAATATATTTAAAAACTGTTAACAGAACATTAATTAATTTAAAATATACAACACATCAACTTCATTTATTTAAATTAATAATATCCTTCATTCTGAAAGAATATCCATATGATGCCTTTAAATTCTCAATCATTATACTCTTAAAAATGATTTTTCCTAATAGTTTTTTCATCATCTAATAAAATAATCACATTCAACCTTGGAAATATTCTAACAAGTAAATACTTGAATCCAATTAAATGAAATTATATTAAAAAAAATAATAATTAATATAATTATGAACTATATCCGTATGAATTAATTACATTTACTTTATAATACCAATTTTTAACTTCCCTAATGAATTTAACTTCTAAAAAAATACTTTACATGACCTTGAATACCATTCATGCAAACGTAATGGAAATTACTATTAGAATATTTAACATATCATAAAATTTTAACAAAATTTATAAAATCACATCAATAATGATATTAAAAAAATTATTTCTCATAACTAATTACAATCACATATGTGATACCCCCTCCCAAATATATTCACCAATATTCAGTGATTTCAACCCCTTAATTACATATATATCATTGGATTAATTTTTTTATTTATCATTAGCTTAGAAAATACATTGAAAAGAATATGTGAAAGATGGTATGACACACCATTCCTTTTCAATGATATTATTGAGGTTTATCCCTAGTCATAAAGCTCAATTTTGAAAAACTATCCTTGTATTATAGTTTAGTTAAAATATCCACTTCACAATACATTTTAGGAAGATAATCCATTTCTTGATTCATAATTTGACTTTATCCATCATAAACTCATATTTTAGGATAATTTTCATTGATCAATAATGTTGAACGAGATATTTTAAACAGTTTGTAGTACTATGTTAGTCATATACCACCATTACTAGAAACACCACATCCACTCCAAAATATTATTATAGTGTCATAATTGGATGGGTTGTTACATGAGTGTTAGCATTATATTTTTCAATAACAAACATTTGCGTTAAAGAATTATTATACTCTATTCTCTATATAATGATCCTTATTTTGAATAAGATCAATACTCTTTAAATATACTTTTGATCTTCCAAACGTAATGTCTGATTATCATTTTTTATACTAATTCATAAATATCTCTATTTATATTTTATTTAAATAAAATCTACATAGTTTATTGACAAAAAAACTAATCATTTTCATTATAATTAAATAATATAACTTATGTGAGATTTGAAACATTTTATTGAATGAAAATTTAAAGACAATATATTGTCTTTATTTATTCATATAGGGAACTGCCCATAAAAGATTATGGGTCCTTTTCAATTAAATTTTACACTATAATCCTCATTTTAAATATTTCAACCCATATATATTAGGGTCCAATCCATTATAAGACAATCTATTTTAATTCTACTCAGTAACTATTTTATATATTTCCCTTGATAATAGAGGATATTAGCCATTTATTGAGATGTTTATGGTCTAACAAATTTCCTTCATGAATCCCAATATTGAAAATTCAAACCCCTATTTCATGTCAGTTGAAAATAACATAAAATAATATTTCTAATTTACTAAAATATTAATATCATTAATATAAAAAATAACTATACCAGAAACATTCTTACTTTCAGGGATATAGATATTATTAGAATATTTTCCTCTAAAAATTCAAAAAAATAACATATAATGCTTTGAATGACATGATGTTAATGATTTACTCAGAATGGCTCATAGCATGAGTAGAAGACATACTCCTAAAAATGTATTAAGAAAAAGATAAAGGTCAGGTGATTACACGAGGTACAATGATCTTGTACCAGCAAGATAAAAGTGATCAGTGGAAAGAAAAAGGCCTGAAGCACCTCAAAAATCTATGAAAAGCCATAAGAATTCGCATGCATACAAGCAGTACCCACCCATGATCGAGTCCTCACCAAAAGTAACCTGCTTTTGAAGCACATACACTATTTCAAAAGCCTCTAACAAGTTCTAAATTAGTGGTCACACAAGGTAACAGCCTCTGAAATAACTTAACTTATTTTTCTCCATTGCAGAGAACTCAAAAAAGAAAACATTGAATACATGTCATCAAGGCCAACAAACTCCTTTAAATTCTTAGGGACACAAACATCATTCACAAAGGCATGAAACACCAAAACGCATAGCCCACAAGTACACATGACATGGTCAGAAATTCCCAAACTTGTGTTGTGTTCGCGTGGGGAGAGTGTTCAAGAAAAACACAGTAGGTAGGTTTGCTGCCTCCATTTTCTTATCACTTTACCATACCATGGGTGCACTGCTTCCTAGTTTATCCATGCTAAAAAATGTCTCAAGGTCATCACTGTTTTGTGATGATTCTCTACATCGTGTGTTGTTTTGGTCCCCCTACCAAGAGAAAACTCCTCCAGTTCCAAACATAATTAAAAAGTCATCAATTGAATTTATTAAGGATGAAACCCTCATTGTGTCTTTCAAAAGGCCAGCAGAATTACTTTGCAACTCCTCCAGCCCTCCGTCATTAAATAGATCATCAAACACTATCTCTAGAGAGGTTGATTTTTTCCTTGATACGCTGCTTGCCTGGGAATTGATACCAAATATCTATTTAAGATCATTTTCATCAGCTTGATATTTCTCTTATGCAACAGAGGGCCAAAACTCACTCCTAGAGCTGAAGAACCATGGAGGAAGCAACTGAGGAAGTCCTATGATATATATATTCCCACCTAAGTTGAATGTATTTATAATCAGGGTCTTTATCGAGGTAAAATTCCACTATATCAAACATTCGCTCCCTAATATTGAGATAGTCATCGACATATATTTCCTTGTTACGATATAATCCAAAATACAACCTTTCTTGTTCCTCAATCCAAGGGTAAAAGTCCTCCTAATATCCTTCCTTAATTACACGAGTGCAATTTATAAGCTTAATCATATCCTCTTGTTCCTCAATCCAATGGTAACGTCTCTGATATTTTACATTTGTCCCATGATTAGAAATGATATTTATGAAAAGATATTACTATATAAACAATTAAAAACTCTAATTATATAATTATTTATCACTAGATATTATTTAATTACTATAGTATTAAGTATGATCACTCATATATTCATTACATGTAGAAATGTTAACATACTAATCATTTAATTACCTTCCTTATCTGTTGACTTTGGAATTTATTTCTTACTCTTTTATAATCAATAATTTAATATTAGATCCCTATTACACCAGTAGTATCAAATATATTTCTAAAATGATTACATTTGATTAAAGAAATTTATATTTTAGGTTTGTACAATATTCCCATTAACATGACACTAAGTAATATGAAAATTACTATATTATGCCATTATAGATTTATATGTATACACTAATTATCATATATTCATTTTCATAATACTATCCATGATTATTTTATCCATTATTGTTTTGTTTTTATTTATTTGGTATTATACTTAAAATTTTATTTTTGGTAAAAGATAATGGGAGTGGGTACATATTTTTTGTAAAATATAAACATGAAACAATGATCATTCTCTAAACTATTGTGTTGAAACATGATCAATTGCTTAGAGGTGTAGTGTTTCTATGGTATAGAATTGATTCTAAACTAGGATTTTTTTATTCCAAGAATATTTATCTTATAATTTGATGTATATGATACAAAATATTTGTTTTCCTTTAGAAAAATGGGTTTTGTTCAATGGATTGGGGACCTAAATTTTGTATAATTAATATCATTGTTCTTCCATGATAGAATTGTCCATGAAATTTTAATGACACTATATATATTTAGGATCCATTATGATTATATTTATAACACAATTATATTATTAGAGATTATTGGGAATGATTGGGGTCTCTTGAGGATTTCATAGTGATTGGAGAGTATTTCAACATTTCATCACGATGATCCTTTTTACATGGTCATTTTCCTTATTTTTTAAATAAATTATTAATGGATTTGAATGATTTCATTAATGGATGATTATACTGTGATTTCTATAAGGGACACATAATTTACATGTATGTGGCATAAATATTCCTATCATTTATTGATTTATGTGTTCCAAAATATAGAATATTTTATTATGTGGACTAATGAATCCTTTTGATTTCATTCTACATTTTTTGACCCTGCGAATTCTTGTGGATTATTTATTTGTTTCAAAGTCATCACATGGATGACATTAAACATTATTCTTGTGTGATTAATTTCACAAGAAAAATGGTTACATTCTATTCAAATTTTATACAGTATTCATTTTTATTTCTTCTTGTAATTATATGGTTGGCGTTTTTAATTTTATTTTGACATATTTTGGTAAAATAATCAATGAGGGATCATTTCATATAGATTTTGTCTTGAATTATCATATATTTCTTATATTAAATCACTGTTTTATTATTATTTTAATCAATATATTATTGAAACTCAATTTGAGGTATGAGATTTTAATTATCAACTTTTTATTAATGTATTGATGTGGAAATTTAATGCATTATCTTTATTTATAATTATTGATGAGACCAAACTCATGATGATACATAACCCAACACAAAAGAAATAGTGTGAATTGTGAATCATTAATGATTAACAAGTTTTCAATTGATATAAACAATGTTAATTATTAATATATTATTATTTTATGATGGAATGTTTTATAGATCACTTATTTCAATAAACATGTTGAATAATGATTGAATATATATAAAAAACATTATGTTGATAATATAAAAACTAATGAAATTTTAGATTTACTTTTTTCTATTTCTATTATGTTATTTATAAATATAGAGTAGTATATAATATTTTATTAATGACGTTTTATTGAATGTGTAATTTTTTGTATTTATGCTTCAAGATTCTATGGATAATATGGCTTTGATATGTCAATGGAACAACTATTATAGTAGTAGTGGTTTCCTTTTCTTGTCTCCATGAAGTTTTGAAGGGTTAGAGATGGTTTTGTGTATATTTTTATGGTGGGAGAGATATGATTGTCTTTTTCTATAAAAATTAGTGGAATCGAGAAAATGAATGGTGATAAATTTTGTATTTGAACTATTGGAATGTGCTATGATGTAATAAATTTTACATAAAAATATTAAATTAAATCGTGGAATAAAGATGGTTGATATATAAAATATTATATATTAATATAGATAACTTTTTATAATTTTATCTAGGTTGGATGTAAAACATCTGCAATGAGTATATTATGGAATTTAAGTTATAGAAGTATACATTGAAGTATATTAGGATATGTGATTTATGAAATTGTTTGGTTTTTATATGATATTGTCAACTGGTGATGGTGTTTTGTGTGTAGTCAATAAATTGCGGGGAATGTTGAGGTCTAATGGTAGTGTTGTGGTCATATATGTGGTAATGGGTGAAATATTTAGTTGAACCTTCGGTTTATAATTTTTTTATATTGGATTCATTAAAATGCTTTTACTTCTTATGAAACAACACAAATGGGAGTCATAAAAACTAATGAACATAGGGTTTATTAGTTATTGGTTGCTTTTTTAACATCTCGTTTTGTTGTTATATGAATAGTGGGAAACTCACCCTTAATAATCCACACATAAATTTATATTCTAGACTATTATTTGATATATATATTTGACATATTGTTACTAATGGCTTTATGTTACGATATCAATTGATGTCGTGAAGATGTGCTATTGTGGTGGATATATTTTAGTGATTTTGTAATGTATATTACAGTTACATTAATGTGTTATCTTTTCTATATATAGTTATGTGATACGTGAATATGTTTACATATAAGGAATTATAGTTATAGGACATAAGTAGATGAGGAATTAGAATGATTAGTGATGTTGTTATGTAAATACATGATACCACCCATTATAAATTTTCTTGATTACTATGTTAAAAAATATTATGTGAATTTGGGGATTAAGAATTAATGATAATTGATGAATAACATAACTTAACTAAGAGATGTTTTACGACGTATTTAATTTATTAATGCTTTCGTATGATTCTTTCTTACTTTTACAAGATATTTTTGGAAGATCCTATTGAGTATACATGTATGATCACCCATATAATATGTAACATATTTTAAAAAATTAAGCAAAAATACTCATGATCTGGGTAGTAAATTTTTTCATATGATATTGATTTGGATAATGTGTATTGGGTCATTATCATATGTGTTACATATTTTGTAGTATTAATTTGGAAACATTGTTTTATAAATTGATCTTTCTGAATTAAGGTATTCTTTTAGTTTTATACTATATATATATATTTGATTTGTGATTTATTTTTATATATTCCATGAATTTATGATTGTAATTCTTCTTATATGTGTGTTTGATTTCCCCAGATCCAACCACTGTCCTATTTACTCTCGATGATGGAATCTATCATTTTACAGGTTGAATTGCTATGAATAGAGGATGGTTACTAGTTGGAATTGGTAATGATAGCATGGTATTTGATATATTTTTGAGTGCTAAGATAGTGATCAATTTTACATTAATGTTATAATAGTATGGTATTAGTTGGGAAATATAATTGTTGGAACTATGTAAAAGGTGTAAATAAGGGAGAATTGATTATACCCAATTATTTGTACTCATGTGATTATATGAACAGACTTTTAGATTATTAACAAAACTAAAGAATTCTATTAATAATTACATAGTAGATTCCTAGGGGAGGTATATGTGTTATTTTATTTATTATTTTTTTGAATTTTCTATGTTTTCAATATTTAAAATAAATTTAATTAAATGATCTTAAATAATTTCAATTTGCTTGTGATAATAGATATTATTATTTTTAGGGACCTGAATGGTAATCCTCATGTGGTTAATGTGGGATTCGGGAACTAGGATGAACCAGCTGATCTTATGAGGGTTAATTTTAATGGTGTGATTCTTTGAGGAAGGAAAAATATATGTTTAATTATTTTATTATGTAAATATATGAGGAAGAAATTATGTAACATGAGATATAGAGGTAGAATTAAAATCCAAAGATGGTGTTTTCACTTTTTCCACAATAGGATTCATTGATAGATTCTATTTATAGATTTTCATGAAGTTATAGATTATTCTTATTAGTGATTAATAGGATTTAGATATAACAAGGGAGAAAATATGTAGTTTTTTTCAGGTAGAGTTTTTACCATTGTAGTTCAGATAAATGAGGGGACAAGAATATAATTCCCCTATGAAATGGTGATTGGGTGTGATGTTTATGGAATTCAATTCATAATCATTATTCAATTTGATAATAATCAACACTCAAACGATATGAAAACAACGTGGTATTTCCTGGAGGTGTTTCAATTTGAGATCTTGTTTTATTCCACCCTTTTTTCAATAACAATGAACCATGATGTGTTGTGAAAGGATATGTTGATTGGTAAAATGGTATCATGAAAAATTTATCTCTTTATAGAATCCATAACTCCATATTCAATAATATATATGTGAATGTAGTTTTTTATATATCTTTAACATCGGGTAATCAACTAGCATGGAATTGTCTATAGTTTCATTCATCCATCTGTTCTAAAGTGGTTAGATATTAGGCCTCTATAATGATTTCTAGTTTGAATATCCTCTCATATAGAGGATGTTTTAATCTATTTTTATAGAGATTTAGAATTCGTAGTGGATATCTACAGGTAATAGTTCATATTTATATATATTTGAAGTATTTGTCACAATTTATGCCTTCTAGTTTTTCATGGTCATTAAACCTTTAGAATGAATCGTATAAATATATCTAGCATAATATAAAACTATGATTTTTCTAATCTCATTTCTAATAAGTCTTATCATGGTCATGTTTGTTTTCATCACCAGGTTTAGTGTTGAGAATGTGTATGGAATGATCTAATGAATGATGTAGTGCTTCAAAAACAAGGGGACCAAATTCTTTTTAAGGAACATTTTTTATCTTCGTACATATGTATTTTATGACAACTATACTTTTTAATACAAAATTAAACATGATTTATTACATTAAACTTCACTTGATACAACAATGAAGATAAAGAGGTTTAGTGTATTGGGGCTTAGGATCATTACATAAAAACTTAAAACATGAAATACAACATCATTATTGAAAACGTCCTTTACATGACCACTACATTCCCTCGTACATAGCATTGCATGGGATAACCTGAGGACATGCATAAGAAAAGGGTGAGTGATAAAGCCCAGTAAGGGAGTACACAAAAAATAACATGAGGATTACAATACATTTTAGACAATAAGAATATCAATAGAGCATAATAGAAACATGAACAAAAATGCATGATAAAGGATGATAATCATAACATGGAAATGTGGCAACAACACTTAACATGGAATTAGCATGATCCAAGGCTCATTGCACATGGAGCATGGGTAAATCCTCATTGCACATAAAGCATGAGTAAACCCTCGTTGCACTTGAATTACCATGAGTCAACACTCATTTCACATGACGTATCATGATACTATACTTTACCCAATGCATTGGAGCACTATAAGGGTGCACCGTTCTTAAACATTTCATTTCATGCATAAGTGTGCCACATGGATCATAAAAATGGATTCATAAAACATATTCATTTATTCCATGATAAAGGAATGTAGAATTCATACATGAAACATTGTAATAAATAAGTAAATGGGCATAAAGGGGAATACCCTTGATGGAGAAATGGGCATGGTATCCACTACACAATGGCATTGGCTTAGAAAATCGGTGCGATTTCGGCACCGTAACGACGTGACATAAGAATTCATAAAAATGGTTTATGAGAGAGAAAGGGGTTACTCATCATATTTACATGTAATGAACAGTAAGGAGTTCATATAGATACATGTCTCAACAATTGTAATAGAATTTAGATTCATGATACAAAATTATTGCTTGAATGTAAAAGAAGAGAGAGAAGTGCATTTTGGAATTTCGGCATAGTAACGAGTGTACATGGGAGGCATTTAATGATAGAGAAAGGGATATAACATCATTCAGACAATAAGAGTGCAGTATGGGGGAGGTTAGAAACCATACCCCAACATTCATAATTTAAATTAAAAGGGCAATACAACTTAAAGAAAATTGACAATAATGAGAAAGGAAGAAAAACCCTTACATGGAAGTGTGCGTCCAAAGGATAAAGAGAGGCTTCTGAGACGCTTCTTGGGAGATTGAGGAACCTTGGGAGGATACTATAGAGAGTAGGGGAGAGGTTGGACTATCCCCAAAGGCTTTGAGTGAGGAAGAAGTGGGAGCTTGGATGGGTTTATATTGGAAAGGTGATGGAATTATTTATTATTTAGGTTTGGGACCCCTTATATGAAATTAATCAAAACTACAAACCATACAATGGTTTTTCCCATGGTTTTTAGAAAAGGTAAGAGGGAAACAATATTTTATAAGGCCAAATCCCGAACTTCTCAAAATATTTTGGTTGCTTATGTGGAGGTGAGTCACACTCCCATGGAAATTAATTTTACAAGGCAAGGTGTTGAATAAGTTTTGAGGGGTCCATTAATTCTTTAAAAAGTAAGTCAAAAAACCCAAAATCACTTTATTTAAATGGTAAAACATATATTGGCAGAACATAAAGATTATAGTATTTTATTACATCACTATTGGGTCATTATGATGACATAAAACACATTATATATTTAAACGGTATTTAATTTTAACCCAAAAATTTGACTGTGTCAGAAAATTATGAAAAATTCACCATTGGATAATTTCGACGTAATGATTCCAGAAATAACATTTATTTTTTCTAAATAATTATCTAAATATGTTAATTATTACTTTTAAAATAAAAACCGACATTTATCGAAAATTCACGGGTTTTGACAGAAATGGGTTTCAAACCTTAATAAAATTTTTAATTGCATTCATAAAATTATAAGATCATTTATATATAATAAAAATTAATTTAATATTATTATTATTATTTTAATAAAATATTATTTAATTCAAAAAACCCTTAATTTAAGAAAATAGATTTCTTAATTAAATAATAACTAAAAACAACATTTGTACTTTAAAAACTATTTACAATGTATCAAAAATGACTAGAAATTATATTCATTATTATATACAAAAATAATGTACATGAACATAGTACTACTTATTTATTACATAACCCCTTAAAACAACCGCATAAGAACTAAGGGCAAGGTGTGCACTGGTGACAGACTCTTGTGGTGGCTCGGGTAACATTGCTCGAGTGGTAATTTCAATCAACTTCCACTTTTACCGTAGACGGTCACGTTCGAGCTGGACATGATGAAGCTCAGCTTGGGCTTGGTCAAAGGAAAAGCCCAAAGATGCCTCCTCTTTTCTGAGATCTGACAAATGGGCTTCGTATGGGGAAATTCTTCTTGATGAGGCCATCGCTTCCATTGTCTGAGTAAATTGGATTTGTTAAAGTCCTATATTTATACTACTCATGTGATCACTGTTGAATGGCTCTATTAGAAACGGTCAAAATTCATAACATAAAACCAAGGAAGTTTACATTTTATAAAAACATTAAGAGACAATTAATTAGATCAAGAGGGATTTCCATTAATGAAACTTTGGGTCATTAAAATATTCCCCCCTTAAGAAATTTTTCCCTCGAATTTTTTCTTTTCCCACACTAAAACATATGTGGGTAACTCACTGATTCCCATGTCACATCTTCAAACTTGTGGTTTCTCCACAACACCTTGACGAGGGGTATTGTCTTATTTCATATAAAGTTTTCTCTACGATCTTAGATCTTCACTGGTTTCTCCTCATAAGAAAGATCATCTTCCAATTCTACCACCAAAAAAGAGAGTACATGTGAAGGGTCTGGTATGTACTTACTTAAGAGGGATACATGAAAGACATCATGTACTTTGGCCATAGTAGGTGTAAATGCTAGTCGATAGGCCACAACCCCGACACGATCATGAATCTCAACGGGGCCAATGTACCTTGTACATAACATCCCTTTCTTTCCAAACCTCATGACCTTATTCCATGGAGATATGCGTAGAAACACCATGTCTCCAACATTAAACTCAAGGTCTCGTCGGCGATTATCTGCATAACTCTTCTGTCGACTCTGAGCTTCCTTGTTATGCTGATGAATGGTTTTTACCTTCTCCACCATTTCCTCGACCATTTCTGGTCCTAACAGCTTACGTTCACTGACCTCATCCCAACATGCCGGTGTTCTACACATTTTCCCATACAGGGCTTCATATGGTTCCATTTGGATGCTTGAGTGGAAACTGTTATTATAAGAGAACTCAACAAGAGGAAGATGTTGATCTCATCCTCCTTTAAAGTCCATTGAGAATTATCTCAACATATCCTTAAGTGTTTGGATAGTCTGCTTGGATTGGCCATCAGTTTGAGGATGATAGGCCGTACTGAAGTTCAGTTCAGTATTCAGAGCATGTTGAAGACTCTTCCAAAACATAGAGGTGAATCTTGGATCTCGATCAGAAACAATAGATAGTGGTACTCCATGAAACCTTACCACCTCCCGGATATATATCTGTGCCAGTTGATTCAATGAGAAATCCTCCCGAATAGAAATGAAGTGTGCAGTCTATGTAAGACGATCCAAAACAACCCAAATTGCATTGTTGCCTTTGGATGTCCTTGGAAGTCTGGTGATAAAGTCCATGGTGATGTTCTCCCATTTCCATTATGGTATGGTCAATGGTTTCATCATCCCCATAGACTTCTGCCTCTCTGCCTTCAATTGCGGACACACCAGGCACTTTGATGTATATTCAGCGATCTCATTCTTCATATTATCCCACCAAATGTTTTCTCGGAGATCTCAATAAATCTTTGTGCTCCTTGGGTGAATAGAGAAATTTGAACTGTGTGCATCCTCCAAAAGTTCCTTCTTCAGCTCTGGATGCGATGGAACACATAGACTATTCCCAAACCGCACAATTCCTTTTTCATTAACATTAAACTCAAAAGGATATCCTTTTTTGATAGCTTCCACTTTTTAATGAATGTCCACATCATCCTTTTGAGCATCCTTTAACCTTTCCAAAAGGTATGGTTGAGAAATAATTTGTGAAAGGATTGATGATGTCCCCTTATTTATGATTCCCATGTCTATCTTCATCAAGTCTAAGGAGGTTGGATCCTTCTCAATTATCATCATTGATAGAATTGCTGGGTCCTTTCTACTTAGGGAATCTTCCACCTTGTTCGCTTTCCCAGGGTGGTAATGGATTGAATAGACATAATCCTTGAGGAGCTCTATCTATCTTCTCTGTTTCATATTAATCTCTTTCTGTGTGAATATATATTTAAGACTCTTGTGGTAAATATATATCTCACATTTCTCCCTGTAGAGATAATGCCACCAGATTTTCAAGGCTAAGATCACCTCTGCTAACTCCACATCATGCATTGGATATTTTCTCTCATTGATTTTCAACTGCCTTGAGGCATAGGATATCACTTTATCATTCTGCATCAGCACACAACCTAATCCCTTCTTTGAGGCATCAATGAATACCACAAAACGTTCCCCCACATGTGGGTAAAATGAGCACGGGCGTAGTGGTAAGCCTCCTTTTCAACTCCTTGAAGCTTTCTTCGCATTCATCACTCAATGAAAACTTTACTCCCTTCTGAGTAAGCTTGGTAAGAGGGTTGGAAAATCGTGATAAATTTCTCACAAAACGTTGATAATATCCAGCTAACCACAAGATGCTACAGATATCAATTATCGATGGTGGCCTCAGCCATCCCTCAACCGCATCTTTTTTGGAGGGGTCCACAGATATCCTATTGCTTGTGATGATATAACCCAAGAATGAGACTTCCATCAACCAGAACTCAGAGTATTTGTACTTTTCATAGAGCTTCTCCTGGTGCAAAGTCTGCAGTACAGTTCTTAAATTCCCCTCATGATCCTCCTTGGTTTTGGAGTATATTAGAATATCATCTATAAAGACTACCACAAATTTGTCGAGGTAATCTCTAAAGACTCTATTCATCAAGTCCATTAATATTGCTAGAGAATTGGTGAGTCCGAAAGGCCTTACTATGAATTAATAGGGCCTGTGCCTTGTACGAAAAGCAGTCTTGGAGACATCTTCCTTCTTCACCCTTAATTGATAATATCCCGACCGCAAATTCACCTTAGAGAAGTATTGTGCTCCACGCAGCTGATCAAACAAGTCATCGATTCTTGGGAGAGGATACTTGTTCTTTTTCATGATTTTGATAAGTTCAAAATAATCGTTGAAAAGCCGCATTGACCAATCCATCTTCTTGATGAAGAGGACTGGTGCACCCCATGGTGAAGCACTTGGGCTTATAAACCCTTTATCCAGATTCTCCTGTTGTTGTTTCTTCAGCTCTTCAAGATCTACAATAGCCATTCTATATGGAGTCTTGGATATTGGTAGCACCCCAGGTATAAGTTCAATTAAGAACTCAACATCTCTTCTTGGAGGAAGACCAGTCAGTTCCTCGGCAAACACATCCCCGAATTCCCTCACATTAAGCATTTCTTCAAGGATGGTTTCTTCCTTGGACTCAATCATCTGAGCCAGATACGTGTGCTCATAGGGAAGTAATATCCATGCTTGAGATGATGGATCTAAAGGAGATTCATCTTCCTCCTGACACCTGTAAAGAATCGGGGGTCGATTCTCCATATGGAGTGTGATTTCCCTCTCCCGATAATTTATATTGGCTCTATATAAGGAAAGCCAATCCATGCCAAGAATTTCATCAAATTACACCATAGGGAGTATGAAGAGGTTCGCCAGTAAATTTAATCCACAGATTATAAGAGGGGAGGACTTATATTCATGGGATGCAATGATTTCCCCATTTTTCGTACTCACCGACATCTTCACTTCCATGATTTGTGGTAGTGTAGTGATTGTTCTACTAAACTTTCAAAATATAAAAGAATGTGTAGAACCTGAATCAAAAAGTATGTTCACTATTCTTGAATGAATAACTAGCATACCTATCACCATTTCGTTGTCGGGGTTCACTTCGGCAGAAGTGATGGCAAAAGCTATTCCTTGCTGCCTTGGAGGTTGTTGCTCGCCTCCAAAAACCCTTGGATTAGGGAACTGATTTGAAAAATGACCTGATTCTTTGCATTTTTAGCATTGAACAATGCGTTGAGGTTCGAACGGAGCGTTCCTCTCCTCTGTCTCAGCCGTGGGTCTTTCTTGCCGGTAGTTAATAGCTACGTGCCCTTCTCTTCCACACCTGAAGCATTTTCTCGTCCCCTTAAGGCAATTTCTAGGGTGCTTCTTTCTGCACTCTTGGCAAGTGGGGTGCTGGATATTCTTAGCACCGTTGGATTTATCCATCAGACCACCAGCATTGAATTCCACCTTACACTTCTTGTCCCCATGATACCCCTGTGATTCTCTGATCTCCATTTCTACCTTGAGGGAACATCAGACAATTTCCTCATAGCTGTCGAAGTCACGGATCGCTAATGCTTTCCGCAAGCTAGGCTTCAACCCACCAAAGAAGCGGTCAACTTTGCATTCGAGGGTAACGGCAAATCCAGAAGTGTATCGTGCAAGCCTTGTGATGTTTGCCTCATACGCTCCAACAGATTCTTCATCTTTTCTCTTGAGGGAAAAGAAGTCCCTTTCCATCTTAAGCTGGAGGGTGCGTGGATAATATTAATAGAAAAATATCTTCCGGAAATCCTTATATTCCAATGCCTCGATATCCTCCTCAAGCTTCATATTTTTGACCAACGTCCATCATTGATCAACTTCACCATCCATATGATAAGCATCCAAGAGAACCTTCCATTGTTCAGAACATTGAAGGATGGAGAAGATCTTTTCAATGGAGTTGATCAATTGTTTAGCGATCGTGGGATCAGATGATCCACTAAAAGTATGAGGCCTTTGTCTTATAAATCTCTCTATAGTGACTTGTTCCTTCATATGGGGGTATGGACATTCCCATTGACCCATGTTTCTATTAAAAACTTGAGTTAGCTAAGAGAGAAGCGTGACAAAGTTCACGATTCCCGCTCCCATTGGATTGGGCATCTCATTAGTACACTCATCACATTGATCTTCACAACGGTTGTTAGCCCGAGTCCTCCTATTACCGGCCATTGGCTGGAATAAAAGGAAAGGTAGGGGTAACATATAAAGGGTAATCCAAAGACAAAAGTTGACGACTTATAAATAAACTATTATTTCATTAATCAAGAGTCTATAGGCTTCAATCTAGGCTTTTCATGATCTACTTTATAACATATATTCTTAGGGGAATTTTTTTAATTCCCTTAATAAGGGTTCATACTAAGATTTTGAATTTACCAAAGCATATCCCCCATGAGTGTCGTAACCCAGAGTGCAGCAAGGCCCGTTTTCGTGCACCAATTCCCGTTCGAGTCTAGCTCAAAGCGGTGTTTTCGGGTTTTACCCCTAGGATACATCTGTGCCAGAGCCGCCTCTACCTGCTCGTATCCAGACAGGGACGTATTTGCTTGATAAACCACTTACTCAATACTCACCAAAACATAGGGACGTATTTATTGTACTTAGTCTTGTATCTAAGGCATTACTAGGGTTTTCTATTCCTAATCCCAAAAATAAATAAACATATCCTCTGATACCAACTATGTCAACCCTACTTTTTAATACAAACTTAAACATGATTTATTACATAAAACATCGCTTGATACAACAACGAAGATCGAGAGGTTCAGTGTCTTTAGGGATTAGGATCATTACATAAAAACTTAAAACATGAAATACAACATCTTTATTGCAAACATTCTTTACATGACCACTACATTTCCTCGTACCTAGCATTGCATGGGATAACCTAAGGACATGCATAAGAAAAGGATGAGCTATAAATACCAGTAAGGGAGTACACATGGAACAACATGAGGAGTAAAATACATGTAAGACAATAAGCATATCAATATAGAATTAGAGAGACAGGAACATAAAGGCACGATAAGGCATGATAATCATAACATGGAAATGTGGCAACAACACTAAACATTGAATTAGCATGAGCCAAGGCTCATTGCACATGGAGCATTAGTAAATCCTCATCACACATAAATCACGAGTAAACCCTCGTTGAAATTTAATTAGAATGAGTCAACACTCATTGCAGATGACGTATCATGATACTATACTTTACCCAATCCATTGGAGCGCTATAAGGGCACACCCTTCTTAAACATTTAATTTCATGCATCAGTGTGCCACATGAATCATAAAAGATGGATTCATAAAACATAATCATTTATTCCATGATAAAGGAATGTGGAATTAATACATGAAACTTTGTAATCAATAAGTAAGGTAATAAAGTTGAATTCCCTTGATGGAGAAATGGGCATGGTATCCACTACACAATGGCATTGGCTTAGAAAATCGGTGCGATTTTGGAAGCGTAATAGCGTGACATAAGAATTCATAAAAATGGTTGATGAGAGAGAAATGGGGGCCTCATCATATTTAAATTTAATGGACAGTAAGGAGTTCATATAGATTCATGTCCCGCCAATTGTAATAGAATTTAGATTCATGATACAAAATTATTACTTCAATGTAAAAGAAGAGAGACCAGTTCCTTTTGGAATTTCAGCATAGTAGCAGGTGTACATGTGAGGAATTTAATAATAGATAAAGGGATATCCCATCATTAAAAAAATATTAGGACAGTATGAGGGAGGTGCAAAACCATACCCCAACTTTCATAATTGAAAATAAAATGGATATAAAACTAAAAGAAAATTGACAAAAATGAGAAAGGAAGAAAAACCCTTAATTGGAAGTGTGCTTTTGAAGGCTAGAGAGAGGCTTGTGAGAGGCTTCTTGGGAGCTTGGGGCACCTTGGGAGAATTATAGAGAGAGTAGGGAAGAGGTTCGACGAACTCCAAAGGCTTTAAGTAAGGAGAAATTGGGTGCCTGGGTGGGTTTATATAGGAAAGGTGAGGGAATTCTTTATTATTTATGTGTGGGACCCCTTATATTAAATTAATCCAAACCACAAACCATCCCATGGTTTTTGCCCATGGTTTTTGGAAAAGGGAATAGGAAAACAATATTTTATTAGGCCAAAGTCCAAACTTCTTAAAATATTAGGGTTGCTTATGTGGAGGTGAGTCACACTCCCATGGAAATTAATTTAAAAAGGCAAGGTGTTGAATAAGTCTTGAGGGGTCCATTAATTCTTTCAAAAGTAAGTCAAACAGACCCAAAATCACATTATTTTAATGGTAAAACATATATTGACCGAACATTAAGATTATAGTATTGTATTACATCACTATTGGGTCATTATGATGTCATAAAACACATTATATATTTAAACGGTATTTAATTTTTACCCAATAATTTGACTGTCTCAGAAAATTTAAAAAAAATCACCATTGGATAATTTCGACATCCTGATTCCAGAAATAACATTTATTTTATAAAAATAATTTTCTAAATATGTTAATTTTCACTTTTAAAATAAAAACCGACATTTATCGAAAATTCACAGGTTTTGACAGAAATGGATTTCAAACCTTAATAAAATTTTTAATTGCATTTATAAAATTATAAGATCATTTATATTTAATAAAAATTAAATTAATAATATTATTATTATTTTATTAAAATATTATTTAATTCAAAAATACATTAATTTAAGAAAATATATTTCTTAATTAAATAATAACTAAAAACCCCATTTATACTTTAAAAACTATTTACAATGTATAAAAAATTACTAGAAATTATATTCATTATTATATAAAAAAATAGTGTACATGAACATAGTACTACTTATTTGTTACATAACCCCTTAAACCAGCCAGAGAAGACCTAAGGGAAGGTGTGTGATGGTGACAGACTCTTGGGGTGGCTCGGTTAACATCGCTCGAGTGGTAATTTAAATCAACTTCCACTTTTCCCGTAGACGGTCACGTTCGAGTATGACATGATGAAGCTCAGATTGGGCTTCGTCAAGGGAGAAGCCCAAATACGCCAACTATTTTCCGAGATCCAAAAAATGGGCTTCGTATAGGGCAATTCTACTAGATGAGGCCATTGCTTCCTTTGTCTGAGTAAATTTGATTTGTTAAAGTCCTATATTTATACTAATAATGTGATCACTGTTCAATGGATATATTAGTAGTGGTCAAAATTCATAACATAAAACCAAGGAAATTGACATTTTATAAAAACATAAAGAGACATTTAATTAGATCAAGAGGGATTTCCATTAATGAAACTTTGGGTCATTACAATATTCCCCGCTTAAGAAATTTCTCCCTTGAAATTTTTCTTTTCCTTCACTAAAACAGATGTGGGTAACTCAGCTTCATCATTTCCTCCGATTCCAAAGTCACTTCTTCAAACTTGTGGTTTCTCTACAACACCTTGAAGAGGGGAATTTTCTTATTTCGTAGAACATTTTCTCTACGTTCTAAGATCTTCACTGGTTTCTCCTCATAATAATGATCATCTTCCAATTGTACCACCTCAGAATAGAGTACATGTGAAGGATCTGGTATGTACTTCTTTAAGAGGGATACATGAAAGACATCATGTACTTTGGCCATAGTAGGTGGAAGTGCTAGTCGATAGGCCACAACCATAACACGATCAAGAATCTCGAAGGGGCTGATGTACCTTGGACATAACGTCCCTTCCTTTCTAAAGCTCATGACCTTATTCCACGGAGATATGCGTAGAAACACCATGTCTCCAACTTTAAACTCAAGGTCTCGTCGATGATTATTTGCATAACTCTTCTGTCGACTCTAAGCTACCTTGATATGCTGCTGAATTGTTTTTACCTTCTCCACCATTTCCTCGACCATTTTTAGTCCAAGAATCTTACGTTCACCGACCTCATCCCAACATGCCGATGTTCTACACCTTTTCCCATACAGGGCTTCATATGGTGCCATTTGGATGTTCGAGTGGAAACTATTATTATAAGAGAACTCAACCAGAGGAAGATGTTGATCACATACCTCTTTAAATTCCATTGAGCATGCTCTCAACATATCCTCATGTTTTTGGATAGTCCGCTCGGATTGGACATCTGTTTGAGGATGATAGGCCGTACTGATGTTCAGTTCAATATTCAGAGCATGTTGAAGACTCTTCCAAAACATAGAGGTGAATCTTGGATCTCGATCAGACACAATAGATAGTGGTACTCCATGAAACCTTACCACTTCTCGGATATATATCAGTGGCAGTTGATCCAATTAGAAATCCTCCAGAATAGAAATGAAGTGTGCAGTATTTGTAAAATGATCCACAACAACCCAGATTTCATTGTTGCATTTGGATGTCCTTGGGAGTCTGGTGACAATGTCCATGGTGATGTTCTCCCATTTCCATTCTGGTATGGGAAATGGTTGCATCATCCCCTTAGAGTTTTGCCTCTTTTCCTTCACTTGCTGACACACCAGGCACTTTGATATATATTCAGCGATCCGCTTCTTCATATTATCCCACCAAAAGTTTTTTCGAAGATCTTGATACATATTTGTGCTCCCTGGGTGAATAGAGAAATTTGAACTATGTGAATCATCCAAAAGTTCCTTCTTCAGCTACGGATGTGATGGAACACATAGTCGTTTCCCAAACCACACAATTCCTTTTTCATTCACATTAAAATCAGAGGATTTCCCATTTTTGATAGCTTCCACTTTTTATAGAATTCCCACATCCTTCTTTTTGAGCATCCTTTAACCTTTCCAAAAGATATGGTTGAGCAATAATTTGTGACAGGATTTATGATGTTCCCTTCAGTATGATTCCCACCATGTCCATCTTCATCAAGTCTATGAAGATTGGATCCTTATCAATTCTCATCATTGATAGAATTGTTGGGTCCTTTCTACTTAGGGCATATGCCACCTTGTTCGCTTTCCCAGGGTGGTAATGGATTGAACAATCATCATACTTGATGAGCTCTATCCATCTTCTTTGGCGCATATTAATCTCTTTCTGTTTGAATATATATTTAAGACTCCTGTTGTCAGTATATATCTCAAATTTATCCCCGTAGAGATAAATACACAAGATTTTCAAGGATAAGATCACCGCCACTAACTCCAGATCATGCGTTGGATATTTTCGCTCTTATATTTTCAACTGCCTTGAGGCATAGTATATCACATTATCATTCTGCATCAGCACACAACCTAATCCCTTCTTTGAAGCACCAATGATACCACAAATATTTCCCCCACTTGTGGGTAATGTGAGCACGGGCGTAGTGATAAGCCTCCTTTTTAACTCCTTGAAGCATTCTTCGCATTCATCACTCCAAGAAAACATTACTCCCTTCCGAGTTAGCTTGGTAAGAGGGTTGGACAATCGTGAGAAATTTCTCACAAAATATCGATAATATCCAGCTAACCCCAAGAAGATACAGATATCTGTTACCGATGTTGGCCTCGGACATCCCTCAATTGCTTCTATTTTGGAGGGGTCCACAGATATCCCATTGCTTGTGATGATATGGCCCAAGAATGAGACTTCCTTCAACCAGAAATCACACATGTTATACTTTGCATAGAGCTTCTCATTGCGCAAAGTCTCCCGTACAGTTCTTAATTGCTCCTCATGATCCTCCTTGGTTTTGGGGTATATTAGAATATCATCTATAAATACTACCACAAAGTTGTTAAGGTAATATCTAAAGACTCTATTCATCAAGTCCATGAATATTTCTGGAGCATTGGTGAGTCCGAAAGGCATTACCACGAATTCATAGTGTATGTACCTTGTATGAAAAGCATTCATGGGGATATCTTCCTTCTTCACCCTTACTTGATAATATCCCGACTGAAAATTCACCTAGGAGAAGTATTGTGCTCCACGCAGCTGATCAAACAAGTCATCGATTCTTGGGAGAGGATACTTCTTCTTTTTCGTGATTTCTTTATGTTCACGATAGTTAATGCAAAGCTGCATTGACCCATCCTTCTTCTTGACGAAGATTACTGGTGCACCCCATGGTGAAGCACTTGGGAATATAAACCCTTTATCCAGATTCTCCTGTAGTTGTTTCTTCAGCACTTCAACCCCTAAAATAGCCATTCTATATGGAGTCTTGGATATTGGTAGCACCCTAGGAATAAGTTCAATTGAGAACTCAACATGTATTCTTAGAGAAAGACCATGCCGTTCCTCAGGAAACACTTCCGCGAATTCAATCACAATAGGCATTTCTTCAAGGATGGTTTCTTCCTTGGACTCAATCATCTGATCCAGATATGCATGCTCATAGGGTAGTAATATCCATTCTTGAGATGATGGAGCTAAAGGAGATTAATCTTCCTCCTGACACCTGTAATGAATCGGAGTTCGATTCTCCATATGGAGTGTTATTTCCCTCTCCCAACAATTTATATTGGCTCTATATAACGAAAGCCAATCCATGCCAAGAATTGCATCAAATTCCACCAGAGGGAGTATGACGAGGTTCGCTGAAAAATTCAATCCATAGATTATAATAGGGAAGGACTTATATTCATGGGATGTAATGATTGCCCCATTTTCCGTACTCAGCGACATCTTCACTTCCATGATTTATGGTGGTGCTGGGATTCATCTACTAAACATTCAAGATATAAAATAATGTGTAGAACCTGAATGAAAAAGTATGTTCGCTATTCTTGAATGAATAACTAGCATACCTGTAACCACATCGTTGTCGGGGTTCACTTCGGATGAAGTGATGGAAAAAGCTCTTCTTTGCTGCCTTAGAAATTGTTGGTCACCTCTGAAAACCCTTGGATTAGGGCACTGTTTTGAAAAATGACCCAGTTCTTTGCATTTTTAGCATTGAACAACGCGTTGAGGTTCGAACGGAGCATTCCTCTCCTCTGTCGCTGCTGTGGGTCTTTCTTGCAAACAGTTAATAGCTAGGTGCCCTTCTCTTCCACACCTGAAGCATTTTCTCATCCCCTTATGGCAATTTCCAGGGTGCTTCTTTCCGCACTTTTGGAAAGTGGTGTGATGTATCTTCTTAGCACCATTGGATTTATCCATCGGACCACCATCATTGAAGTCCACCTTAAGCTTCTTGTCCCCATGATACCCATGTGATTCTCCGATCTCCATTTCGACCTTGAGGGAACATCAGACAATTTCCACATAGTTTTCGAAGTCACAGATCACTAATGATTTCCACAATCTAGGCTTCAGTCCACCAAAGAAGCGGTCAACTTTGCATTCTGGGGTAACGACAAAGACGGAAGTGTATCGTGCAAGCCTTGTGATGTTTTCCTCGTACGCTCCAACAGATTCTTCATCTTTTTTCTTGAGGGAAAGGAAGTCTCTTTCAATCTTAAGCCGGAGGGTGCGCAGAAAATATTTATCGAAAACATCTTCTGGAAATCCTTTCATTCCAACGCCTTGATCTCCTCCTCAGGATTCATATTTTTTTCCAATGTCCACCATTGATCTGCTTCACCCTCCATACGATAAGTAGCCAAGAGAACCTTCTCTTGTTCAGAACATTGAAGGATGGAGAATATATTTTCAATGGAGTTGATCCATTATTCAGCGATCGTGGGATCGGATGATCCACTAAAAGATGGAGGCCTTTGTCTCATGAATCTCTCGATAGCGACTTGTTCCTTCTTAGGGGGGTTTGGACGTTCCTCTTGACCCATGTTTCTATTAAAAAATTGAGTTAGCTAAGAGAGAAGCGTGACAAAGTTCGTGATTCCCGCTCCCATTGGATTGGGCATCTTATTAGTACAGTCATCACACTGATCTTCACAATAGTTGTTAGCCCGAGTCCTCCTATTACCGGCCATTGGCTGGAATAAAAGGAAATTTAGGGGTTACACATAATGGGTAATCCAAAGACAAAAGTTGATGACTTATAAATAAACTATTATTTCATTAATCAAGAGTATATAGGCTTCAATCTAGGCTTTTCATGATCTACTTTCTAACATATATTCTTAGGGGAATTTTTTAATTCCCTTGATAAGGGTTCATACTAAGGTTGTGAATTTACCAAAGAATATCCCCTGGGAGTGTCGTAACTAAGAGTACAGCATGGCCCGTTGTCGTGCACCAATTCCTGTTCGAGTCTAGCTCAAAGCGGTGTTTTTGGGTTTTACCCCTAGGATACATATGTTCTAGAGCCGCCTCTACCGGCTCGTATCCAGAAAGGGATGTATTTTCTTGATAACCCACTTACTCAATACTCACCAAAACTTACAGACGTATTTATTGTACTTAGTTTTGTATCTAAGGCATTACTAGGGTTTTCTAATCCTAATCCCAAAAATAACTAAACCTATCCTCTGATACCATCTATGACAACCCTGCTTTTTAATAAAAATGTAATCATGAATTATTACATAAAACTTCACATGATAAAAAAATGAAGATCGAGAGGTTTAGTGTCTGTGGGGCTTAGGATCATTACATAAAAACCTAACACATGAAATACAACATCTTTATTGAAAACTTCCTTTACATGACCACTACATTCCCTCATACCTTGCATTGCATTGGATAACCTGAGGACATGAATAAGAAAAAGGTGAGCTATAAAGCCTAGTAAGGGAGTAAAAATGGAATAACATGAGGAGTACAATACATGTTAGACAATAAGAATACCAATAGAGCATAAGAGAAACATGAACATAAAGGCATGATAAAGCATGATAATCATAACATGGAAATGTGGCAACAACACTTAACATGGAATTATCATGATCCAAGGCTCATTGCACATGGAGCAAGAGTAAATCCTCATTGCACATAAAGAATTAGTAAACCCTCGTTGCACTTGAATTAGCATGAGTCAACACTCATTGCATATGACGTATCATCGTACTATACTTTACCCAATCCATTGGAGTGCTATAAGGGCGCACCCTCCTTAAACATTTCATTTCATGCATAAGTGTGCCACATGGATCATAAAACATGGATTCATAAAACATAATCATTTATTGCACGATAAAGGAATGTGGAATTCATACATGAAACTTTGTAATCAATAAGTAAAGGGTAATAAAGGTGAATACCCATGATGGATAAATGGGCATGGTATCCACTACACAATGGCATTGGCTTAGAAAATCGGTGCGATTTCGGCAACGTAACAGCAAGACATAAGAATTCATAAAAATGGTTGATGAGAGAGATATGGGTTCCTCATAATATTTACATGTAATGGACAGTAAGGTGTTCATAGAGATACATTTCCCAAAAAATTTAATAGATTTTAGATTCATGATACAAAAGTTTTCTTGAATGTAAAATAAGAGAGAGATGTTCCTTTCGGAACTTCGGCATAGTAACAGGTGTAAATGAGAGGCATTTAATGAGAGAGAAAGGGATATCCCATCATTCAATCAATAAGATGGATGTATGGGGGTTGTGCGAAACTATACCCCAACATTCATAATTGAAATTAAAAGGGAAATACAACTTAATGAAAATTGACAAAAATGAGAAAGGAAGAAAAACCCTTACTTGGAGGGGTGCTTCCAAAGGATAGAGAGAGGCTTTTGAGAGGATTCTTGCGAGCTTGGGGCACCTTGGGAGGATTATAGAGAGAGTAGGTCAGAGGTTGGACGAACTCCAATGGCATTGAGTGTGGAGGAAGTGGGAGCTTGGGTGGGTTTATATAGGAAAGGTGAGGGAATTCTTTATTTTTTAGGTTTGGGACCCCTTATATTAAATTAATCCAAACCACAAACCATCCCATGGTATTTGCCCATGGTTTTTGGAAAATTGAAGAGGAAAACAATATTTTATAAGTCCAAAGTCCAAACTTTTTAAAATATTAGTGTTGCTTATGTGGAGGTGAGTCACACTCCCATGGAAATTAATTTTAAAAGGCAAAGTGTTGAATAAGTCTTGAGGGGTCCATTAATTCTTTCAAATGTAAGTCAAACAAACCCAAAATAAAATTATTTTAATGTTAAAACATATATTGGCTGATAATAAATATTATTGTTTTTTATTAATTCACTATTGGGTCATTATGATGTCATAAAACAAATTATATATTTAAAAGGTATTTATTTTTTACCCAAAAAATTGATTGTCTCAGAAAATTATGAAAAATTCACCATTGGATAATTTCGACGTCCTGATTCTAGAAATAATATTTATGTTTTCTAAATAATTTTCTATATATGTTAATTTTCACTATTAAAATAAAAACCGACATTCATCAAAAATTCACGTGTTTTGATAGAAATGGCTTTCAAACATTAATAAAAATTTTAATTGCCTTCATAAAATTATAAGATCATTTATATTTAATAAAAATTAATATAATAATAATAATATTATTTTATTAAAATATTATTTAATTCAAAAATACCTTAATTTAAGAAAATAGATTTCTTAATTAAAAAATAACAAATAACACCATTTGTACTTTAAAAACTATTTACAATGTATCAAAAATGACTAGAAATTATATTCATTATTATATAAAAATATAATATACATGAACATAGTACTACTTATTTGTTATTTTACCCATTAAAACAGCCGCATAATACCTACGGGTAAGGTGTGCGATGGTGAAAGACTCTTGGGGTGGCTCGGATAACATTGCTCGAGTGGTAATTTCAATCTACATCCACTTTTCCCATAAATGGTCATGTTCGAGCTTGACATGATGAAGCTCAGCTTGGGCTTGGTCAAGGGCGAAGCCAAATGACGCCACCTCTTTTCTGAGCTCCGACAAATGGGCTTCGTATGGGAAATTTCTATTGGATGAGGCCATCGCTTCCTTTTTCTGAGTAAAATGGATTTGTTAATGTCCTATATTTATACTAATCATGTGATCACTATTCAATGGCTATATTAGAAACGGTAAAAATTCTTAACATAAAACCAAGGAATTTGACATTTTATAAAAACATAAAGAGACATTTAATTAGATCAAGAGGAATTTCCATTAATGAAACTTTGGGTCGTTACATATTTCATATATTTTTTTAAATATTCACATTACTATATTTTTTTGGGTTGATAATTGTAAATCAATTTTTGGTAACATCCAATGAATATGGTGTTGTATATATCATTTGGGGTTCATTTTATCTTACATGTGGTGTATTCGGATTTTGAGTTAAGGATAGGGAAACCTTAATTTATTTAAGTGTTATTAATATAATAAATTCAATCATACATTGAAACCCATGATATGTATTTGTTCTATACCATTCAAGACTACATTATTTAATTCTAGAGTAGTGTCTTATTCTAATATATTGATGCTAAGAGTGATTATTTTATAGTAAATTGGGGTTAGAAAAAATATTTCTATTTGTATTGAGTCTCCATCTTCATAAATATAAGTGTGAATTTTTGTGTAATTGTATATTATAAAAGCCTATTTCATTAGACTTTTGAAGAAATCCCTTGACATTTTCATTGAGATAATTGGATACATTCCCTTAAAATAAATAATTTCAGGATAGAGTTTGAAATCATAATTTACTAAATTTTGATGTATCATTGTAGGATTTTTCAATTTTGATTTGGTGTATTTATTTTTATATATATTAATGATTAATTATTTAATAGGATCATCTATACTAGTGTGTCACTATAGGGTCCTCTTATGTGGATATTATTTAATATTGATTTTAGTTTATATTTTTATATTTATTTACATTAGTTTAATTAGTTGAAAATAAATAACATTTAACCCCCATAATGATTGGTTGATAATTAGTTAAATAAAATTATCAAGATTAATTTAAATGGAAAATATGACCTCAAGATATCTTTTTAAAAATGGTAAAAGAAAATTATATCCAAAAAGCATCCTCACAATCATTTTTATAACACAATCAATTCATGTATATTAATTTTGATCTCACAAATTCAAAATCCCATACATGGTATTGATGAACCCAGTCTTTGTTGAGTTCCTAGATTAGTATTTGGTTATGTTCATAATGGATATTATAATATATTTTAGTTTATAAGAGATAATATTATAGGGTTACTATAAACTTCATTTTTGACATCATATCAATGATAAATTATCCTTTTTAAAGTTCATGTTTCATGAATTTTATTTTCATAAGAATGTAAAATCACAACCCAATCCTATTACACATATTCTTACATGACTTTTAACATAAATACCTATTTTGTAGAATCGATGTATAGAAATTACAAGTGTATTTGGTAGACCAGTTACATAAAACATCAACAATACATCAAAAACATATATAATTTTATCACCATAAAATATCCTAAATTAATTCGATCTCATAAAACATTTTATGATCACATAGTTATCTCATAAAAGAAGGTGGTGATACATAAATACCAATAATGAAATAAATATGGTAACAAATCATGGAATATGATTATGACGGAATAACAAGATAAAATAAAAGGCAAGGATCAAGAATAATAATATACAGGCATTAAATTGTAATTGGGAATCATAAAATCATAAAAACATATGAATGTTGCAGAGATATAATTCATAAAATAGGATAATTCATGGTTAACCTCAAAGATAACATCAAACGGTGGATAGAGTGCCATCTTGTATTGCGTCTAATCCCAAATCTCGTATATACTCTCTCATGTGAAAAAAAATTACCCAATTTATTAGAGTTATATCTAATAACACCCATCATAGAATGTACATGATTATGTGTGACATAAATTTCAATTCGTTATATTGAATTAACATAATAATTACTTGTGTAATGATATGTGTTTCATAATATTCTCTCATACCATAATCAAACGATAATTCATAAAGAAGGCATTAGGGAAATGAACTGAAGGCCTGTATTACCTAATAAACGAAATTTATATTAAAATAAATATAAATGTGGGTAATATTTTTATAGAATTTGAGATCATTATATAATATTAAATAGATATAGAATGTGATTTTGTGAGTGAAAGGTCATAACTCAATGAAAATGGGGTTGAGAGATCCAGTTCCTTCTATTCTAGAATCTCACTTAACTAGCACTTATAATCATAGATAATAAAATTACATCGATTGATTAATAAATCAAAAACCATTTAAATATAAATATATATTACAATTTTATTATGGTAGTTTATTAAAAATTAAATGAAATATAATGTTCAATAACATTATCTATGGGTGTTTGATTAATTGTTCTTGTGTTGGATCACTCCTGGATAATTATTGATGTTCTTATTAAATGATACTACGACACGAGAAGTCAAATGATATATTATTCATTTCCTTCATTAAATTAAAAATATAAAAATTTCTTTCATGTTCCAATATAGAAGTAAATGATTTTTTAAAAACATTACTTATGATCAGTTACTTCATATAGGTTGTTTTAGAGACAATTGCGAACAAGTTTCATTTTAATTAATATTATGACGTTATAATAATTCTAGAATTTGTAATGAATTATAATTTATATATATCATATTAATACATTATAATTAAATTTATAACTTTACATAAGGTGGTAATTGAGAAAAAACTCAATATCCACATAAGCGGTGAACCAACGTTACATGGACAATTGATTCATCTTAATTTGAATATTAGGAAATAATAAAATTTTTGGAAGGTAGATATTCTATTATCCAAATAGAATTATGTTATCTATATGACATAAGTAATATAAAGAATTTAGGGTGATGGTGGTGAGGACAAAGTGTGGTATTTATAAAGAGAAGCTATTGGTGTCCTTGAATATTATATTCATTATTTCATAATTTTTTCTAAATAATTTTACAAAAATTATTATTTTTACTATATACAGTAGATGGTTCATGTGAGATTGAACTAGTAGATTCGTACATTATCTATGACTCAAAAATTATACTATTTTGATTATAATATTAAATACATTAAGTTACCATATTTCACTATTCACTAAAAAATCATCCATTTTAGAAAAATACTAATATTCACGTTGACCATTGTTAAATTATTTGATCCAAAAAATTAAATCCATTTTATAAAAATAACTTACAAAAAAAGTGAAATTCAATTTTTAATTAAATTCTTCATTTATTAAAAAATATGAATTTTAATACTATAATCAAATTTTTTGGTCTATTTTAGATATTACTTATAGTATAATAATATTATATTATTATTATAAAATAATAACAAAAAAATATCTAAATTCAATTTAGGAATGTATACATTCTTTTAAATCCTTACATTTTTTATAATTGTGTAATTACGAGATTTATTTTTTTTCCAAAATACAAACACTTAATATATTATTTTTTTAGATATTTGTCAACTTGTACGTGGATAGAAATATATCATATTATCATATATAAGTTATGTAAATAATAATTTATAGTTATATTTTTTTTAATGTTCTAACACTCATGTTACTTTTCAGACTGGCCAAATTACTATTCCCAATGGTCAGGTTTCAATTCCCACGATTTTATTACTATTCAAACGGTCTGATTTGTAATTGTAATCTAGTTTACCCAATTACCATAAATACCTAATATTTTATTCATTATTGATTTAATTCTATTTTACTCAATGTTATATATATTTTCATTTTTAGTATGAATATTTTATTACTAATATTTTGCCTCATTTCTACAAAGTTGTTCCTAAGTGGTTACTGTGCTTTATAAAATATTATATAATACAGTATGAAACAAGTATACATTCCAAATGGAAATTCTGATGATTAAATTAGGGACATTACTAGTAATGTATCCAATGAGAGTGATAGTTCAACCGTTGATGATTGATTAAATTGTTTTGTAGTTGCCTCTAAATAATTTTTTTTCTTCATGGTATCCTTGGTAATTATAGCCATTACAGAAGTATTATATTCAAGTAGACAAAGATTGTGGACCCCTTGATATCCTTGAGAGGAAAGGATCTAAAATTTGTTTTAATATATCATTATCTAGTACCATTTGAGTTTTTGAAGGAAAATCTAATAAGTTATTCCATCCTGTGTTTTCTAATCAAGTTATTCATGATGGAGGTTCTATATTATTATGTTCTTATTTAATTTTTAATAATACAAGAATAATTAGTTATATCATATTTTTTAAAAAATTTACATCCTAATGAAGAATACAATTGAAACAATGATCATGTCCATGTGGATTTTTTCTTAGAATATGTTCGTATATTTTATCCTTAGTGACTTCTTTTTTGTTGTCCCTTGTTAACAAATAATATTCCATTTATTATTTATAAATTTCAGGAATTTTAATTAATATTAGATGATGGATCTGATTCTAGATTATGGAACTGAAACTACAAACAATTTATGTAAATGGATGTATATTCTAACATGATGAGTATGAATAATCATTGAAAATATTCAATATAGTCAAGATATGAGTTGAGGGGAAAAAGAGATTTAATTCTATTCATGTAAATATAGAGGATATAATTATTGGACTTTGTTTCTACAAGTTTATAACGAGATTTTATTTTTTATTACAGATAGAAGGGTTGCCGTTGGGATATCCCGAATTAAAGAAAAACATAGATAATGTTGTCTATGATGTTTCTCTTAATATCTGGTTAGTGGATGAAAATCATGAGTTATTATTTATACAGAACCAAGTTGTTCTATTTTTGATGAGAGATGTGGTTCTACATGAGCTTCATCGATACCCTTTTGTAGTGTGTCTTATTATATAAATGATTTATCATGCATTAAATATTGATTTATGATAGTCAGAGATAAATTATGTTATGTGTATGATATTGACTTATTCTCTAGTTTGTGGGTAGGAAATGGTGATGATAATTACATAAAAGTTGGATATACCCTTTGAATATTCCATGGAAGAAATTGTATGATATAATGATTTACATATTTACTAATAATCATCAATATCTGAGTTGATTTGATTTCTTTTTAGTGAATGTGGATAAGTATTTCAACTAAACCTATTTCATTGAAATCAAGGAGTTTAGTTTTGTGGTTTCAATAACATTATTTTATGTGATGGGTTTTAGGGGGTAAGGGAAGAAATTAAAAAATAAAAAATAATGTTTTCATATGTTTCATTGGTTAATATTTGAGGAAATTGATGTATAATACTTAGAATCTACATTAAGAAGACCTTTTGATATATTATTTAAAAAATATAAAACAATAATTACCTCATATCGATAAATGTTTTACCTTTTTATCAATATGGTTGTCATTAATGGTATTCCAATTTTTTAATAAAGAATCCAAACTAGGATCCCTCTAGTTATATCTACTCATGCTCTATGAATCTTGGAAGGTAACAATTGTAATTATATGTTCAATCTCTATGAAACCAAAAATTGTGCTTCATTCACCATTGATTGAATTACATAGTTATCTATTGTTCTCTTTGTCTGGAGAGTGAGGAGGAAGACACGCTATAATAATTATTTAGAGATTTTTTGAGATTTTTCACAGATAGTTCCCTTTGGTGATTTTATTTTGTTCACAATGATTCTATAACATAATAAAATGATATAATTAATAATATGTAATCTCTGTAAAAAATATTTTTCATTGTACACATTCATGTTTACTTATGTTTAATCACAGGAAAACAATTTAACACATTCACCCTAGTATAGTGGTTATGATAATATATTGAAATAATATTCCATAGATCACATCCTAATGTGTTAATTGTTTAATATTCATTGGAGACTCAATATTTACATGCTTCACAAATTACAACTTATTTCATAAAATGAAACAAAAATTTCAAAGTAAAACCATATTATTTCATCTAATATAACAGCAAAATAATTCATATATCGATTACTAATATCCTAGGGAAAAGATAAAATAATAAAAGGTGAGATAAGATGCCCAATAGTGGAACATATACCAAGAAATCTACTATATAATAAATAAAACATGAATAAAATGTTAGGGATAAATTGTAATCAAAACAATTATATAACTAAAATCAAGATAGGGGAAAATATTCATCGATGTGAAACAACTTAAATAATATCATTGATGAATAAAATGTGTTCATTGTGAATGTATGAGTAATATCATACATCATAATATTACATTAATGGTTCCATGTAAAGACATCATACATAATTATACACGTGTATTAAAAATACCAAAACTAGTTTATCTCCTGATACTAGCTGATTTGTTAAGGGGATAATACAAGCCCTACCCATCCCATATAATTTCCAATGAATTAATTATATGAATGAAATGAATAAAAACACAATACATAATATGCATAAACAATCATATTGAATAACAAGTATAAAAATGAAAATATCTTCAATAATCAATAAATAGAACATCATAACCATAATAAATCCACAGAAATAAGGTAGATGGTATCACATAATAATATTACCATTGAAACATAAAACAAAAAAATTTGATGTTGAAATAGTTTAAAAATAATCGTTTTAAAGATATTAAAATGATACATTGAATATGGAAGGCATATCCTCTTCTATTGAAAAAAATTAAAAATTAAAATATCTCAAATATTGGGAAAATTCCATTATATTATAATTAAAATGGAATCATGAAAATGAATCTGAAAATAATGGAAAAGATATAATGGAGGTACAATCCATTAATTTATTAAATGTTATAACAAATATTCGATTCCTAAAATTGGTAAATATTATCTTGTTTATATAATGAAATGAAGAATCCTTATAAATCATTTTTTAGAATTTCAAACATGGGAAAAATTATATTAACATTGAATTGAGAAATTTAAATCATTCATAAACACATTTTAATGAAAATATGGTTATGAAATAAATATATTCTTTACTAAATATGGAAGTAGAGTTAGTTTTCCATTAAAAAAATCATTAGGACATTTGAGTACACTGAAAGAGGAACGTGAATGGAACACTGGTATTCGCTAGAAATAACAAAATGAAAAGAAAATATATGGATTTTAGAGTGAGAGAAAGATTATAATTTTATTTAGTGGATGTTCAAACATAAATAATCTGGATTAAAAATTATATTTTAGTATAATTCATTATGTTGGTTTTATAATTGCTCAAACATATTCAGAGCTCATATATAATAAATACATTTTATATGAAGCTTATCTTGTTTTATTTATTTTTTATAATCTCTTTATTTTAATTTATTAACTCTTCTTTTATAGTTCATAAATTGGTTGTGTACATGAAATATATTTTTAGGATTTGTGTTTTATAATCCCATTACAACTTTGGTAGGTTGACCATGGTCAAAGGTGTCATTTCATCGAAACATCCACAATACTAGTCCAGAAATATTTATCATGTTTATTATTAAATACAAATTTAGAAAAGGCTATGAATTTCAATCATGAAAAATGAAATATGTTTCTTTATTGGGATGATAGACTGTTTGTATGGATGAACTACATTTTCATTTTTCAAATGATGGAATATGTTAAAGGTAAATAATTATCAGAATTTATAGAATAATTATTTTACAATGTATACAAATTTTATTAATTAAATATGTCTTTTTATAGGAATTTCATATGAATATTAAGAAAGAACATTCCATTATGGTTGTGGTGGTCCACACATATGCATGAGCCATGTAATCATTTAACAATGGTTGGGAAGGTAAGTAGTTAAATAAAATATTATCATTCCAAAAGAATAATAATTCCATTAATATCATATATAAACATTCACTACATCATAATAACCAACAATTATGTTTGGTGTGAAAAAATGGATTACATAAATTCTTTGTGGATGTAGTCCGCACATATGCATGAGCCAAAATTTATTCTCTTATTGGTTACAAAAGGAGAATAAAAATGGTTGTTCCATCAATATAATATAATTTTTTATTGAATATAAAACTTTTATTATATGATCATGGTTATAAATGAATTAAAGGAGGTTAATGAATATGTAAAATGAATTAACAAAACTAAAATTTATAATTATTCATTGAAAGTCCTTATTTTTATTACACATTAATCATTCATGGGATTGTCTATGGGGTATACCTGAAGATGAAATAAGTAGAGAGGAATATACGAGTCTATTTTTTATATGGACTGGATGAAAAACAAATCTTAGTGTTTGTGAATAAGATTTGACTGAGGGTTTCATTCAATAAGTGATGTTTGTCCCAATCACATAAATAATTAAAATATTATTTTATATTATATCACGAAAAATGATCATTTGTTACAAGATATTTGAGGCGGACTACCATCAATTAAATAAAAATAAAATTATTTATTTTTTCATGTATAGAAAATACTATCTATCATTAATAAAATATAATGTGATGGGTAATAGAAATAGATATGATGTACTTCACTATTGGTCTTGGTAGGATTACCGACATAATGATTGGATAATTTTATTAGTGATTGATAATCTAGTATGAAGAAATATGTTTTGTGGGAATTATATTTGTGATGGAATATACATAACAATCACCTAGGAGAATAATTTTTTTAAAATATACCATGTGGCTTCATTTTATCACTGTGGTTTATTTATTTAGACCAATCATGTTGTCCTCTAGATCGCACTACCCACCCCAAATCTCCTCCATCCTTGATAATATTTCAACAAGTTTTGGTGATTGAGGTTTGAATCCACTATATATAGACTCCTCATCCATAATCCTTAAATATGTTTTTGGAACGCATTCTCTCTCACTTAATTAATATATATAAAAACCATAAGTCAACATATTTAACATATTTTTTTTGGTTTATTTGGAATTTAGGGTTTTTGTGGGATTATTCTTCACTATTCGTGTGACCGCCATTGATGAAAACATGTTTGGGCTCCCCACGGGTTGATTTTGAATGATTTGAGGTATGATTTCAAATAATTACCTTAAAATTTTAGGAAATAGTTATGTTCATTCAATTTTTTTGTTCCTTTTAGGATTAATAGATGTTTTCAATCAAAATTTAGTTTCCATGTTGGCTTTATGGATGGTTTCATTGTTGTTCATGCTTGCATTAAATTTAAAACATTGTTTAGGAATTTTTCATAACAGATTTGATACATAAACAACACACATTGTTTGAGCCTAAAATTATTACTTCATACTAGATCTTTGGTAAATTTTGAGCTTTGAAGGATTATAAATTGATGATTATATATTTTAAAATTGGATGAAAATTATATTGTTTGGAGTGGTGATATAATGTGTTGATATTGTATGAGAAACCAAGGGAGGCTTACACCAAAGTCATGATAAGTAATTAAACATGTTGGTTGATTGATATGTTTACTAATATAGTTCCATTTATAATTTTAATATTACATTTCTTGAAATATAATAGTTAAATTTATAATATAAATTTGTGCTTCTTGATTTTAATATTTATTTCAATGTTTCATGTTATTCATCAATGATATTTGATTATAATTCTTATAATAATTCATTATTACCCATTGTTGAGATTAGTAAAGTTTCTCAGTAATATTTCATAATTTATTTGTAATAGTTACTAAATAATTTTAACTACATAATAAATATTTGTATTAATTAGTAAAAAAATTCCCATAACTTGAAAAAAATTTCAAAACATTAAAATTTATTAAAAATTCACGTACACGAATATTTTTCAATAATTCCAAAAATAAAAATTAATTTTTTAATAATTAATTAAAAAAAATATTAATTTTTAATACTTAGTAAACATTAGTAATAATTAGTAAAAATTATTAAATTACATTAAGTTGTAGTAAATCTTACATAAAAATATAAAATACTATTAATTATTAAAAATTAGTAATATTTTTTAAAATATTAGTTATAATTAATAAATATGTAGTATTACTCTATTAGAAAATATTAATATATATTTTTCAAAATTAGTAATAAATATTTTAATAATTTGTAAATAATCAAAATAATAATAAAAAATACTAAAAATTCATAATAATTAGTAAAAATGTAATAATAATGAAATAATTTAATAATAGACTATAAATATTTTTTATTCAAAAATAAATAGTTAGTCAATTTGAGTAATAATTTTTATACGATGGTAATAATTAGTAAATACTATCAATACTTCATAAATATTAGTAAATTATTACATTTGATAATAATCTGCAAATAAATTAATATAATAATAATAAAAAAATGAAAATTTTATTAAAAATATATTTATAACTAATAAATAATATTAATTACATTATATTAATTTTTATAAATATTAAAAATTACTAAATGGTAGTTATCGGTAGAAATAAATATTAAATGCTGTAAAGAATATAATAAAATACTAACAATTTTTATGAAATCACAATAATTAGTTTAAAATAGTAATAATTGAATCTATTAGAATTAAATAATAAATAATATTTAATAATTTATAAAAAATTTGTCAATGATGTCAACAATTATTAAATGTTAGTAAAACTTATTATATATGAGTTGTAATTTTTGAATATTAGTAAATTATTATAATTTGTAATAAATTGTAAATAAATTAAAATAACAATAATTCTTAAATGTTCATAATACTTATAAAATGTATATAACAATTTAATAAATCATTAGATATTCTTAAATAAATAGTAATAATTTAGAAATATGTTATAAATTTTAATAATAATTGTTAAATTTCATTGATAATTAGTAAATATAATTAATAATTTTTAAATACTAGTAATTATTGTTAAAAAATTTAATTACATGAAATAAATGTAAAAATATAATTAATATTTTTAAAAATTACTACTATATATTTAAAATTTATTAGTAATTGAGAAATAATTATTATTCATTAATAAATATATGTAATGATTAGATATACTTAATAAATATTAGAAATAATTACTAAAAATTTGTAAGAATTCATGATAACATAGAAACTCAATATTTTCATACAAAGACAATACATCTTAGTTGATGAATAATCATTACATAACATAATGATGCATTCTATATTCATATAGGTATAATTCCTTTTGATGTTTGATAAATAAAAATCAAGTTCATAATTGCTCTAAATTTTCCCCCACTATGTTCTTCATAACTATCACGCTTATTATAAATAACATACATAATACCATTATTCCTAACATGGGAAATTGAATCATAAGAATATGTGAGCTTATATGATTTGTAATGGTTAAAATGGGATATATCAACATTACATGAGCATAATGTTAGGAGAAAATGAGAATGACATTTGAAAAAACAAACCCTATATATCATAGATCATAATATTGATATATGAAATAAATCATAACACGTTATAATACATGAATAATAATGCAATGAAAGAACATAATCATTAACAGCAAAAAACCAATATAGATTTTTGGAATACACACATGAAAATAAAATCACTTCATTAATAGTGAAGCCTCATTTCCAACGATATAATGGTGGATTGGGATCACTCACTAAACCATCATAGCAGTCAATATTCACTTTAAATACTATAATAGTGGAATTAGTCCTTTACTGACCTGGGCTCACCCTGCATTCTAGCCTATTTGTCTCATGTGATTTTTATTTTTAACTAATGAATTAGTGGGAGATATGGGTCCCACCTATCACATAATTAAAATAATACATATTACTTCCATGAGATCATAAAACATTCATCGTATTAGTAAATATGAAAAAATATGTTTCCAGAATATTTCATCCTAGGATAACCTATATAAATGAAATAGATATCATAATAATTTATTTATTTCTTTTTATCATAACTTATGGGGAATTAATGTGTTTCATAAACATGATTTCATTATAATAAAAAAAGATAAATAATATTTCTGGTATCATTAGATCATATCCTCTATAATTACTATGTGACAATAAATGATTTGATCATAGATGGGATATTATTTTGATAGAAAATAATTTAAAAAAATTAATGATAAAATAAAAATTTCACCTTCAAATAACTTCGTTAAAATATAAAATAATCCAAAATAGTAAGGAAAACCATTTCATTAGAAATATCCTTGAAAACTAGTAATGGGTGATTTAAATTACTGTATGTTCATCATTGTGGAAAATAATGTAAATGACATTCTTTCAAAATGAGGTGGCATCATATGGGTGAAAACGAAATAGACAAATGGATAACAACTAATTGGTAGTTGTTTTAGAGAGTTTCATGTCTGGAAAAAATTCCTTAGATGGTCTCCAATAGGTTTATTCGCGGAGCCAAAAAAACCTAATGACTCTATTATACATGATTCATATACCAAAATTATAATGGTAGGCACTTATTGGAGGATGATTTGTCCAACAAAACAAAAGGAATCACATTGGCCATGAGTATGGGGACATGGGGTCATCACACCCTTATGGGGGAAATTATTTCTTATTCCATGACTATTGTATCAATTTAAGAAATGTTCATATGTTCTTGAATCCCTTGTTCTTTCCCAAGAACGTGTCAATGAATTAATACTAGTTTATAATATCAATCACAAATACACATGGTTGTTGAATCAATTGTATGTATACAATGGTTTCAGACCTTATAGTATGGCTCTAAAGACTCTGGGTTCACTCTCTCCAAATTCTTGGGTTTCCTAATGCTACCAACCCCTCGGTTACATTGACATCTTGCAGTGATATTCCTTCATTGTCCCACCTCATCTTCCCTCCCTCTCATGCCCTTTCTCGTATTATTCTGGTGAGCTTCCCCCATTCCGTCTCAGCTCTCTCCTCCTCTCACCCCATCGAACATCAATCTCCTTTTTCCACATTATTTTTCCTTTTCCTCTCATATTGGATGGAATTTTGGTCCAATTATATGAGGTCAAATTTTTTTTTCTAGTTTGTTTTATGGTATTGATGTTGGTTTTGGGATGAATAGGTCCTCATATGCTCAATTTTTTCTGACCCCAAGCTCTTATGGACATCTCATAGTTGGATCTAGGTGAGAGAAAATTACCAGGTTTTGGTATTTTTGGTTCAGTGTTCAATGGGAATCAAGGTGAATTAGATTCTGGGGTGTTCATGTTTTGTTATATGCAGTGTTATTTCTCTATTTCTCTATTTCTATGGTTTTTGGGTTTTGAGATTTCTGTTTCTATGCCGATGGATATCTGGTTCCCTTTTGAGTCAACGATGAGTGTTTTTAAGTAGTTTCATTGGGCTCGAAGATAGTTGTGTGCATGAGAACCCTGGTTGCACAACCTTCTCTGACCCCATGTTTATATTAGACTCTACTAGTAGGTTCTGGAAAAATAAAAACTATGTTCTTTTGGTATTGGTGGTTCATCATTTTATGGGCTTCTAGGAACTGCTATAGTTTTAATCTATTATCTATGGCATTTATGTTTTTTTGGTTAGATGGACTATTTCAGGGTTGTTTGTTGTGGCATTTTGAGGTGGATTTCAGTGAATATGGATAGGTGATGGAATGATAGTGACAAATTATGGACTGGACGTGTCCTTCCTCAATGCAGTTGATGCACCTCAGTTTCTTGGGGATTTGAATGATTTGTGTCCATGGTTTGAATTATGAAACCAGTGTGTAATGGTAGATGGTGTGGTGTCTTGGTTCTGTTTTACTACATTGATTTTTTAATTTTTTAATTTCTATTTTTGAGGGTTTGACTTGATGTGAAGGAATGATTTTGTAGGTTCCCACATACCACGGAAGTGGGTTGTCAATAAAATAAAAATATTGGATTGTGGATTATAGTAGAGTTTTCATCAATAAAAACCCAATATATTCTAGGGTTCATCATCAATGCTACAGTTTTGAGGACAAATTAGGTATTCCTTTGTCATTTATCATGGAATTTCTGGTTTAATTCATGTGGTGAGGCGCTACAAAGTATATCAACTTCTACGGGGGACAAGAATTGAATTGATGTTGGGATCGAACATAAGAAATGGGCTTTACACATATCCTCATGGGAAGAATTAGAACCCACGTAGTTCAGTGCCAATTAACTAAACACATAACCTTTTATGGTCTTGTGACAAGGACCCATCCCATGTGGTTTAACATCATATGAAATGGAAATCATGGTGTAAGGTTCCTAGACATGTTTTGGTGTGGCACTTTCATGGAGGTAGCCCAAGTCACCCAGAAGTGATGTAGTCTTCAAGGTGAGGTTGAGCCTATATGGGATACAACATGAAAAACATTAGTGTAAGTTATGATGTCATGTTTGGACCTTATGAAGGCTTCCTAAGTTTCCTACTGGTTTGGAATCAAAGCACTCATAGTTCGATAAGATGGGGAATATGCATGGAAGGTGCCCAGAAAGGAGGCATGATATAAGGAATACATCCATGGATAAGGACCACTTTTAATCGGAGTTGGGACATACACAGTAAAGGAGTCCTTGATGAATTGTGGTTCATGATCAAGATTAACCTTTGAGAAGGATACCATTTGAGATATCATGATTTTATTGGGGAATAAAACTTCTAGGAGGCACATTTCATTTTATCTGAGGCATTATACAGGTGTCATATATATCCTGATTAGAGAAGGAATTTGTGAACTCTTAATTCCTTACATTCTAAGATTAAACATATGTTGATTCCCATTTTTTGGGGGATAGAATTTCTCATTTCATAGATGGGATGACATGGATTAGAGACCATATAAATGATTTCTTCATATCAAAGTTATGATGGTAATTACAGTTCTCATAGATCCTTAATGGGTAGAATGTGTGGATGTTGTGACCATCCCTAGCATCAATGACCACGTGATTCGTCTTCAGTGTGAGGAACAAAAGGATCTGAAAGATACAATAAACCACACAACATTCCTTTTCCACTGATGGAATAGGAGAAGGAAGAAAACAGAAGTCGAAAAGATGAGGGAAACACCTCCTATGATCCAAGGGTATTTCTCCAGGAGGGAGTCCCTTATATCGGTTCACAGAAAGGGGAGTAGTGACCTTTCTCATCAAAATGAAATTAAAGATCGATATCACTCATTTATTTGTAGATCGCACGGATGGGAAATCCATTGATTATACTTAATCCCAATAATGGGTAGGTTGACGTCAGTATCATGTTGCATTACCCCGAAATACAACAGGAATATAAATTTAGTGACATTCTAGGGGTCTGCACCATTATGGGGATTACCCACATGACTCTGCTTACCATGGGAATGTAAACTCAGAATGGTGTGTTGAATGACTTGGTGGTCTTATCATACTGGTCTGGTGACTTTAGAAGTGCCTTTGGCCTCGTTCCATTGGTATGTTTTTTTGGAGAGGCTATGGGAAATGTGTTGGAAATCAAAGGAAATGTTTGGATTCGAAGGGTGGAACACCTAAGAATAGACCATTATGTATACCATTTTCTCATACAGGATGGGGTTTCCAATGCATATAATATTAGTATGCAAGTGGGGGAGTTTTCCACATACCATGATTGTACATAGACCTTGATTTTGTATGCATTGTGTTTCCCTATGTGGAACTTGGTTCAATTGGCATAACTCCTTTCAATGGGAGGATGAGTTCTGGAAACACTAAATGGAGGTACAAGCAGATGAGTTCTACCTACGTAGTAATTTTATAAGTGGTGAAAGGTTCCATCCACATAGTTATTCAATATATGGTGCATGGTTCCTCTCGCGTAGTATTTTTTTATGTGGGATGGTGATTTTAAGAATCAAAATTGGTCATGCGCATAATAAGAAATCCCTTTAAGAAGGAATTTGGGTTCACAGTCTTCCAATTATTATTATATTTTTTATTTCATGGTATGTGACTAGTTGTATCAACTGAGAATCGTCTATCACTTCATCAATCGATAACATCCCAAATTTCTATCTTTCGAAATATGAAATTCGGTCTCAATCTATCTATTATTTTGCATATAATTATGGCTCCCCTCAGGATCATTTTATAGTGGGGGTTAGGAGATGTCTTGATGGGTTTCACAACACATTTTGTAGAACCCTAAGGAAACATCCTTCCTGCAGATGACTCGGTCAACAGGGTCCTTCTAAGATGTGGTTTCTAGAGGCCCAAATCACCGTGTCAGTCCCAAAAATAATATAGTTTATGGGGAAACATCTACTTTTCCTCACCCACAAACCATCTGAATCCACCAAAAACGGTGCACTAGATGTGTTTCTCCAACTCTATTTACAAAAGAGAACATTCATGGGGGGCCAATACCTCCATCTACCTTATATGAATCATTTATTCACAGATAGTTCATGGCATGAGTTTATCCTCCTCTATTTCACAAATAAAATAATTTTATGGGGTAAAATTCCTTTACATACCTTCTGTGAACCATTTAGTTATCAGATGGTTCACGGTGAATATTGTCAAGCTAAGTAGCGGTAGGTGGTGAATATTTTTCATTTTTGGTATAACCTATTTCCATTGGCGAGTTATCTCTTTTATGTCCAATTATTTAATTCACAAAAAAGTTCTATTTTATTCATTTTCCTGAATAATGGGACAATTTCACGTCCAATTTTTAAAAATTTCCGGGCATAACAAATTTCCCCGTTCGAGTGGGCTCTGATCTAGATGAGGATAATGATATTCCAATGTATAAATTGGTCATGCCATAAGTCAGTTTGCGGTTTATGGGTATAACCATAGGAGAGGAGAAATACTATAAAAAGAGGTCTTATATCATATGTATTTTACCATTCCTCCCAGCGATATCAACACTCTTGTGGATCCCTCACATGATTTCTTCCAAGTACCGCAAACCCTTCATGGTCACCTTTATCCTTGAACTAGACATCATATCCATGAACTAAAATTTTATCCTTTGATTCGTGAGTTTTAAATTAAACATTGAGAAGTTATTCTTCCAATATTTCTATTCTGTGAACCCATAGTATTCAGGAAAATGTTTAATATGTTAGGGTCTTATAAGCTTTTTCGAAATATAGGTTCACAGATAATTCTTTTCGTAAACTAATGGTTCCTGGATGAAAATTCCCGTAGACCGTTGGTAAGAGGGGCCATAAATATGTGGAATTTTTTTCAGTCCATTTTCAATTTATGGAGGATAAATTTTACTACTCCATTGCTGAAAAATAATTTCCCCTACCCTCATCTCATTAGATGTGATTTGATGATGGATGAATATGATTAATAATGTTTGATCTAATCTTTGGTATTATGTTACTCCTAAAAAGAAAAATTTAAAATTTATTTTTTCACCCGAGAACATAGCCTACCTGTTGTCTAATCAGTTTCTACATTACAATTTAGATCTCCAGGACAATGCTCCCCTACCACAGGTTAAACATATCATCTTTAATATTCATTATGATATGTCTCAATGGTGTGACTGGGAAAATATTTCTTCCACAGGGGAGATCAAAACTTATTTGAACCAGGGCGACACATTTCTAATGAATGGATCTATGTGGATCCATTGATATTGATTCCATAATACTATTTCATTAGATTTAGTTATTTGGAAATACCCTTCCATTGTAAATAATTTGTGAAATGATACTACTGGAGGGTCAAACTCCAAAAGGGATTTGCAGTCAGGAGGGGGATTTTCCGGCAAGTCGGCCATTGTGTTATGGGTTCATCAGAACTTCCTAGAAGCCCATGCATCACTGGAAGTTTTCAAACTATACCATGTGTTGTGGGTATCATAATTTTTCATTTGATAACTAGAAATTATACTTCTTGAGCTGCTCAGTCATTAGTATTCAAGCACCATCACGTTCCACATATCTCATAGTGAAGTGGGAATAGGTCTGTGGGATATTTACCTGATTGTGAGACTTCCAAATTTTGTAAACATGTATAATGAATTCATGCCATTTTAAGTATCTATGATAATTATAATCATGTATCACCATAATAAAGGGTATTACTGGTTGTGGGTGAATGATTTGTTGGTAATCCTTTTAATGTGCGCTCACTCATTTCATTTGAGGATAGGACCTGACTATTCTTGCAAGTGAACGATCCAAGGTTGAGAGTTCACAAAATCCAAACCCATCTATCCCAGTAGTCACATATCATTCATGGATATTACTATGATATCATCGAGGGAGAGAGATACACCACTATGGATTATATGGTCCAAGAAGATGTAGCTTATATACTCATGTTTGTAGGTTGCCTTTCTATGTTGCTATTAATGTTTCCCTTCCCTTTTGAAGATGTCTACACCAGTGAGAGATATTTCAACATAATAATTGAATCAAATTTTTTAGAGGGTAAACCTATCATCCAATCAATCTATAACCTTTCCCAAATTTATTAGACATTTTTGTTGATATATTAAGGGATGCCTTCACATCCTCTCAATAGTCCATCTATTTTTTTTTGGCTAGATAGCAGAGCACTACCCTGGCTTAGAGTACCGACATACTGCAATATTACCACATTCTAACATCCACATAGCTCATTTTAACATCACAATCATTCATCCCATACCTCTAAAAATTGATTGCACGGTCAAAATAATGAGCGATGTTTCTGAATTGTTTTTCTCAACTTACAATGCACCCAACAGAATAGTGAGTGATAATGTTAGGGGTACCATAGTTGAATGTTCTTATATAATTTCACATTGGGATGGATTTTTATATAATTTAATTAATTGGGTAACCATTTCTGAACCCTATACCCCATATTGGTTTTCTCAACAATTCATATCCCTTGAATTGATCACATGTCTCTCCGTAACCCTGGTTAAAATAATATCTCATCCCATAATACTTTGATAATTATCGATGATGATGAAAAAGAAGGATGTTGAAATAGAAGTACATATCCCTCATAAAATGTCCCCCACTTACCTATCATTGAATTATTCTCAAATACTAGTGGATTTATACCCTCATGGTATATTGGTGAGGCCAATTCGACGAGTTTAGAGGCCATTGACTACTTCCAATTCTATCCTAATTGTGCCAGATGCACCATATTCTTCTTTTCTGGATGCATGAAGGCATCCAATCCACCATGGCATGCATTTGGGAGGGGCTTTGTCTGTGATTCCCCTCTCAGTGGAGAGTGACTCAGACCCCATATCTCTGGAAGGAACTATTTGTGGTCCAACTATATGGCTTGGGTGGGACTTCACCAAACATTCTTGTTACTGTGAAGCGATCCCTACATATATCTCTAGGGTTCAGAGCATTTTTAGAGTAGGAGAGGACTCCTACTTGGTTAACTAAATTGAGGGAACCTCCATCTGTTAAGATGGTGATTCCTGGTTATATACATGGTGTGGAGTTAGGGAGAGGTGAAAGTTCGAATTCAATTAGGAGGCACTGATCCATGAGGAGACATCCATGGATTCAGATCTATAATCATTTCATAGATACTATCTTATTAGAGTTTTATGATGGGGATGATAACTTTTGACAACAATTAATTGATCTCGGTTCTAGATGAATTGATTACTGAAAACTATATTTTCTTGTATAAAAAATTTTCATTGATCGATATGATGAAGATAATAATGATGGAATCCTAGCTTTGTGCAATGCTTACCATCACCAATCATTGAATCTTAGAGAAATTAATGACGAATTTCACCATTTGGGGGTTAATGAAGCAAAGCACCTAATAAAGTGATTGAACAATAAGAGGAGCTATGGTAGTGAGACACTCCTATGTCAAACATGAATCACAACAAGAATCATCATGTTTCTATTATAAGTATTTCAAACAGAAAGGGTGAGATCTCAGAGTTGTTGTGATGTGATCAAATCCTATTTTGATAGTATATGATGAAAATAAGGATTCTTTGGAATAGAACCTTGACTGTCCACTTCAGGAAGTTTTTAATCTGTAGGAAAGAGTGAGTCAAGAATCATTGTAATCTTTTTGTATGCCCAGTACAACCTTCATTTGGATGTTGTCGATAGACTCTAGATTTTGGATTTTCCCCCATACCCGTTTCATTTGGTGGAATGAAAAAATTTACTCTCTAACGTTTCCCCATTACATTATCCATTAATTTATTTTATTTTTAAATGACAACATTTTAATCAATAATCTAAACTAGATTTCATTTTCTGTTTCAAAAGAAGATGATAATATCGAAATAAGAAAAACATGCTATAATTTTTACCAGAGACAAGGGTCTCAATGATTTAGCATAACTACAGCTAGGGTCCCATGAATGACCCTACAAGCATTATATATCATTATATTATATTCCTAGTTTTTTCCTAAACGTATAATGATGTAGGAATAGTGGGTATAACTTGACTTATGTTTAGTCTACCCTTTTTAGGTTTTTGACCTAATAAACATTGTTTCTCTTTTGTTTTTTTGATTGATTGACATTTTTTCAAATCCATATGAGGTGTTTGTTTTGATATTTGGTACTCAAATATTTTCCACCATTCTCTTCTAGGGTTTATATCCTAGTGAGTTTTGTTTCTCTTTTTATGGTATTTTTAATGTCTTGAAAACTAGATTATCATTACTGATGTATTCGTTCAAATAGCTTTGACCATTACATATGTTTTAGGTCGAACATCAAGGACCATGACTTATGGGTGAGGTCCTTGATTAGGGTTTATAGACTAAGGATGTCCCAATACTTTTCAAACATGGATGAGGGAATTTTATTTACCCTGATATTGACTTTATTATATATAATACATGGATATGAGACATGATATGGCGAATAGGAACCATATAGAACAATGATGATGTAAAATCCTATTACGATAATTTATTTTAATATTATTGATAGCCCCCATTTTTTTGGAAAAAATATTTGGAGCCTCTAGGAATTGTATGCGAAGTCCAACAAGGTTTTCCTCAGAACCCTAACCATCCATTTATGATAGCTAGGTAATTTTTATGTCAAGACCACAAGGGAAGGCTCATCAAAGGAGTTGTATATGAAATGTATGAGGTAATCTGTATCCCTTATGATAAAGGGGCCACTTCTACACGTATTTGTTTCTTATGTAATGTAGGGTCTTCGTATAACACTCTATGCTTCCATGGAATGCATCTCACTAAATAATACAATACCTTGCGTTGAACGCAACTTCGAATTATACTACAATGTGAACAATTAAACTAGACGTTTGAAAAGCAGTTAGGAATAATAATACACATTTTTTGAAATTTTATAAATTATATTTTTCATAATTTAATTATTTTTTGTATTTTTAATATCAAATTTAGCCTAGGCTGATATATTGGATTTTTTTGGATAACTTTCATATTTTTGATGAATAGTGAAAAATACTAAATTTTAATAAAAAAACATTTTTAATCAAAATACTTTATAGTGTTAAATTATACATTTGAGTGGTTTAAAAGTATAATTACATTATATTTTTATCATTTAGTGTAATTTTTGTCATTTGATATAATTTCACATTTAAATTTTACAGAAACACATGTCAATCTTGTGATAGTTTTTACATCATAGAAACCCTCTTTTTGGTATTGACAACAGTAATTACTTTAAAATTAATTTCTGCAACTTTTGTGATTAAAATTATGAATTTGTATTCTATATTTAGAATCATGATTTACAAATTTTGTAAATAGGTAATTTTTATTTTAAGACAATATGAATAGTAACTTCAGTAAATATTTTATTTGTCATGGTTAAAAGATAAATATTTTAAATAAGTGTAGAAAATAATATTATAATAATATTAAATTACCCTAACACATTCCCTAATCCTAATTACTAATACATTTCCGATCATGGGCATCATTGGGACAATTTTGGGACCATATAGAGCCACTTTTAAGTGAAAATGACAATTTATAAAAAAAAATTTAAGGATAAGGAAAATGTATGATAAACATATATCTTTTTGTAAAACAATTTTTATGCGAGGTAATATAATTGATCTCTTCAACTATAAATAATAATTATAAATCTAAATAAATTTCCAATATCATGATATTTTATTTATAATTTATATACATAAAATAAATATATTTATTTATGACATAATAATAATGTAGTATTTTCCTTGTTAATGATAGAATCAAATAAATGATATTATAAATTTTAAAACAAATATAATTTGAATTTTTTGATTCCATACACAAATTATAAAGGTGACTATAAATTTTTAGGGTTGATTCAATTTATTATTTTTAATTATTCATTTTTATGACCTTCCCAAAAACCAATTACTAAGTAATCTCAAAATTTTAAAAAAAAAAGTTTTTAAAAGAAATATTATTTTATTAAATGATATAATATTCCTAAAAATATAATATTCATCCAACGGACTAAGATAAGGTCATATATATCACTAATGAACCACATTTGGTTCGATTTGTATTTTATAGTAAATGTATTTACCATTTAATATAAAAATACAAGAAGACAAGGTAAATGTTAAACTATTTAACTAAGAGTTATATCTAAAAGATAAGGATACTATGGTGACCTAAAAATGTATACAAAATATTTGTTGGAAATATTTCACCCTTCCATACCATATTCTGGATAAAATTCAATTTGGAACTATTATAAACAGAACATTATCTAATAATTAATTAATATTTCATACATTTCCAAATGTTCCCTTCACCTCTATTATAAAAGTGTACCTCCACCTCTTTCAAATTCACACCTCCGAAGCCATTTGGCTCTACCAAACCATAGTCTAATCTCATTTCAACTACCTGAATTCATCCTATATGCCTTACATTTATCTTAATGTTGACCTAAGGAGCTGTTTTTCAAATCAAAAGGAATAACCCGAAGAAGATGTAATTATTTCATCACCTCTTTCAATGTTTATTACTTCTTCCACTTCCTTATTCATTGTGGTTTCAATATAAAAATAATAACTCCAGTACCATATACAAAAAATTATGTTATTAAAAATATGGTATGACCATATTAATTATTCTATCCATCCAATGAAGGGCAATGTCACCATATGTGCGTACATATGGATTATCGTCTCCACGTTGTGCTGCAGTTTGTTATTCAACACTTCATTATTTGGATGGGTTTAAAAATTAGTATAATTTATTTAAATAATAATTAGAACATGTTTATTATTATTTATATATAATATACCATCCAATTACATATGATATCAAGATCAATATAAATACATTGTCGCTCATGCATAAGTAAGACTTTCTGTCTACACAAGGTAATGCGATTTCGTTCCCCATCATAACCATGAAAGAATAATTTCCATTTGATGAATAAATTTGTTTTAAGAATGTAATATCATTCTGGATATGAATAAAATACATCCTATCCATAATAAACATTATTTTCATATCAAAACAGATAAACGAAAATGAATCAGTTAACACCCAAAACAATGATACTACTAAAATATTATTCACAAAGAAATACTAGAGGATCATATATGATATCATATTTATGTGAGTATTTTTTGTATAATTTAATTACAATGATTTAACAATTATACCAGATATTAACATAACCTCGACTAAGTAAACGTACAAGGTAAGGCGTTTTTATCTCACTTTTTATCTCAGGGATTCATGATATATTTGCCACTATTTTATTGGTGTGGTGTATGTACTGCCCATGATTGAAGTAATTGTGGAATATACTTCAATTTTTGTGTATTTACCTCTTAATTTTAATATATTTATTTCATGTTATGTTGGTTTTGATAAGTTACCAAATTAGTACGGGAATTTCCAATTTCAATTTCCACTCATTGGGTTTTATTCATTTTCAATAATTCCTTTTACCACAATATAATATGTGAAATAAAACTTTATTTACTTATGCAGTAATTTCCACAACCCTTTGTGTGGACACACTATTGATAGAAAAAACCACTCCATTAATAAATTCTCAATTCATTGACTTGAACTTGATAAAGGAAGTCTTAACTCAATTTACATTCATTGAGTTAAACATCCATGTTAATGGTTTTATTTTTAGATGAATATGTGTGAGTGTACTATGATTTAATTACATATAATTTCCAATCATATTAATTGTATTTATATTTTTAACAAATAATTATTTCATTTATTAATCCTTAATCTAAGGATACGATCTTTGTAAAGGATTTCATCTCAATTTACATTCCATTGAGACATCTTTGTTCTTATGTAAAAATTCACTTTTTTATGGTGTATATACTGTCCTCTGACATTTTATATCATGAATCCCCTAATTATAATGATATTATAAGGTTTTGATTTATGTTATTAATCAAATATTTGTATTCAATCATCTCCCATTTGGTTAGAAACTCTTTCCCTAAAATATCATTTCGAAGGTATTAATGATTTACACTTATAAATATTTCTCATTAATGTTTATGCCTTAAATTTTTTTAAGGATTTATTTATATGGAAATGGTTTTTTTGAAATTAAAATTCCATTCAAATGTTGGAAAGTATTATGTGACACATTGATTAAAAAAATCTATTTTAAAAGACTTCTTTGATAAATATTGAAACAATAAAATGCTTTCTTGAAAAAAGGGATATTTCTCTCAAATAATATTACTATCTATTTTTATCTATGTAAATATTATTAATTGAATTTTATTCCCGATTGATGTTGATTTATTATAATGAAATCTACTATATTGAATTGAATGTGTTATGTTTCACTATGGATGGGCTATTTTTATTACATTTATGTTTTATGGATAAAGTATTGACATTTCGTAGGATAGTATTAATAATAATCATTGTATTATGTTTCAAAATTTTCATATGAGGAATGAATTGGACATTGTAATTGACAGGTGGGGACTCTATAACCCCTCGATGCATCGATAGGTATCATGAGACAAACTACTGCCTTGGAACAAGGCCTTGATAATATTTTTATTATTAATCTTGACACGAGGCCTTGACTATGGGGTTATGATGTATGGTGGTATGAATTCCATCATTATGAAATTAGATATTGATATTACATGGGATTATGAAACTATTAGAATATCCATGTGAATAAGTAAATGAAATTATTTGATTTATATTTCTTTATTATGCAAATTTTTACATTTAAAAGGCTTGGGTTTCAGTCTTACACATTTCCTTAAATGTTAATTATTATTTATCATAGTTTCCTTTATTTTATATTCCTTACTAAGAATTTGATCTAACCCCTTCATTTTGTATTATTTTTCCTTAGATGTGAAGAAAGATATTATGATAGACTTGTAGGAATAGACTAAGGGATTTGAGTGTGTTAAAATTTGACATAATGTTGTTGCTTTTCCACTTCGTAATTTAATGTAAAACATATATATGTATATAGTACATCCAAGGATACTAAACTATTCGGTATTTCAGACTTGATCTCTTTTGATCATGCCAATGTTATGTAATAATGCACTGACTCTTGGTAACTAGGTTCAGTGTGTTACATGTAGAATGTTGTAGTATAATCTCATGAGAATATGATATTTTATACTTACGGTTTAAATCAATTTTTCTCTCTACTATTGGACAATTCATTGATACATTTTCAGGATAGTCTAACTGGGAATGATATTTATTTTTTAGGAAAAATTTGGTAGAAAAGGGGGAAGCAAAGGTCCAAGTTGTATTTGACACCAGGGAGAGAGGTAGATGTAAACATCTTAGAGGAGTATTATGGTCGGAGAAGACTCTCCTAAGAATTAATTTTCTTATGGTTTATATACCATTATTTGTTGGAAACAAATTCAAATCTACTAGGGAATTGTGTGCATGGTCAAACAAATGTGCCCAGATGACACTATATTTACATTTTTTATGGACATGGATGATTAGGTTGATTCAATATATACTATGAATTGAGTTTGGTTAATGAAAAAGTGATATCCTCAACAAAAAAAGTCGTAATTTCAAGTAGGAATTTCCCAGATATTTATTCTGAGGTTTTTTCCACACCATTTCTAAGATACTCCATGAGTAGGTCTGACCCGTGTGTTGGAAAGTGGGGGTAATTTTATTTCAAAGCTACAACCACAATATATGGCTCAGGTCTCCAAACATATCCTATGATAATAAGAAACATGAAAAAAATAGTTATCTTAATGTTTCTCTTTATTCAAATCTAATGAACACATAGAAATGAGAAATTTATATCTTATAGACGAGCTCACCCATAATAGGGGCTCATGCTGAAATTTCCTGTGCGGATTTATTTTCCACATAGGGTCATGGGAGAAATACCCATTGATATGTCTGGACCTAAGGGTGAACATAAGGTGTCATGAGTCCTGATGTTTTAACTAAAGGATAACCAGTTCAGGATGTATTAACATGCCCAAAAAGTTAGTAGAAAGGAAATCACAAATCATGGATATTAGGTCTATGGGATGGGAAGAAATGATATGGGTCTTAGAGGCCACTGAGCATACAGAAGAATGAAAATACCACCCATAGGATGAATTTTCCTTTGGTTTATAGGACTTTTTTAGGGAATGATATGATGAGCTACCATGGAATATAGTACATAGTCAATCCAATGTGTCCACAAGACCCAACCCCTACAAGTCCGATGGCCAAGGAGGTTTATGAAGAATCAAAATTGCACAAATCATGATGTTTGATGGACTCAAAGAATCTGCTGAACATATTTGAAACATTAATGCTAGGGTTACACATAGAATTGGGAACCAACCTATGTAAATCATAATCATACATAGGGTGGGGCATTGGGATTCCTTTTTTGGTTCTAGATCCGAGTTTAAAGATTCAGTTTCCCTCTCCCTTCATATGTTTGGTCTATACAATGGGAGATGGAATCTTGGCTATAATTGTATCCCCTCTAGGGATGGTTGAGCTCAAAATTTATTATCTCTAAGTCACTACAAATCCTATGTGGAGAAGAATCTAACCGCATGTAGTTCTTGAAATTTTGCGGCCTGCATATGCTTGGTCTGTACACTGGTAAGGGGTATCTTTTTAATATTTTATTTTTCTTAAGAAGTGTCTTTCCCAAGGATCTACCATCCAAGAATTCCTAACTATCATGTATATTCCAGAGTCTATATAGGTATGGTTCTTGGTGTACCTTTAAGTTTAACGTCATGTATTTATGACTTTGATGATGCACCACTATTTCATGGGGAATTCCACTACCGAGGCTTATAATCCCACGTGATTTGTTCTTAGTGTAAGAAATAGGAGGCAAAAATAGTAAAACCCCCACCAAGGGATGAGATAGTCATGGAAATTGGAATATTATAATTAGAGTGATGCTATGTAGTCTAACGTCGTACATTAAGTAAACATTATCATATAGTTTAAAGTCATATGATTGGGAAAATCTCAATTATGTTTAATATCATATAGACAAGATGTGGATGCAATGTATTTTATTGTCATGCAGTGAAAAAATTAATGACATGATTTTAAATGGGTATAATGGATTTCCCATGATATGGTCCTCCAAATGGAGCCTGAATAGGAGTTCTCTATTTTGACTTATGGAGGTTGCATTTTTATGTGATCTGTAGTGGGGTTTGGATCACATGATTTGAGCTCAGGCATAACTACATGTCATATCAGTGTAGGAATAAAGGTGAGCATAGTTCTTTAAAAGAGATTCCCCCTTTGTATGTATGGCTTGTACAAAAGGGGGATGTGTATTTTTATTACATTGTGGTGGCTGAACCAAGATAATGGTATGACTGTCTGTACCCATATAGTGAGTATATTAATTGATAAATACATAATTTTGGATATACCAAGTAGTTTAACATCATGTGACAAGGATTTTGACATCTCGATGTGAGTGGAGACAAATGATACCGATCCCTATAGATTGATGTTTTTTGGAAAGGAAATTTACTTCATATTTTAACATCATGTTTTTGGGAAACATTTTCAAAGAATTCATGAGAAAATATAGGTTTATCGGGAAAGGATTTTCTAAATACCTCAAAAATGATAGATGAGAAAATTTAAACCATGACTCCAGGATCTCCCGGATTAGGATAAATGATTTGTGGATTAGGATTCTGTGACAATATAAAAGTAGGAAAAGACTTTAATTAGGAAAAATTTCACTTCGGTTGACATTTATTTCTTGTGGGAATCATAGACAGAGCCACTAAGGATCATGTAAATATTAAAAAAAAGTGTCCTTATGAAATTGATATTCCATTTCTGATGGCCACTGATGATCATGGGGATCTGAGATTGTTCAGGGAATAGAGTTCGGTAGACAGAATAGAGATATTCGGTTATGCATGAAATTTCTTTTCCACGAGTGTTTGTGAAATGTCGATTCCCCTACATAGACCTAACACTCATATAGGGGGGATGATATTGAAAAAATACCTTATGTAGAAATCATGATTTAGGATCTCCCAAATGAATATTCATTTATTTTAAGGAGATTGGGATCATTTGTCACCTTTTCATTTTATGAGTCAAGATGTGAGTTATGATATTTTTATGTCACAAAATATCTTATATAAATAAGATTCGGGCCATGAGTATTTATAGAAATAGGTCTCCAGGCATATTCTTGGTCTGTACACTAGAAGAGGATAATTCATTTTTTACATCAGTTGGACCATGATTTGGGATTTGAGCATCACTAGGTATCCGGTGAGAGTTGAAATCAATACAAACATATCTCTAGAGGTATAATATAGTTTATCGTCTTGCGGATTGGACATTGGATTCCCAAATATAGAAGAAAGGACACTATCATGCCATTAATGGTTGTTCCACTAAGACCATGGATACCATACAGAATGATATTCCTTAACCATGTGGGGAACTCCCAACCAAACCCCTATGCCCACTTGAGTTGTGCTCAATATGAGAATGAATGGGAATTAGAGGGGTATATAGGCACATGGGTTATAACGCAATGAAGAGCATGGATGTTTTACTTTTTGTTATTTTATTATATATGGGCCTGCATTTGGAGATCAGGGTGCGACTATGTCCCATTTTGGGGATTATAATTGGGTGTAGTTCTACGATTTTCCCCTATACAGGTCGAACCCATTCTTAGGAGGGAATGTTTTTGGGGATTTCTAATTTAAAATGATGTATAATCTGGGCGTCAATATGTATCATGTGAGGGCATGAATCAAAACACATGATTTTCATTGAGAAAATCCATGTACAGGTATAACCGATGCACAAATTTGTGGGTAGGTTAAATCATTCATTTTATGTGATTGGTTTGTCATATACCTCTACACTATATTTGTGTAATGGAAATTGATACTACCATTCCCAAGATCACGTGATCTAAGATCCGTGTGACAAAATATGGAATAGAAGAGGCTTAATTTTTAGTATAGAGGTAGTGAAGGGTACAATATATGCATTTTTTTCATGCGGTGGAAATTCCAAGACTTAGGGTCAAATAATCTCTATGTATCCCATTAAAAAGTGGTAATGATGCCATTGGTAGTTCTGTGAATACTCCATACTTTATTGATATAGTCCATACACAAAGAGGGGGAATTAATTTGGTGGGGGGGGCTTGAGACATAGAGTCTAGGCATCGCTATATATCCTATGACTATAGGAATCAAGCCACATGTAGTTATGGTATAAATGAGTTCCCATGTGGAATTGAATATGACATATGATAAGGGGAACTTTATGTTTCTCCTTCACATATAAGACTTGTGTGTGATGAATCATTGGTCGGGACCCAATGATTTCCCTATTTTTTTAAATCATATAGTGAAGATGGGGATTATAGGATGTTTAACATCATACAGTGTGGTCACATATGGAACTATGTAGTTTAACAACTTAAAACTAAGGTGATTTGGCCAGGCAGTTAAATGTCATGGAGTCAAGAAAATGATCACCTAACATGAAGGGAAGGCGTGTTGCATCTAGTAGATTAATTTCTTTCTATAAAGACTTTTTTTATTTAGTTTAATGTCAAACAATCATGACTATTTACTATTTAGTTTAACATCATGCAGTTATGATGATGATGCTAATCGTCTTTATATCATATAGCATAGATTCATATGGAGCTATGAATATTAAAATTATACATATATGAGGAAGTTAATATTATTCCACAATGAATTTACTCAGGAAAATTGCATTGGTGGGTGTTGTAGTATGTTTTCCATCCATTTAAATCAGTGAATATTATCAATTGGGGTAGTCCCTGTGTATAATGTATGGTCCTTCCAATTTCGGTTCCAATTTTTGATGTTTCTTTCTGAGTATCACTAGAATTCTAGGGACAAATTCCATTTCAAATTTAATGAATTAATGAAGGATATACTTTTTGTTGACTTTTCATGAAATCCGGTTTTGATAAACATCTATATGGAGCTAGGTGTGTAGTCTTTTCTCATCCAATCATTTCAACTCATCCAGTCATTTCTGGGAGTTCCCATCTACGGATAGCTGATCTAAGATGGAAACATAGAGCAAGGGTAGTTTCACCTCAATAGGTAGAACCACTCATATCCCATATACCAATTAATACAGTGTTTCTTGAGTGGTGTTATGAGTCATGGTCTGATATCCGAAAGAGCATGGAGGATATTTTCAATCCATGATTTATTTTTGGTGTCTACAATCTTTTGAAGTATGTTGGACATAGTCTTCATGAAAGCCACATTATATCCATTTTTATTGCGTGGTAGGTGATGAATTCTTGGTTTTTATAGCATACTCATAATTGAATTTCTTTAATTAGGCAGAGCAAAAAATTGTGTCGTTTTCAATTAGTATTTTATGGGGGAAACAAAATATGGTGATGATGCTGGATTTCCAATAGATGATTATGGTTCTTAATATGACCTCCTTGAAGAGACATCTTTTTCAAATTTTCAAAAGAAGTCGGTCTAATTAAAATTTTCCCAGAAATTCTTTGTCATAGAACATGTATAGAGTAACACGATATCCATTGACAACATGAAAAATTGATAGGAGTACTTGGATGTGTGTTGTAACTCTAGAGGCTGGTGGATGAAATTTGAATGAACATGAAAGTAGGGGACCTGTTTTTTTAATGTGGCACAATCCTACACCTTAGTGAGACAATTGTACTAAAACCTTCTAATTTGATAGGTGATGTTGGATCCTGATTGATGTACACCACATGCTCCGGCATGGTCTTTATTCAGGACAACAATAGTCTATTCTCCATCGATCCATCTGAAAAGGATCCCACCAAGGTACCAATTATAAATGAACTTTATCCAATTGGTGATAATGTACAAAATGATGTTGATTTACTATCTTTGTATTTTCTCCCTTATAGTCCAATGTGGTTAGAGTTCTCCCTTTTTACGGTAATTTAGGATGAGATTCATTTATTTAGTGGTGGAACAATATTTCATGGTGAGAGGGATAATATAATTTATTTCTTAAATCATGGTAAGGATGAATTTTAAGACCATACAATAATGGGAAATAATGATGAATATCTATTCTTGGTATAGGTTATCAAGAGTTCTGGAAGCATTTTCAAATGCAACTGCTTGCGCATTTTTCAACCATGCGACCTGATTTAATGTATGTCCCAAATGAAATTCCACCATTAGAAACAATATGTGATTAATAAAGGGTATTTTATATTTTTTCTTAATAGAATAGTAACATTTTACTTCCTTGATGTCCAATTTTCAGTCAACTTTTATCTTTATTTGCTCCACTTGCACATGAAGTACATGATCTAGGATTGCGATGAGAACTTAATACCCAACATCATTGTTTGTACACCACTCTGAAAATAGGAATGATTATAGAATAACTGCCTTTTTGATGATATATTTATGAATCCATGCCCAAATTTTTTGTGCCTGATGCATTCCATTACTTTTCCTATCAGAAATCTGGACCCACCATCGATGTGAATTTCCCAGGTTTGGGATTCTTCTTGCATAGAGAAAACCTATTCATAGGGTAATTACGCATCCAGTATAGTAATATCTATTGTTGGATGTTCTTCCTGGTAATATGATATCACATAACCATTGATATCATTTTTTAGTATGAAATATATTTCAAACTTCTATTGGATGACCTCCCATCATGATATGTATCCTGTAAAAATTGGATGATTGTGGATATATTTTACCAGGTTTCTATGAGAGACTTAATAGACCATGTGGTACTACAAATTATTCCTCAATATCTAGACTAAAATGATAATGTTAAGGAAGATCTGTTAAAAATATTAATAACGTGTGTCAACATCGATCATGGACCCTTAGTGATAATAAAGGGTTTTCTCGCTACTTGATTCATTAATTTGGTCAAGGAAGGTGCCAAGTGAAAATTCAAAATACTTCACATATTGAATTAGTGGTGTTCCTTCAATAGGATGAATTATCACTAAAATACATTAAGATTTATTTTTTAATAATTTCAAATTATTTATAATAATCACAGGTCCATTAATATTTGATTCCATTTTTCATTATCATGGTGAAGGGAAAACATTTTCCAGCAAGGGGGGATTTGAAGAGCCGAATATCAGACAAATGACTTGAATTTCCTCTCAAATCAGTGAGGATGTGAGGAGGTGACATGACAAGGATGTCCCTTGTATTCTCAAGGTTGACTTATGTGCCATGATGTCTTTTGATGAGCCTATGTAATTTCCTTGAGGTTACACCAAAACCATATTTTAAGGGGTTCATTTTCAAACTATGTTGTCACAATTTGTTTAAGTCTATTTCAAGATTTGATAGTTGGTATGAGCGCTATCATGACTTTACCACCAATTCATACACATATCATTCAATGAAATTTTACAGGAAGGGTTTGAAAATGCTAGAAATCGCACGTAAATATGTGGAAGCAACATTTTTCGACCCAATGGGGATAACACTATAGCAGAGTACTCCCTAGGGGGCCTAAAGGCAGTTACCTCTTCATCTTCTTAGTATTATTGGGCAGTTCTGGTTCAGGTCCCTGAAATCAATGAAGAAATTGATATAACCATTCACGTTACTAATGGGAACTAATTATAAAGAAATATATGATATTGAACAATCCAAATGATGTTTTACCCAATGATATTTTAAACTTCATACTCTATTTTGGCAGCATTTTTTGGGTGTATCCATCTCATGAGCTTCTTACAGCCACCATGTTCTTCCGGTAGGCCTAGGTGTAGAGTGGCCACCTTATGATTAAGGCCTGTAATTTCTTTATTGTTAAATGTGAAAACATCCTTATTATTAATTTAGAAGGAGGTGTATAAATATTATTCATTTTAAACCCATGGACGTACTAATCAGAGTGGTTCATGTGTGTTATTTATTACACATATTAATTTCTCTATGATCTTCCATGGAGGTAGAGACACCCACCTTGAATAATAGAGGGTAATCATTAATGTATTCGTATTCCCCCTATATTTCATACTATTAATCTTCCTCTACTTTCTATGGGGTCACAATTATTGTGATGAGCTCTTAAGTGTTGATACAAGAGAAACAATGTTGGAAATCAGAGGTCGAAGCGAATTAATCTTGCCTAACTGACAGTAAGGAATTTTTTAATGAGGTTGGATTGAGGGGTTTAAAGGTTATTTTTTCATATTCTACCTCAATGGGTGAGTCATGTAATTTCTAGTGATATGGAGATAGTTCGGGGGAAATTTATCAAACCATTCATCATCGTCTTGGGGATCAATGGATTTTACAACACTATCAGGCTCTATATCCATCACTAAAATCATAAGGGAAATAGGAAATGCTTCTAAATATGGACTTCTGCACTTGTTTAGATTGATGGAAGTACATATTACTCACCGAGCTACTTGAAGGTGTCTATGGGAACCATTTCTAAACCATTTTGAGTGCAAACCAATCAATTCCATCGAATGAGGGTTTCTTCCCATTCCGGTCATAGAACTCTTCATTAATAGAGTGTGGCTAGTAGGAATCAAATGGGGATTCATCCGCAATAAATGTACCATTCTATTGATTAATGAAATATTTTATGAACTGATGGTATGATGATGAAATTCCCATGTGATGATGTAGCCATTTACTTCCTAGAAAACATTAATACCCATGATTTGATTGACTACCTAGAATTATGAGTGGGTTGTGATGTTTACAAACTAGTTTTTAGGTTGATTTTTCCCAACATCTTCTGATCAAAATTGTGATATTCCAACAGGGTTGTGGTTTTGGGTGTCAAAAAATCTTTAGTTGAAACCAGTTGATAAAGTGTCAATGGTGGGATGATAATAAATCTTGATCCATTATCAATGATGAATTTTCTAGCATAGAAATCATTTATCCATCCAGACACATATAAGGGATTGATGTGTCCCTTCATAATGGAAAATTCATCTCAATCTGTGAAGGAGAAAATTGTGTGGAATAATATAGGATTGGTCTCTATACGATAGACATTAGAGGAATCCACTTAAACCTGAATCTCATTGGGGATTAGTAATGATTCAATGAGTGCTTCCTTAATATTTCCTGACTAATTTATTGCATAAATTATTGACGGATTTAATAGTACCTATGATAAATGCTTTAGAATATCTTATTTCTATTCTAATGGCATGTACTTCCTAACTTAGGGATTCTCTTCCATAGGTGCTTTAGGTTATTGAGCCTTGGATGAAGATGGCCTAGATCCTAGGACAGGTGCCGGTGAGGCTTCCTTAATTGGTGACTTTGGTAGAGATGGTCTTCTAAATTTTCATAGAAGACTATATATATGCTCCTATTCTGATTGAAACTCCTAGATGATCAGAACGTAGTAGATTATGGATGGGAAATGAGAGTTTCTCTATCCATGTTTGGTTCATTGAAGGGTTCTTTGACCAGTTTTGGAAATGTTTAAAATTTGATACGGGGATTAACCATAAGCTTGATTTCTGCAATGGTTGTGTCTTCTTTGGCTCCAGTGACCACTTCACCCAGCTCCTCAATTGTGTGTGGGGGAACACTATATCATAACCATGTTCACAATAGAAGAATGGGTTCATTATAAGAATGACAATATTATAGGTGAATATAAGTTCCTCATATGATGATGATTATACTCGATTTAATTCTTCCAGTGGTGTCATTTTGTAGGGTGGCACTAGTTTACTCAGATTTATTGTCCATAGATCTATAAGAGTCGAATACAATTTTTTCCTTGCTATAGAATCATATTTATGCACTTTGTCTTTGACTTTATGGTAGTAATGGTTTTTGGATGGTCGACCATTGGGGGATTGTTGGAAAAGAAGCCAGTTATGTAGCATTAACATCTATTGGGGTAAACTTTAGTTTCTTCAACAATTCTTGGATTATAGCAGGAGATTATTTGATTGGTAATTAAGTCATAGAACAATCGAACTTATATTAATTGTTCACTATTACCATTTTCAAATCTCTTTATTTATCTGGGTTAGTGTTGGAAACATATGCCACATCAGATGGATATCATCCTAGCTTGACACTCGCTGAATATATCATTATTTTATGGAGGTATTTGAAGACTCGACAGTCATGAATTTTTGTGTCCTAGTTTTAAGCAGACAGGACAATAATATGGTCTATCCTCGAGACCTAATTCATCGTCCCTCTTCAAATTGGGAAGATGATGAAAGTTCCAATTCAGGATTATTACAATGTTGTCGCACACTAGATCATCATGGAATGAGTAAATTTTTTTTCTACGTTCCTCTAATTGACATTTATGATTTCCAGATAACTCATCATGGTCAATCATGGATGGTTATTAATTTTTAGGGGTCCTGCACTGTTCTATAGGGTATATAAGGCTAGATCCAGTGCAAACGGTGGCGTAACATAGTAAATGTCACTTAAACTATTCCCAATATTTATCCTATGGTGGATGGGGGCACTCAGGCCTTGAAGATAGTCCATTTTTGGAATTTACTTTTCTTTCGTCGATGGTAGAGAAATAAAGAAATCCACATGGTTATTTTAACCGCATAATTGGGATTCCAAATCCTTGTGGATATTGTTGACACACATTGAGAGCGTCTCATAATTGGGTGGTGGTTGGTTCAAAGAGTAGGTAACACCATTCCATATAGAAATGATGGTAGAAACTCTTTCATTTTTTCACTATTTGGAGTTCAGGAGGTCACTAACTATAGTTTTGGGAAACATGGAACTGAATTTGAACAGGAACTGGAATATTAGATCCTTAGACCATATTATTGAGTGTGGTAGAAAAATATTGTACCATATAATGTATGAAACATGTAGGGTTCACACGAAGAATCTGAGATTTACTTCCTCTTCTTGTTTTGGGGTTCCCATAATGGGATCGCTGTAGGACGGGTAGTGCATCAGATGATTCTCTAGGACCACTGTGCCATTGTGCACTGGGAAAATAAGGTTCCTAAAATTTGGAGGCTGTGGGACATTGCTCAACTAGTTTGGGTAAGGTTTCTTTTCTAACAGTACCGGAGTGCGCAACTATCTCATGGATTCCATTCGAGCTGCCAAAGGCTTGATGGTGTTCAAGAGGCCTTGATATGTGTCTTGTTGAATCAGATTATGAATGGGTATAACAAGGGACATGAGTGGACATGCCATTTCTACTGGTATCTAGATTGAATACCTTTTAAGGGGTATCCTTTCTGGATTTTCCTATATTTGTTCTAGTTATTCCCTTAATGGAGGGAAATCCTTATATCATTTTTTATTGGGTTTCGTTAGACAGATGGTCATGATGTTGTCCTGGATGATATGTTCGGCCATACTTTATTTTTCGAGATAAGACCATGTGGAAGAGGCACACCTACTCTACGTGTATGTTAAAGAACTTCCACATGAACATATCTGATAGGGTTTATTTCGTGGATCCTCTCAACATTGATTTTCCTCTACACTTTAATTTCATCCTCCTAACTAGATAATCTCACATTAGGTGTATGATAATTGTTATCAATTGGGTGGGTGAGTTGTATGCATCATTTTTTTGTTCTTCATGTTTTTGGGGATTCATAGGGGATGTAGTGAAGGATTGACAGAGGGAGAGATGAAATTTAGGGTGACCCTCTGGTTCTTGGTATGCACAGTTCTAGGATCCATGCTAATAATATCCCGGGGTAACCATTCCCTCCTTGTTTATCTTCATTTCCATCATTCCTGGTGTTTTCAGTAAGGTCGACATGCACAACATTCCCTGGGGCATGACACATTTTGGGTTCTACTACAGCTTCCAAATAGTATGAGGGAAAATTTTAACCTTTGTTGGGTTTTCTCCTTCAATAATGAGATCCTCTTCAGGTACCTTGGAAAATTATGACTTGGAGGGAACCAACATATGACACTCATGTACACCTCTATTGCTGGTGAAATGATTCCTGAGATGGGATGGTATGTGTGACCACTCTATTCACCATTATCCTAAGATAGGATAAGATTTATGTTCGTTGGGTGGGTGGTGGATATAAAAATTCCTCTAGCCCTATAGGATGTGGTTGATCCCGTACTACGGTGGTAGCTATTTCTATTTCCACTTTTTGATCACTTTCATTCCAATTCTAGGGTGAACTAGATGAGATATTAGTTCTACACATGACTTATTTGATTATAAGGACATGGAAACTACTTGTTAATTTTATTCCCTTATTCGAGAATCCTGAAACATGTTCTTAGTTTCCAACATTAGAATTTCTTCAATGGCTCGTTCTCATCAGGAAGGATTCTTATGGTACTAACTTAAGATAATTTCTTCTTGAGAATGATTCCTTTCCTAAAAAGGGATTTAATTAGATAAATGTATCATAATAATGACATTATAGGATTTCATTTACAATATTTTATTCTATATGGGATGTGGAATGAACTGAAATTCCTCGTGTTCTCCCCATCATTAGATATGAACACCAGATGGAGAATTTCTGACAAGGCAACACAACTTCTTAAATGAGTAGATTCATACAAGTTGCGGATATTTCTTTGGCCTCTGAGATCGTGGCCGACAAGAATATTAAAGAGCATATAGGTTGATTTGATGGATTTTCTCTCGTAATACATTAAAATTGTATACATAGCCTTCATAGGGAAAACAATTTTCTTTTAGATTTCAGTGAGTTGTCAAGATGTTGAGATGAATGTTTTGTATGAATACCTTGCCCAAATCCCTCGGTATGTCAAACTAAGAAGTGGTTTTGGATGAAAACATAATCGTTGTGTTTTCTATAAGAAATTTTCTTATCACAAGAAACATATAATTTTGTTCTTCTATGAGGTCTTCATCTACACAATGTTCCCAACATGGATTCATTGTGATGATTTCATCATATGTAGCTAGTCCAGAAGGTATTTCATTAATATATGAATGATGTGGAGGTGGTTAAAAGGACTAATGTGAACAAAATCCATCTTTTGGATGGAAAAGGTTGTCTCATTTTATTGAAAAAGATTCTATCTAATCTGATCATATCCTTTACGCACCTCATAATATGGGGGCATTCTCGTATTTGATCCCGCTAGAGGAGGAACCACTTTTCATTTTGAATTTTGGCTAGGAGGGGAACATCAATGTCGATGATTTCATGTAAAGGAATACCATCGTAGATCAGTTTCATTCCATAGGGATATTTTCTACAGAGTATTCCATGGGGATGACCTTCAGGGAAGACCACAATAAGGGGATGACCTTCTTGCTTTTTGTTTTCATTGTGGGGATTACCATGATGATAAATTCCATCATGGAAAGGACAACCAATGATATCTTGAGATCAAGCTGATGAAATAATATATACAGTGTGAATATTATGTAGTACTTTCATGATTTTTTAAAATGAGGGGAGGAAATTGTCATTTCACAATGTCATTTTTGGGAGGGACTATTCATTAACTATCATCATGGAAAGTGCCACCATCATAGCATGACGTCATATGGTAAGGGGAATTTCTATTGTGTATTCCCTGTGGAGGACCATCAGTGAGGATGAACCCCAGTAGAGGACCCTCTTTGTATTCAATATTTTGGTCATGGAGAGGGATACCATGCCACTCATTCAGAGATTGGATCTCATGATCAATTGTTTCTTTCCCATGATGTAAGACCTTGTGGGTGCTCTATGGAGTACCTTTAGAGTTGCTGAGAACAAAATTATGGGGAGGACCTTCACTAATACTACACCCACTTCCATAATTTTTTAATGAAATGATAGTACCCTCACACTCTATTGGTAAATGTTTTATGGTATCAAGAAATCTAGATTCTAGATGGGAAGGATCATGAATGATCTCTTCAATTTATAGTTTCCTTTGGTGAATTTAATTTTTGGGAAAACTCATGAAATGCATTTGGATTTCCTAATATTATTAGTGACCTTATTTTATGTTTTTCTTGAATGGTTCCCATGATGATATCGGCATATACCGATGGACATTATGAGTTCTGTCAGAGACATATGTATTCCATGGAGAAGCCACCATGTTTGACATGTGTCTCACTATTGGAATGAGTATTTGTTTCCTGATATGATAGTCCTTTTATCAATATAATATAGTCATTGAATCTCCCAAATAGGGAAAAGGATGAATTTCTTCTCTAGAGTGAACACCTTATTTCGTGGATTAATCACCCCACATGGGCAGACAGGGTTGTGTTCCCGAATACATGGTTTTTCTGCACATGAAATTACATCTTGACAAGTCTGAGGGATATGTTCTAGAATATATATCTAATATCACATCATTTATAGGACGTGTTGAGATATCTATTTGGATGGAACATGATTAAATTCCCTTTCAAATGTCAGAGATGAATTGTTTTCCTTCTCAGGTCCTCCATGTGTTTCATATGGGAATTAGAAGTTCTCCTATGTTGGGTCATAGGAAATTGTATACCTTTATTCTATATTTAGGATCCATTTGATTTTTTATATGGTTATCATCATGTTATTATGATGGTATTTTTATTTGTGAGCATTAAGTTGTATCTTCTCGTTTGACGATTTTTTTTTCTCACGAGTTAGATATGCATCCTTAGGAATTCCGCACTGGTTAGATTTTCTTGCCACTATCTTTGACAGGTGGGATTCCATTTGATAGGAAGGAACTTTCATATGCTCTTTTACTGCAACAATATATGACTTGTTGGATTGATTTGTGGAGGTTAGAATTTTACTCTTCCCTTTCTTGATTTCCACAATATTTGACTAGTGGTCATGAAATGAGGGGGAAAGAATTTGACTTTTCCCATTATTGATTACCAAAGTATTTTATTAGTGGAATTCATATTAATTGGTATGGATGAACCTATTCTTCTATTTAGACGCCCAATTTAGATGATGCAATTGGTATTAATTATCATGATTTTGACCCTACACATATTTGATTTCCATCGTATTTTACTAGTGGGATTCATGTGGACTCACAGTGTTGTGAAAATGACCATAGTTGGCCACCCTATTTTGATGATGAGCTCATTGGGAATTGGAATACATTTTCATCCACCTAAAACCTCCAGCTCTATTTTTGTTGTTGGACCAGAGGGCCTAGGTGTGAATTTGCATCTACACATAAGGTCCAACTATATATCCATACTGGGCTTCAAAAGAGGTGGTCGGATTGTATACCTTCATATATTATGAATCTATGATTTTATAGTGGATCTCCTCCAAAAGAACCACGGTGATGACCTTCTATTGATCATATTTTCATCTCCCTTAGTGGAAGTCCTAAGGGGCCTGTGTTTGTTGGATATTAGCATGGGACCACAATTTGATATTCAATTCAAAACCAGTAAATTAGGTTGTACGTTTTTTATGGAGACATATTTCATTTAAGGAATTCGATCTTGAACCATGTAAATTAGGTATGATGTCATTGATGACATCATAATCTACCTCCATGAGATATGTTATGTACTATTTGTCACATTCGATGGATAATCTCCCAAAATGGTTGAGGATGAAAAGTGGAGCCGCCTGACTCTATGCCATTAGCAGCAGCTGGTTGTGTAGTTATAAGGGCTTTATGCTCTATAGGGATTACCTTACTTACACTTTGGTTGGGACAATACGGTTATTATTGTACACTCTTATCAATGGATTTGAAACCCAATTTTGAAGACACTGGGTGAGAAATGGATTCATGATCTTTTTTTAGTACCCTACAGATGCATTGATTATCATGTATGTATGCGAGCACTTTGAGGGTTCCATTGGATTGAAGGTCTCTATATAATCAACCCTCAATATATGAAACATGTAAATCTAACAAAACCCTGACAAAGTACCATCTCCTGACCACAAGCGTTTTTGATAATATTGATTGTCTATATTCTTTTTAAATATGAAAGAGGCTTGAGGATAGGTAACTCATCACCTTGTTAATGGAATGAGACCAGGTTCACCATTTTGGCTTCTACCTGAGGTGGCATCATAGGGGTAAAATGGCCAAATAGATAAAAACTAATTACATGATATTGTATAGAGTGTCACATTTGTTACAACATCCTCAGATGGTCTCCAATGATTTTATTTCCAGATCTAGAAACACCCATCAACATTTCTATCTATGATTCATTGACCCTATTTCTAATGGATGATGCTCTCTAGATGATGATTTTTCCAACAACCCTTAAGGACACACCTTGGTAGTGATGATGGGAACTCAGGCTCATCATACCCTTTGGGGGGTTGATTGATTATTCTCGCACTCCCGTAAGGATTTGTGAAATACTTATATGTTCATAAACCCTTGTTTCATTCCCATGAATTTTTTAACGAAATACCCATGGCATATAAGATCTATAATAAATATACACGGGTCTATAATCATCTATATTTATATGTGGTTTTCCATCAAAAAATAAAATTTGTATGCTGGGGTTCGTCTACAATGCTATCATTTAGGGGAAACATTAGGGATTCCATTGTCATTTATCAAGACAGTTATGGTTTAAGCCATGTGATGAGGCACTCTGTAGATTATCATCATCTAGGGTCTGATAATTGATTAGAATACAAGATCTAACCAATGAAATGGGTAACCTACATATCCACATGAAAGTGATTATATCCCACATAGTTCGGTGACACATAATTGGACACATCACCATTTAAGGTCGTGCGACAAGGACCCATCCATGTAGTTTGATATCATGTGTCAAAGAAATCTAGGTATAATGTGCCTTGTCAATATTTGCTGTGAGAATTACACAAAGGAAGTCCAATATACCTAGAAGTGATGGAGCCTTTCAGGTGAAGGTGATTGTACTACGGATACGACCTAGAAAACATTAAGGAATGTTTTGATGTAGGGTTCAAACCTTAGGGAGGCTTCCTACATGTCCAAGTTGGTTAGGAATAATTTCCCACATAGTTTGGTTAGATGGAACTTATGCATGGAAGCTATGCATAAAAGAGGCATTATGTGGGTATTATATCGGTGGAGAAGGCTCTTTTGGAATCCATGATGGAACGTAAAACATAAAGGAGGGCTTGAATAATTTGGAGTAAGGATGGGGGTTAATCATTTCGATAGATACTCTTTGAGGTAACATGAGTTTATTGGGTATCAAAAATTCTAGGAGGCCCATTTAAGTTGAGCTCTGACATTATATAGGCATCCTATGTACCATGGTTGGATAAATAATCAGAGATCTCGCAGTTCATTGAATTTGGGGCTTACATCTAGTAGGAGGCCAATTTGTGGGTGTTGAATTTCTCATTTAATATATGAGATGACATGGAGCTCGAGCCTCATGATGAATTCCTATGAATCACAGTAATGAAGGGAATCAAAGTTCACATAGTTAATTGATGGGTAGATTGTTCAGATGGTGTGATCATCACTAGCCTCTAAGCCGACACGAGTCTAGCTCGGTTTGAGAATCAACATGATACAGAAGATTCAACATGTTGCTAATAATTTCATCTCATATAATCGAACATGATGAGAAAATAATAGAAGAGGCCAGGAAGAAATAATCCACTCCTATGATTATAGGGTATTACTCTAGGTGGGATGCCCTTATATCAGTTTGTAAAAATAGGTGACTCTTCATTTCCCATAAAAAGGAAAAACCCGCCTGATTTTCAGTATTTATTAGGCTCTAAAATTTTTTAAAATCTATTGACTACCCCTAATCCATATAATGGGGAGGTTCATGTTCGTTCCAAATTTTTCACCCCTGATTACCATGTGAATGTAAACTTATGGATATTTCAGGGGTCCGCACCATTATAGGGATTACCTGCATGAATTTTCTTACCATATGTATGTAAAAATATAAGGGCAGACTCATACGCCCTGTGGTTTTATCATATGGGTCTAGTGGATTTGGAAGATGATTTGGCCAAGTTCCATTGGACAAGTTTATAGAGGGCCTACTATTGATGTGTCAAAAAATGAAGGAAATAGTTGGAGTTAGAGGGAGGAACATCTAAGAATAACCTATTCCCCATATAATTTTCTCATGCGGGGTGGTGTTTCCCTCGAATAGAATATTCCTATGCAGGTGGGGGATTTGACGACATAACATGATTGTACGCTGACCTAGATATGGTTCGCATACCATTTTTCAACATTGATCAATGTAATAGTCGCATACCATGGTCGTACATGGACTATGTTTCAGAAGCATAGTATTTTTATACATGGTGCTAGGTTCCATCAGTGTTGAGATTTTCTATGTTGTATAGGGTTCCTCCCACATAGTATTTTTCTACATGGGTGCCAATTTTAAGAAGTTAAGGTGTCTGGTTCTTTTAGGAAATTCAAATACGAAGGAATATTGGTTCACATTCATCCAATTATTATTATATTTTCATATTTCTGGGTACAATTCAGGCTATACATACTTGGAATTGTTCATGCATTTGTCAATCAATTACCTCTTAAAGTGCTCTCTTTTTCACTCAAAACATGGTATCATTCTATATCTTCATCTTCTGTTAGGTATGGATCCTCTTAGGATCCTTTTATAGAGGTTAGGTGAGCTATATTGAAGGTTAGAACAACAAAATTTGCAGAATAACAATGAAGAAAATCTCAGACTGCAGATGGCTTGGTCAATATAGTCTTGTGGGGATGCATTTCGCTAAGGTGTAAATCACCACAGCAGTATTGTGAAGGATATTGATAGTGGGGTACCATTTATATCTCCTCATCCTTGAACCATCGGAATCCATAGTTAATAGTGTTCTATAAAAGTTTCTCCACCTCTGTTTTGTGAATGACAATGTTCGTGGGGGGGGGATCGTGCTGCCCACTTCCTTCTATGAAATATTTGATGGTCGTTGGTTTGAGGTGTGAGTTTCTTCACCTCTGTATTGGGAAAAAGAATTTTTTTGGACTAGTTCCATCATCACCCTCCCAAAAACCATTTAGTTCATGGATGGTTTGTGGTGCAGACGGCCATGCCGAGTGGTGGTTCGCAAAGAATATTTTCCTTTCGTAGTTTAATGTTTTGACTTTTCTAATTTTTATATTTTAAATACACTTTTTCAAACCATCAATCGTTTTTTATTTTATTTACAAATTCATGGGAGTATTTCACTTCACATTTCTCAATTTTTCTGGACCCAACATCCATACCAGGTAAAAAGAATATTCCATTCAAATTTGTTTTTAAAAAGAGAAATGAGCCTTGTTTGGAAAATGATAAGAATGTTCATTGTAATTTTTTAAGGAAATAATGGGTAATTATTTCTTAGTAATATGAAATGTGGATATTAAAAATGTTATTATAAACATTATAATAACATATGGATAGAGTTGAAGATTTTTTTCAATTGAATAGTGAAATAAGGTCGATTTTTTTCTCAAAATAATATTTTGGTCTACATAGTACATAAAGAAGGGAAATGAATTTAAAAAATGTATTCTCCATAAAAAATACATTATAATGAAATTAAAAAGTTTATTAAATTATTTATCAAATGATTTCATCATCATAACCGTGATAATAAACAATATCGATAAAAAATAATATTGTCTGAAAAACTGTTACCACTATTGTAAAATTTGAATTTTAATTCCTATAAAGGAAAAAAAATTCAGTAGATATGTATATCCCACAATATTATAGAGAATAAAAATACAATAATTATATAGTAATTAAATACAATTCAAAAAAAACAATTGGAGAATACAGAATATGTCATATCGAAATAAATGTTATATAAAATCTATTACCACTTTTGAAAAGATTGAATCATAAGAATAACTAAAGGGTAACATATAATGAAACATTAAATATAATTAAAATAATATTATTCCTTATTTAAAATTAAAAAAGGGAATTATATACACCCTAAAAAGTAAATTAGTGATGAATATGGTATATTTCTCCTTAAAATAAAAGAGAGATTATAAAAATCTTACCTTAGGTCTTGAGTTTTATTATACTCATTTGAACATTATGTATAATAAATATCATTTCATTATAAATACTTTAATGTAATATTCTCTAATATATATATATATCGAACAATGTTTAATTTACTTATAACCTTTCATTACCCATTTATATTCAATTCATTGTTTAGAACCTATTTTGGGCAATTATTGCTTTGCATTTTTCATGTTTGGTTTGGTTTGGTATTTTAATTCTTATTACATTGATCATGCTATCAATATATATAAATTTTTTTCCACTATATAAATATAATATATATTCATTACATACACATTTATATCCACCAACACATGTTATATATATATAAATAGATTACACCATTCTTAGAGATGGTATGCCATATATATGCATGAATGTTCTTTTGATTTTCTTGAAAGATGGAAAAAATAAAGGTAAATATTTACTATAATTTATAAAAAATTATATTTCATTTATGTTCATTAAATATACCATCATTACCATCTATGTAAAAATAAAAATAAAATTACTTTAGATAACTTTGTGAAGGCAGTAGCCCTCTATTCACATGATTGATGGTTTCATTTCCAATTTTATATATGATGAGATGAATGAATGTTATTATAATGACATTATTGAATCCCAATATAAGAGATATACTTTCATTATATCATTATAATTGATGTACAATTAAATAAGGTGTTAGAAGAAACTAAATGATAAGGCATGGTTAAAGGATATACAATCTCATCAGGGTGAATCTTTCGTTTTATACCTAATTCAATCATAGAATGGTTTTAAAATATATAAACTTCATAGGTCGTGGGTTGATAAGAATGGAATGGTTTTTATAGGAATTAAAATAACCAAAAGGATCTTCAAGTGTGGATGAGAGAGGATATGAAATTTCATTTTTATAAGTAGGGAAAGGAAACCCCATAGTAACTACTTTGAAATTTCCCAAAAGAATCTAAAATGATAATTTAATTATTAAGGAAAAGGATTCCAAATAATCCTATATTTGTGTTTCCAATAGGATAAAGTTTAAATATGGACCAAAATAGGATTTAGACATGTTTTACTATAAAACCTACACTTATCATTTGGTTTTACCTTATATAAACAAGTTTTAACATTAATTAGTGTAGTAAATTTTCACTATTTTTAATTTTCTTTTTGGAACAAAAAATAATTTAAAATTATTAAATTATGTTAAATATTTTTATTTAAATATGTAATCCATTTTTCTAAATTCAATTTACATATGGGGATGAAGTTTATAGGAAATCATAACCGTAAAAGTAACAAAAATAGTTTTCCAAAGAGTTTTTTCAGTGTTATAAAATTTTTTAATATTAATTTCAATATGAAAAATATTCCAATGAAATAAATAGGATTAATAAAAAAATAATTGAACTAATTTTACATTTTAAACAATTTTAAAATAAAATCAATCTTTTTAAATACATTAAATGAAAATATAGTTTTAAATATAAAAGAATTTTTACAATTAATTAGAACATTAATCATTTTAGAATATTCTTAAAAAATTCACCCTATGGTATATTTGACATGATAATTTCTGGAATTATGTTCATTTTCCAATAACTTTTATATTATTTAATGAAATTAGCAACATTATAATCTCAAAAAACGAAACCATTTTTTGAGAAAAAATGTATTTTAGGAATATATAATTACTTTACAAGATTATTTATTTTCATTATTTAATGTATTAATAAATATTTTTAAAATATGATGATTATTATTCATACCACAAAGTTTAACAGTTATGCAATAATGGTCAATATATATAATAATATTAGTATTGTATTTCAGTTTCGTAAAAATTGGTCTTTTGTGATAATGCAAGACATAAAAAATTACATGATATAAAGATTTCATAAATACTTACAGTGTTACAATATACCCTAATTAAAATTAACTCCTCCATAAAAATACCATCACATTGATACAAATAATTGAAGATATACTACCTCATTATATCCTCATGTTCCCATATAGCATCTTAATGTTAGTTATATAGGCACAAAACATTGACTACATGGGTTGTCTTATTTAAAATAACTTTATCACAATGAAATGTAATATAAACTATTTTTCCCTCATATGAAGGATTTATATCCATTGGTATGGTCTCTAGGTTCATTACGTATAATGGATCTCGTATGTACTTCCTCAAGATATATATATTAAACACAATGGATTTGATAGATGTTCAGAGGAAGTGCTAAGTGATATGAAACAATCCCTACTCAATAAATAATCACTAAAGGGTAAATATTAAATGGTATTGTATTTAGTTTCTTCCTAAATCTAATAACCCTATTCCATAGATAAATCCTTTGAAAAACCAATTCACCATAATTGAATCCATATCACAATAACAATTATCTATAATAATTTTCTATCATCATTGATCTATCTTGATGTGATATTGAATCGAAAAAAATTAGTTGTCATTGCCTCAGTTATGTTAGGTACCAATAGATTTATGTCTTCATCTTCAAACCATCATGTTTGAAAAATACACATGTTTCTAGAAATGGATTCCTAGGAATACAGCTGAAGAGTGAATAAAATTCTCGATGGATTTGGATGAAAAGAATATGTTCTTTGAGTCTCCTAACATTATGGCTTCGTATTCTCTTGCACCTTATGTTGCAACATCATTCTGACCTCCTGATATGAGAATCTACTAGGTTCCATCAGTTTTTAGAAACAACAGAAAATCTAATTAGAGGTATTCTTTTTCTATGTTTATTGAAAATTCTTTAAGGGATTTTGATAAGCATATAGAGACACCCTAACTAAGATTTCTCCCTAATTCATAGGAAGGACTGATAGGTGTCAAGTGTTTCACTTCTCATAAAAGTAAATTAGAGAAACATTAGTGTTTCAAAAACTGACGATAGTGTCTACTTTTGTGTGTTTCAAGTCGACTCCCATCTTCTTTAATGATTATGTTAGTATATAAGAGCTTTAAAAATAAATGGTAGTCTCATTGTTATCTTGATATACATTTTTCATTTATATGGAATCCATGAATGATTTTGTAATGTATTTTTCAAGGGGATTCACATATGTGTGGATCTTGGAGATTCACATCAACTTGATAGACTTGGGATAATCAAGTTGAAAGGTAATAGAGCATGGATTCTGTGTGGATTATATTACCTGGTCTACTGAACCCTTTTCATAATCTATCAGTCCTTAAATCCTTAGGAGATGTATTAGGAATGTTTTTGTGCTCGGATGTTGCAACTCAATGCATAAATTCAGAATTGTCTACAATTATCTATGTTGAGTTCGATCATTTAGCTTCCCTTCCATTGGGTTTTATTGTTAGTGGGGGTGAGGTATTCTCCTAGTGCACTTTTCTTTTGAACAATGCACATTTTTTGGGCATTTCTAAAGGCATGGGTACTCGTCAGACATCTACTCTATAGGTGGCTTGTAGATACCAATGTTTGAGTAGAAATAACAAGAATCCCTCATGACCTCCCATTCAGGGAACCCTCTAATGTTAATAAAGGTTTTTTTCGAAGATACATTAATTATGTCACTGGAAACCCCATAGCTCAAAGCGTTGGATCTCCATAATGAATGAAATTTTAATTTAAAATGAAGATCCTCACATGTTCTCTTATATAAAAAATTATTCTATGTAGGTTTTATTTTTTTTATGCACATTTATTGGGTCTTTTTCAATTGGGGTAATCTTTTCTTCAAGAATATTTAGTTATATATAGGGCTATTAAGGTCTTGGATCTAGATCTACTAGATAATCTTCGATTTTCTCCAGGGTTATTAGAGTAAATGGTTCAAAATTGGAAAGTCTCTATTCGAGGAAAACTTATTTTTTTCAGTTCAAGGAAATATTTTAAGTCCCTTAGGATTTCCAGTGGGATTATTACAACCTGATATTTAATGAAATATTTTTCAAATTAATTTAAACAATATTATATTTTAATTTCATGCAATATGAAAAGTAGTCAATTTTATCGCACTAAATTAGGCTTGATTTATACCCAATATGATATAAGTCATGTACTATACACAACATAATGGTTTTATTTCCCTAAAAAGAACACCAAGGTTCATTTACATTACACACAAGACTGATTTTTCATGTTTCCTTGCATAACATGTAAAACCATGATTTGTGGAATAATGAATTATTATTAAAATATTATATAATTGAATAAGACATAACCTAGAAATTAAATTTGTATTTATGAAAAGAGATATCTATATTATGAAAATATATGGTTTATAAAAATATAAAATCAACTCATTTGTTACAAATTTATTAAAAATGAATATGAAAACCGATTGAATATAATGAATATTATTATTATTTTATTCTGAAAATGTTTTTTTTTCAATAATAAATTAAATTAATTATATTTATTATGTGATATTAATGTTATATGTTTAATTGAATATTTAGTATATTTATCCAATATATATTATAGTCTTAAGATGAATAAATGACAATCTTACACATAAAAAATATTTTTTACGGAACTTTTACTGCCTTTTAATGGAGAGCCTATTTTAAATAAAATTTTCAACACATTTATAAATAATTTATGTCAAAATTAAATAAAAATATGATATACAAGGAAAATTTTAATTTACTATGAATTTTGGGTGTTATAATCTGAAGATTCTATATTAATGAATACTGAAAATACTGAATTATAATTCAAAAATTATTTTTATATAATTTATTTATAAGGATAAGTTATATTTTAAATTAATATATAAGTTTAATTAGATAATATATATATATATATATATATTAAAGTTAGGATATTGGAATCAATTTCACATTGAAATTAGATATAAAAAATAAGCATACTTTTGATCATATTTACTTTAAAAACCTATAGTGTTGTCTCATCTATGAGATTAATTTACAATAAATTTATTCTTATTTCACAATTAGAATTGGAAAAAATGGATTCCAAATTTATAATCATAATAATTTATTATTTTTAATAATCTGAAATTAGTTTTTACAAAAAATATTAGTGTATGCTGTTAAAATTAATTACAACGATTAATATGAAATTAATATTAACAAGTGAATAAAAATCAAACTAATGGTCCCAAATGACCTAAAAACATGTAAAAACCAAATTTTAGGGTTAGATTTATGCCATAAACCTTTAATTAGTAATGTTTTTTTTTGGTTTTTGGTGTCTTTTTAATGTTAAAATGTGTGTACACCAGCTTGTTTCCAAAATTTAAAAGTGAGTCCTTTACCGCCCCTATAAAATGCCACCACATATCTCCATTATTCATTCCACTAAAAACACATATTATTGTATGTTATCTTCCCAATAAAATTAATCAATTACCTCCCTTTATAAATTAAGACTCCATTCTGGATGAATGAAATACAAGCATCCCCTTTGGTGAAACCTAAAAGGTGTTACCCATATAAGAGGTAACAAACTTCCTCACGGTCTTTTATCTTGTTTTCATTATCCACCCGTACACTATAATTATTCCATTATTGTAAAAACACACCAGTATAATCAATATAATGAGATTTTTTATTCTATGTTTTCAAACTACACTTACCCACACTTCCATATAATGTGTAACATACTTACAATTTATGTATATGGCGAACCACCTCTTTATAAAACAATGATTGTTTGTTTTCCATTTATCATATTTTTTGGATAGAAATTATAATGCACATTATATTTATATATTATATATTATATATTTATTATATAATTATGATTCATTAATTTCTAAATTATATATACCGTTATAATTTCCATTTTGTTTAAGTAAAAAAATATCTTTTGGGGATGTGTGGACTACCACATCCTTAAAGTGATGTGATTCATTCATGCCATAATTTTAATGAATTGAGGATTTTGTGAGTGAAATTCCATTATATATATGAAATAACAGGTCCAAAATAATTTTATTATATAAATATATACACATTTTTCATTTTCATTATTTATTTCAACAAGATAATAAAACTGAAACATCATTCATTTGTACGTACTACTAACCATCTCCATAAACTATGTATTCCAATTAATAATTATATATTATATAGATTAATATAATAAAAATATAAATAAAGTAAATTTTATTTATATCATGGTTAACTTGTTGGAAATTTTTTTATAATCATAATGAACAATGATATAATAAATTTAGACACATTTTGAAATCATTAAAAATATTACCTGATGTGAAAACCTAGCATTGAATTGTTAATAAGAGGGTAATATAAATTCATAAACAAAAAATATAATATATTATATATAATAATATGGTTTGTTAAATATTTTATAATAAACATATGTTTATTATATAATATTTTTGAATAATTAATAATAGAGTCAAGACATAAGGTAAGGGGATTTCATCTCACATGTTGTTCCCATGAAAGTCATGCCATGTTCGCTGCACCATTCTATTTCATGGTGTATATACTACCAATAAATATATTCAATGAATTAAACACAGAAAATTATTTTTATTTAAATAACCATTTTATGATCTTCTTTCCATGCTGCTTATGTTTCAAAAGATACAAAATTGGTAAAGTAAGTTCTTCTAAAATTACACTCTTTGAGACACATGCTCGGTTGTACCCCTAAAAATTTATATGATTCATATATAATTCGGTTGAAATGTTATATAATAATCTCATTATATTCATTATATTTAATGCTTAATGAAATTTCATATTCTTATATGGGGGTTATGGTTCAAATTTAACATGTGGTAATAGTTTATTGAAATAAACTCATCAGTTTATGATATTATTTATGATTAGGAATCCATTACAGAAATATAATGATCCATCTCCAAAGAACACTCATGTATTATATTATAATATATGTTTTCTGATACATTCATTTAATAGTAAAATTTTCCTCAAATAATTAATTATTATAAATAAGAAAATTTTATTTTGAAAATCAAACATTATTTATCCGTTTGACAAGAAATCCATGTTCTTTAAAAACTGTGATTTATAAAAATAATTTCAAAAATGTTCTACTTGTATCATTTGATTTTAAGATATGAATTTAACCCTATTATATCTTCCCTAAAATGTTTTTATAAATGTTATTCTTGTCATTTTCCAATCAATACATCCTTTAAAACATTTAAGGTATAAAAGAAATGTTCGACAAGTACACACATACCCCCCATCATAACCATCATATCCTTTAAGAATATATTTTATAGTCAAAAGTTTGTTTTTAAAGTATTTTTTTCTTAATAGTAAGGGAATTTTTTGTTTTTAATTTTTTATAATGAAAATGGTTTTGAAAAATGGTTTAGGATTTTGAAATAATCTTTTAAAGATTTTCACAGCTATTTTTTATCCAAAAAATTTAAAAATTATTTTAAGCATAAAAAGGTATTTTAAATATTTCAAACCATCATTAATATGTTTTCAACAAAAATGTCTTAATAACGATTTCATTATTTCTTTATTAATTTTCAAGGAAAATATATTTCAATATTTTTTAAATATTATGTTATATGTTTTTGAGGAAAATGATTTTCAAAATGTTTTCAATATTATATTATAAGTTTTCATGGAAAAGGGTTTTCAAAACATTTTCACAATTTATCTATATGTTTTAAAAGTATTTCAAAATAAATTGTATTAAAAAAATATTCCTGGTTTATTTATACGTCTTTAAAGAATCTATTTTCAGAATGTTCGCCAATATTTCTTTATAAGTGTTTGAAATTTCATTTAAATTAAAATTATTTTTAATGGTTTTATGTTTTAAAAATAATTTTGAAATAAGAAAGGATATTTTCCTCAAAAAATGTTTTCAAAATATCATTCCACATAATTCTCCATATATGATTTTATCTTTTAAAGTTACTCATTCTCTTCTATGAAATAATCCAAATGTTTAATTCATTTTCCATCATTAATGGTTAATGTTATGATGGAATTATACTTATGACACTTGTTTCTTTTCCAGAGATGATATGATTTTGAAACTAGCTTATTCTCATAGGTTACGAATCAACGGAATGATTATGAAACCTATATATTTTCCATAGGTTGTGATGTGATGAAATGTTAATGATACTAATTTCATTTCATGGGTTATGATTTGATTTTTATAGAAACCAATGTCTTTTCATGGGTGATATGATGAATGTTTTGTGTCACATTCATGAATGATTTTTTTATGTGATGGTGGGACCTATATCTCCCACCAATGAATTAGTTAAAACATTTATTTCTCATGAGATAATAATGGGAATAAAGTCTATAGGTTTGATGCTCTATGGTGAGATAAAAAAAACCAATCCCTTACATGTAAATGACTTCGAATGGATATTGGGGTGTGTCTCACATAGTACACGTAGAGTCCTTAAAGATGGAATATAGGGACACCCATTCCACAATATAGAGATTGGGAAACCCAATACACTATGGGAATATTGGGAAATGTATTCCCTAATAAAGAGATTACTACTACATGGGGTGGTGGTGTGTCCTTACATGTTGGTGCAGTTCTCTTCAAGTGCCTTGAAATGTCATATTAATGCATCTTGACTTATAAGGAATGATATCACATGTTTATGTATGCCACAATTTGATTTATTATTCATATTAAACGACTTTATGGAAAATGATCATTACTTTATTATGATTAATATCTTATTCAATTATAATCTTTATAACATGATTCATGTTTATGGTCTATGATATGAAGGATATGATATTCTAATGTTACGATCATAGTCTCGTACCCCTATGGTCATGTTTATGATTACATGTCTCCCTTTTAAACCCTTAATGAGTATCCGATCTCACCAATATTTATGTTTCCTTCCCTAAGTTATTAATTTTTAATTATGATTGCTATGTCTATGAAGGGTTATTGTAATGAATAACGTAGTGGGAGAAAATTTATCAAACATAAATAGAATTGTTTGGATTCCATGTTTCTAAATATACTAAAAAAATTTGTTATTTGGGTGCCTATTTTGGAAATTTTTTAATCATTAGGAAAAAGTTATGTACTACCTATATAAAATAAAATTGAGTTATTATTGTAGGTATCAGAGTAGAGGTTTACTCAACCATTAGAAACATGGATAAGAAAGATGCCTATGTATATTTCTAAGGATATGTCTGTTGATGTCTCCAATAATATGTATAATAATGATTTATTGTTTAGAAAAATGTACATTATTTTTTGTAAAGGATATTGTGAGTTTTTTCCTAGAAATAAATATTTTTCTAGATACTAAAAGTGGATGTGTCTTAGGCATATATGTGCCTAGGAAAAGCAACTCTGTCTTGGTGTTCCAATCCAGACATGGAATAACCTGGTACATGATAATAGGACTTGCTACACAATTTTTTTAACCCCATGGGGGATATGATTTAGAAATTCACAAACTCTTTATGAAAAATCATGATGGATTTGAAAAAGAATATTATTATAAATTTTCAAAGGTCAACATATGGTTTATCCATTAAAAAATTATGTGTCATGATTTAGACATACTATAAGTATTTTTTCACGATTATGTTGTTTTCTACTATGATTTGTGTTGACGCCCTACTATTTATATTTTTATTCAAGGAAGTGAACTGGAATGAACATACTTAACATTTAATGTTTTATGTTTTTAATGTATGGGTATTATAAATATTTATTATCCATGTTGAAATATGATGAAGAGAATCTGGAATGTCATACAAGTATTAGTCATACCCGTGAAGATAAAGAGACTGCAAAGGGCAAGTAATAGATATTTAATGTTCTTCTAGTATTGTTTATGTTACACATAAGATTGATGATTAAATTGAGTATGAGTAAACTTTTTAAATGATTCATATTTCATATTCTAAGAAATGATTATTAAAAAATAAGTTGACGAAGCTTGAATAATGGTTTTAGAATAAACATGGATGAATGATTTTTTTATATTTATGAATTCAATGATTATGTTATAAAAATAATGAAATATATAATTATTATCATAATAATTTTACATTAAGGATTGAAAAGGATATGTTGAAACGTGATGAAGACATTGAATATTGATTTAATGTAAATGTGATATTTTTATTAATGGAAGGTAACCCTTAATGAGATCAATATATAGATAATTTTGTTAACATGGATAAAGAGATGATTGATTTGGATTTGATATTATTTATGATCTATGAAGTGATAAATAATGTTTTGACAAATAGGTCTATGTAATATGTAATTTATGGAATATATCGTGTAATATTTTGAATAATTAGGCATGCATGTTTTCCAAAAAGTTTATGGTAATTCAATTTATTCAGATGTTTCAATATAATATAATATAAGGGTATTCACATGTTTTAATGTAGAGAACAAAATATATATTTTGATATATTGTGGTATAATGTTAAAATGATTTCCTGACATTATTTATAAATCATTGTATATTCTTTCTTTCAAAAGTGTTATTAGGTCAACCATTTATGGAATTTTTAAGTAAAACAATAGATAAATTTGGTATGATTAATTTTTATCTCACCACTAAAGGATTAATACACATTTTATAACGTGATATAACAATTTTTCTTTAATTATAACTGGTGAAAAATGGGAATTAATGTAATGGATCTCAAGATCTCTTAGTACTTCATGAATGAATAATTCACCTTCCATTTTAGAGAATGAGGTGAAGTGGATTAGGGAAAAACAAAGGAATGGGTTTTCCAAAAATCATACAAGTATATATTTTCATGAAAATTCTTCAGGTTTAGGAAAATGGTCAACAAATAAAATTTTGTCCTACTACCTTAATTGTTTTAACTAATGACCTTCTAAATCATTATAGATTTATGAATTTGAGGCCCTAAAATTTTTGTTGATCAATCACATGGTTTATCAATCACATGGTTGGGATTGATGACCTCAATCAATCCCTATGAATATTTATTCTTTTCCAATCAGTTCATGTTCTATCATCCCAAACATGTTCTCTAATGTGGGAAGCTAATTGTGAGTTACTTGGGGAAATTGTTATTTTTTCATATTTATTTTTTTAAAGAATGTTTTACAATTTATTTTTACGATGTAGGTTTTTAGGAAAGGTAATTCCATGTATTAAAAATTAAATAATCCAAATGAATTTTTATGTAGAAATTCATTTTATGGTGGGTAGAATGTAGCACCCCGAGATTTTTTGATTTATTTCAAAATAAATTAAATTAATAATGATCAGTAAGTTATATTAAATTAATTATGATTTGTAAGTTATATTAAATTAATTAGGAGTAGTAAGTTATATTAATTTTATATATTCATTAAGATATTTTTTTATTCATCCAATATATTTGATATGATTATGATAAAAACAAACCCAATTTTATGTATTTAAAACTATATTTTTATTCATGTACTTTTACAAACATTTAATGTAAAACCTATATTAAATAAATTTTTTGAATAATTTGTAAATATTATACATAAAAATAAACTTAATAATTGAAATAACAACATAAAAGCTAGTATAAAATCAATTTATTTTATTTTTGGTAATGTCTCATTTTTTAATTAATAGTAAAAATACTGAATTTTAACCCAAAACTGCATTCGTATATAAATTATTTTTAAGAATAAATTATATTTTGAATTAGTTTCAATGATTAATAATATCTAATATAAATAAATAAATATAGTTTCGGTCATTTTAACCATTTTTACATTGATATTGGTTATAAATACATAAGAAATGTTTGAATATTTTTACTTTAAAAATCTACAGTGCCTTCCCATATGTGGGTTTAATTTTATATTACGTTTTCCAATTTTGTGATTGTAATTTAGAAAAGTGGATTCAATATTTGTAATAAAAATAAATTATAGTATATAATGTGGTCAAAATAATTTTTCTCCCAAATTGATTAGTGATTGCTGTTAAAATTAATTACAATGATTGAGATGAAATTAATCAAATCAAGGGAATAATAATTAATCATAAGGAAAAAATGATCTATACACCTGGAATAAAAATATATTTTATGGAAATATTTCATCCATAAAAATTAAATTATTAATTTTTTTAGGTTTTGGATGACTTTTTTTGGGTAAAAATATTGGTGCACCATCCTTTTTCCAAAAATACTAAGTGACTCATTTTCCTCCCCTATAGAAGGACAAAATCTATCCTCCCTATTATAAAATCTCCAAACTCTTAGGTTCATCAAATATATAAACAATGTTTTTTTAAAAACACATTAATTCCTATTTTATACTTCCCTTAGGGTAGATAATAGTCAAAGGAACCCTTCTGGGGAAAACCAAAAGGAGATACACAAATAAGAGGTAACTTCCTTCCTTAAGCCCCTTTATCTGGTTTTCATTATAACCCCTTTACAATTCCTTATTCCATTATGATAAAAAAATAAACTTATCATCATTATAATGAGATTTATTTATGATAAGGTTTATACCTTAACATACACAAAAATACATCTAATTGGTAACGAGCAAACAATTTATGTGTATGGTGAACTACCGCCTCCCAAAATGGTGATTGTTCGTTTTTTCCATTGACACTTTTAATGGTTGGGAATTATGATTGGAATGATATTTATATATGATATATATGATATTTATTATGTATTTATACTTATGTGATTATTATATGACACATTCTATTATACATTACATTTTGTGAATGTACAATAATTTTTTTTGGGGAAGGGTGGACTACCGCCTCCTCAAATTGATGTGATTCATTAAAACCATAAAAGGAATGTATTATGGATTAATTGAGTGAAATTATATTATATATATGAAATAATTATTATTTTTAATATTATTCTATAAATATATACAAATATTTCATTTTTTTATTTCATTCAACAAGACAATAAAATGGAAATAGTTTTCATTTGTATGTATAGCCTACCGGCTCCAGGAATGATGTTTTGAGTTTCATAATTAAATATTATATAGATTTTTATAATTCAGATATAATGAATATAAATGATTTATATATATATATATATCATTTTTTACCATCTATAAATCATGATATATTGGTATGGACCAAACATATAACAAATTAAAACACACACGAAAAATAAAGAAAAAATTGTCTGAAATAAAACATTCACATAGAATTGTTAATATGTTGGTAATATGAAGCCAAAATGAAACCATATATGGTATTATATATAATAATATATTTCAATAAATGATTTATAATAAAATATATTTATTATAATGGATATCTGTATGAGTATGATGAGAGTCAATACATAAGGTAAGGGAATTTAATCTCACTTATTATATCCACGAGATACATGCCATGTTCCCAACTATTTTATATTTCATGTTTTGTATAATAAAAAGGATACCATTATATGAATGTTATAAATAAATTTATGGATGATTAAATATCCAATTTATTATATTTATTTCATGGGGTTTAGGATTCAAATGTTACCTAATTGGTGAGGTAATTTGGTCTCAAATTGCCTTCTTTGAGACACATGCCATGTTATGAAATGATAATATTATATAAAGTGAATATAATTCCTTTTAAATTTCATATCATGAATATTAATATTGTCATCATATTTTATGATTTAAATAATTTCATTTTCTTACATGGGAATTATGGGTCAAAGTCACTAAGTGGTAAAAGTTTAATGAAACAATGTCCTGGATTTTTTAGATTATTTTTGATTATTCTTCCTTTGATGAAATATTTTGATATATTTCTTATCAAAACTAATGAATTATATTATACTATAATTTTCCGTTATATAATAATTTATTAGTACCATTTTTACACACATTTGTAAAAATATAACTAGTTAAAGGTTTTTATGAAAATATAAAATTATTATTCCTTTCGATCGAAAATCTATGTTCTTTGAATACCGTTTTTTTTTTCAAAAAATGTATAATAAACAATTTTAATTTTTCCTATTATGTTATATTAAATTTAGGCCTGAGTTATATCTTTAAAAACGTCTTTATAAATAATATTCATGTCAATTTTTGATTAAGACACTTTTAAGAACTTTTAATGTTCGAAAGGAATGTTCAGATTATACTGAATTACCCACCATTTAGACCATCATTTCCTTGATGCTTCTATTGTTCATCTACAATGTTGTTTTGAAGGTAAAATTTATTCTTAGTAATATTTAAATTCAGAGATTTTAAATTTGTTACCAATTATTTTTTTTCAAAAATGTAACATGTTTTTCAAAGTTTCTAAAAAAAATTCAACACTTTTTAAATTAAAAAGGATTGTAAAATATATTTACTTTTTAAATATGTATTTTAATTGTTTTCATGATAAATTTATAATTATGAGAGTAAAATTATTTATCAAATCATTTTCAAATTTCCATTATATTTTTTCAAGGAAAATGGATTTCAATCTTTTTTAAATATTATATTTTATGTTTTTCAAGGAAAATAGTTTTTAAAATGTTATCAAGCATGTTATATGATTTTAAGGAAAAAGGGTTTGAAAATATTTTCCATATTTTTTATATGTTTTTAATTTATTGTCAATGTTTTCTTCTACAAAAATCAATCATGATTTATTTTTACATTCAATGAAAAGGGTTTTCATAATGTTCTCCAAGATTAAATTATAATTTTTTCAATTTATTTATCAAAGAATCATCTTTCAAATGTTTTTATTCTTAAGATAAACTTTTCAAAGAAGAAAGTAAATTTTCATCCATATATTTTTTCCAAATAAATTCCGATGTTATTTTCAATCTATGATGAAATATATTTTTATCAATTAGGCCTTTCTAAATAATGATCCAAATGTCCCATTCTTATTCATTTTGATGGTTTATATTATGATGGAATGATTCTTATGACACTTGTTTATATTCCACGGGTTATATGCTTTTGAAACACGCTTTTTATCATGAGATATGATTTGATTAAATTTTTACGAACCCCATATCGCTTTCGTAGTTTATAATGTTATAAAATATTAATTATATCCATTTCATTTCATGGGTTGTGATTTGATGTTTATAGAATGCATATCATTTCATGGGTCATGATATGACGAATGTGTTTTGGCATGTACATGCATCATTTAATTTTGTGATGGGTGGAACCTAAATCGCCTTCCATCCTATTGGGTAAAAAATTTATACCTCATGAGATAATGATGGTAATAAAGTCAAAAAGTTTATCCAAATAGGGAAGATGGGGAAACCCTATCCCATACCTGGAAAGGAATGATAATGGGGATATTGTTGTGTCCCTTCCAATAGGTGTTTTCACCATGAATATGGGATATGGGGAAACCTCAACAACAATTGGAAGATAGGGAAACCCAATCCAGTATGGGACGATGGGAAACTAGGAAAGGACTACAACTGGGGATTGTCGTGTGTCCCACTAAGAAGGTGCAGTACCCATGAATTTATTTAGTAAGTTCTAAACGTGAATCATGACTTATTGGTAATGATATCACATGATTATGTTTTCCAAAATTTCATGGCATATTCCTATGGTATTATTTCATGGATAAAGATCTTTATTTATTATGATTCATTTCTTATTAACACCAAATCATTATTCTATGATTCATGTTTATATTTTTTTGTTTTTAGGGTGTGATATTTTAATGTTATGATCACATTCTAATACCCCTATGCTAATTTTTATGCGTACATGTATCTATTTTTTAAACTTACTGAGAATATGAGGTCAAAAAATTTTATGTTTCATTCCACATTTTAGGAATTAAAGAATTTGGTTTTTCATTCCTAAGAAGGTATCTAGTATTTAAGAATCTAGTGGGGGATATTTTAGTTTACTTATGCACCAGTATTTATGTTTGTATGTTTCCAAATGCACTAAACCAATTCAGTCTTTAGTTATCTATTTATGTAATGTTTTATTTATAATGAAAATGTTAATTAATTTCAATGTACATTAATATTGGGACTTTATAGGGAATTTAAATAATATTAGTCTCGATTTAGGAAGAGGATATGACCGATAGGTTTTTAAAGGTGTCTTAGAATTAGTTGTTAAATGTTATGGTCTCTCATATGATTTGTAAAGTCAGGTCAGAAGAAAATAAGATTACATGGGAACAACCTTTTTCCAAAAAGGTGAGTATATTTTGTTCAGAAGTTAGAGCTCTACCAATCCCATATGTAATCAAACTGGGTTCTATATTGATCAAAGATACATTGAAAAAGACTCATTTTCTTAGGTCACCTAACTCTCCTCTGCCACCAGGCTGTTAAAGGAAGATTCCTCAGTACAATTTCTTAGGGAGGTGCCTCTTGATCGAATTCCAATGTGGGATGACGCTATAGAAAAACATATCATCTTGTATACTCTAGAGTGTAATTAAATTGTAAGTGTGAAGGGTATAAATTACCCTATGAGAAATATACAAGAGACTCATGACATGTACAATGATATTCTTACTTCTAGTTCAGGTAATAAGGTTGGATCATTTTTAGGTTGTCAGACCACTGCTTCCGAGTTTCAATGATATGAATAATGATATGTAATGAAATAGGTATTAGAGTGAGGGAAAAACCACATATGTGTATTATTAAAGAATTATTCTTAATATTTTCTTATTAGTGACCCTTTATCCAAATAAAACACAGACTGTCTACCAATTTTTGCGAGGAGAATTGGATTTTCAGAATACATGATTGCAAGTACATTGAATTATTCTATTTGGATTATCTAGAAATGATAAAACATAGTGAATTAACATAAAGCCTAATCTCATCACATCATGGTAAAGTTGGACATGATGGGAATTGGAGTTTTCTTCACTTTTGTTATTCTAAATTATATTATACAGATAGAACTTATCTGGGGAAATAGTTATCAAATTTTCAACCAGTGGGATAAGAATTTTTTATTGGAGGGGAAATTACAATGATCATAAAAGGATAATTGAAAAAAGAGCATAGGATTATCCCATTAATTTAATTTTACACTTCAACAACATCTTATTCTCTAATTGTCTCTAGGATTCTAGCTTTACTGGTAACCGATATACATCGTGCAATACCGCATAAGAAATAAAAATATTTTTTAATATTAAACCAATATGTAGTTAAACTAAAATGTGGGGATTTATTCTATAAAAATCATGTAACTAATATTTCACAAGAATTATCAAATAATATTCCTCTACTTATTTCAATCAAATAGATTTTTTAATGGTAGGAGTGATTTTATTTTTCAAGCAACTGTTCAAATGTTGTGGGATTTTTTCAAATTGTCTGCAACTCATGGAATCTTAAGATATTAATCAACCCCTGAGTGGACATAACAAAACAAATCTATTTCTTAAATTCTTATCTCATGGAATGGATCCACAGAAACTCAACCAATGAGTTCAACTTGGAAGTGATTATGGCGGATATTGATAATATTGAAGATATACTTTAGAAAAACATATATAATGATGTTTAAATAAAAATAAATGATGAGAGGAGAAAACTAGTTGGAATATTGTAATAGATTGATTGTATCTTTCGAATATGATCTAGGGAAGCATGATTAAATTAGGTGGATTAGAACACTTCATACATTCATGTTTTTCTCAACGAAAAGAGAACCATAAGAAATATCAATATGAATAAGCCATATGGGTCTTATAAAAGAGTCACTAAAAGTGTAGGAATGATAGATATGGATTAATTTAAGAATATTTTGGTTGGATTTATATCTTTTTATTAGGAAAACATTAAGAATTCCCATCGTCATTCCATCTTAATGAACTACATTCCAAGGAAATTTGAGATGGAATACAACAAACTTGTTTCTAGTATGCTGGAAGATGATGAAGTCAAATAAGAAGTTTTTAGCATAAAATAAAATAGTTCTCCAAGATTTGATGGATTTCAAGCACCTTTATCATTTATACAAGATACAATATTACAGTAAAAATTAAGGTGTCTACTTTTGACATCTTCGGATGTATGTATCTATTGATATCTATGAGTTTTTCATGAATTGTTCTAGTACCAAATATCCAACACCCCAAATATATAATTAAATATCACCATAGTTGTATTTAGAATTATATCTATATGATCCTAAAAATATCCTTAATAAAAGAATTAGTAGGATCATTCCAAAGGTTGTTTCAAAGAAAAACATTGATTCCTCCATGTTAAGAGCATACAAGGTGTTGTGGGGAGAACAAAATCCATCATTGACGACATTAATAAGAAGGAAATTGGATCCAATATTATTATTCATGATTACATTGATAAGGTATAAAATACTATTGAGTAAGGATTCATTATCTATGTAATGAGATAGCTTGGTTTTTCATAAGTTTCCTATAACCTTATTTATAAATGTTTATCCACCAATTGGATTTCCATATCTCTTATGGGAAATAGTTTCAGTTACTTCATTGTTGTCAGGGGACATCGGCAATGAGGCCCTATATCTCCATGATTTTTTAACATTACACAAGACAATCTATATAGGAAAATAAAAAAGGATTTGGAAGAGGGTGTCATCCAACCCTAAAAGAATAGTTTAAGGGAATGTATTATTAATCATACCATGTTTTAGGATGATATTTTTTGTTTATGAATTGTATTATTAAATATATCAATTGGATGATTAATATCATTAAAGAATATATCTCCCAATTAAGTAAAATAATTATTCAAGGAATAGGAAAATTATAATGGTCAATAATGTTTTCAAAAATGCATTGCAGGGGGATTCAACTTAACCATCAAATACAGAGGCATAATGTCCCAATGAAGTATCTGGGGGTTCATAGCTAGGATAGTAGAATAAAAGAGAAATGATGGAATAAATCCTTGCGAATATCACATGACACATTTTCAATTGAAAAATTAGGTTATTTTCTTTTAAGGGTTTTATTTCATTAAATAATAGATTGCTTTCAACTATTATAATAAATGTTCTATCAGCGACCAATTCTCTGAAGGGGATGATTTACAGAGTGCCAAAAATCGTGAAAAATTTATAACAGAATGCTAATCAGAATGTATGTTTTCACAAGGCATCATGGAAGATGCTGGAAAGACCCATAGAGGAAGGAGGAATCAATATTTAGAATATAATGGAAAATATGAAGTACATGCCGTAAAAAAATTCATAGAAGATCATCAAAGGTAACTCTCTTTGGGATTCTTTCATGGTAAATAGATATGAAAATGATTTGATATAGTGAGAGGAACATTACATGATGATGATGGGGCTGGGTAAAATCATGGTTGATCACCTGGATATTCTTAGAGAGAAATATTGATGGGTTCTTGGTTGTGGGTTGTGGTGAGGTCATCTATTGGAATAAAAATTGGGATAGTGACCATCTCTATTTTATAGGATGTCTAGTTCTTGAGATTATATTTATAGTGGAAAAAATATTTAAACCATTAAAATTTTGATTCAAAAAGATTAGAAAATTTCATCTTTAACAATATTGATATGAATGATCAACCATATTGGTTCATTCTCATTGATGAATGTTTGGGGTAATTCATTAATAGGGTCATTCTGGGATATTGTTCTTGAAAGTAGTGGATCAGATGAATGGACTTCCAAATTACGTTGTAATGAAATTACTTCAAATAGAATCTTTTGGGTGTGGAGGTTGAGGAATAATGCAATTCCAATGCGAGAAAATGTTAAGAATAATGGTACTCTTCTGGTGTCTAGGTGTGAGTGCTTTAAGTTTCTATGTAATAGAGTGATCTAAATATTTTCATTAAAATCCACTCAGTGACATACATCTTAATATCTCTAGAACATGTAATGGGGATATTAGTGCAGGGGGACCCAATCATGAAGGTAGTAGTATTTTAGTTTTTTGTTGTATAGAATAACAAGGTGTAATATAGGGCTGATAGTCTCTATTTTGTTGTAGTCTATAGAACAATTTGGGAGCCAAAAAATAAATCAGTAGAAGGGAAACCCATTTCTCAAAGACTTATGATTGTTCAGTTAAGGTATTTAGTAGTATAATTGAGTTGAATTCTTGGTTACAGATGTGTCTTGGTATCTTTTAAGAATTTTATTCCAAGCACAAGGATATATAATGAAGGTAAAGTAGGAACAAACTGAGGGATCTAAGTCATATAAAATAGTTTAAGGGTGGGTATTAATGTAAATATAGATTGATCATGCATTTTACATGACATGAGTAGTAGTGGAATTGTATTAGATGGGATAATTTCTTCATTTTTTATTCCAGTTGTTCTATTGGCCCAAATGACTCAATGGAAGCTGTTGTGAGGTCCATCATAAGTGTCCATAAAATGAGATAGTTATTTTATATTTAAATTTCATATGTATAATATAACTCCATGTTTTGGTGAGACATATTCAATTTAACGCCCCAACCCTAGAAGAACAGAGTTGGTGCATTATTTAAATACACTGGCATGATTACAAGGAATCATGTCCTAAAAGACAGATCATTTTTGAAATCTCGGAAAATAGATTATATACATGAAAGTTACATGAAACCATAGAAAATAAAACACAACATAAATGATATTTTGAGCATTCCATTAATCCCCTATCTTAACACTTCTTATCAATCATACTACATTAATTGGAATCCTGAAAAACTAAAACATAAGAAATGGGTGATCTCAAATGCTCAGTAAGGATAACAATATATTAGATGCTTTCAAAAATAAGCATAAACATTGAAGTCAATGTATAAGACTAAAACACAAGCAATTTAAAAATAAACCTTATCATAATATGGAAAAGATAAATCAAATAATTCTGTTTACTTATTCACACTGATATTCTACAAGTAGAATAATAACATGTAATATCAATAAAAAATTTCATAATGATAGAATGTTTAATGCCAGACATCATAACCACATAGTCAAGGCCTTATGCAAGACTACCAGTATGATTTTTCAAGGCCTTGTTCCAAGACACTAGTTTGTCTCATGAGACCTACTGATGCATTGAGGAGCTATAGCGGGATCCACCCAACACTTACTAATTCCCATGCATTCCCCATATGGAATGGTTTAAACATAACATAAACATTCATATAAAAAAAAGAAAACGAAATAAAAATAATTTATCCATAAATCTTGAATGGTTTAAATATAACACATCAACATTCAAACATATCACAAAACCTGCAATGCAATATGGAAGACTTGTATAATAATAAATCAACCTCGATCAAGAATAATATCCTATAAATTTGGTTGACATAGTTGAAAATGATGAGTAAAAATCTTTGAGAGAAATATCCCTTTTTCAGGAAATAATTTAAAAGTCACCTAATTTAAAAATGAAGTCATTTAAAAGATAGTTTTGAATCAAAGTTTCCCATAAATTTTTTGAAACATTCGAAATGAATCAACATTTTAAAATATACATGTCCATATAAATAAATCATTTAAACCATTTTGAAAACATGTAAATTAATGATAATAGTTTTGAAGAATAAATCATTAAAAATATTAATTTGATGTTTTACTAAAAAAAATTACATTAAAAATAATCCTTTTGAATTTTTTTTATGAAACATGCACACGGATAAAAAATATTCCAGTATATACTTATGTAAAAACAACCTCAGATAATAAGGACATTGTGAAATTAACCCTTACATTGAACTTCTCTTGGCTCGATGGTATGTTTAACATCCTTTATAATGACCATAGTATATTATTAAATTATTCCAGAACCTTATTAATATTAAATATAACATAAATGGTTAATTTATGAAGTTATACTACCCATTTTGTAATGATTTCTTTGATAAATTAATATTTCAGATAATAATCTCTTTCTTTACCGTATGTGTTTTAACTTTTTATTCTTGATATTATCATTTAGATCATGATTTATATACATCGAGAATATAACAAATAATTTATATATAATATATATTAAGAATATATTTATTTTTAATAGATAGATATATGAAATGGTGAACATCGTTTATGGAGACGGTAGGCCATACGTACGCATAAATGTTTTTTCTGTTTTCATATCGTATTTAACAGAACTAAGTGAATAAGATATTATATATATATATATATATATTAGTAGCATTATTATTTCATATATTTCATATATATTTTTATTATATATTTTTATAATCATCGTTGAATAGTGAATGTGTAAATGAATCTAATCGCGTCGTGGAGATGGTAATTCGTACATACGCACGAGCAACAATATCATTATATTGATGATGAAATCGTACCTAATTTGATGGTATATCATATATAAAGAATAATTAACATGTTATATTTATAATTTACATTACTTATAATCATTATTATACCCATCCAAATAATTAAGTGTTTGAATAACAAATTACACCACGATGTAGAGACGGTAAGTCGTACGTACACACGTATGGGGAATTTATCATTTATAGGATGGATAGAATAATGAGTATGGTTATACCATTTTTATAATAACATCATAGAATATTGATTATACTGGAATTATTATTTTAGAATGGAATCAACAATGAAATAGAGACCAGAAAAGAAAAGAACTTGAAAGAGGTGATAAAATATTTACCTCTTCTTCGGGTTCTTAATTTTTATTTGATCTAAATGGATCCTTCGGTTGGAATTATTAACAACATAAGTAATATATGATGAATGGAGGAAAGTTAAGAGGTTATTTGGTCAGTTTTGGACGAGGAAAATGGCTTTGGGGTGTGAAATTATGAGAAGTGGATGTACCCTTTTATAAAATAGGTGAGGGTCACTTAAGGAAAAGATTGAAATATTATTTTATAATAAAATCATTTTCGGTTTCTAATGGATCCAAAATGATTTTTTTCTAGGATATGGTGGATATGGGTCAAACACCTCTCAAATAATAGGTTTTAGAAAGGTTTAGGTCACCATATTAACCTAATCTTATAGATTTAACTCTTAGTTAAGATTTTTTAAATTTACCATGTCTCTTTGTATTTTTATATTATATGGTTAATAATCATGCTATAATAAGCCAAGAGAATACTAATTGGTACAGATTCAATATATATATATCTTTATATAATTCCATTGTAAAAATATTATATTTTTAGGATAATTATATGAATTAATAATATAGTATTTGTTTTAAAAACTCAATTATGTCAATTTTGAAACTATTTAGAATTTGGTTTTTGAGAAAATCATTAAAGCATCATTACTTATAAAAAAATTATTTAATATAACCTAACATGTCGTATTAAACAATAAAATTGTTGTAATTATTAAAATGTCTCAAATTACCATTATTTGGATATTTATAAGATCAATTATTTTAATATTTCATTAATTAGGTAATTACTTCATCATCATTGTGTCCTGAATAAATTAAATTATTTAATGTATAAAACATATAAATAAAATACAATTATGTATGAAATATTATTATATTTCTGAGTAATATTTATACTATAATTTATCTTATGTATAACCCTATATTAAAAATTTATTAGTTATTAAACATAGAATTTAACTCTTTTTACTATTCATTAAATAAAATAATAATAAATGTCCTAATCTTATCCATGTGGACCGAAGGGGACATATTTTATTCCTAAGGTTTCTGTTGGTTGAATAATACTTATCTAACAGATTTATGACATGTGTTTGGGTAATTATGATATCAATTTTACCCTTAATTCCCCTATTTACTTTTAACCGTGGTAAATAAAAGGCAAATGTTACTATTCACAAAAAATTATTTTCATATTATAGAACCAAATTTTACATTCTTATTTCAACCATGTCTCCTGGAATTTGGAAAATTCAACTCACCGAAGTGGTAAAAAAAATTTATGCAAATTTTTAAATGCTCTTAAAAGGTGTCTAAAAGAGGGTAAAATTTTCGATAAATTTTTATATATCTAAAGTTATTATAAAATGGAACCAATGAATCAAATTGAAAATATATATGTATTATGTATATATTTATACCTAAAATAAATTAAAATAAAATAACTCATTATTTAAATAAAAAGTCGATTTTAAATAATAACGCAGGGTTCTACAGTATATATCAAAAATTGAATATTTTTATGAAAAATACCAAAAATTTACCCTATGATAATTTTGATATTAATAATTAAAAAATGGTCTATTTTACAAAATTCAAAGCATAGAAGTTTCATTTATCAATTTAAAATTAATTTCGTTGTCAAATCCAAAAGGCATGTTTTTAAAAAATAAAACTATCAAAAGATTGACATGCGTTTATATCAAATTTAAATGTTCAATTACTTATAATGGTATGAATTGTATTAAATGAAAAAAATATAATAGAATTATATATCCAAACCATTATAATTCATAATTTATCGATGTAAATTTTTTCTATTAAAATTGTTGTTTTCAATTAAAACATAGTATTTTTCACTATTTATCAAAATATGAAAGTTATCTGAAAATTACCAAAAAAAATTCAACACTAAATTTTTATGTCCCACATCTATAAAAGAATTTAATTTAATTTAAAGGAATATATAATAGTGTCAAATATTGATTTTAAAAATTGTTGTCCATTAAAAGGCAGTAAAATTCCATTTTATAAAAATAATTATTTTATCAGAAAAACGAATTTATTCTTATATGATGTATAATAAACACATAATATGGATACAAAAATTATATAGAGTATATAAGATTCAAAATATATTTATTATAATTCATAACCTCTTTTTTAATGGTTAGTTCAGTAAGTTATCGTGCACTCAAACATGGTGTTACGTGTAGCGTAATCTATTGAATTACTTAAATGAGATAACGTACTTTGAAATCATGGGGGTGTGACATTTTCCACTCCTTAAATAAATTTCTTCATCACAATTTGAAATTTTTCTTCAAAAATAAATTTCTAAAAATAGAAAAATACCTTTGTGGAAAACCCACATCGGATATTGGGTTAATAAAATTTAGTCTTAGTAAGAGGGAAATGGAAATGGAAAAGTCACACCAAATTATGATCACGATTAGGAGAGAATTGGTTGAAATTAGACACACATAATTGGAGGGAAAACGTAAATATTTATTGAGAGTGATTGAGGTCATCAATCACAAACAAGTGAAAAATTGAAGGCCTTAAAGCTGGGAATATATGATGATTTAGAATATAATCGCTTCAAAAAAACATAAGGGATTAGGATAATATATTTGTGGTTCTAAGACCCCTTCTATAAATATTAATAATTAATTTATTAATAGAATAAGAGGAAAAAATATACCTAGCATGTAGAGTTTCATCCTTCAACTAATTCCTACCACAAACTCATCGTTCACTCCAAAGGGTAAACGAATTCTAAAATATTCAATTAATCCTAATTGTAAAGGGGTAAAAAAATAATGAATTTATAATTCATTTGTCAGAATATATACAAAAACTACATTATAAAATTCAGTACATCATGTAGGGAATTGGTACGGGATCCACCTTTTTCTCCCTTCGGTTGCAGGTTCAAGGCCATGCGGCCTTGCCGAACACGACTGTTTGTCGCCCGACCACCGAGTTGTGCTTTTTATAACAATAAAAATATAATATTATGAAATGATTTAACCTTAAAAATATCATCCAATGTCTAATATAATACATTCCAACATTTATACTTATCCAAAATATTTCTGTCCAAACTCATAGTTCAAAATTTATAAGGAAGGTAATCACAATAAAGATCATTTTTTCCATGTAATATCTGGTGAATATCTTCATCATGTATTATTATAAAACATGGTAACACCTAAATTTTCATAAGCCAAATTTATTGATTAAATTCATCCACCATTATTCCTTATAGAATACCGGATATACTCTTTATATCGAATAAATTTGTAAACCCCACCAACAATGGAATAAAAAAACAATTAATCAGTTTCAAAATATTCAGGAGTATCGAATATAATTTATCCAAATATATCATATCTTATTCCAAAATTACTACCTCCGAATCAGATCCATATTACAGTTTATCTTTCCATTACCCATGTATTTTCCAAAAGTATTAACTTTAAATTGAGTCACTTTTCATAGAACAGTATAATCTCAAATCCTCAAGGAAATATTACCGCAGTTCAATCCTTATTTATTTCAATAATTCATATAACTAGTACATCATTGATACCACAGTAAAATAGTTCATTAATAACAACATAATAACACTATTCATTCCTCTACAACAATGGTAGTATCATAACTTGATTATTATCCAATATTATCATTTGTGGAAAACTATGATGATTTGGACATTAATTCGAGTATTTTCCCAACTCCTTGCAGAAGAAGCATTTTACATTTGAAACCTTTTTCTTACCCTTGTAATCACTTACTTGGGGTCATTTTCTGCACATATATAACAAACTCTAATTCCATACAAGAATTTAAAAAGGTGATTCTTTCCACAGTTACACATATAGGAAAATCCATATTTCCTTTATTCCCTTTATCTATTTTTCATCCTACCATCCATTTCTTCTGTGTCCTCCCTTCAAAGCCACATGACTCAGTGAATTATAGCCTATCATATTAACACAGGATATTATTTCATCATATGCTAATAATACGTGGGAGACTATTTCCTTTCTAAATTTTGGATTAAAACCGTGAAAGATATGATCCTTCTTACACTTTGGATCATGCATGTTGCTGGATTTATTATTCTATCTACTGGGTTCCATTTCTAAGTAATGTAACACACTAGGATAGTTTATAAATTTCAATGCCTAATTCCAAGCTTGTAAAATATCTAACATAAATTTAAAAGAATATGATTCTTATATATAATCATAAAAAAATTCTTTGATGAAGTATTTAATCCTAAATTTTTCATAATTCCTTAGAAAATGTGAATTATCATAAGAATATCCCCCATCAGTGTGGTATCCAAGAGTGCCTCAAGGGTCATTGTTGTGTAATAGGATAATGTGGGTCAATCTTGAAACTCTTTGTTAGAGTTTTCACCCCTTGGTATATATGTTCTAGAGATGCCTCTACCTTCTTGTATATAGATAGGGATGTATTTCATGGAAAATTTACAAAATCTCTATATTAATAAAATTCTATGATGTTCTTATATACTAATTCTCAAAGTCTATCATAGGGTAATTTTTTTCTAATCATAGTTTTTCTAAATCTAGTTTACAAGGTTATTTCTAAACTTCCTATGATACCAACTATAACACCCCAACCCTAGATGCCCAGAGTCACTAAATTATTTTAATACATTGGCTTGGTTATAAAGAATCATGTCCTAAAGGTCCGATCAGTTTAGCACTATTGTAAATTAGATTACTTACATGAATGTTACATTACACATTATAAAATAAATAAAAACATAAATGATAATTTTATAATGCCATTTATCAAATATCTTGACCCTTATTATAAATCATAATACACTTTTTGGAATCCAAGGAAAATAAAACATAATAAAGGGGTGAGCTCAAACGCAGAGTAAGGATAACAATAGAGTGGAAACATTCACAAATAAGAATAAACATTTAAGGAAATGTATAAGACTAAAAAATCCTATTAAACATAAACATCATCATAATGTGGAGAAGATAAATCAAATTATTCCATTTACTTATTCACATGGATATTCTACTATTTTAATAATCACATCTAATATCAATAGCTAATTTCAAAATAATAGAATGCATAATTCCATACTTCATGACCACATAGTCTAGGCCTTGTGAAAAGCCCACAAATAAGATTTTTTCAAGTCCTTATGCCTAGACACTAGTTTGTTTCATGATACCTACTGATGCATTGAGAGGCTATACTGGGAACCACCTATCACTTAAGAAGTCCAATGTATTCATTATATGAACATGTTTAAACATAACACAAACATTTGTTTTAAAAATAGCATAGAAAATGACAATAAGTTATCTATAAAGCAAGAATGGTATAAAAATAACACATACACAGTCAAACATATCAAAAAACGTTCAATAAAATATGGAATATTTGTATCATAATAAATCATCCTCAATAACGTATAATATCCTATAAATGATGTATACATAGTTGAAGATGATGCGTAAAAATTTTGAGAAAAATATTTGTTTTTCATGAAATCATTTAAAAAGTCGCATAATTTATAAGGGAATTCATTAAAATGATAGTTTTGAATCAATGTTTTCCACACCATTTTGAAACTTTTTAAAGGAATTACCATTTTAAAACATTCTTTTCCATGTAACTAAATCCTTAATACCATTTTGAAAACATGGACATTAATGACAAAGGTTTAGAAGGATAAATATTTAAAACATTTAAATTGATGTTTTAGTAAGAAAAAGTCCCGTATAAATAATCCCTTTGAAAATTTTATTATGATACCTGGAAATGGATAATAAATATGTCCCTATAAATACTTACGTAAAAAAACTCCGATAATAAAGTGATTGTGAAATTAACACTTTACATTGCACTTTCCTTTGGTCAAGGGTAAATTTAACCTCATGTATACTGACAATAGTATGTTATTAAATTATTTCAAAACAATATTCATTTTTATTTAATCATTAGTAATTAATTTATGACTTTATACTAACCATTTAATTATTATTTCCATGTTAAATTATCATTTCTAGTAATAATATGTTTTTAACGTATATGTATTATCTTGTTATTCTTGATCGTATCATTTAGATCATGATTTACATACATATAGAATATAAAACCTGATTTATATATCATATATTTTTATAATATATATATTCATAATAGATAGATATATTAAATAAAAAACACCGTTTATGGAGACGGTAGGTTGTACATACGCATAAACGATGTTTCCATTTTCATATCGTATTGAATAGAACTAAGTGAATATGATATATTTAAAGACTCACACACACACAGATATATATATTGTATCATTAATATGTCATATATTTCATACTAATAAATAATATATATTTTTATAATCATTGTTGAATGGTAAATGTGGAAATAAATCACATCGCGTCGTGGAGACAATAATCAGTACATATGCATGAGCGACAATATAATTATATTGATAGTGAAATCATAAGTAATTGTATGTTATATCATAAATAAATAATCATTAACCTGTTATATTTATTATTTACATTAGTTATACTCTTTATTATACCCAACCTAATAATGATGTGTGTGAATAACAAACTACACCACGACGTAGAGACGATTAAACGTATGTACATAGGAATGGAGACTTTGTCATATATATGATGGATATAATAATGAATATGGTTGTAACATTTTTATAATAACATCACATTATATAGAATATACTGGAGTTATTATTTTGGAATGGAAACAACAAATAAAGAGGAACTGGAAGGAGAAAATAACTTGAAAGAGGTGATGAAATATTTACCTCTTCTTTAGGTTCTTCATTTTGATTTGATCAAAAGGGATCTTTAGGTTGGCTTTCTGAACAATGGAAGGAATATAATATGAAAGGAATAAATTTGGGAGGATATTTGGGCTGGGTTTGGCTGAGGAAAATGGCTTTTCTTGCCTGTAATTTAGAGAAGGGGAAGTACTCTTTTATAAGAGAGGCGAGGGTAACTTTAGGAAAACCTCGATGTATTATTTTATAATAAAATAATTTTCAGTTTCTAATGGATTAAAAATGAATTATTTCTATTTAAAGGTGAAAATGGGTCAGATAACCCTCAAAAAATTGGTTTTAGATAGGTTTAGGACGCCATATTAACCAGATCGTTTAGATTTTATTCTTAGATAAAAAGTTTGATATTTACCTTGTCTCTTTGTATTTTTATATTATATGGTAAACTAACATTCCATAAAAATCCAAGAGAAACCCAAGTGGTTCATTATTAATATATATAACCTTATCTAAGTTCTTCTTTCTGATCATTGTATTTTTTGGAATATTATATCATTAAATAATATAATATTTGTTTTAAAAACTCTATTATGTCAATTTTGACACTATTTAGATTTTGGTTTTTCTGAAAATCATAACAGCATGATTACTTCGAAATACATTTAATTTAATAAACCCTGACATGTCATATTAACATATAAATTATTTTAATTCCAAAATGTCTCAAAATACATTTTATTGGATATTTATAATATCAATTATTTTAATCATTCATTAATAAGTTAATTACTGCATCATCATTGTGTCTTAAATAAATTAAATTATATAATGTCTAAAAATTATAAAAAAATACGTTTATATAGGAAATTTTTTTATATTTCTAATAAATATTTATCCTTGAAGTTATCTTATGTGTAAACTATATTAAAAATGTTTTAGTTATTAACCTTTGTATTTTACTCTTTTAACTCTTCATTAAATAAAATAATAATTAATGTAGGAATCGTATCCAAGTGGAACAAAGGGGGGATTGTTTTATTCCAATGGTTTTTTTTGTCTAATTATAATGATCTAATTAAATTCGGGCATGTGTTAGGATAATTATAATATCATTTTTACCCTTAGTTTCACTATTTACATTATACCGCCGTAAATAAAAGTCAAAAGTTACAATTTACCAAAAACTATTTTCATCTTATTGAACCAAAATTTTACTTACTGATTTCCACCCTATCTCTCAAATTTTTGAAATTCAACTCACATAAGAGGTAAAATTATGTTTTATGCAAATTGGTAAATGCTCCCAGAAGGTGGGTAAAAGACAATAAAATGTTTGATAAAATTTTATATATCAAAACTTATTATAAAATGACTCAAATGAATTTAACTGATCATATATAGGTATAATGTATCTATTTTGACCTAAAATAAATTAAAATAAAATATATAATTATTTAAATAGAAATTGTGTTCTAAGTAATAATGCAGGGTTCTTTAATATTCATAAAATATTGAATGTTATCAGGAAAATACCAAAACATTACCCTAGGATAATTTGAATATTCATAATTCAAAATTGATGTCTATTATACAAACCTTATATAATCCCAACAGAAACAAATATCCCCTTCAAAATTCATTGAAAAAAGCATGATTGATCGCAAGAGGATGTAATGAGACATATAAAGACTTCGGCCTCAAGGTCCTTTATCTGCCGCTTGATCTCTTGAAGCTCAATAGGTTCAATCCATTATGGAGGAATGGCCACTGTAGATTCTCCTGGAAAAATCTCTATTGTAAACTCTACCTCACTCATAGGATGTAAGTCATAAAATTCATCAATATAGACTTCCTTAAAATTATCTCCTACTTGAGGGAATTTAGTTTGAAGCATACCATAAACCTCCATGAAAGGATTTTCAATCTGGATGATCACTCCCCCTAGCCAATGAATCTTCAGTGTAGCTCTCCCATCTTGGACATAGCACTCTACTTTGAAAAGATAACTGATGCCCTCTGTTGAGGTAAAAGAGACCCTATGGAGATTTTAGTCTAAAATAGAGTGATATTGGACTAACCAGACCATCCTGATAATGAAATCAATGCCTGTTATCTTGGGAACAAATAGATTTCACAAGAATGGGTAACTACAAACCTCAAGCAGACAATCCCTGCACTGGAATATGCCTTCCGTATGTATTCCCAACTGTGTATCAAGGGTCATTGCAAAACAGTAATAATATATCTCTAGTCCATGAATTTCCACTATTGACACAAAAATGAAAGAGTTTGATGTACATGTATAAAAAAACAAAGAGAATAGTAGAGGAAACTAGAATAGTACCTCGTACTACTGATTCCCCACAACCTGATCCTCGGGAATCTACTATAAAGCGTACCACTAACCTGATCCACGACCCTTTACAATAGATGTACTGCCAAAATCATGACTTACCTACCAATGCTGCTGGTGATCAGGGATCCAACTACCACAACCATGACCACCACCTCAGACAGACCTATCGGTGCTCTTCTAGCTCCCCAATGGATGCGATGCAAAAGAACTTGCTCTCAAAGGTGGAGATGAAATTGATGATTTTACACTCAAATCTGGTTGAAAGGTCCTACAATAGCACTGAAGATAACCCACATGGCCACATGATTGATATTCTATAGGGTCTCTACCACATAGGGTTTTTCTATGACCTGGTCTTCTTCACTAATGACACACTATAGAGATATCAAACTAGAAACTCTGGATACCACTTCCCTAATGAGAAAACTAAAAAAACATTTAAATCCTCTTAAAGAACTACTATCCTGATGTGGCATTGATCCTTTAAACCCATTACTCACCCAATCCCTCAGTGTATAGATAGTGATAAGGTCCTGAACAAGTAGTGAAAAAAATGTTGGAAGGGGAATTACATTCACATAAGTTTGGATGGTGTTCTATATCCCATCAAAAAAATTTCTCGCTCATAAAAACTCATCACCAACTAGAAGCGATGATATGTTAATTAAATCAGTGACATGGGATGAATATTACATAACTAAATTAGAACACAAATTGAGTTATATGATCACTCAATCTCTGTCAACTCTTTGTTCCTAGGGAAGGAATGTATCATAGAAGGCTGTCTGGAAGTCAACCCCTAACTGGACTTGACGTTGAATAGTTTGGGTAACCACATCCCACCAAGGCTTGCCCAAATACCGAAACATGTATGTAGAAAGATTGAACCTCCACTCTGGAGGCATTTCTAGAAGCTCAATGATAGACAAAATGGCCTCTAGCCAAGAGTCAACAGCCATAGAACCACCATACAAAAAAATTTAAAAGGACTATGCTACTAGAAATCACAGGTCATATCATCCATTATAGGTGAAACTGTTAGAGCACCTTTCATGGAATGCATCAGATGTAGGAAATTTTCACAGACTTGGGCAGTAGTGCCCATATCAAGCACAACAGGTGGTGCCTCAAGTGGACTTCCTAGTAGTAAAACTGACGGTTAAGGTCCCACCATGTTTGAAGCATAGTTGTCACCACCCTCATGGGGGTCAACATGAGGACGACACAGAGACATTGGTCTACAAATGGAAATCACACACATTATAAAAATCATAGAATTAAAGAGATATCATCACCAATAGAATCCAAATGAATGAAAAATAACTACCAAAGGAATACAACCCAAACTACCTGCTTAGATGGCTATGTATCAGTATGTTCTCAAGTATATGTTTCATTTTATTTTGCACTAAATTATTAGGTTCACTCCTTTACCTTTCTTAAATATGATAAGGCGTGATAAGGATGTGAAAAAAAATTATTTTATATTTCATGAATATCTTTATAATGGATATCCATTTCCCACAAACCAGTTCCCATACACCTATCATAAGAAAAAACTGTTTCTTTATTGAATAATGGCTTTACTTTGTAAATTACCCATCCCAACCCATGAGGGACCATACAACTCATGAACTAAGATATTAAATCACAAAAAAGTAATAAATGTACCATAAAACTATCACTACTTCACTCCATAAACACAGGCATATCAATGAATTCAAAGTAGTCACATGCACCTATATGGCATGGAAATATACTTGACATGTGAACTCTAGGTGCGTATAATGATGAAAGTGACAATAATCATTGCCCTGATATAATCGAGCTAAGTATGAAATAAATTATCAAATATAGTAATAATAAACCACACCATAAAACATGTGTATCATCCAATTTTTAAATAATAACAACTACAATAGGAAAATATGAACAACAATTCCATTTTTTGTAACTTGTATTTTACCTAGTACATTAGTTCATGACACAAAATCTAGACATATAACCAAATCCCAAGCATTAATATTCTCTACTCTATAATCTCAAAATATTAATTCATGAAATTAAATCACCTATGAAATTGATTTGTGATGTCTAGGACCAGAATTCCACTTAACAGGTGCCTAGAACATAGTGGGCCATAAGGCCTCACACACATCTTTTCGAACCCCAGAGGCTATCGACTAGCAGCAAGGGCCTAATGTGTGTCTGTGGGAACACTATTCCCTCAATATAAGATTATAGGTCAATAGAAGTATAATAAATGAATTGTAAGTAGGGTAAGAAATATAAATGATATAAATAAATAGTGTAAGCAAACTGATTCAGTAGATAAATGAGATAAATAATAACTATATCAACTAGATTAATGATTGTGACAACCCTGCTCTTTATTACACACTAAAACATGATTTATTACATAAATATCACTTGAAAAAACATTGAAGTTCAATAGTTATAGTTTATTTTGGGATTTTGATCATTAAATAAAAACATAAAAAAATAAATACAACATCTTTATTGAAAACATCCTTTACATGACCACTACATTCCCTCATACATAGAATTGCACGGAATAACCTGAGGACATTCATAAGAAAATAGTGAGATATAAATCCCAATAAGGGAGTAAAAAAGGAATAACATGAATATTAATATTTTTGTTAGGAAATAGTCATATCAATGGAGCACAAGAGAAACATCAAAATAAAAGCATGGTAAATCATGATAATCATAACATGGAAATGTGGTAACATCACTTAACATGGAATTAGCATGAACTAAGGCTAGTAGCACATGGATAATTAGTAAAAAATCATTGCACATGAATTAGAATTATTCAAAACCAATTTCACATGAGGTATCATGATACAATACTTTTCACAATGCATTGGAGTGCTATCAGGGAGCACCATTCTTAAACATTTCATTTCATGCAAAAGATTGCCAAATTGATCATATAACATGCAATCAATCCACATCATAAGTTTTTCCCCAATTAATTAATGTGGAATAAATAAATTAATGTACCATTATATATTTATAGGTTCATAATGTTTAATACCCTTGATAGAGACATGGGTATGGTATTCACTACATAATGATCTTAGATTGAAAAAATGTGGTTCAATTTCGGCAGCATAACGGTGTGAAATAAGGATTCATGAAAATGGTTGATGAGAGATAAATATGTTTCTCATCATATGTAAATGAAATGTACAGTAAGGGTGTTATATATATACATTTCCATAGAAACTTAATTGAATTTATATGCATAATACAATTGAATTACATTGATGTAAAAGTGGAGAGAGAAATCCCTCACGAAATTTCGGCATGGTAAAAAGTGTACATGGGAGGCATTAATGATAGATAAAGCGGCCTCCAATCCTCCAAACATAATTAATAAAGTATGTGAGAGGTGAAATATCATAACCCAACATTTTAAATATAAAAAATGGGTAAAAACCTAGGGAAAAATAGACAAAAATGAGAAAGAATGAAATCCATTACTTGGATGTGTGATCCCAAAATCATGGTAGAGCCTTGATAGAGGCTTCTTGGTATCTTGCTACACTTTGGGAGGATTATATATATTGTAAGGAAAAGGATAGAGTAACACCAAAGGCATTGATTAAATAGGATTTTGGATCATGGGAGGGTTTATATAGGAAAAGAGAAAGAATTCTTTATTAATATGGTTTGTGTCACCACACATTAAACTAATATATACCACAAACTAGATCATGGGTTTCCCCAGGAATTTTTTTAAAAGGGGAGCGGAAACCCATATTTTATAATGAAAATTTCCTAACTTCTTAAAAAAATTGGGTAGCTTATGTGGAGGTGAGTCACACTCTCAAATAAATTAATTTAAAGAGTTAAAATGTTTTATAACTCTTGGAGGGTACACTAATGTTTTGTAAAACAAAAAAAATAAATCTAAAATCACATTATATTAATGATAAGACAAATATAGGCCAAAAATATAATTTATAGTAATTTATTACATCAATATTGAGTCATTATGATGTCATAAAATACATCATATATTTAAACAGTATTTATTATTATACCGAAAAAATTTATTTTCATAGAAAATTATGAAAAAATAACCATTGAATAATTTTTACATCCTGATTATTAAAATAAAAATCATTTTATCTAAATAATTTTCTAAATATGTGAATTTTTACATTTAAAATAAAACAGACAATTATCGAAAATTCAATGGTTTTGACAAAAACATCATTCAAACAATAACAAAAACTACAATTGCATTAATAAAAATATATGATAATTTATATTAAAAAACGTAAATTATTAATAATAATAATATTTTATTTAAATATTATTTAATTCAATAATCATTTAATTCATCAAAACATATTTCTTATTTGAAAATTAACAAAAAATAATTTCTACGATTTAAAAAATATTTACAAATTAACAAAATTAAAATGAATATAAATTCATTATTATATACAAATATAATTAACATAATAATTGTTCTAAGGTCTTGTTACATGAACACTTATAACTCATGCTTATGACTGAAGGGTATGGTGTGTGATGGTTAAAGACTCTGGGGGTGGATCAAATACCATTGCTCGGTTTGTAATCTCTATCAACTTCCACATCTCTCATTGGCGGTTTCGTTCAAGCATAACATGATGAAACTCGGCATGGGATTGATCTAGAGTGAAGACCAATGAAGCCACATTCTTTCTGAACTCAAAAAAATGGACATCATACTAGGCAAGTTTACTGGATGAGGCTATCACTTCCGTTGTCTGAGTAAATTGGATTTGATAAAGACCTATATTTATAATAATAATGTGACCACTATTAAATGACTATATTAGTAGCGGCCAGAATTCATAATAGTATTTTGAAATATAGAAACATAAAACACAATATGTGAATATTTTATATAACCATTTTACATAATAAGACATTTAATTAGATCGAGAGGAATTTTCACTGACGAATGTTTGGGTCGTTACAATATTCCCCCTTTATAGAATTTCACCCTTGAAATTTCAATTTTACACACTAAAAATGATGAGGGTATATCTTCTTTATCACTTCCTCGTATTTCCAATAGTCTTATTCAAACATGTGGTTTCACCACAACACAATCATGATGGGAATTGTATTATTTCATAGGACTTTTTTCATAAAATATTAGATCTTCTCTGGTCTCTCCTCACAAGAAAGATCATTCCTTAATTATACTACCTCTGAAGAGATTACATGTGAAGGGACTGGTATGTACTTCTTTAATATGGATACATGAAACACATCATTTACTTTACCCATGTTTGTGGGAGTCCTAGTAGATAGGCCACAACCCCGACACAATCAAGAATCTCGAAGGGTCTGATGTACCTAGGACTTAACATTCCTTTATTTCCAAACCTCATGACCTTCTTCCATAGAGATATGAATAGGAATACCGTGTCTCTAACTATAAACTCAAGTTATGGTTTATGGTTATCACCATACTCATCTATCGACTATGGGTTGCCTTGATATGTTGTTGAATGGTTTTTGCCTTCCCCACCATTCTTTGACCATTTCTGTTCCTAGCAGCTTAGGCTCACCGAATTCATCCCAACAAGAAGGTGTTTTTCATCTCTTCCCATACAGGGCTTTATAAGGTTCCATTCAGATTGTCGAGTGGAAACTCAAATTATAGTAGATTTCAACATGTGGAAGATGTTGATCCAATCCTCCTTTAAAGTCTATTATACATGATATTAACATATCTGCTAGTGTCTGAATAGTTTTCTTATATTTAACATCATTTTGATGATGATAGACTATAATAATGTCTAATTTAGTATTTAGATAAATTTAAAGACTCTTCCAAAACATAGAGGTGAATCTTTGATCTCTATCAAATATAATATATAGTGGTAATCCATGAAAACTTGCCACTTTTCTGATATATATCAATGCCAGTTGATCCAATGAGAAATCCACCAAAATTGTAATGATGTCTGCAGAATTTGTAAGATGATCCATAAAAAACTTGATTGCATTGTTTCCTTAGAATGTTTTTGGATTTCTGGTGACAAATTCCATGGTGATGTTATCCCGTTTCCATGCTAGTATGGGAAATGGTTTCGTCATCCCCTTAGACTTCTGCCTCTCTTCCTTCAAATGATGACTCACTAGGCACTTTGATGTATACTTAGTGATCTCCTTATTCATATTATGCCACAAATAATTATATCAGAGATCTTGACACATCATTGTCTTTCCTGGGTGAATAGATAAATTTGATCTATTTGCATCATACAAAAGTTCCTTCTTCATCTTTGGACTTGATGGAACACGTAGTCTTTTCCCAAATCTCTCAATTCCTTCTTAATTAAAATTGAACTCCAAGGGTTTCCATTTTTTGATAGATTTAACTTTATTCTAAATTCCCACATCATTTTTTGAGCATCCTTTAACCTTTCCAAAAGATATGATTGAGAAATAATTTGGGAAAGGATTGATGATGTTCCCTTCATTATGATTCCCATGCATATCATCATCATATCAAAAAAGATTAGATCCATCTCAATTCTAATCAATGATAGAATAATTGGGTCATTTTTACTTAGAGCATCAAAAAACTAGTTCATCTTACCAGGAGGTAATTTATTAAGCATTCATAGTCATTGATCACTTATAACAATCTTCGTTGGTGCATGTTCAACTATTTATATGTGAATAAATACTTTATGCTTTTGTGGTCCGTATATATTTCACACTTCCCCCCAAAGAGATCATGCCACCAAAATTTTAAGGCAAAGATAACCACTTCCAACTTCAGATCATGTGTTGAATAATTCTTCTCATGAACATTCAATTTCCTTGAATCATGGGCAATGTAATTTTCATTTTTCATCAACACATAGCGTAGTTCCTTCTTCGAAGCATCATTAAATACCACCTAAAGTTTTCCACATATGGGTAAAGTGAGAACAACTAGAGTGACAAGCCCCTTTTTCAACTCTTTTAGGCATTATTAACATTCATAATTCAATGAAAACTTTAATCCCTTTTGAGTTTTCTTGGTAAGAGTGTTGGACAGTCTTGATAAATTTCATGCAAATCATCCATATTGACCAGCTATCCCAAAGAAGATATGGATACCCGTTACCAATATTTTCCTCGACCACCCCTCAATTGTAGATGTCGTAGAGGGATCCATAGATATCCCATTCCTTGTGACGAAATGTTTTAATAATGAGACCTCCTTAAACCACAACTCACACATGCTGTACTTTGCAATGAGATTATACTTCCACAAGGTCTTTGGTACAGTTATTTGATGCTCCTCAAGATTCTACATGATTTTTTGAGTATATTAGAAAATAATATATAAATACTACCACAAATTTATCAAGTTAATATCTAAAGTCTCCATTCATATTTTCCATGATGACTGACTAAGCATTAGTTCGTCTGAAAGACATTATTATGAATTCATAGTGCTTGTATCTTTTACGCAAAGCAGTCTAGGGGATATCTTTCTTCATCACCCTTACATGAAAATATCGTGAATGAAAATCCATATTGGAAAATTATTTTTCCCCATGAAGCTGATCGAACAAGTCATGAATTGGTGGGAGAGGATAATTTTTCTTTATTGTGATTTTGTTAAGCTCATAATAATCGATGAAAAGGCCCATTGACCCATCCTTCTTCTTGATGAAGAGGACTGGTGCACCCCACGGTGAAGAACATGGGTGTATAAATCCTTTACCTAAAATCTCATGTAGTTGTTTCTTCAGCTCCTCAAGCTCAACGAACATCCATTCAAAATTGAGTATTGGATACTGGCAATGACCTAGGTATATGTTCAATTGATAATTAAACATCTCTTATAATAGGAAGACCAAGAAATTTCTCGGGAAACACTTTAGTGAATTCCCTCACAATAGACATGTGTCTTCAAGGATTGTTGCTTCCATGGACTCAATAATTTGAGCATGATGCGCATGCTCATAGGGTAGTAATGTTCATGCTTGATATGATAGAGCTAAAGAAGATTCATCTTTCTCCCTGCACTTGTACAGAATCAGGGGTCGATTCTCCACATAGTGAGTGATTTCCCTATTTTGGAAATTTATATTAGCTCACTAATGGGAAATCCTATCATTTCCCTGAATTGCCTCAAATTACATAAGAGTGGGTATGATGAAGTTCTTCAGGAATTTCAATACCTCGATTATAATAGGGGAGGAGTTGTATTCAGGGGATGCCATGATTTCCCCATTTGATGTACTCACCGACATCATTAATTCAATGATTAGTGGTTGTGTTGGGATTATTCTACTAAACATTCTAGATTAAAAGAATGCACAGAATTTGAAAAAACATACGTTCTCTATTCAGGAATGAATAACTAGAAGACCTATTACAACATCATTATCAGGGTTCACTTTGGTAGTAAATATGGAAAAACGATCTCCCATGCTTCATTGGAGGTTTTTGGCTGCCTCCTAAAACCTTTGGATTAGGGAACTGATATTCATGGTGCTTTGGTTCTTTGTATTTGAAGCAATGAACAGTCCGTTGAGAGTCAAACATAGTTTTTATCTCATCTATCGCCACTGTGGGTTATTCCGGCCGACCGTTAATAGCCAGGTGTCATTCTTGACCACACATAAATCACTTCCTCATCCCCTTCAAGATATTTCATGGGGTGGTTCTTTCCACACCTAAGGAAAGTGTTTTACTGGATTTTCTTAGCACCATTGGATTTATCCATTGGACTGTAATAATTGAAGTCCACCTTATCCTTTTTCTCCCCATTATACCCATGAGGTTTTCCGATCTCTATATCAACATTGATGGTACGTTGAACAATTTCCTCATAGCTGTCAAATTCACGGATCGCTTGGGCTTTCCACAGGCTATGATCAGCCCACCATAGATGCAGTCAACCTTGCTTTTGGTGGTAACGACAAAGCCGGAGGTGTATCATGCAATACTTGAGATGTTTTCCCTGTATGCGTTCACATATTCTTTATCTTTTTTATCGAGAGAAAGGATGTGTCTTTCCATCTTATGTCGAAGGGTGCGTAGAACATATTTATCGTAAAACATCTTCCAGAAATCCTCCAATTTCAACACCTAGATCTCCTAAATATCCATCAGATGTTTGATCAATGTCCACCATTGATTAAATTCACCCTCCATACGATAAGCATCCAGAAGAACCTTCTCTTGTTTGGAACATTGAAGGACAAAGAATATCTTTTTAATGGAGTTGATCCATTGTTCAGCGATTGAGGGATTAGATGATCCATTAGAAGTAGAAGTCATTTTCCATAGGAATCATTCGATAGTGACTTGTTCTTTCATGGGGGGGGGGGTGTTGAACGTTCCTGTTGACCCATATTTATATTAAAATATTTATTTAACATATAGAGTATCAAGAACATGTTCACAATTACTTCTCCCATAAGATTGGACAACTCATTAGCATATACATCACATTGATCTTCACATTGGTTGTTTTCCCAAGTCCTCCTATTACTGAAAATTGGTGGGAATAAAAGGGAATGTTACGGGTAATACATAAAGGGAAAACCATGGACAATACAGATGACTTATAAATATCATTTATTTCATTAACATATGAATCTATAGGCTTCAATATATGTAATCCAACATATATTCATTGGGGAATTTTTTAATTCATTTAATAATATTTCATACTAAGCTTGTGAATTTACCAATGCAAACCTCCCAAGAGTGTCGTTTCCAAGTGTTCTGCAAGGCTCGTTGTCGTTTACGAGGATACCCCAGGTCAATCCTGAAACACCTTATCGGGGTTTTCAGCCCTAGGTACATCTGTGCCAGCGCCGCCTCTACCTGCTCGTATTGAGACAGGGATGTATTTTCTTGATAAACCTCTTAATTAATACCCCCCCCAAACAAAGAAATGTTTTTATAGTTAGCCTTGTCTCTAAGGCTTCACGAGGGGTTTATAATCCTAATCCAAAAAAAAATAACTAATCCTATCCTCTGATACCAACTATGACAACACTAGTCTTTATTACACACTAATACATGATTTATTACATAAATGAAACTTGATACAACATTGACTATCGAGAGTTCTAATGTATTTAGGGATTAGGAACAATAAATAACAACTCAAAAAATGAAATTCAACATCTTTATCGAAAAATTCCTTTACGTGACCACTACTTTATATTGTACATAGCATTGCATGGGATAGCATGAGGACATGCATAAAAAAGAGTGAGATATAAAGCACAATAAGGGGTAAAAAAGGAAAAAAACATTAAAATATATTTTAGACAATATGCATATCAAAATAGCAGAAGGGAATAGTGAATCAAAATGCATGAAAAATCATGACAATCATAACATGGAAATGTGGTAACAACACTTAACATGGAATTAGCATGGGCTAAGGATCATTGAACATGGAGTATGGATAAACTCTCATTGCACATGAATTATCTTGAGTCATCACCCATTACATATGACATATCATGATACTATACTTTACCCAATTCATTGGAGCGCTATTTGGGTGAATCCTTCATAAACATTTCATTTCATGCAGAGGTGTGCCTCATGGATCATATAACATGGAATCAATAAACATCATAAGTTATTCCATGATTATGTAATGTGGAATAAATACATGAATTTACCATTCAATATGGATGATCTTGGCTTTAAAAAATGCGGTGCAATTTCAGCAGCATAACGGCGTGACATAAGGTTTCCTGAAAATGGTTGATGAGAGAGAAATGAGTGTCTCATCATATGAACAATTAATGGACAGTAATGGTGTATTATAGATATATGTCCCAATAAACATAAAGGAATTTAGATTCATAAAACAAAATAATTACTTGGATCTAAAAGAGGAGAGAGAAATCCCTCACATAATTTCAGCATGGTAACAGGTGTACATGAGAGGAATTAATAAGAGACAAATGGGTATCCCATAATCCAAAAAAAATTGGGAAGTCTGGGGGAGGTTTGAAATCATACACCCACTTTTTTAATTGAAAATAATGGAATAACAATTCATTGATAATTGGACAAAATGATAAAGGAGGGAATCCCTTACTTGCAAGTGTGATCCCAAAGGCCTGGGAGAGGCTTGACAGAGGATTATTGGGAGGCTGGGGCACCTTGGGATGATTCTAAAAAGAGGAGGGTAGAGGTTGGAAAATCTCCAATAGCATTAATTGAAAAATAAGTGGGTTCTTGGGATGGATTATATAGGAAAAGAGAGGGAATTATTTATTATTTTGGTTTGGGTCACCGCACATTAAACTAATCAATATCTAAAACTTGCCCATGGTTATTTCAAAGGATTTTTTCCAATGGGGAGTGGTAATTAATATATAATAAGTCCAATTCCCTAACATCTTACAATAATTTGGATACTTACATGGAGGTGAGTCTCACTCTCGAATAAATTCATTTAAAAAGTATTAAAGATTTATAACTCTTGGAGGGTCCACTATTATTTTGTAAAATAAATCAAAAAAACTTAAAATCACATTATATTAATCATAAAACATATATTGTTCTAAAATATAATTTATAATATTTTATTATATTTCTATTGGGTCATTATGATGTCATAAAACACATTATATATTTAAACAGTATTTATTGTTTTATTCAAAAATTCTATTATCTCAGAAAATTATGAAAAATTCAAAATTAGATAATTTTGATTTCCTGATTCCAAAAATAGAATGCATTTTATATAAATAATTGTCTAAATATGTAAATTTTTACTTTTGAAATAAACATTGACATTTATCAAAAATTCATGGGTTTTGACAAAAATGGATTTCAAACCATATCAAAAATTAAAATTGCATTCATAAAATTGTACAACCATTTATATTTATCAAAAATAAATTTAATATTCATAATATTTTATTAAGTTATTATTTAATTAAAAATTCTATTTTTATTTATCAAAATAGACTTCTTAGTCGAATATTAATTAAAAATGCTATTTGAGCTTTAGAAACTATTTATAATGTAAAAATAATAAAATTAATGTATATTCATTATTAAATGCAAAAATAAAGAAATTAATTGTAGTGTTGTGGTCTAGTTACATAACCTCTTTTAACACCCACATATGACTAAAGGATATTGTGTATAATGGTAACAAACTCTTGGGGTGGCTCGGATAACATTGATTGAGTGGTAATCGCTATCAAATTCCACTTCTCTTGTAGGTGTTTTTGTCTGAGAAAATCAAGTTGAATCTCAGCTTGGGCTAGGTCAAGAGAAAATCCCAATGATGCCACCTCTTTTCCAAGCTTTGAAAAATGGGCTTCATTTGGGGAAAGTCTACGGGATGAGGTCATCGCTTCCTTTTCCTAAGTGAATTGGATTTTTTAAAGCCCTTTATTTATATTAATCTTGTGATCATTATTCAATGATTATATTAGAAAAAATCACAATTCATTACTATATTTTAAAATCTATAAACATAATACAGAAGAAGTGCATATATTATATAACCATTTTGTATAAATATACATTTAAATATATGAAGTGGAATTTTCATTATTGAATGTGTGGGTCATTACAATGATGATTTAATGTCATGTGACTAGAAAATTGGATAACATAGATACATAACAATAGGAATAATAGTTCCACAAAATAAAAAAAAGATTAATCTAAGCATCCTGATATCCAACTCAGTCATCGGTAGTCATGCTCCATCCTAACAACATGCAATCTTGTATTGGAGGTTGTACACTTCCCATTGTCAATACCTACAACCATGTAATCTACTCTAGGTACGAAATGGTTCTTGGAGATGGTTTCAGATAAATCTCAGTGGGCCACCACCAATGGTGAATATAACATTCATCCCATTTAATGGAATACAGCAGTGTGCATGCATGCATATATAATTTAATGAATGCATTACAAAAATTTAATACCTAGTGATTTATTTATCCCTAAGCTGGTGTCTGTATTTTTAACCAATTCATTAATTATGTAGTAAAAATTTAATGTTAATAGGTCACATAACGCATAAACAACACTGGCATCAACTTTGTATAATATTAGTAGTGTCTTTCCCCGTACATGACAAAGCAACTAGAAAATGATTTCCCGTGAGGGAGTTCCTAGGTAGTAACCAAAGTAACATAAATCTCATAGAATGCAAACTCAGTATTATACTAGTATAGATAATGGGTAAGATTGTAATCCAAGGATCATAATAGAAGTCTTTCCATAATAATGTGAAATCGTGTCCAAGTTGATTAATTAAGGTAAAATGAGGCTAAGAAAAGAGAGGCCCCTAAAGGCTATAACCATGGCTACTACTAGAAAATGTTAGATCCATGGAGTACATATGAGGTATCCTATAATAATTTAATGAAATCTACTTTAGTATACCAGGAATCTGAGGAATAAACATGAACCAATGTCTATGTGGGTATCAACCTAAGCAAACTGAATCCTCAAATCAGAATGGTGTTCCTAAGACCCAAGATTTTCCCCTCTCAGAATCAAAGGTGATCTTGAGTCAGTCCATTCTTATTTTTTATTATAATCCATTATTAAGTAATTATTTTCAAGTATTTCCTTCCATTAGTTTTGATATATCATATTGTGTGGAAACCACTTATTTATTGTTCAGTGACTTTTTTTCCTTTTGTGTTGGTAGGCCAATTTACGTTGCAACCATTTAATCAGGTCTTAATTAACAATTAAGGAAAATCAATTGGAGAGGTTCACTCTCCCACCTTCCATGAACCTAGAAAGGGGTTATATAGATAATTAATCTTAATTCCAAATCATTTTTAAGGCTATTATATATACATAGTATACTTCCCATTCCACATTTCACCTTTAATTATTAATTTTAATGAACTTTCCCAAGATGGTTCAAGTGGTGAACATACATGGAATATTCACATATGTAATTCTCAACACTAAAAAGTATTCTATTATGGGAAGGTACACCATTAGGACGGTCAGGCAATGGAATTCCAAAGTGACAGCTCGAATGTGTCAAAAAACTAAAAACCCAATTATGGAATAACCTTAGAAATTAGTCGGATTGAGTTCTAGGTGTAACCACTATCAAATAATAAAATATTTGGAAGGACCATAACTATATGATTCTATCATGTATAATCATGGAATGTAAATTTATAAAATGTCTTCCATTAAAATAGGTAGTCCCCACATGGACATTCAATAAATTACTAACTTGAGGGATTTGTTATAGACCACCAACCTTAGAGGGTGTATGATCCATCTCCTCTAGTACCAACCAATTATTTTACATGGATTAAATTATATCTTTGAAAAGGTGGAAACACATATATGAAAATGACAATGTTGAGAGTGGAAGAGAGGAATAACAGCTAAAGAGGACATGAGTACTTACCATTGTGCATTGAACGTGATGAAAAGAAGCTCAATCGGATGTCGAAAGATGGAGATATCGAGATCATTATCTATGTAGTTGACAAAGCTCTAAATTTGTGAAAATGGTAGAAAATACCACTGGAATATGATTTGAGATGAAGGAGGGGATTAATAGATAATTAAGGGTGAAACTGAAATTTACACGGAAAATTAGACTGGGCCCGATTTTTCGGCACAGGTTGTCAAACCATTAACAATCCTTGTGGGATGGCTCGACCCAAACTGTTCGGTTTGTAGAGTTTTTTAAACCATGCATAACCCACACGCGAGTACCTAGGAAAAAGGGGAACTCACGCGGTTAGTATGCACAGTCGTGCACCAACCATGTGATGAGGCCCTATCTGATAAAACATTGTCTGCACGGTTTTCCAAACCGTGTGGAATTCCACACGGTTTACTCTAAACTGTGCGTAGTGTCTATTTTCTCCAAAAAGATCATTCTAGGCTCCAATGAAGCCCCAAACACCCTCATAACATTTATTATCTAATTTGGAATCCATATTAGGTCACAAGTAGATATTTAGGTCTAAAATTAAAGGATCCATAGTAGATTAAAAACATGGTTCTTATAGTATTCCCCCATTAAAGACCTCCTCCCAGAGTTCTCCTTCCAAGGGTAAAGAATAACTATTTGAGAACAAATCTGGCCTATGGGAACATGCAGCAGATTCCCTCTGCAGTGAATTTTACTTTGTGAATGTGATATGCTTAAATGACATAAAGAAACACTAAAAATAAATAAATATTAATTGAATTTTGATTATTAGATCCATAACCTCAATCGATTGTACTTAATTCAGACATTGTCCACATGTCCCTATGATCATCATGATAGATGTGCCTCTTAAGTAACATTCATGATCCAAATACGTGGCATCACCAACTATATCCTCAAGACTCTGGGGACCTATCCAACTTTAGCCACATCCTCTGAGCACTAAATCACTAGAATCTCAATCATGATTCCTTCTCTAACTCTATGAAACCATTACCAAATATTCCCTAACAATAGGGAACCAACCCATGATATTCATTGTATTTGAATCCAAAAAATGGTAGACATAAAAATATATCCCGGACTCAATGGACCCATCCCATGATTTCATGGGCATCTGAATCCAAATCCATTGTATATGTAATAATAATCGCATTACTCTAGAAGACACATCCCATGATAATATGTGTATCCAGTTAAAATTCCTTTGTAATGATAACCAAAATATCATGTCTTTGGGGACCAATCACAAGATAGTCAAAGCATCTGGATCCTAATACATGGAATCCAAAACCATACATTTATGGCTTTTTGATAAAATAAAATTGATATGTGTGTGTCTATCCCTAACTCAAGGTATCCATAACTATATACTCATGTCTCTGTGGATCTATCCCATGATAGAATATGCATATAATTCCAAATATATGGTATCCATAACCATATCTCCATAGTTCTGAGGTCCCATGGCATAAAATTATGTCTTATGCTTCCTAATCATGGAAATACCACACCACGATCAAACTCTTTGGTAGCTCCCATAGGTGACATATTTTTCCTCGAGGAGGAGTTACATGACCCATAAAAAGAATAAAAAATGGTTTGGTGGACAACATTGCTAGTAAGCATCATCAATGTCCCAATGAGATTCCATATTGGTCGGGTTCTATGTGACATACAAAACCATCTCTACCAAATTTTAAACACTCCCTCTCCATGTTGTCAAATCATTAGGTCACCCAATGGGGTCTCCTAGGTCATAGAGTACTAGGGGAACCCTCACTGCGTTCCTCTATCATGAGTGGGGACATTCTTTATCACATAATAATTAGAGGATTCTACGTCCAAATGCACCATCCTATTTATATAACACACATAATAGCTGCAGATAGTATTCCACATTATCATTAAAAATGACATTAACCAAGACCCATATCTATTATTAAGTAATCACTTGGTTGGTCCGCCCATCCATCTCAGTCCTCATTTCATATGGTTTACCCACCTAGGGAAATGAATTGTATAAGAGTACACATTAAGTCAAAAAAATTCAATAGGCCTAGAATCCCTATGGAATATCAAGGTCCCAGTAGGCCCCTATGAGCTGATCATTTCAAGTCATCACACCACCTTCTTCAGTAGGAATCATGGGGTCCTACACTATATACAATATTTCACCCCAAGGATAGTCACACCACTCATGGAATTAATTGGAACAACATTAACCTGCATCATATGTGCCATTATGTAAGTAAACTAAGGCCATAGTGGCCTATTCACTCTCAGATGGTCTTTTATATGATTCAATATGAGCAAACCATTAATATTTAATTTAAAAATTAAATTTATATAAAAACTTCCATTTAACAAACAAGGGAACCCCCTAATTTGGGATTCTTAAATAACTCATTAGACCTAAACCCAATTAATAAATCCCCATGTACTATACGAAACACAACATATGTCAATCATGAAGAATATTAATTTTCTCAAATGCACAAAAATATATATCAAGCCTCATCAAGGACCCTTCGAAAATATCCTTTTTCAACTAATCTTATCTCAATCACCCAAGCTCATAACAAATTAAAAAAATCAATATGTAACTCATTAAAACAATCTTAAACAACTACTTAATTATGATACTCTTAGAATATTTCGATAAAACTATATAGGTTATCATTCCACACAAGAACTACTTCAATGACACCCTAAGGGTTTGTCTCACACCCATGATACTACACTAAGATTAATCTCCAAATAAATCTAATAAAATGGAATTAAAATATATATTTTTCAAATACATAAGATAATGTGATGCTTCAATGTACCACAACCCAAATGAAAATCCACGTGTAATGATGGTGTCTTAGGTCACCCTATTCTTAGGAAGAGTGAATTCCCCCATTGTATTCTGCCAATTGCGCAATTCTTTTATAAAATTAGATCTAGGAGGGGATGACCAGAAATTGTTTTTCGGTTGGAAATTTAAATCAAAAACCTGAAAAATCATTAGGGGGAACCCCAAACTAAGGGGGAAGGGATGAAGAGAAGGGTAAACTATTAGAAAATAAGGTTTTATCCATGAAAATAAAATCCTTTATTTGTTCTATTAAAGAACTAATAATCGAGGAGATACTAAAGTGGGTCCCTTTTATCAGTGCTAAAAATGATAAAGTCCCCTTTTATCATCATTGAGAAAATTTCTAGTAAAATGGGTCTTTTAGCAGTGCTGATAAAATTAAAAAAAGTTAATAAAATCTTGTTAGTTGGTTGGTAGACCCACCCAACATTTAATAGTGCTAGAACCTCCTTTCAACAGATCTAGGATTCCCTTCCCCTGAGTGCACATCCACCCCGTTAACCCACACACACTCCCTCCCACTAATAACTCTACCCCTCTACACCAACCAATCCACCCCTACCTCTACTTGGATTTTAACACGAGACATCTCCCATGAAGGCCTTCATATATACCACTAACCGATCTTGTTTCGTTCTCTTTTAAATGGTATAGGTATATATATTATAGTTATATTAATTAGTATATTAATATAGATTTAAATTAATATATATTTTGTGATATTAATATCTTTATATTTATTTTTATATTTATATATATATAGTTAGTTAGTTAGTTATATTTATATATTTATATTAATGTTTTATATATATATACATATTTAGTTATATATTTTTCAATATTTATTCGTATATTAATATATATTTATATAGTTAGTTTTAAATACATTTAGAAAATATGTTTCATCGTGTGTGTTTATAAATTAAAAAATAATTAAATATATATATATATTATGTGTATCTATACGTTCAATTATACAAATTTATATATATCCCTATATTATATACTAATATGTATATTGATATGTTAGAATATGTAGAAAATATAAATCATTTAGTAAATACATGAACACACTAATATATATATATATATATATAGACAGACACACATTATATAGGTATATAAATATTCATATATTTGTATTTAATATATAATAGATATTATTTTGTATTTAGAAAAGATTATATACTAAGAAATATATTTATATGTAAATACGATTAATAATTTATTTATAAAAAGAAATTTTTATGTGAGAGTGTATTAAAATATGTATATATTGTTATATATTTGATTATAAATACTATTATATTGTGAAAAATGATAAAATTTCAAAACTATAATGTCAATATGAATGTAATACATATGAATAACTTTTTTCACCACTAAAAGGCTAAAAAGGCCCCATAAACAAGCTAAAATTATATCGAATAATAAAAACTTTGGTATCCCAAATGAAAACCATTTTTGGAGGCCTTCATGGTCTTTTTTGGCCTCTAAAAATTTTGATAAATGGTGCCCCTATATATTTAGTATAGAATTATCATTAGAGGCATAAATTTGATATGGGGTAGTGCTGAATTGGACACATAAAACAAAAGTTATGGTTGTTGGATTTTTTATACATGATTTGATCTCATTTTAGATATTTTATTAATTTTTTTTAATTTTTGGTGTCCCTAAAATTTTTATTAATTGATTTGAATTCCATAATAATTAGAAAATTATTATTTAGTAGTATTTTTGAAACATTTTATAAGCTATTTTGAGTAAATATCTTGTATATTAGTTGAAAATATTGATTTAAACTTATCTAACTCATATATATATATATATTATATTTAAATCAATATAAATATACAAATATATTTATATATTTATATATTTATATTTTGTTATAAGTTATTTTTTTTGAAATATAACCTTATTAGCACCATTAAAAAACCACCGATAAAGACTCCCTTTATATGTGTTACTTAAATAAGTGCTGATAATGGGGTACTTTTAACAATTGTTTTTAAGTGCTATTAAAAGTACCATTTTTCAGTACATTTTTTTCAATGTTAATGGATGGCATTGTGAAATCAATTTTTTGTGGTAGTGGGACAACCCCTTTCCATGTATGGAAAAAATAATGAGAACATAGAGTTTTACCCTCTTTATCTAGAGGAGTTGTAATCTATATTATGCCCCATTAATGGAAAACTTGATGGTGGATGGTTCCTACCGGCTGTACAATGTTTCCCATAATCTAGCGAGTGGTTGTATAATAGTAAATGCTATATAATCCACTTCACCTCGCATGAGGCTCTTTAAATACATTTATTTATCTCATTATCCTTCATCCATGTATAAAACTTCTCATCCTTAGAGATGTGTTCGTTACGGTGTGGATTCAATTGTATCTATTATTTTCATAATAAAAATTCACTGTGATGATGATGATATCTAAAACATCTATTTAAAGGTTTCTAAACTCTCTGAACCGGATTCGGAATCTATGTTCTCAAACCATTATGGAAACTAATTAATAAATTCACATTCACCTTGAATTGAAAATTATCATACAGAAATAGGGCATTATAAAATCCCCACGAAAATAAATCTCATCCCCAAGAAGTATATATGTTCATCCAATATAAAACCAATCATACCCTAACACAATTCATACTCAAATTATTATTTTCTATACTAGATCGTTGTAACAACATGAAATGGACAAAATCTTTTTTAAGGTTTACAACTACAAATACCCAAAACAATTCTCATAAAAATTCCCAAATCATCAATATGGTGCCTTTATGATCCCGTATTACATTATATATGACCATGTCATCAGGAGATTAATCTCATGGCTGATGATTATCCATACAAATTGAGTAAGGATATAAATAACATATCTTATTCTATGGTGCATCCACCATCCAAATTACATACAGAGACAGTTTACATGCATTTTAATGAAATTCCCATCATGGTACCAAATTCACATCCCATGTCCAAAACATGATAATGCCTCTTTTTATTCAAGATTATGTTTCAAATCAATCACATTCCAATTGAACATGCTCAAAACATAGCGACATGAGTGATTACATGAAAATATCTAACTGATCCATAGGACACACATGTCTCATCCCATATGAGGTTCCCAATATAGTTCATGACCAACTAAATCCCATTATACAAGATACTAGAAATCAAAATTATCATGTATGACCCATATCAAAAACACTCAAGTACTCTTAGAGACATGCTCCAACATACATGATCTTGCGCCCGTAAATACACATGGAATCTAGTGTTTTTCTATGTATTCACGCCATCATTTGTACCTGACACCTGATGTGTTTTCCAAAAATGGGGCATTAACTGTCTGATTAGACATCATTATTCCCACCAACAATTATAAAGAATAATATAATATAATTAAATCTTAACAAAACATCATGTGTCCAAGTAATATTTTCAGACTCTACTCAATAATGTAAAAAATTCGGATCTGGAATACTTTGAGATATCCAGTACAACATTGGTCTATTTATTCACTAACATTAGATTTCCAGAACCATTCCCCATGAAAATTCTCATACTCCCACAACCCTTGTCACAAGAGGATTAACATCATGTGACTGAAATCCAATATACCTGTATTAGAGTGTCCCAATTTCCACTCTACTTGATCAAAATATGAACACCAATTCCCAAACCATATCAATTAAAACATAAGATTACTAGTCTTGATTGTCCTACTCAGACCAATGTGTGATCCAATTATATCTTAATTGGGTACCATGAAAACCCTAAATGTTATATTCTTATCTGATCTAATGTAGTGGGAGTACAATATCATACTAGAAAATCCTATATCCTAAATATTACCCATATGAGTCACACACCATTAAAACTAGGCATGCACACCAAAACCATTATAAGACTATTCTTTGTAATGTGTTAGTCTTATTCACATCTTTTGGAGCCCATAGATGTCATTCCAATAATGAGATTCCACAGACACCCAGAACATAATGCTAAAAGTTCATCAAATCTTCAACCATAATTGTTCCCTCAGTCCTACTCTTATAATCACAAAATGATAACTTATTATTAGAACTCTTGTTTCTCATCACTATAAGGACCCAATGCATCACCGTTCTAAGAACAAATTCCTAGTAACAACTCTAGTGAAAATATCTTTTTCCAAGAAGCACCTATATAATATTTTTTATCTTTTGAAACCACCATCCTGGGAGAAACCCTCTCATGGGATTCCCTTTAACATTCTAAACTACTAACTCAATTTGGTCCTAGTCAAAACTAAAGACCTCTAGGTCTCCCACCTAGAAAACATGGTCATGTCCCACATATTGAACTATAAGGTAGACAAAATATCCCAAGGTAAACACATAAAAATTCACAACTGATAGGCTTTAATCTAACCTACCATATTATAACACATGAAAATACATGTTACAATACACCCATCTCTATATCCTCAACATATGACAAACATCACGTGCAAACATCATCACCCACTCACAAGGTACTGATTCCCATTTGAATCTAGGAAATGGATTTCTTGTGAAAAATAGAAATTATATTTGTAATTTAGTACACCCTATAAAATAATCTGGGATTACCAATGCCAAGTGAATATATCTAGATGGTTCAGTTAAGAATAATTTCATTACAACTATACGGGAAATGACTATATCTGTTTTTATTGGAATTTTAAGTAAAAAACCATGTAATGTTTTGAACAGTATTATAAAATACTTATAATGTATATTTTTAACACCCTAATATATTATGTAATATTTATTTTTTATGAAATTAATTTTCTTGGATTTTTTATGTTACATGATATACAATTAAAATATTATTATTTAAACATAACCATTAAAACCAAGCTGTTAAAGTTATTTTTATCAAAAAGAGTGAAAATTCTATATAAATTTTATATTTTTTTAAATAATAGTAGATTTTTTTAATTAATAGTAAATATGAGCTCAGTATTTTGTAGTCATTTTATTCTTCAAAAATTCATTTTCCTAAAAAATTATCATTTATTGAAATAAAATAAGATAATTTATTAATGAAAAATTTATAATATTTATTTTATAAATTAATGTACAATATATAAATCATTATATAGAAATTATTTTAATTGAATTTTTTGGAATTTTACGAAATTATTGATTTTCTAATGAATTGTCAAAAGGCCGGTTTTTGTAAAACTAAATTTTCATTTTAGTAAATAAATTCTATTAAAATAACAACAATGATTTTAAATTGATATAACATTGAAATAATTATTATTTAGTTAGATTAATTATAATTAAATTTTATGTACCATTTTTGGATAAAAGTATACTTTTGGTATTCAAATCCCAATTTTCAAAAAAAATGAAATTTTCATTGCATATATCTTTTTAACACTAAATTAATATCTGCCACCCCTTGAAATTTAATATTTTAAAATGGATTCAATAATTTTAATCGTGGGGTCTATATTTTGAAAATATTTCACTTTCATGATTGATCATTATGAATATTAACTATAGAAAATATTTATAACCTTAGTATTGTTAAATTGTGTAATTAAAGATAAAAATTATATGAGAATGACTAACAACTAACATGAAAACTTTCATTAACTTAATATATCTGTCTCCATCATAAATTATCATCCATACATAGTTTATATTATGTTTTTTACTTCTGGATATGATTTTAAACATTATATTATTTTATGTAATAAAAAGTCAAGAATATCATTCTATTTGTTTTATTGGCGATAAATTTTTTCATAGGGATAAATAGAGTCTATGTTCAGTTATAAACAATAATTTTAAGGATTAACGATTTATTTATCATTTCAATATATTTCATATTTTTATTGATGATATAATTAAATCAAATTATAAAGTAATTCCAAAATATTATTAATTCAATGATGAAAAAAAAAGAAATAAATGATATTAATAATATTAAATGTATAATAATTTGACGTAATTTTTTTTTTGATGAATTTTGGAGATATATATATATATATATATATATATATATGAAACATTAAAGATTTATGAAGTAATTATACTCAAATTAATTTTATGTCATGTTGTTTTCATAATCAAATCAAATTAATTGTAATACACCCGGTTTGAGGTATGTGGCCTTTGTTTCAGAATTTTATGTGTTTAATGTGCGTGGGATTAGTTTGGAAGAGGTTGGGAGAGTTTGGAATTGTTTTTAATGAGTTGGGAGGCCATTAATGCGGTGCACGGTTTGAGAACGGTTAGTGGAAACCATGTGGGTTCTCCAGGAAACCGTACAGGGGAGACAATAGGCTTTTAATGGCATACGCACGGTTTTCCAAACCGTGCGAGGAAACTGTGTGAGCCCTTTCTCTCGAGGGAGTAGCGTGTTCATGGTTGGTGCATGGTTTTCCAAACCGTGTGGGCTAACCATGCGACCACTTAAAAATAAGGTTATAAATTTCATGTTCCCTCGGGCTTAACATATTTCACTCCAATCATCCTCCCACTCATGGCTCACTTGGGTTCATCAGTTCTCAGGGGGTGTAGGATAATTCCCACTCTATTTGGATGCATTTTTAAGAGGGTTCTTGGTGTTTTTGAAGGTGATTTCTCTGGTGTAAGTCTTCTGTCATGGTTTCATTGTGTTTTCCTCTAGATCTACTCTTCCCTGTTTCTTGGTTTTCTAGATCTACATTGGTTGTGCGTTGATATAGGGTTGTGGTTTCCATGGATTATGTTTTGAAGGATTTTGAATGTTAGGGAAGGGGATCTAGAGTGGTCTTGGTGGTGATTTTTCTGGATTTGAGGTGTGATTGTTCGTGGGTCGATTTCTTGGGAACCCTAAAGGTAGGTGGCTTCTCTCTCGACTCCACTTGGTTTTAACTAGTGGCTCCTCATTACAATTAATTATTGTGATGAACATTAATTGTGAATTGTAATGATAAATTGTTTGGAAGTCCCTTGGGTGATATTTTGGGTATTTTTTGGAAAAAAAGGGTTTTGTGGTGAAATTCTATAGTTATGGATTTTAGAATTGAGATATTAAAATAGGATGCTATGGTTGATTTGTGAAAATTATTGATGGAAATTGTTTTCAATAAAAGGGTTTTGTTATTGAAATGTTGTTTGACATGGAAAATGGTTTTCAATAAATGGATGATTTATTAAATTGGATTGATGTGCAATGCAATTGGTTGTTTGCAAGTGGTCGTGTCCTTGGTGGGTTATATGCATTGCATTTGGTATTTTGAATGTTGTGTGGATGTTGCGATAAGTACCACTATAAAAAGGGTATGGATAGTGGACGGAAGGGACACTATCAAGGATAAGTGGACGGGAAGTGCCTCATAGTGTGTATGGGTAAACGGGATGGACAGAAGCTTCACCGTTTGTTTGTTGGTTGTTTGGCCATTTTGGTTGTTTTTTGTGCATTGCATTGCAAGATGGAAGTTGGTGTGATAACATGTAAATGAAGAGATGTCTTATGGCATGTTTGGTTGGTTTTCCCTGGGTTTCTTGGTTTGGGTGTGATGGATTGGCAAGGGCATGTTTGGCTTATGAAAATGGTTTCACTTGTGATTTAATTTATATAAACTGTTTTATATAAATGTGCTAACAATTTTATCCTAGTGGTGTGTGTAGGAATGTCATTTGGGGAAAACCTACTGAGTTTTAGTACTCACCCCTGCTTTGGCATGTTTGTTTCTTTGTAGATGTTGTGTATAGGGACATGAGAAAAAGTAAGGCATCTCCCTCCTTTAGTGGTTCATCATGATGTCTTGGTGGATCATGGTGTGGATCTATGGGGGTGTAATCGCTCGTAGTGGTTGTTGTTTAGTTTTCCACTTGTACTCTGATATGGTTGGTTGTATGGGTTTTGGGTTGTATTTTGGAGCAACTTGGTTTTATTTTGGGTATTCATGGTTGAGTAATTGAATTCACATGCTTCATATAATGACTGTTAGTGGATGGTTTGTTTGGTTTTGTATTAAGGGAAAATTGTTCCCCAACTTGATCTTGAAGCCCACAACATTTATTTCCATCCTTTAGCATCTTGGGAACGTTTCATAAATCCAATTATCCCTCACCGCCTCCTAAAAACAATGAGGTAGGGTGGGGTGTTACAAGTGGTATCAGTTTGTTCGGTCCTTTGTAGTTGATTCTTGGATTTGGTGTTGTCATTCGTTCTGTTACATTCCATGAGTCGGGATGGTTTCAAGTCGTAGGATTATGGGAACATGGTATGTATAGTATAAAAGGATGTAGCTAACCCTTTTATACTGAAATTCAAGTAAGCAGGGAGTTGGGTGCATAAGTGTTTTGGAGACAATTATAGGCAATGGATATCTCATTGTCGTGGGTGTAGACAATGGGATGAGCACGCCATGCATGGTAGAGATGACTTCCCACTAGGATGCATATTTCATTGGGGTATAATGATCTATGGGTGGAATTAAGAAATGGTTTTTGTGTGAAATTGTAATGTGAATAAATATTGTATTTTGAAAATTGTATGATTTTCAAAGTGGTAAACCATGGGAAATGTGAACTAATGGAAATCCATGTTGTGAATGTATCGTGTAATGTGATTTACAATCAGATTTTGTGATGTATATGGAAGTCAAACACATGACTGTTTGTTTTATATTAATAGAAATGGCATCAGGTAGGCATCGTAGAGACCAACCGGAGGAGGCTGCTGAGAATGTGGTAGCACCTGAGCCTTAGGTTAACCAACAGCTAGTGCAAAGCATAGTGCAAGCATTCCAAGATGTGGAAAGTGGAAACAAGGTGGATAAACCAAGGCATGTTGATCATGTGGTTCAGTTTCAAAATCAGAATCCACCCATCATCAGCGGTGATTCCGAGCTAGAGAGGGAAGAAGCCTGGTTGAATATAATGAACAAGATATTTGAGTACTAGGGAACATCAGTAGAGTTAAAAGGGATGTTGGCTACGTATATGTTGTAAGATCATTCCCTTCAGTGGTTGGAGTTGGTAGTTCAAGCGGGGACTGACTAGGGTATGATGTGGGAGCACTTTGAGCAATTGTTTAACAAACAATTCTACCCACATACGTTTAGAATTCAGCGTATGACTGATTACTTCATTTTGAAGCAAAAGCCTATGTATGTGATGGAGTATGCCCCTATGTTTTTGAAGATAGTGTGGTTTTCACCCGCGAAGGCGGGTAGCACGTCGTTGAAGGAATGGATCTTTGTTGCGGGGTTAAGGCATGAAATCCGTTCAAAGATAGCAGTGTTGTGTATAGATGATGACACAGATATGGTGAATAGAGCCTCAGTGGCTGAGCAGGATCTGTTGGGAGCTCCAGGAGGGGGAAGCATAGTGGTACCCATGGGGAATAGTGGGAACTTTAACTTTGGGTTCAAGCGGAAGAGGGGCACTTATTCACAGGGTGGGAATATGGCATATAATCCAATGGCAGGATCGATAAATATTCCTCTGAATCCCTAGAGTAGGATGGGATGTTTTCTGTGTAGTTTTACGAGCCACATCAAGCAAGATTGTGCGACACAACCTTGAGCCTATCATAATTGTAAGCATATGGGGAATATGAAGAATTATTGTCAGAATGTTCCATGGTTGAGTGCACGTGACACTCCTCAGGGATCGCAGACGTCATATGCTTCGACGGGACGGGGACAACAGCATACCCCTCGTCAGCAGAGTAAACAGGATCATGGTGATTCTAAGATTACCACGACGCCTCAGCAGAGTAATAAAGAGAATATTATGGTAAGCAAACATGTGTTTGGATTTGAGCAGGTTGTGGTTGATGATCAGTGGGGACCATCCACGGTGCGAGGTACTATTCATTTAAATTATACCTTGATGCATGTTTTGTTTGATAAGGGTGCTTCACATTCTTTTATTGCTGCAAGTGTGGTTAATTTTTTGGATTTAATGGTATAAATGATGCCCTCAGTTTTGAAATTAAAACTCCTCTAGGGCAAAGAGAGTGTCGAGCCTTCTTGTGTAGAGAATGTTGTATCATTGTGGGTGCGGTTGAGATAACCTGGAACTTCACAGTGATTGAGACGTATGGGTATGATGTAATGCTTGGAACGGATTGGCTGGTGGATTTTAAGGCCCACATCGATTATGATGGGTGGACAGTGGCTTTTACAACACACGATGGTTGTAGACATCTTTTTATAGGAGAGAAACATGAATGGTAGGGTGCAACGGATTTTTTGGCACCAGTAGTTGGTATGTTATCGTATCAGTTGGCGGTGTTGTCACTGGAATTGGTATAGAGTGTTGAGCATAATGTTCTTCAAGTAGTGGTGGATCAGTTCATGGATGTTTTTGCTAAATAATTCTCTGGGTTTCCTCCCCTAAGAGAAGTGGAGTATACAATTGATCTCCGTCTCGGGACCAACCCTATCTCACATCCATCTTACCGGATGGCACCAAATGAATTTCGAGAATTGAAAATACAGTTGGAAGAGTTAAAAAATGGTTTATCTGGCCTAGCATGACTCCGTGGGCAGCGTCGATGTTGTTTGTGAAAATTTCAGATGGAAATTTGAGGATATGTGTTGATTATCGTAGACTTAACCAAGTCATGATAAAGAATAGATATCCACTTCCATGAATCGGTGATTTGTTCGACCAGTTTAGGGGAGCCCAGTGTTTCTCCAAGATCGACTTGAAGTTAGGATATCATCAATTGCGGGTGAGGAAGGAGGGTATTTCAAAAAGAGCATTCAAAAGTAGATATGGCCATTATGAATATGTGGTTATGCCCTTTGGTCTAACGAATGTGCCAACGGTGTTTATGCCATTGATAAATCTGATATTCCAGATATATTTAGATTCATTTGTGGTGGTGTTTGTAGAATATATTCTGGTGTATTCAATGACTAGTGTGGAGCATGAGAAGCACTTGGTGACAGTGCATGGAATCTTGAGGGATCATTGGTTGTATGCCAAATTGTCAAAGTGTGACTTTTGGATACAGGAAATTCGTTTTCATGGCCATGTGATTTCTGAAATAGTTTTTTCAGTGGATCCAAAATAGATAGAGGCCATTATCTCATGGAAACCGCCAAATAATATTTTTGAGATATATAGTTTTCTTGGTTTAGATGGGTATTATCAGCATTTTTTTGTGATTTTTAACATTTGGCTTCGTCGATGACTGCTTTGACAAGAATGAATGTTCCATTCTAGTGGAATGATCAGTGTCAGTAGTGTTTCGAAGAGCTAAAGGGTTTCCATAAAACAGCACCAATCTTGGTTTTTCCAAAACCAAGAACATTATATGTGGTGTATTATGATGCATCGGGATCACGGTTGGGGTGCGTTCTCATACAAGGGAATCATGTGGTTGCATATGGATCACGGTAGTTGAGAATGCATGAGAAGAACTACCGAAATCATGATTTCATATTGGCAGCAGTGGTCCATGCTTTGAAAGTGTGGCATCATTATCTGTTCCGTGAGAAATTCACGGTATATACAGATCATAAGAGCATGAAGAAAATATTCTCACAAAGGGATTTTGAACATGAGGCAAAAGAGATGGATGAAATATCTCCAGATGTTTGATTTTGACTTGATGTTCACACTTTGTAAGGGAAATTCGTAGGTGGATGCTTTAAGTAGAAAATAATATTCTTAGGTGGTGAAACATGCATCAGACCAGTGGCATTTGATGTCCGTTATAACTGATATGCTATTGGAATGTGAGGACCAGGGCGATAGAGCGGTCCTCTTTATTGTTTTTTTTTTGATTCCTAACATAGTTGGCCTGGTTAGAGAAGCACCTATATCTAATTCTGAATGTGTGACCATGGGGTCGAGACTCAATGGTGGGGAGACCGTTGAGGGTTGGAAACTGAATAGAGATTCTATTTTGTGTATTCAGAATCGGATTGTTGTACCGGTTTCTCGCCAGGAGGATCTTCTCAAGGCATATCATCATTCCTGTTGGGATGTTCATCCTTGAATTCAGAAAATGTATAAAGCATTGAATGCATAGTTCTTGGTGGGATGGAATGAAAAGAATTGTCGTTGAGTTTGTTTTGAGATGCGTGACTTGTGAGTAGGTCAAGGCAGAGCACAGAGGCCAACAGGAATGTTGTAGACTTTACCAATCCCTATTTGTAAGTGGGAGCAGGTAGCGATGGATTTTGGTACAGGTCTCCCAAGAACGGTCAGAAAGCACAATGCCATCTGGTTGATAGTGGATCAGCAAACAAAGTCAGCCCATTTTGTCCTGATTTTTGAATCTAATACAGTGGAAGATCTTTCCAAAATCTATATCCAGGAGGTGGTAAAGAGGCATGGTGTTCCATTTTCAATTATATCAGATAGATATCTGAGTATTACATCTCGTTTCTAGAAATCCTTACAGCAATGATCGAGTACGTGTAGACTTTAGTGGCCATATACCTAGAATACTATGTACTGGCTAGACCAAGGCATAACCTAGATATCCATAACTAGTCAGAATGTGAGTATAATCTCTAATATAGAATCCCATAACTACATCTAACAATGAGTGGGAGCCAACATGATTGTCCCTCGAATGGAGATTGTTCAATTTTGTCATCACACAAATATATTATCTCTGTTTTCATGTAAACACCTAAATTATGTGATATGGTGCAACATATACACTATCCAAGAAGTTTCAATGTTATGAGACATTATGCTGAACACCTGATGTAAGGGAGCAAGAACTGTTATTCCCAAATAAACCAAACAATATTTCCACAACCTATTTCAATAAAAAAATCTTATTTATAATAATAATATCTTGAGGCATTACTTATCATTCATTACAGAAATTAATTTGAAATATAATTATGGGTGACCAACTCATTTTAAATCATTTACTAATGCATTTAATGTTCTATGTGGCCTTTCCACCCTTTATAACATATATTATTTAAAAAATTTATTCATTCAGTGAATTGAAAGAATCATAAAAAAGATATTATATTTGAAACATGTAATTTGATCTATATAAACATGGTAATTCAGTTTACGAGTCTCATAGTGGTTCTTATAAGGTTCCATTGTCATTTTTTAAATTACCACCATGGGAAAATTAATTTATAAGTCAAGATAAGAACATGGGAGGTTCGACGGGTTCAACAAAAATTTATATTGAAGGAGGGAAACTACATTTAAGAACATTTATAAAGGCCGCATCCTAAACATTACATAATTCTAACCATAAAAAAGTCAGAGGAATTAACTAATTCCATAAGGTGGAGTATGTTTCAAAACACAAATCATCACATTGTAATTTGATGATATATCAACACATATGAGGGGTTTTATTATAAAACATTACATTTATAAAAAAAAACATTTATGATAATCATGAATTCATATTATGATTCATAACTCAATTAAGAAACAAATAATTATAGGAAGCCACCTTACATGGAAATTTAATTACAAGGTTTATCAAGGAAGTCAAGAGGTTATATTATCAATCAGAAAATAACCTAAAGGAGATAATTTCACAAAAAAATTAACGACAAATACATAGAATGTGTTTTGGGAATTTAATAATTTAATTATAAAGGGGAAATATATGATAGCACAATTATGGTCTATTAGTCATCGTGGTTGACATCCTCATATTAATAAATAATTATCAACATGAGTATATAAAAGTTCATATACAAATTTAAATTGAAGAAAACTATTTTATGGTGATACACTAAAATGTTCTACATGAGGATCAACATTAATATCTATATAGTAGTGAATGCACTTGTAAATTTTCATTGACCGCCTAACATATTTTTATGGCAGACTACACCTCCAATATTAGTGTTTCATTTGGTCTGTTTTAGAAGAAATTGATGAAAAAAACATTCATCCTGAAAATAGGGTGAATGATGTCTACAAAAACATTGTATGAACACTACATTAGTGGAATTAAGAATATCATTTGGGCACATGGTTTGGTAAAATAGAGTGTAAATTATGTGAAGCATGTTACAACATTGATCTATGATACACAGTTTCACCGTAGGGCCACACAATTTCAGAAAACAATTGATCTCAGATCAGCTCTTCCAATGAATGAGTCTATGGGATTTGACATTCCAAAAACTCAAGGAGGCATCCATTTTACCTTTCTTTTATATAAATAATTATAAAAATTACTAATTAAAGTGTTCCAAAACATGGAATGACATTCTGAAACTTAGTTCTATGAATGGTCCTTCAACCAAATGCTAAAATTTGATATTCCTTGGAACTCTACATTAGATCAAAACATAGGTCATTAAAATTCATTCCTGCATGATTCATTACATTTTCATTTAGTTCCTTAAAATTCACAAAGTAATTAGTTATATGAATCATTCAGTATCAATATATATATATATATACAAATTAAATTAGTAAAATTTTTGATTTATGATAATCCAAATCAATATTTTATATGAAATGGAACACCCATTTGTTTTATAAACAAATCACATATTAACTGAAACACTTTCAACTTTTCTAATAAATATATCATTATAAATTTTACCTTGAAAAGAAAAAAATAACATTTATCCAAGTGTTTTGGTTGAAAATAATCTCACTTTACTGAATAATATAGTCAAACGCTTCTTGTTTATATGACCATGTTAGAAATTCTATAATTTGGTGTGATATAAGTCATGAGAATTATAATAGTTTTTAATTTCGAAAACATTATTTTCAAATATCTATATATAAATCCAATATTTATATTTCCAATACCAATAAATATGTTATCTCGATAAAATTATCAACCCTTATTTATTTACATGAAAATATATACATCCATGTGTAAACATGTCACAAATATTATGTATTTTTTTAAAAATTTAATATAATAATAGTTCATTAGATCTAATATATGTCTATTTGGTAAGTTGAGAGGGTATTATCTAATAACCATTGTAAATTTTCTTCCTCTAATGAAAACTCAAATACCCCCCCTCACCTCGTTTAGTATTTTGGAATCTACTTTGTTCATGTATTTGGATATTAATGAGAGAGAAAACTATTCATTTCATACCTAGTTTATAGAAATAGAGTAAACAAATTCATTAATAAATATGTCTAAATCATCCTCATTCTTATTCATGGATTAATAGTTCATCTTTTAGTGGCCATTAATATCTTATACAAAGCACACTACATATTACTTCTTAGACCATACCTTACACTTTCTCTTCTTAGATGTGTAGTGTGAAGGATAAAAAATATTTGGAATTATTACTAGGGTGTTTTCCCATATCATTCATTAGATCATGATAAAGAAAAATGGTATTTCCTACTTGATGACTTTATTGTGTTGGTGAATAAATGTGAAGAGATATGATAGTGACATAACTATATTTCTCATGAAAAAAATAAAATAAATGTTTAAAAGATCTGTTGAATTGAGGAGAGTATGTGGTGTTCAAAAAAATACATTGGTGGATTGAAACCTGGAATTTTAAAACACATTATACATTAAATCAAATTAGATAAATGGGATCTATATAGAACACAATCTATATGATTTATTCTAAATGATTGGTTGGAGATATTTTACCACATTTATTATTATTTTCCCATATAGATATATATGAGATAATACAACAATATGTTTTTATACATGTTATTATGAAGCTTCTACACATCACTAGTCGTGGATTATAACATGTGGCATTCAACATAGAATGCATCATTAACATGTTTCCAGAAGATATTCTCACCTTCTCATAAGATTTCGTAAATTTAATAGTAAGAACATGGGGATCCATTATATAAAAATTCATCTCTGTTTATAGAATTAAGAAAAATAATATTTTCCAATCAATGATGTTATTATTGTTAAGAATATTTTCTTTATGTATGATTGATTACATATATAGTATCGTGGTCCCATACCTTTCACTTTTTTATAAAAATAATACTTATATTTTGTGAATTACTATAAGACCATGTGATTTTAGTAGGTATTTCATCAAACAAATCTTACAGATCGATAGCTTGTTACACATAAAACTGTAACTTGAAATAATCAATGACATAATTAATTAGATAATTTATTAAATAATGATTTCAACACAAAAGTTGAATTTTCTATAATAAATTGATGCAATCACACAACATAATCCATATATAATGGGTATGAATTCATAATAGCTAGTATAAAGATTCCTAATGAGGATCATTTTTTCAATCTTTGAAATGAGGTAACACCACTAGGGAATTCTCTAGACAAAATCGAAACCATAATTCACTATGAATGACATAAGACAAATCATATGTAGTGTATATTTAAGATCATTTAAATAAATTGAAGATATATTTTAGATTATTAACAACCCAAAACCGCCACTATTTATTACCGTACCCCTATGTATTATGTGACGTTCTTGAGGTGGGTTGTAATTATATTTTTCAATTATATAACATGTAATTTAATAAATTATGATTTTTACATTTATTTCTTCACATGAATGTTTTTTTTATTGTTTTAATGAATCTGATTAATAAAAAGTTTGGTTTGGGGGAAAATTAATTATTTTAATTCAAGTAATTATTACTATAAAAAATTAACTACATCTAATATATAATTAGAAAACTATAATGGATTTAAATTTCATTATTTAAGGTTAACAAATTTATTTCAACCAATTATTTTTATTATAAATGTTTTTAATGTTAAATTAATCATATATAAATTATTAAATTAAATAAAACGAATTTTTAATAATAATTAATCAATAAATAAACACATATTCATTTATAATTAATTTGTTAAAAATTAATATGAATATTTAAATTTTTAAATGATGAAATTTTCAGTGAATTTTATTTTTTTATTTAATTTGTATATTATTACATTATTAAAATAAATTTATACATTTTCAAAGATTAATTTCATTTAATTATTCAAGGTATAAAAAAATTATTTAACTTTTATTAAATTATTTTAATTAGAAAATTATTTGTATGAAATTAATTTTTTGCTAAAAAATACATTTCTATCCAAATTGTTTTTTGTATGATATGTTTTCCTATATTCAAACTAATTTATTCTAATTTTATCAAATCAATTTAATAAAATAGATTTCAAATCATTAATTAGTATTTCTAAATAATATAATAAGGGAAATTTCTTTTTTAAAATAAAAAGTATCCAACATTGGTAATTGTTAATTTTCATGATAAATTTTAAAGAGTTATTTTTGAAAGGAAACTTTTTTTAGTGTAGTGTGTTTTTTAATTGATCACAGTTAAATTATGATATAATATAATTTTTAAATTTATAAAAAAATGTACAATATGTTAATTAATTGATAATTGATATGAAATATTTTTAAAAACTACTTATGATTAAAAAGTTATTTTTTAGAAAAAGAGATATATATTTATTTCTATAATTTAAAAGATAAATTTCAAATTTTTTGGAATTAAATTAAATTAAATACTAACAAAATTTATAATCAACATATTGAAATATTTTAATAGGGGTTATTTTTAATTTTTAGTAAATAAATAATTATAGCGATGTAGTGCTAGTGAGGAGCGGCCAAGGGCTTCTGCCGCCCCACCATCGCCTTCCCCAATGCCGCCTCCAATCCCTGCTCTTCTTTGACCCTCTGCCTCCAGTCTGTTTAACTAACTTTGAGCTTCTAGATCATCCATCACGTGACTCCCTTCCACCATGTGTCTCCCCTCCCAGGTCTGAAACTTTATCTCCTTCCCTGATCCAGCAGCCGTGGGGCGACTCTCCTATTTCTGACAACGTCCAAGATCCCGATGCTACGAGTTATCCTCCCGAGTCCAACGCGGCATCGTCCTCTATATCCCCACTGTGTGATTCACCTTCAATTTTAATGTATCCACAAATCTATTGTCTGTGGGACCAGACAATTAATGTCTCCCCCTGGATACCATCACTGTGAGCTCGCTACCGTCGACATCTTGCTAGTAGTCACAAGAAGGAATCGTCCTTGAAGCCTCTCACTCTCTACAGGCGATGCCCTACCGGAAACATCAATCTCTCTCTCTGACTTGTTTTTTCACCCTCTCTATGGAGCGCTTTGGCAACCACTATTTTATAGGATCGATTCCTTGTTTTAATGGGATGTCGTGTTGTTGATCGCTGGAGGCGCAGACACGAACGATGATTGTTCACCCTAAATTAGTTTGTAGTACTGGCGATTGTCATGGTTCTTACACCTGGATTGTTTTGTATGTTCGTGGTTTCCTCTACCATTGCATCACGCTCCATCGAACACATCTCCAATTAGGACATGTTCCTTGGATTTCATGATGTTTTGGATGGTGTTGGGGGATTTGAAGGCAATACTCTTCTGGTTCTTCTGTTTGATTGCATTGTCCATGGTAGCTCAATCGTCTCATGGTCCATATTTACGGAGTTCTATCAATGATGCCCTAACCATCGGTCATCCTCCTTAGAAGGCTCCAATGATGTTCAGATCCTTCATGTTGTGTGTTTTTTGTTTTTGTTTTATTGGTATTTTCTGGCTAGTGTCTTCAATGTTGGAACCCCGTTGATGGGGTACCTCACCTAGTTTTTCTTGTTTGATTATCACTTATCCAAATAGTGTTTTTAATATTAAGAAATTGTAATTTCATTCATTCCGTAAAAAAATTAATTACCAAAGATAATATAATTATGACAAAATGGGTTAAAATATGTAATTTAAATTTCATTTAATTAATAGGATGATTGGAGATCATATAAGTGATTTTTTATGTCTGGGTTACATACCAAAGATTTTCAAAAATATTTTTTCACCAAAAAAACCTAACTCCAACGAGATTCCATCCTTAACCTTCACCTAACATAAGTTTCAATTGAAATGTAAGAAATTTCCCCTATAAGGTGTTTTCTTTACCCATTCCAAAGCACTTTTTCAGTTGAATTTATATTCTGAAAAAGGAGACTTAAGTATAGCATTATGGGAGAATTATCAACGATAATGAGTGATGTCATCAAATTAGGAGACTAGGGCATGTTCAACCATGGAGAAATAAATTTTATGGGTGTTTATTTATATTTTTAATTCATTGATACAAGTTTAATATTATTATTATATCATAATATATAATGTGCTTATACATCCTAATTAACACATTTTGTCACGATTCAAATGTTATTTATGACATTTTAGGATACATATTATGTTCTATCATTCAAAGAATTTTGAATCAAATGTTTCCATATTTGTAAGAGATTTTTTTAAATTCAGTTTCTTTTCATTATGTTTTAATCCTTCTCATAAAAAACATTATTTTAAGTCTATTTTATTCAATAATATTTTTATATTAAATATTTATTTCACTTTTCATATCTTCGTATTTAAATTTATTAATCCTAAAATAACTTCATTAATACTTCATAACTTACAATGTCTATAAGGTATTTCAATCTAAATTTCCCTTAATAGGGGATTCTATATTTTTATAAAATAATATTTCATTGAAATAGTGTCCTAAATGACCCATTTTCTTATATTATTATTTATAAAGTATCTTTCAACAGATTTACATTTATTTTTATAATATATCATATATATTATTTTTAATCATTTATTACCAAATCGGTGTTGGATATTCTTTACTCAATTATTATATCATGTTTTATAATCTCATTTAATTAAAAATGTTCTTACAATATTGTTATATTATTCCATTTCATTATGTAACGTTGATTATAATACTTCTCTCCAATGAATTTTCATTTTTATATTAATATACATTTCTTTGATGATTTTATTTATTTATAAAACATGACATTTCTAAGAATAAATACATCCTTTCTAATGAGTTTCCCTCTTTCATACCCATATTTATTTTTTATAAAATGTTTTCCATTCTTATCTTTGAAGCTAAATTTCTATTATTATATGTGATCGTCATAATAATCATTATATCATTCTAATATAAAGTTTTAGTTTTTCTTTTAATGATATGGAAGTCATTAAAAATCATTTAAAAATGATAAAAATAAATTTCTCTATGAGTTAATATATTTTATATTTTATATTCCACGTTTATAATTTATTAAATTTACTTATTTATAATTTTCCATTATTAATATTTCTATTGTGAAATGATGATATAAAATATAAACAATGAAGCTTGTAAAAACAAGATTTGATAACAAAATGGTTTTTTATTTTCAATTAACTGGATTTTTTTAAAAAAAACATGAAAATAATAATCCTTTTAAATATTTTCCCCATAGTGATATTTTCCTACCATCAACATTAATTTTCATTAAGATGGCCCCTTTCTAGAATTTTTTAATGACTTAATATTTTAGACAACTTAAATTAATATTTTATATAATAGCTTGCGTAACATGAAACACAGAAATAGTGGCACCCCAAAATAAATTAAAACAATCCATATTAAAATTACATGAATATTATAATAAATCGTAGGTATAATTCAAATAATCAAAAAAATATTTATATATTAATATTTGAGGAATTCATTTAAGTGGATACCATTCGAAGAACATTTTTAAGTGGAGTATATCATTTCAAATTAATATATTAAATTTATCATTGATAAAAAAATTATATTAAATAATATTTAGATTTATAAACTAACAAATCAATAATTTATTATTTAGAATTTTGTACGAAATTAGAATAAAAAATTGATGTTTAAAAAATTCATATTACGTAAGAAAACAATTTCATTATATATTTTAATTTTAAAATCTAATTTCTAAATTTTATAATGTGAAATAGAAAAAAGTTATTATTTTTAGATTAAACATATAAATATTATCATAGTATAACTTTTTTGTTTGACATTTTGTGAAATGGTTTTTTTCTTAATATAAAAGACATAATTTTTTCAAATTAATTGATTATATCACATTATTAGTATATAATTATGAATTTTAAATAATGAAACAATTTTCAAACAATAAATATTTATTTTATAAGTAAACTAAAAATTTTATAAATGTTATTTCAAATTTATAATCACTTATTTGACATTTTAAAACTCATGTTGAAATTTTCATAAAAAAGTTAACTTCTTATACGTTTGATATTTTAAATTTATTTATTTTAGTCAATTTTAGAAATATAAGAAAATTATTGGATTTATAATTCCTAAAAAGTATTTCCAAATTAAATAATCATGCCATTTAAATTTTTTTCATAATGGATTAGTTTCCTTAGGTAGAAAACACGTTACCACGGTAAATGCTAAAATTTTAATGTAAAACATCTGGGAATAAAAAACCTCAAAAATATTTACATTATTTGTGGTTGAAGCCTTTATCCACATTATCAATTATTATCAATATTATATATGAATTTTCTAGCTAATTTCCTAATGTGTTACATCTAATTAATGATAATATTTTGGTATTTACAAAGATGTCATTCCTTTTCAATTATAGAAGGTGAACACCTATCATTACATTACCACACTCCAAAACCCACTGATTTCATTCCAAAAATATTGAAATCATATTATAAAAACACTTATACACATTAAAGAGATTTTTTTAAGCTCTAAATAACATCCCTCAAAATATTCAACTCATTCCTAAATGAGATAATTGATGTCATCTTGTATAAATTGTAAACTAATTATTTCATATTTCAAATAATGTATGTGCACACATTCTAATTAAGATTACTTTATAAATTATTAAAATTTCAACATATTAAAAAAATTATACTATTATTTCATTATAATAAATTTATAATAATTAACCACTTTTTACTCTTTTTTATTAATAAAAAACGGATGTACTATACATTGTGCAGAATACCACCACCATGAAGAAATGAGTTTGTTATCCATCACCAACATTGATTTTTGGTAAACATTGGGAATTTAATATAGAATTACGTTTCATGAAATATTTTATATTAAATAATTATAATCCATATAAATGGATTTATGAGTTCAATGGAAAATGAAAAAATCATCTATTAGTATGTGGGGACTTCTTTCTCTATGGAATTAATGATTCTAATATTTTTTTTAATAAATTCCTTACACGAAGGGTCATGATAATGGTTTTTTTGTCAAATAAGATTTTAGGAATTTATTATGGTTCTAGAAAAATGAAATGGATAACCTCAATTATATTTAAAAAATAATTAATTTGGTAAATTCAACTATAAAATAGTGTTCTATAATAAAAAATTGTATCTTTATACTATGAAATAACTTCATATTGGTAATAATATTATTATAATAATTTAATATAATGATGTATAACACGAATGAATAATGAATAATATCATTTTAATCACATTTTAATTGTATTATAACTAAATTAATCCATGATCATCCAATAATTATTGTATATTCTTGTTTGGGATTGTATAACCACATATATAAACCATTCATTAAATATATTTCTTGGATCATTATAAAAACACATGTCTTGGTAATATAACTTATAAATATGTAAATATTGAGTTATTTTTGTTAATTAATTTTAATATAAAAATCATATTCATTACTTAAGGATGAACCCTTTGTTCGTTAGGAATCACCGAAACAAGATCATCATTGAATTCATTATTACGGATTATAAAAACAATCTCACAAAAAGAAGTAATATATTTATAAAAGTAAATAATAAATTTATTTTAGTAACATATATTACCGAGTAATTATTATCATTCAATGAAGAATTAATAAAAATACCACTACTATGAATCTAGTACAAAATAACAAATATTTCTCACAATCAATATTGAAAATTGATATTAAATAACTAACATAAAAATAGGGAATTATTATAAATTAGGATTTAATAAGTTTACATACATGTGTAAGGTTTTTTATATGTTGTATTTATATGATTATTTTTATTATACAAAATTTCATAATTTGATCAACATAGTAAGAAATAAAAGGGTTTATTTGATTCATTTTCAAATCCATGAGAATTTTTTGATATTGTCCACCATATATTCTTTTATACTATGAATTCAATTTCATATATACTTCACATATAATTAATATCTCCCCATTCCTAATAATTGAAATTCATGTATACTTAAACAAACTTATTATCACATTACCAACACCATAAGTGTTTTTGGAATCAAAATTCTCATTTATATAGTTATTATTGTTATTATTCAACATATTTCACATATGTTGTGTACATAATTATATTAAATTTTTATGAAGAAGTTTATATTTCTTCCAATATATTTTTATTTATACCACTTAACCCATTTCTATATTTCCCTACATCGATTTTGGAATCCTTGATAGAATTGGGAAACAAATATTTCATTTATTTAAGTAAATATGCTAATCAATGAGCATCATTTTTCTATATTTGATAAATATTTATGTATTTAATTTGACATGATATTATATCCATTATATATTTTTTTCAATTATTTTATTACACCTACGTGAATTATCTATGAATTTATTTATCATAAAAGTGAACCATTTTTTAAAATAATTTCACAATTAATGATGGTCTTCCCTCCATTTCATTTCTCATTATTACAATAATAAATAATTTATTATTTTGAAAGTATAGTATTTATTTAATAAATTGAGGTACTTATTTACATTATCATATTTAAAATACAATATTTACCATATATTCTTCGATATTTTTTTCAACATTTTCTATTCACAATATTCATAATTTTTTCAAATATTTCATATAAAATGATTTATCTTCCACTCCATATTTCATTTTGATAATAATTATATCATTTCATGGATATATTATCGATGTTTATTTGTGAAAGAATAATTTATTACATAAACTTTTTGAAACCATTTTCTCTTTTTATGGATCATTTTTATAGATTATTGTTTAATTTAAATGTTTTAAAAATGATTTTAAAAAATATAAATCTTGTTGCCTGTTTCATGGTTCAATTATTTAAGATTCCTTTTATAATTATGTTTTTTATTCCTTTTCTTTACCATTTAAAAAATTACTTTTTAATCTGAACTATGATCTTCTTTCTCGATAACAATAATTTCTTTATAAAAACATTTTAATTATTTTCCATTTATGTTCATCATTATATTCATTCATTAAAATTAGAGAATTTCTATTAAATATATAATGAATAAATAATATAATTGTAAGGGGGGATAAATGGTATTAATGTTCATTGGTATACTCTTGTACAAAAAAAATCACACTAAGGGGGTAAGGGGAACAAATTAGGATAAATAATGAGTTTGTAACTCTAGTAACCCTTCGAATAAATGAATTCTACGACATGATTACCATCATTACATATGTTTTTGATTAATACCCATACAAAGAATTTCATGATTCGTTTATTGATATTAAAGATGAACTAAGGAATAACATACCTCTCTTTGAGGGGGTTATAAATTTATAATCAGTGATTTCTGGATGTCATAAACCACACCTCCCCCTATCATGATTCCATGGCTTCCAGAGTCATCACAATTGTGCATGAATCTATTAAAAAGGGGGTTACAGCAAACCAATTTTATCAATAGAGCTATTCTTTGAAGACTATATATAGATATTCTACAATTCATAACCATCATCATGGAGTTGGAATTTCCTTAATTATTGAATAGGGATCCCAAATACAGTGATAAAAACCTCTATTGGGACTATATTGATAAATAGGATCATGAAAAAACACCCACTATTGATTTGTTCCTAGCATTCCAGATGCCCTTAAAACCTTCCAAAACCAAAGGGGCCCTCACCTTTTGTTCCAAACCATTATCCCACAACCCATGTATCTAGGACTGAAAAAAGTAAATCCCCCTTTATATTTTTAATAAAAATTCAAATAATACTCATAACATTACCCCACATAAATATATCCCAATAATTATAAAAGAATAAGTGATCAATAAATTATTCTTTGGAGTGCCAAAAATAGTTTCACATGGGAATAACATTAATTAATTTACTTCTTATCATATAATAAATTGAAGAAAACAATTCCAAAATACACAAATATAAAATGGAAAACAAGATATGAATATATTTTCACCTAAGAAACATTTAAAATATCACTTTTGGATTTGCGTGGATAGAGAATAAATACTCCTAGGTAATGAATGACCATGAAAAAGAAACAATGAACACCAGTTTATCAGTTTAAGAGAAAAATGTATAGTTTTGAGGACATCGTGTCCCTATAGTTTGATAATTTATTGAATGAATATCATAAAATTTCATTATTGAGAAAATGTGATGCAAAGAGAAGGTAAATATGAAAATCATTGGGTTATACCAACCTAGTTTTTCATCCAGTGGTTTTTGTTGTCGCATCCAACAATCCACTTGGACAACCATTTAATCTATTCTAAATACCCACATAAATTTTATCACAAGATATATATTATACCTTCATTATTTCATAAGTCATAACCATATTTTTTAATTAATAATTTAGCTCACAATGATTGTCCTTGTAGTTCCTCCGATTCAAGTTTGTATTACAGGATACGTATGGTTTCAAATGAATTTCTAAGAAACATTACACTAAATTCCACCAGTTTTTCCATTATATATCAAGACACATGGTTGAAGAGACCTTCTATATGAGAATCCCAAATAGAGTAAGACATGATTTTATTTATGTTTTTGGAAAACATGTTGTGTACATTGAAAAATCATAGCACATGCATCGATATCGATGTTAGAATATAATAAATGAGCATGGTATGACCCCAAAATTTTAAGAATAATCAGTTCATGTAGTAAAAAAGTTCAATGATTTTTTCAATCAGGATCTCAATGTGTTAAATATGTGGGCCTCTATGTGAAATTGGAGGTCCCAAATAGTCCATAGGAAATATTGTTTTGTTAATTATCCTAATTTCTTTTATCCTTTTGAATCGAAAATGTGAACAAGATTTACAAATTTAAATATGAATCTATTTAGTTATTTATGTATTGACCACTCCACATTCGTAACTCCATCATGAAATTAGTGATGACATGGTGTGATATCATTTTGATCATTATAAAGAGTATAATTTATTTTATGAAAATGAAGTGAAAATTACCAATAAATTTTCTCCTTCATCTAAAAGAGAAGATACTTCAATCGTGAATGCATCTAGAAAAAAGTCTTATAACATATGATTAAGCCAATACAACGATACTTGGAATGATAGAGAATACCTGTCATAGAACATGAAATTATTTTTGAAAACCACATATCTTTCCTATGAAATTCCCCAAAAACCCATGTGCGATGACACAACTTACGAATATGTTAGACACCCTAACAGAAATCCCTATAGAGGACATAAAACCCACGATGATTCCCTATTAGAGAATTCCATAACCATTTTTCATATCTATCATGATCGAAACATTGGAACTGAACATCTCTCTATTAATTTATCTAATCATATCTTGAGATAGATAAATGGTATCATGTGTAGGCCTTGCTCTTTCAAATCCATTTTTTTCAACTGAAGTCCACTCTAGGAGATTTGATGATTGCATCCAATTTAGAACAATATCAAGAACACAGTATGGAAAATTACACATGATAATTGGTCTCAAATTTTTAATATAGTAATGGTCCATCTCTATTGGAATACGAACTATTTAGTTGAATAAGAACCCTAGGGTAAATTAACCAATTTAAAAAATCATGAATGAAATCGAGAATCTCATTTTTGAAATGTTACCAAGACACTAGTAGAAAAAATACCATTAATAAAAATTTGAAAAAAACTTTATAGGCCACAAAACCACTGGTATTGGCCATACCAATAGTTTGGAGGACCTTTGTCCTATATTCAGTTGGTATAGACCAATAAAATCTAATTGGAAAATATTTTTATGTATGTTTATACCAAAAGTATTAAAAGTAACTACTATAGGTGCATACCAACTATTTTCCAAACTGTTTGTAAAGGAAATATAAAAGTAAAAAAAATCTGGCTTTGATCTTAGAACCTCTAGAATGTATCACAAAGACAACACCATGAATCTAAAATATATTTTTAAAACATAATATGATATATATATATAAGTATATTAAAAAATAATTTTATTTTATATTTATTCAATGTTATTTGATAAATGAATATGTTAAAATTATGAATACCTATACCAACTATTTCCGAAACTGTTAGATTAGTTATATTGAATTTTGGGAACTCTACCAAGGGATTTTTCCAAAACGTTGGTATAAGAGATTATTTTGGATGTTAAACCAATGGTTTTGGACAAACAATTGTTATATCAATCACATAAAATAATGATGTTTCCAAAACAATATGAATATGACCATATTATTGATGTTATACAATTTTTTTGGAAAAAATTTAGTATATCTATAAACTATACGAAATTTTCTTCCAAAACATTTGTTATTGGGCCTTATTATAGAAGGTATTCTAATGGTTTTACAGAATCATTTTTATATGGTCTTATTATGGAAGCTATTATAACGGTCTAGAAAAATGTTTGGTATAACAAGAACATATTACAACGTTTGGGTAGAAAACATTGGTATAAGGTATTTATATGATTCCTTTACCATTTTTTTGGAATACCCATTTTTATAGGTTCATTGGTATAAATTTAATTTCAAGATATGAGATTTCTTCTAAAAGGATATTGGAAATCAATCCATTCCTATCAAGCTCTCATTGTTTATTTATTCAACCACACCCCAAATCTTCTACTCAGAAGGAACTCTCTTAAGTCCCAATTTAATAGCTACAGATACCACATTATGAATGCAATTTCAACAATAATAATGACCCCTCAGATAATCCTCCTAAATTGTTGGTTTTATACCTTCATGAAATGATTTCATATTTATATGCACCATACATACAACTAGAGTATGATCATTTGTAATACATCAACCACCCAAGAAGATGTTAGGTGACACGACCCTTTTCTTTTTATTGATAAAAGTTTAAAAATGACGTGTTTCGATCTCTTTCTTTCATCCAATTCTGCTTATATTACACATTATTTTTGAATTATTTCTCAATAGGCATGTACACAAATTTATTATTCTTATTAGTAAGATTATTTAAAATATCATCATTCTAACTATCATTACTACTAGATTATCCATGATAGATTTTATGCTTCACAATCTCTATAACAGAGATCATAAAGGACAAGTTCTAATATATTCCTAATGATCTCCTTTAAGTATTATCATGTTATTATTAAATCTGTTACATGAATGATCATGAATTCTCTTAATCAAAAAATCAAAGACAACATTATTATAATCAGGATCAAATGACCACCGCTTGGAGAATAAGATATATTTTATGTTGTTAAAATTTGTCATCTGATGCACAATAAGAAAAATATTATGTGAAAATGTATTCACTAGGTTAATGTAACTAGCATAATGATATGAATAAATATTATGAAGGTTCCATAATCATTGATCTTGCTGAAACAATATATAAAAAATTCCCTTTTGATTGTTACTCTAACATCCCAGGAAATTATAGAATTAGACATACTTCATATTTATTAATATTTGTGAATTAAATATTAATTTTACCTTAAAGGGGTTTCTATGTTCGATTGCGTACCTGATGCGCAACAATGAGTTTCTTTGAAATCTTACGTTGCACACTAATAATATAATATAATTATTTTAAATGGCAGTTAACTCATAGCCATTGTATTGGTAGGAATGAAAAAAACTAACTAAAATATGATTATACATGTTTGTTAAATGTATTTTAGTTTATCCAATAAAAAGTTAGATGCTTAAAATATGAATGAATCTAATTTTGAGCAAAATTTACATTAAAGGTCGATTTACCACGATTTAGTGGAGAACCATCATTAAATATAGATTTGGTCACTTTAATACATTAAAATTGACCAAATAAAATCCCTCTTATGAATGGGGACATCAAAATTTACATTTTGTGAATTTTTTCAATTTTTCCGTCAAAGTGCATTTTTTAATGAATAGTGAAAATATTTTACTTTAATTCAAAACTTTATTTTAATATAATTTATTTATATTGTTAGGTTATATTTTTAATTTGTTTTAAAGTGTAATTAGAATATATTTTTACCATTTAATCCAATTTTGGTCATTGTAATTAATTTCACTTTAAAAGTGGACATAAAGAAGTGTCAATCTTTTGATAGTTATTCATTCTTAAAACCATTCTATTTGTTTTAACAAAGGGAATTGATTTTTTAATAATTAATTTCACTTCTATGTTTTATTTTTATAAAAATTGACATCATTATTAAATTCTGAATATTAAATATTTCTTAGACTGAATTTTTGGTATTTTTATGAAAAAATTCAATTTTTGATGAATAGTGAAACCACTTAGTAGTTGTTAAAAAATGACTTTTTCATTTAAAGGAAATTTTACCACCTCTATGAATTGAATTTCAAAATTCTTACATACATGGTTGTTATTAGAAAGTAATATTTCATTCAATAAGATGAAAATAATTTTTGGTGAATAGTAACATTTGACTTTTATATACCGTGGTTAAAGGTAAATTTTTTAAATCAAGGTAAACAGAATATTTTAATAATTAATAATTACCTTAACACTTGTCTAAACCATATTTTTTGAGTCATTTATGACCGTGGGCTTATTTTGGTCGATTTGGGGACACCATTCATTTATGACCGTGGGCTTATTTGGGTCGATTTGGGGACACTATTGAGCCACTTGGGAGTGATAATGGCACTTTAGATTAATTAACTTAAAGTGGAGGAAAAAATGAAAAAAACCAATATCTTTTAGTAAATTATTTTCTATATCATGTTATATAAGTTATATTTTTGACTATAAATATTCATTGGAAATATAAATTGATTTAATTCTTCATGGTATTTTTTTTATAATTTGTAAGCATCAAATAATATAAATTATTTATGACACAATAATGATACAGAGTTTACCTCATTAATAATTCATTTGAAAAAATAAGATTATAAATAATAAAATAACATCCAAAACATGTCCAATTCTTATTTTCTGATATTATTTTGACCATTAGTCATCTTATATTTTACTCTAATGATTTTTGGACCTTTTGAAACTGAATATATGTTTATAATAAAATAATATTTTCACACTTTCATAAAGAGCCCCTCCTCCCCCTTATAAAAATTCCATCACTTATAACCAATTCCTCATACCTCTCAAGCCTTTTGGCTGGACCAAACACTAACCAATTAAGCTCCATACATCTATCTCCTCCTCCTAGAAGCCTTACCTTAGGCAGAAGGCACATTAAGAAGTTCTATTGGTTCAAACCAAAGGAATTTACCCAAATTAAAGGTAACAGTTTCTCTTAACTTCTTTTCTTTTATTTTACTTCTCCAACCACTATACTATTTTTAATCGTTTATTTTATCACAACACCAGTATCATAAATATACTTCTATGTTTTTATGAGAAGGATTTAAACTACTCTTACACACACCTCCATCCAATGGGTGAAGAACATAATGTTTCCATGGATGGAAAATTAACGCCTCACGAAACGATGATTTTTCAATTACCTCTAACCGCCTCTCATTTTGGACATTATGATGGAACTATATGTATATATGATATATATAATGTTTATGTTTTCTTTATGATTCAATATTTTCCATTTATATCATACCTTTATGGTTTCCATTATGGTTAAACACGATAATTTCATTTGAGAAACTGCGGACTACCTACCACCCCCTCAAAGAGATAAGACTAGTTAATTCCATATGTGGGATTTATAAAGGATGGAGTTAATGATATTATATATGATATTTTACTGGAATTACAATATACATATGTATCATTATGATTTAATTCCATTAAAATAATAAAAAGAAATAAATGTAGCATTCAAGCATACGTACGACTTACTGTCTCCATGAACGGTGCATTTCATTTCCTACCTCCAAATGGTATGTACATTTATAAATATATATATATATATACTGTATATATATTATATATTTGGTATCTAAATAATGAATTTCATTTTGGATATAATGGACTATTGAACACATGGACAACTTGTAATTCTAAGAAGAACATTTTTGACATAACTAACAAATATCGACAAAACAAACATTATTATCTTGAATGATCACATAATGTTAATAACATGGTAAAAAGTTATGTAAAATGAATAATAAATTTGAAAAAGGTTCTTAAGAAAGTAAAAATGAATTTTAATTTATTATTCAGGATATTAATGAACGAACGGGTCATGTCAGACACGAGTTAAGGGACTTCGTCTCAATCTCATTTCATTGAGGAATATTTAGATTTATAAACGGATTTATTTTTTACGATGTATAGACCCCTTTAACTATTCATTTCATTCAAATTGAATATTTTTATACGATGTAGTTTTCTAAACGACAAAAAAAGAATGTTTTTTTACGTAAGCAGTGACAACGACCTTTCCGCCGCCACAATAATTATTTTATCTTTGGATTTCTTAACAAGTTGAAATGTTTTTGAAAGGAAAATAAATACCTTATAATATTTTTACATATTTTGGTATTGTAAATGATTTTGAAAATGTATTTATTATTTCAATATCTTGAAATGTTATTTTTTTATTGCAATGTGGAAATGTTATCTTTCCATTATGCTTATGTTATGTATTATGATCATGTTATGGTTCTTGGGCATTATTTACATATACGAGTGGTTACATGATAAACCAAGGGCGGGTGAGCCCAAGATAGCTCTCCAATGCATTGGGTAATGTGACAGAGGTAAACATGAAGGATTCTCCTAAGAGATTTAGGGAATACACTGTGATGGGTATTCTAATGTAACTCCCTATATAGCTGTGATAACTATTATGTAAGTATGATATAGATGCCACAACTTAACATTAAGATGTATGATTTCTATGTGTTATTCATAAAATATTATAATTTCATGATGTATGTAAAAGAGTTCATGTTTTGTATGTATTTATGAACAATTGTTTTCATTCTTTGTTTTATAACCATTACTGTGCTTTTTATGCTCATCCCATGTTTTAAAATTTTTTCATAGGACTTAATGATGGATATGGTCAATGATGGGATCAAGGAAAAGTCATGATGTCTAAAACATGGAAGTATAATTGACTCTTTTTTTCATGGGTTTTTATTTTATGAAAAAAAAATGGATTCTTTTTAGAATTGTCTACTTTATAATCTTCTAAGATGTAATAGTTATGTCCTAATTCACTAAAAATCTAATCCTAAAAATATCCTAAATGTGAATAATTAATTTAATTCAATATTATGTAATGTTTAAGGCCGAGTCCTTAAAGTTGGTATTAGAGGTCCGTTCAGATAACTTTAGGAGTTAGGGTATTGTTAAATTAATATCCATAAAGTAATTTATGTTAATATTGAAATCATATATCATTTACAGATTACTATTTTCTTCAACTAAGATATTTTTGTGTTTAGAATGGTTTTCTACAGAGGAAATTTTGAAGCTATGTTAAGAAGAAAACAGGAGGAAGAAAACCTTCCAAATCAGCAACATGATATGGTCGGAATCGGAACTGAACATTTTGTTGTAGTGATGGCACAATTGACTCAAGTGATAAATGGTGGTGGTATCCATGTACGAGATCAGCTAGATCAACCACAAAAGAACATGTGAGTAGTAGATCATTTCATGAGGCAACATCCCCCGTCATTAAGAGGATCATCTGACACGGTGCTAGCAGAAGGGTGTATTAAATCACTGGAAAAGATTTTTGATGTCATGGGTTGTTCAAAAAATCAAAAGGATAGTATCATTGTTTATCATTTTGATGGTGAATCTGATCAGTCATGGTCGATGGTGGAAAATATTAGGGATTGTGAGGAGATTAATGATCTCGATTGGGATGAATTCATAGGTATGATTCTTGAGAAATATATTCCTACGGAGGATCTTCTTAGAATGGAAAAACAATTCCTGGAATTGAGGTAGGAGGATGACTCAGTGGCTACTTATGAAGAAAAATTCACTCTAATGGAAAGGTATGATACAAATTTCATATGAGATCTTGATAGTAAAATTAACATTTTTTCCTCCGGATTTAAGCCAAAGTATCAAAGGGAATTATCTTCTCGTGAGTTCAAAAGATATGAAAAAATTATTTGTTGTGCGGAGAAGGTGGAAATGGAGTTTTCTAATGATCACGAGTTCTTTGAAAAGAAACAGAATAAGTGGTCTAGGTGGAAGGATAAAGGGAATAACTCTTCAAAAAGTCTGATGGTAAGAAACTTATGTTTACAGTATGTGAAAATTGTAGTAAAATCCATGTTAGGGAATGTCTTTTGAATTCTGGTAAGTGCTACCGATGTTGTAAAATGGGAAATAAGACACGTAATTTCACTTAAAAGGATATGGTTAATGGAAAGAAAAAATATGATTTTTAGTAAGTAAAATGTTTTACATGAAATGAAATTGGTCATTATGAAAATGATTTTCTAAAAAAGAACTCAATCAGATGGAAGCAGCCAGACTTCAAGCAGAAAGGGGTGGTGAAATCCTTTGCAACTACTTCAACATATTTTGGGCCATCAAATGAAGTAGTATCAAGTACACTGTTTGTTTGTTCAAATTATGCAAATGTGTTGTTTGATTCAGTGTCTACACACTCCTTAATTTCTGAAAAGATTGATAGTAAATTGGGAATTCCATATCAAGATATGGATATAGAAATTATGGTCAAAACACCTGGATGAAATGTTGAGACAAAAAGAAAACATAATAAATTTGAGTCCATGTGTGCAGAAATAATCTACCTGAAAACCTTATCGTTTTGCCACTAGTAGATTTTGATGATATGTTGGGAATAGATTGGATATCTATTTATCATGCAAAAATTGACTTCAAAGCTAAAGAGGATTCTTTTCAAAAAGATTTACAGTTCATGTACAGGAAATAACCCTTTCTTTTGATAACATATCAGGATGTTGAGAAACTAGTAAAAGATGGAAATAAATGTTACCTTGCACATATTATTGAAAATAAAGGAACTATTTAGATTAATGATATGCCAGTGGTAAATGATTACCTTGATGTTTTTCCTGATGAGTTTCCTCATATTTTAGCTGATCGGGAAGTTGAATTTACTGTTGAATATGTTCTTGATACTGAGCCAATTTCAAAAACCTTTTATCAAATAGATCAAATTGAACTTTTATAGTTAAAGATGAAATTGTTGGAGTTATAATATATAGGTTTCATTAGACCGAGCATATCAACATGGGGTGTTCCTATGTAGTTTGTTGAAAAGAAGGACAGTTCAATGAGACTTTTCATTGATTATAGAGAATTTAATAACATCACTGTTAAGAATTTGTATCATTTTCCTCATATCGATGATTTGTTTGAACGGCTCTAGTAAGCTCAGTATTTTTCGAAGATTGACTTGAGATCTGGGTACCATCAGTTGAATGTAAAGGAAGCAGACATTCTGAAGACGACATTTCTTACTAGATATGGCCATTATGAATTTGTTTTTATGCCTTTTGTTTTAACCAATGCACTTGCTGTATTCATTGATTTTATGAATATAATTTTCTGTGAGTTCTTGGATAAGTTTGTGCTTGTGTACATTGATGATATTTGGGTTTATTCCAAAAGTAAGGAGGAACATAAAATTAATTTAATGGTTGTCTTGAAAACTATAAAATAAAAGAAAAAATTTGGGAAATTCAGAAAGTGTGGTTTTAGTTAAAACAAATTTCTTTCCTTGGTCACATTATTTCAAAAAAAGGCATAACGGTTGATCTTGCTAAAATAAAAGTTGTTGAAGAATGGCCAAGACCCACAAATATAACCGAGATTAGTATATTTATTGGTTTTCAAGGCTATTACCAGAGGATTGTTGAAAAATTTTCACGGTTATATTGTCTAATGTCTAAGTAAACTCGAAAAGGTTTTCAGATCATCTGGATAAAAGAATGTGATGATTGTTTTCAGGAATTGAAAAGAATATTAGTGAATGCTCTAGTTTTGGCACTGCCATCTAGAATTCTATGTTTGTTATCTACAGTGATGGTTCATTGAAAGGGCGTGGATGTGTCCTTATGCTGAATGTTCTTGTAATTTCTTATGCTTCACATCAATTGAAACCTCGTGAGTTAAATTACCCTATAAATGATTTAGGATTAGCTGTTGTTGGTTTTTCTTTAAAAATTTGGAGGCATCATTTGTATGGAGAAAAATGAGAAATATATACTAACCACAAATGTTTAAATTATAAATTCCCTCTAAATGAATTAAACATGAGACAGAGAATATGGATAGAATTAATCATTGATTATGATTTCACGATCCATTACCATCCAGGAAAATAAAATAAAGTGGATGAGGCTTTGAGTCGAAAATGTAATGCTTCATTAACTATGTTACATTTTGAACAAGATCCTTTGGTTTTTGTTTTGGTAATCTTTGGCATAGAAGTTGTTGCTGTAGAAAATTCTTCTGTTTTGTATTAGTTGTTAGTGATATCGTCTCTATCATACATAATTAAGTAAGAACATAAGGAAGACGGTGAGTTATATAAAAAGGTAGATTTGGTTTAGAAGGGTAAGATTCATGAACTTAACATTGATAATGATTATGTTTGGAGATTTGGAAAGACATTATGTGTGCCTTGTGATTCATAGTTTAAGAATGAGTTGTTATGTGAATCTCATAGTTCTCGTTTTTAGTTCATCCTTGTAGTACTAAGATGCACAGAAATCTGCATGAGTATTTCTAGTTGGATAGAATGAAAAGAGATATTTCTGATTTTACTGTGATGTGTTTTACTTGTCAGCACGTGAAAGGAGAGCGACAGTTACTAAAATGTATGTTTCAGCCTTTACCATAAGCAGAGTGGAAATGGGAAAATATATCCATAGACTTCATTTTTGTATTACCAAAGATATCTCGAGGTAATAATTCAATCTTTTTTATTGTTGATCGATTGAATAAATATGCTCATTTCCTTCATATTCGAGATAAATTGTCTCTAGATAAACATTCTCAGTTGTATGTTAATGAGATAGTCAGGTTGCATTGTGTTCCCCTCTCCATTATATCAGATCGTGGTCCCAGGTTTACTTTTATCTTTTGGAATGTCCTTAAGAAGTCATTGCGTGTTGAATTAAATTTTATTACAGCTTTTCATCCTCAATCATATGGGAAATCAGAACAAACAATTCAGACATTGGTGGATATGTTACGTGCTTTCTCGATGGATTATCAGGGTTTTTGGGACAAATATCTTTATTTGGATGAATTTTCATATAGTAATAGTTTTCATTCTAATATAAAGATGGCTCCTTTTGAGGAATTATATGGAAGGTGTTGTTGAACTCTAGATTTTTGGGATGAGGTAGGTGAATGGAAACTGATGAGAACAGAATTATTAAAAGAGATGGCAGAGAAAGTTCAGTTGATTTAGAATCACATGAGAATAGCTCATAGCAGACAAAATGGTTATGCAGATAACCTGATGAAGGATATTTCTTTTGATGTATGTGATCATGTATTTCTCAAAGTTTCTCCATGTAAAAGTGTGATGCGTTTTGGTAATAAGGAAATATTGAGTATGAGGTTAATTTATCCTTATTAAATCTTGGTGAAAGTTGGAACAGTTGAATACAGAGTGGATTTACCTCCAATTTTATCCAAGGTACACATTGTTTTTCTTGTTTTTATGATGAGAAAATATATGCCAGATCCATCAAATGTTTTGAGCCCAAAGGTAGTTCAGTTGGAAGAAACTCTCTCTTATAAAGAAAAACCTGTCTAGATTCATAACAGAATAGAGAAAGTGTCGCGGAATAAGTTAATTCACTTGGTAAATGTTTTGTGAAAAAACAATATGCTTGAAGAGGCAACTTGAGAATCTGAAAATTCTATGCGGGATAAATACCCCCACATATTATGATAAGTAAAATTGTGAGGACACAATTCAAAAAATAGCGGAAGGATGTAACATCCCAGGTAAATAATGAATATGAAATATTTCATATTTATTAATATTTTTTAATTAAATATTAATTTCACTTTAAAGGGGTTGATATGTTCGATAGCGTACCTGATACGCAACAATAGGTTTATTTGAAATCATATGTTGCACACTAATAATATAATATTATTATTTTAAATGGTGTTTAACTCTTAGATATTGTATTAGTGGGAATGAATTAAAATCACTACAATATTATTATATATATTTTTTAAATGTATTTACATTTATCCAATAAAATGATAGAGGCTTAAAATATGAATGAATATATTTTAAAGCATAATTTACATTAATAGGTCGATTTACAACCATTTAATGGAGAACCCTCTTAAAATATACTTTTGGTCACTGTAATAGATACAAATTGACCAAAACAAATCATTCTTTTGAATGGGTAAATAATAATTTACGTTGTGTAAATTGTTTGAATTTTTTCGATAATGTTCATTTTATATGAATAGTAAAAATACTGTATTTTTATTCAAAACTACATTTTAATCCATATTATTTATATGGTTAGATTAACTTTTTAATTAGTTTTACAGTGTAATTAAAATATATTTTTACCATTTAATCCAATGTTGGTCATTGGAATTAATTTCACTTTGAAAGTGGACATGAAGAAGTGTTAATATTTTGATAGTTATTGTTTCTTAAAAACCCACTATTTATTTTAACAACAGGAATTAATTTTAAAATAATTAATGCCACTTATATGTTTTTAATTTTTCAAAATATACATCATTTTTAAATTGGGAATATCAAATATATCTTAGGCTGAATTTTTTGTATTTTTATGAATATCTTATATTTTAGAGGAATAGTGAAACCACTTAGTAGTAGTTAAAAAAATTGGCATTTTCATTTAAAAGAAATTTTACCACTTCTATGAAATGAATTTAGAAAATACAACATACATGGTTGTTATTAGTATGTAAAATTTGGTTCAAGAAGATGAAAATAATTTGTGGTCAATAGTATCATTTGACTTTTATTAACCGCGGTTAAATGTAAATAAGGTAATTCAATGTAAAAAGAATATTTTAATAATTACAAATTACCTTCAAATGTGTCCAAACCATATTGGTTGACTCATTTAAGACCATGGTAATATTTGGGTCTATTTGGGGACTACATTGAGCCACTTGGCAGTGATAATGACAATTTAGATTAATTAACTTAAAGTAATGGAAAAAATGACAAAAACAAATATCTTTTACTAAAATAATTTTTAAATGGTGTCATATAAGTAATTTTTTAACTATAAATATTTATTAGAAATACAAAGATATTTTCTACATCGTGGTATTTTTTTATAATTTTTAAACATCAGATAATTTATATTATTAATGACACAATAATGATGCAATGTTTACCTAATTAATAAATCATTTCACTAAATAAGATTATAAATATTAAAATAACATAAAATCATTTCCAATTATTATTGGATGATTTTATTTCGACCATGAGTCATCTTATATTCAACTCTAATGATTTTTGGACCATTTGAAACCGAATATAAGTTTATAATAAAATAATATTTTCAAACTTTCCTAAAGAGCCCATACCCCCTTATAAAAATCCCTCATTTATAACCAATTCCTCACACCTCTCAAGCCTTTTGGCTCTTCCAAACTCCTCCCAATTGAGCTCCCTACATCCCTCTCCTCCTCCTAGGAGCCTTAACTTAGGCAGAAGGCCCTTCAAGAAGTCCTTCTCTTTCAATCCAAAGGAAGTTACACAAATTAAAGGGAAGAGTTTCTCTTAACTTCTTTTCTTTTATTTTACTTCTCCAACACCTATACTCATTTTATTTCATTATTTTATAACAAAACAAGAATACTATATATTCTAATATGTTGTATTGGAAGGATTTTAAATACACTTGCACACACCTCCATCTAATGGGTGAAAAACATAATGTTTTTGTCGATGGAAAACTAACACCTCATGAAACGATGATTGTTCAATTATCTCTTACCACCTCTCATGGTGGCCATTAGGATGGCACTGTATTTATATATGATATATATTATGATTATGTTTTATTTATGCTTCTGTATTTTCCATTTATAGCATACCATTATTGTTTACATTATGGGTAAACACGATAATTTCATTTGAGGAAGTGTGGACTACCGCCCCCTCAAAGTGATATGACTCGTTAATGCCACATGTGGGATGTATAAAGGAAAGAATTAATGATATTATACATGATATTATACTGAAATAACAATATAACTATGTATCATTTTGTTATAAATGCATTGAAATATGAAATAGAAATGAAAGTAGCGTTCATGCGTACGTACGGCTTACCCTCCCCATGAAAGGTACATTTCATTTCTTACCTCCAAATGATATGTACGGTTATAAATAAATATATATATATATATATATATACTGGATATATATGATATATATGATATATGAATAATGAATATTGTCATTTTTGATATAATGGAATATTGACCACATGGACAACTTTTAATTATAAGAAGTCTATTATTTTCTCAAGTACCAAATATCGACAAAATGAACATTATTAACATTAATGATTACATAATGTTTATAACATGGTAAAAAGTGATATAAAACGAATAATAAACATGAAAAATTTTCTTAATCAAGTAGAAATTATCTATAGTTTATTATTCAGGATATTTAAAAATGAACGGGTCAAATCAGACATGAGGTAAGGGACTTCATCTCAATCTCCTTTCATTGAGGCATATTTAGTTTTATACACCACTTTATTTTATACAGTGTATAAACCCCTTTTAATTTTCATTTCATTCAATGGAAATATTTTCTTACAAAGCGATTTACTAAAAGACAAAAATGGAATGTGTTTTACGTAAGCGGTGACACACACCATTCTGCCACCGTGAGTATTATTTGATCATTAGCTTCCTTAACAAGACAAAATTTTTTTAAATAGAATATAAATTCCTTAAAATCATTTTACATATTTTGGAATTGAAAATTATTTTGATAATTGATTTATAATATCTATATCGTGAAGTGATATTTTGTTATTGCAATGTGGAAATGTTATCTTTCCTTTATTCTTATGTTATGTGTTATGATCATGTTACGTTTCTTGGGAATTATTTACATATACAGGTGGTTCTATGATAAAACTAGGGCGGTTTTTCCTGAGATAGCTCTCCAATGCACTGGGTAACATGACAGAGGTAAACATGAATGCTTCTCCTAAGATATTTGGTGAATATACTGTGATGGGTATTCCAAAGTAACTCCCTATGTAGCTGTGATAGCTATAATGTAAGTATGATATGGATTCCACAAGTTACCTTTTTGATTTATGATTTCTATGTGTTATTCATAAAATATTTTGATTTCATGAGGTAAGTAAATGAGTTCACGTTTTGTATGTATTTATGATCAAATGTTTTCTATCACTGTCTTATAACCTTTACTATGTTTTTTATACTCATCCCATGTTTTGAAATGTTTTCACAAGACTTAAGGATGAATAGGGTTAAGGATGGGATCAAGGAAAAGTCATGCTATCTAAAACATGGAACTAGACATGACTCTTTTTTTTCAAGAGTTTTTTTTTTATGAAACAAATGGAAACTACGTATAAGTGTCTAATTTGTAGTCTTTTGAGATGTAGTAGTTATGTCATAATTCTCAAAAACACAAAACCTGAAAAGATCCTCAATGTGAATTATTCATTTAATTCAATATTATGTAATTTTTAATGTTGGGCCCTTATACTTACCCCATGGGAACCTGTCCCAAGAGAACCCCAAGTCTAATAGGCCATTCCAATCCTTGAAAAGGTTAAAAATTCATGCCTGAATTCTCAATAACATAACCCTAATCCATTTTTTATGATGGATATTTGAAAACATTGAAGTCTCCATAAAAAAATTGCACATTTGTTTCTTAGATTAAATCTTTCATGTTCACCAAATAATTGGTCTCTCATCCATGGATCACACTATGATTAAGAAAGAGATGAAACACCTATAATTGGAGAAAACAACCTTCACCGTGCTATGATAATTAAAAATAGGAATAGGATTAACTAATAAAGAGTTCCTCCAAAATATCCAGATGTGATGATTCACGGTTACTCCTTGCTTGAAATTAAATAGTCGCATCTTGGGAGAAAATTATTCAATACTGTAAGGAGCATGTTTATGATCCAGCACTATGATTAGTGAATATTGTTTTCATCAAGATTATTCTAGGATGAAACTAAATTTTAACCTTTGAAACAAAGGCCATGATAATTCATAAAATTAAAGATATCGTTTGATTACGATATTACTGATTTTCACAAATAATGTGGTGCTAATATTAGACAAACGTGGAGGGAATGAGATATCTCGCTTAGCATGCAGTCTAATGAAAAATCCACTCGGAATCGAGGTTATTTTGGTGGGATTAAGAGCATCATGCATTGGGACATGCGATAACACTCTCAGGGAATTATCTATGAGAAATAGTAAAAAATTTAAATTCCATGAATCATAGGAGATACATGCTCGAGGAGCACCCACCTGGTCATGCATTAATGTACTACTCAATTATGAATGAATTTCATAAAAAAACATTAGATGACATGGTTCAACGAAAAGAGGAGAACATGAAAGTTATATGATAGATATGACCTCCATACCACTTACATGAGAGTTACAATAGTTCATTGGAATGAAAATACCTCCCCAGAAAGGGGAAAGAGGGGTAAAATAGTCTTAATAATAACCAGATACATTGGAGTTGACATGAAAGATATGAAAATAACTATAAAGGGATGAAAACCATGAACAAGAAGGTAAATCTATATGTTGAGATAATAGGGATCATATTTGATACCACAGACTACTGAATTCACTAGATTAAGGTTTGTTATATCGGAATAGACAATGGTTTAGGGGGGTGGGTGAATGAAACCAATTGAGGATGAAAAATACTAAGTATCTATGAAATTCTTCTAATGCTTTATAGAAACTAACAAACTATATCCAGTTGTGTGACATTGTGAGAAGAAATGGAGAAGGATGGGATTATACATGGTTTATAACCACTCATAAGAGTCCACTATTTAGAGAAGGAACCTAGAATTTGTATCCTATGACAAATCCATAGAGACTTATATTTGAGAGACCAATGACTCTTTGATAACACATGTATAATCATCATCTCAAAGAAGATCCCCTATGGATTACTCTATCCTACACAGAAACGAGATATTGAAGAAGGGGAGTAGAAGAATTGGAAGAAAGAGCCAATCCACATCCAAGGGGTATTAATGGTTGTGGGGGTCCTCCATGGACTAGGGATGAAGGTTGAATCTCCAATAGACAAAATATGCATGGAATGTCAACAACATTGTAGCATCCTTCCTAGGATGTCACTTAATGTTTCCCCATGATGGTGGCCCTAAGACTTTAAGGGAAACTGTATATTCACTGTACGCTGAAGACTAGAAAAATTGGCCTTGGGTGTGTCTGTCAGTAGACAATGACCTCATTGATCAGAGTGATCATAGTAGTATATATATATAATAATTATTGGAAGCATAAATATGAACATATGGAAATAGAACAATAAATGAAAACATTAAAGGTAAATATGTAATAAGAGGAAGGTGAGTAATAAGTAGATAAATAAGTAATGATCATTATATTTCAAGTATATATAATATAAATTAATATGAAGGGTCTTGGGATAGAGGAATATATCAATTCTAAAAAAATATGAAAAAATAAAAAACCTACTACAGCTATCATCATGGGAATATGTTTAATCACCTCCCCCAAACTCCATCCAAATGTGTAAAATAAAGCATTTGATGTAGGTTTTTTCCTTTTATCTATACATATTTTCACATTTTCTATGTGGGTAAAAAAGGTGGAATGAGTAGTGTATGGGATACAATCGCAGTAAGCCACCAGCAATGGTTTTGTGATCAATCCAATCCAGAAATATAAATTTAATAGTGTTCTATAGTAAAAAATGAAAAATAAATAAATAGATATATACGCTAGGATGGGTTCCACATAGAAAACCATCCAATTTACATGCTTTGTCTCAAACAAGCAAGTTTGAACCGGGGGAATCTACTATGGTTAATTGAGTGTAATAATATGTCTAAAGGTAAGTTTTCCCCGATATTGTGATTTGGTTTATATGAAATGTCCCTATATTCCCATAATCAATGATCATTTCATATTGGAAAACATTCAGTTACATTTTAATTCAATTGAAAACAATTTTATATGAAAAATGTGAGACAAATTGAGCCCATCCTCCACTATTCTAAAAGAATTCATTATATCACACTTGTGGCATAGTATGATTCCAATGTTAATGATTCCATCCATGGTGATCAAGAATGATGACCAAGGCGTCACTTAAGGAATTGTTTTATAATATCAATAACATACCTCAATATCTATACCAGGAATCACTTGTAGGGAACTAAGTCTCCCTAATTGTATGATAAATTTGTCGTTCAATTGAGCCTGTTAAAGGGGGCTCCACTAGGGAACCAATATCCGTATTCTGGAGGAAAAATAAAAAATTAACATCTATCCCAGCACAAGAATAACTGATGTTACCCATAATGTGTTTACAAAGCATTAACATTTCAAATAGGAAGACGTGGCAGTCGTTAAAAGGGGTCCATCAGCCATAACCTCGTATTTCATCCATTACACTAGGGTGAACAACCTAAAAAATAAAATAACTTTTTTAACATGTCTATCAAGAGGTCCTATTTAATTATTTTGATTCTTTATTTCCATACATGCATTTTTTTTATGGATTTCAAATTTAATTGTCCAATTATGGCATGAGGTTCAATTCATTGATCAATTGGACAATTTATTTAATTTAACCCATTTATTCTGGCATGTTGTATAGCATTATAACTTACAGTTCAACCATGAATTCTATTAAAATAATATTCTAAGGAATTAGTAATTTTAAAACACAGCATAACCAATTTTTTTAAAATTTAGAAAAAGAGTAAAATAGTCTTCTAGGGTGTAGCACACCCATTTTATTGGTAGAGGCCATGTTGATTAACATAAGTGGATGATTTTCCTCTAGCTTTAGTAACCAATAAAACAGTAAGTGGTTCAATGTCATTTATTTTACATTTATGAGGCATCAGGAGAAGGGTCTTGCTCCCGACACAATAATGAAATTTATATGCAGAAATGAAACACATTAATAGAGCCTAGACCACCTAATTTATCATCATAGATCATCCATCATGTAGTGTCAGCATTTTATTCAAGCTCTTATGGAATAAATAATAAAAACTATCAATTTCGATGATAATCAAGGGAATTGGATTTCACTAAGAGAGAGTAACAAATGGGATGGAAAACATGAAATAGGAGAGAGAGGATTCTAGACATCAACTATAGCTTCCATATGTATCTAAAAGTGATAATTTTAGAGTTTTAATGGAGGATTTACCACAATACCTATAATAGGGAAGGATATGTAGCTTCATATGTGGTAGGAGAGCCTAGTGCCTAGAGAAGAATGAGAAAAAAATAATAGTTTTCAAATCATTTATGATGGACATAGATGTAGATTCTCCTATAATTATAGGGGAACAAAGTTTTGTTACATGGTTGGCCAAACCATGTACTAACTTTGTTCCATTGTCTTCTTCAAGGGGACCTCCTCGCTATTAGGATCATCGTTTACCTAACCATGCATGAAACATGAAATCCTTCTCTTCCCCTAGGTCCTATAATTATGACAATTCATATACCTCATGTCTGAATAGTATATAAAAATGAGAGGATCTCAAGCCCCATCTTTCTATAACCACATGGTAAGAGAAACTATTTGGGTTGGGCTGTACAATTTTTACTAACCGTGTGGCCCAGCTTGTCTCTTTTTTTGTTCCCTCGAGCATTAAGTGATCACATGATGCCCCAAAAACCTACTTGACTCCATTAAGTAACATTATTAGTTCTTAACGAATGAATCAATTAAAATATTCCTACCTTTGAATAAATCATTGAAATAACATGATCTCATATTTAAGATAACTCGTCCCTAATTTTGCCATTCAAGGGTGGGAAGACGTCATCTGAGAAAAGTAATAGCCACTACAAATGTACATAATCCTCCAGCTTCTAAGTCTCATCTTGTACATTTATGTGCATCCATAGAACCCATACCCGAGGAACTAGCATACCTCATAAATCATTCATGCTCTAATCAATGAAACTGATTATAAAATCCATAATGGAATCATCCCCTACTGGACCAATATCATTAGGGTGAAACGAATGAAACATGTCGACATGATACTAACAGAGTTGTGGAATGTGTAATAAGTCATACATGGAATGATAACTCTAAGAGAACTGCAACATATAGGCTACCAACATGAATTTATACACTATCGTCAAATCACGACATATCAATGTGATAAATTTTCTTATCTCTGGATTCATCTATGATACAATATAGGAAATACACATAGAAAGATATAATGGCCCACCTAAAACAATAGAGATTTTCGACGATGATCAGTATAATAATTACTCATATAATTAGCTATATCCATATACTTTTCATTCATATTGATATGCCCTGTTGTCTATTGATTGATTTGACGACCTAGTAGAGCTACCTAACATACCTTACAAAATTATATAGTGTAAGGACAAGGTCTACCATAGAAATCCATATACAAATCCATATGTATTATTTTCCGAAATATGTTGTCATATAAAAACTCAAACATAGGTATATTCATTCCCAATGAACATACAAATTCAATGATATAATCCCAAGTCATATCATCTAACACCTGTATCATTATATATAACTTCCCATTGTTTTAAGGGTGATATGTTGTACTAATGATAACCTATGAATGTATTTCCTTTTGAACATATTTCATGAACAATGATGTAAACTGAGTGTCTCTATCCAAAATGATATGATGGGGAACACCACTATGGTTCAATATCCCTTGGATGTAATTCCTTCCCTGATCATCAATAGATAAGGACTCTTGGATCAGTATGAAGTGTTCACCCTTGGTCATCTTATCAACAATCACCCATAACACAAAGATTCATTGTGGGGATGTCAGAAAGCATATAACGAAATTCATGGTGAAATCATTCCATTTCCACTAAGGAATATAGAGAGGATATAGAATTCCCATATTTCACTGGTTCTATTCATTCAACAAATAATGGGTGAAGCATCATTTGATAAATACTATTTTCTCCATACTCATACCTGGACACTAATACTGATGGTAGATGTCTCACCAAAAATTTGTAATCATTAGATCAACTTCCCCTATAAAGGAATGGAATTCCCATATCATCTCTTCCCATATATCTAAAAACACAGTACCTAGACAAAAAATATCAGGTTATGACATCCATCATTAACCCAACTTGTAGGTGGGTTATCTATAATAATTCTCTCCCTCAAAACACGACCTCTGAAAATAGACAACAACATCATCTAGACACACTCCAAAATGGAGGATGTCATTTTTACAGCAGGTAGAAATGGTTTCCCATGTTGTTCTTAGTCCTAATGATGTATCACATACAAATGATCCTCAAATTTCCACTCAATAATGGAATCATTGAAGGATAATGACTTAAATTTATGGATCAATGCATCATCTATGTCATTACCCATTCTAGGTCTATAAGAATTCTCAATGGAAAACAAGTATAGGTATCCCACCCACCTACACTAACGTAAATTAATGTCCTATATTGTGGTGATGTATTTATCATACATATTTCCCCTAGAGAAAATAGCACACCAACAAGATAGTGAATCCAACAACATAAACCGTGAACCATGGTAGCTAGCTGGAGGGTTTTTGTCAGGTAATTCCACTCACAAGGCCTCAATTGGTGAGACCCACATATAGAATCCAATATCCCTTCATCAGAACTATTCATATCCTAATTTGTGATTCGTCATACTAAATAATATAACTCCTGCCTCGCATGGGTAGAATCAGAATCAGTGCCGAAATGAATCACACCAATAACTTTGGCAATGAAGATTCATAAGATTTAGTCAAATTGAACTTCACACCCATCTAGTTCAATCGTAAAATCATAATTTATTGTAATAAAATGTCTTGGATAGATCTCCTATAAAATACCACCTTCATTATGAAGATGAATATGTTAAATATGTTCTTTGGATGGTCCAAGGAATCAACAGATATCATCTTATCTGGGTCCAAAAATACATCTACCTAATATATGGCATGACTTTAGAAGTGATACTTGATTATCCCAAATTGATATTTACTAAGCTTTTCATATTGTTGGTGATATCTCAGTTTTGTCAAAATGATTTCAAGATGATTAAAATGGTTTTTTTAGTTGTTTGGGTATATTATGATTACTTATATGATGACTTCCACAAATTAATCAAGATACATGTGGAAACCCCAATTCATAAAATACATGAATACTGTCATAACATTTTCAGGGCTGAATGACATCACATGATACTTATAAAATTCATACCATCTTTAGGACAATATATGTGGTATGTTTGATGGTCTCACATGAACCAGATGGTCGCACAAAATCAATTTGATCTTGGAAAATAGTATTTATCCTCAAATCTGGTTGAATATGTCATCAATAAGAGAATATGGAGACATGTTATTTAATATATGATGGTTCAAGTAGTGTCAATAAATGAAAAATTAAATTGTACCATTCTCCCCCATTACAAATAGGAATAGTGAACCCCAATGTTATGTGATTGGTCAAATAAAACATTTATCCTATAAGTTTTCACCAGAGTTCTGGATTTGTCTGAGCACTGTAGGTTCCATTATATTTGGAATAATTTACATTGGTTCCACACCTTTCACATGATCGATATTCAACATAACATCCATATCTTAAAAGCTAAATTGATGTAATAATTTTGGAATTCATCCATAAAACTATACACAATTCGTGGAAATTGAACTAGCTACATTCTGTGATCACTCTTAAAGAGACTATACATATAGGATGTCACACCAGCTTGCCCGGTATGTTTGAGTATGACTAAACATGTAGGAATATCCCATTTACCTTATTGATATACATGGTTTCCTTGAGTGATGTGAGATACACCAACCGAATAATGAAATACACATGGGATCGATATAGAATAAGTAAGTCCATACTGATAATGAGGTCGAAGTTAGTCATCTTAAGTAATAATAAGATCCACAGAATATATTTCCATCCTATTTGAAGGGGAAATCATTTCACTTTCATATAACCTATATTCAAACTCTATGTTTAATTTCAAGGGTCATTACACTATTGATGTACTATACCACAGAGTCCATACTTCCCATAGTTGCAGTAGATAGAATAGACTGTGATGAACCTGTATTCAATAGGGGAGATAATGTAGTATAGGCTACTAGAATAGTACATATAAAATTATATGAATGTATAATCACATCCAATGAAATAGGATTCAAAAGATAAATTTTTATTTAAACACATCAATTAGGTTCTAACGGAGTAGCATGAGCAGGTCCACTATGATGAGGTTAGAACACTGAGGCCCGACCACCTCAACCAAGGTGACCTGCTCAACCTGAATGTCTTCTAGTAGTCCAGCTTCCTAACTAATGAACATTCACTAATACTACACATAAATGAGATTCTAGCATATAACCCCAATCACATAGAACTAGTGGGAAAGTGTTAATAGAATAATTGGATTTGACCAACCCATCCACAAGCCTAACACATGATTATGTTCCTTACACACTAGGAAGTTTTATGGTACGTCATGACACACTGCTGACACACCACATTAATATTTGATCTTACCACATGGATGGTTCCTCCCCCATGTGATCCCTCGAAGAGTTTCTCAATAGATAAAACACTATTATACCTAAAGTCAAACTTCCCTGATTTACTTCGCATGATTATAACATGTTTCTCTTAGTGAAGAGTGTCCGGTTTACTATAATGGAACTAGTGGTCAGCCAAATCTCTGAAATCATGGTCATCCAATAGACATCCACCTATGAGATAATTTCATTAGAAATCCCATCCTGAAATCACATAGTTTTAGTAACATCATCACTAGTTAATGTTGGTGAAAAATGTTGTAATTTGATTAATAGATCTGAGTATCCCATCACTAACATGTCACCTTGCTGAAGGTGAATGAATTGTTGAATATAATCAGTTATCAGAGTCTGATGGATGAAGTAGTGAAAGAAGGATTTTTGGAGTTTTTTCCTAGGGCATATATTATTGTCTCCCAGACTAATTAAAAATGTAACAGCCCAAGATTTTATAAAAAAATATTCTTTTTATTTTATTAATGTCTTGTGTTGTACGCTACACCAAAAGGAGCTTGCACAACACGCATCCTTGACTTGCCTTGCATTACACGCAATCGCGACCTTCCTCGATAGCGTGTGTAATACGCAATACCGAGTTTCACTAAACAACGATATGCTATTAAAATATTATTAAAACTAGCCGTTATAAATAGTAATAACCACTTTTTGAAATTTTGTAAATTTTATTTTTCGAAATGGAATTAATTTTTAGATTCGGAGTATCGAATTTAGCCTAAGGTGAAATTTTGGTACTTTTCGGATAACTTTCATATTCTGATGAATAGTGAAAATTACTAAATTATAATTAAAAACAACTTTTTTAATCGAAATAATTAATAGTGATAAATCATTAATTTGAGTGGTTGTAAAGTATATTTAGAATATATTTTTACAATTTAATACAATGTTGGTCATTGGATGTAATTGCACATTTAAACCAGACATAAACAAGTGTCAATCTTTTGATAGATATTGTTTCTTAAAAACACGCTATTTGTTTTAACAGCGGGATTTAATTATAAAATTAATTAATGCAACTTTTATGTTATGAATTTGGTAAAATAGACTTCATTTTTGAATTCGGAATATGAAATATAGCTTAGGATGAAATTTTGGCATTTTTCTGAAAACCTTCAATTTTTGATGAATAGTGAAACCACTAAGTGGTAGGTTAAAAACTGAATTTTGCATAAAACTTAATTTTACCGCTTCTGTGAATGGAATTTCGAAAATCCGAGAGACACGGTTAATATCAAGGACTAAAATGTGGTTCAATGAGATGAAAATAATTTTTTGGTGAATAGTAACTTTTTACTTTTTTTACCGCAGTTAATAGTAAATAGGGTAACTAAGGGTAAATATGATATCACTATTACCCTAACACATGTCCTAATTCTATTGGACAAGTGTAATTCGACCAAAAACAAACTTAGGAATAAAATATGACCATTTAGGCCCACTTGGATTAGATTAGGACATTTATTATTAATTTATTTCAAGAAAGGATAAAATAGTTAAAATCAAAGTTTAATAAGTAAATAATTTTTAATATGGGGTTATACATAAGATAAATTCGATTGTAAATATTCATTAGAAAGATAAAAAGAGTTCCTACATGATGGTATTTTATTTGTAATTTTTAGACATTAAATAATTTAATTTATTTATGACATAATGATGATGCAGTAATTATCTTATTAATGAAATATTGACATAATTGATGTTATAAACACCAAAATAAATGTAATTTGAGACTTTTTATGAATTCCACTAATTTTCTAGGTTACTATGATATATTATTGTTGATTTAATCAACTTGGTTAGAACATATAATTCTGTTATGACTTTCAAACAAATCATATATCAAATAGTGTCAAAATTGACACAAAATAGTTTTTAAATCAAATATTATATTATTAATTGTTATTTTATTCCTAAAAATCTAAGGTTCGGCAAAATGACTTAGATAAGGATATATATATTAATAATAAACAATTTGGGGTTCTTTTGGAATGTTATAGTATGTGTATTAACCATATAGTGAAAGAAAACAAAAAGACACGGTAAATGTTAAATTATTTAACTTAGAGTTAAATCTAATTGATAAGGTTAAAATAATATCCTAAACTTGTCTAAATTATATTGGTTGATAGGATTTCGACCCATCCCCACTTTAGCTTCGAAATAAGACCCTTTGGAACCATTATAAACCGATTTTGACTTTAATATAAAATAATATTTTGAGATATTCCTAAGGTGCCCCTCTCCTCCCCTATAAAAGGACACCTCCTCCCCCTCCTCCTCACACCAATTTGAGCACTCAAGCTCGGCCAACCCCTGCCAAAATCTCTTCTCCACTTCCCTAGAAACATCCTAGAGGTTCTGGTCTTCCTCAAAGACCAATTCTAGTGCCCTAAGAGGAGGTCTCAAAGAGGCACTTCAAAGAAGAGGTAATTACCGTTACCAATTCTTTCATCTTTATTTCTTCTTCCACTTCTTCTTCTTAGGTTGTTTCATTATGAAGTAATAACATCAGTATCACTCATATACTGATATGTTATTATAATTATGAAACAACTCTATTTCACCATCTATCCATCCTACGGAAAAACAAATCACCGCGCGTGCGTACGTACGGAATACCGTCTCCACGCCGTGGTGTAATCTATTTTCCACCACCACCTTACATGGATGGGTATAATGGTGTAAAGAATAACTATACATAGTTATTACAACATCATATTGATTCTGATATATTGTATAATCCACTCCAATTCAATTCAATATTTATAGAAATGATATCATCGCTCGTGCGTACGTACGGACTACCGTCTCCACGACGCGATGAGATTCATTCTCCATGTTAACCATTTAAGAATGATTATAAAGTATATATAAGAAATAATAATGAAATATATTACATTATAAAGCTACTGGATTTATGTATATATATACATATTTAAGTCATCTACTTACTTCCATTTCAAGATAATAAGGAAAGGAAAACAGCGTTCATGCGTACGTACGGACTACCGTCTCCATGAACGGTGTTTTTCATTTTATTTATCTACCTATTATATATATATATACTGAATATATATGATATATAAATCATATTTTATATTCTGGAAGTAAGTAAATCATGATATAAGTAATAATGATGTCAAGAACAACAAGTCAAAACACCTACGATAAATGAAACGATTTTACCCAAAACGCTTCTTTAACATGGAATTTACAAAAGAACGGGTAATATAATGTCATAAGTGAACCATATATGATATCATAACAATGAATATGATTCTGGAATAAGTCAATAACATTATTTAAACCATTATACAGGAGCTTAGGACACGAACAAAGCAAATCGGACCTAAGGTAAGGGAAATATCACAATCTCATTTTTATCCGAGATTGTTTATTCGTAAGTATTTACTGGGGTTTATTTTATCATCCACATCCATGTTTCCTCAATATGTAATATTATTTCCATCCAACTACAATGGTTTAAATCCAATTTTACCCTTTGGTTAGTTTTTAGTAAAAGATATGAAAGGAATCTTTTGTCGTTTATCGTACGAGGTACATTTTGACTTTTTCGACAAATGTACAAAGAATGTTTTTTTTAACTTATACGGCACGGACGGATTTCTACTGTTTTATAAAGCCTTATTTTCATGAAGCTTCCTCTAAAAGATTTCATGACTATTTTCAATAAAATCTCTTTCTTTTAAAATTGCATGATGTTTTGTGAAAAGAAATTGATTTTGAAGAAGAAAGGATATTTTCCTCAAGAATTCATTTCAAGTGTTTTATCAAAATTATTTTCCATCTAAGATAATAAAGGTTTCTGTTTCTATCCATATTTTTACATTGATTTGACTATGTTGTGATGGAATTATGTTTATGAATTCCTTTATCTTATATTAATGGTTTTATGATGTCATGTTGTTTAAGAATCCCATTTTTATTACATGGGTGATGCAATGATGTATGATTTATGATTTTGTGGCACACATAAGAAAGGATTCATTAAGAGATGGGTGGGACCTATATCTCCCTCCAATGCATTGGGTAAAGATTTCATATCTCATGAGATAGACATGGCTGGAATGGTAGGTTATACCGGTTCAGTGAAACAGGACTGAAACGAGGATTACTCGATTCAGAAAAGGACTTTGTCCACTAAGATAGTCTTGGCAATGAGTCATGACTAACAAGAAATGATTCTCTATGATTATGTGTGTATGCCACAATGAGTAATGTTTTAAGTTATGATTTCATTTCACTACTATGATTTATTCCATGTTATGAAATTATGCTCTCTTTTGAAGGTTAAGATTTCCAAAAATGTTATGTTCTTATGAAAATTATGTGATTGATATTTCCTTTGTTTACCCTTACTGAGAATTTGAGCTCACCCTTTTATGTTTTCTTTTCCCCAGGATATAAAGAAAGGTTTTAGGTATAAAAAGGAAGATCTTTATGGGAGATGTTGAAGATCTTCCACCACAATTAGAAGTTTACGTTCCGAGTTTCCAAAGACACTAAACTATTACGATCCTTGTGTGTGTGTTTTTGTTATGTACTAAGTATTCCGCAAAAGTAATGTAATGTCCATGTACGTCAAGCTTCGGGTCTCTACAGTTGGTATCAGAGGAAAGGTTTAGTCAACCTTTGGAAACTAGGATGCGAGAACTTTAGTGAGATCCCTAGAGATATTTCTAAGGTATGTCTAGGGATGTCCCTAGGGATAAGTATACGTATAGGTTATAGTAATAGAATTACGCTAACGATCATAGAATTAAACCTAAGATGTTAGATATCGAGGATACTCCACCTTTATTATGTTGTTTTCCCTAGCATGATTTTTGCCTCTCACACTATTCTTTTTGGGTTTTAGACGATGGCTGGAACCCGAAGGAACCGTGTTGATCAATGCAATGGACAATGCAATGATTTTCCTCCTGAACAAACAAATGTTATGGGAGATGGAGTGCAAAATCTTATTTCTATACTTACACAAGCTATGAATCATTCTGGACTTCCAAATGAGCAGAGAAGGGAACAATATTCTATTGAGTCCTTCATGAGGCAACGTCCACCTTCTTTCAGTGGGTCTACTGATCCATTAGTTGCTGAACAATGGATTAGTACTACTGAAAAGATATTTTCAGTTCTTCAATGTTCTGAACATGATAAAGTCATCTTAGCAGTATATCGTTTGGAAGGTGAAGCTGATCAATGGTGGAATCTTATCAAGAATACGAGGCCAAGAGATGAAATTGAGTCCATGGAATGGGACGAGTTCAAGAACTTGTTTTTCAGTAAGTACTTCCCTCGTATTCTTCGAACAAAGATGGAGAAGGAGTTTCTTGAACTGAAGCAAAGGGACGATGAATCTGTTGGTACCTATGAAGCAAATTTTACATGACTTGCATGGTATGCTTCTGGAATTATAATCCAACCTGAAAGTAAAGTTGATCGATTTTTCAGTGGCTTAAAACCAAGTCTTCGAAGGGCATTAGCTATAAGAGACTTCAGTAGCTATGAAGAAATTGTGCGTTGTGCTATGAAGGTAGAAATGGAAGTTGGTGTTACATATCCATCTCATGGTTTTGACAAGAAACGAAAAATTGAGTTCAAGGAGAAATCTCAGAATAATGGTGAAAAGAAGATGAATGTTTCCGTATGCACAAAGTGTGGAAAGAAGCATGGTGGAGATTGTCTTAAAGGGACTAGAAAATGTTTTAAGTGTGGAAAAGAAGGTCATCGAGCAGCTGAGTGTCGAAGTAATGGAAAAAGGGTTTCTAATGATGTGAATAAAGCAAACACTGCAGAGAACGCACCGCCAACACTTCAATGCTTCAAGTGCAAGGAAATGGGGCATTATGCTAATAATTGCCCTAATCCAAGGGTTAGTGATGATCAACATGAGCAACCACTTAAGGCAAAGGACAAAGGGAAATCACATGCGATCACTATTGGCAATGTTGAATATGACAACGATGTGGTGGAATGATTAAGTGTTTATGTAATGGGATTCCAAAATAATGTTGTATCATTGAGTATTGCAATATTTATTGATGTGGTATTCAAAGTGATTGAGATATTTTTTGGAAATAAGATGATATGCGCATAATGAAGACGAGAAAATGAAATGTTTAATAGTATTCATGAGCTCATGATTGATATAAGGACTAAGTGATATCATGGTTTGAGTATATAGAATTTTGAGGATTTTGGTATATGGAAAGTATTAACTTTTAACTGCACTCATGTTTTCACTAAGGTATTCAAGAGAATACACGATTAAGGACTTTGAATGTTTGGAATGTGACCAACAAGACATATCTTATGATATGAGGGGATCAACGACAGTATTAAATCTCTGGTAATCGTTGTTACTATATTATGAGAGTGGACTGCAGTATTATAAGCCTAAAGATTAGACTGGATTATGTTGGACATAAGTTAGTATTGTTTAAGGATAGAAGATTTTTGATATTATTGAAGGGATGTTATAGTAACGTAGTTTTAGAAAAAGGGACAACCTGCAGGACGGGCGACAGCCCATCGCTTCGGACAAGGCTGTAGGAATCGAACCCACAACCGAAGTGCGACTGGCCTTTATCGCCTACCACTGACCTACAGGAAGTCCCTGTTTAGTAGAAACCAGTTTTATTATATTAAGAAGTATGATATATGAAGTATAAGTCCATTTTAGGAACCATATATGATTAATCTCACTATAGAATGACTTATGTATATTTAATAACTTTTGCTAACCTTTTGTTTGAGACAGACGGAATGAACAGTCATTCTATCACATGATCTGCTAACACTTCACGAATAACAAATTCAACTTCATTTATTTAAGAAATGAAGTGGAAATTGTTCAAGGCACGAACAACAGTGAGATTGTACCAAAATAAAGTAAGTATTTATTCTAATTCAAATTTTCAACTTTAGGGAGATGATCTTGAAAACCAAAAATGTTGTCCTAGTGATCTTATACCTGATGAATCAGATGGTACCTTATATCATCACAAATCTATGGATTTGTGATTACTGGCTTTTCCATAGCCATGTTCTCTACCACTCTCCATCAGAACATGATGGTTAGATTTCTCTTCCATATCCATATTTTCACCTATGTGGAAACCCAGTGATTAGTTTATTTGGGTAATCGTTACATTTCATACTTTAGTTTTTAAAGCCATGTTTTGGTATTCCCTTTTACGATGTGGGTTTCTATTAAAGAAACTTTCGAATAGTAAACCATTTATAACCCCGACGAATTTCGAGGGCGAAATTCATTTTAAGGGGGGTAGAATGTAACAGCCCAAGATTTTATAAAAAAATATTCTTTTTATTTTATTAATGTCTTGTGTTGTACGCTACACCAAAAGGATCTTGCACAACATGCATCCTTGACTTGCCTTGCATTACACGCAATCGCGACCTTCCTCGATAGCGTGTGTAATACGCAATACCGAGTTTCACTAAACAACGATATGCTATTAAAATATTATTAAAACTAGCCGTTATAAATAGTAATAACCACTTTTTGAAATTTTGTAAATTTTATTTTTTCAAAATGGAATTCATTTTTAGATTCGGAGTATCGAATTTAGCCTAAGGTGAAATTTTGGTACTTTTCGGATAACTTTCATATTCTGATGAATAGTGAAAATTACTAAATTATAATTAAAAACAACTTTTTTAATAGAAATAATTAATAGTGATAAATCATTAATTTGAGTGGTTGTAAAGTATATTTAGAATATATTTTTACAATTTAATACAATGTTGGTCATTGGATGTAATTGCACATTTAAACCAGACATAAACAAGTGTCAATCTTTTGATAGATATTGTTTCTTAAAAACACGCTATTTGTTTTAACAGCGGGATTTAATTATAAAATTAATTAATGCAACTTTTATGTTATGAATTTGGTAAAATAGACTTCATTTTTGAATTCGGAATATGAAATATAGCTTAGGATGAAATTTTGGCATTTTTCTGAAAACCTTCAATTTTTGATGAATAGTGAAACCACTAAGTAGTAGGTTAAAAACTGAATTTTGCATAAAACTTAATTTTACCGCTTCTGTGAATGGAATTTCGAAAATCCGAGAGACACGGTTAATATCAAGGACTAAAATGTGGTTCAATGAGATGAAAATAATTTTTTGGTGAATAGTAACTTTTTACTTTTTTTACCGCGGTTAATAGTAAATAGGGTAACTAAGGGTAAATATGATATCACTATTACCCTAACACATGTCCTAATTCTATTGGACAAGTGTAATTCGACCAAAAACAAACTTAGGAATAAAATATGACCATTTAGGCCCACTTGGATTAGATTAGGACATTTATTATTAATTTATTTCAAGAAAGGTAAAAATAGTTAAAATCAAAGTTTAATAAGTAAATCATTTTTAATATGGGGTTATACATAAGATAAATTCGATTGTAAATATTCATTAGAAAGATAAAAAGATTTCGTACATGATGGTAGTTTATTTGTAATTTTTAGACATTAAATAATTTAATTTATTTATGACATAATGATGATGCAGTAATTATCTTATTAATGAAATATTGACATAATTGATGTTATAAACACCAAAATAAATGTAATTTGAGACTTTTTATGAATTACACTAATTTTCTAGGTTACTATGATATATTAGCGTTGATTTAATCAACTTGGTTCGAACATATAATTCTGTTATGACTTTCAAACAAATCATATATCAAATAGTGTCAAAATTGACACAAAATAGTTTTTAAATCAAATATTATATTATTAATGGTTATTTTATTCCTAAAAATCTAAGGTTCGGCCAAATGACTTAGATAAGGATATATATATTAATAATAAACAATTTGGGGTTCGTTTGGCATGTTATAGTATGTGTATTAACCATATAGTGAAAGAAAACAAAAAGACACGGTAAATGTTAAATTATTTAACTTAGAGTTAAATCTAATTGATAAGGTTAAAATAATATCCTAAACTTGTCTAAATTCTATTGGTTGATAGGATTTCGACCCATCCCCACTTTAGCTTCGAAATAAGACCCTTTGGAACCATTATAAACCGATTTTGACTTTAATATAAAATAATATTTTGAGACATTCCTAAGGTGCCCCTCTCCTCCCCTATAAAAGGACACCTCCTCCCCCTCCTCCTCACACCAATTTGAGCACTCAAGCTCGGCCAACCCCTGCCCAAATCTCTTCTCCACTTCCCTAGAAACATCCTAGAGGTTCTGGTCTTCCTCAAAGACCAATTCTAGTGCCCTAAGAGGAGGTCTCAAAGAGGCACATCAAAGAAGAGGTAATTACCGTTACCAATTCTTTCATCTTTATTTCTTCTTCCACTTCTTCTTCTTAGGTTGTTTCATTATGAAGTAATAACATCAGTATCACTCATATACTGATATGTTATTATAATTATGAAACAACCCTATTTCACCATCTATCCATCCTACGGAAAAAGAAATCACCGCGCGTGCGTACGTACGGAATACTGTCTCCACGCCGTGGTGTAATCTATTTTCCACCACCACCTTACATGGATGGGTATAATGGTGTAAAGAATAACTATACATAGTTATTACAACATCATATTGATTCTGATATATTTTATAATCCACTCCAATTCAATTCAATATTTATAGAAATGATATCATCGCTCGTGCGTACGTACGGACTACCGTCTCCACGACGCGATGAGATTCATTCTCCATGTTAACCATTTAAGAATGATTATAAAGTATATATAAGAAATAATAATGAAATATATTACATTATAAAGCTACTGGATTTATGTATATATATACATATGTAAGTCATCTACTTACTTCCATTTCAAGACAATAAGGAAAGGAAAACAGCGTTCATGCGTACGTACGGACTACCGTCTCCATGAACGGTGTTTTTCATTTTATTTATCTACCTATTATATATATATATATACTGAATATATATGATATATAAATCATATTTTATATTCTGGAAGTAAGTAAATCATGATATAAGTAATAATGATGTCAAGAACAACAAGTCAAAACACCTACGATAAATGAAACGATTTTACCCAAAACGCTTCTTTAACATGGAATTTACAAAAGAACGGGTAATATAATGTCATAAGTGAACCATATATGATATCATAACAATGAATATTATTCTGGAATAAGTCAATAACATTATTTAAACCATTATACAGGAGCTTCGGACATGAACAAAGCAAATCGGACCTAAGGTAAGGGAAATATCACAATCTCATTTTTATCCGAGATTGTTTATTCGTAAGTATTTACTGGGGTTTATTTTATCATCCACATCCATGTTTCCTCAATATGTAATATTATTTCCATCCAACTACAATGGTTTAAATCCAATTTTACCCTTTGGTTAGTTTTTAGTAAAAGATATGAAAGGAATCTTTTGTCGTTTATCGTACGAGGTACATTTTGACTTTTTCGACAAAAGTACAAAGAATGTTTTTTTTAACTTATACGGCACGAACGGATTTCTACTGTTTTATAAAGCCTTATTTTCATGAAGCTTCCTCTAAAAGATTTCATGACTATTTTCAATAAAATCTCTTTCTTTTAAAATTGCATGATGTTTTGTGAAAAGAAATTGATTTTGAAGAAGAAAGGATATTTTCCTCAAGAATTCATTTCAAGTGTTTTATCAAAATTATTTTCCATCTAAGATAATAAAGGGTTCTGTTTCTATCCATATTTTTACATTGATTTGACTATGTTGTGATGGAATTATGTTTATTAATTCCTTTATCTTATATGAATGGTTTTATGATGTCATGTTGTTTAAGAATCCCATTTTTATTACATGGGTGATGCAATGATGTATGATTTATGATTTTGTGGCACACATAAGAAAGGATTCATTAAGAGATGGGTGGGACCTATATCTCCCTCCAATGCATTGGGTAAAGATTTCATATCTCATGAGATAGACATGGCTGGAATGGTAGGTTATACCGGTTCAGTGAAACAGGACTGAAACGAGGATTACTCGATTCAGAAAGGGACTTTGTCCACTAAGATAGTCTTGGCAATGAGTCTTGACTAACAAGAAATGATTCTCTATGATTATGTGTGTATGCCACAATGAGTAATGTTTTATCTTATGATTTCATTTCACTACTATGATTTATCCCATGTTATGAAATTATGCTCTCTTTTGAAGGTTAAGATTTCCAAAAATGTTATGTTCTTATGAAAATTATGTGATTGATATTTCCTTTGTTTACCCTTACTGAGCATTTGAGCTCACCCTTTTATGTTTTCTTTTCCCCAGGATATAAAGAAAGGTTTTAGGTATAAAAAGGAAGATCTTTATGGGAGATGTTGAAGATCTTCCACCACAATTAGAAGTTTACGTTCCGAGTTTCCAAAGACACTAAACTATTACGATCCTTGTGTGTGTGTTTTTGTTATGTACTAAGTATTTCGCAAAAGTAATGTAATGTCCATGTACGTCAAGCTTCGGGTCTCTACAAAAAACATCCCACCAATGATTGGCATAGTCACATAGTAGATAGATATCGAACTTGAGCCACTTCCCTAGAGGTTTCACGAAATGATTGAATTAGGACAAAATGTTCTATAGCCATGAATTAATATCTTGTGGTATTCCATCCCCCAAGAAGGTGGAAGGATGCTACTACTAGAATATACAGGTCAACTCTGGAATTTAAGGGGAACGTCAAGGAACACACTAAAAGATTTTCCTTACCTAGAAGATGCTATCATGGAACTGGGAATTATCACCATATTGATTATATATAGGAGGTTATTTTGATGGAATTATAGAAGCTACCACAGGTGGATCATGTCCCACTACATCCGGGGTATGCCCCTTTCAACATTCTTGTTATATAACACCAGGTCATCATAGTGGAATAACTATACAATTTCCAAGCACATTCCTCGTATAGTATTTACTTTATATAGTGAATGTGATAATGAGGGAGATGTACAGGGACCACATATATGCATAACACAACCCATAAAATACACTATCATAATGTTCTGGGTGAACTGAATGACTGAAAAAAGAAAATATAGAAGACACAACTTATTACATAGTTCTGGGTCGGGTCAGGGTCAAGGTCTTATATATTGTAACCATGTTATTTTAAATATTGTTATTTTTTAATTTACTTATGAATATAAATTCCATTTAAATGGTTGAATTAGTTGGATCAAAAATCCCATTTTAAGAGGGACCATGCACCTTGTAAATTGAAATGTGGCATCCAAAAATCATAGCAATAACATGTTGTACCCCATGAGACCAATAGTCTAAGGCACAAGGTTACATAACTGACCGGTCAAATTGTATTCATTATCCTATGAAGAAAAATATTATTAGGATAAGGAATTCACTATATGAGTGAGTAATGTTTTCTAGTACTGTAATGGAATATAATCACATCTCTATATATATCAACCCAAGCACTAGATGAAAAAATAATCACGACATCCCCAATAACCACATGGAAAATAGGAAATGAATAATGACAAGTAAATATGGAATGGAATAATGAATGACATTTTAATCATATGGTTCCTTATATGATGCATGATTTTAGTATCCCCTATTATCTTCCATCTAAAGATAAGTATTCCATGTAATAATATCAACATTGGTAACAACATAGAGAATGTGAGCCACCCAATGGTGAAATTCATTAAATGGTAATGGCGTAAGAGATAACAACATTTACCCATACTAGGACATTTTGGTTTCCCCGGTTTGTGGGTTATCTAATCCCAATAACTGGTTCATGAATAAATTATAATTACCTAGTAAGATATATAAATCCCAATTAGAGAGAAAATTAAAAGAAGTTCTTTTAAAACACTTTGTAGCATCCGTTTCTGGATGCAACTTAACAGTTCCCCGATATAGGGGCCGCATGACCTCAAGAACACAAAATCATATTCCAGAGGCTATTAATGATATGTGAGGGCCTTTTTTATCTCTAGGCGGAGTCTATTACATCATTGATTCGAGTGATAAAAGTAGTAGATAATGACAAAAAGTAGGAGAAATAGAAATAAGAATAGATGTAAATATAATTGTAAAAATAAAACATGCTAGATAAATATGCAATGAATGAAAGATAATTAATAACTATACAAAATTTAATAAAGACTATATTTCATGTATCTATATAAAGATGAATATGAAAGATAATTGAACACAATAATGTAAAATTGTGTAAAAAATATAATAAAATCCCAAAAATTACTAGAGCTGAAATCTGGAATAGTGGGCTGGTCTTCTGCCCCAAACACTATAATAAAGCTAGAAATGAAACATTAGAAATAGGCCACTCCCCATTATTTTTACCTTCAGTCATATAGTCTAATCTATTACCAAAGGGATCCTAGGTAGAGTGTGAGATACAATAAAACTAGTCCACCATCAATGGTGTATTGGTCAATGTAATAATGCAACATAAAAGGAACAGTGTACCACAGTTATCAAATGATAAATATTTACATGTAAATAAATACATTAGACTAAGAGGAAACTATCAAATTTACATTATTTAGTAAAATATGGTGAGTCTATACCAAGCTAACATACAAGGGTCATGTATGTGTAATTACATATTAGATGGGGGAATCTCCCAAGATTGGAATTGGTTTAGATGACACATCACTAATTTTGTAGAATGTATCAAACATTTATTATTATAAAACATACATTTACATTTTTATTCAATTGAAACCCATTTTTATAATACTACAGTGATTCACCACAGGTCTATATAGGAATATTTTTATGAAATTCCATGTTTGATCTAGGGGCCCGATATGATTCCAATGCTAAGGATTTCATCCAAGGTGACCCAAAAATGATGTACTAGGTGTCATTATTGTCATGTTGTAATACATCAAATAAATAACCACCATGTCCATAACTATAATATAATGTAGAGACATGAGTCTCTCTTGTGGACTGGTAAAACCATCTTGCCATAGATCTCATCCAATGGGTCTCCCGAGGAAACCAGTTTCTTACGTATTGAGGTAAAATAGAAAATCTATAGTGAAACTATTACATGAATATCTGGTTTCACCCCCAATATGTTTAACACAAATTAAAAATTCAAACATGAAGGAATGTGACTCCATCTAAGGGGTCCTTAAGTTAAAACCCCTTATCTTTTCCTCAGTTCTATGGGGAAAGCATTAAACCATCAATGAACCATTATAACATTACTCGTAAGACGGTAAATTTCATATGTGTGTGACATTAAATCTAGGTATGAATATTTATTAATTCATATATCATTTAATGGTCAAATTATGAAAAGATATATAAATAAATGAGCAGTTGGATAATTCATTTAATTCTACCATTTCATCATGGCATGGTGTATATGGGTCTAAATCATGGATCGACATTGAATTCAATTAAAAACATTGGCTCAAGTAATTATTTATGTGACAACCCAATGCAAGGGGTGTTATGAAACTTCAATAAGAGGGTAAAATATGTCACTATGGTGTGACACACCCATTTTACTAGCATAGTTCAAGGATATCAACCCAAGGGGTTGATTCACAACTATCATGTGTTTACAATGGCATGGTATGAGGTTCAATTTAATTTATATATCATTTAAGATGCCTTATTATAAGGGTATTGATCACAATAGAATGACTCTTTTATAGGATGCAATAAAATAGGGGGAAAATCGTAGATCACTTATATTAGCTTTATATTTCTTCCTTCATCAATTATTGAACAATGATATAGTCTAGGATGAAAAAAATAAATGAAACCATAAAATGACTAAAATGGGGGGGGGATGGTCTTGGAAAGAGATTGAAAAAAGGTGTGATTAATAACCTCAAATGTATGGGGGAGTATGCAAGAGACCACATCTATATTTTTAATGGATATGATTGAACATAATTCAATGTTATTATAATGGAGTTACCACAAATATTATAAAGGAGGAGGAGGATAAGCATCATATGTAGGAGTAGATCTCAACCACTGGAGAATAAGGAAAATAATGAATGGTTTTAAAATAATATATTTGCGGTAAAAATGTATATTCAACTCCAATTAGAGGGTTGAATAGTTTTGCAGAATGATTGTCCTACCTCTGTGCTAATTGTGTACTATTATCTGCTTCACAGTGACACTCCACATGACTAGGTTCATAGTTTACCGATACATATGAAAACTATTAGAATAATCAATGTCTCTAGGGTTTTAAATCCCACACAACCATTAAAATATTATTTTATAGTTACAGATATACCTTATGACCCCACAAATCCCCTAATACTAAATTCAAATGATTAGAGAAACCACATGGGATTAGCGGCAGTATTTCAATTAACTATGTGTCTCGGTCTGCCTCTTTGATTTTTGAGGCTATTGTCCTTGGTAAATCAACATATTCCCTTAAAACCTCCTTGAATCCCTTACGAAACTATATTATGTACTTACAAATTAATTAAAACTAAATTAAAATTGTTTTTACCATTAGAAAAATCAAGGACGTTATGCATAGTGTGATGAAATATTCCTTGGAGGTGAGAAGGATGCAGAACGATCATTGATGGAGCATAGAGATGTTATCCAGAGCAACCAACACCCATGTGACATGGATATTAAGTGAAAACAATTTTGTTTTTATCAAAACCCATTGCATACTATTTTTAATTATTTAAAATAATACATTTTGACAATTTTTTTTGCTGTTTAATGTGTGATAATTTTTTATTAACAAAATAAAACATTGATTATTTTTCTCACAATATCAATCATAAATATTGAAACATCGAAACAAATATAAAAACCTAGAGATGATTATTATACGACATTATGGGTTTAAAATACATTATTTAATGAAGGATCCAAAAATTTAATGTCTTTATAATACACGATATACTAATTTACAAAATTTGAAAACATAAAATAAATCAAGAACATATTGTTCAAAAATTATTATCTCATCTATCAAATCAATGAAAATAGAACTTTAATAGTCTGCAAGGATTCTAGGGGAAAAGGAAAAAATGATGGTGAGCTTAGATGTTGAGTAATATGTAACATAATGTTGAATTTTTTTTAAAATGATAATATAATTATTGATGGGGAATGAATAAATGAAAACATGAATCTATAATAAACTAAAACATGGGAACGATATATACTTGAAAAAATAAATATAATAATAATAATAATAATAATAATCACAGATATCATACTACTGTAATAAATGATTGTGGATTATGAAACATGTTATCATGGTCTTATGTTGAGACACTATCCTATTATTGAAAATTTATATAGTAAAACAAATTTTTTTTGACTCATTAGACATATTGATGCATCAAGGGAATATATAATTATATACCTCCACCTATAACAAGTTTATATCAAATTCATTCACTATAAGATTCGTCAAGTATTTTCATATAATTTTATAAGGAATTCATTACAAAATAAAATATTGGTATCCATATAAAGGGAAAAAATCAGATTTTTCTCAATAAATATGATAATGTTGATGTTATGGAGAAAATACCTTAATCTAAATATTTGCTGTAAGGTTTATTTAACGTAACATAGAGAACCATTGTAAAATTAATATATTTGTGAGGTAACATTCATTGTGTTATTTTCTCTAGGAAAGTTTGTAGTTATGTTAAATATTGTAAATTAATATGACTCTAATGTTGTGTTTTTAAAAAACCTTTAACATTTTTCATATGGATTATGTGAAAGTTCCAAATCATACACTTGAGAGTGTCTATCCAGGTGTGTAGTCACAATCCCAACCATCATGAACTACAGTGGGGATTAATTAAATTCTCAATAAAATATTTTTCAAGTGATTATTCATAGGTACATATATTATATATCGACATCCAATTTATAGTATGAATAGAGTCATATATTTTCTTGGAAAAAATAAAAGATATTACTTTTCCAAAAAATAGGATGGTGTTTCCACCACATAAAATATTATGTTTTACAATGGTTTTCATTACTCGTCAAAAGAAGATAATATGTTGTAGGGTTAAAAATATAGACATCTAAATAATTTATCCTTCAAGATTAATATGGTAATATATATTCTAGTTCAATTTTTGAACCACAAAAAATGTAATAGCAGGTGAATATAACAAAAGTCATAAATAGTGAAATTGAGACAATGATGCCCACTTATGGTTTGGGTAAAAATAACGAGGTAACTAATTGATTTATAGGTAACAAAATTTATCTTAAAATACAATGAATAATATTTATTTCAGGATATAACAACTAAAATGGGTATTATATACACCACATTAATTAAATAAGGTGTCTAATAAAAACACATGGCCCAGATATAAGAATTTGAGATTAGAGACTATTACCTCTTTCTCTAACACCAACAAACATACATTAAAATCTTGTTTCAAAAACATACATATCTAAATAACATAACTAATAACATTTATAATATCCATTATAATTTCATGTCTTCATAAATTATCATTTTCTATATTAAATCAAAAAAATTCCAATTAAATGTTTATAATTTTTATCAATTTCACATAATTCACAGTAGTAGTGTTTCTATTCATGGTTCATAAAAATATAAAATTTTCTTGTTTATTAAATTTACTATTAGGGATTATTTATAAGAATATATTATGTTTCAAATTTCTTCGACGTATATTTTTTTCACTATACATGAATATGAAATCATTAATGATTAGGATTTTGTTATTCTTGATGATCAACATATGCTTCTTAAACAATTACTTAAATATAGATATAACATAAATATAATTGTTAAATAATTACTATATATTTTAATTTTATTATACCAATTATTATGTTCATATTTTCATTCATGATAAAAATTCATAATATTGTATATGTAGGTGGTCAAATAAACACCAACATGAATATACCGAGATTTAACACATGATTAAGCATTAGTTTTTTTGTAATATAATTATTCCATAACCATAATGATCAAATTTAATGTTTATTAGTGATATAATAGAATTATAAGGTAATATATTATGATATATTGGTTATGGAAATAGTATACAATTTTAATAAAATATTATCCACTTTTACACGTAGTTTAAATAATTAAATTAAGGAGCGTCATTTGGTGATCACATGATTTACTAGTTCAGAAATTTATCATCAAAATTCCTAAATTATATTAGACGAAAATTATTTATACATTAATCTCATCCCTAGATCTATCATTGTATGGAAGTAAAGGAAAATGAAACTTGTTTTGTAAAAGATGAGGTAGTAAACACAATGCATGAATGGTTAATTTGTCTTCTAAAGGGAAAGGTGAAATGGTGGTCAGGGTTTATTTACATAATATAATAAAATCTGTATATTATAAATACTGAATTTATTATATAATAATATGAAATTTTAAATTTTAAATGGAATGATAAAAAGGAAAATCTATATGAGAAATGATTGAACTTACATTAGGAATTTGGGTTTCTTTTCGGGGATTCCATATAATGGAAGAACATGAGATAATATCTTATGACCAAAAGCTTATGAGGACTGAAGGATATTATATTATAAGGATAGTGAGATGAGTTTTAGTAGGAAACCAAATATTTAGATTGGTATTGATGGGGTTGGGGAGTTCCATTTTATATTTGTAAATGGGGATTTACATGGAAACTAAAGGCTTGTAATGGGTGGCAATAGAATCACATGGGTTGTAGGAGTTTGGGGGATTAGGATAATTAGGTGATGAAATTATAGTTGAGATATGTGGATATGAATTTTAAACATTAAAATTATTTTTAGAAGGTTTATTTTTTTTTACTTTCGTTAGTAAAATTTTGAGATACCTCATTTTCCCATTTTACACATGTTATTCATGAATAAAAATAATACATGGTAATTTATTATAAGGTAAAATATATGAAGAAACAACATACAAAATTTTGAAGTGATGAATCTATATTTATATCCTCTTTAAATAATTCTAATTTTTAATTTTAGGAAATTATATTGTAGTATAACACTAATGATGTTAGAAAATATGGTTTATATAAATATATATTATATAAAATGGTTTTTACATATTAAGTGTGTTTATTCATATTTTATAATAATTATTAATTGAATAAGAGTTTATATATTTCTTAGGTGTTTTAAAATCACATAATAGGTATATTATAAATTTTGTAACTATTATTAACATAGATGAAAAAATTCATTTAAAATAACCATTTAAATTTTACCATGGTAATTAATCATTATCCAAGGAACATTATATTAAATGAATAAAAATAAAATAGGTACTCATAAATAATTTATAAAAAATGATTCTAAATATATATTTCAATTTTTCAAGTAAAATTTTTATGTATGATAATAATTTCTATTAACATTTGTCCACATTAAATGAATGCTTTAGAAAAATAAAAAAAATTAATCTTAAGATACTATATTTATGATTTTTTTTAGAAAAATGATGTTTTTTGTTAAAAAATTATAACAATCAGAAATTATTGTTTTAAATGTAATTATGAATAATTTCTCTTTAGAGATAACCACATTTCATTGTTCATGATTTGGTTTTTACCAATTATAGGTGTGTCTCAGGTACTACATTCTCCCATAATTAAATAATTGCATCTTTAAGAGAGGGTTAACTATCAACTATTGAATAAATGTGGATATTCTTTTATCTTAGATAAATCATACTCCATGGGTTTCTATTCTAGAGTTTGATTTATCCAATGTACATTACACAATAAAAAAAAATTATTCCACAACACTTCCTCATTATTTGAATGAATCTAGACTGGATCACCATCATAAGATAAGTCAAGATCCAAATCTATTTCCACATATGCGAGAGTATGTATGAGATATGGTATGTATTTTCTTAGTAATGAAACATGGGACACATCATGTACTATTGAGAGGTTAGTTGACATAGGAAATTGCTAATCTACTACTCAAATTTGTTCTATTATTTCAAATATATCAATATACCTATGTCTTAACAACCCCTTTCTAACAAATATTACAAAAACATCCATAGTGAAACTATAAAGAATACGTAATCCCAAACTAGAAAATTCAGGTATTATATTTGATTATAAACATAGCACCAATTTCTACTCTCTGATTCATTAATAATACACTGAATATTTTATACATTAACAATTGTTTCCTCTAGAATATTTGAAAAAATAATTTCATTTCACCAATTTCATCTAAATATGATATAGTATAAATTTTCCTCTAATATAATTATTTGTATGGTTACATCTAGACGAATCAATGGAATATATTGATGTAAGGTAGTTCTACTAATGGTAGATAATAATCACACATAAATTGGAATTTATGGGTATGTGAAATTGACACATCTTCCAATGTGTTGATAGTCTTTTAGGACTACACATATGTTTTGGGGATGATAGGAGGCACATAAATGTATGTCAATGTTTAGATCCAATTAAATAATCTTCCAAAATTTTGATGTGAACTATGGGTCACTGTGGGATTAAATTGATTGAGATTCCTCATTAATCCTTATAATATCATATATATATATATAAGGAACTAATGGGGTAGATATATTTTCTTCTACGAAAATAGAAAATGTGGGTATAGGCATTATCCAGAACTATGCCTATTGGGCTCAAAACCATTTCTATTAGTTGTAGCCATGGATCCAACAGTCTGTGGAACCTATTGTTGTGGATAAAACCAAAATCTATTATCATGATTCAGATGAGATTTAGCTATAGTTTCCACCACGACACCAATACATACAGCCACAATTTTGGAATCCATGTCAATAGAAAAACCAGATGTGCTTAATGGAAATAGGTCTATATCCACAGTTCAAACTATGGATATAGGTTACAATAACATGTTGGAATATCATGTCTATTTACCTTTAATCAATGGCTATAGGTGAAAAATTGTTTTCTTCCAATTTAACTCTATCTCCATACACCTACTATGTATAACCAAACACCTTACCACTACTACACATCCAACATATGGTGTGTGTGTGTGTGTGTCTATATATATATATATATATTGTTATTTATATATTCAAATACCATGGAAATATGAATAATACCATTTTAAAGATGGATTTTGGCCAAAGTTGTCATCGATTGTTTTTCTTATACCTATGTGGGAAACATATAGCAATAGTTTTCTTGAATTGTGGTAATAGGGGAATGAAATAACAATATATCTACTCAAATTGTGGCTATATAATTTAGTTAAAAGACCAATAGGAATAATTTTGGTAAATTATGTCTATAAATGAGTGTTAAATCCATAGTTCTGTAGAAAAATGATGTTGTAGCCTTTGAAAGAATAACCTATAGCAACACTTCCATGAAAACTATATATGTATCCATTATTAAAACAACTTATAAAAACATTTTCACAAAAAAATATGATATATATTTTTATAGAACTACAAATATCAATGATTTTATGAAAACTGTCACTATAGGTACTTGTTATAGCTACAGTTTAGGAGAACCATGGCTGTAGGCCTCGAAGAATCAACTTATGGACATAGTTTAAGAAAACAATAGAATAGGTGTAGGCTATATCCATGGTTATAGGAAAACTGTGGCTATTTTATTAATATAAATACATATATCCTAGTTTTATAGTAGTGTAATAAATAATCAATCCTATAAATAAGATCTATGATCACCCATATAACATTTTCCATATTTTGGTTTTTGGGGATTCCAAAGACAAATTAAATTATAATATTGTCCCACATCCACAGATGTATAAGAAGAAGATTCATTAGTCACATGAGATATTGTCTATCAGCCTTTACCAACTATGATATTATAGATCTAGAAACATAGTAAAAAATTTCCCACATTGAACCGTCCTATCCGAAATTTTCTTTTAAATCTCTACAAAAATTTGTGTTACCTTGCTATATAGGGAAATTTGAACATTATTCTTTATCTAGTCATTTATTTTTACCTATAGTATGGATGGAACATATAACCTCTTATGAAACAACCTCACTCCATCTTTCTAGATGTAATCTATCAATTTCCCTTCATTTAACACTTTAATAATCCTATGTAAGTCCCCATTGTCCTACTAGGACATTTATATCCTTGTAAAAAGAATGGTGTAACAATTTCAATGAAAATTAATTATGGCTTCCCATTCATAGAAATAAATGTATCAATTAGTAACAAATATAGATGTATAATATGTCATTTATTCATCAACATGTTTTGAACTCTATAATCCCTCACATTATATAGATTATCCACCATATTTCCTTCCCAGGGTGGTACAGTACAGAGTAATCACATAACATGAGGTGTCACAATGATATTTCTTATCTAATGTAAATATCCATTTGATAAAATATATAATTTAAACTCTTATGTTACATATATATATAAATAATCATTCCACATAGGGGTAGTTATTCAAAATTTTAAAATAAAATAATATCACTACTGTATCAATATCTAGAGTTGGAAAATTCTATTTAATAATTTTTTATATCCTTGATATATAGGAAATAACCCTATCATTCCACTTTAAAGAACAACCATGTCTATTCATTCATTCTTCACAATATATAAAAATACTTCCCTATATGATAAAATATTTAATTCTAGAGCGTTAATTAGTCTCCTCTTCAGCTCTTAAAAAAAAGTATTCACATTCCCAAAACCAATTGAATTTAACCCATTTTGTGTTAACATGGTTAATGTGTTGGCCAACCTAGAAAAACCACGGATAAATCACTGATAGTTAATTTATAATATCATGAATCGTTATATATTTATTATATTAATTTGCATAGTCCATTCATTTACAGCATTTGTGTAACGTATCGACTCGAGATACACTTAGCATGTCCCCCCAAGCCAGTTGGTCACATGACTCAAGCATGACTCTCCATACATAAGAGGTTGTCGTCCAGCTGTGAGGGATGAAAAGAAGCATAGTATGGAGACAATACCCTTATATAAGAGTGGTAAATCAGATATAATAAACAAAAAGGATAATAATAATAATAATGTAGCAGAATAATAAATAGAACATATATAATAAAAAAATATGGAAACACAAATAAATAGAAATATTGATTACTATAACAAAATCCTCAAGTAAGTGTCTCATAAATTGATTCATGAAATACTAGTAATAAGAGAGAAATAGGTAGATACAAGCCTGATATACAATAGATAAAAAATAAAAAAAATTAATATAACTACTCTAATGTAATCACAAGATTATGTTCTGTCCTATACTCCTAAGACCATTATATTATTTATGTAAATAAATATCCAAAAGTAGGTCATTTACCCTTATCAATACCTACAAACAAATTATATTTTTAGGTACAATAGGATTCCAAAGTAGGGTATGAGTTAAAATATTAGTAGGACACTAACAATGGTTTCTACATTTAATCCAAGTAGGGCTCATAACTGAATAGTGTTCATGTATAAATAGAACTTAAAATAAATGTTAAAATAAGTTACCAGTCCCCTTAGGTTCCTAATGGAAACCCGATAGATCTACTTTCTTCATCTAATTTATAGAACAAATTTTTGAAAATCACTATATATATTGTAATATATATTAATATATATTGGAACTAAATATTTCATCAACATATATGAACCATGTACATGATGGCATAAGAATCCATTTACATGGAATAAATGTTTCTGGCTAGATTTGGAATAACTAAGACATTATTGAATATTATAACAATAATATAAGTTCATGAAATAGGACACATGCCTGCATACTAATAATTGTTCGATACGTTATTAAACAAAACTCAAGATGTTGAGTCAGACATCACCTCATCACATTAATCGTGGAACATAGTGTGTAAATCCCAGTTCACATATGTATCATTGGGGTGAGATTTCATACACAACACCCTCTGTAAGGGAGGGTGATTTCCACCATGATCAACATTACTTTAACATCATATCACGTCAACTATAATGGTGCATAATAAAAATAACTAACACAGGGAATTGCCTACAATCCATTTATTTCATATACCACATATAAAAAGTTATTTAATTAACATTTTTATAGAAATAGGATTGAGTCATAACCTATCATGTAACTAAAATTACAAGATCAATTACATCAATTCATTCAATTCATAACGATCATTTATACAGGGCATAAACAAGAGTCACGGTTTAACCATCCTTTAGGTGTCATCAATTTAATCCATTTAATATATTTGAAATATGTAACGCCTTCATAAGGATTAATTTCAATTTAATTCAATCCATACATTTTATCAAGCATGAAAATTTCCTTTATAAGGCATAATGGGTCACTTAGGATGTGACATGGGAAACAAGTCAATTTCCTATAGGAAGAAATTAAAATTATAAGAGGTCCTAACACCTAATAGGTTCTTTGGGTTGCATCTGAAACTCATGTATTAAAGGAAATTTCATTTAAAATATAATATGGGATGTAAAATGGAGTTCCGACATTTTAATAAAATTATCCATAACTACCAATTTAAACTGGCTCAAACGATCAGTGACCATATATGGTGAATAAAACCTATGAACTACCAAACCAAATTCTATATGTGAAAAATAAGTTTCATTAGTCAATTTTATATTATGAAATCAATTGAAATAAAATAATTGGAAAAATATGTCCTGTGTCAGATTGGAATAACTACAAGATGACAAAATTCAAATGGAAAACAACCTGACCACCTATCTCATGGTTGTAGACAATGAAATTCTCAATATTTACCTTATATTTGAGTTATTTTTTCAGACATTTGAGAGACATTTCAACTAACTAAAAATAGAGAAAACAAGATTCAACTTGAAGAGCATGGTGGATTCAATGGAAAACTTGAACTGAAGTAAATAGACTAGGGTAGCTTACCAAGATAGTTCCAATGCTTCTAAAATAAAAAAATGGACACTAGATCATGGTGTTTGAAAAATTCATATGTAAGGATATTGGGCTTTCAAACAGATAAGAAGACGCTCAAACAGCCACTCGAGGAATAAGAAAAATGGATAAAAGGTTATAAGTTTTAATAATTGTAAATTTATAGTTTTCACAATAAATTAGGCATAACATGGTTTAGGTGAATAATATTTAAACCATGTGATAACCCAAATTTAAAAACATGTAATTGTCCCATGGATGTGTGTCTCAACCTGCATGGTTGTTGAAAAAAAATGCAACCTACAGGTTCCCACTATCTTGATTCGCATGGTAACAACTAACAACGAGGCATCTGTTTCGTGGTTGAAACAAACCCTATTTCCATGTTTTTTGGTCCATATTATATAAATTCAGGTTCTAAAAATACCCATGATGATCATGGGATCTTTTTTTCATCCATAGTAAAAATTTACAAACATTAAACAAAGTATTAAAAATTAAAACCCCAATGATATTTACCATCATGAAAATATGGGTCATTAAAACTAACCCTCCTTAAAGAAACTCGTCCCCGAGTTGTCCTTCTGGGGATAAAGAGGCATCACTTGGGAATAATTTCATCCACTAAGCTCATATATCAGCTTCTTTCTCCCATGTCTCATATTGTACCGAGAAGTGCTTCCACATCACCCATACAAGTGGAACTGACCTTCCTCAGAGTTTCTTCATGCTCTGATCCACTATTGGCACTTGATAATCCTAAAATGAGGAATCCATATCAAATTTGAACATATCCGGCTGAATTAATTGTGTCAGTTCTAAATAGTATCAATGAAGCTAAGATACATGAAAGATATCACGAATTAACTAGTATTTTTATGGAAGCACCTACTAATAAGAAATTGGTCTGATCTATTTCACAATCTCGATGGGTCAAATGAACTGTAGTGATAGATTCCCCTACAAATGAATACATTCAATGCCCATAACGGGTGATACTTTTAATAAAACATGATACCAACCTCGAACTAAAGATGTTGATGATGTCTATTGGTATATGGTAGCAGTCTGGACATCCCTATCCACAAGAACAATCAGATCACATGGACCAACTCTATAATCTCCATTATGGAATGTTGTCCAATAATAGCTACCTCCCCTGCCTCTATCCAGCACAAAGTTTAGCGGCGAGGACTACCATATAAGGATTTATAAGTATAAATATAAATGGTAGACTACAAGATGGTATTATAGGAGTACTTCACTATTGGAATGTTCTTCTCCAAATAACCTCAAATGTCAAGAACACATGCATGGAGAATTTTCCCAGACACCTGAATCATACACTATGTCTGACCAAATATCTATTAGTGATAGGCCATGCTCAAAAGTACCTACATACCCAATTCCTTCTAAAACCCCTTCCAGAAACATGATGTTAAATGAGAGTTTATATAATAAAAATAGAATGTGGAGATCCATGAAGGCATATAACCACTCTGATGTACAGAAAATCCAAGCACTCTGACCAAGACAATCTCTCAAACATGTATAAAGTCTGAAACAATAATAAAATGATACGAAAAAACAATAAAATATAATTTTATGAAGTGATTTGGGTAATCCATTCATGAAATCCATCAAAACATCATCCCATTTCCATATGGGAATGGAATACGACTGTTAAACCCCTTCTAGTCTTTGATGTTATACCTTCACCATCTAGAAGATGGAAGACCTTGTGATTAATTTGACAACCATGAATTTCTTCCATGTACAACTATAATGGCACCAAATATCTCGATATATTTTAGTGACACTAGGGTTAAACACCATTGCTGACTCATGGAATCCCCATATAATCTTATCTCTAATGCCTATTGGGAACCATACATGACCATTCAACCATAAGTTATCATCCCTATCAATTGTCCAACCAGAATATGTATCATCATATGAAATGAATTACTACAGTACAAGGGCTTCCTGATTAGATAATTGTATCATACATACCTATTCCAGAAGAGTAGAGGTCTCTGGTATGGCTGATAGGGTATTCATACCAAGGTCCTCTTGATACATCACATGAATGTTTGAGAATATGGATGTATGTTTCATTGTCCACTGGATTCCATAGATACCTTTGTTTGAGTCTTTCAACTCAGGGAATCAGCTATTGAATTTACCCTTCAATATGTGTATGAAAGATCAAAATCAAATCACTATATGTACTCATCTCATATACACTACCAGATATTGAGATCCCATTATGTCAATATGTATTTGAATATTTTATGATTAGAAAATACCAAAAATTAATAACCCAGTAGATATTGTCTCCAATTATGTAATGTATAAACATCAATAGTGATCTCAACGGCTTCTGTCAGGTAATTCCTGTCATGAAGTATCAACTCCCTGGACCCGTATGGATTGGATTTCTCATTCTACATCATAATAACTTAAATCACAATAAATTATGGTTCAATTTATATTGTTTTTCTCTTTCCATGATCAAGAAAAATCAACATTGTTGCTGAAGAAAAATGACCATTTAACTCTTGAAAGGATACTTCATAAGTTTCATAAAAACGAATTTCACAACAGTCTTTGTCAAGAATATAACAAGTGCTTTTAGGCATGAGAAATCCTAGATAAATCATCTTTAATACCCCAAAATACCGAAGTAACTCTGAATTTCAATGATGGTCATGGGATGATCCTACGAAACTATAGCTATTTCTCTATTTGCATCTACTAAAGCTCTTGACTCTAGGATGATGTGAACTAAGAAGGGTACTTTATCGATAAAAACATGAAATTTATTGATCTTAACTTAGAGATAATTAAATCTTAGTGTATTCAGAAATATCTCTAAGTTGTATTCATTATCTATAATTGAGCATGAATACACCATGATATCATCAAAAAAATAACCAAAAATGAATCCAGATGAGGGTGGAAAATTCAATTCATAAGAGCTATGAAAATTGATTGTGGGTTTGTAAGTCAAAATGACATGACTAGGTACACGTAGAGATCATACCATGTCTTGAATGCTAGGTGCGGTATGGTTAATGACCATACATGCACCTAACAATATCCCCACATTAGATTTAATTTTGAAAACACATTTTCTCATTGGTGCTGAGGAAATTGGTTGTCTATTTGAGATAGCGGATACTGATTATTTATAGTGAGCTATTTCAAATGGCGGTAATCCACTTAAAACAATATGGTATCATCCATCTTCTTGTAAAATAGGATTGGTGAACCCTGCAGAGATGTGTTGGGGAATTGGAAGCCATTAGAATCATGGTCCTCTAATTTATTATCGATCACAAGAAGCTCCTTAGGTTCTATCCTGTATAGAGTAACTTTCACTGGTACTACTCATGGAACATTATTAGTGGTATACTATGCCTCTAAAATCTTAGGTAGACTAGAGAAATCATCAGTAATGACATATCATAGACACTCTGCTATATGATAAAAAATAATGGGTCGCAACCCTTAGTCATCCTGGAAAACAATGGTGATATAAGTTATCACACCACCCGTCCACAATTTCTCGAGTCCGGATTGAGTCTCAATAACATTCCATTAATCCTTATGCATTTTTCTAATTCCCTGTGATGATATAAACATCACCCTTCAATGATATTAGTCAATGTAGGATCAATATGGAACTAACCATTCCATCAGAAACATTACGACAAAACCCATCATGTCCTTAAAAAAACAATCTCATACTTATTGGTAACCACCTATCCCAAAAGTGGAGTCCTTACAGTAGTGACCACCATCCAAATACCTACCTAATGGGGTGCCTATAATTAGAACTCCATATTAGTGTTTGATATTGAGGCACACGCTCTCAATGATTTCCTCAAATTTAAATGTGTGATAAACCCTTGTCTCAAAAAAGGAAGACACTATAGTGGGGGATACTATAACAGTACCTCGATCAATAGGAGGTCAATTTCTCTGCATCACAAGAACATTCTAGACTACATGAAATTGTCCAACACCACATCCGTGAGTCACTTTCTGACAACACCAAGAAAGACCTCTCTACTGGTGTTAGGAATTATATGTCTGATAGCCTCTACCTCAACCACCAACTCGGCCGGAATAGTTGGTTGTATTTTAGCAACCTACTTAATTTTATCCTACTAGCCCAACTCTTATTCATGGAGTAAGTGAAGATCACTACATAAAATGAACTATAGAGAAATATTTTATTGAAACATTGAATATGGCACATCCTAACACATCTTATGTACTCTATGGGATCTCGCAAGAAATGGTGTTTAGTATTCCCTAGCTTCCTGTACTGGTTACAAATCTGGAAGCTGTCAGCCCGAGGATCATGAATACCAGTACCACAATGTTTAAAATCAAAGTTCCTTATTCTACAATAATAAGAAGCACTAATATCATTACGTTCTTAACCACCATAAATGACACTATCAACAATACTAAAATTTATAATTTTAATAAGTTCATGGTTGTGAATTTTCGAAACAATTATCCGCCTGAATGCATTGACTTGTTACCAGATTCCATAAATCAGATCATCCTTGAACTACCTGTTGGTCATATGATTATCACCAACTAGAGTGGGAGTGAACCAATGCAACTATGTGAAACTAGTATAATACTCCATGAGAGACATTCTCCACTACGACAAGTTCATGGAATTGTTATATCTATCTCCCCTTAGAGTCCGGGGAAAGAATTAATCATATAAAATCACTTAGAAATCTTCCCAAAAATGTCTCCTGGCCAATATGCCTCGGTGATTACATCCCAACACCACTTGGATGAACCGGGAAGAGTATAATCCCTATATTGACACTCCTCTCAAGAGGCATATCTTAATTCTTGAATATAGAAAGGATATCATTGAGCGACAAATTGGTATTAAGTTTTCTGTTACCCCCTAAAATATTTGGAGGATACAGCTGTAGAAATTCAAAAGTCAAATCTTCTATACTAAAGTAAGGTCGAGCTACACATTTCATATTATACAACATATACATGAAGCCTTCTCGAATATGGGTTTTTGTGCCGATACTAGGAATAGGTAGAGGTTACATAGGTGGAACTATTGAAGGAATAACTAGTGGCTCCGGTCCCACCATCAGAGGTGCTCGGTCATCACTACCTTCAGGGTGCACTATAATAGGATGTCATGGGGACAAGACACTTAAATTACAAAAAAATGACTTATATGAGATTTAAGAAGGTGTAAGGATTTTTTAATGAAAAATAGGGTAGATATACATCATTTCTAAGAATTGATCATACCCTTATGCCTGCTCTTAATTCCAAGACTAGGTAATAGAGAATGACATTAGCAGGCAATAAAAATATAATAGATAACAAACTACAAAGGTTGGTTTTATGTCTAACACTTTGTTTCACATGCATAAGATAACCAATTTCACATTAGATATCATATTGTTTTTTGAATATGTGCAAGTTGAATTATATAAATCACTTTGAAATGGTTAAATTAGATGGTATAACACTTTTAATCAATAAGGTCCCATACCCCTTAAGAATAAAAATATGATATCCATTCAGCTCACCCTATATCACATTTCATCTCAAGCGAAAAATGGTACATGGGTCAACGTTCAACAATAGAATACTTAAGGTGTCTTCTTTAACATATTCAAGAAAATACTTTTTGTATATGGCATTAATTTTAAGTATAAATTATGTTTTAGAATCCCTACAAAACGTTTCATCATAATTCAGTACATATCCAATGCACTATCAATATGAAATTGGAAAATAGATGATTCAAATAGATGTGGCAGATAAAAATGCATGGCATATTTTTCAGTGTGTGCCTAATAATTATGCATGTGACAATGATCATTCACCTCATATCATCCTATCATAGATAAAATGAATCCTCAGTCAGAATAATTATAATAATTGTTACACAACATGCAAATCAAGCAATGTAAGTAGGCCAAAGCATAACAACAACTATAATTTAGGAAACACTTCTATAAACACAAACAATTATTTTCGACACCCAAGAACATCTTATTACCATGTTCCAAGTGTTCCAAATATTTATTCTGTTACCTATAAATTTTATTGTAAGAATGGAACCCCTCCGATACCACATTGTGAAATCACAACCAAATATCCACTTACCCATTCCCCGATCTGGAGGGTCACATGGCCTCAATCATGCATCCCTATACACTAAATGCTATAGAATAGAAGTAGGGGTGTAAAGGTAGTATATTTGGGAGACTATATAGTAATGTAAAAAGGGGAATAATGGATACATACTGAAACAATCAACAGCGAAAGAAAAATATTAGGAATCAGTATAAGAATGCAGTGGAAAAATAAGTTTAATAGATATAATAATGATGTGTGGAAATGTAAATAAACAAAACAACTGAATAAATATAAAAAATACATTAGGATGTGTCTAATACATGGTCACAAGGAATGATGGTAATAAGACAGAGGCATGTGGATACATGCATTTTATACAATAGTAAAAAAATAAAAAAGGTTCAAAAACATATCCATAAGAATCTCAACTCTATGTCTGATCCTCTTCTCATCATCTTTATTTATAATATCAATATATAAATATCCCGAATTATTCCATTTTCCCTTATTAATACATATAGACAAATTATCTTCTTATGTACCAATGGCATCCCGAGTAGGGTGTCAGATAAAAATATTAGTAGGTCCCTATCAATGGTGTTTATGTGTAATCAAAGAAATTATCATAAGTAAATAGTGAGATGATATAAACAAAATGTAAAAGAAATGATGAAATAAATAACCATCGTAATCCGTCTTTTGAAAGACACATGGGATCTCTACCTTCTTCTACTCATTATCGAATGGAATGTTAGAATAATCATTGTATATATATGTATTTTAATAATAAATTTATAGTTTAATTATATATTGCATCATCCTATATGAACCATGTATGTGCGTTTTTAAGTCACCGTACACCATGAATACTAGTTTCTAGTAGGACTGGGTGTAACTCAGATATCCATGTCAAGTCTAATAAGTCTATAAGCTCATGTAATATGGGTACATGACCTACATCCTAATAAGAGTGTGGGACATTATACAACAACCCTAAAGATTATGAGTGATCCATCATGTTACTACATTAATCATGGAACATGTCTTGTAAATCCCAATTCCCATATAGTATCACTAGTGTGATATGCATACCCAACACCCGATATAAGAGAGTGGTTTTCCTCAATACTCAATATTCCCCTACAATCATGTCATAACCTCTCTAAAGGGGAATAATAAATATAACATACATGAGGAATTACCACCCACTCATTTTATTAATCTAGTCCTAATGTATATATAAGAAAGTCATAATCATTTTTATAATAAAATATATGAGGCAAATCCTCCTATGTAACTATAAAGACAATAACAATTACATTATCTCTTTTCAAATCAAATATTTCTTTTAGATAATGTATAAAAAAGTGGCATGGTTTCACCATCATTTAAGTGTCTTCCATTTACATCATATAATTTATATAAAAGATGGAAATCCACCATGCGCATTTATCTCAATTTAATTCAAGTTATTCAATTCACATAACATGAAAATTCCATTTATAGGGATCAATCAGTTACAATGGAGGTGACATTGGAAATATGTCAATTACCTACTTGCTCAATTCCATTTAAAATAGGTCCAAAAAACTAATAGGTTCTATGGTATTCATTTAACACTCATGTATCTAGTGAAATTTTATTTAAATGCTAAGTTGTGATGAATAAAGGAGTTATGGTATTTTATGAAAATTTGATATAATGGCCAATATAACTTGGATCACCCAATGGGTGACTATATAAGATGCATAAAACCTATGAATTTCTCGTTCCATAATGCTTAGTAGACCAATTATTATCTTGATTACCAATGAATATATATATCCTAGATAACACTTTTTTATATTAATAATTCTTAATACTATACCCCCATATGAATAAATTTTATGAAAGGGAAATTCACTCTGAAGTCTCATATCTATCATTTCAATCAAAGAATCAATCTTTATTTATTATCTATGTTCGTAGTCTATATAATTTCATCAAATCCTTGTCATGTTAGCCTCATTCAATTATTTTCATCCTCATGTTTTCTATAATTTATGCATTAACAGTCCATCTATACTCTTTTTCCATGAGTAAATTATATATTTATATTATATATCCTTAAATGTTCCTAAATCCATGTACATTTTATCATATTCTCCTCTATAGTTTTGAATTAGAGACCACCATTGGAAATCACCACCCTTAAGATGAAATAATATTCTTGTGATCATTTCCCTTTATATACATCCCAGAGAAAAAAAAATATCTTATATAGGTACATAATCAATTATTAAATTATGAATGGATTAGTAGTTCCACATAATTTTAGTGGTTGATCTCTTCTGAAACTATCTAACACATTTACACCATGTGGTGGATATGTATATAATTCCATGTGAGTGATATTATTTATGATAACCTACATAAATATACCTAATTTGGTTATTATCTAATTAAACTAAACTCAAACTTAATTAAAATATTCTTTGGGGATATCCATATGAAAAATGTATTGATACAGTTCACATTCCCCTATTAATCACAATATTCCATTAAGGGAATACACATAATTATATCATGTTATTGAATTTTGAAATACAATTACTATTATTTTATTAATACTTTTCTCTTTAAATCATGATAGTTTTCCATATAATTATGATATATCACCTGGTACCTCATAATATAATCCCCATGGTTCCTAATAATCATTATGTAATACAAATAGTAACATCCAGAAATCCATATGAAGAGATCCAGAAATTATATTACATGATTTTTACAATAGACATGTGTTCTTAATGTATAAAATATTATAATAATAAAGGAATACTATATATATAAATTAATTATATTTAAATACATAAGATACACCCTGATAATATTAAGAAAAATTATTATCCCATCCATATTATCTATTAAAATTAAACCTATAACTCCTAGATGATTCTTGGGGAAATGAAAACAAATAACATTGATCTCAGATTCATAGGAATGGGTAACATACCATATAATATTTCTTAAAATACATGTAATCATTTATATTTAAAGAATAAATGAATCACATGAATACATAATCAACTAAAAATTCATGTATACTATATTGGTTAAATTAACTAAAATATGGATAACAAGAATCAATGATCTCATACATTTTCAATATATTGTGGCATACAAGAAAAAAGTTTATCACGGACTTCTTCCATGACACTAACTATTACAAGAATATATAAATACCAAAACAAACTAATTTATCTCCCATTATACCTATCGACACATTAAGGGCCAATATCATTTTCTTCCCCAAACATCAATTTTTTAATTCTAATTAATTTACAATAAGAATCAGAAATGCCTTTCATAATATTCCATAAGGAACTAATAAATAAATAAAACATGGATATGAATATAATTTTAAATGAAAAATATAAAATTATTCCCTATTAAATAGAAAATTTTTTATTTTTAGGAAAACAACAATTCATTTACATAGATTTTGTTGGTTATAATCAATTTGAATTAAAGTATAATTGTCAAATAAGTATCATGGTGAGGATAATTTCAATTTACTGGGTTATAATATGAATATAGTGATTAGGTTCATTAGTATTCATTGGTAGGATAAAATTGAAATTTAATTAAAAATCCTTTATCATGGACTATAAAGATGGTGTGAATATGACAAGGCACATCCCATGTATCTTATAAGCTATGAATTCTTTGGGAAATTCATCATGTATCAGAGTGAAGTTTGAGTCATTTCTCAATTATACCTATTTGGGTTTTTTACTACTACAATAATATATTACATAGGGAACGCGAGGCATGGGTGAGTTGGTTCAAGGTTGTAGCATCCTGGCCCCGAGGTTCTGAGTTTGAGTCCTTGCAAGACAACATACACTATATGCCAGTTATCCTCTCATGAGCACCTCTAAATTATTAGGAATTGTACTAAGCCCATGGTTTGTCCACCATGGGCCTCACTATGGTCGTATGGTGCGTAGGTGGGGAGGCCTCCCCAATACCTCATTTCCCAACAAAACGTTTGAAAGAAAAAAAGATGTGTTGGCGTGTTGGGGTGAGCAGGAGATATGCGGCCATGGAGTTCAGATATTCTAGGATTCGTGATGCCTATTTGTCACTATCTTGTTCATGTTCTTGTAGAAGACGAAGGCAGATATTCTGGGAATAAAGGTCCATCGAGGCTCGGTGGTTATGCATCCATGGTCGGTATATCGACGTCTCATCCTGATGTTGTTCGGAATGGGGATATCCAGTCTGCGACATGGAGTTTCGATGTGTTGAGTCCCGTTACATCATGGGATCGCGTTCCCTGTGGTCGTCTAGTCGAAGGGGTCTTGCGAGATCACACTACTAGCTGAGCAGATGTCGGCGTTGAATCCAGTTCTAGGTCTATGATTGTTTTTCGTGAATTATTAAATGTTGGTTGTCAGGATTCCATATATGATCTAGAGTGTCTCTCGATGATAATTTTTCCTTCTGATGTTCGTTATTTCCCATGAAAATCAGCTACAACTTTGTTGCTTTCTATTTCCTTTATCCAACATCAGGGAGGATAAACCTGAATGATGTGTTGTAGCCTGCATTTTCCTCTTAAACATACTCATGGTCTGAAAGAATTCTTCTAAAGGGGTTATAAGCTCATGTTGAGACCAAACCTGGTGTATTTTCTAATATAATTTAAATTGGAAAACTCTCTTTGATTGCACTTCTTGTTTTACCCATGGGTCATAAATCCTGTAGGATTGATGCGTTTTTCAGGAAGATTTCATTTTTTTGGGATTATCTAATTAGAGATTTTCATATCTTGGTCATGGCTTCTTAGATTAAAATTTACCTTCATATGATTCAAAAATTCATGTGTGGGGCACTGGTTCTATTTCTTGAATCCTAAGTGGATTCACATTCATTAATGGTCCTTGGACTCCAATGCTTCACATCCAAGGAATACCTTTTCTCAGGTATGGGTTCGTCTCCATGGCCATAACAAGTTCCTTTGGAATCCAAATTTTTTGTGTGATATTGGAATGGAAATTTGGACTCCAATACGACTTGAAAAAGAGATTGAGAATTTTCAATTTGGACACTTTTATTGGATGTTAGTGGATATTGATCTTAGCTCCTTTCTAATTGCCATGGTAACTCTATGGATCTTTTCCAGAGAAAGGAATCCTATGTGAAATGAGGGATTAATGGTCATCAATCCAACCTCTAAAGAACGAAATCCAAGAGGAATGACGTTGCTTTATAGAAACCCCTTGATCATAATACTAAGACATCTTCAAATAATGATGATGTGCTGGATTCTGTGGAAGAATATCAGCTACCTTCAAAAGGGAAGGGACTGATGGAGGATTCACCATCGATGAGGGAAAAGAGTAGTCCCTCTAATACTCAGGTTAATTCTACATCCCTGGTGGGTATTCCCTCCACTGGTTGGGATGATTTTTATAAGGAGACTACACCTAAGGATGGTCATCTAGTTACTCCCACATTATTAGTTAGGAATAAATAAAATGCTAGTAGTCATGGTGCAGGTTTACTACGTGATGAAACTAATGGGATGAATCCGAACACTGTGTCTCCTCCAGATTTTCATCTAGAGATCCAGTATCTCTTGAGTTCCTCTAGGTTATCTGGTATGTGGGGCGACATCTCAGAGGCATAATGCAGTAAACCTACTTATTTGAAGGATGTGCTCATTTCTGGAAAAGGGATGGTTGACTACAAGCATGATTCCTCAAATCAAAGGTCGATAAAGACTATTTGAATATGACTTGAACTATGTGTAATCGATCTTCTAAGATACTAGGCATGTTTAAATCTCATTTTCTTAAGATCCAAAATCAATGTAAGTTCCAATCTAAATGGGAAACTGTTGATGACTCTAATTATGGGAATGATAAGTATTATTAGGATCTGTAACTCTATGCTTTGATGAATGAGGGAAAGTCTGTTGGTTTGACCCCACCCTTCTCCTTTATACCTTTTTCTTTTATTTAATAAATTGTCTGAAGAATTTCTTCAGGTTGGACTTGATGGTTAATACATTAAATAAACACTTCCACCTTCATATATATAAAAACTATTTTATATCATAGGAAACAACACACACTTTCACTTTTTCAAAACATAGGATGGTTTTTCAATAATGTGAATGATTGTGTTTTACAACTGTTTTCGTAACTCTTGAAAAAAATAATATATTATAGGGTTAACCATAAAAACATGTAATTTTATAAAATATTTTGAGAAATATTGAAAACTTTATTCAATAAATATTTAAGCAGAATATAAAAGGAATGAAGTGTTAAATATAACATCAATCCCAAATAATAAATATTTATATACAAATAATGATGTATGGATTTGGTAGCATTTAATTCATAACATCCTGAAATATAGGGAATAAAATTTGTATAAAAATGACATGAATAAAATTTCATTCATTATATAACATCTCACATTGGAATTATACAAACCACATTATTGAAATTATGTGCACAATAAAAAACTTGTCTCAAAGAGAGGAATTTGATACAGAAAACAATTACATACCTTCCTGAAATTACTAAAAATAATTAAACATAATGAATAATAAGTATATATATCTTCATAACATAATTATTTACCATAATTATATACATTTTCATATATACACCTAACTAATAGTGATTCTCTACTTGAATTATACTTATTTATCACATTAAGAGTTTCTAGGGTGCATTGTTCGTACTAGTTTCATAATAACATTGTATATAATAATAATTATTATTGAGATCATATTTAAAAATATAATAATTATCTTATTGGGGATTATTTTTAATAAATTTATATTTTTCCTAATACTTTAATGAGTGTTATAGTCCTTTTCCTTGAAGAGGAAATCAACAATGAACATGTTTTACTGTTTCTTCACAATAGATGTGTGTTTCCTTAATTAAAAAATTAAATATTTTTATAACAAAAAAATAATCAAAATTAGTAATTAAAAATTTATATTAAATTAATCTGAAAATATCTTTCCATATTCATTCATTAGATTAATTATTACTAATGTTCTTGTAAATGGATAATCAGAATTAAATATGAACATAGCCTAATTCAATAAATGATTATGAGGTGGTTTTGTTGTAAAATCATTACATCATGAGTATTGTGATATTATTCAGTTTTTTTAATGATATATCAAAATTTTAAGGTAGTAGAAATAATAATAAATAGATATATAATTAGTACAACATTTTAATGAAATATTTTCCTTTTAGTATGTTAATTTTATACAATTAAATTATTGTTGATCAAATTATAGATATTTACATTTCATGAGATTAATGATATAATTCAAATTTTATTTATTCTTTAATACCATCCATAGATCCATATTTGTATGTATTTTAAGGGAAATGAAGTAGGTTGTTCCCTAGAGGCAATAGTCTTCACAACCAGCGAATGGTAGTTTTGTTTAACTTTTGGGGAAAAAGAAAATGAGTTGAGATTTTATTTTGAAAATAAAAAATAATCATTATATAATAAATAATAATTTATTCAAAAATCATTGTAAAATAAATTAATTGTAAATGTGAATATAAAAAGGAAATGATGTTAGTTACAAAATTGAACATAATTTGAGAGTTTTGGTTTTCTCCAAGAGGATTCCATTTAAAATAACGGTTGGGGATTTTGTATTGTCAACAGAATCATATGATAGTAAATAAAAATTTTAGGTGATAGAAATAAGATATATTTTTAGGTGGAAAATCAATTTTTTAAATCATTATTTAATTGGTGGTGAAGGACCCTTTTAGAATTTAAAAGGAAGGGATTTTTCATGGGAACTAAAGTTACGTATGTTGGTATGAATTGATAGACATGTGTATTAGGTGAGTTTGGAGAGTTTTTTATATTAGGTAGAAAATTGATAATTGTATCATGTTAGTATTCATTTTATTTCTAAAATGGATTTATTTATGTTTTATGTGACACTTTAATTGTAATCAATTTCAGATACCTCATTTACATATTTCACTATAATTAATAATGATAAAAAATTGGCCATGATAATTATTTTTTTTAAAAATATATAAGTTGAAACTTATTACCATCATTTCATGCGATGAATCTGAATTTTTGATATATGTAATCAACTTCAATTTCTATATATGTTATAATAAACTTTTCTATTAAAAAATAATCTACATGAAAAAGTATTTTTATAAAAAATGAATACTTATAATGTGTGTGTTTTTTATTATCATTTCACATTACGTAATAATTTAATTATTTTTTCATTTATTTATTTGTTTAAAAATAATAATAGATAAATATTTTAATGTATATTAATTATATTTATTTTGTGATATATTATTTCAAAGAAAAAAAAAATTTAAATTGTACCATATTAGTTTATAATTATCTAATGTAATTTATTTTTTATAAAAAATTACATAGGAATATATAAATAACTTGTATCTTCTAATTATAAATTAAATTAAATTTTTTCAATTAAAAGTAATATTTGAAGGGATAATTAACGATAATATTTTGAAGGAAAACCCCATTTTTTTAAAAAAAATACAAAAATTAATCAATACCTAATATCATTATGTATAATTGAAAAAATATTTTTACTTTTTTTAAATAATATTTTTTCCATGAAAAATTAAACATTACAATATAAATATGAATATAATTTAATTACAGTGTGGATTGATTGATAGTTCCCGGTATGATTTAACATATTATACTAGCGTCTCAATTATTATTGACATTTTTTCACAATTTTTTAATTTACATATGATTATGTTTGTTTCATTTATTTTATATTATAGTTATTAAGGTGTTGTTACATTTCCTATCCATGTGACTATGATTATGCCCCTCATGGATAATTATTATTGACTCAGGTTTCCATATAATTTTGATTAATGTATTTTCATATTCTCATCCTTAAGACATGATTTTTGATCCATGATTTTTTTGGAATCTATTTCATATCATTCATGGTTATGCCCATATGCTCATCCTCTGTTCACTGACGATGTCTTATTAGTAATGCATGTGTTTACCCTTATAGAGAATTTGATCACACCCCATTCTTATATTTCTAATGTCCCATGTTTAAATATCATAATGGTACATAATATCTTCTAGTGTTATTTATCTAGATAATTTTTCTGGTGTAATGAAGACATGTTATGTATCAAGTTGTTTCTCTCAGAATATTATCAAATTTATTAGTTAAATGGTCAATAGTTTTATTTACATACTATGCTATCATTATTGCGTAATAAAATAAATCAAAACAGTATTGGGAGGCAATGTCATGAAATATTATCTTTTATGTAACTTACCTTATATTTTCACATATATGATCTTCTATAGTTGGAATCATAGAAGTATTTAGAAAACTATTGATAATATGATTATATAATTTGAGGATATTTTTGAGGTTTTAACATTTATCAATTTTTGATAAGTTATAGTTGATCTTTATTTTCAAATAATATATATCCCTTTATGTTTTTTGATGTTATATTGAATAATATGAGGATTTGGAAAATATAATGTTTTTGGAAACCCTAGGATAAGACATTGGGACAAATTTAATTGCAGGATAACATCCAAAAATATTGTTAATGAAAAGATTGTGTGGTCTTCTTGTAATGTGGATATTAATATTGTATACATATTCTAGAACAGTTTCACATTGTGGTAAAGACACTGAAATGGTAGTATTTTTTTAAATCATTCATCACATGCTACCCAATAATGATTCCTAACAGCACACCTTGTTTGAACCTCACGGTGAAAAAATCATTGGTCAATAAAATTCAATTAATGAAAAATTACAAAGGATTAATTTCATAACTAATTTAAGTGATTATGTTAATATGTATGAGAGGACACAACTTGAAGAGACCTATGTTAAACCTATAAAGTTATTCATAAACCATGGGAGGCATAGTATCATTTTTTTAAATGAAGGTATCAGTATTAATGATATATTAATATTGATATTTCATATTCATGTACATTGATTCTTTTGTATATTTGTATTACCCTTTTGGTTTTAGTATTCGGTAGTTATGGGATCATGGAAATGATGATGAAAATGGTATGTATCCATTAACCATTATGTATTACAAATGCATAAGTGGGATGCTTTTAAGTGGATTATAATTTTAGTACATACTTATTATGATGGAAAAGCATGAGTTTCCATGTATTACCTCAGTTAATAAGGATAATATCATAATAGAAAAAAATATTGATAATCTTACAAATATTCATTTTAGAATAATATGTAATCATTTTATTTTGATATATTCTATATCTTTTTAATAATATTTGACTCTTATAATATAATGCTCCGGCCTTAAACCTTACTTAATATTGAATTAAATGAATAATTCACATTGAGGATCTCTTTAGGTTTAGTGTATTAGAGAATTAAGACATAACTATTACATCTCAAAAGATTACAAAGTAGACACTTCTAATAAGTTTCCATAAAATAAAAACTCTTAAAAAACATGTCTAGTTCAATGTTTTAGATAACATTACTTTTCCTTGACCCCATCCTTGACCATATTCCACATTAAGTCCTATGAAAAACATTTCAAAAACATGGAATGAGCATAAAAATATCAGTAAGGGATATAAAAGTACAAAATGAAAACATTAGTCCATTTAAGAAATCATACATTACTCATAAAACATAATCATGTTAAAATACCTCATCAAATCATGAATAAATCATATAAATAATAAGACATAAAGGAAACTTGAGGCATTCATAACATTCTTACATAGGGAGTAACCCACATGGTTACGTTTGGAATACCCATCACATTTCATTTCCAAAATCTCATTGGAGAAACCATAACGTTTAACTCCTTCGCGTTACCCAATGCATTGGAGGGTTATATATGGCTCACCTTCCCTAAGTTTATCACAGAACCACCCATCTTCATAACAATGCCCAAGAACCATAACATAATCGTATCACGTAAAACATGCATAAAGGAAACATAAAATTTCCACATTTCAATCACAAGATATCAATACAACACATTGATATAATAAAAAAATTATGAAAACCATTTTCAATACCAAAATAATAGTAAGTAATACATGGTATTTATTTTTCATTTTAAAAAAAAATTAGTTTATGGCTTGTTGAAGAAGTCGAAACTCAAATAATGGTCACGGCAGCGGAGAAGTCATTGTCGCTGCATACATATGACAAAAAAACATTCCTTTTGTCGTTTAGTAAAATTATTTGTATAAAAAATGATTCCTTTTGAATAAGTGTAAAAGTCCAAGGGGTTTATACACTGTATAAAAGAAAGTTGTGTATATAACAAAATATGCCTCAATGAATGTAGATTGAGACGAAGTCCCTTACCTCGTGTCCGACGTGACTCAATTTCTCTTTAATATCCTGAATAATAAACTTTAATTAATTTATACTTGCTTAAGAACCTTTTTCAAGTTCATTATTCCTTTTATATCACTTATTACCATGTCATGAACACTATGTAATTATTTACGTTAATAACGGTCGTTTTAACGATCATTGGTACTTGAGTCAAAAATAAACTCTTTATAATTACAAGTTGTTCATGTATAAATTATATCCAGAGTTATATTCATTATTTAGATATCATATATATCATATATATATCCAGTATATACATGCATTTATAATATTACATAACATTTAGAGGTAAGAAATGAAATGCACCATTCATGGAGACGGTAAGCCGTACGTACGCATGAATGCTACTTTCATTTCTATTTCATATTTTATGGAATGGAATCATTCTGACATAAAGGTATATTATAATTCCAGTATAATTTTATATATAATATCATTAACTCCATCCTTTATACGTCCCATATATGTCATTAACGAATCAAATCACTTTGAGGGGGCGGTAGTCCGCACTTCCTAAAATGAAGACATCGCGTATACCCATAATGGAATCCATAAAGGTATTCCATAAATTAAAAATGCAGAAGCTTAAGGAAAACATAAACATATTATATATCATATATAAATATTTTGTCATCTTAATGGCCACCTTTTAAGGTGTTAGAAGAATATTGAACAATCATCGTTTCGTGAGGCAGAAATTCACCATCCAGGGAAACAGTATGCTCTTTAACCATTAGATGAAGGTGTGTGTAAGTTTAGCTCTAATAATTCTCATAACAACATCCTAGTATATTGATGATACTGGTGTTGTTACAAAAGAAACTAATAAAAATAGTTTAGGGGGTTGGAGAAACAAAATCAAACATAAGAACACAAGAGGAGATGCTACCGTTAAAACGGGTAACTCTTTTGGATTTGAGCTCAAAGGATTCCTTGAAAAGACTTCTGCCGAAATTGAGGCTTTTAGGAGTAATATGGGGATTTGGAGAGACAAAATGGGTTGGGTTTTTCTGAGCCAAAGTCTTGAGAGTAGTGGGTAAGGTGGTAGAGTTGGGGGCCTTTTATAAGAGGAGAGGAGGGGCACTCTTGGAAAGTTAAAAAAGGTTACATTATTATAAAATTATTTTCGGATTTTAATAGTCCCAAAATTATATATTTCTTGGATAAGGTGATAAGAGTTAGAAATACACCCATAAAAAAGGTATTTTACATGTTTAGGTCTTATATTTTACATTATCTTTTCATTTTATTTAAATCGTTAAATAATGAGGTAATCACTGCATCATCATGGTGTCATAAATAATTTGATTTATTTAATGACTAAAAATTATAAAAAAATATACTATGATGTAGGAAAATATTTTATCTTTATAAATAATATTAATATTCAAAATTATTACTTGTATAACCCCATGTAACAATTGTTTTAGTAAAACCACACATGTTTGTGACATTTTTATTTTAACATCAAATAAAAAGTTATTAAAGTCATTTTCCTACCAAAGTATCTCCATGCGGTCCCCAAGTTAACCCATGGATTTTCTTTGTCGGCCATGAAACATAAAATAAGTGTAGTACATGTGTCATGGTCATTTCATATTATTAAAACATTATTTTTTTCTTAAATTACACTAATAACCTCTAATCGTGATTAAAAACATAAAAGTTACTATTCATCAAAACATTATTTTAATCCCATTGAACCACATTTTACTTCCTAATGACAAAAATTTATGTTGGATTTTTAAAATTCAAAACACATAGGTGGTAAATTTTCATTTAAACGAAAAATCGGTTTTTTAAGTACCACTTAGTGGTTTCACTATTCATCAAAAATTGAAGTTTTTCAGAAAAATACTAAAACATCACCCTAATCTATATTTGATATTCCGAATTCAAAAATGATGTTTATTTTAAAAAATTCAAAACATATATGTTACATTAATTAATTTTATAACTAATTCTCGCTGTCAGGACAAATAGCGCGTTTTTATGATACAATATATATCAAAAGATTGACACTAGTTTAAGTCCAATTTCAAAGTGAAATTAATTAAAACGACCAATATTGGATTAAATGGTAAAAACATATTCTAATTTCACTTTAAAACCAATTAAAAAGATAATATAATCATATAAATAAATTTGATTAAAAAGAGGTTTTGAATTAAAATACAACATTTTTCACTATTCATTAAAAAATTAACTTTATCAGAAAAATACCAAAAATTTACACAAAGTAAATTTTGATGTCCCGATTCTAAAGAAGAATTTTATTTGGTCCAATAGAATGTATTAGAGTGACCAGAATTATATTTAATGACGGTTTTCCATCAAAAGGAAAATAAGTGGACCTTTAGTGAAAATTAGAGTATATATTCCTAAAATTGAATTATTTTCATATTTTAAGCCTTAATATTTTATTGGATAAATGTAAAAACATTTAACAAACATATATAATCATATTTTAGTTATTTCTATTCATTCCCAACAATACAACAACTATGTGTTAACTACCATTTAAAATAATATTATTTTATTACTAGTGTGCAACGTAAGATTTCAAAGAATCTCTTTGTTGCGTATTGGGTACGCTATCGAACATAGAAACACCTTTAAAGTAAAATTAATATTTAATTCGTAAATATTAATAAATATGAAAATGTTTTATTCATTATTTACATCAGATATTACATTCTTCCCCTCTTTTGGGAATTGTTTCCTCGCAATTTTATTCACTTATCAAAATAAGTGGAGGTATTTATCCCTCATAGCATTTTCAGATTCCCACGTTGCCTCTTCAACCATATAGTTTTTCCACAAAACCGTTACCTACTGCATTACCTTATTTTGCAACACTTGCTCTCGTCGGTCAAGAATATGGACTGGGTGTTCTTCATAAGAGAGATTCTCTTCCAACTAAACTACCTCTGGGCTCAAAACATGATATGGATCTGGCATATAATTTCTCAACATCGAAACATGAAAAACATTGTGTACCTAAGATAAATGCGGAGGTAAAGCCACTCAGTAAACAACTGATCGTACTATTTCTAGAATTTCATATGGTCCAATGAACCTTGTACTCAACATTCATTTCTTACCAAATCGCATCACATTTTTCCACGGTGAAACTTTGAGAAAAACATGATCACCTACCTCAAAAGATAGATACTTCCTCCAGTTATCTGCATAACTCTTCTGCCTGCACTGAGCTGTTCTCATGTGTTTCTGAATCAACTGAACTTTTTTTTTCATCTCTTCTATCAATTCTGGTCCCATCAGCTTCCTTTCACCCACTTCATCCCAAAAAGCTGTATTTCGACACCACTTCCCATATAATGCCTCAAACGAAGCCATCTTTATATTGGAATGAAAACTGTTATTATATGAAAATTCAACCAAAGAAAGATGTTGTTCTCAACATCCCTGATAATCCATCGAACAACCCTATAGTGTATCCTCCAAAGTCTAAATTGTTCATTCTGACTTCCCATCTGATTGAGGATGAAAAGATGTACTAAAATTTAATTCAATACCCAATGACTTCTAAAGGCCTTTCCAATAGTTAGAAGTAAACCTGGGATCACGATCAGATAAAATGGATAGGGGAACTCCATGAAACCTGACAATATCTATAAGATAAAATCGAGAAAGTTTATCTAGAGGGAAAGTATCTTGAATAGAAAGGAAATAAGCAGATTAAGTCAAGCGATCAATAATAACCCAGATTGCATTATTACCTCGATATGTCTTCGGTAATCCCACAACAAAGTCCATGGATATATTTTCCCATTTACACTCTGGCATTGGTAAAGGATGAATCATCCCTTTTAATAACTTCCACTCTCCTTTAACCTGCTGACAAGTCAAAGAATTCACAGTAAAATCAGCAATATCTCTTTTCATTCCATCCCACCAGCAATACTCCCGCAGATCTCTGTCCATCTTAGTACTGCCAGGATGAACTGAAAACGGAGAACTATGAGCTTCAAATAACAACTCTCTCTTCAAATGTGAATCACAAGGCACACACAATCACTTCCTAAATCTCAAAACACTATCATTATCAATGTTGAATTCAGGAAACTTACCCTTCTAAACCAGCTCTACCTTTTTCAGAAACTCACTTTCTTCCTTCTGTGCTTGATAGATTCTGTCTAATAGAGAATATTTCACTGATACCTGAAACAAAACAGAAGTACATATTGCACCAACAACTTTTATTCCAATTTTCATCAAATCCTTATCCAAAGGATCACGTTCCAAACAAAACATTGTAAATGAAACATTACTTTTTCGACTCGAAGCATCAACCACATTATTTGCTTTTCCCGGATGGTAATGAATTGTACAATCATAATCCTTGATTAATTATATCCATCTCCTCTATCTCATGTTTAATTATTTCTGAGGGAATATATACTTTAAACTTTGGTGATAGGAATATATTTCCCACTTTACTCTATATAAATTATGCCTCTAAATTTTTAAAGTGAAAACAATAGCAGGTAATTCCAAATCATGTGTAGGGTAATTTACCTCATGAGTTTTCAACTGACATGAAGCATATGCAATTACCTGGTCATTCTGTATAAGGACACAACCATGTACCTTCAATGAAGAATCACTGTATATAAAAAACTCACCATTCTAGGAAGGAAGTACAAAAACTGGAGAATTCACTAATCTTCTTTTCAACTCCTGAAAACAATCATCAGATTCTTTTGTCCGGAAAAACATAACACCCTTCCGAGTTAGCTTAGTCATTGGACTAGATAACCGTGAAAAAGTTTCAACAAACCTTCAGTAGTAACATACCAAACCTAGAAAACTACGGATCTTGGTCACATTTGTGGGTCTTGGCCATTCTTTAACAACTTTTGTTTTTGCAGGATCCACAGTTATTCTATCTTTAGAAACAATATGACCAAGGAATGAAATTTATTGCAACCAAAACTCACACTTGATGAATTTCCCATACAATTTTTTTTCTTTTATGGTTTTTAAAATAACCCTTATGTTTCTTTCATTCTCCTCTATACTTTTAGAAAACACCAAAATATCATCAATGAAACCAACCACAAACTTATCCAAAAACCCATGTAAAATTCTATTCATAAGGTCCATGAATATAGCATGTGCATTGGTTAGCCCAAAATGTGTTACTAAAAATCATAATGGCCATATCTTGTATGAAACGCGGTCTTCAGAATATCTACTTCCTTTACAATCAACTGATTATAACCCGATCTCAGGTCAATCTTTGAAAAAAAACTGAGCTCCCTGGAGCTGAACAAACAAATCATCGATATGAGGCAAATGATATTAGTTATTAACAGTGATGTTATTCAAGGCTCTATAATCATTGCGAAGTCTCATTGAACCATCTTTCTTTTTAACTAATAAAATAGGAGCACCCCATGGTGATGTGCTAGGTCTAATGAAACCTTTCTCTAATAAATCTTGAAATTGCTCCTTCAACTCTAAATGTTCATTTTGAGCCATTCAATAAGGGGGTTTTGAAATTGGCTTAGCATCAGGAACTAAGTCAACAGTAAATTTAACTTCCCGACCTGGTATTATTCCAGGAAACTCATCAGGAAAGACATCAGGATACTCATTTACCATTGGTACATCATTAATTTGAACAGTTCCCTTGTTTTCAATGATATGTGCAAGGTAACATTCATTTCCATATTTTTCAAGTTTCTCGGCCTCTTGATATGTTATCAATAGTAAGGGTTCATTCTTGTAGAAAAACTGAAAGCCTTTCTAAAAAGAAACTTATTTAGCTCTATAGTAAATCATAGCATGGTAAATAGAGAGCCAATCCATACCCAGGATAACATCAAACTCTACTAGAGGTAAAACAATAAGGTTTTCAAGTAGGTTCTTTCCACGGATAAGGATAGGAAGATTATTATAAATTCTTTTTGCCTCAACATTTCCACCAGGTGTTTTTACCACAAGTTTTGGAGTCATTTCATGAGATGGTATTCCCATTTTACATGAAAATTTTTTAGAGATGAAAGAATTTGTAGACCCCAAATCAAAAAACACACTGGCATAATCTGAAAAAACAAACAAAGTACCTGATACAACTTCATTTGATGGCCCGACATCTGCTGAAGTAGTTGCAAAGGATTTCACCACCCCTTTCTCTTTGTAGTCTAACCGCTTCCCATCACTCAATCTTTTTGTCAGACACTCGTTTGCATAGTGACCCATCTCATTGCACTTAAAACATTTCACTAATTGTAAATAAAATTTGGACTTACCATCACCTTCATCTTTTTCAGTGCAATCATGAGCCTTATGCCCCATCTTACCACATCGGTAGCACTTTCCTGAATTCATAAGACATTCCCCATTATGCCTTTTACCACATTTATCACAAACTGGAAACTTAGTTTTCTTACCATCAGAACTTTTGGAATAATTCTTTCCTTTCTCCTACCACCTCGGTCTCTTCTTCTACTGGTTGTTATAGAACACTTGATCATCGGGAAACTCCATTTCCACCTTCTCAGCACATCGAACAAGCTTTTCATTACTTTTGAACTCACGAGAAGCAAATTCCCTTTGATATTTTGTCTTTAATCCTGAGTAAAAAACATTGATTTTACTATCAAGGTCTCGGATAAAATTTGGAGCATACCTTGCCAATCGAGTGAACCTTTCTTCATAGGCAGCCACTGAGTCTTCCTCTTGCCTCAATTCCAGGAATTGTTTTTACATCCTAATTCGAACAGTCTTATGAAAATACTTCTCAAGAAACATACCTTTGAATTCATCCCAGTCGAGAGCAACAATCTCATCTGCATCCCAGATATTTTTAACCATCGGCCACCACTGATCTGCTTCACCCTCCAAACGGTAAATAGCAAGACTAAAATTTTGATTGTCTAAACACCCCATGACATCAAAAATCCTCTCCAGTGCTTTAATCCACACTTCAGCTAGCACAGGTTCAGATGACCCTCTCAATGATGGGGGATGTTGCCTCATGAAATGTTCCACCACTGACATGTTCCTCTGCGGTTGATCTGGCTGATCTCGTGCATGGATACCACCACCATTTATCGCTTGAGTCAACTCCGCCATTACAGCAAAAAATTGTTCAGTTCCAATTCCGACCATCTTAGGATGCTGATTCTGAAGGTTATTTCCTTCTTTATTCCTTCCAAGCATTGCTTCTCTGTTTTCTCTGAGGAAAACCATTCTGAACAAACATGTATTAGATGAAGCAACATGTTAATCTTCAAATGCTATATCATTTTAATTTGACAAAAAAAAAATATTTTTGGATAATCATTTAAAAGAATTCTAACTCCTAAAGTTATCTAAACCGACCTCTAATACCAACTATAAGGCCCCGGCCTTAATCCTTACTTAATATTGAATTAAATGAATAATTCACATTGAGGATCATATCAAGTTTAGTGTTTTAGAGACTTAGGACATAACTATTACATCTCAAAAGATTACAAAGTAGACACTTCTAATAAGTTTCCATAAAATAAAAACTCATAAAAAGAAACATGCCTAGTTTCAGGTTTTAGATAGCATGTCTTTTCCTTGATCACATCCTTGACCCTATTCCACATTAAGTATTGTGAAAAAAAATTCAAAAACATGGGATGAGCATAAAAAGATCAGTAAGGGATATAAAAGTACGAAATGAAAACAGTAGTCCATGTTTGAAATCATACAGTACTCATAAAACATATGAATTTTAACATACCTCATCAAATCATGAATAAATCATAGAAATCATAAAACATAAAGGTATCTTGAGGCATTCATAACATTCTTACGTAGGGAGTAACTCTCATGGTTACGTTTAGAATACCCATCACAGTATATTCCCTTAATATCTTCGGAGAAAACTTAACATTTGACTCCTTCGCGTTACCCAATGCATTGGAGGGTTATATCAGGCTCACCTTCCCTAAGTTTATCACGGAACCACCCATCTTCATAGCAATGCCCAAGAACCATAACATAATCGTATCACGTAAAACATGCAGAAAGGAAACATAAAATTTCCACATTTCAATCACAAGATATCAATACAACACATTGATATAATAAAAACATTATGAAAACCATTTTAAATACCAAAATAAACGAAAATTAATACATGGTATTTATTTTTCATTTTAAAAAAAGTTAGCTTATGGCTTGTAGAGGAAGCCGAAACTCTAATAATGGTCATGTTGGAGGAGAAGTCGTTGTCGCTGCATACGTACGACAAAAAAAATTCCTTTTGTCATTTAGTAAAATGCTTCATTTAAAAAAAGTATTACTTTTGAATAAGAGTAAATGCAAAGGGGTTTATACACCGTATAAAAGAAAGTTGTGTATAAAACAAAATATGCCTCAATGAATGGAGATTGAGACGAAGTCCCTTACCTCGTGTCCGACATGACTCGATTGCTCATTAATCTCCTAAATAATAAACTTGAGTCAATTTCTACTTGCTTAAGAACCTTTTTCAAGATCATTATTCCATTTATATCACTTATTACCATGTCATGAACACTATGTAATTATTTAAGTTAATAACAGTCGTTTTAACGATCATTGGTACTTGAGTCAAAAATAAACTCCTTATAATTAGAATTTGTCCATGTATACATTATATCCAGAGTTATATTCATTATGTAGATATCATATATATCATATATATCCAGTATATACATGAATTTATAATATTACATAACATTTAGAGGTACGAAATGAAATGCACCGTTCATGGAGACGGTAAGCCGTACGTACGCATGAACGCTACTTTCATTTCTATTTCGTATTTTATGGAATGGAATCATAAAGACATAGAGGTATATTATAATTCCAGTATAATTTCATATATAATATCATTAACTCCATCCTTTATACATCCCACATATTTCATTAACGAATCAAATCACTTTGAGGGGACGGTAGTCCGCACTTCCTAAAATAAAGAGATCACGTATATCCATAATGGAAGCCATAAAGGTATGCCATAAATGAAAAATACAGAAGCTTAAGGAAAACATAAACATATTATATATCATATATAAATTTAGTGTCATCTTAATGGCCACCTTTTAAAGTGTTATAATAATATTGAACAATCATCGTTTCGTGAGGCAGAAATTCGCCATCCATGGAAAGAGTATGCTCTTTAACCATTAGATGAAGGTGTGTGTAAGTTTAGCTATAATACTTTTAATAAAAACATCATATTATATTTAAGATACTTGTTTTGTTAAAAATAAAGGAATAAAAAGAGTTTAGGGGGTTGGAGAAGCAAAATCAAACATAAGAACACAAGAGACGACACTACCATTAAAACGGGTAACACTTTTTGATTTGAGCTCAAAGGCTTCCTTGGAAAGAATTCTGCCGAAATTGAGGCTTCTTGGAGTATGATAGGGATGTGGAGAGACATAATGGGCAGGGTTTGGCCAATCCAAATGCTTTATAGGTGAGGGCCTTTTATAAGAGGAGAGGAGGGGCACTCTTGGAATGTTATAAAAGGTTACTTTATTATAAAATTATTTTCGGGTTTTAAAAGTCCCAAAATGATATATTTCTAGGATAATGTGATAAGAGCTCGAAATCCACCCATAACATAGGTTTCTGACATGTGTAGGTCTTAGATTTTACATTATCTTTTCATTTTATTTAAATCGTTAAATAATGAGGTAATCGGTGCATCATTATGGTGTCATAAATTATTTAGTATACATAATGTCTAAAAATTATAAAAAAAACTATGATGTAGGAAATCTTTTTATATTTCCAGTGAATATTTATATTATAAAATATTACTTGTATAAACCCATGTAAAAATTGTTTTAGTAAAACAACAAATGTTTGTGACATTTTTATTTTAACATTAAATAAAAAGTTATTAATGTCATTTTCCTACCAAAGTGCCTCCATGGGGTCCCCAAGATGACCCATGGATTGACTTGGTCGGATATGACACATCCAATAAGGGTAGGACATGTGTCCAGGTCATTTCATATTATTAAAACAATATTTTTACCTTAAATTGCACTAATTACCTCTCATCGCGATTAAAATCTTAAAATTTACTATTCATCAAAAAATTATTTTAATCCCATTGAAAAAAAATTTACTTCCTAATGAAAACCATGTATGTTTGATTTTTGAAATTCAAAACACAGAGGTGGTAAAATTTCAATTAAATGTAAAATTAGTTTTTTTAAGTACCACTTAGTGGTTTCACTATTCATCAAAAATTGATGTTTTTCAGAAAAATACCAAAAATTCACCCTAAGCTATATTTGATATCCCGAATTCAAAAATTATGTCTATTATACAAAATTAAAAACATATAAGTTACATTAATTAATTTAATAATTAATTCCCACTGTCAGGATAAATAGCGTGTTTTTATAAAACAATATATATAAAAAAATTGACACTAGTTTAAGTCCAATTTCAAAGTGAAATTAATTCCAATGACCAATATTGGATTAAATGGTAAAAATATATTATAATTTCACTTTAAAACCAATTCAAAATATAATCTAATCATATAAATAAATTAGATTAAAAAGAGGTTTTGAATTAAAAAACAACATTTTTCACTATTCATTAAAAAATGAACTTTATCAGAAAAATACCAAAAATTTACACAAAGTAAATTTTGATGTCCCAATTCTAAAGAAGAATTTTATTTGGTCAAATATAACGTATAAGAGTGACCAAAACTATATTTAATGATGGTTAGCCATCAAAAGGCGATAAGTGGACCTTTAGTGAAAATTAGAGTATATATGCCTAAAATTGAATTCTTTTCATATTTTAAGCCTTAATATTTTATTGGATAAATGTAAAAACATTTAACAAACATATATAATCATATTTTAGTTATTTATATTCATTACCACCAATAAAATGGCTACGTGTTAACTACCATTTAAAATAATATTATTTTATTACTAGTGCGCAACGTAAGATTTCAAAGAATCTCTGTGTTGCGTATCGGGTATGCTATCGAACATAGCAACCCCTTTAATGTAAAAATAATATTTAATTCATATATATTACTAAATATGAAAAAAAATTATTCTTTATTTACCTAGGATGTTACATATACGGTTTTTTCCTTTTTAGTTATTATTTTGTTCTTTACAAACATTTATAAAATGGAATCAATAACCATGAAATGTTATTTTTTTGAAATTTTTATATATTTTTTGGATATCTATAGAGGAACATATTATTGAGGTATAAACATATCATTATATTAACATATTATTTATGTTGATGTAATAAATGGTTTAATTATTTTGAAAAAAAAGTGAATTAGAAAATATTTAAATCTTTTAAATTGATAAGTGATTTAATTGATAAGTGATCCCTAGAATTTTTGTTGAATTTTATCTCATTTTTGGAATATGATAAATATTGAATATTTTGAGACATTTTTAAAGTTTTTTTTGGGTTGAAGATATAGGTAATTTTTGGTGGAATATATGATTTACCTATGGTTTAATATCATATATATTCAAATGGAATTGGGAAAGGTATATAATAGATAATGGATTGTTTTGGAATATACATATTGGGGTACACGATCATGTGTTTTTTAAATGCTGATTATGTGATTATAAGTTACCTGGTATGGAAAAAGAGTGAAATATAAATTTCATCATAGATATTATACTATAGCAGAACAATCTGATTCCACTAGAAAAACCACCTGAGTCGGCCCATCATAATAATGTATGACAAAGATAATGGAAAGATGTATTGAATATTAGTAAAATAATACATAAATATAGAGTATAATTCGAATGTAAGAGAAAAAATAAGACTAATAAAAACTAAATAAAGAATGATAAAATAGAAATTATAATCATATAAAACCAACATGTCTCCATGTGACCAATCCTCACCACCAAACTGACCCACTATTAAAGAAACTATGAAGAGAGAAGTCAACATGCTGTAAAATGTCCTTCCGAATACACGTGACTCTAAAAACAACATCCAAAACTAAAAAAATTAAAAAAATAATGCGTGGGAAAAAATAATTATAGGATACCACCATATGGATTATAAAATATCTAAAAATAATGAATTTACAAGATATAACTTTAAAATGAAAATGATTTACGAATCATTTTCATAAATAAATACCGATTTATAAATCATTTCCATTGGTTTTCAAATATAATTTAATATTTACAATGAATAGAATATGAAATTTATAAGGGATAAAATAAGAATTTATATCCACACACAATGAGTTAATTAAGTAAGCATATACCTATGAAATAATACATTATGTGAATCCCTGAGATACAACTTCATGTGAAAACATGTGAGAAACAATCCACAATGAGATCCATCATGTATTAAATAATACATAAATGATAATAATAATAATAATTGGGATATAGAATATGGTAATACATACTGTACATAATAGATTATAAAACTAGTAAAAATACGTACCAATTAATTTAGAATACTACCGCAACATGTTGATATAACAAACCCTCTAGTGGCATTACACATGCTATGAGTGACATATCAATTCTCGATGCAACCAATGTTTGTAATGTTTTAATCTTGTAAAAATAAATTTAAAAACAAACTAAACTATTTATAATACATTTTCAAAACCATTAAACACTCTTTAGTTATTGAAAACCCATTTCCAATCGACAACTACCATTCTAAAATTTCATTGAATAGTTGTTGCGTTAAACCATGTATCAAAAATCGCCCTTTAAAAACATATATTTTTAGAAGAAATAACTAAAACCATTTATCAATTAAATTAAATGAATAATTCCCAAATAAATTTACCATAATAATAATAAATTCATATAATTAACGAATTATATTGCAAAACATACCTTATGAACATAGGATTATTTATTCTCCTTCGACAATAGCGACTAAGGAAAAGTATATTCGATCATCATGATCCAAGATAATCAAGAAACACTCCTATAAACTTTAAAAAATATTATATCTAGAATAAATATCCCATTCTATTCCATCAAGATTATAGTAGATGATATCAAAGGGGTTTTAAAGATGAAATGGAAAAGTAAGATAAAAACACAACATACCATGAGATGATTGATTTATAATGAATGAAATATATCTAGAATACTATGATAGAATACTCTAGAATGATATGAATGTACATGGTTTAGAAAATAATGTATTAGGTGGTTATTTGTGGATAAAATGGGGTCCAATGGATATTTAATTAAAAAATCAAATAAGTAAAAGTGAATGTGCATGGTTTGTTAGAGAGGCCACATAGTTAGACATACCCATGTGCCTTATCCATGTAACCAATAAAGAGATTCTGTTTGTTATATATGTATTGGAAGAATGGTTAATTTTACCATGTACTAACAATGAATAACCAATATTATTAGGGGTATACAATTTGACAGGGGTTGCCACATTGTTTGTACAAACAATGTGCCACCTCCAAGTAGACAATGTGTTGGCATACATTTTCCTAGGCCAAGCCACACGGTTTTACACAACTGTTTTCCAAAGGTTAACACCCCCAAGGGAATAAAATTATTATTGAATTCTTCTAAAATGACCCCAATGTAAGACCCAACATAGGAAAGATCAACACACGGATCAATAAGTAAATGAAAGATGGTAAAAAGACATTTCATATATCCTGAATGACAAATATGTTGTGAATACCATCACCCACGTTCATCATTGAGAAATAATTAAAGTTATATGGAAAACATTTTATATGAAGGCATAAAAACATTCCTTTTGTTTTTAGTAGATATCAAGATAATAATCAAGGATAATAAATATATATTGGAATTTTTTAAAAATGTTACCATTCGAAGAACCATTTTTAATATGGAATATTGTATTTTACCATAATAAATTTAATTTAACATAGTTAATATTTAATTAAAATATTTTTATTAAGATTTACACAATAATATATCAATATTAAATTATTTATAAATATATATGAAATAAAATTTAATACACTTGATGTTTAAAATCTTCTTTTTTGATAACTGAAGCTCTTTATTATATATTCTCAGTTAAATTATAAATTATAAAATATTGAATTTTAATTTAAATTAATAGGTTTATTTGTTTATTTAACTAATCAAATATATATTTGGATAACTGTTTGGTGATTTATCTAAAAAGATTAATTTCAGTTGAATAGTGAAAAATATAATTTTTAGGAATAACCTGATTTTTGGAAATTATTTAAATATAAGTATTAATTTTTACTTTTGAAACCACTACATAAGAGAAAATAATAATCTTTTATGTGGTTTTTTAATTTGAGAAATATTATCATTAGTATATAAACCAATATTTCGAATTTTAGAAATTATGTAATAATGTTCAAAAAATGTTTTATTAAACATTATAAATGTAGAATTTTGAAATTAGTAATTAACACATTGACCAATTTATACAAAACAAATTGGATTAAAAATTATATATCATTAGATATTTTTTTAAATGGAACATTTGTTTTCATACATGATAATATTCCTTTGGTAAAAAGAACAAGTTTCCATGGTAAAAGATGAAATGTAAAAAGTAAAAAAATCTATGATTAAAAGTCTTCAAATATGTCTGAAACATGAATTGGAATGTTTTTTATGCCTTCATATAAAAAATAATATCCATTATAATTTATTTATCAATATATTATCAACATTTTTTGATAGTGTATTATCACTATCAAAATGTTTTTGAGATTTCCAACGATGTCATCTATTTTAACTTATATGACAAGAACTCATCTCATCACATCCCTTACACAAAAACTGAAATAACATTACCCACATTCAAGATAACCCTCTCTTGAATATTTCATAGACACCTACTAATGGTGATTTTAATTTAAAAATACCAACCCTCAGTGGCTTAACTCCCTTTACAACGGTGATATTTCAAATAGTGATGTATAAATTTCTATCCATTTTTTCTCATATATATTTATTTACAAGAACCCCTTTATAAAATATGATAACATAATCAAAAAATTATATAATCAGTATCATTGGTATAATTTTATCTTACTATTATCATGTTATAACAATTAAACACATCTCTCCCTTTTTAATTAGATAAAAATACTATGTTAATCATGCATTCTTCAAACTAAAACCTCAATAATGTAATGTGTTTATTTTCATTAACCACCACTGAAGATTGATATAAATATGGAATATAATATATAAGAATGATTTTTATGAAATAATTTATATTTGAAATTGATAAATCAATTTAATCCATTTACTGTCTAAATAAAAAATAAAGTCATCGTCCACACATACATGTGGAATACTACCTCGATGCATTGATTGATTTTGGATATTATTTGCATCGCCGGTTTACATGGACAGTCATGAAAATGGTATTGATGAATAAATGAAATGATTTTTATATTTTTAGTTATATGAAAAAAAAATTGGGGAATCATTTAACAACATTATTTATAAGCCACAATGGTAAATATAATCGTCCTAAAGGGAATTCAATGAGAAAAAAATGATTTCATCATACTATGAAATTACGTATCGTAGGCTATAATATTATTACAATCCGTTATTAATTTTATATATAACATTAATAATAAGTTAAAAATTTTATCATGCATCTCATATAGTGATATTATATATATCACCTCATAATAATACCTTATATATGGTATATTCTTGTTTGGGTTGGTTTAACAACCTACATGAACAATGCTAAAAAATTACATCATGGATGACTATAGAAATTTAATTTATAGTAACATATCATATAAATTGGTAAATAATTACTTTTATTTTTTTCTAAAGAATTAACATAAATATTTAACTCGTTATTCATTATAACTCGCATCATTATCTTGGAATCATCAAAAGAATATCTTTATTAAATACATCATTATATATCATAAGAAAACAATCATGGAACAAAATTAAAACATTATAAAATATCATAAGACATAGAGTATAGTACCTTATTTTATCTATGAATTAATAAAGAATTTATATGAAAGAAAAAAACACTATTATGAAACTGGTAACAATTAAAATTACTCACACAAGATATTAAAAATATATAATTACTGACTAATTTACATTTAGTGACTATTTGTAAAAGAATTTTATAAAACAATATAAAAATTAATAATATTATAACATTGGTTATTAGGTTGTAATTTTTTGTTATAAATGTGATCAAAGTGTAAAAGTAATATCCCCTATTTTTTATGATACATCCCTTTTTTAGTTATTCAATTGTCCATGGGTGGTCAGTTCTTGTTCAGAGACAATGATACTTTATTGTGGAAAATGAACCAAGGTTTAAGGATATATATATTTTTTAATTAATGGAGTCTAATTATAAATGCGATAAATTAATTTAGGATTATTATTCTTTATTTTTATGGATTCATAGGTGCTTTAGGTTTTTTCCCTTGGAAACATGATTAAATACATTTTTAGTGTATATACACATTCTGTAAGGTACTAACACGATGTTAAAATATTATGTATAACATTATATGATCATGGTTCATAATGTGAAATTAATACATTATGTGATAGAATTACACATCATGTAATGTTAATTAAGTGTTAAAAATCACCCAAGGTGATGTGTTTTTTAGTGTATTCATATTAACAGAAATACATAATGTGTAACATCATTAAACACAATTTAATTTCCAAAGATGAATTTTGAAAAAACAAATGTAGAAAATTAATCTTGCATTCCTTCATGAAGCCTCTCCCTCTTGACCCAAATGGTGATTCATGGAAATTTTAGAGCTTATCTATTCATTATGGATGTCTTGATCATGCACATGATCTCATGTAACATGTTTTTCTTCATTTTTCCATTTTCGCCCTTTATTCATCAACTATTATGGTGTAGCCTTTTGATTGTGACTGTTTTTTGTATTTATCATGAAATGTTTTTCTCTACGGACCTTCTTCTGACTATATTCACCTTTTTCCTCATGGTATTTTGCTATTGGAATCCTTGTTTGATTGTTAGTTCTAGGTAGGATAACTAAATGTTAACCTGATTGTTTTATAAATATTCAACATATTAAATATTAAAATTGAACCAACATATCATGTGACTAAATAATAAAATGATAAATTTGATTAGTGCGTGGATTCCTTTTGCATATAATTGGTATTGACATGGATTATGACTACAATTCAACTGAGAGAACCCTTGATTGTAAATTAATTGTTTAATGACATAAAGTGAGTTTAGCATGAAATGGATATGGGTTTTTTTTCAAATAGATTCTCCTTGGATTAGATAGATTTTTTTATATGATTTTTTATTTATTTTTTATGAACAAATGATAAATTAAATGTGTAATTTAATGATAAAAGAAAATTTTCATAATTAACTATTGAGCCTGATTTTGTGATATTGTGATGTCATTATTGATTTGACTTATTTTGTTATTTCTATGATATAATGCCTATTTGGGGTGTTGGACCAATTTGATTATTTTAAATCATATTTGGGGAATTGGAATAATTAACTTGTTGAATTTATAATATAACTGGATATTCCATGAGACATGTTGAAATGTTTATATTATGGGTTATACCCATTTATAAATGTTTTAATTCTAATATAGTATGTATAGACTAGATACATGATGAAATGATTATATACTTGGCTTGCCCATGATGCATGTTGAAGTTGTTATATACTATGATCTCTCATGTTTAAATGATGAAATGTTTATATTGCAATTTTGACCAAGATTAATGTGATTTATCACTTGGTTATAAGCTTATTGTTTTCATGGTTGTGAGAAATGCTCAGAGACATTATGGAATCGCACCGAGGTATGTAATATTTTACAATGGTTATATGGTTATGGTTGGCATGGATATGAGTCACGATCAAATCCATTTGGTCATGGTTCCTGGGATATGTATGTTTTCAAATGGTTATATGAATATGGTTGGAATGGTTGTGATACATGCTTAGAGACATTTAAGCATGGTTCAAAAGAACATTTATGTGGTATTAGTTTAATAAATTAATTAATTAATACAGATATTCTTTTCATTTTTTAAAAAACATATTAGAAGAAATTATATTTTTAGACAAGGTTGAATTATCCTTTTGATATATACTCACACCATAATTAGGTCTCCATTTGGTAACCAAGAATATTACATATATGAATTATTGAGCATGGGTAAATGACGTTGTTGTTGATTGTTTTTTACTAGATGGGATAGATTTTGGATATAGGAAAGACAAGGGGATTAGGATGAAGGTCTTTAGAGTATTCTATTATTTTATTTTTATTACTTCTATCATGAAATTGATTAAAATTATGGCATCTCATTATATCATTATTTTTTTATTAGTGGATTATTCAATTGTATTTTATTATTTGTTTTCTGATGTATTTATTACATCTATTATATATTCTCTCCCTATTAATTACTTATTTTTATATAATTATTTATATTATGTTTTAAATACTTTTAAACGGCGTATTGTATCCCCACTATACGTATCACACCCTTACTACTAGTTTATATCCTCTGGTGAATGAGGAGGAACCCTTGAGGGATCGTAATCAACCCATTTCGGCCATGTGAGAGATCACTAGACCAATGGATGTTACAAATTGATATTACTACTGGGAAATTTTTTTATCTTTATTTACTATTTTTGGAATGGTATAAAAGATAATATTATTTTTTAGGTCTTGATAATGACATTTTTAATGGGAGTAACTATCACATGTAGGGAAAAAAATTGATTTCATAGGGGTGAATTTTTGTTTAGACTATATTCTAGTTAGATTTAATCTTATTTCACCTTGAGTGTTTCACATTTTATGTGAGGTTATTATTTCATGATGGTATTATTTATTGAGATCAATACTCATGGCATGATATGTCATGAGATTAGTATGCATTCATAATGATTAGAAAATAGGGATATAAATTATAATGAATTGATCATGATATGGAAATATATATTACATGTGATATATTATTTCTTATTTGAACTACAAAATTATATATCTATTATATCTAAGAGTTGAAAAAAATTAAATTTTATGTCATTCTAAAAAACATGTAATCCATGTTTAGTGAGACCAGTAGCCAGTGGTTCTCTGTTTTTGTCAACTATTGAGGTGGAACCTATTGTAATAGATAATATTATACGAAGAGTTTTTTCCCTTATAGAGAATATATCTCATTTTCATAATTGAGTTGAATTTTAGGAGAGTGGAAATCAACACTCTTCTAAAAAAGATGAAACAAATCTTCTTGTAGTTTATGAGGATCAGATGGATGTTCAACATCATTAACAACTCTTGAGGGTCATGGGTTCAATCGAAATAGATATTCTTCACTCCATGCCTTTTGTGTTTGATCTAATGAGAGATTTCCAGTTGTATCATCCACCAATGTTAACTGGGTAGGGAGGCCAGAAAGAATCTAGTTATTGATCGAGTTTGTTGAGAAGATATTTAAACATATTTAGAGACCTATAAATTGAAGTGTGAATCATGTTGATTATAATATTCCTATTATATCCATGCATTGGTGAGACATTATAGAGAAATTTGGGATGCATTATGAGTAATCTGGGATAAAATTTCAGATGACGTTCATAAGTTATTTCAATTGTGAGATGTTTAGGGATAATGAGGATCATGAGTTAATTCACATTAATTCGGAGGTCATGTCAGTTATGGACTATGAAGAATGCTTGATCAACCTTTATTTCTGAGAACCATCTATGTTAGTTCATGATATATCTAGTGGAAATATGTTTTTTATGGCTGATCTATGAGATTAGGTTATAGGTGAACCTATTCTGTCTGGTCCATTTTATAAACATGATTAATTAGTCACTCATCATCAAATATAATCTAACAAATTCCCCGGGAAGTGTCTAGGATGATTCATGTGGAAAATATATTATCAAATATTTTATTAGAAAGAAGAATCAATAGGATTGTTTTCACAACGTAATCAGTAGTTAGAGAAATAAAGAATGTGGGAAGCATTCTTAGGGTCATATTTTGGGGTATTGTTATTAGGGTGGAAATATGAGACACAAACAGCCTTAGTGTAGGTACCTCACCTTTGGGTTTTTTTCTATTTGTTGGATGGGAATCCAACATAGATATTGTAGGGTCATGAAACAACATATCTGTGGACAAGGATTCAAATAGGCAGAAAAGCCTATGAAGGATTTAGCAACACCACATCAGATTGATATTCAGATATCCATATGACATTCTATTTGAAGAGGGTTTTGATGTACCTTTATGAATGAATGAATGTACCTTGATGAGTGATTATATTCTGGGAGTCAGTCTCAATCATATAGAGTAGGGACCACTTAGTTACATATTATATTGACTACTAATTCTACTATGGATGAAAGACCATCTACTGTCAGAGGTATGATTCTTGTATCATCATCCCTTCGTTGTGTTTTTTGTTTGGTATAGATGAATCACATTCCTACCTATCCACTCATTTTGTTAACAGTTTGGCTTTTATGAGGAATTATTCTATGGTGTTTTGGCCATCGACACACTGTTTTCAGTGCAGTCAGAGAATATCAATTTTTGTATGGTGTATTCTCTATTGATTATTGGTTACTATTACATTTGGCAACCATTCTTACTGGAAATGATAGTCTTAAAATTAATTCTATGAATATATTATAAAGTTTTATACATGTCTAATATTTACTATTACCAAAGGATACTTACCTTTTGATCCTTAGAAGGATCTAGCTATTTTGACCAGTGTAATTGCAATCGTTAAGAAGATTATGCAGAACCAATTGGGTGCATATTGGATTGAATCAAAACTCAAATAGATGTAGGCTCTCTAGAAGATAGTGGAATACAACTAGATTATTTTCCTATACTAATATAAAATTGTCAAGTTTATTTCCTTGCTAAGTGATATGCCTTCCCACCCAAGAGATATATCAAGTAGGTGTTGGGACTAGATGCAGTTACTACCCTCCCTTTTTAAATGGAAGCAACAATGTTTTGACTTTTGAATTTTCAGTTGGGTGATCTGGAATATAACATTTTCAAATTGACTTTAACATCTACTTGGTTTTATCAATTTAAATTCACTAGGAAGTCAAATGTGATTTTTTTTTCATATGTTAGGATTTTGAGGGATTGATCCAAATGATGGTCGAGAATTGTTAGCCTCTTCCACACATTGAAGATCTAATCAATCAGTATAGAGGTTCTGAGATATTATCCAATATAGATTTTAGATTAGGACACAATCAATTAAAGGTGAAACCATTGTACATACCTGATACTACATTTTGAAGGAGGTATAGATTGAATTAGTTCCCAGAGATTCCTTTTGGATTTACCAAATCACTAGTGGTATTTATGGAATGAATTAATTGGATATTTGACACATTTATTGACCAATTTTTGGTGTTTTTTGATGATATCTTAGTATACTCTCAATAAATAGAAGATAATGATATTTTTTTTCCCTTTTTACATTTACATTTTCATTATTAAAACCATTCCCTATCTACCATTAAATAGGGAAAATAACCCCACAAACACCAAAATGCAAAACTAAACCAACCCTTAACACATCCCTATCACTTAAAGGAAACCATCAACTCAACCATTGTTCAATCAATAACTAAAAATCATCGTGATATTTTTTTATATCTATAGAAAATTCTGGTAAAAGATAATTCAATCCATGGAAACCACGGTATCCCTACCTCCGAGTCCATAATAAGAAAAGTACCACCATAGCCACCATGTCACGACCCCCACAATCATAACATAACAACCGGTGAACCATCAACACATTTCATTAAATTTTGATACAAAATCGAACCACATTTTAACCATCAAAACCCACATCCGAACTAACCCACCATCTATAATAAGGGATAAAATATTATCAAATATTTTTCACACACCTAGTTCAATTCTATCTTTAATGGATTAACATTTTATACAGGGTGATTCATGAAAATCATGTAAATCACGGTTAAAACACATAACACAGCTAAAAATTTATCACCATATTATTTATAAGGTACATTGTAAGGATAACCAATAATATTAATTAGAATGAGTAATCATATGTGAATTCAGATGATATCCATTTAATCTCATCAACTTGTTTAATCAAGTTTGTTATCTTTTTTAAAAAACCCTCAAACATCCCCTAATGTTAAAAAAACGTGTTTGATTCATAAATTTCCATAATAAATAAGATATAATTGATAACCTATCATAATTAGGTATTTTTTAATCATTATTAATGATATGAATAATTAATAAATATTCATAAGATTTAATTCCCACAATTTTTGAGACATTAGAATGTAGAAACACAATGATCATCACCAATATTATTCCAGAATTACAAAAAATCTAACCAATTATCATCTTCAAGTATTTATATGAATAATGATTTAAGATTAAACCAAAGTGGTAAAATGAGAAACTCTCTATGAATTATGAATATGCAATTCCAAAAATTCAAGGATCAAACCCAGAAATGATTTTATCTATGAACTCTTAATTTAACCGAGGATCATCTAATGATTTATGCTATTTATAGGTAATTGAGTATAATCAGACGAGAGTATGAATTTATTGGCATCTTATAATCAATGGTATTAATTTTGGGAAATTTAAATTCATGTATTGAAATATTTGTCTGATCTACAAATTCACATCATGTATAGTGACATCACAATGTAATCCTCTTTAGTCGAATATTCATCGAATTCCATTTCACCTCAACCATTACAAATCTAGAGACCATTATATTCATGAATACATTTTCATTACAAGAAACATGCCTTAACAACCTAATATCTAAGCTATGAATAAGCCTCAAAGACACAAACCATAATAAAAACAAAATTCACTCGGTGAAGATAGGTTAATATGACATACCTCCACAGGTAGCAAATTTTTATCTTTGAAATTCTTAAAACCATAATTGGGACTATCCAAACACCAAAACTATTGATAATTCACAATTTAACTGTCAAATTGGAATAAAAATATACATTATATACCCCATTAATGATTATCATCCCCAAGAAAAAAAACAAAAATAAAAAAATAGACACTAAACTCGTAACACACCTTGAGGATATACCTATAAAATAGAATAGATACAATAACCATGAAATTAATAATAATGGAATAACTAATCAATATAATAAATCTAAATCAATTTAATATTTCATAACCTTTGAAATTAGAACTCAAAAAAACATAGGACACTGATTGTGAATCTTATACCCTCATTGCCATGTATTTTACTCTAGACCATCATCCATCCATCAAAAATGAATAAAAAATCATATACCCTAAATATTCATTCTCCTAAAGATATTAATATTGACCACCCACTCAAAGAATTTGAATAAATCAATTATTTCCTAATATCCTTGTAAATTTCATTGGATTCATCATAAAGTAAAAAAATGAAACATTGAGAAGAATTTATCGACCCTATCTGTCCATAAAAGAAGAACCATATGATAGGGCCCCTCCCAAACATACTGCAACACCGTGAAAAAATTTGTATGATTGGGAAAAATATTAATCCCTCAAAATGGTGGTTTATGATGTTAAGAGAAAGGATTATGTAATCTTTTTTATGATATGGATTTATAGAGATATGATATTTATTTATTTGTATCAGATGGTTCTTGAAATAATGAAGTGAGGTGATAAATCATATACTTTTTATGTAAGTGTTTAACCATCTATTCATATAAATATTAATGGTGCATGGAAAGAGGATTTGGAACAATTAAAGAATTTACAAAATGTATTCAAGTTCAACCTTGTTTTTGATGGAACTATATATAAATGAATATATATTGTATCCCTTCAATACCAAAATTGGTGAATTATTTACAGTATAATACTCAAAGATCATAAATCCATAATAATCATAATAGTTTCATGATCTATATATATTTTAATGAACATTTCTAGTGGGATAAAATTAATAGGGATATACCGATGTTTTTTTCACATTCAAAAATATTAAGATAATTTGATAATACCCCTCTTAAGGGGTTAGGGGGAACCCAAAAGATACAAAAAACATGACCCAAAGGTCGTAGAATAATTCACCCCATACTATAACTACTATGAACATACCTTCAAAAGCATCAATGTTGCGATGAGAACACTCCACCATTTCTAGACTATTGAAATGCTGGTCATGTTCATAGATGCATATCCCTGGTATCAATGGAAATTTCTATACCCCCCATTCGTCCAAATCTGGTTATCTCTTCTTTAGTGAATGTTTCTAATGTAAATCCTCATATAGATCTTTTCCCTTTTATTAAATGTATGGTTGATTCCACACATCATGTGGTTTGAAGTCTTGGAGATGGTTTGAAGTCCGTATCAAAAATACGTATGAAACTCCATCAATAACCACTCCAACATGAACACAATGAAAACATCTAGCACCCACAAACCACATCAAACAACACCATTGCAAATCCAAAATTCCATTAAAAACATAAAGAAAACAATCAAAAGAAAAAACCACCTCAAATGATAACACACTACTTAGAGGGAGAGTCAAATGGCACTAGTATGGGTAGAAGAACATCAAAGAGGCAACTGGAGAAACTGAAACACACATCACATATGTGACAAGAGCAACTAAAAAGCACATCACATAAGAAAGTAGAGAAATAAGAGACACACATGGTTAAATTCATTATAATGATTGTTATATGTTCAATGATTCATATATGACTATATAAATATTTTGACGTGATGGGTGGTCCCAGAATTATATACCCCTTAAATTAATTGGGTATGTGATTTATCTGATCATGCAAAGTGTATTATGTGTGAATATTATAAACTATATGTTTACAATGTTGTTGTTATTATTATTCACATATTTTATGTGTATGTGTTTGTTATTTTAGCATTGTTCATGACTAGATGTGTTATTTTACCACTATAACATGATGTTTCATTTTTATTCATTTCCACATTTCATGACTTTGTTACATATTTACCTCATGATGTTGATGATTATCCTATTCTTATAACATAATGATAATAATTTTTCTCACTGAAGTTATATTGATTCATATCCCTTATTAATACTCTTTTTAGTATTTTAGCTCGCCTCATTAATTGATTTATAACCTCAAGTGATTATGTGTTCTATGGAGAACATGTGATTTTACAAGGATAAAGAATAATTATATAAATAATTTTTTTTTTGTCTTTTTATTTCCATGTTATATATTACCATAATTTTCCCAACACACTCAACCATTTGATTTTTGATTTCTATCCCTCCTATGTTTTCTTCATAAAAATTATGTAGTAGTCTTGAAAGAATCATTTGGATCACTATTGATAGTTTTATGGAATTGTTTAGTAAATTTGTAAATTATTATAAGAAATCATTAATGAAAACCATCTGGATAAGTCTAATTATATGTAAATATACAAGAATTGTTCTTTTAGAAAAATTTCAAACATTGATATAACATAAGATATTATTTTAGAGTTAATTTCATAAAATAATAAATTATTTATTAAATTTTTTTGTCTTACACATTGTTCAACCCTTTTGTATTTTAGAATTTTGTGGGAACCATGAGAAACCAGAACAATAACTCATGTTATAGAAAATGAAATAATTTCCCAATCGACATCCCCAATGTTAGAAGAAGTGGAGTTAATATCCTCAGGGTAATACATACCCAGTTGACTTACAATAGGAATAACAACATAACAAATGAGGAATATTTTCCTTCATCTATGAAGTATCAATTTTCCTTTTAGTCATTTTTTCTCCATTGACCATCGATATTTAATGGATCTTCAGATACAGTTGTCACGAAATAGTGAGTTAACTCAATGGAAAAGATATTTTATGTGTGTCATTGTTTTCATAAGGAAAATATGAATATGGTTGTTTAAAAGATAGATAGATAATCCAATATTTGATGGAAATTTATCAATAACACCAACCCTTAGGATGAAATTGAAGATATGAAATTGAAATACATTATGAAAATATTTATTATCATGTATTTTCCCAAAAAGCAGTGAATAATTATGGATAGATAATTCATATATCCGATGAAAAATAGTAGTATAATATTTCAAATTTTATTATGAAAACGTCACAAGGATTTCATGATATGCCTCGGGGTTTTTATTAACAATTATATAAAAATAGATAGATTCTTTTGTGGTTTAAAACCAAAATTGATAACCCTCTAACTAATCAATACATTGGGATATATGAAGATGTGGATTGATGTGTAGGCATGGAGTTAAAATAATGGAATATTTGTAATAGAGTTAAGAAGAGTATAATTTAGTTTAATGGTGGTGGGTCAAATGAAAAAGCAGGAAAGTGGACTGAGTTACCACATGTCTATTTTTTATGAAACATCATATTAATTGTATCATTTCTATGAGAAATTATTCAATTGTGGTTGAGAATTCCACATATATCATTAATTTTTAAGAGTCATGATGAATCAACCCAACATTCAAGAGGAAAGGAATGGAACTCTTAATGAACCACCCATGGTTCAATTCTTTAACTATAGGGTTAAAGGGAACTACAGAATATAGTTCACTAAACCATGGGTCCTTGAGAGTAATTTGTGTCATAAACAAGAAAAACCAAAGGATAAAGGGAAATATTATCCCACCATTACTGATTTAGTGGTGCATGAAAATGAATTTAAACAAGTACATATCCTATTCAATAATGAATAAAAACTGTTTTCTTGGATTATAATTCATCACTATTCTTTTATATCCTACAAGTTTTATAGAATTGTTTAATCAATTAACTGATAACTCGAAGTAGTGATATATCAAATACACCTACAGTGTGGTAAAGCAACCCATGTGTTGAACTATTCCCTTATTGTTGTCCATGAGAGGATTCTTCCTCTAAATCTAGTAGTCCTTCCATTGATGAATTTCAAAGATATATGGGGAATTTGTTGGATATCGTTATATAGACCACACATCAAATATTAGGGAAAAGAAATCCATTTTTATATTCCTAATCATACAATACTCCTCTAAACAATAAATAATAATCATTAATCTATATTGTAAAATCCGCCAATGGTGTGGGTGTTGCTAACATGTGATGATTAATACCATTTTAAAGTGGTTCATATAAAGAATTGTATCAACATGGAGGTCATTCCCACTAATAAGGAATTAAATAATTTATTTCTAGATGAGTTACCTAGACTTCCCCAAACCATGAAGTAATGATCTCAGTAGAACTCATATTAGGAGCCACTTATATTGAAAACATCTCCGACATGACGACAAAGAATGAACTGGAAGAGTTAAACATGAATCTATAAGAGCATTTAGAAAAGGGGTACATATGTCGTAGTGAATTTCAATGGGGCTTTCTAGTTCTCTTTGTAAGGAAAAAATATAGATCAATGATGTTTTCCATTGATTTCCTAGATCCCAATATGGTTACAATAAATATCAAGTATCCCCTTCCAAGGATTGATGATTTGTACGATCAACTGTTATGATATTTGTCCCTCTCATAGTTGTATAATCTTTCATGATTTCAACATTTTATAATGAATAAAGAAGATATTTATAATAAATCCTTTCATTTAATGTATGGGAACTATGAGTTCATAGTTATTCCTTTCAAAAATACTAATTCTCCAAAAAACCTCATATATTTAATGAATAAATTCATTTGAGACAACCCCAAAAAATGTATGGTAGTTTTTATTGATGATATTCAAATTTAATTCAAGAGAAATGAGGAACATGGAAAAATTCTATGTATTGTGATATAGGCATTATATAAGGATAAAATGTATGCTAAGATCATAAAGCATGAATTTTGGATGAAGAAAGTCTCATTCGTAGGGAACATAATTACAACTTAGGGAATTTATGTGGGCCCTTCAATGAATGTGATAATTGATGAATAAACTGAAAAAACTTGTGCCATTGAAATATATATGTTTCTTATCCTTACATGATACTTCCCTCATCTTGTTATAAATTTCACACTATTTTCATGTTTGGTAACTAATTTAACAAGGAAAAGGGTAAATCTTTTTAGGATAAACTAATTTGAATAAAGCGTTAAGGATCTTAAGGAGAGGAAAGTCACAACAAATGTACTCAGAATACCGACAATAGGAGAAGATTTTGTGCAATCTATTAATTCCTCAAAGAATGTCTCATGTTTTATACTCATGAATTATGGTATTGTGAAATCCTATACCTCATAAAATTTGAAGTTCCATGATCAGAACTATCCAATACGTGATCTAGATCTATAAGTTATGATCTTTGATTCACAATATTTCGATGTACAATATCTATAGCGAGAAGTATGGCATATATACATATCATAAGAGTCTAAATTATATATTCACATAGAAGGACAACAACATGCATCCAATATGTTGGTTAGAGATGAAAAATGACTATCATTTATCTCTTCACTACCATCCTGAAAAGGTATATAATGTAACTAATTCTATTAGAAAAAAATAACAAGATTCTCTATCCATGATGCTAATTGAGATATACCCTATGATTAGGGATATTCCAAGGATAGATTTATAAATCATAACATAAAGGAATTTTTCCTACCCTACAAAAATTAGTTCCTAACCATCTATCAAAGAGAAGCTCAAGGAGGCATAAATTGAATATATGGATATTCAAATGATAGAAAATTTATTAAAGGGTAGCTATATGAGTTCCACACTGATGATGATGGTGTGATTTGGTGTGGAATGTGGATTTGTGTGTCTAAATCACCTAAGATAAATATGGATCTATTTGATATTTCAAATATCTCACCTTTAACTATCCATTATGGAAGTACCAAGATGAACCATGATCATCGTGAACACTTCTGGTGGGACAACATGAAGAATGGGATTATAGATGATATCTCACGGTGTTTAGTATGTCTTCAAGACAAAATATTATGATATAAGTTCAAATGGGCGATTAAACAATTTGAAATACATATATGGAAATACTATAATGTCACTATTTTCATTTTCACTAGTCTCCCAAAAACATCCAATGAAAACAATGGAATATGTTTTGGGGTGGATCAAAACTCAAATACATCCCACATTATCACTATTCAAGACAATTTATGACTTGAGTAACATTCTTGTATATATGTGATGTATGTTGTGAGGATTTATGAGATTCCACATTAGATCACATATTATCAGGATCCAAGGTTCACATCTATACAACTAAGAAATATTTAACATGATTTGAGAACTGAATTGATTTTCAATATGACCTATCACCCCCAAACTGATGGAAAATCTGAATGGATAATTCAGATAATCATGGAAATTCTTTGAGTATTCTCAATTTAATTTAGATGTGGATGGGATCCATATGTCCCATTGGTTGAGTTATTGTATGAAAAAATCTTCCTCTCTATTATTCAAATGGATCCATATGAAGCTCTATATGGGATGTGATGTAAAACTCTATATTTTTGGGATGAATTTGGTGTGGACCTGATCATGTGGAAGAGATGATAGAGAAGTTTCAAGCCATCAAAAAACATACAATGGTGTCTGAGATTACCCAAAAATAACTATAACGACAACCGTTAAAGGGACATGGTGTTTTATGTTGGAGATAAAATTTCCCATCAAATATTACCATGAAAGAGGGTTAAGTGGTTTTCAATGATATGGGATCTCATCCAATGGTACACTGGTGCAATTGATGTCCTTTATTGCATAAGAGTAGTGGATTATATACATTCATTTCCTCACTGTATGGATAAAATTTATTATGTGTTCCACATATCACTTTTTTGGAAGTACATACATGATCCCTAACATGTACTGAATCCATAGGTGGTATAACCGGAGAATTCCCTGTCATATGAAGAGAAACCATTGAAGTTATTAGACCATGGAGACAAATATCAACATAAAATTCTAATAACCTTGTCAAGGTGTTTTGGAAGAACCATAAGAATTAATATGTGAGATGGGATCCAGAAGAAATAATTAGAAAAATTAGCCTCAACTATTCTCAACCAGGAATACGAGTTGAAATTTTGGGGATCAAATTTCATGGTGGGGGGATATAAAAACTGTGATGTTCTAAATTATATTATTATCTTGAAATAATTATATCTCAAAATATACTATATAAAAATAGGTAAATATTTATTTCATTAATAAATACTAATAAATTAATTAGCATTGAAACATTATAAATTCAAAATATTATAATTGGGTAAAAAAATAAAATAGAAAAGATAAAATGGGAAAAAATGGATCACACTAGTCTATATGAATCATCACCCCCACTTAAATAAATATAGATAAGAATCATAATTTTACTAAATCATTCAAAATTATAGAATAAGGAAATGTAGAACCATGAGAGGAATGGAGTTGTATAATTATTATAGGAAATGTAAGAATTTATCAGAGGTAATGTGACTATTGGAATAGTTATAGGATTGTTTTAAATAGTAATCTAATCATTATTAGAATAATTTTTAGTCAAAATAATACATTTTAGAAAAAAAAATATTTATCATGTTTAATTTAAGTAAATATTCTTATTATAATACCAAAAAAATGATAACCATGATTAAAAAACTCTCAGAACATATATGTACATTTTTAATAATCTATATTTTCATATATTTTTTAACAGTCATTCTTTTAATATTAAAATTTTAAATTACATTTTCAATAATTTTTTTTATAAAATTAATTAAATTTTTTCAACATTCTTTTCAAAATTTTCCAATATTTAATTTTTTGTAATTTGCTGAAATAATTTACTTTTCTGGATAGTAGCAAATATATAGTTTATCAAATTACCAGTGTATCTTAAATTACATATTTCGTGATGTAAAAGGAAATAATACATTATATAACTAGAACAACTTCAATGATATGTTTAATTTTATAAATGAATAATTAATATAAAATATATTTAAATTCTAGACATAAAAGGCATTTTCAAAAACCTAAAGTCAAAAGTGACCCCTTAAACAAAGTTATTCCTTTCTGTATTATTTTTTAATAAACTATGTAATTAGATATATAAAGAGAATTAAATTCTTAAAAGCTATTTTATTTTATTAATATATGATTTACAATGTCAACAATTCTCTATTACATGATTTACCTTTGATATATTATTTTATTTAATATTTTATTCCAAAAATACACTGCTCCTCATGTACAAATAACCCCTCTCCCCAACCTTGGAAAACCACACTTACCCAACAATACAAAGACTAAATTATAATAAAATCCTTTATCTAAATTACATTATAATACTAAGGAAGTTATGGTGTAATCCAACACCCACCATCAAGGCTATTTTGCTGTCGTACTAGAGAATCTATAATGAGGATTAAGTATGTTTTGAGTAAATTGTTTTTTCATTCTTCTACTGTTTCTTTTTCCAAATTAATTTCATAAGAAAAACTTATAATATTAATGATGTAACAATTTAAAATTATGTTATTAATATTAATGAACTCTATGTATAATAATTAATATATTTATTTATTTATTTATAAATTTCGAACATCCCTTTCCGACTCTCTCAAAAATATCCCATTAAAGGTTTGTTAAACACATGTGTAGATATTTCAATGTCAATACTTGTTACTATCATATTGTATGTATATTATGAATTATATATAATTTATAAGTAGTTATTTTTTTATTTTCCTATTTTAAATTAATTATAATACTTTATAAATTAAATTTTACACAATAGAAAAATGCAGAAAAATGGGAAGTTTTATAATTTAATCATTATATATAAATAGATACTGTATAAATAAGGAAATTAATAAATATAATTTATTTACTAAAATTTATAAATAATGGTAAAAATTTCAATAATTATATTCTAGATCACTATTTTAAAAAATATTTCTTTATTATTTAGAAGGTTAAAAAGTCTAAAAATAATGCGTGAATTAATTTAATAAGATTCTCAAACCTATAACAGATTCATTTTGTTCCCTCTCATTCGCATAAATTTTAGATTTAATATTAGTTTATTGTTTCTTAATTATCATTTCAATATAATCATATATTTTGGGATATACACATTTCCAAAATCATTTTAAGTGAAATACTCTAACTTTCCCCAAATACATTTCATCGCAAAACAAATATTTAAATCCTAATTTGAGGTTTCTTATCTAGTGGAAGATGATATCATATACTAATTTATGAAAAACAATCTTTAGAAACCCAAAATTTTATCCATGAGTGTTTTATTTCTGAAATCATGATAAATTCCAATCTCTTCACTTTGTTATTTCATGACTATGATTGTTATACATTCTTTGTGGCATGCATGATTTTGTAAATATTATGATGTGATGGGTGGTCCCCAAATTATATATCCCTATAATTCATTGGGAAATGTTATGTATCCTATGTGATAATGTTTAGAATTCCTTAACAATATTTTATCCTTATTCACTATGATTATGTTCTGATTATGCACATATGATCCAATTCTTGTGATTTGATCATAATGATTATTCTCACCCTTGTTATATTGATTCATATACCTTATTCATCATCTAAATTGGATTTTAACTCACCCCTTCATTTGATGTATGACATTATGTGATTACATGTTATAAAGAGAACACAGGATTTTAGAATTATAAATAAATGTTTGTATTTTAGTATTTCTATGTTAAGTATGGAGAACAATTTTTAAAAGACACTAAACCTTTTTATTGTGTATTTGTATCACTATAACAGTTTTTATCTTAAAAATGATGTAATAGTATTTCTAGAAAATGATGTATCATTATACAGATTGTTTATTTGATGGTCTCACTCATTATTTAGAACCACACATCGACCTTAAATGTCACACAGTTTTACTATCCCATAGAATAAATCAAAGACTATCTTCATTGAATATGAAACATTTGTACTAAGGTAGATTTTATAAGAAAAAATATTTTTAATGAATATTCCTCCAATGAATGACTATGATCCAATTTTTTTGTATCTGTGGATCACACCCAACAAACAATCCTCACCTCAAATGAACTTGGATGTCATTATGGGAACTAGAAACCACTCCATGTTTAACCCCACAGTATGAACCAGGTGGGTGATATAAATGATTTTAATGATTTAGAATGAAACAAATTATTAAATATGGTATAAATAATGAAAATGAAACATTGGATGATTATTTATCCCTCTCATGATGAAACATATGTATCATGAAATTATCAATTCTTATCTCATCTTCCTCAATATTTATGAACACCATCATATCCACACTCTTGTCTAGTTCAGTAAAGGAAATAAACATCATTGATATAATCCACAACAACTACATCAACTTCCGACAAGGAAAACCTAGTATTTATGCTACTAAATATATGTTGGATGTTTCTTATTTAGATAATACCTAAAAGAAAAGTGTTTATACTACTATAACATAAAACAAAAATGGGTTCCCCAACAAAACTGTGCTTTAGGAATAGTCACACAATAAATAGGACGATATATACAACCTCAATAGGAAAAAAATACGAACAATGAGTTACTAGTAGGGGGCTGAGAATTAATCTTCACCAAATTGAGTGAATTTTTTTCTTATCATGTATCTTTATTGGCTCAAACCATGAATTTTCTAATATTTAGGATACTCTGTATAATGCTATTTATCTTTAGAAACTCTATAATATCCTCCCATGAATGAATCAATAATATCAACAATTATTTATTTAATACCTATAATTATATATCCAATGAAAATATGTTTATTTCATTCTTAAAATATGGATTCAATACTCCTCACGGTTTCATGAACGAGACACCTTATTACATAAAATATTAAGATTAAAATGTATAAGATCCTGAAAAACTATTCCATAATATCCTAAACACCTACTCCCAACCTACAGGTAATTTCTCTCCAGCCTCATTCCTGACATCATCATTATTGATGGAAACAATGTTTATAACACATTTTAAAAATCATCTGAAGAAATATTATCATATTTCCTCTTTCCATGATACAACTTCCACAACTGATGTGTTTCTACTATCATTAAATACAAAACCAAAAGAACATAATACTGTTCTCGTTAATAATTTATAATGAAGATAATCTCTAGCTCCCCAACTAATTATGCATCTCGATATTATAGACACTCTCTATATAAATCTATAAATTGTGATACTGGAAGGAACACAATGTCCTCTACCACAATTCATCCCCACTTGATTGGTTATCCCAAAAATAGAAAACATGATATATCCTCCAAATATCTACAATCTAAACCATGAATGAATTATGAATTTATAAAATATATAAAAATAAGAAAAATAAACTCTTAATACCCATGGAATGGAATTTATTTAAATAAATTCATTTCAATATCCAAAAATCACTTCAACCTCAATCATAATATCTACTAGTTTGATTTATGTTCCATTCCTGGGTATGTACCAAGAATTAAAAAAAACTTTTAGAGTATATTAACAAAGCCCCTAGTTTATGAATTAGATCATAGGGGGCCTTGAAATCCTATTTCATATCTATTCTACCTTTTTGACACCACTTAATAAGACAACTAACACTATTTCTTGAGCAAACCTATGAAATATTTACTAGTAACAAACTCTAGTCAATATATTATCTCTCAACTCAATCATATCATTTAAAGTAATATATCATTACCCACCATTAAATGGAACACCTAATTGGAATGCATTGAAGATGATATTTAACCTAGAGGTCCCCCTCTAGGAGACACCAAATTATTGACTAACAATGATGATATAAATTGCATAATAATTTTAGGCATTTCCCTCTAAAATCAAAGGATCATAATAAAATAAATATAATCTCAAATTACATGATTATTGAGTAACATAATACCACATAAATATCATTGTAATATATTATAAATTCCAAAATAAATAAATATAAAAAATATTGTGTTATAGTAATACATCAAGAACCCCAAGGTCCATACATTTATTCTCTAGCCTGATCACCAAATCCCTCATGATAATAATAAAACCGGGTTAGAAATATTGTAGGGATATAATAAATTATATAACACGTCGGATTATAAACATGGTATCTCATGAAAATATAAAAAGACTACATTAATTCACCTATAAATAAACAAAATAATCAACAAGTGCCTATAAAGGTTATCTAGACTCTCAACCTCACAACGGATCACCCACTAAATCTTACATCCAATATAATAGAATAAAAACATGAGAATAATATAGTTATAACATTTCATGAGAGCACTTCCTTATTAGTCTTATAGTTTCATGTCCAACATAAAATTTCATGTTCTTCAATAACTTACATATCTATAGAAATCATTAATCAATAATACCACAATAATAGAAGCTCTATATATCATGAGAATATCAATAATGGAATTACCAGAAATTTTCCCACATCATAAGAAAACTAGTAACATCACCAATATTTTGACCCCCATTTCATGAGATTATAACGAAACTAGAGCATGAATATATCATGAACTTGAAGGGTACCACCCTTATTCTATCCTAATATTATGAATGAACAACAACTCATATGTTATATCATGTCATTATTTCACAATCACTATATCAACAATTGAAGTGAGAGAAGGGGAGAGGGTTTGGTTGGTCATGTTTCCTCATCAACCAATATGTTAGGGAAATACTCTAGTACCAATATCATTTGGAATTCAATAATGCTATTCTTTTCATATGGTGTGCGTATATAATAAACATGAAAATACATATATAATATACATACTAAAATCCATCATATGGGTTCCCACATAATAACCACAACTAACATGGATCACCATAGAAGTATTATTCCACACTAAACCACCACATCATACCATTACAATTGGGATGAAACCCAACCCACATACAAAAAAATTTGTATATAAGAATACCAAATTGTTCATTATTTAATTATACACCCAAAAATTCTGAATTGACTATTTCAAGATAGGTTCTACGAATTAATACGTTTTAGTTTCATATGAAATCACCAACCATTCATTCCCATTACCCATGTCAATCTCATCATTTAACAGTTCATTTTATGAATAAACAGTTAATATATCAACAACACTTATTCATTTCCATCCCATAATAGTATCCCCATTTTCCATTTCCACTTATATTATTGTATCCATTCCATCGCAACAAATCAAAAATGAAAATATCAAAACAAATAGGAAAAATATGCCACTAAACAGGCCTACAATGCCCCAAAATGACCCACATTGAACATTAGTCATATTACTCATTTATGTGACATTAGGTTTGTAACATCCCAAGTAAGTAATGAATAATAGATATTTTTATCTATGCCTATTAATGAACTAGATAGTGTTTTAGAGGCTTAAAATGAAAATAAATCCAATCTTAAGCATGGAATACACTAATATTTTTAAAAGATTGTTTTACTGCCTTTTGATGGAAAACCATTTTTGAATCTATCTTTTGACAATTATATAAACTATGTTTGTCAAAATAAACATATTCTTTATGATTGGGACATCAAATTTTACCTTGTGTGAATTTTTGGTATTTTTCGGACAATGTTCATTTTTTAATGAATAGTGAAAAATACTACATTTTACATCAAAACTTCTTTTTAATCTATTTTATTTATATGATTAGATTATATTTTGAATTGGTTTTGAAGTGAAATTAGAATATATTTTTACCATTTAATCTAATGGTGGTCATTGGAATCAATTTCACTTTGAAATTTGACTTAAACTGGTGTCAATCTTTTGATACTTATTGTTTCATAAAAACACGCTATTTGCTCTGACAGCGGGAATTAATTATTAAATTAATTAATGTGACTTATATGTTTTGATTTTTGTAAAATAGACTTCATTTTTTAATTCGGAATATCAAATATATCTTAGGGTGAATTTTTGGTAATTTTCTGAAAAACTTCAATTTTTGATGAATAATGAAACCACTAAGTGGTACTTATAAAAACTGATTTTTCCATTTAAATGAAATTTTGCCATCATTGTGTTTTGAATTTCAAAAATCCGACATGCATGGTTGTAATTAAGAATTAAAATGTGGTTCAATGATATTAAAATGATTTTTTGGTGAATAGTAACTTATTAAGTTTTTAATCGCGATTAGTGGTAATTAGTGTAGTTTAAGGTAAAAATAATGCTTTAATAAAATAAGATGAGCTTGACACATGTCCTACCCTCCTTTTTTGTGTAATTGCAGACCAAGACAAACCATGGGTCATCTTGGGGACTCCATGGTGCCACTTTGGTTGGTAAATGACATAAATAACTTTTTATTTAATGTAAAAGTAAAAATGACACATACATCATATGTTTTACGAAAACAATTTTTACATGGGGTTATAAAGATCAGATTTTTTATTATAAATTGTCATTAGAAAGGTAAAAATATTTCCTACATCATAGTATTTTTTTTATAATATTGATACATTAAATAAATTAAATTATTTATGACATCATGATGATGCAGCGATGACCTCATTATTTAACTATTTAAATAAAATGGAAAGATAATGTAATATCTAAAACCTACACATGTCCAAAAGAAATTGGATGAGTGTATTTCGAACCCTTATCACCTTATCCTCGAGTTATATCAATGTGGGACCTTTTGAATCCTAAACGCTTTTTAAAATAAAGTAACTTATCTTTACTTTCCAAGAGTGCCCCTCCTCTCCTCTTATAAAAGGCCCCCACCTCTACCTCATTACCCACACTCCCAAAGCCTTTGGATCGGCCAACCCCTTCCCATTTTGTCTCTCCACTTCCCACTCTTACTCCTTGAAGCCTCACTTTGGGAAGAAGACTTACCAAGGAAGCCTTTGAGCTCAAACCAAAGGGAGTTACCCGATTTTAAAGTAAAGTCTTCACTTGAGTCCGTTTGTATTATTTTGCTTCTCCAACCCCCTAAACTCTTTTTATTCTTTTCTTTTGTAACAACTCAAGTATACTAAATATACTAGGATGTTGTTATAATAAGGATTCGTTCTACACTTACACACACCTACATCTAATGGTTAACGATCATACTGTTTTCGTGGATGGTGAATTTATGCCTCACGAAACGATGATTGTTCAACATTCTTTTAACACCTTCAAAGGTGGCCATTAAGATGTCACTATATTTATATATGATATATAATATGTTTATGTTTTACTTAATCTTCTATATTTTTCATTTTGGGTATACCTTTATGGTTTCCATTATGGGTAAACGCGATATCTTCATTTAAGGAAGTGCGGACTACCGCCCCCTCAAAGTGATTTGATTCGTTAAATACCATATGTGGGACGTATAAAGGATGGATCTATGATATTATATTTGATATTATAATGGAATTATAATATACCTTTATATCATTATGATTCCATTCTATAAAATATGAAATAGAAATGAAAGTATCGTTCATGCGTACATACGGCTTACCGTCTCCATGAACGGTGCATTTCATTTATTACCTCTAAATGATTATGTTATATTATAAATGCATGCATGTACAGGATATATATGACATATATTATATCTACATCATGAATACCATTCTGGATATAATGGATACATGAACAACATGTAATTATAAAGGGCTGATTTTTGACTCAAGTACCAATGATCGTTAAAACGACGGTTATTAACTTAAATAATTACATAGTGTTCATGACATGGTAATAAGTGATATAAAAGGAATAATGAACTTGAAAAAGGTTCTTAAGCAAGTAGAAATTAACTCAAGTTTATTATTCAGGACATTAAAGAACGATCGAGTCAAGTCGGACCCGAGGTATGGGACTTTGTCTCAATCTCCTTTCATTGAGGCATATTTTGTTTTATACACAACCTTCTTTTATACGGTGTATAAACCCCTTTGACTTTTACGTTTATCCAAAAGGAATCTTTTTTATACAAAGCATTTTACTAAACGAAAAAAGGGAATGTTTTTGTCGTACGTATGCGGCGACAACGACTTCTCCGCCGTCGTGACCGTTATTTGAGTTTCAGCTTCCTCTACAAGCCATACCTTCTTTTTAAAAGAAAAATAAATACCATGTTTTAATTTTATTCTATTTTGGTATTGAAAATGGTTTTCATAATGTTTTTATATCAATGTGTTGTATTGATATCTTGTGATTGAAAGGTGGAAATGTTATGTTTCCTTTATGCATGTTTTATGTGATACGATTATGTTGAGGTTCTTGGGAATTATTATGAAGACGGGTGGTTCCATGATAAACTAAGGGCGGGTGAGCCCGATATAGCTCTCCAATGCATTGGGTAACGCGAAGGAGTGAAACGTTAAGGTTTCTTTGAAGAGATTTAGGGAATATACTATGATGGGTATTCCAAACGTAACCAAGAGGGTTACTCCCTATGTAAGAATGTTATGAATGCCTCAAGTTACCTTTATGTCTTATGATTTCTATAATTTATTCATGATTTGATGAGGTATGTTAAAGTGCTTATGTTTTATGGGTAAAGTATGATTTCATTCTTATGTATATATGTACCCATGTTTCCTTTCCATATTTTTATATCCCTTACTGAGCTTTTTATGCTCATACCAAGTTTTTTTGAAATGTTTTTCACAGGTCAAGGGATAGGTACATGATATGATGATAGTGTCAAGGAAGTGTTAAGAAAGAATCCATGTTTTATTTTAAATATGTTTCCATTGATAGTAATAAAGAATGCTATCTTTATGTAACCACTTTGTTTATATGTGGAATGTAATGAAAGTTTTATTATCTAATTCTCTAAAACTCTAAACCCGAAAAGATCCTCAATGTGTAATCTTGTAATAACTCAAGATTAAGTAAGATTTAAGGTTGGGGCCTTATAAGGTGCACCTCTTAATCTCTATAGGCTACTAACAATTCAAGGGTGTTTTAGGAGACACTACTGTGATGGTATACTCACTGTATTAGAGTGTGTGTAAAGGATAATATAATTTAGAATCATATGTCAATAAGAAATAACATTGTACTTATGGTAAATAAAATAGCTAAACCAATAATACATTTCCATGCATATGTAGTACAATCATACCATGATGATATCCCCACAGGATGATTATATATATATAAATAAGGACTGAATAAAATAATAAAATATATGTATGGTAGGTTCAACTATATCTCCAAGCACCTCCACATCCCAACCTCAAACCTAATCCCAACCATCCAACTGTTCAAACCAACATGGGTCCTCTTCTCAATCTATGTGTTCTATAATGAAATGCCAACTCAGTTAACCAGGATAGATGGATACCTGATAAGGGTTTGAGTACATAACTTAATAGGTAACCAAAAATTAATTATCATAATAAATTAGAATATATATTTCATGTTCATGTGACATGATAAATATAAATAAATTAATATCCCATGAAAAATAAATAACTATTTCTCTACTTTCTTTGGCATGTTTCACTATTTCAAAGAGCATGATACAATGACTGTGAAAACTATAACCACTCAAGGGTAATAGGTGCTTCCATAGTACTAGAAGACATTCTTAGTCACAAATCATATTACCCTAATTAACTATAACTAAATTAGCTAATGTCTATTAGTTTCAATTCACATCACAAAATCATTCTCCACTAAGTTAATACATCAAATCCTAGGAATTTCCCTAGGAATCCAAATATCATAGGCTCACTCTTCAATATCTCTCATAATTAATAGTTCAACTGCCTGATCCTAGTTGTCCATGAAATTTCATTAAACCATCAATATAATAAATGTAAAAAATTCAAATACCATGCATATCGGGAATTCACTGACCTAATGGCCTCCTTTATGTTGACATGCCATCTGCATGGTTCCCAAACATATGGGTAATCCATATCTGGTATTTGTAATGGAATTATTATTGAATAGAATTATCTAAGGTGTTGACTTGTCATCTCCTCATAATCATAGTGATCTAAATCCCCCATTCAAGTATAGCTAGGTCTTTGAATTTCTAGTCGTAGGGACATGCAACATTTATGGAGTCCCATATATATTTAATTTTGAATCCTAGTTTCCCAAATACAATTATTTGTTTTAATAGGTGGATTCAATTAATTACATATAAGCATCCATAATGATGTTATATAATTATTCCTATCACACAAGTATCACAGGAGTCTCATAAGATGGATCCAAGGAAATGCATCATGGGGTTCCTTAACATCACATCCAAATCAAATCCAGCCCCCAATATTAGTCTGAAGAACCATTCGTTGAATTTATAGATGCATCCAAATTAAATAAGATAACTCAAAAATACCTGGTATTATTTAGTCAAATTCTTAATCCCATAACCAATATCTATATACCTTGGGGTCACATCATTGGTATGGGATCTATGGTTACATCTTAAACCATATTCACCCGTTTCACTAACCATACTATCTACAGGTTATCCAGTCAGTAGGTTTCATGAGACATTTTATGTCACCATCCCACCAAATTCCCAACCCGGTCCATGGAAAAGTCTATGTGGCATTCCAAATCCCCACGGGCTAGCATAAGTACCCATGTATACATAAAAGCAAGTGGGAATTATTTCACTCAAAGATACAAACACAACACAACCAAAAATATAAAAATAATCACATTTGGATAACATAACTAGCAATCCCTTACATGATTTCAAACTAAAATTTCCATGTTTTATACAAAAGACAAAAATATGGAGTCTACAGTAAAGAAACAAACCCTAAGAGCTTCACCCACCACAATCAAGGTGGAATATACATCATGCGGACACCACAACATCGCCAATGATTGTAACGCCACAACCCCAGTTACCCAGAGTCAGTGCATTAATACATAACATTAGCGTGATCACAATGGATCAAGTCTCGAATGCCTGATTAGTTTAGTAATCTTGGAAACACTAGATATATTCATAATTCTCACATTACATCATAAGGTAAAAAAACTACAGCAACATCTTGTCTTTATATCCCCTCATATTATCCCTACAGTTCATTCATAAATTACTTCTTCATAGTCTTGGGAAAAATAAAACATTGGAAGGGGTGAGATCAGATACTCAGTAAGGATAACTATATAGAAGAAGCTTTCATCGATAAGAATAAACATTTAAGGCAATGTATAACTAAAAAAAATCCTTTTAAAACTTTAACTTCAGCATAATATGGTAGAAATAAAATGAAATAATGCCATATACTTGTTCACATGTATATTCTACTAGTCGAATAATCACATGCAATATCAATAATCAATTTCATAATGATGGAATTCATAATGCCATACTATCATAACCACATAGCCAAGGCCTCGTGCCAGGACTACAAATAATATTTTTCAAAGGCCTCATGTCAAGACACTTGTTTGTCTCATGAGACCTATCGATGGAATTTTTTTTAAGATACTTAAATTTAAAATTTCTCAAATATACTCCAGTATTTTTTTGAAAACATTATGCAAGCTTCTAAAAAAAATAATTAATTCTAAGAGTGCTCGACTAATTACAGGCCGTGATGGGTCCACGCCCAATCCCTTCTTTTCTACCATACTTGAGAGTCAGGTTTTTTGAAAACATGTTTAAGCTTGCGTAAAATACGTATACATTTTCACTGGGTTTCAATATATTGGAGAGAAATATCTCTTTTTTGAAATCATTGAAACGTCACACACTTATAAAGGAAGTAATTTAAAAGATATTTTTTTAATGAAAGTGTCCCATACCACTTTGAAATTTTTTAAAAGAATTATCATTTCAAAACATTAATGTCTATATAAATAAATCCTTAAAACCCATTTTGAAAACATGGACATTAATTAGAACGATTTAGATGAATAAATATTTAAAACATTTAAAATGATATTTTAGTTAGAGTTCCTAACCAAAATAAAGTCACTTGAATACAAATAATTGCGGTAATAAAAAATTTATAATATAATGAGAATTAAGGGATTCATGATATACTATGTCAAAGTGCATTATATACACTATAGAAAAGTGATTTGGTGTATAACAATAAAGGATTCTCAATGGAATGTAGATTGAGATGAAATCTCTCATAAAGGCCATATCCTTAGGTTATGGATAAATCAATGACATAATTATGCGTAACAAATATAAATACACTCAATAAGATTGGATATTTAGTGTATGTCAATCATAAGACATTCACACATATTCTGGTAAAAGCAACACCAATGAATTGAATATTTAACTCAACAAATGGGGATTGAGTTAAAATTACTCTTATCAAGTTCAAATCAATGATTTTAGAATTTATCAATGGACTGATTATGTGTATGAAAATTATATCGACCAAATGGGGAGTGGAAATTATGACATAATCAAATGAAGAGTGATTCCACACATAATATTGGAGTAAAATAATAAATGAAGTATGCCTAAAGCTGAATGACTATAAATTGAAATTTCAAATTCCCTTATAGATTAGGTAACATACGAAGCATACACCCATGAAAGAAGGATCAGAAAATGATGATGTAAATACCCATAAATTAAATTATATTACAGAATGAATACAATCAGGGGTATTACACATACACCACATTCAATAAAGAAGTGGTGAACAATGAAATTCTCACGAAATTATGAGTGAGATAAGAAACCCCTTACTTTTTACTTTTACCTTGGTCGAAGGTAGGTTAACCTTCTGTATATTGGTGACATAAATGTTATTTAACTAAACAAGAATAATTCACATTAATATGATATCATATATGATCTTTTAACATTGATTTGTTAATAATATCATAGTATTATCGTTATTTCGGGTGTTAACGGATTCGTTTTCCTTTATATTATTTGTTATGAAAGTCATATTTTTTATGGATATGATGTATCTTATTCATATCCAGAATGATATAATGTCTCTAAAATTTATTTTTATTAATCAAATGAAACTTTTTCTTGAATGGATATGATGGGGAATGAATCTCATTGTGTTCGTGGAGACAGTAATCCATACGTACGCACGAGCGAAAATATCATTATTTTAATATTAAAATAATATATAATTGGATGGTATATCATATATACATAATCATTATCATGTTTTATTTATTATTTACATGAATTAAACATCATTTTTATACCCATACAAATAATAATATATTGAATAACAATTACATCACGACCTGGAGACGGTAGGCCGTACGTACGAACGTATGGTGACACGCCATTCAAAGGATGGATAGAATAATGAATATGGTTGTACCATATTTATAATTATATGAAATAATATAGAAGATACTGGAGTTATTATTTTAGAATGGAAATAACCAAGAAATAGGAAGTGGAAGAATAAAGGAACTTGAAAGAGGGTGGTGAAATCATTACAACTTCTTCGGGTTCTTCCTTTTGATTTGATCAAAGGGGGTCCTTAGGTTGGATTTCTGTTCAATATAAGGCATATAGGTTGATGTGAGGGAAGTTGAGAGAATATTTGGGTTGGGTTTGGCCGAGCCAAAAGGCATTGAAGGTGTGAAGAATTGGTTAGATTTGGTGTTATTTTATAAGGGGGGAAGTGGCTCTTTAGGAAAAACTTAAAGTATCATTTTATAATAAATTCATATTCTGTTTATAATGGCTCAAAAGTGGATTATTCAAATTCTAAGGTGGGTATCGGTCATAAAACACTCATCCAATAGAATTTATATAGGTTTGGGTCATTATATTAACCTTATGTTTTAGTTTTAACTCTTAGTTAATTAGTCTAACATTTACCATGTCACATTTTATTTTTATATTATATAGTTAATAAACTAACTATATACATCCAAGAGACCCCCAAATGGTCCATTAATGATACACCTATCATGATATAAGTCTCTTTTTGAATCCTTATATTTTTATGAATTTAATATCAATTAATACCATAATATTTGTTTTAAAAACGCTTTTATGGGAATTTGGACTCTATTCAATAATTGATTTTTGTTAAAGTCTTAACAACTTTATTAATTCGAACCAAATTAATTTAAGAAATTCCATTATATAATATTAAGTAATAAAATTCATTGATGTAATCCAAACTTTTAAATTATATAAATTTTAACATTTATAATACCAATTATTTGATTCCTTCATTAATAAGGAAAATACTGCATCATTATTGTGTCATAAATACTATTAATTATTAAATGTCTAAAAATTATAAATAAAATACCATTATTTTGGAAATTGTTTTATATTTATAATGAATATTTATACTTTAAAATCCATCATATATTACCCTATGTAAAAAAATTTCTAAATGATATATGCTTATGTGATTTTTGTATTTATTTTAACTTAATTAAAATAAAGTGTCATTATCACTTACAAGTGGCTCCATGGGGTCCCAAAATCGACCCGAATATGCCCATGGTCGGACATGTATCAACCAATAAGGTTATGACAGGTTTTATTGTAATTTAGTACTATTATAATATTATTGGTTTTACCCTTATTTACCAGATTTACCCTTTAACAATGGTAAATAAAATATTTACCGAAGTAATTATTCAAAATGTCTAAAAATAAAAGTTACCTATTTACAAAATATGGACATCCTGATTCCAAATATGAAATCCATTTTTCCAAATTCAAAATACAGAAGTGGAAGAAATTAAATTAAAATTAATTCTCGTTGTTAAAAGAAAAAGCGTGTTTTTAAAAGATAATAACTATCAAAAGATTGACACTTGTTCATGTCCGGTTAAAATGTCAAATTATGTCCAATGAACAAAATTGTATTAAATGGTAAAAATATATAATAAATATACTTTAAAACCACTAATATTTATATTTAATCACTGTTAATTATTTCGATTAAAAAAATTAATTAAAATTTAGTAATTTTCACTATTCATCAAAATATAAATGTTATCTGAAAAGTTCAAAAATTTTACCCTAGGATAATTACGATATTCAGAATCCAAAAATGGAGTCAATTTTGAATGATAAAATGTATCAAATTTCAAAAAGTGAGTATTATTATTCATAACGGCTAGTTTTATTAGATGTGGTGTCTGTTAGAACTTGAAGTTGCGCACAACACATGTACTATATTATTCAGTGAGAAGCATGTCGTGGAAGCTTGGGGTGTTAAATTCTCCCATCCTTCAATAAATTGTGTCCTCACAATTTTTAAAATTGGGCTTGGGAATATAATGGAATGTCCCACATCAGAAAACGAGTCAATGAAACTATCACTTTAAAAGAAAGAAAGAGGAGTCCAAAGGTCAACCCGAGATAACCTATACTGGGAATCAATGTATAAAACATGGATATGGATGATTAAATAAGTGTCATGTTCTGATGGAGAGGGATATAAAACATGATCAAAAGAAAGTTAACAATAAGAAAACCACATACTTTCGATGAGACAAATGGTCATTAGTTTCCCATTAGGAAAAGTAAACAGACAAAAACAGTTATTACTTTTAAGTTACATTACATAAAGATGAGGAATTCATTTCTGATATTGACTAAGAACAGAAAGAGATATACTTATTTTTTAAGTAAAGTTTAATTATTTAATAAATTTATACTACTAAATCATTTTTAGAAAATGAGTATTCCAGAAGACTTTGTCACACTTGAAGAGCTACAATAATCTTCTTATAGAATCATATGATCCACGAAGAATCAACTATATATTTACCTTGTCTTTAGAGATTAATCAAAACCAAAACAGTTATTATAAGATCTGATGATCCCCCAAAAGGATATTCCTTAGAGAAAGAAAAACTAATCTTAATTTCTAAAATCAATATCCCAAAGTTAAATAAATTCTATTCAATAAACAACTGTCACTAAAATACTTCAATAAAATTCAAACTAATATTGAAACCCAAAACATAGAAGAATTTAGTTATGTAGTCTTGCATGATAAATTGAATCTCCAAATGATATCAACTACTCTTAAATTCACATACTTAAAAGTAATTAACCTAATCACTTATTCTCTATTATATGTTAAACATTTCCATAAATAACCCAAATCACTATAAATCCATAATAAAAAAATATATCAAAAAATATAACTTTACTCCTCAAATGAAATCCAAAAGTATTATATTTTTCTTGGGCATATTGTGGTCCCAACAAAGCAAACATCATCCAAAATAACATTTATCACTTAATCCCCAAATCATTTTCCTATACTAAGGGTATTCATTTGATAAGACATAAGATCCCAAATCAAATTATTATTGATCAATAAAATCATTTAACTAAAAATAATAGTCACACTAACTAGGAACTTCACGTATTCCAGTGGTAGGTGATGAATCCCAATCGCACTTTGGTTGTGGGTTCGATTCCCACAGCTTTGTCTGACGCGACAGGTTGTCACGCGGTCTACGTGTTGTCCTTTTTCAAAATCTATATTTTATAATATTACCAAAATGAGATAAATTCCTCAAAATAACCATAACAAAATTTAACCAAAATGTTATCTCATACCTTGCATTTTCGTCCCAAAATATAATAACTTGTAACTGCCTCAACCCCAATGATCATATAATACCAAATGGTTATTTATAACTATATCCGCAAGATAAAAGATAATTCTTCCTCAAATATCATTTTCACATGATAAATTGCAGGGTTACACATACGAGAGAAAATTATTCCAAAGTAATCCCATCAATAAGGAGCACTAACACTTTTAAACATTTTCTCATCCATTTATTTCCACAAAGGTTCATCATCATATGTTCGTCGGGTTCCCACATTGCCTCTTCCATCTTATGATTTCTCCATAGAACGTTTACCAGACGAGTCATCCTGTTTCTCAACACTTGACCAGTGGTATGAAGAATTCTGATAGTCTCTTCACTATAAGATAGATTGGGGTCTAGTTCTAATTCTTCATAGGTGAGTACATGCGTTGGTCCTGGCATGTATTTTGTCACTAGTGATATGTGGAACACATCATGAACTCCACAGAGACTAGGCGGAATTGACTTTTTCTAGAATGTGTTCATGTATCAGAATGGTACCTCAAGAATTTTTCAAAATCATATACTTCCTTTACCCAAAAACTCCTCATCCATCTTGGATTATTTCGATGGAAGCATAGATGCATCATAAAAAATATGTATTTCTTATATATAATTTTGAGACATCATCTTTAACATGTTTATTTAGAAAAATTCTTACTGATTCATCTTCAAATATTTCAAAATAAGGCTTTTGTAAATCAGTTTCCATATGTCCCAAAATACATAAATATATAATTTGATACGTATAGGCTGCTTGAAGGTCTCCCTCTTCTGCAGCATCTAGAAAATCATTTAGTTCATCGTAATTTTGAGATAAAGTGAAGAATTTGATAATACCATAATGGTATCTCCCACGCTTAGCATGGTAAGAAAGTTGAGAGTGTAATATTATCCCATAGTAGGTACTTGATCCTTGAAATAATAGTGCAATGCGAGAGGTAATGGATGCCTCATAAAGTTGTTTTCATGTATCTTGGACATTTGAAAAAGTTTCAAAATCATCAGTGCATGACTTCTGGATAATAATTGTAAGTAGTTCTTCGGGAAGAGAGAGAAGAGGTGTTCGTGATCTTTCTCCTACCATGTGTTAACTAACAAAAAGAAAATACAATTAGGTTTTTTGAATACTTATCTAATAATACTGTTAAAAAATTAGACATAATAGGATATTCTTGTAATTGAACATTATATCCTAACTTGGGGTACCCTATGTTAAAATCTAGGTTATCCACTATCTATTTCCCAACATATATTCTTAGGGGCTTTTTTTTATTCCCTTTATAATGGTTCATATTAATCTTGTGAATTTACCAAAGCATATCTCCTATGAGTGTTGTAACCAAGAGTGCAGCAAAGCCCGTTGTCGTGCACCAGTTACCGTTCGAGTCTAGCTCAAAGTGGCGTTTTTGGGTTTTACCCCTACGTACATCTATACCATAGCAGCCTCTACTTGGTCGTATCCAGACAGGGATGTATTGCTTGTAAAACTCACAAAATATCTATAATAACAAAATTCTAGTATGTTCTTCTATACTAATCCTCAAAGTCTGTATTAGGGCTATGTGATCTAATTAGAGTTTATCTAAACCTAGCTTACAAGGTTTGTACTAAACTTTCTCTGATACCAACAGTAACGCCCCGACCCCAGTTACCCAAATTCGATGCATTATTACATAACATTGACATGATCACAAAGGATCAAGTCTCGAAAGACTGATTAGTTTACTAATCTTGGAAACATTAGATATATTTATAAGTCTTACTTTACATCATAAGGTAAAAAAACTACAACAACATCTTGTATTTGTATCCCCTCATACTATCCATGCAGGTCATTCATAAATTACTTCTTCACAATCCTGGGAAAAATAAAACATTGAAAGGGGTGAGCTCAAATTCTTATTAAGGATAACAATATAGCAGAAGCTTTCATAGATAAGAATAAACATTTAAGGCAACGTATAACTAAAACAAAAGGCATTTAAAATTTGAACTTCATCCTAATATGGTATAAATAAAATGAAATAATTCCATATACTTCTTCACATGGATATTCTTATAGTTGAATAATCACATGAAATATCAATATCCACTTTCATAATGATGGAATTCATAATGCCAGAATATCATAACCACGTATCCAAGGCCTTGTGCCAAGACTAAAAATAATATTTTTTCAAGGCCTTGTGCCAAGACACTAGTTTGTCTCATTAGACCTACAGATGCAAAAAAAAAAAGATACTTACATTTAAAATTTCTCAAATATACTCCTGTATTTTTCTGAAAACATTATTCAAGATTCTAAAAACAAAATAACTAATTTTGAGAATGCTCAACTAATTACAGGCCATGATGGGTCCATGCCCAATCCCTTCCTGTCAACCACACTTGAGTTTTGGGTTTTCTGAAAGCATTTTTAAGCTTTCGTTAAATACATATACATTAGCACGCGTTTTTCATATATTTGAGAGAAATATCTCTTTTTTGAAATCATTAAAAAGTCACACATTTACAAAGGATGTAATTTAATAGATATTTTTTGAATCAAAGTGTCCCATACCACTTTGAAATTTTTGAAAAGAATTATCATTTCAAAACATTCATTTCCATATAAATAAATCCTTAAAATCCATTTTGAAAACATGTACATTAATTGGAACAATTTAGAAGAATAAATATTTAAAACATTTAAAATGATATTTTAGTTAGAGTTCCTAACCAAAATAAAGACACTTGAATACAAATAATTGAGGTAATGAAAACTTTATAATATCATGAGAATAAAGGGAATCATGATATACTATGTCAAATTACATTATATACACCATATAAAAGTGATTTGGTGTATAATAATAAAGGATTCTCAATGGAATGTAGATTGAGATGAAATCTCTCATAAAGGCGATATCCTTATGTTAAGGATAAATAAACGACATAATTATGTGTGAAAAATATAAATACACTAAATATGATGGTATATTTAGTGTAAGTCAATCATAATACATTCACATATATTCTTGTAAAAACAACAGCAATGAATTGGATATTTAACTCAACAAATGGGGATTGAGTTAAAATTACTCTTATCAAGTTCAAATCGATGACTTGGGCATTTATCAATGGAGTTATTATGTCTATAAAATGTATATCCATAGAAAGTTGAGTGGAAATTATGACATAATCAAATGAATAGTGATTCCACACAAAATCTTGGAGTAAAATAATCAATGAAGTATGCCTAAAGCTGAATGAGTGAAAATTGAAATTTCAAATTCCCTTATCGATTAGGTAACTTACGAAACATACACCCAGGAAAGAAGGATCATACAATGATGATGTAAATACCCATAAATTAAAGTATATTACACAATGAATACAATCAGGGGCAGTACACATACACCACATGCAATAAATAAGTGGTGAATAATGGAATTCTCACAAAATTAAGAGTGAGATAAGAAACCCATTACTTTGTACTTATTCCTTGGTCGATGGTAGGTTAAACTCATGTATAATGGTGAAATAATTTTTATTGAATTATAAAAGAGTCATTTACATTAAAATGATATCATATATGATCTTTTAACATTGATTTGTTAATAATATCATAGTATTATCGTCGTTTCGGGTGTTAACGGATTTGTTTTCCTTTATATTATTTGTTATGAAAGCCGTATTTTTTATGGATGGGATGTATCTTATTCATATAAAAAATGATATAATGTCTCTAAAAATTATTTTTATTCATCAAATGAAATTTATTCTTGAATGGATGTGATGGGGAATGAATCTCATTGCGTTCGTGGAGATGGTAATCCGTACATACGCACGAGCGACAATATCATTATTTTGATATTAAAATAATATATAATTGGATGGTATATCATATATACAGAATCATTATCATGTTATATTTATTATTTATTTTAATTAAACATCATTATTGTGCCAATCTAAATAATAATATATTGAATAACAATTACACCAGGACGTGGAGACGGTAGGCCATACAAACGCACGTATGGTGACATGTCATTCAAAGGATGGATAGAATACTGAATATGTTTGTACCATATTTATAATAACATATCATAATATATAATATACTGGAGTTATTATTTTAGAATGGAAAAAGTAAATAAGGAAGAAGTGGAAGAAGAAAGGAACTTGAAAGAGGGTGGTGAAATCATTACCTCTTCTTCGGGTTCTTTCTTTTGATTTGATCAAAAGGGCTACATAGGATGTCTTTATGATCAAAATAAGTCCACTGGGTTGAAGTGAGGGAAGTTGAGAGAATATTTGGGCCGGTTTTGGCTGAGGCAAAAGGCTTTGAAGGTGTGAATAATTGGTTAGAAGTGGTGTCCTTTTATAAGGGGGGAAGGGGCTCTTTAGAAAAAACTTAAAGTATTATTTTATAATAAATTCATATTCTGTTTTTAATGGCTCCAAATTGGATTATTCCAAGTCTAAGGTGAGGATAGTTTGAAAATAACTCATCCAATATAATTAATACAGGTTTGGGTCAATATATTCACCTTATGTTTTAGTTTTAACTCTTTGTTAATTAGTTTAACATTTACCATGTCACTTTGTATTTTTATATTATATAGTTAATAAACATACTATATACATCCAAGAGACCCCCAAGTGGTCCATTAATGATACACCTATAATTATATAAGTCTCTTTTCCAATCCTTATATTTTTAGGAATTTAATATCAATTAATAATATAATATTTGTTTTAAAAACTCTTATATGTGAATTTTGACACTATTCAATAATTGATTTTTGTTAAAGTCTTAAGAACTTTATTAATTCGAACCAAATTCATTTAAGCAATCCCATTATATCATATTAAGCAATAAAATTAATAGATGTCATCAAAACCTTCAAATTATATTAATTTTAACATTTATAATACTAATTATTTGATTCTTTCATTAATAAGGAAAATACTGCATCATTATTGTGTCATAAATACTATTAATTATTAAATGTCTAAAAATTATAAATAAAATAAATTTATTTAGGAAATATTTTTAGATTTATAATGAATATTTATACATTAAAATCCAACATATATTACCCTATGTAAAAATTGTTTTTCTAAAAGATATATGCTTATGTCATTTTTGTATTTATTTTAACTTAATTAATGTAAAGTGTCATTATCACTTACAAGTGGCTCCATGGGGTCCCCAAATCGACCAAAATATGCCCATGGTCGGACATGTATCAACCAATAAGGTTATGACACGTTTTAGGGAAATTTATTATTATTATAATATTATTGTTTTACCCTTATTTACCGGATTTACCCTTTAACCATGGTAAATAAAATATTTACCGAAGTAATTATTCAAAATGTCTAAAAATAAAAGTTACCTATTTAAAATATTTGTACATCCTGATTCCAAATATGAAATCCATTTTTCCAAATTCAAAATACATAAGTGGAAGAAATTAAATTAAAATTAATTCCCGTTGTTAAAACAAAAAGCGTGTTTTTAAGAGATAATAACTCTCAAAAGATTGACACTTCTTCATGTCTGGTTTAATTGTCAAATTATGTCCAATGACCAAAATTTTATTAAATGGTAAAAAATTATTATAAATATACTTTAAAACCACTCAAATTCATATTTTATCACTATTAATTATTTCTATTAAAAAAGTTGTTTTTAATTAAAATTTAGTAATTTTCACTATTCATCAAAATATAAATGTTATCCGAAAAGTTCAAAAATTTTACCGTAGGCTAATTTCGATATTCCGAATCCAAAAATGAAGTTCATTTTGAACGAAAAAATTTATAAAATTTCAAAAATCGGTTATTATTATTCATAAAGGCTAGTTTTCTTAGTTGTGGTGTGTGTTAGAACATGAAGTTGTGTACGACACACGCTACTGTATTATTCAGTGACAAGAATACCGTGGAATCTTGGGGTGTTACAATGATGCTCACTTTCATTCAGATCCACATTCACCACATACTTTACCCTTAGCTGCATCAAACATTAACAAGTCTTCTTACACCAAATGGTGTATGTAGGGTGAGATCAATTTCCCAGTAGGATTCCACCCAAAAAGTATTCCAAGCATTAGTTTTAAGAGTGAAAATTATCATTTTCATGCTTAGATAAAAGAGAATAATGTTCTTTACCAATTTAATTTAATTAAATTTTAATGGAATAACTTCTAAAGTTATATGTTTTTAAATATAACTCTTTTTTTCTTTTCATGTATCTTAAGATACATAATATATTCCATCGGTTAGTGCTTAATGGCCAATGAGAACCTAACACATAGAGGCTATATGGGTTTCAACAATCCATAGGGACCCTAGAACCTCTCGTCGTGGTGTTACGTGGTATAGAAATGACAAAAATATATGGTCTAGTGAATGATCCATTATTAAAGTGAATCATCTTTTATTATTGTGTTATCCATTCACCAATACTTTTGATTCCATTAAGTGAATCCATGTTTTATGAACTTTTGAATAACTAGAATGCTAGTCCCATTCCTCCCTTATAGCTTCCAAGGCATCTTGTTGATTCCTCATACAAGTTTCACACAAAAAACATGTTTCCACATTTAAATTTTTTAATCCAAAAAAGGACCAACACACACAAAATTCACCATTTCACACAAAAAGACACAGTCAAAATTCAATGCACACCTAATAATTTTTAAAATTTAGTTCACACCTCATACAAAATTTTTAAAAAGTATTCACTCAATATATAAATCATTTCAATGCACATAATAATGCTACTCTTCAACAATTTACAAATTTAGAATAAAAATTAATTTTAAAAAAAAATCACAATAAAAATCATTATAAACTACATTCTCAGCAAAATTATAACTTATAAAACATGCTAGAAAACTCATTCAAAATAAATAAATTCAACATGAAACGTTTAATCATGCAACCCCCTCTTGTTTCAGATAAAACTCCCATAATTTAGTGTGTAAATACACCTCCACCTCATCCACACCCTGAGAATGCAAGATCAAACCCAAAATCACGATATTGACCAATAAATTTCAATGGAGAACCCAAAAAATTGCATGCATGGGTCTGGAGAGGTTGAAAACACAAATAGTTGGTAAAACCCTTGATTAGAGAAGATGATGAGAGGAGGAAACACTAACTAGAAGATTTGAGGAGGATCCACACAAAATTTGGCACAAAATATAAGTCCCAAGGAAGTTTTAAATAAGGAGAGGTGTGCTTAGGGTGAACGATCTCATGTGGGGTTCCAAAATGGGTTTAAAAAGGGTTAAAACCACAATGAGATTGAGAAGGAGGAAATTTTTAATGTGTTGAGTGGTCCACACGGTTTGGGAAATCGTGTTGTAACCATACTGACCATTCTTTCGGTACAAAATAACTCTCATGGTTACCTAGTACATTGATCATGGTCATACAAAATCCATGTGATTGGTACACTCTCCTACCACACAGTTTTCTTGAGCTTGCACACAGTTTCTACTAACCGTCTACAAACCATGCAGAGTTCTCTTTCCTCCCCCAAAATACCATTATCTTCCATAATTTCAAGTGGAAACCATAGAAAAAATATAGAGAAAAATAACATATAAAAATACCTAAAAAATAGATCATGAATGTGACAATTCTCCACTCAATGGAAACATTTAGTCATTGTAAAGTCAACTCGAAACATGATCAAAATAAAATGGGTAAACATGATCTTACAAAACATTTCATTTCCATGTTTCATGTGTATTGTTTACATTATGTCAAAGGACAAAGACCAATGTAATATATTTCCCATGAATCACCATATATTGGGAGTACATTATCCCCATTAGTCATTCAAACCCTAACAAGTATGTATCTAACTCCAATCCGTCCCTATTTAGTACATAATATGAGTCTGGGTTATACTGCATCTGTTGAGTGACATGAAATACATAATTAATCGACATCAAATGAAAGGGAAATTCCATCCTATATGGAACCATTATAATCCACATAGATATTAACAAATTTATGACATACCTCAGCATCATCTATTCATTCTTTCCCAAGAAACGATGACCCGGATGGGGTGCTACCATCAAAGACACTCGTTCACCCCTGGAAAACCCTAGATACTGATTCCTTTGATTGTTATAATAATTTTGGTGACTCTTAGATATAAAAAACTACTTCATTATCATCTTGACCTTTTAAGATGTCTCTTACAAAAGGCTCAATCCTTGAACTGAGGTCTCACCTAAATCATCACAACATAATAGAGGCCGAAAAACCAGACCATAAAGTTACTCAAAGAGAGGAATTCAAATAGAGGATTGGTAGCATATATTATAAAAAAATTCTACCAATACTAAGTGGATATCCCATAAACCTATGAAATCCAACACATAAGCATAGGGAATTTATTGTAGGATCTAATTCATTCACTCGGTTTGGCTATTTGATTGGGGGTAGAATGTCATAATCATTTTAATATGTGATCTGAATGACCTTTGATGGACATCCCAAAACTAATAGGTTATGTTGGGTCCCTTTTAAAAAACAACTGTAGATGACACACCATAAATCCTAACCTCTTCTTGAACATATAACCATCCCATCTCATACATCTATCCATATCTAAGATTTAAATGATATAATATTATTTTGTCGAGAAATAAATCACTACCCAAATAATGCTCCTTCGTCGATTTGTATGAGGTATGCTGAAAAAAATGTCCATTGAAACCTCCTCACAATTCTAGTAAGGAATGGGTATTGGATGAAGAAACCAAGAGGGCCTTTAATTCTCAACATTCACCTTCTAACATGTATATCATCTTATGATGAAGTATTCAATGTCCTGTCTCATGTGGGGCCACTAAAATTGTTGAAAAATATCCCAAAACATATGTGTAGTACTAGGGTTAATATCCCATTGAGACTAGTTTCTATCTTATATAACCACATTCCACATAGCTACCGATTCCACAAACTATCCCTTGAAATTCTGAATTCCCCTAGTGAAAATGACTAGTTAGATGACATATCCCCATCATGAAGGAACTACATATATAGATGGCATAGCTTTTCTCCAGGCTTCATGTGTTGTACCAGCTCTAGAAGAGATAAAACCAAATGCACACTTGATTGAAATGAACATTCAGTGTGCTCCTTGGACTCCACATGCATTTGGAAAAAATCCCCATCTGAGTCCACTCAACATTCTAATTTATCCACAATTGAAATGACACTTACTTTATTAAGGAATCAGCTACCACATTACCCTTTCAAATCCATACCCCTATAGATATCTATCTAGTGATGCTCCATAAAATTGACAATCTTAGGTGAGATTATTTTGGCCAAGAGGTTATGATAATAATAGGAAAAAAACTACTCCCCAAAGAGGAAGTGATGCCATGACTTAAAAGCATACATCTGCACTGCTAACTCCAAGTCATGGGTTGGGTAATTCTTTTCATGTGGTCGGAGTTGGTGATATCCATACACCACCACATAATCATCCTATATATTCTCACACCTGAGACCCATACATGAAGTGTTGCAATATACCGCATATCCCTTTACTTATTCATGGCCCAAAAACATCACTCCCATGATCTAGAAATTCATTTGTGAGATCTTATCATAATGTCGGTGATCCTCCATGGTGGCCAGCACAACCCTCAAATGAAACTCATGCTCCTATTCAGACTTATAGCAGACTGGGATGTCATCCACAAATATTGTGATGAAGGATTCAAGATACTAGAAAATCACTTTGTTAATGATCACCACAATGACCACTTCAATGTTCACCATTCCAAAGGGCATCAATAGGTACTCAATGTGGCCATATCAACTTTAGAATGTAGTCTTCGAGATATCCACCGCTTTCATTTTAACTTCTTGGTAAACCAAGAAAAATTAAAACCTATAAAACAAATTTTCCACTTTTATCTAGTCAAATAAATTTCCAATCTGGTTAAAGTGGTATTTCTTATTGATGGTTAAACTATTAATCATTTGGTAGTTGATGCACAACCCGAGAGATCTATATGTCTTCATTGAGAACAAAATTGGAGTGACCCAAGGAGAGACACTCAGGTGAATGCAAAATTTAGATTCAAAACCTTCCATCTATATCATTAATTACCAAAATTTGGTGGGGGCTATACAATATGATGGAAGAGATATCAGCTATCGTCCAAGAACTAAATCTATGGAGGACTCCCCAACCCGCTCAGGGGGAAAGCCTAAAAAGTTATCTTGGAATACCTCTGGAAACACTAACACTATACAAGGTTGTGAATCCTTAAGAGAATAACCATCATCCTCGAGCATGAGAGATGATAAATGAAAAGTGAATTTGTCCAACTTCGGGAGAAGATCTCCCACATGAATAGACGAAGGAACCCATTCTATGTGGAAAACCTGAGGAGTTCCATCAGCTTCCATGAAACCAACTCACCACTGACAGCAATCAATGTGTTCTTGGAAACACACACACATACAATCCATGTTAAGGATCACATAAAACATGTGAATATACTGTACCATGAAATCCTTATCCATTTCCACCCCTGTCATGGAAAGAACACATGATGGACACCTAAGGCCTTGATCCTACCTCTTTCCCAATGGAGTCACCAATTCCACTGTAAATGATAAAATCTAGGTCAGAGGATTCAATAGTTTCACAAGATGAGAAGATATAAAATATATAGATTCACCAATGTAAAAAACAATTGTTCCTATAGAGGATTCAATCATCTTGTTACCTCAAATAGTTGAGGGCCCTACATCATGTCCCACTTGTGCCCACACCATTGCATGAAGGTGTCTGGTATCACTATGGACTTGACCACATACACTGGACTATGACTCTTCTCTGAGCTCACTCTGACCTATTGAAGATCCAGTTCTATCACCTTAACCTCTAAACAAATACCCCTCCATCCATGATGGTTCTGATTGAGCTGAAACTCTTCCAGAATCCACCGAACATTCACTTACATGATACGAGAGTATAACACAATATAATCACTGAATATTCTGGAACCCTCTACACTGATGATAGGTTTTGGGTGGGGATGTACAAAAAGATAGGATGCGCACCACATTCCAGTACTGGTGTAAAAATTCATCCAGCATTAGAAGACTTATAAGAATGATTCTTGGAAGTTTTCCATGAGCTTTTTCCTCCCTTATACCCTTCCTCTCATGCTATCATTTCATTTTTGAGGAACTACCTCCCTTAATTTCTGACATAGGCCTAGAGCCACATCACATGATTTTTTGGTCGATCTCTACCATTGAAGTCCATTAAATAAATTTTACATAATTATTTAGTAAAAAAAGAATAATTTAGAATACATCTCACACCAAATGTCTTTTACGATCTTTTGTGCCTTCATTTGTTCATTAGAAACTGTCTATGGATCATACTTTACCAGATCAGTAAAACGTTTGTCATTCTCCATCACTGTCTAATCCACATGGACAAGTTCCTTGAACTCCCATGACCTAGAATATTTCATGACCTTAGGGTAGTGTTGATCAATGGAGACTACATCGATATTTTTTAATGTCATTTGATCATGCTTCCCAACCTAAACAATTGACTCCCACTACATACGACTAGGAACCTCTAGTGGAAAGGAAGTTCACCTCACCCTAACCTCTTCAAGGTTATCATGGAACTAAATCATGTGCTCAGCCATTTCGAGCCATTCAACCACTTCTTGAGGTTTTGAGCTACTTTGGAATGTATGATGCTTATTCTTCAAGAATTCATGGGCCTTATCCTTTTGTGATCTAGGCATGGCTTCATTAATAGTGTAAGAGAAGGACCATCTCCATGTCCTGTAGCCTAAACAACTTGAACATCCACTTTTACCAGCCTCTGTTCAAATGGTAAGGGATAACTCTCTTTGTATCCTTCCTTTGATTATGATGGAACTTTCCTGGGACATATGTTTCAATAATAAGTGAAATACCATCATAAAATAATCAACCCATCATGTTAGTAAAAATTATAGTAGCATAATATAAAAAATATTTCAAATTTCCCAAGACTACAAAATGACTAAACCACATAACCCCCACATAGTATACACGTGTAGTCTGCAGCCTACATGTCCCACATAGATGAGAAGCAAAACCAACATCCCAACATCCCCTGGTGACTCGAGGACTTTCAAAATGTGTTTTTTCTAGGCACCCTACTCCCAACTAGAACACTGAGTCATGACCATCCCAACACTTTTCTATACATACTCAACCAAAATTACAAGAACCAAACAGTTAAAATGTCCTATGAAACCATTTAGTCATGAACCATGCTAGGTAGCCATCTTGCACAGTTCTAGACAGAGTCTATCGCAATGCCTTAGAGGTGTTCCTGATCTCCATGGGGTAGAAAAAGATCCTTAGTATCCAAACAAGAAAGCGGAAATAATTTTACCCAACGATAAAATAACAACACAAGTAATAATATAAATATAAACATAACTGGAAGACATAACCAAAAATCCACTTACATGTTATCAAATTTAAATTTACATGTTTTATACACAATCCAAAAAACTTTCTACTACAGAAAACAACAAAAAACCCAAGAGAAAAAACCACCATATGAAAGGGGGGTATCTCCCTCATGTCCTCTCAACAGTACCTCCTAAGGTGCTCACTTCCATCCCGATCAACATTCACAAAATACTTAACCCATACATGTTACAAACATAACAATGTATTATTACTAACAAATGTGTAAGAAATGTGTTAGAGATTTCCTAGTAGGATGCCACTGGAAATAGACTCATCTCCCTAAAGGTTAGAATAAAAAATCATTTAACGTTAGATAAAATAAATGAAATTTATTGATAAATTTAAAGAAAATATATTTTAAATGAATTAATTTTAAATAAATCTTAATTCATCTACAATAAAAATTTTTTTTCTATTATCTCATGTTCCACACCAGCTACTGATGGTGAGTGAATAATGTCCAATGATAACCTAATATGGGAGAGGCCCAATTGGTGTTAGCCAGCTATCAGTACCATATAACATCACATTTTGGTGTATGGTGGTATAGGAACCACAATATTGAGTGTTCGCATGAAATAACCACTAGGGGGGAAAATATCCAATATTATAGTGGTCTCCATTCATTAATATCTATAGTTAGTGTTGTCAACATCAATACTTCTAATAGAAATTAGGTCGTATCCAATTCTGAATCACTAGAATTCTAGGATTTTCCCTCCCACCAAGCAACTCAGACATCCCATTGACAACTCATTCATGTTTCAAACGAAACATATGATTCCACATTTACATTTCACAATCCAACCATGTACCAACAAACACGAATGTCACAATTACACACAAAAATCCTCTTTGACAACTCTATTCACACCAAACACTTTCAATGATATTGATCTCAACTCATACCCAATTGTTTAAAATATTTACTCAATTTAAAATTTAATTTCCAATGCACATCTACATGACACACATCATGAATTTACCAATTAGTCATATAATCCCAATTTGAAAATCAATTGCATGACCAAACTCTTTAATGACTAATAATATCACCTCATTTATAACTTATAAAACATTCTAAGAAACACAAGAAAGAAAAATGCATTGATAAAGAAATGATCAATCATGGAACTGCAAACCGTTTGTGGCGAAACCCCCAAAAATAAAGGGAATTACTCCACCTTCAGCTCATTCATACCATGAAGATGCAGGACTGGACCCCAATCTACGAAATTGATTGATAAATGTCAAGGGAGAACCCTAAAATCACAACCCTAGGTCTGGAGAATATGAAACTCCAAATTTAAGGGATGTAACCACATATTGGAGAAGGAGATGAGAGGATGAGACTCATACATGAAGATTCAAGGATGATCCACATGAAATTTAACACAGAATTTGAATCCCAAGGGATGTGGGAAGATTTAGTGGTGAACCTAAGGTCAGGGAACCCGAGTGGGGTGCCAAAAATGGGAAAAAGGGGTCAACCCTACATGGAGAGATAATGAGAGGAAAAGTTTAAATTGTTGTTCGGTTTGCACAGTTAGTCTGCATGGATTGGGAAACTGTGTGTTACTATGCAAACCTTTTTGTCCAAACACAAGAACTCACATGGTTACCCGGGATATAGAACACAACTATGTAAAAGATGTACATTAGGTACTATCTCCCACTATATGGTTTTCTTGTCCTGTGAATGGGCACTAATAATATTGTGAAAACTATGTGTATTACTCTTTCCTCCCTAAAAAATCCACTAACTTTCATAATTTCAAACGATAACCCAAGGAAATATATATATCAAAACAAATTAGAAATATTACAGAAAAATATATCATGAATGTGAAATTAGGGAACCACATACAATCCCCTTTGGTCACACTAAGGAATCATTGATATCCCAGAAAAGTCACAATAGGTTGAGGACCTTTATAATAATTCTTTCCTCATGACTCTTCGGTTATACTGAACACATGAACCGCCCTCAAGTCTCTACATGGTATATTAACCCATGTGACCATGTCCCAGTTAGTGATGTAACACTCTCCCCAAAATTATATCAATGATCCCTGTAACACCCTAAGATTTTTTGAGAATCATTATTTTAATTGTTTTTCTATTTTATGCTACACCAATATTATCCTGGGCTATAGACAAAACAATATTAGCTAGAAGTTTACGCAACACTATTCTTAACTAGTGATACATTAAATTTCATGTTATTTTGATAGAATTACTTTGACACAACATTGAGTATGCATTTTTTTAAATGTATAAAATAACATTGTTTTCATTATGTTATAAAAAACACCAAAGGAAGCTGGCACTAAGAGTAACATTGACTTGTCTTTCATTACATGTAATTGCGACCTTCCTCGATAACTTGCGTTGTAAACAATACCCAGTTTCACTAATCAATGTTATATTATTAAAATATTATTTAATGGGATATAAAATAGCCATTATAAATATTAATAACCACATATTAAATTTTATTGAATAAAAATTAATCTTAAATATTTTCTAGAAAAGTATATAAGAACAAAATCATCTTTCCAATAAAATAAATATTTTTAAATAAATGCAGTTTTACCACTTTTTTATGGTGAACCCTTTTTAAATTTATTTTTTTGACACCATTATATGTTTTATATGAAAAAATAAACATCTTCATTAAAATAGAGACATCAAAATTTAATTTCAAATAATTTTGGATATTTTTTTGATAACTATATTATTTTGATAAATAATAAAAATATTATAAATTACAATTTAAAACAAATTCATCCATAGATATAAATTGAATGGTTAAATCATATTCTTTAATTGTTTTAATGTATAAATAGAATATTATTTTTATCTTTTAATCCAATTTTCATAAATGGATTTAATTTCTCATTCAAATTGTACTTAAATACATGCCAATCAATGTACAGTTATTACTTATTTAAAAACACGATTTTTGTTTTTTACCACATGAATTAATTTTATATTAATTACCATAAGTTATGTGTTTTGATCTCATAAAAATGAATTCTATATTTGGAATCATAAGATTCAAAAATTTTAAATATATATCTTTTATTTTTAGACATTATGAATAGTAACTTCAGTAACAATTGTATTTTCTATGGTTAAACAGGAAATCTAGTAAATAATGGTGAAAAGAAATATTATAATAATTCTAAAGTACACTAACACATGTACTATTCTTATTGGATGAGATATTTCCATCCACGTGTATCCTTGGGATGATTTTGGTACCCTATATATTCACATGGATGTGAAAAGGATATTTTATAAGAATTAATTTAATGTAATGGTAATTATAACATACACATATATGTTTTACTGAATAGATTTTAATATAGTGTAATATAACCAATATTTATGTCTATAAATAGTAATTAAAAAGATAAAACTATTTCCTATATTCTGGTATTTATTTATTATTTTTTTCATTAGTTAAATATATTTATTTATGACACATTATTTATCTAGGGATTACCTCATTAATGAATGATTCGTATAAATGAAATTATAAATATTAAAATAAATTTAATATTAACATTTTGATACCATACAAAAAATTTATTTATGACATTGACATATTAGGGATTCGTTAATTACTTTTTTTGATGTATTAAACTATTTATTAATTTATAATATAAATTAATAAATAGTGTCAAAATTAACATAAATGTGTTTTAAAAATCAATACTATTTTATTAAATGACATAAATATCCAAAAAAATCTAACAATATAAAGAATAAATTTGAAAATTATAAAAATGTAATTAATGATCCAATTTATTTTTACATGGTATTTTATAGTAATCTTATTAACCATGTAATATAAAAATACTCGAGGACATGGTAAGAGTAAACTTATATTACAAAGGGTTAATTATAAATGATAAGGTTATCATTACGACCTAAAAATGTCTGGAAAAAAAATTTAGGGAGGATATTGACCCATTATCATATTATCCTCGATATAAATTAATGTGGAGCTATTAAAAATCTAAATTAATTTTATAATAAAATAATATTTCATGATTTTTTCTTAAGTACCCCTCACATCTCTTATAAAAGGGCTCCTCTTTTTATATTAAACTCACATCTATAAAGCCCTTTGGATCAGTCTAACCCTACCAATTTCTTCTCACAACATCCCTAATATCATCTTATGGGAATACATTTGTAGAGATATCCATCCTATGGAGCCCTTTCATTCAATTAAATTGGAAACACTTGAAGAAGAGGTAACTGTTTTATCCCTTTTTCAATGTTTTTTCTTCTAATTATCATTTTTATATTGTTTCCATTACTAATTAATAAATCTAGTATAATCCATAAATTTAAATGTTAATATAATCATGATTCAATTATATTCCGAATTTTATCCATCCTATGAATAATAATCTCACCATGTCTGTGTACGTACTACTTACCGTCTCCACGCTATGGTGTAATTTTTTATTCCACATTACATTATTTGGATGAGTATAATGATTATTATAATAGAAAAAAAATAATGAATATTAAATTATTATTATTTTTTATAATTAATATAACATTCGTTTTCATTTCATTTATTCATTAAATTAATGATATAGTTGCTCATTCGTACGTATGACCTAACGTCTAAATTATGCGATGAGATTCTTTCTCTACTTTAACCATCCAAGAATGATTATAATATGTATATATATTTATATTATTCATAAATATAAAATATATGACATAATAAGTATACTGTAATGATATATATATATATATGTGTGTGTGTGTGCATATATTTCATTCACTTACTTCCATTCAATACAACTACAAAACAGAAACAGCATTCATGCGTACGTACGACCAACCGTCTCCAAGAAAAGTGTATTCCATTTTTTATAAATATATATTATATATTTATATAATGAATATATATTATATATAAATTATATTATAAATTATTTATGAAATTAAATCATGATCTATGTAATATGATTAAGAATAATAATTCAAAACATTTACAATAAACAAAGTGATATTACCCGAAATGTTGAATTAACATGGAATTGTTAACAACCGGGTAATATAAATTCATAAAAAATAATATATGATGACATAAATATTATAATGGTTTCTATATAAGATAATAATTTTTTTCAAAACATTATACAATTTTTTTGAACTCGTACGGCAGGTATGAGACCAAAGGTAAGGGATTCTTTAATTTCACTTTTAATTTATTGGGACATATGCTTTCTACACCATCTAATTATTTTGTGAGGTGTTTATGTTACCCATGAATGTTTTTATTTTTATTATTATGAAGGTTATGATATTTTAATATGAATAAACATTACTTTATTTTATGATCCATACGATTCAACTGATTACAAATTGTTAAGGGTTAATTTTTTAGTCTCATTATTATCTGAGATTATTTATTCGTATGTATTTACTGGGGAATATATATCATCCAAGTCCATTTTTTTTAAAAAATTATTTCATAATATGTTTATAAATTTCATATGTATATCTAATGATATTTTTACCAATTTTTTAATGTTACTACATAGATTGGATGGAATCATTATTTCGTTTGCCATACGGGTTACTTTTTCACTTCTTTGACAAAAGTACGAGGGGATTGTTTTTTTAACTTATACAGCATGAATGCATTTTTACATATTCATAACACCTTATTTAAAAGAATATTCATCCATTAATTTTGAATTTTATTTTAAAAAAAAATTGTTTTTTATTAAAATTGAGTGGGATTTTGATAAAAGAAAATATTTTTACAGGAAAAGGACATTTTCCTCACGAATTAAATACAATTACTTTATCAATATTATTTTCCATATATGATGGCACATAGTTATGTTTTTATCCCAATTATTAATTTATTTCATTGTTTTTCTGATGTAATTAGTTTTATGAAATAAATTTACCTTTTATAGATTATGTTATGGTGAAATGAAGTTTAAGAACACCATTTTATTTCATGGTTTATGATATATTGAATGTTTTTTATGTTTTTTGGCACATGTAATAATGATTTAATTATATTATGGGTGGGTCCTATATATCCCTCCACTGTATTGGGAAAAGATTTATATCTCATGAGATAGACATGACTGGAATAGAATGTAAATCTGATTCAGTAAAACAGGGTTCGAACGACATGTAAATCTGGTTCAGTGACACATGGAAGGAACTACAAATAAACCCAGTTCAGAAATTTAATTTTTCCACTATGAAGGTCTTCATCTCATTTCCATAGATAAAAAAGAAACCATATTACATCCTTATAAGTTTTCCATATTTACATGTTTTCTACCAATGTTATTCTATCAATTTTAATGTTCCTTTATGATCCAAGCCTTACATACTACCAGGATTTATTTCATGACTCAAGTGTTTTATGTCAAAACATTATGTTATTGTTTTTACATTAAAATATTTATGGTATGTTTTATGATATCCTTGTTTACCCTTACTGAGCATTTGACCTCAAAATTTTTATTTTGTATTTTCCCCTATACATACAGATAGGTTTTAGGTAGTGAAAAATGGGATGATATTTACGAGATATTTTGATGATCTTTAACCATGTTCGAAGATTATGTTATAAGTCTCTGAAGACACTATAATAATATAGTCCATGGGAATATAATTTTGGTAATGTATTAATTATTCCATAAAAGAAATGTAATGTCCAGGTACGTCTAGCCTAGGTCATTATAGTTGGTATCAAGCCAAAGGTTTAGTTATCTTATGGAAACTAGGATGTGAAAACATTAGTCAGATCCCTATATATATTTATAATGTATGTCTAGGGATGTCATTAAGGTAAAGTCTAATGATAGGATAATGTCCAAGTATTATGGTAATGAACATGAATAATCTAGGATTAAAAGTAATATTTTAGAGATTGAATTTATTACCCCTTGATTATGTTGTTTTCCTTGTCTTATTTTTGAATCTCACACTATTTTTTTGGGTTTTAGAAAAATTATTGAAATATGAGGATTCTTGTTAATGGAGAATATGATGGACAAATGATTGATATAATTCATGATCAACCAAATTAAATGGCAGTTGTAAAGTGAAATTTCATTATTATTCCTAATCATTAATCTTATAATATGATTAATAATCTCAATAATGGTGAGTTTCTTAACCCATGTAATAAGAGAATTATGGAGTTTCAATGTGATCATAGAGTAAATAATGTTCAAGTTTCTTCATGTAAATCATGTGGGAAAGTTCATTAATGATATTTTTTCAAAGGAAATTGAAGAAGCTTTGGGTGTGTAAAATAAGGAAACAAGGACATTAATTTCCAATGAAAAGGTTTGGTTCACACAATGGACTATGATAATGGTATTTCTAAGACATCAATGACGGTTAAATGTTTTAATTTTTAAATATATGAGCATTATGAAAATTTATTCCCTAAGGGTAACTCTCATGTAGATAATAGACATGTTAGTATGGGTAGTATTTCTGTTTGTGTTGATGAAGACTCTATAAATGATATATGAGATGAAAGTTATTTTATGGTTAAATGGATGAAGCTTAGTCAATGGTTTAGGAAGACTGTGGAATAATTGAATGTTTATGAAAAATAATTTTTTATATGTAATTTTATTGTACTATAAAATAATCAATCCCTTAATGATTGATGCAATATTGGCTTTACTAGTGTATTTGAATGTATATGTAGAACGGTACCGATAACCCTAAAATTTATTTAGATATTTTTGGAAATCAAATATATGGGAATAATGATGGGATATAAAGATAATGAGATGTTCGATAGTATTAATGAGCTCATTATCTGATATAAGGAAAAAGTGATATCGTTGTTTGAGTATATCTAATTTTTGGTATTTTGGGTTGTGGAAAGAGTTTATTTTGACAAAATTCATGTTTTCACTAATGTTCTAAAGAATTTCATGTTATTATCATGTTTTAAGAGAATACATGATTTAGGATTTCAATTTTTTGGATTTGATGACCCAAAACTACATTATGATATATGAGATATAAATGTTATGTAAATTTAATTAACCTATTTATAATGTTACAATTTTTTTGTTTTTGAAAGCATTGTAATATTATCCATTTATGGATATGATAATCTATATTATAGTTAATTATTGTCTGATTAATGCAGTATCTTTCAATAGTTGGACATATAAATATTTTCTAAACAGTTCTAACATCATTTTTGAGATATATGTAATGGCATTTAATTTTATCCAGTGTTCTGCTAACACATTAAGAATGAAAAATTCATCATTATTTCATTAAATAAGATAAAAAGTGGATATTGTTTAAGAGATGACCAATGGTGATATTGTACTAAAATTAAGAAAGTATTTATCCACTTGAAAAAAATTCATTAAAATTTTGAAAAATGATATTGGAGAAAAATATATTATCCTAGTACCTTCTTATCCAATGAATCATATAATCCCTTATATCATCTCAGATTAATGAATATATGGTAGTTAACATTATTCAAACCTTATTCTCTATCCCTATCAATCACAAAATAATGGTTCTATTTAGCTTGTGTATCCATGTTTTCACATCCAACCTATGTTTTATTATCTATATAAATAATGATGAGTTACTTTGGGATACAGTTATGTTTCTAACCTTACTTTTTAAAATGATGTTTTACTATTCCTTTTTACGATGTGGGTTTCTTTGGAAGAATTATTCAAGTATTAAACCATTTATAACCCTGATGAATTTCTAGGGAGAAATTCATTTCAATGGGGGTAGAATGTAACAGCAAGAGAAATTATGAGATATATTATCTTATCTTCTTTAATGTATGTTATGCCACACTAAAATTATCTTTCCCTATATGAAGCAACTTATTAGCTTTCAGTATACGCAACATTGTTCCGGGCTCGTGTTAAAAAACATTTCACCTTCCTTTGATAGAATTAAATTCAAAAAACAATGAGTATATATTTATTTCAATGTATAATATAAATCTATTAGGATTATTTTATAAACAAAACAAATGTAGGTTTTTACTAAACATAACAAATTCATTTCTTACATTACACGCAAGAGTTACATTACTAGATAACATGCGTTTTACGCCACACCGAGTTTGACTAAAGAGAGATATATTATTAAAATATTATTTAATATGACATAAAAATGCAGTTATGAATATTATTAACCATATATTTAATTTTATAACATTAAAATTCATCATAAATATTTTCTAGAATATGATATAACAATAAAAACAATTTTTTGGAGAAAATAATTATTTTTTAAAATAATGTAGTTTTTACAACTATTTAAGGAGAACCATTTTTAAATGTAGTTTTCTAACACCCTTATATGCTATATATGAAAATATAAACCAATTATTTAGAATTGGAAAATAAAAAAATTGGATAAATATTATATATTTTTAGGATAACTATTATGTTTTGATGAATAATAAAAAATATGCTAAATTTAAATTGAAAACAACATTTTTGATCAAGAAATTCATATTGGTAAATAATACTAGTTTAGAATTTTTTGAATAAATGGAATATTTTTTTATAATTTAATCCAATTTTTGTTATTGTATGTAATTTCCCATTGAAAATGGACACTTTCACATATTAGTCTTTTGATAGTTATTATTTTTTAAAAACATGCTTTTGTAGTTGGACAACAGGAATTAATTTTAAATTAATTTCTACAACTTCTATGTTGTAAATTTGAAAAAATTGATTCTATATTTCAAATCAGAAGGATCAAATTGTTTAAATAGGAACAATTTATTTTTGGACATTATGAATATTAACTTCAGTAAATATATTATTTATCAAAGTTAAAGGTTAAATCTAGTAAATAAAGGTAAAAATAATATTATAATAATATTAAACTACCCAAAACATGACCTAATCCTTATTAGATGACATCATTCCATACATGGGCATCCTTGGGTAGATTTTGGGACACCATCGATTCAATAGGATGTGAAAATGACATTTTATAAAAATTAATTTAATGTAAAGATAATTATAACATAAATATATATCTTTTAATAAATAGATTATAATATAGGGTTATATAACTGATATTTATGTCTATAAATAGTAATTAGAAATCTAAAATAATTTCCTACATCATGATGTATTAATTATAATTTTTAGGAATTAGATAAATATATTTATTTATGACACATTAATGAGGTAGTGATTACCTCATTAATGAATGATTCATTTAAATGAATTTATAAATACTAAAAGATATCTTATTTGAAATTTATTATTCCATAAAAGAATTTTAAGATTGAAGATAACATATTAGGGATGATTTAATGACTTTGTATCTAAGAAATAATTTTTTTATTACTTTAAAAAAATAAATTATTTTATAGTGTCAGAATTGACATAAATGTGTTTTTAAAAAAATACTATTTTATTAAATGAAGTAAAAATAAAAAAAAATACCATGTTTAGAAAAATACATTTTATGGTGATAAAAAATTCATAAATCATCCATTATTGGTTCAATTTTCATTTTATAGTAATGATATTAACCATATAGTATAAAAATACAAGAGTACATTTTAAGAGTTCACTTTTTTTACACTGGCTAAAATCATAATGATGAGATTAATTATATGACCTAAACTTATCTAAAACCTATTTGTTGTGAGTTAATTGACCCATAAAAATCTTATCCTTAAAATAAATAAATTTTTATGCAACACCCCAATCTTCCACGGTATGTTTCACTTTGAAGAATGCAATAGCTTGCATTGTGCACAACTGCGAGATTCTAACACACCACGACCATTCAAACTAGCAATTGTGAATAGTAATACCCACCTATTGAAAATTTATATATTTTATTTTTCAAAAAGGACATCATTTTTGAATTTTGAATATTGAAATTATCTTTCATTGAATTTTTTATATTTTTCATAAAAAATTCAATTTTTGATGAATAGTGAAAAAACAACGTTTTTGGTAAAAACCGACATTTTATTTAAATAATTATTTATTTTATTTAATGTTATTTTAGGTAAAATAGATACATAAAGTGTGTATATGTATATATAATTTAAATATAATTCATTATAATCATTTTATAATAAGTTGAGATATATAAAAAAATTATTGAACTTTTTACATTCTTTTACCCATCTCCTAGAAGTATTTGAAAATTTGAATAAAACATAATTTTACTACTTCTATGAGTTGAATTTAAAAAATCATAGAGATAAGCTTAATATCAGTATGTAAAATTTGGTTCAATAAGATGAAAATAAAATTTGGTTAATAGTATCTTTTAACTTTTATTTACCACGGTTAAAAGTAAATAGGGTAATTAAGGGTAAAAATGAGATCATAATTACCCTATAACATGTCCTAATTCTATTGGATAAGTATAATTCGACCAAAAACAACCTTAGGAAAAAAAATATGATCATCTTTGGTACACTTGGAATAGATTAAAACGTTTATTATTATTTTATTTAAAAAGAGTTAAAAGCGTTAAATTCAATGATTAATAACTAAACCATTTTAAATATAGGGTTACCAACTATCTAAAATAGACTATAAATATTTATTAGAAATATAAAATTATTTCCTACACAATAGTACTTCATTTATAATTTTTAGACATTAAATAATTGAATTTATATATGACACAATGATGATGCAGTAATTACCTTATTAATGAAATATTAAAATAAGTTATATTATAAATATCCATCTAAATTTAAATTTTTACTTATGAGGAATTACACAAATTTTATAGGTTAATATTAAATTTTAGGGTTTTTTAAATAAATGTTATTCAAAGTGATAAAATTTTTATGGCTTTCATAAAAATAAAATACTAAATAGTGTTAATATTTTCATAATTGAGTTTTTTTTTTAAAAATATTATATTATTAATTGATAATATTCATAAAAATCTAAGGTTCAGACAATGGACATAGATAAGGTTATATATATTAATAATGAACCACATGGGGTTCTCTTGTCTTGTTATAGTATGTTTATTAACCATATAATATAAAAATACAAAGAGACATGATAAATGTCAAACTATTTAAATAAGAGTTAAATCTAAAAGATATGGTTATTATGATGACCAAAATCGGTCTCAAACCTATTGGTTGAGATTTTTTCGACCTATCCCCACTTTAGAATTTAAATAATTAATTTTGGGGCCATTGGAAACCGAAATTCATTTTATTATAGAACAATATTTCAAGTTATTCCTAAAGTGACCCTAACCTCTTTTATAAAAGGTGATTCCCCTTCTCTTAATTTCACACAACCAATGCATTTTGGATCATCCAAACCCTACCCCAAATGTCCTCCCAACATTACTACCTTCATTCTATAGTCCTTAATTTGTCCAGAAATCCATCCTATGGAGCCATTTTAATCAAATCATAAGGAAGAACCTGAAGAATAGGTAAATATTTCATAATCTCTTTCAGGTTCTTTTCTTCTTCAAAATCCTCTTTCTTTGTTGTTTCTATTCTAAAATAATAACTCTAGTATATTCTATATAAATTGATGTTTTTATAAAATTAGAACAACTATATTCATTATTCTATCCATCCTATAAATGAGAAAGTCACCATACGTGCTTACGTACAGATTACCATCTCCACGTCGTGGTGTAGTTTTTTTATTAAAACACATCATTATTTGGATGGAAATAATAATGAGTATTACTGATGTAAATAATAAATATAACATTTTAATGATTCTTTATATATTATATAACATACATTTACATACGATTTCACCATCAATATAATGATATCGTCGGTCGTGCGTATGTACGGATTACAGTCTCCACGAACGCGATGAGATTCATTCCCCATCATAACCATTCAAGAATAATTTTCATTTTATGATTAAAAATAATGTTTATGAACATAATAACATTCTGTATATGAATCATATACATCCTATCCATAACAAAGTGGCTTACATAACCAAGAATGTAACGGAAAATGAATCAGTTAACAACCAAAACGATGACACTACTAATAATTTATTAACAAAACAATATTATAATATCATATATGGAATAATATTATGTATATAGTACTTTTATAATGTAATATAAAAAATTAACTATTATACAGGTGGTAAACATACCATCGACTATGGAAAATTACAAGGTAAGGGTAAATTTCAAAATCCCTTTATTAACCAATGTTGTTTTTATGTAATATCTACTCGGACCTCTTTATCATTCACATCCTTGTTTTCATAAAAATATAATGCGAAATATTTTTACTATTTACTAAAATATGGGTTAAATTAATTTATACCATTATTTTACCATATATGTTTTGAAAGGAATCATTCCATTGTTTTCCAAACAAGGTATTTTATGACCTTTTCGACAAATTTGTGGTTAGAATGTCTTTTTATAACCTATATGGCTGGTGTGGCTACTTTTTTCCATTATTACATCATTGAATCTTCCCATGAATTCTTATAAGAGTATTTTTAAAATAAATGTTTTGTTTTATAATTTTATAAATTTTAAATGATTTCAAAATAGAAAGAGATATTTCTCTATTAAAGGTTTTAATTTCATCTATTTCAACATTCATTGATGGATTTTAAACTAGTTTTATGTTTATTTATTATGATACAAAAAATAAATTTTTTATTGAAGGTTTTGTGTTATTTTTGAATGTGGATTTGTAATTTTTACATCATTTATTATTTATGGATAATGTATTGACAATTCTTATGCCAGTTTTAATACATATGCTTATGTTATGTTTAAGCCTTTTCATTGGAGGAATTCATTGGACATAGTAAGTGAAGGGTTGAGCCCAATATAGCTCTTTGATGCATCTGTAGGTCTCATGAGAGAAAATAGTTTCTTGGCACATGGCATTGACAAAATCGTATTTTTAGTTTTGGCACAAGGCCTTGACTATGTGGTTTTGATGTCTGGAATTATGTATTCCATCATTATGATTATGGCTATTGATATAGCATGTGATTATTCGACTAATAGAATATCCATGAAAATAGTTAAATGGAATTACTTGAATTTATATTTTCCATATTTTTCTGATGTTTATGTTTAAAAGAATTTTGTTTTAGTCTAATAGATTTCCTTAAATATTTATGTTATTTCTTGAATGATTCTGCTATATTTTTATCCTCACTGATCATCATAAATTCACCCCTTTCTATGTTTTATTTATCCCAGGATGTGAAAAGTATTTTATGGTTGACCTGCTGGGATAGGATAAGGATATAAGTGTGTTCAAAAGGGGAAAAAATGTTGTTGATGTTTTAATTTCATGATCTAATGTAAAACATATGAATGTATCTAGTACTTCCAAGGATACTAAACTGATCAGTCATTTAGGACATGATTCCTTATATAATGCCAATATTATGTAATAATGCACCAACTCTAGGTAACTGGGGTCGGGGATTTACATTTGGTTTCAGAGGAAGTTTAATACAAACATCGGAAGCCAAAATTTGAATATCTCTTATTAGATAAAACTGCCCTAAGATAGAATTCGGGGATTAGGATAGAAGAACGTCATAGAATTTATGTACTTAAGATATTTTTTTGAATTTTTCAATTAATACATCAATATCTGGATACGAGAAGGTAGAGCCATCTCTTGAATAGATGTACCTAGGGATAAAACCCAAAAACACTACTTTGATCTAGACTCGAACGGGGACTGGTGCAAGAAAATGGGCCTAGTTGTACTCTTGGTTATGAGACTCCTAGGGGATATGCTTAGGATAATTACCTTTTTCTTTACAATCCATTATGAAGGGTTTATGATTATATACTTCCTAAAATAAATCATTTTTATGATTATGGAATATATCCCTAATATATTCAATTTTTGTTTAGTGTTCTATAAGTTTGTAATTTTTTATTGTGTTCCATAAACTAATCTAGTGTATGCCATTGTTTAGAAATGGTGTCTAGTGGAAGGAATGAAAGCTATATCAACAAACATATTCTTCGTGGAGATTACCCTCCTACTACAAATAAATATCGTGGAGAAGGTGATGCAACTGGTGCTGATTATCTTTTCACCATACTTGGATAACTCACTCAGGTTATGAATAATATCCTTGCTCGTATGGAGCTCCCTAATCTACCACACTGAGGATCAATGTTAGACCAATAGAGTATGAAGCAACCGCCAACATTCAATGGCAGTACAAATACATAAATAGCTGAGCAATGTATAAATTCCATAGAGAAAATATTAAATACTTTGAGGAGTAGTGGAAGGGAAAAAGTTGTCATGGCAGTTTATTGCCTCACGGGAGATGCAGATCAATGGTGGTCATTGATTCAAAACAGAAAGGAAGATCATGAAGTATCAAATATGGAATAGATGGGGTTAAAAGATATTTTCTTATAGAAATAAATTTCTCATGGCCATTGAACGGATATGGAAAGACTATTTCTTAGTCTGAGGAAAAAAGAGGATGAGAATGTCGTAAAATATGAAGCTAACTTTACAAGTCTATAAAGGAATGTTGTAGATTATATACATAACCCAAGGAGATGATTTGTCAATTCTTTGATGGGTTAAAAAAATTTCTCTAGTGAGCATTAGTCTCACAATATTTTTTATCCTCAGAAGATACTGTCCCATGTACTATCATGACAGAAAAATAATTCTCTATGTCCTAAGAAATTAAATAAATTCAGGAGAAGAAGAGATTTTTTGAGCACTCTAGAAATCGAAATAAGGGGAATTAGGGAAAGGATGAATATCCATCCTGCAGTTAATATGGGGAGAAATACCCTGATACTTGCCAAAAGGGAATGTGAGTCGGTTGCAATTGTGGTGAAAACGTCCTCCAAGATCCTGATTGTAAGGGGTTGAAAGAGGTTATTGAGTGCTACAATTGTAGAAAAAAGGGGCATTATTCAAATTAATATTCAATGTGGCAAGGGATATTACCTCAAAAAAGGCAAAGGGAGCAAGGTCTAGCTTATGCGATCAGTACTGCTGATGTTGAAGCTCTGAAATATGTGGTTGCACGTAATTTAATGGTTTCCTCAAGTTTAGCCAATGCTTTATTTGAATATGGATCATTTCCTTGTTTCATATATTTCATGTTTTGTATGAAAATTAGATATTTTAAATTTGACTTAATAAAGGAGTTTTCCGACAAAACACCTAAGGGATGTATCATCACAATAAAGTTTTGTGAATCAGTTCAAATTAGGGAATATAATTGTTCTTTATCTATTGATCTCATTTTCATACCCATGATTGAATTTGATATAAACCTCTGAATGGATTAGATTTCAGACCATGATGTGAAAATTAATTGTAAGAAGAAGGAGGTTACATTTTTCGATGATGATAAGGAGTACATTCTCTTTAGAGCAGAAATTTAACCACTGTATTCTTATCAAGATCAAACCCTAGTAAAAATAATGAATTCAATTATTTTGGATGATGAGAATGAAATAATTATGTGCGAGGAATAGAATGTTTGAAAAGAGGATGTACCTATTGTTCGGGAATATGATGATTTGTTTCTAGAGGATTTACATGGACATTCTCTAGAATGAGAAATTGAGTTTTCCATTGATTTAATTTTTTGTTAAAGGCCCATATTGAAGACCCCTTATAGAATGACCACAGTGGAATTAGTGGAAATAAATAATCCACAAGAGGAATTGAGTAATAAGGGATTTATCCACCCTAGTGTTTCACCATAGGGAGCCGCTGTCATTTTTTTTAAGAAGAATGATGGATCTTGGAGGTTGTGCATTGACTACAGGGAGATCAATGCTATGTCATTAAAGAACATGTATCCCTTACCTCACATTATCGTTTTATTTGACAGACTTCATGGATTTCAATATTTTTCAAAGATTGACCTTCAATCTGGATATCATCAGTTATGTGTGAAGAAGGAAGACATTCTAAAAACAGCATTTCAAACTAGGTACGATCATTACGAGTTTACAGTAATGCCTTTTGGTTTGAATAATCCACCATCTGTTTTCAGGGATCTAATGGGAAGAGTTTCAAGGAATATATTGATGACATTATAGTGATATTTATTGATGATATCATGGTATACTCCAAAATCTACAAAGATCCATAAAAATCACTTACACGTTATTCTAAAGAATCTTATAAGAAATGAATTATATGGGACTTTTAGTAGGTGTGAATTCAGGCTTCAGGATATTTCTCTTCTTGGCCATATAGTCGCTATGGATGGAATCTCTATTGATCCTTCTAAAACAATGGAAATACATGATTGGCCAGCACCAAATAGTATAACTAAGTTACATAGATTTATTGGTTTAGCAGGTTATTATAAGGGATTTGTCCAGAATATTCACCAACTGGCTAACCAATTAACTAAGCTCACACGTAAAGTGGTTAAATTTGTTTCGACAAAAGAGTGTGAAAAATGTTTCGAATAACTGAATGGAATTTTGGTTAATGGTAATATATTGACTCAAATTGGGGAATGATGGGTTTGTTATTTATAGTGATGCTTCAATGAAAGGACTTGGTTGTGTCCTTATGTAGAATTATAATTTTCTTTCTTATGCATCACAAGAGCAAAAAATTCAATCAGCAAAACTATCCAACTCATGATCTTGAGTTCCTTGTTTTAATATTGGATTTGAGGATATGGAGAAACTATATCTATGGTGAAAAATGTCAGATTTATACTAATAACATGAGATTGAAGTATATTTTCTCACAAAAAGAACACTACATGAGGGAAAGGAGATGGCTAGAAATACTCAAGGATTATGATTCCACTATACACTACCACCCGGGGAAGGCAAAGAATGTGGAAGATGCTTTGAGCAGAAAGGATCATCAAGTTATGAACAAGATGAGAGTTTAAAATGATCCAATTTTCATAGATTAAGTAAAGATGGATATTGGAATAACCATGGATGGTGAAACATAAATTATTTTTCAAATGGATTCTAAACCATCTTTACTAGAAAGGGTAAAAAGTTCATAGACTGGTGATGAGGACATTCAGAAGAAAATTTGTGTTGTGAATGATGGTTGAATGATCAGATTTGTATATAAAGATGGAATTTTGATAATTGGGAAGACACTTTGTGTTCCCAATATACATAATCTAAAATTGGAATTGTTAGATTATTCTCATATCTCCAATTTCTCTATACACTTTTGTAGCACTAAGATGTATAAATATTTGAAAGAACATTTTTGGTGGGACAAGAAGAAGAAATAGATTGTTGATTTTTTTAAGAGATGTATGGTTTGTCGACAAGTGAAATCTCGATGGAAACAACCAAGAGGAGTCATGCAACCTCGTCCAATACCAAAGTGGTAATGAGATAATATTACTATGGACATTGTTATAGGGCTACCAAGGACTCCTAGTTGAAATGATGCAATATGGGTCATTGTAGATCATCGTACCAAGTAAGAACAATTAATTTCTATAAGAGATTATTTACAACTTGAATGTATAAAAATACTATATATTAATAAAGTTGTAAGACTTCATGGAGTACCCCTATCAATTTTTTATGATCGTGATCCCAATTTTACATCAAGATTCTGGAAAAGTCTTCAGAAGTCCATTGATACTGAACTTTGTTTGAGCACTACCTACCACCCTCAAAACTGATGGACAATCAGAACAAACTATTCAAACTTATTATACATGTTTTGATCTTGCTTAGTTGACTTTCAAGGTATGTGGGATCAATATTTACCTCTGGTATAATTTTCCTATGACAATAGCTTCTATTCAGGTATTCAAATGGAACCAAATGAAGTGTTATATGGAAAGAGATGTCACACATCAACTTGTTGGGATGATGTTGGTAAAAGAAAACTCATAGGCCCAAAACATGTTGAGGAAACTATGGAAAAGGGGAAGGTTATCCAAACCCACATCAAAGTAGCTCAAAGTACACAGAACAGCTATATTGATAATTGAAGGACGGATTGGGTGTTTCTGGTAGAGAATCATGTATTCTTGAAGGTATCTCTATGGAAGGGTGTTATATTTTTCGGTAAGAAGGCTAAATTAAGTCCAAAGTACATAACACCTTTCGAAATTCTAGAATGATTTGGATTTATAGATTATCGTTTTACAATGCCTCCAAGTCTCTTAAAAGTTCATGACGTGTTCCATGTATCACCGTTGAGAAAATAGATGCCTGAGCCAATGCATGTACTCACCTATGTGGAAATTGAACTGTAACCTGATCTGTCTTATTTTGAAGAGCCTGTCAAAATTCTTGATACAAGAGAAAATGTTCTGAGAAACCGGATGACTCCTCTAGTAAATGTTCAATGGAGAAACCATAAGATGGGAGAGGCAATTTGGGAACCATAAGAACTTCTGATGAAGAACCAAATGAATCTTTTTGTGTGGAAATATTATAGAAATTTAAAGGAAAAATAATATGAAGGAGGTAAGAACGTAACAACCCAAGCTTCCACATTACTTTTCCCTTTGAATAATATAATAGCTTGCATTGTACACAACTTCAAGATTCTAACACACAGCGACTAATCAAACTACTAGTTATGAATAATAATACCCAATTTATGAAATTTTATTTTTCAAAATTGACTTCATTTTTGAATTTAGAATATCAAAATTATCTTAAGGTAAATTTTTTTTATTTTTCTGAAAACATTCAAATTTTGATGAATTGTGAAAAACACTGCATTTTTTTGTTAAAACCAAATTTTCATTCAAATAATTATTTATTTAATTTAAATTTATTTTATGTGAAAATATATACATAATACTTATATATTTTCAGTATAATTCATTTGAGTCATTTAATAATATGTTTATATATATAAAAATATTATTGACATTTTTACAGTCTTTTACCCACCTCTTAGGAGCATTTGCGAATTTGCATAAAACATAATTTTACCACTTTTATGAGTTGAGATTCAAAACTCCAAGAGACAAGGTTAATATTATAATGTAAAATTTTGTTCAATAAGATGAAAAATATTTTTGTTGAATCATGTCATTTGACTTTTATTTACCACGGTTAAAAGTAAATATGGAAATTAAGGGTAAAAATGATATAATAATAACTCTAAAATATGTAATAATTCTATTTTATAAGTATAATACGACCAAGAACATCCTTAGGGATAATATATGATCCTATTTGTTCCACTGGGATTAGATTATGACATTTATTATTATTTTATTTGAAGAAGAGTTAAAAGAGGTAAATTCAATGTTGAACAACTAAACCATTTTTAATATAGGGATACACACAATATAAATTCATCTAATAAAATTCATTAGAAATATAAAATTATTTCCTACATAATGGTTTTTTATTTATAAATTTTAGACATTATATAATGTTATTTATTTATGACACAATGATGATGCAATAATTACCTTATTAATTAAATTTTAAAATAATTAATATTATAAATATCCAAATAAATGTAAGTTGAGACTTCAGAAGAATTAAACTAATTTTATAGGTTAATATTACATGACCGGTTTTTTTAAATAAATTTTATTCATAGTGATAAAGTTTTTATGGCTTTCAAAAATACCAAGAGAGGTGGTAAATGTCAAACTATTTCACTAAGAGTTAAATCTAAAAGACAAGGTAAATATGATAACCTAAACTGGCCTAAAACCTATTTGTTGAGAGGTTTTTGACCCATCCCCACCATATAGTTTAAATAATTCCTTTTTAAGACATTAGAAACCCAAAATTATTTTATTATATAAGAATATTTCAATCTTTTCCTATAGTGACCCTCACCTCTCTTATAAAAGGTCACATTCCCTTTTCTTAATTTCACACATCCAACACATTTTTTCTCAGACAAACCCTACCCAAATATCCTCCCAAAAATCCTACCTTAATCTTAGTGGCCTTCCTTTGGTCATAAATCCAACCTAATGATCCATTTTGATCAAATAAAAATGAAGAACCCAAAGAAAAGGTAAATATTTCATCTCCTCTTTCAAGTTCTTTTCTTCTTTCACTTCCTCTATCTTTGTTGGTTCCATTATAAAATAATAAATCATATATATTATATATACTATTATGTTAATATAAAAATGTTAAAACCATATTCATTATTATATCCATCCTATAAATGAAAAATTCATCATTCATGCGTACGTACGAATTACCGTCTCCATGTCGTGGTGTAGTTTGTTATTCAAACACTTCATTATTTGGATGGGTATAATAATTAATATAACAGATTTAAATAAAAATATAGCATGTTAAGGATTCGTTATATATGATATAACTTCCAGTTACATTGGATTTCTCCATCTATATAAGGATATTTTCGCTCGTGCGTACGTACGGATTACCGTCTCCATGAACGCGATGAGATTAATTCTCATCCATAATAATTCTAGAATAATTTTAGTTTTATGAAAAAATAATGTTTATGAACATAATATAATTATGTATATGTATCATATATATCCTATCCATTGAAAACATTCCTTTCGTAACTAACCATATAATGGAAAATGAATCAGTTAACACCAGAAACGATTATACTACTAATTTTTTTTAACAAAGTAGCATTATAAGATCATATATGATATCATATTTTTTATATAGTTCTTTTATAATTTAATAACAATGTTTTAACTATTATTCGTTTGGATAACATACCATAAAAAATGAAAATTACAAGGTAATGGTTAATTTAACAATCTCTTATTATTTGAGATTGTTTTTTACATAAGTATCTACTCTGACCTCTTTTTCATCCACATCTTTGTTTTCCTAAAATTGTAATTCAAATAATTTTTAATATTTACATTAATATGGGTTAATGTAATTTATAACCTTATTTGACCATATATGTTTTGAAAGGAAGATTTCTGCATTTTCCAAACAAGGTACATTATGGCATTTTTGACAAAATTAACGTTAGAATGTCTTTTTCTAACTTATACAGTGGGTGTGGCTATTTTTCATACTTATTACATCGTCGAAGCATCCCATACAATATTATAAGAATATTTTCAAAATAAATGTTTTAATTAATAATTATATACCTTTTAAATGATTTCAAAATAGAAAGATATATTTCTCTAAAGATGTTTTGATTTCATCAATATCGGCATCCATTAATGAATTTTAATCTTGTTTGAAGTTTATATATTATGATACAAAACATCCAAATTTTCTTCAAGTTTTTTGGGATTTTTTTACTGTGGATGTGTTATTTTTTCACCATTCATGTTTTACGGATAACGTACTGACACTTTTTATGATAGTTTTAGTACAAATGTTTATGTTTTTTTAAAACCTTTTCATGTCAGAAATGCATTGGGCTTAGTAAGTGACAGGTGGAGCCCGCTATACCTCCCCGGTGAATCGGTACGTCACATGAGACAAACTAGTGTATTGTCATAAGGCCTTGACAATATTTTATTTTTAGTCTTTTCGCAAAGCCTTGACTATGTGGTTATGATGTCTGGACGTTTGCATTCCATCATTATGAAAGTGTCCATTGATTTTGCATATGATTATTCGACTATTAGAATATCCATACGAATAAGTAAATGAAATTATTTTATTTTATGTTTTCTATTTTATAGGGATGTTTATGTTCAAAATTCTATTATTTTAGACTAATACATTCCCATAAATGTTTATAATTATTTATGAATGTTTCTGCGATATTTTTATCCTTACTAAGCATCTGAGCTCACCCCTTTCTATGTTATATTTTTTCCAAGATGTGAAGAATTATTTTCATGTGGACCTATAGGGATAGGATAATGATATAAGTGTTTTTATAATGGACAAAATGTTTTTGATGTTTTTATTTCGTGATGTAATGTAATCATGATGAATGTATCTAGTACTTATAAGGCTACTAAACATATCAGTATTTCGGGACATGATTTCTTATATCATGACAATGTTATTTAATAATGAACCAACTATGGGTAACTAGGGTCAGGGAGTTAAATTGGAGATTCTAGAAATTGAAAAAAAAAATTAATAAAATATTAATATTTCATAATTTTTCCAAATGTGATACTCACCTCTCTTATAAAAGCGCATCTCCCTTTCACATTAAATCTCACCTATAAAGCCCTTAGGATCATCCAAAACCTTCCTATTTCTTCTCCAAACATCACAAATATCATCCTAAAGGAATAAAATTGGACATTTAACATTACTATGGAGCCCTTTTGTTCAAATCCATGGGAAACACCAGAAGAGGAGGTAATCGTTTTATCCCTTTTTTCAATGTTATTTTCTTCTTCATATTATTATTTCTATATTTTTTAAATAAATAGCAATAAATAAAATATCATCCATATAATAATATGATAATATAATCATGTGAAAATTATATTCTTCATCTTATCCATCCTACGAATAAAAATATCGACATGCGTGTGTATTTACAACTTATAGTCTACACGTCGTGGTGCAATTTGTTATTCCCCATTAAATTATTTTAATGGGTAAAATGATGAGTATAATAGAAATAAATAATAAATATGACAATATTATGATTATTTATAATTAATATACCATCAATTTCCATGCCATTTATTCTGTAAATGAACTATATCTTCGCTCGTGCGTACATATTACCAATCGTCTCCACAACGCGATGAGATTTATTTTTCACATTGACCATCCAAGAATGAATTATATATATATATAATAATTAAGAAATTTATGACCCAATAATTCAACTGGAAGTATTTATTTATATTTATGTACATATATATCATTCACTTACATTCATTCAATATGATAAGAAAATGGAAACACTATTCTTGCATTCGTACGACTTATCATCTCCATAAACAGAGTATTCCATTTTATATATCAATATATTATATATTTATATTATTAATATATGTTATATATAAATCATATTACACATTATTTAAGTAATTAAATCATGATCTAATTAATATGATCAAGAATAAGAAGTCAAAAGACACATGATAAACAAAGTGATATTACGTGATATGTTGAATTATCATGGAATTGTTAATAAATAGGTAATATAAAATCATAAAATAATCATTTATGATGTCAAAGCTGTTATTATGATTCTTGTATATGTTAATAATATTTTCAAAAACATTATACATGAGCTTTATTCTGGTACAGAGAGTATCGATCCTCAGGTAAGGGATTCTTTTTTCTCTATTTTATTTATGTGGGACATATGCCTTATACACGATCTAATTCCTTTATGTGGTCTTTCTGTAACCCATGAATATTTTTATTATTCTTATTATAAATTTTATGATATTTAAATATTCATAAACATTTTTTTATTTTATGATGCATAAAATTTGACAAATTATAAATTGGTATGGGATAATATTTTAATCTCATTTTTATCCGAGATTGTTTATTCCAGTGTACTTACTGGCGTATATTTATGATCCATGTCCATGTTTTCTTAATTTCTTTTTATGAAATGTTTACTATTATTCTTTGTATTTGTAATTTAATTTTTATCCCTTTTTTAATATTACTACATGTTTTGGAAGGAAAATTTATTTTGTTTATCATATAGGTTACTTTTTGACATCTGTAACAAATGTACGAGGGGAATGCTTTTTAAATTATACATCATCACCATATTTTAACATTTTCATAACACCTTATTTCCAGGAATATTCCTCTACATGTTTTCATGTTTATTTTTTACTACATTATTTACTATTAAATTTGGGTGGTATTTTGAGAAAATAAAACATTTTTAAGGAAGAAAAGATAATTTCCTCTGCAATTAAGATCTCGTGTTTTATCAAAATTATATTCCATTTCAGATAAAATAGGGTAATTTTTCTACACCTATTGTTAAATTTATATTATTGTGTTTATGATAGAATTAATTTATTAAAAACCATTTATCTTATATATATTATTTCACAATGAAATGATTTTTAAGAAATCCATTTTATTTCATGGGTTATATTATGGGGAATGTGTTTATGTTTTGTGAAACATATAAAAATGATTTCATTATGAGATTGGTGGGAGCTATATATTCCTTAAAAGAATTATTTAAATATTTATATCTCATGAGGTGGACATGAATATAATAGAATGTAAATATTTTTTAGTAATACATAGTTGGAACAACAAGTAAATCATGTTGCGTAATAGATGGATGGAACAACAAATAATCGTTGTTCAGTAATGGACATTTTCCACAATGATGGTCTTGGAAGAAATGCCTTGGATACTGTGGAAATCATATTATCTGGTCATTGGTTTTCAAAAATTACATGTTTTATTCAAATTTTATTCTATCACATTTAATGTTCCTTTATGATCTATACTTTACATACTGGCATGATTTATTTCATGACTAATTATTTTGTTGTCCTAAAATTATTTTCGTGTTTTTACGTTCAACTTTTTATGGTTTGAATTATGTTATAAATGATTAACCTCAAAAAGAATTTGATCTCACTTTTTTTTCTTTTCCCTATGATATAAATAATGGTTTTAGGTTGAAAAATGCAATGGGAATGTCATCATGGGTGATGTTGAATATCTTTCAAAAAGATTGAAGATTATGTTCAGAGTTTCCAAATACAATAAAATAATACTATATTTGGGAATTTATTTTGTGTAATGTATTATGTATTCCTTTAAAGAAATGTAATGTCAATTTACATCAAGAATGTTTCATTATTGTCATAATGGAAAAATAGTATCTCTTATGGCCAACCACTTGGCCATATCCTTGGTCATCACTCCTCACCACTAATATATCACACTATAATGTGAAAATAAAGCCGATACACCCTATAAATATCTATATAATTAATTCAAAAACATCCAAAAGATATAATATCATCTGGAACATGATCTAATTTACATCCACATTAATTATTAGTAAACAAGCCTATCTGAAACAAGATGGAAAATCAGAGGCCTTAGTACCTTATGCAAATAAATATGAGGATTCTATTTTTTAAAATAATATAAATAGTTATAAATAGTCCCACAACATAATTTTGAATAGATATTAATTCCACAAGAAAATTAGTATTGAAAAATACCAATGGTTATAGGCTTATAGACCACCTACCTAAAATTAAATTAAAACCATGTTTCAAATTATCTTAGAATCTCCCCTTGGGGCTCACTAAGCCCAATTGACCATCATCCAAAACAACTGAGGACCCCACTCAAGCAATAAAAACCAATTTTTTGATTTATAGTAAAATAATAATTTATTAAAAACAGACTTTTTGAGCCACTTTAAATTAAAATTTTATTAATAATCAATTACTAGAACCTCATTAGTTTACCATGTCGCACTGGAACCATGACCAAAATCTTTCAAATTACCTAATGAATAATTCTAACCATATTCCATGAAAAATAATAAATAAAAATCATAAATAAAAATAACAATTATTTTTAGTTTTAATGAGACCCCATTATAAATTTGGTTGGGCAATATACCTTTCTAAAATTTCTAATCAACGACTTTTTAACATCATCATGGAATTCCCCTATGAAATGTCGAAAAACCCCAATTGCAGATGATATTTGAAGAACCAAATTATTTTAATATAATCCAAAAATAAAAGTAATATAGGTGAGGTAACTTAAATCCCTTAGAATAATATGTGGCGGAAGGTCGACATCATAACAAGATCTCCACTACTCTCTCAACAGGAAATCCCCATGAGAGATAGTCAATTTCACCATGCTCAAGTGAAGTTATTATTGGTTTCCAAAATCTATAAAAAAATTATAAAAGAACATACAAATTGTGGATTAATATCCATCATAGTTGATAATATACCTTTAATTGCTGAAAACACCCTTAGTGGCCATTTCACCACACCTGATCCAATGAAAATGTATCCTTTATCATAAAGTGAATACTCTACTAACATCCAAACCCTTGGCCAATATTATAGTAGATACTTTCATCAAACTCATTGATCATAACAACACACCATACCACTCAAAAATTAAATATTTAATTTAGTCATTACGTTCAAATAGCATGTATGAATCTTATACCATCCATAATAGTGGGTGTATAATCTTTTACCATCAATCACATCACCAAACTCAAGTATTAATTAGTCATAGATCGCTAAATGAGGATGGTGTAACATTATCATTGAAAATGCACATGTAAAATTATGTCTCATTGATCCAAGGGAACCATCCAAAATAATCAAAAAATATTCACCATACCTATTACATGATTAACCACACACTTTTCTTCCATCTAGAACCATTCTAAAACAAATAGCATCTATCCATTGTTTAATTATTCTCAAAAGGAAATCCAAAGTCATCCAAGATGACACTAAATTGTTTTTCACTAATAAAATTAAAATTTCATTCTAAATTATAATCAATAAATATTTTTGATGGTTTGGTATTCTCTAATAGTTTATAATCCATGAATCATGTTGCCCCTATTCTGGTTAGTATAACAAATCAAAGAGTTGACCCTAATGGGACAGGATCTATAGAGATCATATTATCATTATTTCTATTAGATTATCAAATGATTAATATATTTTTCCATTATTTATTTTGAATAAAAGATAAATATTATATGTTTTCTAGGGTCACTAATTTTGTTAAATAAGTATATATAAGGTGATTCTACTATATAGAAGAGAAATTACATGGACTAGTGATTATCATGGATCAATCTGTCATCATATTTTTAGTAGAAAATCATATTTATAACTATCTAAACAAACATATTGAATATCTAATCTTTTATTTTATTCAGTTTGTTAAATTATTTCCAAAAAATATATATTGGTTGTTGATATCCTTAAATAAGAGTTGGTAAATGTACCTAATGATCTCCAGGTATAATGAAACAGTTAACAAACTAATTAATAAGAATATTCAATGTGGGATTGAGATTTTTAGACAAATTTAATCAATATAAAACTCCAAATATTATGAAAATTAAAATCCACATTATGTTATCAAAACATTATAATCAATGATGCAGAAGTCTGTTAATGGAGTAAAATTATTAATGTAGTAATATAAGAACTTAACATTAATAAACTATGAAATTTCAATGTTTCATAATATATATATAATTAAAATATGAAATCAATAAATGAAACCAAAATTGAATTCATAAATTGAATAAAATATTTCCATTATTGGATATACTTATTCATATATCATTCATTTATAGTAGAATACAACAATATTCATATTAATGAAATTGATCAAGAACATATCTTTTTCAACCACTCCAAAATATCATCTTGTTCATCTATTTGTAATTTGTTCATGATGTGTTTTTATCAATGGATAATAATTTTTTTCTATCATAACATCTTTTAAATTATAAACTCCTTTCAAAATCATATTTTTTATCAACAAAAACTCCATATGAATTTGACAGATTTGCTTCCATATGGGAGTATTATGTCACATCCAAGTGAAAAAATCTAAACTCTTCAATCTGATTATTCTACAACCCATGGAATTAATTTAGATCTAATATATTTTAATTTTAGTGTGTTAATGATTTTATAAACTCAATATATTCTTATAAAATTAACTCTTGAAGATTATATAAATTCCACTCCCTTCAATCTTTGCCTCATTTGAATTTCCAGCACCTTTGCTCTATCTCACATGTGACCCATACGAATATGACCATGTAAAATCGATGTTATATCCTTAAAGAGGTATAAAATAACACAATGTATTCAAAATTAACTATTTCATAACCCTTCTGACTTCCTGTATAATTAATTCCTCATTGTAGATCAATTTATTCTTGATATTCTTTTATTTTGTAGGATCTTAATAGAGGTAATTCAAAGAATGAATTTAACACATTCATAATCATCCACGGATCCATATAATTTTATTTATAGAGGCCCCATATTATATAATAGTTAGAAAATAGGGAAAAAATCATACAGTGGTTCTTACAGGATAAACATGGATTTCAACAGCTACGATTCTCTAATCAAATTATCTGATCTTTAAAAGTTTCTTAGTTTCCTTTTTAAATTTTGACAAAAACATAATTATGTTATTAAATTAAGATTCTACCTTCAAATTTATAGTATCGAAATAAAAAATCATTACAAAGATTTAATTGCTACCATCAATACCCATTATTCATCTATATTGGGATTCACTAAAAAAAGTAATCACCTTCATCCTAAGAACCTTCTCAGGTTTTCAATCAATCAATATATCCATACAATTAATTGTCAATTTAGATCCCTTTAGACTTCTTATTATCTTGACCAAACATATTTCCTCTTAGATAAAACATTTCCTTCTTTAAACCATTGCACCCCCCTCTTTAGTCATAGTCAATAATCAATAGAAGACAAACCCCCTTCTCTATTCGATCATCAATATAGTTCTTCAATAGCTCTAATCAACTACATCTAAAAGTGAATCTCCAAAAAATGAAATCCATGATGATTTATCATTATGAATACATTATCAAAAAGTGTAAATATCAAGAATCTCTTTTTGGGAAAAATTAACTTTATAAAGGAATTAAAAATATAACTCAATCTATGTTCTTATTTGAGAACACAATGATATAACTAAATTATTCAAAACACCCCAAAATTTAAACATTGGAACAATAATTTTCTAATTTTAACTTTATTTGGAGAAGACTGGAATTAGGAAATAGTTAGCTGCATTTGATTCCATCTTTGTCCCTTGTATTCAAAATAATTAGAAATGTTACCATAGCTTGGAACCTCTTGTTGTTAGTTTTAGTAATTTCACGATTGATTGGACTTCATTAGGCATCGTCATTTAAGATATTGTGGAACATCATGTTGTGAAAGGTAAATTATCCTTCACCTAGATGGTTTTTAATCATCACGATTACTTAAGTGAATTTGAATCTTCTTCTGGTCACCTAGAAAATTTCTTGGTGAGTAAAATTAAACCTGATATGGTCACCTTGGCTGGCTTCAAATGTTAAATTCAAAATGTAGGGTATAGCCACATGAAAACTAATGTTTGGTGACTTATTTTCATTTTGAATTTTACAATAATAGTCACATAATGATAATGTATATCGTGTACATACATTATAAAAATAAATCACCTTTATACAATTATTTTTCTATAATGGTGTCTTCATTTATCTTCTAAATTACCTTTTATAGAAATAAATGGTTGAAAAATATTAACATTTTCCATCAATTGTTTTAAAAATACATGATTATAGCTTAAAACAAAATAAATTATAAAACTATAATACACTAACAAACCCAAAATTAATAATTTTAAATAAAAAAATTGAATAACACAAGAAATAGTGAAATAAATAATTCAATTAATAGGATGTAATATTTGATTTGAATAACTTGTTTTTAATTTTTTAACAGAAGATCCATAAATAAGTAAACAAAACTTTACAAAATTTTAAATTCAAAACAAAAAATATTAATTTAAACATATAATAGTGGTTTAGAAAAATGCATGTGTTAAAGGAAAAATCAAATTTCCACCTATTTTATGATTTTTCATGTCAATTAGAAACCCATTATATATTTTTTGGTTTAAAATGAATATCATGTTATTAAAAATAAATTGGATCATGAAATAATTTCTAAAAAATATATTCCCTAATGTATTTTCTAAATTTTATGAAATATGAATTTCCTCTTAATAACAATGCTCTTATTGAAAAATTTGTACAATTCTACATATCATTATGTAAATTGTAAATTTTAAAGTAGATTTTATATAATAATATTTTATCTAACTAGAAGTCAAAAACATTCATTATATCCATGTGAAAACGCTCAAACAATTTACAAGTTTAAAATAATTAGACAGGACATCAAATAGGGTGCAGAAGATATTTTATTTATGTTATAAAGAACTTATCCAATAAAAATTGAACAGTGTATAATAAATAAATGAATAAATAGTTTGATCTAGATTATGATTTTCATTTCATATATCAATGGATTCATATTTTATGATTTATGTTCATATGAAAAATTTCAAATATATTGATAATTTTATAACATTTCCTAAAACATTTAAGAAAATATATTTTTCTAAAAATGAAATGAAAAATTATTATCCCCATTAAACCCAGGAGGTAACTAAGGTCAATCGCATAAATGTGGCATCACAACCTTCATTAATGAGAAAAATTATCATCCCTGGAATATGATTATGTGATGCTTAAAAATATACAATATTGAATAATATTGAGGGGTTTTTGTTGGGTTTGAATTTTCAAAACACTAGGCACATAAAAAAATATCCCACAAACATAAAAGTAAACATAGTCCCAAATTTTTATCTAATAAGGTGGTGAATTTTTTTATATCATAAATATGATAAATGTAGAAAATTGAAAATATTATAAGATGGGTATTAAAAAAGGGCAAAACATTCATCACATTAATCACTCAAAAAAAATTTCAAAACATTCATAAAAAAGGTCCCTATTGGACACTAAATTATGAAATTAAGCATAAGAATATATGTTCCTAAATGTTAAATTATTGAAAAGGATTCAAATAATGTCAAATGAAGAATAAAATAGGATTAATTTACATCAATACAAAAATTATATCTTCAAATAAAATTTTGACCATTAAGGCTTTCAAGAATGAAAACATTCATTTGAATATAAAAAAAATACATTAAAAATCAGCATGTAGAAGCTTGATATGATTAAAGTAATTGTTGAAAATTGTATAACCTAAAATAATTAATCCCATAAAAGGATAAAATCTTTATTTTATTTGTAGCATAAAATTTGTAACCTCACATGAAATCATTAAAAAAAATATTGTTATAAGTTAAATATCATACAATAACAATAATTCATATAGGGGTTCTATAAAATGTTTCTTATGAAATAAAATTAAAATTTGTAGATATCTTGGAGGTATCATCCAACTTTTTTAATTTTCATCTACTATGTTCCCTTTTTTGTTGTGGAATGAACATTATGTTTCTTTCCAAAGAGCCTTCCAATAGACTAACTAGTCATAACACCTTATAAATCCACACACTGTCCCCTATTTAACAACTTATTAAAAATACCACCACTTTCTTCTCAAAAATTCAAAAAAATTATAAAAAGCAATGTGATATGGATTTAAATCTATTTAATCACTAGTTTTTATCTATTAAAAAATGTAGTCTGGTTTCTTCTTCAAAAATGCTATTATGTGTAGAATCACTGCAAGTGATTTCCTCTATTTAAATAGTAGAATGTATATCCTTCTAGAAATATCACATTATTCTATCAAAGAAAAAAAATTAATATCCTAACACTAAAAAACATATTTCAACCCCAACATAGATATTCTATACAAAAATAGGTTTATATGATGATAAAACCTTTAAAACACATTAGTAATCTTCATTTAACCGATGTAACTTCTCACTTGGAGGGTCATTTAATTTTTCTAGAAACACATTAATTATATATACATTTATAGTGAAAGGAAAATTCATCCCGAGATGTTTGATATATATATCACAAAAATGGAAAACATGAATCGCAATATAGGGACCATAAAATGTAGAAAAAAAATTACATGGGATGTGATTAAGATGAAATTTTCTTGGCTAAACATTATCTCTAATCTAATATTCATCTTTCAAATTTAGTTTTTCCTAGACGAACATTAATTTTCATTGGAAAGTCATTAATTTTCAAATGATTGGATTATTATTTCTTCCATTTCCTTCAAAAAAACATATTATCTTCTCCATCATTAATAATATTAATATTTAAAAAAATAATGGCCAAGAAATACATATTACATTATTATATACCGTGATAACATGATTTACCAATGACAATCCTATTGGTGTACATCTTTGTTAGAGTTTTATTGGATTTCCTATAATCCCAAAAATCATATTAAAGCCTCAAAATAAATCCTTTATGATCAACTGACCAGTTCTTTCATGAATTTTTTTATTTATCTATTTAAAACATTTTTATTTCATTTTATAAAGTAAGATTTGGTGTAGGATAATTTTAAATTACCAATTAAAATTCCATCTAAGCTTCCAAATTATTTTCACCAAAATGTATGCCTTGGTCTATAATTGGAATGCCAAATGTAAAAAACAAATTGAGTTTAATAAAGTTATACACCATTCTAGAAACAGTTTTCACTGTTGATATATCCTCAATTCACATAGATAAGTTTTATATTGTGAAAAAGATGTAATAATATACAATGTAATTTTGAAAAGGACCCGTAAAATTCATCCTTTAAATATCAAAGACATCAAAAACAACCAATGGTCATTATACCATCTCATGTATTGGAAAAATATTTCCAAGGAATTTTAAATCATTATATGTCGAATAGAACTCCTAAGAATCATAAAAATTGGGCCAAAATACCTTAAATCCTATAGCCTCCTAGAAATTCTCTAGGGAACAACATGAAGCCCCCAAATCAGAGACTAAAAAAATTATCACAGAAGAAATGTCAAAATTTTAGGATTCTTATCATAATAATGAATCCACTTCCCAAATTCCATAGGTACAATATTTCCTCAAAATATTTCCTTGACTCACTAAAACATTTAGCAATCTACTATTTGTGAAACCATTAAAGAGTAACATCAGGTGATAATAAATTCACTATTTCAAAAAATAATGGTCTAATGTTAACAAAATCATAATAATATATCCCACGAAGAATTACATCTCTATTGGGATGAAAAGATTTATTTTATTGAGAAATTTCAATTCGTATCATACTCAAATGGTAAACCAAATTACTCTAATATCCTATTATATCTTGGATCTCATTGACAAATTTTTTTAAGCAATAGTATCTATAATACTAGATTTGGTTTTGATTGAATTTTTACCATGATAAAATTTACATTTAAATGGACAGTCGCTACATTAAACTATGAACATAAAAGGTTCAATGAAAAAATTTCAATAGAAAAATGGATCGAAATTATTTCTCTTTTATAAATTAATTGTACAAGAAAATATATAGTGTTCAAGAAGAAGAAACAATAATATGTAATTTTCTTTACTACACTCCATCCAATAATACCCTTTAAATAGAATTATGAATAATTAGTCATTATTTCTTAAGTTAATTCCCTATTAGGATTCTAAACTATTTGTGTAGAGATAATCAAGAATTTGAGTTCATAAAAACCATTTGTAAAATTCATATCAATGAGAAATGGAATATATTTTTCTAGAAGTCATGTAAATGTAAGTGAAATATAGCAAAATAGATAATCATGGTCCTATATAATCTATCATCATCAAAAAATATACAACAACCTTCACAAAATCTGAAAAATTTAATGAATAGTTAATTTATCCTTGTACTTTTCCCCTCGAATTCCACTCCTAGACACTTCATGAAGATATAAAATTACACTAATGACTATATAAATAAATTTATCATTATTTATAGAAAGAAATTTTTCAATATCACTCTAATAAATTCAACTAAAATAATTTTAAAAATAATTAAATATATATATTACACTATAAAATCAGACACAAAAACCTCAATGGATTCCTCAAGAAACATATAAAAAATTATTTTCATGTGTCTTTGAATGGTTGAAATCGGATTATGTAATTGAAATGGAATTAACCTACTGGAAAACTTACCAAAATGACATGTAAATTTCAATTTATCATGGTCATTTAGAGAAATATGAATCATTAAATGTCCATAAAATACTTCCATGAAGCCATAATGGGATTGAAATAGCATAATTTTTTTGATTAGATCCTAAAATGGAAAGGTAAAGGGAATATTCATTATGAAAAAATATTATCCTCTTTTAGTCAATGCAGACCCACTAGTTATTTGAAAAACATGTAGAAAATAATTCTCTTTATTCATTCTGGTCATATGAGAAACCACCCTTTTTAAGAATAACATAGAATGTACATATTCATTGCCTATCATAAAAGGGTAAATTATACAAACCAAAAATAGTGTAGTAACGTTATTTTTTAACCACATCAAGAAGGGTATAATTAAACATCCTGTGGAATTGAGTAATATATTATGAAATGTCCTGTATAAGTATCTAGGTCATAATCACTTAATGAATAATCCATATAAATTAATATAAATACCAGCATGTAGAATTTATATTAGACTTAAAGACCATGATGATTTTTTCCTCTTGAGAACTACACCACCCACTAGAAACTATGGCTAGAGATTTATGTTTTTTTCACATAGGCATATTTCAATTATTTGGGAAAAAAATTATGATGTATTGTATATGGATTGTCCTCTTCAGAATAAGAATATTTTATGGGTTATGTGAAGTAATTTTTATATTATACATCAATCAATTTCATTTTATTTTTACAACACTCTGTATCATCAGTTCTATTATTCATTTAAAAATTTAATATATCAAACTTAAGAACAATATTTGATTTAACGGTGGAAATTTGTAGTTACTTGTAATAACTTTTTAGTAGAATTCAAGTTTATTATTGTTGAATCACGTGATTCATTTTCATATAAATAATAATTTCAAATAGTTATATTATGTTGAACCTATTTTAAATCACTTTTATCCATTTTTGGTTAATTTTCACATTGTAATTCGTAATTTCCCTTGACATTATATGTTCCAAAAAATTATCATAAACGTAATCATCCATTTCAATATCATTTTTAGTAAGACATTAAATGTTACACCAATTAAATGTTTAGAAAAGTTAAAAACAAAAAAATTTCTCCAAAATTCGATTTTGTATCATAATAATGGAATCACATTTTAGGTATTTTAGTTCAAGAAGGATCATTATAACGAAAGTGGTAATTTTACAAATAATTCAATGGTTGATTTTTTTTATTAATATTATGGAATACTTCTATAGATAAACAGTAAATCTTTTTAACTTGTTGTGTAGAATTATCATCCCTATGGGTTTTCATTGATTCGGAGAAAGGAAAATTAATTGTATATCAACCAAAATCTAATAAAATATTCGTTTAGGCACATGTATTATAGATTTATTAATTTTCAAAAATTCTCAAACTATAATATTTCCAGAATTTAGGATAATTCCTCCATTTTCCATAGCTAAGACATAAATGTCAACAAGTAAATTAATATCATACACACTTACTAATAAATCCTATATAATTGAAGCTATCATATCTAAAATTATATTAACTAACCTGATAATAATTTTAGAATTATTTATTTTCCAAAATATTTAGATAATATATATAATATGTTATAATATTTATGTTGGATCTGAAATATGTCATATCATACTTAAATTTATGTTCTCTGATAACAAATTGAAAAAAAGATTTTCCCATATAATTATATTAAGTCAAGAGTGTGTGTTATATTACGGGGTAAAAAATAATCCATAGATGACTTCCTAATAGTCTTCAACGTCCTTCTATTAGTACATATTTACATCATATATTTATTATATACTAATATTTGTTTCATCGTATCTAATAGGGTAATATCAACATACACATTACTAAAAGTGTAGTTGACTTCCTTATTTATTTTAATTGAAAGAATAATTTTCACTGGATCACTTACTAGTGGATAAAGCAACGGTTCGTTATACATGTTAATGTCATCATAAACATTTCTCTTACCATTCTCAGTGCCTATAAAATTTTTTAATTTCGTATAATTCATTTGATAATTTATTTATTCACTTTTAGTTTTTATATTTTGTATGCCTATGTATAACATGTTCTTTCTCAGATTCAATAAGTTCACGAACCCATTCAACATGTGGTTTTGTAACATCGTAACATTGTTTTCCATTTGATTCAAAAATTGTAAATTAATTTTTAGAATATTGTTCATTGAGTTCTACTAGTGAAATTTTTATTTCACATCCACTTCCTTGACTACTGGAACTAAAATTCTTGATTCGTCTAGATTCCACTTAATATTGTGATAGAATTTTACAACTTATTTTATTTTTAAAACCACTTATTTTTTTACATTTGACGCATCTATGATACCATATTTTTTACCAAGACTTTTTTTTTAAGAAATTTAATATTTATCTATATTATAATGTTGTTAATCTTTCTATTTATTATTCAATAGTGTTTGGTTATCTTGATTTAGAAGATATGTGAACATTATTCCATCTTTATAACAAATTTGATCATTATTATACCATGGATGTTTATTGATGTATTTGGGTTAAAAACCAATTCTATTAATTAAGATTCGTAATCCTATTATTATGTTAGAAATTCCATCCTTCAACAAAAAAAATGGTCCCCAAAGGCATCAATTGTCTATTTCAGTTGGTAAATTTATTAATTAGTATTTCAATAAAGAATTTACTAGTAATATCCCATTATAGTATTTAGGTGTTTCCTAAATTTTAGGAGACTGATCATTAAAATGGTTATGAGAAATAATTATATAATGCATTTGGATCGAAAAAACTTATTTTGGTTGAGTTTATGGATGGATAGATTAAGATAACATCCATCTCTTCATGTTAGTGATATCACTCAAATAGATTTCAATTTATCTATTGTCTTCATTGAAATAAGATACTTATGTAGAAGGATTGACTTGAATTAATCCTCTAGTATAAAAAATTAGTTAATTTTAGGCCCTATTATATATGATATTCCCTATATAAATGTTAGTCTTTTACACTAAATATCCTCCAGAAAAAACATCTTTCATACTCCTAGGAATAAATAGTAATCCCTCTTCATGATATTGAATTACGAGTTGATTGGAAATTTGGACAAATAAAACTAGAGAAACATTTCTTAATTCTCTCCCAATATTCTTATAGAGTCTCCCCATAAAAATTACTAATTACTCAAATTTATTTCCAAAAATAGGGGATCCTTTATGTTGGAAAAAAATTCTCAATGAAAATATTTATGAGTTAAGTACAGCACTTTATTGAATTAGACTGGAATTAGTAAACCCACTCCTTAGATACCCCTTCTATAATGAAAGGTAATTCTCTCATTTTTATCTAATCCTCACTAAACACATAATGATTCATGGTAATGCATACAATATGAATCACTTTTCGGTTATTGTGTGGGTCCTCACCTAGTGGACCCTAATATTATGCTAAATGGTGAATAAGTTGAGATCAATGATAAATTATAGAGACTATATCGGGATGCACTATATATTTCATTTTTCAAAAAATTTATTAATATTTATCTCTATACTATTATATTTTTCATTTATTTCTCCTAATCTGTTCATGTTTTATATTTTTTTGAATTTAACTTTTTTATTTGGTTGTTACATTTACATCTCTCTAAAAACATTTAGATCTAATGACTATCTTTTATTTTTCCAAATGATATTGATCTTATATGATATTAAACATACAAATGATGAGTTTCAAAATTATTTTATGATATAGAATATAAAAATTGACTATTTGGTATTTTTTTAATAACATTATTTACTTTTTTATCACAATGATTTTTTTAACATTTCCCAAAAAATCTTTATAGCCTTCCAGTCAACAAGGTTAATTAATTAGATGGTTTGTATCTATAAATTTATAAAAATAATATAATTTTTCCCCTATGTTTTGCAGTATAAAAGATCTTACAGAAGTGTCAAATTATACTACCACTAGTGATATTATTACAATTTTTTATTATATTCATTTATATTTATTGATATTTTGAGGATATTTTTTTACTAAAAGGTAAATGATAAAATTTTCTAGGTAATTACTTTTGATAATGACATAATTAGTGGAGAATTCAGAAAAATATAATTGTAGGGGCTACTGCTAGTGATTTGATCATATCAATTGTTTAACACAAACATTAAAACTATAACTATCTTAGTGTAAATATTTAAATATCTAACCATTCATTTTATTTAAATTTGATAAATATATTTCAAATAATAAGATATCAAAAACTAATCTCCTTCCCACAATATTTGATTAATGTATCTCATGATCATTGAGCACAATGACCTGGAAAACACTCTCTATAATAATGATACTCAATTAAGGATTAATAAATTTAAGTCAGGAAGTTAAACATCAAACAACTACTAGGACTAACCACAAAATCATCATTAATTTATTCACAAATTTCTATTAGTGATATGTTTTTCTCAAAATTGATGAAAAATAATAACAATGTTGTAGAGTAATTCAATGTCAATAAATGATCAAATTTCATTTTCTATTAAACGAGGGAAAATTTTCATTTGTGAAATCAAATGAATGAAAATGTATAAATACTTCACCAATTAAATTATATTATTTTGGTCACTGACATATAATATTATACATCATCCATAGAGAATATCACTCTTTAATCATCATTTACATTAGATCAATCATCAATATAGCCTTCCATATCCCTTTAGAATAACATCTAGTCATTCCCTCTATGGTCTATATCAGATGTGTGTTCCCGATGATCTCTTGTTTCTATATATCATAAATCCATTTTAATAGTGCACTTAATCCATCATCATAGTTTTATATAACAAAAACAACATCTATCATTAAATGATTAATTTTCACATGTTATTATTTTGTCCCCTCCTTGGGATTAAATTCTAAATATTAAAGCAAACCATACTCCCATATCTGAACATTCATTGGTATTATAAAATTTGAATATGAGTTTAATTTGAATTTTATAAACAAATAGTACTCACTCGTGCATTTTCACGGTGATAAAACATAATTCTTAGTTCATGCGTTCTCATGACGATATGGTTCACTACTTTTATAGAGGCAATAAAATATTTTTGAAAAATAAACGAAACTGGGAAAATTGTTAACTGTACAATGTCTAGTAATTAGTAACCTAAATTTAGTGGAAATAATTCATTGAAAGGAACAACAATTTCAAAAAAATGTGAATAAAACATGTTAAGAATATCTACATAATCTATTAACAATATAGACTATGGAGGAAAGGAAAATTAAGAATCAATGTAGAAAATAACTGAATAATGCTTGATTATCAATTTCCATGCAATTAAATAATTCTTTTGGTTTCATAAATCAGAAAAACCAGATGTTGGTGGGTCATAACCAATGAATAATAGAAGCACCATCCCAATGCAGTATGAAATAATGTTTCAGTACAATATTGATATGAAAATATAAACTGATGTCACTACCACTCCTGGTTTTCCATCCTTCTGTAAACTTGCGCCAGAGATCCTGCCAAACTGCAGTCCCATGGTGTTGTGTCCTGGAGCCGCTTGACCCATGTGGGGAGCTGAAATTTCCAATAATTAAATTAAAATTAAAACACAATCAGTTGGTTTGGGTACCTTTATGTCATGCTGATGAGATGAATCCATACCAGCAGGTGACCAGGAACCGGTACTCATGGTTTCGGGGGCCTGAGAATTGGGTGCAGTACCAAGTAGAGACACTAAAATTCCTACTCATAAAACCCCCATAGAAAGATGAATGGCCTGTTATCAAGTACTTATCACTGAAATGTAGCAAAGTACCATAATAGGTGTAGATTTTGGCCGAAGTGTTTTAGGCCTAACCCCTTACATTACAAGGAATTAAATGAGAATACTTTCCCCTTGTTAAAAAAAAATAGAACTTAGTATCAGAAAGAAAGCGACCCAAGAGAGTACAGTATCATTAAATAACATAGTAGGAATCATTTTACCACCAAACATAGGGCGTAACATACATATAAAAATAATGAATTAAAAGTTTCACTCAAAGATCACATAAAGATTTAAAAGGGAACACACAACACTAGAATTTTCCTCATCTTCTCAATGAATTCCTTCTGCATTTGTAAATATTTCTTCTAATTTCAAAATCCATCAATAGATAGATTTACATTCGTGCTAGCAGCTGAAGATGTCCCTTATATAATAGATTTTCTAGGAACTTCATGAGATATGGTAATATTATCTCCCATATTTTCATATGTGGTGCAAATTGAAGATACCTTGGTAGGAAGAGAGTGATTATGGGACAAGGTGGTATTTGAATCTTCCCTTGATTGAAAAATTGTTGGTTCCAGAGCACCCCCTATATACAGAAATAGTAAAATATATAAACTAGCAGAAAATAAAAATGCTTTAATCTATACATTCCATCAGATGGGAAATTTCCACATTTTAGTATACCATTTTCATAAATAAGGATGAGTAGGATGGGGTAGATGTTCATTGCTCATCTATTCATCCAAATAATGTCAACTAAACCTGCAGGGTGAAAATCACTGCATCAATATGATTATGTATGGATGGGAAATTTATGAATCTGAATATAATAGTACACAATTAAGATAATATTTCAGTGAGATGTCATGCTACATAAAGATGAACGCTCTCACATACCATTTAAGAGAGCCTTCTTCATCTCCATGCAGATACACCAACAACCGACCATTAAAATGAACGCTCTCATATACCTTTCAAAGTTGTTACTGTTGGACCCTTAAAACCAACAGTTAAAATACTGGGGCTCCCGCTGCTTCTAATATGGGAGACCTGTGAACACACCAAAGCCATTCCAAATCCCCTATGACATTTATAATTCAACAAGGAAGTGTGCAAATTACTCTTGATGACCACGTTTTCACATATTCCATCTAGAATAGATGCAGAATTTTCTCAGACTTCATCACAATAGAAGTTAGAATAAATTATAATTGAAAATAAATGAAAATTTGTTATAAATATGGACAAATAAAAAACATAAAGTCTCATACATTTAAAATAAGAATAATTAACAAAAACAATGAAACATGCAGTTTTAAATTTCCAAACAAATAGAATAGATCATGTTTTGATATAAAGGAAACAGAACAAAAAGTTTACATTACCAAAAAAAGGGTGAAAACTGTAAAAGAAACTAATGTTTTTTAAGAGAAGTCGGTCTGCCATTTGGAGCCAGACCCCATTAATCATTTCTGGTTTGTTATCAATTTCCAATAGATTATTGCTTCGTTACTACAGTTGACCTACACTTCTGGATGTTGGATGACAATAAAATCATTCCCTACAACAGTTAAAATAACAAACGAACTGATCGAGTGGGATCAGGAAAATTAATATTGTTTTTGTGCATGGCACATTTGACTCATGAAGTTTCCTTTTCCACATTTTCTATATACCTTGCATCAGATTTCAGCATCATTTTCTCTACCAATTTCACGTCATTAGAAATTGATATGGAGAAGTAAAAAAATGCATGACCCACCGGTCAAAGAAAAAACATATTCCACTACTCTAAAAAATAATGCAATACTGAAATAATCACCCCCACACCAAAGAAAAAATAAACTCTCTTTGAACATGATCAGTTCACAAGAAACATGTTTGATTACAATAAAAAATTTATAATTTCATCTATATTCAAGATATTGCAAAATGTTAAACATATATTTTATATAATACTATAATTTCATATTAGAGAACACTGTATAAATCAATGGTTAATCATGGATAGAAGATTATAATATAAGAATTTATCAGTCAATAAAACCAGAGCTAATTAATCCGAAAATATGAAACTATCTGAAATGCTTTTTTGTGTCCATCCTTTTTCCATATTTGGAAGTTGAAATAAAGACAGGTCCTTGATGATGGTTTTAAGTGAAGAAAGATTCAATTAATTCATAATTGAAACAAAAATCAAGCATTCAGAGATGCATGCTCACAGCTCTAGAGGAAAGTTATCCTTTCAGAGCTCTAAATAATACTGAAGGAAACCTTAGCGAGTCTTGTTCATTCATCGGCTAATTATTATCTGATAACATCCTTATGTTAGCGTCCTGGAAACCTATACCTTCATGGAGAAATGTAGTTCCTTGATCAGGGGCTTCACTGAGAAAAAGATCCAATTAATTCACAATTGAAAGTAAAAAAATTAAGCATTCAGAGATGCATGCTCATAGTTCAAGAGGAAAGTTGTCCATGCTAGAGAACACAAGACTCAATAAGTTTATAGGAAGTTATACTGCTATTTCTATTATAAAGAAAGATCAAATAATATATTATGGAAATGAAAGTGGGAAAAAAGAAAAGCTAAAAGCAACAGTTACAGGAAGAAAGTTATTGAAATTCAACATATTTGAAGAAAAACTAATCATTCATTGCATCTAATGATACCCAATTTTATTCTCAACAGTCTCTGAAATTAAGAGGAAATAATAACTGTCTTCTTTTCCACCTACACCTACATAAATAACCATCAATGAGAGTATATATATCGATCATTAAACACAAGTCATAGAAATGAGACTCATAGAATCTGTTGAAAACATTTAGCTGCATAGAAATGGTGCAACCAAAACCATCTTGGAAATAATGATGATACGCATGGCAGGACATGTATCCCAGAATCAATACATAAAAAAATTTAATATCCCTAGATGAAATAGGGAAAATAATTTTCTACGTGTAAATAATATCGCATCTAATATTATATATTGAAAATTCAAAGGATGAAAAACATAATATCTCTAGGGATTCTCATAATAGTTCATTGTTAGCCGCACACAAGAAATATGAATAGAAAGAAAATAACTATTGATGATAACATTAACTGTCAAAATCATAAGATAAATCCATCACAAAGATCAAGCTAATGCAAAGGGTTATTTACAGAAGACCAAGAAAAATAAATGGAAAGAGACAAATATTCTATATAATTGGTATAGATAATGGATGTACTGGATATGATATATACAAATGTGTGAAATCTTATTGGTAGAAGTAAACAATAAAGTAAATCGGTATTGAATTCTAAAAAAGAATAAGATAATAAAACAAAAAAATGATCCACCAATACCTGAAAATGCAAACTCGTTTCTGCTCACATTCTTCAATATGTCTTCCAAATTGATGGGAAACAGAACAAAATGTGATGTTTTGAGAATTCTAGATGATTATTCTTAATATCACTGGATGATGGAAATTAAAGGTAGACCGACTTACCAAAACTGAAATTAATCAGTGATTCTGAAGACAAGGTATGACTACAATAAATTAAACTACTGAAAAACATATGTTGAACACAACCAAAACACAACATGGTTGGTTCTTATGAATAGAAATGTCCCTAGAAGACACGATATACCCACGAAAATAAGTACAGATTCCCAGATTTTAAGAATTGGGATATCCTACCTCTGATATCGAATCCTAACGAATAGGGAATTAGAGTCAGCCAGAGGTTTGACATGGATCTGTAGGACTAATGGAGATAGGTCCATTCCCTTTTTTCCTACTACAAACCTAAAACCACAGTCCAAGTATGTGTCAAAAACATGTTGATTTGCAATGAACAGATGAAAAATGTTAAAAAATTGTATATGAATATCATATAATTGCCAACAATTTAGTGAAACATAAAAGTGATTGTATTGGATTTTCATGTTGGATTCAGTCACATCCATGCATAGTTGACCATAAAGTTTCCATGTAATTAACATATCTCCATACATGAACTATTATTCAATAGTTACAATTGAAATTTTATTTGGAAACAAATTAATCAAAATAGAAAACATGATTGGTATATGAACTAAACAGACTGCAACAGAACACATGTTCTGTTATCTATATATAAGAACGTCATTCATATGAAAATATGTAACATTACAACTGTTTATGAAAAAATAGAAATATATTTTCAAAAGAAAACGCAAACCAAAAATAGAAAGCAACTTTTATTATAATTAAGATAACTTCAAAAATAATAACTCACACTTAATCAAAATAGAATTAATAATGTCTGGAATTACCTTTCTAGTGGTGTTAAATATTTTGGTAACAGCCTGTGGTTGTGTCAAGAAAGGAATAGTTTATAGCTATCCAGGTGGCTAAGACTTAATATACTGCAATTGAGTATTCATCTTAATGAACTACATGATAGAGAATGAAGAAAATGCACATAACGACATACCAATTATAGAATGAATAGAGTGTTGGAAAAAATATCAAATTCCCAAACAATTCCCACCAAGAAGATGTAAGCATACCCTACGATTTTCCCCCGATTACAACCCAAAATAAAGAAAACATAAATACATATAAAGCTGGTTTCTTTGTTTCATTTACTAACCCGTAAAGGAAGGCGTTTTTGTTCTGAGTCTCTCGTACAAGTAATATTTTAATGGTTTCATAGGAGACCATCATACATTACTGTTTACAATCTTTCATCTAAGGAATATGTTCGTGAACAACAAGGTAGCAGAAAAAAATACTCTTGAAGATAGAGCATTTCATAATTACAGAATTAATTAATTTGAAAAAAGAAATATGCAATCCAAAAACTACATATGAAACATATAACTCAGTAAGTGAACTCCCGATTTTCATATAACATTCAGATAACATACCAATATATTAAAGAGTGAAGTTATCCTTTCTGAGCTCCAAATAAAACTGAAGGATACATTTTTCACGGTTGTTCTTTATTGAGCTTGATCTTATTCGAAAACATATCTATGTCAACATCCTAGTAACCAATACCTGCATGAAAAAAATATGGGAAATTTATAATTCATTCAGTTCGTATACATTTAGTACATAAATAAAACACGGTGTAGTCAATAGGGAGAACAAATTACCTGCATTAATATGATCTCATGAGCACACATATAAATTATTCAAACCCGAAAACGAAAATATGATAATAGTCTCTAGTACACAAGTAATTGAAATTAAACATACCTAAAATGGGTGTATGGAGTTATAAGTAACCAGGAGAACTAATGCTTGATGAAGAAGATTGCAATGAAACATACCTTAACCAAAACATAATTTAACACATATTATAAAACATAGATTCTTACAACCCAAATTGGTTTCATAACTATGGAAATATGAATCTAAATATGTGAATATGAATCATAAAATTAGACAGTTAGACATACCATATATTTCTCGCCGAATCAAGCATAGATATTGTGAATCAGTGATGTGGGATTGGGTTTTAAGGAATTTATGTCTTGATGCAGGGATGTTGGCTCAGACTCAGGCAGCGGTTCCATGAATTCATGGAGGCGAAGGCGGAGCAGGTGTAGTTGAAGAAACAGGAGGCGGAGGCGATGGAACCAAGGAGCGACTGAGGTAAATGTTTTTATAAGACATGATTCACAGAAACAGCTAAAGACGCGATTCACAACAACAATATATAAATCATAACATAATCAATCATTGTTGAAGGAATAGATAGATATAATGTCGAAGCAAAGAGTACTTGACATGGGGACAGAAGGCCTCCTCGGAACTATAACTTGGTGAGCAGTGCATCGATGCAAAGAAGATAAACGTGAAATATAATGAGAAGTAATCGCGAGCCGAAGGTGGGTGTAGCAGCAGAAAAAATGATTACCGCATATATATGGAAAACTAATAATGATATGGAGGTGAATTTGCAGTGCGTCTAGGTTTAGAAAATGTAGAAGAATGGTTACCTTATCAACAGATGTGGTCGCTGGATTGCAGGAGTAGAAGTAGGATCGGGATGGGTAAAGATATCGGGACCCTTATGGATACTGATAAGATAGGTGCAGCATGAGTGGACGCGGTAGGAAGAACCTGTAAGCGAGGAACCATAATGTCGTAGATGGGTCGCGGTGATGCGTTGTTCAGAGTCAAAGTAGGATTGAGATGGGTAACCATATTGGGAACCCTAGGCATACTGAGAGGATAGGTGCAGTGTGAGTGGATGCAGGAAGAATAATCTAGAAGCAAGGACGGGAAGCCTCGGGATACTGAGAGGATAGGTACAGCGTGAGTGGACTCGGGCAGAAGAAGCTGGAATCAAGGAACCCTAATGTCGAAGATGAATCGCGGTGATGCATCGGTGGGAGTCGATTTGTGATGGGTATTGCGGGGGTTCAACTGGATTGTGGAGGGTGACTTGGTAAATGGATTGGCAAAGTGGGTGACGTGGTGCAATGTGGAGGTGACACGTAGGCATAGAGACACCCAGGTTTAGTAGATATAGTGGATCAAACTCGTAGAAAAAAAATTATTCAATGTTATTTAATGTCCACTTCCTCTAATAACCACCTCATATGAATATCTACTATATTATCTATAGTTGTCACATGACACATGAGAACATGACCTTATGTTCCCAATGATTGACCCTCAGGACGTGAAAAATAACCCTTTGTACATAACATTAACACTTTTAAAACCATTTGGAATTCTCAAAAAATGAAATTCTCTTTCTTTCTCTCTCTAGTCTTACTCATCAGGTCTTTCATAGGCCTCTCATTGTGAATGTTCAATGAAATTATATAGAAGGTTCCTCTTCATCTATAGAGATGTATCACTAGAGTAATCGAGTCCTTATTTTCAATCATTGTTACATTATTTGAAATAAATAACACGAATAGGTATTCACAACATAAATGTGATTATCTAATGTTAACATTCTAAAATCACAATATCCTATAAATTAGAGTGAGTCAGTTCAATTTTTAGATTCAGATCTAATCTTTATTTAATTCCTCAAACACGGGTAGACCATAGAATTTCATTCCTAGAAAAAATAATTTGCACGAAAGACATTTAATCATTATAGTTGATCCTCGATCTGTATTGTAATTAATTAAATTATCCAACTACTTCCAACATTGATATGGATTCGTGAAGACTATGACCACCTTTCATCACTATGGCCTCGAGCTCCAATGCTTTATCCTGGTTAGATCTGGAGTGGTAAGCACACCGAGTCTTTGTGATATTGGTTGGGAATTTGAGGGTCCTCTCGACATCTAAATTATTCTTCATTTAGGGTTTCATCCCATGGTCCCTTTCTAGGGTTTCATCTCCTCACATTATATTCCATTTTATGGACCTTCCCTGGTTCTTTATAGGGTCCAATATCGTTTCATCATTATCATCCTCGGTGGTTTTGTGTTGTCATCAGTTGGTGGGTTTTATATGCTTTACTAGTTTGAAGTTGTTGTTGTATGGTGATGTTGTGATGATTTTAGGCAGATCACATGTTGTGATGCAGATGGCAGCGAAAAAGGATCTTTTATCCATGATGTTTGATGGTTTCAATGAATTCTGTTTGACGACAGTTAGGTGGTTTGGGGATGGTGTCATGGTTGATTCATTAGGCTTCTCAAGGAGATAGATTTTTTGTTTGCATAGTTAAGGTTTATATTCTGGTTTGTGTTTCCCTGGTTCGTGGTATCCCTATCATAGATATAGATTTTCTTTGGCAATTGAGGCATTTATATACTTCTGGAGATGTTGGTTGGTGTGTCGCAATTTTTCTGGCGACATTGAGGGTGATTTCAATTCTGGCATTGATTATGATGATGGTATGCAGGGACATGACTGATGGTTCCTACATTACACGATCTCGCTTGTAGTCTGAGAGTCCCTTTTGAATTTTTAATTTTAAAATGTTCATATCATTTTGTAGTGTTTTAAATATTGAATTTTGTGCGCAGGATTCATGTTGTGGGTGGAAATGGGGATTTCAGGGTTGGTTTTGTACTACTTGACATTGTCTCTAGTTCACACATAACTCATTAAAAGTGTTATTAGAAAATAAAAATATATATTCATGTTGGTCATGGTATCAAATGATCAACCGCTACATGTTCATCATAAAAAAGACATCCTGGTAGATAAATGTTTCAAAACACCCAATACATTGAGCCAGTGGAAATTATTCTATCAATGTATATATTCTTTTTGAAATTAAAGAATCATTTTATTTTTTTGCATTTTATTTTTTCATTTTATGGAAAAATTTAACTAATTGTAAATGATATGGTTTCATGGCCCATCTTGTTGTCAATTTCATTGATCTTGTGGTGAGATTGACAACATCAAGTGCATCACTTGTGTGTTCAAACATATATATGTTAAGGAAGTTAGTTGTTACTTTGTAAGGGAGGTTATTAATTAGATTGGATAATTAATTGGTCATGAAACATCATGATACCACAAATAAATGTTCTTGTTTTAGCCACATAAACTTGACATGATCACTTAAATGTCCTTCATATAGTATTTCTAATTTTTTTGGTGAACAATTGAAAAACAATGTGATGTCACTCTATAATTTTTCAATTTTCTTATCATGGTCACATAATTGATTGTTGTTCTAGAATGATGTCACTATAAAAACTATATTCCTTAATGTGGTTATTTTCAATAATAGCAACTTCATGCATTTTCTGCATTTCCTCAAACAAAAACAAAAAATTGAAAATTAAACAAAATTTCTATTAATAAATTTCATAAAATTTATAGAAGCATGAAAGGAAATAAATATTAAGATACCAAACACAAAAAAAGTCTCAAAAATTATATTTTGAAAGAAAATTCCTAAATTATTAATTAAAAAAATAACTAAATGAATTTCTAAATAGACAGAACACATCATTTAATTCAAAGTGAATTAATTTAGCATCTTCAAATAAAATTCATAAATAAATCTAGAACTCAAATGTCAAGAAAAAATTCAGAATTATATTATTAATTTAATATTTTACATAAAAATTATCCTCAATAACGTAATTTACCAATTAAAGAAATTTTTAACGATTAAAAACATAATTCAAACATTGAAAGTGGTGTGGATAAATGAAATAATTAAAGGCCACATTAATTTTCTCAAAAGAAGCATAATGCATCAAATGTTCCTTTTTATAAAACACTCCAAGGATGTTTAAATTCAAATGTTAACCCATATCATAAGGTTCCCTTGTATAGATAAAGGAACCAACTCACTTATTATGTAGTGACACATCTCTAGGGTCACTCAAAAATCAAACCTAGACTATAGATCATATGTCATTATTCATGGGAAACATCCAATATTCCAATCTCAAAACACAATGAGCATTACATATAGATGTAAACTCAAGGATATCATGTATATATAATTTTTTCACCTTTAGTGGATCATCATCCAACAAGGGTGTTAATTCTCCCCTATAATATATACATATGACTGGCCTTTTGAGAATTATAATCTCATTAGTTAAAATTTATATTCATAATGACATCATGCATGATTATCTATTTCAAGAAAACCAACACCACATTGTTTGGTCACGTAGAGTTTCATTCAGGAATATATGGGAAAACTCCATATATTTTGTTACTGACACAATAAATAACAGACTGGAGTTTTATTTTTGGAACTCGTATTATGATTACTCTATAAGGTTCAACTCTAGGGAATCACTTGCCTTGAATGACATAATAAGGCCAGTTAACAGTTTTTGTGATAGTGGAATGCATCACCATCATCATGAAATATCATGATGTACATCAACATAAAAATTATTCATAATAAAATACTTACACATGTAATCATATCTATGTTTATTGCCACTAAATAATTAAATGAAAAAATTCCATTTGAGAATTAGATGACACTTTAAATAGTTGGATCCCTTCATTACTGAAAATAATCACACATATAAGACTATAGGTCAAGAGTATACTATTTTCCAAATATAATACATTAAATACTCATTTCCTCAAGGTAAGTGAGAAAACATCTATAATTAATCAAGAACCTCAAACATCCATGGGTGTCACTCATGTTGAAAATCATACATAACCATGACATAAAATATAATAAACCTCAATACCAATCCCTTATACCTATGAATTATTATCGAAACTTGTTCTCTCAACACAATATTACAATATACATAATAGGATCTCACACATACCTATGTTTCCTTTACACTTTGTCCCTAATAGAAAGCCAAAATAATAATCATTCTAATTCATGTTTGTAACACACCAACCATGAATACCCTAAATAGTAGCAGTAATGTTAAAACCAAAACATTAAAATATTTTCATTTTGAGAAAAATATAATAATTGTTTTAGGAGTGAATTACATGAAATAATGAATAAATATTTTATTACAAACCACATAAAATTTAGCTTCCTCAAAAAAGAACATAGATATTACCTTATATTATATGAAAGAATGACTTTCCCCAATCACTTACATAACATGCAAGAAAAATAATATATTATTGTAAAAGTTATTTTCCAACATAATAGGGAAAAACAAAGATAGTGAATTGATGGTTTTGATTTGGATAAACTAACTTATGAAAATTTATGGTTGAACTTATTGGTTACAATCTTATTATAAAATAATATAAGAATGAAAATTAATTTTTTATTAAAATGGAGGGTGACACCAAAATTTTGAATAAAAACAACAATATCATCTAATTTTAAATTAATATATGATCAAATTAAATATAAAGTAAATGATTTTATAAAAAAAAATTCTCAAAAATTTGTTCTATCCTAAAAATTAGTTAATTAAAATTATTGAGTAATATTAATATAATATATATATATATAATATTCAATGAAAAATTATTTATAGTCATCCAATATATTTTATAAGAATAATATAAAATCACAATATCATGCATAAAAAAATATTTTAATAAATTCAATTTTACCACCATTTAATAGAACTCCTAGATTAAATAGTAAAAATAATGAATTTGAATTCGCAAATAGTTTTTATATAATTTATTTGAATGGATAAATTAAATTTTAATGTTTTATAAAAAATTAATTTGATAAAATAATCATATATTAATTAAATTTATGTCATTGGAATAAGTATCACATTGAAATTGGATATAAAAATATCGTAATCTTTTGAATGTTTTTTCTTTAAAAAACTGCATTGTTGTCTCATCTATCAGATTGATTTTAAATTATTTTCAAACCATTATGTGATAGGAATTTGTAAAAATGGATTCCATATTTTGAATCAAAATAATATATAATTTATAATAAGTCTAAAATATTTTTTATCAAAAATATTATAGAAATTGATTAAAATTAATTACAACGATTAAGAGAAAAAATAGCATAAAAATGGATAAACCTCAAACATAAGAACCACAATGACATAGAATCATGTTAAAGTTTTATTAGATGTCCATATATAAACCCTATATTCCATTAGATCTAATATGTTGCATTATTGGATCCATATTACATGGTAAAAATGTGGGAGGAGGTTCATTTTAAAGAATTTAAAAGAATGCCTCTCTTCATCCACTATAAAAAGGTAGTACAGCCTCCTACAAATTCACAGATATCAAGATATTTTTATCACTGAAACACTAATAAAATAAGTTCCCAAAATATCATCCCTTCTCTTTTAATCCTACATTTGGGATTAAATCCATCCAACAAAGCCCTTTGGTGCAAACCAAAAAGTATTACCCAAAGAAGTGTAAACATCCTTCGTCAAGGTCCTATTTTATATTTATTATCCACACATCAAATATTCATATTATATTTTAATATAATATAAATAGTATCATAAATATAATGTCATGTTTATATTATAATGAATCTAAATATTCTTACACACACATCCTTCTAAGGGATAAGGAACTTATCATTCTTTTGAACGACAAACTACCATGTATTGAAACAAAGTTTTCTTTTTTCATTTAACACCTCTCATGGTTGGTAATTTTGATTGAAATTATATTTTTATATAATATATATGATATTTATGTTTTATTAATACTTATTTAGTATTTATATATCACATACCCTCCTACTTTCAATGTTTGGAAAATACGATAACATTATTTGTGGAAGTGTGGACTACCACCTCCACAAAGTGATATGATTTGTTTGCACTATACATGGAACTTATGATAGATAGGTTTAATAAAAATATGTTAAATATAAAAAATTTATATAATACTAGATTTAATATATTCAAATATTTTAGTATATTTTCATTATTTTATTATGAAAAATTAACGAATGTAGTGTTCGTACATACGTACTACTTATCGTACCTTTGAAAAATGCATTTCATTTCTAATCTCTAAATATTTTGGATTATTCTAAATACATATATAGTTGATATATATGAAATTTAAATCACGTTTTTCCTTAAATATATGATTAATCATGATCTAATTGATATTAATAACAGTTAACATGTCATAACATATTTTAAAAGTGGGGAAATCAACAATTAAAATAGTTAAAATAATGAATGATTTTTAACAAATTCATCGGAAGATATTATAAGAAGATAATATATGATATTATAAATATAGTTATGTTTATGGGAAATTTATTAACATGTTTAAAACCATTACACATGAGATTAATGGATTTTCATCCAAAAGGATATACAAGGTATGCGATTTCGTCTCAATATACCTTCCATTGTAACAAATTTATTGTAATGAACCATTTAACATTTATATGGTGTATATACTTCCCTTTGAAATTTCATATAATGAATATAATTATTTTAATTATATTTTATGTTTTATTTAATTTAATTCCTTAATAAGGATTATTATTCAAATGTTTCAAAGTTTTATGGGACACATTGCAGTGATTAAAAACTATTTTTCTCAAGAACATTTTAATTATCATTAAATGGTATTACCATTCACCAATGTCAGCCACCCAAGTTGATACATAACTTTAACTAATGAAATATTTAGAATTCCATAATATTAATTGAATATACATATTTGGTAAGGCATATTTTTTTGTTAATTTAGTTGATCATTCAATTTTGTTAATGAATTATATGGGCAGTGACAGGTGGGTCCCAGAAATTATGTAACCCCTCAATGTATCAACAGATTCTCATGAGACAAATATGGTTGAAAATTCAATATTTTTATACCTATAGTTTTAAACTGATTCGTGAATGGTCTTGTTGATATATGTTTTCATGTGCCTAATACATGACATCCAATAATTCAGCATTTTCATCATAGATATTTCAATTATTATTGTTGTTATACATGATATTTTCATATGATAAAATATGTGGATTCATTTTCTCCAAAATATTTTTGAATAAATGGAATTTATTTCAGATTATTTCATTGGAATATTTATTATGCATTATCTAGTTATTTTAATAGAATGTTCCCTAAAGTATTATCCTTTTCATTTTGATTTATTCTCTTCAATTCATTATTTCTTCAGATTTACATACCCTTACATTGCAGTTGAGATCCCAATTATTAGGTTTACCTTATAAAGAATATAAAAAGGAACCCTTTAATTGAGTATCACGGATGTTGAGTTTTAACTTGTTTTATGTTTTATATTCTATTTTCCAATGTATTAATTAGATCAGGTATGATATCTTTCTCTATAAACTACATAACTATTTAGTTCGTTAGGATTTGAACTATTACAGTAATTCCAATGTAATAAAATATTTCACCGGATATGGGATTATACTGTTATCGATTTTGGAAATATATGGATTATTTGGGTATTCATAGAAATACATCCTTGTGTGGATACTATATGTGTATGTTGTTCTGATTGAGACATCGATATGGATAAAAAATCTGAAACGGAGTGTTAGGCCTGAATCAGCATAACTGGGTACATGGAAAAAGTCCTTATTATTCACTTAGTTTGACACTACAGAGTGATACACTTAAGATAATTTTTTAAAAACCATTATAAATGATTTAAAGAAATTAGTTTCCAAAATAACACATTAATTATTATGATATTAGCTATTAATAAAATATTCAATTTATTTTAATAAGTTTACAATGTACATGGTTTAGTTTGTTAATCAAGTATATTCCATTATTTAAAAATGGACCCTTACTGGAATCTATGTATCAATACTCGTGGTAATTGTTGAGGTTTCCCTACAAATAAATTCAATGTAACTGGTCTTAGAACTGAAACAATTATTTCTATATTAGGGTGGATTAACCTGGTAATGAAAAATAATCCTGACCAAATGGGGAAACTAGTTCTATAGTGAGAATCTCTTATGTTGGATCATTTTAGGCTATAGAATCCCCAATCGTTTAGTGGGAAAATTAATCTAATCATATCAGTGAAATGATTTTTGTTAATGGAGTTGATATTAATGAACATTGGTTATTATGAAAAGGAAAATGTTATTTCTAAAGTGTATTGTTTCAATGGGGTTACAGATCAATTGTGGTTATTAATCCATAATACTAGAGATGAAGAAGAAATAGAAATCATGGAATAATTAATGTTTAAGGAGACATTATTTGATAAACAATTCCATTGTGACTAACAAAATGAGACGCACTGAATATTCCTCAATTTAAAGAATAAAAAGGAAGAACATGTTGTGTATTATGAATCAAACATTATAAGTTTATAAAGGTTTTCTATTTATTTCATATGAAACAAAGAGTGGCAGAGTGATCTCTTCTTAGAAAGGATTATGTGAAGTCTCAAAAGGGTAATGGTGTTTGAAACATTTAATTTATGAAATTATATAATTTTATATTTAATCTAGATAGAGAAAACTATTTCCATTTTGTAGGGCTTCAACGATAATAAAGAAAAGAAGATAATGGATGAGTAAATATTAGATAAATTGAATAAGGGAAATAAGTATTTTACCACATGTGATAATTACGAAAAGAATCACCCTCGAAATTTCATGAAAGGATTTGGATTTTGTTACGGGTTTGGTGAAAAGGGTCACCAAAAAAATAAAGTAAATATAATAAGGAAAAAATTACTATCCAATGATACAAGTGAACTGATATAGGGAACTATTCCAACAAATTCCCAATTTGTTAAGGTGATATACCAAAGAAGATGCCAACGGGAGAAGGCCAAGATTATTCTAATGATACAACCAAAGTGTAATGATTAATATTATTTTGTATTTGGATCCAGGAAATATATTATAGTGTATCATAGTAATTTTGTTACAAATTATATAATGATATTATTATATTATTTTTTCATTAATTATTTGAGATCATAAATTGATTGGTACCCAGAAAAGTGATTCGGTTTAAGAAATTATAATATTTTCTATTTTAAGATATATTTAATTTTTTCCCTAGATTACATTCTAGAAAATACTAACTATGAATTTTTACATGGATAAAAATGTACCTATTTGTCTATGCATAATATGAATGTTATCTCACATTACTCATAAGACATACTCACCTCGATGGATTTCGTAAGAAGCAAGACAAATAATATATTAACAAATAAATTATTATTTATAATAATAAGATAAAACCTAGAAATTAAATTTAGGGTTAGGAAAAGTATTAACTAACATGTTAAATTATATTTTAAAACCCATTGGTTATATATTCAGTATAATTGAATATAAGAACCACTTTTCTATAAATGGAATGTTTTGGAAAAATATGTTTTCTGCTAACAAAGTCATTTTATACTAAAAAAATAAATTAATTTAAATTAGATAGTTATATTAAATAAATATAAATATTATATATTCGAAGAAATTTTTATAAAAGTAATCTAATATATTTGGTCATCTTAAGAAAAGAAGAAACCCAATATTACGCATAAAACCATATATTGTTTTATAGGAAATTTACCAACTTTTAATGGACCACCTACATTAAATATTCATTTAGAAATATTATTTAATTTAATATCAAAAAATAAACCTCAATTCTGATTGAGAAACATAAAATTTAGGTTAGGGTATGTTTTTGGAATTTTTCTGTGAAGTTTAATGTTTTCATAAATAGTGAAAAATATTGAATTTTAATTCATAACTGCCTTTTCACATCATTTATCTAAAAGGATAAATTAAATATATTAATAGTTTTAAATATTAAATATGTTAATTAAACATATATTTTTCAAATTTAAACTATTAGAAGAAATTTCATTATGAAATTGGATATAATTACTTATCAAACTTTTTAACTTTTTAACATTACAAACCCACATTATCGTCTCGTCTACATGATTAATTATATATTAATTTCTTCCACATGTATTATTTGAATTTTAAAAATTGGATTCCATAATTTAAATAATTGTATTAAATAATTTATAATAATGTAAACATTTTAAACCAACAATATTGATTAATGAGGATAAATTTAATTATAGTGATTAATAGAATATTTATCTTAACAAAGGAAAAAACCTTAAACATAATATACAAAATGACCTATAAAATTTTAAAAAATATTTTTTTGTAAGTATTTAGACCCCATAATTTATGGGATATAATGTTATCCCTTATTTGGGCTACTAGAAATTGAAAAATTTGTGTAGAATTACTGTTTAAAAAATTTAAAAAAATGCCTCACCACCTCCATTACAAAAAGGAACTAAAGCATCAAATTATTCACATCTCTCAAGAAATTTAACATTCCAAATATATAATATAATAATATCCCATCATATAAAACCTCATCCTATATTTATATTTTTTTTATGAAATCCATCCAAGTAACACCTTTATTAAAAACCACAAGGAGTTACCAAAACAAGAGGTAACGTCTTCCCTCAAGTTATTTGGTTTTATTTTAATTATCAATGACCTAAAATCATCTTATTCAATGAGGATATAATTTCTTATGTATCATAAATATGTTTATATTTTTTTAATCTATTTTTTTGACCTAAAATAACACACACTTCGATCTACTAAGTAACAATTTTACTATTCATGTATATGCTGAACTAGTGCATCATGAAATGATGTTGTTAATTTTTTACCAACTACCATGATTGAGAATTATGATTGAAAATATTTTTTATATATTATTTATTTTATTTTTGTTTTATTAATTCATATTTAATTTTTATTTACTCAAACCTTCTTGTGGTCTATTTTTTAAAATACGATAACATTGTTTGTGGAAGTGAGGACTACCACCTTTCAAATCTATGTGATTCATTCACACAATAAATGGAATGTATAAAAGATGATTGTAATGATTATAGAGGTCATATATGGAATATATACGATACTAGATTTATAATATAAGAATATATAATTTATATTACATTATTTTAATACAAAAATGTAATAGAAGAAGCATTCATGCATACGTACGACAAACCAACTCCATGAATGTTGCATTCAATTTCATGTATCCAAATATTATTGTGTATTTTAAATAAATAAATAATGGATATATATTATATTTTAATCGTGTTTTTCATTACTGATATTATTAAATCAGGATGTAGTTATTAGTAACAATTACTAACAACTCAAAACATATTAAAAAAGCTAGGAAATTAACACACAAAATAGTGGAAGTGGTGAAGAAATATTAATATATGTATAATAATATATTATAATTTGTTTCTACTTGATATTATACATATAATTATTTTTTTGGTACAAGTTAGTAAAATGTTTAAAACTCTCCCATGGTATTTTAATAGATTTTAACCAAAAAAGAGATGCAGGGTAAGGGATTTTGTTTCAATTTGCTTTCCTTGGAGACTTATTTGTTCTTGCGCACAATTTAAATTTATATGGTGTATATATAAGACATTGATATGTTATATCATGAATATAATTATTATCATTATATTATATGTTTAATTTAATGTCATTCATTCATAGTAATTATGATTCATATTTTTTTAGTGGTATGGGACACTTGGGAGAGTTTAAATATTATTTTCCACATAAACGTTTTAATGACATGTAAAATGTATTTTCATTAATCAATGTAAATCCTCCGTCATGTTTCATATACTACACTGAATAAATATTTTTATATCCATATTCATTATTCAATATGGATAATTGGTATGAAAAATTGTTAAATAATTGTATCACGAAATGGATATGATGAAATATTTGGTTTGGAAATGATGGGTGGGGCTAGTAAATTAAATTCATCTAGGATTAATCAACATATTTTCATTGAAAGAATGAATTGGACAAATAAAATAGGTTTTAACCTATATTTTTAAATTATGTTGTGAAATGTCTGATGGAATTCGTTTCCAATTGTCTCAGACATAACATCCAATAATTAAACATTTCCTTTATATATATTTAAGTTATTATTGTTATTTTCAATGATATTATCATATGAAAAAATACATTGAAGCATTTAATTCTCAGTTTATTAATCAAATGAAATGTTTTTTATTTTCCGACTATTAAGTAATTATTATGGATTATCTAGTTATTTGAATGGAATGTGTAATCACTTATTTACATTACTACGTTGATTAATTATATTCAATTCATTATTTTATCGACTTTACATACCCTTAATAATAATTTTAGATCACCCTCATTATATGGATTTACCCACGTTATGATGAGGAATCATTTGAATTAGTTTCAATGTTTTTTCTGTTATGTTATATATTATATTTCCAAATATATTAAAGGTGTTATTTATGTTATTTGTCCTATCCAAATATGCTAAACTACTCAGTCATTATCGATTTGATTCCATGTAATCATGCCAATATAATAAAATAATGCACCAGCTATGTGCTTCTGGACTCAAATCATTACAAGTACCTGACTGCACCATGACCTTACATATGCGTCCTTGAATTCTAGAGGTTATTGACAAGAAGATAATGTTTTTGAGGGTACCATAAAGATATTTTAATGATGTATTATAATTTGAATAATTGGATAAAATATCTAAGTATCTTATCTCAATTAAAAATATCACTATTTTCAATGTAAATAAAACATACCAAATAATAATAATATTCCATGTAGAAGTAGTAAACTCATACAAGGGTGATCTCCCACTCGGATGATCATACATATAAATGAAGACAAAAAAATATTATAAAATTTCAAAGGGATAATCTAAATTCCCAATCATCTCTTAATCCCAATATCCAATCCTATCACAAACCCGAGTCCTTTGTATAAATAATTTGTGTAATAAGTGAATTGTATGATCAAGTACCCAAGTTTCATGGATGCTCGAGTAAAGTGTTAGTGGATAACTAATCATAGAAACAAAAATGTGGTCCCATGAAAAACATGTATATTGTGTGTATTCATGTTACATGATAAATTCAAATAAATAAAAAAACACTGGAAAATATATATCCACAATACAACCTTCTTTGAAACTTTATGCGTTGTGTCTGGGAATTTCATGATAATTGCGCTCACCATATCCGATCTAAGGGACTAATTCAAACCATTCTACCTATATTCGATATTAATAACTATTCTTATAAACCGTACTGATTTTACCTATATCGACAAATTCTTGGGGGTCTTTGAGAACATCATGATATCATGCCTCCAAATTGTTAATACACCTATTCTATTTAATTTGGCTAAGTATAACCAAATAAGAATCTCCAATAGAGGAAAATTTCATCATGATTTACTCAACAACTAAATCCTTTCAATCATATGAATCTATAAAACCCCTCCATTATAATATACTTCATGATTCCAAATATTTAAAATCTTAGCATTTTACAAACCCAAGGTTATCTTCCATGTTTCTATGGAAATTGGTATAATACCATTCATCTTAGGCATCTGTATTATGTACGTGTAGTGTTATAAGACTCCACTATTCTAATATTAGGGATAACATGGGAGTCTTCTCATAATCGAAGTGATCACATGTCCCAAATCCTAAATGACTATATCCTTGACATTCTTGGAAAACTATGGAACCTTAGCATCCTTGGAATCCCGTAAATTCCTAGGGATGAATTCCAATATACTCCGAATTCATACATTGATCAACAACCATATCCCATGATGCACATAAATGATTCCATAATAAAGAAATGTTGTCAGTTTAATCCTAACAGTGTCATGTGCATCTCAATAGAGGGATATCCATAATTACTTCTAGGGAGCCACAAAATCTCTATGAAAACTCATTGGGTTCATAGGTAAGTCCTTATGAAGTGAAAATGAGAATATATAATCACATAAAATGTAAAGTGGTGAAACCATAAATACATGTTTTGGGTTATACAAATGCCTAAACCTGACACCCTTATCTACATCCATTAGAGTCACATCCTTGATATGGGTTCTAAGGATTCACCCAATTCCATCTTTACCCTTTCCCAAGTCCATCCTCTTAATAGGGTCACATGTTATAATCAAATCACTAATTATTACAAGGAGAACACTAGGTCACATTTCACTAGGGACAATTCACCATATATATTTTTATTTAATTCATTCCATCCCATTATCTGTTATAGTCTGGAAATTCACATGATCCAATTAATATACTCAAACACCAGTGATCAACATGTATATTTGGTATATGAGGGTATGTTGGTCATCCTCAACACCTTATTAAATTCAATATTAACCTTGAATTGATATTAATCAACTTAATAAAATTTCAGATGGCCACCAAAAAAATGATTAATAGCCATGAGAAAACATCTATATAAGTAATAAATAATATTAAAGTGAATCATCATAATTATAACCTATTATAAACCGAAGTAGAATCCCTTTTTAAAGATGCTAGAAAACTCCTTCTAAGGCTCACAAAGACTAACTGACCATTGTTCAAAACACCCATGATCATGTCTAATGCCCTAAAAAATAATTAATTATAATCATATTATAATTAGTTTAGTGACTAAATAAATTTAAAAAAACATTTAATTTTAATTTAAAAAGGATTTCATTCATAAAACCTCATCGGTCAAACTCATCCCACTGGAACTATGACTAAATAAATTTTAATCATACATGGAATACTCTAGATGATATTACAAGGAAATTAACTCAATATTGTTTCTATGAAAAATATAAATTAATATTAATTTAATGGGAAGATATTTTAAAATTGGTGGTTGAACATTAATCTATCAAAAATACCATAGGATGTTCACTATGAAACCCAAGAAAATTCCCCCACATGAGAAATAGTTATAAGTATAAAGGTAAAATAATTTTATCCAAATTCCATATAAAATTTATTTTTTAACCCTTACTCCATAAAAATGTAATTAAATAGTAGGTAGATATCATTATGAGACCTACTCTATGTGAACCATGTATAATCCAAATGACTGATAAGCAATTCCATAATGCTTTGATAGAATTGGTATCAAATACCAATATCCAAAAGAAAATTTTGAATTATAGATAAAGATAGTAGTGGGAACCTATATATGTGATAATATTCAATGAATCAGTGAAAAAACCCATAAATTGGCATCCCATACTAATGAAAATAGGATATATGGAAGGAATCCAACCCCTATCCCTGTGAGATAACAAGATTTGATTCCCTCATCATAAATTGGTGGTGGTAAGAAATGAAATTTTCACCCTTTAATTACCATTGTATCCATGGTGTCTCCAATTAGTAAATTTATATTCTAAAAGAACCCACAATAAACCTAGTGTGGCATCCATACTAGCAGATGGTGCTGACTTGCTAAAAGTGGTGCACTATAGTTTTGGCTGTAGAAGCCACTTGATCTCTCTCATAGCTCATATGAGCAACCAATGAACTACAAGAGCCTAATTAAAAATAAAAATAATAAATAAAATTTTAAGGGTTTACATCAATAATAAATTAAAATAAATATAACAATTAAAAAAGATCCCCTTAAACCATTTTAAAAAATTAAATTCCATTGGAATATTTTCACAAGTATGTAATATTCGATCTGAAATAGTTCACATCATATTCCTAGACATCCAAACATATATTACATAAAACCACCATATGATAATTACTACACAATAACCAGGATAGGGTAATAAATCTATCAAAAAATCCCTTTATAGACCACTAAATAGAGGCCCAATCCATTCATACATATTTTTGACATTATTTTTAACAAATATATTTATTAAATGAAACTAAAATATTGGGAGGCCTAATTTCATTAGAAGACATAGTTCATAAAACATCATAATGAAAAAATTTATAATTATATTCTCATCAATGATCTCCTCAATCAACTTGATCTCAAACCACATCATGAGATATCTTAGGTAATACATTAAACAAAGGGGAAAGATAAAAATTCCACTAAGTTGATAAAGATAATAATGATGCATAACAGGAGAGTCAATGGTATAACAAAATATCATAAAAGTGAAGGTTACTATTTAATAACAAGAGAGTTTAACATAAATTACATGGTAACAGACATTAATTTAAACATAATAAATGTTGATACAATCCAAAAAATGACATAATATTAAATCTTGGGTAAATTCCTCGAAAACATCACATGGTGGATAAAATCCATTTGTGGATGAGGTTTACTACAAAGACCACATATATAACATCTTATGAGACAATAACATTAACAAATAATTTTTGGAAAATCTATGTCATCCCGCCATCATATTTATATTCTTTATGTATTTTATAATATGGAAATAAATTATAGGGAATAACCATAAAAATTTACCATAAAATAAAACGGGTTTCATAATCATACCTTATGTCATAATAAAAGGATATTTCATAATAATGAATTTGATAAATAAAGATAATGCATGGTTTATCCCCAATAAAAGAAGGAAGAATAACATAGGTATATTTGAAACACATATAAATAATTTATAATCAACCCATAACATAAATTTTTTCATCTTCAATGAAAAAATATTAAAATTATCCCTTGAAATATTTCATGAGGAAAGTTACATTTTTACATTGATATTAATTATTTTATATAAAAAGATCCCAAAAAAATATGGAAGTTGTTTTATTTGTATATTACAATTGAAAAATGTAACGTATCCATAAAATCAGGGATTGTTAATGAATGAGTTAAATTCCATTTCGTTTGTCAATGTTAAATGAAAACATTCCATTAACACTTTCTTAAATGTCAAAAGGTACCAAAAATTGAAAATAAAAATAATAAACATCTAAAATATATTGTATAATTAAAACATGGGGGAATTTTCTTCATAACATTATAATTTAATAGTATAAAATTAATTAAGGATTTTATTTCAAATATATAGAAATGATAGAGAAATATAATAGTTCTAAAGGACGATACAATATCATTATTACTTATATGAATCATTATTGATGAATCTTTACTAAAAATGGAGGAAATAAAAACCAAACATGAAAACTAAATTCATGATCAATGGATAATAATTAGATGTTGCTCGATAAATTAAATGAATATTATTTCCCCCAAAGGAACCTTGGAGAAAAACAAACTCTAAAAAAGATATTGTAATATAAAGCCTTTATTGCCTTGGTAACATTCAAATAAAATTCACATGGATGAATTAAAATGAATTTAAACATAAAATACAATCTTGTATTATTTAATAATGATATAATATTTAATAGGTGTGTTTATATAACTAATATAAAAGAAATTATCTTCATAACATTAAAATATGTCTCAAAAATGTTAAATTGATAAATATCTTTTACATTGATCATAACGTTGATGTGAGAGTATATTAATGAGTTGATCAATTGTAACAAGTGTTAACCAACCTAAATAATGTTGAAAAAAAGTAAATTAATAAAAATTAATTAGATACATAATCTTATAATAGTAAAGGTAATGAAGACGTATTATAACCCATTGAAAATAGATATAGTTATGAAACACCATAACACGAGTATGACTCATTTCATACATTAATGAACTCCTGAATAGTAAAATTATTTTAATTAATTTTTTTATTAACATACAATTTCACATTAATTATTCATTTTATTTTATATAATTTCATGTTATATATAATTAATAAATAAATTAAGTTCACATGATTCTTTTGATGATATTTGACTATTAATTCTGGAATGTCATCGGTATATTGACTATGGTCTAAGAGGTAATTATGTAATTATCTACCTAGCAGTAATCATGTAATAATTATTATTTTTATACAAAATTCATACTATTTAAATCAACCATGAATGATGGTTATTAAAAAGAACTACGTTATAAACATGGAGATTGAATATCATACACACGTGTGAGGAACCTTTCCATTCTCAAACAATCCTAATAAAAACAACTAAAGTATTATTTTAACATTAAATAATTCTATTAATGTCATAAATATAACATTATTTCATTAAATACACTAAAGTATTCCATCCATGTTATGTGATAATTAAAAATGAATCACATCACTTTATGAAGGTGATAATCCACATGTATGGATGAACAATATTGTAATCATTAAAGGAATAGAATGTTAAATATATAGATGATATATTACTTTTAAATAATTAAAAATATTAATTGAATAATAAATATATACATGGAATACATTATAATAAATGTCCATGAGATTAGATGATGGAAAAGGATTTACATCAGTTTGTGAGGCGGTCGTATGTCGTAGACATGAATTATGGTTTTGTTTCCCATTTAATATATTAGGATATTGATATAGGTTGTTAAATTATCATAATAAAATCATAGTTTATGGGACATACTTATTATATTACATCAATTTGAGATAATTAAATATTATGTAAGAGTATGTATAAATAAAAAAATGCTTGGTTAAAAACAATATGTCTTCATCGGATAACCTCGTTATATTTACACCAAAATCGTTATAATGGTGTATTATTGATAAAACCGAGGAATATTAGAAATAATAAAGTATTTATGTAAGAAATTTATGAAGAAATTTTATGAAAAAAAGGGTTTTGATGTCTGATGAAAAGAAGAGAGCAGGTTCCCATTAATAAATAAGGGGAGGGGAACACATGTAATTTCCTAGAGTATCAAATAAATTTAAAATAAATTTCAATTAAAAATTGACCCAAAGTGATATAATTAAAATTTATTGTGTGTATGGGAATAAATAATTTGATCAAATAATTTTTTTAGAAGTTTAGGTAGGGTTTTCCCCTTATCACTTAGTTTTAAACCATATTAATCCTTTTGGAAATTATAATGAGATCAATTTTTTTACACATATGTGGGCATGATAATTACTATAAAAGGTAATTTGTGAAATAAATGCACCATGGATGATATTTTTATCTGTATCAGAGTCACTTGGATAATGATATGATTTATTAGAGATTTAAATCATTTAAAAAAATTATTTTCTATAAAATATCATTAATTTCATTTTGGAACTATTCATTTAATTTGACTTTGAAAATAAAACTACATCAACAAAATTTAAATATAATACGATTAAAAATCACTATAAAGCTAAATTTATCTTAAAAATTCATGGAACACAATTAATCTTTCAATTTATATAAATTATGAAATTTTTCAATTCAATTGTTTTATCATTCTCTTATTTATTAAATAATGGGTTGGTAATACTGAAGATTTTATGGTAATTATGTCATCAAAAAAAATTATAAATATGTTAACATGGAAAATTTATTTTATCTTTAAAATAAATATTTAGAATCTTATAGAAGTTATTTTTCCCTTTCAAAAAATATTATTCATATAAAAAGAAATAAATTGATATTTTATTCTTATTATTTTACTCAAATATTGTAACAGAATAAATGAAAGATATAAGGGAACAATTGGTCATGTATTGGAGAATCAAATTCATGAAATAATTAAACTAATTATACATGATAAATTGAAGTGTTATAGTACATTTTTACTCCTTATACTATTATTTGTTACCGTAATTACCCAATTTACCCATACAGTGGTCATAATGATTTAATACAGTTATGATTCATAATGACTAAAAACAAAAGGGTCCTATATAAAAAATAATTTCCACATGATTTGAAATTTTAAATCTATTTTTCACGATTCAATTAATATATGTGGTAGAATTGATTTTCAAATTAAACACTAGAAACATGATGAAGATCTATTTTTCAGAAAAATACTTTTTATGTATAAATTTTTTATTTCTAAAATTTGATGAAAACATTTATTTCAATGGAATATAATTTAATCTTATTTAATAAGAAATAATTAAATAAATTATAAAACTAAACCAAAATAGAACATTAAGATGGAAACACATAAAAAATACAATTTTTAATAAAAAAATTATTTTCACACTTCATTAGAAAATGAACCTTTTTGGAAATATCTCAAAAATTCTACATAATCTAACGTAGATATTGGGATTTAAATAAATTATTCATTTTTTCATAAAAATTTTCGGATATTTATATAAATTAATTATAAAATTTTCTCATTAAATAAATAGACAATGTTTTTGAAGAAAACATATTATTGATGAATAAAATTTTATTACTTATAAATTTGGGATTATTTAAAATTATTTTTTCAACAAATTTTAATTGAGTATGACCTTTATTTATATCTAAAAAATTAGTAAATTCCATAGGTACTGGCTAATTTAACTGTGTGGTTATAAATGTTGTATTTACTCAGTAATATTTCAGTGATTGTTTTCCTTCAGTGTTTTGTATCATATATTCTTTCGAAAATAGCATATTTTTCTTAATCTTTTTGGGTTAAATTATCCATATACCCCCATAATAAATTTCATCCTTGAAATTTTTACTTGAACACATTAGTAATTTTTTTATATTTTAAAATATCGTAGTTTAAATCAGTCGTTTTAAAATCGGATAACAAAATATCCGCTAAAAAATAGAGAAATTAAAGATGGAATATTTTCTCAAATGGCACATAATATGATTCCAAATATAATAGAATTTGTGGGTTGTGAAAATTAATTTAAAAAATAATTTTTTTGAGTGATAGAGACTATTGGTCCTAAGAAAATGAATGGTCATGAGAATGTTAACAACTAAACACACATATAGAAAAGAGTTTTTAAAAGACCATCAATTAAATAAATATTGGTAATAGGATAGCATTTTTGTTTAAAATTCCTTTTAATATATTTAATAAATTATTTTAACTTCTATACTAGTAAAATAATGAAATATTCTTACTTTATTAGTATAATTTTTCAATTAATCAATTTACACAATAATACAACATATTTCATAAAATGATGAGTATTCATGATTATTTTTTTGTTCTTTAGGAACTAAAAATTATTGTAACAGATCATATATTCCCAAAAATGAATAATAATTTATTCCTACTATCTTTATACTTTAAAAAAACAAAATCAGTTGTCATAAGGTAAGATAATTTCAAAATTCAATAAATCATTATATGATAAAATACATCCTAAATATCTGATTCTACAAAAATAACTCCCAAACATTAACACTGATCATTTTATAAATAACTAACAATAAGGGTAATCAATGTAATCCTTAGTAAGGTGATAAATAAGGATTTTAATTATTCTATCACATATTCAACTATGAAAAATTTAACATTAATGTCCAAATAAAATAAAATACACTCAATGTCATAGAAAAATTAATATATTCTCAAATGATATTTGATAATTATTTTTATAAATAACTTAATACTCCATAATGCCATAGAAAAATAATATATTCTACCAAAAATTTATATAAGCATTATTTATCTCACTGTTCTTATAACCAATACATCATAGGTAAAAATTATTGATCAACATAATTCATGAATCACAATACATTAATACATCAATCTGTTTACCTCAATTATTGAAAAAATATAGGTATTTCCATTGTGTAGTGTAATACATTAGAGAATGGAATTTTTTGGGCTAAAATCCCTCAAGTTCCCATCTAAGTGTATTTTGGGGTTATTGTGTTCATTGACAATGACATATGACTACATTTCAGTTTGGATGTTGTTGTGGAATCAGGTGATTAAGGTGGTACAATGTCCTAGTGTTTTCCAAATGTTTGGGCATGTAAATTGTGTGTTTATTTTAAGGAATAATAAGGTTGTTCAAAAATTATTTCATAGACCACAGTTCGCAGACTGCATAGTAGTGTAACTGTGATATGTGAACCATAAAGAAGGTATGTGAACCATGGTGTGTGCTATATTAATCATGTAGTTAAATTAGTTCTCTGGAGGCTCATTATTTGATTGAGGATTTTCATTCATGGTTGGTTCATCCTTTTTGTCATGATTTGCTGATTTAATGCTTCCAAAAAGGTTTTTAGTTTGTAGGTGACATTGACCTCTATAATGGATAAAGACATTATACAGACCACACAGGAAGTTCACAGTTAAGGTTGTACCACATCAGATTTTTGGGTATTTGTTATTAGATTTTTTAATGGGATTTTTTTCAAATAAAAAGGATAATAATCAAATCATTATGTAGAGATAATATCATTTGGGAATATCATCGATTATGGAAGATTCAGGTCTGTACGTAGAGGTAAGTGGGGTAGAATTTATTTAATGTGAAGAGTTTCATGAGGGAACATTCCATGAATGAGAAATTAGATATTGGAAGTGGTTTTTGAGAATTTTCAGCTCACACTGGAAAACAGACTATGATGTAGAGGTGTTTCATGAAGCATATGTGGTTTATGAGGCATCAGTTGGGTGCAATGCAAAGGTAGCCTATTAAATCAGTACAGGTTTTTGAAGTAGGAACCATCAAATATGTTGAGGCAGCCAACAAATAAAAGGTTGTATCTGATGAAATCATTCAACTCAATGGAAGGAATTTTATTGAGGAAGAAATAGTGTTAATGGTGGGTTCTAGTATGTTCATGAACGGAATAATATAGTTATACAAAGAATTTTTTGGAAACTAATAGTTCTCAAAAAAATGATTCATCTACTAGGTGAAAATAGGACTTCATGGAACACTCATATATGTATGAAAAAATTATGATGTGATTCAGAATAGTATGAGATTATTTTAGAGTATTTCTTAGTACAATTCATCAGAGTAGTGAGCTTCCAAATTGTGATTGGTTGTAATCCATGAAAGATAGTGAGTCCACTATAATTATTGTAAAGGTAGTGTGTTGGGGAATAGAATTTATTTAGACCAAACCTTCTTTTGGAAATCACTCATTGTGTATTTGGTACATTGTAACACATCCATTGTATTCTCTTTGGATATATTCCTGTTAAGATGAACTAGGAAAACTTATCATGACTTGTACATGAGTTAATTTCTATTCATACATTGATATTTTAATGATAGTGAAGTGTGTATTGTTTAATTATAATGCAAAATAATATGTGTAGATTTTTTTAATCTATAATAATCTGATTCAACCCCCCTTACAATCTCAAGGTATTTGACTTAGTTTTTCTAATAATTGGTAGCATAGGCAATGGTTAATTTCAATGTTTCTCTCTAACAGGATTCAATGGAGGTTTTCAATTATAAAAGGATCGAAATATTTATTATAAAAAATTAACAAATATGGAAGAATCATATGTATAACATCCTTTGATAATGAGGTATAGATGTTTTTAGAGCTACAATATATGTTATTTCGGCCATAATGGATATTGTAATTTTATTATAAACTGGTATTGGGTAATTGGATGCTAACTCCAATGGAATATTTGCTTTATGGGGATCCTTTTAAATTTAAATATATATGAATTTGATGTCATGTAAGTATTTAAATACTATGTGTGAAAAGAATATAATTATTAATGAGGGAGACTCGAAATTTAGAGAAGTAATGTTTCAGGTTCTAGGGAACAAGTATGAGAATCTCAGAAAGCACCCTAATGAGTCTTTTGATGCATTCTTTGACTGGGGTGCATGTTGTTGTGGAAGAAATGTGTGGTCACATAGAAATTATTCAATATTTAATTATTTTCAAACACATAATGAGAATACTTCCACCTTATTTTAATTTAAAAGTTTCTATTTTGGAATATAAAGATCCCAAGAAGCTGAAATTGGATAGTATTCATGGTACTCCTGTTTCATATTATATGAAAAATTATGTTAATGTGTTAGTGGATAAAAGGAATTATGAAGAAGTGACATTAAAGTCCATGAATAATCACATAATTGAAGATGTATGGGAAGAAGAAGAGACAAATGAGGTCATATAATTCCTTTAATCTTATTTATAATGTGGAAAATGAATGTCTAAATGGAAAATCCCGCTTCAATAATTTCAATGGGGACTTGTTGGAAATCATGTAGCGATGTTCCCTAATATTTTTGAAGACAATGATAAGGATGAAGTTCAAATTCCAATTAATATATCATCAGTGTATGTGGAAGGTAATAAAATTTTTAAGAAAATTTACTTCAAAAAAACCGCATTCAAAAGAAGATGAAATTTCAGAAGAATCGAAGGTAAAAGAGTTGGAGGACTACAAGGATATTGAAGAACATTCTATGATGGTAGATGAAAAAAATTCACCAAGAGAGAAAAAAGTGTCAAATAAAAAGGATATATCGATGGAATAGTTTACTATCAGGTTGAATTAAAATCTTCTCTTGAAGAGATATATTTTTTGAGAGCCAAAATAATGAAATCAAACAAGGGGGTTGGTGATCCAAACTCTTTATTCAATGCCAGAAGAATACATGTCTATGATATTAGATAAAAATTAAAATATTAATACTTCAATTCTAGAGACCTCATATATGATTGCTGCTTACAATCTCAATTTTGATGAATAGAGAAGGGTCTTAAATGGTTTGAATAATACAATTAATGATTATGAAAAACTCATCCAAAATATTTAGGATGATGTAGTCATCCTATAAAGGAAATATGAAGATTAGAAGAAAATGTAGACTTCAACAATATAGGTTTAAATGGTAGTAAAAAAGGAAAATTATATTTCAATGCTCTAGTAAAACAGAAAGATGAATTTCTGGGGAAAAAATCATATATCTGAAGGTTATTTCTATTATGGGTCTTGATCGAAAAGAAAAATTATTAATGGTTGATGTCAAACCAGAAGCACCCACTATTAGATTGAGAATTTTCTGGGGTATACATCAGATCTAGAAGATTCATAGAAAAGAATGTAAAACCAGTAATGGAGTAGTGGCAGAATGGAATGCACCCTACATTAGATATTATTAATTTTGAAATATGTGACCCTCACATATAGTCTGTTACATAACTAAAAGTTATTTATGGGAATAAGGCCATCATAGGCAGTAATACAGAGCTCAATATTCCTATATTTCATTTGATGGAAAATATTTTAGCTGTAGATGATTTGGAAAAATGTGATGATATTTCACATCAATATTGCAGAGGAATGTGTCGTAGAAGACTGAATGTGTTCATGACTAGTTTCTCAATGTTTACCCATCCATGATGGGCCCATACTGCGACACCACATGTCTAATTCTAATAGGACAGGGGATGGTGACTAGCAATGTGTAGGAATATCACCATCATGGGATTGATTTCAAAAGTAAATGTACAAACCCACACAACTCCAAACACACAAAATGTTGAAATGTAAAAAAAATGATCAACCCATTCATGCAAATATCTATATCCCACAACCAGAGATCAAAAAGACACAAAGGAAGGTAAATAGAACCAAATGAAATCCCACAAATAATAGTATATAACAAATGTCAAAACTAAAATTAAAGGTACATGGTCTCCCGTCTCAAATCCACAGGAACACACCAGTGTCTAAGTGGTCTCATTGAAAATTGTTTTGCCCTAGTCTTCCTAGGACTCTTCCAAATGTTTGACCATCTTCCCATAACACAACACGTTCAAGAATATCCCATGTTGTGGTGAGTACAAAATTATATATTAATAAACATTGAAACCAAAAAGTATATAAGAAATGAAAATATAGTCATCTCTAAAAAGTAATATTTCTACAACACATATAATAACAGTATCTAGATATACTCAACAAAGTCATATAGTCACTAGGTAGGTCACAAAATTAGTATACCAACCCCATGATTCCATCTCAATGGATCCCCAAAGAACTCATCCTGGAGAACACAATCTAGAGTCTGGTAGAACTGCTGATTTCTATCAAAGAGTTACTTCTTTTGGGGTCACATAATGATAAATAATACATAGATTGTCTGAAGAGAATATGATACCATGACGAGGATCACTACTAAGGGCATGTGGGGACACCAAAATACTCAATCTAGATTAACCTGTTATGTATATGATTGTCTCTCATGTAGTGTTGATCATAATGATGCTATTAACTGCACATAGAGTATGATGATAAATATAATATATCACTCTAGACCACTCTGATAGATTAAAAAAACTCTATCTAAGTAGTCTGGTTGAAGTCATCAATGTCCTAGGATAAGGAAATTACTCAATACCAACCTTTATGAAAAAGTACAATTGGAATGAACCCTAATAAAAACTATCCAACTCACTATGTGAAATGGATCTAATCCATATAGAAAATAGAACACTACATGTATAGGGGATACACATTGTGTTACCTTGCCCGGGGTCATGGTCATGTAAATAGGCATTGTCATCAAATGGCGTCTATGTATAAATACATGTTCTAGATTTAGTCCATGTACTCTACTCATGTTCTAGTACATGATGTTCCTGTGTACTTGGTCCAACATGAGCATGTGTTGTAGAGTAAATGTTTTGTGGGAAACCCATGAACTACACCCCATGTTGGTTTACCTTCCAATGTAGAGGTTGATTTTATATAGGAAGGACCACACATTGTGTGATAGTGGTCACATGTCATGTGATGTTTACGAACCTTTGAAAACATTATTTACCTCATAGGGGTACCAAATGCCATGTAATCCCGGATGAAACCCCACATTTATTAGGATTTTCTAGAATCCCAAGTTCTTCCTCCTGTGACAGACTGTTCTGCTACTAACTAGAAATTCAACTCCAATATTTTCATGAATTTTATATCTACCTCAACCAAGAATCACCATTTCTAGAACAATTTATTTCATGGTCATATTTGGTCAGTATTTGGATCAACACACAATTCCTCTTCATGTATATTCCTATACAAAAATAGACTCCTATGTCGCCCCATCCACTTCCACCGCCACCGTCACACCTACGTCATGTCAAATGGTTCCTGAATCTATGATATCATCTCATTTCATCAAGAAACATCTTCTCAAATATTGATCATTCAATAATACGTCAAATCATGGAAAAATGAATAATTTTGTGATGAACGACATATTTGTGGGATAAATGAAATGAAACAAATGAGAGGAATGAACCCTAATTGATGATCATCTCGATCATGATTTTTTACTATTTGGATAAAAAAATTTAAATAAATATCAAAGATAATCTCTAGATAAATCCTACAATTATAACCACCATACAAGATGATCATACTATGGATTAATATGTTATTTTATTGGTCCTTTTTCATCATAGAAATAAAAAAAATGATGAAAAATTTCAAAAAACAAAACCAACCATGATTTAGATAAAAAGATGGTGAATAAAAATGTGACTTCATTTTCATGGGAAATATCCATCGAATCGGAGGTGCGTTGATCTTTGATCAGATTTTCCATCATCATTCAACTGTGAGGGAATGCTCATCGCTCTCTCCAATTACTATCTACATTTTTCAAGGATATGTGTCTAAACATGAAAATTATCCATATGAATATAATTAAATATTTTTATTCACATTGTCAATGAAAATGAAAAAATAGTATTATTTAATAGTATTTTTTATTTTAGCAGTAGAGATGAATTTTCTACAAATGAGCCATTCCGACTAATGTTAATTTATGCCTATGGTAAACCTAAGATTATGAACACATTATTGTCAAAATATTTATGATCCTAGAATACCGTTATTTTTTATTCAGGTTATTCCAAAAAACTGTGTACTTGTGATATTTAATATATTTCTAAAATTTATTCTTAGCACCCTAAGCCTTGAAATAACACACCATCTCTATTTCTAGGCTAAAATATAATTCATATAATATTTAAAAACAATAAATGGAAATTACAATACATTACATTCTCTCCAGCTACGGGTTTTACATCCTGAAAATATGAATTTAGGGAGACTAAAAAAATGTGGGTACTGAGTACAAATATGAGCCCCATACTCCCTTGTCTTATCATGAAGATTACCATGCTACCACCAAAAACACACTAATCGAATTATCACCGATAATGGATTCTATCCTATAGATCCTCAATCTATTATAGTTAACCAACAAAGGACCCTCCTTCCATGATGTGCAGCTCTCCCCAATCGGTAACGTGTGATTGGTCATGCACATATCTCCTCAGTTGTGACACATTGAAAACATGTGCACCCAGTCTAATTAAGAAGTTGTAGATAAATTTTACTCCATCTCACCAACCCAATATTGTAATTGAAGTGATCTAATGAACCATGGAGATAACATTACACCCCCAAAAAATCTCTATAATCTACTTTGAGGTGAAACCCATAGAACCCACGGTCTCACTACTCAAAATTTAAGGGCATAAACCCGCTATGAGAACACAAATTTTTACGGATATGCACATTATTCATCCACTCATGGATGATCTATATATTCTCTTTTGTGTCTCGAACAAATTCTGGACATATGAGTGTCGATTCTCATAGTTCAGATCTGAAAAGTGGTGATATATAGGGACACTCATACAAGGCCTTGAATTGTGCCAAAATGGTAGAGGAATGGAAGCTATAGTTTTATGAAAAATCTAGCAGTTCTAGGTGATCTTGAAAAAAATGGCCAACATCCAGCATGAAATCTCACATAGTTTCCTCATGAACCTGAATGGTCTGCTCATTCTTGGTAACAACTTATGGGTGAAACATTTTTCTCAATCATAATCGAGTCCGAAAAACCTATTGTAATTCGTTACAAAAATAGGATGTAAAATTAGAATCATGATATGAATCAATCATTCAGGGAAGTTCATGGAGTAAAGGTGTCTCAAAAATGTTAAGGCCTCCCATTCACTATACGGAACGCTTCTCTCAAATAGCTAGGATTTGGGGAGACCTGATGTTTCATTCTATGATCACTGAGATGGAATCATGCCCCCTGAATGTATGTGGTAATCCAATAACTATTCAATATATATCACACCCCACATTCATTATAGAACATCAATGGGTTGTGTTAAACCTACTGGAACCTGGTTCTTAGTATTCACATACTAAAAATTAGTGCATCGAGAGATAAACATTTCACTCCATTCGTCATCCCTAGCTAGAAAAACTGACATCGGAGGTCTGAGTTCAAATTTTACACACTATGATGTATTAACAAATTAGATTTATGAAACTTGATCAGAACCTCCTCCTAAAAATTCATGGGTCATACTGTGTGTCCTCTTAAAATAATGACGTACTCCCAACCATTAAAATATTCAAGAGAAGCATGTCCCATAGATATTTGAGTATGAAGGGTCTCATAATCAGTATCCCCAAGTTGTTCATCCATGAAACACCACAAGAGTTAAGTGGTGAACAACATATATCAGAGGTATTTTTCTCCATCTACACCATCAAAGGATAACATCAATGAGTACAACTACTTTGTTTCCTTTTTCAGTAACTGTGAACAAGATATCATGATGAGAGCATATGATACCATGTTCCCCTTCACATAATTTTAGATAATCTGTAATTCCTAATCCTGGATGAACTATAGTCATTTCCTTTTACTTAATATAAGATCATTCTATGAGAATATTTAATTGATACTCTTGTGATCATAATATATTATAAACCATTCTCACATCAGTTTGCATCCCCACTTCATCAAAATGAAGAATACCACTTCTAAAATAGAATCGCATGTTTCAGAGTCATTCTCTATTGGTCCCAAATAACATGAACCACTAGTAATTACTAAATTACTATTCATAAAAACATAACAAATACTGGTTATTGATATATCACATAACACTAGGTACTCAACACCCTCCTTTAGTAATATCAATATGTGACCTCTCTTCAAATAATACCTCAACTGTTGTAAATCATAGAGGAACATCTCTATCTATAAAAAATGATTCCTCTTTCGAGTAAAATCTATCATGGGTTATATTATATTGGATAAATCAGGTTTTAATCTTTGGTAATAGACTTCCAACTATAGGAAGCTCCATATCATTGTCATGCTCATAGGTGGATCCCATGAAAACACTACCTTGACCTTGTTCGAGTCCTCTTCCACTCCATCTGCTAACATAAAATGTCATGAAAAGTGGATCACCTATATCCATACTAACAATTTATGTCATTTCAATAAATATAGTTCTATAGTAGTACATCCATAATTATCTTTCATTTTCTCATGTGATCATTCTCAGACACCGAGTACACATTGATATCACAGATGAAGACTACATTGAACCAGTTAATGTAAAGATGAATAATCATGTTCATGAGTTCCATGAACTCTGTTTGGGCATTAAACATGCCAAAGGGAATCACCATGTACTTATAATGACCACTATAATATCTGACACACTTCTATATTATATCCTCATCTCGTACTAGCACATTGTGATTGCCTGGCCTAAGGTCAACCGATGAGAACCATCATTCCCCTATCATCTAACCAAGTAGGCCATTTATGCTTAGTATTGGATACTAGTTCTTCATGGTCACCTTATTCAAGAACTGTTAGTCCACAAATAACCTCAAGATCCTATATTCCTTCTTGGAAAACAAAACAACGAACAGCCATCATGAAACACCAGGTCGAACAAAGCCCTTCCTCTGCAATTCCTCAAAATACACCCTCAGATCTCAAATCACTAAAGGAGGTATCTGTATGTGTGCGTAGATATCATTTTCATCCCAGGTGTATATCAATGCAGAATTTTGCCTCTCCAAGGGGATGTATCCCAGGTACCACTGCAAGGAATATGTCCTCGTAGTCCGCCTCCACTATAGGAAACTAGAAACTCATAACATCCACTACAACAAGGTTCAAGGTAGTCACCTAATTGGTAACCATTTTGACCCTCTATTTTATGAGTTCATCATGTTCTTTCGTGGTTCCCTCTTCACTAAAATAATAATAACATGTTCTGCCACGGTAGACACCCCACATCCTTCACCTAAATGATTCAAATAAGGAATGGAATATAGATAACCAATCCATTCCACAAATGACTTCATAAGGCCTTGACACCATTACCAATGGATCCCAACCGAATATCTCTACTATAACAAACAGGAATCATTGTCGGTAAAAGTTAATGATCATCGATTCTTCCCGAATAGGTTTCTTCACATGTAATGGTGGAGTCAATGGTTAATACATAACCTCTATGTCTGGAATAGGACATGTGGTTAAAAAGGAATGACTAGAACATAGGTAAATTATTATTGTATATAATGTATAAATGACATCGATAATTCCATGAATCATTAATGGAGACTTTTGGTCATATGCTTCGACCAACAGAAGTTGTCCCCTCCCAAGCCCTCATAGTCCCTGAGCCTTGTGTGGACCTCCTACGGGTGGTGGTAACATGTAAAAACGCCAAGCATATTTTTCTTCTATACCATATCATCTTCCACATCTTCTTTCCAATGGACTAATATTCTACTACCAGTACCTCTACCTAGGTGGACCATCTACAGTTTCTCAACTAGCTGTATGTTGGGTTAGAAAATCTATGGAAAGATGTCCCATGCCATCACATGTATAGCACAACCTCTCTATAGGATAACTCGATTAACCATGTGAGCCTTAAACTATAGATCATATCTCCTATAACCACCAATTGAAACATTTCCCATGTCTTGGTTACTGAGACTGATGTTATCTCCCTACTTTTGAGGTCTCTTCTCCCACATTCCCGCTGCTAACAACTACCAACTACAACATCTCATTCAAGTATCTATTAACCACCAAAGATCTCTCTATAACCCCAACACAAGTAATAATTAATATAAAGGAAAAACTAGATTAGATTTCACTATAAAAACCTAGATCAAAGGATTGAGTCCTACAAAATTACTCTAGAACCACATAAATCAAGTACCAATAGAGGATTGAAAACCTCGATTAATACTCAGATACTGTAATGTTGTCCTGTAGAAGATATAATAGATCCTAGATATCTACATCCCTCAGCTTAACTAGTGAGAACGCATCTTTGATGATTTGCTCAAACATTTGTCATAGAAGAGTTTCCTAGTGATATGTCTGGAAAAATAAACCCAACATCACCACATTGAGCCATGGAGAAGGTATACTACCTTTAAGATAATCTAATTAGTCATTTTCCTAACCAGACGGAAAACATGGTTCACTGCCTCAATATATTCCTCAACTATCTATCAATTGGGTTTTCCTCCTAACCAGTGAGTTCTCTTTCTTTGAAAATCATAAATCATGCTAAGCATGTTCACCTCATCTACTAGTATTGCCAGTACCACATGATGGTCTATTGGTGGAATGCATGGTGCACCACGTGGAGGTAAAATAACTAGATCTGGTCCTTGTTTCGAATCCTCACCAATGAGGGGATCATCTTCCTGATCATCATGATGAATCCTAGCTGGTATACTGCATGGAGGCATCCTGGTGTAAACTAGTTGTATGATAATCAATGATTATATCTAAAGAGATAACAAAATAATGACATGGAATGACATTCCATTCATATATGATACATGTTACATAGTTTTCCATGAAACAATTGTTCTTGTGTACCATATTGTCATGTAGGTGTCAAGAGTCCCGGTTTAAGGATAAATAAACCTATATTCCAACTGTAGAGTCCCGGACTGAAATTCATACTCAAAACACTTAACACGTTTACCCCAAAAAATCACATAGACTCTCGTTCATCACAAATAACTGAACCAATCCGATGCCACGCTATCACATCCCATAAGTATGTCTAGTGAAGTGAATCCCCATACCCACCATTAATAGGCATGGGTTTAGTGACTATCATCGAGTAGGAATATCACTAACATTGGAGGCATATCTTATGTACTCGTACACATGCACACATTTCTAAGAGCAAAACAAATATGAAATGTAAAAATAAAGGAACAACTAATGCATTCATACATCTATATCCTACATATAGAGTGCGATAATATTTAATGGATATTAAATAGCTTCAAATACAATCCCACCACAAAAATATATAACACATGCCCCACCTGAATGTTAAGGTACTGGGACTATTATATGAAATCTGCGGGAACACACCTCGGTCTTTCCACTATCACTAATCTTTGTATAGTCCTGGTATACCAAGTAATTTGTCAAAGGGTAAATCATATACACAAGACATGACATGTGCATTCAACACTCGTTCATAGGTGAGTATGAAAATACTCAATAAGTCACCCTGAATACACAATTCATACAATAAATGAAAATAAATTCATCTATACACATGTATATTTCAACATCACATATAAAAACATTATCCAAATATACACAACTAAGAAACACAGTCTAGAGGTAAGTCAAAATCATTATATACTTGACCTTGGTTTCTATTTCAATGTATCCTAAAACCACTAATCTGGGATAACAAACTTCTAATTTTGAATGTTTTGATGATGTCCATTAGATAGGTATTGATCATCTGGTCATGTCGTTAGAATTAAAATGCTAATATTCTGAATAGAATATGATACATATATGAGGAACACTAACAAGCTAATGTGTAGGTACCAGCAAAATCAATCTGGAACAACCCACCATGTAGAGGATTGGAGCCCATGTAGCATTGGATTATTTGATACCATGATATTCACCTATATCATTAATATGAGTAAAGAATCGCACTTTTTTCATCTCAAAGGGATTTAAACCACTCAATCAAAGAATTCATCGTGAATGGATCGTTATCCGAGTATTAGAAAATAATTCCATATATTCCTATAAAAAAGAGTAAGGGGAAAATACCTAATTAAACATGTCCATGTAACTAATTAAAAGGGATCATATACATGTATAAAGGACCAGAAGATGTGAAAAAGGGTTACACAAGGTATCCCTAGACCATTGGTCCTACCCATTTATTTGGATCATGTCAAGAAAACATGTATTCGTTTATTTTCACACCATGTAGTTAGTTCTTCTACTCTATCCATGTGCCATTATATGGCTCCCCTCGTGTACTAGGTCCATCCCATGTCCATGAGGTGGAGTACACAACATTTTAGAATCCACTATACTGCACCCCATGTTTGTGTACATTTGGATGTACACACAATGTTCATCAATGAAGGACCACATACAACATGATTGAGGTCACACACTATGTCATGTTCAACTCCATTCGTAAACCCTAGCTTTTAATAGGGGCACCAAATACTGTGTAAACCCAATTTACATGCCTTGTGGATTGTGATTTTCAGAAATCCATGGTGCTTCCTCCCATAAATTCCAAAAATAATTCCACCTTTGAATATGGCCACAATATTCCTGATATTTTTGTACCCACCTTGTTTGAGAATCTTCATCACTCGAGTGACATATGTTGTCATCAAATCTATTTGGTATTCAAATCTAGACACTTTTCATCATCATGTGTCGAAGAAAGGAACAATTTGTTTCTACAACAACTAATATGCTTCCACAACCACCGTCACACCTCATTGGTGTATCAATGATCCCATATCTAAAAATTCGGAATGTTTCACTATGAAATTGGTGCACAACAATTTTTAGTTCAATAATACATCAAATGATGGAAAAATGAATAATGTTGTGACGAATAGATAATTATAGGGAAAAAAGAATAAAATCAAATCAGAGAAAATGACCTTGATAAATGATCAAGTCAATCATTATTCATTTTTATTAGGTTGAAATTAAAATGATTAAAACACAAATGTATACTCTAGATAAACCTTGCAATTATATCCATGCCTCAAGATGATCGAACCGCAGATCAATATATTCATGGATTTTCCCAAATTCATTATAGAAATTAAAAGTTTGATGAAATTATTCAATATATAAACCCTACCATGATTCTATTTTATAACATATAAAGAATAATGTAGTTTCATCATTGGAAATACTCATTGAATCTGAGGTGTAATTATCGCAAATCCAATAACTGTCACAATTTATTAGAAATATAATCTTAAAATCTCTCTGTAACGGCTATAAATTATTTCTACGGTTATATGGATAATCCTTAAAATTCACCATAAAAATATATTTAAATATTCTAGTTGGTTCCTAAATGAAAATGAGATTAAATATTTTTTATAAAAAATTTATTTATTTCAGCATATGTGGTGTCCTTTCTAGAAATGACCCTTATCTAATAATGTTTTGTCACACCTTGGGTAAACCTCATGTTCTAAACTCAATAGTGCCCTAGTATATCTAATATAAGAATCTATTTAGAAGTTATTCCACAATTTCTGGTAAACTACAATGTGTGATATTTAATATAAAATATATAGTTTGAAAATTTATTTCTTGCACATCGATCCTTATAATTTTATGTCATCTTTGCACATGGTCTTGAAAATAATCCACAAAATATCCAAAAATAATACCTAAAAAATATGACACATTGCAAGCTCACTATGTCATCAAATGTTCTGAAAATGAAAAAATGATTTGTAGCTCTGTAAGATGATGTTGGTACATCATACTGTGAGGAAACTCAAGAATACCAATCCATACTAGGTATGAAGTAAAAAAACAAAGATAAAATGGAAAAGAGCTAGCAGGATGTGGTAGTGGATATTTCTCATAAAGAATCAGAACATTCTATATTATGGATCCCTAATAGTGGATGAACATCGAATATGATTTGTAATAAGGATCTTGTTACTGGTCTAAAATATGATAAGAAAGGTTTTATCAAATTTTTAAATGATAAAGTCGAAGAGATTATTAGATATGGAAATTCCAAATTTGTGTTGGGGGAATGACATGAGCTGATGTGTTAGTTATTGAAGGTCTTAGTCACAACATTCATAGTTCCAGTCAACTATCTCACTCAGTGAATGCTATAATATTTAACAAGATTATGTGTATCATCAAAGTAATATATGGTGTAGTAGTTTTATAGGATAAAATGAAGGGGAATATCTACCTTAAGTGGAGAATAAGATATGGGTTATTTATCCAAAGAGGAAGAAAATTAGTTAGGGCATAAATTCCTTGGAAATCTATGACAACTGTCATTCTAAGATATGGTGAAATGTCAGGATGCTTGAGTTCTCTCTATGATATAATATAATCATACTCATACATGTGATAATTGTAAAAAAAGGAATATTATCATAAATATATACAAATTTAAAAACATAAGTAATCCAAAATGATTGAATTGGTGCACACAGAGGTATGTGAACCTATCTCAACATGATAGACTAATGGGATGAGTAATTACAATCATTTCATTGGTGGATTCAGTACAATGGCATGGGTATTTGTCATTTCCCAAAAGTCAAATGTATTTAGTTTCATAAATCAATACCATAGGAAATCAGAATGGATTCTTAGATAGAATATTCAGTTGATTCGACTGATAATGGTACAAGATTAAAATATATTCAAGGTGTAGAATAATTTTAGAATCATGGGATAAGGCTTCCAGATCCAGTACTATCAACTTCTCAAAAAAAATTGTAGTTTTTTAGAGGATAAAATGAATCATAATGAACGTGGATAAAATAATGCTTATTGAAATGGACTTATGAGAGAAATTCTAAAAGTAAGAAATCTTAAAATTGGTATACATTTTCAACATGGATCTATTATTTCCGAAGGATGAAATTAATCTATATAAGATCTGGTATGGGAATAATCCAACATTGAAATACTTTAAATTATTTGGATGTAAATTTTTTATTCTCAAGAAGGATAAATGAGAAAATTTAATCACATGGAGATAAGGTAATATATTTTGGTTATTTAAGATAAATAAATCTTATAAATGTTTAAAATAGAGGGAAAATGGTAGTTGAAATCAATGATTTCACTATATTAGAGAATTAATATAATATTCAACAAATCATTGATCTGTTTCATAATGTGATGAGGATGTTAGAACCTAAGGGGGATTGGAAGTGGAAAATATTGAATCAAGAGAAGATACTAATGACGAACAAGAGAAATTAAAACAAAAAACTATATTAAATCCAAATAGCCAAGCTCAAATTGACAGACAGAACATAATTGGTGATCAAGAATCACAAGTTCAAACATGAACAATGAATTCATTTCTTAAAGAATCATTCCTATCTCAAGTAGATCATAATGTTTTGAGGAAGTGGCTAGATATGAGAACATTATTCATGATATGAACAAAATTGTTTCACTATTGCAAAATGGGCATATAACCACGATTTTTGGAAAACCTTTGTTTATATGAAACCCTATAACCACAGTTTTTCTCAATCAATTTTTATATGAATATTATGGGATCCTATACACATGGTTTTGGAAAATCTGAGTATATGACTCCCTATACCCACTGTTCAAGGAGAACAGTGGGTATTGGTTGTTTACCATGGCTTATTACAACACTTTAGAAAAAATTGTGGGTATAGAGATGATTTTCAGGACCTATTCCCACATTTTATGTAAACCCATGGGAATAGGGTTGTTTTAATAAGGACTTGTACCCTTAGTTTTAAAAAAACATGTTTATATATATCCCACGTTCTAGAAAGGGAATAAATATCGATGGGCCCAAAAAAACTTCCCATGAACACATATTCCTATGGTTTTCCACCATATAATTATGGTTTAAAATAATATATTTAGTTAAATGTCAATATATATAAACATAAGCCATGTAGATGGAGTGGTTAGCAGTAGGGTGTTAGGGGGAGGTTGTAATATCATAACCAACGACCATATTTTATCAAAAATCTATACCCAATGTTTTAAAACCATGGGTATAGGGCAATAACACAGTTGAAAAAATAAACCGATAGTTTAGAAAACAACGGGAATAGGACATGGAGTTACACCAATGCCTTGGTTTCCCAAGGTTCCGAATAATGTGGGTATCACCTATACTCACATTTTTTGGGGTCTGTACCAAAAGTTTTGAACCATGTGTATATGTCAGTTTTCTATGTGTGTAGACTAAATTGAAAAAAAATTAGACATGGGATATTATTTATAGACCAACATATTAAAATTTCATTATTACCAAATGGGAAACTAGAAACAACGTGGAAAATAGCATTTTCATTCAAAAAAATATTGATTACTATTCAGTGGGTAAACCCAGATAGATGGTATTGATGTTGACAAAACATTTTCACCTATTGTGTGGCTTGTGATAATAAGATTATTCTTGGCCATAGAAATGAAAAGAAGGTTCAATGATTTCCAAATAGTCTTCTAGTCATTATTTATAAGTTGGGTTATTGATTAAGAAGTTTATATCGAGTATCCAAACAGTTGTCTCGTTCATAAAGATGTGAACATAGTTTATAGGTTAAAGAAGGCACTATAAAAGCTAAAGAAAGCACCATGAGCATGGTATTGAAGGCTTGAGCAGTATTTGATGTATCATTGTCTCCAATCTAGTGGATTTTATTACAACATCTATGTCAAAAATGAATGTATTAAAATGATGATCATTATAGTGTATATCAATGCAATAATTTTTGGTGGATCCGGTGAAGTGTAAATTAATAGTTCTTAGATTTCATGAAAATTTAATTCTAAATGTCAATGATTGGTGATCTTACAATTTTCCTTGGTGAAAAATTGATACAAGAAATTTACATAAAATTCATTTATAAATTTTAATATGAAAATGATTTGTAGATAAGATTTGGACTGGATAATTCTAAGGAGATGTAGACTCTCTTTTTTACCGAGATGAAACGATCACATGATGATTAACGTAATGGAATTAATGTCACATAATACAATAATGTTTTTAGCATTCTATTATACATGACATCAAAAAGTCCTGATATGTTTTTTCCACAATTAATGTATTAATGTATCAATGTAATCTAAAGGAAATACAGTTTCTTGCACAAAAAACAATACATTTCTATATCATTAGAATTGTGGATTGTAGTTCACTATATATTGAACTATTTCAGCAAGTGTAAATGGGATATAAAGATATATATTCGGGTAAATCTTATGTTGATATAAAATCATCATTAGGAGGTCCATTATTCCATGGAAGATTTTATATTTCTTCTCTAAGATGAAAGAAATTTTTATTTTATTGAGAACAACCTAAGATGAATATATTATAACTACTCAATCTTGCATTAAATTATTATAGATAATGAATCAATATAATTATATGGGAGTTTATGTGATTTTTATGATTGGAATTAATTACAATAAATCAAGTTCAATATATTGTATAAACAATACTGTCAAACACTAAAGGAAATAGAACATTGAAATCAAGTATCATGTTTTCAAGGAAAAGGAGGAGCAATGGCTTCTGAATTTGGAGTATTTTCTTACAGAGATATATATTGTGGACACCGTATTGATGGACATACAAAAATAATCATTTTAATGGAACTAACATGCTATGTTTGTTCACATGACTCACCACACATGAAAAAGTGTGAATATGTTACCCCCTCTCCCTATGCATGGGGTGTTTTTCCTTAATATGCTAATCCACATTCATTACCATGTGGCGGACCTCAAGGTATTGACCAACAGGGTCATTTAAAAATGGGAAAATTTTATATATATAAGGGGGGAAAATTTTCTTCATCACTATAGGAGTGGGAGAAATATAGGGGATTTTTAGATATGATGATGATAAAGATGATCGATCAAAGGTTATATATACCAACAGATGTAGTTCATGATGAAAGTGGCTCAGTGGTTTCAGGATTGAAGTTATTTATCTAATGGTCATTTCCTGTTAGTCTTGTTTCTCATACTGAGTATTGATCATGTGATATAATAGTGTGTGTTGAGTAAATATTTGACTGTTATTATAATCTAAAATAGAGATATTTGGTAGAATATGGAAGAAACATTAAAGTGGTATCAAAATGTGAAGAGCTTTCAACAATCCCAAATAGAGAGATTATTGGGAAATAATCCCTCAAGGTTTTATTTAGTGTTGTTTTGGTGAATTTTTTTCATTGATAATCCAAATGACTATATTTTGGAATGCTTGTTGTTGCCGAAGAAAATGTATAAGGTGGAATAGTCTTTTAGTGTCTTCCATATCGTCAGCTACAAAATCAACAATTTTTTATTGTGATGGTATTTTTAACGCAAAAGAGTTCATTGAAAAAAGATCATAGAACATTAAGTGCAAAGTTTTTAGATAGTATAGTAAATCAGTATGACTATGAAGACCACAAAGGATGTACGCGGATTGCAGAGCATGCTACGTGAACTATGTAGTGAAATTAGTTCACGAGATGCTCATCATTTATGGGAGTATTATTATTTGTACATTAAGGTTGTGATTTAATGCGGCATTCAAGTGTTTTCATTTGCAGAAGACATCATCCACAATAATGAACAAATGTGTTATGTGAACCACATGAAAATTTCATGGTTAAGGCTCTACCACAATAGAGTTTTTTGTAATTTGTTATTAGAGGGTTTTTAGGATTTATTTTCTTATATAAAATACTCTAATGACATCATTATTTAAAGATAATATCATTAGAGAAGATCATTATTTCTGGGAAAATTTTGTAAGTCCATTGTGGTTTTGGAGTGTGAATTATATAAAAGATAAGAGTTTCATGAGGGAAGATTTAGTGAAGGAGAAATTTGGTTTCATAAGGGGTTTATGAGGTTCTTTATCTAACCAAGGAAAATGGACCATGAATTTGAAGTGGTCTGTGAAGCATCAACGGTACATAAGGCATTAGACGACCCTTAATTAGAAGTAGTATGTGGATGGACAAGTTGTTCACAAAGAATTATACATCTTTAATGTAGAGTCACTCCACAATGAAATGTTATTTTTGTAATGAATTCATGCCACATAGTGGATGGAAGTTCACATTTGATGCAATTTATTTGCTAGTGGGAACAAATAAGTTTGTGAAGGGACTAAAATATTATTCTAATGAAATTTTAAAAAACATACATTATGTGGAATGCATATTTCATCTACCATGTGAAAACATGACTTCATGGCACACTCATGTATGTGTGAAACAATTATTAGTATATTGATAACTACAATAAATTCTTCTGGGGGAGTAGTAAGAACACTTTATTTGAAAGAGCAATGAGATTTCTAATTGTGATTGGTTTTAAACAAAGAGGGATAGTGCATCCTCTCCAAACATTTTATAGGTAGTGAGACTTTGTATTGAAATTTTCTATCTCTAACCTTATTTTGGTAGTTATCCTTAGTGGGTGTGGTACATGATAAAATTGACATTGTTTCATGGACAAATCCCAATAAGGTTGAACAATGTAAAATTACTATGTCTCATGCATGATTTCATTTGTATTCATACATTGAAATCAGTAAGGAGAAATGTGTTTTTTAATGATGAAAGAATATCACTAGGGGAATTTTTATAAATTTTTCATACCCTAATTAACACCCCTGAATTCTATTTAACCTAATTGAGTTAACAAATTTACCTGAATAATTTACATGTTCCCAACATTTAATACACGAAACTATTATTGGATCTATGGGTTGAATTTTATTTCCCTCCATTGAAGTCATTGTTTTATGTCAACAATTTTTTTTCCAATATTACATTCATTTCCACACATAAAACACTATCATTTTCTAATGAGACAATATTTGGGGGTATCTTCAAACAATTTTTACCTGAAGAAAATTGATAACTATTTACTCTATGCTCTCTTCACCTTTAGATTTATTATTTCCCTCTATCATTCTATTTTTTATTATGTTTGAGAGTTAGTTATGGTATTTTTTATTAATCTTCTATTTTCATATATGATTAGTAATAATCAAAATGTCATTCACATTAGTCATCATTCCATTTTCTTACTCAGAATCATTATATTTTCCTTAAAATTCCAGGTTAATATCAATCCTCATAGTTCCAATACTCGATTAATACAAAAAAATTATGGAGTGTGTAACCATATTCATACTCTTGAAAAGTAATTTATAGCATATCTAAATAATCATACATTATTTTATCTCTATGAAACCACAATTTAATTTCAATTCATCAATGATTTTAATATATTAAAATACATAATAAATTCTCATTAATTATCCCTTGAATGTCCCTTGGGAGTGTCAAACTAGGAACATAGTAAGGGAACACTCACTGTGCCCTCGGATGATGGTTGAGAAATACTCAACCAACTATTATTGAGGTTATTACCCACAAATAAATCTATTCCAAAACCATGTCCACTTGTAGTATATAGAGAAGGATGTATTTATAAAAAACCACATAATATCTTAATCACCAAAACATTAGGTTGTTTTATTATATGTAAACCTAACCTTATTGTTTTCACCAAGGTTATATAATTCAAACCCAAAATATAATTGAAATTTCTTTGAAACCAACTATTGTGGCATAATACATTACCACATTTTAGAATAATATTATTAAAAAGTATATTAAAATCATAATGTCTAGTATCAATTGAAGGAAATGTTCATAATAAAATAAAACAAAACTAAATCATAACATCATTATTACATTATCATATATGATATCATATATCCAATTGTGCTCCAAATACAACAATGGATAGGCTAAGGAATAAAAAAATATTAGGGGAGAGATAAAAAAACACAGTAATCACTACAGAAAAATATGCCTTTAACAGTTAAAAATGAACTTTATCTGTGGAAAAGAATCAATGACTGTTGGAGAGAGGTTAAAAGACCTATTATTTTAAAGGTACAAAAAAATATCTTATAAAAGACCATTTTTCAATGCATCTATAAGTGAAAATATATAACTTATTTATCAGCCCCTCTATAAGCATTGATTAATGACATTTATGTCATCACTTATAAAAGCACTAATTAAGGGGAATACATCATTGTGCTATTACAGGACACTACCCCACCAGTGTAGTGTGCCGTAAAATCACATTATAGCAACCGAAACACCCAAAAAATTACAAAATAATGTATTAATATATAATTTAAATGAATAAAAAACAATATATTCTCATTTTCTCAGTTTGGGTGATATGATGCGGGTTATTACCTAATATGATACTTATTTATTGAACAAATTCTCTGGGAGTCATATGTGTCACCTTGTGAGACATATTGAGGTGTATTGGATTCTTATAAGTCTAAAATGAATTATGAATCATTTTACTAATGTATTAGAACAATTCAAGTGTGTATTCCTTGTTTTGAGTTTGTCAGTTTTTTTAGAAAAATGTAATTTTAAACTGGAAACATGTACTTTGACACATTCCAGTCATATCGTGTCTCTATTCTATGTAATACTGATTCTCACTTGCCACAAATTACTTACGCAAACTTTTACTAAATTTTAAATACAATCCAAGTGTGTTTTCACAGTTTTCATTGAGTGACACTTTTAGAACTAAAATGATCATTTTAAACAAATAACAGACACATTCAGTCAAAACAGACACTTCATGGATCAGGTTTAGGTGTCGATGTTTTATACACATAAAAAATTACAGAGGTATCTTTTTATTAATGAATGAAAATAATACGAATGGTTTTTCTCAGTTTTGAGTAGATGAGTTGTCATTTTTACTAAAATTGATGTCAATTTTAAATAAAATGATGCACTTTGAGTCTTATCAGTCACACCGTGTGTCAGATTAAGGTGGGGATAATTCTTACACGTGAAAAATGGAATAAGGATCAATGACCTAAAGTATCAAACAAAATTATATTGTTTACATTTTTATGAGTAGGTCACATTCTTTTTTTATTAAAATGTCATTATAAACTAGAAACACACACTTTGACTCATACTAATCACATCATGAATCAGTTTCATGTGACACCAATTACTACTCTACAAAAATTAATTATGAATCGATGTCAAAACTTATCATGAAAATCTGATCTTGTTTTATCAGTTTTCAAGACTAACATCTTTGAACTGAATATTCAATTGTAATCACTTAGCTGACATATTAAATCATATCAGGCACAATGTGCATCAAATTGAGGTGAAGATGAATCATAAATGTCAGAAAATGTCTGATGGATAGATTCCCTATAATATCAAGACAATCTAAATTCGTTTTCATGATTTTGATTTTTTCATTTGTCCTTTAAATTAAAATTAATGACATTTTTAAACAAAAAAGATGCACTTGGAATCATAACAGTTGAACTGTGATCCAAATTTAAGTATAACTGATTCCTACTCATCTAAAATTTATTATATGTCATTTGATAAAAGTATCAGAGTAAACTAAATGTATTTTCTTGATTTTGAGTACGTGAGTTGTTATTTTTACTAATTTTGATGTAATGTTTAAATAAAAATATATTCATTAAGTCATATCAGTCACATCATTTGTCGGATTAAGGATCCCCAAGTCAAACATGACCCAAATGTCTTATTTATCATTTTCTTTAAGAAAAAAATTAATAATATGATTGTGTCTACTCTGTTTTGAGTATGTCACATATCTTTTTTATTAAATGTTATTTTATATATGAAATATGTACATTGACTCATAATGATTACATCATATATCAGTATGACGTGAGACCAATTCCTTCACGTCTAAATGACATATGAATCAATTTATTAAAATATCAAAAAAAATACGATCATGTTTTCTTGGTCTTCAAAGATTGACATTTTTTGAACTAAGTTGTCAATTTTAAAATAATAACGGACATGATGAGTTATACCAGGAACACCCTATATCAGATTTTGGTGCAGCTGATTACTACATGTCACAAATGACATATCGATAATTTCTTTAATGTATCAAAGAAATCTGAATGCATTTGATCAGTTTTGAGTAGGTTAGTTATCCTTTTTATTAAAATTGATTTAATTTTTAAATACAAAGACATATTTTGACTCATACGGGTCACATCGTGCATTGGATTGAGATACAGATGGTTCCTAAACATCTCAAAAAATATGGATCATTGTCCAAAAGTATCAAAAATATTTAAATGCATTTGTTCAGTTTTGAGAATGTGAGTTATTTTTTACTAAAATGTCATTTAACACTCGAAACAAGAACTTTGAACTATACTGATCACATCGTGCATCGGTTTGTTGTGATACTGATTCTTACATGTCAATAAAAAACACGATAATAGTGTTCCTAAAATATAATGAACATTAATGTGTGTTTCTATTGTTTTTAATTAGATACGCTGATTAAACTACACTGTCAATTTTAAAATGATAAGAGACATAATTTCCTAAAATAATAATTATTTATAATTAAAATAATTTAATGAATATGTTTAACAGTATTATTAGGTCAATACTATGTATTGGATATTGTAAATTCCCCATGTATAAGATCAATTGGGAATTCAACATCTCATATTGGAGGAATACTAGACAATTCATCAGGAAACACTTTAGAGAATTCCCTTATAATATGCACATATTCAAGGACGGTTTCCCCCTTTGACTCAATCATCTGAGCCAGATATGCATTCTCTTAGGGAAGTAATATCCACTCTGGAGATAATAGAGCTAAAGAAGATTCATTTACTCATTGCACTGGTATAAATTGGTGGGTTGATTCTCCATATGAAGAGATATTTCCCTCTAACGACAATTATTATTGGATCTATATAAGGAAATCCAATACATGCCATGAATACCATCTAATTCTACCATAGGGAGTATGATTTGGTTTTCCAGGAAGTTCAGCCCCCCGATTATGACTAGGGAGTGGTTAAATTCCGGGATTGAAATGATTTCCCCATTTTTCATACTCACCAACATCTTTACATTCTTGATTTGTGGTGGTGTTGGGACTATTCTACTAAACATTCAGGATATAAAAGAATATTTAGAACCAAAATCCAAAAGTAAATTCGATATTATTTATTAGTAACAAAAATACCAATCAGCACTTCCTTTTTGGGGATCACTTCGGTGGTAGTGATGGAAAAATCTCTCCCTTGTTGTGTCACGACCCGTCCTCTGGGCCCGTACCGTGACTTCCCCAAGCCCGCCTTCCATAGGCCAGGGGCTGGCGACTAGCACCAAAGGCGTAATTCCTGATTACTGGGAAGGCATTGCCTTTATTAAAGTAAACAAAACACCACAGAGTAAAAGAAGAAGTAATACACTAAGTAGAAAAGGAAGTGATGAAAATTAAATGGGACAGAATACAAACCCAATCGAAAGTACATCTACAACTGAACAAAAGTACAATAGAAAAAGGCAACAGTTGGAAGAATGGAAGCAGCTCCTAGGTCATCCTCCTCGGATCCTACCTGTAGGGTAGGTATAGATAGCGTAGCTCCTAGATCGTCCACCACGGATCCTACCTGAAGGGTAGGTACAGATAGCCTCCACAACGCTCTTTCCCGTCCACCTCCTCCGAGTATCGTCTTTCCATGAAGTCCACCTCCTGATACTGACTCGTCGTGAGGTACACCTCCGGGTACCATCCAGTCTTCGAACACTCGGCCTCCGTCAGCACTGCCCGTCATCCGCAACCAACAAAACGAGGTGTGGGCATAGCTCGTGCAGAGGTGAGTATAACGATACTCAGTAGGGACCCCAAGACCCTCAAGGTCTCTCTAAATTCAACAAGGATAACCACAAATAAGATCTCAACAGATAACCTCTACTTAGTTATATGCCCATACATATACCTAAGTTATCAAGTAACCCACCTCAATCCTGAGGAAACAAAAAGATTATGAAATCAACGGATAACCAATACTCAGGTATATGACCATACATATACTGAAGTTATCAAGTGACTCATCTCAATCATGAGGAAACACAAAGATTATGAAATCAATGGATAACCACTACCCAGGTATATGACCATACATATACCTAAGTTATCAAGTGACCCATCTGAATGATGAGGTAAACACAAAGGTCATAGACTCATCTCAAACCATGATTTTCATTATCGAAACTGTAACTACTGAAGAGCCCCCTCTCTGGAGTGTACTCTGATCCTGTCACGACTCTGAGGTACAGCTCACTAACCTAAGACTGGTGAGGTACTCCTCCTGTCGAGTACCACGGTTCAGCCACCCAAACACAGTAGTGCTTCCCGCAGGGGTATGCCACCCAAATAGAGTGGTGCATCCCCCCTAATAGCCTGCAGAGGTACTCTCTAGACGAGTACCGCAGGTCTGCACCCAAAATGAGTAGTTCTTAGTCCGCCATGGGTCTGCACCCAAGCAAAGTAGTGCTCCATCCACTGGGCTAGTCTACTCACTCCAAGTCGAGTCGTTCAAGCAGTCGTCAGGTCTCATCCCGCTACACGGTCTCCGTACTCTGCACGCTCGTCTCCGGGAGGGTCCGATCCACGAGCTACTTTTCGATACTCCAAGTATCACAATGTCCCATGAATAAGTATCTCAAAGGACCTCCTCCTCATAGGGGTCTCAACGCAACAGACGGCGGGTCAATCGGACGCCCGGTCTGTGAGTTACTAGCCTTTTCGTCCTAGGGGCCCGGTTGGTTTCGTGTGCGAACCAACTCGGCCGTATCTCAACTATACACAGAACTCTCATAGGGTATGCTCATAGAGACTGTTTCTCAACGTGATCACCAACGCCGCTGACGGTTCGTCAAACTGACGTCTGGTCTGAAAGTTATCAGCTTTTCCGTTCCAGGGGCCCGGTTGGATTTCGGGTACAATACAAACTGACCACTATCCAACTGCAACCAAAACTCAGGCGAAGCATGCCAAAAGTTCCGTCTCATCAAGAAGAATCCAATAAAGTTGACGGCATGTCAATCGGACGTCCGGAGCTCAAGATATAAGTGTTTCTGCTCCGAGGGCCCGGTTGGTTTCGTATCCGAACCAACCCGGCCATACACAAAGTTCTCCAAAACCATGAGTGTAAAATACCAAAACGACCGAATCGATCCAAGGATCGCATCTCAGCTGACGGTGCGTCGATCGGAGATCCGTAGCTCAATATATGGGCAAAAGACCGTAAGAGGCCCGCGAATAGGGGGTTCGGGCCCGGTCCAACCTAGCCCTCTCGCACAACGAACACCTTTAGTAAAATAAGACTTGTCTTATTTTATTAACACACAAGCCAAACGTTTTGAAATTAAAAATTTGAATCAATCAATTAATTGAATTAATTGAGAAGTTTAAACCACCCAAATTAATGAGGCGTTTAAACATTAATTTAAACGTTAGAGTTGACTCTCAATTAAAGGGGGGTGCGGGTGCATTACCTAATTAAAGGTGGGGGTTTCGAGGAAGTTGAAAAGGTGGGGATCGTGTGGGACCCACCCCACAATTATCCTACCTAGTGGAGTAGGATGTAGTGGGTTCCACTTCCACCACATAGCTTAGGTTAAACAACTTTAAAAGAGGGGAAAAGTGTTGTGACATAACACTTAATATATTTAACAAGAAATGAAAATATAATTGTAAAACAATTATATTTTTATTCCTCACCTTTTTGAAACAACTCCTCCCAAGAAAATGTAACTCCAGAAAGGGTCTTCTTAAGCAATTACTGGCTCTACGAGTTCATCGGTGCCCTGAGATTTCAATTCCGAGCACCGGTTCAAAAGCTAGAAAAACCCGCTCGTTCTTCCACTGAACGTACCCGAGCTAAACTTCGGAAATTGATTCCGGGCACACCGGGCCTCAAAATCAGGCACCTTCAGAAACTGCATTCTTGAAAAATCCCAAAAGGAAATTAAGAAAAAAAATTCCTTGAAATTTCCGGGTCTTTACATTACTCCTACCTCCGGGCTTTACGTCCCCATAAAGCTTTAACACAAACTAGGGATTAAAAAGCGGTACTGAGCATGTATCTGAGCCTTCTGCTCCCATGTGCTCACCTGGAGGTTCCCATACTGCCAATGAAAGCGCACCTGAGGAATCGACCATCCTCGTAGGATCCGCTCCTGTCGATCATCGATCCACACGGCAACCTCCGTGAAATTCACCCCATCACCCAAGTCCAGCTCCCCATGGTCGATGATATGTGTTGGGTCAAGCACGTATCTCCTCAGTTGAGATACGTGGAAGTCATCATGCATCTGGTGCAACTGAGGTAGATGGTTCAAGCGTTAAACCACCTCGCATACCCTGCTGAGGACCTAGAAAGGTCCATTGAACCTCAGAGACAACTTTTCGCCTCAGCCACATCTCCATAAACCTCATCGAGGTGAGACCTGTATAAGGACGTGATCGTCATCCTCGAACTCTAGAGGTCTCCAATTCATGTTTTGATCTGAAACTCAAAACTCATGCTGCCACGAGGGCAAGGTTGACTGACTCAAGAGTGATCGGCCGCACCCTCCTATGCATCAGTTTATCCTGTGCTGCCTGGGGTTTCCTTTTCGCTGACCAAGGAAAACCCATCCCGACGTCGTAGTTAAACCACAACCTTTTTTCCTAATACCGTCAATTTGTGTATGAACTGTGATTTCCCAGTCCATACTCAAACCAACGTCATAAGGCCTCGATGCTGCCACCAAGAGATTCCAACCGAAACTCTCGCCTCGAGGGTCAGACCACACTATCGGCGTAAGTGTGATTATCGAGTCTTATCCCAAGGTATCTCCAGACGTGAGGGTCAAGTCTACAGCTTACCGGAAACTCTAGGTCTGGGACAAGATTCGTGGAAGTAAGGAAGGAAGGAATGATTCATATCAACGTCTGTTACTACGACAGCTAGTAGTGGACACAGACTCTCCCTTGAATCATTTTTAGAGCCATTGGGTCACACTCCTTGACTGCATGCAGCTACACACATCCCCCTGCTCTCCACTTCTGCTGCTTCGCAGACTAATCTCTCCTAAAAGCTTTCTCTTCTTGAAACATTTAACACGCCCGAGTCTCTAAGACTGGTGCCAGTTTCCTGTTTCCTACTGCACTATGCAGTCTTCATCCGCTCCTGGATGATCTGCACCTTCCTTTCTTACGATCTGTAAGAGCTTCTAGGATTTATCCTTTTTCAAAAAGTTAAACTCGGTCTCATCCCCTAGATGAACCACGCTCATTGCCTAATACAGTCAATCCTGACATGAATGATGCATTCATGCCATGGATGACATCGTAAGGCCTCAACGTAACTACCAAGAGATCCAACTGTCACTCTCGCCTTCAAGGGTCGAGTCACACTTTTGGCATCGGTGTGAGGTCACTGGGTCTCCTCCACTAGAAATTTCGAAATTGGGGGTCAAGTCAACAGTTTTTAACCAGAACCTCTCAATATCAACCGAACAAAAGGACAGAAAATCAAACATCACAAAGATATGTGTCTTTTTATTACTGCAGCTCATAGTAAAAAGACACAAATACAACAGAAACAATGAACTAGAAGTACCAATAACAAAAGTAATCCACTAGTTCCGCTCCTGTCCACCTGCTCCCATAGCTCTACTGACTTGTCCACTGCTCGGGTGTTGCTCAAGCACCCACCACTGCTTCTGCCTCGGTGGATCCTCCAACACCTGCGGATCAACTATACGAGGGGTCGGATAGTCACGAGCTAGGTGACCCTTACTGCCGCATTCATAACACTTCTTTCTCCTCGTACGGCTGGCTCTAGTCCTCTTGGACCTCTGCATCATCTGTCTACTTCCTACAGATGAATCGGATTCTGATGGAAAAACATGCGGTAAAGGAAGAATCTCCTAAACATGATCGGGGTGTAGAGCTACTGGTACAAACTCCACACTGAAAAAGGTCTCGAAGTCTCCCCATGTGAAGGTCATCCTGTCGCAAAACTGGAACAAGTGGTTCCACCATCTCTCAGATGCTTCCTGACGGAGGCTGGCAGCAGAGATCACCATGAAGTCTGCTGGCACCCCCACTAGAATGAAGACTCTCACCACAGCCTCCATCCAATCCTCAGCTGCTTGCGGGTCCATCTCTCCCAGGAACCTGGGTGGCCTCTGGTGCTGGAACACATGCAGTGCGCTCAAGCGACATGCATCACCTACTACTGGGGATGGTGGCATCGGTGGCCCAACGTATGGTAGCACCGCTGGTGCCTCTACTGCAAGAGGGCCCTGTACCGAAGCCTCGTCGCTCGGCAGTCTGTCAGTACGCACATCCCTCTGGGATCTAGTTGGTCGTCCGAGGGAAGGAATCCTGAAAGAAACAATGTGACATGGTCAAACGATTATACCTGGTGAGCTGACCTGGTTTGAGCTGACTTTTTAAAAAAAATCTGGAAACACACATGCAATCAGTGTTTTGGTGCACACAGTCGTAAATCAGTTGTCAGGGTCCTGGTGTATGGATACGTCAGCTGCCGCACCACTACTGGACTCCCTAAACTAAAAACCACACTCGGTATTCTTAACACCGTCGCTTTATAGAAAGAAAATATCAGAGTTATTAGTTCTGCGGTAGAACCGACTCCCCTAATACCAGTTTGTCGTGAACCGTCCTCGGGGCCCGTGCCCTGACTTCCCCAAGCCTGCCTTCCATAGGCCAAGGGCTAGCGACTAGCACCAAAGGTGTAATTCTCGATTACTGGGAAGGAATTTCCTTTATAAAAGTAAACAAAACACCACATAGTACAAGCGGAATTAATACACTAAGTACAAAAGGAAGTGCTGAAAATTAAATGGGCCAGAATACAAACCCAATTGAAAGTACAGCTAAAATGAACAAAAGTACAACGGATAAAGACAACAGCTAGAAGAATGGAATCATATCTTGGGTCATCCTCCTCGGATCCTACCTGTAGGGTAGGTACAGATAGCGCATCTCCAGGATCGTCCACCACGGATCCTACCTGAAGGGTAGGTACAGATAGCCTCCACAACGCTCTTGCCCGTCAACCTCCCCCGAGTATCATCTCACCGTGAAGTCCACCTCCTGATACTGACTCGTCTTGAGGTCCACCTCTAGGTATCATCCAATCATCAAACACTCGGCCTCCGTCAGCACTGCCCGTCGTCTGCAACCAACACAACGAGGTACGGGCATAGCCCGTGCAGGGGTGAGTATAACGATACTCACTAGGGACCCCAAGACCCTCAAGGTCTCTCTAAATCCAACAAGGATAACCCCAAAGAAGATCTCAATAGATAACCTCTACTTAGGTTTATTCCCATTCATATACCTAAGTTATCAAATAACCCATCTCAATCATGAAGAAACACAAAGATTATGAAATCAACGGATAACCACTACCCAGGTATATGCCCATACATATACCTAGGTTATCAAGTGACCAATCTCAATCATGAGGAAACACAAAGATCATGAAATCAACGGATAACCACTACCTAGGTATATGCCCATACATATATCTAAGTTATCAAGTGACACATCTCAATAATGAGGTAAACACAAAGGTCATAGACTCAGCTCAAACCAGGATTTTCATTATCGAAACCGTAACTGCTGAAGATCCCCGTCTCTAGAATGTAAAATGATCCCGTCACGACTTCGAGGTACTTCCTACTAACCTAATACTACTGAGGTACTCCTCCTGTCGAGTACCGCGGGTCAGCCACCCAAACACACCAGTGCTTCCCGCCGGGGTATGCCACCCAAACACAGTAGTGCATCTGCCCTAATATCCTGCAGAGGTACTCTCCGGACGAGTACCGCGGATCTACACCCAAAATGATTTGTGCTCCGTCCAACATGGTTCTACACCCAAAAAAATTAGTGCTCCATCCATTGGGCTATTCGACTCACTCGAAGTCGAGTCGGTCAAGCAGTCGTCAGGTCTCAGCCCGCTACACGGTCTCCGTACTCCGCACGCTCGTCTTCGAGAGGGTCTGCTCCATGAGCTACTGGTTGATACTAAATGTATCACAAATTCCCATGAAGAAGTATCTCAATGGACCGCCTCATCATAGGAGTCTCAACGCAAAAGACGGCGCGTCAATCGGACGCCCGGTCTGTGAGTTGCTAGCCTTTTCGTCCTAGGCGCCCGTTTGGTTTCGTGTGTGAACCAACCCAGCCATATATAAATTGTACCCCGAACTCTCATAGGTTATTCTCATAGGGACTATTTCTCAACGTGATCACCAACGCCGCTGACAGTTCGTCAAACGGACGTCCGGTCAGAAAGTTATCAGCTTTTCCGTTCTAGGGGCCCGGTTGGATTTCGGGTACATTCCAACCCATCCACTGTCCAGCTGCAACCAAAACTCAGGCGAAGTATGCCAAAAGTTCCATCTTATCAAGAGAAATCTAACAATGTCGACGACATGTCAATCGGACGTCCGGAGCTCAAGATATAAGTGTTTCCGCTCCGAGGGCCCGGTCGGTTTCGTATCCGAACCAACCCGGGCGTACTCAAAGTTCTCCGAAACCTTGAGTGTAATATATCAAGATGACCCGTCTCGATCCAAGGATCGCATCGCAGCTAATGTTGCATCGATCGGAGATCCATAGCCCACGATATGGCAAAAGACCATAAGAGGTCCGCGAATAGGGGGTTCGGGCCCAGTCTGACCCAGCCCGATACCCCCTGGGTCGGCCCGAACCGGGTCGACCCGACCTGGTTCCGGGTCCGGCCCGGCCCAGGCGCGGCATGGCCCGGCCCGGCTGGGCGCGCTCGACCCGGTCGGCGGGGCCAGGTGGCTCGACCGTAATGGCCGAGCGGAAGGGTTGCGGTGGGGGGGGGGGGGGCGTCGACCCCCGGCTTTCTCGGTGACTGGCCAGCCCGGCTAGCCGGCCGTGCTACTGCCGTGAGACCCCGTGGTCCCGCCCTCCTGCTCCGGCACCGGCGACCGGAAGCTGGCCACCGCACTCTGCTCCGCCGCGGCTAAAGTTCGCGGCCTTGGTCCGTCCGGCGCGGCACGATGGCGCCGCGTCCCTCCACCGCGGCCCCGCTCCGACCGCGGCCACTTCCAGGTTCTCCGGCGTGGCGCAACGGCACCGCATCATGTTCGACTTCAGTGGAAAGGTGCGATGGCGCCACGCTTCTTCACCCAATCTTTATTATTTTCCGCGCGGTGCACCGGCACCGCGCTGCCTTGTTCGTGCAGCTAACAAATCAATAATCAAGGGGGAGGAGGGTCGGTCGTGTTCGTGTGGTCCGACCTCCTCCCGTTATTTCGATATCAAGCGGTTCAAAAAGGACGATAAACAGAGAAGAAATTATTCGGGAAGAAAAATAAATAATACCCCTACCTCGAGGAAAAAGTTGAACGAAGTTTCGTCACGGAATTGCATGTCGCGGATGAAGGAGTCGCGGAAGCAGGATCATCACGTTGTGGAGAAAAGATTTGTTGGCTTCGCGTCATCGATCTCCGAGGATCCGGCATTCTTGTCGACCTTCGTCGGAGGTCGGCGTTCTTCGCGTTCTTCGTGTTTTCATGTTCTTCGTCGAGGAAGGAGTGCTTTCGGGCATTGAGTGATTTCTCCCCAGCCCTCTCACCCAACGAACCCCTTTAGTAAAATAAAACTTGTCTTATTTTATTAACACACAAGCCAAACGTTTTGAAATTCAAAATTTGAATCAATCAATTAAGTTAATTAATTTAGAAGTTTAAGCCGCCCAAATTAATGAGGCGTTTAAAAATTAAGTTAAACGTAAGAGTTGACTCTCAATTAAAGGGGTGTGTGGGTGTGTTACCTAATTAAAGGTGGGGGTGTTTCGAGGAAGTTGAAAAGGTGGGGCTCGTGTGGGCCCCACTCCCACAATGATCATACCTAGTGGAGTAGGATGTAGTGGGTTCCACTTCAACCACTTAGCTTAGGTTAAATAACTTTAAAAGAGGGGAAAAGTGTTGTGACACAACACTTAATCTATTTAACAAGAAATGAAAATATAATTGTAAAACCATTATATGTCTATTCCTCACCTTTTCAAAACAACTCCTCCCGAGAAAACGCAACTCCAGAAAGGGTCTTCTTAAGCAATTACCGGTGCTACAAGTTCATCGGTGCCCTCAGATTTCAATTCTGAGCACCGGTTCAAAAGTTAGAAAAACCCGCTCGTTCGTCCACTGAACGTACCTGAGCTAATCATTGAAAATTGATTCCTGGCACACCGGGCCTTGGAATCAGGCGCCGTCCGAAACTGCGTTCTTTTAAAATCCCAAATAAAAATAAGAAAAAAATTTCCTTGAAATTTTCAGGTCCTTACATGCTGCCTTGGAGGTTGTTGGATGCCACCGAAAATCCTTCACTTCGGGCACTGATGTGACTGAGTCCCTGGTTCTTTGTATTTGAAGCAATGACCAATGTGTGGTGAGTTGAACGGATCATTCCTCTCCTTTATTGCATTAGTGGTTTATTCTTGTTGGTAATTAAAAAATAGGTGTCCTTCTCTTCCAATAATAAAGCATATCCTTAACCCCTTCAATCAATTTCTGTGGATCTTCTTTCTGCACCTCTAGCAAATGGTGTGCTGGATTTTCATAGTACTATTGGATTTATCCATCGGACCGGCAAAATTTTATTCCAAATTATGATTCTTATCCCCATGATACACATCAGATTATCTTATCTCCATTTAATCCCATAGGGCACATCAAACAATTTCCTTATAGCTTTCGAAGTCACAGATCATCAGGGCTATCCGCAGGCTAGGTTCTTCCCTCCAATGAATCTATCAACCTTGAATTTGGGGGTAACGAAAAAGATGGTGGTATATCATTAAAGACTTTTAATGTTTTCCTCATATTCACCAACTGATTTTTTATCTTTTTTATTGAGGTCAATGATGTGTCATTCAATCTTATCTCGGAGGGTGTGAGAAAAATATGTATTGAAAACATTTTTTGGAGATCTGTTCATTCCAATGGCTTGATCTTCTCCTCAAGCTTTGTATTTCTTATCAATGTCCACCATTAATTGGCTTCACCATATATATGATAATTAGATAGAGAAACACTTTTATTTCGAAACATTGGAGGATGTAGAAGATCTTTTCAATGGAGTTGATCCAATGATCGACAATTGAGGGATCAAATGATCCATTAAAAGTTGGAGGCCTTTGTATCATGATGTGCTCAATAGTGACTTCTAATTTTGTGGGGGGGGGGTTTAACGTTCTTATTGACCCTTGATTATATTAAAATCATGAGGTAACAGATATATTTTTGTGACAATGTTTGTGATCCATGCTCCCATTGGATTGGGAATCTAATTAGAATAATCATCATATTGATCATCACATCGTTTGTTTCCTCATGTCCTATTATTTCCAGATATTGGATAGAATAAAAATAGTTAGGGGTAACACATAAAGGGAAATCCCAGGAAAAAATGACTTATAAATAGATTTTATTTCCTTAAATTATGAATCTGTAAGATTCTGTCTATGTTATCCATGATCTACATTCTAACACATATTTTTATGGTAAATTTTATTATCGATTTAATAATGTTTCATAGATAGATTGTAAATTTACTAAAGTATTTCACCTGGTAGTGTCGTAACCAAGAGTTCAATGAGGCTTGTTGTCATGTTCCATGACACCATAGTTCATGCCAGAAATATTTTTTAGAGTTTACACTCTTAGGTACATTAGTGTAGAGATGCCTCTACATGCTCGTATCCATATAGGAATGTATTTTGTTGATAAACCACTTACTCAATACTAAAGAAAATTTAGGGATGTTTTTATAATACTTATTCTTGTCTCAATATCTTTACAAGGGTTCCCTAATAATATTCCCAAAAATAACATACATAACCTTTGATAGCAACAATAACATCCATGCATTTTATTACACATGTAAACAAGATTTTTTAACATAAAACCTTCATTTGATACGACATAGATGATTGAGAGGTCTAGTGTATTTGGGGAATAAGAAACTTAAAAGACAACATAAAAATTAAAAAAACATTTTTATTGTAAACATATTTTACATGACCACTACATTCCTCGTACATAGCATTACATGGGATAACCAGAGGACATGAATATGAAACAGGTGAGCTATAAAGCCCAGTAAGGGAGTAAAAACTGTATAACATGAATATTACAATTCATGTTAGGAAATATTCACATAAATAGAGTACAAGAGAAAAATGAACATAAAGTCCTGATATAGCTTGATTATCATAACATCGAAATGGGAAAAAACACTTAACAAGGTAATAGAATGAACCAAGGATCATTTCACATAGAGCATGATTAAACCCACATTGAACTTGAATTATCATGAGTAAATACTCATTTCAATTGAATTATTAAGAGTGAATATTTATTGAATTATACGTATCATGATACTAATATTTACCAAATGCATTAGAGTGCTATGACGGCACACCCTTTTTAAATATTTCCTTTCATACAGAAATGTTCCACATGGATAATAAAAACGAAATCATTCAAAAAATTCATTTATTCCATGATAAAATAATGTGGAATAAAAAAATTAAACTCTATAATCAATATGTAAATGTTCATAAAGGTGAAAACCCTTGATGGGGAAACGAACATGGTATTAACTACACAATGAATTTATCTTGGAAATCACAGTGCAATTTCAGTAGTACAACGGAATTACATAAGAATTCATAAAAAGTATTGATGAGGGAGAAAGGGATTTTTCATCAAATGTAAATTAAATGGACTATAAGGGGGACATATATATACATTTCCATATATATGTAATTGAATTTGGATTCATTATACAAAATAACATCTTGAATGCAAATGAGGAGAGAGGAATTCCCTAAGAAATTTTGGCATGGTAACAGGTGTAAATAGGAGGCATTAGTGAGAGATAAAAGGGTCCCTCAGCATTAAAACATAATGAGGGCGATATGAGGGAGTTGAGAAATCAAACCCAAACATTTCTAATTGAATTTAAAAGGGAATAACAACATTAAAAAGCTTGGATAAAATGAGGAAGGAAAGAATCCCTTACATGGATGTGTGAAACTAATGGCATGGGAGGGGCTTGAGAGAGGATTCATGGGGGCTTAGGGTGCCTTGGGAGGATTGTAGACAGAGGAGGGAAGAGCTTGGACGAACTCCAAAGGCATTGAGTGAAGTAGAAGTGGGATCTTTGGTGGGTTTAAATAGGAAAGGGGAGGGAATTATTTATTATTTAGTTTTGAGACACCACACATTAAACTAATCAAAACCAAAACCCAAACCATGGTTTTTTTAACATGGTTTTTTCCAAAGGGGAGTGAAAAAAATATTTTATAAGGCCAATAGCCGAATTTCGTAAAATAATAGCATTACTTATGTGGAGAGGAGTCACACTCTCAGGGAATACAATTTAAAAAGAGAAAATCTTTTATAAGTATTGGAGGGTCCACTAAGGATTTGTAAAATTAATCAACAAATATAAAATCACCATATATTAATGGAACAAAATATGTTGTCCAATCATAATGTTTATTATATTTTATTACATCACTATTGGGTAATTATGTCATCATAAAACACATTATATGTTTTAATGGTTTATAATTTTTACCCAAAAATTGAACTGTGGTAAAAAAATACAAAGAATTCCCCATTGGATAATTTCAACATCTGGATTCCAAAAATAATATTCATTTCATATATAGAATTTCCTAAATATTTAAATTTTTTTCTTTTAATATAATAACTGACATTTATCAGAAATTCATGGGTTTTGACAAAAATAACATTCAATCGTTAATAAAGATAAAAATAATATAATACGTTCATTTATATTATATAAAAAATAATTTACTGATAATATTTATTTAAAATATTATTTACTTAAAATAATTAATTAATTCATAAAATTATATTTCTCAATTAGATAAATATTTTATTTTTACATTATAAACTATTTAAAAACTAACAATAATAAAATGAATGTATTTTCTATATACAAAAATAATTCACCTAATCATAGCACCATGGTCTTGTTACATAACCCCTTATAACAACCTAATAAGACATAAGGGTAAGGTGTTCGATGGTGACATACTCTTGGGGTGACTCGGATAACATTGCTTGGGTGGTAATCTCTATCATCATCCACTTCTCCCCTTGGTGGTTCTGTTTGATCATAACATGTTGATGCTCAGCTAGGGCTTGGTTAGAAGCGAATCCCAATGATGCCACCTCATTTATGAGCTCCGAAAAATGGTCTTCATACGGGGTGAGTCTATTGGGTGATGACATCACATCCTTTTTTAGAGAAAATTGGATTTGTTAAAGCCCAATATTTATACTAATCATGTCATCATAGTTCAACAACTATATTAGAAAATTTCACAATTCTTAATGGTATATTAAAATCCAAAAACAAATAACCAAATAAGTGGATATATTATATAACCATTTCACATATTAAGTCATTTTATAGTATCTAGGGGAATTTTAGATTGATAAAATTTTGGGCCATTACAAAAAAATTATACCCCAATAAATAAGTTACATCCCCTTAATTTTAATCTTCATTCACTAATGAAATACCTATGGGTATAAATAAGTGAAAAATGCCTCAATATATAATATCTAAGGATATATCATCCTTAATTAATTAGGAAATAATAGAATACAATTAATCTTCATCAAAATATGTATATCACAACGGATGTATATTTTAGGTATAGATATATCAATATTTTATTTCCATATTTTTCCATTATGATCACATAATTTTATGTTTTTTGGGGGGTTGGGGTGTTATGTATTGTACGTTTTTGGTGTGGTTTTAAGACAACTATTGGAAAACCTACAAGTGGTTAAAAAGCTTGTCGGTGAGTTGCACCAATGAGTCAGTTAAAAGACTTTGTATAATCTTGGATATATGAGGTCCATAAAATGGAAGCTGGATAGTCACCTATTAGTTAGTGTAAATATTAGAATATATACATTCTATTTCCAAATACCTATCAATAGATGGAAACCCCTAGAAATTAAATAAAACCATTGATCAGCCTATGGATTCAAGTATCTAGATAGTGGAATCACATGGTTCATGTATAGTAAGGGATGTTTGGAAATTATTCACATAATACCTTGTTTTATTTCATCCTCCTCCACCCTAGACATAAAATTGATCTATAGGAATTTATTATCTACATTGTGATTAAATTATATTTCTCTTTCACATTTGTGGATGATCTATGTGTTGATCAATATTGTGATCCTCTTTTATTATGTTTAGAATCATTTTATTCAAGGATTCCCTTCTTCTTTTCATTCCTCATGCCTGGGTTATTTTTAGTCTAGTTATTTTTTTGGATTTTGGTTTTTATTTTGAGTATTAAATTTTTAGGATACCTCTTTATCTCTCTTTCCTATAAATTTTATAAATTAATTATCACATTATGTTTTTGAAAATCTAGTAGTTTAGGTTGGTTTTTTCATAAGTTTTCCTTATTAATTGAATAATTTTCATTCCATCTATTATAGTTAGTTTCAAACTGATTTTGAAACATGATAAGCGATCACATTAAAAATGGTTTTAAAATGCCATTATGAATTATGAAACCTCATTTAACAATGGGTTGTGAAACAAAATGAATGATTTTGGATGAAAATTGGTTATCAATTGGAATGATCATTTTTAAATAATTTATTTTATTTCTTATTTATAATTAATATATCAATGAATGTTTTTAACTCAGATATTGGGGTACATGTGTGATATATATTAATATTTATTTGAGGTTCTGGTGTAATTCTTGGTTATATTTTTAAATGAATCCCATTGAAGCTAATATATTTAAGTTTTATTTCTAGGAAATGAATTCTAGTCCTGCATATAATTATATATAAATGGAATTTATGATTAAATCACTAATTAAATAATGATTAGAATGGAATTCCCCATATGATTGTACTCTTACCCCATGCCCAATTTTATTAGGTTAATGTGTATACAAATATTCATGAATCACATTGACTGTGAGGATCTGTAACCCTTGACCTATCTACCCATTGAGTCATTTACAATGATGATAGGTATTAAATTGTTTTCATTACTCTCATTTGTAGAAAAATGATTAATTCATGTATTCTTGATTAAATTACTATGGGTAGTTTGAAATTCATATTTTATTATAAGCATTAAAAATGATCTTTATATCAGTCTAATATTTATATTGGTTATAATTGGTTTTATTGTTATGTGATTCATATAGAATACATGGTGGGATCCTATTGGGATTACTAATCTCACGCACAACAGATTTCATTGGGTATATTAAAACATTTTTTCCATATTAAGCTAATAGAAAGGAACAACTCTGGGGGTGGATCATAATCATTCTGATGGTATAGTGGTTGTTGGATATAACATTTCAAGTTTAAGGACCATGTGCTACACATGGATTGATTATTATTAGAATTATTGGATTTTTTTCTCCCTCTATATTATGATACTCTTATGTAATTGAAATCTGATTGTTACTTATATTTATTTGAAAAAAATTATTGTATGGGATGATTAAATTTTTAAAAAATTATTGTGTTGAAACCACTCCCAATGGTTGTTCTTCAAGCCCCTGTGCATATCAACATCCAACGGGGATAATTGATTTTAGTATTTTAATTGTTCATGCCACATCAGGTTCCTTTAATGATATGTGTTCTAGGATAGTTCATGAAAATGAGTACCGAATAGAGGTTGGTATGTTTTGGGTTTCAATATGGGATTTTGGGATGTCATGATAGATAAGAGAAATAATTGTTTTGGATTTAGGGGTAGGTTGTGAGTGGGTTCTTAGGAAACTCTCATTATAGAGAACCATTTGGTCCCTAATGGTAATTAGGAAAATAATTTTTCAGATTATCTTGTGAGTTTATTTTAATTTAATTAATCTTGCTCATATTAGAAGATGTGGTTTATCTATTTTTATGAAATTTTTTTGATTCCTTGTATGAAGTTGTGTAGTTCCAATCCCCGAAAAAATACATTCAATTAAACTATGGTAAGGATTTTTTTTGATGGACCTTTGTAATCAAAACCTTTATTTGAGCAGAATATCAATATGGTTTTGTTATGTATGGTCCAAAACATGGACCATGGTTCCTCACATAATCCATATTGGCCTAGATATGTGGATCCTTAAACAAAAATATATAGGGACTGATAGTGAGATTCTATATGATATAATCTATAATTCTCTAAAGGGAAACGATTATCTTCAATAAGTGAATGACTCTCTATGAATGATTTAGTAGAGTTTTTACTTCATAGAGACAATGTATTCACTCAAGTTGAAGTCTGATGTCTTTAAAATTGTAGTCAAGAGAAGATGTTTTGGGATTTAATAGTTCTAGAAAATTATAAATGGGAATTAGAGAATAAAAGGCATCAAATTCATATTTACCCAATATTTCTACCAATAGTATCTGACCTCGGTGAACTCTGTTTCATTCCTCAACCATTACAGGTTGACAAAACTATTATTGATTACAAAAATATCCTTATTGAGAAAACCTAGTTCTCAAAATAGCATGATAATTCTAAATCTGTTAATTATTTATTTTATTTTTGATAATATTCTTTTTAAGAGGTGAGGTGGATCCCTTACTGTGCCTGAAGACTTAAGAGATTTCAAGATGCATTTTTCTGAGAAGAATCAACCATACAAGACAACATTAAATTTCCCCTCCATAACTTGAGTCATGATATCCCCACTCCATCTTCAGAAGTCTAGTTGGAATGTTTTCTAATGAATAGCTGCACAGGACAAGTCCAAATGGAAATTCTATAACCTCGCAGTCTTCCTATTCAGGTTATCTTTTCTAAGGGGGATGCACCCGCTCTAAATCGTCATCTGGAGCATTGTCCCATGTAATCTTGAAGGTTTTCATCTAAAATTTCATGTGACCTAATGTCCTTGGGTTGGGAATAAGGCCTTGAGGTGGCCCTATGTCATCAGGAGATAGTATGTTGAAAGACCATGGGTGGCCTAAAGGCCTTTTCGGACCTGAGGAAAAATATTGTGGCATTAAGGCCCAAATGGTTGAATAGTTCCGACTTCTACAGTGCTGAACAGTACCTACAATGATTCCTTCCACAGTGCATGATACAATACTACGGTATTATCCTTAAAATATTTCTTCTCCCAGATTTTATATAGGGTCACATGGATGGACTAGTAGAGTCTTCACTAACCGAGATGAGGCTCAAGTGATAATTTTCACAATATGTTGTGTTGAATACAAAACCAATATCAAGAATATTTTTAATGGGTCCCCATCCAGATAAAAAATAACATTATATACTATTAAAACATTCCACCTATAAAAAGATTATGAATATATATTTAATGTAATAGATATACCTAGTTGGAAATTTAATTATGATCAGTATTTTACATTACCGTAGTTATAGTTTCAACTTTCCAAAAAGGCGAAAAAGAGGAAAAGTGTGTCTCATTGTTTAAATTGTGAGTGTACTAATAAAATATATGTCTAATACCATACCATATGATGCAATTTATTATGGACCATTGACCTTTATTCTTTTGTGGTAAAATAGGGAAATTGATGCACATTTTCCTAAAATCAAAGATGCTTTGTAACCCTTAGTGATTCTTTGGTCACTTGTGGAAATTTTTTTCACTACACATAGTAGCACATTATTTTCTACACTAATGGAATATGTAGTTTAGTAATTAAAATTCAAGGATACTCATATATAAATAATATACTATATAAAAATGTTCAAATAGTCATAGATGTGATGTCATATATTGGTGATCCCTTTATCTGGTGAAAAACAAGAATTAAATTATTGAATGATTTTTTTCAAACTAAGATGTAGTATCTTGTTGGGATAGAATTTTGAACCCTTATTTTTATAGGTTCTATTTTCAATGTTTCTTCCTTTGAGAAAGTATTTTTTATATTCATTTCTCAGACTCCTTTATATCAACCCATATTCTAAATCATTGATATATTCTTGTAGAACTTATTCCCAATATTATAGATTCAGAAACACGTCAAATAATGAATGTGGAGAAGGGTCTCTAATTCCCTTCAAATGAATTTTCATTATCTGAAGTTAACCTAGTATGGGACTATATAGTGCATGAAATGAATCACGTTGATGCCTTTTTTAAGCTAAATGTTAGATTTCTCATAAATAATTGATTTATTTAACTTATTGGTATGTTTCCTTTACATTCCCTAATGGAATGATCAATGTGTTCCAATGTGAATAGGACTCTAGGTGTTTCTATATTGGTTATCCTTTTTAAAATCAAGATACCTTGATGTCCTTTTGGCGATTGAAATTAAGCATGAATATATTCATGGGGAATATAATTATATGGTTAATTAATTTTGTGAATTATTTTAGGATGACTTTTTTATTATACATATTTATACGGAAATATATTATTTGATATATTTGAGGTCTAGTAACCCCAATAATATATAATTTATGATTGTGTCAATCTAGAATATTAGAAAGAGTTTAAAATTTAGTTAGATGACTTAATTTTTAGTGCCTTCATTCAACCGAGTTAGTCTTATCAGGTAGCACTAGTTTTTTTCAAAGAAGGATGAAGGAACACATTGTTAATGTATTTTTTTCTAAAAATTCAACTAGGTAACAATAAAAAATATGAACAAATTGAATCATATTGCTTATTAATTTGATCAATTGAACTGTGAAATGTGGTTCTCAAAATTGAGTTGTGTTTGGGATACAATTATCTTGCAATCAAGATGACTAAAATTACAAATCACACCATCAAAAGCAGTTATATCTATTTTTTATACCATGTAATTGAATTTTTTATTTACCAATGATATTTTGTTTTAAGACTTTGATGAGAAATATATTTCCCCTAAAACATAACACTACTGTTTTGGTAATTTTGGATGAAATTATGGTATTCCCATAATCTAATAAAGATCATAAACATCATGTGATAATGGTTATGGGGATCATGAAAAAATAACACCACTATTCAAAAATATTTTAATGTAAATTTGGGATAAGTGATATATAATATTAAATGCATGTCGTTTCAGAACATGGAATCTCAATTAACCCTATAAAGGTGATGGAAGACAATTCATGTGTGGAAACACTGATTGTATTTGCTATTTTAACCTTCATTGGTTTTTTGGGTTATTATAGATTATTTTTGAATATCTTTATAAATCATTCCCCTCCATTGAACCATGTTACCTATAATAGGGTGATGTTTTTATCATAATAAACATATTTGGATTCGTTTAATATTAAAATCCCTCATATAAAGTCACATATTATACTGGTTATTCTAGATGCTATATAAGTATTTTTGGTTTATTATGATGCCTCTAGTATAGTTTTGTGATATTTTCTTATGTATGGAGATCATGTTATGGAATATAGTACTTTTTATCTTTATCCTCATGTAAAGAACAACACCACTAAGTATATATGGATTTCAGTTATTTTAAAAAATATTATGAGTTTGAAAATCATCCACTTAGGTGAAAGTTCCATTTAATTTTCTTAACATAAATTTTTGTTTTTTATATTTTCTGAGACATATATAAATCTTTGGTAAGGGAAATGGGTTGATTATCTGAAATTGTACAACATTGTTTTCATATAAACTATAGGAATGGGAAATTATGTTGTTGATTATATAATAATGATTTATCCTTTTATGATATTATAATATTTATGGATGTATGGAGACTCATGGGACTCTTTAATATGATGCAGTTTTGGGTTTGGGAGGAAGAGACTGTTATTATTCAAGAAATAATCTAAATGATATCTTCACTACCTGAAATGAACCTGCTAGATCAATTATAAATGGTGATTTTCATATTATCATAGATACTTTATATAGTGTAGAGACCATCAGTGAGTGGTCTCTTTCTTTAGATGGTATTCATCATTACTAAAATAGATATATAATTACACCATCTGTGAGATTGATTATGATGCTTTATTTTCATTGTTCTTATTATGTCAGAGAACAGGGTTCTATGAAGATATTTTATGATGTGAAATATTTGTTATGGTGTATAGGTTTGAGACAATACATAGTTGACTTTGGGTTTCATTTCTATACATGCTGAAATAGTATCATTGAGCACCAAAAGCCTTTTTATTTTCATCACCCTATTCTAATGATAACATGAAAATGGGTTAAAATATTGATGGATTATATTATTGGAATACCATGAAATCCACTAGGAAACAATTGTATTTGGTGATGATAGTTTTACTGACGAAATTATTTCATTCCATTTTGATTATTGAGGCCACTATAATAATGGTTTTTTGGAAGATATATGTGAAACGTATTGGGTGGGTTCATATGAAACCATATATAATTATATTATATATATATTTACTTTGTTTAATTTTCATTTTTATAAAGGTCTCTACAGGAATTACAAACACAAATAATATTGTTAATTTTTTTTCAACCACACAACAATGAGAAAATAGAATGTGTATTTTAAATTCATGAGGACGTGATCTCTGACATTCTTCAGGACTTCAATTGTTCTTGGGAAAACCATCCGGGATTGGTTAAATTTCATTATAGTAACATATACTAGTCAGAAATAATGATGTAAAACTTTTAATCCTTGTGTGGATGACCCTATAACTCACTTATTTCTTTTTCTATGATGGGGGAATCTTACTTAATATGACTATGCATGGTTCAAGAAATAATAGTAATTATTAAAATAATTCATCATCATTTTCTAATAGATCAATGATAGTAAAAATCATATTCAAATCGTCAACATCGTACTTTAGATTTTTTTTCCTTGTAATCAGTTATACATGAATGTGTCACTATGATTGGGTCACTTATGTCTTATAAGGTAAGGAGAATTTGCTTCAAGGCATGTGGGTCTATATAATATTGTTGAGTGGATTATAACAGTTCCATACATTATAAGATTTCTACGACAGTTAAATTCAATAATTCTTTTTCACATATCACAAATTATAAAATGTCATCCAAACCGATCACATATTCATAATTGGGATGATTTTAACTAAGAACCAAACTATTAAAAGATTCGGCATCTCATTTAGATAGTACACACTGAAGTGAATTTTTATGTGGGATGTAAACTGAATTTATCATGGATTTTGAAATGTATGGATCATCCTATTCTGACACAAGGGAATCATTGGAGTTCTTTTCCTCATTTTTCCATTTTATCTTTATCCTATTTTCTTGTTTTTTGAATATTCAAAGGTATTATTTTTTTTATTTTTTTTTGTATAATCCATAAATTGTAGCTAAAAACTCTATAAGAGCTCGTCCAGTTTTTCATCGAGGGTACATTATTTCAATTTTGATTCATTGGGACAGATTTTCTATTTTTGACATATATATATATATATTTGAGATATGTATATAATAATTATTTGATATTATATATCATGAAATTACTTATGATCAATATAATTAAGTGTTTAAATGAATTTATTATCTCATGGGGATCCATATTTTTAAATTTAACGAAGCGATATGTAATTTATGTTTCAATCCCATAAGAATTGGGATTGTTAATGATTGTATTTCCATTGAAGAAAATAATATTATCCACATCTTCTAAACCCATTTCACTTTTCTTCTCATCAATTTATTTCTATAATTTTATTGATTGTGTTCCATATTCCTCACTATGGTATATATAATGATCTATAAAATGTTCTTAAGAGAAAGTTAATTCATTACTTATTTGTTTGGGAATATTTTTCATCCATATCTACATGCTCTTAATTATATTTCAGAATATTTTTACAATGCTTGAATGATTGTATGAAGAAATTTCTATACATGTTTACAACTATTAATTTTTTTAAAAATAACGTTCATGAAATTTTATTAAAAAAATTACTATAATGATGTAGTAAAAACAAAATTTATTTAATTGATTTCAACATGAATATAATATACAAAAATTATGATCTCTCAATGTATCAATGATTAGATATACATTTCATGGGGTATTTTGAAATATATTTTCCACCTTAATATTTTTGAAATGTTTTTTTTAATATTTTACTTCAGAATAAAAATTATATTTTCCTCAAAAAAATATTCTAATGATTTTTATGGTATTTTTTAGGCAATGGTAATTTTATTTGATGTCACTTTTGATTCATTTGTTATATAATCTAATTATACCATAAATTTTATTTCTTTTAATGGTTATTGATTATGTTGAAGAAAAAATGGTGATACCCATTTTTATTTCCATGGGTTATGGTCTGATGAAAGGATTATTTTTTTATGGGACCCACATTTGTTCAAGGGGTTATGATAAATTATGAATGTTTTATGAACATATGGAATATATTTTTATTTATTTTGATTACATGATGTTTTGTTTAGTTATTGACCTATATCAAATTTGGTAATGTGATTTTGATATCTCATTACATGACACTGATAAGAATGAACATGTTTGGGAATAAATAGTTTCATATTTTTATGTGTGTGTATGATTTAATTATAGAAATTCCCATGATATTCTACATGGAATTTGTTATGAATATCATTATCATAATTTGATGTGTGAGTATGAATAATTTATTTCATTTTTCACAATATTATCCATAGAAATAATTGTGAATAGAATTTCTCAAAAAGTAGTATTTTTTATAATTTTGATACCACTTGTTGATATTTGGACAGTTGAACCATTATTACTATTTTTACTATCTTTGTGGTCATGATTCTTGAAATTTCATAATATTTGGTTGTTAAGATCTAATCTTTTAAAATTATGAATATATTAAACTAGGAAAATTCACTTGTTTTTCTTCCACACCTCTAGGATATTCATATGACTTTTTATGAGTAATATCTCAATTTGAACCATTAATAAGCATCTAAGATCACAAATTACTATTTCTTCCATTCATTGGTAATCATGAATTTTTAAAATATTTTACACCTAACAAGGGAACTAAATATAAATAATGTAGTTTGTGATGTTATACATTGTTATAAGAAAGTTGATTATGTATAGATGAGTCCAATGAAATTAAAGGATTAGGATAATTGTGTAGATCAAGTTGAAATGTAATAAATTTTAATAAAATATATTGTAATATCTTTAAAAATTATATGGGTGACTGTAGTGATAGTTTGAGGTATTTTTACATAGAAACATTTTCTATTTATTTATTTTGGTACTATTAAAAATCTATATATTTGATATTCTGTTAATGATTTTTTTTCATTATTTATGAATGTAGAAAATAAAATGTTTAAACATACTACATAATTCTAAATATAATTTATTATCAGGTTTTCTATTTTATTATCAAGAGGAAAGGTATTGGTATTGTAGAGACCCGATGCTTGACGTACATGAACATTACAGAACTTTAGAGGAATACTTAATACATAACAAAAAAAGACACACAAGGATCGTTATATTTTAGTGTCTTTGGAAACTCGTAATATAATCTTCTAATCATGGTGAAAGATCTTCAACATCTCCATTAATGATCTCCCCTTTTTTTCTTACCTAAAACCTTTCTTTATATCCTGGGGAAAAGAAAACATAAAAAGCGTGAGCTCAAATGCTTAGTAATGGTAAGCATGGATAAAATAAAACATACAATATATATTTTAACTTAAAAACATGAACATAATGTTTAAACATCAAAATCTTGAGCAATGACATAAAACATGGAAGTACGTAATGCATAGATCCTAAAGAAACGTTAATCATGATAAAATATCATGGGAATTAATCATGTAATTGTGGAAAACCATTAAGCACATGATATTATTTCCATAGTATCCAAGGAATTGTTTCCAAGACCATCTTAGTGGACAATGTCCCTTTCTGAATCGAGTTCACTCCTTGTTATAGTCCTGTATTACTAAACCGGTTTAACTTGTCGTTCCAGCCATGTCTATCTCATGAGATATAAATCTTTACCCAATGAATTGGATGGAGATATAGGTCACACCCATCTCATAATTAAATCATTCTTTCGTGTGCCACAAAATCATTAATCATACATCATAGCATAACCCATGTAATAAAATGAGATTCTTAAACATCATGCCATCATAACATAATCCATAAACATTTGATATCATTTCATCATAAGAAAATTGAAACCATTTAAATCATAGAGACATTTTACTAGAAACATTCACATATGAAATGATGTCATCTTATATGGAAAATGGTTTTGACAAAACACTTGAAATGAATTCTTGAGGAAAATATCCTTTCTTCTTTAAAATCATTTTCTTTTCACAAAATTCCATTCAATTATAAAAGATAAGTGTTTTGTTGAAAATAATCATGCAATCTTGTGGGGGGGCTTCTTGAAAATGAGGTGTTATGAAACCGTAAAATTCTGTTCACACCGTATAAGTTAAAAATAACATTCTCCTCGTACTTTTGTCGGAAAAGTCAAAAAGTACCTCATATGGTAACCAAAGGAAAGATTCCATTCATACAATGTGGTAAAATTCAATAAAGGGTAAAAATGACTTTAAACATTCATGGAATAATGTTAAACATTTTATGAAAACATTTTTAGAAAACATGGTCATGGATGATAAACGTAACCCCAGTAAATACTTACCTATATGCAATCTCGGATAAAAATGAGATTGAAAATTTATCCCTTACCTTAGGTCCGATATACTTCGTACGTATCTGAACCTCTTGTATAATGATTTAAATAATCTCATTGACTTATTACAGAATCATATTCATTGTTATTATATCATATATGTTTCACTTATGATTGTATATTACCCGTTCTTTTTTAAATTCCATGTTAAAGCAGTGTTTTGGGTAAAATCATTTCATTTATCGTATGTGTTTCGACTTGTCGTTCTTGATATTATTTCATATATCATGATTTACATAATCCAAGAATGTAAAACATGATTTATATATAACATATATTCATCATATACATATATATATTATAGATCAATAAAAGGAATGAAATACACCGTTCATGGAGACGGTAGGCCGTACGTACGCATGAATGCTGTTTTTGTTTCCTTATTGAATTGAATGAAACTAAATTGAGGAAATAAATATATATATAAATAAATATATTAGAATTATTATTTCATATATTTCATTATTATTCATTATATAAACTTTATGATCATTCATGTATGGTTAACATGGAGAATGAATCTCATCGCGTCATAGAGACGGTAGTCCGTACGTACGCATGAGCGATGATATCGTTCCCATAATTATTAAATAGAATTGGAGTGGATGGTATAATATATCAGAATCAGTATGATGTTATAATAACCATATTTAGTTATTCTATACACCATTATACCCATCCATGTAATGTGTTGGTGGAAAAACAGTTTTCACCACGGCGTGGAGACGGTATTCCGTACGTACGCACGCGTGGTGATTTCGTTTTTTGTAGGATGGATAGATGGTGTAATCGGTTTGTTTCATACTTATAATAACATATCCGTATATGATTTATACTTATGTTATTACTTCATAATGAAAAAACTAAAGAATAAGAATTGGAAGAAGAAATAGAGTCGAAAGAATCGGTAACTGACATTATCTCTTCTTTGAAGCGCCTCTTTGAGACCTCATATTAGGGCACTAAACTTGGTCTTTGAAGAAGACCAGAACCTCTAGGTTCTTTCTATATAAGTGGAGAAGAGAATTTGGCAGGTTTTGGATGGGTTTTAAGGCTCAAACTGGTGTGAGGAAGAGAGGGAGGAGGTGCCCTTTTATAAGGGAGGAGAGGGGCACCTTTGGAAAAACAAAAACTATTATTTTATTATAAAGTAATTTTCGGTTTTTAATAGCTAAAAATTGATTTATTTTGAATATAATGTGGGGATGGGTCGAAATCCTCTCGTCCAATATAATTTAAACAAGTTTAGGATTCTATTTTAACCTTATCATTTAGATTTAACCTTAAATAAAATAATTTTACTTTTACCGTGTCTTCTTGTTTTCTTAAAATATAAGGCTAATATACTTACTATAAAAAGCCAAACGAACCCCAAGTTGTTTATTATTAATATATATAACCTTATATAAGTCATTTCTCCGAACATTAGATTTTTAGGAATAAAATAACAATTAATAATATAATATTTGTTTTAAAAACTATTTTATGTCAATTTTGACACTATTTGGTATGGTAATTGATTTTTGTGAAAATCACAAAAAAATGATTAGTTCTAAAAAAGTTAATTAAATCAATAATAACATGTCATATTAACCTAGAAAATTAGTGTAATTCATAAAAATCCTCAAATTAAATTTATTTGGGTATTTATTACATCAATTATGTCAATATTTCATTAATAAGATAATTACTGCATCATATTTGTGTCATAAATAAATTAAATTATTTAATGTCTAAAAATTATAAATAAAATACCATTATGTAGGAAATCTTTTTATATTTCTAATGAATATTTATAGTCGAATATATATTATGTATAACCCTATATTAAAAATGATTTACTTATAAAACATTGATTTTAACTATTTTAACCCTTCTTTAAATAAATTAATAATAAATGTCCTAATCTAATCCAGGTGGACCTAAATGGTCATATTTTATTTCTAAGGTTGTTTTTGGTCGAATTACACTTATCCAATATAATTAGGACATTTTTTAGGGTAATAATAATATCATTTTTACCCTTAATTACCTTATTTACTTTTATCCGTGGTAAAAAAAGTAAAAAAGATACTATTCACACAAAATTATTTTCATCTAATTGAACCACATTTTAGTAATTGATATTAACCATCTCTCTCGGATTTTTTAAATTCCACTCACAGATGCGGTAAAATTAAGTTTTATGAAAAATTCAGTTTTTTAACTACCACTTAGTGGTTTCACTATTCATCAAAAAATGAAAGTTTCAGAAAAATACTAAAAATTAGGCCTAAGATATATTTGATATTATTAATTAAAAAATGATGTCTATTTTACCAAATTCAAAACACATCAGTTGAATTAATTAATTTAAAAATTAATTCCCATCATCAAAAACAAATCGCGTGTTTTTAAGAAACAATAACTACCAAAAGATTGATACTTGTTTATATCCAATTTCAAAGTGAAATTAATTCCAATGACCAACATTGGATTAAATGGTAAAAATATATTATAATTACTCTTTAAAACCAATTAAAAAGATAATCTAACCATATAAATTATTGCAATGAAAAAAGTTGTTTTTCATTAAAATATAGCGTGTTTTTACTATTCATTAAAATATTAAAGTTATCAGAATAATATGAAAAATTTATCCAAAGTAAATTTTTGTACCCTAATTCAAAAGAAGAATTTTATTTTTTCAAATTGAACTTATAGTCATGTCAAAAACAAGATTTATGGTGGGTGCTCCATCAAAAGGCGGCAAAACTACATTTTTTGAAAAATACATATTTTACTCAAAAAATTGATTTTGTTCTCTTACCATGTTCTAGAAAATGTGTAAGATGAATAATAATGTTATAAAATTAAAAATGTAGTTGATACTATTCATAATGGCTAGTTCATAATAATATTATAACCATATATCGTTGTTTAGTGAAACCTGGTATTGCGTACGACACACACTACCGAGAAAAGTCGTGATTGCAAGCCAAGTCAGGGTTGCGTGTTGTGAAAGACTCATCCATTGTTTCGTATAACAGAATCCAACCATATTCCATTTATACAATGAATATATATATATATTTATATATATACACTCAATGTTTTGTATAATTACTACTATCAAAATAGAGTGTAACATGATCCAAGAATATTGTTTTAGTATACTGCAAGCTCATACAGTGTTGCGTGTAGCGCAAGGTAATCTTGTTGTAGCTTACAACACATGACATCAATGATATTAAAATAATATTTTTCATAAAATCTCGGGTTGTTACATTCTACCCCCCTTAAAATGAATTTCTCCCTCAAAATTTGTCGGGGTTATAAATGGTTTACTAGTCGAAAGTTTGTTTAATAGAAACCCACATTGTAAAAAGGAATACCAAAACTTGCATTTAAAAACAAAAGTATGAAATGTAACGGTTACCCAAATTAACACATCACTCGGTTTCCACGTAGGAGAACATAGGTGAAAATATGGATATGGAAGAAAAATCTAACCATTAAGTTCTAATGGAGAGTGGTAGAGAACATGGCTATGAAAAATCCATCAATCACAAAACCATATATTTGTGATGATCTAAGGTACCATCTGATTCATCGGATATAAGGGCACTAGGAAAACATATTTGGTTTTCAAGATCATTTCCCTAAAGTTGATGAAATTGGAAATAGAAGAAATACTTTCGTGATTTTGGTACAGTCTCACCATTGTTCGTTCTTTGGACAATTTCCACTTCATCTCTTAAAGAAATGAAGTTGAATTAATCATTCGTGAAGTGTTAGCAGATCATGTGATAGAATGCTGGGTCATTCCATCTATCTCAAACAAAAGTTTATGAAAGTTATCAAAAATACATAAGTCCATCTATAGTGAGATTAATCATATATGGTTCCTAAAATGGACTTATACATCATATATCATACTAATTAATATAATAAAATTAGTTTCTACTAAACATGGAATTCCTATAGGCTAGTGGTAGGCGATGAAGGCCAGTCGCACCTCGGATGTGGGTTTGATTCCCACAGCCTTGTCTGACGCGATGGGTTGTCGCCAGTCCTGCAGGTTGTCCTTTTTCTAAAACTACATTACTATAACATCCCATCAATAATATCCTTAAACAATAATATCTTATGTCCAATGTAATCCATTCAAATCTTTATCTAAAATTCTTCGGTCCAAGCTCATAGTATAAAGAAAACTATTAATTGAAATGTAATCAACCAACCATCATTTATCCCCCATTATCTTGTTGGTCACATTCCAATAATGTGAATACCATAATCATGTATTCTCTTGAAAAATGAATACCCATTAAACCTTAGTGAAAACATGAGTGCTGTCAAAAGTTAACTCTTTCCACATACCAAAATCCCAAAATTCTGTATACTCAAACCATGATATCACTTAGTCCTTATAATAATCATGAGCTCATGAATATTGTCAAACATTTCATTTTATATTTATCCATTCATTATGCGCATATCATCTACTTTCCAAAAATATCTGAATAACCTTCCATGGTTACCGATACCATTCAACATATACGTCCAAATACTTTAGGAAAAACAATAGTGTAACAATCCTTAGATGATTATTTATTCCATAGTACCATACATTATTCTTTATAAACATACAATAATTCCACTAACTTCTTTAACCACTGACTGAGCTTCATCATTTCTTTCATCTCATATTTCATTTGTAGTATCTTCATCATCATCCACATAAATACTACTCATATGATCATGCTGATTTTCTTCATGAGATTTTCCCTTAGGGAATTGGTTTGCATAATGCCCATACATTCCACATTTAAAACATCTAATCAATGTTGAAGTCGTAGCAATACCATTATCCTGGTCCATGGTGTTAACTGAACCTTTTCCTTTGCACTTACTGGCTTTGTGTCCTTCTTTTCCACACCCAAAGCATCTTCTGGTTCCTTTGAAACAATCTCCCCGATGCCTCTTCCCACATGATTTACATGAGGGAAATTGACCTTTATTTCCTCTATGATCATCATGAAACTCCATCTTTCTATTATTATCTAAGTCAGAAAACGTACCAAAGTTGAGATTATTGATCATATTATGAGATTTCTGATTAGGCATAATAACGATGTTTGGACTTCCAAATCCCGTTTCATTTGGTTGCTCATGAAGAATATCATTCCATTGTCCGTCATATCCTCCATTATTGTGAATCTTCCTATTTCCAGCCATTTTCTAAAACCCAAAAAGAATAGTGTGAGAGGAAAAAATCATGCTAGGGAAAAAAACATACTAAAATGGGAGTACCCTCAATATCTAACATCTTAGGTTAAATTCTATGATCGTTACCATAGTCCTAGGACTATAACATATACTTATACGTAACCTTAGGAACAGCCCTAGACATACCTTAGAAATATCTCTAGGGATCTCACTAAAGTTCTCACATCCTATTTTCCAAAGGTTGACTAAACCTTTCCTCTGATACCAACTATAGAGACCCGAAGCTTGACGTACATGGACATTACATTACTTTAGCAGAATACTTAATACATAACAAAAACAGACACATAAGGATCGTAATAGTTTAGTGTCTTTGGAAACTCGGAATATAATCTTCTAATCGTGGTGAAAGATCCTCAACATCTCCATTAATGATCTCCCCTTTTTTTCTTATCTAAAACCTTTCTTTATATCCTGGGGAAAACAAAACATAAAAATGTTAAGCTCAAATGCTCAGTAAGGGTAAGCATGGATAAAATAAAACATACCATATACATTTGAACTTAAAAACATGAACATAATGTTTAAACATCAAAAGCTTGAGCAATGACATAAAACATGAAAGTAAGTAAGGAATAGATCATAAAGAAACATTAATCATGATAAAATATCATGGGAATTAAACATGTAATTGTGGAAAACCATTAAGCACATGATATGATTTCCATAGTATCCAAGGCATTGTTACCAAGACCATCTTAGTGGACAAAGTCCCTTTCTGAATCGAGTTCACTCCTCGTTCCAGTATTGTATTACTGAACCGGTTTAACTTGCTGTTCCAGCCATGTCTATCTCATGAGATATAAATCTTTACCCAATGCATTGAAGGGAGATATAGGTCCCACCCATCTCATAATTAAATCTTTCTTTCATGTGCCACAAAATCATAAATCATACATCATATCATAACCCATGTAATAAAATGGGATTCTTAAACATCATGCCATCATAACATAATCCATAAACATTTGAAATCATTTCATCATAAGAAAATTGAAACCATTTAAATCATAGAGACATTTTACTTGAAACATACACATATGAAATAATGTCATCTTAGATGGAAAATAGTTTTGACAAAACACTTGAAATGAATTCTTGAGGAAAATATATTTTATTCTTTAAAATCATTTTCTTTTCACAAAATTCCATGAAATTTTAAAAGATAAGAGTTTTGTTGAAAATAATCATGCAATCTTGTAGGGTAAGCATCTTGAAAATGAGGCGTTATGAAACCGTAAAAATCTGTTCACACCGTATAAGTTAAAAATAACATTCTCCTCGTACTTTTTTCAGAAAAGTCAAAAAGTACCTTATATGGTAACAAAAGGAAGGATTCCATTCATACAATGTGGTAAAAATTCAATAAAGGGTAAAAATGACTTTAAACATTCATGGAATAATGGTAAACATTTAATGAAAACATTTTTAGAAAACATGGTCATGGATGATAAACGTAACCCCAGTAAATAGCTACATATAAGCAATCTCGAATATAAATGAGATTAAAAATCTATCCCTTACCTTATGTCTGATATGCTTCGTACATAGCCGAACCTTCTCTATAATGATTTAAATAATTTCATTGACTTATTACAGAATCATATTCATTGTTATGATATCATATATGTTTCACTTATGACTTTATATTACCCGTTCTTTTGTAAATTCCATGTTAAAGCAGCGTTTTGGGTAAAATAATTTCATTTATCGTTTGTGTTTCGACATGTGGTTCTTGATATTATTACTTATATCCTGAATTAACCAATTCCAGACTGTAAAACATGATTTATATATAATATATATTCATCATATACATATATATATTATAGATCGACAAAAGGAATGAAATACACTGTTCATGGAGACGGTAGGTCGTACGTACGTGTGAACGCTGTTTTCGTTTCCTTATTGAATTGAATGAAACTAAATAGATAAAATACATATATATATACATAAATCCAGTAGAATTATTATTTCATATATTTCATTATTATTCATTATATAAACTTTATTATCATTCATGTATGGTTAACATGGAGAATGAATCTCATCGCGTTGTGGAGACGGTAGTCCGTACGTATGCATGAGCGATGATATCGTTCCCATAATTATTGAATAGAATTGGAGTGGATGGTATAATATATCAGAATCATTATGATGTTATAATAACCATTTATAGTTATTCTTTACACCATTACACCCATCCATGTAAGGTGTTGGTGGAAAAACAGATTTCACCACGGCGTGGAGACGGTATTCCGTACATACGCACGCGTGGTGATTTCGTTTTTCGTAGGATGTATAGATGGTGAAATGGAGTTGTTTCATACTTAAAATAACATATCAGTATATGAGTTATACTTATGTTATTACTTCATAATTAAAAAACTAAATAATAATAAGTGGAAGAAGAAATAGAGTTGAAAGAATCGGTAACAGACATTACCTCTTCTTTGAAGCGCCTCTTTGAGACCTCCTATTAGGGCACTAAAATTGGTATTTGAAGAAGCCAAGAACCTCTAGTATGTTTCTATGGAATCTTAGAAACGAATTTGGTAGGGTTTGGCCGAGCTTGAAGGCTCAAAGTGGTGTGAGGAAGAGAGGGGGGAGGTTCCCTTTTATAAGGGAGGAGAGGGGCACCTTTGGAAAAACTAAAAATATTATTTTATTATAAAGTCATATTAGGTTTTTAATAGCTCCAAATTGATTTATTTAGAAGCTAATGTGGGGATGGTTTGAAATCCTCTCATCCAATATAATTTAGACAAGTTTAGGTTTCTATTTTAACCTTATCATTTAGATTTAACCTTAAGTTAAATAATTTTACTTTTACCCTGTCATCTGGTTTGCTTACACTATAAGGTTAATATAATTTCTATAAAAATCAAAAAGAACCCCAAGTTGTTTATTATTAATATATATAACCTTATCTAAGACATTTGGCTGAACCTTATATTTTTAGGAATAAAATAACAATTAATAATATAATATTTGTTTAAAAAACTATTTTATGTCAATTTTGAAAATATTTGGTAATTGATTTTTGTGAAAATCATAAGAGAATGGTTAGTTCTAAAATAGTTAATTAAATAAATACTAACTTGTCATTTTAACCTATAAAATTAGTGTAATTTATAAAAAAACCTCAAATTACATTTATTTGGGTATTTATAACATCAATTATGTCAATATTTCATTAATAAGTTAATTACTGCATCATTTTTGTGTCATAAATAAATTAAATTCTATAATGTCTAAAAATTATAAATAAATTACAATTATGTAGGAAATATTTTTATCTTTCTAATGAATATTTATAATCTAAATTATCTTATGTATAACCCTATATTAAAAATCATTTACTTATAAAACTTTGATTTTAACTATTTTAACCCTTCTTTAAATAAATTAATAATAAATGTCCTAATCTAATCCAAGTGGACCTAAATGTTAATATTTTATTCATAAGGTTGTTTTGGGTCGAATTACACTTATCCAATAGAATTAGGACATGTTTTAGGGTAATAATAATATCATGTTTACCCTTAATAACCCTATTTACTTTTAACCGTGGTAAAAAAAGTAAAAAGTTACTATTCAGCATAAATTATTTTCAACTCATTGAACCACATTTTAGTCCTTGATATTAACCGTGTCTCTCGGATTTTTGAAATTCCACTCACAAAAGCGGTAAAATTAAGTTTTATGAAAAATTCAGTTTTTTAACTACCACTTAGTGGTTTCACTATTCATCAAAAAATGAAAGTTTCCAGAAAAATACCAAAAAATAGGCCTAAGATATATTTGATATTATGAATTCAAAAATAATGTCTATTTTACCAAATTCAATACACATCAGTTGCATAAATAAATTTAAAAATTAATTTCTGTCGTCAAAACAAATCGCGTGCTTTTAAGAAACAATAACTATCAAAGGATTGATACTTGTTTATATCCAATTTCAAAGTGAAATTAATTCCAATGACCAACATTGGATTAAATGGTAAAAATATATTCGAATTACACTTTAAAACCAATTAAAAATATAATCTATCCATATAAATTATTACGATGAAAAAAGTTGTTTTTAATTAATAAATAGCGTGTTTTTACTATTCATTAAAATATGAAAGTTATCAGAATAATATGAAAAATTTATCCAAAGTGAATTTTTATACCCTTATTACAAAGAAGACTTTTATTTTGTAAAATTGAACTTATAGACATGTCAAAAACAATATTTAAGGTGGGTTCTCCATCAAAAGGCGGCAAAACTACATTTTTTGAAAAATACTTATTTTACTCGAAAAATTGATTTTGTTCTCATACAATGTTCTAGAAAATGTGTAAGATGAATAATAATGTTATAAAATTCAAAATGTAGTAGATACTATTCCTAACGGCTAGTTCATAATAATATTATAACCATATATCGTTGTTTAGTGAAACCTGGTATTGCATACAACACACGCTATCGAGGAAAGTCGTGATTGCAAGCCAAGTCAGGGTTGCGTGTTGTGCAAGACTCCTTAGTTGTTTTGTATAACATAATCCAGCAATATTTCATTTATACATTGAATATATATATATATATATATATATAAACTCATTGTTTTGTAGAATAACTACTATCAAAATTGTGTGTAACATGATCCAAGAATAGTGTTTTAGTATACTGCAAGCTCATACGGTTCTGCATGTAGCGTAAGGTAATCTTGTTGTAGCATACAACACAATACATAAATGATATTAAAAGAATATTTTTCATAAAATCTCAGGGTTTTACAGGTATTCTATTTTTTTATATCAATACATATGATTATTTAAAAATAGTATTTTGTTTTTTTATTTATTTTCCCATTTGATGAATGTATTGGAATAAATTAATAATTGGTCGATCCTAGTTATAGATAGTCTCTTAGTGCATCGTTAGATCTCGTGTAATAAATTTTCATGGTTACATTAGTGTATTCACACCTAGAATAAAATATTTCTTAAATAAAAGGACATAATGGTACGATCATGTTTTCTTTTATTGGGGAATGAAATTGGCAATATGAAATTTTCCATTTCATTACTAAAGAACACGTTATTTTTATCCAAGTGTGATATTTATTTATATTTTTATCCATGGATAGATCATACATTCAGTTTTATTCTATTATTCTATTATTTTATATTTTACACTATTTTCATTATATATATTCTCATTTATGATATTTGATAGCTATTAGTTATTTTTAGTCATACTGAGCATTGGAGAAATTGTAATATGATATCTTATAAAATTAATTTGTGAGAAATGATATAAACTTTTTATATTTTACATTGTTTCTTATAAATTGGATAACAATTACCATTAGTTGATAAAGAAATGGTATTTATTAGTTTATAGTGTTCTTAGTGATCTAAAATTTTAAACGTATATAGAATTAATAATTTATAAAATATAATATTCTATTATCAGGTTTTGATGGTATAGTTAGTTTTATGAATATTGGGTTTGTATCAAGATAGGACATAAATTATCTGTTATAGGATATAGATCTGGGATTCTGATATTAAATAACTGGACCCCGTTAGACTATAGTTGCTATCTATGATTTTACATGAGTGCTAGATAAAAGTGATCACATCCCAAAGGATAAAATAGCTTTTTTTGTTTATGAAAACTGAAAAAATAGATTAAAAACATAAATATTTGAGAAAATAAAAATCAAAACATTAATATCATTGTGTACTTCATTATTACTTTTATCATATCCCCGCCTATTAATCAAAATAGTCATATTGTCATACTCGGGAATAAACCATAATAATGTGAAGACATCAAATTTTTATCTAGGGCTTATGTAAAGAGGATTCTATAATTGATAAATTATAATCAATATTGAAATGTTAATATCTAAAAACACATTCAATTTAATCAATATGTTGAGCATACAATAATGGAAAAAATTATGATCAATTAATGACATATAATAATAATGTGATCAAGATACATAACCTTGCATATCATAACATATTAAATAATCACAAGGACGTATATAATTGATTTCATAATGAGGGAAGGCATAATGTAAGGCACCTGAAATGTATAGTTGATTCCTAGTACAAAGACATATAAAATACCATCATGACCCTATGGTTATAAATTTATATTAACTGGTAATTACTTGTCCAAAACCCAATATTGTTTGTCCTATGAGACATATTAATACATTAAGAGTCTATAGTGGTACACACCAATCACTAAAAATGTTAAATCTATTCCTTATATGAAAGGGGTTTTCATAATAAATGAAAACATTCATAATAAAGAACTAGAATGAGAAATGTTTTCTAATTACACTAATCAAATCATAAACAATCAAGAGTAATATGAATGACATCAACACAGAACATCCCTAGTCAAAATGATTAAAATAAATTCCAAAAAATAATAATAATTATATCAATAAAATATATCCCTAGTGAATCATATGTATAAAAATGGGCTGATATCATTGATGATGATAAATACTAAAAAACATTATTCCAAACTTTTCTGAAAAAAAAAACATGTTTACATTGAAAATTACTTTAAAAAAATAAATCACTATAATATTATGAAAAAAAATTCTTTTAATATAAATATGAGAAATTTTAATATAAAATTCAAGGAAATTAGTGTTTATGATGGAAAGAAAAATCCATTCATGTTTACTACATTAAATCGAACATTCCTATCCCAATTTTGTATGAACATTTTTAAATTAAATTTTTTGAAAAAGTTATGATTACATTTAAAAAAATTATATATATAAAATAATGTGTAAATTACTCTTAAAAAAACTAGATAATATTATAATACTTTTTTATTTTTTTATAAATTACGGATTTGGATGGAAAAGAATTTTTTATATAAGAGTGAAATAAAGTAGGTTTTATGAAAAATAATCTTGACCATCATTTTACATAACAAAGAGTGGGAAATGATACTATTACTTAAAAATTTAAGGAATAAAAAATTAGGGGAAGATAACTCTATGGTGTTATTATAAAATGATCAAATAATCCCCTTCAATGTAAATTCAAACATATATTTTCTTTATTAGAAGGTTTTTCTGAAACAAACCCTTACTGCTATGGTAAATTTTGAATCAAATCGCCATGAATGAAATAAAATCATGTAAAAAAATTAAATATCATGAATATAAACATGTTGATGTCAAAACATATCAAATGGTAAATATATAATCGTCACATATGATGATAGTTGTATAACATATCATATGTCCAAAAGAAAACAATTTTAGATGACAAACCTGTAAAATGAATATAATGTCAATGCAAGGATTAATTAATAAATAGATTTTATATATTACTTTTAAATACATATAAAATAATTTTAGATTAAAAATAATATATTCATAATTCATTAAACACATAGTCAAAGAATATCAAATACAATGAAGAATAAATATAACCCAATGAAATGAAATTCAATTAGGATTTTCAATTATAAATGGTAAAATTCAAGTAGAATCCAATAGAGTCAAACAATTCACATTGAAACATAAAATTCCATGAATTATGAATTATTAATTTGATCAAATATATATGGGGTGGTATATACATGATATAAAACAAATTATGTGCATAAAATATTGATTTTTCCCAATGAATGAAATTATATATGAGGACCATTAGCTCACATTTACATATAGTTGAACATGATTTAACATCATTAGAAATGGTTATAAATATGTTATTTATTTTTAATAGAACCATATTAAAATTTAAAATATCATATATGATCTTTTAATAACATATGATCACAGTTTTATAATAATATTTAATTTTAACCACTGTTTTCGGTGTAAATTTCCTACTTTTATCATGTCTATATTATCTTGAATTTTAGTGTCATTATCATAGGATATTGATAAATCATATAAAAAATACATAAATTATATATATATATATATAACATTTAATTTTTGGATTCATCTTTAAAACCATTTATGAATATTAAATATGGAATTTAAATCACAAAACCTCATGTAGATTATACGTTGTACTTACGCACAATTGCCGATATCAATTATTAATTGGTGGAATGGTAAGTATTGGGTGATAAACTGATTTTATATAATTAATATATTGTCATATATATATATAATCTATTTATTAATTTAACCTTTATTAATATCCATGTAATGTGTAAGTCAAAAATGAATCACATCGCTTTGTGAGGTGATAGTCTGTTGTACATACGAGAGATGTTGTTATATTTGAAATGGAATTGAATGTAAGAAGTTTTATTTGATATGAAATTTAAATAAGTATAATTATATAATAAATATTATATATATATAAATTAAATCCACAATTATGTCCAGCCATGTGAGGATTTAATGGAAAATGTTTCACATTGATTCGTGAGGCATTAGTGTACCGTACAAATGAGTGATGGCTTTGATTCCCATTTGTTAGTAGAGAAGATGGATAAATATTACTACATAAACCTAATAACATATCACTATATTATGGGTTATTTTTATGTTATATTTAATGTATTTATATAAAACTGAAGGAGAAGAAAAATGAACAAAAAATAAAGATCTTACTTATTACAATTACCATCACATTGAAAAACCTCCATTTGATATCTTATTAAGTACCCTAGGGTTTGGGTTTTTGGAGTACAAAAGTTATAAAATGTATTTATTTATTTTGGGGGAGGTATTTTATTCATTATTGTATTGATAAATAGGGACCTTGGAGTTTAAAAATAAGGGGAATCTGGTTGTCTTTTATAAGTGGGGTAGAGGACACACATGGTAATTTTGAAAAAAATAAAAATAAATTTTTTTTTGCGTTCCAAAACACTTATAAATTATTCAAATTATAAATTCATATGATATATTACATATATATAAATAAAATGTGAATCAAACTAGTTTTATATAAATTGTAATCCTTATATTCTTATTTTTCCACCCTGGTAAAGGAATTTTCTCATTAATTGTGGACAATTATTTTATGGGTTTCAGCATTCTGTATGATCAAAAATATTGCTGAAATTAACAGATATTATTATTTTTATTATTGTTAAAAATATGGTATATTTTTTTATAAAATTAAAATTAATAATGTTGTAGAATTTAATTTAATATTAAACCCACATATGTGATGAAAAAGATACTACCCATAAATGTATATTGCAATCATATTATGATCTAATAATAAATATATTTATATTTATAATAATTTTATGAATTTAAATTCATATTTATTGATATATTATATATATTATTCCATTGACTTATCTCTAATTAATTTTTATTCTAATTAATTAAAATGAATTATAAAATATTTTTTAAAAAAGCACATTTCTAAACCCAAAAATAAACTTATAATGAAGTGTAGTTTAAAAATGATTAAAATATAATTAATTATACATAATTTAAATTATTTTACTTTAAAAGTATATTTTATTAATAATGTAGTTTCCTTTTAATCTATTCGGAATGAAGTTATTGTTTTTCAAAAAAATTATTTTTTCTATTCACTGTAAAACACACATTTTTTTTAAAAAATCACAATATTTCAACCAATATAAATGATGATATGATGATTTAAAATACTAATTTCATTCTATCACATAGATTTCCTGTAATTATAAAAAAAATAGATTTCTCATAAAAACCCAACACAATTCATTTTTTTGGAAAATGTATTTTAGATTAATACTGACATAGATTGAAATTGAGTGATTTATTAGTAATAGTTGTAAATAAATTTATATTTATTAATAAAAGTATATATTTCATATATTGGTAAATAATATGCATTCCCCCTATATTCCTTGACTAGATTATAATTGTAATTTTTAAATTATATATTTTATAGTCCATTTAAGATTTGTGTTACATGTTTCATATGCTATCGAATAAAATATATCAATGCTTCATTTTCGATATAATATAGAATAGATTATATTTATTTAAAAAAATAATATTTTTTAAACCCTTAGGGTTTTATATTCTCTTATAATCATGGTGTTTTGTGTTATATACACTATAAAAAATAAATTTCTTCTTTTAAAATAATGAGGTGTTACATTCTCTCATCCTTCAATAAAGTTCATCCTCACTATTTTAATTTTCTCATGGAAGAGAAGAATTTGAAATTTAAAAAACCCCTTATAAAAATTCAATATCATTTAAAGGGTTAATAAAAATTCCACTCGATAACATAGGAATAGATATATGAAGTTTTTCTAGACAAACGTATAACTATGTTTCGAAATTTGAGAAAATTGGTGGGAAGTGAAGATATTTACAAGAGGGAAATGGTAAATAATTATAGATCGTGATAAATATAATTGATCACAAGAATATTAATGATCATAATAATTTAAAATCCCACAACTCCATAAATATATGATGAGTTAATTAATAATTTATTCATCAAATGTGAAGGTGAATGTATAAATTTGTTTTTATAAAATCAATTTTCCAATTTTGATGAATTATTTTAATCTCTAAGCATATAATGAAATATAGTTACTTGATGTATCTCTATTTCTTAAGCATAATTTCATCTTTACCTTATTTTCTAATATATTTCTACTTCATCTCTTATAACATGAAATGAATTTCAATAATTCTTTTTTATTCTATAAGCATAAAATTAAATTTTTACATATCTTAAGATAAATAAAAAGTGACATGTCTCTATATATGTCTAAATATTCCCCAATATGAAAATAGTTATCACAAGTTATCCAATGTAATACATTAATATTTATACCTAAATACTAAAACATAAAGATCAACACTAATATATTTCCATGAATTAATTTATGTAAAATAATGTCATATTAACATGAACATCACGTAAGACAGAGGTTGGAGTTGAACCCTTATCAACCTTTGGTTGTGGGTTCATACCCTTGAATCCTCACGGAATATGATGGGGTGTTCCATGGAATGTGTATTATCCATTTCCAAAACTGTATTAACAAAATTCTTTTAATTATCCCAAATTTTAGTTACCTATAATTAACACAACAACAATGATTAGATATACCATAGTAGAAAACAATACTTATAGTATTATGAACATAAAATTTAGATAAATTCTTCCTTAAATATCTTTTCACTAAGATATATACTAAGGAAATAGGATGTATTCCAAAAAATATTTCCCAAAGTATCATTAATGATCATATACCCCCTCTAGATAGAACCTTAAAATTGTTTATTTGATTATATATATTAGTACCTGTATACATATAATCCCAGTACCCAATATGTTTAAACATGGTAATTAATTATTATAATATATTAAAATCACACATAAGGGTTTGGAATGTTACCATGAAATATACACAGCATAACAACAATTAGTGTCAAACTAGGTGCACCATAAGGTTAGTAGTCATGTGTCATGTAATTCTCATTTCAAGAATGACATTCCTTTTCAAGTTTTATTTTCTATTGGTATTTCAATTCAATAACTATGACCAACAATAGTATACATAGATGAAAGTATTTCTTGGTAAACCACATAATATATACATTATGAAAACATTAGGGTGATATCCAATACTCATAATTATCAATAAAATAATTACTAGGGTTATATTCCCAAATATATGTTTTCCAAAATCTAATTCCTAATTAATCTATTAAATTTTCTCTAATAAAAACTATAATTAACTCAACCCCAATAGCTCAAATCCAATGTTTATTTAGTGTAATTGGTACTAGATATAAGTATCCGCATCCCCTAGGATTGAATAGTTTATTCTTTCAGGAAATCCAGATACATACTTGAATCTCACATATATTTTAATATATAACATTTAAAATTGTATTTTATTTGAATACACAATAATTATTTTTATCATATCCCTGTATATTAATAAAAAATTATCTTGGAATCCTAGGGACAGAAAAAAAGTGATGAGACAAAATGATCCATAAGGGTATGATATAGTGGAAGCTATCCGAATAAAGAATAAAAAGTATGGAATGGTAAATAACTTAAAACACACATAATTTAAATAATCAAATTATCATAATATTCTGAGATTAAATAATGACCTCATAAATCAATTCAATAATTTCCTAAGTTAAAAACATATCCATGGTAATATTAACAAATAATATAATCCCATGAAGATTAATAAAATATTTTCATATGATAGAGTTCATAATAATGGCATCTAAAATATTTCATCAAGGCCTTATTTCTATACATCAAAAATACCATTGAGGCCTTTTTCTAAAACATCTATATAAATTTTTAATACATCAGCCAAAAACAAATATTTTTTGTTTCATGAAGCATATATATTTATCAAACTGTTATACACATCCCACCCATCCCTTACTAAGTCCATTGGTTTCCAGATAAGAAAGGGGAAAAATATAGTCAATGTAGTAATTTTTATCAAAAAACTATTATAATAATGTTAATAATTACCCCAATCATCAAATAGAATCATAAACCACAATGTTTAATATAAATGCTATCAATTTATTACATCCCCAATCAAACTAATCATACACCATCCAAATAAAGAATGAGTATGGTATCAATGAAACATATCACATTTTTATTATTAGTATATTATAGGTTTGATGTCATTAATGAATATAACTCCATAAAAATATTATTAAAATCTATCTAGATAAAAAAAATACACATTTCAATAACAAAATCACATGTAAAAAATATAAATATCTTGAATATTTGAAAAAATAATTCTCTAGAAATAAACTTTTAAACATTTAAACAAATAATAATTGAAATGAGTTTTCAGGATGGAAATAATATTTCATTCATGTTATGTATGTTAAAATGAACTTTCCATTCATATTTTTTATATAAAATTATATAAAAAATTTACTGTAAAATTAAATTAATATTTGATTTAAAATTTCTAAATAGAAAATAATTTGTAAAAAATACTTTAAAAATAATATAATATTGTTAAAAAATTTCTTGAAACAATTTTTAGAAAATATATATTTAGGAGAAAAACGTTTTTTAATGAAGAGTGAAATAATGTAGTATTTTCTAGAAAACATTTTATAAATAATTCTAAATACTATATAGTAGAAAATGGAACTATTACAAGAAAACATCCATAATAAACATAGGATAATGAAATGATATGGGTTTATTTGGAAATTATTAAATAATTTTCTTTTATAGTAAATTCAAGCATAAACAATCCTAATAGAAATCAGATTTTGAAATATACACTTTGGTATATTTTGAATAATAATCCCCATGAAACAAATAACCTTATATGAAACATTTAATATAATAAATATAAATAGATTAATGATATAATATATCAAGTGAGAATTAGTTACACATCATAAATTATGATAGGTGTATAACAAAACATATTCCTCAAAAAGGACAATTTTACTTGAGAAAACCATACAATGATAATAATTTAAAAATGAGGATTAATAAATGAATTTATTATGTGAATAAAATTAAAATCCACAGAAAACATTTTTAAATACATTATGATATATTTAAAATTCATTTCAAACATAATATTATAATATAAATGACAATGAAGAAGTAATATAAACCAATGAATAATAATTTAGGATAAAAATTATTTATGACTTGGTAACATTCCATTAAAATCCACTTTGATGAAATAATTTTCACTGAAACATAAAATACCATTAATTATGAAAGATTTACAATATTAAAAATATTTGGGGTACTATATAAACCATATAAAAGAAATTAGGTGTATTTAGTTAAAATATTCCTTAATGATTCAAAATTGAGAAGAGGTCTCTTGTCTTATATTTCCCTTTTGTGGAATCTGAAATTAACCACCTATGATATGGTTTTAAGTAGGTAAGATATTTACAAAAGATCCATATTCATATATATAATATAATATATACTCTAAGAATAACATTTAATCTTTTGTTTATAAATAATATTTCATTTTGAATATTGTTTAAAGTGTTAATTTTCTTATTATCTCATTCATGTTTTTTAACAAGAGTTATGGTTCTTGATAAAAGTATATGTATATATCATCTAAAGAATTATAGTTTTGTAATAAATATAATACATACGTATTGATTTCATTTTCCAAACAATTTTTTTAATATTTTACATGGAAAATGAATCACATCGCTTCATAGAAAAGGTAATACATACGTATGAACAAGCAAGGATGTCACTTTTTAATGGGTTGATGGTTAAATTAGATGGTGCTATACTAATTTTACAAAATCAATATCTTGTCATATAAACTGAATATATTCATTATTTTTACCCTTATTACCTTCCATGTAATGTGTATAAGAAAATAAACATCACTTCACGAGGCGGTGGTCCACCGTACACATGAGCGATGTTATCATTTTTTATACAAAATGAAAATTTAGAAGGTATTTATGGTATTAAAATTAAATAATAATAATTATATCATAAATATTATATATATTCACTAAATCAGATATCATTTCCAACTATGAGTTGTACCAAAGGAAAATGAGCCGCCTCGATTCGTGAGGTGGTATTCTGCCAAGCACACAAGGAATAACTTTGTATCTAATTTTATGGTAGAGTAGATATATATATATATATAGTTCCATAAAAATAAAATATAAGTATTTATGGAATAATTGAATTATTGTATTTAAATTTTTTATTCATAATTGAAGGAGGTGAAAGAAGAAGTAGATGAATTATATTAGTAAAGACATTTATAGTTTATTAAAAGAACCGCCATTGGATTTAAAAATAAGGATCCTAAGGTTGGTATTTTTGGAAAAACAGATGATGTGGAATGTTTCTAAATGTTTTGAGGATATTTTTTTCATTTTCATGATGATAAAATGTGATTTGACACTATTGTGAGGAGAGGATAGGGGTACCCATTTATAAATGGGGTGGAGGGAACATATGATATTTTTGAAAAGAATAATGTAAACCCACATTTTTCAAATGAAAAAGAGTCCAAATTTGAAAATAATTGAACAATAGATGTCATAATGATGAATAATTTCTAAAAAATTAATTGGCCATATTTGAGAACATTCATAACAATAATCGTGTTATTTTAATCCCCGATAAAAACATTTTGACGATAACCACGATAATTAGTTTTTTCTATTGTCACTATTAATCATAGTAAGAAATTATGATCTATATATTAGATAATAATTACTATTATGGTTATAAATATTTAATCTATATTATAATGTTCATCTGATTGAAGTGTAATGGTTTAGTTTTAAATAATACCTACAGACATGATGAAAAGTTGATTTCATGAAATGTATTTTTCAAGCATAATATGATATTTTGATAACTCAACAACTTGAAACAATTGTTATATTAATTAAAATTTATATTTATAGATATATAATCAATAATTATAAATATAAAAATTCCTCATTATTTGTTATTTTAATTAATTATAATCGGTATAAATTATGCACTTTAAAATAATTTTCAGAAAATTGTGTTTTTAATCCCAAAAAAAATAAAAAAAATATTATAAATATTACTTAATTGTAATTAATTTGAATTAATATAATTAATGTTACGTTGATATAATATTTAAATAATAATATTATTTTTAAATAAATCTATTACAAAAAATGATATATTTCTAAAAAACCTATATTTTACACTATTTCATAAGTTGTAAATATTTTCTGAGAAATCAGCAACTATCAACCTATGTAAATTTTTACATTAAGGTTTCAAAAACAAATTAAAATTTCTCAAATAAATTTTTGAAAATATAAAATAAATAAAATAATTATTTTCACTCAAAACCAATAAATAATCATTGGTGAAGAAGATATTTTTTGATGAATAATGACATTTCTTAAAATTGTGTGATTTTTATTAATAATTGACAAATAATTTTATATTATGTATTACTGATATATATATTTCCTAATTTATTTAATCTTGTAGACACTAACCAAATCAATGGCTTGTTTATAATTATCTTTTTAAATAATATATTTTTGTGTTGTCTAGGTTTGGTGTTGTGTGTCGTATATGCAACCCAAAAAAACTGTCAGTGTTGCGTAACCTCAAAGATAAGAAAGAGTCTAATTTTTTTTAATTAAATATATCTTAAAATACCAAGGTATTATATGCTCATCTAATTTTATTTTATGTTTCATCTATACTATCAAACATGCAGTTCCTCTAATAAAATATCGGAGAGTTACAATCGGTTTACGACACTACATAACATCAATATAATAATAATTTTGTATAATAATGATAATAATGTTAATATATTATTATTTTTAAAATATATTTGGCTTTCAGAGGATGATAATGAGATAGAATTGAATATTACGGGGTGGATAATACTCATATTGGTAGATTGAATCTTCTCTAGGAAGATCCCTTGGGATTTGAGAACTTATGCTACTTTATTTTAAACAAGTCCTAACAGAATAAAGTTGAAAATAAGATAGTTGAAATTTGAATATGTTTAAGAAAATTTTTAATAATGAGTGTGGATTGAGATGGTGGATATTATATACATTTATTTCGTAAAATATGGGATGTTTACCTTGAAATAAATGTTAGGTTATGGGTATCGATGGAAACACATGTGTGTAAGGTGTGGATTTCTTGGGTGACATGATTGTATTAATTTACCTAAAAAATATTTTTTTCTATAAGTAATATTTTTCTTATAATTATAAGTTAATATTTTCAACATTATGTTACTTTTTTTCCAATATTAATATTCATTAATTTATTTACCATGGTAATTTTTTTATTACAATAAAAAAACAACCTGTCATACCATACATGGATATGTTTTATCTAAATCATAACCTTATTTAATCAAATTATTCTTCAATATATGAGAAGAAATGTATTATAAATTAAAAAAGAATACACATAGGGAAAAGAATATTATTAGGACATTAATGTTTAAATATCAGATATTTCTATTCTAATTTCATATAAAATAATAATATAATTATTATTAATATATTTGTTTATTTATTCAAAAAAATACCATATATTATTTAATTTTTTTATATGATTTTCACTTATTTACATAATAATTAAACAATGTTTGTGAAAATAATTCTTTCAAAAGAATCCTTTTTATCATTATTGTGGAAATTAACATTAGCATTCATATCATTTTTTATTCTGAATAATTGAATTTTCCCAATTTCCTAATTTTTTAATTTAAGTCAAAAATATTCAAATCATGTTGTCTATTTCAATATCTAAAATAGATAAAAATTATATTTAATTTAAGCTTTAATAACACGTAATATTGAGTTTCAGAAAATAAAAGTATATTCAAAGCATATAATGAAATCATTACATTCCATGTAATATTTATTGGATGATGATAAGATATTTTTTAGGATATATTATGAATATATTTTATAAAAATATTTATTTAATCATAATATTATAGAATACATAGTTCATAAAAAGTAAATTTCTGGTAAAAATATTTTTTTGATACATTAAATGATTTTATTAGTAATTTAGATATACTAAATGAACATTATCAATACATTAGTGTTAAAAATTTAATTTATTTTTATTTAAAAAAATTAAAATTTTATAAAATAAATGTTATATAAAATTATTTTATTTAATTTATGTTTACATAATTATGTAATCCTTACATCTGTTTATAAATCCCTCAAGACAATGATATATAATAGAAGGGTATGATATGCATTGAAAAATTTTGTTGATGGAGGCTCAACTATCATGGATATCATAGATATATCCATGAGATCTAAATTATTCCACAAAGAAATTTTCACAAGACACACATGTGTGAGTTTGGTGTGGGATAGGACTATCAAAACTCCTTTTGTAGCTACCTATATTCCTACCTTTGGCTTGAGATCCTCATAAGGATGACTTCTAGTACTTAATTCCAAATAATAAATATTCAATATTTAATTGGTTTCATGGTTACATTTAGTTATATAAACTAAATCAATTTATAAATTGTAATGGTCATAATCATACAATATCATCACACACCTAATGGGGTTATCATTATACATATATGACCAATGAAGATATCTCCCAATTGTAAAATATATAATTTTCAAATCCCATTTATATATATACATTCTAAAAACATTAATATTATTCATTTATAAACCTCCCAATCTATCTATCATAATTTTAATTTTCTTACTTACATCGATTGTAGTATTTGGGGTTATAATATTCCGGATAATGTGTGACGATAATGATTTTTTATCTGGGTATCTTTTATATTCATTCTAGTTTTTTCAACTTTTTTTTTGTGATGGAGTTTCATATAATATTATCAAAGATATTATTATTTATTTGTGTTGTTTAATCTATAAAAAAATTTATTTTCCTTTAGATTTAGTGTTACATGTGAAGCTATATATTAAATATAGTACTTATTTATATGAAATTTAATATAAAATATCATGGTATAACATTGACTCTCTTTAAAAATTTGTGAAAATAATATTTCTTTGGAACTCTATCCACTTGATCCGATTTTTCCCCAATTAACCTTACATTTAGTTACAATTATTCCATAAACATTTCTCAAGATTTTTCATTATAATTGTTATTTCAAATATTTTATAAATAATTTATTTTTAAAATCTAATCGTATATAAATGGAAAGTATTATTTTTGATAAATTTATTTTTCTAATTATCTTATAAAAGAGTCTTTTGTCTATGTAAATATCCTCTAATGGTTCATATAAATAACTGGGGATATTTTTTAATGATTTCATCCATGTTATTTCTATTTATTTTTTATTATCTTATTATCTATAATTTTTTTTGATTCATAGTTATTTTGTATTTCTAATTATGAAATATTAGAATTGATAATGTTGTTATATTCACATGGTAAAATTAGTTAATGTTCTTCATAATGAGACTAGATTGTAAAATATTTATATCCACTGCATTTTGTAAAGATATATATTTCCCATGATATAAAAATGGTATATTTGTGGATAGGCCAAGGAATAAAATATTTTAGAACAAAGGTGGTTATGCAAGGAAACAATGGTAATATTACAAGGGTGGTTAAATCAATCGAAAAAATATTATAATACATGGGTAGTTTTCAAGGGATCAAAAATTTTACACTTCTTTGGTGGTTAACCTATGAATAAAAATGATATAGTGAATGATTATCTTGATAAATTCTACTAAGTTATTAATATGATTTTATCAAAGTCCAATTAATATTATTATATTATAATTTATCAAAAATATATGTTACTCTTTCTATGAATTTGATTTTTCTATAATATTATTTTTTTATTATAATACGTGTTCCACACTTTGATGTTATTCCACATTAGTATGTTATGATAAATGGCCCATGATTACTCCCAAAGGTATTCACATTCCATTTACATTTTACTTGTATAATATTTTAGTGTCATATATCATTTTATCACAACTTATATGAAACTCCTATTATTAGATGTACATTCCAATTAGATATTTCGTTTATTTTCATATTAAAATATCCTAACTAAAAACATATTTTTCCACATTAATGACTTTTCCCTCAGGTAAATCCAAAATACTTGTTTGATGAATTATTTTTTATGATCGTTGTTTAGTTTTTATGATTAACATATTTATTATTCATGAACCCATGTATATACTATTACCCATGTGGTTAACTAATTCTAAATTAGTATCATTGATTGAAATCACTTATATTCACCCATACTGAGCAATTGATGTCACCCTTATTATAAGTCCACATCCCTTGAAACACAAAGAAGGGAATTATGTGGGATATACTAAAATGGATATCATGTGTTGAGAATTGTATGTGAAATGTTGAATACATATTATGAAATAAGAATATCATGTAACAATTCATTGATGAAACTAAACATTTATCTTCTAGGACTGTGATTTTTTATGAGGTAAAATGATTAAATTGTGAAATGATTTACAATATTTGTATTTTATAATTTTTTTTAATTTTTTATCCGATGATTCGTATAAATAATTATGAAAATCAATTTCTAATTCTATAATGAATTTTCAATGATTTATAACATATTAGGATTTATTTTATTTATAATAAGATTATTTAATATTCCCATTATTTTTGAATACTCACAATAATCCTTGTGGTTTATTCCAATTAATGGAACTATAAGGAATCAATTTAAAAATGTGTGTGATAAAAAATGTGAAGATTTTTCCCATTAATGATAAAACCCGATAGGTGATAGAGTAAAAAATCCCATTGTGATGCTCACAAAACATTATCAAGATATAAATAATAAAAAAACATTTCAATCTTCAAAACATGATAAGGAATGGTCATATTTACATTTTTCCCTCCATGATTCAATAACCATCCCCCATTAGTGGAAATTTTGATAAATTAATTATTGATTAATGGATAATAAAAATTTGATGATAGTTTAAATTCTCTATATTTTTTGAATATAAAGGTTATTATAACTATTTATCATTACCAAGGTAGGGAAAATAAATGGTGGGACCAAATAAAGTATAATGGTAAATAGAATTAAATTGACTTCGTGTAAGGGGAATAAATTTAGATAGTAATTATTAATACATATTTCCCATAAACACTATTTAGTATGATTGAGTGAGAATTCATTGAGTTGAATCCAGATGAGGATGATTACTTTGGTATCTTTTTAGAAACATTTCCAGATATACAGGTTATGTATCCAATTTTATCAATAACCATGAAATACAAATTTATTGCTACAATAGTGGTATAAAACCATGAATTTGAAAAGTGTAATCTATATAAGGGACTTTTTATAGAAATTATAAAATAATTTATATTACATGAAAAGTGTAAATTTATTGTGTAGAAACCAATTATTCTCATGGTGTTAGTGAAAATAATAGAAAAATTGTGTTTCCTGAAATTTGATGTCATAAAATCCTAAGTGGTAAACAAATTAATCATTCATTTTTTCAAAAATGGTTGAACGAAGATATGTAAAAGTATCTTTATGGAATAATAATTTCGTTAAATTAAGGAGGATAAATCCATCTAGAATATGAATTATGATGTAATATTTATCATAATAAATATATGTATAATCAACCACCCACACCGAAATTCTGATATTAAAATGGGTGCTTATAGTATGAAAAAAAAAGTTCTCAAAATAAAGGGTTAATGAGATAATAATAATAATAATCATACTAATACAATGGATAATGGTAAGACTTAGGTTTTAAAAATCATTTATTGTTTGTCTAAAAATGATGTCTTAATCATATATTATTCATCAAGTTATGAACTAGAAAATCCCTAGTTCAATCATTATCCAACAACTCCATTTATATTTAAACTACTATCAAGGAGCATAGATTCTCCACCTTAACATATTTATTTTGAAATATTGGTGAAAACACATACAACTATGAATATTGAATCATAACTTTACGAATATTTTATGATTTATGTTTATGGTAATTATCTTATTCTATTTTTTTTTATTATCCATTTAGTTAAATATGATGTAATTTTTCTATTGATTTATTGTACATTAATTGTTCCCATTTAAATTTCCTATATAGTGAAATAAAATTTCAAATCCTAAATCAACCAAATGAGAGTTTATTGGTAAAATGTTGACTATGAATTCCCTATGGAAATTGCATCCAATAATTTGTTCAAAATACCCAATAATGAGAATATTTTCTCACGTATGGTTGCAGAGAAAGTAAATATTATTTATATGCCTAATATGAAGGAATAATTTAGTTTTCTAGCATTACAAAAGATAGTGAGGTTGAAATATCTTTTCATATTATATATTTTTTCTGATAAATCTTATAGATACCTCCAACAATTATCAATTGCGAGTTGTGTCTAAAATTCCAAAGAGAAAATTTATTAAATTGGGTGTATGTAATATCACATGATTTTAGAACTTATTACTATTTATGTAATTTTTTGTGATAGATAAATACTTTCACATGAAATCCAAATATAAAAAATATATATAATTAATGATATAAATAACCATTGTTACATAGTCATTGAGTTTGTGGATATCAATAGAATTTAAAGTATTGTGAAATATAAAATGAAATTAAATAAAATGGAATCAATTTATTTAGTTGTTCATTATGAGGCTCATTAATATATTATTGGGATGTAGATAACATTTCGAATGTTTTCATTATATCAAGTCAATGCAAACTACATTATGTTTGACTTGATAGAATTTTTTTTGAAGATGTTCAACATAATAAAGATTACTATGAGATCCATACTACTTGGAACAATACATGATACTCACATAGTTTCAGATCATACCCTAATGAATTATGTTGATTTTTTATTTTTTGATGAATATATAATTTAAAGTGATATTAACACTTAATTCTTAACGTAAAAACTTATTTATATAATTTTTCATTATGCCTTATATTTTTATATATTAGAAATATTTTATAAAATAATAATAAATATTTTACTAATAAAATTATATTTTTTAAAATAATTTAATGGATAGTAAATAAATATATAAATTAAATAAAAATTAAACAGAAATCAATTTTATTGCTCAAAAATTCATTTTTCATTAAAATGTAATTTTTATATGTTATGCATTTTTATTTTATTAAAATAATATAATATGTTTAAATGATTATTATTAATAAAATTTATTTTTTCTTATAATAAAATATGAACCTTAATTATTTTTTATTGGAAGTGAATCCTGATTATGAAAATTAAATCAATAAAAATTACTTTTTCTACAAAATAGATTTTATATATATGTTATTTGTTCTTTTAAAAGATATATTTCAAATATTTAGAAAATAAAATAGATTAAATGGTGTTAAAATTTTGAATTAAAAAATTTATATTTATCCAAAAACCTAACTATGGTTTTAGTTAAGATTTTATATATTTTACTCTTATTAAAAAATTACCAGGGTAAATTATGATACAAAGAAAATGGTGGGTGAAGAGAGGTAAATTATAATGCATCAGGATTATGATAATTTAAATAAAATTGAAAAAAAACATTAAGAGATTTATTATATGTTTGAATAAATCTTTTAATTTCATGAAACATTTACATGCCTACATCACTTATCTCCCATGTGATTCCATCATTAACATTCACGAAACATGAGTTTTAAAATAATGGTCCTTCATATTCAACTAAAAAAGGAGATGTCCCTACCTATTTAAAGATACACCTAAAATTGGAGTTCCAATTATAAAATGTCATATTTACATCTCTAATAATAAAATATTATGATTCATTTTAATTTTTATCATGCATATTTCTAAAATCATCCAAAATAATGGATGCTTCAAAGAGAAGATATGATTTCTTCTTTCTAAGAAATGAATTTTATCATTAAATTTCATTTATATTTAACCTATAACTTCTCAAAAACACTATTTATATGTTTATAAACATCTATAAAATAAAAATATACTTCTACATTTATGATATTATAATAAAACCATATCAAAATTATTCTCATCCATTTATTATAATATGTTATTATTTGGGCATGTTTAACAACCAACATGGATGGTGCAATAAAATATTTTCATGGATGGTCAAAGAAAGATAAATAAATAAATATATGAAATTAATAAGTATATAATGAATCATTTTGATTATCTAGAATTAATTTTATTATTAAAATAATTTTAAATTTAAAACTGTTCATTCTTTAAAATTTATTGAAACAAAAGACTAATGTAAGAACATTTTATTCAATATCTCAAATGAAACATAACACCCAGTGCATAAGGGAATATAAAATCTCAAGAATTTCTAATATATGTACCATTTAAATAAAATTTACCAATTATATATCTTGCAATTCACATGATATTGAGTTATCATGCATCACAGGCAATAATGGGTTTCTTTCATAACATGCATTACACACATACCGAGTTTTACTGAACAATAATATATTAATAAAAAATTATTATTTTAAATAAAAATTTAGAATATAGCTATTAAATTAGGTATTATGAATATTATAAGAAATCTTATGAAAATATATGTTTTAAAAAATATAAAATGAATTTATAGTTAACCAATTAATTAGAAATGATTGTAAAAACAAATTAAAAATAATGTAAAAGTTTTTATGATAGTAAAGATGTTTTAACCTAATATATTAAATTAATTACAATTAATAAATTATATCAATGAAATATATATGTTATATATTTAGTAAAATATTTTTTATATTAATTGAAATGAAATTATTGGCATATGAAAATAATAAATATTATTTTACGCTTAAAAATGATATTTTTCAAAAAAGAAAATTTTACCTCATTTTAATGGTGAACATATTTTATATGAAATATTTGAAATATTAATATAATTTTTATGATAAAGTATAATACATTTATAAATAGAAACATTTAAATTATCTTAGGATGAAAATTTGGAATTTTTCTTGGAGGTTTCATTTTTTGCGGATAATGAAAAATTATGACTTTCAAGTCAAAAATGGTTTTTTCTAGTTGATTTATTTGGTTAAATTATATTATTTATTGGTTTTAATGTTTAAAAAAATTACATAATGTATTCAAATTTGGATCATTTTATTCAAATTTCACTTTGAAAATGAATATAAATACATTGAAAACTTTTTAACAGTTTACATTAAAACCCCGATTTGTCTTCCCTTCTGTGGGATTAAATTTAGAATATTATCAATAAATTTTATTAAAAGAATTTGAATAAATAGATTTCATATTTGGAAGAATAATATTTTATAAATTATAATAAGGTAAAATTATTTTTTTACCAGAATGGTTATTTAATTTAATTTCTATTAATTAGAGATATTTATTGTAAAATTAGCATAATAATGGGAAAACTATAATCCTTTTACCCAAAAAAACCCATAACCTTGTCTAAAATTCCTTTTATGGTAATATATTGAAATAATAATAAATTCCCATGAATATTTACTACTAGTTTGTCCACATTTTATAGTAAAAACGTGCGATCAATTCACATTTCGATAAATGTGCAATAATGTCATTCCTCCTACAATGTAAAAGGAACTGACCCAACCCACATATTGACACACCTAAATATAATTTGTATCAACCTATATCTTGCATAATATATCCTGAACATAAATACACTCATCCTATAAGCCTATATTTTAGTATAAATATTTCAAATTAATCACTTTGTTGTAAACCAAAATGAGTTTCCAAAATAAGAGGTAACTTCTTTCCTTAAGCTCTATTGTTTTATTTACATTCTCTATCCCCGAAAATATTATTATTTTAATATTATATAATAACATATGTAACATGAATATATTAATATGTTTTTAGGTTAATTATTAAAACAACACTTACACACACATCCATTTAATGGGTAACAAACCTACTGTAATTGTGTGTGGAAAACTCCCCCACCCCGTGAAATGATAATTTTTAGTTTTTCCATTAACACATATCATGGTAAGAATTAGGATGGACACATTGTCAATATAGGATATATATATGTTATTTTTTATATATTTCTACTAATTTAATTATTTTATAATATATATCATTATACTTTCCATTTTCAACAAATACAAAAACATCTTTTGTGGAAGTTTGGACTACTCACTCCTCCAAGCAATGTGATTCATTCACTGTATAAATTGAATATATAATTGATTGGATTGAAAAAAAATATGAAATATATATGACAAATATATATTATACAATAATTATAATATAATTATATTTATTTTAAGTTTTATTTTCTCTGATATAAAAAAATAAATGGAAGTAGAGTTCATGCGTATACACAACCTACCGTCATAAAAAATGGGGTATTTTATTTTTTATCTCAAAATATTATAGATTATTATAAATATTTATATAATAGATATATATGATAATTAAATAATGTTTTATATTATTGATATGACAAAATCATGATCGATGTAAGTAGAAGAACAAGTTCCACATTAAACAAACTTGAAAAACTAGGTTATTATCCCATGAAATAGTGAAATAATTAAATATTGTTAACCAATAAGAATAACATATTATAATAATTAAATATATGATATTATGAATGTTATTCTGGTTATAGAAAATGTTAAAAACTTATAATAAACCACTATACATGAGGTTAAATACCTTAAAATAATAAGTAATGTAAATCTAATAGATTTTCTTTTCACTTTTTACATCTGTGAGATAAATGTCCTATTCACCATTTACATATTTTTTATGGGGCCATACTTCCCTTTTTGATATATTATGTCATTGATTGTTTTATCCTCATTTTATTTTGAATTTTATTTTGAATTATTTCCTCTAAGGAGAATTGAAATAAATATTACTATGTGGAAAAGAATTTCATAAACCAATTTATTTTCTATGGGTAATACTACTTCCTTTTTGTTATTAGTATTCTAATATTAAATTCCTAATCAATTATTTACAATATATTTTGGTTTTTTACACTAGTTTTATTTGTATTTACATTCTATACAAATAATCTATTTCCTCATCGATTCTCAGATAAATCTTATGGCATATTCATGGATTTTCATCACAATATCATTTTTTTAGGGATTGTTTAAACATGAATTTTAATTTGAGGAAATAATTTGATCATTTTATAATAAACCATTTCATTTTATTATAATATTTCTTTAAATACCTTTTGTAAGTAATAGTATAATTTTTACACTCTTCGTTATATAAATAATTTTAGAAAATGTATTTAAGAAAACCCAACTTTATTTCACTCTTTAGTTGGAGAAAACATTTTCTTCTAAGAACCCTATTTTTTATAAATGTTTCAAAAAATGATTCTAAACATTATAAGAATATTTATTTATAAAAATTCTATCATTTTTGTATTTTATTATTTTTTTCAATGGAATATGTTTTAATTTTGGAACATGTCATTTTTCTAACATTTTATCACGCAAAGGGAATATTATTTTTACCTTGAATATAATGTTTTTATTTACTCACCATATTTTCATTGATTCATCCTTTTAATTTTTCAAATGATATATTTTATAGAAAATGTTTTCAAAAGTTATTTTCTATGAAACAGATTTTGAAAATGTTTTTATTAAAAGGATATTTTCCTGAAAAATATTTTTTTTAAAGATCATTTTATAGTATTTCTATTCATCAATGAAATCAATCCTTTATCATTAAACCACTTGGGATGTGATGTATTAATACCATCGTAATTATTATTTTGGATGGTTTATGATTTCATTGACCAAGTATATTATTTAAAGTCACTACCTTGATTCCTTTTAGTCCCCTTGAAATATTAAAATTTCTACGATCATGAAATAATGAAACTCCCCTAATTATCCATATAATATATTAGTGATATATTTATTTATTAACCCATATAATTTTTTTACATATGTTTTTTACATTGATAGTTATCTGATTGATTTAGTTAATATTTATCAATTTGTTTCCCTTAATCAAAATGGATATGTGATATGGCACTTTATTTATTTGAATAGATTACTCAAGAGATGAATAATGAATTTGAAACACACAATATAGTTTATGGAAATATTAATGAATGACCTACAGGTTGGGAGCCATTTAAAGTAATCCCCATAATGCATTGATTGTCTCATGAGATGAAATTAGTTTGTGAAAAAACCATTCCTATTTGTTTCCGAATATAATAGATGGTTTTTTACTCATATATTTAAGCTATATTGTGAAGGGTACTGAAAATATTAGTTCATGTTATAGAAACATGATGTCCAATAATAAATATTTTATTTTATATAAAATTAATTTATTAGTATTATCTCTAAGGTTATTTTGTCAACATATATATGGGTCCATTTAAATCACAGTTTACTGATTAAATGACATGTGTTTTGATTTATCTACCTTCACATGATTATTTCTCATATTCTTCTCATTATATTTATTCTATGGAATTTTTCTTAGTTATTTATTAGGACCTAATAATTTTTCCCATTGATTTATTAATGATTCCTCTGTACTTACCCTAACAGATCACTTGATCTCACTGTAATTTTATTTATTTTTCCTAAGATTCCAAGATGTATAATAATAATGATATACAATGATACAGTAGATGGAATTGATTGATTATTCAAGAATGAATAATGTTGTATTTAATATATTCATTTGAAATAAAGTACTCATGTATGCATCCAGTTTACCAAGACTACAAAACATTTTAGTCCTTTGGGATTTGATTCATTTAAATCACGAAAATGTAATAGTAATAAACGTGGGATCTAGAATTACTAGGTTGGGTCACTAGAGTTAATTTCTTCGGTAGTTTAAAAGAGTAATTGGGAACTAGAAATATGAAAACATTGATCATTTAACATATACCTAATATATGTATTGAATATAATTATAGGCGGAACACCATAGAGGTTTTGTACGGTAGAGAATATGTAAGTATTACAAGAAATACATACCTATCAAGATATAAATAGTTGGTTTAGTTCAAGAACAATTTTACCAAGGAGTAACAAACCTAACAAGTTATGTAGGGAATAACGTGAGCATAACCTGATACATGACAATGAGCCTTATGGAATACATAGTTTCACACTCTTAGGGGATATGATTAGGATAATTAATAGTTTCATTACAAACCATTATATATAATTTGAATATGTAATGACAATTGATGAACTAGGTTTATAATTTTTCCAAGGAAGGACCCTTGATATAATAAATGGATTAAGTATTATATATTTCAGTTGTATTGAAAAACAAAGTAAAAAAGGATTTTTAGTTATTAACATTATTTCAAATATGTACATAATATATATTTTAGAAAATGTATTAATATAGTTTTAGAAAATAAAGTATTATTAGTTACAACTATTCAATTCCAGTAAGGCATTGGGACTTGAACCCATGGCCGAAGGATGATAAGGGTTTAACGCAAACCATTGGCCTATGTAATGTCTCTGTTAATATGCCATTTTTTCTATTTGAATAATATAATGAATAAATATTAATGATGAAATAGTAGCATAAATTTTTAGTTACATAGATTAATGTTTTATGAATTTTTTCTTCAGATAATATTTTAGATAAATAGTAATACTTGTCACTCTTTTTTGGGCCTTACGATCCATTAAAAGTTTATATTGGTTCTTTAGGAATCAACGTTAAGTATTTTTATGTCTATATCAGGATGTAATGGATGAATTAGAAATTGATTAAAGCATAAAAAATTATAAAAATTGAGTTTATAGAAATATTTTATGTAATTATATTTACTTATATTTAATCTTAGTAAAATAATTACCTAACATTAGGAAAAATAAAAAACAAAATTTCCTAATAACTTATTTTTTATTGAACCAATGGAGTTCTAAATAATTTTTTTGGATTTGCGGCCCTCGTAAATACACTAATCATTTACCTTTTAGTTAATTATTACTTCAATAACTACCTATAAATATTTACTCTTTTCTTGCCATGTATGGATCTCCAATGCCACTAATTGTTTCTTATATAGATACCTAGTTATATGTTAGTCTATGTGATATTTGTACATACCATTGAATCTATTATAGTGGATTTTTTAAATAACTTCTTCTGATTTAGGAAATAAGAATATAAAATATCAAACAATTTATTACCATGTTTTAGTTTTAATTATGAGGAAATAATTTAATTAATGTGGGGATAACGAAACACCATGAAATTCCAAAGTAAGACCATTATATTCAATATTGTGTATGAAACGCAACACCAACAATTTAATGGAATATAATAACCCAAATCATTATAATGTATTTTTATATTAATAATATTAACCCATGATTTAGCTTTCAATGCATGTGATATTCAGTTAGCATGTATCGCAGAAAATATCGAGTTCCATTGATGACATGTGTTACATGCAAGACCAAAATTTATTGTACAACAATATATTAATAAAACATTATTATATGACATAATATTATATAAAAAAGATGATAAATTTGAAATTATGAATATTCTTAATTAAATTTTAACAATATATTGTCTATAAAAATAAAAAAGAATTCATTGGTTAATAATTATTCAGAAATAAATATAAAAAAAATTAAATATAAAGGAAATGTTTTTATGAACACAAAGTTGTTTTATATTAATAAATTAAATGAATTACAAGTAGTGAGTTACATTAATGAATTATATATTTCATATATTCAATAAAATATTTTCATATTAATCCAATATATGTGGTTGGTATATTATAATTCTAAATATTTACTATGAATAATAATTAAATTTTTCATAAATGAAATTTTACATATTTTTAATGGAAATGATATTTAAAAAATATTTGTAACTTTTATAAAATTTTAATTAAAAATATATTTCATTTTTTAATTAGAGAAATAAAAATTATCTAAGGGTGAATTCTCTTTGTGAGGTTTAATTTTTTGATGTTTCTCAAAAAATACTAAATTTAAATTCATAACTACTTTTTAATATAATTTATTTATAAGGATTTTTGATTATGTGGTTTTAAAGGATAATTTAATAAATTTTACATCAATTTATCCAATTTAGTTCATTGTAATATTTTTAAATTAGAAATTTAATATAAAACATTGGAAATGATTGAATAATTTTCATTAAAAAGATAATTTGTCTCCTAGTCTACAAGATTTAAATGAAATTAATTTATACAACTGTTTTTTTAATATTTTGGGGACGAAGACTCTATTTATTATTTAAATAAAATACCACCCTAATGTGGGTAGTGGAAGACCCATTACTTATTCCAAAATGCCCAAGGCCATGTGGCTTGAATAAAAGGCTTGAAATCAAAAAAAAATAGCCGATAGAACCCCTCGGTGAACATTACTGCTACAACCCCCTGCTATAGTACAACCACCGCAACTGTACCTGCTACATTACCCTGATATAGTGTCGTAATTATGTCCTAACCCAGATTTGATCCTTGATCATTTGGATGCCAAGGAGGAGCTTATACCACTTCAGTACAGGTTCGTTGGCCTACAAATTATTTGATCTGGATTTGGAAAAAGGTATTCCATATTTAGAATTGTAATAATTTTTTTGTTGAATAATGTCAAATTAGTTTCTTTCCCAGAATAATGGTGTTAGTAAATAAAATTAATTGCAACAATTTAGAGTAAAACTATCCTAATAAGGGGATGCACCTAAATATTATGAGCCAAAATTACCTAGAAACATGTCTAAAAGCAATGGGATGGCCATATTTTAACAATATATTCAATTGAATCAAAAAAATTCCTTTATTGGAGCCACATGTTTTCATAAACCCAGACGAAGTTCCATTTAACCTAGCACCTGACCTGGCCCTTGGAATGTCTCAAAGGGCATTCCAAGTCCCCATGGGCAGGAAACCAGTGCATGGGTATCAACAATACATCATGGTAATGATTTCAAATTTCTATACAATCTTTAAAAATTCATATGGAATGCTTGGGGTATAGGATACGAGGTTAAAATAGATTTCATAGCCTCCAAGATTGGTAACCGTAAGGCCTCTATTGATTCAATCCATGAACATAAACAAAAATTGTTGAGGATAATCTAGTTTTCTCGAAGACTGAAGATGTAGGGATAATTGGCTATTGATCCCACCAATAGTCACATTTGGATCTTCTGGCAGAAGAGTACATCAGTGGAGGAGGTCGAAGATAGTGATCAATTCATCACCACCATGGTGTGATAGGTAAATTGTATCTTTTTGGCTTCTTTCATCAATGGGAGTCATGATGCAAAAAAAAATCATGCTTTATGGAATGAGATTAACTCATTTGATCCAGTCAACAATCCATGGACTGTTGGTGAAGATTTTAAAATCATAGTTTCAACAATTCTAATGAATCGTAGGGGTCCTTTCCTGAAGAAAGCCATCATGGATTTTGACCAATTCATAGCGGTAATGGGTTTTATGGATCATTTATTCTATGGTGATCACATCACCTAGTTTAAAAATCAAAGGGGAAACCAACATTCATTACATCACCTTGATCATTGCCTAGCCAACATACTCTCTCTCGCTATTTTTTTGATAATACTATGTTTAATCATTTGGTGTGTGGAGTCACAAACCACTCGCCACTACTAGTCTTTTTGGTCTCCAGGCATGAGAAACTTGTTAGATACTTTTTCTATCAGCAACAACCCCTCTCACCAAGATAAAAGTACATATTTTATGATATTTTAAAATGCCCCCTCTCAGGGGTGCACATATATTGCAATCCATAACAATCTAATGAGGCTCAAAGATGTTCTCCAAGCATGGGACAGATCATTGCACCACATAGTCAAGGATATGGAGGTGCTACTGGATAACATCAACCAACTTGATACTGATCTAGAGGAGGTCTGTGACAATTATGTGTTTGATGAGTGGTCTAAAATGAAGGACTCTTTGACTGATATGATTCTAAATCAGGAATTATTGAAAAGGGATGAGTCACATTTCATGTGGATGAGGGAGGGTGAAAAAAATATTACTTCTTTTCGATGCATTCATTAATGAGAGGAGGAGGTCGACTACTTGCAAAATTCTGATCTATGATGGATCATATTTCAATGATAGGGACACCGTGGGGGCACAATCCTATCTGTTCTTCTCAAATCGTCTGCCAGGTCCCAAGCCATTGATAGAATCTGGGTACATCAGTGGTAATGATGATATTATGCACTTGATTCCTAACCAAGATACACCACTTGAAAATGTGATTGTGAGTGCTTTCCCAGATGAAAATGAAATTTTGGAGGTTGTGTTGAGGCTTATCCTGGTGAGTGTACCATATCGAGACAGCTTTCCAGTATAATTTTACCAATTAGCCTAGGATGTGGTGAATGCTGATATAGTTACAAAAATCCATGATTTCTTATAGGTTGGGTGCTTAACGAGGGTCACTGTGGAAAATAACCTAGTGCTCAATCCAAATATAAGAAATCCTACCATTGTTACTCACTTTGGACCAGTGAGCATGTGCAACATTCCACACAAAATTCTGGCTAGCATCATCAACTCAAGGTTTGCAACTCACCTGCCTAAACGGGTCTCTCTGGAACAACATGGTTTTGTGAAGGGGAACTGCATCCAAGGGGTTATATCCTTGGCCATGGAGCTAGTCAAGTATATTGATACTAAAACTCAAGGATCAAACATGGCTATTAAGCTGGACATGAGCAAAGCATATGATCGTGTTTATTGGATCTTAATCAACATGTTGTTAAAGGGAATGGGGTTCTCATTTTGAACTAATGAACTTATTTTCAGGTGCTTCAACTCTTCTTGGTTGACGGCCTCTTTTAAGGGAAATAATATGGTTTCCTCAAGGAGACGTGTGAATTAAAAAAATGGGACCCCCTCTCACGGAGATTTTTCATTCTCTCTCAAGACATCCTAATCTGGATCATCAAGAGGAGTGTGATACATGGTAATATACTATCATACAATAAGAATATATGTTTTATTTCCATCTCTCATCCCATGTTTGTGTATGATACCATCATTTAATTGAATAAAAACAAGAATTTTGTGTGTGGAATTAACAATGTTTTGGATGAATATTGTCACTGGAGTGGGAAAGTCTTCCCAAAGGTGATGTTCAACCTCTACATATCGAAAATATGTAATTCCAGTCGTGTATCTTCCCTATACAGCATGTTTGATATATAAAAAGGGTGTTTCTTGATGGACTACCTAGGTGCTCCTATCTACTTTGGAAGGAACCACATTTGGGATTTTGACCACATTGTATGAAAAATTTCATAATGTGTTCACAACTAGATAAACTACTACTTATCCATTGGTGGTCATGTTGCTTTGATAAAAAATGTCCTCTTGGCTACCACTGACCATTCTCATTCTTCTCTTTTTATACTAAATTGAATCACTGCTAATATTGACAAGATCTGGGCCAGTTTGATTGGGGATGCTCTCGTTGAGGGAAAATGATATTGGGTGTCCTGGGGTAAGATGGAAAGACCAATGCAAAAGGGAGGTATCGATGTCAGGAGCCCAGCTGACAACCTTTGGTGCATTCATGTTAAATTGGCATGGGTATTTCTGGAGGATCGAATGCTTTTGGGGAAGGAAATGGTGAGAAGATTACAAGAGATCTTAAATATAGATGAAAGGCATGGGTCTCCCTTTTGGGCCATGATTCTCCTTATCATTAATTATCACCATCCCTTTCCAGATGGACTGATGGGGAGGGTGTCATGTCTTTTTTCCCACATAATTGTGTAGTCTTCATCATTGGCTTCCTGGGGTGTCATGTCACTAATATCTCCATCAAATAGGTTAATATTCATCCCCCTGTAATATCATCTATTCTAGATAAGGGTCAAATGTATATTTTTGATCTCATTGACCTCAATGAAGAGATTGACATGTGCATTTTCACCCCATACAGTTCAGGATACTTCTCCTCTAGGGACTTTTGGAGACACTCGACTTCTCAGAACTCACCTAACAGCTGGAACTACAATATGTTAAATTAAAAAATTTCCACAAAATACAACTTTCTACCCTATAGAATAAGGAAAAATGGTATACCCTCTAATGATAACCTCACAAGGTGTTGTATTAGTACCACTACTTGGTGTTTTTGAGGCAAGGATCACCTAGAGGGGAATGTAGATCCTATTTTTTATGGCAGATGAGAGGGAGAGGTATGGAGTGCTTTCAGTGATATTATTGGTGTATATGTAAGTAGAAAGGATAAAACTCCCTTTAGAGAGAGATGATTTTATGGATTGGTTGATACTGGCCCAGAGAAGGTGGCTTGGTCAGTCGTGCTTCACGCTAGCTATTGGTGCCTCTGGAAGGTGAGAAACAAGTCACAATTTGAGGGGATCTAATTGATAGGTAAGTCCATCATTTCTAGAAGGCTGATCTTGATGATGAACAAGGTTAGTCTATGTTGTAACTTGAGTGATTCTCCATCTATTCATTGGATCCTCCCCTCCAACCCTGCAGCTCACCTGGTCATTGACAGTTCAAGATCTTCATGGTTATACTGAATTCGGCCCTATGTTGGATTGGAACTCAACACAGAAAGTTCTTGCAAATTAGGGATTGTTATTGGAGGTGGTGTTGTCCATGATTCATGATGTGCAACAATTCGGGAAATCACTTCTCACCTTGGCAGTGGCTCCTCTCTACAAGTAGAGGCTAAGGAATTGTTCAATGGATTATCGATCTTCCAGTAGGCCAACATTATTTTCTCGGAGGTGGATGTTCACTCATTGATATTGTAAATGTACTTGGGTGTAAGGTCCCTATTCCATGGTCAATATCATATGACACCAGGAAATGAAGAGGTAAAATAAATAGAAATATCAATGTTGTCTATACTTGTCATGAGAGAAACAAAGATATGAACTATTTTGAATCCTTAGCCTACACAGGCTAGGGAATCTCCAGTTCCTTGAATTTGGATTTTCATATTATAGAGGGGGATAATCTTATTAGAGGGGATGCCTTTGGACTGAACTTCTTCAAGTCCCCTAAGGATCTTGATTGGGAAGGATTGGCCCATGTTTCGTATTTATTTTTCTCTTTCCATTTAATAAATAATTAAATGGTGATGATAAAAAAAATAATACAAATTGTTTTAGATTCAATGGTTTACACTTCGATACAAAACCCAATGGGGATAAAACATATAGAGAAAAATGAAACTATCCCAAATACCACCATTCAACATGAGGAGTAAAATATTCAGGCCCCAACAACTCCTACATGGGGAATACCAATATTAGCATGATCACCACCACAGTACATATTTCAATTACCTATGTTAAACATAACCACGTCTACATACTTCTGATTTTTTATGTAGGGATTAAACCAAAAACCAAGTAGGATTCCACCCAATACAAGGGATTACATGCCAAAAACATTATATTAAATGTACTCATGAAGTATTTATAAAAATATAAGTTAGAGAAATTTTTAAAGAAAACATTTAAATTAAAACATTTCAATAGAAGAATCATTTTAAAGGATGAAAATTTTATTCTTATAAAATAATCCACATGGTACGCCATATTCATAAGACAAGGATAAAATAACAATAGATCACTATGTCATAGGAAAACCCAATATTCATTAGCTAAATGCGAATATAGGTATATCGTATTTGGTGAAACATGGTATAGAAACTACAACCAATTAACATTCTCATGCTAAATCCACTAGGTTAAGACATCCCATAGGCCTAGGGGTATCCAATCATCTTCATAATTTAGTTATATTTGTAATCTACATTCCAGATAAGTGAACCTTGGTGTTTCCACATCCGAGTCAACTTGCATTAATCTGTTAGAATAATTTGGGATTCCTCTTCTGAATCACTAGATTACTTGTCCTAGTGCAACCACCAAGATACCCATGACTCTCCTTTGTGCTCAATTCCCACTTCCTCACAATGATAAAATAATTTCACATACAGAATCCAATCAATAAAAACGATCTAAAAATATCACAATTTCCATAATCAAATCAACCATGAAAATAGAAACACTCACCAAAAAAACATTAATACATGTTTCTCATCACTCACACATTTTATTAAAGCACATGCCCAATTTACAAAACCCATTCTAGTAACAATATATAATGATGAACATCAAAACAACCAATTTATTTTATAAACCCAACTTCAATCCATTCTCACAATAAAACATTTCAAAAACACAATTTTAACCTCATACCCAATGAATAAAAAACATCATAATGAAAAAATCATATTAAAAACAGAAAATAATGTTTAAACTAGGAACCACTTACCTCAGGTGTATTAACATCCAGAAATTGGTGCTAAACCACAACTGTACCACAATCAGACCCTTTAAAGGAATGATCAAATGATAAAAATCAATATCGAATCCTAAATAAAAATATACTACACTTAAAAGGAAATCAAAACCACTATATATTAAAACACCAAAAGAGGGAGAGAACCCTAAGGAAAAAAGGGAAAAACAACGTGTAGAACCACCTATGTGAATACTTCATAGAGAAATAACTCCAAATACACTTCTAAAATGAATCTAAAGTGGATGAAGTGGGAGAGGGTGAGACTCAAATGGTAGGATATCCTTTGTAGGGGTGAAAAGGTTTGTTAAGGGTTTAAAATAGAGGGGAATAAACAAAAATAAAAATCTAATTTTTAATGTCCTAGACATGTCACAATACTTTCCCTCTTTGTATGTGAAATCATATTGAAACCATGACACCTTATTATCCATGAAGTAAATTTCTCATTGATAGCTTGTATGGTTTAAAAACAAGGTGTTAGCTATGTGATTTTCCACTGTCCAAAACACCACTTGGTCACAAGGTTATCTGGGAAAAGGTGCATGGTTTTAAAAACTGTACACCACATTCTATATAACCAAAATTTATATTTTTCACCCATAACTAAATGGAAACTTCTATGATAAATTCAAGAAAAGAAATAAATTAAAAAATATCAGAAAATGATAAAATAGAATTGATATATATTCCCACCATGAAAACATTACATCCCCAGAAACTCAACCCAACATTTAACCAGAGAATAAAATTGGATATGCTTCTTTATCCCAAGATTTCTGATCTGATGTATCATGGACATAATTTCCATACTTACAAAGCAAAGAGACTAGTGTAATATACAAACCATGAAGAACATTCTCTTAAAAATCTATCATCCACACTAGCCGCTCAACCATAGATAAATTGGTCTCCAACTCTAACTCTTCCCAATTTAGCACATGAGATAGGTCTGGGTTATAATTTTACAAATAGGAACATAGAATCAAATAATTTATTGAGGGAAAATGTAATAGAAAATATAACCTAAATACCACCTAAATAACCCCTTGGTAATCCCATAAGGCCAGTAATACCCTGATATTATCTTTCCTTTCATTCACAAATGACAATGACCTAATTGGGGTGTAAATTTCAAGAACACATACTCCACTAAAAATAACATCATATATTTCTGCCTATGATCAGAATATGATTTATAGATACTATGAGAAATCAAAAATACTTCCTGATCAAATTTACTTTATGAAAAGTCTCTTTCACAAGAACTGATCCCAACAGCGATGTGTCAACCACCTCAACCGAACACAATGGAGACAACATAACCATCCATAATGAACATTTGAATTATCCTTAAAAATCTAGAATTTGTAACTACTATTATAATAAAATTCAACATATCCCAAATATATTTTCCACAATCTACAAAAATCCATCACATATTCCCAGAGGATATCTCCCAAAATCTGATTGGCCCGCCAAATATAATCATTTGTTTGAGGATGGTATTTCATTAGAAAATTACTTGTGACCCCATTTCCATCTAAATTCCATTAAAAAAATTAGGTGAAATTGGGGACCCAGTTAGAAACAACAAATGATGGCACACTATGAATTCTCACTATCTACCAAAAATACAACTGGGCTAACTCATCCACCATAGAGGAATCTCTAATTGTAATGAAATGAGTTATTTTTTTCATACAATCAGTCACAACCCATGTCGAAATAATTCCCCAAGGTATACGAGGTATGATAATAATAGAGTCCATGGAGATATAATTCCATTTCCAAGTATTAATGGGTATCAAATGAAGAAAATTAGAGGGCCTCTTCTGCTCTGATTTAACCTACTGACATATATTACATGGTTGTACGTTGTTAGCCACATCCCACCACATACCCGGCCACCAAAACTATTGGAAAAGGTCATAGTACATCATGGTAGTGAAATAATGCATAATTAATTAAGTCTAGTGGCAATCCAACATCACCACCTTTATCATGGATAATAACACCACAAAGTGACCCTTGAAGCACAAAACTCCCCTAGGAGACAGTGAACAGTCACTTGAAATATCCTCCCATGAAGGGGCATTATATTCTAATGGAACAATTCATCACTAGGATGATACCACTAAATCAACTCCACAATAGAAGGAGTCAAATGGATACAATCCAAAAAAATTGACTCCATCATACTCTTTTGATTCAATTTTCATCAATGAAAATTTTAAAATTTAATTCCACTCATCCCTGGACTCCTTCAATGCTTGAATTTTCCGTTTTCTACTCAGATCATTCTTCAACACATTAACATTTACTAGGGTATAAACTATATCGAAGAGAAATCTATTAAGGTACTCAACCCATTAAAACATACTTGTATTCATATTGTTCTGTATGAAAATGTAGGATAATATATTGTGATCAAAATAAAACACAATTTTCTCCCTAAAAATGATAATTGTGCCATTTAATCATGGCATGCATCACTTCAGCTATCTATAGTTAATGGGTCAGGTAATTATTTTCATTTGGTCATAGATTGAATGAATAATATACTACCACATGATAATCCATTATTAGCACACACCTAAGGCCAATTCCCATGGATTCACAATAAACAACATAGCCCTTTGTTGATTCTGGACAGAACAAAATGGGGATAAAGTCAAATCCCACATCAACTCCTCAATTTATAGATGTAATATTGGAATCCATTCAAAATTTTACCCTTTTGAGTAATTGTGGTCATGGAAGAAGAAATACGTGTAAATCTTAAATGAACCACCTATAGTAACCTTCCCAGAATAGAATGATCTTGATCTCAAAAATGTTCTTCCTATTCACCAATTAAATCACTAAACTAATCATCTCATGGTCCCCCAAAACCCATTATTCTAAGAAAACGTTTACCAAAAACGTCACCACCCTGATATATAAGGTTCATTCCGAAAGTGTGGTATATAAATGACGGTCCCAAAGGGTATCCAAAATGATTCTCAAATGATTCTTAATGTCCTCTTCAAACCTAGAATATACCCAAATGTCATTTATGAACACATTATCCAAGGAATAAAGATAATTTTGGATCACCCTATTCATATACACCATTAAAACAGCTATAGAAATTTTCAATATGAAAGGCATGACCAAATACTTGAAAAGGTCAAACCGACTTCTAAATGTTATTTTTTTTGAACATTCGTCTCTGTAACTATAACATGGAGAAAAACTAAACTAAATTATATTTTTTTAGAACCATCATACTCCTTTAAGTGAATCAAAAACTGTTATTAATGTGGTGAAAGTTGTACTTATTCTGGATAGTTACATTATTCGTCTTTGAGTAATCAATAAATAACTAAAGAGATCCATCGAAATTTTTCCTAAAAATGTCTGGGGAGGCCCAATGAGAGATTTTTTGTTGAATTAATCCTTTGGAGTTGAAATATTCCATCTAAACCTTGAATTAAAATAACTCCATGGGGCCTATATGGTATGAGGGAAGAGATATAGGTTTTGTTCTCAACATCAAATCAATCGATAAATCCACATCCCACTTTAAAGAAAATCCTAGAAAGTCATCTGGAATTACCTATACAAACTTTTTCCCATAGGAGGTAATATACCCCAAGGAGAACTTCCATCACCCTTCAACATGAGTGATGAAAACTATATAATGATATTACTTATTTCTAGAAGAGGAGGTCTAGAACGACCTGACAAAGTATCCCATTCACCATGAAAAATATGGGTATATCCATCATTTTCCACAAATCTCACTCACCACCTATAAAAATAAATTTGTTCCTAAAATCACACCATATAATCCATACTGAGGATTAAATCAAATAGTTACATTTCTTAAATAAGAATATCACATTTCAGTTCGACCCCTGACACATGGAGTGTACAAGACAAGCACCGGATACCCTGCTCTTTTTAACAAGTGGCATTAACAACTCAATTGAAAATGGAATAATATCATTTGGTAATTGAAAATAATAATAAAGGTAGTATGAAATGAAGAAAATAAGAGCACCAGTATCTAACAAAACAATAGCTAATGATGATGAAATAAAAATATTTCCTTGAACTTTCATAGGATTCTTATCTGTTCCCACTAGTGTCTTGTCCAAAACATGAAGATATGCATACTCAATCTACCTAAGAGATCGACTAATATAAATTGGTTCATCCTTGAACATTCTCTTCACAAGATATTATTCAACCCTAATGTACCAATAGCCAAACTAAGAACCCACTAACCTAGACAATTTTGATATGGTTGTTGTCCACATAGAACCCGTTGATCCTGCACATCTCTGGTATAGGAATGCAAAGTTCCAAAAATACTAAAACTATTCCATAGAACCACAATGTTGACAAGGTTTCAGAGGAGATATGGAAATCTGTCTATGTGCCCTGCCTTCCCATAGTAATGGAATATGACTGACCTGACATCAAAATTCATAGACAATGATAGCTAGGAAGGATGGCTTGTACTACAACCTCAATTTTTCAATGATCATCTCACTTCCTCTTCATCTCTAATGAGTTTCAACTACCCACAACTAACACAACTCTAGGAGACCCATACATTTATTTATGATCAATCTCAACCATAAAATCATGATCAAAAACAATAGTGTATATCCATAGATTTAATAATAAATACTTAGGAATAAATCTTTTTTCTGCATCCCCATCTTGAACCTGTGATCTTTTATTTTCTCATAGAAATGATCATGGTTGCATACCATACAAGATTTGCAAATTAATTGGCATACTATATCCTTTTTTATTCCCCTTGGGTAACATCTACAAACTCTCAGGATCTAGAATAGGCCAATTATTCAAAACCATACTAGTTTTTGAATAGTTTCCTGCAATCTTTCCAGCTCATATACTATCTATTCCTATTTTGAACCACTATGTCCCACCATCTCCAACAAGGAACATGCAAAAAATGAACATTTCACTCTAACCTCCTCATAATTATCATGGAATTTGAATATCCTCTCCATATTCAAAATCTCATCCTCTACTTCCTGTGGTTCCACATTTCCCTGTGAAGTAGTGGGATTTTTCTTATGAAACTATTACGATTTTTCCTTCCCCAATGTTTTGTTCATATTCTCTAACTACTGCAAGACAAGAACCTAATCCATTTCTCAAATAATAGATTACCAAAACTTTACCATCCACTCCACCCCCACCCAGTGTCTGTATACAGTTTATAGCCTATACATCTCACCTAGAGGAGAAGTCAAAAAAATCCGAACATCTCATGGAGTCTCTATATATTACCTGAGGTGTGTTGGACATACACACCACTGAAAACCAGAACCTAAATCATTGACAATCCATTCTATAGTATATCCAGATTCGACCTTAATGAATTTACCCAAAATGATTTTGACCTGCTATGGTACCATTTTTTCCTATACCAAGACGGAGATCTATCCAACCCAAAACCAACCTATCCTATAGCATGGCCTGAAAGTAATCCCCAATCCCCAATGGTAGGAAAAATAGTCATGGGTATAAAAAATACATCATGGTGATGTTTTGACAAATTTGTACAATTTTAAGCAATTCATAATTTAAACATCACAAGGCTAAATAATCATAACCAACATAATGAAACAATTTTTACATTCAAATGTTTACAATTTATAACAAAAACCAATGGGCTACAATAAAATGGGATCCAAGAAACAATCTGAAAAACCACTATGAACTATGCAGAGAATCATTCACATGCAACCAGCACCAACATCTACAAAGGCAAGACCATTAGAAATCCAAACCACGATCACAGTACATCATTCCTTAACCAAATTCAATGATAACCATGTCTACACAAACCAAATAGTGAATGTAGGGTGTGATACAAATACCTGTAAGATTCCACCAAATAAAAAACATTACTTGAAAAAAACATTACAAAAAAAAGTTAACATGAATGTTTTAGAAAACTATAATTTTTTGAAATTTTATAGAAAACAATTTAATTGAAACCATTTGAAAAGGTGAACATTTTTAATGGATGAGTATGATTTTCTGCTAAAATAAACAACATGGTTCACTGTATGCTAATGACAAGTATTATATCACAATAGATCATTATTCCATGGGAAACCTTTATCTGAACTAGCTCAATGGGACACTTTGTACATCATATCTCAGTGAAACATGGTATAAAAAATAAATCCAATAGTGTTATCATGAAAGATCCCCTAGATGGGAACACCATATAGACAAAATGGTATCCAATAATCCTAATAGTTTAGGTAGAGTATTAATCTTCATTCTGGATGACTGAATCTTGGATTTAACACTTTTGAGTAAAAAAAGCATCAATCTACATGAATAATATGGGCATTCCACTTTCGATTCACTATAACACTAGACCATTTTTTCCCAACTAGATACCCAGGAATCTTCTTTGTTCTCAATTCACCCTTCACATTTCACATGGATCCCAACAATTCACATACGCATGCCAATCAATATAAACATACACAATAAAACACTATTTAAGTCATCAAATCTAGTTTCAAAAGATAAACGTACACCATGACCAATATAAAACTTGTTTCTCATCACATTAACCATTTATTAAATAACTTTAAAAATTAAAAAAAAATCAATTCAATAAACATATCAAGATGATTCAGTTTAAAACAGGCCATTTCCTTTTGAAAAACCAGTCTGAAGACATACACTCAATAAAAACATACAAAACACATTACGAACAACATGAAAAATGCATAAAACACAACTTAGAAGTAAAATAAGAATATTAAAATCATGAAACAATGTTTTATCCTAGAACATCAAACATTATGTGTAGAAACTTATTAAAAATAGTTCTATACTATAACGACACCATAATCAGACACTATAAAGATATGATCGAACAATAAATATAATGATCCAAACCTAAAGAACATAATCCAACCTAGAAATCTCCACCCTACCCACTGGGGAACAAATCTTCTAGAAAAGAAGCAAATAACTCCTAGAAATGATGGGAAATCAAATAAGAGAACCACTTCTATGAAATTTTTTGGTCAAATCACTACAAATACACCACGAAAATAAATCTCCAAAGGAGGAATATGGATATGGTAATACAACTATGGTAGGACTATCATGACCTGTCGTCGGGACCCATGTCGTGATTACCCCATGCCCACCTTCCATAGTCCAGGGGCCGGCGACTATCACCAAAGATGAATCCATGATAGAAAGGGAAGGTGTTGCCTTTAATCCCGTATCACACACAGTCTGAACACAAGAAGTAGAAAAAAAATTACTAATATAGGAATGAAAGGTGTGCTGAAAGTAAGTGGTCCAATATATAAACCCAACTGAACAACAAGTACATGTACAAGAAAAAGGGAAAATATCTCTTGGATCATCCAGTGGGGAATCCTACCTGAAGGGTAGATAAATAACTCAAACAATTAATCCCTGAGGTACGTCCCATCCAGTCCAGCTCCTAGCAGCACCCCATCCATCACCCTCGGCCACGATCACAGCTGACCATCATCTTCATAGAACACAATAAGGTATGGGTGAAGCCCATGCATGGGTGAGTATAACAATACTCAGTAGGGGGCCCAAATACCCCTGAAGTTCTTCTAGAATCCACTAAGGATAAACCACAGAAGTAAGGATACAATCACAAAGTATCCACCATCCTTAATTAGGTATATGCCCATACATATACATAAGTTACCAATCAAAAACTGACTCCAACTCATGATCCCAACCACATTTTTTTCTACAAGTGTAGAAACACTCTACAAAGAAAGTTCAACACAAGGTGTACCCCAAAGGAACAACTCAAAAAAGAAATCCACAGAATCTTCTCATCCACGAAGAAACATCCACTCTTACTTAGGTATATGCCCATACATATACCTATGTAATATAGAGTACACATCTCAAACATGAGGTAAACAAGAAGGTAATGTCTCAAATCACACCAGGTATACACCACTTAAAAGAGAATAAGAGGTGATTAGTTTTAGCCACTAAGTCATCTTTCACTGTCGAATGACAGATATCCGTAGAAACCTAAAACAATAGTCTGTCGAAGATTTCGATCCTACATGGGATCTTAGTACAAATATTCATCGCTATCGAACCAATGGAGGATCAAGGTCCACTCTCGTTGCGGTCAAACCTACGGAGGATCCAGGTCCAGTCTCATCGTTGTCGAACCCACAGAGGATCCTGGTCCAGTCTCGTCGCTGTCAAACCCACAGAGGATCCAGGTCTAGTCTTATCGTTGTCGAACCCATGGAGGATCCTGGTTCAGTATCGTCGTTGTTGAACCCACGGAGGATCCAGTTCCAGTCTCATCCCTATCGAACCCATAGAGGATTAAGGTCCAGTGTCGTCACTGTCGAACCCATGGAGGATCTAGGTCTAGTCTTGTCACGGTCAAACCCATGGAGGAACTAGGTCCGGTCTCGTCATTTTAAAACCCACGGAGGATCTAGGTCAATTCTCGTCACTGTCTAACAAAACATGATAGACGGTGCGTCATTCGGACCCCCGTTCTGTGAGTTATTGACATTTCCGTTCGAGGGGCCTGGTTGGTTTTAGGTTCAAACCAACCCAACCTTACACCATCTATGTCCAAAACTAATTTAGGGTACGCCACAAGAATATTCTTGTTCTAATATTCTCGTCACCGCAGAAGGTTCATCGATCAGACACCCATAGCCCATGATACAGACGTAGATGTGATTTCGGGTTAAACGGGACCAGACAGGGGTCCGACACTATCCGCAGGTCTGACCCAGTAAGCGGGTCTGACCTAGACCGATGGGGCGGCCCGGCCCAATAGAGGCTCAACCCGAGGGGGTGACCCAACGTGAAAGGGCATCTCAGCCTGATGGTGCGGCCCACGTGGCTCGGCGGGCCACACCGTGGGGGGGGGTGTCGCACCCCCTTGCTTCCTCTCTGAAACAGTCGACGCATGGTGCCATCCTAGAAACCGCGGGACCCGAAGGGTCCTGCCTGAGTAATCACTAGCGTCTGACTCAACTGGACGCCCTCCTATGTCTGACGTGACCTATTGTCGTAGCTATTCTCTTCGGTGTGCCACGACAGCATCGCGCCCAACTCGTCCGAACACCGCGGCCCGCCGAGCCGCGGCTTCTTCTGGCGGGGTGATACGACTCTGCGCCCATCCGGAACCACCGTTGCCAACCTGGATGTGGTTCGGTTCACTACGCAGCGTGACGACACTACATCCCTTCAGTGACCAAGCAGTCCTTGTGTCGCCGGCTTCTTCCGTGACCAGCTCATTGTCGGTCACAGCATGTACCCCCATAGCCCGTAGGCCGCGTTCCGCTCCTCTGGCGGTGGTGTGGCACCGCCACAATCGTCAACAAAATAGATTAACAAAGGGGGAGGGTTGGGCTATGTTCGTGCAGTCTGAGCCCACCTAGTTATGACGTTAACAATTGGAAATTCACATTCCAAAATCTGAATAAAGAAGTATGGGTACAAAAACAATACAAATCACCTACCTCAATCGTCGATGGAGTTTGTGCGTGGAAGAAGATGAAGTCGATGATAGTGGTGTCGTCGGTGTTTGTCACCCCTACAAGATGCTCCTGATCCGGGCTCAAGCTTCATCCTCAAACATTGTTCAGATGTTGTTCTTTATCGAATGTTATTTCTCCAAGGGTTCTCCCAAAGATATTCCTCTCCCATAATTAAAAAAAAAGGATCTACCAACCAAAAATAATGGTTTATGGAAACCCATTATTTAATTTGTTTGTCAAGAAATAAAAATAATTCAAATGGGTGACAATTAATTAAAAGAGGTTCAATAAATTTTTTATGCGGGTTGGCACATTATTTAGTGGGGGAAGTTCAAGGGTTTCCCCCACTTTATAGAGAGTTACAAGGGGGTTAATGCTCGTGTGGGCCCCACCTAATAATATCCTCCCAAGGGAGGTTATGAAATAGTGGGCCCCACCTCCAACCTCCCCTTGGTGGATTAAACTATGAAAAATAAAAATAAATTAACACTTTTATTTTTATTTAATTTAATTAAAAACCCCAAAAAAAAACTTCCAGTCTCGTTAAACCACAACTGCGGTGATGGTCTCACTAAGTATTCACCGACGCTGCGAGTTCAACGGTGCACACAGATTTCATTTCTGAGCACCGGTTCAAAAGATATAAAATCCCACTCATATGTTTACTGAACATACCAGAACAAAACTTTAAAAATTGATTCTTGGCACACCGGGCCTCGGAATCAAGCACCGTCAGAAACTGTCGACTCATATAAACCAAATAAATTTAGGGGAAAATATTCTGGTAATTTCCAGGTCTTTAAAAGGACATCTATATTGGGTTGGATGGGTGTTTAGGGCCAATAATTAGGGGAAGAAAAAGTAAAAAATTCAAATTTTCATTGGCCTGGAAAAGATACATAGTCTTCACGCATAATCGCCAAACCATGAGGAAATTGTGCAGCCCTTACTATCCAAGAAGATAATGCCACACCATTACCCCCTCTTGGTTTAAAATATGTGTGCTATCTATGTTATTATCCACTACCCAAAAACATCACTTGGCTATATAGTTAACTAAGGAAGGCAATACTGCTTCCTAAACCATGCGCCAACCATGTGCCACCAACTATTTAAAAAAAATAATTTTCCCTAAAACTCAAGGGAAAATCAATGTAAAAATGAAATAATAAAATTAAACAGAATATTTTCTCTTAATTAAAACATAAATGTGACACATTTCATATGAGCAATGTGGGTTCAATTTGTCATTTAAAAAATTTACAAGGATATTGCTCCTCTTCCACTATAAAATCAAACACAAATATCTCAATTATTTACAAACCTCATGAAATTTGAGAACTATCAACGTCTGAAAAATATATAATCATTATCCATATCCTAATCTAATAATAATACCTTTTCGAAGAAATCTATCTAAGTAAACCCTTTTGTGTAAACCATATTGATTTACCTAAAGAAGTGGTAATATCCCACCTCAATAAATTTTGTTATATTTACATTCTATGTCTCCTAGAATATTATTATTCCATGATTATATAATCAAATAAATATCATAATTATACTGATATATTATTAGGATTGGTGTTCTACCTTCACATACACACATATCCATCTAATGGATAATGATCCTACCATTTATGTGTATACAGAACTACCACCTCAAAAAATGATGATTGTTCATTTTTACATTACCACATATCATGTGATGAAATTATTATGGAAAATATATTAATATATGATATATATGATATTTATTATGACTATATTATTTTTTATTTATTTTCAAACACATTACATTATACATTCCATTTCTTGTAATTATAATAGCATCATTGGTTGAAGTGCATACAACTATCTCTTCAATGAAATGTGAATTATTGACACTATACATGGAATGTATAAAGGATGGTTTTAAAAAAATAATAGACATTTTTGATATATATATATATATGATACTGGAATTATATTGTACATATATAATATCTTTTATTAATTATTTTAAATATGATAAATGAAATCGAAGTAGCATTCGGGTGTATATACCACCTTCCATCTCCATGACCGGTGCATTTCATTTCTTATCTCTAAATATTATAGATTATTATAACACATATATACTTTATAAATATTATAAATACATACTTTTATTATTTTTTAGATTATGAAATCAATATCTACATAGGAAGAACAACAAATAACATGTCATAACATACTTGCAAAACTAGGAAATTAACAACAAAAATAGTGAAAATAATTAATGGTTGATAACAAAAGGGTAATAAGATATTATAATAAGTAAATAAATTAAATTAATAAGGTAATGGATTTTCAATACAGTTTTTACACCTATGAGATTAATATAATATTCACCACTTACTTATTTTGGGTGGTGTATCTTATGAAAATTTTGATATATTATGTCATTAATTGTTTTATCATCAGGTAATTTTGAGTTTCAATTTAAATTATTTAATCTATAGGGATTTGAGTTAAAATATATCAAGTTCTAATGAATTTCATAAGCCAATTATGTTTCTTTGGGTTACATTATTCCCACATTTTCATTAATTTTTTAAAAATATGTGTTACATAGAATTTTACTATATATTTTTTACTTACAATTTTTTAATTTGGATAATTATTTTAAAATAATAATATATTTATTTATTGATTCTCACATAAGCATTATGGTCTTTTAATGGGATTACATCCCAATCTTATTTTTTTCATGTTTTTTTAAACTTTTACATCTAGATGATGAAATTGATATATCATTGTCTAATAAACCCTTTCATTTTCTCATATTAAATTTATCCATGAAATTTTTAAATTAACAATTACATTTTCCATATTTTTTTACATAAAATGTTTTAAACACTGATTTTTGGAAAACCAGACTTCGTTTATTTCTTTATTCGGAGAACCCATTTTGGTTTAAAAACCATGTTTATTAAATATATTAAAAAATTATTTTTAAATATACAATATGATTTACTAAGTTTATTTTTACCCTCTTTTATAAATTTTTTCAAAGGAATCTTATTTTCTATGTCCATAAAAGGAATTTTCCCATCCTTTTACTATAAAAAATGAATCTCTTTTTTATCTTATATGATTTGTATGGATTTACCCATCATCATTTTATTGATTCTAAATGTTAATTTATAAAAGTTTTATTTTTAATGAAAAATTTATCAATATTGATTGTCAAAAAAATGGTTTAAAAAATCAAAATTAAAATGATATTTTCTTCAAAGAATATTTTTTAAAAAAAATTATAGTTTTTCTATTCCTCAATGACAAAACCCATTTATCTTTAAACCACAATGGATATGTTGTATTGATACAATACATATTCTATTTTTTGATGTTTTATGATTTCATTGACTTGGTAAAATATTTATATTATCTACCATTGTTCCTTTTAGTCACCTTAAAATATTAAATTTCTAATGTACATTGAACATTGAATTTTTCTTAATAATCTATTTTTTCAGGGAATTATTCATTTCTTAAACTATATATCATAATTTGATATGGTGTTTAATTTAATAGATATTTGATTTACTGGGGAAATAAAAATACATCTATATACCTATCTCATGATAGGTATTTTATAAAGCCCTAAATTTATTTAAATCAATTATTTGAGATATAGGAAATTCTATACACATGTACTATATGGGTTAGGGACAAGTTAATATAAGTACTATTGGTTGGGGACTGGTATGTTAACATCATATTAGTTGGGGACCAATTAATTTAATCCATATGGTGCATAGATAGTCTCATGATATAATTAGTTAGTTAAGTCCCATTGATGTTTGATTCTAAGATGAATATATGAGTTTCTTCCCATATACATAATTCATATTATAAAAGGTATTTATGAAGTGGATCATGTGATAGAGAAATGAAATTATATAATTAAGAATTTATTTTATTAAGAATTAATTATTCATTATTATTATCTTTGATATTATTACTTTAACATATCTGTGGATTCATTTCATTGTCAATTGATGTCTTAAATAAACTGTGTTTTTAGTTATTTAGATTAAAATTTTATTTACACACTTCTTTCTTAGTTTATTGATTACATGGAATATCTTCTTAATTATTTATACATCCATAATGATTATTCTAATTGATTAATTATTTCAACCATTGTACATACCCTTACTGATCATTTTAAACCACCCTTATTTTGTTTCCTTTCCCATAGATTTCATGAAGTATACTATGAATGATATGTAGGGATAAAATATATGAAATAATGCCATTATCCAAGGAAAAATATGTTTTATTTACTGTATTGATTAGAAATACAAGACTCATGCATGTAACTAGTTTACCAAGACTAAAATACTCATAGGTCCTTTAGTATTTTATTTATTTTAATAAATCAAATGTAATGGTAGTTGGAATCAACTTCAAGTATACTTGGTTTGGGTCACCACATTATTGAATTCATCTTGGAGACCATCTCACAAAAATCCCATAGAGTGAGCCAATAAATTCATAAAATATTATTGATATTATATTTTATTTCATTTAATATTATTAAGATTAAAAAATAATTAACATGGAATGATATCCAAAACAATTATATAGGAACAAACAAGTAATGATCTAAAAAACTAATAATCGTTGACAAATATTAAGTAAAAATTATTATCAATTAATTAATACTTGATGAAAAATGATTAATAAAAAATATTATATACAAGTATAAGGTGATGAAAAACATTATTAATTTATAAAATTATTTGTGATGTTATTATGTGTCTAATAAATTAAGATTCCATGGGAAATTGTTTTCTTCTAAATTTCCCTTCAAGATTTTCATATTTGAACCAATTCTTATTTGAAAGAGTGTTATAATTTTCCATTTACATAAATTATCATTATTATATGTTAATCTTTTTATTTTACAAGTATATTCTATAATCAATCATTCATATTCTTTAGATACGTGTATTACTAATGTTGTAACGGTGTTTATTTCAAATCTCACTACGATTTAGAGATTGTTTATGGTAAAATTTCTATATGGGTAAATTTCATAATGTTTCTATATAAAATCGAATATATATTATTTAAATATATTTATTCATTGGATTTGTATTAATTTTTAAAATACCATATTTCTTTGGTCCACAAATAAACCAAAATGTTTCTTGTAATTGGAGACAAATGTATATATATTTTTCTATCAGATGTTTTCATTCTCCATGTATATATTCATTAAATTTATTTTCACGTATCCTTATATATATAAAATTATATCCTAAGGTAATTTCATATTGATATTTAATTTATTAAAAAACATTTTTAATAGAATATTTTATATTATTTTTACTCATGTTGAATTCAAATGAATTTTGATCTCCTTACAAAATTGGATAAAAATATTATTTTTTTTAGTTTCCACATGAGCCATTTATTCTAGAATTCACTTTAAATTTCATTTTATTATATATTTTGCAATTTTCCATGATTTCACCACTAAATATGTATTTTAATTTTTTTAATTCAATTAAATTTTAAATTAAATGATAATAAAATTAAATGAATGATTATTTATATTTTTTCAATTTATTTTCCAGTTATATTTTAAAAGGGTTTTGAAACAATGTAAATATGATAAAAAATTAATTATTATTTACTATGGGTATTATTTAATTATATCATTCATAATCATTATCTATGTAGCTTATTATTATTTTTTGAGTAAATCATCAAGAAATTAATATTTATCATGGGTTATAATGATATAATTTAATTATGAAAATTTTCATGTTAATTTGGATCACTTATGTATGGTTTTTCATTTTGATATTAGTGGGTATATTATTTATCGCCAATTAATTTGTTAATTATTTTTATTTCATGAGAGAAGGATGGTAAATGGGTGGTTATTCTAATCTTAAAAGGATATAGTTCACATGTGTTTATCCTAAGTTAAATATGTTTTTGAAACATGGGTGGTTAACACATGAAAAAAAGATTATGGTACATAGTTGGTCAAACCATTCCAATTAATGTTATGGTATAACTATGGTCAGATGAATACCAAAATGGCTATGTTACATCATTATCATGGCCATGAATTCAATTTCCTTTGAAATTGGTACGCATAATATATTATTATAGGAATTCCTTAATGGTTACTGCTAACATGTGATATGATTTATATGATTTATATTTTTCTACAATTCTCTAATTTTACATGATTATCCTTCTTCCAAATTTCTATGATATTCCAAATATTTATCTTATTATACATGTATCATTTTTATAGTTTTAGGCATACATATTAATTTTCCATGTAATATGTATGATCCTTTGGGTTCATATGTCATTACATTTTACATTATAGAAAACTCTATAAATTCCCTGTGGTTTTTAATTATATATTTATCCAATGATCATTTTTATGGATAATTATTCTAGTTTAATTCATTCACCCCTTTATTATATATGTATTAAGTTATTCCCATGTATTTATTTCTTTCATCATGATTTAAGAACTATTTCTAATTGAATTCTATTTCTTTATGTTAACATATACAGAGTCTCGGAACTCAAACCAACATGAATGAATTATTATAAAATATAATCATTTATTTATATATGATAATTTTTTAATTGTTTAAATGTTTATCTCACCAATTTCTTATGTTTCCACTCCCTTTAATAATAATAGGGTCATTTTGTGTGATTTTATTACAAGGAAATCTTGTATGGATATGTTTATGGAGAATATTAATGTATTCTTTTGAAATTAGTAGATCTTGTAGAAAAAATCCAAAGGGAATAAACTTTTGTGATCTTGTTTTTTGGAATTATTTATGTGGAGAAATGTTTGAATTATATATATTTTATAAAATATATTAATTTTATGAATGTGTTATATATGGTTAAATTAAAATCGGTGCATAAATAATAAATTTTTATCAAAAGATCTGGGAGTGAGGTCTGAAGTTACATTAGTTAGATTCAAATAATGTTTTAGTTATTTATAGTGATATGGATTTAAATATTTAGTTTATAAAACCTAAAACAAACTACAATGATCTAAAATTTGTGTATGATGAACATGAAATTACATAGTTTTTATAGAAAATGTCCTAATTTTAGACATTTCATGTGACAAATAAAAATATAATCATCACATAATTATGTGTTTAATATAAAATATTAAACATTATTTCAATTCCATGATCTTTTTATTTCTCTCATTTTGGGAATTAAGATAACCATTACTTAATAAAAGGGAATACATACATTCTATGTGTACTTTTCCACAAAAACGTGTTATTAGGTTTACACATGTTTATCATTAATGTCATTTTTATTCCTTCAATAATAGTAAATCTAAATTAATTATATACATTGTTATCTTTAATAATTATCATTTGGCCAAGAAAAAATTTAAAGCATGGTATGACCTTAAAACATTTAGTATTGGATATAAAAATATAAACATAATGTTTTTTAAATTCAAATACTTGAAAACTCATAAGATATATTTCCATTATTACAATATAACCATTGAGCTCAAATAATAATTTAATTAATCGAGAAAACACTTTACTACCCATTTATGTCCATAAATAATATCTTAATAATAATGGAAAATCCATAATATATAAGTTAACATATATTACATGAGAAATCAACAAAAACATTCCTTGAAAAAAACATATAACCTATAAATTATTTTATCCATTCTCTTATTCCTAATAAAATCAATTTATTCGCTCATTAAATCAAAATAGGTTTATTATAATTCATTGAAATTATATAAAAACATTGAAATCATCATGGGGAATTATAACCATGTCACCATTAAAACCACAGATATAGTGGAATAACCTCACTTTTTATTTCCAATATTGTTTATCAAAATAAATTTTCATTAAAAATGAATTATAGGGTTATGTGAGACCCACATAATATCATATACAATTTCAATAAACTATAACTTAAAAAACATATAATATCAATTTCAATCATAAAACTCATAAAAAATAGATTTTAAACCTATGTAAAAAATACATCCAATTATCTCTTAAAAAATAAGAATAAATATTTTTCATTTTTGATAAAACACTAAACATGAAAAATTACTTGTATAATGGTAAGAAGATATTATTACAAAAAAATTAAAATTTAAATCAGATGTTTTATAACGACAAAAAATAAAATTTTAAATAAACATTTATCAAGTTTACAACATTAAAAATCAATATTTTTTCACATATATAATGAAATTAAAAATTGAATCGTATAGAATAGATTAAAATATTACTTTTTAGTCCTTTATAAAGTGTTTCAATGATAGTTGAAAATGACTATATATAATAATTTCAGTATAGTTAATAACACTATTAGAACTATATAAGGATCATGTATATGGTATAATTATAGTTTATTAAAAAACATCAAAACATTTAATGTAATAATAATAAGAAAAATCCATTTCCTCAAGTCCCAACTCACCCCATACATCCCTAACCCTCTTAAATAATAATAATATATAAATTATTTTATTTGAAAATAATATTTTCAATGTTCTTCACATTATCATTAATCATTTATTTCATTTATTTCATTTATTATCATACATTATTTTGTTACAACATTAGTTTAGATCAATTTTTTAATTTTGTGGTAGTAGTGTAGGAGGATACAAAAATAAATTTCCCGTGATGAAAATGATAAAAACTTGTTATAAAATGGATCAATAATATTTTGTTAATAATAATAATGTCATAAAAAATTTATTTATCAAATTATATTTTATTACCAAACACCTATTGTGGTAATGAAAAATCAAATACATCATTTATGGTGAAGGTAATCTACGCATACACAAGAGTGACATTTTCATCTTATATTCGAGGAAAATAGGTTGAAAATGATTTGTAAACAAAAAAATACAATTTATTACTATAATTATAATTTTGAAATTTTATTATAATTGTTATATTTTATTTAATTTATTTTGGAGAATAATGTAACTACTTTCCCCACCTAATTGTCTTGAGACGGCAGGATGACATTATATAGCAACAAGTGATATCCCAATGATTAAAAAGGATTAAAAAAGGATAAGGGCTTCATTAATTGATGGGGGATTATTTTCCTTTTGAAAATAAAATAACCCACTAAACATGTCACAATGAAAGAAACTACTACATGATTGATGATATGAATGAATGATAGCACATAAAATACCATTAATATACAAATCAAACTACCTTATAGAAACACAACAAGAAGTCTACAAAACAACCAATTACACATTATAATGCTACAAACCAACAAAACTCAAGGATAATGAGAATTCCATAAATATATTATTCTCCATGTTCTCACTCTAAAAAATAGTCATTTTATCACTATGTTCCACTAGTGAAGTGTGATAATTTACCTCTTATGGAATCCTGATAAATGACATCCGCAAGAGAACCAATGTGATAATGAATGGGTGATATCTAAATATTATAAGGTTTTCCCCCAATTAAATCCCTTCTAACACCAATATGATAAAAAATATTAGTACATTAATAAAAAATAGTTTATCTAGTACTATTTATAAATAGATTATATCAAAATATAATCATTTTCTATAAAAATAGTTTTCTGAAAAAGACATTTTTCTATTGAAACCAAACAATCAATGCTTTAAAACCATTTTATAAATTACATTTTGGTATAATCCATTCCATTTTTCATGACAATACATCCAACCATGTATGAAACCTAGACATCCCAAAAATTGCAAGTGGAGAGTCATCCTTTCACTAAGTTGTAACTTAGTGAACCATTTTTATGGAGTGTACTTCACAGCAATATCCATCCCAAATTTTTAATAAGGGTACTTCATGCCCTTATCCATCCCAATGAAATTGAACACATCCCAGCCATGCCAACCCCAGGCCAAATCCATGTGTGCTAAAAAAATTTCAATATGAAATCATTTTCATTGAAGACCACTTCATAAAACCCATTTCATAAATCAAACAAAACAAATGATTTCAAAATAATCAGTTTAAAAATAATACACAAATCATATATCATAATAATTCCAAAATTTCCACAAAAATTACCAACCACCACCATGGAGGTTTTCTACCATGATTTGAACACTAATTTCACAACGAATTTCAAGTGAGACAACCAATATGAAATCATGCATTAATATTCTAAATAAAGGAGTCATGAGTGAACCCACATACCTCAAAAAATATGGAGAAAATGAAAAAATTCCTGAAAACATCCGCATAATTAGGTTGGAACTCCTAAGACACTCCATAGATCTCTTACCCTAGCATCAAAAAAGAATAATATAATAATATATTTCATAAAATACAATATATATATATATCCATATATTGTATATCATATAAATCTAGAGAGAGAGAATTAGATCAAAGGAATTCCAAGGAAAACTATAAAGAACGATGAATTACCATGAGAATATGGATTTAATGCACCAATAGAAGCCATTATATCACCTCTGGATCAGTAGGAGAAGCCTCTAAATCCATTAGGAGGTGAAAATATTGAGTAATATGCTATTGGTGGGGGGACATGGTTGATAGAAGTGAAAACAAGTTTGATCCACAATTTTAGTATGTAACTTTTATAACACACATAGATAGTCAGACGGTTCGGATATCTATGGGCTAACCATGAGAATATGGCTTTAATGCACCAACAGAAGCATTCATATCACCTCTGGATCAGTAGAAGAAGCCTCTAAATCCATTAGGAGGTGAAAATATTGAGTAATATGCTATTGGTGGGGGGACATGGTTGATAAAAGTGAAAACAAGTTTGATCCACAATTTTAGTATGTAACTTATATAACACACATAGATAGTCAGACGGTTTGAATGTGTTATGTTCATTACTCTTTCATTTCCATCTTTCTTTCCCACGTATCATCCTAGATCTGACCGTATTTCCACAAAACCTAAACTAAACTGATGCTTCTCCTTTATAAGTATTTCTATTAACTAACCCCAATATACACTATAATGTTCCCCAATGAAGGATTCGACTCATGTTAAATGAGATTTCATTCAATAACATATTCAAGATTGTGTTGATACTTTTTTAGATGAGATACATGAAACCCGGTATTTAGAGCACAAAATATTGGTTACAATGCCAACTAATGTTCTACCTCTCTAACCCACACCAATATCTCAAAAGGGACTTTATATCGAAGAGATAAATTTAATTTTTTTTAATAAGAATATTTCCAAGATTGGGAGAGGTTCTGAAGGACACATTATCCCTGACTGTGAATGGAAACATATTTCAATAAATATCAACATAATATTTTAGACTACTCTGAGTTGTCTCCGATTATATCCTAATGAAATGTATCTTGACAATAATTTATTAGTAAAGGATTAGTGAAACTAGTTATGTATCACTTGTTTCTTACAAACAATTTTGTTTGGGATAAGGAAAACTATACAATTATTCAAAGGGATCCATATATATTGAGTCATAATAGCTATATGTAAATGAGTACCCCACTAATGGTTCATACTCATCACATGAGCCACCAAAATCCATCACTCAAGCCCACAACATGTCTTACAAAATTTCTATCTTTTTTTAAAATTTACCATATTTCTTAGGATAATACATTGTACTCCTAGTCAAATGAGGTCCCACATATTTTTGTATGTATTTCAGGATATGATACAAAAACCACATATCTCTGTCTAACGCTATCTAAATTGTTATGCATTGAATATTTTCCAATTATTTAATATAGTTTTTTGAAATGTCCTCCATTTTCTGAGATTCTCGAATAGGGATGAAATAATCCAAATTTTTGAGCTAATACACTATCACCCATATGAAATCATGTTTCAAAATAATTCTTGGGAAACCTATTAAAAATCTATAACTATGTACATCAATTTTGGAACAGGGATAGGTAATGACTACAACATACCTACTGTTCTATGATGTTATTCCTTGACTTGTTTTCGAGTTAATAATCTTGAAACAAACTCTTCCAAATTTCATTTCATATAAACCCACCAAAATCATGCTTTTAATGATTTATACATCATTTGTATTCCAAGATAAAAATACCATATCTAATGGTTGTAAGAATCAAGGGGTTATTCTTGAAAATCCAAAGACATTACCTTCTAATTTCGAAAATATAGTATTGAACTCCCATCTAGTGCCATCCCACAATGGTCTCCCCACCATTGAGTTTTTACCACACTACCTGACATTCTGAATCATCTCTATGTTCCTCTTTAACTATCTTCACCAAAATAAGAACCCAATAAACATAAAATAAAAATGTAACATCACATAAATTATGACATTCCATGTTCATGTAATCTATCACTCAATTCATGTAACACCCCATGCTTCCATGGTATGCTTTACACTGAATAATATAGTAGTGTGTGTTGTACGTAACATCAAGTTCTAACACACACCACAATTAATAAAACTGGCCATTATGAATAATAATATCCACTTTTTGAAATTTTATACATTTTATCATTCAAAATGGACTTCATTTTTTGATTCAGAATATCGAAATTAGCCTAAAGAAAAATTTTGGAACTTTTCGGATAACATTTATATTTTGATGAATATTGAAAATTTCCAAATTTTAATTAAAAACAACTTTTTTAATCAAAAAAATTAATAGTGATAACTTATGAATTTGAGTGGTTTTAAAGTATATTTCGAATATACTTTTACCATTTAATAAAATTTTGGTCATTGGACATAATTTGACAATTAAACTGGACATGAACAAGTGTCAATCTTTTGATAGTTATTATCTCTTAAAAACACGCTTTTTGTTTTAACAACGGGAATTAATTTTAAATTAATTTCTGCCACTTCTGTGTTTTGAATTTGGGAAAATGGATTTCATATTTGGAATCAGGATGTGAAAATTGTGTAAATAGGTAACTTTTATTTTTAGAAATATTTAATAATTACTTCGGCAAATATTTTATTTACTATGGTTAAAGGGTAAATCCGGTAAATAAAGGTAAAAAAATAAAATTATAATAATAATAATTTATCCTAAAACTTGTCCTAACCTTATTGGTTGATACATGTCTGACCATGGGCATCTTTGGGTCTATTTTGGGACCCCATGGATCCACTTGTAAGTGATAATGATATTTTATATTAATTAAGTTAAAATAAATAAAAAAATGACATAAGCATATATATTTTTGAAAAAAAAAATTACATAGGGTTATATATGTTGGATTTTAGACTATATATATTCATTTGAAAGGTAAAAATATTTCATACATAATGGTATTTTATTTGTAATTTTTAGACATTTAACAATTAATAGTATTTATGACACAATAATGACGCAATATTTTCCTTATTAATGAATGAATCAAATAATTGGTATTATAAATGTTAAAATTAATATAATTTTAAAGTTTTGATGACATCCATGCATTTTATTGCTTAATATGATATTATGGGATTACTTAAATTAATTTTTTTCGAATTAATAATGTTGTTAATACTTTAAAAAAAATAAATTATTGAATAGTGTCAAAATTCACATAAAAGAGTTTTTAAAACAAATATTATATTATTAATTGATATTAAATACAAAAAAATCTAAAATTCAGACAAGAGACTTATATCATGAAATTTTATCCTTAATGGACCATTTGGGGGTCTCTTGTATGTATATAGTATGTTTATTAACTATATAATATAAAAATACAAAGTGACATTGTAAATGTTAAACTAATTAACTAAAAGTTAAAACTAAAAGATAATGTTAATATAAATACCCAAACCTGTCTAAATTATACTGGTTGAGTGGTTTTTTACCTATTTCCACCTTAGACTTTTAATAATCCACTTTCGAGCCATTATAAACAGAATATGAATTTATTTTAAAATAATAATTTAATTTTTTTCTAAAGAGCCCCTCCCCCCCCCACCCTTATAAAAGGACCCCAATTCTAGCCTATTATTCACACCTTAAAAGCCTTTTGACTCATCCAAACCCTTCCCAAATATTCTCTTAACTTCCCTCACTTCAACCTAGAGGCCTTATTTTGATCAGAAAGCCAACCTATGGAGCCCTTTTGATCAAAACAAAAGGAAGAACCCGAAGAAGAGGTAATGATTTCACCACCCTCTTTCAAGTTCCTTTCTTCTTCCACTTATTCTTTCTTGTTTATTTCCATTCTAAAAAAATAAATCCAGTGTATTCTATATTCTTTGATGTTATTATAAATATGGTACAACCATATTCCATATTTTATCCATCCTTTGAATGACATGTCACCATACGTGCGTACGTACGGCCTACCGTCTCCACGTCGTGGTGTAATTGTTATTCAATATATTATTATTTTTATGGGTATAATAATTATTTTTCATTAATTTAAATAATAAATATAACATGATAATGATTCTGTATTCATTATATACCATCCAATAATATATTATTTTAATATCAAAATAATGATATTGTCGCTCATGCGTACGTACGGATTACCGTCTCCACGATCGCAATGAGATTCATTCCCCATCATATCCATTCAAGAATAAATTTCATTTGATTAATAAAAATAATTTTTAGAGACATTATATCATTCTGGATATGAATAAGACAAATCCCATCAATAAAAAATACAGCTTTCATAACAAATAATATAAATTAAAATGAATCCGTTAACACCCGAAACGACGATGATACTATGATATTATTGACAAATCAATGTTAAAATATAATATATGATATCATATTAATGTAAATTATTCTTGAGTAGTTAAATAACAATTATTTCACCATTATACAGGAGGTTAACCTACCGTCGACCAAGGAAAAAGAACAAAGTAAGGGGTTTCTTATCTCACTTTTAATTCTGTGAGATTTCCATTGTTCACCACTTATTTATTGCATGTGGTGTGTGTACTTCCCATGATTGTATTAATTATGTAATATACACTAATTTATGGATATCTACATCATAACTGTATGATCCTTCTTTCACAGGTGTATATTTCGTAAGTTACCAAATTAATAAGGAATTTGAAATTTCAACATCCACTCATTCATCTTCACGCATACTTCATTGATTATTTTACTCCAAGATTATGTGTGGAATAACTATTAATTTTATTATGTCATAATTTACACTCCCCTTCCGGTGGATATACTTTCAATACACATAATCACCCCATTGATAAATTCTCAAGTCATCGGTATGAACTTGATAAGAGTAATTTATACTCAATCTCCATTTGTTGAGTTAAACATCCAATTCATTGGTGTTGTTTTTACGAGAATATGTGTGAATGTCCTTTGATTTTTTTACACTGAATATCCAATCATATTGAGTGTATTTATATTTTTCACACATAATTATGTTGTTGATTTATCCTTAACCTAAGGATACAGCCTTTATGAGATATTTCATCTCAATTTACATTCCATTGAGACTCAATTGTTGTTATACACCAAATCATTTTTATATGGTGTATATAAAGTACCTTGACATAACATATCATGAATCCCTTTATTCTAATGATATTAAAATTTTTTATTACCACAATTATTTGTATTCAAGTTTCTCTATTTTCGTTAGGAACTCTAAATAAAATATCATTTTAAAATGTTTTAAAGATTTATTATTATAAATATTTATCATTAATGTCCATGTTTTAAAAAATGGTTTTAAGTACTTATTTATATGGACATTAAAGTTTTCAAATCAAAATTCCTTTTAAAAGTTTCAATGTGGTATGGGACATGTTGATTCAAAAATCTATTTTAAATGGCTTCTTGACAAATAGTGTGACTTTTAAATGTTTTCAAGAAAAGGGGGGATATTTCTCTCAATAGTTTGATGATTATTTTAATCTATGTCAATATCCTTAATTATTCTCAATTGATGTTAATCTGATACAATAAAATCATCCAAATTTTATCGAATGAATTATGTTTGACTGTGGATGTCTTATTTTTATACCATTCACAGTTTGTGGTTAAAGTATTGATATTTCGTATGCTAGTTTTAATACGAATGTTTAAGTTATTTTTTAAACTTTTCATATGAGGAATGCATTGGACTTAGTAAGTTATGGGTGGAGCCCACTATATCTCTTTGATGCATCGGTAGGTCCCATGAGACAAACTATTTTCTTGGCACGAGGCCTTGACAAAATCTTATTTGTAGTCTCGGCATGAGGCCTTGGATACATGGTTATGATATTCTGTCATTACGCATTCCATCATTATGAAAGTGGTTATTGATATTGCATGTGGTTATTCGACTAGTAGAATAACCATGTCAATAAATAAATGGAATTATTTCATTTTATCTATTCTATATTAAGCCGAAGTTCAAGTTTAAAAGTCTTTTTTTTAGTTTTACATTGCCTTAAGTGTTTATGCTTATCTATGAAAGATTATGCTATATTGTTATCCTTACTGATCATCTGAGCTCACCCATTTCAATGTTTTATTTTTTCCAGGATGTGATGAAGTAATTTATGAATGACCTGCAGAGATAGTACGAGGGGATATGAAGACAAGATGTCACTGTAGTTTTTTTACCTTATTATGTAATGTAAACCTTATGACTGTATCTAGTACTTCCAAGGCTACTAAACTAATTGGTCTTTGGAAACATGATCCTTTGTGATCATTCCAATGTTATATAATAATGCATAGACTTTGGGTAACTGGGGTCGGGGCTTTATAGTTGGTATCATAGGAAGTTTAGTACAAACCTTGGAAGCTAGATTTAGATAAACTCTGATTAGATCACATATCCCTAAGATAGACTTTGAGTATTAGTATATAAGAACATTATAGAATTTTGGTATTATAGATATTTTTGGGGTTTTCCGAGCAATACATCCCTGTATAAAGACAAGTAGGTAGAGGCGGCTCTGGCACAGATGTACCTAGGGGTAAAACCCAAAAACACTGCTTTGAGCTAGACTCGAACGGGAATTGGTGCCCGACAAGGGGCCTTGCTGCACTCTTGGTTACGACACTCATGGGGTATATGCTTTGGTAAATTCACAAGATTAGTATGAACCATTATAAAGGTAATAAAAAAAAATCCCCTAAGAATATATGTTGGGAAATAGATAGTGGATAACCTAGATTTTAACATAGGGTACCCCAAGTTAGGATATATTGTTCAATTACAAGATTATCCTATTATGTCTAATTTTTTTACATTCTTATTAGATAAGTATTCAAAAACCCTAATTGTATTTTCTTTTAGTTAGTTAACACATGGAAGGAGAAAGATCACGAACAACTCTTCTCCCTCTTCTTGAAGAACTACTAACAATTATTATCCAGAAATCATGCATAGATGATGTTGAAACTTTTTCAAAAGTCCAAGTTACATGAAAACAACTTTATGAGACATAAAATACCTCTATCATTGCACGATTATTTCAAGGATCATGTACCGACTATGGGATAATATTGCGCTCTCAACTTTCTAACCACGCTACGCGTGGGATGTACAATCTGGGTCTTATCAAATTGTTCACTTTATCTCAAAATTACAATGCACTAAATGATTTTCTAGATGCTTCAGAAGAGGGAGACCTTCAAGCAGCCTATATGTATCAAATTATATATTTATGTCTTTTGGGACCTACGAAAACAGATTTACCAAAGCCTTATTTTGAGATATTTGAAGATGAATCAGTAAGAATTTTTCTAAATAAACATGTTAAAGATGATGTCTCCAAATTATATATAATAAATGCCTATTTTTTATGATACATCGATGCTTCCATCGATATAATCCAAGATGGATGAGGAGTTTTTGGGTAAAGGAAGTAGATGATTTTGAAAAATTACTGAGGTACCGTTGTGACACATGAACACATTGTACCAAAAGGAAATCATGCCTAGTCTCTCCAGAGTTCATGATGCATTCCATATATCACTAGTGACAAAATACATGCCTGACCCAATGCATGTACTCACCTATGAAGAATTAGAACTAGAACCCGATCTATCTTATTGTGAAGAGCCTATCAAAATTCTTCATACCAAAGATCAAGTGTTGAGAAACCGGATGACTCGTCTGGTAAAAGTTCTATGGAGAAATCATAAGATGGAAGAGGCAATGTGGGAACCCAAGGAACATATGATGAAGAACCTATGTGGAAATAAATGGATGGTGAATTGTTTAAAAGTGTTAGTGCTCTTTATTGATGGGATTACTTTGGATGAATTTTCTCTTGTATGTGTAACCCTCAATTTATCATGTGAAAATGATATTTGAGGAAGAATTATCTATTATCTTGTGGATATAGTTATAAATATCCATTTGGTCTTATATGATCATTGGGTTTGATGAAATTACAAGTTATTATATTTTGCGATGAAAATGCAAGGTATGTGATAAAATTTGTGGTTAAATTATGTTATGGTTATTTTGAGGAATTTTTCTCAATTTGGTAATATCATAAAATATTGTTTTTTAAAAAGGACAACACGTAGACTGTGTGACAACCTGTCGCGTCAGACAAAGCTGTGGGAATCGAACCCACAACCAAAGTGTGATTGGGATTTATCACCTACCACTGGACTACGTGAATTCCCCGGTTAGTGTGACTATTATTTTTAGTTAAATGATTTTATTTATCAATAATAATTTGATTTGGGATCTTATTTATTATCAAATGAATACCCTTAGTATAGGAAAATGATTTGGTGATTAAGTGATAAATGTTATTTTGGAAGATATTCGCTTTGTTGGGAACACTATATGCCCAAGGAAAATAGAATACTATGGGATTTCATTTGAGGAGTAATGGTGTATTTTTTTATATATATGCTTTTATTTTATATTTATAGTGATTTGGGTTATTTATGGAAATGATTAACCTATTATAGAGAATATCTGATTAGGTTAATTACTTTTAAGTATGTGAATTTAGGAGTAGTTGATGTCATTTGGAGATACAATTTAACATGGAAGACTACATAACCTAATTCTTCTAATTTTTGGGTTTCAATAATAGTTTGGATTATATTGAAGGATTTTAATGACAGTTGTTTATTGAATGGAATTTATTTAACTTTGGGGTATTGATTTTAGAAATTAAGATTAATGTTTATTTCTCTAAGGAATATCTTTTTGGGGGATAATTAGATATTATAATAACTATTTTGGTTTTGATTAATCTCTAAATACAAGTTAAATATATATTTTATTCTTTGTGGATCATGTGATTCTATAAAAAGTTTATTGTAGCTCTTCTAGTGTGACGAAGTCTTTTGGAATACTCATCATCTAAAACTGATTTAGTATTAGAAATTTATTAAAGAATGAAACATTACTTAAAAATTAAGTATATCTCTTTATGTTCTTAGTCAATCTCAGAAATTAATTCCTCATCTTTATGTAATGTAACTTAAAAGTAAAAAACAAATGTTTTCTGTTTATATTTCCTACTAGGAAACTAATGACCATTTGTACTATCACAAGTATGTGGTTCTCTTGTTGTTATCTTTATCCTGATCAAGTTTTCTATCCCTCTCCATCAGAACATGACACTTAGTTTATCATCCATATCCATGTTTTTATACATGGAATCCTAGTATAGGTTATCTCGAGTGACTTTTGTACTCTTCTTTCTTTCTTTTAAAGTGATAGTTTTATTGACTCGTTTTCCGATGTGGGACTTTCTATTTTATTCCCAAGCCCAATTTTAAAAATTTATAGGATGAAATTTATTGAATGAGGGTAGAATTTAACACCCCAAGCTTCCACGGTATGCTTCTCACTGAATAATATAGTAGCGTGTGTTGTACGAAACTTCACGTTCTAACACACACCACAACTAATAAAACTACCCGTTATGAATAATAATACCCACTTTTTGAAATTTTACAAATTTTATCGTTCAAAATGGACTTCATTTTTGGATTCGGAATATCGAAATTATCCTAGGGTAAAATTTTGGAACTTTTCGGATAACATTTATATTTTGATGAATAGGGAAAATTAAAAAAATTTAATTAAAAACAACTATTTTAATCGAAATAATTAATAGTGATAAATTATGAATTTGAGTGGTTTTAAAGTATATATAGAATATATTTTTACCATTTAATACAATTTTTGTCATTGGACATAATTTTACAATTAAAACGGACATGAACAAGTGTCAATCTTTTGATAGTTATTATCTCTTAAAAACACGATTTTTTGTTTTAACAATGGGAATTAATTTTAAATTAATTTCTCCCACTTCTGTGTTTTGAATTTGAAAAAGTGGATTTTATATTTTTAATCAGAATGTCGAAATTTTGTAAATAGGTAACATTTTTTTAGACATTTTTAATAATTACTTCGGTAAATATTTTATTTACCATGGTTAAAGGGTAAATCCGATAAATAAGGGTAAAAATAGTATTATAATAATAGTAATTTACCCTAAAACGTATCCTAACATTATTGGTTGAAACATATACGACCATGGGAATCTTTGGGTTGATTTTTGGACCCCATGGAGCCACTTCTAAGTGATAATGACACTTTATATTAAATAAGTTAAAATAAATACAGAAATGACATAAGCATATATCTTTTAGAAAAACAATTTTTACATAGGGTTATATATGTTGGATTTTCAACTATAAGTCTTAATTATAAATCTAGAATTATTTCCTACATAATGGTATTTTATTTATGATTTTTAGACATTTAATAATTAATAGTATTTATGACACAATAATGATGCAGTATTTTCCTTATTAATGAATTAATCAAATAATTGGTATTATAAATGTTAAAATTAATATAATTTGGAAGTTTTGATGACATAAATGAATTTTATTGTTTAATATGATATTATGGTATTTCTTAAATTAATTTTTTTCAAATTAATAATGTTTTTAAGACCTTAACAAAAATAAATTATTGAATAGTGTCAAAATTCACATAAAAGTGTTTTTTAAACAAATATTATATTATTAATTGATATTAAACTCCTAAAAATCTAAGGTTCGGAAAACAAACTTATATCATGATAGGTTTATCATTAATGGACCACTTAGTGGTCGTTTGGATCTATATAGTGTGTTTATTAACTATATAATATAAAAATACAAAGTGACATGTTAAATGTTAAACTAATTAACTAAGAGTTAAAACTAAAACATAAGGTTAATATAATGACTCAAACCTAGATAAATACTAATGGTTGAGTGTTTTTCGACCTATCCCCACCTTATACTTTTAATAATCTACTTTGAAGCCATTATAAATAGAATATGAATTTATTATAAAATAATATTTTAAGCTTTTCCTAAAGTGCCCTTTCCCCCGTTATAAAAGGAAACCATTTATAACCAATTCTTCACACCTCAAAAGCCTTTTGGTTCGGCTAAACCCTACCAAAATATACTCTCAAATTCCCTCACTTCAACCTAGAGGCCTTATTTTGATCATAAAGCCAACCTAAGGAGCCCTTTTGATAAAATGAAAAGGAAGAATCCAAAGAAGAGGTAATGATTTCACCAAACTCTTTCACGTTCCTTTCTTCTTCCACTTATTTTTCATTATTATTTCCATTATAAAATAATAACTACAGTGTATTCTATATTCTCTGATGTTATTATAAATATGGTACAACAATATTCAGTATTCTATCCATAATTTGAATGACATGTCACCATACGTGCGTACTTACGGCCTACCGTCTCCACGTCGTGGTGTAATTGTTATTCAATATATTATTAGTTGTATGGGTATAATAATGATGGTTAATTCATGTAAATAATAAATATAACATGATATTTATTCTGTATACAAGATATACCATCCAATTATATATTATTTTAATATCAAAATAATGATATTGTCGCTCGTACGTACGTACAGATTACCGTCTCTACGAACGCAATAAGATTCATTCCCCATCATATCCATTCACGACTAAATTTAATTTGATGAATAAAAATAATTTTTAGAGACATTATATCATTCTTCATATGAATAAGATACATCCCATCCATAACAAATACGGCTTGCATAACAAATAATATAAAGGAAAACGAATCTGTTAACACCCAAAACGATGATAATACTATAATATTATTAACAAATCAATGTTAAAAGATCATATATGATATCATATTAATGTAAATTATTCTTTAATAATTCAATAACTATTATTTCACCATTATACATGAGGTTAACCTACCGTCAACGAAGGAAAAAATACAAAGTAAGGGGTTTCTTATCTCACTTTATATTCTGGGAGATTTCTATTATTCACCAATAATTTATTGCATGTGGTGTGTGTACTTCCCATGATTGTATTAATTGTGTAATATACCTTAATTTATGGATATATACATCATAATTATATGATCCTTCTTTCATGGGTGTATGTTTCTTAAGTTACCAAATCAATAAGGAATTTGAAATTTCAATTTCCACTCATTCAGTTTTACGCATACTTCATTGATTATTTTACTCCAAGATTTTGTGTGGAATCACTATTCATTTGATTATGTTATAATTTCCACTCTCATTTTGTGGATATACTTTTGATACACATAATAACTCCATTGATAAATTCTCAAGTCATTGTTATGAACTTGATAATAGTAATTTTTACTCAATCTGTATTTGTTGAGTTAAACATCCAATTCATTGGTGTTGTTTTTACAAGAATATGTGTGAATGTCCTTTGATTGTTTTACACTAAATATCCAATCATATTGAGTGTATTTATATTTTCCACACGTAATTATGTCATTGATTTATCCTTAACCTAAGGATATATCCTTTATGAGATATTTCATCTCAATTTACATTCCATTGAGACTCTTTTGTTGTTATACACCAAATCACTTTTATATGGTGTATATAAAGTACTTTGACATAGCATATCATGAATCCCATTATTCTCATGATATTAAAAAAAATTTATTACCTCAATTATTTGTATTCATGTGTCTCTCTTTTGGTTAGGAACTCTAACTAAAATATCATTTTAAAATGTTTTAAAGATTTATTATTCTAAATCATTCTCATTAATGTCCATGTTTTAAAAAATGGTTTTAATGATTAATTTATATGGACATTAATTTTTTCAAATCAAAATTCCTTTTAAAAGTTTCAATGTGGTATGGGACACTTTGATTCAAAAATCTATTTTAAATGGCTTCTTGACAAATAGTGTGACTTTTAAATGTTTTCAAGAAATGGGGGGATATTTCTCTCAATAGTTTGATGATTGTTTTAATCTATGTCGATATCCTTGATTATTCTCAATTGAGGTTAATATGATACAATAAAATCTTCCATATTGTATCGAATGAGTTATGTTTGACTGTGGATGTGCTATTTTTATACCATTCATGGTTTGTGGTTAAAGTATTGAAATTTTGTATTCTAGTTTTAATACGAATGTTTATGTTATTTTTCAAAATTTTCATTTGAGGAATGCATTGGACATATTAAGTGATGGGTGGAGCCCGCTCTAGCTCCTCAATGCATCGATAGGTCTCATTAGACAAACTAGTGTCTTGGCATGAAGCCTTGAAAAAATCTTATTTATAGTCTCGGCACGAGGCCTTGGCTATGTGGTTATGATAGTCTGGCATTAAGAATTTCATCATTATGAAATTGGTTATTGATATTTCATGTGGTTATTCGACTAATAGAATATCCATGTGAATAAGTAAATGTCATTATTTCATTTTATCTTTTCCATATTATGCCCAAGTTCATGTTTAAAAGGCTTTTTTTTAGTTATACATTGCCATAAGTGTTTATTCTTATCTATAAAAGCTTCTGCTATATTGTTATCCTTACTGAGCATCTGAGATCACCCCTTTCAATGGTTTATTTTTCCCATGATGTGAAGAAGTAATTTATGAATGACTTGCAGGGATAGTATGAGGGGATATGAAGACAAGATGTTGTTATAGTTTTTTTACCTTATGATGTAATGTAAACCTTATGAATGTATCTAGTAATTCCAAGGCTACTAAACTAATCGGTCATTAGAGACTTAATCCTCTTTTATCATTCCAATGTTATGAAATAATGCACCGACTCTGGGTAACTGAGGTTGGGGCGTTACACTTCAACTAACACTCATCTAAATATTAGTTTTCCAACAAAGCATATGAATTTATACTTATTGGATTTTTTGTTGTATTGACATTCCCTGATATATACATCAAGTATAAATATAACATTTAGAGATACTCAATCTTACTTCTTTGTCTTATATTCCAATCTTATTGTGAGAAAATATGCTCCTAAATCTTCTAAACTATGAACATAGTAAATTTCTCATTAAAGAGGTAATGAAGACAACTCATCATGTCATGGACTACAACAGCTACATCCAATTTCTTCATTGGGTTTTTTTTTAATGAAACAATAAAATTATTTCACCATAATAAACTATATTATATACCAATATAAGAATAAAACGTATCCCGAATTCCAAATCATCATTATAAAACACATTACCCTATCTTGATTTTTCAATTATCAGGATAGATTCTGATGTAATGAAAATTTTATTATCTTAAAATGATTTCTTTCATTTCTAGTTATATTTGAATGGAACATTATTCCTTTTCATAATTTATATTGGGGATTATAGTTGTGATAAATAATGAAAAATTAAATGGTAATAACCAGCTAGATCAAGGAAATTTTATATCTTAGAGACATTCATTGGTGGTTTCGTAGAGATAACATCTTTTATCTTTTTTGGATCCATAAAAATACCACCTTCAAAAATAAATTAGAAATTTAAGAATACCTCTTAAATCCAAAAAACCCACATTAATAGTATAGTATACAAAATATGACCCCTCAGGATTCCCAATTCAGTCATCAATTGTTTTTTATGCTCATCAAGTGTGCTTGAATATGCCAATATGTTTTACACAAGAACCAAAAACCAGAATCAACATTTCTTTGAAGTATCTGATTCATAAATTCTATAAATAAAATGGGGTAATTCATAAGACAAAAAGGCATTACCAAATTTTCATAATGTACATATCTATTTCAGAAATATATATTCAGAATATATTTCATCATAACTCAAAATAGGTGATATCCAGATCACTTGTCAATCTTAGAGAACTATAGAGATCCCCTCAATTGACTGAAAAAATCATCAATGTGTGGAAGTGGATACTATTTCTTTATCAAAGCATGATTCATCTTATGATAATTAACACACCACCTTACAGTTCCATAAACCATTTCGAAAAACAAGATCAGTGCAACAAATAGGGATTTGATTGGACTAATGAACCCTTTCCATTCCAACATATCCAACTAGACATTTCGTTCCCTTAATTTTGTTGGTTATATATCTTATTAAGGAAGATACATAGTATTGGTCCCCACATAGAGATCAATCCAAAAATATGCATATCTCATGGATTGCATCTCTGAGAATTGTTTTTGAAAAAGATCCCAAAACTGATCAACAAATGCTAAATATTTCTATTCTCAATCAATTCCATCAATTCCAAAGTCAACAGCTCCAACTCCTATGTGACCATTCCATCTTATAGTGAAAACACGCTGATTTACCTACCTTCACATTATGGGATCCTCAAAATAGATGTTTGAAACCATTGTTAGTTGTAAAACTAACCCATTAAGTAAAATAGTTGATGTGATCCATGAATGTTGTAAAAAAAATCATACCTAGGATTACATCATATTCATCTATTTCCTGTATAGAGAAATACCCTATCATTTCATCTACATTAAAATTATAGAAAATTAACAACATAATAAGGCTCATAATTCTATTAGACATAGATGAGTTATTTGTTTTAACAAAGAATGAATCAACTCAACATTTAAACATTAAAAAATAATTTTCACGAGAATAATTAAATGAAGTCGATGACGCTATATCAAAAAAATTGTATTAATGTAAAATTAAAAATAATTTTACCTCTCACAATCGATGGTTCATACTGATCATCCCCAATAAATTTCTCATATCTGTATAATTTTGTTATCCTAACACTTTGTTCATTATTGTCATGTTGATATTGAACTACCTGAAGAGTAATTGTATTCCTACAATCACTAAGTCAAGATATTATTCTTCAGATGAGAGTTATTCTTCTTCCCTCTCCACATTGAATCATACAATGCCTGCAACACCTGAGAAGTGTCCCATACACCTGACCAATGTGTAAAGTGAAAATAGCACTAGATATTCTTCCATTCAAATAAAGTTAGGAAATTTTCTAGGTTGTGTCATACACACTTGATATATTTAGTCAAGTAATCCACAATAGAAAATCCCTCATTTCACATAGTTTGTTGAGGAATATTCATTGATATACCCATCTTATTAAGATTCATATTCTCACCTTGGAAATTTCTGTCCCTATTCCGCTTAATCTCAACATTAAAGTACAAACCATTTCCCATGGGTATCAAAATTCATTATCCTACTATAGCTTCTATGATTTCCCTTTTTGACCACTGGTTCATTATTTATCATTTCTATAAAATCAATTATACATAGAATTACTATCATTGAGAAAATATTCTATCTCATCCCTACTTCAAAATTTGTTCCTTCAAGAATGCAGTAACAAGAACTTTGGGAGCAATATGATCAAAATTCATGAATTTATCTGCATACTCTATGATAGAACAATTTTTCCATTTCAAGATGATGAAGTACACATTTCTTTTTATTTTGAACATATGAGTTGATAATTTTTTTTGAACTGTAATTCAAAATCATCCCCTGAATTTTGTGGGTCCAATTTATCCTGAATGGCTAAATCCCACCACTGGCATGTAAGATCCTACAACATATAGGTCGCCAGCTTGACTATCAACTCTAATAGTGCACCAATGATATTTATGTTTCTATTCATCCAATTTAGCCACACCTATTCATTCACTAGTTCATAATAACCCCGAATGGTGGGCGGGTACTTCATCTAAATTGGATTGAATGATATAATTTACTTGGTTTATCCATATGGTTCCTCATATCCACAACATGAAAATGTTGGACTATATATGTAACCAGTTGTTGGTTCACTTATGGATTAGGTGCAACCACATTCTCTATAGTGTTTTCCACTTGGTTTTAATGAATCCTACTAGATTCCATTATCTAGAAACAAAAAATTTATAATAGGTCTTACCCTCTATCGAATAAAGTTTTCACATTTAAAATTCTACCACAACATATTGTCATAAAAATTCTTTACAAAATTCATCATTTTATGTGTCCAACCAATTTTGAAAATTTTCATCAATAATTTTAAAATAATTCCAATTTAATATTACCATTACCATGGTATTTTTAAATATCTCACATTAAAAAAATAACATTTAAAAAAAGTCAACATGTCTACTCCAAATCATTATTCATTACTCAAAATGAAAGAAACACTTCTATTGGGATTTCATTTCTATAATGCATGTCATGTTCATCTAATCAGACAAACCCATGATAAGGAGATTCAAAATTCTATATGTGTATCAAAAACAATTATGTAACTAACTCTCTGATTATTTAAATTTCAGCATAAAACGTTTAGCTATAAATTTTTATGCATTAAGTTTCTTGTCCAGTCAATACTACTACATTCTACACTCGCAATTCATGGAATAAACAAAATTAAATTTCAACTCCAAGATTGACATAAGTGATTTCCAATTGTTCCAAAAAGATAATTAGAATGATCATAAATATTACCCCTTTTAAAATCTCACCCCTCCTCATTCGCTTAGGAGGTCATAATGAAATTACTTGTCAATAAAAATCATCCCTATGACTCAAACGGATTGAAATAAATTCCATGGGGTTCATTAACAGATGGGGTTGATTTTCCTTTTGAACATAAATAACCAAACAAACTTGTCTTTCCCAAATATACCACAAAATGATATATGATATCAATTTAATCCAAAACAAATAATACCATTCATATGAAAATCAAACTACACAAGAGTACCACAATGAAAGTCTACAAAACCACTAAGTAAACAACCATAAATTGAAAACCATCAAAGCTCAAGGACAACCAAAACTCCATAAATCCAACATAATCTATGCTCTGGCTCTACAAAACAATCCATGTAGTAATATTTCCACTAGAGAAGTGTGTTACATTTCCTTTGCATTCATCTTAATAAAAGAAATATATTAATGAACAAAATTTCTAGTGTAACGATGAGTACTAAAGATTAGTATTGTTCCCCAAATTGCATTTCTAATCTAGCCTCTTGGATAAAACATGTTAACACATTAATATAAATTTTTTAAAATTATTTCTAAATAGATGATATCAAAATATAAATTGGCGCCTTATCAAATCGTCTTCCATAAAAGCCAGTTTTTCAATGATTGAAACCAATCATTAATTTAAAACAATTTCACAAATTCAATTTTTCAATATCCATTACCATTCACATATACACCCAACCAAAAATTCATGTAATATGTACATCCCTATACTCGTGAGTAGTGAGTAATTGTTTCACTAATACATCACATTGTTAATCTTTTGGGATGGGGTACTACTTGCCCATATCAGTGCCAACCTATTGATATGTGTACTTCATGACCTTGTTCATACAAATGCAAATGAACACACACAAACCATGCCAAACCCATTCCAAAACAATGTGTTCCAAACCAATTTAAATGAAACATCCCTTTTATTGAAAACAATTCCAGAAATCATCATTCATAAATCATACAAGATAACTGATTTTAAAATAATTATTTTAACATCGAACCACAATGCATTTAGCTTAATAATTCCACAAATTATATAATAAATCACCAGTGAGGGTTTCTATTATGCTTTTCACACCAATTTCACAAAGAATTTCATGTAAAATAAAAAATTTAAAATAATTCATTCATATTCAAAATATAATAGTCAAAATTGAATCAATAAACATCGGAAAACACGGAAAAATAGGAAACAACAAGAAAACGTCCATGAAATCATGTTGAAACTCCAACATCCCTCTTTATATATATGACCTAAGAATAAAAAATCCAAAGACAATATTTTTTGGCATTAAATATCTTAGATTTATACACAATAAGAACATATCTAAGAAACCAAGTGAGAGGTATATGAAGATCTAAAGAAATTGAAGAAAAAGTATGATGGATGATGACTTACAATGAGAATTCTTCTTCAATGATCCTAGTGAAGGATTCAGATCACCACAAGATTGATGGTAAAATACTCTATATCCATTTGGAATATAAAATATTTAGTTAGGGATGTTTTGGGAAAAAATTGGTGATTTTTAGGTGAAAATGTTATTGATCCAAAATCTAAGGATCTAAATTTAGTACCATGCATAGTTTGTCACATTGTTTGGAAAATCATGCACTAATCATGCACCATCCAATTCCTCAAAATATATCTCAAACTGTTGGCTAACACTATTATAAAAACTATGTTCTAACCATGTAAAAGATCACTATCTCCAAATGTATGGTTTTTTCTAGGCTGCCGCAGGGTTTGGACAAACTGTACACCTTCCCCATAGCCTATATTTCTATCTACAAGGTTTTTAATTAGTGTTTCACAGTTTCCACAAACCCTGTATCAAACGTGCACCATTATAAGATCCCCAAAACATTACAAACTTCTTCTAAAGCCTCCCAAACAACTCCAAAAAACATTATATACATAAAATAAATAAAATAAGGTGTCGTTACATGAAGAAGTGGTTATTAAATATAAAGAATCCTGAAGAACTCAATTATCAAAATTAACTCCTCGATTGAAAACCCCATTAATATTCTCCTGAATCCTACAAGGATTAGGTTTTTTAAAGATAAAAACCTCTATGTTTTGTGTTATTTTGTTTGGAAGTGATTCAAGTAATTCAATTTTGATATAATGTGTTTAATGTATGTAGAGAATTGAAGGAGTTTTAGGATCCTTTTATAGGTTTGGTGAGTGGAACCTCTGAAAACAATCCTAACAAAGTAGTAAAATAAATTTATTTATCAAGGTAAAGTGGAACTAGTACAACATAAATTGGAATATAATGTAGGATATGTAGAAATAAACTCATTCGATAAAAATAATTATTTAAATTAGATATATTTTTTGTCATTTATGTTAGTTATAAACCATTTTAACAGATTTAAACATTTATTGTATTGGAAAACCATTTCCGTTGTAAGTCTATATTATGAAGAAAAATATTATGAAAATTATTTCAAAAATAAATATTCAAATAAAAAATATTAAAAATATTGAAAAATATTTAATTTCTAGTTAATGAAAAAAATTATTTTTAATTAATTATGTATAATAAAATAAAAATTAGTTTTTGAATAAATTCATTTTTGAAATTAAAATTGAATTTTCATGAAAATATGTAATAGTGTTTATTTAATAGAATTTATTAGTTTATTAACTAATAATGTTGATTTATTGGACATTATAAGTATTCCAAAACCATATATAACATTATAAATACTTGATTAATGAAAAGGAAAAAATATTTTACTTATTAAAATAAAGCATCAGATAGGTTTTAAAATATCAAACATAAGTTTCTAAATTCAAAAATTATTTTAAATTGCTTTAAATAAATTATTGAATATTTATTTGTCTAATAAAAGTGGTTTCATATGATTTAAAGACATTATTACATTAATTGATGCCATAAATGATACATTATTTATAAGAATTGTATTTTTCACTCTTCCCCTAAAAATCAATCATTTTTGAAAAATCACAAACCATCACTACATGGTAATAAAATCTTACTGAATTCAAAAACAGACTCATTTTTACCAAATTTCTGGACTTATATTTATAAATTTAAATACAAATTAAATGCGTGATAAAAATTTTATACAAAATAAAACAATTCAATTTTCATGTAGAAAAATTATTCAATATTATTATATTGAATATGAATACAAAAATTCTAATCATTAACTATTGTTCACATTATATGCCAGATAATGAAATTAAGCCCTATTAATTTTATTCATTAATAAATACTTGAATATATTTTTATCCGGTTTCAATTTTAGATTCCCTTGTTTCTTCATCAGTTATATTGTTTTTACATTATAAATTAACAATGAGAGTCACTATATTCTTAAACACATATAAAACCTCAACAAAGAGTCTTTTAGATTTTAGTATTTTTTGTTTAGAGAATATACACTCTAGTTCATGGTTTTACCACATCATACATCATATAAATGATATCCAATTAATATTATATAGAAATTGGTTTGTCTCCCTCAAGCCTTGTATTTTGAGAATTCTAGATTTTGATCATATATTTGATCGCTACTAAATTAGAAATTATATCACCCAAAACATGATTAATATTAAAGTGGTGAATAGGATTATTTAGCAAACAAAAATCTTATTGAATATTTCATAATCCCTGGGATCACCCATTAAATATGATATAAAAAATTATTTCTATTTATTTTCAATTTTATAAATTCTGGTTTCGGTAAACATCAATTATACACTTATTTGGGCATATTTTTATGTTTAATGAAAATTTATGCGTGCACCCAACATTTTGTACAAAATAATCATTAATATTTTTATATTTTAGACTATATTGGGAACTCTATTGGATTATGTCAAAATAAATTAGATAAATTAATTATAAAAATATCGATTGCCTATTGGAATAAATAATATTATAGATTTATATTGGATCATCAACTCTTTCAAAGAAAAAAAATATAAAAAAACTAGGAGGTGAAAAAACCAAGGATAATGAGGTTAATGTGACTCTAGAGTTGTTGATTTATAGCAGGGATAGATCATCTTCCATTGATAATAAAAATATATCTTACAAATAAAATTTACAAGAATCAGTATGGTATAATATTCATGAAAAATTTCATGATGACACTATAACTAGTTCATTCATGTTGGATGAATTAATTTTAATTAATAATAGGATATATACCCATTTTATTATCAATCTTGTATATCTAATAGAAAGATGGAATCATGGTGTACATGGATTTTGCTATGGACCTTGTGAACCATTATTATGATAAGTACGTGGAATCTAGAGTAGGTAAAGGAAGAACACCCAAACTCCACTTGATCTTTTAAATGGAATGATGCTTCTTATAAGTATAATCCATCCAAGAATTATCCATCTTAGATGATCACCACATAGCACATGCATGAATTATTTCTTTCTATAATATGTAAAAAGGGTCCAAAATCTTGGGTGGAATATAATATAATATGATAATGGGTGAAACCAAGGAACACAAAATATACATTACAAGTCCATTCATAAGAAATTGGAACCTACTATATTGGTTGACCAGCTTGTTTCTATATGATACCTAGATTGGGTGGACACATTCAAGGATTGTTCCCTCTCATGGTTTCCTTGGAAGGGTTCTCTCTAGGGAACCTCAGTCGATAGATCACCTTTATGGTATAATGAACATATCTATTTAATTATGGTTGATTACACTTTGAATTTTTAGCACTAGTATTAATATTATGGAACCTATGAATAATGTGTCCCAATATCAACCATATAATGAATTTTTTGGGCCTAAAAAGTTCATGGATGAGGTGGTCTATTGACTCAACTACCAATAATACTCGTTATGATGTAAATGGAAATTCCAAAATTTATTTCCCTGTGACTGATTTTTTTGTTGATTCTGGTGACTACTTGAATCTGGCCAACAACTCGGGCAATGATTTTTGGGATTCGAAAAAGAAAGATGTTACTATAGATTCTATTGAGTATGACTCCAAAACCTCACTAGTTTTTTGAAATTATTTAGTGAAAAATAATGGATACATTGACAGTTATACTAAGAATTGTTTTATGGATTTTGGAAAGGCTATGGATACACATTAATTTTGAGTAACACATAATTCAGTGGAGTCTAGCAACCAATTGATGGTGTCCTTAGAGGATGGAATGCCCACATTTATGTACACTGATAATGGGTAATTCTTGGAATCATGGTTTTAATCTTCCATATAAAAATTTAGGTATTTCCCAAAAATAAATTATTCTATATTCTTGATTCTATTAATAGAATTGAATTTTAATCTGTTTACCCAGAGAGACAGCTTAGGGATACTCCCAAAAAATCCTAAGGAGTGATATGATGTAAGATACTTTGTGGTCTAATTACTAATCAAAATTACCTTATAAACAAATAAAAACAATCTTTGGAAGTTGATAAAGAGAAGCATGAGGTGAATACCTAAGAAATGGGTGGTATCAAAGATGATAATACCAATATTAATTAAACTGGAAATGATTTAAATTTGTTATCCCAATAACTATCATTCTTCTATGATCATGAAAATACTGATGGAACATGGATGATGGATGATCAAAACCATGTAATACTCCAAAATTTTGGCGTGGAATTCACCCTAATGAAACTGAGAAGCAGATGTGGAACTTGTTTCTGTAAATCATTTTAGATGCTTAGGATTTGAAATTTTTTACTTTTTTATTAATTTTAATATTTTATTTCATTTCACTCTCCATCCTTCTCTATTTTTAATTTTTTGTGTTTATTAAATTTTTTGTAACATGAGATAAAACCCATGCTTCAATCCATTTATGATGAAACACATCATGTAACAAAGAAAAATTCAATGTAAATGCATCTTGGTAAATAATCAATCCCACATTCTCCCAATATTAATAAATACCAAAAAACATGGGGAATAAATTTTCATTATTTAGAAAATTCAATCCCACATTTTTATGGAGATATTTTTTGAAAACCATATTCTTCTACAATTATTGAAATATATTTTACGATATTTTCTATATAAAATTTTTATCTAATCTGAGTTTCATTCTTAGTTGCTGAATGGTTATTACCTTTTTCACCATCTCTTCGAAAATTTTGATTCAAAATTATAATTGTTAACTAAATTCATCCAATCATGTTGGATTAAAATAATTCATTCAATATAATTCTTCAAATGGTTCCATTTATGTATATGAATTAAGACATTCATTATAAGAAAAATCACCTAATGAAATATATCAATCTCAACTTCCTTGATAAATAAATGAGCAAGCCCATATCATATCCTATAAAGTCAAAATTTTTAGCTTTTATTTTTGATAATATTTCTTTTAAAATGATGTACTAAAAATTTCACAATTCTTGACCAATTCTAACACACCATGCAAAAAAATTTATTTAAATTTGGGACCAAGATAAATTACAGAAGAGAGAAGAATTACATGTAACATGACTATAACATTTATTTAGAGATGAGAAAGTAGATCCAAATATATTATATCTTGAATAGGAGTAAAATTTGTTGATTTTTTGAAACAATAAATAATTACTAATATCATATTATTACACTATGTTTTATTTGGTAGTCTAACCACAAAATCCATTTTCATATTCAACATTTAGTTTATAGAACGGGAAACACCTAAAAAATACCCTTTTATAATTGACACATAGATTTTTCATATTTAAAAGTAAAACATTTCATGATAAAATTAGTAATATAATTTTTCATTCCTTCCCATATGTAATATTTCAGAAGTAATCTAAACATCTTAGTGTTACCAGAATGAATAAATATAAGGATCTATAGGCCTCAATCAATAATTTATTTTTCAATTAACTTACCTCATTTCATATAACATCATTCAAAATAATCTATGACCATCATTTTGAATATTAAACCAAACAATGTTACTTTACTAAACTATTCTATTCATTCATTCAAATCAAAATATTCATTTGATGATTTATTAATTTTTTTATGAATGAATTAATGAATACCTAGTTAATAGAAAATGACTTCTTGTATAGCCTAATTTTCATTGAATCACCAATATTAGGATCATTTCCCAAAAATAACATAGTTAATAATGTATTATATTTTTGAATCAAGGTATATAATATCATGTTCTCTTTAACTTAATTATAATAAATCAAGCAATAGTTATCAATTTTTAGTTCTAACTATCTAATTTGGGTTTTTTCATCACTTTTTTAGTGAACATATTCTTCATGATTTTACTTTATGTTTATATATCAAATTTCTCACAATAATTAGATATTTCAACTATGTTTTTATATAAAAAAACTACCTTCATAAGATCGTGGTCACGAATTGGATGATTCATCATTAGGTGATTCAATGGGTGTGATTAATATTCAATTACAAAATCATCATACCTGAAAACACAACAAAGGTCCTTAAAAGAAACATATTTAAAAAATTTCATTATGGTAAGGATAATAATGTATCATTAATGAATATTAATTTTAATTATTTAAATCATTAATTACATAAATTTTTATAATTGATTTTTTACCCTTTCAAGTTACCTACATTATTAGGACACCTAATTGATAAATGTGTGTAATAAACCATCATTAATAAAGTAGTTGTCTAAAAATATATCAAATATCAATGAAATTAGTAATTATTACACATTATTACCATTACTTTTTTTAATAGTATTAATCATTTTCCCATATTGTGTTATAATATTTATAAGGAATGAATTATTTTGTATCTAAAATTATCATTTTCAAAATTTATATTATTATATAATTTCTCAAGATTTCTACTAAATAATCGTTATATATTTCAAATAATAATATTAAATATTAGATTATATGAGAATATATTCAGTAAAAACTAGAAAATATTTATCCAAATATTCATGGGAGACTCTATTAATAAGAACCATAAATACAATATTCAATCTGTCAACCCATAGGGACAAACCACAAACTTATAATGGTGATAACTAGTTTGAAACTCCGTCCTCAAAATGTATTCCACATTTACATTTTGATGATGATATCCAAAATTGAGATGAATGTTAGAAATATATTGATCTCCATTGAGAATATCAAACATGTCATCAATTTGAGTGATAGATACATATTCTTTATGGTAATGTTATTTATTGTTATATAATAATTTAAATGAATCAAATAACCTTACATCTTTTTTCTTAAAACACGGGTTCTCCAAACGTTTAAGAGCTAACATAAATGAAACCCTTAAAAAGTGAATATTCTATCTTTCTTTTTAATTTCTGTGGTTCTACTGGATGAATTTGATAATCGAGTTTATAATATTCGATGATTTAGAATCTAATTCAACGATGAATTCAACCTCCCTATTAGGAAACAAATGTGTAAATTCATTAGGAGATTCATAAAAATCATCATTAAACACAAGAACATCACAAATATGAATTATATTTTTTTCAATTATAAGATAAAAATAATTGTAAAAAATTAAAAAAATATATATATTCTTCATGATAATTAAATAAAGTTATAATCACACCATTATATTTAAATTTAATCTCATTCTGAAAAATAAAAATAAATTCTTTTTCTCTGAATTATATATTGTATGACAAATCAAAATTTTGTCGATACCAAAAATAATATCAAGATCTACTATAATTAATATAATGATACTAGAAGGTTAATTATTTTTATAGATAATAAATGGATTATTATAATAAATAATTGTATCTATAACACTCCCAAAAGTAATATTTACCAATATTTATATTTCCATTTCATGACTTTATATTTCAATTTTACATCAAATTGCGTTGATATAATAGTTTACATTATTTCCAAATAAAAAAACATTCATATCATTTTTTTAGGTGAGTAATATACATAACAATAATTATTTTAATGGCCCAAAAAATGATGAGGTAAAAGAAAATGGCATAGCATCAACCTTTTTTATTATGGACATAATGATTACCATCCTTTATGCTAGTCATTTTACAAATATTTTGATAAAGGTATATCTCATTACAGGTGAAACAATCTTCTTCAAGATTTTCAGTACTGGTCTTATTATTACTTTTAATATTTTATTTTCTTTCAAAATTAAGATATCCTAATATTCCAAATCTAAAACATTTTCTATATTTCATAACATACTATACAAAATTATTTTAAAAAAAAATTCATAATAGGGAAATTAAATTATCTTACCATTGGATTTCTTCAACTAATTTATCCCTATTTATTATTACCTAGACCACTTGTTTTCGTAGTTGTTACAAAAAATGGAAAACACCACCCCAAACATATAAAAAATATAATTTGTGTAATTTTCTTCAATAAAGTGTAAAACATATAAATTTATCACGAACAGTTGAGATTAATATTAATTCTATACCTAGGAAATCATATATAATTCTCATTATTAGTGGAAATTGATTCCTCATCATTTTTCATTCAAAATAATTATTTCCTTTCATTTTTATATAATAAAAAATGGGAAAACATATTTTAAAGACAATATCATCAAATACCATCTATTATATGGGATCAAAATCCTTATTTTTCAAGTTATTCGCAACTAATGACCACTGTAGATTACATTAAACATTATATTGATAAATGTAAAAATTTACATTATGAGGATTTGAAGAACCCAATACATCAAATATATTCTAAAAAACATTATTCTATGTATTAGATACCACATGTTTTCAATTTCTATCAAAATGTGGAGTGTATTTTTTTATGAAATTATCCACTGTAGAGATGTTCATCTATAAAAAATTTAATATCTATCTTGCATGGGTATGTGTATTTATAGCCAACCTCAATTTAGTTAACACAAACACAAATAACCCATATCCAACCCTAACCATTCCATGATGCCAATTTGAAAGGATATTAAACTTTTTCATCTCTATTACCTCATTAAACATATTTACAATGTTGAAAACCTTTCTTAAATTGATATTGATTAAATGAAGAAATATGGAAACCATAAAACAATATTTCTTTATACTAAAACATAAGTTAAAATTTATAATATAAATTTTCCTAAAAATATCATAACCATTAAATTTATCTAAACCATGATTTAATACATACTACAACAACCCATAACATAAAAAGTATAATTGTGATTTAATATAATGGATTACACATTCTGATTTTATAATTATCTTTTAGGTTTATAATTTTATAGAATTATGGTAAAGATTACTTTATAAAATAGACCACTACCACATACCATAATATTTTTCAAAAAAAATAGATTCTTATGGATTGAATAAAATTTAATTAATGACACATTTTCTTCATTGAAGATAAGTCACCATAAATTAATGATTTATATTGATATACATAATAAACATCCTTAGTCCGTATTAAAAATAATAAAAAATTTAGTATGTGGAATAAAGTGTAAACAACTGATATAAAAAGAATAAAATACAGTTTTTCCACTTGAGACCCTTGAAAACCAATAAGAATGAATGGATTTTACAAAAATATCTCGAGATAAAATATTTATTTTCATAATAATGAAAAAAATGTCACACCTAATATTTATTTAAAACAACTCATAAATCTAAAAAAGAATAATACTCATGAACGGTACCTTGAAATCATCAGAACTAGTGGAAAAAAATATCGTGTAAAAAAAATTCACATTTAAATGGTTATATGTTATTCCTTATTTATAAATAATAATATCTTAGTTATAATTGGATGCATTTATATTTTTAATTTTTTTAAACATTTTGTTTTAAAATAGTAAAAGATAATTAGGTGTTAAGGATTGAATGAGGAGACTTCAACAGTGTTCGAAACTTGATTTTTATATTTTTGGAGAAACAAACTATAGAAAAGGGTTGGAAAAAAATTGGATCTATCTATATGGCTCAATCATTAAACCAAAATAGAAGGATCATGGTTTGTTTATCTATGAAACATGGTTCTTATTATCATGAAAAGCATTCAGAAACTATAGGTTAACTTAACATGGTTATTGATACAATTATCCTCACCAAGTTCATAGATCCTTTTGGTTATGGTATTTGGATAGTGGTGAGTGTATGAATTTTTATGGATTTTTATCCATATACAAGGTCTTTGTGATGTGGGGCTCATGGATTTTCTAAGCAGTATGGTTTGTGTATAGTTTAGCGAACTATGTGACCAAACCGTAAAACCCATTTATAAGAGTAAAATTACATTTTGGCCCCTCTTTAATCTTCAACTCAAAACAACATATTCTCAGTAATTTTTTAATCCAAGAGAATTTTTGTAACAACTATTGATTTTGAATGTATAAAATTTTGTTTGATAGTTTATATGACACACAACCTCGAGTTTTAGTGCACACTTATATACTATTAATATTATTTTTAAAATATGAACATAATAACATTGCCCTGAAATATGTGAATAGGAATAGTGTGATCATATTTATGAAATATATATTTTCAAATTTCCTACCAAATATATATTTATTGATAAAATAATATAAAATAATCAATCATGTTTTTGTAATGTAATTTTATACATTGATAAAATGTTTTATTCAAAAATAACATTCTTGTTTTAAGGAGAAATACTTATATTTGAATTCATCAGATTTTATAGGATGGATATGATAAAATGAACATAAATTTTGAGATCATCATACAAAATTATCTTATGGTGGAATTTTGGGATTTTTAGGAATATATTTACTTTTTATTGAATATTAAAATCTACCTATTTTGTAGAACTATCATTTCATTTATATAGAATGATCAATTAAAAATTCCCCATTATGATATGAATTTTATTTTATGTAAAATAAGTTTTTTGTTATATTTATCACAGTTAATTACATAATAAACATCCTTATATTGGATTTTAGTATTTTTTATTTATATGTATAAAAACCGGTTTTTCTAAAAAAAATCAATGCGACTAATTTTTCTCCATATTAATTAATTAAAATTAATGATATTGAGTATATATTGATATTGAATTTATATATTATGTATATTTAAATGTAAATTTAACATTATATAATAATTATTACTAGTCATATATATTACATATGAACATTTTTTTAACAAAAATATACTTTTTTAAAAAAGGTTTTTTGTTCTCATTTGCATATTTAAATTTAAATTAAATTATAAAATTATTGAGAGTAAAATTTAAAAATTAAACTCAATATTTTTATTCCAAATAATTTATTTTATCTAATAGTGTTAACTAAATTTCCTTCGATAATGAATTGTGAAAACATTAAAAAGTCATTTACCATGTGTAAGTGAAAAACAATTGTATATGTGGATAAATGAAAAATATAAGGGAAAAAATGACCTAAAAATGAAGAAACAATATATGGAAATATATTAATATTACCATTTATAATGATTTACAATGGTAAAAGTTTTATCAATTTTCATCTGAAAAATGATGGTAATCTTTTTCCACACATTGAGAAAAGATAACATCGGTTGTGTACATGTATGGACTATAAACTCCATGAAGTGATACGATAATTATTTTCTCATAAAATCACATTTATGATATATATATATATATATTTAATGATATTATTATTTAAATTTTCATTTTGGTGGATAAAAAAAACTTACCTTCTTTCTATAATGATTATTGAAAAATTAAAATATTACTCATGTGTATGTATCGCCTCCCATTTCTATGATTATACAATGTTTATTTGTCATAAAAATATTTAAAGATTTTTCATTGAATTTATAATTAATACATAAATATGATAAATATATCTTGATTAAAACTCAGTATATTTTGAAATAGATAAATCCTTGATTATTGTCAACACACCGAAGCCATTTTCAAAATATATACTCAACGACCTCTAAACAAAAGAAGTGGTCATAAGTAGTTATGTATTTAAATAGATAAATAATATTAAATTAAAAAATTCTTTTATTATAATTAATTAATCTTATTATTTTTTTATGAAATCAAAAAATTAATAAATTATTATTAAAAAGGAGAAAATGACATATATGGAAAGTCTGGACTTGAGTAAAGGGTATTTGTCTTAATCTCCTATCATCATGACATTTTTAATGTTATTAATCTAGTTTATTTTATATGGTATATATAATACCCCTTTACATGTGATTTAATTATTTTTTTAGTTTCAATTTGAATAATTTAATTCTAGCGGGTTTGTTTTCAACGTTACCAAGTGGTAAATTGATTCCTAACTCAATTTCATTTTTTGGTTAATAACTCTTCATAATTGAAATTATTATTATATGAGTATAATTTAATTGATCTATATATTATTTTATACTATATTTAGGGTTTTTTAGATTTACATTTGTTACATGTCATATCAATATGGATTAAATATCAATAAATTGATATGTTTTTTTTATGTGTTAATCATCCCAAACAATATTCATTATGACATAACATTATTATATGTACCTATATAATTCTTTTCAGGTGTATATACTACCCTTTGATATGTTATATCATTATCCTAATTGTGTTAATGATATTTAATGATTTAATTGATGTTATGTTTTCATTTGTATTATGACTTAGAAATTAACAGAATGGAAATGGATTTTTGGTATAATGTTCTCAAATTTTAGTATTTTTTGAGATAAATGTTCCTTTATTAGAAATCATATAATAATATTTTATTATACAACATATTTTATCTTCCCGTATAGTTATTCATGAAATTTTATAACAATAACACCTTTTTTTGATATGTGGTATAAAAAATGATATAGAAAATGTTTTTATGAAAATTCAATTATATTGCACTCTTCTATTAGAAATATATTTTCTTCTAAATCCATTTTTTATAGAAATGTTTTCAAAACAATTAAAATTATTTTATAAATTCATATTTGCCTATCTCGGAATTAAAAAATGAATCTTCTAGTCATTTTATCGTGTTGGTAATTTTTTAATTTTATAATAAAGTTGTTAATGATATCATTTTTAAAAAATTTGGAATGAGATGATTTTCATTCCATAATGAAGATTATTTTCAATAATGATTTCATTATAAGAATCTGAGATTGTTTTCATAGAAAATTAATTTTGTTGAATTTTTATTTTTAAAATATGATTCTCAATGTGAAAAGGTTATTTTACTCAATATTTATTTAATGATATTTTAATGGAATTTTTTTTATCAATGTCATCATCAATTGATTCTAAATATTCTCTACTAGGGAAATTTTTAGTTGATAACATTCAAATTATTTCTATATAAGTATTATGATTATTTATGTTACATTTTCATGTAACACATTTAATTTTAATATGTTAATCATATTTGAATGATATTTTCATGCAACATACTTATTTTCTATGGTTTATTTATGGTTTAAATATATTTTAATGAAACTCTTTTCCCTTAAATGGATAATTGAATATTGTTTTTTTATTAGTTTTAAAATGAAATAAAATATTTATATACTTTATTAATATTATGGATATTTGAAATTGTTTATAATAATTGGTGATTTTTAATAAACTAATGATATGTGGTTAAAATATTAAAAAAATGATTGGTGGTTCCATGGTTATCCCATGATGTGGGCTTATGTGATAAACAAAAGATAGGTGGGTTATTGATAATCCTACAATGTAATTGTGTTATATGAATATATAAGTCATACATACTTTTTATTCCATCTATAAGAGTTATATGATGATAATGATCCAAGATACAAACATAAATTTTTATTTTTTTAAAGAGATAGGACATGGGTGAACGTAGACAGAATTTATGCGAATCTTTTGATCAATATTGAAATCACATGGATTAATATAAATGAAACTGATAATTATTTCCTTTTTTAATCCTTATAAAAAATTTTCATATATAATGATCTTGGTATTGATGGTTATAATTATTTGTATTTTACACTCAAGAACTTTTATTATGTCATCATACCTATATTTTCATATTAAGATCATTGATGACATATAATTATTAATGCATCTGCTTACCCGTAACAAATATTTTATATTAACCTTCTATTACATCCTATTCCTATGTTATGAAGAATGGTGATTAAAAGATTATTTTCTAGAAATAATTATAGTGTGATGTTGTTTTTAAAAGATGGTTAATACCTAATATGTAATATAAACATATTGGTATTATGTGAAAATATTCTATTAGAATCATGGTTATTAGTTATGTAAGAGTTTTTTATAATTGAATATATCTTTAAACCTAAAAATCTTTGGGAATTTAATTTTCAAATATTTCCCATTGTTGTTATATGAATTAGTTGGAACAAATCGTCCAATGTTTATACGTATAAATCCGTAAATGAGTAAAAATAGTTTTTTTCACCATATTTGCATGTGCAGGTTCAGGGGTATTATATTTGGTGTCGTACAAGGGTTTAGATAACATTGGATAATAGGATTTTTCCTTATGATATAATCATAAGATTTAAAGATTCATTAAAGGGTTAAAAAAATTTATGTTAATCAAATGTTTAATTTCATTGAAATCCCTTTTTAGGTTATAAGTGTTAAAAACAATTATTAATGATCTTTTGGGGGACATATGACTATGATGATGTGTATATAAATCTTTAGTTTAATAGGAAGTTTGAAATTTTTTTTTTTAAATATTTTTAAATGTATTTGTATCCATTAGTGTTTATATGATCTTGGATATTATGGGAACATGTGTTTTTTCATATAGATTGTTGTTGGATTGAAGTGTTATTTGGTGGTTACTTGATTAATGTTATTTCAGAAGAGTTTCACACTAGTTTTGGGAAAGGGTTTACAATATGCTAACAATTATTGTTGTTGTTAAGGTCAAAAATATGATTAATAGATTTATTCATTTTTCATTTTATTTTATTTTATTTTTTATTGTTAATTTTATTTCATCAGAAATGAAAAATTCACAAATAATCATTGATTGGGTAAAAAGATGAGATTGTGGTTTCAATTTATTAATAGATGAATTTAAACATATCATGTAAGTATATCTCCTTATGTCATATTTTCAAGATGTTTTGTAATTCCTCTTCCCTCGGAAAAGGATCCAGGAAATCAATTTTTTCCTATTACAATAATTCCTTGTGAATCCAATGGCCATTTAAGTCATCTCATATTTATGGTATTGAGGTACATAACATTCCATTGAACATTCACTTTCTTTATATCAATGATCATTATAACTCCCCAAAATTAATTATGATTTTGGTCCAAGTCAAAATATTCACATACCACCATTTTTTCCTATATGGAATCCAAATAATTCATTATTCCATATAATAAACATATTTTATTTCTCTTTTATTAAGGGGATGTTTTATTGACCTTTTTTAGATTATAGGTTTATAATAAAGTTATTTTAAATTTAAAAAAATTTATTACTACGATAAATTTAAAATTGATAGGGTTATATATATTTAATAGGGTTAGTATATAACAACCTGTTTTTTTTAAGAAGAACATTATTTTCTATATCACATATGAAAATAAACATTTAGTTTTAACATAGTACAACATTTTATTTAAATTGTTATTTTTAAAATTGACCAAAAAAACAAGGGAATAAATTGTTGGGTATGAATAGTATCAAATAATTTATGAAATATTTATATATTTCCTACCAAATATAAATTTATTCATAAATTCATAGTATTTAAAAAATCAATTTTTGGTAATGTAATTTTATTAATCAAAAATTTGTTTTATTCAAAAATGATTTTAATATATTTTTTGCAAAAAAAATTTATAACTAATTTATATAGATTTTAGATAAAGATTTTTTTTTAAATCAACATAATTTTTGAAATAATAATTTAAAAATTATGATAGTGTGAAAATTATTGTTTTATCAGAAAATATTGAATTTTCCTTGATAGTGAAAAATATCGATTTTTGTAGTACTATAATTTATTTTTAAAATTTTTTTAATTTTGAAGAATCATTGTGATATGAATTTGAATTTATGTAACATAAATATTATTTAGATATATTTAAAGTAGTTAATTGAATTTTATTCATCTATATATTTAATTTTAGTATAATTTTTATATTTTGATGGAAAATTGGGTTTTCTGAAAACTTTTTAAAAGTGAACATTGTATTTCCATTTTAATTTAAAAATAACATGTGGATGTTTGATGAGAATTTTTTTATTTTTAAAATCTATTGTTAGGAACAAAAATCCAATATATGAAAAATTCCACCACGATTAGTGATTAATCATTGAATGCAAAATTTTGGAAGATTTTGTGCAATCATGTATATGGCTTTTGAGGATTCCTAATGAATTATTATGGATTATTTTTTTGACATTTGGTTAGAAAATTATAAATTATTGGTGATTATCCTTGATAATTTCGATAGAGTAATTTAATGTCATTGGATTTCATGCTAGGAAATTTTCTCCTTGAAACGATGATGTTTTTTGTCGATTTATTAAGTTTAAAAGAAATTTTTTTATACTGGGGGTGAAATTATCTAAAACAATGATAAATACATGATGACCAGTAATGTATTTATTTTCATAAAAAAAATTTATTACAATTCCATGAAGAAATATGAGTTCATTTTTTCATGAATATTTTTTTAGGAAATATGATTGTCAGTAAAGAAATAATTAATTAAATAAGGGAGTTGAGTGTTTCCATGCCACAATATGGATATACACATTGAGTGATAAGGATATTTCATATTAAATACATGGAGTGATGATGATTATTCAAATCTGGGTGGGAGAGAATTTCCACACGCAAGTGATGATGGAGGCATGACGTATGATGAAACCAGGTGGTCATGCATGCACTAATATGGTTTAGAGACATGAGGAGTATGATGCTTGCATGACACGAAACTAGGGCATTTGGACATGTAATTAACAAATAAGAATTGATGAGTTGGTTATCCCTTAGGAGATCTATAATCTTCCATTCCAGATTCTGTGTGAGGTGGGTGTTTGTGTTTAATGTAATTCTACCCGTAAGTATTATGCATGAAATACGATGTAGGCATGACACTGCAATGGGTCTTCTGACTAGTTTGTGGGAATTTGGGCTATGTTATGGGTTGAGTGCACATTGGTTCTTCAGGACATGTAATGAATAAATAAGTCTTTATAGGTGGTTTATCCGTTAAGGGGGGGGGGTATAACCTACCTTTCCAGCCTATGTGGGTGTTGTGTGTGTGTAATGTAATTGTACCCCTAATCACCTAATAGAAATATATATATATATATATATATATATATATATTGAAGGATGCATATTTTATGAAGAAATATATTATTATGTGGTTTTAAAATTCTGTAAATTCTATTATATTCCTTAAAATTATCATTTTTTCTATGTACTGATTGGACATTAAAAATTAGGCCAGAGAACCTTTAAACATATGTGGGTTATAACTTGTGGGGACTATGACCGACATTTCTAGCATGTCTGTATGATCCGTGTGTTTAATGTAATTATACCTATAAGAACCATATATATATATATATATATATATAATTTGCGTGAAGTATATTTTAATACGAAATGTATGATGAGGTTGTCTGGAACTTGTGGACGCTGTATTGCATTCTTAATAATTATCATTTTTCTAAGTATTTATTTTCATATAAAAATAATAATCTATACAATTATTATTATTTCTAGGTAATGATTGAGCTTTCAAAAATATGGCTCGACAACCTCTAGACATATGTGGGACATTGGAAACTATGGACTTTATATTATAATATCTACGATTATTATTTTCAATATGTAATGACTGACAATTAATAATATGTCCAGACAAATTGTATGCATATGTGGGTTATCCCTTAGGGGGGCTATGACCAACCTTTCCAGATTGTGTGTGTTGTGTGTCTGTATAATGTAGTTTTACCTGTAATAAACTAATATATATATATACACATTGCATGAAGTATATTTTATGAATAAATATCTGATGAGGTGGTTCGGTAACTGTGCAAAGTGTATTATGTTTTCTATAATTATCATTTTTTGCTAAGAGTTGATGGGCCTTTAAAAATAGGGCCAGATAACCTCTACGAATGTGTGGGTTATATCTTGGGAGGACTATAGCCTTCCATTCCGGCCATTGTGTGAGGTGTGTATGTTTAATGTAATTAAACTCGTAAGAACCTAATATATATGTATATATATATATACTTATTGTGTGAATTATATTTTTTGAACAAATGTGTGATTCATTAGATTGGATACTGTGGAATTTTTATTGTTTTCTTTGCACTTAACTTTTTTTCTAATTATGGAATGACCATTAAAAATAATATTCTCTTCAACTATCATTTGGTTTATATATTGATTGTCCTTAAAAAAGGGCCCCACATTCTCTATGAATATGTGATAATTTTGAATATATAAACATTGTATTATATTCTCTTGAATTTTGTTTTTTTCTAAGTATTAATTGGCCATTGAAAATAAGGCATGAAACCTTCTACGCATATGTGGGACTTTGGAAATTATGGACATTATATTATATTCTTAACAATTATTATTTTGGTAAAGTATTGATTAACATATAAAAACAGGTTCATACAATCTATATGCATCTTTGGGTTATCCCTTAGGGGGCTATTAATTTCCTTTCTGATACGTGTGTGTTTTCGGGTTTAATGTTATTGTACCTATAATCATTGAATATATATATATATACTTTTCTTGTAGTATATTTCGTTTCATTGTTACTATAATAAGCTTATATATATATTCTATGCATGGAATATATTTTAAGAAGAAATTTATGATGAGGTTGTTTGGAGATGTGTTGTTTGTATTGAATTCTCTAAACATCTCTTTTTTTCTTAGTATTAATTTTCTCTTAAAAATAGTTATGGCCAAGAAAACGGTAGGGGTAATGTGTATAATCTCCTGAGTGAACAATATTGTAACTATTTTGGGGCTTGGTACTTGATATGGAAATCTAGTGGGCTAAATCCTATGATGCATACACAGAGTGAGATTGACGATCCCCAAAGGCCAATATCAGAGACTACAGGAAATCATTTGATACAATATTGTGGCCCCTTTATTCAAAGAAACCAATGTTGGAGAAATGCTCGAAATGTAAAATTACTCCATAATTTAAATAATGGAAATAATCATGGAAACTTGATTTCAAGGATATATTCCATTCAATCTCTTGTGCCCTTCTCGTAAAACCAACTATATCAACTTCCTCCTCCCAAACATCAATGACGTTGTTGTACACTGGATAAGATTATTTCACCTTCCATCATCGAATCCAAGCACTCAATGAACAATGTAGGACCTATAGGATGAGTCACGGAGTTCACAAATAAACTTGAATCAATATCTATCTTCTGTGCATGAGAATAAATCAAAGAACACCCTTTGGTGGAATGAAAATTATGAGGAAAATGGAATTCTAATAATGGATATATTCAAGATTTATAGATAATGTGAATAAGATTATCTTAAAATTAATGTGAGGAATTTTTAACATGGATAAACTCAAGTAATCCATGAAAATTATCATTATGTTTAAATAAACATGAATGATTTGGGTGTTTGAAAAATATTAAATACACGATATAAATCTAGGAGAATTGAATAAGTCATGAATGTATCTTGAATAGTGGATTAGAGGTGGTGCATGAAACATTTTTATCATCTACAAAAGGTGATAAACCTATTGGGGAGGACCCCATTCTACAATAGAAGTAGTCACAAAACACAGAAAAATTCACCTGATGGTATTTTATCCCCCGAAGGAATTTTAAACATATCCTAAAGGATTTTCCTACCAAAAGATGTTTTGACATACTCAGATGAAGGATATTTACACCCAAAGGGATTTGGACATTCTCATAGAAAGGATTTTCACACCACACTAAAAGGCATTTTTATAATGCACACATACCTAGGAATGAACAAAAGTTGTACCACCGGTCACCACAACTAGGACACACCACTTGATCTCCACAACCAATGTGACTTTGGACACATTGAATCATCATATGAATCTATTTTCATGACTTCATTATGAATTATCTCATCATCGACACATGTCATTGTCTTTGTAATCTTTTTCATGTACTTCCACAAGCAGTAGCCTCTTCTTGAGTATTTCTACGCAGCTACATCTTCTCATCCCTCCTATGATTCATTATCCCATCCTCATATAAATAGAGGTGTTCTCCACCAGTCTTAAAGATAAAAAACAAATATTTTTTCACATATAGCCATAGATATCAATTTTTTTAATCTCTAATCCCACATATCTCATTTATCTATATCAAAATCTTTCTTTCCTTTCTTAGTCTCTCATAATCAAATTTTAATTTTAAAAATCATTCCAAAAATATAAAAATTGTTTTAAAATTTTAATACTCCACCAGTATCCCCACAATCAACTACATCATGATTGCCGGCCCCACCATCATCGACTCATCCATGATAAGATCTGTCACATAAACTCCACCAAAGTCTGGACTTCATCTACGTCATATCATCCATCGCTACATCCTGATCATCTGAGGTCGGAACCATTAAACTACTGCGATACCAATTGTGGCCCGAGAGCCAGATGTCGTAGCATAAGCAGTCATAAAACAACAGATTTTTCTCCCGAAGACCTTTTATCACCTGCAAGAATTTTACACAACACAGAAAGGATTTTTCCACGAGAAGGAATTTTGAAATACTCCCCAGATGATTTTCACAACCAAAGGAATTTTAACATACTCACCCAATGGATTTTCACATGAAAACTGTAGGTATTTTTACAACACAACCACATCCTTGAAAGTTCCATTTTTATATACCACTGATCCCCACAACTGGGATAAGCCACTTGATCTTTGCAACCCAGAGGACTTCCAATACATGGAACCATCATATGAATCTATTTTTATGACTTTTCGACAAATATTATGTCATCATCGCAAAATATTGTCTTTGTCATCCCGTTGTATGGATTATCACAACAGGTAGCCTCTTCCCTATTATCTCTACGCATCTACATCTTGTCTACCCTCCTCTACATCATTATAACGTCCTCATATATGTATATAGGTCAGAACCACCCCTCTCAAAAATTACAAACCTATATTTTTTTCATATCTAATCATACATATATCAATTTTTTCATATATAATCCCACTTATCTCTTTTTTCATATCAAAATCTTTCATCTCTTTCAATATCTCCCTCCTATTTTCAAATTTTACAATCAAACAAATTTACCAACAATAATGATTCCAAGAATTGTCACTAAAAATGTTAGGATATTTTTAAAAAAAATCGATGAAAACCGTGAACATGTTCAAGAAGGGACGAGACTTCTGCTATGACTTATCTTACTCAATAAAGAATAGGATCGCAAGAGTGATCAACGAGTGTGATGATCTCTTGAATTTATTTCCAAATAAATTTATTTATGAAGCATTATTCGTGTGGGAAGATAATAACCTATTCCCCAATTATGATTGCACGGAGAAGAAGTAGAACACAATGCTTCGACATGTGATCAATGCTTTTGAAGAAGCTTGGAAAAGAATATTGTTCTGTGAAGCATTAAATACGTGTGATATTCTCACGCATAACCATCCTCTATACGCAAACAGAGAAACCACAATCAACATGTTTGTGTGAAAGAATCCATAGAAGAATGATCCACACTAATTTGAGTATGTACACATATAAGTGGATAGTTATACATGCATTCCAGGCATTACATTATTATATCAAACCACTGAAAAGCATAAAAGCTGATGAGATTGAGAATTCTAAATATTTTCCATTGAACAACATTGATATTAAAATCATTGAGTAAGATTAAATATCAAATAAATTTATAAATAATATCATTTTTATGTGCATACATAGAATTCGGTAAGAATGGAATAAAAAATGTCTATTATGTTAACAAATTCATCATTTGTAGATTACAACAAATCAAATAAATGGGAATTTTATCATAAAATTATTTAATACAAAATGGCCCACATGAATGTTATATTGTTAATTCAGTTTCTCATGAAAACCATTAGAAGAAAAACGTGATTTACCATGTGATTTGTGTCCATCTAGTGGTGTAGAGAAATCTTTTTTCAAAGATATTATTAATTATATTAGAAGAAATGATGGTTAGATTATAAGATATAACCTTAATGAATTGTAGTACCAGTAAAAATATTTCCACTATCCCCTAAATATTTTCAATTTCCTTTATAATTTTTTTCCAATCATAGGAATTTGTAATCCAAGAATACATTGAGTGATAATTGAATATATGAAACAACTATAGGTTGGTCATGGTAAAGAGTCGGTCTTCATACAAAACCTTATAAAATACCTTATGTGATGTTATCTATGTTATTATCTTAAATTAAAATGTATATAATTGTTAAGAGAGAATAATATATCCATTCCTATGAAAAGTAGTATTGGTTCATGAATAGAGTGATTAATTGAGTGAAATTAAAATCTTGTAAAAATTTTGGTACATTAATTTACCCCTCCCCCCACTCAATGTCCCCACATGATCAATCAAGGCTCCAAGTAGTTATTTAAAATAAATCCTAATGGGTAATGAAATTAATTATATTTCAAAATTAAATATCTATAAATATAATTTTAAATTCATATAATTATTATAACAGTTCATATAGTTTATATCAAATAATCATTTTCATTAAAAAACACTTCCTGAAAAATAACTTTTTTATCACGTCTACAAGGATAATTTTAAATTAATTTCTAGAAAAACATAGAAATTAATATGTTAAAATGGGTTAATTTTTTTGAATAATAATAATTCATGTTATCTAACAAGTTAATTTTATTTTTCATTCATAATTAATTGTGAAAAATAATAAAAATCATTAACCATCCTAAATATAAAAACATGTTCATGGGGTATAAACTAAAAATATTCAGTTTTAAATTACCAAAACTATTCTCTATAATATATTTATTGAAAATATTAAGATAATATAATTTTTTAATATGTATTGTAGTCCCTTTTAGAGACCTAATTTAGGGGGGAAACATGGGTACACCTTTTTGTTTTCAAAACATTAAAAGTGTGATACTCACCTCAATTATAAAATATCGCGACTCTCCCCTCCTCTTTGTAGAATCAAATTCATTTTCATTGTCCAATACCTAACCACATACATTTAAAAATTCCATATTCCCAACCTATTATAATTTTTTGGACATAAATCCATCCAATTAATCCTTTTAGTATGTGCTTATGGAGGATTTCCGAATAAGAGGCATCATGCTTAACTGGTCATCTTTATTTTATTTATTCATACCTCCTTTAAATATTATTAAATTATTATTATTTAATAAAAAATCACTTCTCTTGTACTTTTATTTTATTAAGTAAATTTAATTATATAAATCTAGCATATATTCATTCAAATGGTTAACAAAATCCCCATTCATGTGTACAACGGAGTGTCGCGCCACGAACAAATGTCATTCATTTTTAACAAATTCCTATAAAAGATATACATAATTATTTATTTATAGTATATATATATATAATATTAGAGAAAATATTATACTCTAGAAATTATTATATCACCCGTTTGTACGAAAGACTACCTACTCGTGAAGCGATGTGATTCATTTTTCATAAAAACATTACAAAGAAGGTAATACGAATATTTTTAATTAATATATTTTATTTATAAGATAAAATAATAATATTCATGAAATACTAATTGTTATGAAAATATAAAATATATCATTTACATTTCTCTTTCTAGACATTCAGAAATAAAAATGTCACTTATGCATCTATTTGGATTACCACTTTCACAAAGTGATGTGATAAATTTTCCATCACCACATCACCTAAATTATATATATAAGTATATATAATGAAATAATATTTTATTTATTATATAAATTTCATTTTGGAGATATAAAATATCACTTTCCTTCTTTTTATAATTATCATTGAAAAATAGTATCATTACACATGTGTACATAAAACCTACTATATTCATTCTGGTAACATAGTTCATTTTTCATATCCATATTTAATGATAGTTTTTTAAAAGAATAATTGATGTGTTAATTAAATAAAATTTTCATTATTATCATACCATATTTGTTTAAATGAAGACCTCTTGGCCATGGTCAACAAAACAATGATGTTTTGAAAATATGAATTGAATTTCCCAAAAACACCCGACGTGGACATAATTGAGTACATATTAAAATACATCATTAAAAATAAAAAAAGAATATGATATAATTATAAGTTAATAATCATGTAAATTGTAATATGTGAATAAAATAATTTGATATAATATTATCATACATGTGTAAAATGACATATGTTAAAATTCTGGATGGGAGTTAAAGAACATTATCTCAATTTAACCTAATTGATTTATATTGTAACGTTATGCACAAAAGTTATATAATATGGTGTATATAATTCCCCTTTACATGTATTATCACGAATCCTTTAAATATAATTTTATTCTAATTTTCAATTTTAGTTATTTCATTTACGGGATTTGATTGTAACGCCACCAAGTGGTAATGGGTTTCATAACTCAATTACTTTTTATTGGGTTATAACTATTTTTCATTGAATCCATTTTGATATGACTATGATTGAATTGATCACTAAATTTCATCATTTTTTATATCCACTTTTTTGTGGATTTACATTTTCAATGCATAAAATTTCAAATTATTAACCCTACATTTTGATATATGACGTCAGTATTTGTTAATCATCCCAAATTCATTTCTTTGGGACATATGATTCTGATATGAACCTATCTTGTTTTATGAGTTGTATATATAGCCGTTTGTTGTGTTATATCATGAATCTCTTTATCATAATGATATTTATTATTTCATAATATGTAATTATTTTAGGGGTATTATGACTAAAATGTTACCAAAATGGAACAAGTTTTATGTTACAATTTATTTACTTTTTAAGAATTTTTTTTGATCAGTGTACCTTTGAAACAAAACCTGGTATTATTTTCCTAAATAAAATATTTTATATTCAAGTTATATTTTTCATATTATTTTAAAATAATAATACAAATTCCCAATATTTGTTACATAATAATATTTGTAATATGTATATAAGAAAACCCGACTTCATTTCTCTTTTCAATAAGAACCCATTTTTCTTATAAATACACACTACGTATAAAAGTTTTCAATTTTTTAATATGATTATGTGAATTATTATTCCCCCAAAATTCTCTCTTTATAAACTATTTTTAAATTACTCCATTTATCATTTTATTAATGATTATATTTTTTAATTTTACCAAAAATGTAAATGAAATCATTATTTAAATGTGTACAGCATGAACATATTTTCCCGATGCTATGACCATTATTTTATTTGAATCATACATTATAATTAACCAATTTTATATTTGGAGAATTTTTTTAAAAAATTTATGAAATTTTTATTTATTAAAAGTTTCTTTCGAAATGAAATGTTTAATTTCTTGGGGATTTGTTTTCCAAATCTTCTAGAGTTCCCCAATATTTCTAATATTTTTTAAATTTCATTAAATTTGAGATTTAGGAAACAATTCAAAGAATCCCCAGTTATATTTAATAAGGAAATAAATTTATGAAATTCGTAAAATCTTAAATATGTAGAACTATTCAATTTGTTGTAATGTTTCAGAGAAAATTTAGTTTAAAAAATGGATGACAAATTTTTGGAAAAACCTTTTTTTGATGAATGGATTAAATGATCTTCTTCTATGATGATAACTTCATAAACACTTCATAGATTATAATGGAAAATATAATATCTATTTTGAAACTCATAATTATATTTATATTCTTATTCTTATCTCATAATTTATCCATTTTCTCCAAATAACATTTTTTTATGTAAATTTTATACATCAATTATGTCTAAAATTTTAGTATTTAATTATTTTATCACCTCTGATTATCATCCTGAAAAATATTAGATTAGAATTTTATTCTTTATAAAAGTTTATCTGGTACATACTGAATGTTTTTTTGATGTTCTTAGGTATGATGAGCCAACTCGGATAGTAATTTTGTAACATTGATCATTAAGCATCCATTATCAAAACTATGGACCCCATACTATATACATAATATATATATGTAATTTCTCTTCTCATTATGTTATTTAAAAAAAATAGAAAACATTTGTATATATTTATTGACTAAATGAACGAATTTAAATAATTTTTTTCCAATTACTCTTGATTCACATTAGATGGTTGACTATATTGTTGCAATATCAATTGACGTCAGTCATAAGAAAATCCCACTAAGTTAAATCTCCAATATCAGTTACATTGAATTCTACCCTATTTTTGTGAATACATATTCACATATGACTTCTTTTGAGACATTATATTTTCCATAACATTCATAAAATCACAAACAATGAAATATTTCTTTGTGTATAGATTCTATCTGATCATCTACATCTTCTGCTTCTTCTCTGTTGCATTAAGTATCCTTCATCTAGAAAACGTTTTTCTAGAAATTCACATCTATAACATTAATTTTATAAAAACATTATCTCCAAAATTGTAAACATTATTCATCACGATGTATAATCATATATACACTTTTTTCCAAAAAACATATTCATCAAGAATATATCAACTCTTCGTTATATAAAAATATTGTCTCTAAGGGATTTTCCATGATGTTAGGAATGTTGAGGTTAGAATATATTTATGTAAAATAATTAGGAAGTTTCTTAGAAAACATCAAACTTCACATTAATACTTTATAACTTTATTATATTCTTCTATAAATTCATAACAACCTCTTTTTAGTAACAATCCAAAATTAGTTCACCCATACAATTAAAAAAACATTAACAAAATTTAATTTTTAAAAAATAAAAAACAATGTTAGAGTCAAAAAGGAAAATCAATGATATTGGTGATTAGAAAGGGTGATTTTTTATATCTTTATAAACCATTTATTTTTCATGTATGAAACCATTATCTAATAATTAAAATCTTTAGTATAGAAACATGGAATCATTCTGTATATCATATATTTATAACTTATATTGGTTCATTAAATATCTATATAGATGTTTATAATTTATGTCTATTTACTTTTATTTCTTAAAATATTTATTTTCAATCCAATACTATGTTTTCCAATGGTAGAGAGAATATATTCTACCAATTGTATCATCATAGATCCTCACTGTTATTCGGTAGCATCTTACATATGGGGAGGAGCAATTAATTCTATGCAGACCATTCAACCTTGTCACTTATCAGTATATTGGGTTATGGATATCACATGTTATTATCAGAAACCAATTCTACTTTGTCATACTATATATTTTTGGAAGATAAGATGCTACAAAGTGTTATAATTTGGAAATATTCATGCGCATGGGTGTAGATATCACAAATTATTGGGAAAATGGATGTTTAATTTTATAGGACTTATTGATATTGATTATTCATATTATTTTATAACTAATTTGTTTACGGGGTGACTCACATGATTTATTATTTGGGGTTTTTTTGTTCTCTACCCTTACTCTAGAATTCAAATGTATCTTTTGTATGTGAATCATAAGAGGAACTCAGGACTTTAAAAGTCATGTATATGTCATTCCACATATTTATATCATTAGTGGTATTTCTTATATTCCCTATTTCCTATTGGATTTTCATTGAAAGATATATATGTGTGTGTGTGTGTGTGTGTGTGTGTTTGCAGATCCAATACTTGTTATAAGAAAGTTAAATTTTCTACATAAACATTTTCAATCAATCTATCCATTAATTCCTATATATGATGACTTTAGAACACTAAACTAGCCACTTTTGATATGATTAAACCCTGAAACCATGGATTTTTGAACATAGACATCTATTTGGATATATTTTAATTCGTTTCATATTGAAATTTATATGGTGTGTACCTATAAATATTGAGACTTCAAATTTGTATAGTAAAACAAAAATATATATATGTATGCATATATGGACATGCTACATCACAACACCTAATAGTTATTATTGAGATATGATTAAATGGATACCAATTTTTGTTTTTAATGTTGTTCCCTATAAATTATGATTAGTGATCTATTTATTCAAATTTACTTATATATACTTGTTACATTCTATATTCATATGTAAAATTCTCATTTTAGTAAAATGGAATGCCATTCATAAGTTATAGAAATTATATAATTATAATATTGGATGATAAATCCATATAACTGATCAATATTTTATTCATTGATCCATATTTGGATTACTAACATTAAAAATAAGGTTTTTGTAAAATGAGGATTTCAATTATAAATTAATGGTGTTTTTTTATAAAATTCAATTCAAACTGCACATAACAGAACCTCTATTGTGGAACATGAAAATTTTACCTTGACCTGACAACATTAGATAGTTATTAGGCATGTCTCTGGAATTACAATTCATGATTCCTCCTCAAATTGAATTTTTTTAAAAGTTTTTTTGACTTATAAAATTATGTCTTCATAGCTACATTTGGTTCTGATCCATAAATGTTTTGGTGACCATTCCCTTGAGGTTTTTTTATCAAAATTACTAATTATTCTTCATATTGTGACACTTTTAGAACCACTTGTAATTTATATTTCGGGCACCGATGATAATCTTCAAGTGGGTTTCATTAGATTAATATTGTTTATGGAGGGAGATACACATCCTACTCCTACTATGGATGAGTCAATGATGGAGTTAAATAGTGTAATACCCTAGAATTCAATAATTTTTTTCTACAAAATAAAATGGATTATTCAGAGACTATATGATGAGACAACATATGATATCAAGGCCTGGTGTTCCCGGAATTGTCCGTCAAAAAATGATACATATTTAAATAGCGTACATGAGCGGTTTTCCTAAAAAACTGGAATTACACTCAAACGGATATATAGATTAGAAATTTGAGATCACTCTTTTATTCAGGATGGCTATTTTACACTAGGCACGACATATGATTAGTCGGTGCGAGCCTCTAGTGAGAAATCCCTAAAATTGAATATACATAAATAAAATAATTTAATTAATAAATTTTATTTTCAAATCCTTATAACTCATAAACAATAATTCAGATTGGAAATCCAAGAGTATCATTGACTTAGTGAGGTTATACTTCCCATAGGCAGAGCCTTAAATCGGCTAGCACGGGCCGATTGTGAATGTTGGATTTTAGGACGTAACCATAAATAAAATAATTTAAATAAACATTATTTAAATTTATAATTCTGTTAACTCAAAAACTTAACTCAAATTAAAAAACTATGGCCATTATTGATTTCACAATGAGATATTATCCATATTCATGATATAACCTCAGCCGGTATGGGTCAAGGGAAAAAGTTAATAATTGAACTATTTGTGTGTTCTTTTAAATAAACATGTGAGAGAGTTTTTATAACATTTAAAATGATGCTCAGATCAAACATCTAAGGGCATTGTTGAACCTAGAATGTTGGGATACACTTACAAAATAAAATCGACCAGAGAGAGTCGAACAGAAAAGTGAGATTTAAGATTTTTTGAATGTGAAATAAGACAACATAAAAAGTTATTTTATTTTTTTTCCTCATCATTATGTAGTGGCATGTCTGCACTGTAGTAAAAAGATGAGGCGCACATAATTTCATTAATAATCCTCATTAATGAATTAGTGTAACGAGACTACAATGCAATAGTAACAGAAAGATGTTCCATCCTAGAATGTTCTAAAAAGGGGGTGTGTTATTCATGTTGGATAAACACTCTAAAACATTGGAGGATCGCTATTGACAAATGTTGAATGAAGAGTGAATGTCACCAAAGATTTTGAGAACCTCTCACTCATCTTTGAGATATCACTCATTCGACGTCAGATCAAGAGATTCTGCGGATGGATCCAACATGTTCTCCAAGTAGGGATTATTATTTAAATTAATTATTTCCCAATTATTAGATTTAAAAAACAAATATAAATAAATTCAAAATAGGTTCACCCACCATTCGATCAATCTGGGGGAAGGTTCTTAACTACGGGATGATTTGAGGGAAATTATTTTCTATTCTGATGTCGTTCTTGATCCTTCTAATGGGAGCAGATTAAATCCCTAATGAATGACAACAGAGGTTCATTCCTCAAATATGTTTTCTAGATTTTCCACTCATCACTATCCTTATAGGTTATTCATTAGTCATTGGGAAATGAATGAATTACCATTACATGTTCACATTGTAGCTCAAAGTTATTATATCACCAATTTTAGACAGGCATGGCATGATGGTACTGAGGCGATGATGAAGAAGAGTGGATCAATGCAGCGAGTGAGATACCATCAATCGACATCCTTCAAGTGGAAGGAATCACAGCAAAATTACAATCCAACATTAATGAATAGGGTGGCACGAGTGATCCAAAACAACTTAAGGATTCAAAAACAGACAACCGGAGTATGTTCGGTGTCTTGTGGTAGTGGTTGTGTGTCGGGCGATAGAGGTGATGTGCCACAGAAGTAGCGATAACCACTTAGAGGTGCTTAGAATTGAAATCATAGTACACTATTGAACTAGCTGTGTCGATATTCTCTTAATGAGACTTTCACCTCAACCACAGTAGGTCGAGGATGAAAGATAGTTTTTTCATAATTTTGTGGGAGAATAAAAATAAAATATATAACTTTTTTTCATTCAAGAAACCTAAATTTTGAATATTAATGGTGGGGACCACCAAAACTCCCCTTTAATATAAGGAAACCCTTAGAATTCCCCTATTAATGTGCAAACATTAATTGAATTAATAAACATTACTCAATTAATGTTGGATCCTCAACTCTCATGGTTGGGGATCATTGGATAAGAGGAAAATATTGAGATTCTTTGGAAGATCATCCTCAAATGAAGATCCTCTTCCAATGATGAATGAATCTATGATGAGGATGATGTACGAGCTTGGATGAGGATTGTGTTGTTGGAGTAACGAACATCGGCATATTTATCTTCTTCCTCATGCTAACTCCAATCAGTGAATGAGGTGTGGGGTATATTTTGAGATATGATAATTATCTTTTTGTAGATTCTTCATATTCTCGATTCTCTATGACGATGTCCAAACAAACAAGGCCATCAATCTGTGAAAATACAATGTTCTTTCCTATTTGTTCATCGCATGATCTTCGTACATTCTTCAATGAAAAATACTTTAGTGTGCTAAAAACAAAATGTTTTGTTGAGAACGATATATTAACACAGAGATATTGACCAAAAGATTGATAATATACAGTCATCATATTTTTCAGGCTTTGAACGAAGCTGATGTGACCCTTGGAAGAGGCGGGCGGGCGGCCACCAGCCTCCCATGGTTTGAGCAGGCAGCGAAGGAGGACAGTGGTCAGCACGCTGACCAACCACGTGGAATTGGGGAAGCATGTTTCCACACTATCGGTAGCAGAGGAGGTGCGGCTCATTGGCCGTGACAGAGAAGGGGATGGCAGGCGACAATCCAACTGACCACGTGGTGCTAGGGTGGTGCACGTCCACACCGTCGGTAGAGGATAGGAGTCGCAACTTCTTAGCCGAGGCGGTCCACATAAAGGGCGGTCGTCAACCGGCTGACTCTGGGAGGTCAGTGGCACCGTTGCACTGCTGGGAGGAGACCTAGATGGTCTTCCGGCTGGCTGGGTCACACTGAGTGGGGTCCCTCTGATGGGTCTCGCAAACCAGCTGGCATCACCACTTGGCGTCGTCAGGTTGGCCGAATCCGAATAGTCCAACGGACCATTTGGAATAATAGGCAGTGCCTCCCCTCCGATTCAACTAGGGCGGGCCCTGATACGGCGGATAGAACCTAGCCAGGTGGTCCGTATCGAGAAGGGAAGACCGCACCAAGACGAACGGGCTGCGCCAAGCGGGTTGGGCCACCCCCTTTGTGGGCCGTACTGGAATGCAACCCAGCGGTCCAGGCTAGCTGTGATGTTGCCCATCTGGACCCCAATACACCTTTTTGGCCATATCATGATAACTAGGCATCTGTTTGATAAATTGTCTACAGTACCATGATACTTGGATTGAGGTGAACATTTTGGTATACTCCACTTGTGTTTTGGATAATGCTAGAGTGTGGCCGGGTTGGATCAAACCTGAATCCAACAGTGCCCTCAGAACAGAAACACAAATTACTTGCATACCAGGCGTCCGATTGATGTACCGTCTATTGAATTGGGACCCTTATGATTTGGTGGTCCATTTTGATATTTTATTCATGGTAATTCATGGTATTTTATGTTTTTACTGATGTAATGAGGAGTATAACCTCTCAAAATTGTGCATGTTTAGTGCGGGAACTCTATGGTTGGCTTTACATGAAGAATCTCCAGATCCTAGGTAGGTCATATTCAGATCTTGTGTGGGTCAGCGCTCAACAGTCCTGTGTGGGTTAGTGCATACTGATCATGTGTGGGTCATCTCTAGATCCTGTGTGTGTCATTTTCAGATCCTGTGTGGGACATCTTTGATACTGTGTGGGTAATCATCAGAGCATCTAGACGAACTAAGATGATCTAACAATACAACTAATCATCTATACATCCCTACTTAGGTTATACCAGGTGTGAGCTGATTATTTGCCTTTTTGGTACACATAGGTGTGGTGATACCTTCGTCGTATTCTTATGTGTAGTGTTACCTTTGTGGTACTTGCCTTCGTGGTGTAATATGTGTGGAACTTCTATCTTCGTTGTGTTACCTATGTGGTACTTCTACCACTTTGGTGTTACCTATGTGGTATTCTACCCTCACGTGTGAGAGGAGTATATATATTGATAACTTAGGTATATGTATGGGCATATACCTATGCAGTGTTGATGACTATTATTTCGTGCTTTGAGATTGAGGTCTTGCTTTGCAGATTATAATTTGTAGATTCTGGTAGACCATCAGGATTCTTAGGGTCCCTATTGAGTATTGTCATAATCACCCCAACACGGGAGACACCCACACCTCGTTCTGTCTTTTGTAGACAACAAAAAACATTGATCGAGATAGAGGGTGCCAGGAATGGAGGCTGCTCATAGTTAGACAATTAGACGTGGCGTACCATAGAGACGACCGAACGAGAGTTGTTACTACCCTTCGGGTAGGATCCTTGACGGGTGTTCACAAGATCTGTTTCCATTTTTACTTGTTCTTTCAAGTTGAGATTATATTCTGGACCCTTTAATTATTGGACTTACCATGTTTACTATATAGATTACTTTTTGCTTGTGTCTTGTTCTGTTCTTGGTTTGTGTGAGTTTATAGGTTTAATGGAAATTCCTTTCTGGTTTTAGGTATATTCCTTTCCAGTGCTAGTCGCTAGCCCATGGCCTATGGACGGCGGGCTTGGGGTAGCCATTGCATGAGCCCTGGGGGATGGGTTGTGAAAAATTGATATTAGAGGAGTCGGTTCTACCGAATAACGTGGACTCTGGTCATTTAATAAAAAATAGTGTTATGTATTATGAGTGTGGTTTTTAGTTTTGGGAATCCAGTGTTGGTGCAGCAACTGACGTATCCATACACCAGGAACCCAACTTCTGATTGTTGAATCAGTTCCTAAAAACACTGATTCGGTGTGTGTTTTTGAAAAGTTTTATTTCTGACCACTTTGAGTTAGCTCACCATTTATAACATAATGACCATGGCGCACCTGTTTCAATTCATGATGCCTCCGTAGAGATATATAGTTAGGGGTCCGAGTATTGTACGTGATGACAGCACACCGAGCGACGAGGCTTCGTTACAGGGCCCCCTTTCTATAGTTGTACCATCAGTTGGTGTACCAGCATCACCACTACCCATTGGGGAGAAGATGTCACCAGCCCCAACAGTAGAGGGTGCATGCGACTTGAACACATTATACGAGTTTTGAAAACAAAAATGTCCATTGAGGTTCCTGGATGAGATAGATCCACTAAAAACTTAGGACTAGATGGAGGTCATGGTTAGTGTTTTTCAACTAGTAGGGACACTAGCTGATCTCATGGAGATCTTGCCTCCAATCTTATTTAGGTAATAATGGGATGACAGTGGAGATTTATGCTTCAGTTTCATGACGAGGTCACACTCATATGGGTGGACATCAAGATTCATTTTAGGGAAGAGTTCATCCTAGTGACCTACTGCTTTGTGCGTATATATGAGCTTCCCCACTTGCAATAGGGTAGCATGACTATGACTCAGTATTCTGTGAGGTTCACTGACCTTTAGTGCTACTCCACTAACATGGTGCATGACCCTTTCATCAGGGCTCGAACTATAGAGCCTGGGCTCATATGGGAGACTAGATCTATGATGATTTGTCTAAGCATCCTGATGCATGCGAGGGTGTCAGAGTGAGTACTATTAGTGGAGAGATTTGTTGCAGAGTAGTCACCGACAGGGAGACCCACCACCGGATATCATGTAGTGGAGTCATCTACAGCTGGTAGAAAACAAATGACACATAGGTCCAAGAGGACCTGACCTAGAGGTGGATGACTGTTGGATACATGGTTGGTTGGGAGAGGCACTCAAGACAGGTTAGGATAGGCGAGGAGAGGGAAGTGTTACTCGTGTGGCGGCCAGGGCCAAATGGCTCGAGACTATTCGACCCACCGTACAGTCAACCTGTAGACTGTCGAATGACTGCCTAGGCAGAGGTGAAGATTTGATCGAGGACGTCTGCTGGTAGGAGGCAGATGTGTAAGAGGAGCTATTCATGCAATAGGTTGTGGGTGGCGACACGAGGTACTACCGCCACCACCACCAGGTGGTACTCCCCAACCACAGGGAGTGGGTGGACATGGATGAGCCTAGCTCTACGTAGATAAGGCCTATGACCATGACACTCCGAAGATGATTCGAGGAACAATCTATGTCTACTCCACCTTAGTTACATTATGTATAGTCATAGGTTCCAATCAGTATTTTATTTTAAAAAACATAATTTAGAGATCAGAGATTTTGGTGGAGCTATTGGCTTGATCCATACTACTAGAGACTCATACAGGAGAGGATGCGATGATTACACACTCGTACCGATAGTGTGAGTTTACTCTATGGGGAAAGAGCTTCATCTAGGATATTCTATTAGTGGCATCAAGGCCTTACGACATCATATTGGGTATGGATGGTTATCTATAGTCCATGATCAGATCGAACGTATTTTGTGCAATGTGAAGTGTGTCCATGAGTATGGGACCCGATTTTCCTTTACCGGTGATAAGGGAAACTTTGCAGCACATGAGAGACATAACTGAAGGAGCATGTAGCCGATCACACATCATATGGTTAGACTTACCCTCGAGGTGGTTGATGTTGGGAATTAGAGCTATCCTATAGTGGTGGACCAGTACGCTGATGTTTCCCTAATGATGTTCCATGTCTACCTCCTCGTAAAGAGGTGGAAATTTATATCGACTTCTACCCTGGGATTATAATGATATCAACACCATGATATCGGATTGCTTCAACGGAGCTTCGATAACTTCGAGTAAAATGAAAGTAATTGTAGAGAAAGGGGTTCACTAGGCCTAGGGTTTCACTTTCGGAAGCCTAGATTTTGTTCTCCAAAAAGATAGATTTGAGTGTGAGACTCTGTGTGTGTAACACGCTGAGATTTTCTAGGAAATATTATTTTTAATTTCTTTGATGACTTGTGTTTAATTTTATACCAACTGTATCTTGCATTATACAAAACATTGTATTATCTATTAGTATAAACAACACTATTATTGGCTTGAGTTACATGCAAGACCAACATTCCTTGATAGCTTGCGTTGTACGCAATAACGAGTTTCACTAAACAATGATATGTCATTAAAATATTATATAAAGTAGCAGTTATGAATAGTAATACCCACTTTTTGTAATTATATAAATTTTATCTTTCAAAATGGACATCAATTTGGATTTGGGATATCAAAATTAGCTTAGGGTGAATTTTTTGTATTTTTCTTAAAACATTCAATTTTTTATGAATAGTGAAAACACTAACGTATTTGTTAAAACCGGCATTTTATTTAAATAATTATGTATTATATTTAAATTTATTTTAGGTCAAAATAGATATATAATACCTATATATGTTCAATGTAATTAATTGGAGTAATTTTATAATAATTTTAGATATATTAATGTTTTATCGAACTTTTTACCCTCTATTACCCACCTCCTATGAGAATTTGAAAATTTACATAAAACATAATTTTACCGCTTCTATTTGTTAAATTTCAAAAATCCAAGAGAGACAATTAATATCAAAAAGTAAAATGTGGTTCAATAAGATAAAAATAATTTTTGGTGAATAGTAATTTTTAACTTTTATTTACCAGGGTTAAAAATAAATATTGTAATTAAGGGAAAAATGATATTATTATTACACTAAAACATGTCCTAATTCAATTTAATATGTGTAATACGACCAAAAACAACCTTAGGAATAAAATATTACCCTTTATTTCCACTTGGATTAGATTAGGACATTTATTATTATTTTATTTAATGAAGAGTTAAAATAGTTGAAATCAATATTTAATAACTAAAACATTTTTAATATAGGCTTATACATAAGATAAATTTGACTATAAATAATAATTATAATGATAAAAACATTTCATACATATTTGTATTTTATTTATTTATTTTAGATATTATATAATTTAATTTATTTATGACTCAATGATGATACATTAATTACCTTATTAACAAAATATTAAAATAATTGATATTTTAAATATCCAAATAAATGCAATTTGATACTTTTTATGAATTAAAGTAATTTAATAAATTAACATAACATATTAGGTCTGGTTAGATGAATGTTTTTTGAAATAATAACGATGTTATGAATTTAAAAAAAAAACAAAATACCTACTAGTGTCAAAATTGACATAATAGAGTTTTTAAAACAAATATTATATTATTAATTGATATAATGGTCTTAAAAATCGATGGTTCAGCCAAAAGACTGATATATTAATATATATGACATTAATGAAACATTTAGGTTCGATTTCTAGTTTATAGTATTTTATTAACCATATAGTGTAAGAATACAATAAGATGCGGTAAAAGTTAAATTATTTAACTTAGAGTTAAATATAAATGATAAGGTTAAAATGGTATCCTAAAATTGTATAAAACATATCGGTTGAGATGATTTCAACAAATACCCACCCTAACCTTAAAATAAGACGCTTTGGATCCATTATAATCTGAATATTAATTTATTATAAAATAATATTTTATGTTTTTTCTAAGGTGCCCCTCACCCCTCCTATAAAATGGCACTCCCCATTCTCTCTAATTAACACCTCTAAAGCTATTTTTATCTGTTAACCCATACCCAAATACCCTCTTAATTGTCCTATCTTAATCCTAGAGGCCTTCCTTTAGTCATAAATCCATCTTAAAGATTTTGTTGATCAAATCAAAAGGAAGAACCCGAAGAAGAGGTAAATATCTCACCACCTATTTCAAGTTCTTTTATTCTTCCACTTCCTCCTTCATTATTGTTTTCATTATAAAATAATAACTCCAGTATATTATATATACTATGATGTTATTAAAGTAATTTTACAACCATATTAGTTATTTTATCCGTCCTATGAATGAAAAAGTCACCACACATGCGTATGTAAAGCTTACCATCTCCACGTCGTGGTGTAGTTTGTTATTCAATCATTTCATCATTTGTATGGGTATAAGAATGAGTATAAATGATATAAATAATAAATATAACATTATTATGATTCTTTATATATTATATACCATCCAATTATATATGATTTTAATATCAATAGAATGATATTGTCGCTCGTGCGTACGTACGGACTACCGTCTCCACGAACACGATAAGATTCATTTTCCATGATTAACCATTATTATATGATTATAAATTATCTATAATAAATAATCATGAAATATATTACATTATAATGATAATTGATTTATGTACATATATGTTTTATTTAAATAATTTCACTCAATTTAATAAGGAATCAAAAATAATGTTCATGCGTACGTACTGTCTACCGTCTCCATTAACGGTATATTTCATTCCATTTATCGATCTATCATATATATTTATTTTATTAATATATATTATATATAAATCATGTTTTAAATTATGTAATTATGTAAATTTGGATATATGTAATAATATCAAGAACAAAAATACGAAACATGTACGATAAATGAAACCATTTTACCAAAAACGCTGCTTTAACATGGAATTGACAAATGAACGGGTAAAATATTGTTTTAAGTCAGTAATATATGATAACATAAATATTATTATGGTTCTGTTACAAGTTAATAATATGTTTAAACATAGTATACAGGATTATAGGACACTTATGGAAGAAATTGGACATAATTTATGGGATAATTTTGAAATCTCATTTTTATATAAGATTGTAATTACGTAAGTATTTACTGGGGTTATATTTTTCATCCATGTCCATAAAAATGTTTTTCATAATGTGTTTAACAATCTCCCATGTATTTTAAATGTAATTTAACCCATATTTTACTTTTACATTGTGTTATGTAAAAAATCTTTCTTTTGTTTACCATACAAGGAACTTTTTGACTTGTCCGGAAAATGTACGAGGAGAATGTTTTTTAAAATTATAAAGCATGAACAGATTTATTACGGTTTCATAACACCTAATTTTAATGAATATTCCTATAAAATATTTCATGATTATTTTCAACAAAATCCTTTTCTTTTAAAATTGCATGGCATTTTGTGAAAATAAAATCATTTTGAAGAAGAAAGGATATTTTCATCAAGAATTCATTTCATGTGTTTTGTCAAAACTATTTTCTATCTATGATGTAATTATTTAGTATGATTATGGTCTAATTATAATGTATCTATTATTTACATGGTTTTATTTTTCTTATGATGAAATTATATCCATTTGTTTTATATGGATTATGTTATGATGGGATGATGTTTATGAAACCCATTTTATTCTTTGGGTTATGATGAAAGATTTATGTTTATTTTTGTGGCACAAGTAAGAATGATTTCATTATGAGATATGTGGGACCTATATCTCCCTCCAATTCATTGTGTAAACATTTATACCTCATGAGATAGACATGGTTAGAATGAAAAGTGAATCCAATTCACTAATATATGGCTAGAACGACAAGTAAACCCGGTTCAGTAATGGGATTTGTCCACTATAATGATCTTGGCAGCAATGCCTTGGCTACTATGGAAATCATAACAAGTGATCAATGGTTGCCACAATTACATGTTTTAATTCCCATGAAATTTTATCATGGTTAATGTTCCTTTATGATATATCCCTTATGTACTGCCAAGATTAATGTCATTGCTCAAGATTTTGATGTTTTTTGTTCATGTTTTTATATTCACCACATTTACCCTTACTAGTTATTTAAGCTCTCCATTTTTTAATGTTTTATTTTCCCCAGGATATAAATAAAGGTTTTAGGTACGAAAACAAAATGGGATGATATTTATGGGAGAGGTTGAAGATCTTTCACCATGATTAGAAGATTATGTTCTGAGTTTCCAAAGTCACTAAACTAATACAGTATGTGGGCATCTGTTTTTGTTATGTATTAAGTATTCCTCAAAGGTAATGTAATGTATATGTCATGTTTGGGTCTCTATAGTTGGAATTAGATCAAATGAGGTAGTAATGAATCCAATCCTTGGCAACTCTCACGTGTGAGCATTGGACGAAGCATGGCTCTCTACCCAAGGGCTTCATGAGGAAATGGTTGCCACTGGGGACGATGGTGTGTCCCAGCCAGGGGGTGTAGCCGCCCATGGAGTGCTCTAATAGGTATCAATTCTAGTCTACTAGAAAATATTCTAGACCTCTATAGTTGGTATCAGAGAGAAGGTTTAATAAACCATTGGAAACTAGGATGCGAAAACTTTAGTGAAATCAATGTGGATATTTCTAAGGTATGTCTAGGGATGAATCTATGGTTAAGTATAAGTATAGGTTATATTCATATAATTACGGTAATGATATTAAAATTAAACCTAAGATGTTATATAGCGATGGTACTCCCCCTTAATTATGTTGTTTTCCTAGCATGATTTTTTATACTCACACTATTCTATTTGGGTTTTAGACGATGGGTGGAACCCAAACAAACAGTATTGATCAAGGTAATGGAAAATGTAATGATTTCCCTCCTGAACAAACCAATGTTATGGGAGATGGAGTACAAAATCTTATTACTATACTTACATAAGTTATGAATTACTATGGACTTCCAAATGAGCAGATAAGGGAATAATATTCTATTGATTCCTTCATGAGGCATTGTCCTCCTTCTTTTAGTGGGTATTTTGATCCACTTTTTGTTGAACAATGGATCAGTACCATTTGAAAGATATTTTCCATACTTCACTGTTCGGAAAATGAAAAATTCATTCTGTCTATTTACTATTTAGAAGTTGAAGCAGACCAATGGTGGACTCAAATTAAGAATACAAGGCCCCAAGATGAAATTGAATCCATGGAATGGGATGAGTTAAATAACTTATTTTTCAATAAGTACATCCCTCGTATTCTTCGAACAAAGAAGTAAAAGGATTTCCATGAGCATAAGAAAAATGGTTATGAATCTTTTGGTATATATGAGGCAAATTTTAAATGGTTTGCAAGGTATGAATCAGGCTTTATCATCCAACCTGAAATTAATATTGATCGGTTCTTCAGTGCCTTAAAACAAAGTATTCGAAGGGCATTAGCTATAAGAGAATTCAATAGCTATGATGAAATTGTGTGTTGTGCTATCAAGGTAGAACTGGATGATGGTGTTACATATCCATATCATGGTTTTGACTAAAAACAAAAGATATCGTTCAAGGAAAAATCTCATAACAATGGTGAAAAGAAGGTGAATGTTTCTATATGCTCAATGTATGGAAAGAATCATGGTGAAGATTTACTAAAAGGTACTAGTAAATGTTTCAAGTGTAGAAAAGAAGTTCATCATGCAGCTGAGTGCTGAAGTAATGGTAAAAAAGTTTCTAATGACGTGAATAGAGAAAATACTACAGAGAACACTCTAGAAACACTTCAATTCTTCAAGTGTAAGGAAATGGGGCATTATGATAATCAATTCCCTAATCCAAGGGTTAATGATGATTTACATGAGAAACCTCTTAAGGCAAAGGAAAAAGGGAAGTCACATGCGATCACTATTTTCGATGTAGATTATGACAATGATGTTGTGGGATGTATAAGTTTTTATGTAATGGGATTTCAAAATATTATCATGGAATCTCATTTATAGTATCGTGGAATTTTGGAATATCTATGTTTTGATTTTTAATAATTGTATGGTACCGGTAACCATGAAAAGTTATTGAAATATTTTTGGAAATCAGATGATATGCGCATAATGAATGGATAAGGAGAAAAGGAAATGTTTTATAGTATTAATGAGCTCATGATTAATATAAGGACAAAGATATATCATGGATTGAGTATATAGAAATTTTTGGATTTTGGTAAGTGGAAAGAGTTAAATTTTGACAGTATTCATGTTTTCACTATTGTTCAATGGGTATTCATTTTTCAAGAGAATACATGATTATGGTATTCAAATATTTGGAATGTGATGAACAAGATATATCTTATGATATATAGAAGATAAATAATGGTATTCACATTCTTGCTAGGTGACCTTTCTAGTAATCAGACAGAAGAATTTTTGATAAATCTAAAGGTTGGAATGGATTAATTTAGACATCATATAGTATTTCATAAGGATATGAATTTTTTATTTTATTTTGGAAATTTTATAATATTATAGTATTAGAAAAAGGACAACCCATAGGATGGGAGACAACTCGTCACGTCGGACAAGGATGAGTGAATCGAACCCACAAATGAAGTGAGACATGCCTTTATCGCCTCCCACTGGCCTAAAAGAAGTCCCTGGTTAGACTAAATTAGTTCAAATTTATTACGTGGTGTGATATATGATGTATAAGTCAATTTTAGGAACCATATACAATTCATCTCACCATAGATGGACTTGTGTATATTTAATTTCTTTTGATAACCTATTGTTTGAAACAGATGGAATGACCTATCATTCAGTCGCATGATGTACTAACACTTCACGAATGACAAATTCAACTTCATTTATTTAATAGATGAAGTGGAAATTGTTCTAGGAATGACCAATGGTGAGATTGTACCAAAATTAATTGAGTATTTCAACTAATTCCCATTTTTTCAACTTTAGGGAAATGATCATGAAAACCAAAAATGATGTCCTAGATGGTACCTTAGATCATCATAAATTTATGCTTTTGTGATTGTCGGCTTTTCATAGGCATGTTCTCTACCACTATATATCAAAACATGATGGTTAGATTTCTCTTCAATATCCATATTTTCACCTATGTACTTCTATGTGGAAACCTAGTGATGAGTTAAAATGGGTAACCGTTACGTTTCATACATTAGTTTTTAAAATTAATTTTTAGTGTTCCTTTTTATGATGTGGGATTTCATGAATGAAACTTTCAAGTAGTAAACCATTTATAACCCCCGACAAATTTCAAGGGAGATTTTTATTTTAAGGGGGTAGAATTTAACACCCCGAGATTTTATGGGAAATATTATTTTTAATTTTATTGATGACTTCTGTTGTACGCTACACCATGATAATATTGCATTATACACAACACCGTATTAGATTGTAGTATACGCAAAACTATTCTTGGGTTGCGTTACATGCAAGCGCAACCTTCCTCGATAGCTTGTGTTGTATGAAATACAAAGTATCACTAAATAACGATATTTTATTAAAATATTATATTAAATATCATTGATGAATAGTAATACCCACTTTTTGAAATTTTATAAATTTTATCATTCAAAATAGACTTCATTTTTGGATTCAGAATATCGAAATTAGCTTAGGGTGAATTTTTGGTATTTTCCTGAAAACATTCAATTTTTGATGAATAATGAAAACACTGAGTTAATGGATAAAACCGATTTTTTTTAAATAATAATTCATTTTATTTAAATTTAATTTCTATCATAATATATACATAATACCTATATAAGTTCAATATAATTCATTGGACTCATTTTATCATAATTTTAGATACGTAAAATTTTTATTGAACTTTTTATCGTCTTTTACCCACCTCCTAGGAGAATTTTCAAATTTACATAAAACTTAATTTTGTCGCTTCTGTGAGTTGAATTTTAAAAATCTGAGAGGCATAGTTAATATCAAGGAGTAAAATATTGTTCAATAAGATAAAAATATTTTTTGGTGAATAGTAACTTTTAACTTTTATTTACCACGGTTAAAAGTAAATACAGTAATTAAGGGTAAAACTGATATTATTATTACCCTAACACATGTCCTAATTCAATTGGATAAGTGTAATTCGACCAAAAACAACCTTAGGAATAATATATTACCCTTTAGTTCCACATGGATTAGATTAGGACATTTATTATTATTTTATTTAAAGAAGAGTTAAAATAGTTAAAATCAATGTTTAATAACTAAAACATTTTTAATAAAGGGTTAAACATAAGATAAATTTGACTATAAATATTTACTAGAAATATAAAAATATTTCCTAAATAATGGTATTTTATTTATTTGTTTTAGATATTAAATAATTTAATTTATTTATGACACCATGATGATGCAGTAATTACCTTATTAATGAAATATTAAAATAATTGATATTATAAATACCCAAATAAATGTAATTTGAAACTTTTTAGGAATTAAAATACTTTTCTATGATACTATAACATTTTAGGGTTGGTTAGATGAATTTTTTTCGAAATAATAATGCCCATATAAATTTAGAAAAAACAAAATACGAAATAGTGTCAAAATTGACATAAAAGAGTTTTTAAAACAAATATTACATTATTAATTGATATAATGGTACTAAATTTATACAGTTCTATAAAAAGACTTATATAATAATATATATGAAATTAATGAACCAATTAGGGTTTTATTGGAAGTTTATAGTGAGTTTATTAACCATATAGTGTAAGAATACCAGAAGACACAGTAAAAAATAAATTATTTAACATAGAGTTAAATCTAAATGATAAGATTAAAATGGTAACCTAAACTTGTCTAAAACTGATTGGATGAGAGCATCTCAACCCCTCCCCACCCTATCCTATAAATAAGATAATTTTGAGCCATTATAATAAGAATATAAATTTATTATAAAATAATATTTTATGTTTTTTCTTAAGGTGAACCTCAGCCATCTTATAAAAGGGCACTCCCCCTTCACTCAAATTTACACCTCCAAAGCTATTTGGATCGGCCAACCCCTGCCCAAATCACATATCAACTATATTCCCTTCATCCTAGAGGCCATCCTTTAGTCATAAATCCATCCTAAGGATCCCTTTTGATCAAATCAAAAGGAAGAACCTGAAGAAGAGGTAAATATCTCACCACCTATTTTAAGATCCTTTATTCTTCCACTTCCTCCTTCATTGTGTTTTCCATTATAAAATAATACCTACAGTATCTTCTATATACTGTGATGTTTTTATAAAAATTTCACAACCATATTTGTTATTTTATCAATCCTATGAATGACAAAGTCACCACACGTGTGTACGTATGGATTACCGTCTCCACGTCATGGTGTAGTATGTTATTCAAAAATTTAATCATTTGGATGGGTATAATAATGAGTATAAATGATAAAAATCATAAATATAAACTTATTATGATTATTTATATATGATAAAACATCCAATTATATATTCTTTTAATATCAAAAGAATTATATTGTCGCTCGTGCGTACGTATGGACTACCATCTCCACGAATGAAATAAGATTCATTTTCCGTTATTAACCATTCAAGTATGATAATAAAGTATATATAATAAATAATCATGGAAATTATTAAATAATAATTATACTGGATTTATTTACATATATTTTTCATTTACTTAATACCATTCATTTCAACAAAAAAATGAAAACAGCGTTCATGCGTACATACAGCCTACCATCTCCATAAACGGTGTATTTCATTCCATTTATTGATCTGGAATATATATTTATATGATGAATATATATTATATTTAAATCATGTTATACAATATGTAATAATTTAAATCCAGATATAAGTAATAATATCATGAACAATACGTCGAAACATGTACGATAAATGAAACAATTTTTACCCAAATCGTGGCTTTAACATGGAATTGACAAATAAACGGGTAATATGAAGTTGTAAGTCAATAATATATGATATCATAGATATTATTATGGTTATGTTACAAGTTAATAATAAGTTTAAACAAACTATACATGAGTATCGGACACATATGGAAGAAATTGGACATATGGTAAGGGATAATTTTGCATTCTCATTTTTTTCTGAGATTGCTTATACGTATATATTTACTAGGGTTTTATTTTTCATCCATGTCCATAAAAATGATTTCTATAAATTGTTTAATAATATTCCATGTATTTTTAATGTCATGTTTAACCCTATTTGGCTTCACATTGTGTTATGGAAGGAATCTTTCTTTTTTTTACAAAACGAGGAATTTTCTGACTTTTCCTGCAAAAGTATGAGAGGAATGTTTTTTAACTTATTTGGCATGAAATGAATTTTTACGGTTTCATAACGCATAATTTTCAGGAAGCTTCCTCTACTAGTTTTCATAATTATTTTCAACAAAAAAAAATTATTTTAAAATTACATTGCATTTTTTTAATATAAAATTATTTTGAAAAAGAAAGGATATTTTCCTCAAGAATTTATTTCATGTTTTGTCGAAACTATTTTCCATCTAAGAAGACATTTCATAGTATGATTATGTTTCAAGTATAATGTCACTATTATTTAAATGGTTTGATTTTTATTGTGATGAAATGATATCCATTTGTTTTATATGGATTATGTTATGATGGTATTATGTTTATGATGCCCATTTTATTATTTGGGTTCTAATTAATGATTTAGGTTTATTTTGTGGCACAAGTAATAATGATTTCATTATGTGATGTGTGGGACCTATATCTCCCTCCAATTCGTTGGGTAAAGATTTATATCTCATGTGATAGACATGTATAGAACAGCATGTGAATTCGGTTTAGTAATACAGGGCTCGAACAACCAGTAAACCCGGTTCAGTAATGGACATTGTCCACTATGATGGTCTTGGAAGGAATGCCTTGGATAATATAGAAATCATAACATGTGCTTAATGGTTTCCACAATTACATGTTTTAATCCCCATGCTATTTTATCATGGTTAATGTTCCTTTATGTTCTATTCTGTATGTACATCTAAGATTTATGTCATTGCTCAAGATTTTGATGTTTTATGTTCATGTTTTTATGTTCATGTTTTTACGTTCAAATGTAAATTTATTGCATTTATGTTCTCCATATTTACCTTTACTGAGCATTTAAGCTCAACTTTTTCTTTTCTTCTTTTCCCCAAGATATAAATAATGGTTCTAGGTAAGAAAACAAAAGGGGAAGATATTAATGAGAGATATTTAAGATCTTTCACCATGATTAGAAGATTATGTTCTAAGATTACAAAGACACTAAACTAATATGGTCATTGGGTGTTTGTTTTTGTTATGTATTATGTATTCCATAAAATTAATGTAATGTCTATGTCAAGTTTGTGTTGCTACAGTGTGGATTATAGGCGCTTGGACCAGGTGACCATGAAGAACAAGTACCCACTCTCAAGGATTGATGATCTCTTTGATCACATGATGGGAGCACGGTGGTTTTAAAAGATAGACCTCAGTGCAAGCTATCCGCCGCTCTGGGAACTAGACCAGGATGAGTAGAAGATGACCATCAGATGTCAGTATGGCCACTTTGAGTTCTTGGTTACGCCATTCTTTGTGACCAATGCACCATCAGTGTTCATGGGACTCATGAAAATGATCTTCCAGCCATACCTCGATCGCTTTGCGGTAGTATTCAATGACGACGTTCTGATATAATCAACTAGGTAGGAGGAGAATTCCTATCATCTACAGATAGTTCTGGACCCCCTTCAAGAACACCAGCTTTATGGTAAGATCTCTATGTTCTAGTTTTGGATCTAAGAGCTCCATTTTCTCAGAAACTATATCTTAATGGTTTTACTTCTGATGGATCCCGCAATGATTGTGGATGTACATGATTTGAAGTCACCCAAGAGTGTGGCGGAGGAGCGAAGTTTCCTTGGTTTTCTGGATACTATCTGATGTTTGTACCTGAAATTTCTAGAGTTTTGGAACCCTTAACTATATTGAAAAATAAGGGGAAATCCTTTGTGTGGTCGTAGAGATACGAACATAGTTTCTAGGAGATGAGGCAGAGAATTATTAGTGTTGCCATATTAAGGAGACCAAAGGAGGGTGTTGGATACGTATTCTACTGCGACACATCAAAAACTAGGCTCGGATGTGTCCTGTTGTTGGAACGAGTAGTGATAGGATATGGTTCTCGATAGTAGAGATCACATGAATATATTTATACTACCCTTGACATGGATTTAGTAGTTTTGGTCTTTTCCTTGAAGATGTAGTGACATTACTTTATTTGAAAACGTTTTACAGTCAACTCTGATCCCAAGAGTCTCGGGTATATATTCTCTCAGAAGGACATAACCCTGAGACAATGGTGTGGGCTTGAGTTCCTCTAGGACTATGACTTCGAGATTGTAAATACACCTAGAAAGAAGAACCTAGTACAAGATACACTCAGCAGGAGATATGGTATATAGTTGTTGAGTGAGGCGAAAGAGAAGCTAGCTGCTTTGTGGATATCCTATGAGGATCAATATGAAGAAAAATATCATTAGTCTCTAATAGTCACTCTCCTACTCCTTCTTAGATTCACGGAGGTGTATCTTGGAGACACTGACTGCGAGGCTCAATGTGATCAAATATCCACAAGACAGGAAGCTAATGGAATTTTTTAAGGTGGGGAGCATGTCATCCTATTCAGAGGGCGTACTATGATATTGGTGGTGCTCTGAGTTAAAGTGTTGAGGTTGTTCTACACGTCCCCTCTAGCGGTACATCCAATAGTGGAAGAGATGTACCTGGACATTCGACATCAGCACTTGTGGCAGGGATTGAAGAAATCAGTGCCCGAGTTTGTCTCTTGGTGCCTCACTTGTCAACAAGTGAAGGCAGAGTGTCATGTTTCAATAGGCATAGTTCATCCACTATAGGTTCCAGAGTGTAAGTGGGATGGAATTTCGATAGACTTTTTGATAATACATCCACACACTTATGTGGTCATATTCTATCAAGGTGATCATTGACCGACTCAACAAATAGACCCAATTACTACGTATCAGAGAGCATGGACCAGTAGAGGGATTGGGACACCACTATGTGCAATAGACTGTGTGGATTCATGGGGTTCAATCTATTATTGTCTCTGATCATGATGCATGTATTACATACTGGCTATGGAAGGTATTGTAGGGGGAGTTTGGGACACAACTTCGGTTGCGAAACGCCTTCCATCCTCAGACGGATGGTTAGATAGAGCGGACCATTCATACCCTTGAGGACATGTTGCAGGATTCTGACATTGATTCTGGCCGCAAATGGGAGGATTACATTCCATTGGTGGAGTTCATGTACCACAACAGCTATCACTCCACCATCAGTATATCACCATTTGAGGCTTTGTACGGTTGGCCTTACAGATCATATATGTGCTGGACTGACCCCGGGGAGTCACCATTCATTGGACCAGGGATGGTATGGGATTCCACAGAGAAGGTGCATGTCATCCAAGAGAAGCTGAAGACTATAAAGAGAAGGAAAAAGTCATATGCTAAATGGAGATAGAGACCTCTCGAGTTTGAGGAAGGTGACCATGACTTTCTATGGGTCTCACCTCGAATAAGTTTATAGAGATTTTTTCGGGGTGGAAAGTTATCTCTGTGGTTCATCGGACCCTTTCAGGTCCTCAACATAGTTGGTGAGGTTTCATACCGCTTAGATATTCCCCCTCAGTTGAACCAGGTGCACGATGTTTTCCATGTATCCCAGCTAAGGGGATACGTACTTGACACTTCACATATCATTGATTGGGGTGAACTGGACATCGATGATGGCACAATGTTTTCATAGGATCTAGTGGAGATTGAGGATCGACAAGAGAATGTCCTTCATCGGTGGTGGATATCTCTGGTGTGTGTATGATGGAGGCACCGGAACCTCTAGGAGAGCACATTAGAGGGGGATGCTCAGATTTGTGCTCAATACCCTCACTTTTCTCCCCAGTTTTTGTTGTGGTTTTCAGGGATAAAAATCCCTAAGGTGGGAAGAATGTAATGACATGGATTTTCCCATGTATGTTTTTAAATATATAGAAATATTACGAGTCCTTGATAATTGATGGAGCATGATTCTGAGTCCCGGTGTGCAAAGAACGAATTTTTGATCTTTTTCAGGTACATTCAGTGAACACATGAGTGGAATTTTGTAACATTTTAACCAGTGCTCGAAATTAAAATATGAGACATCGTTGAACTTGCAGCACTGATATTCACCTAAAGACACCTTCACCTCGACTGCAGTAGGTTGAGGGTGGAAGATAATTTTCAGATTTTCATGGGAGAAGAAAAATAAAATAAATAAAATTTTTTTTTAAAACCTCCATTTTGAATCTAAGTGGTGGGGACCATCCTAACTCATCATTAATGTGAGGAAACCCACCAAATTACCAAGATTAATGTGCCAACATTATTGGAATTAATAAACTTAACCCAATTAATGTTGAATCCTCACCTCTCAGGGTGGTGTATTATTGGAAAATATTATAATTGGTAGAGCCTTTGGAAGATCATCCTCCAATGAAGAACCTCCTCCAACGAAGAATGAACCTCCAACAAGGATGACGCACGAGCTCAGATAGGGATCATTTTTTGGGAGTGACGATCATCAGAATCTTCATCTTCATCCTCATGCCAACCCTTATGAGCAATCGATGTAGGGGTTTTGTTTTGAGATATGATAATTATCTTTTTTTTTATTCATCATAATCTCAATTCTCAACGGCGATGGTCAAACAGACATGGCCATCGATCTTCCAAAATACCATGATCTTTTCTATTTGTTATCTGCCCGTTCATTGTGTGTTCTTCAATTCCAAATAATTAAGGGTGCTAAAAACACGGTGTTTTTTTAGAGTGACTTATTGACGTTGAGATATAGACACGAGGATCATGAATATGCAGTCGTAATAATTTTCGATCATAGAAAGAAGCTGTTGTGACCCATAGAAGATGAGGCCAATCATAAACTGGATGGTCGCGGTTCAAGCAGGAATCCGAGGAAGATGCTGGTCTCCATGCTGGTCGGCCCTGTGGAATTGGGGTGGCATGCATCTGCGCCACCAGGATCTGAGGAGACGGTGGACTGTCAGCCATGGTGGAGAAGTGGATGACATCCAACACAACTACCGACTACGTTGAGGCATTGTGGCATGTGTCCCTGCCACCGGTAGAGGAGTGGAGCCATGGATAGTTATCCATGATGGTGCACCCTGAGGGTGGCTAGAACCCGACCAGTCATAGGAGGATAGTGGCACTGTCACACCACTGGGAGGAGAGTTGTCCGGTCGTCCGGTCGGCTACGTCACGCAGAGCGAGACCCCTCCGGCCAGACCTGAAAGCTAGTAGGCGGCGCCACATAGTGACATCGATTTGGCCAATGATGAATAGTCCAATGAAAGATTTGGAATAAAGGGGGGAACCTCCCTCCCTCCCCCCTCGGGTGTGGCAGAGGCGGGCCCCGCCATGGAGGACGACACCCAGTTGGGTGGACCGCACCCTGTCGAGTGGGTCGAGTCGCCCCCTTTGTGTGCCACACCAAACCGCACCCCTAAGGTCCAAGCCCGCCATAGCTCATCCCATCTATGCCAGACCTGGACCGGGTCAGGTCAACTTGAAATGGGTTGGGTCAGCCCCAGAAGGGTCGGTCCAACTGGGTTGGATCAGACCCGGACCCATCTAGACCGAGATACTCCTTTTTGGCCGTATCTTTGAGAATAGGGCGTCTGTTTGAACAACCGTCTATAGCACCAGGATCCTTGGATCAAGAAGGGCCTTTTTGTATGCTCCACATGAGTTTTGGATAAAGATGGATTATGTCCCGGTTGGATTGAACATGATTCCAACAGGGCTCTCCAAATGGAAACACTAATAACATATAGAACGGGCGTCTGATTGACGCGCCATCTATTGTGTTGGGACTCTTATGACGTGTAGACCCTAGAGATAATTCTTTGTGGGACATCATGGTAGTTGATGTATTTACTGATTGCTTGAGGATCTGATCCTCCTCGAATCGAGCATGCTTATTGTGGGATCCCTATTGGTATTTGTACGTAATGAATATCCAGATCCTATGTGGGATATCATCAGATTCATTGTGGGTCAACGCTCATCTATCATTTTTGGGTTAGCACATACCAATCCAATGTGATTCATCTACAGATCTTGTGTGGGTCATTTTCAAATTATGTGTGGGTCATATTTGATCATGTGTGGGTCAACAACAGAGCTTCTCGACGAAGTATCCTTATCTAGGAATAGAACTAATCACCTATACTTCCGTATATAAGTTATACCTGGTGTGAGACGAGTCCTTACCATTATGGTACACATCTGTGTGGTGATACGTTCATGGTATTCTTCTGTGCATAATTACATTGGTGGTACATATCTTCATGGTGTTACCTTGTGGTACTTATATCTTTGTGGTGTTACCTGTGTGTACTTCTACCTTTTTGGGGTTACATTTGTGATATTCTTCTCTCAAGTGTGAGATGACTATATATATTGATAACTTAGGTATATGTATGGGAATATACCTAAGTAGTGTTGCTGACTATTGCTTTGTGCTTTGAGATTGAGGACTTTCTTTGTGGTATATCCTTTGTGGATTCGGGGAGACCTTCGGGGGTCCATGGGTCCCTACAGTGTATTCTTATACTCACCCCTACATGGGCTATACCCTCACCTTTCCGTGTCTGGTGTTATGATGGAAATAATTGATCGAGTCTGAGGGTGTTAGGATTGGAGGCTACTTAGTGGTGGAATGTTAGACGAGACATACCACATAGATGACCATACCAGAGTTGTAGCTACCCATCAGGTGAGATCCTAGGCAGTTGTTCACAAGAGTTGTTTCCAATTTTACTCATATATTCTAGTTGGCTTGTATTCAAGACACTTTACTTACTATACACACCAAGTTTAACATATAGTTTAGTTTTTGGTTGTGTCTTGATGTGTGCTTGGTTTTTGTGAATTTACATGATTAAAGTCAATGCCTTCCTGGTTTTGAGGATATGCCTTTCCGATGCAAGTCACCATCCCCTGGTATATGGAAGGCGGGCGAGGGGTAGTCCCAGCACGGACCCCAGGGGATGGGTCATGATATAATGGGGGTCCTTTATCCATGCTAAAACCAATGCTGAAAAAGGACAACCTTTATTTTTTATTTAAATAGTGATAATAATGGAGTCCCTTTATAAATGTAAAAAATAGTGATGATAAAGTCCTACCTAGCATAAATGTGATGTTAATACATTAGAATGCCCAATAAAACCTCTAATTCCATACAATAATTTATATATTTAATTAAAATCAAGATTAAAAAAACTTCCACCCATGGTAAATAAAACAACGTCTATTTACATTTCATAAAATTTATTATATAATTAAATTTACAATTATCCTACATTCATTTTAAATATTTAATATTTAATATTTTGATGCCCATGACCCCGTCTCAAAATTGTCATCTATCGGTATCAGTTTCCAAAAAAATCATATCTATACAAGAATATTATTTCACCTATATTAGAAAATAAATTATGTTATTAATATTACAAATAAATTAAATAAACATTAATATGACTGAATACATTAATAAAATTTACAAATTTAATAAAAGGAGACATTTGGGGTTACACCACTCCTATTGTGCATTGTATTGAGTTGTGATTTATTCCTACACATCACCAAGGAGATATGGATCATTTTACATAAATATCCAAATAATCTGAATGGTTTTTCATAATTTTGAATATTTCACATGTTCTTTTACTAAAATAAATGTTAATTTTAAAAAATGGGACATTTTGGGTTATTGTGGTCACACCATGCATTGTATTTTTATGAGGATGATTTTAACATATCAAAAAATTTTGAATGATCATTATCCTAATATATATAACTAACATTAATGAATTTTCATGGTTTTCAGTATGCGAGTTTTATTTTTTTACTAATATAACATATCAAACTGGAAACACGTATTATGAGTTATACCGGTCACATCATAGGATGAATTGATCTGAGAATACTTCATTCATAGCAAGAATTACATCTGAATTGATATAATGAATTATCATAATAATCGTAGGGTGTTTTCCTGGTTTTCAGTGAGTGATATATTTGGATCTAATATGTCAATATTAAACTAATAACATAAACTTTTAGTAATACCAATCACACCATTCATCTGATTGAGGTGTGGTTTATTCCTATACATCAAAAATTACTCATGGATAATGGTCCTAAATTATCAATTTAATTTTAATGTGTTTATGAAGTTTTTTTTGTATTCCATTTGTTCTTTTTAACTAAAAAAATCAATTCTAAATAAAAATACACATTTAGAGACAAACCAGTCACACAGTCTGTCATATTGAGGAGAGGTTGACTTATACATTTTGAAAATGACTCATGGATGATTCTCCTAAAATATAAAAACAATACAATTGTGTTTTCTTTATTTTTAGTATGTAACTTGTTCTTTTTACATAAATTAATGTCAATTTTAAATCAGGGGACACACATGGAGTCATACCAATCACACCATGTGTTATACTGATGTGAGGGTAATTCCTACACATAAACAATAACATATATATTGTTATTCATAATTATCATAACAATCCTAATGTGTTTGATTAGTTTTCAGTATACCTATTATGTATTTTTTTCTTGAATATAATTTCAAACTGGAAACATAAAATTTTGATTAATATTGGTCACATCGTGCATTGGTTTGATATGAGTCTACTTCATACATTTAAAATCTGAAATAAGAATCACTGTCATAAATTATCAAGTTAATCAGTGTGTTATTTCCTAGTTTTAAATGAGTGACATATTTTTTATCTTAAATATCAATATGAAATTGATAACCGACATTTGTAATCATACAGGTCAAATTGAGCGTCAGATTGAGGGGTTATTGATTCCTACATGTCATAAATAACCCATTAATCATTTTATTATAGTATAAAATCAATCGTAATTTGTTTTCTAAGTTTTCATTATTTCACAATTTCTTTTTACTCAAATTAATGTCATTTAAAAAAATATACACATAAATTCATATCAGCCACACCATGTGTAGTATTAAGGTACGGTTGACAACTAAATTATAAAAATGACCCATGTATTGTTTTAAAAAAAATTAAAAACTATATGAATTTGTTTTATTAGTTTTCAATATATCACTTATTCAATTTTACTTAAATTAATGTCAATTTTAAATAAAAATACACACTTGGAGTCATACAAATCACACCGTGCAACATATTCATGTGTGACTAAGTCCTACATGCCAAAATTTGAAATATAGATATTTTTAATCATGTATCATAACAATATTATTGTTTTTTACCAATGAGTACTATTCCAGTTGTGTTTTTTATAAAATAACATTTCAAAATGGAAACACTCATTTTGAGTCATACCGATCGAATATTTTTTATGGTTGATATGACACTACTTCATACACATCAAGAAATGGATTATGATTCAATTTCATAAATAATCAAGACAATCGAAGCATGTTTCCATGGTTTTATTGAGTGACAATTTCAAAACTAAATTTCTATTTTATAATGACAATGGACACTTTTAGTGATACCAGTCACACCATGCATCGAATTAAGGAATGATTGATTCATACATGTAAAAATGACTAATGGATTTTTTTAAAAAATGTATAAAGAAAATCTGAATGTGTTTTCTCTATTTTCAGTATGTAACCTCTTCTTTTTTCTAAATTTAATTTCATCATAATATAAAAATACACACTTAATTTCATATCGGCCACACTCTACATCAGAATGAGGCTTAGTATATTCATAACCATAAAAAATGTCTTATTAATCATTTTACTAAATTATCAAAAACAATCATAATGAAGTTTCTCAGTTTTTACAATTTCACTTTTTATTCTTACTAAATGTAATATCAATTTTAAATAAAATGAGAGACATTGAGTGATATAAGTCACTTGTTCTTCTTACTGGGTTTTGACTATGTTAGTTTCTCTGATACCAACAATATTGAACCAAAAATTTCTTATATAGATTTCAAATCATAATTGATTAATATTCATTTCATAACATTATGATCCATGCCATAATAGTTATGGTACAATGCATTTGGAAACCTGGAAACATAATGAACTATTTCATAAGATTCTAACATTAAGTTATTTTTACTAGAAACCATAGCATTCATATCATTTAAAAAAAATTTAATAATCAATTTATATGATACATAATAATGGGTAATAATATATGCTCAATAAGTGTAAAAAGGGGGAATTTAATTGATTATATAAGGATAACATGAGCATAAATCTGTTTAAAGGTGATATTATCCTTAGAAATTCATACCTTACATATCATAGATCATAATCATGAGAGATGGATAAAATAATGGGTTTTCAAAGACATGAATCATAATTTACCAATGAATATTATAATATAAAATTGTTCACTTTGAGATATACATAGAACACTCTGTATCAGATTGAGGTGAAAGTGATTGAGTTGTGGCTAATTATACCCTGTTTAGGAGAATGTTCATGACTAATTTTTTATGAAGTCAAAATTTTCATTCAACTAATGAGAAATCCATTTTTAGAGTCATCCTTAATATTCAGTTCACATTTCAAGCAATATGGATTTTTCTCTTCCCCTGAAAAGTAGCATGTTTTCAATTTTCATGGCTTATTGTTGATAGTTGAAAAGAAAATATGGCATCCCGAAAGATCTGTACAAAAACTAAATATGTTTAAGACAAAAATTTTAAGGTAATTAACATAAAAATAATATATTATGTTAGGAAAAAATTAATTATTTACAAAATAAGTTTGAGTTCACCCTTATACATTCATGGCCCATTTCTTTGTCGCTATCTTAGTTACAACCTCAATATCCAATCTCTCACAAGCATGGACATATTTGAAAAAGCTTCCCAACTATAATAAAAGGATGTAACCTATATAAGAAAAGAATTAATCTGTGCATAATATGAAAAAGAATTAAATTTAACATAAATATAAAAAATACACTAATTCTATGGAACCACAATTTCGTGATATTTGTGTACATTCTCCCATCTAGTATGCTTCCCATTATATTCTGAAAACATCTATATCATCTTTTGAATATGATCCCAATCTTCAATCATATTAGTAATAAAAATATTTAAATTAAAAATTGATTAATAATTTTTTAAAATGAAATTGTGATTGTCTTCGAAAATACCTCTTCACAGATTCTAGTTTGATCATGGAATATGATATCTCTCATATATTAAAAAACATAATAACAATAATATTTTCCATTGTATTTTATCTGATAGTACAAAAACATTGAGTTGCATAATTATTTTTTTCATTATTTTTTTGGATAGTGAAATCTTATTATATATAAACGGATGCTTGTCGAGTTGAAGAACTTGTCTTGGTCCACATGTTTATCCCTTGTCCACATTCATTTTTTTAAAGATATTGATGCACCAAACTATAATAAAATTATCCTAATTAAAAGAAAATATAAATTATATAACATTATATTTAGTTATAGAATGTTTGATATACTGTATTTATAATTTAAAAACCCCATCCTTTTTGGACAGTTTCATGGATAGCCATGCATTAAATCCATGAAATAAATCATTGGAGTCTCCAAATTGAAAACAATGAGCATCCAATGTTTCCAAAAAATATGAAAAGAAATATGTAATGAAATAAATGAAAATTTATTTTATATGATTAAATTATAATATTTTTCCACTACATCGGTTGTATTAAATATTGTGTGTCATTCAAATGATTACTTTCAATCTAGTTGACCAAAGATTCAACCATTTCATCTTTTATTTAGATTATATATTTATTTTTTCTACATAGGTGATGTGAGGACTAACAAATCCAAATTTTTCCATGGAAAAATATTTTCAATTTTTTTGATATAAACAACTGCAAAAATATGAATTGTATTATGTCATAATTAACATTGTATAACAGCTTTGGAAAATGAAATCATGAAAACATACCTCATTCAGTCAATTATAACTAAGGAACCTATCCAATAATTTTATAGTATTTCATTTACATTACCTACATCAATATTGTATTCAACTACACTCCATACATATTATCTTCAAAATCAACTATATGACAACCACAATCATTTATATTTACATTAAAATGAAGCATCAATGCAAGTAAATGTGGATTTATAACATGCAAGGTAATAATTCATTTAGTTTTGAATTTTTGATCATTTGGATTATCAATTAGATGGTTTTTATTCTGTATTAATCTCACCCCTTCACTTTTCCCATATGTAATAATATTCATCAGTTTAAACCATTTTTCATAAATTGTTAAAGACATATATTGAAATCTTTTTTAATGAATACCTCTTTGATGAAATGTATTTTTAATATATTTTAGGACCATATGAAAAATGATTTAATAACTTTTCAATCGTATGAATATCTTCCTGGTCAATTGGAATAGTTAGTTTGGAACTCTTCTCATGGACAACACTAATTGACACTCTCACATGACCAATAAGATGTGTCCTGCTGTGTAGCATGTTATTTTCGAAATTGAACAACATAGCCCTCGTTACATGGCGACTGGTGGGGGTTGATATATATAAATCCTATTCATTGTCACCATATTGAATATCAGTACTGGAAAGGTATCAGTGTTTGTTTATTTCATATTTCATAGAAGAAATTATTAGAACATTGATTACCACTTTTATGTGAGGGGAATAACTCACCTCAAATATTGTTGGGGTGGGGAGGGATATCCAGGTGATGGATATACATGATTTGTTTCTTCAAATCTTATAGCCCATAAAAGTTACTAGAAGCACTCCCTACCATTAAAATTTTTCTTCAATGGAAGCTAGTGTTTCTATCATCCATTATATGTATTCACCTTGATCCTCCACTTTTGTTTTCTCCAAATAAGTTCAGGGTGTCACCCCAATAACCAATCATATGATTCATCCATTCTGATTTGGCTACATAAAGGCCACAGATAGTATGTGGTCAATTGGTATATGTGTTTCTGATTCCTATCACTATTTTAGATAGAAAATATTAAAAAATATATGATAATTGTTATTTAATAGTGATTTAATGATAAAAAATGTTTTATTATGTCATACTTACATGTTGTTCCATCATTTTTTGTTTGTTTTCATCTATTAGTATCCCATCAATATTTACACATTCCTTCTCCCATAGCACATCACATGGGATTGAGGTGGTTTTGGATTTGGGATCATCAATATGAATATAAACAGAGGAACATAATTATTTTACTTTTTTATGTCACAGAAAATTATTATGGTACATTTAAAATACATATATATTTTTTGATGTGAATCATATCTCATCCATTATTTTCAGTATGGGTACACTGGTGTCGTTCCTTGTTCCTTAATTTAGAACACAATTGTTGTTTTACAATTAAAATATTTTCCATAAAAGTGTTAAATGCACGTATCATGAATCAACATATTAATGGCCATAATGTTACTAGAAAGGGACATCCATACGACAGAGAGTAAACACATCCCATGCTTACGGGGTTATCATGTGTGTATAGATTATCGGTGATTTATAGTCTACATTCCCTTCAATATCTTTAAGATAATGTATCGTTTGAATTGTGCACAATCCACAATGAATCCATCCAGCAATCATTAATACATATTTCGTGAGGGAGTTATATTCTATAAAAGCACACTATAATGGATTATTAATGATATTTCAATGATAAATTATTTTAATTTTTATTAATATAATGAAATGATTTCATATGCTTCTTTAATCTCCTCCCACCTCAGTGTGTCTAGCATGGGCACAACATGGTGCCTCGAATCTACATCAGTAAGCATGAGTTGTAAAGTGAATTTTTTAATATAACAACTATTCATGGATTTGTTGTGGATAACATGCTATCCATAGAAATTCTATAAGACCTCTAATATTATTCCTTCTATTTTCACCAAAAGGATTTATTCTAACACCATAAAACTACGACACTCATGTTTTTTATACATCGATGGGCCTTCGTCGCATACCATTTTCTCCAATTCAAAATCATCAATATGATCCTCTAGAGATGTATCATTGACATTTATAGATGTTCATTATACCTATTCACTAGTAGCAAACATAGTTTGTGAAACATATTATTCTTAAGGATTGAAAGAACTATAATTTAAAAAAGGTTATTGTTACTCTGCACTATGAAGAATAATTTTTATAGAGACCAGTTGAGCCTTGAGATAGGAAAAAACATCAAGTGAATAAGTCATTATCTAGAGATTTGGTTTAATATTTAATTTATATTACATAAATTCAATAGGGAACGGATATTAAAATGAGGTAAAATGATGTATATTGAAAAAAAACACCCATATTATTGGAATATGTTTTTATTTTTTAATATTTGAAGGTATTTTCCCCTATATCAACTATCCAAATCCATTTATTGTGGTCTCTTCTGACATAAAAAATATCATCTACATTGAGACCACTACTAAATTTTTGAGACGTCCCAATGAAAGGGTCATTAATAGTTGATTTTTCATTTGACCGTAAATATTTTTTGGTTAATAACTGAACAATTGAACATTTTCAATTTCTGGGATCTGGAAGATAAATTAATTGTACATCCAATGATGCAATTATAAACAGTCTATCTTTGTACTCATTACTAAAATAAACATTCAAGAATCTCAATTAATCTATTTTTAATTCACTCCTATTATTATCATACATGCATTGAAAAATCATCGCAAGGAATTTTATATAATCAAACTCCAATTTTTTTATGATGACAACGTATGACATATTCACAATAATTATATTTCATTCCTTATTACCAGAAACATGATTTTCTTGAGCCACCACTATAACTCCACTATTTTTATTGTACTATCTTCAACATGTACATTTTTAAATAATGTATAACTATTAATTAAAAATAAAATATATGATAATACATTCACACATGGTCCTTTTGCTTTCCCTCAAAGTCATTCTGAAATTGAATATGTATTTTCTGCATAGTCCTTAAAATTATGGTCTCGAAACCATCCAATAAAATTTTGATTATGTGCATTTGAAATCAATCATTCGTCTATTAATGGATTCAAATGCCTATGAATTTAATTGTGGGTTTCAAAAAATGGGTTATACTCCAAACTAGTATCCAAACGTAAATATTGGCTTACTCCCGAACTCTAAAATTGATTGTGACCACATCTCTTTGAAACATTCCATCACCACAAGATGCCCAATGTGTCGAAATTTTAGTAGACCAATGATTTCCAAACATGGAATATATTTATTACATAATTAAATATATTCATCCACAATATATATCTCTATAATTCCACCCTAGTATGGAAATCTATTTTTGACTTACCCTTTTAAAATCAACGTATTCCATTTATTGGGGTACATCTATGTATAGTATATAAGATCCCATAGAAAAATCCCTCACAAAAAATGAACCATAAAATGAACCATCATATAAAATAATGATCGGGGGAAGGAGATTTCCAATTCCAACAATTTGATGGAAATTTATCTTTCCAATGTTTGCAATTTCATAGGGTATATAACATTTTAGTATAATACTTTGAAGTTCAAATAGATATTAATTAATGTATCACATACATTCTTATAAAAAATGTTACATAAAGACATAAGAATTAGATATTTCATCAAAAAGAGGGATTAATTTGATTTTAGACCATTTAAATTTAAATTATTCATTGTAACAATGTCGTTGGTATTCAATGAAAAGCCATTTGGAACCATTACCTAATTTAATATGTTGAAAAAATGTTATGTCTTCTACATGGAATGTGTATGTAGCTTGAGGAAGCAAAGATTGTTTTTCACACTTAACTACTTTCAATGCATATCTTATTCATAAATCAAACAGTTAAACCTAGCCATAATTCCATCCTTTTTTAGTGTGAATTTAGAAACGTTTCATTGACATTATCGCATAATTTTTTTCAAAATGAATAACATAAATAACATTTCTGATGTATAGAAAATTCCAATATTGTAATTAAAAAAAGATATCTTTTTATAACCATATTTTATATGATATTTTTTAAAAAGTTTATAAAATTAGTGTACTCATGTTTTAGTTAATCAAATAATTGATAACCTATAAGTGGAGAGAGTGATGAATGTTCTTTTGAACTTATATTGAATGATTTCATCCAAGATCAGTTTTTATTTAATTCGTGTAGAAATATTTTATGTCCTAGAAACATATTTTTATAATGATGTTTCAACATTATTGAATTTTTAAATAGTTCACAACTATGACTCTCTTGAGTTCCTTCAATTATATATACTATAAAATTTTAATAATATGGGATGTAATTTATCACCCCATACAACATGGTGGTCAATGTGAAATCTTATGTAATGTAAGCATCATACAACGTACTACCTGAATGTAACAAACCAAAGTTTTTAAATGAAAATTCCCTTCTTATATTTATGTCATAAAATCTCGTGAAATCACAACATAATGAACTAATATGTGATAAGTGACCTTTAAACATAATTTTTTCACTTCTGTGTTAGGAATTTTGAAAATCCGGCATACACGGTTGTGTTCAAGATGTTTTTTGGAGTCGGATAAAACAAAAATAATTTTTGGTGAATAGTATCCAACCCTAATGAATAGTAACATACCCTTATGAAAAGTGATATACCCTAACGAATAGTAACCTCATCTATGGTGGTATAAAAAAATTATTCAAGTTGGATGTACGATATACCTATATTTTATAATGAGTTAATGAATGTTTTAAAACTAGTTTTGAAAATAAATTATTATTTTAATTAAATATTAAAATAATCATATTTAGAAAAAAAATTAAAAAATGGACTTCATTTTTGGATTCTAAAAGTCAAAAAATAGTTAGGTAGAATTTCTGGGATTTTTCTGAAATACTTGACAATTTGATGAATAGTGAAATACACTAATTCACAAAATAAGAAAAATACATTAATTATGAAGTCATGATGATGTTCTGCTGATATAAGACCAATTGTTTCGAATTCACATGATAAATTTACTCTTTTTGGTCAAGTAATCATCACTATTCCTTGTCTTGAGGGATGTCAATAAACTATTTAATAACTAATTGGGAAAACCCTCTCCTCTCTTACTATAAATACCCCCTCTCGTTACCTATTTTCCTCACACCTCTGAAGCCTGCTTATTAGCCAAAATTCTGCCCAAATACCCTCCCAAGATCCTTCCACACCTCCAAGTCATTTTTTTCTTTCCAAAAGACCAAAATCAAAGCCCCTAAGAGGAGTCTCAAAGAGAGGAGATCAAAGGGTAAGAACCCTCATTCGTTTTCAAGTGTTTTGTTTTCACTTTCTTTCTTTTCTTATACGCTCTTCCACTTACATTATCCAAAAGTCATGAAAGATCTATATAATCATATATTCATGATTCTAATCATATTTATGGAAAAATTCAAGCATCATTCTTCTCCTCCTCTCCCTCACGTTCTAGAATTAAAACATCGTCCGTGATGTGTCAAATTACAGACATCATGGATAATGTGTTTTCAAATTCTTTTTCCATTTTTATTCTTGTCATGAAACCATTTATGTTATGGTTGAACCAAATTATTATATATGTTATATTTCCAATTTAGGTTTATTCAATCCTCATACACTCATGTTATAAAACAATAATACAAAACAAGTCAATTACGGGCAAAATCAATAAAATTAATTCAAGTGTTTATCATTAATGTTTAATGTAAAGGTTCTCTTTCACTCTAATTAACCAAATGAGTTTTTTAACCATGTAACCTACTGGATGTCCACTAATGTTATATAACTTAAATTCTGGACAACCAATTTCATCTAACAATTTATTTGAACCTAAATACAATAGAATTGTTCATTAAAACAAAAGAAACAAACGGACGCGAACAATGAAATTGAAACTTTTAATCAGTCAAAATGGGTATAAATGAACATAAAAAGGTTATACCTAATCTTTTAATTGTAGATAAGTTTCAGTAACTATTGATTAATAAATATTATTTGACAATTCAGTTCATCAATATCAAGTGGAGAACACCAATAGACCTAAGGTAAGGAATCCTCTAAATTTCACCCTTATTCAAGATTGTTCACTATGTTAGGGCATGTTGTGGGTAATTATTAATTATGGGTTATGATTTAGCACCTCCCTCAAATAGACCTATTTATGTATAAGTGATTAGAATTCAATTTCCCCTCTCACTAATCCCGCTTAATTACTCCTCATATCATGCTGATAATCCGTAAAGAATTCTATCTGAACCTCTTTTATTCCTTCGGGTTGTCTTATCTACCACTCTACCAAAATGATGTTATCTTATCTTTTCATTTGCAGACTATAAATGTTTTTTACATGTTCCATTTTTATTTATCATGACTCTTTCATCAATCTATTTCAGGGATATGCATGATTTTAAGTGATTCTCTCCTAATTACTTCCTGATAAGTGAACACGTTTTAAGGGAACTTCCCGAATTCTTTCCTGTTATCAGGTGTAAACTATTCTATATTTTAAGACACTTTTGTCTTTATAAAATTAGTATTTTTATTATTAAATCCCTCCTAGTTTAGTTCTTGTTTTATAAAAAAATATTTTGCCACTTTTCATTTTAAGAGATATTCGATGTTTTCTTAAACCGCACTAAAATGTTTTGACTCAAAGATTCCTAAAAACAATTTTTTCATGTTATCACTTCAGTTTGTTATCTATTGTCATGATTTATGAATTTATTCATTATTAATTTCTATTTGTGATTTAATTCCTTTCTTTCATGGATTCTTGTATATTACGTCCCTTTTTATTATGCTTCATGACGTGATTGTGTGCCCATTTCTATTGTTGGGTACTCTTATGTTTATGTATGATTGATTATGTGAGATTATTTAAGTGGGAAGAATATACATGAATAAGCTTAGATGGGTGCTCCTAGATAGAGCTCCAATGCATTGGGTAAAGGTAATGTCTCATGAGAATATTATGGGCAAACGGCCCAGGCGGTTAGCCTTGGCTTGTGCTACTATGGGAAATGAGATTGGCAGTTAGCCTTGACTCATACTAAAGTCATGTTTAAATTTTATGCCACCTCTCATTGATACTATTCTTATATAATCTCATACTTATATGATTCCATGATTATTTTATTCCATGTTTTTATTATCCCATGATTATATGTTGTGATTCCATATGTTCCATGCTTCCAATATCATTATGTCAAGCCTCCTAACTCATGTGCATAAGGATTATTCTTATGATCTTTCCCTTACTGGGCTTTTTAGCTCATCCCTTTGTTCATGTGTTCCCCAGGGTACCCTATGTAGATGTAAGGGCTCAAATGAATTTAGGATCTCATTATGAAGATTAAATAAATAAGTGTTTTTAGCCCCATGTTTTGTGATATATGTATATAGTCTTCCTAGACACTAGACTTAACAATACTTGTCTTGTACTCTGATGATGAATTATGTTTATAATCATGAAAAGTTATGTGTAAAAGGATAGGGTCACTATATTTGGTATCAGAGGATGCTCAAGTTATTTTTGGAGACAAGGAATAGAGCACCTTAGTGAGAACCTTAAGGATGAGACTAAGTATTACAAAACATTTTCAAATTTTAGTGAGTATTGAGTTAGTGGTTTACCAAACAAATACATCCCAGTCTGGATATGAGTAGGTAGAGGTGGCTCTGGCATAGAATTATCATAGTGGTAAAACACAAAAACACTGCTTTGAGCTAGACTCGAACGAGAACTGGTGCACGAAAATGGGCATTGTTTCACTCTTGGTTACGACACTCCCAAGGGATACTCTTTGGTAGATTCACGAGCTTAGTAAAAACCATTATTAAGGAAAAAGACCATAAGAATATAAGATAATAAATAGTTTGAGGATAACCTAGATATAAACCTAAGGAATCAAAATTTAGGATGTACTTATTCTTTATAATTTTATCCTTTAATGTTCAATGTTTCCCTTCAATGCTCAAAAGCTAATTATTCAAGACCTCTAATTATACGTTCTTTTTCATAGTTAATGTTGGGAAATAGAAGAACAAATTCCAACAACCAATGTGATATGCAATGTGATGATTGCCCTAATGACATGCCTGATGTGACAGAAGTGGGTGCTCAAAACTTCCTGACAGTACTTTCTCAGTTGGAATGAGTTATAAATAATAACATGAATCATGTGGAACATCCCCCTACTCCATGGAAATAGAAAGTTTCCATACAATCCGTCATGTGCCAAAGGCCTCCCATGTTTAGCGGGTCTTGTGATCCCCTCCTCATAGAACAATGGATTAACTCCATTGAAAATATTTTCTTTGTACTCCAGTGCCCAGAAGAAGAGAAAGTTGTTCTAGTCGTCTATCATTTTGATGGGAGAGCAGATCAGTGGTGGAAACTGATCAAGAATACTAATTCCCAATAAGAAATTGATTCAATAGATTTGTGGTAATTCAAGAGGATGTTTTTCACCAAATAGTTTCCTCGAACCCTCCATCTCATGATGGAAAGAGAGTTCCTTGGACTTAAGAAGAAGGAAGATGAGTCCATTTTAGCGTATGAAGAAAACATTAGAAGGATTCCAAGGTATGCCTCTGGCTTTTTCATGAACACTGGGAGAAAAGTGGATCACTTATTTAGCGGACTAATGGCGAGTCTACAAAAAAACATTTGTTATTCAAGACTTCCCCAATTATGAGGAAATTGTCTGTTGTGCCCTCAAGGTAGAAATGGAGATTGGAGACTCTCAGTGGTCTCATGGTCCTAGTGATAAGAAGCAGAAAATGGAAAACATCATGGGTGTTCCATCAATCAAATCCCATGATTTAAAGAATCCCAACTTTCTCCTTTGCAAAAAATTGTGGGAAGAAGGATCCTGGTAACTGTCTAAAGGTAACCAAGAACTGATTCAAATGCGGAATGTTTTTTCATCTGGCCAAGAACTGCCAAAGGGGTATGAAAAATCCCACTAATGTTGAAGAAGAATGGAAGGTTCATATCAACACTCAGCCTGCAGTGCAATGATATAACTCTAAGGAGCTTGGGAATTATGCGAACAATTTCCCTAAGCCGGGGGTTGTCGGAGGCAATTAGCAACAACCTCCAAGGAAACAAGGAAGGGCTTATTCTATCACTACTACTGAGGTGGAGCCGGAAAACAACATGGTGATAGGTACACTTGTCATTCATTCAAGAATAGAGAATGTACTATTTGATTCTGGTTCTATACATTTTTTCATATCTTACAATTTTAGTAGAAATATTCAAACACCACCTCAAAATTTTGAGGAAAATTTATCTATGATAACAACGAATGGGGAAATTATTGCATACATGGTCTATAACTCCTACCAAGTTAATATTTGTGGAATAAACCTTCCATCAAATCTTGTCATAATTCCATTGGTGGAATTTGACGCTATCTTTGGCATGGATTGGCTATCTTTGTACAAGGCCAACATCAACTGCCGAAAAAGGGAGATTACTCTCTACATCCAGAATCATCCTCTAATTCGTTACAAGTTAAATGAGGAAGATGAATCTCCTTTCAAATCATCATCTCAAGTGTAGATATTGCTTCCTTAATAGCATGCTATCTTGGTAAAATGATTGAGATGAAGGACAGAATCATGCCTGAAGACATGCCCATCATGAGGGATTACACTGATGTATTACTTGAGGAGTTTTTTGGTCTTTCTCTAAACTGAGAGTTTGAGTTCTCAACTGAACTTATCCCTAGATATCTCTCAATATCAAAGACACCTTACAGAATGGCCACCGTAGAGCAAGAAGAGCTGAAGAAATGGTTACAAGAGAATATGGAGAAGGGTTTTATACACTCGAGTGCTTCACTGTGGGGTGATCCAGTCCTCTTCGTCAAGAAGAAGGGTGGATCAATGCGCCTCTGCATTGATTATCGTGAGCTCAATAAAATCAAAATAATGAACAAGTATCCCCTTCATCAGATAGATGACTTGTTCGATCTACTACATGGGGCCAGTTATTTCTCTAAGGTGGACCTTCGGTCATGATATCACCAACTAATGGTGAGGAAGGAAGATGTTCCCAAGACTGCCTTTCGAATGAGGTATAAACACTATGAGTTCATAGTGATGCCCTTCAGAATCACTAATGCTCTAGAAATTTTCATGGATTTTATGAATAGAGTCATTAGATATTACCTCGACAAATTTGTTGTAGTCTTTATTGATGATATTCGGATATACTCCTAGAGCAACGAAGAACATGAGGAGCATTTGGAAACTGTGTTAAAGATTTTGCAAAGGGAGAAGATGTATGAAATGTACCGTAAATGTTAGTTCTGGATGGAGGAAGTATCATTCTTGGGGCATGTTATCACCAGTAAAGGGATATCTGTGGACCCTTCCAAGATAAAGGAAATTGAAGAGTGGGCCAGACCAACTTCCATAATAGAGATCCGCTGCTTATTAGGTCTAGCTGGGTATTATCGACAATTCATGATGAACTTTTAACGATTTTTAAACCCAATGACCAAACTGACATTGAAGGGACTAAAGTTTTTCTAGATACATGAGTGTAAAGATTGTTTCAAGGTGTTGAAAAAGAGGCTTATCACAACGCTAGTACTCACAATCCCTACTTGTGGGGAACTCTTTGTGGTGTATAGTTATGATTCTAAGAAGGGAATATGATTTGTGCTGAATAAAAATGATAAAGTGATAGCCTATTCCACAAGGCAGCTAAATATCCATGAATAAAACTATCAAACGCATGATCTGGAGTTAGCGGCTGTAAACATTGCCTTGAAAATCTAGCGGCATTATCTCTATGGGAAAAAATGTTATATATATACAGACCAGAAGAGTCTCAAATATATATTCACATAGAAAGAGATTAATATGCACCAATGAAGATGGATAGAGCTCATAAAAGATTATGACTGCTCAATCCACTACCATACCAGTAAGGAAAACAAGGTGGCAGATGCTCAAAGTAGAAAGGATCCTGCATCTTTATCAATGATGGGAATAGAAAAGGATCTGATCTTCTTAGATTTTCAAAGGATAGAAATGGGAATCATTAATGGAGGAACATCATCAATCCTTTCTCAAATTATTTCTCAACCATCCCTCATGTAGAAAATAAAGGTTGCGCAAAGAAAGGATGTGGAAATTCAGAAAAGGTTGGAAGCTGTTAAAAATTGTAAATCCTATGATTTCAAAATTGATGAGGAAAGATTTGTAAGATTTGGGACACGATTATGTGTACCATCTGATCCAGAGATAAACGATGATATATTGAATAATGAACATAGATTTACCTTCTCTATACATCCTAGGAGAACCAAAATGTATCATGATCTCTGAGAACACTTCTGGTAGGATAACATAAAGAAGGAGATTGCAGAATATATATCAAGGTGCTTGGTATGTCAGAAAGTTAATGCGGAGTGACAAAAGTCAAAAGGAATGATGCATCCATTTCTTATACCCATGTGGAAATGGGAAAATTTTACGATGGAATTTGTCATGGGTCTCCCAAAGAAGTCGAAGGGAAATAATGTGATATGGGTAGTGGTTGACCGACTAACCATGACATCCCATTTCATCACTTTTCGGTAAGATCATTCACTTGAAAAACTTGCAATGTTATATGTGAAGGAAGTGGTGAGACTGCACAGTGTTCCACTCTCAATTGTCTCTAACCATGATCCAAGGTTCACATATAAATTCTGGAGGAGCCTTCAACATTTTTTGAGTACTGAATTAAATTTCAACACGACATATCACACCCAAACTGATGGCCAATTTGAAAGAACTATTCAGACGCTTGAAGATATGCTTAGAGCCTGCTCTCTAGAATTTAAAGGTGGATGAGATCAACATATCCCATTGGTTGAGTTCTCAAAAAAACAATAGAATCCACTTGAGTATTCAAATGGCTCCATATGAACCTCTATATGGAAAGCGATGTAGAACTCCAACCTGTTGGGATGAAGTTTGAGAAAGAAAGCTACTTGGACCAGATCTTGTTCAAGAGATGACAGAGAAGGTTAAAGTCAACAAAAACACATCAAAGCTACTCAAAGTTAGAAAAAGATCTATGCTGACAATTGTCGAAGGGACATGGAGATCGACGTTGGAGATAAAGTCATCCTTCGAATATCTCCCTGGAAGAGAGTCATGTGATTGGGGACGAAAGGGAAGCTAAGCCCAATGTATATTGGCCCCATTGAGATCCTTGACCGTATAGGAGCCGTGTCCTATCATCTTACACTTCCACAAAATATGGCTCGAGTTCATGATGTTTTTCATGTATCACTCTTGATAAAGTACATACATGATCCCTCACGTGTACTAAACTCAG